>JAJQWJ010000003.1:49138245-52095745 GCA_023637945.1 Phaethornis superciliosus | reverse complement strand
ATGGCAAGGAACAGTGGCAGAGGTAGACTGCACACTCTTCCGAAGTGTCTCTGATCATCAGCAGAAGAGGGAAAAGGAAAGAGAAAGGGAAAGGGGAAGGAAAAGCAGTGTCACTGGACTTTGAGAGGGACATGGATCTGCACAATAGGTACTACCTTTTTTCAAGTTATGCACTGTCAAGTCTCATCAGACATATAGTAGAATAGAGAAAGAAAATCAAGTAATCTGTTAATGGACACTTTTTGTGGATAGAAAATTTTACTTCATGTCTAGAGAGAGTATTTTCAGCATCCTTTATTGGGAGAAGAGAGCCATAATCTTCAGAGAAAGAACTTCAGAATAGGAGTTACACTGTTACTGGAAAAAAAAATTGTGTTCAAGGCAAAATTAAAGCAAGAACTCAGAGATTTCACATGGTAAAAGTCACTGCCTCTTTATCCCCTTCTGGAGTATAGCATGCTTAGCCATACACAAGGCTTTAAAACTGTGCCATTCTCAAAGACTTTTATCTCTGGATAAGTGCATAAAATTCAGGAGCCTCTCTCTGCTTGCCCTTTGTTCCACCAAAGCCATCACAAGAGTTTAATGTAAGCCTGGACACAATTAGTATTTAGCTTTTTGAATACACCTGTTCATGGCAGTGGAAGAGATGGGGAACAAAAATCAAGCCTTCTGGGAGATCCATTCTGTATTGTATGTTACAGCCAGATTTGTATCATCCATACTGTCAGAAAGGGCCTTTGTGTGTCTTAAAATGTGTCTTAAAAAAGTCTTAAACATAGACACCTAAGTAAACCTAGTGTTATGTAGAAGTTTTTATCACTAAAGACAGAAGAATTTTTATGTTCCATTAAATCAGCCTTGTGGAATGTGCAGATGAGAACTTGGGCTGGCAAAAAGCCCTGGGAGTCAAGCCTGTTTCAGATAGGCCTCATTAAGCAAAATTTCAAGGTAGGGGAATAATAGCTAAATGCACCTCTTTGTGAAGCTATTACTAATGGTATTTCTCAAGGACATAGGAAGTATGAAGTAATGCTTGCAGATGGTGAAGGACATTTTAAGTATAATAATGCATGAGACACTTCAAATAACTTGAAAAAACAAAGGACAGTGTGGTCAAGATTCTCCTGAAAAGGTGTTTGTGAAGTTGCAGATCAGTAATTCCTTCTTGTGGGTAGTAGTGTAGGGCATGTAGAAAAGGGATATGAATAGCTTTGAGACACAAACACGTGACATGTTTAGTACTGTTTGGAGTTGTGAACTTAATTTCATGCTTTAACAAATTTGTTTCTAGCAATTTTACCTTGCTTTCAAGCATATGGATAATAACAATGTATTAATAACTCATCTATAAAGCTGATCTCCAGTCAATTATTTTTATGGAAAGCACAAGTCTTTGTGTTCCACTTTTTTTTTCACATTATAAAAATGGTTTCAGTTATTTGCAGTGTTTCTGTATTAGTGATCTAGGTCACGTGTGTCTCCTTGCTTAATTGTGACAGTGACTCTGTAGATAAGGGTAATCTGTGGGGTGGTAAATACTAAATCCATTAACTGAAAGTAAGCCCTTTAGGTTCCAGGATATCTGAGTTCTTTCACACTTGTGAAAAATGTATATTTGAAGTTTAATAAAAGTAGTTATGAGTGATAGCTTCTGTGTTAGAATGACAAATCTTTGTATAAGAAGTGTTTGTATAAAAAATCTGTGCTTGTATAACAACTAGATGTAAAAAGAAAGCCTACAAAGGGTGAAAACAAGGACAGGTAACCTGGCACATGGGAAAGGTGGAGATGGTCAGTGGCAACCAGCATGGCTTCACCAAAGGCAAATCACACTTGAGAAATTTGGTGGCTTTTTATGATGAGGTCACAGTGTCAGAGGACAAGGAGAAAGCAACAGATGTCATCTATCTGGACTTGTGCAAAGTGTTTGACACTGTTCTGCACAACATTCTAGTTTCTAAATTAAAAAGATGGCTTTTATGGGTGGATTGCATGGTGGATAAAGAATTGGCTAGGTGGTTGTGCTTAAGTGGTAGTGGTCAATGGCTCAGTGTCCAAATGGAGAGCTGTTACGAGTGGTGTTCTCAAGGGTAGTTCCCCTTGTTCATCCTGGAGAAGAGAAGACTCCAGGAAACCTTATAGCATCCTTCCAGTACCTGAAGGGGGCCTACAGAAAAGCTGGGGAGGATCTTTGTATGAGGACATGTAGTAATAGGATAAGGGGTAATGGCTTTAAAATAGAGGAAGGTAGATTAAGGTTAGCTATTAGGAAGAAATTCTTCAGTGTGAGGGTGTTGAGACCTGTGAACAGGTTGCCCAGGGAAGTTGTGGATGGCCTATTCCTGAAGTGTTTAATGTTGGGGCTTTAAGCAACCTGGCCTAGTTGCCCATGAAGGAGGGTTGAAACTAGATGATCTTTAGGATTTCTTCCAACATGAACCACTCTATGATTCTATGAAGTCTGAAAGGTAACATGGTTTGTGGATATGGACCTGGACATTCTAGTCTGTCAAGGCTTCTAGGCAGATAGATTAGTGTTTTTTAAGGACTATATTAACAGAACTATCCCTGAAGAAAGTAGATATTTTACGTTTGCTGAGTTAGAGCTACATATTGAATAAGAATTAAAAGTGCTGAAAAGATACCGCTATACTGAATCACATAAGGGTCTAAAGGAAGTTAGTATGAGATTTGTTTAAACAGTATAGTAAGGAAAACTCCTAGGTTCATCCAATCTTCCATTTTCTAATTCTTGAATATTTTAATTCTGCAAATTTGATTCATCATCAGTGGTTAGGCTTTCCAAATCCAGAAGCTCAACAGGGGGGAGGCTGCTGGCAATTCAGTGCCCTCAAGTCCAACCAGTGAGGCTGGCTTAGATTCCCAATAGTAAGAACACATATATAGACATATTCACACAGCTGGCCACACAGACACATAATCAGCACTCACAGAAACACGAGCAGCACCAATGGCCTCATCCTGTTTCCCTCTCTGGCTGATCCTTGGTCCTGGCTGTCATGACTGTCCCATGGGTCTGAGGCTGTTCTGTGGCAGCCCAAGGATGATCTAGAGAGAGATCTCATTTCTCTGATGCCATTACTTGTGTTCTGTCTCCCATTGTGCCCTCGTTCTTCTTCCTCTGTAGGGAGATGTCTCATGGGCTGATTGGGTCCTGTGGTAGCCACTGGAGTAGCTAAGGCAGAACATTACATCAGATACCCCCACCTGCTGCTGACTCTGAGTGCTCCTTGCATGTGTTTCAACAGACATTTCTGTGGCAATACACTTGGCTTTTGCTGAAGGGAGGATATTCAAATGGGCAATCAGAAAAAAAAAAAAAAAATATATATATATATACACTTTTAGGAAGTCCTCAGAACATGCTATTGAAATACTTGCTATGGGCCTCACACGTTCCACAAGGCATTTTGTAAGAAGCAGAAGACTCTGAGGAACAATCATAAACTGGCCTACAGCAAATACCATTTCTAAACTACAGTTTAATGCCATTTTGGTAGCACTGAAAATGGACTGTTATGTGACTCTAAGAAATTGACACCCATTATTTGTTTAATGAAATTAAATAATGTAATGTTGCAGAACAAAGAGATGAATTAGATTTATTGGAGTGGAAGAACACTAGTGAAATTGTTACAGAGTGGGCATGGTGATGCCTAGCTTTCTGATTTCTCCATGTAGTTTTATTTTGAGAAATAGAATAATTTCAGAATTAAAAGGAGAGGGAAAATGTTGATTATGATTTGTGAATTTTCTAGTGTGTGTTTTGATTAATTTTAGTAATAGTTAAAAGCTACAAAATTTAAAATCTGACAAGAGATACTTAGTTTCAAATAAGGAAATAATCACAAGTTGTTCCCTCGTGAAGTGTGAGTTTATAATTCTTTCCATAAACCCAGCTCTGGGATCTTGTTGCCTGGTATGTTTATCAAACTTCATTGCCTCTACCTGCTTGCCTATTTGTAAACTTTTCCTAAGCATCCTTTATGTATCTTTTTAAGGACTGCATTATTTATTCCATCTTCCTTTCAAATCCTTTCTGGTTTCTCATTTCCTCTGCATCACTTACAAAAAGTGATAAGAAATAGGTGCATTTGTTCTACCATGGGGAAATCTGTCCCCTGTACCTCTACTGATACATCTGAATAAGCTGTGAGCAGGTGAATGATCTCCTGAAGCATATAGCTGAGCTGCAGGAGACAGTGAGGAGGCTGTGCAGTACTGGGGAGGCAGAAAATGAGCTGGATGCTGTGATCTGTGAGCACACTTGTTGGTGTGTTTATGGGGTCATTCTCGCACATCATGAACCTCATGGCATCAGTGATGCAGACCTGAATGTATCATCATGGTTTGCATGTTCACCTGGTTCCTGATGTCTTCTTCAAGTCTATTCTTCAGCTATATTACAAGGTAACAGATGGAGGTCTATTGCAAAGGAAAACCTTAACTAGTCTCTTAGTACTTGTGCAATTGCACAGGATGGTGGCAGTTTCCTAGATCACAGATATTACAGTATGGCTGAGGTGAGAGGCCCCTGTGGAGATCACCTGTTCCACAGCTCATTCAGAGCAGGTTCATCTACAGCAGGTTGCTTTGGGCTGTCCTGTCAAGTTTTGAATATCTCCAAAGGTGGATACTCCACAACCCCTCTGAGCAACCTCTTGTGATGTTCAGCCCCACAAGGAATAGTTAAGTTTTTTCTTATGTTTAAATGTTATTTTCTGTATTTCAGTTTGTGCCCCTTGCTGGCTCCATCCTCTTTACACTGCCCCACCAGTACTTGTACACATTGATAAGATCCTCCTTAGCCTTGACTTCTCCAGGCTGAACCATCCCAGCTTTCTCAGCTACTCCTCATATGTCCCATGGTCCAGTCCTTTAAATCATCTGTGTGGTCCTTTGCTTGACTATATCCAGTATGTCCATGTACCTCTTGTACTGGGGACTACAGAACTGGACCCAGATATGCCTCACCCATGCTGAGCCATGGAGAATTATTACTTCCATCAGCCCGCTGGCAACACTTTTCCTAATGCAGTCCAGGAGGCTGTGATCTCCTTTGGTGTGAGGCTTATGGTCAACTTGCTGTTTGCCAGGACCCCAGGGCCTACTCTGCCAAGGTGCTCTCCAGTCACTCAGCCCCCAAACCATATTGGTGCATACGGTTACTTCTCTCCAGGGACAGGACATGGCATTTGCCTTTGCTGAATGAGATTCTAGTTGGCCTATTTTTCCAGCCTGTTGAGCTCCCTCCAAATGGCATCTCAACCCTCTGGTGTGTCAGCTGCTCCTCCCAGTTGCTTTGAGACCAGCCATTCAAACATTTTTCAGTCCACCTCATTGTCTGCTTATCTGGTCCAGACTTCACTAGTTTGTAAAGATGTTATGGGAGACAATGTTGAAAACCTTGCTAGAGAGAAGTTGAGCAAAATCCACTACTATCCTCTCATTCACCAGGCTAGTCATTTCACTGTAGAATGCTAACAAGTTAGTCTGGCACGATGTCTCCTTTGTAAGAATCTACCGGATCACCTTCTTGTCTTTGAGGTGTCTGGAAATGGCTTCCAGAAAGATTTGCACCATCACATTCTCAGGGAATAAGGTGGAGTTCACCACCCTGTCAGTACTCAAATTTTTCTTGTTTCCCTTCCTGAAGACAGATGTGACATTTGCTTTCTTGCAGTCCCTTGAAATCTTCCTCTATCTCTATGATCTTTCAAAGATACCAAAGAATGAACTTACAGTGACATCAGCCAGGTCCCTCAGTGCTCATGGGTGTGTCCCATCAAAGTCCATGGACCAACTTGTATACATGCTTCTGATCCTGATTTTCCTCCCCTGAGGGTAGGTCTTCCTTGGTTCAGACTTTGCCAAAGGGCTCAGGCCTGCAATTTGATTGTCACTCCAGTCTATTACTTCCTCACTCAATTGTTGGTCATCCACTCTCTCCTCATGACTCCTAGTTCAAAGTATCCCCACAGGCTGAACAACCTCTGGGACTTTGCTCCACTGCAGGTGTATCCTACCTGACTGCTCTTAATCCTCCAAGGGGGTCCCCTGGTTGTATCATTCCTAGAGCCATGCAGTCACTCATGTCTGATATGCTCCAGGTCTGCCCCAGATGCTGTGGTGCAAGAACAAAACTGTAGAGAGATAATATGAGCTGTACTTTCATGCCTTTCTAAAATTCCATAGCTTAGAGAAAAGAAAGCTTAGAGAAAGAAAGATAGAATGCCAAATCTGAATAATTGTCTTCCCCAATGATAATCTCAGTACTGGGATATGAATCTCAACTTTTTTTAAGTTAGGTAGAGCACACATGGTAGCTTGCTCTCAAGGCAAAATCATGATCTTCAGCCCTCAGGAAAGCCAGCTGTAAGCTTCTAAGTTCAGAAAATTGAAAATATTTGGATCCTGGCTACTGGAAAGATGGAGATAGAAGGAGACAGAATTTGATTTAAGCAGCTGATTGACTTCCCTTAGGGCAGGTCTCCTGCTAAGCATATTTATCTCTGTTAACACCTCCTTCAGTCAGATTTAGTCAAAATATTAGCCTTGTCTTTTGGCACAGAATAGTGAGGATGTGCTTTCTATCAATGAGGAGAGAAGTCCAAAAAGAGCAAGCATTGAGCAGCAGTAACTTCAGTGACAGTTATCCATACATCTTCTGATAGACAATTTCCAATGTCTGACTTCTCAGTGACTTGTGAAATTACTCCCCTCTGTGCTGGCTAAGGTGACGGTATCTGTTATTCCAATCTTAAATTTATTTATGCAATTTAAGAAAAAGTATATACTGAGTTAGTTTACAAAGATCCCAAGTGAAAATAGCTTCACTACAAGAGCTGAAAGCATCATGTTAAAATTAAATCTGCAAGATCCTGCTGGTTATCACTGGAATTTTTTTTTTTTTTCAATGACAGTAACTGTTGCAAGAGCAATATTTTGTTAAATTCCAAGAAGACAACTTAAAATCTAATAACTGGCAAGGCTTTGGCAGATGTCTCTTCTCTTTTAGTTAGTGACATCCTGGTGTTGTATGCATTGCACAAGTCATGCTGCACAAAAGAGAATTGCTGCTTCTTTGTGTTATGATGTTTGTACTTTATTGCCTTTTTGCTGCTGTTTGCTCACAAGGAATGAATATACTGAGGCAAGATGAAAGTGCTGAAAAAAGTGTGCAACTGAAGCTGGCAGATGACAGCACAGAGTCAGTGGTTTGCCTGAATCAATAGATGCATGCTTTTCCTTCTAGGAAGTTCATTTGAAGCTGAGATGCATTTTAAGGGTTTAAATATTTGGTGTTCAGCATCCTAGTGGATCGTCCTGGTAATGTTTCTTATAAAGGGATTTGTTATTTTTATAAGCATTCAATAGGAGTTCAATTTTTTGTTTTTTTCTATAATGGCCTCCAATTGTCTTTCGTGAGCTTTAGGTTACTGAATTCACTTTCTTCTCTTCAGTTCCTTTAGATACTCTTTTACTTTCAATACAGTTTCCTTAGGAGTTGCACTTTGCATTAAATGAACTTGAGTAACATCCTGTCATGGGCAAAATCAAAAATATCAGATATTGAGAGGATCTAGCTCAGGCAGATGTCAGCATAGTTACACTCTGAGAACCTAAAATTAAGAACCTGACAGTTTTTCCTTAATCCTGAAGAAATCTGAGATCCACAGACACCCTTAGTGTTGCTCAAAAACTTCTTGCTTAAGATTAGATGAACTCAAACCTCCACAAAAGGAGAACGAAGATAATTGTGGTAAGGGCATGTGCATTTGAGAGATTTCTGGGCTCTCGGGAGATTTCTGGTCCTGCTGCAAAGACTTCTGTATTTTGCATTAAGTGATAACAAAGGAGAGAAGGTCTTTTTTGAGTGATCCTATTATTACATTATATATTTATGTTCTTACTTTCCTCTTCCTCATCCATTGGATCTTTAATTTTCTCCTGTTGATAAGAAAAATTCTACAGGAATAGCGCACTACTTTCCAGAGGTTTTGAAAAGGTAAAGGAACTATTTGAACTCCTGCCCATCATTTTGCTGAATTACAAACTGTTGTCTAAAACCAGTTCCTTTCAGCTTTATATGCAAAGACAAAACTGTCATTTTCTCAGCAGGGTTTGGGAGAAGGATCAAGAAAGTGGAGGGCTATACCTTTTGCTACCCCTGAGGCTCCCAGAAAGGCAGGATGTCAAACTTACCTTTGTTCTTGCCATATCATGTTGACTAACACAGGGAGTCACATCCTTGATGGGTGAAGTTTGGTGGATCTGACTCTGCCTGTTTGGAACACAAGGAACAAAGAATTCTGGACTCCATGTTGTTAATTCAACAGCTAGACCAGGTAGTCAGCTAAGGACACAGTGGTCAATGTTATAGTTAAGTCAATGTTTTAGTTTTATGCATGTGTGAGTCTTAGCTCTAAAGAAGTTTTTTTTAATTTGAATAAGTCCTACAGACAGTATTTTAAATTTAAATCCTAATCAAGGAGTTATTTATAATCTCATATTCTTAACACTGGAAAAGTTAAGAACATGTTTTCCAGAGTTTTGTGGGAAGATAACTATTTTTGTTTTTCATATAGTTATTGATTTTTAAATTCTACAGTGATATTTTGTCTTAGATAGCTTTCAATATAAAAAGCCAGTGGCAATACCAAATGATCTTTATGTATTTGTTCACACCCCAGATTTTTATTTTGATAGCAGCAGGAATATGCTTGCTGTTAATGTAAATATAAAAAACTATTTCCTAGAATAAGCTTCTGCCATTTAGAAAATCTAAAGAACAGTCACGTTTCAGTGTTCCACTAGGGAAACATATATAGTATATGAAGTTGGTGGAAGCTTTCCAAGGGCTAGTGAAAAATTGTATTAGATAGACTGTAAATGACTATGAAGAGAAGCAGAGAAGAGATAAAGAGATGAATTTTTTTCTCAGCTTATGGACCTTAAATCCTAGAAAAATATTTTCTAAGAAATATGACGTTTCTTAATAAGGAGTAAACGTTTTATTTTAGGATTTTTTTTTGCCTTCTTTTCTTCTCCAGACCAAGTTGCATAAAGTATATTAAATAGTTATAAACAGAGAAAGCCACAGATATGCCCTTCAAACACCCTTCTAGAGACACTACCAGAACAAGCCAAAATAAAAATTCAGCACACCACCTTACAGCTTTTATCTCTTTATTCTTCCATATACAGAGGAAGCAGACTTCACCACCATATCTACAGTAATTTTGAAGCTCATATAAATCATGAAAACAGTGTCCTCACATCAGTTCTTGCAAAAGACTTCAGTAACCAACCAAACTGGGAGCAATTACCTACAGTCATGATGTAGGCTCTTCTTTTCAAAGCTTCCCACAGTAGCTGAGAGAGGAAGATGTATTAATCTCTCTTTTGTCTTCCCAGTAAGTATCAATTAGTGTAAAAAAAGGCACTCTATTTGCCAGCCCATGGCAGTAATTGTTGTTTGCTGCCTGATCACTCTGCTATGGCAATGAATACTCAAAACAGTCCTTGAAATATTTTTGTGTGCTCTTGCTGGGGGCAGATTGCCTTGCTTCGTTTTTTCAGAACTGTCCTGGAAGGCTGCCTGTTTTCTGTAACTGAGCACTGTACCTTAAACCTGGCATTTAACAGATGTAGATTAAAAGGCAGAAGCATGACTGAAGACTAAGCAATAATACATAAACAACATGAAAGGAAGATAAAGGCTAGAAAACTTGAATTCCATTAGGGGTCTAATATCAAACTGTGGCTTCTCATCCACATCAAATACAGCCACAGAAACTCCTGTGAATACTAAGGGAAGCTGATCTTCATTTTGGCCCATGGGGTTGTGGCAACAATTGCTTTGAGATGCAACACAGCTCAAGTGTCAAGTCTTCAAAGGTCAAGCCAGCAGTTTAGCCACGAAGCATCAGTGTTACCAACAGGTTTAGATATGTGACCACCAAATAAAAAATCCTTTCCAAAATATAAAGTTCCACACTTCTGTTTGGTTGCCATTTATCAGCAGATGCTAAATATTTTATCCTTGCAGTGTTATTTGGAAATTGAACTGTTACTAAGGTAAATAATGGGTTAGTTATCCAAAGCAAAGTGCAACAGCTTCTACAAAGAAAGAGCTTTCACCTCCTCTTTTATCTTTGTCTCCTGTGAACTATCACCTACTATTTAGGTGCCCTGCTAAAAGTTGTGCTTAAGTCTTTTTGATCTCATAGGAGAGATGACCTTGGGCCTTCCAGCTCCAGGGCAGATGTTCTTATTCTTGAGGTGCTGGTTAGGATTTATGAAGGAAAAAGCATCACAGCAGCAGCGGTGATTTATAGAATGACATGAAGATGAGCACCCAGCAGTGGAAGAAGTCATGGCTGTGATTTTAAAAGGGAGGGAGGCAACTGCCTGGAATGTAGGGTAAGAGAACTGAAGTCCCAAGCAGAACTGCTGATTTTGGTGCTCAGATTCCCTTAAACATTTGCAAATGCTTGCTGTAAAGGAACTCTTGCATTTGAACTCAGCCCACTCAATCCTCTACAGATGACTGTTGTCAGATAATAACATTGTCTAAATGGACTACCTTAAGCAGAACACTGACATATTCCCCTGAACTTCAGTTTAGATTTATGATAGAAAACACAATACTTCTTTTTCTGAGTTTGCTTACTTGCACTTGTCCTTGTCATACCTTCATCAAATGTGTAACATTACATCTTACAAACATTGTGTCTCTACATAATGCAACAAAGAAAGAAACTTAGATTTGACTTACTTCAGAAAGCAGAACTATCTTGGGGTGATCATTCTTTCATTTGTGGCTTTCAGGTTCATGGCCTTCACTTCAAGGAAAGAAGTGAAGAGTTGTAGCCTTGTTCCTACGCTAATACATTTTGAATTATGAATTTGGTGATGAAAATAGATATTTCAGGAGAACGAGTTTTTCTGAATAATGTTTGCAGAGTGGTATACCTGCTCAGCTTATTCAAGAGGGTGCTTACAAACAGGTAGTAATCTTTCTTGGTTCCACATGGCACAGGATTTCAGTGGAACATGAAGATATAGTATTGCATTCAGAGTGCCATAAGGGATTTGTGTTGTGAATACATGCAACCATGCATAGACTTCGAAGAATTGTCCCTTTGTCAAATGTGTAATGGAGTCAGCAAACCGCATAACTTGTCTGAGTCATGGTTCTCACATTTGTGTAGGCAGTATAATAATATTACTTCAAGAGAATGAATGGTTGTAAGTATGTCCTTATTTATTTACGTATTTTTAAGAAGTGACATAAAACCTAAAATTTTAAAGAAAATTTTGTTTCTGATTTCTCTGGGTTTTTGTTCTGTCTTCCTTCTTTTTCTGTTTTCTCTGTTTTTATAAGTAAAATTCAGTTACTAAAGAGAGAACATAAGTGATGATTCATTTCCAAAAAAAAAACCCCACAACAGTAGCAGGAAATCAACTTCAAGTGAAGTTTCACACTTGTTTGTATAATAAGCACTTGTAATTTCTCATCAATTAGTGATTGTAAAAGCTAATTCAAAGCAGGAGATGACATGTAGGAAGATGACCTTTATTTTGTGACTTAAGTTCTGAATGGTAACAGCCATTGGCTATAAGAAGGTGTTGTGTTGGGATACACTGACATTTGGAGTAAAAGAAAAAGTAGTCCTTTTTTCTGCTCCTTTGGATTTAAAGATGTTTTTTATGGAACCCTCCATAATTTCAACTGTATTATAAAAATATTTTCTCTCTTTGATTTCTCTTTCCTATGAATGTCTGTAGTGTACTAAGCTGAGATGTCTTGTAATCTCTGAAGTGTGACTTTGATCTTGTCTTTGCCTGGAAGAATTAACAGAGTGAAGAAGCATATGTATTTTTGTCTGAGGTAAATGAGAGCACATATTGGGAGTACAATGAAAAATTGTGTGATGGATGACTAAAACCAAGGATGTCATAGTTGCTTTTTTTGTTTGTTTTTCATTTTAAAAATCTTTTTATGTATTTGAGGCACTTGAATTTATAGAATAGTAGTATCCATGTTAGCCTTATTCTTGCCTGTTTTGACTATGTGACTTTTAGCATTGCATTCAAATAGTAAAACTGTTCCTTTTGTGGGTGCCACAAACTTTAAGTACTCTAATCAGAAAGAAAATCATGATCCTGGATTACTGGAGTAAGTAAAGTATAATTGCACTGAAATCAGTGGAGGTACACAGGGCAACAAGAACTTGTGGAAAGACTTGTCAGTTGTCATTATCTGGGGGAACAGATTCTGTCTGGTCTTTTGGTTCACTTAGGCTGCAGGTTCTGGAGGGAAAAGGTTTTCCTTTTACTAGAATTGAATGGACCACCAGAGCAAAGTCTCATGGCAAACAGTCACCCCAAGTCACTTGGGGTTTAGAAGGAGGGAGGAAACAGCAACTTTAAGCCCTTCACCTACCCAGTAGTTCCTGGGGCCACACCATCTCACACCACAGATATGTCAGGGTCCATGAATTTGGGAGGTTATGACAATAGTCATATTTGATGGTATAGCTACCATGTGTTGACAATGAATGCTGTGGGAAGTGGAGCAGAGAAACAATGGATTGCAGTTCTTCCTGACTTTGGTGCTCATTAATGATTCAGTAGATCCAATGCAAAAGCAAGCCTTACCCTCCTAGAAGAAACTGCTACTGAATTCCCTTTGTTTTATTTCAAAGTAATATGCTGTCATTTTTCAAATCCTATTGAAGTGTTTATATACTGTCAGATAATTTCTTGTTTCTCTCCTGAAAGCTAGTACATTTTACTGAGGAGCTGAAGCATCCATTACATCTTTTATGAATCTCAGAAGGGTATTACTAAGTTCAATTAACATTTGAGAAGTGTTCTGCAATCCTCACATGACATGTACAGTGGAAGCACACAAAGTGGCTATTACCCATTGAATGCATAATTTTTTATGGATATATATCTTTCAGCAAGTTCCTCTCAGGTAGGAGGGTTCTCTTCTTAGAAAGTCACTTAAACTGGTGCAGTGGTCAAACACAACATTAGAAGGTATGAGTTTTTTCCTCATTGAAATCACTCACAATCAAAGGGAGAGTGACAAATCATTGTTCAAGACTTTATTTATATTAAAATCTTAACAATTTTCAGTCCTGCAACTCATAAGATCCTATTAAGTCTGTGAAAATAAGCACAAAGGAAAGGAAGTGTAAAAGGCAGGAATCATGATCCTGCCACTGTGAAGATTTCATTTGACTTGTGTGACTGTCTTTGCAGTTCCCACAACACTTGTAAGGTCAAGTAGGGTAAGCATAGTAATTAGAACATGAATTTAGAGTTCAGATCTGCACTGTAAGTTTGCCCTTTGATATGGCAGATCGTGGGAGGACGGATTGCCAAAACCTTGAAGTTTCATTAGTCCTGGAATGAATCATTTGCCCAGAAGAAAGGCTGAAGTCAGTGTGCCCTCTCTGGATGAATAAAGGCTTTTTATATACAGCTATGGTGAAGCTGGTTTCAGAGCACTCAGTGATTTGTGCTTTCCAATAGCCCACTTGATCCATCGGGTGGTCCTTCTGATGGACGCAAGTGTGCAGGAGAGCATTGTGCCATCAAATTCCA
Organism: Phaethornis superciliosus; assembly: GCA_023637945.1. Taxonomy (NCBI): domain Eukaryota; kingdom Metazoa; phylum Chordata; class Aves; order Apodiformes; family Trochilidae; genus Phaethornis; species Phaethornis superciliosus. The sequence goes on along the minus strand of JAJQWJ010000003.1, from coordinate 52,082,098 downwards.
TTTGGTGTTAGGGTATAAGCACAAATGCACATATTCCTTCATCTGTGATACATAATTAATTGCAGTTGATTTAAGTCAGCAAACCAATGAGCTTATTTCTCCCCTTGCAGGAAAGTTTTCCTTTATTCTTGATTATCATAAGATACAGCAACTTCCAGTACCACTCTGATACCAACTGCTGTTATTCCAGCTCAGCCATAATGAGATTCCCTTTCTGCCAGGAACTGAAAAAAGAGTCCTATCTCTGCAGCATGTACAAGAGGGAGAGAGAACAGAGATATAATTGGAGGTGCAGGAAGAACACCAAATAGTGTGTGAGAAGGATTTCTCCCTCCTGAAGAAGCTTCTGTCTCTTTGTTGATTGTGTCCATGCTGGGCTATGTTAGGCCTATAGCACAGATGCCTCTGTTAAGTGCCCCAAACCAATTAAAATTAATGTAGGCTTCAGTTTCCATAATCCTTATGTGATAACTTGCCCATGAGAACATGTCATGTCCTGTATTGTCCTGGGATAAGCTGAAATAATTTTGGTTGACTAAAACTGTAAGTTTTTCAGGCTGAGGCAACAGAAGTTTGACTTAAGTTCATCTATTTCTTTTCTTCCATGGCATTGTGAGACAGAAAGGAACTGCTTACTTGCTCTATTGAGTGTATAATGAGGTAGATTTGCAGAAGCCAGTGCCTTTTCAAGACAGCTTATACTAGATTCTCTTGAATGCATTCTGCTTAGATTGCCTTATAAGTTTGTGATATAATAGAATGCCAACTTATTCTTTTGGAATAGACTGATGCATCTTGTCACATCCCTGGAGGGGGATGGGGGAAAGGGTACAGGTAAGCTGAAGCAACTCTGGGGAGGTGGTTTGAGTCTGGGGAAGTGTCTGTGTGAACCTGAGAAATGAGCGGGGGAGAAAAGACCTGATGTAACTTGCTGATAAAAGGAGGTATTTGGTACTCATTTCTTCTGCTTCCAGACACCAGTGCATGGAGAAAGGAATTGAGCCCTGAGCTAGGGTTGGACAGATTGTCTGTTTAGTTCCTTACCAGGCAGCTCCTTGCTGCTGTTAGCATATACTCAGGTCCCGAGCTGTGCCCTCACTGTGTTGGGTGCCCACTGTACCATCAGCCTCTTCTGGCAGATACACTTGGGATATGCCAGGACTGTTTCCTCACTTGGCATATATTTTTAACTACTGATTTGAACTTTTGGTAGTTGTATAGAAAAATATGAGTAAATTAGCTTTATGCACTCATTTATAAGAGTGAAGAGCTGATTTTGTCCCAGTGTGCTATTAGAAGAACCCACTATGTCCTTTTTAAAGTATTTGCTCATTCCATCTGATACTTGTGTGGCAGAGGGAATGGGGCATCATTACCAGACATTTCCAGTCATTTTAGGAAATAGATTTCTGTCCTGCAAGCTGGAAACCATTCAAGTTTAGAAAAAGAGTTTGCTTGTAATCCTAGAACTGTGTTAAAGGATGTATAGGCATGGGTATCAATGTTCACTTTATGTGACATTCTTTCATATATGGATCAAAGAATCATAGAACAATTTTTGTTGGAAGGGGCCTTAAAGATCATCTAGCTCCAACCTTCCTGCATGGGCAGGGACACCTCCCACTAGAAGCTCAAAGCCCAGTCCAGTTTCTCCATGAGCACTTCCAGGGAGGGGTCATCCACAGCTTCCCTGGGCAATCTGTGCCAGTTCTCACCATCATCATAAAAAAGAATTTCTTCCTAATGTCTAACCTATATCTACCCTTTTCCAATGTAAAGCCACATCCTCTCATCCAATCACTATTCACCCTTTTAAAAATTCCCTGTCCAGCTTTCCCGTAGGCCCCTTCAAGTACTGGAAGGCCACTGTAAGGTCTCCCCAGTGCCTTTTCTTCAGGCTGAAGAAGCCTGCTCTAATAGGAGAGGTGCTCCAGCCCTCTGATCATCTTTGAGGCCCTCCTCCAGACTTATTCTATCAGCTCCTTGACCTTTCTGTGTTAAGGGCTCCAGAACTGGACACACTACTGCAGGTGGAGTCTCATGAGAACAATGTAGAGGGGAAGAATTACCTCCCTTGACCTGCTGGCCATACTTCTTTTAATGTGGCCCAGGGTACAGTTGGCTTTCTTGGCTGCAAGCACACATTGCCAGCTCATGTAGAAATTTTCAACAATTCTCCGTCCAACCTGTATTTGTGCTTGGGATTGTCCCAGACCAGGTGCAGGACAATACAGCTGGCCTTATTGATCTATATAAGATTCATATGGGCCTACCTCTCAAGCCTGTGAGGGTTCCTGTGGATGGCATCCCTTCCCTCTAGTGTGTTGACCATACCACACATCTTGGTGTCATCAGCAAATTTGCTCATGGTGCTGTCAATCCCACTGTTCATGTTTCCAGCAAAGATGTTAAACAGTGCTGGTCCCAGTGCTGATCCTTGAGCAACTCCACTCATCACTGGTCTCCATTTGGACATCAAAGCATTGGCCACTACTCCTTGAGTGCAATCATCCAGCCAGTTCCTTATTCACCATGAGGTCCATCTATTGAATCCATATCTTTTCCAATTTAGAGACTAGGATGTCATGTGGAACATTGTCATATGCTTTGCACAAGTCCAGATAGATGACACTAGTTGTCCTCTTGTCCACAGATGCTGTGATCCCATCATAAAAAGCCATCAAATTTGTCAGGCCTATTTTGTACTTTGTGAAGCCATGTTGGTTTCTATGAACCACTCCCACATTTTCCATGTGCCTTAGCAGAGTCTTCAGGAGTATCTGCTCCATAATCCTGCCAGGCCCAGAGGTGAGACTGACCAGCCAATAGGTCCCCTGGTCTTCTTTTTTTCCCATTTTGAAAATGGGAGTTATGTTTCCTCTTTTGAAATCAGTGGGAACTTCAGCAGGTTGCCATGACTTTTCAAGTATGATGGAAAGTAGATTTGCAACTTCAAGATGGATCTATATTTCTATTTTGACCTTAACTCCCCACTCCTACAAAGCTGACCAAACTTGTGAGGTTTTTTCCTAACATTAAGAGTAGAAGGAAGGGGAAAGAAGGGAATGAAAAAGAGAAGGCCTACCTGTAGAGAGACATATTACATACACAGTACATGACTTGAGCTGTACGGTCCTCCAGATAGACAAAAAAATTGTCTCCTTTGGCTCCCTCTGAAATCTTTCTGGAAGAGCACTGTGAAAAATGTCACTAGTCTGTTCAGATTGAAACTGGGGACAGGAAAAAATAAGTGGCCCATTCTGATATAACTAATATATGTTCCAATCACCTCCACAAATGAAGAGCATAACTACCTTCTCTGCCTGACCATAATGCTACTTTCATGTAGAATGCCTTCTCCTTATGTCTAAGCAAGGTTTGGATGTAATTTACAAGTCCAGCAGCTAAAAAGCAATTCAATTTTGAATTGCCTGATAGTGAAAATTTCAATGATCAACTTCTACTTGCATCTGATCTGTCTCTTTCTAAAATTACTTGTCCCTGTATTGTCCTGGTTTGAGAGGACCGGGATAAAAATTGCTAAATATGCATTAAAATGGCCAGACTGGCCTGAGCCCGCCCAGGTTCCCCCAGCAGGTGCAGGGCAGTGGCAGTGGCAGTGGCAGTGGCAGTGGCAGTGGCAGTGGCAGTGTGGGGGCAGCTGTGCCTGTGGGAAGCTGATTCAGATGACCTGAATGCAGCGATCACAGCGCTCCTGCCCATGATGCTCAATGTAAGGTGGCTCCTGAGAGAGCCCTATCCTGGCCTCTCTGGCTGGGGTTGGGGTCTATCTGTTGTCAGTTTGTTAGTTTGTCATTGTTCTCTGTGCTGCTGGTGTTGCTGCATCCTGTTTACTTGCTGGATTAGCTCACTGATTGTCTTCCCCTGCCTCCCTGAGCCTCCATGGCTCAGCTGCTCTAAGATTTTTTGCAAACTGTCCCTGGGACCCTGGGCTCAGGCACCCCCATCTGTTGCCTAGTCCTGTTTGGAACTTTTTTGGGTAAGAAATAATTACCAGCTGAGGAATGTAGATTCTGTATCTGCATATTCATTTATGTCTCTGAAATCTGCACATATTTTTATGTAATTCACCATTACTATTGTTATTATTACTATATTTTATTTCATTAAACCTATTCTAGTTTTGTTTTTTTTTTTCCCAACTTTGAAGTCTCTCTCCCTTATTCTGCATTTTATCTTCCCCTGGGAGTGTGGTGGCAGGGATAATAGAGAGCATCTGTCACCTGCTTATTGGCTAAAACCTATGATATATATATTTCTCAAGCCCACCAAGACTCCCTTTCTGAAACATATGAAGTAGAAATTCATTGTCTCAGAAGTTTATGCTTTTAAAAATTTACTTTCATTCAAGTTCAAAGAATCACAGAATACTGAGTTAGAAGGGACTGCAAAAATCATCTGGTCCAAACTTTCTTGGCAAAAGCATAGAATCATAGAATCATAGAATCCTAGGGGTTGGAAGGGACCTCGAAAGATCATCTAGTCCAACCCCCCCTGCCAGAGCAGGGCCACCTAGAGTACATCTCCCAGGAACGTGTCCAGGCGGGTTTTGAATGTCTCCAGTGAAGGAGACTCCACAACCCCCCTGGGCAGCCTGTTCCAGGGCTCTGTCACCCTCACAGTAAAGAAATTTTTTCTGATATTCAACTTGAACCTCCTATGCTTCAATTTACACCCATTATCCCTTGTCCTATCGCTGGTCACCACTGAGAAAAGCCTAACTCCATCTCCCTGACACTCACCCCTCACATATTTGAAAACATTGATGAGGTCACCCCTCAGTCTCCTTTTCTCCAAGCTAAAGAGACCCAGCTCCCGCAGCCTAGATGACCATGAGCCAGCAATGTGCCCTTGTGGCCAAGAAGGCCAATGGCATCCTGGGGTGCATTAGAAAGGGTGTGGTTAGTAGGTCAAGAGAGGTTCTCCTCCCCCTCTATTCTGCATTGGTGAGGCCGCACCTGGAGTATTGTGTCCAGTTCTGGGCCCCTCAGTTCAAGAAGGACAGGGAAGTGCTTGAAAGAGTCCAGCGCGCATGGTCTAGAAAAGATGGCCCAGAACAATGTCCAGCCAAATCTTCAGTGTCCAATGTTGGGGAATCCACCACTTTGCTGAAGAGATTATTCTAATGGCTGGTGGTTCTCTGTGTGAAAAATATCCCTCTTGTATCCAGTTGGAATCTTCCCAGGAGTAACTTGTACCCATTACCCCATGTATTTCTCATGTGACTCTATGCAAAAGGGGAGTCTCTGTCTTCTTTGTAGCCACCCTTTAAATACTAGAACATGGTGATGAGATCTCCCCTGAGCATTCTTTTTCTCCAGGCTGAGCAAAGGCAGCTCTCTCAGCCTTTCCTTGTATGGCAAGCTGCCCAGTCCTTTGATCATCTTCGTGGCCCTTATCTGGACCCTCTCCAACCTGCTCACATCTTTTCTGCATAGTGGAGACCAGAACTGAACACAGTATTCCAGGCGTAGCCTGACAAGAGCTCAGAAGATTATATTCTATATAGTTTTCCCCTGACCTCCTGTTGTGTTTTCAGGAAGTCTTTTGTCATTGCTGCTACAGAGTGTCCTTAGTAAAAGAATCCTGTCCTTATGGTTTATGTAAATTAAATCATATCAGCAGTTCCACTGAACCCAGTGTTAAATAGCTGCTAAAATTAATATACCATCTTCTGACATGTTTCTGCAAAACTCATTCCCTTGAAGGATCAAGGCTGTGTCTACTTAGGAAAGCCAGAGTACAGTTTATGGTTCACAATACTATGTACAGGGTAAGACTATAAAGATTTTAGCCTGAATCCTGACTCTGACAGTGATCAATAGCAGGTGGTGTTGATGACAGGATAGTATCACGACAACCATGTAGCACTGTTTCCTGAGATTTTCTTCTGATTTCCACAGGTTTTCATTTGAGGGACTTCCCAAAACTGAGGATATCTTTGCATTAGCTAAGACATGATTTATTTTTTGTCTTGGTATTCAGCTTATCCCATTTGAACCTATGTAACCTCTTACCATAGAAGGCATTTAGTAGTATGTAATTTAAACATCCATTATGTGAGAAATATGTCCCTTTGTAAATATGAATCTGGTCCATGCTACCTTCTACTGAGATGTTCCAAAAAGAAAACATAAGAAATCGCTCTCCAGTCACTGTTGCAAAGCCAGTTAGGAATGCATAGATCTCTTATTCCCCAAGAATATTTTTATATTCTTCCATCACCATACCCTTCCACTCCCCCCTAGGCAGAAGGATTTTTGTTATAAATATGATGATTATGAGCTTCAATAATCCAGGAGGAACTGTCAGTGAGCCTTCTCTGGATCCCATTTGTAACTTTGTATTTTATTTTCATAGATGATGTTATGGTACGTGGTAATGATGTTTTCTTTTGTCTGAGAACAGTACACCTTTTTCTTTATGTATTCATTAGAAATACACTGTCAGCTGTAAATACAACAGAACTGAATTGTACTCATTTTGTACTTAGCCCTCTCTTGTCTGAAATACATTAATACCCATCTGTATATAATGTAGTATTTCCAAATGTCAATGTTGCTTCCACCTATACATCTTGACTACCAGTAGGCAATATGATTAAGGATGGAATTCAATGAATTTCAAAGATATAATATCATGATATTAGGTATGCAGACACTTTGTACAACAATTCATATTTTTTCTAATATGATATTCTGATTTTTTTTGGTCACTGTTTGCCAGACACTACATATGCATTCTTAACTGTGACTTGCTGACCCCTAATTACTTTTCTGATTAACCTGATGTCATGCCATTATCAAATCTGAATTTAAAGAGTTGTCATTGGAAGGATGCCAATGTTTGACTTTTCTGTTTTGGCTGGGTTTGCACAAGACTAACAGCATCTTTTGTCAAGTCTGTAGCAGCTTTTTCCATTACCACAGGGCAGCACTACAGGGAATTCTTGTTATTAATGAAACAGGGACGAAGCCTTCCCTATTCACTGCTTAGAAGCTGGCTGCAACTTTACAGACCTGTGTAGAAAAGGGCAGCATTGCAGATGTAAAAATTATCAATTATTTGCTTGTATGCTTCTCACTTCAGCAGTGCTCAGACTAGACTGCAGAGGCAGGAAGAAGCTAACACCTTCCAGGTTAATTCCTAGGTCTTGGGCTGGATTGCCACTAAGCAAGGTCTTGAAGGATGGTGGTTTCCCAAGTGCTGGCATGCAAGCAAGCACCCCAGCCATGCAGTTTGCCTCAGCACACTGTACTTTTACATCTAGTATTATCTTTGCAAATAGTTCCTGAAGTGGGAATCAATTTCTCCTGTTCATCATTTTTGCATTCAGAGACGTGGTTGTGTTTGCTGCACCCACTCTTTGCTCAGCATTGTCCTTTACCATGTCAAAGCTGAATGAATTTCCTAGGCATGTCGTCATCTGCTGTTCCATTAAGAAAACTAATAGGACAAGGCATGCAAAACCAGAGAGCCTTGGGGTTCTAAAATGTATTTTGGGGAAAAAAAAAAAAAAAAAAAAAGTAAAAAAATGGAAAAGCATATTTCCTTCGACTCCTCCTTCTTCACCCCTGCCTCTCAGCTTGAGGAAATATGGTTTAGGACCACTAATCTTACCTCATTTGATTTCTCCTCAGGAAGAGAGTGCTGCTTACTGCATAAGCAAAAACCAATGGATGTATTAATTTTCAGTGTTATTTGAACTGTATACAGAAAAAAATTGGATCTGTAGACATACTTAATGAATGTGAAAAAACCTGTGACCTTAGTATATGAGTTTCCCACGTGCTACAAAAACATCCTTGAAACTTCCTTCTGATCTTAGGAAAAAATTTCTGCCTTAATAAGTTGGATTTAAATATGGCTTTGACTTCTGACTTCTAGTAGGCTTTTTTTCCATCTCACATTTCACAGTTATTTTTTATTTCAACTGGTATCCACATAACCACCAAATAACACCACAGCATTTAAAATGTTCAATGTATCATCGACTAGCTAGAAAAAAATGCAGTGAAGAGATTCCTTTGTACTTCACAATTATGTCATCCTTTCTTTCTCCCAAATACAAAAGCTACAGATTGTGGTATTACTTCTTGCCTGAAGTTTATCCAAGTTGGTTTCCATCTTTCAAAGAAAAGGAAGGGTTTTTTGGAATTCGCCTCTATCACTCAATTGTTTTAGTAACCTGAATCATCAAAATGATTGATATCAAATACTTTTTGTACTCAGTATGGTGATATGCTTGTTTCAGCATTCCCTGACCTGTGGTCTTGAATAAAACACAGGGCAGAAGGGTTGAGAGAGAAGGTTTGGTTTCATTCTGAAGAAGCTATTTCATGTTTGATGGATTTGTTTTATTTTCTAATAGCTGAGCTCTTTTTAAAGTGCAAAACCTATGAGTAGTATAGGAATCAAAGTGTAAACCTGATCTTTGAGGCATGCTCTTGAGCTGAGGCAATATAGTGGGCCCTTGCCCTACATGATGCTTTGGAGATTTTGTTGTCACACACAAGACAGGACCTCACACTGCCTGGGACAACTCTGGTCCTGTGGAGGACTGTGTTCCTTGGGGACATCTACCATTAGCCATAGGACATCATGGGTGGAGTTTTAAAAGAGCTGGAGACTGTCCCACCCATCATTGGTTAAAAAGTAACCTTGATTAGGGAGGCATAGATTAGATTAGATTAGATTAGATTACCTTCCATTTTTAGGGTAATTTTTTTCTCCATTCATTCTGAGTAGTGTTTTCCTTAATTCCTAGTTTAATTTTGTTTGAAACCAGGGATGAAAGTAGGGTGTCTTGACAGCTTTTCTCCCAAAATCTTAATTATCACACAGGATTCCTGAAGGTTTTATTCTGCGAAGTCAAAAACACACTGTGAAGAGAAGAATGGGCTGGCAAAAAAACCCAGGAGATGACTCATTACGTTGACTTTTGCTACTGACAGTTCAGTACTTCCAAAGATTTCAGTCCAAAGTTTGTTTGAGAACAGGATGAACCTCCTTCAGGTGTCAAGGAAAGGAGTTGCCAATTGGGCGCAAATCGGAAAAGAATGAAACTGAACATTGTGACAGCTGCAATCTGCTCACTGGTATATGAAAGACAAATATTGATAGCCTGCCCTAGGCTTTATGAAATTTTATACAAGCAACTAACAATATACTTCATAAGTCTTACAGCATTTAAGCAAACATAAGAAATTAATCTGTAAGTAGGCCCAGTTTTGCATTTCTTCTGTGCAAGTAATACCCTCCAAGGTTTAATTGTTATTTAATTGTTCTCTGCAGCTAACTGTACTGTGTATAGATATTGACCACATTTTTGAGGATTAGTTAGACATGTAATAAAATTTCCATGGACTTAATATTTTTGCAATTTTTCTGTAAAATAATTGCAAAGGGAGAATGAGATGGTGAATTTTGGACAGGTGCAGACAAGGGTTATTTTGATGAGAAGAAAGTGTACAATATTTGCAGTTTCTTTAATTTAGCACAAATTAAAATAATAATAAAAAAAAAAAAAAAAAAAAAGAAGCAAAAAACAAAACAAGCCCCCCCCCAAAAACAAACGCAAAACCAAACAAAAACCCCCCAAACAATATGAAGTTATTCTGTGTTTAATACCTGTAAAACAACTGTGCATTCAGTTCTCTTTGGTGATCATGACATACTGAAAATGGAGACTTCCAAACCACTACAGATGTCTGCTGTGCATGATTCAGAGAAAATACTGTATGGAGACGCATGCATTACAGAAATGTTGTTGTGGCAAGATCTGTGAAAGGAACGGAGGCATCTGAATTAAGACTTAATGTTGGACTTTGGCACTGTCTTGAAGTTCATTTCAGCTACCTCCACTGGCAGTTACCTGAGAATATTAAATAAAACAACTAGTATCCAGTTTGTTACCCCTGAGCTGCTAGCAGTTTTTCTGTCGCATGAAACACTGTTACAAGACAGTGTGACATGTACATTTCATTGCAAAGAAAAGGAAGTCCATATGAGATGTCACTGATATTCCTCTGCCAGTCTAGATTGAGGGATTTGATCTTCTTTCTGGTCATTTTCAGAGCTCACTGCCCAGTTTGCAGGCAATATTGCTGTGATCAGTGCAGTCTTCCCAAACAGATGTTCCCTTGCTAAGCAAGAGCTCCCTGGTTACAACAGATCTGCACAATTATGCATCATCTGCCATCACTTTCCATTTCCTTCTGAAAAAAGGAATTAATATTTTCTTTCCCCAAGGACTGTGGTTTTGTCTTAGGAAATGTTGTCAGGTTCTTCTGTTACAGTTGTGGTCTTTGTTGTTCATACAAGATATGAGCGTAGTTGTGAAAGAAGGTAAAAAAAAAATCAAGGTCTGATCTTTAGCTTCAGGTTTAGGGTATTCACCTAGGAGAAAGATAGCTTGAGGTTCCTTTTTCAACAGTCTCTTGGGTATTTATGTCAGACGGTTTTGTCTAGAATACAGAAATGACTTGTAAACCTCAGGTGGGAACCCAGGACTCCTTATTTTCATCTGAATGATCAAGCTAGTAAGCCACATTGTTGCTAATATTCTATCTTGGCTCCAAATTAATCATAAATATTCTTTTCCTAGATGTTATATTCACTAAGCAATTTACAGACAATAGTGTTGTGGATTAAAAAAAAACAACACAATCAAAAAAATAACAATAAAAACAATTGATAAAACCCCAGTTGAATAATTGAAATATAAGAACAACAGCAACAACAAAAATAATAGTGATAATTAATAATACTAATACTAATACTAATAATAGAATGTGCAAACAAGTGATGCACAGTGCAGCTTTTTACCACTCACTGACCAATGCACAGCAGGCCCTGGTATTATTAACCTTTTTTTCACAAATGCCTGTCTCAGTTTGCATCAAATTCTGTCACCAAATAAGAATGCTATGTTTATGCCGTTTTGATTCATCCATGTTCAAAAACTTCACTTAAGTAGAGTCCCTGTTTAAAATGTATCTCAATAGTTTAATTTGAAATATGGTTAAATACATTTACAGACTGTTGCAGCTAATTAGTCCCAAATCAAAAGTAAAAAAAAAATAAAACAGGAGAGCGCCTTATTAGATAGGCGAATCATAACATTATAAGGTGTAAAAACGAGTCTGAATGAGCTAGGAACTGTAATATTCCTTTTCAGAACCTTTCCAAATTCTCATTTGGTTTAAAGGCTGCAATCCTGCTCACTAAATTGTTCACATATTGCCTCCACTTTTTTTTTTTTTTTATTTATCACTAAAATGTCTATGGATGAAATCCTGACTTTAGTCATAGTGACACTGTGAAAATGCTGCAAGAGTGCATTTAGGTAGCTGTAATGTTTCTTTATCTGAATTAATTTACACTATATTGATTTTGAACTTTCATACTGCTTCATCACCCAGCTCATTTGTGTCCTTGGTATATGAGAACATTAAGACAAGAAATGTTGGTTAGGTTCTAGGGGGATGGCGAAAAGAGATTGGGTTTATATCTTATACATAGGTTATAGTACTATAAGTATAGTTTTATGTTTTTAGTTTTATAGTTTTATATGCTTATAGTATTATACATAAGCTTATAGCTTATAGTTTCTAGCTTATTTTGTGGACAGGCTCACCCACTTTGCAAAGGGAGGTTTTAGCACTATGTTTCAGGTAGGAGAACTGTAAGCTGTGGTGGAAAGGCAAAATATGTTTATACCTTGAAGTATATACCTCATCTGAGAATTTGCCATGTTTGCTTTAAACTAGCTTTCTGGGGCACAGGAGCACTGCAGCTGTGGGAGCAGTGCGGGGCAGCTACCGTGCTATTCCCTTGATACCTGTGGCCTGGCAGGACAGCCTTGGATTATCTCAAAAATCTTCCCAGCAGCATTCCCATTCTGGGATATGAAGTTGGCTCAGAACCCAGAGGGGCTTTTGGATTGTTGGGTTGCAGTAGAGAGATACAACTTACCCTCTGGAAGTCATTTACACCAGCAGGAGGAACAGAAAGCTGAGAGATACGCTGGTGGTTTTGCTTTTGAGTTTCATGTGAAGCTTGTGCTTAGGAATTTACTGTAAGCTTTTGACTGATTAATTTCAAAAACTGTTATCTTATGTTAGTGTTTCTTCATATATTCAATACTTCTCACCCCAAAGCCCACTGAAGTCCATTGCAGGATTGCCACAGGTCTGCATGGATTTTGTACCATATCCTAGTGCATAGTTTGTCTTCATCTGCACTACAAATGGTCAAGGGTAAGTTATGCAATGTCTCAAGATGACTCATGTTTTATTAAAATCTAATTTCCTCAGAGTGGATAAATGACAACATTTTGTGAATCAGTTTAAAGGATCTAAATATATTTGTCAAACAATGAATTTAGCAGAGCTAGAAGCAGCTTTGACCATGTTCTGCTTTTATCTTGTATTCTTGTATGAGTTTATGATAGTAACACTGCCCTCTTACAACTTTTTAGCAACATGATTATTCCCTTACCATCCTATAAACTACTTCACTAAGACCTAGTTCATTGTGAGCTACAAAGTAGGTAGTGTTAGAACCTTGGCTGTCATAAATCAGCATCGTAAGGTGACATTTGTGGCAAAAGATAGCCTTTTGCAAACAGCCAAGGTAGTATCTATGAGAAATCAATTAATTTTGTTGCCACATGGCCCAGTAAGATCACTATTGCTATTACCAGTAACAACTCACAAGCCCTATGCTAATTTTGCAACTTGAATAACAATATTTTTAAGGTTGTAAGTGCTTCAAATAGGTATATGGGTCAGAGTCAGATCTACTTTTAATCCACTGGTCTCTCAGGGATAAGCACTGAAAAACACTTTAACTTCCATTGTGGCATGGGAAACTATCTTCAGTGTAAAGGCAGATTTATCAAAGTGAGGAATTGCAATGGTTGTCAGGAGATAAATTTATTGATACTGATGATCCTAATGAGACTACATGACTCTGGTGAGACTCTGACTTGCGTGTCTCAGCTGAGCATTGGAGCTGACTGTGGAAAACCTGGGGCCAGCCAAATGATGACAACTTGTAACAGACCATTATTTTTTTAACAATGTAGTTCTATAGATATGCTTTTTGTTGTAGGAAACTGTCTATGCTTCCGGTGGCTTTCTAGAAAATGGAGTTTAAAGAAAAATGTTGCCTCATAGTGGAGGAGAGCTGTTAAAACCACTTGGATTACAAACACACAAAGTACATAGTGCCACAAGTATTTATGCATTATTTCTAAAGAAAAAAAAATAATTCCTGAGAACATCTGTGAGTCTAGCACAAGTTGCCCCACAACTATAGTGAGACAGGAGGGACTGGATGTAAATAGCTCATAAACCGGACTCTGAAACTGTATAAAACAGAAGACATATGCCTCTTGGTTTTGGTCAATCTGATCCATTTTGAAGCTTCTTTGTAAATATATTACAAGTTTTTTGGTCTCATTTCTAGAGTGGCTAATGCTCCCCACCACAAGTATACGTACTGTATACAGATTTCCTGTCACTTATTGTTTCCTAGACTGCCATCTGATAAATGGAGGCAAAGAAGCAACCACAGGTCAGGATATCCTTGATTACCTTATCTACAGCTTCTCATGCACTGAATCAAAATTTCTTGCTGATTCCTACATCTTTATTGTTCTTTTCTATCACATTTTTCCTTATGCCTTCTGGCTTTGCCCTCTAGCTAAAAAATTTTCAAAAATTAACCCAAGGTGACAGGGTGAAGAAAACAACTGAGTAACTGGATGGGCTTCAAGTCTCCTGAAAGGAGCATCAGCATCAGTAAATGAATAGTTTTATAGCAATAGGTGTGTGATGCCAGGGGTTAGACCCAGCTTGAGACACCAGCTTCTCCCAGCACAGAGCAGCAAGCTGAGCAGGGGTACTTTGTTTCCCTTTTGCCATTCATCTTCCTGTCTCGTTTTGTTTGAAGAAGAAAGAGCAATTGACTCAACAGAAGTTAGATCTATGGCCTTATCCTCATTGTGGCTTTTGCCTAAGAAGGAAGACTTTAGCCAGCAAACTTCCCTCCGATGTGTTTCTTATCCGATAAAAAAACTGAGGGGAGGAGAGAGGAAGTAAAGGAATTTTTTGTCTTTTTCTCACCTACTACTGGTTCAATGTTTGCTTACTTAACCAATTTGTCAAGCAAAAATTGGTACCTGACAATCAAGTTGAGGCATAAGTTACTCTGAATGTCACGGCAGTGGAAGCCCCTAAGGCTCCTCCCCATGGAGAGAGGCAGAATTTGGGCAGGCTCCTTCTGCCGGACCCTGGGCAGGTTCCTGCACCCAGCACCCTCAGCCAGGCTGAGGGGACCCTGACCCAGGCAGCGGGGTACCCGCGGGGTTCCCAGCCCTGCAGTTGCCATTGCAGACCCAACAGGTGGCAATCACATCCCGGGCTCTGCCTCCACGCACGGAGCCTCTGACTTTTTAAATCCTCCAAACCCAGCAAAGCTGGAGCTTAGAATTCAGCATCCTCTGAATAAGCTGCCACCTTTTAGGTTTCAAGCCTTTTGTTTGTTTGTTTGTTTGTTTGTTTTTTATTGGAGCCTGATGTAGTGCTCTGCTCCCCGTCAGAAATCTGAAATAGAAGAAAGCAGCTGCAAACTACACCTAATGCCAGAATCTCTTCTCCTCTCTCAGTGACTACCTGAAGTCACGCTATGATCTTCTGGTCTTCGTAAGTTTTAGCATGATGCAGGATTTGCCCATCTAGTTCTGTTTTTATTTCCATCTTTGTTTCAAGGGTATGGAAAAATAACTACTCTCAGAAAATGAAAGGATGGGGGTGGGGGGCCTGGGGGTGGAGAAGAGTGCTGTTAGTGAAGCTGAAGACTTCACTCATTTCCATGGAAACATTCACATCCTAGCAACAGCTTATTGATAGCATGATGACATGGAAAGACAAGAGCTGATGCCTTTGACTCATGGGAAAACAAGGTGTCCTGGATTTCTACTTCTTTACCTCCTCTTCTTTTCCAAAAATACATTGGGGTTCAATGTAAAAATCCCCGATCAACTTTTTTTTTTCCTAAGTGATTTTGCTTTTGAATTGAAATATTACTTTTAAGAAAGTTGTTATAGTTGAAGAATTATCATCAAAAGCTATATGGCCAGATTAAAATATTAAAATGCAGCAAAAACTTTTTTGACATTAATTTTTTTTTTCTTCTTTTTGTTTTTAACCTTTAGACATTTGACAAGTTGATTTTTTATTAACTGAAAGCATGTAAAAAGTTCAATACATTTTCTGCCCACTTCCCAGAACTTTTGCTGCAGATGACATCCGTAAGATGCCGCTCAGTGGGATGGAGGATGGAATTGTCTGTAGGTCAGTGTATTACTTGCAATACCCAGGGCACATATACACATCCAATGGTACAAGAAGCTTCTCCTGGGTGAAGGTAGAGTATCACAGCAGTCACGGTGTGTAAAAAAAAGATATCCTTGATATCAAGGACCATACCATTATTGGCATTATCACTGCTAGTATATTTGGTTGTTTTGTTTTTGTTTTTGTTTTTTGTAGCATGTGGTTGTTAGAAATGTTTCCAATGATAATTTTGTAAAAAGAGGAAATGTGGCATCACTACAGTGTACACATTTGATTAAGAGCTTTGCTGAAATGGTTCCACTGGACTCACTAAACATTACATTTACTGTGAGAAGAACATTGAATAATAATATTTCCAAAGCTAATAGAAACCACTTTTCAGAAATGTGACCCTTTGTCTGTACATGAATTAAAAATGGAGCTAATCAAATATCCCAAGAGAAATCAGTGTTGTTTACAGAGTTTATAAACCCTGCTTATTTATCTACCCTTTTTGATAGCAAAAATAAGGTTTTCTTCTTTTTTTTTTTTTTCATTAGCAGTATTTGTCCCTTTGTCTGCAAGGATGGCTTGGCTAATCAGCAAGCCAACTTTGTACTCTAATAGTAATGCATTAGTTTTGCAATAAATGAGGTAACTAGTGCTGCAAGGCCATTGGAGGAAAATTTAGAATAATTTGAAGGAGAGGCAGAATACAATAAGAACAGCACCAAAATAAATGGAGATTTTCATAACTGCTGTTTGGCTACAAGATTTCTATAGAGAGACAGAAGCAGAATGTAGAAAAGAAATATGACAGTTCAAGCAATGCTTAGACTTTAGGATCTCCTGTGATCACTATTTTTACCCTAACACCAACAGCACTTCAACTAACTTGCTACCTTCTGCCCTGATTTCAAGGTCCCTTCAGTGTCTGCACTGCTGCGTCACTGCATTTCCAGAGCAGGCTCTATGTGAGTTAGAAGGCAGAAGGCTCTGGCCAACAGCTTGCTTACTTTCCAGTAGTAAGCAATAAATCAGAAGTAATCCTAAGAGCAGGAACTATACTTGACAAGCTCTTCCGTGTTGGCACAGGCTTTTCCATGGTCTTTGTGGTGCTTCTGGCTATAATTTCTGCTCCAGGTTTTAAAGACAGGAAGGGATAGATGTAGGGAGTGCCACAAAGGACTGTAGTGGAGCCTCCTCCATTTCCTCAGTGCCTGCAAGGCAAAACAACATGCAGTGTGAATGGTGAACCAGGGTCTGCTGTGGTTTCACTAACTCACTTGTGCATCTGAAATTCTTTTTCTCATTCTCCATTCATGAATGTATTCTTCTTAGTATGGGGCTAGGGGAGGCAATGATAAAACATACTCTTCTGTCGTGTTTGGGAAGGGAGCATCGGCTTGTGTGATAAGATGTCATAAGGTAGCTTTGGTGAAAATGTGTTTTTCTCCACTTTACCTTTTGGAGTCTCTTCAGGTTTGAAAAGGTACATGTTTTGGTAAGGAGGAGACAGGCAGGGATCAACTACAAATTTTGCTACTCTCTCTCCAAAGCAGAATCAGGAAACTGTTCTTCTTGTCAAAATTTGTAATTTCTTACTCTTTACTGAAGAATAATATGCAAAAATTACACTTAAGGCTTTACAAGAAATGTGATCAAGAGTTTTACCTTTCTTGCAGGATCTGGGGCAAGATTAACTAGTAATTCACATTAATTCAGGGCCTGTGACACACATCTAATGCTTCTGCTATCCTTATTTTTCTTAACTGACTTTTTGATTGATGGCTTGACTGATGTAGGAAAATGTCCTGTTCCCCTTTTTTCAGTTGAAAAACAGTTAATTCAACACTGTTGAATTAACAGTGTGTTACCTGTTAATACCAGATTGATTAGTCAACACTAGCACCTGGGAATGCCTTTATTTTTATCACTTCAAGCAAATATGTCTACAGCTGGAGGCATAATTATATGCATTACTGAAACACATTTTTGCTATTCTTTAATTATATTTTGACAGAAAAGAAATGTCAAGGGAGTAGCACTTGCTTTTCAGCTCTGAAACACTCATATCTGTTGTAGACATTTGTCTCTACTTTGTCACTTTATCCTTTCAAATCTTACTTTTGCTGCCTTACAGTTAGTGTCTTGCCATAGTTTCATGATTTAATACTACGATTTTATACAAAGATTCCATAGAGGGTAGCTACCAATTGCATTCTTTGAATCAACAGGCCGTCTTCATTCAGTTGCAAAAGTATGTAATCCAGTGGACATTTGATGATTTATACTGGTTGCAAATCTGGTCAGTCTCTCTAAGATTTCTGTCTTGTCACATGCTTCTCTCTGTCAAATCCAGCTGAGTCTCCATCCTGTGAAACAGAAGTAAGAGGTATTAGTAGGGGTCACATATGACTTCTGTGCGAGCATTTTGATTCTGTTTTTCTATTATTTAGTCAGATGTGTATCAAATAACTGCGAAATAAAAACTGGAAATGTCAAAAATCAATTCTCTCTGCTATAGAAGAGGTAAAATTTCTGACTTACTTTCCTATGCAACAGCCAAGAACAAATCTTATTTGCAAGCATTTGGACACATCTGAAACAGTTAAATTCGGTGAAGATTTGTACCAATTTGTTGATGAAGTTAGACATTGTCCCATCATTAGTAATCATTTCCATGCTAAAAGATTAATTTCTAGGAGGTGAGATCATCCTTAAAAAACATCCAAAGCCAATTAAGAGAACCCAGCTGCAAGGGGTTATGGGATAAACTGTCAGTGGATTTATGACAATAAACACCAACTCAATAGCTGTCACTTTATCCCAATAGCAAGAATTTACTGAGGTCTCTCAAGCCACATATGGCATTTTTAGATCTAAACTGTACTGAGGTGCTGATGAGGACACCTTGTACCAAGCTGTTTTCCAAAGGTGTTACATTACTTGTAATTGAGAAATACGCCAAGGGAATGATATACTGTCTCTAAGTGATGCTGATGATTTGTGTGTCATATTTCCCATAAAGATATTGCTGAGCCAGAGCTCTGATAAGATGTTAGGAGACACTGTATTGCTTTGAAGATTTGTCATACAAGGCACAAATGAAGTACAAACTTCAGGATCCTGCTGTTAATTGTCCCTGAAAGTGCTGCTGTACCTTTATAGAAGTAAGAAGGGATTCTGCTGAGATTTGTGCATGCATCACTACACCTTTTTTACCTGCAGTTCTGGTTGATCACTGCATTGCTGCTAATTCTTCTTTTCTAACTTCTTTCCAGCATTCAATTCGGAACCGTATTTCAGGAACATCATGTATTAACCCTACCATCCCCAGCCCTACAGTTGCTTAAGATCATGAAATCTACAATATAGAAAAAACGCACAAAACTACAGTTAAATGAAGACATGCCACACCCTGTGTCAACAGTTTCTTTTCTCTCTCAAGTTGAGATCTCTTTTGCATTTGTTTTCTTAGGCCCTCTTTCCTGGACCTGAAGGAATTTTTCCTGGATGCATGAAGGAATGGTTACATGGGAGTTTCAGCATGAGAAAACAAAACAGTGGTAAGCAGGATAGGAGAGACCTCGTGTTTGGCAATGTAGAATATGGAACCCTCTGGATGAGTTAGAAACAGAGGGAGAGGAAATGGTTATTATGCAGGGAGCTGATGGAATAAATCAGAGTGAAATAAAGTAAAAAACCCCTGCTCATGGAAAACATGCTCAACTTTCAGAAGCAGGAAAGAGTGCGATTTTTTTAAAGATGGGGGATGAGTGGCATCTGACTATTGTGGTTCTAGGATGGCATGAAAGCTAGCTGATTATAATCAAGTTTTCAAGGAAGTTCTTTTAAACAGTTTTAAACTGAATTAGAGTTTGCTTTGTACAGTCAAATTATGATGTTGAAAGTAGTTGCTGTTTACCTTAACAGGAAAAGAACATGAAGGGAATGGGAAAACATAGGATGTAAATTAGCATCAAAATCTTATAAAATACTCAGTGAATTTATGACACTCTTTCTGCTTGCAGTTTTCAGTTAGAGCCTTTTCTATGCTTGCGATTTTCTTATGTGGCATTGTCTATGATTCAAGTTATCATAGTACATTTACTCTGAGTTACCTTTTAGGCCTTCATGGATTTGAAATCTAAAATTGCTCTATTGAGCCAACCTTGGTTTTGATAAACCATTTAAACCAATGAGGTGATCATCGGTTTGTACTAGGAAAGAAAAAAACCCCAAACATTCAATTGCTGTAGAATTAGAGACCACAGAATGAAGATGGAAAGCCTGGTGCTTTCTTCAGTGTGAATTTCTGAGTCATTTTGGGTCAGAGATCAGAATATAATTTGCAACTGAAATATACTCTTGCATTTAACACAGACTCATAGGTGAGAGGTCACTGTCCGTGTCCTGTGTGCTTGCAAATACAGTTGAAGAGCTTGTTCTCCACTTAGGCTTTGCTAAGTATGCATTTAGACCAAGTGAAGAAAAGCAGATGTGAATAAAACCTCTTATAGAGGTTGAGGTTTGATCTAACCCACATGGCCTCAGTATTGCATTATTTTTTATACATCTATGTATGTATGTATCCTTATGTGTGTATAGTAAAGGTGTATGTCTGATACAGCATATGTAACTTGGGGGAATAACATACCAACTCCATTTAATATTTCCTGTATAGTGTTAAACCTCCAACCCCAAAAGAGAACTTATGCAACCAAATGAGCTAAACTCATTTTTTCCTCAGATTTGGAAGCAACAGTGGTGTGAAAATTAGATGCCACATAATACCTTTATCCTTCACGTACATTTTCACTTTAGTTTATGAAAGAAATATGCAAGCTTCAATATAGAATGAGACTACTGGGGCATTTTTCTTCATACACATACATAAGCTCAAATTCAGTATTTTCCTCTGTAATAAGGAGTCTGCATCTGTGGTTTTGCTTTGGTTCACTACAGTGAGGAATCAAGCAGGAAACAGAAGTTCAAATCTCAATAGGAATTTCTTCCTCACAGCTTGTCTATGCCTAGTCCATCATTCTGCAGCTGTTAAATAGTGAAATTAATCTAAAGGTAGAAAATATTGCTGTCCTGCAAAAGGAAGCACAAGGTTTTAATGCTTCTCAGATAAAGGAGAAAGTAAAACATGCATTGGAGTGCATAATACATAATACCAGAATGTATGAAATTCTATACAATTTTATAGAAACAACTAAATTTGATTGCACATGCTTTTCACTTAAGCAGTTCCAGATGAGCAAGGGTCTTTTTCTCTACAAATTCTTGGTAACCACCTTATCTCTCCTGAGTTCTGTGAATCTCACACTAGGGATTACTGTTTGTATGAATTTCAGCTTGTACTTTATGCAGCTGGCCAGAGATGGTGCTGAGTGCTCAGGTACTGCTGAGTGAAATGCAGTGGGAACTTGAACAGAAGAGGCTCGGGGCATTAATCAGAGCTACACTCAGCTGCTGCAAGTTATGACTTTGATTCAATTTGAAATTAGAAAAAAAGACCCTACTTTTAATACTTAGCCAAACAGCAGCAAATAAAATTATTTTAGAAAATGAGAAAAGGGTTGTGAAGCCCTTACACCAGGAAGATTTATTAGTTTGGTGTATTTGCTGATACTTTATTGCTCAGTGAAATAAAGGTAATCTCCTGGAGGTGAATTAGTCTAGCCTTCATCAAGTAGGTAGAGAAAAGGAAATAAGCTCCATTTACTGGTACCACCTGTGGGCTGCAGATTATTTCTTACTCTCTTTTCTTAATTGCTTTCTTGTTTACTCTCTCTCTTTTATTCCAGTGTAAAAGTGCAGTGCTGTGGCACCTAGAGCAGATGAGAACTTGCACCATAAGTGGAGGTCAGTCTCTGCAAACCTCTCCTTTGCTACGAATTCTTGTCCAAAAATAATCCTACTGTAGTCAATGCCAGGGATCATGGGGTTAAGGGCACCTGAGACTTTCTGAAATGGGCCTGGAAACTTAGTCTGCCTTGCTACATGTACTTGTCTTCTCTCGCTCCTTCTTACCTGTGACTTTTATGCTCTGTTAATATCTTTTCTGATTCTTGTAAATATCCCCAGAATATCAAAAAAAAGTATGAACAAAACTGGTTGAAAATTCCCTTTCACAACCAATTTTTTTGTTTTTAAAGTTTTTATTCTGTGTTTGTTACTTCTAGCAGTTCAACCAAGCCCTTCTGATGCCAGACCTGTGGTATTTATCTCATTCATCAATAACATGTTCCCCAGCTGGGGACATTCTGATAGACCAAGAAGTACTTGTCTCCACTGAGCTCTTCATCGATACTTCTTGGTGGCTCCAGGATGTCCTTGCTGCACAGACAGTCATATAAATTTGGAGCAGCCTTAGGTCCTGGTCCCCTGACTGCCCAGGCAAGGAATTTGTCTGAGCTGGCCAAGATGTTTTCTGGCCTGTGTCAAAGCCAGCTTGCCATGGAAACTAGTGCACAGCGAGCGTGTATTTGAGTTTAGTCCTGACATGTCCATGGCTTGCTGCTCAGTCCCATAGTGTAGGCATTGGCAAAGCAGAACTTATGAGGCTGTTGCAACCCCATTCTTTTCCACATCCTCATGTTTTCATGTGTGTGTCTGTCATACTCTAAATTGAATTCCTTTTGACCTTATTTTTCAGACTACAGTATTCTTTATTTATTTATTTATTTATTTTTAATATTAAATATGTATGCTCCTAGAGTTATATGTAGAAGATTGTATGGAACAATGCTTTCTTCCTCAGTTTACCTTCCTTTTCCTGTAGAGCAAAAGATCTCCTTAAAGGCAGAGTTTTGCAGACTTGTGTTATTTCCTTCCCATTCAGTATGACATCAAAGTTAATCCCTTTCCCTCTCCTTCCATCTCATGGCTGCTGCAGGGCTGTTCTGACATCAAGTGATCAAGAATATCTAATAATTTGACTCTTGGACCATGAGAGCAGTTTTTTCCTAACAAAAGGATCTGGACTGTTATCAACTCACAAAGTCAAACAGGACTGTCAGGAGACTGGGAATTATTGCAGTCAGAAACCAAGACAATTTTGCTCACTCTCACCTCCAGGATAATTTACTTGAGGAATTTGGGCAGTTTTCAGGTATTTATGGAAGCTATTACACAATGAAATGGGTAGTTGGGAGAAGGATTTCTGAGGAGGTTGCTGGCTATGTATCAGTGGCCATATCAGCAGCAACCTCAGTGCTGGTCTCAGGTGTCGTGGCTGACCTGGTAATGTGGGGCTTCTCTCCCATAGTAATAATGTTTTTTGGGGATTGTTACAAAGAGAGATTGTTTCCTTCCCCACAGGAATTTTGGTGGAGGGGTTATTCTAAAATGCAAATGGGGAAAAACTCCAAATACCTATATGTTCTTAACTGCTGCTGAATAACTGGCCAATATTCAAAAGCAAGTTAGTAAAAATAAACAATTCAAAAGTGGAAAAAAAAGCTAATAGCTTTTTTTTAGTTGTTCAACAGTGATATTTGATTTACTTAAAGTGGGCTTAGTCAGTGAAAATCTTAGAAAATAACTTTCATAGTTAATAGGACACGCTTGATGTAAAGGAACTGTTAATAGTTTCTATATTTTCTACCCATGAAGATTTTTAATGAGAGAAATCCTATTCCACTTCCTTGTTGGTTTTGGGAAAATGGCAGTTCAAGAACTTTGTGGACCAATAAAAGAGAGCATTACTTCTACCAGCACAGGACTTGTTGAAATTGAAGAAGCTAAAGAAAAATAAGACCTATCTTAACTCAAAGACCTCCATGGGGGGCACCTTGAATTGGAAAGTATTGGACCTATGAACAGTCTTTTGCAGATTAACAAGGGAAAGAGGCCTTTATGCATTCCAGTCCTAAATCATTTGCTTCATCTCACAAAATCAACCATAAATGGCCAGATGAGTAGAGCAACATGATAATAAATTACTGGATCCAATCATACTCTTTCTATTATATATTTTTTTCCTGCCTACCATATTATATGCAAATAAAAAGTCAATAGAGGGTGATTATGACCTAAAGGGTCATGTGTTGTGGGCACAACATGGAAGGATTTTTGGTGCTAATGAACAATCCAAATAATTTCCTTCTTTACCAAATATGTTTTGACACCTTTAAAATCTAAGTTTGCATTCCTTTACAGTCATAGTACTGGGCATCAGGTAAATAAGTTATGAATCAGTCATGTTATTTAGACATGTGAGAGAAAATTATGCAGAATCACAGAATTGTCACAGTTGGAAATTATAACAGGGGGAAAATAACTGGATTAATATATTCAGTGCCCTATCACATTCAAATAATAGCAAGAAAGACCTTTCAGCTGTCTTAGGCTATGAATTACAAGCTGTTCTGAGACCTTCTGAAGTGTGTGTCCCTATAATTCACTGTTTCAATGTCTCAGGAATGTTGGAATACACTACAGACAGTGAAATAGCTGCCTGTCTCACTTGTCCGAAGATTTGTGAAAATTTCACAAACTGTACTGAGATTGTTCTCCTGAGCTGGTGTGCAGACCTTCTTGTTTGTTGATAGCAATGTCACTTGTCAGATCTTCTCTGATGTATGTTTTTGCCATTTCTTATCTTGTTGATTGTGTATTTGGCCTTTTGTCAGCATAGAGCATTTCCCTCTATGATCTCTGACATGTGAGACGCTTTCCTGTATAGCCATCATCAGCCTTATTAACTTGCCTGCTTTTCTTTTTCATCTGAAAATATACTCTTTTCACTTGCATAAACTTGAGAATGGGAAGGCAAGAATGTGGATTAGATTCCTAGTTTCAGCCTTGAGCTCAGCTCCTGCAACTGCTCTCCTCTGTGCCCAGTGTGCATTTTGGGTGTGTATTTTCTTCCATACCCTCTAGCCTGCTGCAGTGCAAGGTAAATCAAATCAGTTCACCTCTGTTCTTTATTCCTGGGAAAAGTGTTCAGATTAAGGCACATAGGACAAATTGTTTAGAAGGTGCTTTTTTTGTGGCTTTTCTTCTATTTCGCAGTAAAGCCAGCACAGTTTAAATTCCTGTTACCAGGGGGTGAACAAGGGCTTTGTGCCATAAGGGAACAGCAAGTTTCTGAGAAGAGATTTAAAGAAACAAGTCGGGGTGCCAATGCACAATGTTATCATCAGCTTTGATGAGTAACCATCCCTATTCATGCTCGTGGCTTCTGCTAACCAGAAGTGTTCAAAGGGAGAGCTACCTCCTGTTACCACCATGCGGGAACATGCACATGAGCAGTTAAGCTGTCGTAGTCATGTTCCAATTTCAGACCCTTGCTTACCACTGGAAAATTTTTCTGTGTGTGTCTAAGGGCACCTGTAATAGATCTGGATTCTGTCATTTCCAGTAAAAACAGATGCATTCAATATTATGTGCATAGAAATGAACCAATTGTTATTTTTTAATGGAAACCGGTTTAGACGTTGTTTAAACTGATGCTTCGGCTTTAAATTTGTTTTCTTAAACCTCTTATTCCTGCATTTTGGTAGCTGTCTGTAAGAAAAATGCTATTAAATTCCTTCATTATTTTGCAATCTCAGGACCTGAATTTAAAGCAACATTTGCCTCCACAGGTTTTGCTATTCTGCCTCCAAAAGAAAACAGTAATAATTCCACCACATGGCTTGGATGATATGTGTCTCAATGAGTTTTGCTTTCACAGCTTTTACATAAACAGTGGTTTTGAACAAAATTGTTTGGGAGACAATGTTTCAATATGGAAGAGAAATCATAACATTTCATGTAAAGCAATGAGATGTTTTAAGACCTGTATTAGCCACACAGAATCTGGAGGAAAAACCATGGTTTGCATTTAAATTAAAAAAAAAAAAGAAAAAAAAAAAAAGAAAAAAAAAAAAAAAGAAAAAAAAAAAAGATGAGTCAAATAATTAAATTACAGTTATTTATCAAGTAAGGAAAATATTAGAAAAACAAGAAAAACAAAAACTTACTATCTTATTTACTATCTTCTACACACATGCCAGTTCCCAGGAAACTCATTGAACTCTTTCTGATGTTATACTTTGAAATAAATAGATCAAAATAAGAAATGCAAGGAAAGCTCAGTCATTACTAATGAACTAGATAATAACTGGCTGTTTCTATATTTCCCATTAGAACTAGTGGCTTTATCACCTCTCCTTTCCAGCACTCTCTTCTGCTTTGAAAATACAAGCCGCATTTTGTGCAAGACTGTCCAATTGATTAAAATTTTGCTAAACATGGAACATTTATTCTTAGCTAGCATCTATGTTTAAAGGTTTCTGCTTCTGGTTCAGTTCTGAAATAGAGCTCATAGCTTTGACAGATTCTCTCTTTTTTTAAGCAATAACAGCTGGTCTAAAATAGGATGCTACCACTTTTCATAAACCGTCACACTTTAAATGTTTAATTTGGGGGGGGAAATTAGATTTTTCTTCCTTTGATACTCTGTATAACAGGTCAAATTCTTTCCTTCTTGTATACTGCAAACAAATATGAACCCTTTCATTTTCCCTCTTGGAGGCATGCATTTATTAGCATAGGAATATATGCTACACTATTTAGGCCCAGCTTTTTGAGACAAGACTCCTGAAAAAAAATCTGGATTTGTGATGGGGTCAATGGGATTTATAGAATAAGGAGAGCAAAGTGAGCAAGGATATGTATTTCCTCCACTTCATTCATCATACTTCAGCACTGCAGTTATAGCCAGTTAAGTTGTATTTCTCAGGAGCTATTTCTTAACTAAAATTATGCTATTTATTTCCTCAGCTGGTTTAAAAGCCCTCTAGCCTTACCTGAGCTTGACACCATTGGCACACCATGTCGGTGATGTTGCCATCTCTCAGTGATGTTTTGTCTTGCCATATCAAACCTCATGGGAGGAGGGAATTTCCCTCACTCCACTCCTGCCAGCAAATGCACATGAATTTGTGGGGCACAAATACCTCATATACCAAATGCCACCATATCCCACACAAATACCACTTACCTACACATTGCATTTATCTGTGTGAATCAAGCTTCAAGGGTTGCTGCCTCCGGATGAAACTATAGCCAGGGAAAGCACAGGATATCTAGCTGCAGTTGCTATGGAAACACACCCATATTTCACTTACCTGCCCAACTTTTAATCTCTTTTTCAAAAATACATCTAGTTACATTTTGGGGGAGTAAATTAAAGTAAAAAATCAGCTAACAGATTATTTGCATGTGGTACAGGAGGAGAGGAAGTACAACACATCAAACACCTCACAGTTTCAAGTCCAGAGCATCTCTCTGAGCTGGGAGCAGGCCACAATGAAATTCAAAAATTTGTTTTTTAAAAGACAGAATAACATCTGAAAATCCAGCAAAACACACTTCTTCAGCTTCACAGAAGTCTGTTACCAGTGACAGAATCGTCAGTGCTGATTTTTGTTGTTGCTCTTCTATAAAAACATTGACTTCAAAAAAAAAAAAACAACAACAAAAAAACCCCAAAGCCAAAACCAAACATTCTTGTTATTTGATCATATGATTTATTCATAACTTACATATTATCATAATTTTTGTTACATTTTTTTCTGAGTGAAAAATAACTTCAGGCATATTTCTTCTTTATCACTTTTTTAGTCTCCTGCAGTTCTCTAAAATGTCACTTTTTACAGTTGATTCTTTCCAATCTAGTTGTGCTGTGCATTGAAAATCTCTGCTATATTCTCACTAAAGCCATTTCAGGCACGTAATTTGCCCAAAGACTATTTCTCCGATGAACGTGTTGTGGGACATTTTGATGTATTGTTCTAGAGTTCTTTAATAAGAAAGTGAAACAAATTCTAAAAAAAGAGATGACAATTTTAGGGTGCTGAAATGATTGGTAATTTAAGTGATCAAGGAAGAAAGATATCTGAGATTAACTTAATCAATTATCTTGAAGTTAAACTTTTTAATAGCTTCTTCAATTTTACCTTTTGATAGCTGCTTTAAGGAGCACTCTTAAAACCAGATCTCTCAACTATGAAGCCAGGAGGACCTGGAGGAGACAGAGCAAGGAGTACCTAGATATCAAGGTGCCCAAATGCTGCATGCAAACGTAATATCAGTCAAAACCTATTGTAAGACATTTTGGTGACATTGGGATGGCCAGAGGAGGCATTGGAGACCACCCACAGCCAGTCTGGAAACTGCTTTTTTATAGCAATGCTCATCAGAGCCACTAAGACCTAATTTTGAAGCCTTTGGAAGCATGTTCTTATACTAGCTGGATCAAGTAGTCTGGAATGTTTTTCACTGTTCTGAGAGGTAGCTGATCTTCCTTCATCCGTGATGACTGCTTGCAAAAATTTTGCCTATGTAAGTCTGACAACGAATTCAGCCAGCTTCCTCTTGTGCATACAAAAAGCTGAGAAAAGAGAGACTGTAGAGAGAAGAAGGGCTTGTCAAGCTGATGTGAGAAAGTTACCAGCAAGACTGCAAACAGGTGAACAAAAACCAGAGAGATGGAGTGAGGAAATGAAGAAAATGAGAGGGGACAGGGGAAAACAGCAGTGACTGTCTGTAGTTGTTTCAATCTATGAATGTTTTCAGGATCAGCTGTATCTATACATAAGTGTTTCTCCATGTAGTAGAAGTTAGGGCATCCCTTATGGTGGAGCTTGCTCAGGTGGCAGTGATCTCTAGCAAAAGTTGGAAAACTAATGCTGGGCAGGTCTTTAACAGGGTGGACAATGATTTGCTGAAATACTAATCACTATAGATAGTATCCATGATTTGGGAGACAGGAAAGGAGAAGGCTTGAGGGTCTATCCCAGTTTCTTGGAGCATTTCTGCAGCATGTAATACACAGAACTCTGCAGGCACAAAGAAGTTGTATGTGCAAGTTAATCACAGTTTACGTTACTGGGAAGATGGATGGACTCTTGTATTTTGAGAAATGTTTTCTCTTTCAATCTTCAGCCTCAGTAGAATCAGTAAGGTTTGTTATATGAATTTAATTAGCATGAAAATCTGAATATATCACGTGGGTTAGGAAATAATTATTAGAAATAACTCTTCTTCATCACTTATGCATAAGTGCCTCAAAGAAGGAGAAGAGAGGCTCTGAATCACAAGTGGCTATAATTGCTTTATCTACTTTCATATGAACTTTCAAAAAACACAGTTTCAGGCACTGTAAATTATCTTGTCTTAAAGCCATAAAAATTAATTTACCCAGGAGAAGGTCAGTTAATAATAATAAAATTTAGAAAAAATTCATAGTGTTTATAAAATACTCTACTGCTGAAAAACACACTAAGATTCAACTAATATTATTATAGAGTACTTCTGCATTTCTGTTCCTGAAATGACTAAATTAATAACCCTTTCTCTCTCAGCAAATCAATGGGTTTTTAAAAGAAAATAAGCATGTTTCCAGCATTTGTCAAGAGAGCCTATTATCTAAGTGAAATGTGCTTTCCAAAAGCATAGCATTCCTGGTTTTATTAAGCTTTCAAGTTTTATGATTTTAAACTTTTCCTATTCAGCTCTAGGTGACTCTCATGTAGAGAGAATGCTGCAAATAATAAAATGAATTTTGCAGATTATAATAAACCATAGAGAAAACAGAAGAGAAAGACAGAGAGAAGGGAAAGAAAGACAGAAAGGAAAGAGAGAAGGAAAGGGAAAATAAAACACCACCCAAAGACAGAGGGAGAGAGAGAGACAGAGAGAGAAAGAGGAAAGCCATGACCCAAGGATCCAGTAATGTCCCTTTGGTCTTGTGGAGAAGAATAGTGGTAATCCCACTCTAGAGGAGAGCAAAAGGTTAGTGTCTCTCTTCCTTTTATGCCATCCATTTCTTGCTGCTTCTCAGCTGGTAGGCAATTGTTGCTTGTATAGTGGTTGCCTCCCTTTTAGTTTGCAAAATTTGCTATCTGCTGTGTCAACAGACTGAACAGTTTTTATCTAGGTGTTCTCCCCTGTCTCTCCTAATTAACAGTCTCTCTTTCTGTCAAGGAGCTGTTATTTCTCAAAATTTATGAATTCCCTCTTCTCATCGCTCTTCTCAATCTTTGTGGCTTCCCTTCTTGTTAAGGAAGATTTATGACTCCCCTTCTCATCCTTTCTTAAGGCCTTCTGACTGATTGAGACAAATACATAACTTATCCTGTCCATTACAGAGAGCAAGGAAGGTAAGAGTATCACTAGCTGAGGATTAGGCAGCATTTTTCTTTCTGGGTTGGTAGGCAAGCCCTATGCAGAACTCCAGACATTTCTTCCCCCCTCTCATGTTATATCTCATTTGTTGTGGGGGTAGGTAGTCCTTCCATTTGCCCATTGTTGTTTGAGGCAAAGCCTGACTGGAACCTCACTATGATTCCTTAATAGCCAGTGTCTAAAGCAGCAATAATACAACAGGTTAACTACCACCTTGAAGAAAAACAGTAAAAAACATATTCAATTCTGTTTTCCTCTGCAATGTTACGTATTATTTAAATGAAATTACAGTTTTCCACTTCATCTCCTCAGTTAGTCTGGGTAAAAATAGTTGTTGAATATCTGAGATAAAAATATGCTGTCAGAACACTCTCTCATTAATGTGGTTCTCATGGATACAGTGTGAAATGTGACTATACCTTCATCTGAATTCCACTTGGAGGCCAAAGTGCCCTACCAAATAGTGGTTAGAGGCATTCTGTCCCTTGCAGTTTGTACAGAATTATTTTGTGGAGCACTTTCACATACAAATTTTTTGAGAAGTTTGTTCTGAATGTTCTCTCAGACTCAGTGAATAGTTGCCTACAAATAATCACACTTACTTGAGACATGGAACTCTCATCTCCTTGGTCTTTTTCTTTAGAACATCACCTAGACAACCTGGTAGTGCCTTTATGAGATGCTAACATACGCATTTGCTTGAGAATATCACATTTCAAGCTCCTAGTTACATTGTACTTTCTTCTCAAGTCTTTTAGCTTTTAAGATTTCCTACAACTTACTTTGAAGTGTACTTGAAAGGCACTATACAGTACTTATTTACATAATAATACTGTAATAGTGCTGTACTTGCATTGTGATGCACTCAGTGTCTACTACTGCAGCAACCAGTGTACTTTCATTAAGGTTCAATAATGGTGGCCATTAGACTTCAAATAGATGAGTTTTGAAAATATCATGATGCAATTCTGTTGATAAATGGTAACAGATCTTCTAATAAAGCAGTTTTATGAGATGGGAGAAAACCTTCTGGAAAACCAAAGACTCTTCAGATGAATTTCCCAGGAATAATGTGAGCTACTTATCTTAAGAGGTAAATGTGCAGCTTACTTTATATGGGCATTTTCAAATCTAATTATTAGAATTTTCACAGATATTTTCTACTCACCGCATAATAAGTAGGCATGATGATGATGTTGATTAAGTGGCTTCCTTTCATTTTGTAAGTTCTTGATATCAAGCAAACTAGCTCTTTGCTGCAAACTAAGAAAAGCAATGGTAGAGTTTTATTCCTTCTCATCTCTCTAAGAGAAGACCAGTTGTTATTCTACTTTGTAAGATATTCAAGACACTTAACTGCTTTCCCCAAACAGGTTGTTTTTTTATAAAGGCATCATTTATTAAGTACTGTTTTATAGGGATGTCTAATCTCTCTAGAAATCAGTATTCCTGTATGGTTTCTTTCCCTTCTTCAAGAGAAGAAAAAAATAAAATGGTTCTCTTTTTCAGAACCTAGTGAGTACATGAAACACTACAAAATATCCTCATCAACTGATCCAACTTTTAGGAATATTATCCCAGACCTGACCAACACTCTAAGAAACAGGGAAATAATGGGTTGAAACATTACAGTATTTTACAGCCTTCCTGCTGGAAAGTTAATTACACTTAGACAACTGAGCCCATGATGAACCATGCCTGATCCTCAGTACTGACAAGGATTTCAGAATGTGCTTGGAATAAAACCTGTTGTCAGTGGTAAGGCAGAGGATGGTCAGTGGGGTTGGGGGTGCTCTCTGTACTTCCTGTATCTACAGGAATGTGTGAGCATTTTCTCTGTACAACTACCCCAGACCCAGAAACTTGCAGGGAGCTTTCTCCACTTTACTGGAGATACTTAAGATGCTTGTAGTGCTTACTTGCTTGCAGGGCTGCAAACTACAGCTTCTCAGTAAAACAATTATAAACAGGACTGGATGCAGCTACTTGGTTGGTGGACACCTCAATGACTTTTAATTTGGTCCAAGTTATTGCTTTGTGTGTGAGGAGAAAGAGATAAGTAATTTGTTGTTAACTTTCATATGAGTCTAACTAAAGGGCTGATCTGCAGCAGTTTTCCAGATAGTTAACATTCTTTTCTCATCATCAGGTGAGCTACTAACAAACAATAAGATGTTACTAACAAACTGACTCCCATATGAAGGAAGCATACCAGAAGTTGCTGCTTAAATCATAATATTTTTTTCTTTTGAGTTCTGTAAGGTTCAGACTGATGTTCCACCATAGGAAAATACTTCATGGGTTACATGTTGCTCATAATAAAATACAAAATAGTCATTAATATTTGGTTACTTAAAGAACTAGAGTGACCAAATTATAATTACCAACGAATCAGTTTGCATCAAAGGATAATATATAAGAAGCCTAGAATCAGAGAAGTCTATATTTCAACATCATTATGATCTAGGAAGCATGCATCCTAAATTCCTCTAGAGACATTTTCCTTTTGCTTAAGTATTGTGCCTGAAGTTGTTCTTCAGCTGTTTAGTAGCTTTCCTCAGAAACTGTGCTGTTACCAGCATACCCTTTAGAGTTCCCCTTGGTCATTTGCTTTAACTGCTGAACATTGTCACAGTCAAAAATGGATTTCTCATTTCTACTCTTGAGTTGCTCAAGGTTGCAGACTCCAGTGATGAACTCACATTGTGTCCTTCTAGGCCACAGAAAGTAGCCTTTTAGCTCTTCCTATTTTCTTTTAGTTAAAATATTTACATGCCTCAAGGAAAGAATTGAAATTGCAAAGAAGTGCACTTACCAGACTGAGAGCTTTCTAGTGTGAAAGGCTAAACAGCAGCTCTCAGTACTACACTGTTTTTTTGTTGCCTTCCCTCTAAATTTTCAGTCCTTTTTATAGTGATGACAGTGGTTTTGTATTCAGTATTCCAGTCTCAGCATTGCGGTATATTGACATAAAAATCAACTCACTGCTCACTTATTTAGACATTTTAGGATCACATTTACATTCTTATTACAGACTGCACTGGCTATTATTAAGTTGCTAGTGTTTCTAAGGTCTAAGTATTTATCAGAAGTGGGATATTCTATGTCCAAGCTTCTAAAAGAAGATTATGACCTGTTTTTCTTAAGTCAACCATCTAGATAGAGGCAGAGTTGTTAGACAGGGAATTTTTGAGGGCTTAGGAAGGGACTTGAATTATGATTACATTAGGATGCAATATTATATAGGTTAGAACCTAATCTACAGAAGCTTATAACAACTTTTTGTCAGTTCCTCTAAATTTCTCTATATCCCTTTTGTCCCCACATGTATCATATATATAATAAAACAGTCAGTGTTTCCATTTGCAACTGACAATTAAAATACTGATCTGTATTTAAAAGGGACCATTTCACTTACTCAGATTAGTCACATTCCTATTATTCCTTTTGCTCTGAAATTATTTTCATCTGTTTTCATGTTTAAAAATTGCTAAAAGAAAAATTTTAGAAGTTATTTCATATACAGAGTGGTATTGCAGATAAAGATATATAATAAACAGCTCGATATGGGGGCCAGTGTTGTTCTGTATCCATATGTCTTAATCTGACTTTCTGTTAACTTTCCAGATAAACATTTGTTATCAAAATCAGTGACTTCCCAGTTAGTGACTAAGAAAATACTACAGAGTGTTAAATTAAAACAAGCTCTGACATAGTAACATAAATGTTAGTCTTAGTTTTGTCTCTGAACAAGCCAAGTAATGAAAAAATACTTATGAAATTAATAACATAATTATTTACTTAACTGGCACAACCAGAGTATCAAGTGATAAAAACATATCATTTGGGAATGACCTACTGACAAAAATTTAGAGAATTTTGACTAAATGGAAAGCTTCCCAAGTTATTTATATACTTTGATGTCTGTCCTGTGATCACAGCTTTCCAGAAATAAAATAGCCAATGAAACAAGTTCCAAACTGTCACAAGTTTTCTTCATTAACCACCAAAATACCTCAAGCATAATCTATCCACCATTGTCCTGGTTTTAGCCAGGATAAAACAGAATTTCTGTCTTGTAATTTTGCTTTCAGGTAAGTCCCTCATTAGTAGCTGTACTTCCTGAAGTAAAAAGCAAGTTTCTCAGTCAGTGTCTGCCTCTAGGACTGATAGTCCTCAATATTTATAGTTACAGATAGAGAATGGTGTGCAGAACCAAGGCCACTGCTCAGTTCTGAGGAACATCTTATGCTCCTGAAAGAGAAAGGGAGTAAAGAAGTTACAGCTGCAACCTTCCTTTAGGGAAGACAAATGACCAAAATTGACAAAACAGAATATTCCATCCCCATGTGTCA
Organism: Phaethornis superciliosus; assembly: GCA_023637945.1. Lineage (NCBI taxonomy): Eukaryota > Metazoa > Chordata > Aves > Apodiformes > Trochilidae > Phaethornis > Phaethornis superciliosus. The sequence goes on along the minus strand of JAJQWJ010000003.1, from coordinate 52,048,188 downwards.
TACTCGGTATAAATTTGAGGGATTGCTAGGGTCAGACCCCTTTCCCTTTGTCTTCACTCTCGCCCTTCTCCACTTGTTCCTATTTGCTTTGGCATCCTGAGAGGATTCTGTCTGTTTGTCTGCCTGTAGTCCTGATCCCTGCCAGCCTGAATCTGTGTGTTTCTGCCTCCAGCTCCCGACTGCTGCTGACCCCAGGAGTCCAGCCTGGATTTTCCCAGGGCTGCCCTGCAGCCTCGGTGGTGATGTGAGCATTACTGGGGGAAAGTGAGGAGGAATGTAGTATCTTTTTTCTGTATATTTGTATATATTTAATAGTTTTTTCTTTTTTTTATCATTACTGTTTCATTAAAGCTGTGTAGTTTAGTTTCCAACCCTTAAGTCTCTCTATTATTCTCTCCTATCTTTATCAGGGAGGGGTGGGGGATTAATAGAGAGAATCTGTCAATCAGTTTAAGTGCCAGCCCAGCGTTAAACCATGACAACCATACAACTTATTGATAGTAAAAAATGGATATACCATGAAAGTGAAAGCACAAGCCATTATCCTTGTAAATACGAATTCTGTACTTTGAAATGTGGACTAGACCCTGGAAACAGCACTCTCTTCTTTCCTGTAAAAATTGCCAGAGCTTCTGTAACCACACGTGTTTATGGTCTTCCTTTTAATAGCCACACGGAGAGTACAAATCTGCCCTTTATCAAGCAAATCCTCTTAACATGAACAGAGATCCCTACAGTGCTACTGCATACTTTTGAACAGCCTTGCTGTTCTACCCCAGTAACTGAGAAGCTCACCAAGTCCCATCTGCTGAGCAGTACATGCTGCAGTATTCATTTGGTTTGCAGAAAGCTTTCATCAGCAGATGTGCAATAGATGGATTAGGCTAACAACTATAGTTTTATTCCTACCAGTTCTGTGTTCAATAACATTGTGCAGTTGCATGCGATGCTGTGTTATCTTCACTTTTTCCTTGTGGGAACCAACAAGAATCTCCATGTTTCCATCCTCTGGAACATAACTGGAAGTGTTATTCTCTATATGTCATCATTTTACTACTGAGTTTTCTCCATTATGATATTTTTGTGAGTTTATTGGCTAAGATCTGAAATTTTCTTAAACACTGACTCAGCTTATGTTTCAGAAATTCAGAAAGAAGGAGAAGTTTTATTAATTATATCTGATTTGTCCCCTACTTTAATTAAGCTTCATGGCATATTTCTGCAGATTATTTTTTCTGAAAAGCATTGCCTTTGGAGGAGTGGATGATGACAGTATTTGTGACAAAGGAATGTTTTCTAAAACTAGAATCATCTGAAGATGACAAACCCTCTGCCCATAGCTAGCTTTTATTGTTGATTTATACTTGTTAGCAACAGAGCTGACTGGCAGACAGTAATTGTCTTCTGCAAGCTACTGAGGTTTCAGTGTGTGTTTATTTCAGGCTGAGGGAAAGAAAGGACCTTATCAATATTGCCATGAAATAAAACTGACAACATGCCAGTTTTTGTATTGAAAAGGTCAGACTTCTGGTTTTGCATCAGTCTTGCATAAGAAATGGTCAGCTACTCCTCCTCCTCAAACTCTTTGATGTAAATCATGTACCTAAATGATTAAAAATCTTTTCAGGAGCATTTGATGCAAAAATAGACTCAAGAAAAAAAAAATATTGCTTTTGTTTCAAACATTGAAGATCAAATATTGAATATTTTCATTCTTGAAAATCTATTACTTTTTTCAGTTTTATCAGTAGACCTAATAAAATAAATACTGTTACAAACTCTGCTTCTATTATTCTTATGCTTGTGCAGGAATACAATAACTGAGTTGAAATAAGAACCTGTGCACTTGCAAGTATAGTCATATTCTCTGAGTTGGTACATACAGTCATGCTATCTCACTGTATAGCTGAAGAAAATGTGGTTGCTGACATGGGCAGTAGTGCTGCAGTACTGATTTTGCAACAGTGGTACATACTGAAAATAGGGAAAAAAATGTTAAAGAAAACCCTCATCTTGAAAATGCAGATCTATTTGGAAGGATAGGTTATATTCTTCTCCCTCCCAGACTCCCCTGCCCCTGTTTTAATCAAGTTTAGAAAAGTATCTTTTGTCTTTGTTTCCAATTTTCAATGAAATTCTCATTTCCACTGTGAGTCTTTCAGCTAGAGAAGAGTGCAGAGCATCAGAAAAAAATACAAAGCATCATGATAGTCCTGAAACACTACAGTCATCAAGCCACTCATTTATTATCAATCCTGTCACAAGCTGTCACAATTCCTCACCAGTTCAGAGTTCACCTTTCAGACAAGAAAACAAACAAGGTGTGGAGTAGAGATAGATTCAGTGCCTCAATCTTTCATCTCCGAGTCTCTGCTGTCAAGTTTGGTGAAAATTAAAAGGGCCAGGTTCTGCACTGACAGGAGTCAGCGAGAGCTCTGCCAAATGTCAGTGTACAATGCTGCATTACAAAAACCTAAGGAAGCTGATAGAGAGGTGTTGAAATAGTCTGATCTGGGGAGAAGGCAGCATGAGAAACATTTGACTTCATTCCAAGAACAATGCCATGCACAACTGTGCATTTTTTCTGAGTGCATGCTGGAACACATCATGATAATGACATGAATGTCTGATCTGGAAATTGTTCACAGCCAGTAAACACCCAGTATGTAGCCACTCTGACAAGACCAGCCATCCTCTTAAAATTACTTCCAGACAGTATATCTCTTTTTCTTCCCCCATCATGTTCTTGGTGATTTCCTACTGTAGCAAACAAAAACTAAGGGAAAAAAAAAAAAAAAAAAGGAATTAGAAGAGGGAAACAAGTCACTAGAAAGGCCAGAAACTTCCTCTTGATAGCATCTTTGTCTGCAAGCACCTCTGCTCCTACTGTCAGAAGTGACATCATCCATCCAACCTCTGTTCCCTCTTTCCTGAAGGGAGGACAGTGTAAAGAACAAGATTATAGGAAAATTTTTCCTCAAGTTGCTGCTCATATGCTGGTTGCACGCTGATTTTGCTGTTGAGCTAGGTGGTACTGTTTAAAAATGTATCAGCTACATTATTTTCTTGTTTCAAATTTCTCTGGGCCCTTCAAGGATGCTCCCTAGGGCTATCTCTGTGGAGATACTGTAAGGTGGAGCACCATAGTGTACTATCTCATGGCAGATCATAGTGCCAGAAGTGCCCAGCATGCTGCACAGTGGACATTCAGAGGTCTTTGCTATTCTGCAAGTAGTCATTGAGCACCTCCTCATGCTTCCCAGCCCACCCTAGGATGCACCCTGCACCCTGCTCTGTGCCCAGACTACTTAGCTGAGCTTGGTGGGTGATGCAATATGGTGGCTGACCTACAACCATGAGCTTACTGCTTCTCTCTAGTGATGAACACAAGCTTCTCTCTTCTTAAGACAGGTTATTTATAGTAGCAAACAGTTTGAACTCACACCATAATAAGCTGCAGATTTTAAGTAGTTGGCAGCTTTTTCTTCTCTCTTCAGGATATCTAGGGCTGCACTGGGAGCTGCAATGGGGTACAAAAAGTAGCTTCCCTGTTATCCATCTTTCCTGGAGGATGAAGCTCACTCCACTGATCCAAACTTGTGGGGCCAAGTAACATTGCTGTGTATTTTCTGTCCATCTTCCAACTTGGAATTTACCTAGGACATGGATTAATTTCCTGAAAGAAAGCCAAGGGGAAAGCAACCCCTCAGGCAAGCAGTGTCCAATGTAACAAAACAAAACACCCTCCACCATCAAAACCTCCCACAACTACTGATACTGAATGCCTTGCCTGAGAAGTTATGACCACATAAAAAAGGCCATCTAGAGAAAGAGGTTTTTTCACTTTTCTGCCTCTTGTGCTAGCTTCTGATACAACATGACATATTTTCTGTGACTTTCAGCATTTTAAATTTTGTTTTAACATTGTTTTACCAATGACAACACTGCCTCCTGTTCAGATTTGCTATGCACAATAAAATGCACAGCAACATCTGAAAACAGAGCAAGATTCATAACTGCTGACAGTACACCAAGTCCACAGGCTTCACTGCTACTCAGATGTCATTTTTTGTTCACATTTTTTCTTTCTCTGGTTGTGTGCATCGTAAGTAATTTAATGATTTTTGCAATGCATCGTGACTGAGAACTGTAAGTGTTCATCTTTATATTAAATTTTATTTCTCTGAAATTATTTATAAACCAGATTTGAAGAGGGAAGGGGATAGGAATAATTCCTAGGCAAGCATGCCAAGGTTTCTAGGATGGTGAGATAGAGAAGACTCTCACTCCTCCATCTCAGTTCAGATGGTAGACAGAGAAACAATGGGAAACAAAGAGACAAGGGTTATTGATGGTTTAGAAAGCATAGGGACACCTGAGAAAAGTCAAGTAGGAATTATGGCCCATGCCCACAGAATGGTATTGGGATCATTAACCCATCTGAATTGCATCTGTACTAACAAATGCATCATGGGCAACAAACAGGAGGAGTTGGAAGCCATGATGTGTCAGGAAAACTGTGACATAGTGGCTATCACAGAAATTCACATGACTGGAGTGCCACAACTGATGACTACAAGATCTTCAGGAGGGATGGACAAGGAGGTGGTGTGGTGGCCCTGTATATTCAGAGTTGTTACAGATGTCTAGAACTTGAGTGTAGTGATGGCAAGGTTGAATGCCTTTGGATCAGGACTAGGGGCAAGGCCAAAGAGGCTGATATCACTATGGAAGTCTGCTATAGATCTCCCATCCAGGGCAGTGAGGTGGACAAAATGTTCCAGAAACATCTGGGTGAAATCCCATGGTTGTTTGCCCTTGTTCTTATGGGGGCTTTCATCGTCCCTGATGTATGCTGGAATTACAAAACAGCAGAGAGGGAACAGTCCTGGAGGTTCACGGAATGTGCCAAGGATACATACATTCCTGACTCAGATGGTGAGTGAACCAACCAGGGAAGCTGCTCTGCTGGACCTGCTCTTTGTGAACAGGGAAGGGCTGGCAGAAAGAGGTCTAATACTCTTAGAGATACAAGGAGGGGGAAAAGCAAAATTGCCACCTTAGACTTCTGAAGGGCAAACTTTAACTTGTTTAGTAGCCTGATAGCCAGAATCCCTTGGGAATCAGTTCTGAAGGGTATAGGAGTCCAGAAATTCCAGAAAGGTTGGATCTTCCTGTCCTGGTTTGGGATAGAGCTAATTGCCAGCCCAGCATTAAACTATGACAGCTCTCCAAGAAGGAAGTCTTGAAGGTGCAGGAGCAAGCCATCCCTGTGTCCTCTAAAGCAAGCCAGAGGCATAGAAGACCATCTTCGATGAGCAGTGAGCTTTTTTTCTCACTCAGGGAGAAAAAGATACATTATGGCGTTTGGAGGAAGGGGCAGACCACTCACAATGACTACAAAAATGTTGTGAGACTATGCAAGGAGAGCATTAGAAATTCCAAAGCCCAGATAGAAATTAATCTGGCCTCTATGGTAAAGGACAACAGGAAAAGCTTCTATAAATATATTAATAATAAAAGAACCACCAGAGAGACCCTACATCCCCTGTTGGATATAGGAGAAAACAGTGATGAAGGATGAGGAAAAAGCTTAGGCGCTTAATCACAGAATCACAAAAAGTTAGGGGTCAGAAGGGACCTCAAAAGATCACCAAATCTAATTCTGCCAGAGCGGGATCACCTTGGGTAGGTCACACAGGAATAAATCCAGGCAGGTTTTTAATATCTCCAAAGGAGACTCCCCAGCCTCACTGGACAGCCTGTTCCAGTGCTCTGTCACCCTCGCAGTGAAAAAAACTTTTCCTTATGTTTATGCGGAACCTCCTATGATCCAGCTTGCACCCATTGCCCCTTGTCCTGTCACTGGACATCACTGAGGAGAGTCTGGCTTTGTCCCACTGACACTCACCCTTTACATATTTATACACTAATGTGGTTACCTTCAATGAATTTTTTGCCTCAGTCTTTAGCAATAGGACCAGTTATTCAACTGGGAATTCAACTCCCTAAGCAGGAGACAAGGACCAGGAGCAGAATGATCTTCCCACAATTCAAGAGGAGATGTTCAGTGACATGATACACCATATAGATGTGCACACATCTATGGAGCTGGATGGGATGTGCCTAAGTCATGAAAAATCTGGTGGAAGTGCACATCAAGCCACTTCCCATGATTTATTAGCAGTCCTGGATAACTGGAGAGGTACCAGCAGATTGGAAATCAGATAACATAACCCCCATATATATGAAGGGATGGGAAGATGACCCAGGAAATTACAGGTCTGCTAGTTTGACTTCAGTACCAGGGAAGCTGATGGAGCAGATCATCCTGAGTACCATTATGGGATACATGCAGAATGACCTGGTGATCAGGACCGGTCATTCGTGGGTTCATTAAGGGTAAGTCCTGTCTGACTAAAACCATCTCCTTTTATGACAGGATGACCTATTTATTGGTCATCCAACAAATAAATTAGGGAATAAATAAATAAATAAATAAACAAACAAATAAATAATAAATAAATTGGGAAGGGCTATGTATGTTTTCTACCTTGGCTCTAGTAAGGTCTTTGACACAATTCTCCACAGCATGTTCCTGGAGAAGCTGTCTACCCATGGCTTAGCTGTGCATACGTTTTGTCCGATGAAAAACTGGATGGATGGCCCAGTCCAAAGAGTTGTGTTAAATGGAGTTAACATTTAACTCCCTAGTGACTAGTGATAGGACAAGAGGAAATGGGTTCAAGCTGCACCAGCTGAGATTCAGACTGGATACTAGGAAAAATTGGAACAGGTTGCCCAGGGAGGTGATGGAGTTGCCATCCCTGGGGGGTTCAAAAAACAGGTAGATGTGATGCTTCAGGAGTTGATTTACTGGTTAAGGTGGTGTAGGACTGATGGTTGGACTTGATGATCTTGAAGGTCCTTTCCAACCATGATGATTCTATGCTTCTGTTTCAGCATCATTAGTTAATCAGGGTTTTAAAGTCATTCCTATTGCATGAGGCTTAAAAAAGATGGAGTTTCTGCTTTTCAAGATAAAAAAATTGAGATGTGAGCATTTTTAAACTCGTTGAAATTGTTGTGAGGGGAAAAACATAGCAAGAAGAAAATCTGCTTATTTCTAGATATAGCTTGTAGAAGTGTCTTGTGTTCTTCTGTTTTCACACTTCCTTTTCCAAATAAATGTTTAAAACTTTCTAAAACACAACAACTTGGAATCACTCTACCAGTGAATGTTCAGAAAGTTCTCTTATACCTTTAATCAAACTTCCAGTCAACAAACTCTTTTGACTATGGAGGCAGAATCAAAACTCTGAGTATGTCTTATGGCCTGGAGTTGATAGACTTGCAACAGCAAAGATTTATATGGCTAGGATATGCAAAAGCCCCCACAGGAAAATGCAAATTAGTTGAAACCTCAGCCTTTTCATAGCAGAAATTATCTTTTACTGCATTTCTCACTTTAGAAATGCCTGGAAAGCTTTTTGATATTATGGAAATATTTCTTCTGAGGTGGTAACAAAGTCTAAAACTCAGTTTCAATCAGCTTGATAAAATATGTTTTTTACTTTCACATTTAAAATGTCCATGGTTAAAGTGAAAGTATGGCAGCTATTTCTCTATAGCATTAGGCACTGTGAAAATTCAATTCCTTTTGTGGGACAACCATAGATATTGCAGTAGATGTACTTCTAAATCCCGAAAATTAAAACATGGGAAAAGATAAAACATTTTGTTGTGTTTGCCATATTCTGAATTTTAGTTACTGTGTTCATGAGTTGAAATTCTCATGAAAAGATAATGGACATTGCTTCTAATCTAGTGTTGTGGAAATCCTGCTCTGACTACCTATTTTAGCCTATGTTTGACTTGAAAAGGTGATGAAAGATGCTTGGAATTATAGGTTTTCTTCTTTTGTGTAGAATACTGTTGTTCCTAATTTTTGCTGGCCTCCTTATGCTCAGAAAAGAGCATTAAAAAAACTGTTTTTTTCTTCCTCTTTCAGTGAGATGTCTACTTTACGCCCAGTTTCTGCAAGCACTTCTTTTTGTGGGGTAGCTACTTATCTCACCAGGACTACTGCAGAAATAGTGCATTTCCAGGTAACATGGCTGCATTCTCAGAAGCTAAGAGTTTGGTGTAGCTCCTATATCCCACACTCAATTTGTGGATATCCAAAGTAGTTGTGTGTAGATTTAGAAGAGTAAATTAAATGAACTCATGGCTGTTATCTGTCTGAAGCCAAATGGCATGGCATCCTGGCCTGTATCAGGAACACTGTGACTAGCAAGACCAGGGAAATGATCTTGCTCTTGTACTCAGCCTTGGTGAGGCAGCACCTCGAGTACTGTGTGCAGTTTTGGGCACCACAGTATACGAAAGGCATCGAGGTGCTGGAGAGGGTGCATATAAGGGCTGATTAGAGGCCTGGAGAACAGGTCTTATGAGAAAAGGCTGAAGGAGGTGGGGCTGTTCAGCCTGGAGAAAAGAAGGTTAAGGGGAGACCTTTTTGGCCTCTACAACTACCTGAAAGGAGACTGTGGTGAGGCAGGTGTTGGCCTCTACTGCCCAGTGGCTGGGCATAAAAGAGGAACACTTGAAATGCCATCCAAAGTGTGGTGATATCTTTCTATCTCTTCTTTATCTCTCCCTTCCTCTCTTTTTTCTCTCTCTGTCTGTTTCTAACCTTATCTTGGCACATAAGGGTGACACAGTTTCTAGCTTTCTTAAGTTTTACAACACATTGCCTTGTTAAGTTTTGTTAGTTGCACAGTAAAGTAAAATTGTGTTTTGTATAAACCTCCTAAGTAATAATCTCATTCCTAGAGTACTGCACAGAGATTTCCTGAACTTAATCTCAACTAATGGGTTGCTAAAAGAGATTAATTAAAGGAGGAGGATTGGGCCCATCCACACCTAGGCTTCTCTATGAAGGAGTTTAGAAAGCCAAGGGGTCCAGTCTGAATCTCCCTGGGTAGACAGACCCCTGTCTCTAGGGAATTCTACCTGTGCCCACTCTGTGGGACGTGATATTTAGTTTGGGGAGCCGTGCTCACTCTGTGAGGGGTGACTGTCCCACACCCACCCTGTGGGTCATGACACCTGTTCTTCAAAGTTGAAAATGAAATACTAACTCAAGGGTACATGTAGTCAAATGACCATCTTAAACACATCACAACTTGCCTTTCAGCACATGAAGAATGTCCATGGTGACCTCCTTACATCTCAGTTCTCAAAAATTGTGTTGGCCCATTTATAATAGGATATTCTTTTCTGTACAGCTCCATTTGAAACTTTCATACTGATTTATCTGGGGCAGAAGGGACAGGTGATTAGTGTGTACTTTGATGTGTGTGCAGACTGATGCCTTCAGGTCACAGACTGATTTGGGGGCATATGTCATGCCTTATTCATGAAGTAGCCTGACATGTGATGCTTTTTCTTTGTCTCTAGTTTAGGTTAGTGTCCACCTTTACCTATGCTTCTTTTACTGTCTTAGCTGATATTTTGTGGCAATTCTCTCATGACACCTACTTTTATTTGAGACCAATTATTTTTTTGTAAGGACATGTCTTTCATTTGCTCCAGATTAATAACTTGGCTGGCTCTGAATCTGTCATTCTGTTATTCATGCCGTGGTTACTCTTGCTACAAGCTATTCAGTTATGTGATTAAAGGCTAATCGTGTTGAACTCAAAGACCCAGCAGTGACTGGAGGAACAATGACAGGCAGAGGAACCCTAATAACCAAACCAGTGGGAATAGACAACCCAGCTGCTCCCCAAGACCATCCAAAAGGTGTGGGAAAGATTAACCCTGGAGTGAAACCCACCAAAATGAGTTGGTGAGAGAGGATTTAATCTGAGGAAAGAGAGACATCAGGGTGGAAGAAGGGGCCACCTGATTGCAGAGGTCATCAGCTTGTCTGACAGAGCTCTTTGGTTGATGAGCAGAGTCTGTCCTCTCTTCTGCTTAAATCTGATTTCTGAGTACATTTTGTGTGGTTATGCTGTCTGCTTAGCATATGCTTGTGTAGGAGTGGATCCAGGAGTGGATCACCTGGGCTCTTCATGTTTGTCTGAGGGCTGTGTGCCTGCAGGTTGGTGCTGGGAAAGGCCATGCTTTCACTCTGAGTTGCCCTGTGTGTCTGGATGGGTGTGTGGTGTGAGTGCACACATGCAGCCATCAGGAGTGGGTGCTCAGCCTCTCCACTGCCTGTGCCTGGGGCAGCCTCGTATACATGGGGTTGGGACAGGAGGAGATCTCTTGGCTTCCGGTGCCCATCTCTGACATAGACAAGATTGTCCTCTTGTCAAAAGAGCACATTTGAGCACATTTAAGTTTGAAGGATTTCTTGTCACCTTAGTAAAATACTTTCAGTCTGCTGTGACTCTAAACTCACTTTTATCTGCCACACTGTGCAAGGGATTCAGTAATCTGTGACTTTCTTACTGTCCTGTTGAGGTCTCTAATCCTGTTTTTTTAATTGTTATCTAAATTGTTATCTAATCTGCTTAATTTTCTGTCTTTTCTTCCTTACCTCTACTGAGGCTCCTGGACTGTGCTTTATATCTCCTGTAAAAATCTCATTAGAATTATCTGTGAGTTTTGTTTTGGGTTTTTTTTTTCCTCTATTGTTCCAAATTCTCATTCAAATTCCTCAGTGTCCCCTGAGTACAGTTGTACTTTTGAACCGAACAATGGAATGTACATAAAAAAATGCTATAAGTCTTACTTGTAGATGTACTTAACTTTTGAACAGATGGGCTCCTTCCCAGATGCTCAAAAGCCACGTTCTGGATGCCCAGGAGCAGTAATTTGTACATTTCATTGTAAATCACTTTAAATGGGTCTGAAACTGAAATTTAACTTCTAACAAGAATAGCTATTGCCTTTAAAAAAAAAAAAAAAAAAAAGTGATTCCTGGATATGATTCAGCATTGCTGAATGGATTTATTTGCAGAAATAGCATAGCATAAAAATGAAAAATGCAGAACTAGTGACTGAGTGAAAAAAAGTGATCTGGCTTTGTGCAGGAGAAATTTGCCAGTGATGAGAATTTTTCATGCTTGACCAGTCAACCAAGATTACACATATTCATAAGAAAATGTAAGATTGTTCAGGAAATTAGCTGAAAGATGCAGGAGTCACATGAATTAAGTAAAGTGTGTCAGAATTCTTCATAAAGTTCTCAACCAGATATCAAAAAACCCTTATTTTCTGCCTGGGAGTTAATTGCAGTGTTTTGCTCACTTGATCAGTTCCAGTGACTAGACACAAAGTTTTCCAAACTATGGACTATGAGGTCCTGAAGGGGTGAGACAGAAGGGCTTGAAACCCTGCTGGATCAGTGGGAGAATAAATAATTTTAAGACTGTGGGGCTGCACACCAGGAATTTAATTGAATGCATCAACTTATCTCAGAAATAATAATAGGAGATAACACCTTTCAGATACACCTGTCAGAATTTTCAGAACAGTACGATTGCCTCTAGCTTTGATTTGCTGTGTATGGAAAAAGGTATACATATGCTTTGTGCTGGCTTTTTAAAATTTTTTCAACATATCTGCTTTTATATCTTAGATTTTCACCATAAATTAAGCTATCAAAGTCAGAATCAAAAGTAATTAGATGAGATACTGCATTTTAGCATACTTATAAATCAACTCCATATGCTTTGATATGCTTTGCAGGGTGTTGATATTGTGAACCTATTTTTTTTTTAAACTTTTCTGCTTAGACTAACCCATACATTTTTTTATTATTTTGAGCTGCTATTAACTTATTTTTAGGTTCCCTGAAAGACTTGTTCTGTATGTGATCACATTGAACAAATTGATTGGAAAAATAATCAGGACAAAAAAACAGACAAACAAAGAAGGTTGAAAATGTGAAGCAAATGGAAACAAGAGGCTGTAAGGGACACAAACTAGAAGGGAAGAAGAAAAAATAAAGCTGAAGAAAAGAAAGTGAACAAAGAGGAGATCAGATTCCTTAGAAAGAGGGAACGTTTTCCAAGCAGATTCAGTGAAATGAAATCAGAGTATGTGGGAAAAGTATGTGGGAACTATATGAAAAAATATGTAAAGGGACAGAAAACTACCAAATATCTCATTTAAAACAACTTTCATATGAAAGCTGTAAATTCAAGGTTTCCCATGAATTCAGCTAAGATGACTTCTGAAGCCAAAGGCTTTACTATGAATTGTTATTTTTCCCGTATGAGTTCCTGATTTAATACCTTTATGGAAATAAAGTCAAATATCTTAATTCAAAATGTTTCTAGTAGAAGCTCCAACAAATCTTTGCAATTTTTTTCCAGAAGTTTGTTATACTTAGTTTTACATCTATTTCAGTCTAAATTGATTTAATTTCAACTTTAGCTCAAAGTGATATCAAACATAGAAGAACCCTCTCTCAAATTTCTATCCTTATAAAGTACATAGACAATATAATTTCTACAATATGAAAAAAGGTTAAAGTTTTTTTAATCTTTTTATGAGGAATACTTTAAAACCTATTTCATTGCCTCCTTCTTGCCCTCACTTCATTCTGCCTTTTTTGAATACCCTTCTTCAAATAGACACAGCAGTCTGTTGGCAGGCAGAGATGACAATCTCTTGGGGTTTCCACTCAGCATCTCCACAGCTTACACACCTAAATACTCACCTTTTGACCAAGGCTTTATGTGCAGCCCAAATGCTGCTGGTGACAGCTCTGGGTCTGGGATTTGCATTAGAAGCTCAGGGGACTATGGCAATGGCTGCAAATGTGGCACTGACTGAGCAAGCTGAGGGAGAGGCAGCTGATGTTCAATCATGTGCCCCTGGGCATAACGCCGCCTTCCCAAATCCTTCACCTAGATACCCTTTTGACATAACAATGCTTGTCCTAGAGTTAGGGCATCTAGGATTTATGCCTGAATAGATGTCTTTTCACTTGGGTGTTCCTTGTTTTTTGGTGTCAGACTGACAAGTAATCTACAGCACTCTAGGCATTGGCACTGTTCTCTTTGTCAACAAAACTTCATCTCAGAAACAAGGCAAACTAGTTTGGCCATAACTATTCCCGCCCCCCACCCCCATGCCCCCATAACCTATTGCAAATCTTTAACAGTTATTTTCCTTTGATGAATTTGTCTCATCTGGCATTTCATTTATTTTGGTCAGAATTGATGTATATCAGTCTGAAAGAGGTACAAGTGCCCAGTCAGCCTTGATGGCCTTTAAGAAAGGACACCTCAAATTCTGGATATTTCCAGTGCTGTGGATTCTCCAGAAGATTCAGAGTCTTGGCTTAGAAATGTCATTGTCTGTCACTTCAAAACCCTTAACATGGGCTTTCATGCCCAGTCTCAGTCACCATTGCTTTTGCATCCTACTGAGTTGCAATTAAGTTACTGTCTTTGTTGACTAGTATTTTTGTGGAATGCAGATAGATATATGGAATATTCCTGTATGTCTTTACTTTAAGTGATAGTTCTGTAATTTCTATTTGTTTTGTCCATAAATGTTAATAGAATTTCTTTTTAGTGTAAATGTCTTTTAATCTCTTTAGCCCTGTTTGCCTTGTCTTTTCTATTTTTCTGTCTGAGTTCACTTTAGCTACAAGTCTTGAATAGATTTGGTTTTAATTCCTACTGAAGCAGATTAAGCAAACTGTTACCCTGTAAATTCTGCATATGTTTACATCCTGATAGCCACCACTATCCTTTTTCTTTTTTCTGAAATATATCCTTTGCTTGAATATGTTTTTCCTGCAGAAAGAATTGTTGGGTTTTTTGTCACATGATTATTTTTATAACTCTCATCATGCATTCCCTTAATAGAAGAACCAGAGCTAACTATTCAGCTGCATTTTGTAGGAGAGTAAGGATAGTAATTTGTTTGGGTTTGTGAACTGAACAGCATCAAAAAACAGTGCCCATGAAAAAAACCCTCTGTATTAAGCATCCTTTTGCACAGAAAAAACATAGGACAACTTTCAAGACAGAATAAAGAGAAAAAGGCATAAGGAACTTTTGCATGGAAATCTCTCTGAGAGGGATACCCATGTCCTGGGAGATCAGCAAGGGTAATCACCATGTATTTCATGGGCTCATATGACAGCAGTCTTAGGCATGTGCAGCCTCCAGTTGATTATGGTATGTTTCAAGGTGAAATGGGTATTTCAAGGCTGGTGTGGGAAGGCTGGGGGCAAATGGGATAAGCCGAGGGGGATTTTGATCAAAAAAACAACCCACAAATGAAGAGGTATATTGTAAATGTAAAAGTCCTGCTACCTAGTATAGCTTATCCCCAGAATAATATTCCCACTAGTGAATCATAGAATCATACCCTTGACCCACCGCTGCGGTTGCTAGACCATGGCACTGAGTGCCACATCCAGTCTCTTTTTAAATGTCTCCAGGGACGGAGAATCCACTACTTCCCTGGGCAGCCCATTCCATTGCCTGATCACCCTCTCTGTAAAGAAATTCTTTATAATATCTAACCTAAATCTCCCCTGGCACAACTTAAGTCTGTGTCCTCTTGTTTTGTTGAAAGTCGTCTGGGAAAAGAGACCAACTCCCACCTTGCTACAGCCTCCTTTCAGGGAGTTGTAGAGAGCAATGAGGTCTCCCCTGAGCCTCCTCTTCTTCAGGCTGAACACCCCCAGCTCCCTCAGCCTCTCCTCATAGGGTCTGTGCTCGAGTCCCTTCACCAGCCTGGTTGCCCTCCTTTGGACTTGCTCCAGGACCTCGATATCGTTCTTAAACTGAGGGGCCCAGAACTGGACACAGTACTCGAGGTGTGGCCTCACCAGCACTGTGTACAGGGGCAGAATCACTTCCTTGGACCTGCTGGCAACGCTGTTTCTGATACAGGCCAGGATGCCATTGGCCTTCTTGGCCACCTGGGCACACTGCTGGCTCCTGTTCAGCTTCCTGTCAATCCAGACTCCCAGGTCCCTCTCTGCCTGGCTGCTCTCCAACCACTCTGTGCCCAGCCTGGAGCTCCCCATGGGGTTGTTATGGCCAAAGTGCAGGACCCGGCACTTGGCCGTGTTGAACCTCATCCCCTTGGAATCAGCCCAGCTCCCCAGTCTGTCCAGGTCCCTCTGCAGAGCCCTCCTGCCTTCCGGTTGGTCCACACTTCCTCCCAGCTTGGTGTCGTCTGTGAATTTGCTGATGACGGACTCAATCCCTTCATCTAAGTCATCGATAAAGATATTGAACAGAACTGGGCCCAACACCGATCCCTGGGGGACACCACTGGTGACCGGCCGCCAACTGGATGCAGCACCGTTCAGCACCACTCTCTGGGCCCAGCCTTCCATCCCTGGTAGGCTCATTTACTAGTTGGAGCAGGAAATTATCCTCAATACACTCTAGGAATCTCCTAGACTGCCTCTTCTCTGCAGTGTGGAGTTCCCAGCAGATGTCTGGCAGGTTAAAGTCATCTACGAGAACAATGGATGATGATTTTGAAACATCTGCCAGTTGCTTGTAGAATATTTCATCGTCCTCATCATCCTGATTGGGTGGTCTGTAACAGACTCCCATCAGGATATCGGCCTTGTTGACCTTCCCTCTGATTCTAACCCACAGGCATTCTGCCTTATTATTGGAGATCTCAACTTCTACAGTGTCAAGAGATTCTCTAACATATAGGGCTACCCCTCCGCCTCTCTTACCCTGCCTGTCCCTTCTGAAGAGCCTGTAGCCACCCATGGCAGCACTCCAGTCATGGGAGTCATCCCACCATGTTTCCGTGACAGCGACTACATCATAGCTTTCCTGCTGCACAATGGCTTCCAGCTCCTCTTGTTTGTTGCCCATGCTGCGTGCATTGGTGTACATGCACTTCAGCTGGGCTGCTGATTTGTCATTTATCTTGGGTAGTCCACCCTTAGGTTCCCCTCTGGAGAGCCCAGTTTCAGCCCCTTCCCCCTTCAAACCTAG
Organism: Phaethornis superciliosus; assembly: GCA_023637945.1. Classification (NCBI taxonomy): domain Eukaryota; kingdom Metazoa; phylum Chordata; class Aves; order Apodiformes; family Trochilidae; genus Phaethornis; species Phaethornis superciliosus. Next base: position 52,032,238 of record JAJQWJ010000003.1, on the reverse strand, counting down.
TTTAAAGCCCTCCTTATCAGCCCCTTCAACCTATGAGCTAGAGTCCTTTTTCCCCTGTTAGTTAGATGAAGTCCATCTGATTTGATGACACTAGGCAGTATGGGATTTGCCCCATGGTCGAAAACCCCAAAGTTCCGCTGGTGGCACTAGTCCCTTAGCCACCTATTGATGAGGTAGGTTTTCCTAGTCTTCTCCTTATTCAGGTCTTCTACTGCTGGAACTGAGGTGAACACGACCTGTGCTCCTGACCCATCAACTAACCGACCCAGTGCCTTGAAGTCCTTTTTAATCACCCTTGTACTTCTTCCAATAATGTTATCGCCGCCAGCCTGGACTACCAACAGTGGATAATAGTCTGAGGACTGAATTAGCTGAGGGAGTTTCCCACAAATATCCCTCACCCGGGCGCCAGGAAGGCAGCAGACCTCTCTGTGGGATGGGTCCAGTCGACATATAGGGCCCTCAGTTCCCCTCAGAAGGGAGTCACCAACTACAACTACCCTTCTTTTCTTCGTGGGTGAAGTTTTAACCCGTCTGGTAGACAGGGGGCGAACAGGAGACCTTCTGGACAGATCGTCCTCTTGTCTGTCCTCTTCCTGATTTTCTGAGTCCAGGGCCTCATATCTGTTCTCTACGTGCACCTGGGGGGATGGTGGGGGTTGGGAGGGAATTCTTTTGCCTTTCCGGTGGGGGACCTGTTTCCATTCTCCCCTATCCACCTGGTCTGCATCGGCTGCCTGACGGGAGGAGGGGCAGGGCTTCACCGTCTCCATTTGGATTTCTTTTGCCGTCGAAAGGGTGTGACTCCACCAGTCAATTTCCCTTTCGCTGTCCCTAATACTTCTCAGCCTCTCCACCTCCTCCTTAAGCTCTGCCACCATGCTCAGCAAGTCATTGACCTGCTCGCATCTCACAGACCCCATTTTCACTGTCCGCCGGTGCTAACACGAGGCTTAAACACTCAGCACGGCCAGAGACCTGAACAGCTACGTCCATCTTTTTGTTCCTCTTAAGGGGTTCCATCTGTGTGGACAAACCTTTTTTCTCAACAGCAACAGTTTTTGCTTTTTTGGAAACCATTGCTAGCTGTGCCCCTCCTGCTTGCTCTGCCTCCGCCAACTGCCTCGATAACTGCCGCTTCAACTTCCTGTTTGCCTGATCCTGTTCCCCGCGCTCCGGATTGCTGGCGCTCCCAGCAGCCGTGTAAACCCCTGGTGGCAGGGCTGGTCGCCGTCCCCTTATCAGCTGATTGGCCTTGCAGAGACCCTCCAGCAGACAGGGTGTGCAGCAGGCTCCCAGCAGCCGTTTGAATCCTCCGGCTCGAGGCAGCCATTTAAGCCGCTCGATTCATCCGCTTTCAATCCCTCGTGGCCCGGCTGGGTGCCGCCCCCTTATCAGCTGCTTGGTCTCCGCAGAAAGCCTTCAACAGAAAGGTTACGCGGTACGCTCTCTCAGGAAATTATAGAATGTATTTGTACACGCAGATGAAGAAATTTAGTACCTGGTACATAGAGAGGGAGTGAAAAGTGCAATCCTTACAAACAAGCACTACTAGAGCTTAAGCTGTGTAAACCATTCTTTTATAACAAGTTATCAGAAAAAAAAGTAGCATGATTTCTCGTTCTTTTCAAAATGGAAAATCCTCTGTGACATTTATAGTGTACCCATTAAACAGCCATACTATAATTAAATAGGAGTCTTTTTGTTAATTTATGTTAAACACGAAAATTGGCTGTAACTGACACATGATACTCATACAGTTAATGTGGTAGCAAATGAGTAGGTAGATTTGGCACACTTTTTAGGATGGTAGGGAAAATGTTTCCAGCAGATCTGATGTAAAACCAAACTAATTTAATCTCATTATTGTTGTCAAAGAGCAGAAAGATCTTTTTCTTTCCTCTGAAACATGAAATAAGAGTTGAAAGAAAAATTTCACTGACAGTGAGAAAGAAAGTGCTCTTTTTGTATGAGAAAAACATTACTGATAAGTGTCCAATATATCTCAAATGGAGCAATGGGTAGTTTCCAAAATATAATTACATTTGTGTAGCATAATTTATCTAGGATAGGCAACAGAAGGAAAGGCATTTTGGAGAACAGTGGCATATAACAAACTATCCATTTCATGTTTCTGGATTTCACTGGGTTAATTCTAAAAATGACTAGTCCCAAAATCCTAAAATCACTGAAGGCTCACTCATCAGAAAATATGAGTTGGATTTCATCTCCTTCCTCAGATTCCTGAAGGTATGTTGAGTGACAGACTGAGCTGGACCAGCCAGGCCTTCATTTCTACATAGCCCTTTTCATCTTCACAAAGCAGAGTACTCCCAGGACCAGAAATATTGGTGCTAGTTAGGTATTGTTTCTTGACATGTTTTTCTGCAATGTGAGATAAATAAAGTATAATGAGCAAGAATCAACCCTGAATGCATATGCAGCAAGCAACTTCCAATTCTATACCACACCACGTACTCACAGAACTTAGAAGGCTGGCAGAATATCTACGATGACATTGTAGGTCATACAGCTTTGATAAATAAGCAGAATATCCTTAAACAAAGATAGCTGTTGGTCAGGGAAAAGCAGTCATTCAAAGTCTCCTAGATTTCTGCTAGAAACACAGCAATCTATCACTTCATCCTTGATCACTGTATGAAACTGATTAGGAAAAAATCTGACAAGGTTATAAACGAGCCTCTCCTCTTCTTTTTTTTTTTTTTCTTTTTTTTAGTAAACCCATGGTTTGGAACAGCAGGAGAACAGCAAAGCCAATGGAAAAGCTGTAGGAAGCTTTCACTTGTCAAAATATCCAGATAGGATGGAAAGAGACAGGCAGAATGGTCACAGGTGTATTTAGCATCTGTTTTGTTATTTGTTCTTTATTGTCTCTCTTAAGGAAAGAATAGCTTTTCAGACACTCTGTCCAAAACATATTCATGTGATGTACATTTCTTCCTATGTATGTCTGAGGAAATGAACTTAGGAAACACCTCAGGGACTTCAGAGATCAGGTAAAGAGAGCACCACATCACTGTGAGCACTGATACTTATATATGTGTGTAAGGTATGACTAGTAAAAAGAAAAGGAAAAAATGAAAAAAAGAAAAAGACCTGTTATATGGGAAGGTTTCTAGCTTTTGAAAATATTGCACCTTTTCATATGCAGTTCCAGCTGCTTCTTGCCTACAGCCTAACTCCAACCATTGCCTTCTGTCTCATTAGATAAGGAGAATGTAAAAGGATTTCTGGTTTGGATTTAGATTCGGTTGACTTCACTGGGAAGATGCACATGCTTTTTAATTGGAAAGCATGCTTGGTTCTGATTCCCTTTCTGAGAGTCAGATGACTATAAATGTAAAGCATCTTTCAGCTGTAATCCAGATGAAATGAGGGCAGTTAGTTTAAATCCCTTTGTGGAAACACAACGCAGATTCCACTTCATATTAACAGCACTGACACCAAAATTAAATCTTAGTTTAATCAGTAACAGAAAACACAGCTATTCCCGAATAGTTTAGGATTGGATGGGATAGGATAGAATAGAATAGTCTATTTCAGTTGGAAGAGACCTTCAAGGATCATCTAGTCCAAATGCCTGGCAACTTCTGAGCCAAAAATTAAAGCATGCTATTGAGGGCATTGTCCAAATGCCTCTTAAACACGGTCAGGCTTAGGGCATCAACCACTTCTCTGTGAAGTATGTTTGACCACTCTCTCAGTAAAGAAAGGCTACCTAATATCCAGTCTAATCCTTCCCTGGTGCAGATTTGAACCATAAGACACTATGCCAGTAACTTGGCAGCCTTAAAAGAGCAAAGCCAAAAATACTGCAGCAGCTGTCCTGTTGATCAACTTGTACTTATCAAAAAAACAGGACAGATCTGACATTTACTACTAAAATAATTTCCCAGTTCATTCACACTTACATGGGGGAGTTGGGTAAACTTTGCAATGTGTGCTTGTACACAAACCTCCTCACCCCTGGAGTGAAGCATTCCTAATAAATATTTAATTGAAGATTAAGTTCTATATCTTGAAAATATTACAATTTTGAAAGACCTTACCATTATGCATATCCTGGGTTACTTCCATGTTTTTCTTATTTGCTTAAGCAGTCACCATTTTAAACTCAGATCACACTATGTGTTCTGGGATCAGTTACCTCTTCTAACCTTATTATGCAATAAACATTGCTTTCTTGACTGCCACACAAAATAAGTTGAATTTTCGACCAGAGGCACTGAACAAAAGTTACAGGATCTCAGGACTGAAATATAATCTTATTACTACAAGTAGACCTTTCCCTCAGCAGGCTTGCCAAAGATGCCAAAAAGTGTGGTGTGACAAACACACTGGAGGGAAGGGATGCCATCCAGAGGGACCCTGACAGGCTAGAGAGGTGGGCCCATGCTGACCTCATGTAGTTCAAAAGTCCAAGTGCAAATTCCTGCACCTGGGCTGGGCAAAGTCCTGAGCACAAATACAGTTTGGATGGAGAATGTATCGAGAACAGCCCTAAGAAGAAAGACTTGAGGTGTTGGTTGATGAAGAGTCATCAATGTGATCCAACTGTATCCTGGGCCTCATCAAAAGAAGTGTGGACAGCAGGTCGGGGGACATGATTCTCCCCCTCTACTCTGTTCTTGTGACACCCACATGAGTATTGTGTCCAATTTTGGATCCCCCAACACATGAAGGCCGTGGAGCTATTGAAGCAAGTCCAGAGGAGGGCCATGAACATCATCTGAGGGCTAGAGCAGCTCTCCTGTGAAGATAGGGTAAGACAGTTGAGGTTGTTCAGCCTGGAGAAGAGAAGGTTCCAAGGACACCTTATAGCAGCCTTCCAGTACATTAAGGGGCCTACAGGAAAGCTGGGGAGAGACTTGTTATGAAGACAGGTAGTGATAGGACAAAGGGTAATGGTTTTAAACTGAAAGAGGACAGATTTAGGTTAGATACTAGGAAGAAATTCTTTAGTGTGAGGGTGGTAAGACACTGGCAAAGGTTGCCCAGAGGAGCTGTGGATGCCCCCTCATTAGAAATGTTCAAGGCCAGACTGGAGGGGACTTGGAGCAACCTGGTCTGGTGGGAGGTGTCCCTGCCCATTCAAGAGGGCTCTCAACTAGTTATAACTAGTTGATCTTTCAACCAAACCCACTTTGTTTTGCTTTGCATGATTAACTTTGCTTTCCTTTGCACAGGGATATTTGTCAGTTTCCAAGCATCTCCTGTGTTCTTTTTGCTTGCCCCTCACAACTTTGCTTTTTGTATGAAGATTCCCTTTTGTAAATCTATGTCAAAACCATTCTTTATCTCCCACACAACTGTTTTATACAACTGCTTTCTATTACCTTTTAGGCTGTAGTGTGTATTTGTCTGTCCATTGTTTCTGTTCTGTCATATTTCTCTTGAAGAACCAAATTAGTCCACAGCTGAAAGGGGAAGACAATATGGTTAAATGACAGCAAAGATTACTGGTTAATCAGAAGGCCTGTTCACCTTACTTATATGAAATATTTTATTTTGTGTAAAGCCACTTTGTTGACCTACATTTTTCAATCTTTGCAGACTGAATTATGTTACCAGGTATTTACCTCTGATTGTCAAAGTCATTATTCAAAACCAACTTTATTTTCCCTCTTCAAAACTCCTTCTATCTTACCCTGAGTTACCCCTTCATCTTGTTGTTGCCTTGAAGATATTTCTTGGTTTGTATTTTTTATTTTTCCCTAGAATCTATTTCCTCTTATTAATTGTCATGACTGGCTCTCTTTTGTGCTGTTTGTTCAGCATTTCAGACTTACATCTACTCAACCTTTTTTCTTATCTGATGATTTAAGTGGCTAGTTCTTGAATCAAACAACGAATAGCTCCTTTGCTATCTATCTATATTTTTTTTTTAAATTTATTATTATTCACTCTAAATGAATGCATTCATGACTCAAATGCATTTATTTGAGGTATCCTTCAGTTGCAGGTCAGCTAAGGCTTTCTACCTTATGTGGAGCCCGTATGGTGATATACTGTGTGTAGTGTGGCAGTCTAGAGGAAATAGAACACATTACACAGAGGTTTTCTGAAACTGTTCTGACTCCACTTGGTGGGTTCAGGGCTAGGAAGAGGTAGCACTCTAGTGGGCAGGACAGTCCCATGTCCTGCTCTGCCTCTGCGTAGCAAGTGTGTTCACTGGAGTATTCTTCAGCCTTGTTGCAGAGGTAGAGTAGCTTTGTGGGGCAGGGCGTATGATTGTGTTGAGTGTGCATGGAAGAGTTCCTTGAATGTGCTTCTGTCTCCATCTGAATGGTATCTAGAGCCTAGGTAAAACTCCAAGTGCATCCTTCCTTTAAACAAGAAAAAGTTGGCACCTCATCCCATTTCGTGCAGGCTGGCAGAAGAGTAGAAACACATCCCAGGAGGCAGAAGACCAAGATAAAATATCTTTTATTTTAGCTAGTTGTCTGCATGCAGACTGCAGATCTGTAGCACTACAGCGCAGTTTTCTCCTGGCCCACGTTCTGTGGAAATGAGGGTACAGGAAGGAGAATTATTATGTAGTGGGACTTAGCCCAAGCACAGGATGAGAGTGGATCCAGGGCATGCATCCAGACCCTGAAGCTGGGAGGCACTCAATGGTCACAGCTAGAAATGAAAGAGAAGGACAGAGGGCTACAGATGTGACATGCTGCATTCAGTTTAAAAACATTCATTGTAATCATCCCAGTGTATTTTGGCACACAACTTCTTATCATCTAATGACAGTTATTTCAAGAGACAACTTGTTTTGTTCTGTTCTGACCTACAGGTCCTGTAGATATTCTCTCTTAGGGATTCAAAACTGTGCTTATGTTGTTATGGGCCCTGTCTGCTCTGCAATTCTCTTACCTAGTGTGTACTACAAATAATCATACAGTTGGGTGGCCAGTGGAAACCCTCTCTTTAGGGGCTTTCAATATGTTTGTGTCACAGGCAGTCATGCAGATGATGTTTGGTAGTGTTGGCAGAGACTTTCTTTCCCTTTAGAGTAGGACAGTGGTAAGTATAAAAGTTCAGCCTGAGGCTGTGCTGAATAAAAGGCCTCATTAGTCCCACAGCTGATCACTTTTCTATATGAGTAGAGGTCTGGTGAATACCATCAGTTTCTGTTGGCTTCGAGTGTGGATGTTAGAAACAAAAAGGCTTACAGATATTTCAAGATCTGAGTCAACAGCATGTTTCATAAAACCATTTATCCTGTTAGGAGGAGACATACTTGTTTCCATGCTCCTGGAAAGCCATGTGCCTTTATTCTCTGTGGATGTGGCAGCTGTTGCTTTGAACCTTACATGCAGTCTGTCACCAACAAGCAGATGAGGCTGCTCAAGTGTTCCAAATAGATCTGGACTGGGACCATAAAGGTGAACTGTGTGTCTCCAGGATGTGCCTCCAGGATGGCTGGAGACATATCCTGTGCCTCATGCCACAGCCCAGAACACTATTCTGGGCCTAGAGAAACAAGTCTTGTGGAGACATGGTACACCAGAAAGAATTGAGTCAGATAATGGAACTCATTTCAAAAATAATCTTATAAATAACTGGGCCAAAGAACATGGTATTGAGTGGATATACCATATCCCCTTTCAATTTTACCTGAGGCTGGTGCATGATAGGGGATAATTTATATTAGTTTATACATGCAAAGAAATACTAGTACATGCCTAAGCTTGTCATCCAAATGCTTCTTGAACTCAGGCAGGCTTGGTGACATAACTGTTTCCCTGGGGAGCTTGTTTCACTGTTCAACCACTCTCTGGGTGAAAAGCTTTTTCCTAATATCTAACCTGAACTTCCCCCCACAGACCTTCCTACCATTCCCTTGGGTCCTATCATTGGTCACCACAGAGAAGAGGTCAGCACCTGCTCCTCCTCCTTCCCTAGTGAGGAAGCAGTAAGCTGGGATGAAGTCTCCCTTCAGTCTCCTCTTCTCCAGGCTGAACAGACCTGCACTCAAGATGGGGCTGGATCAGTGCAGAGTAAAGTGAGATAGTCACCTCCCATGTCCAGCTGCCAATGCCACGCTTGATGCACCCCAGGACTTGGTTGGCACTCCTGGCTGCCAGGGCACACTGTTGGCTCATGTTCAGCTTGCTGCCAACCAGAGCTCCCAGATCCCTTTCCACAGGGATGCTCTCCAGCCTCTTAAAGACCATCGCTCTTTTCAGAGAGAAATAAAGTATGAAATGAGGCATGTAATCTAGATTCACTGAGAAATCCATCCTTTTAATGTTTCTTTCTTTTAATAAACAGCATTTACTAAGAAATAACATTAAGATGGTGAGCTTCTGGTGCCTCTTAGCTACATATAAAGGAGAAAAAAACATAAGAAAATGTATGCATGATACTGATTTCTTTAAGTAATGCACTTTGGCAGGTATAAGTACTGATAAAATTTTGCACATGATTATATTTGGACTATTGCCTTTTGAGTGAAATGATGAAGTAGGACACCCATGCAGTTGTAAACAAGATGAGGTTCCTATCTGACAGGCGATACAATGTGTATGGATTAATTTCCTCTAAATACTTTTCATATCTTTTTCTTCTGGGTCGTTTATGAATTCATAGGTTTTTAAAGAAAGTCTCTAGGCTTCAGGTACTATATGTTCCCTTCTAAAGAGAGATTTAAGCAAGTGGTCTCAGTCACAAAATAAAAAAATTGAAAGCCAGCTGAAGTTTCTTACCAGCTGAAATCCAGTGGGAACTCTTTTTCTCTGATATTTACCAGTCAATCTTCACTTTAAATTGGCACCATACACAGGTTATATGGAAGATACCTTCTCTTTTTCACAACATCTATCTTCTGGGTGAACACTGAAGACAAAGGCAGACTCTTCTGGGTTTGTGTTTGAAGTACAAGAGGCATTGTATACAACTAGGGACATATATTTTTATTTTTCCCATGAGGGTGGGATGCTCCATCCTTGGGTCTATGCAAAATGTGATAGTAGAAGATCTTGTGCAGCCTGATTTTACTGGACCCACTGTGAGTAGCAGATTCGATTAATAGTTCTGTAATTCCTATCAAATTGTTTAAATACAAGAAAGTTACAATCATTTACCTGAATCAAATGATGGAATGGCTTCTTTTAATATTCTCTAACATCTGAAAATATCCTCTTCGTAAATGTCTTAAAGTTTTCTTTTGGAAATTGCTAGTCATTAATTGTATTACAGTGTAACTTTCCAGTGTAACAGAAAAGCCAGTGATAGTTCCCTGTGACAGGGAACAGTAATTAAAACATTTGTTTTTCTAGTTAAAGAAACTGAAAGATACTGTAATGACCCTGACAAAGTGTCTTTCTAGCTCTGTGTTGTCTTGTTGAAAGTGGTAAAAAACAAGAATATGAGAACAGGACAAGGGCTTGCTGGAGTCTGAGATGATATCATGAGTTCATTAGGAAGTATTTCTTTCAAGACTTTTTCTTTTATGTGTTCAATCACTTTCTGAACTCATGGAAAATTTTAGTATTCACAGCTTCCTAGGGAAAGGAGCTCACAGATTCTTGCACATCATGAGAAGAATTGTCTCCTTTTGTCTCTTTTGGACATACTTACTGAAATTTCACTTAATGGCTTCTAGTTTTGGTACTGGAAGAAACAGTGAGTTATTTACTTTTCCCATAGCATATGTGGTATTACAGATCTCTCTTTTATCTCCCTTATCAGTAGTATTTATTCCAGGCTAAGCTGTTCTATGCTATTCTTTATATATATGAATATGTGTGTGTAATGTCTTGGGAAAGATGTTGATCATTGCTGTGGGGTGGTATTCATGCCTACTCAGAAAAAAAATGGCTGATGCGAGTAGATTTAATTCCCAGAAGTCTAGAGATGCTAATACTTGTACAGTTGCACTTATTTTCTGAAACCTGGTAGGAGGTATTTCCCAGCTCATAAGCATCCTAAACGTATTTAATTGAGAGTTCCTCTATATTAGTACAATCTACCACCACTGAGGAACCATTGAATCCGACATGTACTGGTTTCACAGTGGTGTTTTTTGTTTTACAGAACCAGACAGCTTTCCAGTAAAAAAAATAAATGCCTTCTTGCCATGAATTAATCCATTAGAGTGAAAATTTAATCTATAGACTTATAAAAAAAAAAAAAATCAAAAATGAAAACAAAATGAAGCTTTACTCAGTGCTTGCAAATAAGATATTTTTCTAGCATTTCTAGTATCTCCATCAAAGTTCTGGCTCATTTTCTCCTCCCCTGATCTGCCTTTCCTCCTTTTCCCCCTCCTGTGGTGTTCCTTAACTTGTGCTTCCCTCCACTCACCCAATGTATACTGATCACATCTGTAATAAATCTTAAATCTCTTCTACCACTGTACCGTCTCTTCAATTTTTTACAACAGACTTTTTTTCCTAAACATATTTCTTTTGTAGCAGATGTATTTAGAGGCTGGGGTTTCAGTTTAGATTTTTCTGTTTCTGTCCTTGCATAATGAATGTGAGAAGCAAAAGTACAAAAATTAATTTTGTAAACAAAGCGCATGGCAAATCCGTGGATACACTGCAGCTTGTACTGCAACAAGATAAAATGTGAAGCCCTACTACTCCCGAAATGAATAGGAGCTTGATGAAACCTTTTCTTCTTATAGAAAAGTACAGTTAATTCCATAACAGTAAAATACATAGAAAATGTGTGCTCTTCTCTGTAGATCATGATTTTTTGTTTTTGTTTTTCATCGATTCAGGATTAAAAAACATGGCCTTTGGCAGGTAATAATGAAATATGGAGGTGTCTTTTGTCTTTTCTTTTTTTTTTTTTTTTCCTTTTTTTCCTTTTTTTCTTTTTTCTGGTCATCGAGCAAGAAACTGTGATGATCTTTGAAGCAAAAGAAATATAATTTCTTTTGTTGGCGTAAGATCAACTAGGAAGTGAGACAAAACAAGATGGACGAGGGCAGCAATAATGAGGTACATAGCTGTTTATTTCTCAGTCACTTACTTGAGCTTGATCCAGGTCAAAACTGCCTGAATTTTCTTGCAAATTGATAGCTGTTTAACATGTAATGTTTAACATTAAATGAGTTGCCATTTCCCCTACTTCATTGTAATTTCTTTAACTCCTTTAATTTTTGAAGCTGAAATGACAGACGTTGCACAAATAAAAGCAACTACTGGCATAGGTTTTGCTGCAATTGGATGGCTGCCAACGTGTTATCATAGAAGTCATCCCCTCAGCAAGCACTATATGGAAGATTGACCCTGAAGCCATGTCCTAATATCCTTTCAGAGATGGGAATTTTTTAATTACCTGGGTAAACAACTCCTTAACCACAGGGTGAGATACCACTTGACAAGAAATTTCTTTTTGGAAAGTGGATAGATAAGATCCCTAGCAGCCACAAGTGTATTCCCAGGGAGCTGCCACCTGGACCACAATTGCATATGAACCCTCTAAGGAGCATGACCCCAGGAATTTAAATCCCTGCAACCTGTGTTCATAGCACAAAGCCTAATTATTCTCAGAACCTTCATTCCAGACAATGTTTTCAAGATTATGAGGTATCTGGCTGGTCTGACTACTAAGAGTCTGGGCAGGGTTTTGTTCAGATTCTATCTGCATTCACCAAGATTGCCAAGCTGGTGATGTTACAAATTAAATTTTGTTTAATTAGAAAATTTCTGACCAGCTATTTTCTCAGCAACCTCTGATTCTACTGCCTCCTGTATGAAGCTCTAATCCCTCTGAAACTCAAGATCCCAGGCGATGGATGAATACTAAGTAGTGAAACTAATATCTTCTTGGCTCAGACACTTCAGTATTTTATTACATCCTTGACCCATCATCTGACAACTCTCTATTTTTGCTAGCTGCTTCCATTGTGAGCTCTTTCCAGCATAGATGTCTGCTTTGTTTTTCATGCTTAGCACTTTAAACAACTATAAAATAACAACTGCTCTTGCTATACCCTTCCATGGAAGTCTTATGACCAGAAGGAGAGACTGTTCTGCTCCTGTTTTGTGCTCCAACCTCAGCAGGACTTTATGCCTTTCTTCCAGGCACATCTCATTTGCTCAGTCCTTACTTAGATTAGATTACAATCTAATGGCAAGAGAATAATTATAGAAAATAATTAATGTCTTACATGACATTTACTTGTTTCTGATATGATATGGGAGAATACTTGTTTTTAAGGCTTAGATTTGTTAAGGTCCTCAGAGTTAGTGTTTGCTTTTTACTGGTTTAAGAGTGGAGTCAGTTTGCTCATGTCTTTGTGATGGAGTTCTTTCAGTGTATCAAAAGTAAAACAACAACTAAAAAAACAACAGAGGGGATTATAATTTTAGAAATGTTCTGCTCAGGTAGTGTAGACAAATGGTGGAGTTCTTCTTAAAGTATATCTAAAATAAAGATCCAGAATCTGACACCTTTTGCAGGAGCTCAGCTGCATTGATTTTGTTATGTTTGCACATTTGCCAGATATTTGTTCTTTCAGAGAGCAAAGTATGCAGGAAAGCTCAGGAACCATCTTTGTGCTCATTTCTCATTTCATTGGTAAAGCATGGTAAGGAATCACAATTGATTCCCCAGGACGACTTCAGGAGGGTTTGAATTTTTTTAATACACGGGACAACAGGGACAATGGCTATTACAAGTGATTTTGTCAGTGCACTGACAAAAATAAGTTTTGTTCTCCATTATTTTTTAAACTTTGACCAAAATCAATAAAGCACTGAGCTCTTTAGTACAAACACATCAGAAATCTTAATTGCGAAAGAAAATTGTAATGCATTACCTTTGCATTAAGGAAAAAAAAAAAAAAAAAAAAAAAAGTAAAAAAGTTTATATTTTGAAGAATGTATAGGAACTTGAAAAAGCTGTGTACACCAAATCCTGTGGGTGAGGGTCCCAGCTGCTAGGAGAATGAGCCTAAATTGTGCCCAGTTTATCTTCCCTGAGGCAGAGTTCCAGTCTCCCTGAAACAAAACATAGCTGAACTTTTAAGAAGGTGGTGGCCAATGCTAAACACTTATGATACTTCAAAGGATATTACAATGTTACTACAATACAGCGATCAGGCCATGAAGTGTGGGAAATGTTGGAGGAGTGTATGTATCATCATGAGGGCTCAACACAGCTTTGAAAGATCCGGTCCAAAAGTATTTTTTCACCACTCACACATAACTTTTTGAACAGGTATCCTCATGCTTCAAAATCCAGTAGCATGGTACTGACTGACATCATAAAGCCTGTAAAATCTTACCTTGTGTTCAGGGCTGTAGAGTGTCAGATTAATTCAAATTTTGTTCTCTTCCATATTATCCTCTTCCATCTTTAATTTGTTCTCTTCCACCCTCTCTAGGTAATGCAGTACTCTGTAAATCCCAACCTGCACGTATATTGAAACATTTATTTGAAATTGTGACCTTCTTATCAATAAACACTCTGCTGAATAGTCTTAAAATGGACTTCACAGTGTAGCTGTGACCACAGTGCTTCTGAGCAATTCCAGTGAAATACAAGTCAAATCAGAAAAATAGATGCGTTAAACAAAAACTTTCCACTTTCATCCTCATTTTCTCATTAGCAACTGACCATAATTTACTGTAATATTGTATTTTGTTATTTTCCAGAAGAAAATATGCATTTTTCATAAAGAATTGAGGAGAATTATCATGTTTTTCAAAAATACATTGTTGAAGTCAAAGACAAATGATTCAAATTAGTAAGCCTCTACTCTTTTAACTTAATGAATAAACCATAGAAGCAGTATGAGAAAAAATAACTCAATCTGCTGAAAATTGGGTCCTTGAGAACAAAAGGAAAGGATGCCATCATGCAATAAACAATGCTCTTCTTCAAATATAAGTTGTTGCATTTATCAAGCTTCCAATGGCATACCAGAGCACAAGAAAGATGCAATTCTCACCGTATTAGTAGTGGGTGTAGTGTAAGTCATGAATGCTTTCCCAACAAATAACTCAGTAATTTTTTTAAGGAGGTCTTGAAGATGTATGAATGGCATGCAGCTACTGTGTGTCTTTTCCATTGCTGCTGCTCTGCTCCTGTGAGGCATTTACAAGCAAAACAGTAGGGAAACTTCATCCCATTATCATTTTCAGGAAAAGCTTTTCCCCATTTCACAGCCAAATCTTGGAGGAAATAACAGGAGCTGATGAATACAGGGACTTGCTGGTGGGATACCCAGATGGTTAGGATAGTGAGTGAACACTAGGAGGAGAAAAGTGGTCAGAGGGAAGTATTGTTAGTGGAAATAAAAGAGAGAAGAGAGATATTGTGAGGGAAGGAGAGCAAATTTGATTGCGTCTTTTTAATACAATGAAACTCCACATCTTTCCCCTATGAAAAGAAAGAACAAAACCTCATTCTAGTAATGATTCATAGTGCATTAAAAAGACTATCTGATTATACGTCTCCAAGACAGTGAGCAGCTGTGCTCTTCAAATAATTTAAAAAGCTGAAAGGTATATTGAAATGGTTCTCTTCAGCTGAATAATGGTGGTATTTATATTAAACAGAATGTTCCATTGCTATATGCTGTTTAATTTTGTTAAAAGTTTTGTACAGTCATGATGAAGAGCCTAGATATTTGCCTAGAGAAGGAAGAAAGAACCCTGTAGCAGATGAAAAGACAATTGTAACAATGTGCACATTACAGCTCTAGGAGCAATTGATTATTCTGTTGCTAACAAAGTGGAAGTAGAAATCCCATTGCAGTAAAAAAAAAAACCAAACACAACAAAGACAAAACAAAACAAAAACTTCTTCCAAGAAAAGTAATCCCCCAATTTTTTTTTCTGATTGAATTTTTCATCCTCTTGTTTTAGATGAAAGTATTCAGTCCTAGCAACAGCATAGGATGTATTAGAAGATGGGACACGATTGAGGTCAAGAGATCTCATTGAAAGACAGGTGGGGTGGTTGGTGGTGATTCATGGAGGCGAAGGGACTAAGGGCATGATAAGGAAAAGTCATTAAGGCTTTTTTCAGGGAAGCTTCACGGGGTTAGGTGCACATTTTCTTCTCACTGGTGCTTTTCCTTGGCAGAATGTAACCCTCCCTTGGTGTATCCCTGATCTTACCTTCCCTGAGAAGCCTACCATACTTTTTTTTTCAGTATGAACTGCCCAGAGAGCAAAGCAAGGAAAGAGACAAAGCTGCACCTGTGTGAGGCTGCCTCTTGACAGGGATAGGGCGAATGGGGCCAGGGGCTGCCCCAGGGCTCAGCCACCCTTGTTGGGGAAGAACAACATGTGGGAAGGTCCCAACAGACCTCCAGCTCTTCCTTTGGCTGTGGCAGGGCAGTGGGCCCTGCAAGCAGTACTTGTGCAGGTCTGTGGCTCTGTTGGCTGCTCCTGTTGGTCCCACCAGACTGACGCCCATCTGTGAGGCTGCCTCAGTGCCCAGCCAGCACCTGGTTCTGTGTCTGTTGAATTTTCACATTTTTCACTACAAGATCACTCTCTAAACACTACTTTGACCAAAATGTCCATTTGCCATTTCACTGCCAAACTGAGTATTTTGCATTAGTTATTCTGGCTTTGACAGGTTCCCTTGTAAGGACATCCGTTTGAATAATATGATGACTACTATTTCAGCTACCAAGGCATCCTGTACTGGTTTCAACCTGTTTAATTAATCATCTCCATTCATTTAAATAACACCAACATTTATTTATTTATTTTGTTAAGCTAGAAAGCATTTTAAACTTTCTATTTTCCCCTTCTCAAAGAGGAGCAGGAATGACACTCCTAAGGAATTTTACATTTACATTGACTTTTGGTCCCATTGCCTACCTGATGTTTAATATTAGCTTAAGAAAATTGATATAATTTTGATTGCATGGAATTTTTTTTGCTCAGGTTCTTCCGATATTTGCAGAAATTAATACATAACTTTCCAGTTACCATTCTATTAAACAAGAGCATGTGTCTGTCTTTTGTAGCCATAGAAAATAAGAACCTGTGAGATTAAAAATCCCTGGGTAAGTGTATGGCAGGCGAAAGACCAGTTAAATTCCGTGTTTTTCACTGTTTTAAGAACCAGCTCTTCATCATACTTAAATAATTGGTTTTTTCTTATTTTCTGAGCTATTGGTGCTCTATATTTCCTATGCTGTTGAAAATGCAAACCCTGTCTTAGGTATCAAAATCTGGAGAGATCTACTGACTTTGGAGCTGGGAATTCACTCTCAGTCATCCTTAGATTTATGAGTTTTAGTGTCTTCTATGCAGGCCACAATGCTCACTATCATCACTTTTGAACAAAAGGCAAGCAAGAAAGGTTCTCTGCTGTTTAGTTGGGAAGACAAGAGGTGAGCATTTGTTAAGGTCTTTGATTATGGATATTACAAACTATGTGAGTGTGAGGTTGGTAATATTATTTGTTTGTATGTTTTCACTACTTCAGTGTTACAGACTTGAAACAAGGAGTGTGTGCCCCAAAGAATGCCCAGCATAAGGACAGAGGGAGGATCCTGTAGTTAAATACAACTCACCCTTGAAGGGTACAAAGTAAACGAGGTAGATTTGAGGAGAAACTTAAATCACCCTTTAGGAAAACCTCTTACCAAATTCAGTTTGGCAGATGATAGTGAATAAAGTAGCTGTGCAGGAAGTATGAATTCTACCCTGAAAACTGAGACTGTTTACTGAATCATACTGATGTAAACACTTTCAAAATATAAAATATGTCTCTCGAATCAGTATTTTTTCTACTCTTTTAAAAATACATCAAACATATTCTCAATTAACAGATTTTTACCCCAAACTTAACTAGCTTCTGTTCTGTATCATGCCTGCCAGGCACCTAAAGATAAGACCGCTGATCAGGTCATCTGGTATGCTGTTAAGACAAAGATAATAAATTTAGCAAGGTAACAAGGACTGAAGGATTGCAATAATTAAAAGAGAAGTTCTTGGGATGGCAAATCTTTGTGCTATCTCTGTCAAGACTCTGTGCCAGTGATTTATGAAAAGACAGAACCCCTTTTTGCTGTATAAAAACTCAAAGAGAAAAGAAGATGCTGGCTCTCTCTTCCTCTCCTCTTCTCTCACTAAATGAAAACTTTTTATCATATTAACCAATAACATACGGGATGCCTCAGCAAATTCTTAGGTCTAAGGCTCTGTTGTTGGCATATTGGACAATCTCAAACATAATTAGTCCTTAATTTTTCATGATTACCACAAAATGCATGGCAAGCACAGTTGAGATACTATCTTAAAAAGAGTTTACACAAAGTTAAAATTATTAGCATCAGTAATTTACCATTCTTACTTATCCAGATGAATATAAGAGTAAAGCAATAGGTTTTTTTAGGAAAGGGCCTAGTTCTGGCCCAAACCAAGACACACATACAACTCCATTTTGAAGATTTTATAAGATTATATAAAGAATCAAATTAAATTATGGTTGAATTAAAAGACATGCTTTTTTATATTCCTTATATTATTCCGTTGTGAATATTTTAGAGATTTATTTATTTATTTTATTTGATTAAAAGCAGTTATTAAACAGGGTGAGAATTTAATTTTGCTAGTGTCATTCCATTACTCCTGAATAATTATTATAGGAATGCTTAAGGTCAGAACAATTATATTTTAAAGAGATGATTTATGACTTTGATTATAGTTTCTTATGGCTAATAAATAATCTTGTAAGATGAATAATTAAAGCTTTTTAATTTTTACAGATGAATTTATTGACTAAACAAAATTTGTCAATTTAACATTATGTTTATTAGCACTAGCACTATTATTTGTCAACAATTAGCATTATGTTGACTAATAATTAAATAATATCTGTAAACACTCTTCCACAGCTGAGCTATTTGTGTCTCTTTTTATTTATTGCAAAATATTGATCATGAATAGAGAGAGAAAAAATTTTATTGATATCAAATATGAAGCTTATCTTATCCCCAGTAGTTTAATTTTTATGCTAATTTTCAGTAATTTACAGTCTTTGAGTGTCTTTGGAGAAAAGCTAATTCATAAATATTCAAATTAGGATGAGTTAAGGAGAGCCAAAATACTCCAGTACTGAGCATTTACTTTCAAAAAAGCCATCTTCTTTATGATGTTTCAGCACCTCAAAACACGAAGCAGGAGAAAAATCTTGGAATTTTTCAGAGTTATGAAAATAGGAACTTTTTTTACCTAGCAGTTAATAAATTTTCTAAGTTTCAGGATTTCTGGTTTAACCTGAACAAACATTAATTTGATTGGTAGCTGAGATCAAGATGAATTCCTATGGTTGAACGGGTGAATACTAGGAAGATTGTAGATCACTGCCCCTGCCATACTGATTCACAGGAACCTCAAGTTTCCTGTATCTGTTTTTAAGTCAGGAATTTTTTTTAGTGGAAATGGCTTTTAGAGGGTTGCAGGCCCTACTGCCTTTTCATTTTAAATCAAAGTAATTCAATTGTACCTTTAGGGAACAACCAATAAGGAATGACATTCAGAATTTTCTGAATGACTTTTCACATTACTTCAATTTACTTGCATGAGCTTCCTATGTAGCTTGATTTGTGTTAAATATTTGTGCTTTAAGCATAAGAGTGACCCACAAGGTTTGTGCTTGTGCTTAGCAAACAGTAATTTGTGCACATGATTATTGGGGTTAACACAGGAACCTAGTGACTATGCTTGTAACTGGTTTGCAGGTTGCACTACTAACATTGCAATGGGTGATTCCTGGTTTATTATATACCTCTGTGCAGCATCCTTCCGGACAAGCTGTCCAATTGTGGGATGAGCCTGTTCAGTGTGTTGAGTGAAAACTAGCTGAAGGGGCACCCTGGGACACCTCAAAGACAGCAGGTACAGCAGGTAAAAGACGTGATGGTCCTTATCTATTCAGTGTTAGTGCATCCTGATCTTTCACACTGTGTGCAGTGCTGGGCCCCACAATATAAAGAAGGATGTGAAGGTCATTGAATGCTTCCAGAGGAGGGCAACAAAGCTGGTGAAAGGGCTCTAAGGAATGTCCTATGAGGAGCAGCGAAGGACTGAGCTTGTCTAGTTTGGAGAAAAGGAGGCTGAGGAGTGAACTCATGTGTCTATGTCTTTCTGAGGAAGTGGAGTGGAGAGGAAGCTGCTGAGCTCTTCTCCCTGGGATCTGTAAGCAGGACATGTGGGATCAGTTCAGAGATGTGCCAGGGGAGGTTTAGGCTGGACATGAGGAAGCATTTCTTTACTGAGTGGGTTATCAAACAGGCTTCCTAAGGAGATGGTCAGTGCCCCAAGCCTGTCAGTTTTTAAGATGCCTTTGAACAATGCTCTTAACAACAAGCTTTAACTTTTAGTCAGCCTCAAATTGGTCAGCCAGGTGGACTAGATGATTCTTGTAGGTTCCTTCCAACTGCAAATATTATATTCTATTTTATTAAAGGTAAGAAGAAAGCTGCAATAGCTGGTGCCTAGCTAGATGATCCCAGTTTGTTTTGTTGTTTGTTTTTTTCTTTTAGCTTTAATAGCAGTTGTAATTTTGATTTTATGTCCATCTGGGTTGTCCAACCAAATATGTAAGAAGGCAGTCTTAACACCTCTGTAAAAAAATTCTATGGACAGAAGTGCATATGTCAGCACTACACAATATGTACAGGCATCATACTTAATTTCAAAAATTATGTATAAGAATGCAAAAATCCTTATCTTCAGTATATCTTAACAGAATTGCACCAGGTACTTCTGCAGAAATTATTTTACCATATAACAGAGTAAATAATTACATATTTTCTTGCAGAATTTACTGTGTAAGGAAATTACTAGTATGGCCTGGCCTTGGGCTAGATGAATTAATATAATGAACTTAATCCACTGCTCTTTTGAGAAATTTTACTTAATTTCATTGTCACCAGTTTTTACGCTGAGAATATTCCATAAACAGTAGATTATGTGGACCGTCTTTACCCTTACTGAATGAACATGACACAAAGCAGACCTGGGTGGCAAGCTGGAACTCAGTACCCCTCTGAGAACCTGGCTGAAAGGAAGCAGTTTCACAAAGATACGCCTGGTGATTGCAGGTAAGTTCCACCTGAAAGCTTTCAGTAAGACTTCGACATTGCCTCCACTCTTGGGTGTAATTGCATCTTTGGCATTTTGCATTTTATCCTCTAAGAGGTATGAACCCAAGAGGAACACTGCTATCTAGATTTTATTGCCAGCAGAGTTTTTCTTGTTATAGGAAGTTCTGCCTGGTTGTTGCAGAGGAGCTGCAGGGGAAGAGAGGGAGGGGAGCTCAAGTTCAGCTGTGTTTGGGACTTGCTTTGCCTTGCTGCCAAGCAAGGAACCTGACAGCCTCTTTGTCTTCAGGATTGTCCTTTGCAAGGGACAAAAATGCAAAGGTCTCTGCAGACACTGGTGTGTATGCATAGATGACTGCAGTTCTGTAGGAAAACTTCAGCCTTTCCCAAAACCACAGGGGTGCAGCTGGTGAGGCCAGGAAGAGACCTCAGCTTGGAAGAGACCTCAAAGATCATCTGTTCCAACCTTTCTAGGTGATGCTATAGTTAAAATGAGATGTTTCAGCACCCTGTCAAGCTGACACTTAAACCTTTTCAAGGTGAGGGAATCTACCACTTCACCTGGGAGACCATTCCAACATCTGAGTATTCTCATGGTGAAAATTTTTCCTCTTGTGTCCAATCAGAATCTCCCCAGAAGCAATTTGTCCCCATTGCCCCTTGTCTTGTCTGTGTGACTCCTTGTAAATAGTGAGTCTCCATCTTCTTTGTAGCCACCTTTTAAGTATTGTAACATCATGATATCTCTCCTAAGCCTCCTCTTCTCAAGGCTGAACAAATCCAGTTTCCTCCTCACATGGCTCCGTGTCCTCTGATGAACCTAATGACCCTTCTCTGGACCCTCTCCAGCCTGTCAGCATCCTTTTTGTAGAGTGGGAACCAAAACTGAACACAATACTCCAGGTGTGATCTGACAAGCACCTAGTAGAGCAGGAGGCTGCTGCTGGTGATACCCTTGTTGATGCAGCCCAGCACACTGTTGGCTTTCTTTGCTGCTGCAGCACACTGCTCATGTTGAGCCTGTTATTCACTGAGACCCCCAGGTCCCTTTCCACAAGGCTGCTCTCTAGGCAAGTAGATCCCAATTTGAAAGGCACTTCTGAGTTATGTGTTCCCAGGTGCAAGATCTTACACTTCTCCACATTGTACTTCATAAAGTTCCTGCTAGCCAACTCCTCCAGTCTGTCTATGTCATTCTGGAGGGTGGCTCTTCCTTCTGGGGTGTCAAACTCTCCACTATTATTGGTGTTGTCAGCAAACTTCATCTTGTGCTCTTGATCCAAACATCCAGGTCACTTATGAAGATGTTAAAAAGAATCAGACCCAAAATCAGTCCCTGGGGAAATCCACTTTTGACTGGTTTCCAGATTGAGAAGGAAGGATTTACTATCACCCTTTAGGTACAATGTGTCAGCTAGATCCCTCCTTACCAGACAGACCACTTGCCAAGCCCATAATGAGTCAGTTTCTCTAAGAGAAAGCTATAGGTGACTGTATCAAAAGCCTTGGAAAAGTCCAGGTACACAAAGTCCACTCCATGTCCTGCATCAACTGAGCGGGTTTACTTTGTCGTAGAAGGAATTAGGTTTGTCAAATACAATTTGCCCCTGACAAATCCATGTTGGCTTTTCCCAATTATGTGATTTAATTGAGTTGTGATAGTTCCCAGAAGGATTCACTCCATGACTTTCCCAGCGCCAGAAGTGAAGCTAATGGGTCTATAATTACCTGGGTCCTCCTTTGAACCCTTCTTAAAGATGGGTTAAAAGCCTTCCTTCAGTCTTCAGGGACATGTCCTGATATCCATGACTTTCCTAAGAATATGGAGAGTGGCTTCACAATGGAGATTTTAGGATATAACTGGGGACAGCTTTAAGCAGAGAATAACACTGGGCTGAGTTTCGCAAAGCTGTTAATATTGCACTACTTGACTCAGTTCAGACAGACTGTATATGTAATTAAATTTACAGATTAAATTTTATTTCGTGTTTTTTGCAAGTCACCTGGGTTAAAAGAACAATTTGAACGAAAGTGTAATCAACACAAACAAGGGCATGTTTGCATTTTTTTTTTGTTTCTGAACTAAAATAAATGAGGCATCCACTGCTAATGAAAGTTAAACAATCTCTTACAGCAAATAAAATTACATTGGAAAAAGTTGTGCAATTCTGGAAATTTACACTGTGATAGCAGAAAAATGCCAATAAACTACAAAGGCGCAATTTTACAACAGCTGTTCAAACATAGTCAAGCACAATTTGCTTTCCCATACTTGTTCAAATAAATTGTTTTAGGTACTCATGAGACACGATAGTTATTCACAGATCCAGCCTAAGGAATGTGGAAAGCCTTTAACAGAAAAGTAATCCATCACATAAAGGTAAACCACCACATAAACGGGGGTAAGATTTGTATTTCCCTTATATATACTGAATTTTTTTTTGCTTTTCTAGCCAGTTGCCTTTATAAAGCAGTCTGATGGCATGAGCTAATCACTTTTTAAAATAGTTTTTGAAGTGTTTTTGAGATGTAAATTTTGCTTTTTTTTGTGAAAGGAACAAAGAATCATAAAATTCATCCAAATGAATCCTACTGGTGTAGAATATGGTGCAAATCTTAATCCCCAGACACAATATCAGATAGGTTATGAATGAGAATAAGAAGAAAAATTCAAAGTAAGGTTGCAAACCCGATCATTTCCAAGGGACAAATACATCTATGAGAAAACTAATGTGAGGGGGAGATATAAAAGAACAATAACTAAATAAATAAATAATGCAGCTCTCTGGCTTGTTCTATTTTTCAGTTTTGCTGTTTATGTTGAAATCAGCAAACCAGTCGGGGCCAGGTGCAATGGTTGGATCCAGGTATAATGAGTCTGGAGATAACACTGACAGAACAGAAAAGCACAGAGGAAGACACTTTGCTTGAGAGGTCCACAGTTGCCTGAATAGTATGAAGGCTGAATTCTCATGAAAAATTAAATGGGAAAGCCTCTGAACTTTAATTTATAAAAACATGTCAGTATGTGCTTCTGCAGACCCTTCATAGCCTACAAAGCACTGCCTTTACTACCTGCTGGAAGCTGATTGTGGGCCTGAGGTTGGTTATGCCTATCCTGTAGGTGAGTCACAATATTTTAAAAGTGAATTGCAGGTCTCAGAAGAACACATGAATTTGCATTCATCACAACAGGGTACATTTTTAGCAAGCTAACTGGCACTGTTCAGACATAAGACAAAAACCAAGCCACTTTAGCCATGTGGTGCCATTCGGTGGGAGTTAAAATATAGCTTTTGAGAATGACAACAGTTATTTAGAGACTATTGTTTTGCAGAACTATGATTATGTCAAGTTGCATAAACCCTAATTCTTGAAGTTATGCCCTCTCAGTTGGGTAACAGCTTCTTAAATGTCTGTGTCCCAGAGGCTTTTAACAGGGCTTTTGATCTTAAATCATCCACATCTGTTTGAAAATATAGCCATAAGGTGCCTAAGTATAACTCTAAGCATTTATATGTAATTATTTGGTTCGTAGCCTTGGCTGAGACTACTTGCTCTTTTCGCTTGGAAGTGTAGACCCCTAGGATGAGTAGGTTCCTTCCCCAGATACCCTTAAATGCTTTACTGTGAATTAATCAGTATGGGCTCTCCCAGCTCTTACATATTCATTTACAGCGGCTCTACCAGTCATTTAAAAAGCTAGGGGCAAGTTGCCAGTAGCCTGCTATTAGGAAAAGCATAGTAATGGAGAGTGGAAACAATCTCTGGGTCAGTCACTTCAGACACCTGCCAACATCTTGCAGAATTCTCCCCCTCCCCTAGAAATTTTCAGGCTCTATCCTAGAGACTGCATATGTTTTCTTGTCCTTATTCCATCTACTGGGAAGCTGTTACAAAATGCTGTGTTTGAAAATTTATCCTTTTAATTGCCTGTTTAAAATAATCTATTTTAATGCCACTGCTCAACATTGGCAGTTGTTCAGCTGCCAATGGAGTAAACACGTTTGCAGTTATATTGATTACTATTTTAAACTGCTTTTCCCCTCTCTGCTTTGTACCTGGACATGTTTACAAAGTAATTAAATGCTTTTGTTTCACTAGACTGAACAAGGTTGCTTTGTCTGGTTCTCTTCACTGAGACCACCAGAAACATCCCTGGATGGGGTTTTTATTGCACATTAATGTGATGCTGTTGCTTCCATCCTGGCACCAGTGTTACTGTGCAGGACTGTGTTGTGTGGTGGTGGCTGTTATTAGCTCAGTCCATTTCTTGCTCTGTATTCTCCATGGGTACCAGTCTTTTTACCCAGTTTGGATGCTCTTTATGTTCATTCCTTTTTTTTCCCCTGTCATCTGCAAAAAGCAGTAAATGGAAAAAGAATGAGTGTATCTGTATTTACCTGTAAAGAAAGGCATGTTAAACGTGAGACATTTGGGTTTTGCTGCTCCTATGTTTTGGTGAAATCCTCTTGACCACTGAACTTTGCAAAGAATCAAACACTGACACCTCCACTAGCTTTTGTTCAGAAACTGCTTGACTAAAATGTCAGGAAGTCAGACTGACAGATTCATTCAAATATTGAATGACTATTGAAAATATGTTATGTGAAGTTCATTTATTCTAGAAATGAGTGCACTAGAAATAAATTATGAATTTTTAAAAATCAGTGTAAATATAATTATTAGGCTATTGCCTTACTACTAGTGACCTATTTTAAAAATAAATCTAAAAATAAACTAAGCAACTGTGGTCTTGAAAAATCCATTTATGAATCCCATTAATGGCTGGGCAAAGCTAAGCATCTCCTTGGAGAGCAGGGATTGAAAGGACCCTTTGGAGCAGACAGTGGCAACCTTAAATGAGCAATGCACCTAGAATGTCTGTAGCAGTCCAGGTAGCTCCTGTCCCATGGGCGGTAGTGTTCAGTGGCCATCCAGAGAGGCTAATCTCAGGAAAAGCAGCCCAAAATCTTGTGGTAAAAAATTCTGTATTTCAACTGTGTGTTCTATTGAAAAATATTTCCTTTTGAATTACTTAGGCTTGATGCCTGTTAATCACACTGCGTGCCATTTTTGCTTGTGGCATGAGAAATGGTGAATAGCTGTGGCTTATTTATGCTTTGTCCCCATGTCATTCATGTTTTTATAGCCTTCTGTCATGTTCCCCACCAGTTTTCTGCCTTCTGTAGGCTGTAGAACTGTCTTGAATCTCTGCTCATATGAACAATGTCTCTATGTTTTTTTTCTTCCTGGGATGCAGAGAATGAGCCACATCATAATTTATACAGTGGCAAAATGCAGTTCTCCTCTTTTTTCCCTAGCAGATACTATGTCTTGGGGCTTTTTTTGTACTTTGGACAACCCTGAAACTTTCAGAGAACAGCCCATATCCTGAAGGACTTATTTCTGTGTGTAACAACTAATTTGCCACCTTTCTTCAGTTTCAGAGGACATATTTTGTCCACACTTCTGTTTCCTTCCATCATTGGTGATTAATTTCATCTGTCATTGCAATGCTTATATCAGAAGAACCTGTGATGAATTTCTGCCGTAAGCTTTCATTTTCACTACCCTGGATAGTTTTGGTATTGTTGATATGCTTTGCCACCTCACTGTTCACTTCTGAATCATCTTTGTTTGTATACTATTGCTGAACTGATCAGGTAGAAAAGAGGAAATTTTTTAATCCAGCCAACTATCAAGCATTATCCATTGCTGAAAACATGATGGGAGACTTAATTGTCCTATGCTGTCATGGAAAAACCTGCACTGAATTCTTATAATCAGTCTGACACTGGAAGCATAGCTTGCCTACTCTGTTAGTTCTCTCTTAAAAAGATATTGCTGGGTCTCTGGTGGTTACCTGGACAGTCCAAAATTTAACCTGCACAAAAAAAGTGCATGTTGTACATTAACATCAAATGGCTCCAATAGACTAGAAGCAGAAATTACATTGTCATTTAGGTAGAGTAGACAATACATATTCCATACAGTATGGAAATGTTCTTACCATTTAGCAAAATGGAGTAGGAGTTACATGGATGTGCATTTATTTCTTCCATGATATTAGGTTCCTGCTGTCCCTGTGTCCTCATTTGTAACAATAATCAGTCTATATCAAATCTCAATAATTAAACCGAACAGAATGGCACTTTCTTTAAGAAGGATAATTGTGCACCTGTGTAATGAGTCACCACAAACAAAAGGATGTGTTGATCAGTTGGCACAGCTGGTATTTTGGGCTGGATCCTGGCTAAATAAGGACAGCTTAGCAAAACATTCCAAGCATTATCATATTTCAAGCCACAAAACACCCTCTATTAGGAATGAGATTTTATACAGCAATATTTATCTTCCTGTGCACTTTCAGCATCGGTAGCTGAGAAATGAAGTCGTACTCAGAAGTTTCTCTATTACTGGAAATTTAAATAGGTTCCCCTTCACAAGCTTCAAATAAAACCATTTCTTTTCCTATTATTTTTCATAATGGAACTAAATACCCCTATTTAGATGTGGTGGCTCAGCACTTCTAAAACCTAACACACCCTATGCACATATTTAATTGACAGATGGATTTTGGACAAATTTTGGACCTGACTGAGAAATTATGCACTGCTTTGCTGTATCTACTGCAGTTACTCAAACAATATTTTCAACTCTATATAATACGTCAACAAAAATAGAGCAGAAATTAAGAAATTAAGGATTCTGTGCTATGGAGACATTGCTCTAGAATGACTGTGAAAATCAGTGTTGCAAATTGCCTTGTTTAATTGCGAAAATCCTACTTGGAGGAGAGAGAGAAATAATTGCATTAAAACACTGGGAGGATGTTTAAACTATATACACTGATACACTTCATTTCATACTTGAAAAACATATACCTTGAACTGTAGCATGGTACAAAGTTACAGATGGGATTGAGGAACCTCTGGTTTTGCACATAGATACATTCTGCTTATTAAGTGCCATGGAGCACTTTCCCCGATTAGTGTCACAGAATTCATAGATTTATTCATAGATTTCATAGACCATAATTTTTGGAGTTCAGGCTATCTACAGCCTTTAGAAAATGCCCATCTGATTAGAGGCTATTTGAAAGAATGATTTTAAAGAGTGTCAGGTCCTTGTTTGACAGTAATGAAATCAGCGATCATAATGTGAAACTCAGCAAGTGAAATGTTCAACAAAAACCTGAGATCATAACTTCTGAGTATGTTTTTTAATAAGTAAAGAAGTGTAGCAGAGTGTATAATTGTAAAGGTCATGTTTAAAAAAAAAAAAAATGGTAAGGCCATAATAGTGTTTCAGTGAAGAATGGAAGAATGAGACTGTGGAAGTAAAACGCAGCTGTCTACAGTGACACTGCCACTCAGCCATGATGTTCTTACTGAGCACACATTAGTCTAGTATGAGGCTAATCTTCAAGAAAATTCAGAGAAGGAGCAGGGAAAGAAGAAATGAGCAGTGAATGTCCAATTTCTGAAATGGAAGATACAGCAGCAACTAATGGTTCACACATCACTGCAGCATCACATCAAGCATCACATGGAAGCAGACAGGAAGGTAGAAAAAACAAGACTGATGGGTAAAGGGATAATTCCTTATCCTGAGCGTTACTGATCAATTGTGTGCTGAAGAAAAATACATCCAGCCATATAATGTTGCAAGCAGACATTTTGAAGTATTGTCTGTAAAATATTGTAGACAGCTAGTCACATCTGTGGTTAGCAGCCAGAGAGGGGGTGAAAGTCTCTCTGTTGTTTCATAGGCTTTTTTTCTACAGCATCTGCTAGAGTACATATTTTCTTATTAAATATAAGTTTGTGCTAAGTGGTTTGTAATCACTGACCTCTCATTAAGCGCCTCCAAACTATAGTATGAAGATTTACTGCATAAAATGGTAAATGGGACATCAGGACACCTTGCTGCAGAAGCAACATAAGGCAGATAGCATCAGGCACATTTCCTACCACTGCACTGACCGTGCCTCCCTGACACATCCCTGACAAAAAGCATACATCATCTTAGTGACCCTGTATATATATCTGACTCAGATCAAAGTGAAATTGAAAACAACCACATCAGCCAGCACCAGGGCAGGGAATCCTGGTATAGAACAGCAAACTTTCACACTTTTGCCACCTTTTGGGTAAATATGTATTCTGCTTCAAATATCTGAAATTTCATTTGCATGGACAATCTTATGCAATGTTCATTGTAGATTTCATCATCCTTCGTTCTAACACTTTGGTGTTCTGCTGCATCTTCTAGGGCAGAAGTAATAAGAGTATCCAGATTAGCATGATCATGAACTGTGTTACACAGTTTTTTGTGTGTTTCTTTGATTACAGAATCATGATTCCTCTGGGAAGGTCATTTTCATAAAAAGGTCACTTTCTCATGAAATCCTAGAATGGGCACAACCAAAACTTCCTATGAACTTATGACTAAGATTTTTCTTTTTAATTTCTATGTTCTTACATTCTAGATGGCATACACATATCCATGTTCTTTTACATACTGCTGTGCACTCAGATGGGTATAGTTCAGATTTGTAAAAGAATGTTAGTGAAGCCCATTATAATTTCTGGCTATGTAGCTCATGGTACAAGTAATCAGTGGGCAAGATCATCTCTTTTTTTTAAAGACACTATGATTGTCCCACTGAAATAGAGCTATCCCATTTCCCCTTTTTTCAGCTAGATAATTTATTTAGTTTTACTTCAGCTTTTCTCCTAAAAGAGCCAAGCATTCACTTGTGATAGCTGGATGTATTTCCTGGAGAATGAAATCCATCCCCATCATTTGAACTAAAATATCAGCAGTATACTAAAATCGCTCTTTTCTTTTGACATAAAATGTCACCTCTTCAGCTGTACATTAATCATTTCATTCATGATTGTCAGAGGCTTTGCCAGCCATGATTTCCCACAGAGATCTGCAGTGAGGTTTCTGTTTCCTCGAAACTAATTGGATAGGAAACATTCCTTTGATATTCTATATTTGAGATTAGTTGAAATTAAAATTTAATTCAGTCCTCTATTTGACTTTTTTTTTTAATATTGATATTTTGCTGAATGCCTGGGACTGAATAAAATTGAGCTTACAATGTTTTACCCTCTTTCACAAGGCATAATAGATACTACAGATCTATAACAGTGGTGCTCTGTCACCACTAAGCTTACCCAGCTTACCCAGTTCATTTTCCATGCCTATATACTATTTTTTAAGAAGTACCTAACCAGTAAGTATTATCAACAGACACAAGTAAAAATTAAATACAGAAGCTCAGAGATTCTTTCTTGTTCTCACAAACAATATATTTTTATGAATAAAAGAAGTATATTGCAAAGCTGCTCTCTACTAAGCTCCTCCCCTTATCTCTACAGCTTTTTTCTCTTGTCCTTATGATTCCTCTTTAAATCCTGCTGTTGTTTAAAAGAAAGAGCACATGGTTCATTGAGAAGTTAAAGCAAGAAGGTTCCCATAGCACAAAGTACGTACAACTGGCTGAGAAAAAATGAGACTTGAGAAAGACTAAAGACAAAACTTTGGTAGAATATTAGGGGAAACTGGTACAACTAGACACAAATTATTGAAGTGCCCATAAAACATCATAAAAATAATCTTGGATTATTAACACATAATTAGACATAAAGCAGGAATGATTCTATGCAGACAGGTAGGAGGATTAAACAGAAAAATATAACCTTATGAGACCCAGTAGCATATTATTAATGTCACATGTGCTCCAATAGAAACAGGAGAGGTTTCATCCAAAATACAAATAATTCAAATACATGTATTATTAGCAGATTAAAGTTTATTACGGATTAGGAAACAGGTGATAAACCATTGTATGTTTAGAGCAGTGGGGATAGATGCCAGTGAGAAAATATGTCCGAGCTGCACCACCAAGTTCCTGATACCCAGTTTTCTGTCTCGTACCTCTAGACCTTAAGGAGCAGTTTGCACGTGTGTGTGCTTACAGCAGTTCTATCCTGTTCAGAGGAAAGCTTGTAACCTTTGAATTCACTTTGAAACATGTAGTTAGGTGATTTCTTACCTTCTCTAATTTAAGAAGCATATTCAGTCTTTTCTTCAAAAAGAGTGGTCCAAAGTTGACTGCAGAGCTGCAGCCAGTCAGCTGAAGCTGAACTTCCATTCCAGGCAGGTTCTGGTCCTATGGAACTCAGTGCAGGAGAAAGGGGGTAGAAAATTCACACCATAGCTTTGATGAGATAAGAAATGTTATTAACAGAAGAGAGAAAAGGAAAAAGAGCATTTAATAATATATGTGAAAAGATTGTAAGGGAAAAGGTGGTAATGGAGTGAGCTGCATACTGTCAAAGTGATTGATGGGAACTAGATGACTTCATAGGGCTGCTGAACTTTGTCATGACAAACGCTTGAACTCAGAGGAATTTAAATCAAGGCTCTTCTAGTCTAGAGGAAATTCTGTCCTTGCAGACAAACAAACGAAATGCTTCAGTACAGTAATAAAACATGTAAAGATGGACACTTGTGGCTATTGTTGCATGCTTCACTGCATTTTGCTGCTCTGTTCAACATAAAAACCACGACAGCTACCTAGCAATATGCATATCAGAGTAGCTGATTTTTCAGAAAAGTCAGATTAAGAGACCTAAATTTATAATACATATAATACCTAGCACATTGGGTGATGCAAAAAAAACCCATCTTTTTTCACAAAAGCGATGAGAAAGTTTAAGATGATGCTGCCTCTGGAAGTTTCCTGTGCTCCTAAAAAAAGATAGAAATGGATCTGATCCACCCCATTGTCTGATTGTCAGACACCTTTGTCTGATTTGACATTTAAATTAGATTTAATTTTAAAATGTTATTTTAAGCCTTAAATTATTTAAAAGCTCAAATGAGAAAATATTAGAACACATTTCCAAAACAAATGCTGCTATTTTCCTCTGGGTAAGAACAGAGGCAGACTCCATAGAAACCTTCACTCAGAGGCCACACAGCCTTCCCACAGCAAAGTGCAGCTCTTGAACCAGTTTTTTCTTCCTGTGAATGCACGGTAACGCTGCTTAGAGCAGAAACTTCCCTTTCTAGTCCTCTTCTTTACTAACAAGACAGCAGAACACCTGTTAAAAGGACACTTGTTAGCCCTGACTAGTCTGCCTTGACATGTTGGAAGAGTAATGTAAGTCTAATGTAAACCTTTCAAAGTAACTTTTTCTTTCACAGCTATCATTCTTCATTCCTTCTTTTTGCTACCTGTTCTCAAAGTATTGATGCTGCAATCCCTTTTGATCACATTTCTGCTGACCAGAAAAGCTTGGAGTACATGCTACTACCTCATTTACTGGTCTACCCAGTAATTTAATTATTCAAGGAATCTAGGATGACTGGCCAGCCTGAACAAGTCTCAAACCAGGAGAAATCCTGTACTTGCCCTTACAGTTGTACTGGTCTAAGTGACCTTCATGCCCAGAATGAACAATGTGCCTTGAGTTCATGGATCTTCTCAAAATAAGGCAAATAGATCGAATTAGGAAGTATTCTTTAGCTTCTTTTCACTCATTAAATCTAAGCAAAGCTGTCAAAAATGGATCCATAAGTATCTGTGGATGAAATTATCTTCTGCTCATGTACAAAATATACTTTATTGTCCTTCTTTATATCCCTCCTCCCCCCAAAGCATTTTTTTGTTTTGTTTTGTTTTTTTTTAATCCAGACCATGTAGATATTGCCGTTCTGTCACCACATCTTTCTTCATTGGCTTTGTGTTAAGTTTTTAAATTATGTGTATTTTTACTCAGAAATGGGCTTCTATTACCAACTCATCTTTTATAAATAGTAAAATAACCATATATAGCAAAGGCTTAATCACTACAGGTCCCAGCAGAGTGCTTGATATATAGAAAATTAGCAGTCCTTCAGTTGCTGTCTCAGTTGTTTAGAAATGAAGATAATAAGAAAATAAAATTAGGCTTTACTGCCTCTTGAAACACTTTATTTACTTGGACATGCACAGGTTTAATAACCAAAAGTTAAAGTAATTTTTATAGTCTCCTGCTTCTTTTCTCATTGCTTTTTGCATTACAGTTGTCACAGCTTCTCCTAAACCAACACTCATTTTATCTGGGAACCACTTATCAAGCATTGGCACTGTTATTACCCAGGAGGATCTGGCACAGTAGCAGATAGTGTTTGGATGATTAGTCAGTGTCACAAAGATGAGGGTAAAATTAAGAAACAATAAGTACAACATTAACACTATTAGGCTTAGAAAGAAAGAATAAAAAAACCAAACCAAAACAAAACAAAAAAAGCCTAGGACTCCTGGAAACAAATTATATTGTTCTTAATCAAACAGACAGTTATAAAAGTAATTAGTTCCTATTCACACTGAGTGAAATACACAGGTATTTTGTGTTCAAGGACTTTTAAAAAGTTGCTTCCTCTGTGTTTGCTGCCCATAAAATAATTTATGGCCTTTGGTTTACTTGTAAGTGTTGAGAAGTTGTCAGGTGCTTACTGTCCTCCTCTTTGACTTTTAGAAATCCTAATCTGATTCTAGACACAGAGACAAATCAATAGACCAAGCTACAAACTGAAGCACATATCATGGGTGATGTCTAGTATATCAAGAAACAGTTATGTAAATTAAGGAAAAGGTTATCCATCATAGAGAAAAATCTATCAAAATATAGTGCCATGCAAACTGGAGTCTTTAAAATAAGACTTAAAAGGAATTATTGGCTGAGGATGAAGAAGCATAGGTTGGAGAGTTCAGAATATGTTTCTGAATGACTGAGGGCAATATCAGGAAAATTAAAGGAGTGAATAATCTCAGGAATATCAAAAGTTACCCTCAAGCAAGAGGAAAGATGAAGTAATAGGTAGCTAGCTAAGGATGCTTTGCGATGTTCATCTTTGAAAGGATAGAGCAAGTGGAATTGAAGACTGACAGATCAGTCAATTTACTTAAACTTTTAGAAAAATATGAATAATGAAACAGAGGATTGTGATTAACAAGAAAAAAACTGGAGGACTAAATATAAAGACATATAAAAAAGAAATCACTTCAGATAAGTCTGTTTTTTTCTCATTAATAGGAATATTGCCTTTGTGGAAGGAGCAACAGGATTGTCTTTAATATATCTGGCACAATCATTATTATTTCAATATCAAGCTAGAAAAGCATGCTTCCATTACTACAGATAGAATGCAAAACAGCTTTCATAATGTTGCAAAAAAGTGTGATAGATGAGTCTTTAGCAAAATAGAAAGTCAGATCAGGTGAGGGTGTGTAGAGGGTCTGTGCATGTCAGTATTCTCAAGATATTCATTAACACCTATAGAATAGAATAAATTGTATACTTATTGATTCAGCAGATGACATGATCCTGAACAGTACAAGAGGTATATCAGAGTATAATTTGCTCATGAGAAAATGAAAAAATAATACTGTGCTATTTGATAAGTGCAAATATCTTTGCAGGTATAGTCAATGACACAAATAAAAGATGAGAAATAAATAAGGGAGTAAGAAATTCAGAGGCAAAGAATCTTGGTAATTATGGCCCCAGGTTAAACACATCAATAGTGTCATAGCAAGAAAAGTAAATATCATTTCAGAGTGCAAGCAGAAGTGTAATTTACAATTACATGAAGCAATACCCCTTCACTCAGTTCAGTGTTGGTGAGGTCTGAGCTTGTGACCTCTGTTCCACACTTTAAGAGCATTCACCAATTAGAAACTATCCAGAAGAGAAAAATGAGAATGATTACAAGCTTAAAAAGCATGACCTGTTGGGGATTACTGACTGAGCCAAGGAGCAGGTAAATCTAAACAAGAAGCTCCCTGATTGACTGAAAAAGATGAAGGTAAAAAGCTGTTGCAGATAGGAAAAAAATTGATGTTTGCACTGTGCAGTGTGATTATAGGAAAAAAATACTAGCCTGAAGTGGCAGAAAGAAATACAAGATAAACCTTTCTAGTGGTGCCACTAATAGGGCATTTCAGTAAATAAGTTCTGGGTGATGTGGAGTTGTAAGCACTGCAAATCTTTAAAAGAAGCTTAGGCAAATAGCTGTCAGCAACAAAAGGTAACATTAATGCTGTGTTGCAACTAAAGGAAAGAGTAGTTGAAACTCCAAAGTTTCTTTACCAACAAGTATTCTATGTTTTCATGAAAATATAGAGTATGGAGAACTTAAGACACATATTGGTTTATATGAAATACTAGCCACTTCAGATGTTGAAATTATTTTTACAGACATTTATTGCTTCTCTTGATCTATCTAATACATCAAAAAGCTGTGAGTTTACAACAAAAGTAAGGGCTTATAATTTTTTTTCTTTTTGTTATCAAATGGAAGATAATGTGGCCCTTAACAACTATGTTGCCTCACTCTTAAATGTGTGCATTTAATCTTCCAGCCAAGAAACATTCCACTTTCTCATGGCTCAATATATCACACATATAGCTGTAAATTTGTTTCTGTGCTCGCCCAAACATGTCAGATTCAAACCATTTTTTTGCCAACTGCAGTAAACTATCACTGTGATTAAGTGTAACATTTTGATAACTGAGAAGTTATTGATGAAAAATGGACTTGCATTGTCTACTTTACCACAAGATCAGGAATAGATATAAGAGAAATTAGTGGAAGTTTTAATCAAGGTTGTCCTGGTTTGGGCCAGGATAAAGGTGATTTTCTGGTTTGTACTTTTGCTTTCAGTTGAGTCTCTTGTGACAAAGGTATAAAAGCAATCCTAAAGAGAATTTTATAGGCATAAATAACAAATATACTTGCTGAGCTCCTAGAGAAACAGGTGAGGGCTGAATGCCATCTTGTATGGACTTTGACGTCAGACTAGATTATGAGATTTTGACAGTCCCATGAGGGGGAAGGAAAGCTTTCAGGAAATAATAATATTTGCAAATACACTAAAAAAGTTTAAAATATGACCAGGGACTTTATCTCCACTTTTTAAGCACCCAATTTGAAAACTATTTTAAACACTAGAAATCATGATTCATATTCATAATTTCTGCATTCTGACAGGATGGGTCCATTTTTGGATATTTTATAAAACCCTTAATTAAATTGCTCATAAAAAATTATCACATCCTACCAATGATCAAATTTTTATTCTTTACAACAAAAACACAATTCTAAGGAATCTGGGCTAACTGAACAAAAAGTAGTTATAAAACCAGGCTTATCTGGAGAAAAGGAAATAGAGAATGGTATGATGAAGCAGAAATTTGATAGGAAAGTTTTGAACACCATAGGAGATGCATGCAGCAGAGGAAAAAGAAAGAAGAATCCAGATGAAAACCTGTACTGCTATGGAAACAGGCCCCGGGGAAAGGAAAGAGAATATTATAATTATATCAAACAAGATTCTTCCTCTGTGTTTGTTTGTATCTGTGTACAGGCATGGAAAGTGTCACAAATTAGGAAAACTGTACTGAAATATTGTGCAACCTTTGGGAGACTCAGAGGAATTATTACTTAGCTTTGGTGGTGTTCCTCAGATCTTCTTTCCTTCACCTGTTAGTATATATCAAAACATATCAGAACTCTCAGAAAAACGAAGTACATCTTATAGGTGAACCTAGCTAGGAGTATAGGGAAAAAAGGATTATAAATTATATTACCTTTTATATGTATATTCCTTTTGAGCAATTTCTCCTTAGTAGGAAAGGAGGAAAATATTTTTTCTTTCAGTAATATTTACTGATATTATTATTACATGTAAAAATAGTAAAAAATTGATTTTATGCATTACAATATCGTATTTGCAGCCAAGAAATAGATTTTTCAGCTATCTTGAACTAATACTCTCAAAGTTTTGCCTTTTATTTATTTTTTTTTTTAAACAAGGAATGTAATTTCTCGTTTTAACTCTATTTCTATGTTACCTTCATTTAAAGAAGTTTAACTGGGAAAATTTGTCTTCATTTTGCATGTGTGCATTACATATGCACCAAGAGCTTCCTATTGGAACGTGTGTAATTCATTCACCTTTATTCAATGCAGCATTACATGTAACAACACTGAAAACATTTTACAATGTAAATAATAGAAATTAGAAGCAGGGTCATTTTTTTATATCTATTTCTTACAAATCTAACAGCAACAGAGTAAAAAGTAAAAAATTTTCATAGGAATACCAAACTCTTCTACAATTCACCTAATGTGCCATGGTCATGAATACAGAGGTGCAGAGGCTAACCAGAGATATTAAATACTGTGTGGGAGAGGAACTACTGCTTGCAGCTTATATTCTTTTTAGCAGAGCACAAGGCTGGAAAATGTCATGTGGCCATTTACTGAAAAATTCTCAACATACAGTAACAGATATTTTGCTTTGCTAGTGTGCTTTGTTTATTTGTTTGTTTTGAAAATATAAGTTTAATTTTAAAGGTTTTAGAACACAGTGAAATGTATAACCCAAAGTGTAACCTATGCAACACCACAGCTGAAAATACAAATTTCCAGTGAACCCGACAGAAGAGGACAGATGTAAAAACCTGTCTGCAAGGTGAATATGCTCTGCAGTCTAATCAGAATTTGGATGCCAGTCTTGTTATTCTAAATAGCAATTATATGCATGCCAGAGAGTGTGAAGGATAGACTTAATAACACTGGTATTTTTGTTCAGCACAAACAGTACCAATTGATCAGTCTTACACTGGCCATTATCTTTTTTTTTTTTTTTATGTTGGAAGCTCCATTAGAAAACAAAGGCAACACTTTGTGAATTCGGCCATTTGATGTCATACATCAAATAGTGGTCCAGAATTTCTCAGAGAAAATTCTATGAAAGCTGCTGGAGTGAAATCAATAAAGTGAGACCATATCTTAGTTCCTCAGACATCATGTTTTGAAGATGATGAAGTTTTAGTCCATAAACCTAGCAAAATGACATATAAATAACACTGTTTACTTTTATAAAGAAAAATATTCCTTCTTCAAGGTTTCAGATTAAACCTAGAAAATAATTTTTTCTCATTTTTGTTTAGTCTTATGATTCAGTGTTGTCCCAAGAGTGTTCTGTGTTCAATTATTTCTTTTTCACTCCACTGTTTTCAATTTTTACTCAACCTGTAGCTCTGGGATCACACTGAAAACAATAAAACGGTGCACACACGCACACAGGAAAGATGAGAGCTCTTAATTACAAACAAGTTCTGTTGCTCAAATTGTCTTTCAAACATACAGTACAACAGAAGGAAAAGTTCACAATAACTGATGTACAGAAATTCTTATTTGCAAAAGATCATCTTCTTTGAGTTTCTTCAGTATATAATACTTTGAATGAAGAAAAAAAAAAAAAAAAAGATAATGGTGCATTATATTAACTTTTTCCTATCATGTATGGAAAGACAGCACTTTCTAATGTGCTTTCAAATACAGACCAGATCTTTGTTCCTTGCCATCACTTTCTGCAGTAGTCCTGGAGACACCTAGTCTTGGATGAACACCAAGTCCTTATCGCTTCTCCACACACCATTCTGTTCACATTGACTAAGTAAGATGTCATTGAGGACAAAATGAGAAACAATGTATGCCATAACGTATTTATAATACAGTTGCATCTATAAGCCCATACTGTGGTTACCTGAAAGGACAGTAGTGGGAATTCTTAAGAGAGAACTATGTGTTTTGGAGATCATGTCCTTTGGCTTTACTCTCATTGAATCAATGCTGAATTCCTAACTCTGCCCCAGACTATACTATCACAATCTAAAAAGTTTTGTGGCTTTTTACATAAATAAATATTCTATTTATTTGCAGCATCTTTTCCTTACATTAGACTGTCTTAAAAAGTAGCATTGCAAAACTGTAAAGGGGAAAGTTTGAAAACATTTTTTTTCATTTTGTGTAACTGCTATACCATGGAGATTTGAGTTTGCAAACTAATTTAACTATGTTGATTTAAAGCTCCAGTCCATATTCTTGGTTTATGAGAATTGATGAACTGGAAACTTAAATTAATCCACATTGCCTCCATGTTCTTATGAAAATTGATATTTATTGAAGGTATTTATTTTTACTCTCAAAACCAACATGCTCTTTTGTTGTTGTTGTTCTCAAATAGACACAAATTTTTAGCAGTTTAGACACCATCTAGACCAGTGAGCTTCAACTACCTGGAATCCAAGGAATGGCACAAACCCATAAAAATTGTAAGGTACATACACAGATGATTGTGTTGGTGATTTGGAATTATGATTATAGAGGGCAGTTACAGGCTGTTTCTCTTACAGAAAAAACTGACAGAGAAGTTTTGGAAAACTTAATGAATAATTTAAAACATTTCCATAGAAGACTCAGAATAGCACACAATTGAAAGAAGGCTGCAAACCCTCTTTTTTTCAGGCAGATACCTGGCTACCTGGTTAACTCTAAGAATATGGTTGGCTCCTGGCGAAGTAAACAGGACATGAACACAAGCTGAAGTATGGTACTGATGAGGAATGAAATGCTGAACTGAAACAGAATAAATAGTTTTAGTATGAGAGGTACTTCAGGAAGAGAAACATCTGTGTACACTTCAGTGATAAGCTTATGTCTCTTCAGTAGTATCAAAGAAAACAGATGGAGAAAAACCCAAGAGTCTCAATTCCAGCGAGTCACTTTGAGTGAACTCATCAACTTGGTCTACCTTTCCAAGAACACAAAGAGAAGTCAATCTGTTGAAACTTCTGTACATAGAAATGCCTAGCACCAATAACACAGCCTGAATGTAGCAGTAGCAGAACTTCCTCCCTTATGAAGTTATCTTCGTGCCTGCAATGCTGCAGGTCCCCCATGCTACGTATAATTATATCTTATGTAATAATGGCATCTGGTGGATTGGACTGGGGCAAGAACACTAATTTATTTGCCAAACATTTTAGCTGTCTGTGCAGCATTGCAAGGAATATGGGAAATAAACAAGCAGAGGAAAACTGATTTAACTAGCATAATGTAGACTTGACTTAGAATTGTTTAAAATATTAACATGTTATAAAAGAAAGGGCTGAGTAGAGAATAAATAAAAAAGATAGAATTCTCCCAAATATCAAAGATGCAAACACTTGATTTGAGGGATGAAAGCTAGGAGCTAAACATGCTGCATGGTGAAAAATGAGGAAAGAACACTATTGAGATGGATGTCTATAAAAATTACTTCTGCAGAAACATCATTCAGTTGATTTTTTCTTCCTGAATACCACAAGAAATTATCTACAGCACAGGACTAGGCATCAAAAAAAAAAATAATCAAAAAAACCAAAACACCAACAGCCAAAACAAACCATACAGAAAGACATATAGCAGATCCAGAATGCCTGCCTGATTGCTGGAGTGTACTCTCAATAGCTGTTTGATAGAAGAATGGATAGAGAAGCTAGGAGGGCTATGTGTGTAGGTTTGAATCTTACCAGCTGGGGGAAAAGGCAGGGCAGAAAGTACCTTCAGTAAGGCTGACCATGAATTGAAAAAGTGTCTGGCTAAAAGAAAAGTAATAAAAAAGAAAAGAAAAATAAAACTAACTTACGTAAAGATTTAATTCAGAACCTTAACATGTAAGATCTCATGGGAGAAAAGTCTAGCAAGAAAAAGCCTAAGATGAAGCTGACATTTCCTCAAGGCAGTGACACAGCAGGTACAAGTCGTCCTACTGCAGAGAAAAGTGTGGAGACCAGGTCTTAACTGTGACACCAACTACATAAAAAAAAGTATACAGAAGTAGAAACTAGATTAGATTATAAAAGACTAGTACAATTCAGTAGATTGCTTAGACAGAAATTCAGAAAGCTAAAACATGACATGCAAGAGAAAGTTAAGAAAATGGTAACTAGAGTATGTTTACATGTAAGAAAAATTGTTAGTCCTTTGTACAGCCAGGGTGGAAAACTAACAACAGATGATGGTGGACCAAAACGCTAAGGGCATTTTTCTAACTGTCTTTATTAGATCAGTTACAATTTATTGAAAAGTACTGTTTAGTATCTCCCTTAAAGGCACAAAGTCTCATAGAAATATTGGGAAAGAACATGTTGAGGAGAATTTGAAAGTAATATATACGTTTTATTAAGTTGCTTAGGCTTAATTAATTTCTTTCTAAGTTGCTGAAAAATTGTCCAAATAACTCCCAGGGCCATCACAAATGTGAACTTTTGGAGGTAATAGAGATATGAGAGAATGCAATGGGACAAGCTGGTGCCCATATTTAAAGCAAGGTGTAGGGAAGAATATGTAAGAAAATAAATCAGCAGTAATTAGTATGGATCTGTGAAAAATCAGTTGTCTTCAAAACTGCTTGGCTCTATTGTGGGGTAGCATGGCTTGTGAACAGGGAAGCAACAGCAACTCCTATGCGGCTTGCCCTCTAATACAGCTGGAAATTATATTCTTACAAGCAGTTTAGTGAAATATGCCTAGATGAAAGGTGAGTGACAAAGTGGCTGTACCACTTTATACTGAAGTGTACCAAAAAAAGTATTAATGGATCTCTTTCAAGCAAAATTCTGACAAATGGGGCTCTGCAGAGTGTATTCTGGATCCAGTTTTGTTCAGTACTTTTCAAGTGTTGAAGAGAACATATTTGTATATAACTTGTAGTTTATGTGGAGCTGGGGTACAGCAAGATTCCTGGCAAATGTAATTAAAATTTAAATAGGAAGAAAATATGTGGAAGATATATGTGATTCAATAGGAGCAAGGACAAAGTAATTGTATATTCTTTAATTTACAAATTGGGCATGAATCAGAAATTATCAAAATACAGGGTGTCTTAATGGAGGTTGAGTAGTAAAAAATAAGTCTGATAATTGAAGTGAATTATAAACTGTACAGAAATGAAAAATGTCCTGCCACTTACAGAAAGGCACTCATTCCAGGAATTACAGAGAGTTGTACACACAAGACAAATGAAATAATTCCCCCACTCAACAGCACTGGAAATCTCAGCTGAAATTTTGTGGCTGAGTTACTGGATTCTTTAGAATAATGCAGCCCAACTAGGACATTAAAGAGGAAAGTAATGAGAAAATAGGTGCACATGAGGAGAGTTTGGATCAGCCTGGGTCACTGAAGAGGAGAATTTTAGGGGAATAATATGGCACAGTAATCAGATTCTAAAACAAAAATTGTTACAAAGAAGGAGGGGATAATCTGTTCTCCGTGACATAATGAGCATGAATTGCAGTCAGAAAGATTACTGCAATTTTATCATAAAGATTTGCGAAGCATCAGAATAGAACATGTGGGTGGATGTGAAGCCTCCATCACTGAGTGCCTCTAAGACTAGATTTGGAAAAATGTTTTAGGGTTGAAATTCATGTCATTGACTTCACAGGGCCACCAGGCCTGCCAGATAACCTCTTAGAGTTTTTCCCAATAACTTTTATTTTCCAAATTTCCCGTTATTTTGTCAAAGTCTCCCTTCCTCCATGTAATCTGTAGATTTCCAGTGTCTCCTCTTTCATTCTTGATTAGATGCTTCTTCATCTTCAATTTAAAGTTATTTGAAAAGATGCAACCCAGTAGCAGCACTTTCCAGCTCAATTGTTGCAGGAAGTGACAGAGCTCAAATCCTGGAGCCAGAAATTGAGATATTTAGAGCTCTACAGATGCTTCTACAACTCTGCCAGACAGTTCAACAAATGTTCTCGTGGACCATCCAGACATCCTTATTAACAGATCTGCCCCTCAGATATCCTCTCAGTGATCTGCCAGTGCCTGGGGATACATGTGTACAAAGCAGGACATCAAATCTATCTCACGAGGGCTCTCCTAAGGTCTTTTGTGTGTCTCAAACACATACTTCAGTCAATTTCCTTATTTCTTTGTTTCTTTTGACATTTTTATATACTCATCTCTGCATCTTCAATTCTCTCACCTTCTTCACTGTTTCATCTCCTTTCTCATTTAGTACATGAAAAGGAAAAAAAGCTATTTCATCTTTTACACGCACTTTTGTCGTTTCCCATTTTTTGGTATATATGTGCTGAGTGAATGAATGACTAACCAGTGACAAACAAATGCCAAACACAGCTAGAAATTCTTATCTGTCTTCTAGCTTCATAAACAGCTGAAAAAATAATGAGTTTTTATGAAATTACTTACCACAGGATAGCATATACATTTAAGCAAATTCATCTTACAAGTTTGGGGAAAGATACTAAAATATATAGGGGCTATATATGCAGTTGTTCAAACTGTGTTTCAGGTCATATTTCAGCATTTCCAAAATCAAATATTTGGTCTTTATTTTGAAATAAATTTTGTTTCCAACATTCATATTTTGGTTCCATTATTAACTACTTATTTTTTTTTTTGCTCAACAGTTGCGATACATTCAAAATCTAAAGTGAAATAAATCATTTCAAATAACCATCATTCTGTCACAAAACCAAATTTTAGTCTTTTCTCTCTGCCTTTCAATATCTCCTTGATTTTACTTGTTTTCTCAACAGTATGTATCAGTACCGTATTTGAAATCTTTGTTTCATTTATATAGCAGAAAATACTGTAGCAGCAGTTAGTTAGGATTTAATTAGCTTATGTCCCAAAACTTTCATTAATGCTATAATTAATATCTGCATTACTAAATGATTTAGGGTTACAGAAGCAGAGAAGTAGATTGAAATAGCAATTCTTGAGATGCTTCTTATCTCCATGGTGTGTGAATCAGAGGGTGTGTTTTGGATTAAATTTAATCTGGTCTCCTGGGCCAGATATCTCCTTTACAAATGTAGCTGTGAGTTTTCTGGAGGGGAAAAAAAGTATTCACATTGGAGGGCCTTGTGTTTCTGCAGCCCATGCACTTCTTTGGAACCCAATGGGACACATCTGTTTTGGGACATGGATTTCAGATGGGCTTCTGCTGGGAAGGCTCAGACTGGTTTACAAGTTTTTATCTAGGAAAATCCTCCACTGAGGACTGAATTTCACAGATTCTGAACTTAAAAACTGATTTAAAACATTGTTTCCTTCAAAGTGTGCAGAGAAGTACATCCATGCACAGTAGAGTCATGACCATGGGTCCAAAAGAGATGGAGCAGTGCTGTTAACTGACCACACCAATTCTGGAAACAAGAAATTACTGCAGTCAACATTTTGGAGGTCAAATCAAGGAATGCTTCCAACCAGTTTCATGAGTGGATTATTCCTTTTTGTTAAGATTGTTTATTTTCAGAAATTTCTTCTGTCACTGAGCATGTCTCATGTCTCACTTTTCCTGCTTTCTGCATGTTGCTTTTAAGGGGTATGATATGGAAAAACCTTGCCTTCAGTTGAGAAAAAGAATGTGTGACTGCAAACTATGAACTGAAGGGGTGGTATCTTGAGGAACAGCCCCAAGAGTGAACATCTTCCACTTTCAGCAATCTAATCTTATGTAAAATAAAAGTACTACTACTTATGAAAAGGGAAAATTGAAGAAGGTAGGAGATAGAACAGTATAAGAAGACAAAGATTTAGCACATGGTGCTGATAGCTGATGTGGTCACTTTGGCTGCTCTGGCTGCCCAT
This sequence comes from Phaethornis superciliosus, assembly GCA_023637945.1. Lineage (NCBI taxonomy): Eukaryota > Metazoa > Chordata > Aves > Apodiformes > Trochilidae > Phaethornis > Phaethornis superciliosus. The sequence continues at coordinate 51,988,656 of JAJQWJ010000003.1, read as the reverse complement.
TCTGGCCCAAGCACAAATGTATTTTGTAGTCCAGGTGTTCACGGAATATTAATGTATTACAAAACACAGAGTTATCTTACCCACCCTAACTCACAGCTGGTTGTGCCCTTAAAAGGCTTACATACACATTTCCGTTTTTAAGTAGGATTCTTTCACAAAGGCAAAGAGATAAGCAAAGATATTTGATTTAATGTTTAAGCCCACTCTCAGAATCAAAAAGCAAGATAGATCACCTACATCAACAAACTGCACAACTGCTTACTTCCTAAAGATACTTAAGGATGTGTGAAAGCCAGGTTTTGTGCAAGAGCCCCTGATAAAAATCTGAGAGACCACTTTCCTCCTTCCAATGATACATTCTACTCTTGTGCATGGAGACAGCTTTTTGAGGGACAAAGTCACAAGGACATCAGTGTATCCATTTATGGATATATAAAAATGATACTGCTTAATTTATAGTCTAACTTTCCTCCACTTCAGCAATGACAAGCGTGATGAGAGCATTTCAGCAAATTAACCTTGACTGATCTTCACTTTACAGACACTGGCTATCCACCTGGGTGTTCCTTCACTTGCTTTTGGTAAAAAAAATATAATAAAAAGGGTAAGTGGCATTTACCAGCATGAGGTTATGAAAGCCACAACAAATCCAACTGCTGAAAAGCCTTTCTAAGGACATCCTGCTGAAACTCCAAGTGAGTTGACATCTTGTGGGGACAGACCCAGCACCACATAACTGCTCAAATGTAGGGTCTTACACCTTGTCATGTCTAAAGGTGAAATTTACTAGTATAAGAATAGGGATATACAGAACAAATAAATCATAGATACTTAAGGGAAAACACCACTAATTAAAAAAAACCACAACCACCCAAAAATGACAAAATCCTTGAGGTTGAGCGATCCCAGGACTATTTCTAAGGTCCTTGTCTAAATGTATTCAATTTTTAAGTCCTTGGTCTTTTCTCTGTCCTACACATGCAGGCACTGTAAAGTATCAACGTTGTAAATTTAGTTTTCTACTAGCTGTGGCTGAAATTTTTGTGTTGGGAAGAAAGTAATCAGTGATATTTTTAAACTTTTTCTGAGTGACTATCATAATAAAGAAAAATCCCTGCTTCCTAGATCACTCACATAAAAGTATTCTCTACTTGAAAGGTCATGTTCTCTATATAACACATTTATACCAATTTATTTTCTCTGCTTGAACTGAAACTTAAAAGCAATGCCACCTTGATTTTATTTTAGCTTGAAAACAATTTTCAGTTAACCTCAGTTAGTGTAAAAAGGTTGTCCATTATTGTCTATAAAGCCATCTGTAGATCACCATGATGCACTTTATTAAAATGGTAGTGATCTAGTCCATGAAATAATTTTCTTTGAATCTCATTTTAACATCTAATTCTTTGTCTGAGCATCTGTAGTTTGATTTTACAGAGAAAACTATTTTTATCCCTGAAGATAGCTGGAAATTTCCCCAAGGAAACAAGTCAAAAAACACAGACTATGAGGAACCCAGAGATGGCATTACTGCCTTTAATTGCTTGTCTGATACATCAAGCATGGTAAGACAATTTTTGCTCCCAAGAGTATGAATCTTAATTTTTTAGAGCATTGACAACAGCATTTTAATACCTTCAGTGTTATTTTCAAAGAGTTGCATTAATGAAACATAATAATACTATCCATACTTTGCCTCATACGATCAAATTAAATCCCTATTCACTTCCAATTGAAAGAAAATAAATGAAGAAAGGGAACATATTTGAAACAACATAGTAAAATTTCTTTTCTGGAATACATTAACAATGTTCCAAAATGTGCAGAAAGTCCAGTCACATTGGAAGAAGAAAGGTGACTTTCAGAGAACATACAAGCATGGGAGAAGACTATGATCAAACTGTGGAAGAAACAATTATTTATGTTTTGCTTGTTTATATTGTATCATTTAACTTCTATAAACTCTTCTTCTCTTTTGCAAATACTGTGGCAGGACTTACTATAGTAGGGTTGGGAAACAGATGAAAAAGGTTATTTGCAGTATGCTATGGAGTTTTGCTGACATTCTCATAGCAAGATAAAGTAAAATGCATTCATGAACACATCACCTTTGTTTAAAAGCTTTGCAGTTGCTGTCATTCATCTGCTTTTGATTCAGAAAAATCACTGAAGTTTTCATTATCCCTTGGAGGTGTAAGAATGCAGAATATTAATCATAGGTCTGGAGAACACTGCTTTCATGCTGTGCCCAAATGCTTTGTTGCTGGAAAACATTCTGTTTATCAACTTCTAACACACAGCTACTGTACCTGAATTATCATGCTGTTCTGTTCATGCTGACAACTAAAGAAAATATTTTTTATTTGTTATTCCCCATAGTCTTGATTCAGCATCTACAAATGAATACTCAATGTCAAAAATCTCAAGTATACCCATGGGTTAAGAGACTGCCAGTCTTGATAGCAACATAGCATTATCAGGACTCTTAGTTAAACATGTTTTCAAATATGAAAGCCTTTGACTAAAAAATCTTGCTTTTTTTAAGAAGCACACATTCTAAGAAGGCAAGATATCTGTCAGCATTAATTTCTGATGCTCAAAAATCTATATAACAATCTAAAACCATAAGATGCAGGGCTATTCTGACTATTGTCTTTTGTATATCACATGAAGAATCAGAGTCCAAAAGTACTTTTAACTTTCAGACAGCTCTAGTTGAAAAAAAAAAAAAAGTAATTTGACCTTGTCTCTGTTTTTTTCTTGATCTGAAGGTCCTTCTTCATTACAATGTTTTTCTTCCTCAACATTTATTGACAGTAAGCAGCTACTCCCACTGGCTTTTATTAAACTTACAAACAAAACTTCTGATTTTTATTTGAATTATTTTTTCTATTTGTTACATACTTCTAATTCATTAGATATTTGTTAAATATCAAAATACGACGACTAACATATATTGGTTTGCAGAAGGTAATCCTGGCAGGCAGTTACAGTAGAGAAAAATAAATTACGTTATGGTTTTGAGAACTTCAGAGGACTTTTCACTTTAAAGTAAGTATCCTGCACATAAAGGTTCAAAGTAATTAAATACTTCTTAGGTCCTTAAAATGTGGCTTCTCTATGATTCCATTCTTGTACAAATGTCCTGCAAAAAGCAACAGAACCAACCAAAAATGTTTTTTTAAAACTTACTCTGTAAATCCAAAAGGCATATTAAAGAACCACAGCTACCTAAAAAAATATTTAATCACCTCACAAAACTATGGAACAGTCTGAAAGCTGCCAGATACATTGTTATTTGCATATGCATTGTCAGAAAGTTCAACAGTAAATTTCTTCATGAATGACCAACTTAATTTTATTTCTCAGGACTTTGCTGTTCATAATTGCTTATTATTTATCAGCAGATATAAGTACCAGGAGCCACAGCTCCTGGATGCCCCAAGCTGTTCTGACACAGCTTATCTTAGACAGAAGTGTTTGATGAGTTCATTATATATGGGATGTTGTAAAATACCTAGTCAGCTCACAGCTTTTCATTTGGTGAAGCCATCTCAAGGTGCTTTAGCATATATTCATCTATCAGTAGCAAAGCAAGGTCCCATTCTTCTCTGCTCACATGGAAAATAAAAGCAAGAATGATTACGTCCTTTTTTAGCATGTGAAATGTGAACATTTGCTTACTTGACACATCATTTCACCAGTGTAAGTGTAGATACTGAGTCCTTATAGTGTAAATTAGTTACATTATTGAGTACACTGATTTGGCTGCTGTAGCAAATTTTTCATCTGGATTTCTATATATATATCCTGTGAAAGGTGCCTAACCTACCTATTTTTTTAGTGTATTTTCTTCCTTGAGAATGTAACTAAATTATTTTTTTAAAAAGTATTCAAAAATCAAAAAAAAATTGCAGGAAATCAAAGTGTGCCAACAAAGCTTCCTAACAAAATTCTTATGCCATCTCCATTACAACACTCTCAAAATGAAGAAATAATCAAGATTTGCTCAGCAAAAGAAGTAGGAGACTACAGGATGCTTTAAAAAACTCTCATGAAGGTTGCTCCATAGTGGCAATGGTGGGTCTGCAGCAATGTCTGTGAAAGTCACAGAATCACAGAATGACTGAGCTTAGAAGGGATTTTGGAGGTCATCTGGTCCATCCTCCCTGCTCAAGCAGCTATAGCCAATTGCTTAGAATTGCAACCAGACAGCTTTTGAATATCTTCAAGAATGCAGACTCCACAACTTCCCTGGGTAACCTGTGCCTGTGCTCAGCCAACCTCACAGTGTAAAAGCATTTCTTGATATTCAGAGGGAGCCCCCTATTCTTCAGTTTTTGCCCATTATCTCTGGTCCTGCCACTGGGCACTACTCAAAAGTGCATGGCTCCCTCTTCTTTGCACCTTCAGGTATTTATATACACATGATCTCCCCCTGGGCCTTCCCTTCTTCAGGCTTAACAAGTCCAGCTCTCTCAGCCCTTCCTCATCTGAGAGGTGCTCCAGTCCCTTCATCATCTTGGCATCCCTTCATTGGCCTCTCTCCAGTACATTCACATCTCTCATACCACGGAGCTGAACTGGACACTGCGCTCCAGGTGTGGCATCACCAGTTCTGAGTAGAGGGGAAGTAACACCTTCCTTGACCTGCTGGCAGCTCTCCTAATGCAGCCCAGGATACCATTAGATTCCTTTGCCACAATTGCACATTGCTGACTCACTTTTAACATAATGTTCATCAGGACTCCCAGGCCCTTTTCTGTATTGCTGCTTTCCAGCCTGCCAGCTCCAGTCTGGAAATTGCACCTCAGTTATGGATGTGTCACTGCCATTCCTGCAGGGTGTTGTTTCCTCCACGGAGTATTGAGGACTAGTTGCTCTCAGAATCAGAAAAAGAACACAGTGACTACATAACTTTACAAACTAGCTATTTGATTTCAGTGCTGCTGACCTACTCCTTGCCACACAACCAAGGCAGGAAGAAGAACGGACAAACTGTGAAGCAGGAGGAAATAATTGCCAGAGGGATGCTGACGGAAGTATAGGAAACTGATGTGAATCACCACTGATGTGTACATGCATGCAGTTGGTATTGTGGAAAAATAAGAAATAATTTTGTCCCAGAGTCTCTGAAAACAATAAAGGATGGGATTCCTGACCATTCTTAGGGTTCTGAAGCCTCAGATATTTTATATATCAGCATTGTTTTTCCACAGAAATCTAAATATTTCTTAACAGAAATGGGCACCACCCTACCACAGTAGTAAGCTGATGGGCACATTCATCATACTTTTGCTTTGGTATTCATGCTACAATACTATTATTAAGCCATTTTCAGTTCTAGAAATCTGGCAAGCGGTATTTTGTATTTATTATTTAACAAACAATTTGAAGATGTTGTAAGAGCTGCCTTTTGTCTTCCTGAAATGATGCCAATCCAAAAGCTGTGGTCAGCAGATAAGGCCGACGGATGTTGCAGATTAAGGTCTTTGTTATTTTCAAGATTGATTATTTCAACTATTTATTTTGGGGTTTCATTGATTGCACTATTCAAACACTGCAGTCTATGACAGATGCTACAAATGAGATCATATGCAGAATTTTGAGTAATGTGACAAAATAACCCTATATATTTAACTCTCATAAATGTCCTCAGTGCTTTTAAAGTAATGATTCCTGTTTTAAGGATCCTGGGAAGTAGGAAATTATAATATTGGGTAGCAAGTGACAGGAAGCAAGAACTAAATGTGGTAGCCAGTTCTGGGGAAAACACTTCAGGATTTTATTTTGTTATTATTTACCTCTGTGCTAATAAATGCTACCAGGAATAAGAATGAAAAAGTATTTATTAAAAATAGACAAGTATCCTTGTGAACAAAAAAGGCATGAAGCAAGCTATATCTCTTATACATTTTCCCACTGCTTCGGATGATGTTCAGCCAGTGAAGCAAATGAAGCCACATAATCACTGTTGATGATTCTCTTTAAGCTCTGATGGGTTTGGCCCAGCAGCAGGAAGCAAGAATAAAGATTTGGAAAACTTCCCTTCTGCAAAGTCCCAGGAGATGCAGAGGCTTTGTGAAGCCACCTTGACTTTTCATCTGATTCATAGACACTCCTGGATACCACAAAAATTACATAATTGTGTATTTTACATAAACTTTCTTGCTTCCTTGGCACAGAGAGATACTGGGGAAGAGAAAGCTAATAAAATTTGGCTAAAATTGGTTATTTATAAAAGCTAGCACCAAGCTGTTTTTTTGGTTTTTTCCTAGATCTTACCCACAAATCAACTCTGAGAGTCTTTCTCTCCTAAAGATGAACACAAATTCAGCACAAATTACTTTAAAATCTGTCAAGAGCAAAGAAGATTTCTGGAGATTTATCATGAGGAAACTTGAGAGGGAAATAAAACACATATTATAGGGGTAAAATCAGAGATAATGTCTGAAGACTTAATTGCTTTACTTTCGTTATTTAAATTGCTGCCAAAATATCTATCTGAGCTAAAACTCAGCTTTGTTCCTGGCTCACATTAAGTTCCCATCAACAATATTATTATGGTCTAATGACAACAATATCTACATGGTGTTGCACTCAAAGCAATTGGCCTTTGAGGCTCTAGAGGATGCTGTGAACTTAGTACCTTTTTCTCAGATACAGAAAATTTGAGAGCTGCCCATATTTTGCATCTATTAAAGATGTAGCATGTATTTCAAGATTTACATTCCCAGAATTGTTTTATATTTTTAACTAAAAATACAACTGACATCTATTTCCACTGAAAAAGAATACCTATATACTGTAGTTGTTCTCTTTGTTGACAAAATAGTCAAAGGATTTTGGAGGAACAGAACCAGCTCAATCAAGATCAAGTATATCATATTACTTTCTCTTGATTTTAATGTAATTTTTTTTTCCTCTTCTGAAGAAATAATTATAATTTTAAATCTGAGTATTCTGCAAGTGACCATGTAGAAAACCCCTGGATCTGAATCAATGTTTCAAAAATGGGGCTTTTATTAGGTAGAAAATTCCAAATGACAAGTGGAATACAAATAGAATCATGTTATAATATAACAGAATTACGTTATAATATTTAAAAATGAAAATAAAAATAATTAAAAAAAAACAAGAAACAATACTAATATTTGCAATTTCTGGCAACATATGCATAGCAAACGGAGGTTTTTTCACATTGCAGTCCTTATAACAGCTGATAAAATTAAGATATTACCCCATGTTACAATCATTAGAGGTCTTAACCTTTACAACTCACATAGAGAATTACATGTTGCTTTTTCATTATTAAAAAACAGTGGATGACAGGCTGAGATTGCTATATGATCAGGCATTGAGATTATGTTTCATCCCTTTTAGAGAAAGACTGACACCATTATAATCAACTGTTCTACATGCTTGCCTGTTCCTTAAAAGGAATCAATAGATTTTTACTGAATGAGCTACTAAAATGGCCATATGTAAAGTGTTTGTTTTTTTAAAATCCAATAAGGAAAAAAAAATCAGAGGAAGAAACAGTTACAGTGCTCTATAGGAGAAGCTGCAAGTAATTGGAAAAAATTTATATTCTAGGGAGCTCACATAATAAAACTCCAGCAGGTCCACATTAAATATGTATGTTAGGTTCCTATAAGAAAACCAGACATTTTCAGGCAGTATAAAGGTATCAGCTCTACTGGAGTTTTTGTCAAGGATTCAGAAGATATACTGAATAGATTATGAGGACTATTAGCCAGGAAATAAGCTAAAGCAAATTGATCAGACTAATAAAATAAATTTATGATGCAATAGCAATCAGTGTTTGAATGAGCTGTGAGAGACAGCAAAGTAGGAATCCCAATACAAATGAAAATTATATAAAAAAAAAAATCAAAACACTCTAGATTTTATGTAATTCAATAATTTGGGCAGTTGCTCCTAAGGAACAAATCTACCATTCCTATTCATCATTATAACGCCCTGCCTCAACCAGAAATGGTTAGATTTAAGATCCCTCTAGACTTGTATCCAGAAAGAGCTGGACAAAACATTGCTTGCTAGTAAGGAAACCCAGAATTGGTGGGGTAGTCCCAAGAGCAGATAGCTCACTGGCCATATACAGGCCTGTAAAAAAAATCCCAGAAGAAACAGTCTGAATTTAAAGTGAAGGTTGAGGAGTTGTTTGGCCAGGGAGAATGAAAAATATCCTGGAGGGGAAATGGTAGTTCCCTTTGGGGTGCAGAACAGAGGGATGAACCTATTGGGAAAACAACCACAGGAGTTGGGCAGCTTTTACCTTCAAAGATGATAGATTTCAGGGAGCAGAGATACAAATGACACAGGTAGGTACAAATGTTGTACCTACAAACTCTATGGACTGATGACATTTACCATCTGCATGTTTGCCTGAGTGTACACATAACCACTTCACATTCTCTACCTTGGAAATTAGTATAATAAAAGCACTAGAAATTTTATACTTTTAAAATCTTTATTAAAATAAAAAGCATGTGCATGAGCATATATTAATGTAAAAAATTTTAAATACTTCTGAGCTGCATTGTCAATTACAGTTTCACAACTGCTTCACTTCTTGCAATAAGTATGAAATCTTAGCCTGAATTCCAGAATGCGAGCAATAATGTACCAAAAGAGTGTGTGTAACACTTCCCATCTCTTTGCAGAGCACACAAACTTTAAAAATCAATTTTCAAACAAGACTGTGATGAGAAAAAAACAGATAAGTATTTAACCTTACTCCCTCAATGCCTAATTTAAAAAGCCAAATCAGCTAGTTGGACAAGGATTGAGCAAATACTTGGTGCTTTTGCTATCCCATTTCCTTGCCAATGTGTCATTGTATAGACAGTTCATGATTTTTTATACTAAAACTCTTAACATTGCTTCAACTCTGTTGGCATTTCCAGGGTGTACAACATTTTACGACAGGGTATTTTTGTTTCTTGTAGTGGTACAGGGCTCTTTTCTGATTTTAAACCTTGGTGGGAAAAACTGCATACAGAATCGTTTCAGCAATCAGCATTTCACAAATGTTTTTACTCTTCTGCAGCAAGGTCTCATAAATATTTTGGAACAGATAGTCACAATTCAATGATTGATTTCCAAGCTCTGCTGATTAATTAGGACTGTTTACATAAGTTGCAGAGTATCAGAAGACTGAAAAATCTGTGGGAAAGTAAAACCTTTAAAAGCTGCAGTACTTTCAGTCTTTGAGGAAAAGTTAGCAAACAAGAAACACTGTGGCATTGCAGTGCCCTTTCTTTCCAGCCTTTTCTTTCCTAGGAGGACATAATGTTTTACATGAGCCAGAACTGTTGGAAAGATGAGCCTACAAAGATTTTTTTTTTTCTTAATCTTGGTGTGCTCTAAATTGTGCTTTATTCAGAAAGAAGACTGCTGTATGAAGCCAGCAGTAAATAAACATATTTCCATTCCATTTTTCAGGAGGCACTGTAAAACAGATAATCTGGTGTACTGGTCTGGATGGATGCTAGTGGTTTGGTTTGTGTGTTATCCCAGTTTTGGTACTGCTATCACAAATGAAATCTGTTTTGAAAACTGCTGCAATCACAAAAAAAGACCTCTTGTTAATTAAAGCATTGAATGGAGGCTATTTTACTGAAGTAAATTCTTATCACATCTAGTCAGGCCATTTTAGCCATATCTTGTAACGAAAAGTTCAAAAGTAGATTTTCTGGAGGATGACCTGTTGCTACTGAAGCACATACTCAGTCCATTAAATTCAAAAGTGCATGTACACAGTCACACTGCTATTTAAGTAATAATTTTCTATATAAACCAAATCATATAGATAACTCTTGTTCAAAAATTTAATATATTTAAAAAAATCTGTTAAGCTTCAAAAGAAATTCCAGCAGACATCTCAGAAATTAGTAACTATTGTTTCTTGACCTTGTTTATGAAATGTAACTATAAAGTTGCTAAATGGAATGGTATTCATCAACATACAGATTATAAAAACAATGCTCACTGTGCTAATTCTCCTAGGTCATCAAGCCTGTAAATAACAGAATGTAACTCATTATTTGAACTGACTTGACTGTTAGATATTGGGAAGATACATCTAAGGGCTCTGCATCCTTTCACTGTAAATTCTTGCTTTTTTTCCATTAAGGACAATGAACTCACACCAGTCTTAAGTCACTGAAACTAGAAGAAATCTGTGACAGGAACTCATGAAATCACAACTTGGAGAAAATAAATAGAAAATTACTTTTCGCTGTCCAAGGACATAAATTAAGGGCTACTTCAGTGATCAAGAAGGAACTGAAAACAATAATAAAGAAAAAGAGTTTTTCATATCGTGGGGTAATAAATTCTGTAACACATCTACATAGGTTGCACAGATGCCAGAAAGCGGTTGGTTTAAAATTGGTGAGGGTATAAGAGAAATGTGTAGGGATAATAAGGGGTATAGATACCAGACCTAGATAAAACAAACAAACAACTTTAAAAAATTAAAATAAAATAAAATAAAATAAACCTTTAAGCAGCAGGTGTCTTGGAAATGGAAGTTTGTGTCTGGGAAGCCCAATGAAATGTTTGCCCTAGTCTTTTATTCCTCCCTGAGAATGTGCTGTGTTTCACTGAGACAGCATATGGAGCTAGATAAGCCTTCATCTGGACAAATCCAATCGTTCCAATGTTCCTTTCAACATTAGGTACAAAATATCCAGTAGCTAGGATAAACCAATAATAAAATTAAAAACAAACAAACAAAAAAACAACAAAAAACCAAACAAAGGAAAGCCCATGTGAATTTCAATGAAATTGATATTTCCTGGCTTTTTGAAATTTATATCCATTGGCTATAGATGCTGGTGTATCCAAACTATATGGAAATAATAACTCCTTTCAGGAAGCAAATCTTTCTTTTTGCTTCTCAGAAGCAACGTTTACACCATATGTTATCAGTTTAATGACAAAAATACATTTGGCAGAACTGTATTTAGGAGAAAAATGTGCACAAAATTAAAGCACAGATATTAAGCAGGTTTGACAGCAGGAATCTAAAGGAGCATGAAATTAAATTATGCTAAGAGGTGATTTTTTAAATGGTTGATTTCCACCAAAGCACTACAATATTCATGTCAAGTATTTTGTGCTCTCAAATGCATAAGAAAGAGCACATCACGTTCCACAGGCAGCAAAAAAGATTAATAAAGTGGAAATGCTGAACATGGGGAAATGAATGCAATCTTGATTAAAAGACCAACTAATATGAAAAAGTCAGATCACCTAACTCTTTAACACATAAAATAAAGAGACCATTAATGCTAGGAATAAAAGATTAAATATTGACCTTGGCCTCAGAAAACAAGCAGAGAACTTGCAACACCACCACAACATGAAGACATTAAGAATTGCTTAGCCAAGTAAAAGGTGATCTCCAGGATTTTGTGAAAATACTGTTTTCTACCCCTCTGTGCCATGGAACTTTCTGCATTGCTTCATGCCAGCATCTCACAGGAGGAAGAAGCATTTGAATTAAGTGTCAAAGCCGAACAGCAGAGATCCCTGCTACATTTCCATAGCCACAGGTTAATTCCGTCTGGAAGAAAGCTCAGGGGCACAGCTAGTCCAGCCTCTGCTGAAATATTCCACAAGTGCTAACAGTTTCCCTGTTTCAATGCTATACTTCATGCTCCTCTTCCCTGCCCACATACTATTTCCCTAATGCTTTTCCAGCAAAATATCCATGACTGTAATAATGTAATAATTGTGCAGTTTTTAAAGTATTATCCACTTGCATCTTTAAGCTACATCTGCTGTGCTGGTTCCTGGCACTGCTCCAGCAGCAGCCTGACTGTGCAGGCATTGCTGCAGTGTTGCTGCTGACAGGGGTCTAAACACAGGCACACGAGCAGAGTTTCCAGACTGAAGGAAAGCAAATACCCACGACCCTCAAGGGCTCTTTGTCAGGACTCATAGCCTTCAACACATTCTTGAAAGAAATGCCAGGAAGGTTTAGCCCTTCCTGAACAAGATTCAGCATGAATATCTTCTAAATCTTTTTTAGGGGAGATTCTAATTAGATCATCCAAGGTTACTCGTTGATAAGTTATCTTCATCTCCTGCCTAGCTATGTGAGAGTTCATCAGGCTCTTTAATGGCCTGTTGCCAAAGGTTAGAAGGGATCAGCCTTTATACTTTTATTACCTAGAACTCTTTATAATCACTTACTTCTGTGTAAAAGCTTTGATGAATACACTTCTCAAGATATCATATTCTGCTATTATTTTTACATGCACTATGATGTATGTTAATTGACAGTAGCATGGTGAAGAATGCTGTCCTTTGGTTCTAATGTACAGCTAGTTCAGTGTTAAAGAATAGGTAATATTTACTGCAGATAATTACTTTATACATTAGCAATCATTCAGATGAAATCTCTACCAGCTTGAAATAATAAATTAATAGAAATTAAACTGTATTCTTATATTATTTTTCTGACATTCTGAAAAGCTGGTCATCATGAGATTAAAGTTCATTACCACATTCATGCCAAGAATGCATAACACTATATAAAATGTAGCTTCCAACCATTACAAGTTTCTTTTTAGTCACTTTGAGGAGTCTTTACTAGTGAGATACTAGTATATGAATGACTAATTGGACAGCACATAAGAAAGAACTGAGCTCTTTATTATGTCTTTTCCTTCATACATCAAACTGAGTAGCAAAATGAGGAAAAGACCAAATATAAAATTCCAGTATGCAGAGATAAGACAATCTGAGCAGCACTTTTTAATGAAAATTTTTGTAAGTGCTTTAGACACCATCGTTATCTCTGCTCACTGCGTTCCTTTTCCTCTATGTGTCATCCTATTGTTACACTTTGTAAAAGCTTTCTCTCATTTAAGGTATATAAAGCTATATAAGCCCTTTATCCATACTAAGACAGTGTGTTTCTGTGGGGTTTTTCCATAGAAGCAGACAGGTACTGAACAAGCCATGTTCAGGAATGTGTTAACGAACTTAACCTTGGCATGAGAATAACACTGGAGCTGGCTTTCTAGCAAAACAAGATAACAGAGTAACAGTAAAAGAAAATATTTTCAAGCCAGGACATCCCTCGGCATGGGCATGGACAATAACTTTTAACCAATTAGCTTATAAGTTAGGAGTAAGTTCGAAGAGTGTTAACCAATCACTTAATGCCATGCATGTAACACAGATAAGAGAAAAGCATATATTCAGCATTAGTGAACTCAATAAATGAGATTTTGCTTGTTGATCACATTGGTCCGTGTTTGGCAATCTTTCCGTGCCCTCTCGCAACAAATGGAGCTTGAACGGTACGGAATCTGACTCGCCGGGCATTGCTGATAACGAGGTGGCAAAAGGCATCTGACAAGGTGGAGAGGAAGCTGGCTGTGAAACGTGCTGCCCCGGCACAGCAGACACACTCTGCGGGACCCTACAGTGGATGTGGTGAGCCCAGATTTATTCGGAATTCCTAGCTAGGTGGAAAACGTGGGGTGGGCTACCCAGGAGATCGGAAGGAGAAATGGGGGTTACCCTGTCCATACAGGAAGAGACAGCAGTAAAACTTCTCCAAAATATTCTCTCTACAAGAGGGACAAAGTATGATAAGCACACTCTACAGCAGTTATTATGCTGGGCAAAGCAGCGTAAGCATTTTAAGGACTGTAACAATCTATTTGAGATTGCTCTCTGGGACGAATTAGGAGGCATCCTGTGGAAGGAGGTCTCGGGGGGTTCAACAGAGGCTGCTAACCTAGCACCGACATGGCGTTTGGTAAACGATGCATTCAAGGAATTAAAAGCAGAGTGGGAAGTTATTCATGGGGCGTTTGTTGCACTAGGGCCACAAATAACGAGCACGACCACGCCTTCTCCTTTTGCTGCACCCACAATGCCGGGAATTCCGGGAGTGTCGGTTCAGTTGCCTCCGTGGCTGCAAACTGCGCCACAGACTCAACCTGCGCCACAGACTCAACCTGCGCCACAGACCCAAACTGCACCACAGACCCAAGCTGCACCCCAAGCTCCCCCACAGCCACGAGCTGCCCTGCAGCCACAAGCCGCTGTGCAGCCACAAGCTGCCACACAGACACAAGCTGCCATGCAGCCATGGGCCCCCTCACAGCCGGGACCCCCCCCGCAGCTACAGGTGCCACGGGCGGCGGAGGGGGTGGATCAATGGCCGCCTCCGCCTTTGTCTCCGCCTCCGGCACCACCTTCACTCCTGCCTCCGGCACCACCTTCGTCTCCACCTTCGCTTCTGCTTCTGGCTTGTGACCCCGGAACCTCCATCCCGCCCTCCCTGCCCCACCCCGACACTGCATCGCCGCTTACACCGCTGGGAGTTCAATCCATTTACCCCCCGCTGCCTGAGTCAGCAGATGATGTAGTCTGGCAGCACTCCACGGAGGGAGTGGGTACATCTGACAAGCAGGAAAGCGAGAGTGCTCACCTATTTAAGGAGGCGCCACGAGGACACAGAACCTATGACATGCAAGACTTAGAGCAACGCATAGAGAAGCTCCGACAGGAGCTGCAAGAGATGCGGATGCAATCGTCGGAACACGTGACAATGAACCAAACCCCCCCTTATCTCCCTTACTTCCCTGGGAGTTTTGGGAACCCCTTACCTAACTTACCTAACTTACCTACACCCCCTTCTGGGAAAGGGTTGGAGGACGGGACGTTTCAGGGAACCCTGAGTAATGGGGGAGGGTCAGGAGAGGGAGGTATATGCTGGAAGGGAATAATTCGAGATGCCTTATTGGATGGTATTATTATCAATCAAGCTTTTCCAGTTATAGCTGTAGATAATGATAAGAGAGGATGGCAGCCTCTGGATTGGAAGGTCATCAAGGAAGCTAGGCAAGCTATTCAGTCGAATGGCCTGCACGATCCCTATACTCAGGCTCTTTTGAAGTATATCTTTACTGCAAATCTATTGACACCTTATGACAGTAGGCAGTTAGCCGATACTTTGTTGACACCATCACAGCAACTGCATTTTTCAGCTGCATGGCAGAACGCATGTAATCAGGTCGCTCTGGTAGCTCGTGCTCAGGATGATCCATTATATGGTGTAACAGCACAAATGTTGCTTGGGGAGGGCCCCTATGCTCGGACAGACTGGCAGGCTCAGTTGAAACTAGAGGTTTTACAGGCTTCACAGGAGGAAGCCTATCAGGCTTTGATTTCTGTCCCCAGTGAGGGAGTAAAACAAAGCTATGATGAAGTGGTTCAGAATATTGGAGAGCCTTATGCAAAATTTATAGACAGATTATTTTTGGCTTTACAAAATGCTCCAGATTTAGACGATGCTATGAAGGAGAAACGCTTGACCATTCTTGCTTATGATAATGCTAATGAGAAGACGCGGAAAGCGCTATCTCATCTACCGAGAGGTGCTTCAGTTTCTGCAATGCTGGAAGCAGTAGAAAAAATGATGAGAGAGGAACAAGCTCAAGTCATGGCAGCCGCCATAGCTGCAGCAGTGAGACCCCTCATGGGGCTAAGACTGAAATCAACACGGTGTTTTAAGTGTGGGAAGGAAGGTCATGTTAGGAAAGATTGCAAGGGTGGACTCATTCAGGAAGCCACTGGGAAGTGTTGTGCGAATTGTGGCAAGGATAGTCACAATACGCAGAAATGTCGACGCAAACAGGGAAACTTCTGTGTGAGTTTCCGCCCACGCGTGCAGACATCAAATCAGGGTGCTTGGACAGCCACCCCGCAGCCACCCAAGGGAGTGCCGGAGTGGATGTGGAAACAGGAGTAGACTTGTATCTTGTTGATACCCAGGTAGCAGTGATTGATACCTATCTGAAAGGACCGCTAGGCCATGGCCTCAGCGCATTGCTACTTGGGTGTTCTTCTCTTTCGAAACAGGGCATTTTTGTTGTCCCAAGATTTATTGATTTGGACTATACAGGACTAATAAGGGCTATGGTCTACACTCCTTCGCCTCCCGTTTTCATCCCAAACAGGCAAAGATTTGCCCAACTGCTTCCATTGCAAAGTTGTGTGCCGCAAGCCACAGACACTGATAGAGGAGAAGGAGGGTTTGAATCAATGGCGCCCACATTGGTTAACTCCACAATTTGTACTTAGATTGAGGCAATGGTAAATTTAATTATTAAAGCTCAAAAGCAAGTTGTTGAATTAGCAGAAATGATCCGTCTTGCATCTATTTGCCTTTACGACTAAATTACCTCAATTGGTTAATGAGTTACTCTTTGTTATTCCAAATTGCCTTGCAGGATTTTAAGGGGGATTTAAAAGTTCATTATCCCAAAGACAAATTGTTGCAATTCATAAATAAGCAGGATTGGGAGGAAAAGACAATTCGCTCTGAAACCCCAGTAAAGGGAATAACAGTTTTTAAAGATGCAGGAAAGAAGTCCCATACAGCAGCTATGACCTGGAAGGAAGGAGGCAGGTGGGAAAAACAACTGTTCCCTGGTCAACAGTCAGATTCACTACAGACTTTGGAGATGAAAGCTATCTGTGAAGCATTGATGAGGTGGAATCAAGTTCCTGTTAACATTGTGTTAGACTCATTTTATTCTGTAGGGGCGGTCACAAGGCTTGAACATGCCTTTCTCAATCCACTCAAGAATCAGTGATTGTATTCTATATTGCTGCAAGTGCACCAGGCTGTGTCTCTAAGCACCTCACCCTTTTTTATTGCGCACATCCGAAGTCATCAATTTGATCATGGTCTTAGCATAGGTAACAATTGTGCAGATGCTTTGGTCACTTAAGTCACTCATGATCATTTTGCACAGGCATGCCTCTCTCACGAGTTTTTCCATCAATCAGCAAAGATGCTAGCTAAGCAATTTCATCTCACCTTGGCAGAAGCGCTTGATATTGTATGCGCTTGTCCTGCCTGTCAGTGAATAGGTATAGGTCTGGGGTTTGGTCTTAATCCTAGGGGTACCAAGGTTTTGCAACTCTGGCAAATGGATGTCACTCATGTAGCAGAATTTGGACTAATGAAGTATGTGCATGTTTGTATTGATACATTTTCTTAGGTGATCTGTGCAATGGCACAAACTGGTGAAACCGGACGCCATGTGATCCAACACATGCATGCAGCTATCACAGTATTAGGTGTTCCCCAGGCATTAAAGACAGACAATGGACCTGCTTTATTGTTCTAACTCATTTCGACAGTTCTGTTCCCGATGGGGCATTAAGCATACCACTGGCATTCCCCATTCCCCTACGGGACAGGCCATAGTAGAACGTGCTCATGGCACACTGAAAACGCTTTTGCAAAAACAAAAAAGGGGAGAGATCCTTGATGTCCACAATAGACTTGCAAAAGCTTTATATGTACTTAACCACCTGCATTTAATGGAGGAACGGGATCAAGCCCCGAATGCAGTACATTGGGACTCTGTAACCAAGGGTTTGGGTACCAGTTCTGAAAAAGGGAAAGTGTTATATAAGGAACCAGGAACGGCAGAATGGAAAGGCCCGGGTATGTTGTTATTAACAAGTTGAGGTTACACTTCTGTCTCCACAGATTCCAGTGTTTGCTGGTATCTGATACGCTGTATCAAACCCTATCTGGAGGCAGCAGACAAGCCTCACAAGGAGCTGAGCCCAAACAACAAGCTGGAATGACAGCGGCTGGACTCGGACTCAAGCTTAAGCCTACTGATTAATCCAGTCTCACTGTTGCCTGGAGTCCTGAATGTCAATCCCAGGCAGGATACGTGGGTCACCTGGGTGAATCAAACGGGCACCCAGGAGTTTTGTGCTGCAATGGCTTCTTCCACTGATCCTTTTAGAATGTGTTTATTAAGGTTACCATATTTAGATGTGTATAGTCTTAGTAATTACAGTACAGGTTCGTGTAACAAGGTTGATCAAGTAGCAGAGTGTGAAATAAAGTTAATACAAGGCTTGAATGTTAGTTTGTCACGGGATCCTCGGGAGCTCAATCTATTGTGATCGCAATCAGTGGGCAACAAATCTTGAAACTGGACACAAATAGGTTTTGTCTTTGGTGAGACTATAGTGGGGGGCTGGACATACTTGACAGGCCTGGAAGGTTAGCAGGCACTCAGTCTATTCCGTACCCGGCACGGAATTGGGCTGGGACCAATGTGTCCTTGGCCTTGTCCTGTAGTTTTACCAAACGAAATGAAACAAATTGAAACAAAATGAAACAAATGAAAGAGACGAAAAGTGATCCCTGAGACTGCCCACCTGTGGTGACAATGTTGAGTTCTTGAGTGAATCTGCTAGATTTGCTTCAGCAATTTTAAGTGCCTGCAACTTTAACTGCTGGAAACGCTTCAAATAAGCTCGCAAAATTAGCCTGTTGGTTAGAAAAATAAGATGTGTTTTGTTTTTTCCTTTTCCTTTTTGCCTTTTGCCTTCACAGGGCCTCCTCAAAGACCATCAATGAAATATGGCTTGTTCAAAAACAAAAAGGGGGAATTGTGGGGTTTTTCCCAGAAGCAGACATGTACTGAAAAAGCCATGTTCAGGAATGTGTTAACAAACTTAACCTTGGCGTGAGAATAACACTGAAGCTGGCTTTCTAGCAAAACAAGATAACAGAGTAACGGCAAAAGAAAAAATTTTCAAGCCAGGACAGCCCTCGGCATGGGCATGGACAATAACTTTTAACCAATTAGCTTATAAGTTAGGAGTAAGTTTGAAGAGTGTTCACCAATCACTTAATGCCATGCATGTAACACAGATAAGAGAAAAGTATATATTCAGTGTTAGTGAACTCAATAAACGAGATTTTGCTTGTTGATCATATTGGTCCATGTTTGGCAATCTTTCCGTGCCCTCTCGCAACTTGTTTCCATAATTGTATCTTACCTTGCACCACCATAATTAAAGCAGAACTGTAACCTGTTACAGTTCTAAGTCCTTGAGCCTAAGTAAATCTTTATATTAAATACTGTTACTACTATACAAACTTTACATCATAGTGGTGGAATAATCCAATTAAAGACTTCTAGCTAACACCTCCTTAAATTCCATTATAAGCAGAAGTTTGTATCCATTTTGGCTGCAACTTCATGAAACAGTTGCTGTGACACTTAGAATCGTAGAGTATGCTAAATTGGAAGGGACCAATCAAGATAATGAAGTCCAACTCCTGTCCCTGTGCAGGGGGTCCCAAGGATCCCACTATGAGCCCGAGAGCATCATCCAAATGCTTCCTGAACGCAGGCAGGGTTGGTGCTGTGACCACTTCCCTGGGGAGCTTGTTCCAGTGCTCAACTGTCCCCTGTGTAAAAAACTTTTCCTAATTATCTAACGTAAACCTCTCCTGATTCAGCTTCCTATCACTTCCCCAAATTCTGTCTTCAGTCACAGAAGTGAAGAAATTAATGTTAGTCCCATCACTTCCCCTCGTGAGGACGCCATAGACTGCAATGAGGTCACCCTTCATCCTCCTTTTTTCCAAGCTGAACAATCCAAGGGATCTCAACCCTTCACCATCCTTATTGTTCTCCTTTGGATGCTCTCCAATAGCTTGGTGTCTTTCCTATACTGTGGTGCCCAAAACTGCACACAGTACTCAAGGTGAGGCCATACCATTGCAGAGTAGGACAATCATCTCCCTGGACCAGCCAGTGATGCTGTGCTTCCTGCAGCCCAGGACACAGTTGGCCCTCCTGGATGCCAGGGCACACAGCTGGTTGACACTTGAGTCAACCTATTTAATAATGTTTACATAGACCTAACAGCTTTTTAGGCATTAGATCTGTCTGCCCTTTCATTTAGGGTCAACCAGGGTCAACTAAGAATGATTTAATTGCTTATCAGCCAGTATAAATGGCTCTGATAGAATCCTGTGCCACTGCAAAAGAAATTATAGTCACAGAGATATCTGAAACTCTGTCAACACTAGTTAGCAGGCAAGATGGCTTTCACTGGAGTAAAATTAAATGTCAAAGCACTACAATGAACAGATAGAAAATGCACAGACAATGCAGAGACAGTATAATTCTGGCATTTCTAAATTCTGTGATTCTCTCAGACCTTATGCTCTGAACAGTGTTTTGCTTTTTTTCTTCCTCTAGACCTGCAAGCAGTGGTCCCACTGGAACATCTGTTTCACATGTAGAGCAAAGTCAGCATGCTGGGTAATATACGAATAAAACAAACAAAAACCTAAAACCCCATAAGAAACATTAAGGGATCAAATCTTTTCATTTGCACAGAATTTATTTATAAAAACAAGTCAAGTGCCAAGTGTTCCCCTGTCAACCAAGAAAATTATTTACAGTATCCAAAAAAACAAGTCTGGGAGAACTATTGCAACATAGTAAAATTGTCCCCACAAGATTTTGGAACTGCCAATTACTAACATACTTGATAGCATTTTCATACTATATCCATGAGTACTTGTAAAAGTTTCTCTCAGTTCAGATACACGTGTTACTATACATTTTTCATATTGTCATACTGTTTTTCATCATTATTTCAAATTTCTGCCTCGAATATATAAGAATAATGTTAGTCATTCCCTGTCCCTGCAGACCTTTGGTTTTGTGTTTGCTTTAGAGTTTTCCCTTTTATTTAAATTTTTTCTCTTTCTCTCTTTTTTTTTTTTTTTTTTTTTTTTTTTTTTTTTTTTTTTTTTTTTTATTTTTTTTTCTTATACCATGTCCAACTTCCATGCTGCTTGGGTGGCACATCCTAATGCAGATGGCTGTGGAAGTGTGGTAACTCTATGACCAGTGGGGCTATCAAAGCCTGGCTTCCTTCAGATGAACTTTTTGATGTTTATGGAGCTGCTAAACCCACATGAAATTTTTTTCATACTGCTGGAGTCCTCATACTATCTCCCTCTTATACAGCTCTTCAATGTCTATAATAAAATTTATAACATGCTCTTTTTCTTGTCAAGGCACAGATAGGGTCATTCATCCAGCCTATTTTCATGACACTTGTAGGTTGTTAATGCCTCTGAAGATACCTCCCATCTGTTAATTTTTCTGAAATTGTTCAAAAGTTGTTAAATGGAAAACATGAATAAACAGAGATGTATGTTTGTGTATAAAACCCATGAAAACAATGATTTAATGAGCCCCATTCCTCTTGACAGCTAGGCTAAAAATACAATCTAAAGTAAAATAGAGTATCTCAGACTTACTGCCTCTGAATTTTTTGCAGCAGTGATAGACACCCAGTGATGCTTTTCAGTGCTTCTGTGCCCACTTATATTTGATCTTCATTACAGATTATTTTTCTTTATGAAAACCACTCTAATTATATATTTGTAAGCTGTAATACTCTCATCAGCTTTTTCATCCTCAGGTGCTTCCATGAAGTATTTCAAATTTGCTCATTTTGCAATTAGGTCATGGCTTTTAAAATTTAAAAAATTTAAGAAAAAAAAAAAAGAGAATAAGAAAAAGAAACTTTTTTTTCTCATTCTCTTTCTGTGCCATCAGCTACTCTGAAAGGGTTTTAATTCTGTGTAGCACTATTGTCTTCTGTAAGACTCTGTCATGTCTCTGAAGTCTGTTTTGCTGACACTTGACTATATGACATTTTTATTCTTTGCTGATGCTTGAAGCAGCACCTACTTCTTCAGTTGTACAGCAGTACACTCTCAGCCAGTGGGACTTCCAACATTTTTATTATAGGCCCCAGCAAGAGCCTGAAATTTTACGACTCTGCTTATCTACAAAGATCATTTGAATTTAAAACTGTGTCCAATTATTCAATATCATCTTGAACTTACATCTCTTGAACAAGTCAACATTTTTGCCAAAAACATACCTGACTAAACAAGACAGTCCCCGCTCAATTAAAGTGCAAGGAGGTGGCCTACAAGTCATAGAAACAAGAAGACAAAATGAAGAAGTACAAAATACTATTTGGACACTTGTGGATGAAGTCAGGAAGGCCAAAGCTCTCTAGCAAGAGAAGTAACTTCTGATGGACAGAAAGAGTAACAAAAAGTTCTTCTACAGTCAGACTAGAAAGACCTTAAGCAGTGGACAACTTTGCCAGAATAAATCATATTAAGTTCAAGAAGAAGTCTGCACCTGGGACTGAGTAACCCCATGCAACAATGTAGACTGGGAAGGAAATGTCTTATTAGCAGCTGTGCAGAAAAAGACCTGGTGTTTAAAGTGGACAACAAACCAACAGTTAACAGCTTTCACTGAAAAAAAACCCAAACATAAAAAACCAAACCAAACCAAAAAAACAAACTGCATGCTCGTTTACAAAAGGAGATGTTTGTCCAGCAGATTGAGGGAAACTGTTTTTTCCCTCTGGTCAGTGCTGGAGAGGCCATATCTGGGTCCTGGGCCCAGTTATAGGCTCTCCAGTTCATGCAAGATATTGATGAATTGAAGGAATTCTACAGATGCTCAGATGAGATTTTCTGTGGAGGTTGTGAGGCTGTGGTTTATTCCTTCAGAGAGGTGGCTAAGGGATCATTGAATCACAGAATATCTTAAGTTGGAAGGTACCCATAAGAATCACCAAATCCAATGCCTTGCTCCTTTCAGCATTGTCCAGACACTCCTTGAACTCTGTCAGGCTTGATGTCATGACTCCTTTCCTGGGGAGCTTGTCGCAGTAACTGACAACTCTCTCAGTGAAAAACCTTTTCCCAATATTCAGTTTGAACTTCCCCTGATGCAGGGATGGGCGATCTAAAAGCCTAAACCTAATACATTACACTGTTTTACAAAGATGAGGGATCCAAGCTCTTCTGAATGGTGCCAAATGATGTAACAAGGATCATGGTTCAGAAATTGCAACTTGAGATGTTCTATATCCTTCATCCTTGAAAGATTTTGAGACTTGACTAGACAAAGCCTAGTCTGACTCAACAGCCTTGGCAATACTTCTGTTTGAGTGGAAGAGTGGCATAGGTAACCTTCAGCATTCTGTTCCAGGCAGCATTTCCATGTGCTCTATTGCTATATGTTGTTTGGGTTTTTTTTCTATGAAAGCAGAACCAAGGTCATGGGTTTTGGTGTGGTTTATCCTGACTGTTTTGGGGTTCTTTGGCATTTCTCTTTTCATTGCCTGTCAAATTACTGTTTAATGAGAGAAATAAACTAGTCTGCACAATTAATGTTGGTTTGGTTTTTTTTTCTTCTTTCTAATTAACATAGAAAGCCAGTGCAATGAGGCTGCGTATTCTCGTCAAACCCTGAGTGTTGAGTCATGTCCATTATTTAACACATGATAGTGAATAGATTCTGTCATCTTAAACGTAGTTACCTGATGTGATTGTCAGAAAGATGTGTCAGGTCATTTCTCTGCAGTGGAAATGTAATTTCAAGTGCTCTCTTCTTTAGCTGAGACAAAGGAGATAATTTGTATAACATTACTTTCTGAGAAATCAGCACAACTGGGTGCCTCTCTTAAGTGCCTGTACTCTAATGCATGCAGCATAGATTACATACACGAGGAATTAGAGATCTGTTCAGTAACAGGGCTATGATTTCATTGGGTCATAAAGGTGTGGTGGGATAACTCATGTAACCGGAGCATTGCAGTGGTTGCCATTGGCTCTTTAGGACCATCTGGGATGGAGCAGATTAAACCTGTGAGTCTGCAGTGGGAATATTTAGAACAGTGCCATGGGACAGATGGAGGACAAGCTGAGGGTTTATGGGTCTGGATTAGCAGGAAGATCAATGTGGTGGGTGTCTGCTACAGACTGTGATGAGGAACAGGATGGGATTTGAATGCTGGAGGCAGCCTTGGCTACAGTCACCATACAATAGTGAAGTTCAGCTCCTATTTAGGGAGCTGACTGGAGAATTTCATGGGATATGTCAAATGTTTTTTTAAGGATTAAGTCCTCCAGGTTCAAAAAATTTCCTATCTAGACATGCAGCTAATCAAGCAAAGGTGATAGGATCATCTATGGTGATCACCTAGAGGTGACAGTGGCTCCCTCCTATCTTGGAAGCTTTCTGATATCTGATTATATGAAATGAGGGTGTTCAGAGATGGTGGTTGCAGTTCAGGAGGTGTTGCAGGAGGTGTTGCAGTTCAGAGACTCTGAAGCAAGAGGCAGGGTATATTTTCTCTGTAGCAAATATTATGACTGGTTGCACATTTCTAGTAATGAATATATGTATAAGCAACAGCTAGAGAAGAAAGGCTCTGAACTCTTGCTTGCCTTATGGTCACTTGATCAAATTGTTGCAGAATATTACTGTCAGTATTGCCAATTTGAGCTTTATGACTAGCACTGAGAGGCCTTAAGGACAGAATTACATTCTGTAATGACGATATGTAATTGCTACAGAGGCATTTTGGATTAAATGCCTGAGATGTTTGAGATTCAAAAAGAATATTCTTGTAAGTAATTTGCATGTATTCAGCTGCATCAAAAATGGGTCTTAAAACTGGAGTGAGCAGGTTGTCTAAGCCAATTTTCTCAACGCCTCTTGAAAGTTTTCCTAGGAAGAGAACATGGGTACGTATTTCAGAGCCAATCAGAAGTTCAGCATTGGATGCACACGCGCTGAGCATCAGTACTTTACGCAAATAGTGGTGCTTGCAGTTCTATTAAACACAGGAGAGGAAAATAGAAATTAGGCTCTTAGGAGAAAAGTGGATTTCTGTTTGCAGTCTAGATAGTCCTGCTCTTTTCAAATGGTTATTTTAACTAAGTAGTTGTTTTGCACTAGGAGATACTGGTCCATTATGAACCCAGAAAGAAAGTCACTCAGGCTCTGCAAAGTATCCTTTAAAACCCTGCTTATTAGTGCTAACACTGTAAAGAAAGAGTACAGATAATCTTACATCCCTCTATATGCTGCAGCTTTGAACATGTCTCCAATCCATGCACATCACATCGGGAAGATTGTGATTTTGGGAAGAACGACCATACTGCTGAACATATTGCTGAACTTCTGGATAAAGGAAAGAACGTGAAACAATTGCAATTGCTGGTACCCAGCTTGTAGGCTCCCCTCTTGTAATAAGCCATCTGACATGATCCTATAGCCAAGGGGTTTGTGCAGCCCAACAGAGTTGTGAAGGCCACACTGGATGCACAGCACAGAACAGTGCAGGAGTGGCTGTACTCAGATTAACTGTTTTGCTGATCAGTACTAGCTTTTAAATATTTACTCCAAATTGCTTAGAAAATGCTTATAAATCTTCTCTTGATTTTACTCCAAAACTGCCTATTTCATTTTGCTGTCACAGTATTACTATGTTGTATGGTATTTAGATTTCCTGGGAACCCCCCTTTTTTCCTTTAAAAAGTTTATCTTTTCATGTTTATGAACATGAAATTCAATATTTTAAAATTGGTTTTTGAAAATATATTATTTTAAAAAGAAATAGCAGAAGAACTAAAATTCTCAGGATTAGATTGATGTTATGATTATTGTAGGCCACCTCAAACACTTCTATTTTTAAGCTGTGCCATTCATTTAATTTTAGCTATTTAAAACTAAGATATTATTCTGATGAGTGTGCGAAGTTTCATAAGTTATTGAGCAATTTTTGAGAAATGAAAAAAAAAGTACAGATAGGAAAAAATACCATGTATTCTATGAAACCTAAAGCTTCCCAGTGATTTTAAAGCCCTGCGATAAAGTACTTTTTGAGGTAAACTTTCACAGATGTTTTGTACTCCCTATATGATACATATTTGAAAGAAAAACGAACAAAAAAGCTCAGCTAAGATTTATTAGCTTGTCACTGTTAATTGCAATTGATACAGATGTTCTTTGATGGGCTGAGAAAATCACTCCATCACAAGGACAGATATTTCCAATGGAAATCAATTCAGGTAACTCTATTTTAACTTTTTTTTTTCAAGATTTTTCTTAAAGGATTAAAAGAGTGACAAACAAAGAGATCTAGGTAGGGAACAGAAAGACCAGAGGGAGAAGTGAAACAGATATGATATTCCCCATGTAAATGAAAGACCCTGGGAAACCAGTGAAAAAAACTTTAAAAAAAAAAACAAAAACAAACTTTTCTTTTCCAAACACAGGCCGGCACAAGGAAAGACTGTGAAAGGCAAGAGCCAAGCTAGAGACACCAAAAGCAAGACAAATCAGTATGTCGATTGTCACAGTTAGACTTTTTTGCCACTCTGGAAGGAAGCTACAAAATCCAAGCTGTGTTTATTGCTGGTTGAAAATAAGAGACATTTCAGTGGCTAGAGGAACATGCCAGTTGCTACAAAATGGAAAATGTTCATGCTGTTTTAAGCAAGATGAAAGCACAAGATTTTATTTGCTATGAAGGTGATTGCAGAAGTGGTGAAAACAAATGAAAAGAAAAAGCTCTAAGGGGTAAAGCTGTTGGTATCTATTAAGCAGGAATGGGCACTGGTGGTTTACAGACAGCAGTTGCTTAGAAGAGTTGAGAGTTGATTTTAGGCCAACTTAAAAATTTGTGGAGGACTTGTCACTTCTGAGGCTGCAACTGGCCTCAAAAAAAATGGGTGTCCTGTGCAGGAGGTAGTGGTGGAAATATCTGTGTTTGTCTTATTCTTTGGTCTTTTAATGTTTCCTGAGGCTGAATAAAACAACTGAATTGTGCAATATTAAAGGCCTTAATTATATTATTGTGCTTTGGTATTTTTTCCCTCCCTATGCTGTTCTGGGCTGTAGGAGCTGAGAGGTGCCTGACTGTGGAGGTACTGCCTTGACTGAAGAAGAAAATCTACTCCACAGCATCCAGACTGTTAGCACACAAACAGGAAAGGTATAAGTGCTGGTGACTAAGTTTAATCAAACATTTCACAGTGGGCTCCTTATCCCTGAGAGTAGTCCACAGCCAGAGGTATCATTTCTGCTTCATTACGCACATGAACAAACTCCTTGAGTCAATGGCTCTAACCCATCTTTTGCCAGTTGCTTTACTGGCTCACCGATGGTAATTTATCATTGTTCCTTAACACAGCAAAGAGTACCATGGACTGGTGCAAGAGTTACATATTTCAATTCAATTAAGAAAACTGAGTGTGCACTCTCACTGGAGTTATATTCTGTGTTTCTTAATCCAGGAATATGATCTCCTTCAGAAATCTAGAGATCGTGAAAGAGTATTATTTATAAAGCCATAGTGAAATGTGATGGTTTAGAAAGTTGTTCATAAGTCAAATCTTCCATAGGTAGGTGCATCAAAGAAGAGGTACTCATAAGATTATGTTTTCAGGCTTCTGCAGTATTTATGCTTTAAACAAGACCTTTCTTGAATCTGCAGGAAGCCTGAAACATGAAACACAACAAAAAAGGAAATTGACTGCTTGTGCAGGCAAAGAAACTGGTGTTACAGCAGTCTTTATATCATCAGTATGACAAATCACCTATTCTCTTTAAAAGATGTATATCATGGACAAAAAATTTTAAAAAAAATGCTTGAAAATAATAACTTTTTCATCTGAAACATATTTTTTCTCATAGATCCAGAACTCTATCATACCTTAGCTATTTTGCCTAATATACTGCACTTGATGCTCTGGTCTAGTTGGAATACATTTGCCCTGGGAGGATGTAAATTACCCAAGTTGCTTATCTGTGAGAAGGAGAACTTTCTAACATCTCTAAACCCATGCCAGGCAGAGCTGTATGAGTGCTCCTCACCGGCTCACTGTGGCCATCGCCTCTGGGCCTCCCAGGCAATGAGGCTTTGCAGTGTCCTGTTTGACAAACAGAGTTCCACCAGTTTCCTACTGAAAGCATCCCTCTTACCACACCAGCCAAACGATTCTGGTTTAGCATGGCATTGAAACAACAGCTAGGAATCTCATTACTTAAGTACTTTGGACAAGGCTTGCGCTAAGATGCTAAGAACCGAGGTGTAGCATGTGCTTTGCCATTCCCCATGAATGTCATGGGTGTGGATTCATAATAGATAGAAGTAGCGCATGTAAGCAACTTAAGCAACTCAGCATTTTACATCCCATCTCTAGTTCTGGGAGAGATGAGACAAAACCAAATAATACTCAATTATTGCTACATAGAGAAATCATAAGAAGAACAAGAGAAAGTGTCACGGTTAGGATATCACACCTTTTTCTTATCTAACCAAGGACCAAACATAAGGCACTGATCATTTTTGTCTTTCTCCTGAGCCAGAACTTTGTATCTTTGAATCTTTTGAGATTCAAAAAGAATATTCTTGTAAGTAATTTGCATGTATTCATGCAGAAAAATACTGGGTTTTTTTCAGCTTTCCAACTAAAGGTTTATAAATAGAGGTATATGAATCAAATTAAATAACCACTCATATTCAAATTCTTCCCATGAGAGAGTAATGACTGAGGAGAAAGCTCATTATAAATCACAAAAAAGAATTTGAAGACCGGGTCTTGGGGAATGCAAACAGCAACTTCAGAGACTTGAGACAACTTCACACCTGACTTTTTTGGTCTCTGGATACATCTACATTGGCAAGTACTGTAGTGAAAGGGAGAGAATAAAGCAAAATAATTGGTTCTGAAAACCGAGTCACAATTCTGTATTTATGCTGGATCTTTTTTGCTCAGTAGTTGAATTACCATCCTTTGTTGGGATTCTAGTCAGATCTTGTGGACTGGCAGCCCATTGTCAGTGGGAGAGCATTAGCTGTTCCCCTGGAGCACATTTTAGCATTTAGATCTCACCCACGAGAAATGCATTTCATGCATTCCATGAGTCACTTCATGGAGCCAAAGCACGGAAATGCAAGTGGATCCCCTGACTTCTGCAGAGAGGAGCCACTGCTTTCCACTTCACAGAGCAGCTCCTACACAGCTCAATCCTTCCCTCAGCTGCAACAACCACACCAATGGGCAAATGGTAGGAAGTGAGTGTGATAGTTCAGTCTGGAAGAGGTGGTGTCATCTCTCCAAGCCCTGCCAGGTGTGGAAGTCATTGTGCCCAGACTAATGCCTCCTCCTAATGCCTCCATTGTGCCCAGGCAGCTGCCTCCTTATCCTATTCACCAAGCCAATCCTGTTCATATAATTAACTTCTTTTTTAGCGAAGAGTAAATAATTGTCATTCTTAACACAGTACTGCTGTGGCTGAACTGATAGGAAATAGGAAAATAATTTATAGCATACTTTATAATTTTATGAGAATTTTCCTGTCTTCCTTGCAATTATACAATTAAGAGCCTTGCAGTGATTCTTTTGTCAGATCCAAAGGGCAAAAACATAATTTTACAGCTGAGATAATTCCTTTTCATTTGTTTTATTGGAGGCTCCAGTCATCAGTTTCACCTTTAAGAAGCTTCTTAAGGTTTAAAATGTTGAAATATATCAGTGTTGGGTGTCTAAACTCCAAGTTTTCTTTCTGAGCTTCCACAGAATAAATATTTAATTTCTGGGGCATGTTCGTTTGAATAAAAAATGTAATTTAAATATTTGGTTCACGTTCCAGTTACTTTTTAAGTTCAAATTTCTGTGTATCTCCAGTCAGTTCTCTGTGCATGTAAGACTATCACACTGAAAGCTTGCTGAAACCTGTTTTGGTGTTACTGAGGCAAAAATCAGACATTTGAAAATGCAGTTATATTTAAATGGCAATGTCTAGCCAAATGCAGTTCAGAGAAATTTAGTTACCTAATAATTTGTGCAGAGATGGTTCTATACTTTGCAATACAAAGGAGAGTGAGGTATATATTGTGTTGTTATGGGTTTTATATCTGTGTAGTTTCCACAGGAAATCTTCAAAACTGGTATTGTTTGGGAGCTAAGAAATGGGTGCCTTTTTCTCCTGAAGTCTCTTACAAGCATCAGTTTTATGGTTTTATTGAACAAATAATTTTGCAATACCACATCTGAAGAGGTGAGGTTTTTAAAATAAAGAACTGAAAAGGGAATGTTCTTCAGTCCTTCAGAAATAACCACACTATAAAGTAGTTTCTACTTATTTCTCTCTCAGTAATCTAGGAAATAAAGAAACTGAAAAAAGAGAAATTACCCTTTGCGGTTTTTTACTTATAAATGGAATTTTAGAATTTTAGAATATGGCAATTAAAATACTTTAGTTTATTTTGAACGTGACTCCTGTTAGCTTCATTTGTTCACCCCTAGTTCATTGAAAGACATGGAATACACTCATGCCATTCATTATTTTACACACCTTCAGATTTCAGGACCTCAGATAGAAATATTGAGAGCTAAAGGCTGGAAGGAAATCCTTCTTGTCTTATACAAATTCTTTGCTCAGCCTTTCTGTCCCTTTGTTGACTCACTGTGAAAAGATATTTTCCCTAAATTTTTATATTATGTTCAGATGTGTTTTTTGCTTTATTCATTTAGTTTTTTAAGCAAGAATGGCAAAAGGCCTATTCTTTCTACGAAGGATGCACCTGACAAGTTCCGAAATCCTGCCAAAGTACAGGTAGGCAGTGCTATTTTTTAATGTTGAAAAACCCCTATACATTTCTCTAGTCTTTAAAATGTCTTGAATTTAACTCGGGGGAAAAGTATGAAAAATAGCACATCAAAAATTGGAACACAAATTTTTAAATTTCAGATCACAAGTGTGCTGAAATTGTAAGGCAGTTGAGAACTGCAGAACTGCACTGCAAAATAGGGCCTGCAATAGCCATAGCTATAAACAAGGCTACCAGCCTTGTGTCTAATTCCACTGTACTGGTCCCTTAAAAAATACAAGACTTTAACAGCAAAATTATTGTAGAAAATCATTAGCTTTGCTCATATTTACCAGGCCTATTCTTCATGATTAATCAGCCCAAAGCACCCATCTGCTAATTGTTTTGGGACAAGTTACTCCATCATTCTCCTGTTAAATACAGAATGGAAGAAATGATGTGGTGATCAGCATTAATGAATTTTACCAATGATACACAGTCTGGTAAAATGACTTTATATTTTTACTGGTCTCAGCTCCTGCTGAGTGTGCTACAGTTGGTACTGAGTTCATCAAAATATCTTTTTTGGAGGGAACATGCTTCTTTGAAGTGTGCTGGAAGGTAAGCAGACAAATGTAAAAGCATAGACTCAACTTTCTGCAAACTATTTGCATTTCCTCAGTCAGAAACACAGTAACAGTTCTCTTTCCCTTTTTAAAATCCCTCTGGCAAATTTTTGAGGTGATCAATTTACTGAGTAAAATGCAACATCTTCAGAAAAAAATGTTTGTTACCCGTACACCTCAGAAAGTGTGTTTGTTACCTCTATAATACTGTGTCTGTTACTTGGCTGTCTGATGCCTCATTTTCCATCACTTTATAATCAGTTTGACTAATATAGAGGGGGAAATTTTTAAAACTAACCTTTTAAACCATGCTACCCTCTAGAAAACAAACATATTTTTTTCCTCCTCAAAACTTTAATTCTTGAGATCTCCAGGATAAATGCTGCAATGGAGTTTTGCCAGCAAAAAAATTTAATGTTGGCTTAGTATGGAGCAACAAGACCACTGCTGAATCCTGAAAAGAAGTGAGCCACACTTGCCTTTTCACATCCTCAGAGCAAAGGGATATTCACACAGGAAAACCCTCTCAGGATGGTACAATTCTATGCTTGTAGCTAATCTCTCTCCCTCTTGTAACCAGAGATAAACCAAAAGATCCACCTGGCTTCCTAGAAATTAATTAATTGTTGAATTTTAACTGTGAAATCTCTAGTTACAGACTTGAGGATCCACTAGTTCTACTCCATTCTGTGACATGACATAGTGCAAGAAAGAAAGTGGCAGGAGGTGAAATAAAAGCTTAGTTTACTGACACACTTCATGTTCCTTCCACATAAGTCAAATAGCTCTTTAGGATTCATTTGAATCTTTGATCTTTTTAGAACAACTGAACTGAAAAACATTGGGATGTTGCTGAATTTCATCTACAACAGCATTTTGTGAAAAAGTCCTCTGTAAGACTTGCATAGTCTTATGCAATTTTCTGTTTTGATCTCATGTCTTTATCTGATAGCTGACTCAGAAAACAAGCAAACAAAAACCAGTGCACAGCCATTAAAATCAAATTATATTAAAACCTCAAAATTCCAGCAGACAGATCCTCTGTGCTCTACAAGTATCCATTCATCATTTCTTTTTCCCAGAGGAATTTGGATAGCATCTTTCTCTTATGAACAGGTAGCACTTTTTCTCCTTCATTTAAAAATTTTGAGATAACTTTGAGATGTTGTTCCTGATAAAAACTCAGAAGAGTCACTAGGGCTTTTTAGACCAAGCTCTAGGGATCAAAAGTACACTTTTTATTTTTCTGATTCGTGTCTGGAAACATAATTTACTAGCACATTCCTCTTCAGTTGAAGGTTTTCCTCATTTTTTTGTGTCCTAATAAAATGAATGACAAGAGACATGCAAGCATTTAAATGCATATTTAATACCAAATTACAATTGTTCCATACGTAATTAAAATTTCTTGTATCAGATGTTCCAATAGTAAGGTTGAAGCTCATTAAACAAAGCAACAAAGTTGTATGAGAACACTGTAAAACAGCAGTGGCTACACTACCCAAAGAAAATACAGTTCCTCTGTCCAGACATTCATATGGTAGATTTACTGACCACCCAGCCAGGCAATAATCCATGTTAATGTACATTGAATCTGCATTAAAATCTGAATCTGCATCAACAGAAATTTTTTACGGTAAAACAAATATGTTGGCAGAGCAGGGTAGGACTGTCTGAGAGACATGTACTACTGAAACAGACCTTAGAGTGCTAGAATCCTACTGAACTATAATTTCTGCTCCAGATAATAGCTGCTTACCAAACTGATATAACCCTGCAGCACCAGTAGTTGCTTTGCCACCACTAAATCCCAGGGCATTAGTGACATATGAGTGCTTCATTCAGGGTGTAATAATAATAAATCCCTAGACAAGCAAGACCATCAGCATCTGCATGCGTGGGCAGCAGAGCAAGCCTCTTCATGCAGCTATCTACTGATAGTTTTCTGGAGTCATTGACATCCATCTTACATTTCTGTGATGAAAAAGCCCCATGACAAGGTGAAAGTTCCTGACTGACAGCCATCACAGCGTGGGTCTGCTCTTCAGTGCCTGTGCGTAGCCCCTGCTGTCTCCTCATCAAGATCATCAGCTGCCTTTAGAAAACATGGTTTATGCAGCATTTCTTTTGCAATTTCTAAATCAGCTATATTTCATCAGTAGCTAAAGACAGGAGTGAGCAGAGAGAAAATGTCTTACTTTATGATCTTAGTTCACCTCTCTTCGGAGGTAAAATTAAAACAGACATATTTGTATCCTCATCCACACACCCCCTGCTGAGTTAATTTATCAAGCCACATATTCGTTTATATTAAAAGGCTACAAAAGCTCTATATATCATTAATATTCAGTTGGAGGAAGTTCTTTCACTGCAGTACATCAATGTTTAGAGCAGTATTCAGTTAGTCTGAAAAAAAGACCATATGTTTTAAGTAGCAGAGAAAGCTACAATACCCTGTAGAAGGTCTTAATGTTTTTTAAGAAAAAAACATTTCCTAACTGTTCTGCTGGGTATCTTTATGTTACTCATCACAGAGTCATCAATGTGATTTGAAAAAAAACACAAACCTGAACCAACAGTAACACTGTCAAAAAGCATTAAGCAAAAGCACCCTAAATTGCAGTAGTCCCAAGATGTAAAGAATGCAAAGGCCCCTTAAGATACCCTGTTACTCTCATCTTCCATAAGTTTACTAAAGAATTTAAATGGCTGCTTGGTCCTTGTCATGTGACTCCTGGGGAAGAAGTCCCTAGAGCAGCATGGATTTTTGATGAAACCAGAAAACTGTCAGTATGTGGGGCAAAAGAATCAGACTGTGATTGAAAGGTGGTGAGGGTCTTGTTGCTCAGTGGAAAGAGCTCAATGTTTCAATACAAGAAAGGAGAGTTAAGATTCTTCTTCATCAAGGATTAAATTTCTGATGACAGGGGCACCTGCTAACTCCTCCCAGCCCCTTTGCAGGGTACTCAGAACATCTGACATGCCAGCCTACCTGAATTCAGCCATCAGACAGATTTCTCTTTATTCAGCTCCTGCATTCTCCTCTTGCAGCTGCTGTCATCTACATGATAGTAATATAAACCTGCACTGCTTTCATCAGTTTCGGTTTCCCTTCCTCTTAAATAAGAAAAAAAAAAAAAAGGTGGGAGCTATATGACTCTGACAGAGTTATTAAAACCAAAACTGGAGAGAGGAGCAAAATAAATCTTCAAAATAAGATTCTGGGGAGAAGGAGAATGGGTGAGTACTACATAAGCATAATAACTTCTGATAGAAGACTTGAAAAGTTAAGATTAGAGCTGAAAGCAGTTTGTAGATATTTTTTAAGTATTTCTGGAGCAATTCTTTGACAAGGAGCATATAAAGGGTAATCATAATAGCCCCGTAAATCACATTAGCCCCATTAACCAGTGTCTTATATCTGGTCTCTGAAGGAGAGATGATAGGTTTTAGTTTGCTCTTCAGAGGTGCAGGGGTCTCTCATGTGGTAAGTGCTCTCAGGCAAAGAACAGAGGCCAGCTGCTAGTTTCATAACGGTGATAAAATATACCCAAATTTTCTGCCAACAGGTAAATCAAAATCCAAAAGTATATTCAACCTGGAACAGAGTACAGATTCTCAAAAAAACCCTATGAGAGTTAAGATTTTAAGTCAGTTTTACTGATAACATTTAAAGATGCTCTGATGGCTTAGAGTTTGTAAGAATATGGAATTAAATTCTTCATTAAGCTGTGTGTTCAAAACAAAAAGAAAATTTAAACATCATCTGTACTTTTGCTGCTTGACATAAAGATAAGAAGTCAGTTACAACATTTCTAACCTTAACTTTTCATGGTATTATAACCCATTAACATTTTCTGTCCTAGGTAACTAACACTACATCATTTTTAGGTTACTTGATTCTCTCTAACAGTATAGCATTACCTCAACTTTCTGCAAATTTATGAAGAAAACAGACAAAAGTAAATATTTTGATGTTTAAATGACATTTATATACATTTTTCTATTTCTCATCTATACATCCTCTATTTCTCAGTCCAGTAAATTCTTAACTGATTCTAGGAAAGATTTATGAAGAAATTAATTATTATTTTTTAATGAAAGAGTTGCAATGTCTGAAACTTGTCTCCACAGAGGCAAAGATTATATCATCTATCTCTTGGCTTGTGGGAGACAATACAAAGATAATTTAATTGAAGCTGGACCACAGATTTATGCATCAGAAGCCATTTCAGAAGAAATTAAACCTAGTAGGAACTTTTTAGGGGAAAACATTCATTTAATCAGAAAATAACACTTTACGAAAACCAGGACTTATAATGAGAAAAAAAAATCAGCATACTTTTCACATCAATATTTTTAAAAGGCTTCATCTTTCTTACGTATCTGTCTTGTATTTCAAGACAAGATATTTAAATGTAAACTAATTACACCTTATTCATACTTAATTGTGATGGAAATCTTTAAAGCAAAAATTCAAAGCAAAGTTTTGAAATTGCCTGAAAATATTTTGAATAATTTTCATTATGGTTTCATGTAACTTGGTTTTGACTTACATTAATTTTTATGATAAATAGCTAAAAAATAAAAGTTATATCCAATGAATTAGCACAAACATTCAGGAAACACTTCCAATGAATAATTAATTTAATGATATGTGAAAAATGCATGATTATGTAAGAAATCGGAGTGAAATACTAACTGCTTTTTATTTTGCAAGTAAAACCATACTTTTATGGTAGCCATTTTTTATTCTCAAAGGAAGATATCTGTGTGAAATATAAAATTAAAATGTCCATTTGAAAGCAGTTGTTCTTTGGTGAGAATCCAAGGCAAGTGCACATAAAATGATTTACTGGGTCAAGATGAAATTGAAGAAAATGAGGGTATGCCGTATATCAATTTTTTATAATCTTCAGTAAACATCATAAAGCCAGCCCAGTAATCTACTTACTCCTTAGCATCTCTGATTTGATTTCCTTCTGAAGCAAGTTTCTGAGCAATGAGCACCAAAGAGCAGATGCACTGCTCTGTGGAGCTGATGAAATTCTTCCTTTCCCAATAAATTTGTTTACATCATAATGATTTGTACACCTAATCCTGGGGAGAAAATAAAATAGGCTTCAGTAGGTGGATGTATAGGGCATTCCTATTTATTGTTTTGCCTGAAGCTCTAGCTGAATAGGATAAGACATATTACTGAAATGTATTTCCCAAAGGGTTTCCATAACGGTTTACTTTCGTGTTAGATTTTTCCATTTGCTGTCAGTGTAAGAGGCAGAAGAAGAGAAAACAAGGCACTGTTTTTCTTTAGAGAAGGCCTCACTTTAGTTTCTAAAAGGATATATAGGTTAAAAATTAGCTCTTCACGCAGAAGAAAGTTGAACACTCACCAGTACACTTTGATCTACCATACTGCGTCTGATGCTGTTCTTACAGGATTCTTCTCATCATTCTGAAACAAACCAATTGAGAAGGCATTCAATTTGCAGTTGAGCAAATTGAAAAAAAAAAAAAAAAAAAAAAAAAAAAAATTACTGTGATACCATGGATGTATGCATGTGTTTCTTTGTGTGTACGTCTGCATGTACACACACAGGACACCTTGTAAATCTTCCCACTTCAACTCTAGGCCAGTAAAAAAAGCAGACACCATACCACATTTCTAAGAATAATAAGTGTGTACCACAATTTTTAAGAAAATGAAGCAAATGAATTGCAGAATGTGACTTGAAAAACAGGTTTTTTCCATTTCCAATTGCATAGTATCACACTATGTGAAGTATATTAAAAGCTTAGTGGTCTACACTGCAGTTTACTTCCAGATCATCTCCCCTTTGTCTAACCCTCCATTTGTACCTGTATTACCTAAATATTCCTCTCTTACCAGAAGATTCCTCCTGTATTTTGCAAGCAAATGACTTACAGCAATTAGCTACCTGAGTAGGTTCTCTTTGTTAAAAGAACAACAGGGTGGCACTTCTGAATATTCTAAGCTCTTGGTCTTTGCCAGCTCTGGACCACATGCAATCTTTTTGTTGTACAGAAGGGTAATGCAAAGCTTTTAGCATCTTAGCTACATTTTTTTTCAAAAAAGATGAAAATAATACTATTAGTGTAATCCATCTCTTACCATCTAAACTGGCCTCCATTGAACTAAACTGCTTGCTCTGGCTGTTCTTATCCTAGTAATTTTTTTTTCCTTATTTACTGTGTCCTTGAGTTATTATCATGTCTATGACATATCAGATTAAATAAAGTGCTCTGTGAAAAAATAAATAGATTTCCATGCAGCAAGTCTTGCTGCCATTTATAGTGCATTGTAAGGAATAAAATGGGCAGAAATTTTACATGGAAGAGCAATTTAGTTTTACCACAGCAAATTTATTTTTCCTGTAAATAAAAATGAATTTTTAATTTACATATTAAAATGGTAAAAAATATTTACTCATGAATAAAAAGAGATGAAAAAATATCTGGATCATAGAACTGCATCTTTTACAATAATGACCCCAAAAGAAAAAAACTGTCCCTTTCCCATTCACATACAGTAAGGAAAAAATAAGAGGCTCAGTAGTTGACTGAATTCTTGGAAGTATCACCACATCCATAAGAATTATTAAAGTTAATTTTCATTATTGCATTGGATTTACTTTGAATGTATAACGGATCTGCCTTATGAACATAGAGCAACTCCTGTCTTCATCACACATATCACGTCTCTTAATTCAAAAGATGTCACTACACAAGAACTCACTGCAATTTTTTAATTTTTTTCTCATCTACACTGCAGGCTGAAAGCCTCTGGTGAAATAATACCTAGCCAAATGCTAGACAGTTGTTACCAAAGTAAGAATTTTGACAGGGAAGAGGAGACCTTACCTGACCTAAGGAAAACCACACATGACAGTAACTATCACTTTTCTTGTAGATAAAAGTGTTTCATTAAGAAACAGAATGTTCTAAAAATGCTTTTGGCAGTTTTACTCATCAGTGATTTTTAAACAAATCAAGATGGTATTTGAGAAAGGGAATATCATTTTTGGAGTTTCATAATTCAGAAAAGGATGTACAAGGAATAACAAGAGGTCAATTTTATCAATAGAGGACAAAATTTACTTTTAGTATTTTAAAATATTACAACCGAGTCTGGTTTTGAAGAGCTGAAGGCCATGCTGAGCAGATAATAAAATTACAGAAACTCTGGGAAGTTCACTAGAAAATACTGTAAATGGGAAAAAGAAGTCCTAACTGATAATAATTAACAGTTAGGACTCTAAAATAATTGTTCTACCAAGGAAGTAAAACAGGGCAGATTTTTGTGAGAAGGTTAAGAGAATCCTAAGTAATTGCTAAAAAAAAAACAGCAAAAAGAGTAATACAAATTATTAGACAGGGACAAGAAAACAAAGTCTAAACATCACTCTACCTTTTTAAGGGCCTATGGTTCAACTGAATATTCTTCATATTCTTTTACTGAATGAGGCTATGGAAACATAAAAAACCATACAGAAAGACCGCAAGAAAATTACTTATAAACTTCTTATGAGATTATTCTTATTAAAAACCATCCAACCTGTCAAAAAATCCCTCAACTCAAGCTACAGATGACAGGAAGCTTTAAAAGAAGAGATGGCAGTGAGGGGGTGATGGCTTGGTATACGAGGCACCAGCAAATAATGGAATGCAACAATAGCATGCATTTGTCCCAAAGGGTGAAAAGGATTCCGGAGCAGGAGTTTGCAGGAATCATTGATATGGTTTTAAACTATATTTGAAGGGGGAAGGAGTTAATAATCTCATGCTTGCTTGTAACAAAAAGTGGGGCAGCACTCCAGGGGCAGAGGGATGGAGAGCTGGTAAGGGCTCTCAACTTGTTGCCCTGAGGCAAGCCAGGGAGGACACACCAAGACACCCCAAAGGAATCAAGGGGGATTCACCTAAGAGAGTGACACAACCAGACCAGTGGAAGTGCCTCTATGTGTATTAACACAAGTTGGATAACAAACAGGATGAATTAAGGGCCACGGTGCTGCTGGAAAGCTATGACATAGTGGCTATTACTGAAACTTGGTGGGATGATTCCCATGACTGGAATGTAAGGATAGATGTGTTCAAGCTCTTTAGAAAGGATAGGCAGGGTAGGAGAGGAGGAGGTTGGTCACTGATGCCCTTTGTAGCCAAATGGAGCTCTCCCTGGGGAAGGACGATGAACAGATCGAGGTGAAGGTGTTAGAAAGCCAGGAAAAAAAGGACTTTAAAATATCCTGTAACGTTAGTTTAAAACCTAGTGGAATTATTTTTCCCTTAATACTGGGCATGAATTTGAACTTGTCCATTCAAAGTCAGTCTGCTCTGTGTTTAGGATGCAATCAGTTTGTTAAACCACATTTTAGATAAAACTCTTCATATGTCATTCAGTTTTCACTAATAATTTGGCCAGCATGAGACAGTTTGATCATATTGCAGGAGGAAGATTGAAAACTAATTGATGTGGAAAAACATATTCTTTTCACTGGGGAAATAAGAAAGGGAAGAAAAATTAGGTTTTGTGCTGTCATTCTTTGAGCCTCCAATTTTAATAAAACAGATGCTTTATAAACAATTTGATTTGAAATGTAGCTCAAAGATTAGACTTTGGTTGTTTTCTAAAAAAAACAAAAACAGGTTAACAGCAATGTTAAATTAGCCATATCCTGAATCTCTGAAAGAAACCAGAAATATTCCTACTTGTAAAGAAGAAATAAAATAAATAACAGCAGTACAAACTGATACTTATCATGTTGAAAAACTAATTTCTGAGAAGCTGTTCTTAACAACCTAAGAAAATCACTGTTCATGTCTAATACCAGCAGAGACTGGGATTCATATATGCACAGGGTAACAGTCTATAATTTTCTACTAGATGCCTGGGGGCGTCTGTGTCATTACAGTCCTACATGGGACATCTCCCTAGAGAAAGGTCAAGTTTGGACCCCAGTGTTCTGCACACATGCTTTGAGTTGTTCCATCGTAGCAGGCAGATGCCACTGGCTGAAACTGGCCTTGGGGACAAAAGCAAGTAAAGCTGGTACAGAAGTGCTGCCACAGGCGGAAAAGTCTTCCAGGTTATTAAATAACAATACAAGTCAGAAGCTGAGGTATGATAAAATTGGTTTACTGGGTAAAATCCTGAACCTCACTGAAGTCACTGCCTTTTATTATGGATCAAAGCATGTATTATAGTAAAAATCTCATTTATAGGCAAAGAAAAAATGCACACAATGTATATACACAGCAAAGAAATTACTGTCAATATAGCGGAAATCTTCAGATTTTAGTCATCAGTAGTCCAAATCTGCAGGTTACAAAAAAGAAGAAAGATATGCACACTTCTTAACTTCTGCCCCTTTTCCTGGTGTTTATGCTCTCTCTTCCCCTGCTTGTCTGGGTCCTAACATTGGTGGCTCCAGTGTGGTGACAGTGAAGTGCCATAACAAGTTGCTAGCATTTGGAATGCTTTCCTAGGAGGAAAGCAATGTTCATTTTGATAGTTTCTTTTTCCTCACTCTAGGTTACTCAGAGTAATTTCTATGTGTTTGATATCATATTTTAAAGGCTTTTTTTCTTTCTTGTTCATCTACAGCTCTATATTACTCCCAAATTGTCTCTATATATTGTCTTTACTTATGCTAGATACCATTTTTTGTTCACTTTCTGACATTTAAAACCAGTTCTTCCCAGTTTTCCAGATTTTTTAACTGTCTGTGGGTGAGCTGTTTATAGCTATGAGATTTCTAGTACCAGACTTACACTCTATCACCCCATGACTGCCCTCCTGAGCTACATCCTATAGCTTCACTGCTCAGCAACTCTACTGCACCAAGCCTGTATTTCTCTACACTACATCATTATGTTAGAGAAACAAATATCTCATTCTATGGAGAAAAATTGTTAGTTACAGCTACCGGTGTAAAGTCATTGTTCTGCCATGCAAAGATGATTAGAAGTAAAATAAATTAGCTTATAAATGTAATGTGAATTACAGAAATTATTGCCACAGCTAAGCCATGTAAGACAAATCGCTAACATTTCAAGAAAAGTTTTAACTGAGCATGCCTGTCAAGCCTCAGTCCTCAGGCTTCACAAATACATCACAAAGCTTGTGGCCCATTACTAGGAATAGCACTAATATTTTACAAGGATGCATGTTTGCACAGGGTTGAGATACAGCCCACTTCATTGAAATTATGTCCTGAGCAGAGTGAGATTTTTACTTGTGTGCAGCATTATGGGGCACTGGCATTTGTTATGGTTTTTATTTCACGGTTTAACTAGCTATAGAAACTGCTGCATAAAAAAGAGGTTTCGCATATAAATTAAATGGCTGCTTGGGAACTGTAACAGCTCCACAAGGTAGCAGACTTTGTGCAGTTTTAGTGTAGAAGGGAAAAGGAAATAAAAGGGTCATTTTCAATATTAGCACTTGTAAGATATTCAGTGAGAGAGCCTAAATTCCGCAGTGGTCAGTCTTGATGATGAAGAATTTCTCCCAAACCTGCAGCCTCACTGAGGGCCTGGTAAGCACTGCACTCACATCAGGTCCTGGATCAGGAGGAGCCCATCTCAGTACAAAATTAGCCAAATTCATTTACTCTGTCTGGACTTGGCCCATTTCTTGCTCAAGTTACCTGAAAACCTTTTATTAACTTCAGTTATATCTGGATAGTTCCCACTCTGAGAGATTTAGTAGTAATATTTATTAATCCATTAGCACTAGCAAAATGAAAAGTAATGTAGTTATTTGTTCTCCACAGGTGTAAAACTACATCAGCATATAATAAGCAGATCTTAAAGGATTTCCAGTAGGAACTGATGTCTGGAACAAGCCTGGAAATGTTTTAAATCTTGAAAATAAAAATCTGTCAGAAAGAAGAATTATAAGGCTTAATATGCTAGCATAGAATTAGGAAAAGAGTGGTTTTCCATCATTAAACCATACAGAATTATAAAAAAAATAATAAGGGACCATGCTACCACCTGCTTTAAAACTTTATTGCTCAGTTAACACTAAGAAAGTAACAAAGCTCAAGAGATGCTCATAAATGTCCCAAGGAAATATCATGCATGAATATTCTGTACTACTCCATAATTGTTTTTACTCATTTGTAAGGAGTCTGGAAATGCATTTTTATCATAGTGATTTTTCAAATGCTGCTTTTAATTTCATACAGGTGAATTGTCTTGATCAGATTAGACATCTGCAGTAATGCATCCAGTTCTGGAGCCCTAAAAACAGGAATGGCATGGACCTGATGGAGTGGGTCCAAAGGAGGGTTATGAAAATGATCAGGGGACTGGAAGACCTCTTCTACAAAGACAGGCTGAGGGAGCTGGGCTGGTTCAGCCTGGAGAACAGAAGGCTCCAGGGAGACCTAATAGCAACCTTCCAGTACCTAATGGGGGCCTAAAGGAAGGCTGGAGATGGACTGTTTGCAAGGGCTTGTGGTGATGAGGGGTAATGGTTTTAAATTACAGAAAAATAGATTAAGATTGGATGTTAGGAAAAAAATTCTTTACCTTGAGAGTAATGGAAAAATGTAAAAGCGGGTTGAAGCATCATCCCTGGAGATACTCAAGGTGAGGCTTGACGAGGCTCTGAGAAACCTGATTTACCTGAGGGTGCCCCTGCATACTGCAGGAGAACTGGACTAGATGACTTTTAGAGGTCC
Source organism: Phaethornis superciliosus (assembly GCA_023637945.1). NCBI lineage: Eukaryota > Metazoa > Chordata > Aves > Apodiformes > Trochilidae > Phaethornis > Phaethornis superciliosus. The sequence goes on along the minus strand of JAJQWJ010000003.1, from coordinate 51,945,986 downwards.
CTTCCAACCCAAATTATTCTATGATTCTATGAAGTTACTTTTCATATTGAATACATACTCTTTGTCCAGTGGATCAGAATTTGTGCAACTGAAAATCTTAATTAAAATGCGCTGCTGTAAAAAAAAAAATAAATCCTACTGGGAGTCTCTTCTTATTCCTTCAGGACGTCAGCAAATTCAAAGTCATCTTTAATTCTCTTCCATTGCTTCAATGGCATCAAGATGATGATGTTCTCTAGCATGTTCTCTGTTCTTGGGTGTTTAAAAGTTTGGTGACATGAGTTGGAACACAAACATCACTCCTGCTAACACTGACATAAATTATAAAAGTAGCTTAAACAATTAATGTTACAGAAGTACAAAAATATCAAACAGACCTACACATGCATATAAGAATGTAACATCTTTACATGGACTTCTGCCAGAAGAAATATGTGAGTGAAGCCCTGGAGTTTGAAGTAGTTTCCTGATGAGGTGGGAGCAGAAAAAAAAAATAATGGAGCTTCTGGTTTGCTGGGGTGTGTGCTTGCTTTGAGTCTCTCAGACATCAGCTATAAATCTTTGAATTGCAGCAATTCCCGAGACAAGCTTCCCAACTGCAATAGTTCTTTTGAGCCTTATGAGGAAAAAGATTGAGGTACTTTCAGAGAGCAACCTGATTAATTCTTTTTTTCTCTTGAAATTATCTCTACAAGAGCAGACAGGACAAAGTGGCTAGGGTGGTGGATACAAGTGAGCCCAGGCAAACTGAGGACACAGAACGGGTCAGCACAGCAGACAGGCAATCTCTGAACTGTTACCAGCAAAATTAGGACTTTGGGTCCATCCTGCCTATTTCTGGCAGAAAAGCAAATGACATTGGCCAGAAGTGAGATGATTATTTTTGTGGAAGAATACTGACACCCAGTTCTCAAAAAGAATGAGAAGTAGGTATCAGCAGTGGCATTAAAACTGAAAACATTTACCATAAACTAAGGAAAGCACCGCCTTTCTAACACTTAAAAACTAGAGAAAATAAAATGTGATCTTTTTGCTTTTTGTTGCTGGAATGTGACCATTTGCTCTGATCAGGACTCTTGAGACACTCCAGTATACCAGTCTTTATCATCTGTTTAATAAAGATGTGATCTGGTATGAATTACATGACACATAATTTCAGATCTCTGAGTTTGACATGTCTCTTAAACTGTAGTCCCTAAAATTTTATTCTGTCTCCAGAAGATATTTCTTATCCCACTCACATTAAATATATATATATATATGTATAAAAAATTGAAAAATACCGAAATGCAAGAAAAAAAATGTTTTAAGGCATTTAAAGACTTCATTTCCTCAAAGTTTCAGATTGGCTATAAGACAGGTCTAGTGTGACCTGTCAGGAAAAGGAGTCCTAGTATCTTCAGTATGTTTTGCAGCTAGGCTTTAGGACTCAAAACTCCAAGCACTTTTAAAATCATAAATATTGGTTTCTCAGAGACACTTGAAGCTATGGCAATCTCAATTTAAAAGTGCATAGACTTTTATTTTTAAAAGAAAACAAGCTTCAAAGTGGTATTCTGCAAAAGGAATTAATTTTGCCCTTTATAAAGCTGCACTTTTAGTGCAAGAAACGGAATGTGTGAGTGGGATTGGTATAGAGATTTTTTTAAATGCCACAAATCATTCTGTTTGATTGCAAGTCCTGCCTAAATTTCTTTTAACTAGTTTCCAAACAAAAGAAGCTTCAGAAGAAAAATCCCAGGTTACCCCCATCAGTTAAAAAAAACAAAAAACAAAAAACAAAAAAACTTTAACACCATCCTTTTTTTCTGAAAACAAAGTATCTTGCTGGAAAAGAAAAGGAAGTGGCACTGTTAGACAAACACTTTAAAATCTTTGGGACTAAACTGAGTTCTAGCAGGAATAGGAAAGAATCTTCCTTTCTCTTGTGTGCAAATGTTCTGTGGCACTTTCTTTAGACTTTTTGTCTGTGTCTTTCTGAACTAATTCAGATTGCTGGGGACAGCTGGCCAGGACTTGGATCTGAATCTGTCTCTCCTATGAGTTTCAAAAGAAAGGCTTTAACTCCCCAAAGATAGGTTTTATTATATGAAGAGCAGGGCACCTTTCTAATAGCAAAGATATGAACTTATTGATCCCCTAGAGGATATGATGTTCCCACCTGTCTCTTATTTCAGCAAGACTAGAAAAATGTAAAAAATGTTTTTAAACATTTTTAAAAATGTTTTGTTCCAAGTTCTGTTTGAAAGACGTATGAAATCCTCTTGTAATATAACACTTCCCGGAGGTCTCTGGGCCAAACTGCAGTTCTATCTCATATGGTTATCATAAACCAAACACCTACTTCCAATGTATATTCAGTTAAGTGAGAGCATACAACAGAATAAAAGGCCACCATACCTTATCTCCTAAATCAGCTACCCACTGTGAAAACACTTTTTTGGAACTCTCAATTTCCAAATAAGTAAAAAGAGATGAAAGCCCATAACAAAGAATTCAGTATGACTTCTGAGCAGAGACATATGGATTTTATATTATTTTTAATTTTTTATTTTCCTTCTTCCTGACTCTGCTCATTAAATGAACATAAAATAATTTTGGGGAGGAGGTGTTTAGAGAAAATGAGATGGTCAACTGTTGCAGAGCATGGGTTTGCACTGCATTTAATGAGGTGGAGTTTAGTAGGTATAAAGAGATAACAAGATAAAATGTTGACAGAACTGTCCAGAAATTAGTGTCTTTGAAGGTCAATGTATGCATTCTTCAGGGAAAAAAATACCATGCTTCTCTCTTTTGCCTATACACATGCTTCAGTTTCATGCTTGAATGAAGTACAACCTTTTTTTCTTGTATTTAGTCTAGATTTCAAACCAAACAATAAAAGAGAGCAGACTTTGCTCATCACAGTGCAGAGTATTGGAAAGATACTTCCCATGGTAAAATTTTAACTTAAAAAGCCTATGAAGCAGAAAGTGCGAGAGGACTTAAAAGGGGAAAATGAGTGAATTGAAAAGTCAGAAAGAGAAAACCAAAGAAAACATAGAAAAAGCATTGGCAGAGACAGCAGTTTTTTAAAAGTGATAGATTTAAGGCAGCTACATAAAAAGAGAAAGATTAAAACTGTATCAGTGATATGAGAGAGCAAATTTTGCAAGCCTTGGGCATACAGAAACTGTAGAATTTTAAACAGTGGATATATTTTCCTCAGTGTACATCAAATGTTGAAACCTTAAAATTCTATTGAAAAACCCAGGATGATGTTGAGATCAAACTGCAAACAGTCTGAGAGAAGTCACTGGAATTCAGATTGAGCGACTGGCTTGCATATGAGGGAGTTCTTTCAATAACTTTTAAAAAAATCACTGAAGCAAAAAAACAATTTAATAAACCCTTGGTAAAGAGGATCCCATGTTTTGGCAGAAGTCAGAAGAAAATTTCAGCAACTTAAATTAGGTGAGAGAAATCCCCACACAGGATATGGAAGGTGTACAGCAAGGGGACCATCTGATCAGTAACATCCACTCTGATGCTGCTGACAGCAAGTCTAGAGAAGGACAAGCAACAGAGGGCATGCTGCTAAGGAGTGAGACACATGGCTCAGGTGCCCCAAACTCTCCTTTATATTGAGTGAAATCGTTAAGAAAGGAGTCACTGTGGCTTAAAGAAGCTCTTCAAGTGTGCTGTAAAAAGGGATGCTAGGAAGGCTACAGGCATTTTATCAGTCAATGCTTTTGTGGTCTTGCCTGTAAAAAGGCATGGATGGAGCACTAAGGGGAAAGAAACCACTTTGATCAGAAGCAACAAGCATTTGGGGAGAAAAGAAGAAAAAAAAAAAAAAAAAAAAAAAAAAAGAAGGAAAGAAAAAAAAGAAAAAAAGTGAAGTGAGGAACCAGAGCGGCAGACTGAATCACAGAGGCTTATATACACACAGTTTTCCATATAACCACTGAATTTGGCTTGGTAAAACCTTAGCACCCTTGCCTGCTTCTCTAAACACCAACATGTCTTCACTGATTTAACTTTAAAATGTCTTTTATTTATTGAATTACTTGGATTACAGGAAAACTTCTCTTGTTGTGAATGCTGAAGTGGGACATCCTTCAACACTATGTAAGTGCTTAATCTTTGATATTTTTAAATGGAAGATAAAGGTAAGATTAGTGAACAGTTTGCATGGCAACACAGAAGACAAGATTTATCTTCTCTACCTTATGAATATGACAAATTTAAACTCTCTGGAACAAATGTCAGAGGGAATGTCCCAGAGCTCCAAGTAGAGTAAAAACAGAAACAAAGTGAACACAATGTAAAATTATTATTTTAGAGGGGAAATGAGCATATCTGGTACTTTATAAAGCTAGTTGTAAATTAATATATATAATTAATATATGTTGTATTTGACATATATTAAATTTTAATAACCATGAAATTAGAATGTATTACTAGGAACAAAGAGGCCTAAAAGGTAAAAGACTTTTCTGGTAGATTCAAGACTTAAACATGGTATCTGAAACCTAGAACTTCAAGCAATTTGTAAGTCACAGCAGTTACAATGCTTAAATTCACAGGAGTCTAAGAAGAAACTGAAAAATTAGCTAATATGATGGTTAAGTTTCATCTAATCTTAAAATGAGTGTAATTATCCTACATTGCAGAAACTGAATGCAGAAGGGTTGGAACTGTATACCACCTCCTCAGGATGCTTACCAAATAGAAGCACTACTGTCAAAACCGAAAATTCTCACTACTCCTGGCAATATCCCCTCGAGGCAAACAGTGATTTAAACAAACACTGACCAGAAAACAAGTGATATAACTTTTAAAGGATGAGCAACATACTCAAAAATGAATGTATAATAGACATGCACTCAAGCCTTTTTTTTAATGCCATTTTGCTCTCTTTTTCTTGCTTATTTGCTAGTAGTGATTTAAAATATGTGTCTGTGTGTGCATGATTCCGTAATGAGAATTTTCCTGCTTACATTTCCATCCTTATTTACAGTTTTTTTGGATTTGACAATCTATAGTGCCATTCCCCTAAAATTTGGAAGATGAACTTAATTTGACCTTACTGCAGAGAACTGTCACAAATGGCTTTTTTAGCTCTCTGTGCATAAAAATACCTTGCTTTCCAACAGCCTTTAGGGGGTTATTTGTACCTTTTTAAGACCCGTGAAAAATGATACTGAATCAGAATAATGCAGAAAAATAAAAAATGTACAATGCTGTGGAGGATCAAATATAATGCCTAACATTTTACTGAGCTGTGTAATCAGAGAAGATATAGTTGGTATTCCACTGTACCTATAGAAATATCAGTCAGAGTTCTTCCCACAGGGTATTGACTAAAATTATACTTACCCAGTGAAACACAGTTTAGCAACAGCATGTCATCAGATTGACTTTTACCACTTAATTTCTGATTCCTAAGTCTAAAATATTAGACTACCAAGTAGTCAAAGTTGTCAACCACCATGTCTTCTGAATCACTCTAAATTACTATGACGAGAAGCAGGGATTTTTCCAAAGTCCTCTACACATTTTTGCTTTAAATCACATAGACCTTCAACACACTTGAAGTGAACAGTATGGAGGAAAAATATGACTCTTTCAGCAGAAACATTTGCTAATCATGTAAAAAAAAAAAGAAAAGAACTCTATTTACACATGGTATTTTAAAGAATTGAAATACTGATATTAAGTAGTCTTAGAAAGAAAAATATAAAAGGATACAAACATTTTTAGCTGCCATTTTCCCTGCATAGATAGAACAAGAAAACATTCACCAAAACTTTTATTTACCCATCTGTGGAATTTCAACCATTAGTTTTGAGGCAAACTTGTTTTGAAACTATAGTCAGTGCTATTCCAGGTCCATTGCTCTGATTTCCTTGTCAATTTTATGTTTAACGAAAGTAATCATTATTATTTAATTACTTTGATAACTCAAAACTGTCAGTCAAGAAATAGTTGTGCTACTTTTATTACTAATTACTTTTTTCCCTTTAAAATTATTACTCTCTCTGGTTCTCTTTCACTTATGAATGTATTTACTTTGCCTGGTGATTTCAAATGCCAAAGTACTCTGCACAAAATCAGTGGCTTTTGTCAATTATTGAATGAACTGAAGCAAAGCCACATTCCAAGCTTTTCCTGCTCAAAGGGCGCTGTTATTAAATGCATCATGTACAGACCTTAAACAGCACAACTCCTGTCATTCTCTTTAAATTACTATAATCCAGACTGCAACATACAATTCATGCCCAACTTCAACACAGAAAATAAATGAAGACTACAGGTTTTATTATGTGTTCATTGCTAAAAAATAATTTTAATAGTCAACAAAACTGTCCACACTATGTTGAAATTATGCCACTTCATTCTAACTCTGTCTAGTACTGAATTTCAGTTACAGTAAAAGAGCAGAGATGGTTCTGATGGTTAGGGAAGAGTAACAGGATATGTTTCTCCTTTGCTTTTCATTCTGGCTCCGTTCTCATTCTCTGGTCCTGCTTACGTAGCTTAATTTTTCCAGTTTTTAAGTTCTTCTGCTATGCACATTGTGTTACCACCTAAATCCTTGTGGAGAGGATTTAAGGCAGAACAGACGCAGCCATACTGCACATGAAAGGTGAGAGCAGGAGCAAATTAAATAGCTGTGAGGCTGACTACCCTTCACACTATAAAGAAGGTGAGACCTCCTACTGAGAAGTCCAAGTGGTGGGTTGTATCTCACTCATGATGGAATTCTTAGCTCACACTCAGCATTGATGTTATTCCCTGTCCCCTCTGTTGTGTGCAGCTGCACACACTACAAAAGACAATTTCTAGCTCTGAAGCAATTAAGAGTCTTGGCCAGCTGGGGCCCTGGCTTTCCCAAGGTGATAAAGAGCCCCTGGCTCAAGACTCAGTGTGCACCTAAACACTGTGACAAGTGAAGCAGGTAGCTTCCATGGAGGGATTTCCAAAGTGCAGACATAGTTACTCTTTAAAACTTCAGAGAGTTAGAAATATCTAGGAAAGAAATAATAAAAAACAAAACAACAGAAAAACAAAAAAAACCCCAAACCAAACCCAAAACCTAGTGAACTAGCAACAGAACTCTGGCATGTCATTTGTGCTGGTTTATATCACTGTGGCTATAAATTCTGGAATTTGTCAAGAGTTAAAACCTGGGAAGGCCTTTTCATCTGCTGCATCTGGTTGACTGATACACAACAGAACAGCTTCATTCTCACAGATGGTGATGAAGTGCTTGGTTTTCAATCAGTTAACATTTTCCCCAACCACAGCCTTAAACAAGGTAATGTCAACATTCACTGACAATTACAGACTATTTTATTTCACTAGGAAAAAGTAAATTAGCAATTAAATGCTTTAAAATCTGTTCATTTGTGGGTACCAGCCACAAAATAAGAAGCTTGTTCTAATTAAAAAAAAAAAAAAAAATTATTTTGTTGACCCAGGTAAAGGCAGACATCACTAATAAACAGCTCTAAGAACAACAAATCAATCTATTCTTAATCCTTCCCTATAACAAACTATGCAGTCTGTTTTTTCTAAAAGATAAAGATAATTTGAGTTTAGTTAATTTGAATGTCAGAGCAGTAAAGGAGAAATATTAATCCATTCATTTTTCACTGGAGTCTGGATGTGAGAAAGACAGAGCATGTTGTCTACATGTGACTTTATGGCTGTGCAAATCCAATACAACGATCCAGGTGCCTGTCAATATGCTATTCAGAAAGGATATATTAAATGCTTTTAGAGAAGAAAATGGTTATATAACTGTGTCTGGATATTGATTTTCTTTTTAATTGCTTACTAACAAACTATACAGAACGTTTTGTGTTGTTTTGGTTTTGGGGTTTTTTGTTTTGTTGTTTTTTGTTTGGGTTTTGGTGTTTTTTTTTCTGATTTATTCTCTGTTGAGATTATTCCATCTGTGTTTATTGTTATTGCTGCACTTTAGGAGTTGGAATTTTGATTATTTTGCTGTCCAGACACTGGGAAAAAAATGCAGAAAGATTATTTTTGGTACAGATTAGGGAAATACTGAAACAGCATTGACAAGTTAACTGTTTAGAAGTCTTAGGATGCTGGTAGTTTGATACTTGAAGTATACAAATATCTTGGAGAGTTCTTGCTCAAGTTTTATAACTTGATAGAAGAGAGAATCTAAGGGTGTCAGTGGTTACAAAAAAAGTATTTTCCTGTTAATGCTATTAGAAAAATAAGAACCTGCTTCACAATTTTGTCTGGGCACTTTTGTAACTTCATTTTGGACAATGTGTGCAAATGTACCTTTGTTGGGTTATTTGTTATGGTGAGAAATCCCAAGCATCACTCTGCCTCCAAAACTGTCAGCCACTGAGCAGCCACACTGGAGTCTGCTACACAGAGAGCCTCTGCTTTCATTAGTTTTTGTAGAATGAGATAGTTAATGCTGTGCACAGTAATCTGACACCTGTGGGATTTTGAATACCTTGACCCCGGAAGTATTTTCTTAGTCTCTTTCTTTTCAAATCTTACCACTGTTTCAAGTATTGTAAGATACATCAATATTTTTCTTCATCTAGTTTCAATTAATGAAATAGTTTGACTTAACCTGAGCATGCCTTTGTTAGTATGTGATGTGCAGGCTACTTTCACTGCAGTCCTATATATATATATGTAGCTTTATAGACGGTTTAACAGGCAAAACTGTGTCATGACTTTACAGAAAATGTCTGTAACTGTGTAGGTACAAAAGCGGTGGAAAATAAATGTTTGTTTTTCAAAGAGAATGATGTGAGAAACGGCTCTTTCTTGTTTTGCTGCTGTCACAGTTTAGCAGTTTGGGCAGACTAAAAACCAGAGGACAGAATAATTCTCTATTGCCATCCCTCCTCCACCACCACCCCCCCCCCCCAGCCTCCAAATCCCCCGCAAGGGGAGATAAAATGGGAATAAAGAAGAGAGACTGCAAGTTAGACATTAAAACGGAAATAGATTTATTGGAACAGAAGAAAGGCGGTAACATATGGGATAAAGAATAAAAAAACCACAAATATGTACAAGTATCTATCCAAGCCGGTCGGGATGCCGGCAGGGACAGGTGCCTGAGGGCCCCTTAGGGCAGAGCCGACTCAGGAAGGGGCTCCAGGGCTCTTCCCAGCACCGATGGATGCGGATTCTGAAGAGCAGGGGGAGAGCTGGGGGTAAAGGAGCGCAGGGGAACAGCAGCACAGGAGGAGCGAGTGGAAAAGAGAGGAGGGGCTGGGGTCTGCCGGAGCTTATGGAGCATGGGCAGGGAATGGGAGGGGACAGAGCCCCCTGTGTGCCCCCCTCTCGGAGCCTGAGAGCCCTCCTGCTCTACTTCCTCGTACTCAAACTCTGACAGTTGCTCTTCCCTCTGTGTAAGATTTTTTATCACTTCATATCGTTTTACGAGACAAAAGCAAGACTAGACTTTTGCACCCATAAGATAGTCCTGGGGCTGAAGTACAAATGCATTACCTGATGATGTCTTTGAGTGCTTTCCCAAGACATATGTCTTTCCGATGATGTTAAAATTTTTCTGACAATCTTATTTCAAGAACATTTTTCCAGTCTGACTTTAGGCACAGTGAGGTTAAAAGATCTTGGTTGTTATTCTCCATCTTTTCTGACTTCATCAAGCTTCCACTTACAAGTGGAGGGGGGAAAAAGACACAGATTCTTCTTCTTTCTTTCTAAGTGCTTCTGCACTCACCTAACTATAAAGGCATTGTGGGGTGACATCTGTATTGAAGGTATTTAAAATGGAAAAAGATGAAGTGTACTCTGCTTCACATGATTTTTCTCATGCACAAAGGAGAGTGTTATAGTCTAAACTGAAAAACTCTTTTAATGGGGTAAAATAGCAGACAAGATGCATATGTATGAAGCAGGATTCATTGTAAAGAACAAAGATTCTTAAAAACTAGACTTAAAAGGTATAAATCAGATTATGTGAGCATTAGGATATTAGGGTAACAAACCGAGGCATTGGGGTAACAAATAAGGTATCTGAACAATAAAATACACAAATAATCAAATATCTGGATAAGCATTGCACAAGACTAATTGAGTACTAGCAAATTACTTATTGATGGGTCTTATAATAAATCTCAAACAATTATTACAATAATACCTATAGGCAATATGATAAGAAAATGACTGCAGTTTTTAAAAGGCTCCTAAAGTCTTAAAGTTAAGGATTCACATGTAGGGATTTGGTACTTCTTACCCTTTAATGGCTATGGTCAAGTATCCCTTTTCCCTTTTGCACCTCATCAGTAGTCACCTGAGCAAGTGCCCCTGCTGGATGGGAGAAGATCATGCACACATCGTAGGGAAGGTGTAGGAAAGTGTACAGGATTCTCTCTTATCAAGAAATGAGATCAGACGTTTATAGAATAAAGTGATTGGCTTCTGTCATTTAACTACTTAGCCATACCTTTAACATATTCTATTAGGCAACAAAGGGGAAAATGAAAAACAGGGGGAAAAAAGGAAAAAAAAAATAGAAAAAAAAAAAAAAGGATAAAAAAAAAAGGCTAAAAAAGGAAGAAGAAAACAAAAAAGCTAAAAAGCCTCATTATATAATTTCTTAAGTTTATCTGTCCATTCTTGTTTGGTCTTTATTAAGCCAAGCTGGACCCAAGATGGGATCCATGTTTTTAAATACAGAAGGGCAGCTGGTGCCACAGGTACCAACTTGGCCTTCTATTAGTCCTTTCAAGATTGCTGTCACTTGAGAGTCTTCTGTGCCCTTTGCTTTCTCTGGGAATTTTCCAACACTAGGGTAAGGGCAGTGTAGCTGGGACAAAGAGTGTGATTCTGACAGACAAAGAGCAAATAAATCATAAATGGAATGTGAGATAGGTCCACTAAGGCAGCATGGCCTTTACAAGAACACTTACAATATGGCAGCTGGGTAGAGAAAAAGAAGTGCAAAAGTTATTTGACAGCTGTGCTGTAATTGTGATTACAGTGATTCTCTGTTAAATTTGGTTTTTTTGAGATTCTGCATATATATATAATTGAGAGGATACTATTCAGTATTTTCCTGACTTTGTGATAAGCTACTGGACATTCATTACATTTGCAATAGATGCAGAGCTTTGCTAAACTGCTAATCCAATGGCAGAATTCAAAATTCAAAAGTTGTCAGAAAACAACATAGGATATTCAGAAAGGATGAATGTGAAGTTCTGTGCTTAGATAAGAGAGCATGCAACAACATGAGCTGGAGAACTGCTGGTTGGACAGCTCTTCACAGTATCTTCTGATAATGTGAATTAGAAGCTGAAGATGAAACAAAAAGGTGCTAAACTTATTCATTGCAAACACAGTGCTGGAACACTTTGACAAGACTCTTGCATTTGTTCGGGGAAGAAATCTTTCCATTTTGCTGGCACTAACAGCATTTATCTGAGGTTCTGTGCAGCCTAGAACAGTTCTGGGAAGCTTTTCCAGGAACGACATGGACTGACTGAAAATAGTGCAGGAGAGATACAGATATCATCATCTAGAAGCTATGATCCATGAAAGAAGACTGAATGAACTTCATGTGTAAAAAGGTAAGCATTTAACTTTATGAACCTTCACTCCTTTCTCATGAATTCTTATAACAATAGCTGATAGCAATAAGAATGCTTTTCTCAGTTCCAGACACACCTGTTGCAGTGACAATATTTTCTACTGTGGAAAGTTTCCTATCAAAACAGCATTTACTTGTGCTTTTTCTGTAATTTACAGATTATTTCTGAGCAAAAATATCTAGTAAATAATGTAACGGGAGGGAGCAGACCTTGACAAATTCCACATGATGAAAAAATTGTGCTGGCGTTACCTTTCTCTTAGCCACAAAATTTTGAGCTTACTCTTAAAGCAAAGAGTAACCACATTTATTTTTCTTTAGATGTACAGAAGTCTCCTTATGACCACAGTGTTTCAAGTAGTTTCTGTGATTTGAGCACTGAAAAATAAAAACCAACATGAACTATAGCTGGAAGTCTTCAAAAATTGACAGAAAAATTATTACATGATAAAGCATGTCAGCATGTACCAATATTCACCCCATGAGTCCAGCTACCACCTCTGTTTGCTTTTATGGTGAAAAAGATTTCAGTTTGCAAAATGTCACATGGTCATAATCAGATGCTCTAAGTCAGATTCCCTGCTGTTGGAAAACAGCTGGGTGCAAACTGAAGCACTGAATGAGCAGTAGCAGTTGTTTCATTTTCACCCTATAAAAGTGAAGTACGTCAAAGAATTTAGAAATAGATAGTAAAAATGTTTCTAATTTTGAAAAATTTCCATAAGATAGAGGATAGATTTTCTTGAAAATTATTGTAAAAGTGGGGTTTTTTTGTTTGGTTTGGTTTGGTTTGGGGTTTTTTGTTTTGTTTTTTTTTACTAGATACAGACTGCAGGGTCTTGATAATGCCATGATTATAATGTTTAAACTAGGAACTTGTTGAAATGGAATTAGTTCTGCAATTATTTAACTTTTTTTGTCAGTTAAAAGATTTTTTGTCCAAGAGTACTTTAAGGAATTGTCAAAAAGCCAAAGGTAACTATTGGATTAGATAATTTAGGAAGGTTTTCTCTAGAACTCAGAAGACAATGTTATATTATGTTTCTCTAATTGCATTTATAGCTGCAGAAAACCTAAAAGATTGAGGGAAAACAGTAAAGACAATGGTAATTTGTTTATTCCAAATGGAACAGGATAAAAGGAATTTTGTGTTGTCTGTGCAGGACAGCTTTTCATCAGATAGACCAAACCATGTATTTTCCAGGTAATATAAAGAACAAAAAACCCAACACATCCTGGTCTATGTAACTTCTCTTTGGAAACATAGCTCAATGAGGATGTAGTAAAGGTCTTTTTATTGCTGCCTCGTTTCATTGGAGAATCTTGAGTGGTTTGAAATGCCACCCCTCAGCCTGAAAGGCCCTGTTTATTTATTCTCTCATCTTTATAATTCCTATCTCTTATTCTTACATTTCAACTGTAGCCTGGGCTGCATCAAAAGAAGTGTGGCCAACCGGTCAAGGGAGGTGATTCTCCCCTTCTACTCTGCCCTCATGAGACCCCACCTGGAGTTTTCAGTCCAGCTCTGGAGCCCCCAGGATATGAAGGACATGGAACTGATGGAGCAAGTTCACAGCAGGACCACACAGGTGATCAGAGGGCTGGAGCACCTCTCCTATGAAGACAGAGTGAGAGAGCTGTGGTTGTTCATCCTGGAGTACAGAAGGCTCCAGGGAGACCTTATAGCAGCCTTGCAGTATCTGAAAGGGGCCTAAAAATAAGCAGAATTTCAACAGGGACATAAAGCAATCGGACGAGAGGTTATGGCTTTAAGCTGGAAGAGGGCTAGACATTAGGGAGAAATTCTTCACTGTGAGGGTGGTGGGACACTGGCATAGGTTGCCCATGGAAGGGCAAACAAACCAGAGCAGTGTACTTGTGCCAGTGGCCCTGAGGGCAGGAGGTCTTTGAAATATTTCCTTGTAAGGAATCAAATGAAGTGAAACACTGGTAAAAGGCACTCTTGTCCTAGACAATACAGATATTTCCTTCTGTTTCCAGCCACGTCATCCATTGCATTTTTGGTCACTTTACTCCTCTCACATTCGGCAAGTCTACATCCTTGCTCAGTTTTATATTGTCAGAAAAAAATTTTTCAGACCAACAAATTGCTACTATTTTTTAAGCAAGTTGCTCTTCACAGCTTTTATAATATCTCTAGAAATGATGAGCCAATGTTTGATTTTTCTTTGTCTTAATGGTCTAAATCTAGACAGTGAAGGAGGTCAGACAAGTAAAAGAAAATCTGTTTTCATCTACCTTTAGACACAGTTTTATGTTTGAAAATTTTCTCCTACCACAAAAAGAATAAAAAGTATTTTTTGAAAGTAAAGGAAGCTGACTTAACCTCATGGTGAAATATAATTTGCTGTCATTTTCACGAATTTAGTCATGTGATACCTAATATATTATGTATTTTAATTCTAACGTGGCACATCACCCTGGCATTTAAGGAAAAAAATTATAATATTCTAGTCTTACAAAAAAAAAGGTATTGAGTGAGTAACATCCATTTGATTTAAGGCAATCTGTGGGTGTTCAAAATTTCATTGAAAGGGAATTAGTCACTACAGGATCTGTCTCTCATAGAAGCAACAAAGAAAAAATAAACAGCAGTTACAAGAAATGAGGATTGTTCAATTTGAACTGACCAAATACATACAAAATTAAATTGTGCTGTGTGAAATTTAGAATGGATGCAGAATAATGCTAATGTCCATGTCAGGTACAGTGGAAAATCTAAGAGTGGTTAAAAAACAAGAGTGAGAGAGAGAAGAACATTCCTTGGCACTTTCATATGAGAGAAAGAGATTATTCTGAATAGATTATATAATTTTTTAAAAATTCTTCTTTTTAAACATAATAAAGGAAATGTAAAAAGACTGATAATAAAAGCAGTTTTCTAAATTAAATTTAAGCTTTGGAGAAAAAAGGAGCAGGTTTGTGTCAGCTGAATTCTGAACCTTTGCAAACTACACTTGGTAATTTTAGTACCAATAGTTTTAACGATTGCCCATCAGCATTTTGAAAGAATGGAAAATGTGGGACACATGCAGTGGAGTGGTTGAGATTTGTCAAGGTGAGAAGCAGAGCTCACTCTAGGGGTAGCCATGGTAGGTAGTAAATGGCACAAGACCTGTGCCTCATGCTCTGCTCTTGAAGGTTCTTGAAAACCAGGGCACATCAGTATGCTCACAGATGTGATGCTGTTGTACTCCTGGGCAGTCTTGCTGCCATCAAGGTGTTCAGTCTACAGAACAATCTTTTGTTTATCTCTATTGATTTTATAGAACTTTCAATTTTTTCTCTAAATCTTTTGTTCTCTCAGTTTTGGGATCAAAGAATTATTAAACCTTGCACATTCTTCAATTCACATTAGACCACTCTAAGGTACCTGGGAAGCTCCTGGAAAATAGGTTATGAGATACCTTGTTGAGTGCTCACATGTTTTCAAGATATCTCGGAAAGCCTTTGAATTGTGTTTTTGTAGAAGAGAATTATGCCAGCATTTGTCCTCTTCTCTAAACACCTCAAAAAATATACAAAGGCTTTTGGGTGTCTGGCAGTGTGCCTCTAGACATCCATCATCATACTAATCACACTGCCCAACATTTCTCAATCCAAAGGCAGCTGTGGTAAGTGTCACAGCTAGTGCCTAGGCAAATCCCTCCCAAACGTTTTAATGCAAGAGAAGTAATTAACTCCATTAACATGACTGGATCTGTCTACACTTAGAAATAATCAACCTAATTGCCATGCTAAGAGAATTAAACCCTCTTGATGAAAAAAAAAAAAAGCATTTCAGAGGCACATGCTTGTTGGCAATTTAGGGGAAAATAACCTGTTGGGTAAAAATTACATTGGGACAAAGCAGAAACATGCTTTTAATACCCTCAAAAGAATGTAAAGGAGGACAAAATTTTCTGAGTTGTTATAAATCCTAAAGGAAATTATCAAATAATATTAAAATTATTGTAGTAATGCCATCTGAACTATAAGATAAAGGTTTATTTTCTCTCCATGAGCTCTTCGGTTAAAACAATTCAGAAAGCACTGTGTTAAATAACCAAAGATTGAAATCCTATCTAAAGGCATTGCCTGTTGTGTGGTCCTGCACATGAAACACAATGCCTTAGAGCTCAGTGTCTAAGGTACACAACATTCCCTCCCATCCATAGATAGTTTGGGGGATAGCCACATCCATAGTTGTAAGCTGAGCAGTTCCAGACGATGGGAAAACAGATATTTAAGTGAGAAGCACCCTCCTGGATCTTATCTGTAGATCACTAATACATCTACTGTTGTGGTTTGTGCATTCAGAAATATTCAAAATTACCCTAGCACCTTCACAGAGATCTTGGGAAGATATTTTTGAGATGATTTTACAGGTTTTAAAAGTATTGCTGAATAAAACAGGGAGACAGAGCAAACTCACTGTCTGCTGATTATCCATATTCTCTAACACTGTTTGGGACCATGTGAACCATCACTGCCTTAGATGGTGGATGGGCTTGACCCAGAGCTGATAGGTTTACATTGCCCAGACGAAACTCAAAGGGACTCTTTCCAAAGACTTCCAACATTAATTATCCTCTAATACCCAGATTCATCTACATGGCAGACACCAAAGCAGGCAACACAAGGCTAGGTTTATGTTACAAACCATGACAAGTTACTCAAGTTATCTCAGAACTTCTGAACTGACCAAAACCCCCTAAAAAATTATAGCATATGTGGCCTAGATGGTTGATACATAGCACCCATGGGAGATTGCTCATTTTGTGCCACTTAGCTTCAAGGTCAAAGAGTGGTCCCTGGCTCTATTAGTAAAACAGATGCTGCAGCTCTACTTATTTTCCTGCTTTCTCAAAGGTCTGCTCATCTGATATCTTCCGTCCAGCAGCAATGCTAACCTCACCTTTTTACTCATCTTGCACAGAAGAGGCAATGAAAGGTAAAGATGTCAACCTGATAATCTTGCTAAAGTAAGACAGCAGAATCTGCAAAAATATTCTACCCAAAAGCCCTGTGTTTCCTTACATACTGAGCTTCATAGAAAGACTTCCAGAACCAGGTCTCTTGCAGTCCTCCTCCGCCATCTCACCTGTAAAACATCATCTTAAAGCTAAGGTGACTTTTAAGGATACTTTTAGGAAAATGGATATTGGAATGCCAATGAATTGGCAGCTATGGATAAGGACACTGCAGAGTCCACAGAATCACAAATGCAGTTGTTCTCTAGAAAGATGAAAATGAAAGTGTTTTTTTGAAACTGAACACTTAAAAAAACATTCAAAATAATTTTGAAATATCTGCTTTTTTATTATAAAACAAAAATAACCCACAATTGAAAATATTTTTGCTATGTCATTGTTTTCTTCTCACTTTTACAAAAAGTTCCCCTAAATTTTAAAAAAAGTGAAGGGGGGAGAAAAGATAAAAAAGGAGGAAAAAACCACAATCTAACAATAAAATTGATCAACTTCAAGATCTCCTTTGAAAATTTCATGCTCTTGCAAACTTCACAGTTTTGACTTGTTCTTTTATTATCCTTCTTACCAATTCACAGTATCAATTCCAACCACAGGTTGAAAAAAATACTCAGTAAGAGTAAAGCTTTTAGAAATCCCATCTCTAAACCCAATTCAAGCACATAGTTAAGACAAGACTTAAATAAGAATTTATTCTGTAATCTCCTCACTATATAGCTGATTATGTCACTTTTCAGTGAAAAGTTTTTCAGATACACCATGAGTAATGCATTGAATTACTAGTAGAAAAATCCTCACTCACTAGGAGGCAAGAGGGTAAAATGAGGCTGCTAGGAGGCACATAAAGCTTAAGGAAGAGTCATGGTATGTTATTAACTCAAATCTTCATCTTTTGGGGCTATGATGTGTTTAATTACTCTGATGTCAAAAAGATTTATTTTTCTCCTTTTCCCCTTGTATTTTACATCTTGTATCTCTGTTCCACTTCAGTATTGTCTTTAATCACAATTACCATTTAAAAAAACCTTGTTTGCATATCTTTGTTCTGTTTTCACAAGGCTGGAACTTCATAAAATGGAGACACATAGATGAATATAGAAAAATATGTATGCCTAATGGAAGAGAAGTCATGATCACTGAGAGGGGATTTAGTAAGAGGTAATTTAGACAGAGCAAAAGATATGAGAGTACACTACATTAATTTTGAAGTAGTAGTCATCCAAACTCACTATGTCACAACAGACAAGTCTTATAAAAGAAATTAGCAAATATCAAGTACGGCTCTCCTCATATCAAAAGAAATGTCTGAATTAATATCAGGCTACTGCAGCAAGGACAAGAAGCATCCAGCTGGGTCTTGAATTATACAAAGACACATTACTGTCTCATTTTGACTATGAAGTAATAACTGAGAAAAGCTAAATTCAAGTGACAGTACATAAATATTCAAATTTTATTTGTATGTCCTCAAAATAGTGATGAATAAAAAGTATGAGTGACTGGACTCTATAAAGAAAAATATAAAGAAGAAGAAAATTTACATTTACCTCTTGAAATTGTCTTGACATACAAATCATATGTTCTCAAAAAAAATCAAATCCTTTCATATTCAGAGACTATTATTTTAGCCAAAGATCATAAATTAAAAGACGTTAGGGAGAAACTGCTTGTGAACATCTGTTTGAGCAAAACAAGTTTTTTCTGATGCTCTTTAGGGCTGACTTTATTCATACAACATGAATCATGAGTTTTGATTAGGAGACTATCTCTTGTATGAGTAAATGTAAAAAATGTTTGATTAAGCCTCAGTCTACACTGGTGTTTGTGTATCTACTCTTAACCTTTTCCAAAGATACAAAGCATTCCAAATACAGAACAGAAATAACAGAATGTAAATTAAGTTCCTCATAGCATAAATGGCTGAATTCTAAGGACATATTTACAGAGCAATACTTGTGACTGGTACCATGTGAACAAATCTCAGGCTAAGTTCTACAGGCACAAACCATACCTTGAATCGCAGATGATAAAGAAATGTATCCTTAAAGCTTAATTACTGATTAGTCATGAAATGATTAAATTTTGTCAAGCTGGCTGGTGTGAGTCATGTGCTCACTCTGGAAAAACATAATCAAGGCATTACTGCTTAACTTAAGGCAATATTTGCTGAAGTCAGCGGGATTACACGACCAAAGGATGTGGAGAATTGATCCATGTTACACTTTCCTACAGTGTTACCATTAATTTATAAATGTTGACCCTCGATTTATGTCAATTAATTGAATCTTTGGGACTGTATTTTGAAGAAGACTCTGATTTTGTTGTTCTCATAGAAGTGGAAACTTATTAAGAAAAAATGAGAGTTATATGAAAGGCACAGATCAAGATATGCCCCAAAATACAGCCATCTGTAAAGTGATCTGAATTCTCCTGTGTTTAAGGGAAAACAGTTAAAGCTGGTGGTTTGCTCTCTTGGCAGTGTCCTGAGTCAGAGATATACTTGTACTCTGAATGCTCTGGTACTCACCCTGGGCATACTGGAACATCTCATGTGGACGAAGGAAGCAAATAAATCAAGTGGTGGTGGACTCTTCGTCCCTGGAGATATTTAAAAAGAGACTCGATATGGCACTCAGTGCCGTGGTCTAGTGACTGTGGTGGTAATTGATCAAGGGTTGGACTCGATGATCTCTGAGGTCCCTTCCAACCCAGCCTATTCTATGATTCTATGATTCTATGATTTAATAAGAATAAAAAATAGCAATGAAATTTTTAATTAAATTTATTGTAATGTCATTTTCTCAATAGAATCTACTTTGTTTCAAAATGTGTTATTCCAAGCTTTGTTATTATATGGTTATTAATTGATTTTGTTTTTATTAGAGTAATTGACTTGTTGATTGAAAAACCTCTGAGGTATTCAATGGAAGAGATGAGATTAAAATAATTAGATTTATTGCCATCTTTAGTATTATACTAAACAGGTTTATAATGGATAAAAGCACCATATGAGATTTCTCAGGAAAAAGAAAAAAAAAAAAAAAGAAGATAAAAAGTTGTATTTAGTTATGATAACTTACAAGAACAGAACACTCATCCTTTTTTTTTTCTCTGAAAGGACCCCTTGAAAATTTTACACGTAACTTTGGTGTCAAATGTATCTTGACTTTCAGACTTTTCTTTCTGCATTATGTCTTGCTGGCCACATCAATTCTACCTGCCATTTGCAAGTTCAAACATTCAATTTATAAAGGAATTTTCTAAGCATATAAAAATAATGAGGGAATTATCTATAAAATACCTATTGTATGTTTCTCAAGACCATTCAAAACTCTAGTCATCCAATTGAACACCTTCTTGTTTCGAAACTGTTTTCTATATATACAGTTACTCATGTTCATTCAAAATACTACAAATGTATATAAACCTTAGTATGTAAAACTGTTCAAATGAGAAAAAACCATCATAAAAGAAAATATGAAATTCTCACTGGATATTTTAAGACCTATATTTACTTTCAAATATAGTATACATATATTCCTACACAATACATTGCCTTTAAAAAGAGGGACTTCTTTATTTCAGTTAATTTTTATTCTGTATCAGATATCAAGTACTGACTGCTTTAATTATGTTTCAGAGATGATGTTCAGCAGCAGCTACCCTATCATTTGGGCTCAATTAAAAAGTAATTGATGATATTACAGTGTAAAATGTGTATACAGAAAAGTGTAAAAGAAACAGGCAACTATACTGTATCATCTTAAAAAAAGGAACATGTATTTTTGAAGCCTTTAAAATATTGCCTGGTGACTATTACAGACTCTATAAGTTGACATATTATTTTTGGTAGATATAGGGAAGCCTGATAAGAGACCAAGCATCTTTATAAAATGAACTGAAGTAAATATGAATTTTAGCAACTAGGAATATTAAAACCTATGCTTAGTCTATACATGTGGGTTTGGTTTTGTTTTTTTGTTTGGTTGGTTTTTTTTAGAAGAAAATGCAGCAGACTGAGATTTACTTAGCATCTTCTGGAAAAGGGAAGCCATGGTTGTTGGGCCAGAAATCCAACTGGCAGCAAAATAAAATATCTTTACTGATATTACCTAAAGCTTTCATAAAAGGTAACTAGAAAACCTTTATATACACTGTATTATGAAATCACTTACTAAGATTGTTGAAGCTCAAATAGTAGACAGCTGTAGAGACCAAAAATAAAACCATTTTAATGAAGGTTAGAGCTTAGATAAGCTTGAGGCATTAAGCTTCCTGAAGTTGAGATTCAGCTTTGACTCTCTTTGTGTGCATGCAGATTTATATAAGCACAGAAAGAAAATTCTTCAAGGGAACTTATAGAAAACTTTGACAACTGACACTACATCTCTATGTTTAGATTAGCATCTGTATGATTATAGAAGCAGGCATTGAATGCCTTCTGATTCAAGATTTAGGACCTATTATGAAAAAGAAGACCTACAAAAAATCCAGGCCAGGTGACTTTGGTGACCATCCACCTCTTCATCCGCTTTCTGTATTAATGAAGCAGACAACCTACTGCCATACAGCTGTCAGGGAGACAACTGAATTTACTTTGTGAGAGGGACCTGGAGAAGACAGGGGGTATCAGAATAAGCTTGAATGATAAGCAATACTGCTATCTAGTGGCAAGATTCCAGTCCTACATTGCACCAGATTGGGGTGATTTGCCCAACCTCAGAGTGACCCTGGCATTTGGATTGCCAAGTCGATGTTGCCATCATCTCCCAAACAAGCACATAAGGCAACTGGTCCCTTCTACTGCCCCATTAGGTCTCCTCTTCAGTCTAGGTTCTTTGGTTTTAACCATAAAAGCATTTGCTAGCAGAAAAGAGCTGCAAGTGTCCACTTTAGGTGTTGCTTTGGGTATTTCTAACCATGTCCACTTCATTACCTAAATTAGAGATGTAACATCTTTTACAAGCAAAGTGTTGCACGTAAAGTGTGCTTCATTAATGTCTTAAAATTACTTTGATGTCCACAGATGGATAATTATATAATGAAATGATGTATAAATCTGTAATGGTAATTTTTTGAATACTAGTTTCTCAAATCCCATGAAAGCATTAAATGCTTTAAACTAAAAATAATTGAATAGGAATTTTTGGTTTTCCCAGTTTCCATCTCCTCCCACCTTTCTTTATCATTTTAAAAGCACATTAGTTGTTGCTTTTTGTGGCTTTTTGTTTTGTTTTGTTTCTTTATTTTTAAAGTTGTAATATATAAAAGGCGTGAGATGGGCTACTCCTATCAATCCAAAACTCTGCTAAATTTTTTGAAAGCAATTATAGTGTAGTTCCTGTATGAGTAGTCCATGGCTCATTTTTGGAAAAAAAAAGAAGCAAAATGAAACAAACTAACCTTTGAATATTTACCTACAGTCTTAGGCAATTGGGTTTTGCATTTGTTTTTGTTTTTTTTTTCTTTTGCATATTTACATTTTCAGAAGACACACATTTGAAAGACAGTATTTTCTGGCTGAAATAATTCAATTTCTTCAGAAAGATTGTCTTGGAATTATGAACAAACCACTAACTAATAAAAATATAGTTTTATTATTATGAATACAAGTAACAATGGAAATTAAAATACAATGAGTTTCAAACACTGCATGCTCATACATGAGTTTTAAAGTCTACAGAAAAATAGCAAAAGTTTCCTTGCCATTGTCAAGCGAACGAGTAGAGGAAAGGAGTAGCAGAACAGATAGAGCAAATAAATTGCCATATCTGTGAGGAGATAGATACCTAAATATTTCTAGATAATGTGAGAAATAAGCACTTGGAGGAGCAAGGTTATTTTTGTTTATAAACAAAACATAACACCCCCCCCCAAAAAAAAAACACCAAACAAAACAAACCTCTCCATCCCAGGATAACTTACTATCACACAACAAAGAAAGACAGTGTTAACAATGACAATCAGAAAGCTATTCTTCCCCAAAGGCACACCAAGGGATCACTGATCCAATAAGTGTCTTTTCATTTTTGATGAATCTGGGGCCCTAATTTCAAAAGGCAGTTGTACTACTTTGTTGACTGTTCCTGAGAACCTCATGCTCTTCCATGTTGTTTGTTTGGGTTTTTTTCACTGTACACTTGGAATGATGCCTGGTGCACTGCTGTGGGCAGAGGGCTTGTCCTGAAGTGGTGCCACATTATCCAGTGCCAGAAGCACTCTTTTTTACTGAGATTTTATTTTATACATAGCCAGAAGGACTACAGTGAAAAAAAATGTCCTTATTGGAAATGCTTTTGCTTTTTCATGCAGCATAGTAACTTTAAAGAGGTTGCACATATTACTCAAAAATGGAGTGTGCTAGGGGGCTTAGGGCTGGAATTCAAATTTCCATTAGGTCTGCACAAGTCAGATAATTCCAGAGGTTTTTCTACCTAAGTTCAATTCCTGCCCCAAAGAGTAAGAGTTTCAATTGGAAAACAAAACAAAACAAAACAAAACAAAACAAAACAAAACAATACAATAACAATAATAATAATTTTAAAAAGTATCAGCTATCAGCAGAGATCTTAAGATGGAGATGTCTTTTATTCCATGACCCTTCTTGGAAATGCCTGAAGGATATTGGGGTTGAAATTACAGTTATCAGCACTGCTTTACAGTAATCACCAACTCATGCTGAGGCAGTCATCTGGCATAGAATATTTCAGACTAAATGGTTCAATTTTAGACAAGATGTATCCCATTGAAAACAGGCACTCTTGGTGAGTAATGAGATCAGGCATTGCTAGAAGCTCTACCAACAATATGATGAACAGTATTACAACTAAGAGTAGTTTAGAAAACCAATTTGCTGAGGTAGATTACATAAACTCACAGTTCTGTTGATATATTGTAATGGTACCTAGCAGAATTTCTCAGAATTTTAGTTGCTTCCACCAACATAAAACGGATGAAGAATACATTTGGGTTGGAATAGCTTTAAAATAGCTCCCTTTTTGAGGAAAATGCTGGAATAATGATGTACAAATCAAGGACAATAGCTGTACTTCTTTAAGTTAAAGGAATTCCATTTCTCTTCATGTTTACTGCTTGCTATTGGACATCTGACATGACTCAAGTAATTTCTTTCTGGCAAATAGATTTTTTTTAGGAGCAGTTCTAATTATACCATTAGCTGTATGAAGAAATAATTTGTTTGCTGTTTTTGATATAAAAAGTAAAATTTGAAAGGTGTAGATTAGGGAGATGAGAAAAAACTTACTCCCAAAACATGAAGACGTTGTCAGCATTTTTTTGAGCGTTTTATTTCCATATACACTGGAGCTATGAGAAGGCAAAGCCCCTTGACTGTTGAAAAATGGCATGAAGGGTAACAATGAGAACTACCAGGGATCTTGTGCTAACTCTGGGTCTGATCTAGAGCTGAAAATAATTTTTTAGAACTAGGAAAACAGCTTTTCATCATACTTAAGAGTAGTGGTAAAGAATATAAAGCACTTAGCAGGCATAACCCTGCGGTTTTATGAAAGACTTTTTTCTTGTACTCCTGAGTGCCCTTTAACTGAATGTGGTCAGTCTTTCTGCAGTTCATGAGCAGAAGAATTGAAGCTATTTACTAATTTGAATTATTTAGTTTCACAAGGAAATTTAGCACAGTAACATCCTGCACTGCTCCCTGTCATTGCTTTGCCTCTGTCATTTCACACCACCACATCCTGGTGATGTTGTCTAGGCTTTTACAAAACAGCAGCTGACTGTTTGTCCAAGATTCCTTATCTGTTTTTCTTCATTGGCAGCCCTGCATAATTGTGGGTGAAATCAGTGAACAACTCTTGCTGACTTTAACAGGATCAGCATTCATCCTGCTTAAAACATCAAAAACCGTTTCAGAGGACAAAGAAGCTGAAGAGTGCCAGATGGTTGGGAGAAGCCTGACTAGTCCCAGCTTGGTGTAGTTATCAGGAATACTGCATATTGTAAGGGTTTGCATAATTTAAGGGGGAATTAATATGAAGCTTGTTCAGGAAGATTACTATTGTAAATATTTATTATGCCAGTGGACATCTTGCTAACTTTTAAACATTTGTGTGTGATTTTTGCTACAAAATGATGCCTTGTTTATGCATGTATCCAAACATTTCTCAGTGGCAAATGCAAAATCAGGGCTGGAGTTCCAATGTCTTCCTTCTGATTTTTCTGTACAGCAAATTTCTCTGGAGTTAGATTTCTGTAACAATGGTACAAGTATAAACTTAACAGTTTATAGTATAAAGTATAAACTGTTAAGTTTACTTAACAGTCAGGCAGGGCTTTTTGTGTGCTTGTGAGCTGTGAGAAAAAGCTGTCGTCGAAGATGTGCTGTCCAGTTTCCCTCTGCTGATCTATTTTAGCTGCCATCCTCATCAGAGGTCTACTGTCAGGCAACAGGAAAAATCTGGGTAGCCCTAGTAGCTCAATGAATGAGAGGGAAAGGGCTCAAGAGACTGTAAAAAGCTATTTCTGTTTGGACAGGAGGAGTACTTACTTTCTGGGTCTGTCTGGAGAAGTCTCCCTCAGCCAAGTCTTCAGTGTGGTGGGTGCTCTGTGCACCTTAAAGGTCCAAAGAAACTTATCACATAAAGGTTAACTTTCCAAAGCACTCAGATGAGACCAAGGTGTCTTCTGGAGCCCTCTCCAAGGAGGCAGAGTGCTTGGGGAGACCCCACTGATGTAGGACAGCCTGGCATGTGGCTGCCCAAGCTGGCACAAGCAGTGACTGAGGCTGCTCGCTGCTGGGGATGTGCATACAGGGGATCCTGAGGGATCAGGAATTCTCACAGCTCCTGAGACATTTTTGAGGACTGGGTTAAAATCATCCTGAGCTCATCCATTGACACTCCATCCACGCTGCCTTTAAAAAGAGAGTATGAATTTGAAGCAGGCCACCTCCTGAGAGGGGGACTTGGGGTCCAAGGCAGCTGAGGCATTTCAGAGAAGCCAAAACAAGAAGAGGATGTATACAGTAGGGGAGGCTGGGAATAATTACAAGCTCTTTCCTCAGGTAACTCAGTGCCTCGGGCACTCCCTGGGAGACCACTGCAGCTGGAGTCATTTAGATAAGCCTTAACTCACCGTAAGAATATTTTTACAGAGTTCATGGGGTTGTCAAAACTGTGCCTAAAATTAATAGTTTCAAGCCTCTGCCTGGAGTATTTACCACTGAATTAGCACAACCAAACATTCAGACAATAGGAAAATATGTGGAAGTTTCCATTTTTGCCTTTTCCCAGATGAAGGTTCGCAAGATGAGTAGCAAATTTTGCACCTCTCCCTGTTGTTTACTGCTGTTCATGACCATTAGGTGATACAGTAACACATCTGCTGAAGAAATGGCAATGTTCAACTGCTACTGGGTTCCTAAGGTTTATGATACATTTAATCAAATGCTTTATACTTGACTTGTCATTACTGTTTAGCATTTTACACAGAAAAAATCACAGAGGTCACTAAGCCTAGCTGTATTTTAATAGTAGTGAAGGCAACAACCTCATATTATCAAATCATCATAATTCTGTGAGTACAGTCACATTTTTTCTAGTTCCTGAAAACAGTTAGTTAAAAGCACCAATAAAGACAGTGATCCCAATTACTTACTTTTCATGTAGAGGAGATGTAGAGATTTCTAGTGTCTTCAGGTACTGAGTGTGTTACAAGAGTGAGACTATGACTGTGATCTGTTACTCAGGGTTTAGCCCAAAAGAAAGGACATTTAATTGATCTGCATACTAAATGCAACATCCATTATTCACACTTATTCAGAGAAATAAACCTTTTGAAAAAAAAAATTATATAGGATAACGTGAATTCTGATGGTGGTTTGTGGTACAGACACAGCTCATCATTCTGGCAGTGGGTTTTACAGGACTTTCTGAATCAGGAAAAAAATGATGAACAGGACAACTTAGTCAATGGTGGGAACTTAGGTAATAATCTTGAAAAACAAAATTGTCCATTCATCTGAGATTTGAAGCTTCAGAAGTAAAAGCTCATGGGAAATCTGTGAAACTTTTTGCCTAGAAGAAATAAATTATGTAGTTGTAAGGACTTCACCCAAGTATATTGAATTGAAACAAAATGCATAATGAAAATAATGCATTACTTAGTGACTTTTATGACTACATTTCTAAAAGAACGAATGTAAGGAGAGCTTTTGCTTCTTTTTTATATGGGATGTTTTGCATTTAGAACATACAGTATACCTGCACGCAGGAGAAAAATGAAAAAGCTTTGCAGATAATAAAATCTTAAAAAAACACACACCTAAATTAAATTTAAGAATCTGCTACAAATTACACCATTTTATTACAGTCAAACACTGTGAACCACAGGGAAAGTGAGAGATTCCCCCATTTTGGACAGTTTTAAGTCTCAGTTCAACAGGGTGCTGAGACATCTCGTATAGACTCAGGTATTACCTGGAAGGGTTGGACCAGATGATCCATAAGGTCCCTTCCAACTTGACATTCTACATTTCCATGATAAAAACTTTATATATATTTGGCAAGTAATAGTGGGTTGGGTTTGGGTTTTGCTTTGTTTTTTTTGTTATTTGTTTGGGGTTTTTTCATGGAGAAAGAGAAGGTTTTGTATTTAAGGAGAGCAGCTTGAGGCTCACTTCACTTTTCCCATATATCTGCTGGTTTGAAAGTATCTTACCTTCATAAAGGAATACCTGGCATTTGAATCAATTGTCCATTCAATTTATCTCATACCTTTTGAGTGCTCCAGGATATTTCAGCTGTCCCCATCACATCACACTCTCTGTCTTTAGGTCTGATGTGACACACCTGTGCAAAATGGGCTTAGACCTCTGAAAAAGAGATGTAGAAAGGTAAAATATACAGACAAGATAGGCCCATTGAGACAGGAGCCACTAAGATGAGGACATAGCTTAAAAACCCACCATGCACTGAAGAGTAGGCAGTTGAAACAAGGAACATCCAGAGATCTGTTTGTTTACCTGGGTATATTCTTAGCAAAAATAATGTGAAAATTTGTAAAGAAAATAATCTCTAGATCTCACTCTTTAAGCTTGAACACATTCTCTGATGACTAGACCACAAGAGAACCAATTCTGTTGCTTTAAGATAAAAATATGAGCTTGGAAGATGCAGCAGGAAATCTCAATAACTGTGATTTCAGGGGTACAGAGGCTACAGTTCCCCTGGATGTGGACATGAAGGCCTGTGTCATAATTTGGAAACCCATACATATTTTTTACAGCAGTTCTTTTATTTATGAAAATAGTTCATAGTGAAATGAATCCAAAGAGGCTTGTGTGAATCCAGTGCTAGACATGGACTATTTTGGCCATCTAGCCTTTACAACTGAAAATTTCAAGGCATTGCCCACAGTTTGGAAGTTATAGCAGGAGCAGTCATAATCTGACAGGAATTTATAGAAGCAAATGTAACGTATGTCACACTTTGATAATCAATATAAAGGACGAGCTTGCCAAGCTTTGAAACCAGTCTACAAGATTAGTACTGTCTAGAAGACTGTTTGTCTTGTTTCAAAGCTTCACAAGCTTGTTAATATTGATTACCAAGGTGTGTTGTACATTATCTCAGATCAGACCTGAGAATACTACCTCAGGGTCTCAGCTGAGGGGTGCAAGCCTTGCACAGTGTTTGGTGGAGATTCTTGAGGGAATTGACTGACTGCTGTGTGTATAAGCTAAGACTGGAAGTCTTCATTGAGCTTTGGGGTTCACCAAAACTGAAAATTTAGGAGACGTATTAAGAATGAGGAATAGTGGAAAAAGGATTAATATAACAGCTGTTCAATCATTAATCAAAAACACCTATTTCTATAAAAAGAGCATTAACTTCAGATTAGAAGACATTGTAATGTACTTCTTCAGAACAGAACAACTATTTAAAAATTCTTTAATTTACATCACATGTAGTGATGCATATCACAGTAGAAGTGCTCTGACAACACTGCATCATTAAGAAATTCAATGAGAAAAAAAAAAGTAAATTTGGAGGCTCAGTAAGTCAACTTTTATTAGAAATCACTTTGCATTTGCTTCATCTTATTTAAGCTTCCCTGCCTTTTTCATTCCATTGACTGCTGCTATTATTATAAACTTGCCTGAATAATATATTCAGTAGAGGATGTCTTCTGTTGGAAAAGACATATTTAGTTTGATTTCTAATGATATTCTTATGAATCATCAACAATGCTCTTTCACCGTAGTTATTTGGAGCAATTTTCTCTGTTTTCTTAACTGGAAACAGCTGCTTGTGTTTTTCTTCCGCAGATTCCACTAGAGTTTTTTATCTGGTGAAACAGAAAGGACCAGTCTGCGAAATGTTATATATGATGAGGATGCTACCATTTCTGTTGGTGATGTTTTTTTATTTTTTTGTACTCTAATCTAGCTGAGAATTTCTTCTGCCTCTGTTTGTGATCTATGACCCAGGTAAGTCTGGAAATCAGATCTTCAGAGAGATTTTTAACCAGGGGTAAAATATACAGGCTTAGGCTGCAACTTGTACAAAACACTAGTGCATGTATCAGTTTTTTCTCCATTTCTACTTTTTTTCTACTCCATTTCTACTTCTTCAACTATTTGTTGGGCTACTGCATGAAGCCATAGTACCTCTTTATCTGCAGTGTCTCCCAACAATTCAATAGAAACTGTCCTTTCCTATGACCTGTTCATTTTAGCTTCAAGTGCTTCTACAGTTTCAGCATCCAATTGTGCCTTTTCAGTTATCATCAGGATCCAAAATTCTCACTGACCTTTCTGCATGCTCTCCATTTGCCTTCAGCAAGCCCAGAAGCTTGTTTCTTTTCCATATCTAGTACCTTTAATAAGCAGAAATTATTTCCCTTCCTCTTAGTTTTCAGTGATGCAGATAAAGATGTGGATTGGTAACCTAAGTAAATATCTGGGCAAAAACTCACAGCTGAAGCCTGTGATTTTGGCATCTCTGTTTTAGCATATACTCCTGAAAACCCTGATATCTATAGAAAATTTGCATTCTCTCATTCCCTCTCCACCCCCACAACCCACCCCTCCATGCTGTGTTTTTTTCTTCTTTCTCCACTGAAAGAACACAACCAGCTTTATAGGTTTTCTGGTACAATTTTATGGAGTACCAATGGAAGTAGATACACAGGACTGATGTTTGGGGCTTTCAAAGCAGGAACTCTTCTTTGGGAATTCCGAGATAGACAAAGGGGCTAGAAAGATTTTTTCACCAAAAATCCTAGTGTAGCTGAGTAGATCAAGTTAGGTGGAGGACTTTTTATCACCAGATGCAATCTCAGAAAAGTTGATCGGTTGTTGCATAATTGTTTCTGAGATAATAGCATTGGAAATATGTGACAACTAAGCAAAAAAATCAATCTCTTAATGCTCACTCAGCATCATATATTGGATTACTAAATACAAAACACAACACTGTTCTACATAATAAGAAAATTCACTCTAGCCCAGCAGAAACCAGGACAATTTCATTTATACGGTCAAGTTGTCCCCAAATCCAACTTTTTCCATGACTGCCTTGACATCATATCAGTTATGCAAGTATTCACCTTGTGAAATTTTAATCTGCAAAAGAAATTCCGTTCAATCAATCTTGAATAAATACCCTCCCTGGGGATTTTGTTCCTTTTTGTTGTTGGGGTCTTTTGTTTGGTTTTTGTTTAGTTTTGGTTTTTTTAATAATTCCTTCCTGATTCTACACTGTGTTAACAGAATGACTTTGAGTGTCTAATCAGAGACATCAGTCAAGTACCTTCAAACACTGTACCACCTTGAACTATGGTACCCCTCACTTAATAACCAGCTGCAGTCAATTGCCAGTGCTTCAAAAGAAAAGATGCATATGTAGAGGAAAAGGAGAATTTACAAGTCAAATTATGGCCCTGACTCTTACAGCTGATCAGATGAAGCCCTGAAGAATGAGATCTGATTATAATCACAGTCCTAATGCAAAGCTGGAAGTGTTAAGAGGGCATACTGAGGGCAATGAAATCTATCCTGCTCTATTTGGGCTTAGTGGATGAAAAAGGAAAGAGAATGACTCAGTCCCCATGTGTTTTTGAATGCAGGCAGAAGAATGCCTCCCCAAATTGAGGTTAAAGGATAAGTCTCTCAACAAAGTGTGGCCTTGCAGTTAACTTCCGATTTTAAAATACAAGTATTTCTGGGGATGGAAAAAGAGATAGAGATTCAATGTTAATCACGTGAGTATTTCTGTTGCTTTTTCCCCTTTAATTAGGAATGGAGACAGAGTGACTAGCGCAAGGAAAGGAAGAGGTACATACTGAAAATGTGTTATCTACTTGAGTTTGAAATCCTTGATATTTAAAACAGGCTTGTCCATTCAGTTCTGGGTTTTATTGTTGCTCTGACACTGCATGTTTGAGTTGCTAACAGTGTGACTCTGCTCCTGACCTTTTCAATTTGTTAGTTCTATTTGGATACATCTCTATGGCTGCTACAGGAAGATTTCACAGGAAGAGGAAGATTTTTGTCTAGGTAGTTATTAATTAGGCAATTATTATCTATGTTGTTGTAGTAAACTAGAGACATCAGCTCTGCACCAGCACCAGGAACTATTAGCCTTATATTGAGACATGACATATAAATTAGTCCTGCTCCATAAAGTTTGCAGTCCAGTCATGAGACAAAAAACAGGCAACAGCAGATGAATAACTGAGACAGTTAAATTGTGGGTCATGCGGTTCAGTGTGCAGAGAACACTGTTCATCTGTTGTCAGGAGTTTTTAAGGCCTCCTGGCAGGAGGCATTTTTCATGTGTTTCAAGGCTACTTGCTATTGGAACTAATGAGTGTTCAGAAAAACAGTCTAATGGAGGCCAAATATAAACAGAATGCAATGTTTCCCCTTTTTTTCTCTTAAATGTATGTTTCAGAAAATTATGTTCTCCTCTTATTATCTCATTTGGGTAATATTTGTGCAAATAATGGGGCCATTATGTATTTTTTGAAAACCTCAACCAGAGATAATGTATGCTTTTCCTGCTATTCTTGTCAATGATGACATTCATCTTTGTCAGTCTTTGGCCAGTCTGTTGTTCAAAATATGCCAAGTGGATTTTAATGCCAACCGCCAGTCAGATTTTGAAACAATTTAGACATGAAAATGCACAGTGGCAAACAGGGAGACATACCAGCAGTCAATCAGCCACCTGCAGTGCTAAGTCTATATCAAAACCACTAGGAATTGAGAAACTAATATCCTTTGCATTGTGTTAGTTGTCTTCCAGAGAGGGATAAACAAGGAGAGGCAAAAGCTTGTAAAAGTACAAGTATTGTTAGGCCAAGAGTAGTGTCAGAAAGCATTATATTCCATTCCTCCAAGAAATGTCTTAATGAAGCCTGGACATCCCAATGCAGAGTTGAATCAGTGATTAGTTCCTGTGATCTATCAAAATCCTTAAGCAACTATGACTTATCTGCTTTGTAACCATACTTCAGGAGAAACTCAAAAAAAAAAGGGGATTAAATACCTGAAATAAAACCACAGGATTTGTTGTTAAACTGTTAGTAACCCTATAAGGAGATAGCGATGACCAAATGGAAAAAGATCTTGGTCCAACCTACCAGTTGCTTTTTCTTTTGAGATACTGATATCACATAGTGATACAGGTATCTCGGAGTGGCTGAGTGAGAAGACCCCTCTGAAAACCATCTGGTTCTTCTGCTAAAGAAGGGTCACCTGCAGCAGGATTATCAGGGCCATGCCCAGTCAGAATTTTAGTATGTCCAATGATGAAGATAAAAGCTATAGTTCCTAATAAGAAATGAAATTCAAAAAAGGGGGATCTAATAATAGGAGGAAGAAATATGTAACATTTCAAAACGGAAAGATCCAGTAAGGTTTCTTGTAGGAACTGTATATGAGTCTAAAGGAGTTTCTTGTCTTCTTACTTTAAATGAAAATATTTCTAGAAATATCAGAAATCAGTCAGAAAATTTTAATCCAGTAAATACTTCATATCTACTCCTGTGAAAAGTGTCAAGGGAAGCCAGACAAAAAAAGGCTTTAGATTTCTATTGTAATATTTTTATTACTTTGTATTGTTGTTATGCTCAGTCAGCAGAGATGTCCACCTTGCCCTACAACTGATTTTGGTGATCTCACCACTCAGGCTGCCAGAGTATCCCTGGATAAGTCCTTGTCTGGACTTCTGGAGGCACTCTGGAGAGTGGGATGCAGGAAAGTGTGGATTCAGGAACACTTAGATCAAGATCAAAGATATTCAAACTGACAGAATCCTCCCAGGACTCTGATCATGAAGGAAGAGAGCTTGACCCTCATGATCCCTCAGCTTTATAGTGAGTATGAGACATGTGGGATGGAATACTTCATTTGGTCAGTTTTGGTCGCCTGTCTGGCTGTCTCTTCCTCATGGGAGAGTTGTAGCTGGGACCCTTTCCTCCCTTTTCTTTCTGGAGCACAAGATGTTGAGCAGAACCAAGCAGTGGCTGTGGATCTGCATACAATTCTCTAGCACTAGCTGTAAACACTGAGTCCTAGAAGCAGACATTGACTGAAAAGCATGCTGTTGCTTTCAGGAAGTGCAGTTGCTTAGGAGAAACTTAACCGAAAAGTAAAATTACTAGAAAGAAAATCTGTTCTGTCCTGGCTCACACCAGGATATTGGAGCTAATCTCCAGCCTCTTGTGTCCCAGTTTCTCCTTCTCAGGTGGGGAATCTGACACTTGCTCATGTTAAATTTCATACAGTCTCTGTGGGGCCTCTAAGCCTCTGAGGGAGTCCACAGTTCTTTCTGATTTAATAACATCAGCAAACTTACTTAACATGCATTTGATTGAATGTACATGACTCGATGAAGCCAGACTCTTCCCAGTGGTGCCCAGTCACAGAAGAAGCATCAATGGGCACAAACAGAAATATAGAAACTTCCATTTAAATGTAAGAAAATTCTTTTTACTGTGACAGTGATCAAAATGTAGCACAGATTGCTCAGAAAGACTGTTGAGTCTCTGTTGTTGCAGATACTAAAAATACAATGAGTCATGGCTGTGAGCAAACTGCTGTAGGGGATGATCCTGGCTTTTGCAGGGTCGGACTAGATTATTTCCAGAGGCCTTTTCCCACTTCAACTATTCTATCACTCCAGGTTTAAGATGAGAGGTGAAATAAAGAATTTCTAAGAGTATTATTCAACCAATACCACTGTGTGGTATGTTATTCCTGAATATAGAGTATAACAACTCACTGGCTTACTGTGAATCGTATATTAACCTTTCAAATTTTTTTTCCTGTTATTCCTAAACTGCTTTTTTTTTTTCTTCTTTGGAGCCATGGCATATGTATGCATTCATATTCTACACCTGGAGATATTTTCTCCTTCTGTTGAAAATTACTATTGTATTCCTGAAACAACATCCTCCACAGTTACAGGAACAAACAATTTATTACCTTACATTCTGCACAAGAAGAATTTTTCTTTGAAGCAGTTGCTGTTACATGGAGCATGTGGTGTTCTCCGCAGGAAATTACATGGAGTTTTTGCAGGATATTATAAAATAAAAAGAGAGTTCTTAATGAGAATGAAAAGGCCTACAAGATTAGCTGCATGCAGTCACTTAATATCTCTTTATTAAAACTGATGTGTTGATGCTATAACATTTCATTTCAGGTCACCAACATCGGAAGGCTTTTACCCACCATGAAGATTTAGTTAATGGTATGTAGGTCAGTTCAAAGCAGTAGTAGCTCTTTGATTAAGACTTAAGTTGTGAAATGCATAATTCATATCAAAACCCATTAGAATCTTTTCAGTATGCAGTACATAGCAAGTTCTAATAACATTAGTATTTTCCTCTGTTTAGTTAGAGGCATGAATCTCAGAATTGCTTATTCTCCTTAAATAGTGTAAAATACCTTAAGATGAGAAAATACAGCAAAATTCATAAATATATTTGCATAAAGTCTGTGTTTAAGACATTTCCTTCATTTTCTTTTTTTTTTTAATACTTCAATTAGATTTTTTTTGTATCATGGTGGGTAGATAATTAATTTGCTCTAGTATTGAATTTGTTTTTTAAGAAAATCAGTCAAGAAATTATATTTTTAAAAAAGAATAATGAAGGAAAACACTGTAATAATGTTAATGGGAATACTAATAATAAACAATAATAGTAAACATATCAACAGGATCAAGGATCAATTTTTTATACATCCCTCTCTAACTGATGTGATAAACCGCTGAATTATCCTATTAATACTAGTACAATTTTATCAGTTCTGAAATTCTATATGATGTAAGAAAATAGTCTTCCTGACACCTAAAACATAGGTTAATACGTAACATACTTAACATGATGTGTAAAAACGACACATAATGTTTTTAAATATGTAAGGGGTGAGTGCCAGGGAGATGGAGTTAGGCTTTTCTCAGTGGTGACCAGCGATAGGACAAGGGATAATGGGTGTAAATTGAAGCATAGGAGGTTCAAGTTAAATATCAGAAAAAATTTTTTTACTGTAAGGGTGACAGAGCCCTGGAACAGGCTGCCCAGGGGGGTTGTGGAGTCTCCTTCACTGGAGACATTCAAGACCCGCCTGGACACGTTCCTGGGCGATGTACTCTAGGTGGCCCTGCTCTGGCAGGGGGGGTTGGACTAGATGATCTTTCGAGGTCCCTTCCAACCCCTAGGATTCTATGATTCTATGATTCTATGATTCTATGATATTGGGTTAACGTTTGCATTCTTGCTAGTGTAATGCCTTTGAATAAGGCTTCTATATATATTTCTTAAATACTTCCTTTGTTTGCTTTCTCTGTTGCCATTTACTTTCAAGGTGACAATGGATTTTTTAAAGATAAAAACTGTTACAGACCTTTACAAATGTTTTGCTGGCATAATGACAACAACCACAAAATATCACTGGGGGTCATTAAACAGTTTCAAATAGCATGAAATATTACAAATGTTGGGATGATTTGCTTTTTACAAGTTGATTTCCTTGTTTTTTAATCACTGTTTAAAAAGAAATAAATAAAAAAACAACAAAAAAACCCAAAACAACCAACATCTAATAGGAATGCTAACATTTTCTGTGACTAGAAGCTGCATTATACAGATAAGCTCTAGAAAAAAACAGTAAATGAAGAGCCTTTATCAGCCCAAATACTTTTAGCACTGCCTACCATATTGTTTCCCTCTGAATTTAGCACTATTGCTACTATCTTATGATGAATAAACTTATGCAATGATCATGTTTCTTGCCTTCTCTTGTCCGTATCTTTCATTTACTTGGAATTCAAGTCTCATTGGTCTCATTTTAACGGTAAAGGAAGAATTCATAGCTAAGTTCAGTTAAATAAATCTTCCATTCTTAAAATAAAACCTGAAAGTGCCTCAGAACACTTTACTATTGTGCTAGTCCCTCAGAATAAACATGATAACATCATCTTCATGATCATATGGTTTTGACTGGACAGAACTCCTTCATCCTACCTAGACATACAGAGGATATGTGCTGAAATGAGTTTTTTTCTGTCATCATTGCACATGGGTACATACATATTGTTGCGACTTCGTAACATAGCAAGGATGTGTACTTATTCTTCTGTCATCATGAACCTGCCCAGGGAAAACTGTATGCCAAGTTAAAAGTCTGGTGGTTTGAGCACAACCTTTGATCAGAGATGTGTGGCCTGTCATTTAAATATAGTTCATCCTTTTTTAATGACATGGGAGATAGTAATTGGATAGGAAGGCTATAGTAAATCATAAAATCAGCAGAATATGTAATTTTTTTGGACCTTGTATTCTCAGTCCTAGAATCAAGTCTTTGCCAGAGAATTTGGAGTAGGATGGAGGACATGTTGTGTTTGGAGCACTGCAGAACTGATGAGAAACAGTCTGCATTCCTTCCTACAGAAAATAGACCAAAGGAAGGTAGAAACAACTGGAATCACACTTACCTTGCCAGAGAGGTGTTTCACCACCTATGCAGAAGCAGTCAGACAGAAAATTTTCTACTGACACTTTGTGCTTTCAACTGGATCTCACCTGCAAAAAGTGGAATAAAGTCAAGTGATTGAAAAGTGAAGCTCAGGGGTAATTCAGGATGAGGAAGACAATGCCTAGAGATTTTTATTTACAGCCCCTGAGATCAAGCAGCTGTGTCATGTTTCCAATATATTCATCAAATGAACTTGCCTCCAAACCAAAAAATGAAATAAAGTCAAGTGATTGGAAAATAAAGCTCAGAGATAATTCAGGATGAGGAAGACAACTCCTAGAGAATTTTATTTACAGCCCCTGAGATCAAACAGCTGTGTCAGGTTTCCAATATATTCATTAAATGAACTTGCCTCCAAACCGAAAGCTTTCATGAAATTCTTGCATACAGGTGAATTACTCAGAGTAAAAATCATGCAAGGACAATTACAAAGAAGATTTGAACTGAAAAAGTTTGCAGATTCCATGCCTTTCTAGTCCTGTGTCATATCATTTTGCCTGGAAAAGACTAAACTGTGATGTCTGGAAATACACTTTATCTCCTTCCAGACTTCTTACTGAGGACAGCCAGTGCCAGAAGTATAATTAGCCTTACTTAAAAAGTGGAAACTACAATAGCAGCTGTCCATAGTATAATAAAAGTGAGTTTTAAGGGAAAATAAAAGACTGGTGAAATTACACAAAAGTGCTTTAGAAAATAATGTATTTCTTGTTTTATATTTTGCAACACCAGTAAATTCAAACAATGGAAAATACAGGTTTAGGGCTTTAAAGAACTGTTTATATTACTAAGTATATAAATGTCATATACCATTCTTTTGCTGTAGTTGATTTAAAGATTTCTATTATATTAGAATTTATAAGATGGACTTTAATAGAATCTGAGGGGAAAAAAAGGCAATTTAGCTGATTATAATACCTTTCCTTTTTAAAATATAGTTCTGATGATATTTTATTCTCTAAGGAATTAAACAAAACAAAATGAAACAAAACAAAGCTGATATTATATGGCATAAGATACAGTATTAAAAAAGGTGAACTTGTTTTGTATTATTCTAATACTGGTGCACTGAAAAGGAGCTCAAATTAAAAAAATCAAAAAGCCTGTAATCTTTCAGTATTAGAACACCAAATTGCCCAGACTCATGTCACTTATTTCTAAGAGTCTTTGTTTTCTCTCCCTTTCTGTCTTAAATGTACTACTAATAATATAATTGGAT
This sequence comes from Phaethornis superciliosus, assembly GCA_023637945.1. Lineage (NCBI taxonomy): Eukaryota > Metazoa > Chordata > Aves > Apodiformes > Trochilidae > Phaethornis > Phaethornis superciliosus. The sequence goes on along the minus strand of JAJQWJ010000003.1, from coordinate 51,908,142 downwards.
TATTACTAAATTATTATTACTAAATATGTTTGCAGGAAGAGGAGTGATTAACTAGCCAAAGTGCAAATTTTGAGTAAGCTAAAATGTTCTCAGAATTATTAAGAAATGATGTGCAAAAATGGATATTATATAATGGGCTGAGGTGGTTTAAGGTATGGTTTTAAGGCGTTCTAAGCGGTAAAAATGTACAACATAAGATCATTTGATGTTAAGTACCAATGAGAGCTTGGCAGTGCAATAAAGCATGCTTTGGGACTCCTTCTACCTGATCAAATATGTTGCAGTCATGGACAACTGGTGCTGGTTCAAAGTCACTTAAGAGACAGCAGATCTGTTCATGTGATCAAGCTTTTTCTAATGCCAAGTAACATCTGTCCGCAGCAATGAATCTCCATCCGATCAGGTTTCATATGTCTTCCTACTGCCATATAAAATCATAATAAGCTTTTATTTCAGTGCATAAATATGTATATGTGCAGCCACCTGATCACAACTCTTTCATATCCCATTGATCCTGCAGGAGACTTGCCTGTGACTGTTCAGCTCCTATTTTATGGCTGTGTATGGTGGTATGATAATTTAAAATAGCTAGCAAAAATAAAAGCTCACTACAGTCAAGAAGAATGATGATCATTTGCCTTTCCAGTTTTGTTTCCTACTTTCATATTTGCTGTTTTTAATGTGTTACTTGGTTTATCATTCTTTTTATAGGACTCCATTAATTATCCTGGCTTGTGCAAACTGAGTACACTGACATATAACATCAGTGCAAGATCTGTATAACTACATCCTCTGCAGTTATATCTTATCATTTGGAACCTGAATTTTGAAGAAGAAGGTATATATAATCAATGTTGTTTGAACAAAATTTAGTATTATAGAAATATATTATGCCAGTTGAATGGTGTAAAAGACCTTGCACCTCCTCTTAGTGGTATAACTTTAAATGCCCAGCTGAACATTATTGTGGACTAACTAGTTCTCCCTGGACCTACCTATAACATACACAAAAATTGAACCATTCTAATCTGTCCATACACCCCAACCACATATTTGAACTGATGGAGAGAGAGAAGAGTTTATGTCAAAGTGGAGACTCATTAACTGTAGAAATGGGGAACAGATACCTTGAAACATTGAAGCTCCAGGTACATGACATCCCCATTTTGTGTCCACTGATGGAAAGATTAATGAGACTGCAACACTTTCATTCTCCTAATATGCACTTCTCTCTTTCAGCTGCCAGAATAATCCTGGGAAATTTACCAAAGAAAAGACTTTGCTTTGCATCTTTAATTATGACAGAAATATCTGTGTCTGAAAATTGAAACAGTGGGTCTTTGCAAAGCTAATTACAAAATGTGTCATGTTTGCCCTTTATTTACTGATGTCCATGATCAATATACTAACTGTGCTACAAAAAATTTGTATGCAATGAACTAGCACTGAAATACCCTGGTAACTACTATACTCTTATCTTTGCTGTTTCTCTGACCATGAAGTCAAACAATTCTGCAAATATATTTTCACTCATTGTAGATAAAGTTATTCCATCTGTGATTTTTCTCTGGAAAGTCTGTCTTCTTGTCTTGCATATGAGATTACATTATCATATATATATATTATATTGGTTTGCTCTTTTGTTTATGTTAAATCCACTTCACAGACACTTTATTCATTTTAATTGCCTCCTTCAGGAAGAAGTTTGGTTCCTTGAAAATCCTTTAAAAAAAAGAAAGAAAAACTTCAGTTTTTCATCTATGAGCTAGCTTATATCAGCAGTCTAATATCCTGTTATTCTGTTTCATTGAGAAAACTCAGGAGAAGAAGATTAATATGTCCAACTTCCTGAACCCTAGGAAGTTGTGCTTGTTGAGGTTTCAACAAGTAATATTGGTATAAAAAAGGCCAAAAGGGAAAAAAGCTAGACCAAAAGGGATATAATTCTCAATCTTCATTACAGTCTTGCACTGCAAAAATTTTTCATGAAAAGACTTTCTGTCCTTTTCTCATTAGTTCTTATGTTTTTTTCTTTTTCCTGGGAGACATTTTTTCCGCTTAGACAGTCTTAGGCTTAATGGTAGAAATCCACAGCCCAGAGATATAAAACAGGTTACAAATAAATTGGTTAACTGGAATAAAAGGAAACAACCTTTGTCTCCCAAGTTCATGCTTTGTATTCTTATCTCTCTTTTTCAGGCTTACATAGTTCAAAGCCCACTTGATGAATTCTATCGAAGTCATAGTAGGAAGCCAAAGATAAGAGGCAGTTGATCATTGGGTTATTCAGAGTTGAAGGATGCCTCTATATAACAGGTTGTGCTACTTTCAGAAATAGTAAGATTGTACGGTTCAAACTCAGTATACTATAACACAAAATGTTTTGGTGCTTGTTTAGAAGATGGAGGTTCATCTCTCCATGGCTTACAGCTAATGCAGATGAGAAAAAGAATTCCTAGAAACTAGGAAGCAAAAATTCAGGAAATGCAGAAGAAAACAGAGAAAACCTATAACTTTGCCACTAGTAAATCACTCTCATACTATAAATTTACCTTTATCTGCTGTGGTCACAGCTGCTTTGCTCGTTACAATCAGCTTTTACCATTGTTCCTATGATACAGCTGAACAAAAATTAGCAAAATGCTAGCTGCACAGACATGAAAAACTTGCACTGTCTGCATAGAACAGGCAGGTGCTGCTGCCACAGAGAAGATCAGTCCAATTTATTCATCCATGTAGGGGCCTGAGGACAGCAATCTCGATGATTTTATTCACTTATCTGGTCTAATTTAGTTCTCTGTAACAGGTTATATAGATTCCTCAGTTTTTCCAAGGCACAGTGGGAATCAGTGTGGAAACAGAGAAAAGGTAAGTACAAAGAAATGGGAGCAGCAGTGTGAGGCTGCTCTGTGCTACACTAGTATTTCCTTTAATTTACTGTACAAGGCTTGAGTGTATTTGCAGTGCCACCTGACAGGACTCAGGACTGAAGTTGAGAAGAGAGATACTGTAGTAGGTGAACAGAATGGAGAGTGCAAATTTAGTTAAGGCACCACAAGTAGTAGGAGGGAGAGGGGAGCAAGAGAAGGAAAACAAGTGCAATCCTGCATCCTTTCTGTAACAGACACAGAGACATTCCTTTTCAGAACTGTGCTGGAACTATTAAATCATCAGAAAATTTTCTTACTACTGAAAATTAAAACCATTTTAGCTTACATTCAGTAAAAGGTATCCTACAGAAAGTTCTTAAGGCAGATAAAAAAAAAATCAGGTTTTAAACATGAGTGTTTGAAAACAAATAGCATGTAATGACCTTTGTAGACACTGAATCAGCTTAGAACCTAACATTACAATAGTAACTTTTCTGAGTCAACCGTATTCTAAAGCAGACAGAAACACAGAAGGACAATGCAGATAGTATAAAACACGACAAATGCACTGTAATAAGTTTTAAAGTCTTTATTCCCAGATTTTTCTGAGATGATTCTCTGTAACACATACACATTATTTCCATGTCCATTACAAGCTGCTGGCTGAAATATTTTCTGCTGAGTTAACAGCATTCTTCTGAAGTTAAGGAATACTTAGTCATCTAAATCCAAATTTATCTGAGTCTAACACAAAATTTCTACAGCTGTTATTCAGAAGTAATGCACCAGCAAATAGCTAGTTAATAACAAATAGTAATTCCATACATTTAGATTAATAATTGTCCTGTTAATTCATTGACCTAATCCTTACTCCTGTAAACATCTTTGACAAAATGGGTTGGACTTGATGATCTCTGAGGTCCCTTCCAACCCGGCTAATTCTATGATTCTAAATAGTTCTTTCTAAGCTCTCAGACACAGTTCTAAAGGCCACTTCATTGTGACTTCCACTCCAGTAACCCAAGGCCTTTCTGAAACCTCCCTTGGTAATGGTTAGAAGCATTCTTGCCAGTTTGTTTCAGGACCTATTGTTTCTTTTGTGTCAACACTACGTCTCACATCTTGACACTCCATAGTTACTCAGCATCATTTTTGCCAGTTTACACTGACTACATTATTTCAGTCTTTATACCCTGACCGATAACCTCTGCTCCAGTTTCCATTCATAATCTTGTCTCTCAACATGGCCTTGCTGCAACATAAGTTCACTTCATATTACCTTGCATTAAGCAGGTCCATTTCTCTTTTATTCAGCCCTTCTGGAGTTGCATTCTGTGTACTATGCCCAGTTTCAGGCACTGCAGGAGAGGCCACCAAGCTAATTAAGTGCTTGGAGCACATGGCATGTGAGAAGAGGCTGAGGAATCTGGACTTATTTAGCCCAAAGAAGAAAAGTCTGAGGACACATGCTTTTGCTATCTACAACTACCCAATAATGGGTTGTAGAGAAAACTTTCCTTAGAAGCGAACAGTCAGAACAGGTAATGGGCGTGAACTGCAGCACAGGAATTCCTGGTTACGCATTAAAAAAAGAATGAGGGTCACCAAACATTGGAACTTGTTTCTCAGAGTTGTTGTGGACTCTCCTACTTTGGAGTTGTTAAAAATTCAACTTCATATGGAGCTGAGACAACCTGACCTAACTTTGGAATTTGTTTTAACTTTAAAGATGGCCTCCCCTTCACTTAGACATTGGACTTGGTGATTCCCAGGGAGTTCTCCCAATCCAAGTTATTCTATTATGTGTGTTAATATTATTCTATTATGTTCTTCTATGGATATGGCACTTAGTGCCATGGTCTACCTGATGTGGTAGTGTTGAGTCATAGGCTGGACTTGATGATGATCTTAGACGTCTTTTCCAGCTTCAATAGTTCTATGATTCTGTGATTATTATGTCTTAAATTTTACAGTCAGATTTTAAGACATAGTTCATAGATGCATGTAGCTTGAGAGAGAGGGAATTTGAAGCAGAGGGAAACACTAAATGACCGTGCTAAATGACCAAATGACTAAATGACCACTTATTTCTGAAGAAAGTGGCTGCTGTCATTATGGATAAAGGAGTGAATCATTATTAGAATGGTTTGTAGGTGGAACTGTGGTTAGCAATAAACTAGTTTCTTCACTTGCTTTGGCACTGAAAAGTTTGCAATATTAACATGTCTGTGTTGTTTCATGCTAAAACAGAAACTTACCTACATGTCCTGTGTAACTCAGAATACAGTACTTGCACCCTGATGACATAACTTATAAATTTTTTATTATAGCTGTAGCTGCTTGATGCAAAGAAGCATTTCCTGAACAGCATGTCATCACCTCATCTTTGTGCATTGCAGTGAGACATAGGTGGAACCTATTTGAATTCTTTGTCAGTAAACACTATCACGTTTGTCCCTGAAGGGCTCATTATCTCAAATGATAGATCTTGCAATTAAGAGGTATCGCACTCAAAAGGATTTTGAGAAGCCAAGGTAAGGTCAAAAGCTACTTTGTGTAATGAGCAATCTTGCAGAATATAAAAACGATGGTTTTCAGACCTGTGTTCATAAGTACTTGTACGTCATCTATGTACTAAAGTGACAGCAAAAAGAAAGATTAAAACATTCGTTTCCACCTGTTCTTATATGTCAGCTTTTTCTGTGCTGTTTATTATCACAGGATCTGAAGCATAGTGACATGTCAGAGGCAAAGGTTGCTAATGTACTGATACCCAGTATAGAATAGCCATACACCTGGGTAAGGTCAGAAACTAATGCAAAAAAACTGAGACAGCAGGACAGGTGACTTTTTATATGTCTGAGGGAAGCTCTCCAGTGGAGCTATGAATATAGACTATCTTTGCCTGTGCTATTGGAACAGCCCAGAAAGAACAAAAACTACTTACAGAATTCTAGTCATGTGCTGCAAAAAGGCAGGGTATGAAAAGTGTAAATGTGAGAAAATCAGACATAAATGTGTTCAGATGTGAGAGTAGGGTTATAAGTTTTTTTGTGTTTAGAGACAGTAGTGTCATTGGTATTCCAACCCTTCTTGCCCCCATTCCTGCTGAAGATGCCTGTTTCATAGTAAACTTGGGGCTTCTGTTCTACCCTTCTCAAATAAATTAATCTGAAAATATCACCATTATCTTTCTCTAAAAGTCTTAGTCACTTTGACAGAGTTCACTGTATGAAATGAAAACCACTTAGGATATGAGCAAAACATTTATTTATATTTTCCAGGGTTTTTTTCTATGTTCCTTGAGGGAACATCTATTTTAAAAATCAAAATTTACTTGTGAATTACTTGATAAAGATAGGCTGTGGGGACATTTCTCAGCAATTTTATGTGTGCAGTTTAATTTGTCAATATTGATGAAATGCCGTAATGTTATTATATTTGATGCTATTTCTATTACTAAAATCAGAAGCATATTCTTAATATTATGTTATATGAAATATTCTACCTGTTACCAAGGAATAAAGGAAAAAAACAGCTACTACATTTTTTCCAGCTGCATGAAGTGGTAGCTAGATTGGCCAGTGAGCTGTCCTAAATTCTTAGAAAGAATTTTCCCAAAATTTTTTTTGAACTCTATAGCTTCCTTTCCCAAAATATGTTTCTTCCAGGATAATGTGAATTACACAGCTCATATGATCAGCATCATAACAGGTTGACAAGCAATATGTCTTATATGAGATACTGACAAAACTTTTTATTTCCTGTCATATTCAGGATTACACTGTCTGCAACAGAAATAAGGTAAACATTACAAAATTGAATCCTACTCTGTAGAATCCCCCCCTAAGGAATCAATTGGAAGTATTTCAACCCCTTTGATAGACATATTTGTGTAAGTGAGACATTATTAAGAAACACTGCTGTGGAAATAGTTGGAGGCATCTCTTCTGATGCCTTAGACAATCTGGTTACTATGGAGATAGGCCAGTAATACAGATCAGGCTTTTACAGAGACATTTGTGTTTTCTTTTCCTAGCTTTGTAGATAGATGACTGTACACAGAAAACAACTTGCTGCATGCACTTTTCTTGACATTGTTTCCTCCACTGTACTGTGTATCCATCTTTGTCACAGCAGCAATGCTGTGTTGCTAAATAGTGCATAGCTTTAAGACTCCACTTGTGCACAATCTGTGTATTTCTCTATGACGAGAGATCTCTCTTTTGTTTTTATCAAGGAAAGAAGACCATAAAAAAACACAAACAAACAAACAAACAAACAAAAAACTCTGAGTTGACAGTGAGGAGAGAGGCATTGCATATATACATGCTAGGATGAGCAGTGAGAGGAAGGCTAAATTAATGCAAGCTCAAGAGTTGTCAAGAAAAGTTATTATGGTGAAAATACAATAAATGTCAAAGTGCACTGCTTGTCACAGGTTAAACATATTCATTCTGAGATTACTGGGACCTGGAATGAGTGGGGAATTTTTAGGTGAATGTAGAGGAGAAAAAACTTCACCACTACCATAACATGTACATAATGTGAAAGACACTGATTGCTTCATTTCATGTGACACTGAAAGTATTAAGATGCTACTGTTAAGATGATGATACAAGAGCCACACAGACTGATTTAAAAGGAAGCAGTGCTTCAAAGTCAAAGTGCAGAATTTATGCCCTGGCTATGGGACCCTTTCCATCGGGCCTGCCTGTGGTCCAATGTCCCCATCTTCCTGCTCCAGGATGGGGGTGGGAGAGACCCTGGCTTCCTGGCCCCGACAGGCCATCTCCATGGGAAACCCTGGGGAGATGCTGTCTTTGTGAATGCCCTGACCATTGTTTCTGGCAGACTGGGTTGTCATGAATTTTCCTTCTTCTCAAAGACAGCAGTGGTCAAAGCTTGCCTACACAGGATGTTCAAAGACTTGATGGGAAGTAACACGCCAGAAACCACATCTCTGTGTTGTGTGCAGCTGAAATGATTTCATAAGGAACTCTGATCACAAATTTGTTTATGTGAGGAAAACAAAACAAAACAATAATAAAAAACACAGCTGAAATTGTTGTGCTTTTGTATCATCTTTTATCCTAATAACACCTTAAGAAATAGTGATGTAGTAGAAAGCTAGCTGTTCATAAGAAAACTTTATTTTGCTAAGGTCTTGAAAACCTCAAACATTTTGAAGCTATTATTTAATAGCTAAAGACTAATTCAGAGATAGTCTTAAATTCTAATTTCTTCTCTTTCTGTAGAGGTGAGAGAGGATCACTCTGGTCTCCATTCAGTCTATGCTATGCTTCTTTGAGCCCCTTCCTTATTGTCTGAGCAAGAGCAAGGCCATTCTCACATTATCTCAATACCGGGGTTCTGCAGGGGTATTTGGCTAGAGAGGAAATATTTCCATTACTCACCTTGTGGCTGCAGTTTAGTGTGCATGGTGTTGCTGCATGTGCAAGGTCTTCAAAGACACCATCATGAAATAGGACTTAGGGTTTTCCTGGCACTGCAGTGGCCAGCAATCATAAAAGGAACATCTATATTAGAAAATGCAGAATTATATCAGTTATTCTCATTAAAATAACATATATGAAGTTCAGTGTATATTTTTCTAAATTAAACTGGTTGTTGACAAATTTTAGGTTAGGATTCACACATTTATCTCATTTAAGGACATTTGGAATCAGTGTGTGTGAGGATCTGAGCATCAGCAATTTAGGTTCTCTGACATCAGCAGTCTCATTAAAGCATATCAATCTAAGGTAATGCTTCAATAAAAAATAAGCAGCTTAAACAGATGTTTAGAGCCATCAGAGCAAAAAATGAGATTTTTTACTGTTAAAAATTACATTGGACATGTACATTTTCAAACTTTACTGTAGTTCATAGAACAGATTAGTTATTATATTAATGTAGCTAATAAAGTTAAGTATGGTGAAGTGTAGTAAAATGGAAAGGAATACAAATATTAGCTAATGCTTCCTTGAAACCTTAAGTGTCTGTTCTCTTTCCATCAGTTCAACACATGCTCTTCTAAACCATTTTTTACTTTCTTTTTAGCCAGCATTCTACTAGAGCTGGGAAAAGAAAAATCCAAAATTAATTTTTTTTTTACAAAGAATAAAGATATAAAATAAAGAGCAAAATTAAAATTCTTAAATAAGTTATTTGAGTATAAATAGATTAACTTTTCAAAATGCATGCTTTACATCAAATATTTAAAGATTTCATTAAATTTAAACACACAATATGTGTTTATACATTAATCCTCTGAGACATTTTCCATTGCCAAAATAGCATTGAAAATGTTTTATGGTGTTTACTCAAATAGGTTTGGCTTTGGGGTTTTTTTTCAGTAGAAAATGTTCCTTATCATGAATGGGAGTGGTAAATCATGAATCCTGCTTAAACTTCAAGGTGCAATAGATTTAGAAATGGACTGTAAATCTTTTTCTTTTTCTTTTTTTTTTTTTTTTTTTTTTTTTTTTTTTTAAGTTCAGAAGGCATAAAAATATTACTTTAAGTTTCAACTACAGTATTATGAACTTTTGCCCCTGAAAGACAGACAATTTAGCTTGTCATCAGTATTGTAATTAAAAGGGAAATTCACTCACCAGACTACCTTTCAAGAATAATACTACATCATCTGAGAGTGACTTAAAAAACCTTGGAGACAAACATATTATTTCCTTGACAATATATAAGACCATGACAGTATTTTCACAGTTCTAATTAAAATTGATAGGTTGTTGAAAATGCAATTAGTTTAGCACTTACATATAAAAAACCTTTTACAGGCCAATACTACTAGTGTTCAGAATGTTAATTAAAGAAGGAATTATAAACAGAACTCTTGATCTTAAATATATCCACAGTGGAAAACAATAAATTAGGAAAAAGTAACCAAGGAATTAAAAAAATGGCAGGGCCTGGTTCTTGTCTTCCAAACTAAAACACTAAAATATGCTATATAAGACAACAAAGCAGGGGTACAGAACAGACTTACCAGGAAGAGTAACCTTCCATGAGCTATTTGTTTCTGTTAGATGCTGTATATAAGAGGTTACCAGTAGATTTTATGAAATCATAACTGAAGCACTAAGAAACAGAGGTTTGTATTCCCTTTGGAGAGAACAGAATAGTCCATTCAGGAAAGAGGAACTATTCATGATTGAGTTTAAGGATACGTGAAACTGCTGGGTTTTTAATTTACAAGAACCTTTTCTCTCTAGTCATCATTTTCCAGGAAGTTGTTAGATGTAATTGAGATACATTGATGCAGGTGTAAGAACTCTCCAAGGTAAGAAATGAGGATCAGTTGTGGTGGCAATTCTAAATGTCACAAACAGAAAGAATTTTAAAATTAAAATAAATCTACATGCTCTTTCTGTGCCTTTGTGATGTGAAACTTACCTTGCTTAATAACTTTTCTCCTTACCCATTTCAATATTTTTTTAAAAATATTAATTTTAATTTTCTCTGACAGCACTGAATATATTGGTAAGCTTTTTATCATATGTAAGCCAGAATTTTACTATGAATATTCAGGTCACTTCTGTCAAAGGCAGGATCAGAGATGAAGGAACATAAAAGGCTTCTTGAAAACTAGGGCAGTGCTGACAAAATGTTGGAAGATCAATGAATAACAAAAATTATTACTTATGGAGCAATTCAAGAAAACTGGAGTATATATTCTCTGAGGCACAGATGGATGTAATCTACTTAAAAATACCTTAGTTTTAATAAATTTCAAAGAGAAGATTAATTTTTAAGAGGCCAAAACCAATCTGCAGACATAGAACTCAACAGAGTACTTAGAAAATGTTGATTTAGTCAGATCTATTAATTTACTATCAGCTCTTCAGTACCTAATCCTATTTTAGAAATGTATCAGTAATTTACTGCATGTGTGAGAACTTTAAATAAGTTTCATTTCAAGAGAAGTTATAAATGAGGTAATAAGTTTGTTTCTCTTTTTTTGGAGGAGCATAAAACTTATTTCCATTTAAAAAATGACATTTGCAATTAAAAATATTTTTTTGAAAACATTCCATTTCCATGCAAAACAGGTAGAGTTTATCATTCAGAATTCTCAAAAAAACATCAGTGTGGAAAAGGTAGATAGCTCCAGGTGAAAAAAAGGCAGGGTATGAAATGAATGCCTTTGCACTTTCACAGTATCATTGCAGGTAGAGTGATAAGCAGATATGCAGGCAAGAAATTAAAAAATTAAACTGAAATGAATAACAAGAAAATCTCAGCCTTTTGTTCTCTTACATTATATCTTCATTGGAAAGAAGATGTAGTGTTTATAGTAAATAAAGTTGCTGTTACTATGTATAATTAATTTGATATTAATGCATTTAAATGCATTTTGCAGATTATTCAGGAAGAAAATAATTGCCTTTTAAAAGTTAGAAGTGTGTGTCAGAATACTGCATTTCTAAACATAAACCTAGTTTGTTGAACACTGTGTTTCCCTCCTGTCTATTTCCAAAGAGCATTTTCACCTTCTCTTTTTCTACACATGCTGAAAACCTGATATTTTTGCATTTTCTTTTCTTCAGTCTTACTCTTCAGTTATTAGTTTTCTCAGCCAAAATCTAGATACAGTTTTGTCTCTTTCTTCCTTTCATTTGAGTAACTACTTGGATAATTTCTGAGCTCTGGTGTCCACCCAGACTTAATTAAGCTATCATGTCAGAGGATACTCTCCCAGTAAAGCTACCTCAGATTTTCTTAGCAATGTAGGCAAAACATTATAGCCCTAAAGTTACAAGGGTAGGGTTAAGGCTCCAACACAGAGTGCCTGTAGACTAGGGGAAGAAGTGAAGCTTGGCTGCATGCTTGGCTGTGGTGGGTTTCCTCTAGCACCAGAGACAAAGACATGAGCTGCAAAGCAGGGCCATCCCTCCCTGGGCAATCGGCACTTCCCATGGATGTACGGCTTCTCTTCCCAGTCTGGCAGCCAGATAGACTCGCTGAGTTCTGCTATAGGTGAAGTGCACAGTGGCTGATAGATAGTTTGCTGTAATGCAATACTGAGGTTTTCTTGGAAGTTGGCCGTTTTAGCAATTTCTAGGACTGATCCAGCCTCCCAATACCTAAAAGTAGTTTCAGCACTGTTACTACATGCTCAGAACAATGAGAAGCTTCTCAGAGATGGGTACAGTACTCAAACTCATTCCAACATTGAACTAAACTTTAAAGTAGAAGTAGTATTTCAATATTTCTAATTATTTCAAAATACAACTCTTAAGCTAGTCCAGTAATACTAACCAAAAGTTTGGTACTATCGGACAGTATCTATAGAATGAAATCCTTTCCTTCAAAAAATTCCTTTCTGAAATAAGCACCGACACATGTTTTCCTTTAGAAGATATCTTGTTTATCCACATAATTTAATAATTAAAATTAATAATGCAGAAAATTACCTACTCACCCACTAGACTAAGAAAAAATCAAATCATAGCAAAATTCACCTAGGCACTTTTTATATTTCATTTCAGTTCCTCAGCAGAAACAAAAAGGAAATGTTTGGGGATTGTGTTTTTCCTTTTTAATTACACTTAGAGAAAAAATTAAGAACTGGGTTCAGTTACTTTAGGCCTATGTTTTCAGGCAGTTATAGTGCAGAGTATTACACTATCAATGCATTTAATGATATCAGAATATTTTGTTTATAGCATAGGAAAATATATACTCATCTGTTTCAGTTTCTAATAAACACCAATTAAAACCAAAAGCAGAAAAATCTTCCCAGAGGGAGAGTCTTCAGCTCCCAAAAGCTTAATTTTTTTTCCTCAATTTATTTTACTTCACCAAGCAGAAGATGCTACTTCTTCCTGTAAACCTTGTGCCATGGCCGGTCACGAGTGGAGTCCCCCAGGGATCAGTGCTGGGCCCAGTCCTGTTCAATATCTTCATCGATGACTTGGATGAGGGGATTGAGTCTATCATCAGCAAGTTTGCTGATGACACCAAGCTGGGGAGAAGTGTTGATCAGCTGGAAGGCAGGAGGATTCTGCAGAGAGACCTAGACAGACTGGAGAGATGGGCTGACTCCAATGGGATGAGCTTCAACAAGGCCAAGTGCCGGGTCCTGCACTTTGGCCACAGCAACCCCATGCAGCGCTACAGACTGGGGACAGAGTGGTTGGAGAGCAGCCAGGCAGAAAGGGACCTGGGAGTCTGGATTGACAGGAAGCTGAACATGAGCCAGCAGTGTGCCCAGGTGGCCAAGAAGGCCAATGGCATCCTGGCCTGTATCAGAAACGGTGTCACCAGCAGGTCCAAGGAGGTGATTCTGCCCCTGTACTCAGCCCTGGTGAGGCCACAGCTCGAGTACTGTGTTCAGTTCTGGGCCCCTCAGTTCAAGAAGGATATTGAGGTCCTCGAACAGGTCCAGAGGAGGGCAACCAAGCTGGTGAAGGGACTCGAACACAGATCCTACGAGGAGAGGCTGAGGGAGCTGGGGCTGTTCAGCCTGGAGAAGAGGAGGCTCAGGGGAGACCTCATTGCCCTCTACAACTCCCTGAAAGGAGGATGGAGCCAGGCGGGGGTTGGTCTCTTTTCCCAGGCAACTCTCAGTAAGACAAGAGGGCATGGTCTTAAATTGTGCCGGGGTAAGTTCAGACTGGATATTAGAAAGAATTTTTTCACAGAAAGGGTGATCAGACATTGGAACGGGCTGCCTGGGGAGGTGGTGGACTCTTCGTCCCTGGATATATTTAAAAAGAGACTCGATATGGCACTCAGTGCCGTGGTCTAGTGACTGTGGTGGTAATTGATCAAGGGTTGGACTCGATGATCTCTGAGGTCCCTTCCAACCCAGCCTATTCTATGATTCTATGATTCTATGACAAGGGTATCTCAGTTCACAAAAGAAGGTTCACTGTGGTATCGTTGAATTTAGGAGCTTGTACATTTTCCTGGCATGGAAGGCCTAGCACAGACGGTAGTAGTTTTATCTCACACTGTTATCAAGGAAGGTGTTTCTGAAAAAACTCAGGTATTATCACATACTAAAATTCAGCTTGCACTTCTGTTTCCAACTGTGCTTGCTCTCCTGTTCCCACTGAGAGGTGACGGTGGTCACCTCCTAGGAGAAGCTAAAGCAAGTTGGTACAGCAAAAAGTTAAAATCTTCACAAGTCCCTGGTGACTTCAATAACTAAAACTACTTACCTTCCAAATAAGTAAAATTCTAAATTTCCTAAACTTCCTGAATGAGTTTGTGTTGAAGTCAAAGCAACAAAATTCCATGCTGCAATATCCCTGAGTGACTAAAACTTCTGACTGGTGACCATATCATCTGGTTTTGTTACAAAGTATAAAATATCCATAATGGTGTTGTTTCTTGAAGTAATGTGTTCATGAAAGAATGCAGAATATAGTGCATATCTTTTAAGGCATGTAGCTGGAAGCTTATACCTGTGAAATGGTTTCTATTAACAAAGCTCTTCAGTCAAAGCACACTAGTAGAGGTAGGCAAGAGTGGGTAACAGCACCATACAGGTCTGGTGAATTCCCTCAGCCTCTGAGGGAATACCAAGCTCAGTATCGGTATCAAGTTTAAAAAAAACGTTCTGAGGAAAATATTCCTACTGAAATCAATGGAAATATTGTTTGACCAATTTATTGGTGAAAATTCTTTATTATGACTCTGGGCATACAAGAAAGATGAATTCCCGTGGGACCAAGTTTCATCCCTTATAGCCTGATAAAGTATTTAGAAGTGAAAAGGTATCAGACCAGAGACTGCATAGTGTTTTAAAATTTGCCAGGAAGACATTTGATTTCCATTGTGATGTCAATCAAAGAAAAAAAGCCTAACACCTATGGCTGCCTAAACCTGCTAATGTAACTCTTATAGATGAATTAGTAAAGGCTTAGAAAAACTGGTTCTCGTTGTGGATGCCTTTCTATATTCACATGTTTGCTGCCATTTAGTCTGTTCTAAAATAATTCAATATCCAACTACTCAAATCTGTCCCCTGCTAAGAGACAGGTTTTGGAACAAAAGCAATTCACCTTTTAATGGAGTGAATGAGTAAACTGTCACTGCATTTACAAATACTTCTTTATTATCAGGCTCATAACAAATATGTTGTTTGACATTCTACAGGAATTATGTGCCACAGTAATTCTGAGCTAGTATGAAATAAAGAAGCAGTGTAACTGTTACAAATACACACAAGTAAGGCTGAAAAGGTTATGGTGTGCAGGTTTGGGATTTTTGAGGGTTTGGGTTTTTGGTTGTTCTTGTTTGTTTTTAATTTAGTACTTCATGGTGATGCCTCTCTCTTGAATTTGGCTTTTTTAATTTAATATAACTAATAATAAATAACCGTTAGAACTGAGGCTCTAGTCAAGGCTGGAGGAGACATGAACTGTCAGTCATCATCTTATGAGTGGTTTCTCCTTGATCCGCCTATCTCAGAAAGTAAATAACACAGAATAAATGTGCAGCCTATCAAAAAGCTGTGAACTGTTGTGCAGTTCTACTGAACACAGAAGTATTGGGCCAGCAAATATATGAGGACCTGTCTGACTTTCTAGACTTTCTATCAAGATGTGCCAAAAAATAAAACATGACTTCTTATCCTTTTACATTCTTGCTTTCAAGCATAAGTAGGATAGAAAAAATAAAAAAAAAAAAAATTTAAAAAAAAGAATGGAAAAAAAAAAGATAGAATCAGCATGCTACAGAAAGCTGCTGTTTCATTAAAGTTGTGTAGTTTAGTTTCCAGCCCATAAGTCTCTCACCCTTATTCTCTCTCCTTTCTTTATCAAGGAGGAGAGGGGATTAACAGGAAGCAACTGTTACCCGGTTTAATTGCTGGGCCAGTGTTAAACCGTGACAAAAGGGTATACTGCAGAAATGCTTTGCTTCACAGACATGTATCCATGAAGATGGAGAATCTGTCTTTTGAATCAGGAACTTCTGTTTCTATTCAAATTCATTTGGCTTCAATTTCCAACAGCTAGTTCCTTGCCAGAATAAACTCTTTCAGGACTTTATAATTTCTCCCTGTGAAGAAATGAATAAACTGTAATTTTGTCTCATTAATCATTCCTTTGATAATCTAAATTATACCAAACTTACCAGTTCTTTCTGTAATAAATTTTAAATTATTTTTCTCTTCCTATTTTCTATGTCCTTTTAAAAATGTGGACATCCATGATGAAAGTGCCATTGCAGAATAAGTCCTGTTTGCATGGAGAACAATCACATTATTGTTTTTTAATCTGAAGCTTACTTCATGGATTGTCTTTTGTGATCCAAGAATCATTGTTTTCTGCTTTCTCTTTTCTTTCTGCGTTATGATTTATGCTTCCTAAATGTATGATTTGGTATTTTGTGGAACTAAACCATTTGCATTTTTTTGAGTGGGCACATCTTTTGAAGAATGTTCTGTGTAACTGACTCATCATAATTACTTTTCATGTCACTAATAATGATATTTCTGCAGCAAGTTCATATAAATTCTTCTCTTCATCCTGCTATGATAATTATTTTTTTATAACTCAGAAACACAAACGCTTCCACTTTGCTCTTTATGTCGTCTACATTGATCTTCAACTTTTCCTCATGTCCTTATTTTCACTCTTAAATCCTTTACAAAGGGGAGCTGAGAATTACACAAAAATCAAGTCCTGAAAGATCAGAGAAAGAATGACATTTAATGAAAACAAAATTAAGACCATGCTCATCTTGGCAAATAGAGTGGGGTTTGAGACTGAAGGTCAGGTATTCTAGTTCTATCTGATCTTTTCATAACAGCAGATATCACCAAAACAAAGTTTAAAAGAAGGAGATAGCTGTCAAAGCTACTAAAGGAACAAGCTAAGGATGAGAGATCAGCAAATGCTATTTGATGTCTCACAGACTTACTGAGCAATTAATCCCTCTACTTCATAAAAAATCCCAGTGATATGTTTGTTCTAGTCTTTAGAGTGGTCACCAATGTTGATACACAGCCAATAAGTCTTAGTGGAGAGGAACTTGGTGAAGTAGTTGTTAGTGGGGTAAGTTCTGATTACACTCTCATTGCAACTGCAACACTATTTCCAGCCACTGAATAAACCACCTGCAATGGAGCAAAAGCTAAAAAGGTACTAAAGCAATTGTGGGACAAATTTCCAAATTCTTCCTTTTTCTTCCTCTTTTCATTCTTTTCTTGTGTTCATCTCGCTGTGAAGCAATTAATTTTCAGAGATCTCATTACTTGCTGTTCAATGCTGACACCTGAACACTTTGCATGCTGACAGGATGAGGGGCAATGGGCCCAACTTGGAACATAGAAAGTTCCATCTAAATATAAGAAAAATTTTCTGCTATGAGGCTGACAAGGCATTGGAACAGGCTGCCCAGGGAAGTTGTAGAGTCCCCTTCTGTGAAAACATTCAGAACCTGGATGGATGATGTCCTGTGTAATGTGCTCTAGGTGATCCAGCTTTAGTGGAAGAGTTGGACTAGAAGTCCCTTCCAACTCTGATAATTCTGTGATGCTGTGCATTAAGCCAATGTTAATGCCCACCATGGAACCTATATTCAGTTTCACCTATCTAAGTTGTAATAACTCTGCAGGGGTGAAGAATATAAAATATTTACAGGTGCTATATTTTCACATTGTTGGACCCATTGAACTCTTAATTTGTGTCTGTGTTAGTCTCCAGGTAACAGTGATTTAAACACAGGAGTTATAGTCACGGAAGCATAGCTTCAGATGTGCTCTCTTCTGACCTGCCTGTGTTCCTGAATTCAAACTGAAGCAGTCCAGGGAATATATCCTCTATTATATTCTCTCTGGTTACAGGAAGCAAACAATAATTAGGGAGCTGCAACAAGACCTTGCCTCTCCTACAACTAAAGCGTTGACAGCAAGACAGCAGTTTTCAGAGAGATGTTAGATCAGACAAAACCAGACAAATACAAGTTGCTAAAATGTAACCAAGTTCTATACTTTAGCTGTCACAACCAATTCTAAAGGAGAGATTCTAAAGGGAAAATGTGGTAAAAAAAAAAAAAAAAAAAAAAAAAATAAAGAAAAAACAAAAAAAAAAAAAATAATAAAAAAAAAAAAAAAAAAGAAGAGAAAAAAAAAACCCAACCAAAAAACAAACAAACAAAAAAAACCCTGAACTTGCAATATGAGATCTAAGATATAGCAGAAAGCACTAGGGCTATTTACAGAATCCATATGTACAGGAAGATCTTGTTAACTTATTATAAAATGCCAAGATTACCTGAGTTCATCTGCTGTCAGTCCTTCAGTTTTCCAGAAGCTGTGCTCTTCACCTTTGATGGATACCTTCAGAGGTACTGTTTCCTATTTTCTTTTTCTGCACATGGCAAGGCAATCACATCTCTCTCAAAGGCAAGCAGAGATAACTTCATCTGCAAGTCAGAGAGGTTTTGAAGTGATGGGCAGGCATTCCTCTTCTGTAAAAAAAAAAAAAAATAAAATTGTGGTGGCTATGAAAGAGTTATTAAATGACTGATTGAATCAGAGGACCTAAAATGTATTTTGTGGATGCTAATAATCACACACACAAAAGCACATAAGTAGTTACAGACAAGATGAACTGCATCCTTGGACAGCAATACCATCTGAGGGATATAGTCTGATATGCTGCAAGGGAGGTCTGCTATTTGGAAAGATCTGAGTCTGAGACCAAGTTGGAAAATGCAGAACTGGGCACCTGGGACAGAATAACCCCAGGTGCTGAAGAACAGGTTGGGCACTGGGAAATAGAAAACAGTTTTGAAGAAAAGGACTTTGCAATTGGCTCTCCTTTGGATCAAACGGCTTCCAGACTCCCAGACTATCCTGTTCTACCTACATTTCTACTACATTTATTCCACTATTATGCAAAAAAGAATTACTTTATATTATTTTGCATACCATTATATATTCTGAATGGTATTCCTAGTGCTTCAATAAAGAAATGTTTTAATCTGTCACCATAAAGATACATGCAGAGCTGCATTTTCATTGTTGTTGTTGTTTGAGATCATATATGCAATGACTAATGGCACTGAAAATTCTTCAAAACACAAAACATCAAAAGAAAGTTACACAAAGCACATGATTAGGAGAAATCTCTGAAATATATTAGGAAGTTGGTATATAGGAGAATGAATGGTTCCTAGAATGGGCAAATATTGATCTGTTTCTGAAAATTAGAGCAAAATAAATGTTCCTGAAAAGGAACTGCCAAATGGTTTCTTGGAAAATAGGACCAGAATGTGACAGAATAATTTGTATATCACACACAGTCAGAGATGAACCAAAGAAAATAAGAATAGTGTGTAGAAAATGGCACCTCTATCCAATATTTTGCCCAATTCTGGAACTCTAAATGGGTGCCTCACATCATGTATTATTCATAGTTTAGTGTCTCCTAACCCACATTTTGAGTTCTGCTCAGAAAATAGTTAACCAGAACTTAACGCTAGAGCCCTGACATCCCTGATGAGGCATATGAATGTCATGTGAATGTCAGTGTAGTCCTCAAGACACAAGTAATATCTCTTGATTTCCTTCAGTCATGTGAAAATCAGGCAGGTCAATAGCTACTAACAGTCTTTTCTCACAGGCAATAAACAGCTGGAAATTCTCTTCTATTTCAGTCGTGCTTTCCCCCCTCCAAAGCTTAGAATCAGGAGAGGCAAACAATAAACCATTGATGAAGTTGAATCCAGCTGGGGGATGCATCCAGAAGATTCTCCATCTGAATTCTTACCACAGATATACTAGAGAGAGAGGAAAGGGATGGAAAATGGATTATTAACAATAGAAATGTTTATGCTGTCTGAATTGGCTTAAGACATAATTCTGAACACAATTTCCCAATGCTTGATACTTTCATGGAAGTGACTTCAGTCATTCAATGATAAATCTGTACAGACAAAATCATAGTGTTTATGTGTGCAGAAAGAAGAAACTTATTAAGAAGAAACTCTGATATATCATGAAAGATTAGCCAATCTGTGTTGCAAGATAGAGCAATTCAGTTATTTTGTAGTGTTATAATTGTTGCCTACTCTGTAACTGGGTTGGGGTTCTGTGGCTTTGTTGTTGCTTTTTTAGTGTTGTTTAGTTGTGTTTGAGGTTTTGGGTTTTTTTTTTTGGTTGGTTGGGGTATTTTGGAATTTTTTTTTTGCTTGTTATTTTGTGTGTGTGTGTGTGTGTGGTTTGTTGGTTTTGTTGTTTGCTTGGGGTTTTTGCTTGTTTTTTGTGTGTGTGTGTGTGTGTGGTTTGTTGGTTTTTTTGTTTGCTTGGTTTTACGAGAGTTTTGGTTAGTTGGTTGGTTGGTTGTTTTTTTGTGTGTGTGTTCTTTTTTATTTGTTTGTTTGGTTGGGTTTTTTCCCAAGACAGATAGAGTCAATTAAGGGAATGTTTCTTTCCAGCATTGCTTGCAAAAAATTCCTCTCTCTCTAAAAAATACCTTTATTTTCAGGAGAAAGGCTATCCACTATTATCTGGATTTCTAGTTTAACAGTTCTGCATATTTTTCCTTCCATGTCTGATTTCATACTCTCTAAAGTCATACTTTGGAAACAAGAAAAAATATGCCACAGATATCTAGTGAACTCATAGATAAATCACAGCACTTTTACAGCAATGAGAAGCACTGTTCTGTTACCTGCTGGTTTTTATGACCTCTACAATGATGGGATCAAACAATACATTCTCAACTCAGGCAAGCCCTTCACCCCAGCTCCTGTGAATCCCCCAAAAATGTGACACTTAGGCAGTTTGGGAGGGGTCATTTACAACCATCCTATTTCATAGACCATTTTCATTTGAAACTACCTGAAGCACTACTCAGCATTGTCCAGCACCACTCCAGATTCACCCAGGGTGATGATGGACTTTCCTGAAGGGAGGGCAGCAGGTCAGAGCAGCAGAAACCATTGCAGTATCTGGGCTGCTTCCCCACACTCTCTTCCGAGCTCATGATAGATCCAGCTGTGCCCAAGGTGGTGTGAGAGGGAACTCTGCCAACTTCTGCTGGGCTTGGCTTCTGCTGCCTGAAGGGGTACATGGTCCCTTCTAATTCTGTATTTTCTCCCATCCCTCCTGTCCCCATGTGGAGAGTCTATCAACCCACACTGTGTCTGTTATCACTCCTAAGTCACAAATCACCAGGAACCCAGTTCACCATTAACTCTATGTATTATTAGGCTCATTTCAGACCATCTGCCTTCTCAGTATACTGGGAGCTGGTAGCAAAGTTGCCAGTGTAGTAAGTAAATTCAAACTGATTTCAATGTTATTGTCAATTGAGCAAACACATTGCTGAGAGGATTTAATTGAAATCAACCTGGCAGAAAAGCAGCTTCCTGTCTTGTATATCCTGGTCTGTATCTGCAACCTGCTCATACTAAGCTTAACCTACTGCTGGGAACACGTGCCTGAAATCCAAGAGGTGTAACATCAGCTCAGGCCTATTTCCCTCTGTGCTCTCTGGATTCTAGTGATTTTGAAGAACTGTGGTAGCAGACTTCAATCCTGTTGCTTTTGAAATGAAACAAAATTAATTCGCACATTAGTTTCCTTACATCCCAACCGGACCAGGCTTTACCATAAAGTTCTAGAAATGTAATTGACTAGTTAAAATTTTAATAGCCTTGCAAAAATAATTTAAAAAATCCATACCTTCTTGAGATAGAGACTGTGACTTGTTATAAAATCTGGAAAATATGTAATTCTGCCATATATATTCACTGACATCCCCCACTTCCCACCAAATATATCAATAAACATTTAGATAATGACAATCAAAATAGTTTATTCAGGCAAGTTTTAAAATATTTCTGTTGGTTTCCAACTTTGGGGGAAATATCCATTTTAATCACTTGTTTACCATACTGCTGAAGTTCTTTTTAAACTAAAAAGAATATAGGTATTTTTCAAAATTACACTACTCCAAGTAAACAATCAGCTTGAAAATTTCCTCATCAATTTTATTTTCAATACTTTAAGCAATTTTATTTCCCTAGCTATTTAGCATGACAAAAATAAGCCTTTCTCTTCCAGGCAGGGGTAAATGCTCTGATGCAAGCTTAAATATAACATTCTAGTATCAGTTTTGTCTTCAAAGTCATGACATAATGACTACAGGTATTGTTTTAATGACATAAGACATTCTGTTATTAATCCAACTGTCAGATGCTTACTGACTATTTCATCTTCAAACTTTTTTTTAACCAGATATTTGAACATGTAGTGCATGAGAGGAACACAGTGGAAGAAATATCACTTTTCAAGGAACAAATATTTGCAATTAGCAGGCTTCAGCTTTGCTTCGCTACCTTGTCTTTTATAGCTGGCAGTTAAATCTTTGTAGCATAATTATAAGCATTTTCAACAATATTTTTCTTTTCTTTTTCCTTTTTTTTTTTTCAAGAACCATAACTGAATGATTAGTAAGAAAATAAGACCTATGTCTGAGCAGAACTGTTTTTTACTATAATAGTGTCTTATTGCTAAAATACTTTTCTCTTGTAAAGATTTTCATCTGTTTATTTAGTTTTATTTTTTAAGTTCTCTGATTAAGTTCTCCTTCAGATTTTTTGGTTTTGTTGGTCAGAAAGGTCCATTTCTTTCCACTCACGTTCTCAGGTCTAAAGATTTTCTGCACTGTGATGGTTACAGTCCATCAGTCTGTCCCTCTGGATGAGCGTGGCTTAAAGAGACCTCCTCATCTCATACACCACCATTTTAATGGCTTCAGGATAGGATCTTTGTCATGAGCTGATGTTTCCAGCAAAAAATAAATACAATTATTGTGAAAATTTTATAAAATGGATTTCATAAAGTGGAAATTGTGAGGCACAAACGCAGGTGAATTACACTAAATACAATTCGTACATGTAAATGTTACTGCCACACAAGATGGGGAATGTAGTACATAAAAAGGAGGAAGATTTAATTATATTTTTTTGCCCATTTCTGAGAATAAAGATTTGGTAGCTATTAGTTTCTGCATGCTTCTTCTGAACAGAAACACCTCAGTACACATTAGCACTGATAAACCAAACAAGTACACCAATAAAAAATTAAACCTCCAATTAGCATTATAAATTCTAACAGATGAAATATTGGTACAAAGTCTGAGGTACCATCTTTTTTTAAATGTAGCCCATCATATTTATCAAATTGAATCCCATGGAATCTTAAACAAGTCAGAGAAATCTGTCATGAAGGGAAGGGACAGGTTCTAAGAAATTGTATTATAGCAAAGGGGCACTGTTAATTTTAATGGACACCTGGAAGAACATGTGAGAAACAGAGAGGGAATTTTCTACTAGGTATTTTGACAGGTAAATCTTAGAATCTGTAAAAAAAATCCAATTAGAAAGGAAATTTAATTAGCTGCTTCTTCTAAAAAAAAAGGGTACAGCATCTACATGTAATTTTGGAAATTATTAAATTCAGGGCCTAATTATGTTATTTCTTTGCAGTTCCAGTTACATCCCTCACTAATGTCTAGATTATGGCTAGATATTAATTGAACAGTAATGAGATGAAAGAGCTCCAGAATTCCCTTCCACTAATTCAGGCAGTCATCTCAATGTTGTTTTTCCCAGTGAAGTGCCTGTGCTTTGCAGAGACTGTCTGTCTCTCAGTGAATTGTTGCAGCCTTGAAAAGCTAACTAACTGCAGCTCTAAATTGTTCAGACCATTAATTTTCTCTCAGTCTGTTAAAAGTCAAGGATCAATAAGCTGTACCCCAGTAAAGGGCTGCAATGCCAGCTGGCTTGCCAAAGGTCCGTATTCAGAACCCAAAATCTGGGCCATCACTGAATTTACGGGGCTCTCATACAAGCAGCTGTGTTGGGATTTTCTTATTTGTCAAATCACACTTCAGTCTCTCAGATCTGCATGCATGTGAATTAATCAACATTTAACAGTTGCCAGGGTGGAACACAGAGTCTATCATAGAATCACAGAATGGCTTCAGTTGGAAGGGACCTTTAAAGTTCATCTGGTTTCAACCACCCTGCTGTGGTCAGGGATATGTTTCACCAGATCACATTGCTATAAGCAGCATCTAGCCTGACCTTGAACACTTCCAGGGCTGGGATATCCACAACTTTTCTGGGAAACCTGATCCAGTATACCGCTACCCTCATCTTAAAAATTTCTTCTTTATAAGTTGTCTAACTGAAAGACAGACAGAAAACTTCAAGTGACAAAAAAAGTTTAATTTGAGGACTAATCTAAAATGATCCTGATGTTCAGTTTTTTCATCACACCTGAACATACACCCCCACACACCTAAAACAGTCACCTTATGAATTGCCAAAGAACTGGACAAAACAAAAAAGTTCACACAGCCCCAAAAGTTCTGGGCTCTGTTTTACAAAACTTCATGGAATAATTGTTCCATACAGTGGTTAACCATCTCCTTGTTAAATACGATTCATTCTGATTACCTAATGCCACATGGAGTCTGCTTAGGACCGATAAAAACAAAGCCATGTTTACAACCTCTTTTCTGACACACAGGCTATGCCTATTCCAGTAAACTCAGATTTGTGAAGGAATATTCCTGGGCCTCTCAAAACAACTTCCCATATTGCAGGAAAATTTTGGAATCTAACAGAAAGCTTAAAATACAGGGTGCTTCCTGATGCATAACTCTGGAATTGCACAGAAGACATCATGCCTATACTCTCACTACCCTCAGTACATGGAAATAACTTTATCAATCAGTGATAAAGCTGGTGCCAGTTCCCAGTCTACAGGACAGTGCAAGAAGGATAGTGCAGGTTACATTTGTTTTCTCTGCTTCTTCCTCCCTGTTTCTTAGCTATCTTAGTCTCCACTGGAAGTAGAGAGGAGCAAATAACAGTCTGTGCACTTCTCACTTCTTTATAAACTCTTTGATCTTATGGGAAGAGGCAACAATCTTCTTCAAACTCTTGAAAGCAAAAAACAAAAGACAATCTGACATCACATAAATTGAATGGGGGTTTCATACAATAAAAACAGGCTAACATCCCCTGATTTCCCAGTGGAGTATTCTGCAAATCTATCTCATTGAAAAATGTTATTTTTACTTTTTTTTTTTTTCTTAAACCTTTCCCAATCAAGAACTCTGCCTTTCTTGGCTATGAGCAACTACACAAATCCTTTGCACCTTTTCAGGATGGAAAACCCATTGACACTAAAATTCATGTTCCAAATAATATCCAGAGTCCATCTGGTTCATTGATCTAACATAAGCTAGCATCAGATGATATTACAGGTGTAAGAAATCCCCATGTAAACAAGACAGCGTTCCCTATTACTCTGGAATATTTTTATTCTTTTTCAAGGAAAAATCGTGTCAATAACAATTATGACTAAATAATTTTTCTGAAGTACAGAAGCTAGAAAAAGCTGCAACGGTATGTCATAGCACTTGAAGAGTTGTCACCAACTTCAGTTACCTATAAGTAGCTTTCTGAATAGTGAGGCTTGAATTTTTTTGATTACAACATTGAAAATCAAAATAGCATAGCAAAAATGAAACAGAACTGTGAAAATAAGATGAAATTTCTTTTCATCTGAACTTTTTCTTTTCCACATTGCTCACGCACGGGATCACACATGATACACAATCATATTTTACCATATGAATTATGCATTTAATTTTATCTTTTGTCAGTTGAAAAGAGTTCTGCTAAAAAAATATCCTCCCTAAAAGTCAGTTGTTGGTTTTATATTTAAAAAGATGCTGCAAGGAACCGTATGAAAGCTGGGATTTCCATTACAAAACATGTTCAGCAGCAATGCTACCCACATTGGTAGGTAGCATATAATTTATAGATACTGAGAGTGTTTAAACTCTCAAGTTTTTTTAAATGAACATTGCTAAAATTATTTTAAAGATAATGTGAAAAAAAAACCAAACTGAAAGATTCTTAAAGACTTTTTCTCTATTTATCTGGATGAACAAATTAGACAAACACAATTCTAAAGGAGTGATAAACTTTTGCTCCAAGGGAAGTACTGTTAGAGTTATTTCCCACCTCTCCTTAAATCTTAGTCTAAATTTCAGATAATAATCTGTATGTGTTACATAAAACTATAGGAGGTGAAGAAACAATATTCTACTCAATTGTTGGCTTCTGAGGAAGCAAATGATGATTAAAAAATAGACATGACTCTGTATTCCTGTACAAACCCTCAGATACTCTCAATAACAACTTAATGCTTTGAAATAAATATGTAACTTGCTATCATAACTTGCTGAAGCCAAATATCAAAGTATTTATTAAATAAGACTTCCAGAAATACTAGTAAATTATAAAATGACGGGTTTGCTAATCTCAATGAGCACAAACAGAAGCTGCCATCATTCTAGCTTTTGACTTATTTGTGCACTGACACATTACATGACAGAGCTATATGGGTTTATTTGCCTCTACTATTCATGCCATAAATATTAAGCTATATATACCTTCTTCCCATGTACACATTCTAAAATTTGGTGAGAAGAAAAATATTACTGAGGCCCTATTAAGTCCAAGAAACAATCATGGAGTATCACAGCACTTTTTACTAATTATTATAGAAGATTTAATGGGGTAAGCTTAGTTAGATGGAGCTCTGCCTGGGATTTAACAAACCTTCTCCTCAACACACATGTACCCCTTATAAAGTGTAGATTCATAATTCTTCATCTCCAGAATCCACCTGTGTAAATGATATGAGGCTGACTCATTGCAACACTGAATTGCAGATGAGTCTATGTCACTCTTTACCTTTAAATAGTGTCTCTGTAATGCATATATATGCTCTGTTGCAAAACCAAATAACCAATTTAATCTCACTGTTTTCAGCTGCTGAGGGTTAGTTAATTTATTCAATATTGAAAGTTGCCATAGTAGCCCCTTTAAGCCTTAAAATACATCACTGATGTCTATAAATGTTACAACTGTGTATAATGATTTGCTAGGAAGAAGTAATTGTTTCAAAGAAGGCATAGCTTTATGATTTATTATATCTGTGCTTATTTTGATTTTAATCAATGCCATGGTCACTAGTGATAAACTTTTTATAATAGTAAAAATTCAAGTAATTTCCAAGTTATTCCACCAGCTTTTCATTGTTCAAGTTGATAAATGCAGGTCTGCAGAGTTTGTTGGCCAAGGAAAGAACTCGAAATTACTATATGTTCTGCTCAGAAAATGTTGGATCATACTTTTCCCACATTCCTGTTTTGTAGAATTACATTAGGGTGACAATGATCCCAGACAAAACAGCTGGGAAAAAAATTATGTGGGAGGCAAGCAGCACATGATAATACAAATTAATATAATTTTAGAGGAAAAAAGTTCTTCTAAAATTTAATAATATAAACAGAGCTAGCAAAAATAAATTTAATAGACATTTGTCAGGCACCTGAGTTAGCACTCCATCAAATTCTACTAGAAATGATACTACATAAAATGGATGTAGTAAATAGAAAGTGCATTTATCAAATAATGGAGAGTCATCTGTTGCAGAATATTTAACAGAATTTCAAATAGATTTGTGACCTAAGTGCTCTAAAACAGTTGTAAAATAAATTGAAATATGACATAAGTAAAATTGCATATTCCCTACAAGATAGGAAACTGTATCCTCAAATGCAACAACTGAAAAAATTACTTAGGAGTACGAGAGATGACTAACTGGTAGTTCACAGAGTGAACTGAAATGCTCAGATAACTGCCTGAAAGGAGAAATTTTAAAGTCAATCTGTTAGACAAATCAAAGAAAAAGCTAAGAGAGTGGCTGGCTACAGTATGCAGCTCTAGCTGCATCGTTTATAGTTTATATGCATCCTCATATGAGAGAGTATTTGGAGGACAGCAGGTGCTTGTATCCAGCAGATAAGCACCAAAAAATATAAAGTGTGAAGATTTGAAAAAGATAGATATATATGAGTGTTTGTGTGTTTCTCTTTATAGCATACAAGGATGAATTACGTTCCTTGTAACTGCCTGTCTGTACATTAAAACATGCATCTTTTTGAAAAAAAAAATATAGCTTCTCAAAAAAAAACGAAACCAAACCAAAATGAAAGCCACCACAGCCTTATAAATTTTTGTATAAGCATTCAGATGAGAGTCATGAGCAGCAGAGAAATCTAACTATGTAGTCATTTCAATACATTTCAGAGTAAACATTCTGCTTTCTGAGACTAATTACAGCTTTTCTGAGGTGGAGAGTTTTAACTAAGTGAAAGCTATTTCAAGAACTCCGTTTCTTTAGACTAAATTCTAGAGGCTAAGTGCTGATTAAGACATACTGAATCACAGAATTGTCAATTTATAATCTCAGACTCATGTTCTTTTTTTCCTGAGATACAGATGAGAAAAAAGAAGGTGTGCTTTCAGGCTTCTACGTAGATACAAGAGACCACTTAGACTTACTGTTTAATCATAAAATTAATTTTTCTACTGATACATATTTAAGTATGTTTTTCTTTTCTACAACATAGACATAGGTATGTCTAAACCACAGAAAAGCACATAAACCTGGGCAGCAGAAACCATTCCACTATGATGATAAATCCAGAGCAAGGTATTCTGAGTTTACAGCTGTGCAGTCTTCTCTCCAGAGCTTGAGATCCATTACTAAATTGTTCTGTGCACTCAGCTAAATTCCATCATGGTTTGATTATCTCTACTTTGTAATGACGTGGTCAGCATAACCACACTAAAAAGAAAATACTAACTGAGAAAGGCAATGGTCACTATTTTTAAGTGCGATCCTGCTTTATGCACATGTTTTTCAGTGAATGTAAAAGTTTTAGACCACTCATCAGCAGCTTGTTCAGAGCATGTTTTTTTATTAATCTGAAACATGGATGCTGGTTTATTGAAGTGTCTGAAATCAACTGGAAGGGATACTTTTTGAGGGTGTGTAGACTTAATTAAGCACCAATCCTTTCATACAGTTCTTCTTGTCCCATTAAACAGCAACTGTGAGGTCACTAAATGCTCAAAAAGGCTCACTCATAAATGTCATGAAGTTCCAAAGTGTAGCAATTTTAAATATACTAAAAGCATTGTCTTGTCCCTGTGGTTCTTAGAGTAGTTGGCCCAATTGAAATCCAGCTGTACTTAAGCTTGGAATTGGTACAACCCAATATAAAATATCTAGAATGTGAAATCAGTACTTCTTTGACATTAGAAATGCTTTTCAAAGCACTCAGAACTGCTGAAGCTTGATGTTCCCTGGTGATCAGCAGAGTGAAAGAAAACACACATAGTTTTTAGTATGGGAACTGGTCTGAAAAGTCACAGAATGATTTATGAGAGAATAACTGTTTGTTCCACATTAAAAAAAATTCTCCAGATGAAAAGGCTGACAAGGTCAAGAATTTTATCTGCATCAGAGAGGATAAATGAAAATTTTAATAAAGCTTGTGGAAATGCCAGTATCTCTCTGTTCAGGATATGTCTTAATTAGGATAAATAGAACTGATTTTTGTGATGGCCCTTTTGGCTAAGCTTGGAACTAAGGCTACTTAAACCATCTCTTTATGATAATTGAAGAAAGTTAAAAAAAAAAAAAAAAAAAAAAAAGGCACGTAGATGATGTAATGTTATAGATGATACAGATTATTTATGATATATTAGAGATACTTCATACACATGATACAGATTATATATATATATTTATATATATAATGAGTGAAACAAAAGTTTCAAGAATTAATTTTGTTTTCATAAAAATGTGCAAGACCTAGTGCCAGACAAAAGAAGAAGAAAAAACCTAAGGAAAATCTATTTCTTTTTGATTTTTTCAATAAAAGCCTGTTGACTTTTCATTTTCAAATTGTTTTGTTTACATATTCCATTTTGGTTTGTTGCTTTGAAAACACTATGATCTCAAAGGAACACATGATTTATTATCAAACAAAACTTATTATTATCTTTGATCTGTCTTCTAGAATGATACTTGTATGCTGAGACAGCTTGTATGATACTTATATGCTTATCTGTTATCAGCAGCTATATGTAAGGAGCTATAACTTTGAATAAAGAGATTTTACAGGGTTGGTTTTTTGTTTTGTTTTTTTTGTTGCTGTTGTTGTTTAGAACTACTTGTTTGGTTCGTGGTTTTTTTTATTCATCGAAATAAAACAGAGTATTCACAAGAATGATCAGTGACTACCAAGTAAGTGGATCAGATAAAAAGAGGTGTCTAGATTCTGTGAGGTCTATCAGATGCTTTGAAAAGGGACCATTCAGACTTCATTTTCCCAAAATGTTAGAACAGTTATATTAAAAGCTAATGTGAGCTAACTACCACCATTTGTAGAAGTTAAATACCTGTCATAAGCCACAAGCTAAGAAATTAATTTAATATGACTCTGATTCTTTGATATTACAAAGATTAGCTCAGGGAGGCTTTATCCTGAATGCTGCTGTTGCTGATAGCTCAGGTGCAGAAGAGACTCTCAAGATCTTGCCTCCAGCACACACAAATTAATGGTTGGTATCTCAGCTCTGCGCCCCTTAAACTGATTTCCCAATAGCAAGACAATTCTACAGTGTCTATCTCCAGTCTATTTCAGTTCCTTTTGTGCAATTCACTCTTAACTGGCTAATTTGTGATTACAATTAAATAACTTCACTTATTCCACAGTAAAATCAGTACAGTAGCTTTTGGGGGGGTATCAGGATTTTCTACTTATTGTTCTCATAGATGAATGATGTACCTTTTATTGCAGACCTTGATTATTTTCAACACTGCTTTTTTAACTGTATAAATAATCATCTAATTTCAGTTTATTGAGCAAGTAAATTAATCCCTATGGTGTAGATCACATGGTGATGAATACAGCAAGTGCTTTTTTAATGTGCAAGGCTTTTGCTTCCTTTAGAGGAGTTAAAGACAGTATTATTTTCCAGCTTCTCCAACAGTAAACTGAAAGAATTCTCTGCACTACCTGCTTAGTAGTACATCCAGCATATCCTTTGGTAACATTAACAGTTTTTGTCCTTCCAGCTGAATAGTTAGTAAGCTATGTTCTCTGGGAAGATACTACCATTTAATTACTTATTTTTTTAATAGAGAAAACTAAAGATTGCCTCCTGACAGCAAGAGATACATTGGCCATGCAAAATTTAATGCATTACCCAATCTCCTGAAAAGAAGTTGATCCTAAAGAGGTACTAATCTCTGTAGAGATTTCAGACAAGAAAGAGCATCTCTTTCGCAAACAGGTTGCATGTAAACCAGCAGCTGGAATATAAAAGCATGCTCCTGGATCAATACATTCTTCTTACATGTTGAAATATCACCTCCACCTTCTTACAGAGGCCATTTGAAGATTCCAGATAGCTTGTAACAATGCCCAAGTCATCCTTTTCTAAGAAGAATTCATGCTACCAACCTACCAAGGAGATTGCTGTTTATACCTTGCTAACATGCAGGTGAATCAGTAATCTGTTGATTTAAATACAGAAAAATTCCGGTATTGCCTATCTTCAGTGCCATTACTACATAGCTGAGACTGCTTTCATATATCAGGTCCAATCACCTCTTGATCCCATGGCATGGACCAGACTGACCATACTATTCACCAGTCACACTGTTGCTCACTTAATTCTGCATTGTGCTCTCCCACCTGCTGGGCCTGGTTTCCTGACAGTTTCCATAAGACACATCCCCTTCCAAATCTGAGCATCCAACATTGAAAGCTAAGAAAGGTATTACCTAAAACTAAAGAATGTTATTTAAGAATATCCAATGTGATTATTTATTCAAGTAGTCAGTTTAGATGCATGTATTATTTTTAAATTTATGAATTGAGGGGTTTAGCTTCTCGTTTTATAGCCCATCCTTGATGAATTAACCTCCAATTGAAATGTTACGCTTCCTTTGGAAAAGCAAATATTCCACTCTAGAGGAAGAATTAAAACAGGATAATTTTTCATACCTGAATTCTATAGTACCCATCTGCCTAGACTGGCCAGGAGATGAAAGGTCTTCATTCAGATGGAAGGCTTCTAATTCACCATTGATGAAGCATCTCAACCAGATAAATCAAGGTATGTGTTCCTAAACTGCATCACTTCACAATAGCCACAAATAGCTGTTTGCCTGCAAAAGTAAAGGTATACCTTGCTACATGCAGTATGAATGGGATAACAAAACTGAAACTGCTGCAGAGAGAGTTTCAGCCCTGTAGGAAAGAGAAAAGGGAGAAACAGGTTGGTGGTCATCCACGGAGAGAGAAAGGAATGCAAAGAACTAGAGATTTTTTGGAATAAGGTGTTGGCTGTGGGCTGAAGCTGGAAGTCTTCAGAGAGGTTTGGGATGGAAATAGTCTGATCCCTCCTGATGCTAGTTCTTTGAGTTTCTTCTTCCTCTGCTCTTTTTCTGTTAGAAGATGCTCCACAGCCCTGGGACACTTACTGACCTTGCTCACTCAGCACTTCACTTGCAAGGCAGGCTTTCTGTCTGCCACAGGAGGACCTGCTAAACCAATCAGCCTGTGATAAAGCAGAAGAGAGGTAGCTCAGTTAATAGTTTTTTTTCTCCCTGCTGCCTGCCCTCTTTGCAGGACCACAAGCTGTTACTGCATACCATATCACTGTCCCTGAGAGAAGCAACCACCCACCTGCATGCAGCTACTTCTACCCCAACAGGCTCCTCTGCCTACTCAGAGAAACTTCACACTGGAAGTGATGAATCCCCACCTGTGGCAAAACAGAGAATGCAGATCTTACTCAAATAACCAGCCATTTAGTAAGTCTCAGTTGTTATTAATTTCCAATCAAGAAGTAATGTGCTTGCAGAAGAATGCAATATTGAAGCTCAGCAGGTAGTCCAGTCTTACTCCTCAGTGAAATAGGTTTTGATAGAGGCTGAGATGTGCCACTATGCTTTGCAGAGGTTAGAGTCCTTGTAAATCCTTCCTGAACAGTACTTGAAAAAACACTGTATGTATGCTTCCTGATCTGAGACTACTGAAAGGATGCAAATCATAGTGGTTAAATGTCCATATGAAAATAATATAGTTGGTTCACAATGGGAATAAATGAGCAAGTTCTTCCAGTATTATTTCTTTGAATTATATTAAAATAAGAAGAGCATAACCAGAATCATAGTTGTACTGTATAAAAGATGAAAAAGGTAAAATAATTCTGTAAGGAGTATTAAATTTCAAAAAAAGGTAATATTGTGAAAATAAAATAAAGACAAAATTATGACCAACATAAGAGTAAAACTCTTGCAGGTACCAAATTCGATGTCTAGATACTCAAAGCAAACCTGTATAATGCATGAAAATTCCTATACAATGGGCTAAGGGCAGTTATTAAAACAAGAATATTCTTCAGGAAAAAAAAAAAAAAAAAAGAGAGAGAGAAAAAGCTAAAAATTTCCTCAGCTTCTTACCATCTTCCATGCTATAGTCCCAAAAGCTTTTACATTTCTCTGACTGGACACTATTCTGCAAGAACTTCTTAAAATTTGTCACATGTCACATAAACTACACAATACAAAGACTAAATGATGCATACGGAGCACCATGTGATCCAGAACTCTATGTAAAAGTGGGTAGAAAATTAATTTGTAAAAACATTTCACTGATGAATCTATGAACAAATAATTTTCATAGGGACTGTAATCAGTAGTTCTGCATTTTAAATATTAGCTTACTTCATTGATAACTCTTGAGGTTAGTTCAAGGGATAAGATGACCGTGTCAGTGTGGTCATGCTTTATGAATAGATCAAATCAAATGCAAACAGATCAAATGCATTGCTTGCTCCCAACCAGACTGCAAAGTGCCCAAGCAGGAATCTTCACCTAAAGAAAAGCTATTAAAAATAGGGCTAATCAGTAAAGAGTGTTGTGCTTCTTTTCAGATATTTTTAAGCTTTTTCATTTTAAAGAAGATCTGTCTAAAACAGAAATTCTATTTGTAGCTTGTTCTATTTTGTTTTATTTAAGTAGAATTTAGACATTTTTCAGAAGGCAGATACTTTCCACATGCAGTGCTCTGATCTAAACCAGTTTCCTAAAAAATAATAGGCTGTAATTTTTTAACTATCCATCCTTAAGGAGCCTCCCATTGAAGATCTGAGGCAAAATTAGTTTCCCAAATATCATATGGCAGTAGGAAGATGTTTGTCTGGATACCCACCTAGCCAAACAGCCAAACAAAATTCTCAGGAAAAGAAATTTAAAGCCTCCAGTATAACAGATCTACCAAGGGTGTCTGCCAAAATACCAGATGCTCTTACTAGGAAACAGATATAATTTACAGTACTTGCCAGTATTTTCTGGTTGATTTTCTTTCTACCCAACAGTGAAAAGTGAGATTTCAAATATTTACTTGTGTTAGAACAGACACTTTTAAAACAGTTATAAAAATAGAATGCAATGTTTTCTTAATAGAAAAATCTTAATAGAAATGTATTTTAAGATTCATGTCAGTGGAAAAATAAACACCTCAAAATGTTTCACTTGCAACACTACACATTCCCAGCTAATTAGCTTTACTATACAGTTAAAAACGTGCAGAATGATATCAAGGACAACTGTATTAACAATTAGCAAATCATTTGTGATTTATATAGCCAGCTGTCAAAAGGACACAGATGTTCATGTTTTCAAAGTAGTGACAATCAAATAAAACCCTTTATGAAACACCAAAATGTATGCTTATTTGGCTTTCATGTGCTATCACTCTGTATTCTGTAATCATGGCTTCTCATTTAAAAGAAAAAAAAAAAATTACTTGTATGTATCTCTTACAAGGCATAGTAATTAAATGCGGGGCAAAGTTATGTTTCATTTTCCTCATTCGAAAATTTCACTGAAGCAAAACAAAAAAATTCAAAAACATATTCTATGTACAATTTTATATTTAGGAGAATTTATTCTACAAGAAAATGAGCCTGTATGAAAATTACAGAAAACTGTAAGATAAATAGTGAAAGAAATACTTTCTTGTATATTTCCTTTGATACAAATTTCTGGAACTTCAAATCAAATGTTCCTTAAATTCCGTCAATTAAGGGCAAAATTATTACAGTAAGCATGTAAATAGAAACTGCAGAGTATGTCCAATGTGATAAATTCACCCCACTGTGTTATCAGAGAACACAGTTTAATAGGCAACCCAGTTAAAGTTGCCATAACAACACAACAGAATAACTCAACTACTGCAGTGTCAAATATAATCAAATAGAAAAAAATCCGTCAACTATTTGGAAGTCCTTTTGCAACCTGTATTCATTAGGCTTTGTTGTATGTTGCCTTGAAGTACAGTAAAAAATCCTCAGTAATTTGCCTATTAAGTTTAGCAAAGATATTTCTCCAAAGACAATGCAATTTCTAATCCAGAAAAAAAACCATCTGCTGTTTCATCCTTTACATTCTTTAATATTATCAATCAATAAATAAATGGCTCGGACTCAGTAGAAAAAAGCTACCTCACATAAATTTCTTCTCATCTCTGGAAGGCTACAAGATAATTTTTTGGTTCAGAAAGGATGAGAACAATGAGTGACTGATTAAGGAGAAAGACAGCCAATTTCAGTGGAAATGCCAGTAACACAATAAACTTTCATTCCAGACAACACAATAATATGCTGCTTTTTTTTAAACCAACCATTTAGGATATTTCTGATAGCCTATGTATGTGATTTTGCAGAATTTAACATATTTAAGTTCTCCATTAAAACCTCACATCCCTCATCCACTGTGTGAGAAGAGAAAGTGCAGATGAAGAGTAGGAGTCTCATCACCTTGCTGCCTACAAGGAAGCACAGCACTAGTTCCTCAAGATCATTGCATCAAGCACAACCCCATGCTGTTATACTTCTGCCTTTACTCTGTCTCATTTCTTTCTTGCAAAAAGTTATTAGTGAGTAGTTTCTATCCCAGGAGCCTTCTGCATCTCACCAAGGCTGTTGGCTTTCATTCCATTTAGACTTGCAAAGGAAGTTTTCCGTCAACTTGAAGACAGCAAACGCAACACCCAGTGCCTCACCTATCTCAGGCCTAGACAGCAAGAACCCTAGGAGAAGGCTTTCACTGTTTGCTGTTTGCAGATGTGCACCTCACCAATCTAGGGGTAAGTTACTCAGGCAAGTCTCTCTGATATGCCACTGAAGGCTTAAGAAACATGACAGGCTTTGTGAATAATCTACTGTATGCCCAAGTGATGAAGGATGCTTTTACTTATTTATTTATCAGTATCACTTCATCCTCACGTGAAGCACAAGCCCCTCACCTGCCCCTTCTGTTACCTAAACTTGGTAAAAATATGGTCTTGTGAAGGATGGCTAAGGTAATGGCCAGGAGAAGGAGTTTACAGCAAAATAGCTGATAGCATCCCTAAATGACTAAACTTTTGCACCACTCTGGAGACTCAGCTTAAAAAAATTCCCCAGGTAGCTTTCTACAAAATGCAGTTACCACAATGTAACTGCTTTTGGATTACTTTTATTTATTTATTTCAGTAATTACAGGCATTTTGCATTATCATAAAATGATTACTGAATTAATCAACTCTTTCAAGAAAACAAGCTTTGACTAGTAATACTACAATTCAGCATTTATGAAGAGCAGCTCTTCTGAAAGTAAAGACATAGTGTAATTGGTAACTACATCTGCCAGCAATCAACAAGGGATGAATTAGGAATTTTTTAGGAACGTGTATATTTCAAATTGAAAGACACCTAACAGTAATAGTTTTTAGGAATTTGTCTTTTTCTCTCTTGCTAATAAGAATTCCAAAAGCTCTATAGAATGAGTCTGCAAATCCTTTCTTTCTTGTTGCTGCTTTTGTGAACTATATACAAAAACAAATTAAACAAAACTATAATGAGAAGGTTTTAATATTTAACTATGAAGGACAAAATACTTTCTGGAAGATTTGCAAATAAAGAATGTTCCTTGCCTAAAACATGTTACTGGGCAAAGGACTGGAAGATAACTATTATTGATAAGAGTTTTGTTCTTTAGGAAAAGAAGTCTATGCTAATTTGATTATACTATAAAAGCCTACAACATTTAATCTTGACAATAAGGAAAACCAACAGTGTCTAAGACACTAATTTGCAGTCATGATTTCTGCAGCTCCCTAAAGCATCATTGTACCATGACTGAAGGATCATCAACACACTCTACTATTTTAAATAATTTTTA
This sequence comes from Phaethornis superciliosus, assembly GCA_023637945.1. NCBI lineage: Eukaryota > Metazoa > Chordata > Aves > Apodiformes > Trochilidae > Phaethornis > Phaethornis superciliosus. The sequence goes on along the minus strand of JAJQWJ010000003.1, from coordinate 51,871,095 downwards.
TTGTATTTACTAGACAGATACTGAGTAGAAATTTTACAGTTGTTTTTCTGAACATTTGTTGTCTCAGTTCATGTTTCAAGCAGTGAAGCATTTTACACTTTTCTTAAAAAAAAACAACCAACCAACCAACAAACAAACAAAAAACCCCAACCAAAACAAACAAAAATAAACAATGACAAAAAACCACAGCTATCTAAAACTACAGCTTCAAATACCCTCTCTGATTTGTTAAGGTGAATTTTTGGCAGGAATTATCAGAGAACTGTCTGTTAGATACGTCTCTACTAATAACCTAAGCATGCAATGTCACTCTTTGTTATTGAGATCAGACGTATACCAAACTATATATATATACCAGACTATATGATTTAACCAAAGAAACATGAAAATTGCATGATTTCATTCACAGATTAGTTTCACAGAAAAATGCCAGTTGAAATAAACCAAAGCAAGTTCATGAACCATGCTATCAATTATATTTAACAAAAAAATTAATCGCAGCACTGGAAGACTTTACTTGGCATGGTTTGTTTTTCTGGCATAGATAAAGCCCATAAATCTTTAACCTACAACCCCACTTTGCCATTTGTTCTTTTCCTTCTATATTGGACAAAGTTAAAGTAGTTTAGTAGGGCAAGTCATCATGTTTAAGCAGCTCTAAATTCACTCTCCTGTCATACTCATTTTGAGAGGTTCTCTGGTTCAGCCAAAGGGAAAGTCATGGCTTTTAGCATCTTGCCATTTCTACCAATATTTCTTCATTGTTTGTTGATCACTGATAGAATATCACGGAGATCCTCTAGTGCTGTGTACTGCATGTTTGGTGATTTAGAACTAGTTATCCCCCGACAAAGATTCTTTCCCTGCTGATAACTGCAGTGAGTACAGTAATATAATCACCATTTTTGATTCATTTGAGGGGATGATCTACTCACTAAGTAGATCTTGAAGCATTCCCAGTCTAAGACTGAAAATTAAAAGTTGCATACCCTATTTGTAGCAATGGTAAGTGAAAACAGAAAAGGAGGTGCTGAAAACTGAAATTGAATTGAAAAAATAAATACTAAATCTTCAGATAAATCTAATTTGGACCTGTCTTTTTTCGAAACTACTTCACTACTGTGTAAATTCTCATTACAGAGGAACTTTACACACTAGCTGTTGCTAACAGCTACCTATTAACCCTTACCTAGCAGTAAGGGTTAATAACCCCTAGAGACAACCTGCACAATTAAGAAGGTGTCAGTCTTCATGAAGCTCTTGGAATGTGAAAAGAAATGCACCTACTTCTAATTACATCAGTTTTCACAAATGATACTCTGCTGCTTCTTATTACACCATTATTTTGTGCTGTCTGATGTGAATAATGGAAAAGCAGAGCTTTTTTTCAAGAGTTCCTGCTTGAGCTTGATGTTGTTTCAGCTAATTTAAAAAAATAAAAAATAAAAAATTATTCCTTTGATTAGAAGAATGTTCTCCAATAAGAAGAGTGGAAGTCTAGGTAACACTGATAGTTAATGAAGCACTAAATCCTCCTGGAGTGTAGTTACTTCTGACCTGTGAAGCACCTTGGATTTGATGGTGGTTCTCTAGAAGGAAAACAAACTGAAGGAATACAGTGCAGGAATGATTTTTACAGATTTATTTAGATATTACCGACCAATTTTTAATGCAACAGCTTTTAGTACTGATAATTATTTAGGTTCATCAAACTTTCCTCATCAAAAATAGGGTAAGAATAAATTGAAAATCCCAATTAATTTATTTCAAGTATGTACTTGGTTTCAAACATATTCTGGACTACAGATGAACTCATGAATTTTTGATCAAGTAAATTCCACCGTCTTAATTATTTTCAGCATATTTTTTACTGGAAGGATCCGTCTGAGTATAAAGAGTGTCTGTTAGTCTTGATTATCAGAATGCAATTTCAACTGCAAAACTGTTACTCATCAATATACAACACCTAGACTTTTAATAGGCTCTTGTGATCTCTTGTGACAATGGAACCAGGGTAACTAATCATGTCTAAGGATCAATATCTCATATCATCAGAAATTTAAAAAAATATTAGATATATCATGAGGTGCCAATATGGTAAAGAACATAATTACTGGCATTCTTTAATAAATCATCCTAAGTGTTCAAGTATTCCTTTAAAATTTTTATTGATTTGACCACAGCAACAGTTTAAATATGAAAATCCTAAGTTTTTCTAGAGTATAGCATGACAGGATTATATGCTATCTAGATGTTTTCATTGTTCAGCCTCAACTTTCACAACAATGAAAAGGTTGCTGTTATAAAGGCCAGGATTTAATGATACCAGCTGGTTATCTTGTAAAGGCCAGGGTAAAAAGTCAATCTCATGTTGCTTGTGACTGCAAAACTTTGGCAGGAAAAATATTTGCTGTTTTTCCAGCTGACAGAATCCAAGAGAAATTGCTTGTCCTAGACTGTTGCTTTACAAGACAAAAACTGAATGACATAGCAACCTCACATTCCATAACAGCACTGTCTTCTACTTCATTTCATTATGTGAAGAAAGAAGTTCAAGAGCTGTAATTAACCAGGATTCAGAAATACAGGGTATATTTTTTTTATTATTAAAAAGAAGAAGAGTTTCAGTTTTCATTAATCCTGACAGGAATATAACACAATACAAAACACTATGAATAATAGACAACAAACATTTGAAATATTTCTCCTAGTTAGGGATTTCAAAAGTTCCCAACATGTGGAAAATCCTGGAGATCCATCTATAAGATTAAGTGCTTTGCTTCCCTCTTGTATTTGTGGAATATACATAGGGCATTTCAAAAGTTGATCTTTCAGAGGTACTTACATACAGTTGCCTTTGTCTCATCTATTTTATGCTTAAAGTGTGACTTTTTACACTTTTTCGATTAAATTTTTCATACAAATTTTAAAATGTCATTATTTTACTGGTAACAATTAAGCAGAGCTCATGTGAGTGAAGTTACTTTAGCTTAGCCTTAAGAATAATGATTCTTATTATAACTATTGTTGCTAGAAGGAAACACTTTGATGAAGACAGAAACATTTGAGAATTAAAATTTGTTTGTAAGAGGTTTGGTTTTTTTCTTGGGCAGAAAATTGGCTGAATATTAGTCATCAGAACCTGAATAATCTTTTCAGAAAATTCCAGTATGTTAATGTTCAGACACAGAGATTGTTTATCTATACCCCATCTCTGCAGTTTTCCAACTGTGTACAGCACTTCCATGAAACTATTGTTTGTACTAAAAATTTTCACATAAAAATCTGCCAAATAATGTCATTGACTTGTTACTTCCCAACCTGTCTGAAACAAGAGATGACTACTGCTGTGTATCCCCTGAAGATCAGAGGAAGACTTAACCCACTAGAAACAGAGCAAATAGGGAAAAGATAGCAAATGTTGAAATCCAAAAATGAGAGTCAGTCAGCCAAAATTTATTCATTATGCTGTGGGGAGGCAGAATACCACGAGATGGATTTTATGTGTGAAAATTGCAAAGGAAAGGAGATTTAAAATTGTTATTACTCTGTCAGACGAGTATGCATTGGAGGAAGAGGTGAGGAAAGACAAAGTAAAACACCACCTGATCCTGATAGAAGCTGAGATCAGGAAGGAAATATTACAGGATATCAGAATAGCACACATTACAGGATAGAGCCTGGTTAAATTTCTAAGCTTTAAAATTTCTACTTGCAATAAAGGAAAGGAAGATGCCAGACTGACATCTCTTGGAAGCCTGAACTGAAGACAAATATCCATTGCTGGGAATACAGAAAGCATGCTGTGTTTGCTTGATCTGGATTTTTGAGAGAAAAGGGGATTCTGGGGAACAATTACTAAAACTATTAAGGAAGCAAGATGTTGCCAACAACATAGTTGAGGATTGTGTCTCCAGTTTTTCTGGCTCTGCAGTAATAAAAATAAATATAAATCATAAAAAACCTAGAATCTAACTTTTTGTCTTGCTAAAGGCAAACTTTGTCTAATATTGGAGGGAAGGCCAGCTGAAAAGAATCAATTTAGTGTCCTCTCTCCCTTGCAGGTAACAATCCAAATAAAACAATAATAATAAACATTGAAATAAACCAGACCCCAGGATCTTCTGGGGGATCTAAAAACTGGAAAGTGCCACCTCTAGACACCACTGGAGTAGGCGGTGTCACTGACTGTCATTTCCATTAATTTAAAATATTCCTACATAATCCTATAGTGATTCCAAGCTCCCAGGAGTAGGAATTTTCCTGGTGCTTTGCGGGCTTAAGGTGGTGATATTTCTGTGGTGGAAACCAGTTCTGGCATTTTATTTACCTGACATTTTCATAGGTACAAAATAAACCAATTCTGAGGGCTTGACATGCAAGAGCATAACAGGACTTTTTTTGCTTTCTTCATAGAAGAAAGGCTAACAAACCACATACATTCACCTTGAACCCTCATTGGAGGTCTTCAGTGCAGAACTGTTCTTTCAGAAACAAGCTATTAGCTTACAGCAAGAGTGATAACATGGACACAGGGCTGGGGGTGATGGGGACCATTCTCCCAAAGTACACTCTGACAAAGTTTCACTGCAGTTGGATGGGTGAAACATTTTTTCTCAGGCAGTCACTTGATATGATCCTCCTACTTCTTCAAGAGTATATGAGAAATGGGTTTACCTCCTGCCTTCCCTGACTCAAAACAGCCTGAGATGAAAACCTGCACTCAGGGGCAGACAGAACATGGATTTGAGGCTGGCTTTTTGGCAGCACAGAGTTCTAGCCACAAGGAAGTAGACAGTGTGCACTTTCCCAGAAGTACATGTTTTGATCAAGAGAGAGGTGTTTTGACACAGCCTGCTTTTGAGAACACATTACAAAGGGCTTTATTTCATTCCAGTGCAGAACAATAAAAAACTTCAGCACATTAAATAGCATCAGGAAATGAGCTTTTCAATGTCTGCGCAAGCTTTGCTCATCCCACTTTGGCCTGCTCTGGTCAGGTTAAATTATTTCGAACACATACTTACAGGAGAGAAAAAAAGTGTAACAAATACTTCACAATATATAGAACAAAGACTTCACAATTTCTTGTTCAGCATCATTATGCTGTACCACTTCCTGGTTTGGTAGCTCATTTTACATTTTATTTCTTTGTCATATTACTTAAATTCAATTAAAATAAAATATTAGAATTAAAAACCACAATATCTCTGATGCCAGCATCTAACTTTTCCTTGCATTTTAATTCTTTCTCTGATCTGCTCAAATATTTTCTCAAAGCATTGTGAAAGGGCCTTCCTTAGTCACAAACAATCCTGAATATGTTTCCACCCTGGAAATGTTCAAGGCCAGGATGGACAGGACTTTGAGCAACCAGGTCTAGTGGGAGGTATCCACCGGAGTTGGAATTATTGGGGTAACTTTAAGCTTCCTTCTGACCAAAACTATTCTATGATTCTATGACTTTATCTAATAAAGAATTAAAAATTTCCTTTCATCATCTCAGAATAGTTTGATGTGATCTCAGAATCACAGATCTCAGCATAGTTTGATCTCAGAATAGTTTACACCCTACACCACTGGCTTTCTATTGGATATTGTCCTATTTCTTGGATAATAGGGGTAATTCACCTTTCCTATTTATTCCTCATAAATGCTTGATTTTTGCTCTCCTAAATAAGCAGTCGTTTGTCACTGGCATAATTTTCATCAATTCTTACAGAGAAAAGTGACCCAATGAATCCTTCACAAACAATTCTTTATAGCAGACCTCAATATGTAGTGATAGACACCTCGTATATCAACTGGAATGACAATTATGATAAAAAACCAAAGGTCCCTGAAGAAAGAATGCTAACACTTTACCTTTCCATATGCCAATGTGTGTTTTTTCATCACAAAATAGGTTTAAACACATTTATTTTGTTTCACTATCCTTCTTATTGAATTCTAAGTGAAGACACTCATTTAGAGTTTCAAAGGGATTTATATCATTAGAGTCACTCATTTCATTTGGGAAAGTGTTCTCATTTACTTCAAAAGTGACATTTGGGTGACATTTAAAGTTACTGAGTCAATAGATCAGATTTTTTCTTTTCTTTCCCTCAGAAGATAATCCTGTAACCTTGGGGAAAAAAAAAAAAAAAGAAAAAAAAAAGAAAAGAAGGTAAAAATAAACTTTGTCCAGATCATCTGAAAAATCCTGCTTTCTTGGCTATCAGAAACTTAAAGTTTGTTCTGTTTTTGTAACAACTTTGGCTGGTAAGACTTAGGTCCAAATACACCCTTGACATTACAGGTTTTTTTGTCACACTAACACCAACAAATCTGAGCACCACCACTTTAAAGCACTTTTAGTTTGATCTGCTCAGGATACTGTACATAAAACCCAACACACTTTTCAATCAGACTGAGATAAGGAATGTTTGATAACTGGTAGGTATGAGGCAAGTTGCAGAAAACATCTACAGACTTTCTCCTAAAAGGTTGGGTTTCTACATTTATGACTCTACACGAAATTAAATCCTAGCCAGCTGCCTTCTGGGTGCACAGGCTCCTACTCCCAAAAGCTTCATACTTCTGCTTGAAGTTGGAAGCACTTTACTCCTCACCTGTTATCTGAACATCTACAGCTGTCTTGCTGCACACACTCAAGGTACTGACAGCTTCAGCACAAGACAGATCTTGCTTAGCAAGGCAGAGCCACCCATTGCCTTCCATCTGGGGTGGTAGCCATGCTGGGACTTTTCCAGCATGCTGGACCAGGTGAAACCTCAGGAGGCGGGGATCTCCTTCCTGCCCTGCTCCATTAGACCTATGATATTGGATGTCTAGCTCATCACATCTCCTGGGAAGGAATAAAAGCTGGAGCTCCCACTTCCTCAAGGGTGCTGTGACCACAGGGTATCCTGCAGCATGGTGATCTGCTCCTTTTCTTTCAGCTGAATAACTTTAAATTGTTTGTAAAGTTAAATCTTAAAACCATTGGTAATAGAATTATGCAGAGAGAAGACACTTCAGGCCTTGCTCCATTTAAAAAGCTCAGGAAATATAGCACTAGAAACAGAGCTGTCTTAGCCTTCTTCAGAGAGAAAGACAAAGCAAAAATGTACAGAGCAATAAACCAGGATGTCATTGCACACAAAATAAAAATGTGCCAGTGTTACTTAAAATGGCAGCCTCTGAAATGGTTATGTTTTTCTAACCACAAACTTCTTGTCCAGCTACATCTAAGGAGGCAAGACTTTCTCCATTTTCATACCTCTAGTGCTACTTCTGCTTGAATTTTATTAGACTGAAATACTTGCATTTTCTAGACAACTGCTTGTCTTATGTTATTGTGGAAGTAAAGCTCTCTTTTTTTTTCCTGCTATCTAGTTGCTGCCAAAAAAACAAGTCTGATGAAGAAACACTACTGTACTTCAGAAGGAAAGGAACTGCATGCTTTCTTTCCTTTTCCACTTCTACTAAATGCTAGAGAACATCAAGCAAGGGACAGAAAAGGATTTTACCGTTCATGCAGCTTTATTCCCCTGCATTTAACTGGATGCTGCTTTTGGCACACTTTCAGATGCTACTTGCAGTTATTTTAGATTTTGATATACATTTGGATTTAGGCTACTTATAACGTTTACTGCATTAATAAGTGACTCTCATTATCTACTGGTTGGCTGCCAAGTAAGATAATCTCTCTTGCAGTTGGTCTCCCATTAGAAAATATATATGTATGTAAAATAAATTATGTTATAAATATACCAGTTAGATTATGGCACAGATGAGAAGGAGGCAGAACTCAGCATGTATACAATCTACAATGAAATCTCTTAAATTATTAAAAATACAAATAATAAAGTACCCTCAAAGTTAGTATCACGCCACTTACCTTTTCATCAGTCATGACCTTCTGAATATCCACAACAAATATCCCCAGGCCATCCAGTCCAGCCACCAGTAGTTTGGACAGAGGTCTTCCTACTTGGTTGTAGTAAAAAAGCAGTAGATGTGTGGCGGTAATTATAGCCTAAAAAGCATCCAAGGAAAAGCATGAGGCCTAGATGAAAGACCATGAGAAAAAATTAGGTTTTAAATTAATGTGGTTATTAGCACTTTGTTATTGGGCAGGTTATTGTCCACATGTCAAGTCAAAGCAAGACTTTAATTTTCCTACCAACTTCCTATACCCACTCTGTCATATAAGTATCTATACACACAGCCATTTTACATACAAATATTTCAATAGAGTAAAAAAGGCAGATTTACTTGAACAGAAAGGAGGGAGTCCAAAGGGTACCACAATGAAGTATGGGTTTTTTGCCCTAAAGTACTCTGATAGTTTTGTACAACATGACATTTGTAAAAATCAGAAAAGCCAAATAAACAAATCTACTGACAATTGCACTACATTTTCAAGCTGCAAACTAGCAGTTAGGGATAAAAAACACAGACAGGACTGATTCATTTATTCATTGGCAGGCAAGGTACTTGCTAAAATGCATTTCAAGAAAATAAAAAAATATATTCAGAAACTATAATCTCCTTTTTATTTTTCCTTTCCCCAGAAGTAGATGAAAATGAGTTACAGGATGGGAAGAAGTTGGCAGGTCTGGATAGGTAGATACTTGTTTTATCCAACAACTAGCTGACAGATGCTGTCATTTCCCCCCTACCTTCCAAGCGAAGATAAAAAGGGGAATAAAGGAGACTTCAAGGATGCAATAAACCTAGGATAGGTTTAATGAAGTAGTAATAATTATAGTGAATTACCAATATATGCAAATATGTAAATATGGAACCCATACTGTTCAGTTGGTAATTACTCCCCAACCACAACCAGAGGTCCCAAACTAGACTTGGCAGCAAATGGGGGTGTCTGAGTCCAGGGTCCCAGGACCAGGCTTCAACAGTCCCTTAACTCTGGAACATAGTGACAAAAGATAGGAAATGAAGACCAGAATGAGCCTACTACCTATAGCTATAGCCTAGTCTAGAAAAGCAAATATATATGAAGCATAATCAACACACTGGACTGCAACCTGATATTGGAAGGGTTTGTTGGCTTTGATTGGTGGAAGAAAAAAATTATACAAGATATAACGATACAAAACATAAAGTCATGGTTATAAGGACTAATAACATTGTAAGTTCTGGTCTTGCTGGAGTTAGAGGAGAAGAAAGAAATGGAGGACTTGAACAGCCATGAAAAATAAATTTGATCTTGGAATGTCTCACTGAAATGGTTTTAGGAGCACTGGAAAACATTAATGTCTTTGTGTAAATACATCGTAACGCTGCACCTGCTTGGGTTTACATTACACAGCAGCACAGGCCCTGCTGGTAGCTGGTTGCCTTAGGTATATCAGTCAACAACAGACCAAATCACTCTTATTTCATTGTGATTTAGTTCTCCCATATGTCTTACACACCAATTTTTAAAAATCTTCTTGCTTCCTTTGCATGTTCCCCTTCTAAAAACCTTTTAGAAACCTTGACTTTTAACTCTTAAGAGTTCCAAGCAGATGATTCAATTCATTTCTCCATCTGTCAGAAGGACTCTTCTCCCCAACATCAAGGAATCAGTCAGGGATAAATAGCTACATATGTCAAGATTTAGTATATAGCAGAATATCCTGTGACTGAAAGTGTTGGGAAGGTATACACAGCCTAGGCTTGTCTCCTTGTCCTCTCTCTGCAGAACAATAAAATTGCAGCCTGTCTTTATCTCTCAGGAGAGCTATAGAAGTTAATTGGGAAGTAAATTCTAATATGTCCATTAACTTTTTGATTATAAAGGAAAATAGTATCCTTGTTTCCTTGGTTACTTGATTTGAAATAATAAAAAAAGTATTAAGTGCCTGATCTGCAAGTTTAGTCTTTTAACATAAAACGTAGAGTGGGTTTACGCAGCAGTGATAAGGTAATTAGAAATATGGAAATAACTTTATTAAAAACTCAGCTTCTCTGAGTCAGATGAAAAAAAAACTAATGCAACAACTAGACACATTTTGGGCCCTCCTGGGTAAACATTCTGCAAAAATAATTGCTTTCTTTCATCTGCAGCTAACACTGAGACAAGCAGTAATGTCCATGGTAATTATCAGTGGGTTAGTCATCTGCAAATACCTCTGGCAATCAGAACAGAAGTTCCTAAGAAACAGTTTGAATCTCCCCTGGCTCCCTCCATCTAGGTGGGGAAGCAGCTGCTCTAATTGCTCAAACATCTCTGGAGATCTCCTGATAAGTGGATAGAAGCTACTGCAGCTTCCAATACTAGAAAGATGCTGGGGACAACCTGATCTTCCCCAGGGATGAACCTGGCAGCTATGTTTATTCACTCCCAATCACTCTTTGGTAGCTATTCAGAACACGGGCCCTTCACACCTCTACCTGGAATACAGGGCACTTCCTAGTTGTGCCCTGCCTGCCTTCCAGAAGTCTCTTGACCTGTACTGAGCTTAGTTTGAGTTTGGTGGCCCCTTAAACACCATACAAATTGACCCTTTAAACAAAGTTCATGCTCTGGTGTACCGTGAATTCTTGTCTGGAGTTAAGTGATTCTTCGTGACAGATTAATAAAACATTTCTACTAAGCTGATTACACTCATCTCAGTGCCAAACCCCTACCTCATAATGCAGCCAAGACTATTCACATACAAAGTGCATTCCAGCTTCATCTGCAGAACACCAGAAGGCTTGGTGTACAAAACAAAGGATGAGAACACTCATAAATCGCAAGAATATAAACCTCTGGGAAATCATTACTATTTAAACTAGACGTCTTGGTTGGGGTTTGTTTTGTTTTGTTTTTGTGAGGTTTTGGGGAGGGTTTTAAGCATGATAAATCCTATATATAAAAAAAGAATTATTTAAATGTTTGAACTGTTGTGGATTCTTAATTTACTACCATGATGATGATCAAAGCTTAAAGAGCTGATAGAACTGACCAAATCTCTACTGATGGGTTTTACAGAAGAATCAAAAATTTAAAAAAGCACTGATTGTTTCAAGACTGTGAATGAAGCAAATAAAACTTTTCTTTTTAGTTTTATTGTTTTACATAGTCACATAAATACGTCACACTTATATACAAAGTGCTACACTCTGAAAGATGTGTATGAAGATTTTTCAGAAAAGCTATTGGACTGGGAATGTTGGCTCCTCACTGTTTTGAAATGCCTCACAGAATAAGGTTTTCACAAGCTCTTCGGCTACCACCAGGTCTTTGTGGAAGGAACAATAACCAGTACTTTTTAAACTACTGGTTAACCATTTCTGGAAATGATTGTTTGAAATATTTGATAAATGTTTTTTACACAAAATACATGTATGTAGACCTATGTATCTATATGAAACATCTTCATTCATTCCAACCATGTTGTTGAAGATATTGCCACTACTCACTTAGGAGAAGACTGCTTTCAGAAGACAAATTATTTTGGCTGGAGACCTTGACTGACAGATCCTCAGACTGTTTCAGAACCGACTGACTCCTCCGTCAGACTTGAAAACCTGAGTCAACTTTTGCAAGGGCAAAAAGTGGGACATGACTAGAATTTTGGGTCCTGATTCCAAAATTATAAGTCTCCAATACCTGCTTGTCATATATTCAGCACGAAAGCTTATAAAGTTTATTCTAAGCCCCTGGATCTGTCTGCAAACATCCACATTTTACAAAAGCTGGAATGACAAGAACAAATGAGAACCCTTCCCCGGGGATCTGCATCTCCACCATGGCTGGAGAGTTTTCCAGCTCACGTCCTGACTTTCCCACAGTGTTCCTAGCCTAACCACTGATACTTGTGAGACTGAAAAGAACATACTTCTGAAACTGGAATCATTGATGGTCTTTTGAAGACATTGGATGATTTTATGAAAAAAGTTGTCAATTTTCTTAACTTATTTCATGTGCAACTTTGAAAAGATATTTTCTTTTTTGGGGGCAGGCAAAGTGAAAAGTAAAATTACTAGAAAGAAAAATGGTTCTGTCCTGTCTCAAACCAAGCTATTAGCTTTCACTTTATACAGTAGATTAAAGACATTTCTTCTATGCTGTTCAAAACAAGTTATGTGGCCTGACTTTCATGATAAAGCACAGCGTGGCAAAAAACACTTTTAAAAAAAGTTTTAATGTTTTCTTCATGAGAGGAACACATCAGAAGAAAGAGCTTGGCTTTGTACTCTTCTGCAAGGTACAGAAATCTCAGCTTTGTTAGTACTGTGATTAGGCACAAGGTTGCTCTGGTTAGAGAAAACTGACTGCTGATGCCACCTGAGCAGGTTTGGCCTCCTGTGTGACACCAGCAATGTGTGTCACCTGCAGCTCCCCTTCCAGCTCCTGGGTGTTCATAGGCTCTGAGCTACCCTGGCCCGCCCTGACAAGGCACATATGTCAAGTCTCTCTGATGCTGTCTGTGTAAATTTCTCACCAAGAGCAGAACTGTGCCTCAAGCAAGCAATATGCAAGGTTTTTCCTGATTTTGCATTTTGCCTAAAATAGCCTTTTTTTCTTTTCCTGTCAGAGCAATTTTTGAAGTCTTCTTCTCATCTCTCTTCCCCTAAGGTAGCTCAGAGCAGGTATAAAATAGCAATTTTTCTTTTGGGAAACTACCTTTTGACTGTTCATGAAAAAAATTGCATGCTAAAGCAGTGTGTTGAGTAAACTAGGGCAATCAGCTTGCTCCTTAGTCTGAAAGGGAGTTTATTCCCCAAGTGCAGGAGAAAAATGAAATTTATAGCACTGCTCTAGTGACAGAGACAGACTGCAATACAGGATATCTGCATTCAGTTCATACCAATTTCCCCTGTGAACCTAGACAAGTAATTTTCCCTTACTCTCCTTTTTCCTTAATTATAATAGAGAGCTACTCCAGGTTAATTATGCTGCCAAGTTACACCAGCTCCTTATTGATGTTACTTAGTCAGCCTGTCATGAATTTGAGCTATAAATTATCCTTGTTATGTACCTGCATTGCCCCTGCTCAGCACTCAGACCCAAAAATAATAATAATCTATTAGTTTCTTGAAATGCTAATTTAGAGCCCATTTCTGAAAAAAAGTTTCAAAATGCATCTCTGATGACCATGGAAATAGATATTATGGTTTTAAGAATAAAGAGCTTCATCTGAGACAAGAAACCTGGATATTAATCCAATCTCAATTTTAGATAGCAAAATTCCATCCAGTATGTTTTCATATATTTTTTTCACTGAATACAGAGTGCTAAGGCTGCATAGAACATTCATGTTTTCACCTAAGAACTATTCAGAACATAAATATTTCATTAGACAAAAAAAAACCAACATTAACCTCTTGCTTGTCATTCGCATGAACACAAGAATTTTTTAAAATGCGTCTTAAAGATTAAAAACCAGGTGATTTCATTATCTTTAGCAACACTGTCAACTCTCCTGGCACTGAGCAGCTATGAATAACCATTAAAATAATTCTAGAAATTTTGAGTAGTAAAGTTACAAGAAATAAAATAAGGTATTATTTATTTATTCTAATTAATGTTTAGAAATAAAATTGTCTTGATTTTCTTTTTTCAAGAATGAGTTTTTGATCACAGCAGAATTTTTCACAGCCTTTGGCCATGTAGCTAACCTATGATCTATATAAACATTTTACAGCAAAACTCAGGAAGCTAAGGAATTTTTCACAACCATGTTAGCCATGTAAATCTAAATTCTTAAAGTTTTTCTTTTCCTCTTCTGAAAATCCTCGTCTCTCAGGAAAGTAGCTCTCCCAGTATGAGAACGTACCATTACAATGACAGATACACAAAGCAAACAGATATTAACACAATGCAAAAACCTGAAAATAAACTTGTGGATTTTCAGATTTTCTTCCTTTCTTCTACAGTTAAAAGATGCTATCAAGAAATAGTGTGGGCTAAGTAATTTCTGTACTCATTACATTTTCTTAAGATTCTGAAATTAATATCACTAATAAATAATTTTTATTAGCATTTAGTCACCACACAGCACTGTGTAAAAATAATTTGAATGCTCTATGGCTTTAGCTTGATTTGGTGTATGTGTGACTCTCAGATACCTGTGGAACATTGTTGTACACACCATGGTGAATTAAATAAAATGCAACCAGATCCCAGAGCCCTTGTAAGTTCAAATTACAAGTCACTTTTTGTAATATGTGCAAGAATTCATATTAGAACTAAGATTAAAAGAAACCTGAAATATATCAAGAATTGTATCTAGTAAACTCTCATGGTCTTTTGCCGATGCAAATGACAGCAACGTATCATTAAACTGCCTTTCTCACAGACTGTATTTTGACTGTTTTATTAATACCATTCCTGGTTTTATTTCTGATCGCCATGGGGAAGAAAATATAGGTTGGGGTGGGTGGAATGAAGAGTATGCAATTTAACATATTTTGAAATGTCAATAAAAATGATCCACTGATTTCGCTTGGAGCTGGTTGCCAGTGGAGATCCATCTGTTTGTTATCACATGGGAATGCAGCATTTGACTTCTCTTAGCTGCCAGGGAATGAGCAGAGAAGCTGCTGTAGCAGCTGCCTTCTTAGTGCTGTCCCCTGAAATCAGCTAGTGTGAAAAATCAGTTATTAAGTTTTTTCTGCCTTTTGTCATAACAATACTAGAACTATCAAAATGCATTCAAAAATCCTGAAGGGCTTGTAGCTGAGTGGTGTAGTGGATTTTTAACTTCCAAGTACTTTTGATATGTTACCCGTGTCTTTCTTTTGTTGCTGTGGAATTGTTATCTCCTTGCAATGCTCTAATACTTGAAATCAACACCTCAACATTCAGCTGGGAAAAGGGTAAGTAGTTTTCATAGTGTAAAGAGGTACAATATACTCTTGGGGTATAGAACTAATTGCATTTTCTGAGTTAAAAAAAGCATGGCATTTCAAAAGCAGATAAATGTTAATCAAGCATCTGGTCCATAGGCTCTAGACAAGAGGTCTTCACCAGCTGGCCACAATTCTAATCTCTGTAACTGTGTTAGCATGATGAGGTTTCCTTTGTCCATGTCTATGCAACTAAGAGAAGGTTTCTCTTAGCATCATGATGTTTCAAAGCTGGATTCTTCCCAGAAACAACCCTCCAACAGAAACAATGCAGATGCTGCCTTACTCAAGGCAAAGCTACATACCAGTAGACAACAACATTTAAAAACTGAAAAAAAACCAAATCCCAAATACTTTTCTACCCTCCAATCTTCCACCTCTGGAAAGATTCTAAATGAGAGTGTAATCTAAATTAATTCTTTGAACTGGATACAATTTCTTAAAAAAACACAGTAAACATACATATCTTTATTCTCCAGTAACATTTATTTTTCTCTGGGTCCTGGCACATACCCATTAACGAATTTGAGACTCTGCCATCACAACCCTGAAACATATCCCCAAAGAGAGTTTGCTTTTTCATACCAATTAAAACAGTCATCTGCCACATCTTACCTTTTACAAAACTTTGCCACTATCTGCTTTGACCAGGAGAGACACTTCTCTAACCCATAAATTTATGACCAGGAAGCTGAATTTGCCATTGATCAGCTTTTGTGCTTGTAAAACATATTAACTTAATTTGCCTTATTCTTCTCACTAGTACAAAATTTATCTCATCCTCAGCCTGTGGTATTCTGGGAGCTGGATAAACATTTTATTACATTAACTTATTACGTCAGTCTACAGCATCCCTCTAAGATTTGTCTCATGAAGGATAGAAACAAAGAAACCTCCTTGGTTGGTGATGTTTTTTGAGTATGGTTACTTTAAAACTCTTAAATAGAATGGAAAAAAGCTGACTCTGTAGTTTCTGACTTAGTAAATGACAATGAAGTGATTGGCTAACTCCAAATGGAGGTAGATGCCAGTGCTGCCTGAATGAACATCCTGCATAAACATCATGAAAAGAAGTTGAAGATTTGTCAGAGAAAGGGTACTTGATTAGGAAAACAGAGTTACACAGCTACTATTTTTCTGAGAAAAAGCAGATACAAAGGAGCTATTAATTAAAAAAACTGAACCAAACTTTGTGAAAGATTAAAAAGGAAGCTGCTGACTTGTCACTGCTACATTCTGTTAAAACCTAAGATATGCAAATAACTCTTTTCATAATATTAAATGACCTTCGTTGAAGAACTGGGATAAAGCATATTAAAGAAATTCTGCTCTGTATCTTGCCTAGTTAGGTAATTTAACATTTATAATAATTTTGTTTTCTACAATCTGAAGAATATAAAGATTCTGTGTACAAGAGTTCTTAGATTAAAAATGTTAAACAGTAAGAAATGGCATGTCACTTTTATGGTAAACTTTTAGTGGAAAAATTACTGCCAAGTTTTGTGCAGCTCTTTTATCATAAACCACAAGGATAAGGCTAGGGAAAAACAGGAGTCTACTCATCTAC
Source organism: Phaethornis superciliosus (assembly GCA_023637945.1). Lineage (NCBI taxonomy): Eukaryota > Metazoa > Chordata > Aves > Apodiformes > Trochilidae > Phaethornis > Phaethornis superciliosus. The sequence continues at coordinate 51,854,699 of JAJQWJ010000003.1, read as the reverse complement.
ATTACCAGTCTCTCAGATTTATGCAGATGTAAATGAAAGAAGACATCATGCTTGGTGCCCTGACGTTAAGAGGGAGGATTTAAAGAAATGTCATGTGCTAAGTGCTATAACCTGGGACCATTCAGATGTATGCATCTGGTAATTTGAGCAGCTGTCCAAGAAACTAGAAAAGCCTGTGAATGCTGCACTTCATACACGTGTCTTTCACCCAGCTGTCACTGCTGCCTGTCTGATGAAAGGCAAAATTGGAGCTCTGTTGCATTTTTCACTCATGAAAGTAGAAATTCTACACTAAAGAGAGTGTTTATTTGCAATGAAGTCCAGATCACTGTCCCGTTCAATCATGTTTCAAAGACGTGCCTTCCAGTTCGGCAACCACTGCTTGCAGCACTTTTATATAACTTGCCATTTAAAAAAAGGCCATATTCAGGTGCTTTAGTTAAATCAATATGTACTGACTAGGCTATTGCTCATTAAATTCCTTTGTGTCTTAGTTCAGTATCATCCAGCTTAAAATCTAAAATAATACCTATTGCTGAAATGGAAAGTGGCAAAAAACACTTGGTTGTTAGAAATCCAGTGATAACATCCCTGCCATGGAAATGTTTTTTGTGTAATTGCCTCTTCCAGGACTTTTGCAGCTTCTGAAACATCTGTTACTGGGTAGAGCTGGCAATAAGAAGCTGTATTAGATGAGTGGTTACTCTGGTGCAACGTGGCAAGGTTTATGTTCATACTGTTATTAAGCTTGTCACATTCCAGAAAATGAGTGGACATGTGCAGCATGATAGATAGATATTATGCAAAAATTTTACAGTGCTGAGCTGCTAGATTTCCTTGCAATGAAGGACAAAATACAAATCACTCCCAGCAGTCAGGGTAAGCTTTTTCTACAGAGAGAGAATTAAAATTACCATTAACTCTGGAGTTCAGTTCTAAAAAATGACATTTCATTTAGGCACTCCACTGTAATAGGACAAGATTGCCTTCAAAATAATTCCTAATTCCTTTCTTATGTGTTAAAAAAATAGATTCAGGGAAAGTATTTCTGATTTGTGCTGTGAGAAAATAAATTTTGACAGAGACTTAAAGAAAATTACCAGTTTGGAAATAAACATTTTCTTGTTGCAGGTGTGCCTGCTGAAGTTACAACCCCCAGCTGTTCTCACCTCCCTGCTAAAGACAGCCCTTACCAACTGGCCACCTGTGTGGTGTTAAACTAAATAGTACCAGTCTGCTCCCAGTACCTTGTTTGCATGTCTAACACTTCACTGCTGATCTGCATCACTTTAATATGTCTTAGGAAGCGAATGACTCCCATGAGTAGACCTAGTAGTAGGCCTGAGAGGGGAGCACCTACCAGTTAAGGAGGGGAAAGTAACTTCTTTAGCAAGCACAGCTATTGCCAAGCTAGGACAAAGGATTATAATTTCAGCAGAGTTGCTTCTTTAAATGTTTATGATGATGACTCTTTGCCTACAGCAATCTCAAAGCATTCTACCTGGTCAATCAACCTTCTCCAGTGTCTAAAAATGAATCCATTTGCCAGCTGCTGAACTGCAGGCACACACCTCCTGGAATAGTGTGGCACCTTTCTAGATGCACACAGTACCGCAGTGCAAGAGTTACGAAAAAATGTACATAGTGCCTCATTCCTTCAAGTTACACAGGAAAATTAATTACTCACCCAGAAATAGTTTAAATTAACCCTGCCTTAGATGATCCATACACTGCGAACAACTCACATGAAAATGTTTGTTAGAGTTATATATAAAATGAAGAGTAGATTAGAAATTCTGAGTGGGTTTCACATAAACCAGTATCATATAGGGAGGCTGAATGAAAGGAGCAATGCTTTGACATAAAATCAATACTAGTATCTACTCCAAGATGACATCTTTGTTTTTAACATCACCATGAAGCTTTTCAAAGGATATATTTGGTGCTTCATGTCACTGAAGCAGAACACTTAGTGGAAAAAAGCAGGCCCTCTAATGTGGACTGCTTGCACAGCATTTATATAGATATATATTTATAATTATTTTATATTATGTATTTATATATATATTGTACAGCAGTGAGCACAACCTTATAAATTGAAAGCCCCCTTAGAGACAGCTATTTACTACCAGTTGCTCACAGTAAGCTCAGAAAGTCTAGGTCTCTCATTTCTTCAGATTTTTGCTGTCTTTCCTAGCTTTGCAGCCTTCTGGTAACATTTCCAAAAGCACATAATATCTCAGGATGTTGTGTTTGACAGCTGACAAAAGATTTGGCAAAATATCAACTTTAGATCATGCTGTGCAGGCACTGTTGCACACATCTCTGCAAGCAAACAACTCTGGATGCTACAGAGCTTCCTGGGTCAGTCCCTCAGCATCCGATCCATCCTGTGTTGCTGAGGCTCTTAACTAGAGGTAATGATCTAGAAAATTAAAGCCTGTATATGTCAGAAGAAATTGCAGTTATTTGTCTGTTTTGAGTCTAGACTGATTGCCAGGCTTCAATTTGGAAGGTGATGTGAGCTTGGAGATTCCTTAGAACAAATATCTGAGTTTGCTTGTTATTTTTCTCCTCTATCTCAATATAACCTGCTTTTGTTCTTAGAGTTCCAGTCTCTATCTTTGAGTGATTTTATGAAATATAATTGTGTGAAATTATCACTCTGGTTACTTGCATACCAAGATGTTATACACCACATGAATATGAAGAAAGCTGGAAAAGGTGCTTCCTAAAAACTCATATCCTGGAAACTAGAATCTTGCCCTGTTGTGCATGACATTACCTGGGGAAATACAGACATGCATCTCTTTGTGTTCTTGTTGCTGGTCTCAAGAATATTTTGATTCAATTAAAGAGATTATGCTTTAAAGATTAAAGAATATCAAACTTGTAACTTTCTAAATCCCATGATCTGGGACACAAATCTGGTAACAAAATCAAAATTTTTAGATAAGGTTTTCTCTTCATATTAGCATTACACATGGTTTAAATGTTCAATTTATGTGTGGCATCATTGCAGTCCTGCAGCCAGTTGCAGGATCAATTTCACTCTGTGAGTCTGAGGGAAAGAAATCACAGACAGGAGTGTTTCTGAAATCTTGGTAATCACACATGGAGTTATAGCCACTATCCCATATGACTGGAAAAGGATAGATGGATTGCTGCTAACAGCACACCTTATATCCAGAAAGTATTCAACAAGAGATATTCAGATAGCAGAAGAGGGACTGAGAGTTACATATTGTAAAAAGAGAAAATGGGATTCGATTTTTTTTTTTACTTGTGTAGTTTTTATTTTAATCCTCTCCCCCTTTGTGCCACATTCTGTCAGACCCTATGCTTTTCAGAAGAACAAATAAAACACGACTTGCTTCTTTAAAAAGGAGCAAACAGCAACACAACCCAAAGAGGGAATACTAATTTACCATAATCTCTGTCTTTCATATCTGAGTATTATGATCTGCATTCTTCAGGCAATATGCCTCATTACATATTGGCACCCACCTATAGACATGCAAACTGAATGTACATCTGAGGTACATCATCTACTGACACAAAACAACTGTATGTTAGTGCAATTCCCACTACAGCACTGGAAGGCAAAAAAAATAGAGTAAAAAAAAAAAAATCATGATAAGAGTGGGAGAGAATTAGAGAGTGAGAAGGAAAAGCAAATCAATCTGTGCTTAGTTGATATAGAGAAAATCTCCTCAATTAGAATGTAAACTCTTTGCAGCAGTGCTACCCATATGTATCAATGCACTAAACATAACCCATTCATAAAACAGTAATAATATTAACTTTTAATTCCTTGACATAGCAGTGAATTTGCAGTGTTAGCTGCACAGGGCTTAGCATCTGGAGGAGGAGCTCACTTCATTGAGCCTTTGCATCTCTGTAAGACAATGGTGAACTCCTTACTGATTCTGGGTTTAGTAATCTACTAGAGATGATCAGAAACACCTGGTTTCTACATCCTTCTAGTAAAGTTCCTTGTCCATATTCCATTTTAAAAAAAATGCAATTAAATTTAGAGGTGTCTTCCTGAGATAAAGATGGCTGAGAATACAGACTAACAGGCTACAGAATACACCTAACTCAGATATGCAAAACATATATGGATTCTCTGACCAAAACAGATGTTGCATTTGCCCTGGGACAGAGGACTCTATGGAAAGCTGCTTCTCCTGCTTCTCACTAGAGCCGCATGGCAACCATCTGAGGCCATGTCAGTGGGTGGAAGATTTCACAGGAAATGCTGGAAGGCATCTCTGCAGACTGTCTAGTCCATCTCCCTTACTCAGACCTGGGTTATCTGAAGCAAGGTGCTTAGGACCTTGTTCATTTAGGTTTTGAACAACACCAATAACTGTGAATCCCTCTGCTAATACGCACCCCTGATGAAGAGATTTTCTTTAGGTTTAAACACTGAGTAAACCTCTGACAAAAATTCAGATATTCTGCATTAATACCTTTACCCTAAAGCTCAAAACAACTGCAATAAAATTAATTGTATGAGTGGGATGTATTTATTTTTTAATACAGCTTTTTTACAGTATTAATTCTAAATCTCATCTCAGCTGCTCAGATAAAACAGCATCCTATGAGATGTGAATCTTTGATGAGGAGTCTGACACTGAGCTGGAGTTGTCTGTATTCATTTGGTGTAAGAAGTGGGTATCCAGATTGTTAAAACTGATGGGACTCTTTAGGGAGACATCCAGCAGTGTTCTCAGACCAGAGATTGCAGAAAAGTGACATTTGATTAAGCTAGAAATGTCAAGCTATCAAAACTTGGAATAAATGGGGTTAAGAAGGTGTGAGAGTCCAGTTTCTGTATAGGGTTGGCTATGCATCTATAAAGCTGGATTAAAACTCAGAATTCTGTATGTATTAGTTTTAGATTTAATAGTGAGAAGAGTGGCACAGAGGGGAGCACAAGAAGTGGTTAATGAAAGTGTGAAAGAATTCAAATGTTTCTGATTTTACAGTAATAAATAGAATGATATTATGGTACTCTGAAATTGAAACTTTGAGGAATGTGTTAGAGCTATTTGAAATATGTTATCTCTTATCAGCAGAGTGATGCAGTGTGAAATACCACAAAAAAGCCAAGAGAGGCAATTTGTCTTTTTGTACTTGAAATAATTATGTCATCAGTTTAACCTTGGATTATTTCAGTCCTCCTTTTTATAGTATGACATATGGTGAAAAATGTTTCATGTTACCCTAAAAATGACAGAAAAGATAATGGGATAGGACAGTTTTTAGGATTGCTAAAATGGCCAAAGACTTGCTTTAAAATATTAATTTCATCCACGGTCAAATACTATATTCTGTTCTCCACACATAAAATGCCTTTTAAAAATATATTTTTAGCTCAACAAATAGATAGATTTTTTTTGTTGTTGTTGTTCGTTTATTTGTTTGTTTGTTTGTTTTAAATTTAACACCGAAACTAATCTGGACTTAATTTTTGTGGTCTGGTGCATACTGGTTTACCTAACAAAGGCTGTGGGAAGATAACAATTATTTGGTGCATTATTTCAGTGCCTAGATATTTAAAGCAAAAAGAAACAGCCACAGTAAAACTACTGTCTGCAATACTATCCATTTTATGACCAGACAAGATACTCAGCCCTTAAAATACTTGCCTGAGACAAATGGCACCAGAAGCTAGAGCTGAGGCCCTTACACCCTGCTGAGAAATAATTTTTCTGCTTTACTACATAAATCACATTTAAACTCTCTGTATTCTAGATAGTGAATCAAACTGATGAAATTTTAGCCAAGTACTTCCTTCTAGTTCTTGTATCACTACACATGTAAAACATTTGAAATAAAGCACTTTATAAGGCAATTAACCCAAGTTAATTATAACATAGTCATTCCCTGTAATAACTGGGGAGAGAAAAGGTGGGGCAGTCAAATCTCTCAACATCAGATGGAAGGGCAAATGCAAGAAACCCACAGCTCTACTGTATCTGCGTTTTTGTCCTCAATAATTGACCAGTCATGGCAAGAGTCTGCAACCCATTGTCTCCATCAGGTATGAAACATGAAGGACTTGGCACCCTGGGAAGACAGGGTTGCTGGGGGGTAAGCCAAGATACAGATTCTCACTTCTGAAATCCTCAGGGGGCCCCTATATGGGGGAACAGCCAGTTTCCAGGCTCTGCTTGTAGTGCTGATGGCTGGAAAGCAGCTCCTGTGGGAACTGTCACACCTAGAGACAGTCTTTATCAGAGGACAAGGTGTCTGCTTGTTTTTCACTTGGTAATTTTTCTGAATTAACTTTGTGGTCTATATCTAGGTTGGGCTTTGATACACTCTCCTAACTCATATTTGTCTTGTAACACCTGAGTTCTAGAAGCACAACTTCTAAGACAACATGATTAACAGAAGACATTCTGTTTCTTCTGAGAACAAACTTATCTTAACGGTAGAAAGACTTGAGTGGAATGTATCTGTCAATCCAACAGTTGACTACTAGCATGGATATTTACGGTTCTTGTGGAGGGGTTTTTTTTGTGTTGGTTTTGCTGTTGTTGTTTTTATTAATTTTAATTTTTTTCTTAAATAAGATCAATGACTCCTTTTATTGCTTTTTAATTGACTGCTTCCTTTTTTCTTTTTATTTTTAATAAGTAGTATTTTACACATTTTTTAAAACTGGCTGCAGTTCAGTGTGTGAGACCACACCATAGAGGTAGAGGAGAAGAGATACAGTTCATGCCTTAGATATTCCTTTGGTGTTTTATGCATTCTAGAAGGATGCTTTTTCTGCATTACCATCTCATTACTGATGCATATTCAGGTCATATACACCTATCATATCTCCAAATGCAGTATTTCTGCTGCTTCTTTAATATTACATTTTGCATAACAGCTTTCAGTTTCCCCCAGATGTGGCATTTCCATCTTATCTTTTATCCACTGAATACTTCTGATTGCAGGGTAATTCTTTACTTTCTTAAACTCATCTTGAATTATGAAATAGGTGTCACCTCAAAGTTAAGTGTTACCAAGGAACTGAACTGTTTAAAATATCAATTTCTCTTGTACAGGACCCTATTTGAAATTCCTTAAAAAATCTTGGTGCACTGGTTGGCAAATGACTTCTTCAATTCACACCAACTTTATGATGATTTTATGTAGATTGTTTTTCTCTAGGTCCCTCAAAATATTCAGATGAATGCATATAGAGTCTAAGGTTCCCCTTATTATATACTGGGGCAGCTATCCCACCAAAGGAAGAAGTCAGTCTAGTCAATGTGATTTACCCTAACAACAGGTGGTGGAATCATTATCCCTGGATGTATTCAAATAACATTTTAAATGAGGCACTTTGGGACATGCTCTAGTGGGCATGGTGATTTGGTTTTTGTCTCTTGGTTTTTTTTTTCTTGATTGAAGATTGAGCTCAGAGATCTTTAGAGGTCTTTTACAACCATGATGATTCATTAAAAAAATTATTATTCTGATCTAATGTCCTCACTTAGGACAAGCACTGAATTTCCCTTCTGCAGTATTCTGGGGGCTCACCATGCATTCTCAGATTGCCACTTCCTGGGAAATTGTTTTGGCCAGTGCTAGGGTAAGCAAGGGCCTGTCATCATAATAGCCCACATCCTCCCAAAGCACCTGGCTGCAGTCACTGTGGTGACACAGAAACTAAAAAGAGATATAGAACATTTTCATTGTGTTCCCTTTGGTGGGACAAAGGTTAATGGAATGTTCAAGTCCCAAAGCAAATAAAGCCATATATATTGACTTTACCTGAAACCCAGCAGGTAACCATGGCAACAGGAAAACAAACACATATTATTGCATCAGCAAACACTACATAGCCAGGTTCTCTGGCGTTTTTTGTCCTGACACTTGGTGTAGTACAGAAGTTTCTCCCCTGTGAAATCATAGTTTGAAATGTACACTGAGGCAGGTCTGGCATTTATTAGTACAGCATTGTGAATGCCACTCTAAAATCTCTTTCAGACGTCTCCACTCAGCTCCTATTTTATCCTTCATCCACCTAAGATTTATCAGCCTCTGCTGCTCATGGTTATGTTACTTTTCAGATGAAATCTTCTGGCTAAGACTCTCTACCTGGATGACAAGAAGTACTTCTGCATTCAAAAGGAGCTATGACCTCTACAATTTTAGGAAAACAAACAAAAACAACAAAAACAAACAAAAACAAACAAAAACAAACAAAAACAAACAAAAAACACCCCACAAATACTCCTGTTGATAGATTCCTTAGCTTTGGGTTTACATTTTTCTTATATTCTTAGATGTGATCCAGATTGTTAGAGGGAAGAAGGCAGGGAACAGAAATTACTCAGCCAAGGGATTTTCTAGTAATTGCCCCTGGAGAAAACAATAGCAAGAGACATGTAAATTACCCAGTTCGATACCTATATTCACCTTCATAGTGAATCCCACAAGAAAAATCACTTCAGAAACTGCTCACCTCCCTAGAAGTTAGCAAGCTAAGCAAAGTAAAAAAAAAGCTTACCCTATCATTTAATAAGTTGGCAGCACACTTTTAGCCCTCAGAGTGTCACAATCTGCCCCCAAAAGCTTTATTCTGAATAACAGTGCTTTGCTACTGGTTACTCAAAAAAATCAGCTTAGGCATGTCCTGATGCTACTTTGGAAGTGTTAAAGACCTGACTTTGATGCCAACTAGTTTATTTAATTCAAGATGAATACTTTTCTATGACAATTCTTTTCAACAGTTGAAATGGGAAAAAAAAATATCAGTTACTTACTGTACAGCTGTAGTTAAAAGAACCTGAAAGCAATTATCTTAGCATGGACATTAATGGACAATTTGTCCTTTAGATGGCATCATCCAGGCTGCCTGTAGTGTCCAGAAATACAAAAAGTTGATGATATCACAGCTTCTGGTCACTGAAGTACACCATCCATCATCCTTGGTATTAGTGAGGTGGCAACATAATGAACACAATCAAGAACCCATTGTGCATCTGTAAGGCAATGGGTTCTCTGATTGCTGTGCAGTCTGTCCCAGAATGACAGAAGTGCAATGAGAGTAACTCTTTGCCAACCTACTATACTCATATCTGAGTTTTGGGGTCTATATTATGGTCATTTATACACATTTCTCACTGCATCAAGTAATTTCTTTAGATGAGAATTTACCTCTCTCATTCTCAGACAACATTACCCATGGGACAAAACCTGCTCCTCCTGAAATGAGCAATGTATCATACAGTCTCAATATATCCTAGGTTGAAGATAATCTGGTCCAGTCCACCACCCAAGCATGAATAGCTTTGAAGTTGAACTCACAACAGTTTCCTCTGCTTCTACAAAAGTGTTTGGCAGCAGCTGCCCAAACACAAAAGCTTCAGCATTCTTGCTAGTTTAAAAAGCTGTAAAGTCTCTTCCCCTAATTCTTTCAGGTCAATAGAAGAAACCAGAGCAGGTGTTTCAAACTGACACTACTGATTGGCAAGTTCTCCAGACACATGGGAAAGAGAAACAAAAACTCTTGCACCATCATAGGTGTGATACACATCTGGGATTCCAGTACTCTTTGGAAACTGATGATAGGCTTATAAGCAATGATATGTCTGACAGCGTAATGCTCATTTCTTTATGTTATGAATACTCAGTGAAAACTCCACAGTAAGGAAGTCCAGAAGCAGATTAAACCCTCATTGAGCTCCGTACTTTGTCTCTCCACATGGCAAATTCCTTAAATCCTACTAGATGGGATCTCCATAATTTGATCTCATGCACTTGTAGAAAAATAAGCCAAAAGATAAGCCTCAGATCTGAACTCTCCCATTCTTGCAGTCTATTTGTTTCTGCAAGCTACTTAAATCCTACTATCCAGTTGAACCGGAAATATTTTGATGTTACTATAAGCTACGCCTACATAATATTACTTCTTAAGTCTCTTGTGCTTCCCATTAGCCATTGGGAAACTGTCACATTTTGCATCTCAGAAATGTCCAGTGTTAGTACTTGCAGTTAAAACTAAATATTTGATGCACCAAAGTATTGCAAACATATTTGAAAAGAGATTAAGTTTTGATTTATCCTGCATATTGTTTTGTTGGATTATCGATTTAGCTGGTTTTCTTGTATCCTTCATCTCATGTTCCAAGTTATTATTGCATTCCTGGTAACAATAATTTAGCTTTGTCTAAAGCTTAGCAGTCAGCTAAGAAAAACAAGTGAAAATCTTTGACAGTCTGATCAATTCCATGCAAAAGCCACAGCCTCCTGCCTCTACACTGCTGATCTCCTGAATGCTGTGAATTCACCATGATGGCTCTGTAGGGAAGACCCATGCACCAATACAGATCCTTCAGCAGGTCTCCCTTCACTTGATTTTTCACTTGTAATACAGCTATCTGTGGCACTGTCTTCTTAATATTAATTTCTCTGTGTGCTGACATCTGGCGTAAAAGAGTTGATAAGCAGCAGTCATCAGAAGACAACTTTTCAATTTAAAATTCTCACAGAAGTTACATGAGATAACAGCTGTTTTGAAATACACAGAATTAGATTAAATTTGTAGATGAACATTGCCAGAAGGTCTGGTCATCTCATCTTGAGGGAGCATCACATAGCAGCATAAGAATGAAAATAAATTATGTTGACCTCAAAGAGCTGTGGAAATCAGATGGTAATTTAAAGTGAGAGGTTCAAAACAAGCAGGAATCAGTATTTTTTATAATGTGCATAATCATACAGTAGAATTTATTTTCCCAGATTGTTTTGGTTGTAAAAAATAGAAATAGAATCAGAAATGGATTTTAAAGACTCAGGGAAGTTCAAGTCATGGACAAAGTATTTGCTAACATCAAATAAAGTTTATGACAGCAGCAAACCTAAGATAGTTTTTAAAGCCAGCAGCAGCTTTGTGTAATGGTAAAAACCTCAAAGGTTCACAAACAGATTTTGGAAGGTGAAAACATTTTTTCAGGTACCTTGACTAGGTACCATAGGAGAAAATAGCTGTCCCTAGCTGCTAACCTAGAGGTAAGTCAATTGAACTGAATCAGCGGAGCCATTAAAATCTGCCATGGCAAAAGCAGAGAAATCTTTTTGTTTCATAGTACAGGTGGACCAGAACCAACTTTTTTGTATCAAACTGAGTATCTGCACAAAGCCACCTCATACTGAAACTGCAGTTTTCACTCTGCTCTCAGTGATATCTTACCCTTGAACTGAAGACTCCACAGAATGCACCAGTAATTTCATCTTGGTAACATGGTGTGATCAACATGGAAATAAGTGTTATTTTCCTTTTCAGAGGATAATACATTTTAGCTGCCAAAATACTGTTTTTTACAGTGGCAAAGCTGGCCACCCGTAAGGAACTTATAGAACCTTTTTTCTGATATTTCTAAGGACTGTGTCACACAGGCATTGGAGGCAATGAAAATCAAAAAATTCATGCACTCAGAAGTAGTCAGATCGTCCCATGAAGCAAAATCAGATGTCCTTGGGACAGAGCTAGTTAGGGACAGAGCTTTACAAGAGGCAATTGTCTTAAAGCCACAGCACTGACACTTGCAGTGTAATACAGAATCAACAAAGCTTCTGCTGAGATTCCCCAGACAAATGTATCAGAACTTCAGCTGAGGGAATGCGGTGTTATATGACAACCCCTCTAAATAATTGAAATTCCTTATAAATGCTTATAGAATCTTTTTCATATGACCAGCTAGCTGTAAAAGGTCTAAATCATTATATTTTTCTATACAGGTAATGCAAATCTCATTCCATAGACCAAGAAATTTCACAAATATAGGAGCATAGTCTGGCCTTTGGAGCACTGCTAATTAGTTCATAATTACAACTTCTCAAACCCACAAAACTAAACTTAGCTTAAGGTACACATTAAAGTTTTCAGTACTAGTGACATGAACATTGTATGTACAAAAGTTTTTGAAAATCATTTTCATTATGCCACAAGGGCTATCCTTTTTCCTGCATTAAATGAAGACAAGGTTTGAAATTCTAAAACTATGAAGGAAATGGTAATTCAATTCCAGAAATGAAATTTCAGATTTTGGCTTTATTTGAGATTGAAATATATAATTTAAAGAATTTAAATTATCTGGCTGTACCTCACAGGTATTAAGTTTATTGAGATAAAGAACTCTGTGTCTACATATCATCACAGCTGTTTATATCAACAAAGTTTGTGATAGCATAATAAACAATACAGGAATAATTCAACAAAGCCTTTAAAACCTTTACAAACCCATTAAGGCTGCTGTTAATTGTATGGTATTGATTATCTTTAATTTTGAGTTATTTTCTGATGGAATCTAAATCCTTTCAAGACCTTTCACAAGATCAGTGTGTGAATAAATAATCTGACATTACCAATTTTTTTCTTTTTAATCTCTCCACTAGTATTTGAGTGACACTATTTTCCAGAGCTCTTATGATGCACAGATAGGTTTCAAATTCAATGTTTATTATAGAGAATTTTTCCAATTTTTTAGTACCAGTAGTTGTAAGTTATCTGACTTTGTACATTGAGAAACATTTAAGACCTACTGATTTATACAGTCTGTAGTTACTGATTTATACAATCTGTAGTTACTGCTGGCATTAATTATATGCTGGCATATAATTAATGCTGTAAAATATTAATGTAGCCTCTTTACTGCAAAGTATATAAGTTTGGTGGTTCCCAGGAGACAAGAGAGTTTCCAGTAGGGAAAATAACTGCATTTTTTAAATGCCTGTGCCTTCCAGAACATCAGTAACAAGGTTAAGATATGAGGTGTTGCTAATATTTAGAAGAAGAAAAAATGTTTCTTCTAGATGTATATTTTTCCAATGGTACCTCTGCTGCTTTACGTAGTTTGTGAAAACCATTCCAGCACACTCATCAAACAGATCATTTGAGCCCCAAATCATTGAATGTATCCACAAGGGACTGAACTAGTTTTTGCTTCTAAGCCTTCTGACACTTGGTCTTCTTTCCATATGTTATGAAAAATAAATTAATTTCAAAGTGAGATGACTAATAACCACAGTAGGTCAAAAGGTCACTGAAGGAAATGTCCCAATTGTGTTGGCTGTACAAACTATCTTATAGTACAGACTACTTCACAGCTAACAATGTTTTTTTCCATTCCAAAAGGAGAAAAAAGTAACCCCAGTCTTTGATCAGATATTCTCTGAGTCAGATTCTTTCAGCCGAGTTCTTATCTTCCCCCTCTTGGGATCATAAATAATATATACCAGTCACCACTGCTTTTCAGAGACACTACTTTTAATCAGAAAAGATATTATATTTCTTTATTTATTTTTACTTTCTAACTTGCTTGCTGTCCTGTGAAGATGAAAGTTGCTATATGAATGCAAAATTTATTCATTTATTCAATCATTTATCCAGCTCCAGCTTTTGATAAATATAATAAGACTCATCTCTTGAACAGAAAAAAGGCTGACTGATTCCATTTCAGAATTAATGGTTACAAAGAACTTCATGTATTCTGCAGGAGTAAGCCCTTAAATAGAAAGGAAACTCGACACTTCTGTTTCCAATTATGTTTTAATGCTAGGCAAACTTTTTTTATTGTGGCATACTAAGAAAAATTATATTGTCATAAAATTTCTTTTATGAACACTCCAAAAATGTTTCTTTTTATATCTGTAATGAGATTTAGTCACCTCAGAAAAAAATAATTTTAATTTCTTTTATTAAAAAGCCATATAGTGAAGATTACCTTTTTTCCATTCAGGAAGATATTTCTTTGTTACTCTGAGGTATATATCAGTCAGTCCTCTTTTTCGTTTTATCATTTTGACATAAAGCATTACAGGATTCTTCCTTATATAGCATTTGGAAATTTTCTTAAATCTCTCTACCCAGCCAAATCTTCTACCTAGAGAATTCTTTTACTCCTCTTTTACTCTGATTTTCAAAAATTTACATTACACAATTTGCAAAGAGGACAAAGGCATTCTGGTATGTGGATGCTTAAAGAACAGAAAGAGGCTAATCTTGCACTACTTTCATGCTTCGAAAGTGTAACTGACACAGTGCTTTTTTGGAGTTAGTGAAGTATTACTGGAGATTTAGAAAATATTTTATCCTCATTTAAGCAGAAGCACAGCACTGTTGAAGCACTTCTTTTCATGAGAGTGGCCACCAGCTGAAACCTTCATTTCAATATACATGGAGAAAAAACAGGAAAAAAACATCTCCAGATCGATTTGAGCTCAGACACCCAAGAGAGCATCTTTTTTCTGAAAGCACTTGTGGCTCAATAAGTTGTGAGGTCTCTATAGTGATTGCTGGATGAACAACAGCTTGGGGATTTTCAGGGTGTTGCAGTGTCTCCATCTCAGATTTTAGGAGTTTTGCTTTTATCTTTTCTGTAGTACAAGTCTGAAATTCTTTTGTTAAATGGGATTTTGAGCTACAGCACCCTGTGAAGCTGTTGATTCTATCCAGAATATTGGGAGGTGTTTGAATGTCTGATTCCTACAAGAGATGCAAAAAGTATCATATAGGGTGATTAGAAATCTCCTTAAAGTTATTGTTTTAGTTACACAAGAAAACCATGCAAATAGCCATGTAAATGCCATTGTATCCTACCAACTGCCTTTTTATTGCCTAATGCACTCTACACAGGATTAGCTGCTTCAGATATTTTCAATGCACTCAACTGATTCCTCTAACAATTCTTTCTTTATGAAAAAGAACCTTTTGCTGATTGTGTGCCCAGATATCTCCCCTAGGTGTGGTTTTGCAGGCAGTAGTTCTGTGGTCCAGAAAGGAGGCATAGATCAAGTAACTTTTTTAAAAACTTAAAAGCATTTACAATTAATTCTCAGCATGATCATAGAGACAGTATTCACCTATATGAAGCTTCAGGAACTTTTAGAAAGAAATTTTATTTTCGTTGCAGTGTCTATAGCTGAAACTTTGCAGAAGATGTAACATCACCTTCTTATAGAATCATAGAATAGTTATGTTGGAAGGGACCTTAAAGATCATCAAGTTCCAATCCCTCATGCCATGGGCAGGGACACCGTGCACTAGACCAATTATTCATTTGATTTCTACACTTTGCCAGTATTCTATCTTCAGGGACAGTACAATCTCAAGTTCAAATCCTCAAACTAAAGTGTGAGAAGACCAGCGAGTCTCACCACTGTGCCAGATATAAACATGGAGCAGATCTTTCTAGCATCTGCACTTAGGCACAGGAAAACAATGAGGTGATCGGTGACAGCCAACATGGCTTCACTAAGGGTAAATTGTGCCTTATGAGTATGGTGTCCTTGTACAACAGAGTTACATCTTTGGTAGATATGGGAAGAGCAACTGACATGATCTGGATTTGTCCAAGGTGTTTGACACTGTCACACATGACATCCTTGTCTATAAGATGGGGAGATACTTTTCATGGATGGACCACTGAATTGACAAAGAGCTGGCTAGAAGATCACACTCAGATTGTGATCAATGGCTCAATGTCCACCTGAAGACCAGTAACAAGTGGAGTTCCACAGGGGTCTGTTCTTGGCCTAAAGATGTTTAGAATCAACGGCTGCTGGGAGCCTGCTACACACCCTTTCTGTTGGAGGGTCTCTGCGAGGCCAATCAGCTGATAAGGGGGCGGCGACCAGCCCTTTCCAAGAGGGGTTTAAACAGGTGGCTTGAGGCGGAGGACTCAAACGGCTGCGAGGAGCCTGCTCCACACCCTTTCTGCTGGAGGGTCTCTGCGAGGCCAAGCAGCTGATAAGGGGGTGGAGATCAACTCTGCCACGAGGGGTTTCAACGGCTGCCTCGAGCCGGAGGATTCAGACGTCTTCTGGCAGCCTGCTACACACCCTTTCTGCTGGGGGGTCTCTGCGAGGCCAATCAGCTGATAAGGGGGCGGTGAGCACACCTGCAACGAGGGGTTTAAACGGCTGCCTCGTGTAGCAAGACGAACCTTTCTTGGGGTATGACTCTCTGAATTCAGACCGGTGCTCTGGCAGAAGCTGATGCCTTCAGGGTCAGTCAGTCTGGATCAGTGCTGGTGCTCTCAACACAACCAACCTCTCCTCTGGGCTGCTCTGCAAGTGAGCTGAGCTTGTGCTGGAGGCCACGCCTTTTATTGGCCTCCTGATTCTGCCCCTGCGCAGTTGGGGCCAGCCCTAACCAGGCACAGGTGGGCTGAATGCAGGCTCACGCCCACTGCCTGGTGATTAGCAGCACCTGGGTGTTGCCTTATCTCACTACAGCCTCGAGCTGGAGGATTCAAACGGCTGCTGGGAGCCTGCTCCACACCCTTTCTGCTGGAGGGTCTGTGCGAGGCCAATCAGCTGATAAGGGGGCAGCGACCAGCCCTGCCACGAGGGGTTTAAACGGCTGCTTCGATCCGCAGGATTCAGACAGCTGCTGCGAGCCTGCCACACACCCTTTCTGCTGGAGGGTCTCTGCGAGGCCAATCAGCTGATAAAGGGGCGGTGACCAGACCTGTAACGAGGGGTTTAAACGGCTGCCTCGTGTAGCAAGACGAACCCTTCTTGGGGTATGACTCTCTGAATTCAGACCGGTGCTCTGGCAGAAGCTGATGCCTTCAGGGTCATTTAGTCTGGGTAAGAGCTAGTGCTCTCAACACAACCAGCCCTGCCACTAGGGGTTTAGGGGCTAGAGCACCTCAGCTAAAAGGAGAATCTGAAGAATCTGGGATTGTTAAGCCTGGAGAAGACTCTGGGGGGACCTTATATCTGCCTTTCAGTACCTCAAGAGAACCTAGAGGAAGGGTGGAGACTTTTCATAAGAGTAGACAGCAATATGTTAAGGGGAAATTGATTGAATCTGAAAGAGAGTAGGTTTAGACTAGGTCTTAGGAAGAAGGTCTTCAGTACAAGGGTGGTGAGACTATGGAACAGATTGCCCAGGGAAGTTGTAGATGCCCCCTCACTAGAAGTGTTCAAGGCCAGGATGGATGAAGCCTTGAGCAACTTTGACCAGTTGAGAGCTGTCCCTGTTCCTGGCAGGGATGTTACAGTAGATGAACTCTAAGGTCCCTTCCAACATGGGCCATTCTATGATTCTATAAAAATTCAGACACCAGTTTGGTTCACCAGTCTTTTCCACTAAAGAGGTTAATACATTGCAAATCCATTGGCAATGCTTTATTCCTGAAGTTTCCATATCAAACTATTTTCCCACATTTACATAAAGCCACATAATTCAGAAATTATATGGGGGTGTCCAATATTGGACCAGGCTCAGGCACTCTTTCAGGGTTTTTGACTCAGTTCTATTGACTTTGACTGCTGAGGGTTATTAGCCAGTCTTTTCTAGAAAACATGATGGTTGTTATGTTTGTTTCACTGAAGTTATACCTGTCTTTGTTATTTAAAAAGCTGTTTCCAGTGCTAAATATTACAGTAATTTCTTCACAAAAAGCATCTCTGTGAACCTTCTCTAAGAGAGAATTCCAGAACTTTAAAACATTCATTGTTAAATCAGACAAAGTAAATTTAAAATTAAATAATATTCTTTTTCAGATATTTCTATTAAGAACATATAAGACTATATATATTAACCTGCAATCCTAATGCATGAAGTCACCAAAGAACCTATAACTTGAAGTCTCTGAATAGTAGATGTGAATTCTGAGTAAGAAAAAACTATTTCCAAATATTATCTTGGCCCATCCATACTGAATAGATACAGGAGTTCACTGGGTTTATTGAAATTCTTGGAAGTCTTCAGAGATCTACAGGCTTGTGATCCCAGGTAAGCACAGTGGCAGAGGAAAAACAGTTGAAAAGGAAATAAGGTTTTATGAGCTCTTTATAATTCTGCCCTCTGTGCCCCTATCCACATCACTGCTCAGCCTGAGTGCTGCGATCTCTGTTTTCTCACAATCCTACCTAACAACTTTTTGATGAGCAACACAATTTCCTGTCCACAGATTCATTATGAAAGAGTAAAAATGTTTTGTTAGAATCCCTTTAGACCAATTCCATAAGCATACCAGTCATCTTGTCTTTTCACAGTAACCTTTTAAAAATAAACCATGGCCTTCAAGGTGAAATCAATCTTTTGTCCAAGCTTCCTCACTGACTACTGATTTTCTTGCTTTGAAGAGAAGTTTTTAAACTCCTGAGTGATCTCCTCCCCACAAGTTTTGCACTGACAGTCAGCACCACAAGCAGAAGTGTGGGGTGCTCTGTTGTCTGCAGTACATAAGAGCAGCCCTCTTTTTTGCTTGTGCCACTATTCAACAGCAAGTAACAGTTCAGGTTAAGAAGATAAGTTTCTGTATCCTGTTTACCATGCACAACTGATGGAAAGCTTCATGAAATGTTTAGTGCCTTCTGCTCTTACCTGTAACCATCAGTCTCTCAGGTACAGCTTGAGCTCCCAGTGTGAGCCCAGGTATACCAGGTCATTGCACAAGACAGTCCAGACTGTCTTGTTCATCACACTGTGGTATGGCCAGAATAAGCATTAAGTGACAATAAGTGACACAACCATCATGTTCAGGCTGCTCACATGTACCAGGTAAGGCCATGGTGTCTGCTCATATGGCAGCTTTCTGCTTCTGAAGTCAATCAGTGTGCTGGCCTGCAAGCTGTTATATCCCTCCTGCTTCTCACATTCCCTTAGTTTTAGAGCAACAGACTACCACAGTGATTTGGTGTGTTCATGAAACCAGATGTGCTGTTATATGGTGGTCCTGAAAGGGAAGAACAGGGATTCTAGAGTTCGTAGAAACGCATAGGACAAATTGCAGGCTGCACTGCCTAACCCTACAAATGATTCAGTTTTACTTTATCAGGTTTTCCATGGATGTTGGTTCTTTTCAGACTGGATATTTCTAGCTCTGAATCTCTTTCAAGATTTTTTCTCCTAATCTACTTATTTAAAAGTAAATTGAAACATGGAAAGTTTCTTCATTTCCAAGCCTCTCCACAAATATGTCCATGAACAGCACTAGCCAAACAGTTTAAATTCTCTTTTTTGCTCTATGTAGTTCACAGGTAGCATGAGTAAGAACTCATAAGAATGAATGCCATTATGAAAGACTGAATTTCTTCTTTGGTTTTGGTCAAACTGATAGATTTGCTTTTTACCATAACCTTTTCTTCATTTAATTCTCTACTGATTTCAATTAAGTTCTCACCAGGTTTACACCCCCAGTGGAGGATTTTTTTTTCCTCTAGCCAATCTGGTTTTTAGACTGTTTTTCAAGGTTTCAAATCCAATGAAAACCCAAGAGAGCAATAGCAAAAAAATTGGCTAAGTGTTAAGAAATTAACTACTTATAATCTCTTACTGTGAAATTCGCTTAAAGTTTCCTTCTTCACAGATGGGCAACAGTGGATCTAAAAAGATGGTTAATTATTCTAATGAAGTACATTACACTCAAAATTGGTTTGAAAGGTTAATTAAAAAAGGTGTCTCTATATAGGAAGTTGACAGAGCATTATTTATCAGGTTATGGCTAAGGAACTGGTTTGCAACATCAGGGATGGATATGTGGGTAACATTTCAAGATACCCGATGAAAATTCTGGACAAAGTAACTGCTTGGCCCTTCTTCTATCTTTGAAAGTGTTATAAGGCCTGTCCTGTTCTTTGCAGTTTAGGACAAATAAATTTACTACTACAATACTAATGAATGCCAGGAAAGGCTTGGAAACAGTCAGTTGTGCTCGTATTACATAGCTGCCCTGTGTGGTGTTTCAGACTCCCCTGTTTGCTGAGTCATGTTGCAACATCAACATCAACCAACATTTTTCTTGCTTTAGTTACGAGTGCAGTGAGCCTAACATTTTTCTTGTTTCAATAAAAAGTGCATCAAGCTGATATCATCTGGCACTTTCTGATCTTCCTGCTTGAAGCGGCAAGCTTAGATAATTGTTTTTTTGTTGTTTTATTTTTATTTTTATTTTGAGAGTTCATTTTATTACGAAATTACATAACATGAAGCACTTACACCACCTCAGAAATCTTGAAAATAGTGATGTTTAACTCTACAGTATAATTATAAAAATCCCATGTTAACACCTGCAACTATATCATCGTAATATTTAACTCAAATTCAAACATTGCCTTTAATTGGGAGATGACTTCTAGAGAGGAGAACTGAGAAAAGGTCTATTAAAAAGTAATAAAAGATCAAACAGAAGGCTGTTTGATTAGACCACACAAATGGTCTGGGAAGATTACTCTTTTGATTAACTAATTCCTGTACAGTTTGAAATCAAGAGGAGCTCAACTGTTTCATTCAAAATCACGTGAAAAGATCAATCTTAAATACAATTAGAGCTGCATACAACTCAAACAAAAAGCTGCATAGAAGTGGACATCTCCCTAGCACACTGCCTTTTATAATCTACAATCTAGAGTATCTGTGACTGCTATTCATGACTACTTTTAGCATTTTCAAGTAATAAAGGAAGAACTCTTTACGAATTTAAAATAAAATTTAAAAATATGTTGTGTTTTTATATACACTTCTCTACCTTTCTACTAGATAAAATCTTCATTTCTGTAGTGATTTTCTAATCTATAATTTCTTCAAATATGAACTGAAAAAGTTATTATGGCAATGTAGATCACTGCAATATTGCTCAAGAAAATAGGCTTGCAAGGGAAACGAGTAAATTTCCAAAGAAAAATAATTTAGAGGTGATAAAGACCATTAAAAAAACCAAACACAACACATTTTTTTCGCTCATTCCCTCCAACTCATACTCTCCAAAGAGCAATGTTTTGCTATTATGAACAATTTAAAATTTTATGTGTGATGTGTGTTCTGTTAGCTGTTGTTCATGGTGATAGTTCACATCTTGGTTCTTTTAACTGCAGTCTCAAGGTTTACACAAAGCTCCTTTTGGCAGAAGACTTCAGTGTATACACCTCAACTAAGGGGCTCTAAAAAACATCAAAACTCAGCAACATTTTACAGTTTATCTTTGTATAAATCCTACCTACCTAGGTAGGAAATCTGCACAATGAATATTCTCTGAAATTTTGAGTTTTGTGATCTCACAGCTGTTCAGTTTATGGCTAAGAATCTACTAGTATTTCAGTAAGTCCCTCCCTTGCATTATTCTATCTTTGAGTCACTGAAAGATTTATCAGTTTTACACCTTGCATATGTGCAATGCAAAACCATATAGAAGTAATTTCATAACTTCATGAACTATTAATGGAAGTGAGAATGATTTACAGTCAAAAACCTGCTGCAGTTTGAAAAAGTGTAACTTCTCCATTTGAACCCTGACACCACATGAATTCCAGATAATCTAAGTGTTTCAGTCATTTAAAAATATCTGAAGTATCAGATGTATCTGAGCACTAGTCTCACTTTGCTGAAAAATACTATACTTGTGTTAAAATTTCTTAATACAAAGTACAGGAAAAGAGAAGTAAAAATAATGTCAAGTTAACCTTGTCAAGTTAATTTCCTTTGTTGGCATCAACCAGCAGACAGTCTTTGAATACCTCTTTGTTGACATCTGCCAGCAGATAATCTGTAGATCTCACAAAATCTACATGGAGAGGCATCACAGCTCAGCGGGTAATACTAGGTCACAGCCCACTGCAATCCCAGAGACTACCAAGGGTCTCACTTAAGATCACTATTTATAAGATTGAGAAATTATTTTCATTTTGGCCACAACTTTTGTTTGATGATTCTGGTATCTCAGCCACCACACAAATCCCATCATTTCCAGATTACATAGTTCTGGTATTTGCCAGATCAGGCCATGATCCAGGCATCAGGAGTTTTGAGTACAATATTCGGGCAGCAGGAGTTTCAGATAAAGTCAACACCATTTGTTACTCATCTCCATTCAGACACTGAGCCATTGACAGCAACTCTTTGGATGCTGCCAGCCAGCCAATTCCTAAACTGTAGAATATCCTATCCATCAAATCCTTATCCTTCCAATTTATCAACCTTACAGAAGTCAAGGTAGATGACAGCAGCTGCCCTTCCGTTATCCATCAACACAGCCACTCCACCATAGAAGGCCAGCAGATTAGCCAGATGATATGCCCTTTATGAAGCCATGTTGGCTGTCTTTAATCACCTCTCTGTCACTCATATGTTTTGACATAGCTTCCAGGAGGATCTTTTCCATGATCTGATAGGCACAGCTGTGAGGCTGACTCATTGGTAGTTCCCAATTTTGTAAATGACTCCTCTAAATTTCATTATAATATTGTAACTCTGGAAGTTCTTCAATCTTCCAATAACTTCCTGAACAGGAACAGCTGTAACTTGTAAGAAATAGCAATGACATTTTGGCTTATCCAGATCATGACAGGGAAAAGACAACAGAAACCTGTACCTTTTTCCTTTGTTAAGCCTCCTTCACTTATCTTAGAAAAAGACACTTCTTGACACAGACCATAAACTTCTAGATCCTTTCATGAAAGAACTATGTTCTGAAATATCCTATCCTCTTTTTTTCTTAAAATACCCTAAACTGTAAATTTAAAAGCTTTAAGAGCACTCTCATGTGTCCATTTGGGAGATTAAAGTTCTTTCAAGCTGGTTGCTTAGGGAAAGAAAAAAAAAGTGGTTTCATTCAGGTTGTGTATCACCAGTTCCTCTAAAAACCTAATATTTTCAAAAGAAAAGGTTTGTCTTTGTCTTGTATGCTTATATGTATATGTAATGCATAAAAAAAAATTACCTAATATTTTTTCCAGTCATGATTTACATCAAAATGTAATTATATGAAGTTAAGCCTTTTTTTTTAAGTCACACTTTGTGCAGAATTCTTTTACCTAAAGACAGTAAAATGTACTAAAGAACTATCTGAATAGATCAAAAGAGGTTGCCTTCTTTCTTTCCTTTATTTTTTTATTTAAGTTGTAGCCTCAAATGGTTGATTATTAGCAGCTTACCTCTTTAATTTTACCTCCATTATTTGTTTTCTTTGTATGATTGTGATCTCTGCTTTGTTAAGGTCATCATATTTTCTCCAGATCAGTTATATTCTCTGCAAGCATTCCTTTTCTCAGGACAGCCTGACCTTCAGTGACTGCGAACCAGGAGAAAATGTAATTAACTTATAAGCTGCAAGAGCCTTTATTAAGATTCTGGTAATATGATTGCAAAGCAGGTTAGGCAGTTAAGCAAAACTTAGTCTTTCTGCAAACTCAAATGAAACCTACAGAGACTCTGACTGAATGCATCAGGAATCAGGTTTAATGCTAGGAAATTTTGCAAGAGCATCATGACCACAAAGTAGTACTACACATCTCCATTTCTGCAATCTCTCACATGCTACCCAGGTAACCTAATGGCTCACTGCCTCTGTGTAAGTCTCAGAGCAAGACAAAACCAGGCTATCAGAGAGAATTTAGATGTCTTTATCTTATTTAGTCCTTCAGGCATTTACGTCATCATAATAGTCTCACTGAATAAAAATCCTACGTTTCATGGACAAGTTGTATCAGAAGGCAGAAAGTCAAATAGCAAACAAGGCAAACTGAGGGGGTGTCATTAGTAATGTCTAAGAAATGCTGTTGTCTTTCTTCATCAGTATATTCTTTAGTGCAAGCTGAAGAAGGAATTCTTTCAAGTGAAAAAGAACTGAACAAAGCTGCTCTGTAGAACTGCATTATTTTTGACAAATCCAAGAAACACCACTCACTTTCCTCCATCCACCATTAGGTAGTTACACAACCAGTGCTCACTTCTGCTAACACAAGAGATGCTCCACATTCTTCCTTCCACCTTGGCACATCAGGTTTCTTCTAAATAAATTAGCTCGCAGAAATGTTGGCAACAACCAAGAAACAGTGTGCCTGTTTTGCTTGAAACTGAGCTGGATGGGTGGTTTCAAACCACTTAAATGAAGGTCTAGCAATTTCATAGATGTGTCTTTAGTGATCATCCTGACATGTCATGGCTTTTTTTGTGTCATGTTAAAAAAAAAAAAAAAAAAAAGTGAAAAATGCATAACTACCGGAACATAGAACATGGCAAACTGTTAGTACAAGGAACTGCCATGCAAAGCTGAGGTAGCAGCTGTCCTCTCACTGTCACACCCTGAAACTTGTTTCTCACAAGGTTAGCAACAGAGCAAATGGCTAGTTCATATCCCATTTTCTCCTGAAAACACCTGTCACTTGTTCAGCCAGCTATCAGAGAAGCATATTATCACTTTTCCTCCTGAGAAAAGATACTGATAGCTAAGAAGTGGGTGTGTGTGAAAACATGTCTAGGTAATTTTCTTTCAACCACCAATTCACTCCTTAAGTCTTCCAGACGTAGTTATACAAAATACATCCACCATCCACTGGCATTTGCCTGCAACCTTTCATCTCCATGATTACTTGATTATCACAAAACCAAGTACTGATGACCAATTTGCCACTGGCCCAAACTAGTCTTTCATTTAGAGTCATGAAATATAAATAAATCATTTCTTTTTCCTAATTTCAGTTCTCTTTCCCTTACCTACCTGCTAAGAGCTGAAAAACTGAGAGTCACTGCAGAAATTTCTGATTTGTTAATAGAGAGTTCATTGGCTCATAGGCCCCATTATTCAGCATTAGGACCTGCTTCATCCAATTGTTTTCCATACTAGTAAAAAAAAATAATTTCAAGCATTTGAATGGAAAAGGCAATAGTGTACATCTAAACGTACCCTTCAGCTCATACATCAGTCTTTTTCTGAGTGATGGAGACCAGGGCTTGACTGTTGAGTAAAATGGTTAAATTTGTACATTCTAGAATAACTCCTTGCAGTCATTTTAGCTACTAGAAGAATCTAGTGTTTTGGGAGGAAAGAATTCTGCCAATGAATAAATTTTCTCTTCTTTTTCATTTAGTAGTTCAGCACCGATTATTCAGTCTTGTTTTTAATAAAGGGCACAAGTAAAACAAATTTTTAGGGTTCTTTCACATTGTTAGAATGCTCTTGCTAAGCCTGAGATTATTTCTTCTTTTTTCAATTGCAAATTTTAGATCTTTCTGGAAAAATCTGAATGTACTATAACCTGGAACTGTTTTTCAGTCCCTGCTGGTTCTAAGTGCATGACTCAACCACATCACAGCAAAGCATAAAAGTCAGCTCTGGTCTCAATCTATTCTGTTATCCTTTCATTTATCATAGTTACTTTAAGTATTAACCATTATTTTTGGAAGTTTTTTCTTTTGCAGAAATAATGCATCCAACAGTATAGAGTTTTATTTCTACTTTGACAAAGTATGACTTACTGTGGTTTCCTCCTAGAACAGGAAGCAAGGAATTTGCCCTAGTATTTAGTTACAGGGGTCCTGACTATGCTCTTAAACGGTCTCAGCAGTGAGTAAAAGGACACAGATCAAGCTCAGTCTTAAAATTGTTCTGCTCTCAAGCTAAATTTTTACTAGTAAAAACTCAAACATGTGAAGAGTCTGTTTCATCCATTTGGAAACCCTAAATTCCTTATTCTCATCCTGAACACACATGCAGCAGAGAAATAAAGCAAATACTCCCGTGGCTTTCCTAAAAAATTTCCTTCTGCTTTAAAATTAAAGTATTCCCATAGCAACTTTGATGTGTCCAGGAAGAGAGAAGGACAGTAGTTTTTGGAAAACGTGGAGTGGGTTTAAACCACATTGTACATGAGGGCCAAATGCTAGGACCTCTTGGTAAGACTGGGAACATACATCCTGAGCTTGTAATGGCCCAATATCCATGTCAGAAAAATTATTCTCTCAGTGTCTCTGATAGGATGGCAGGGAGCAGCAGAAAGATCAGGGCAGCACATCCAACCAAGGCACAGCTCAGCTGTGGAAGCCGAGTGAGGAGCATGGATCTGGCTCTGTTTGGGGCAAGTCTGCTGGGATGAGACAGGTGAGAGCTCAACCTGGGAAGTCAGGTGAGTAGGTGAAGGACAGGGAGGCACTGAAGTGGGCACAGTCATACCTGTGACATAGCTCAGGCAACCACCAAACAGAAGAGCCTACGTTTAAATGCAGCTCCCCAGCAAAGGCAACAGCTGAGCTTCTCAAGGCCTGACAGCTTTATTATTAAACCTGGCCCTGAGCCTGGGCAGCCAAACGCTGCAGAGGAGAGGGTATACTGTCAGGGCCCTGGCAGTGGTTGCTTATGAAGGCTGAGAAAACATATCTGCAATTACTTAAATCTTATGGGGGTCAGGGGAGAGATAGTGATGTTTTGTACCTTCGAAAGGAATGTGTCACACTGCCTGCCACTGGGGATGGGCAGTGATGATGGCTTGCAAATAGCATAATGCCATCTGCTTCAGGGAGGCCACGCTTGCTCCTCTGTTGTCATCTGTCACGAGCAGTAAAATGCCCTTCCATCTGGAGGTCTATGTTTTGCTCTACATATGGGAAAGACAACTGATAATATAAACAATAGCAGGTTCTTCTAAATGAAACATAAAATCTTTAGTGAAATCATTCTAATGGAAATGATATTTCTACCCACCATGTCTACGAGACTGTGAATTAGTCTCCTAAGTGGGAAAGACTGAGTCTAAGTCTGTGACTGCTCTGAAGGGTAGTTTTGTTTCATGAGATCTTCCAAGAGTTCACTGTAAGCCCTTAGCAGGCCATAGGCTGACAAGTTTCTTCCTTCACAGAAATGAGTATACCATAGAGAGGCCAATTCCCTTAGCTGGAGGTAGGAACTTGTCATGGGTGCAGCTCTCACTGTTACCAATTCCCAATGAATATGCAAGGTGTAAACAACTGGAGAAACAGACTGGACAAATTTTCCACAGCAGAAGAAGAGGAGTTGGGTAAAATTACCTTTAGTATAGTTACAGGTTTTTATTATGTATGTCAGTTGAGAATTAATATTATTCCACTAGAATGCACTTACATTGATGCATAGCAGCTCACATCTAGACCAGATTATCTACTTTGTTTCTTATGGCTACAAATTTTTCTCCTTTTAATTCTTCTTCTTAACAATTGGGGCTCCACAGGTCAGACTGATGAAAACAGAGTGAACACTACACAATCAGCTCATTTAGAAACAGCACTGAACCAGATGATTTACCTCTCTTTTGAGGGTGAGTCTTCATTAGTAAGATTAATAGTCCTTTTCACTGAGTTTTCTTCTGTCTAAACCTGGAATTAAGAGTTTATTCTATGCAAGTGGACTGGTGTGCCAAAAGGACAATGAATTCTGAGGGGGGAAAATAACAAAAAACAAAAACAAAAAACCCAAAACAAAACAAAAATGGCAACTTTTGTAAAAGTAACTTATTTTTTCTTGTTATTGTACAGTTTTCTTTTTAGCTACTACAATTCAGAGCAGAACAGGTGCCTTTCAGTGGCACTGCCACTGCATACAGATGCAGATGAAGTTGCCCTCAGTTTATGAGAAAGGGGCTTGAGTTAATTTTTAGTCCTAATTTCTTGCTCTGTCTTGAGATGTGGTATTAAATAGCTCACAATCTTTTCTTCCAAAAAAGACAAAACACACACACATACAAAAATAATAGTAATAGTAGTAACTTTTGGAAAAAATCGAGGGGCTTCTCTTGGAAGGTGATTGTAAAACACAGGGGAGAGGCATCTGTCTGCTTATATGTAAAATATTGGCAGCCAAACAGAATTAGCATGTACTTTCATAACCAATAGCACTACAGATCTGCCACATCTAATTTTGTATCTGTTGGTGAAATTTCTTGCTCGTGTGATCCTGGAGATTTTTGATGCAGGGCATGCTTTTGTGCTTTCCCATGGTGATCTCATATTTTTGGTTACTTTCTTCCCCCTGAACTAGAAAGAAAAAAATCCTTTTTTGCTATGTTTTACCCAAGGCAAAATAAGATTGCTTGCTTAAATATAAGACTTTATAGTCTTATAATTTTGTTTTTCTCACAGGCTTTTTTTGTTGTTGTTCATTATCATAAATGTGATCTATTTTCCAGAGTTTCAAACAGATCTCAGAAACTTTTGTAGCCTAGTATTATGTTCTCTCCTCTTCCCTTCACAGGCACTTCACACAATTCCCACACAGCTCGGTGGAACTTTGAATTGTTCTTCAGAACTGGAAGAATTAAACCATTAAATATTTACCTTTAAGACACATACGGCTAATTGAGACATCAGCATTTTTATATTCACAGTGAAGTAGAAAACTTGGGATTAATGCCATTCTTAATTTAAACAATCTGGAAACATTTCAATACTAGACATTGGCCACAGCCTGCAAAAGCAGATGGATGTGTGTCAGGAGGTACATCGCTCCCCAGTGGTGCTGAAGAAGGGGCTAATATGTCTCTGGGGCAGAGCTTCAGAGGCAAAGGATGAACAGGGAAGAGCCAGAGGGACAGAGAGACTATTCTCCAGACCTGTTGAGTTTTTCCAGTTTAAAGGAAATAGAAGGCTCATATAGGACAAGCAAGTCTCCAACTGAGGACAAGGTCCAGGAACAAGCAATGAAGAAGAAAAGGTCTGAAAAAAACCATGAAGGACAGGTGCATCCTCTGACAGGAAGATTTGACATTCCGAAAGTGCTATGGTATTTTGATGTCCATAGCACAATCCCAGCCTCCAGTAAGGGCAATTCAGAATTGGGCAGCACTGGAAGATATGTGTGTGGGTGGCATCTCTAACACATGAATCTCATTTCTGCCAGGAACATCCTCTGATCCACCTCAGCCTGCTTCCTCCACTCCATTGTGCCTCCTGTGCCTGCCTTCATATTCCCTGAAATCCTTCTTGACTCCATTCCCCTGTTATGCCTCTACTTTTTTATTATCTTGCAAATACCCAAGAGGCAGTTTCTACCCATGAAACACAGTTGTGGGCTCTCTGCTGTGCATCCAGCCAGAGAAAGATCTAGAGGGGGAGCAAAGGAAGGGGCTGCTGGAGGATGGGCAGAGGGTCCAAACAAGGGGATCATGCTGGGGGTGCTTGGGCAGCAGTTCTCAGTATGCAGGAGTTTCTAGACCTCATCTTCATGGTAACCCACAGACAGACAGACTGCATTTCTTTCCTTTCTACCATATTTCTTTCCCTCATTGTTCCCCCTCGCTCCCTGCAGATAAGGAAAGACAAAAAAAAACCCTAAATTACAGGGGCAAAGCAACAGAATAACTGGATATGTGGTAAATAGTTTGGGTTGCTTTGGGAGCACGAGCCAGAAGTAGCTAGAGCTGGAAAATGGGAGCACAGAGGAACAAAGAATGACAGAATACTGCTAGAAAATGAATTTGCCTGTGTGAGAAGATATCATGCGAAGAAAATGTTTTGTCTCTTCGTATGAGTAATGAAAAATAGACCCTCTCTGAACTAGGTCAGGGCAAGCACAGGATGACTGGGGAAGGAAATAAGCAATAGAACTGACTATGGCACAAGCATCTTTTTTTCTCTGCAGGAAAGGGAAAGAATATTGAGAATATTTAAATCACTGGATAAGCCAGCTAAAGTTCTCATATTAATATATCTGTCTTGACATTCTTTAAATACCACAGACTAGTATTTGTTGATATTATTTTTCTCTGAGTTACTGTATTGATAATATCAGGACAATAATTTCCTACTGAATAAAACAAAAGGAGACATCAGGATAAAACGTCCCTTGACAATGTCCATGTGCTATTAGGACTACATTTACTGAAAAAGGAAAATTGAAAAAAAAAAAAAAAAGGAAAAAGGTATAAATTATTCAAGCTGAAAAATACTCTGCAACACTTAAGTTTTTTATGCAAAGTTAGTGTGGTAAAGAAAAAAACATGAAAAAAAACCCCTGAATACTATATAGCTTCATTCTACACTCACTTTTCACTGCTAGGAAGGGACATTTGCATTAGCTGGCACATAGCCTGTGGTCAGCAGCCCTTAAAACATCTTGTAGGGTTTCCACTCTACATTTTATGCTGAAAATTTCCTACTATAAATACATAAATACCTCTGTGCTCTAGCTGCTTTTGTTTCTGTGATGTGGGTATCACTTCCTCTGTAGGCAGGTTACAAGGGCACTGTGCTGCCCTGAACAATAGTTTTGATGGTAAGTGTTCAGAAGCAGGTTAAAGAATAGACACCAGGGTTATAATTCAACACACCTATGTCTTCCTTTTACTAGTGGCTGATTTAGGACAGTGGCAGAAACAGAAATGCATTTAACTTTAAGTGTATTGGGAAAGATGAGCTTTAATACAGTAAATGATAACCAGTGCTGCTTGCTATCAGTTAGAAAGGGTGAAAGATAAGCCTATACAGCAAGCACAGGAAGGTGTTGTTTGATGATTACAAATTATTTATCTCAGTCTGAAGAGTGTATGGTGTGGACTTTCAATATGAGAAATTGTTTCAGTGCTTTTTTTTTTAACCATGAAATGCTAGTTTATTTTAACCATGAAACGTGTTACAACACACAAAGACAAACAAAAAGCCCATGAGTTTCTAAATCACTCTGGTGTCAGTGTCAGACATTCTTATGTAAAATGGCACTCATTCTCTATCTCTTGCTTCTGAAATGCTATTAGTCCCTGTCTAATAGGCCATTAGATTTTCAGCCTTACCTGTTGGCTTTTATTCTGCTGTCTTCTCTGTTGATCATAAAGATCTGGATAGATATCTCCCTTCTCAAAAGAAATCTTTCAGAATCAAAACAATAAATATTTTCATTCGTACTCATGGACAAGCCACTAGCTCTCAAAAGTAAATTTTTCTATAATAGACAGAGGAATGACTCCACAAAATTAATGCATTGAACCTCAGCAGGGACGAGGAATATTTTGAAAACAAACTTAAGTTTTTTATATTTCCCAGCTGTCTGTTTCTTTTCTCAAAACCCCACGCATTATGTTGATTTTGGCCAAAATCATATCTTACAGCAGTGAAAGATGTTACCAAAGGTCTCATCAGAATTGTACATCCTTTTAAACAGGTTCCATATAAACAAATGAAACATTTGCAGTGGAACACTAAAATTCACCAGAAAATTCCCTGAGCATATTGATGGTCATTGGAACATCTTCCTTCCTGATCTCTCCCTGTGCTGATATACAACATGAAATCTCATTAGCACTCCTATGCACTATTTTGAAGTTTTCAGTGTAAGAATTTGCAGTGTAAGAATTGAAGTATCTTTTCAATTCTATCAGAAAAAAATTAGTTGACTGCTCACTTGTCTAGCACCACTAAGTTTTCTGCTGTTCCTTTCTGTTTTACCTCAGCTAGCTTCTCAGCCATCCTTGCACAGACTTTGTCTCTTTGACCCTTCCCATAATGAAGGATAAATCCATGGTCTCTATTTCCACCTTTTCCTTCATATTTACAACATCTATCCCCAGACCTCTCACAGGACATCACAAATAATGAAAATATCTGTGCTATTAGCCAGCCTTTAGAGCTTTCCTATTATTAGGTCTTACAAACTATTAAGAGATTTAAGCTTCCCTCCTTACTTCCTAAACACTTAAAAAACCCATTCCCTCTCTGTCCAGCTGCCAAAGCTATTTATTAATCTCTGAAAACAGGCAATTGAGATTTATATAACTGATAATATAGAGTAAATTAAGTCCTAGAGTGTAACTACTCTGTGTGCCAGAAAACAAGGGGACAGGGACTTCGAATTCCTGACATACAGATCTTTTGCTTAAATGGTCCCTTCCTCACTCTCATCTCTGGTCTCTCCTGTTGGCAACAAGAAAGTAGAAGTCCTCAAGCAAAGCAAGTTTCCAGGGAGCACCAGTCACCTTGGTTGCTCATCCTTAGAGAAGCCATTTCAGTTTTAACTACACTTGTGAAACACATGAACCTGGTTCTGGCTTTTTATTCTGTTTCACAGCACAAACAAATCAAAATATAGATGAAAATCAGAGTTGACAAATAAATGAACAAATTATTGGAACCAAATATTTGACAAATTATTTGAGCAGATATTTGAAAAATTAGTTTATAAAACTGAATTAATAAACTGATTGAGCTGCTATAATTCCAGCATCCACTAGTACAAACAGGGCATGCTTGGACCAAGAACTAAACTTGATTATTATATTATCACTATTCTTTCTGTCACAGGATCAGTTTCCCTAGTTAGAGATAGCAGCTGCTTCTAGGTAAGTGAATGCACTTGGTTAACATCAATCTAACTTCAGCTTAAAGCATGTAGTTACCACATGAAGAACTTCATCACATCTTCTTATCTGCTTTCAGCAACAGATTCAAATCTCTGCACATCAACAGGATGAATATGCCTGGTTTGAGTTGTGCCAATGCACTTACAGAACTTACTGAGACTTGTTCAAACACATAAAGTCAAATAATTCAAGAAGGAAAATAAATACGCAAATCACCATGGAGAAGAATGAAATTACTCAAGCTTCTGTATTCAAATAATTGTATGACAATAAGCCCATTGACATGTAATACAGGCAAATGTTCATTTTTCTTGTTTTCAGGCTTTGTCTCCCTGTGACCTACTTCTTATTTGGCAGTCTCTTAACTATCTGATCATAGGGCATAAAAATATGATCTGATCTGAGTTCATCTTTACCCTTTTCTGGTATTTCAGATTTTGTAGGGTAAAGCTGACAGTAAACTCAACAGAATCTTGGCAGATTCTCCTTTAAATGTCTGAAGCTGTATTTATAAGTCCTAGGCAAGTACTTTCTGAGAAATCATTATGCCAGGTAAATGAACTAAAACCCTCATGGGACAGAAATGGCTGCAAGATGAGAAAGATTTCTTACAGTCCATTGAAAAGTCACTTTTGATCCATGCCAGTATTATATAATATCTTTCATAATAACAAAATTTAGGGATTCCTAAACCAGCTGAAAACATTGTAAATAATTAAATAAATAAATTAAAAATCACACCATACAGGTATATAACCACATGTCTAATTTAGAGCACTAGTCTGGTATCAGGTTAAGGTTACTTTTTTTTTTTTTTTTTTTTTTTTTTCCTATTCTTGGGTAGTGGCTTCAAGCTTTTTACAGCAAAAGGCAGTTTTTACACTTACCTATAATTTTGAACCATTATAGGTTTTATAACATATCAACTAAAGCTCAGGGAAATATTCTAATGAAGCAGAAAGAACACAGTCTGCAATTTCCATGCTTACAGTGAGATAAGATGCTACAAATCTGTTTCTGATGTATCTGTCTGGCGCTATTGAACAAATATGTAACATAAAAACAACAGCAAAAAAGCTACCGACAGTTATAGCCAGAAATTAATAAAATCATTTTTACATTCTTACTTTTTTCCTTTGAAGAAAGGAAAAAATGTATTAGCTGCAAGATGAGTGATAGTAAAATAATTTGGTTTAGTCCTAAATTACTGAAGCAATAAGGAAAACTTTAAGAGCAGGCAGAGGGTCAGTAGCAATAACAGCAGGAGCAGCCTTCTCCTCTGTCATGGTTATGCAGCCAAATTAGAAAAGTTAAAAGGGCAGGCCAGTCACATACTTTTAACACCTTGATATAACTGGCTATATCTAGTAGGGTAGCACTGAAATATTCTTTTAATATCTGTTGTGAGCAAAGCATCATCAGTAGTTCTAACTCTTATTTTCAGAGGTATGAGAATTCTCTACTTGGTTGCAGGTATTTGATTTTTCCGTCTGCAGTCAAAAGGACTTCAGGTAGGAGAAAGGACAATAAAAGACAGATTTACACTGCATGTAGAATGGCCATGTAATCTGAAAAGGTAAAAGATTTTCTGCCAGGAGGTTGCTGTAAAAAACAGACTAAAAAAAAAAATCTAAATTTTCTTGTGAAACCCTACATCCTGCCTTCCCCACAATCCAGACATCCTGCCAGTTTCTCACAATTTACATGTTTCTCACAATTAAGCAGTCACAGAAACTCCAGAAAAAAGACTATTTTGACCTTTGCCCACGGTTACACAATAAATAGTAAAAATATAGTTTCAAAAGTGTTTCAGGAACAGGTTTTAGTGCTACGAAATCATCATCAACTCACACAATGATCGTGAAAAGACAGTTCATATCTAATAAGAAGGAAGATGTATTGTGTATATGTAGTAATAGCACGTGAAAAAAAACCTCTTAATATTTTTAATGTATGTTTTGCCTTCTTACGGGTTTGTAGATGGAATTTGCTTCTTGTTTTGATTTTCTTTCCAGTTTAGAATTTTGGGGGTTTCAGTTGGATAATCTTAATATATAAAGATCTTCACCCAAACACTTCACAGTTTTCAATAACTTTGTTTACAAGAGTCTTGTGGCTGAAATCAATATCTGACTGCATATCTGAGCAAATGTGCAGATGCAGGCATCTAATTAACTGTAGTGTTTACCAGACATTTCTACAGCCAAATCCTTCTCAGAAAGCTCTCAAATGGTAACGTGGGCTTTACTTTGGCAAAGACACAGCATTGCCTGATATTTTTTAAGACATGACTAATCTGTGCAATCCATTCCTCTCTATGAGGAACAAAGATTCTCCCAGGGAGACTGTGTCCCTCCTGCATGTGAAGCCCACAGCTGGACAAGCCTGCTGCCCTCAGACTGATCTGTCCACCTTGTCCCAACCATGACACGTACCAGGAGGAAAAGATTGTCACTGGTTAGTGAAAAAGATGTGTTGCTGTGGAGCCAAATGCCTGGTGGAATCTGGTGAGTTATTCTGTGCTTTGAATATAGATGGCAGTACTCACATAGGAAGGGTGGATGGACAGTGTGCTCCATGATCCTTTGGCCTCCATGCCATTCCAAAGACCCTTGTGTCTGCTGGCCTGCTGGGACACCCAGGTGTCCTGCCAGAGAGGCAAAAGCATGGGGAGGTGGAGAGCCTCTCCTTAGCCTTAGGCCAGAGCTCGAGGCAAAGCTGTGAAAGCACAAGTTGGAACACTTTTGATCATGGGAAATTAGAATTAAACAAATCAATGAACCATAGCAGACTTAATGGCTTTGATGTTCTGGCAAGCAAAAAACTGGGTAACTATATTCCATCTATTGAAATTCTCCAAACATTTTGCCCATATAAACCTTTGCTATTTTTCATCATAGCTGCATAGCATAGCATCATGATTGCACTGTATGATGACATAACACATTTCACTGAGGAGGTGACAGAACTTTGACTGTGAACAAAGTGATATGCATTCATATAGTTCTGCTGCTGTGCAATTAGCAGAAAAAATAAATAGTGTGAATTCTGCTCTCCTCTGATGATGAAAAGATTCACGTAGGATTGTTATTCAGTGTTAAATGCACAGATTATTTTTTGACAGGTGTCAGCAAACCTGAAAATTCTAGAAAGTTACTGGCCTGCTGAGAATGGCAATGTTATCATTGGGATAATGTTACAGTCGTTTTCCTAGACTTCCATCAGTATGTGTATGGCTGATATCCAAGTTAGCCATCCCTCAGATCCAAAATCATTAGAGTTACCTGCCACAGTAAGTGATCAGAACACAAACAGCTGACCCTGTGCTCATCAGCTCCTATATCATTTACACTACTTTATTACCGCTTCATTAAATGACCATAATGCTGCCTGTAGTAATATCTCTGCATATGAGAAGTTTTCTTTTGAAATAGAAACAGCTCCAGAGTGAAATGGTCTCTGATTTTAGAAGGTTGGTAAGTAGCTTACTGCAATTAACATTAAGTGAATCCAGAGCTTGTCTCAAAAAAATGCGTTGTGCCTGGAGTGATCAGATCCCATGACTGAGGACATATACATTTGTCATTTTGAAAAGGACATTAAATGAACCTGCAGAACAGTCACTCTGTTCTCTTTTTCTCCCTTTCCTTCCCTCAAACCGAACTGCTGAAGTAAAAGTACATTTCTTAAAATGCTTGATTACTCTTTCTGTCACCTTCAGCTAGGAAGAAAATCTTATCTACTTTGCCAGAGCTATTACTAAAGGACATCTGAAGAAATACATGAAGATAACAAGATAAAAGAAGTGGTCTGCATTTAAGTTTCTCTGTTGCTGTGCTCACACTGGACTCAAGCAGAATATATGTCACTCCCTGAATCTGGTGCAGTTTGTTCAGTGATTTGCCTACCACCCACCCTTAGGAGGGACAAAAAGTCTCTAGCTTACCTTTGGCCTCTCTCAACAAGGCTAACCAGCTCTTGGAGAGGTTCTGGTTTACACTCATTTGCTATGATACTGGAACGTGGACCCCAGAGATTGTGTCCAGAGCTGATGAACTGGAAGACCTCCTGACTGGGGTCTGTGAATCTGCCAGTCCTTTTTGAGAGGAGGTGGAGGAATGAAATTCAGCCATTCCCAGGTGTTCTGCTGTTGTAATGCCCAAGTGACCATGGGTCCTTGGAAGCAGTTGTGGATCCCGTACAGCTAGAGAGCAAAAGAGATACTCCTTTCTTCCCTGCTTATTCCTTATAATACAGGCATTAAAACATCATTTATTTGGATTTCAAAGTATCCAATTATTCCTTCACTGCAGTGCAAAAATGTCCTAACACTGCCCACTACCAGGTACTGAACATGTGGTAACTTACATTAAAAAGGCCAATGTGGTTTCCTCTCCTCAGAGGAAGAAAGATACAGCCCTTCAAAATTAAAAACTGTCTAAGATTAGGAGGGCCTTAAATGTCAATGAAATGCAGGGCTTCTTTTGCTATTCTTAACCTTTTAGTTATCTGCATCCCATGAAACTTACACAAAAGACTTCATCAAAAACTGACACAGCTATGACCTGAAGAAAATTGAGTTAATCTATTTGGGCTTTTTTTTCAACAAATGGATCTCAATTGGCAGCAAAAGCAAAAGTGACACAATGAAACACTAGAATGCATATGGTGCCCTCAGAGAAAAAAAAATTGCTCTGGGAGAAAAGCAAATAAATTGATCAACCAGGAAATCAGGATGTTCTTCAAAAAGCGATTGTAGCTTCTTTACAAACAACAGAGAACCATGGAAGAAAGGGATAATTTAACTACCACTTATGAAGACATTAGGACAGAAACTGTGTCAATAGATAGATCTGTCCCCTGGGTTTTCATACAGCCCTCTATGATCAACAGTTATCAGCAGCTAATTGAGGCGTGTATCGCTCTGTAGTCTGAAAAAGTTTATAGCAGTTCCATCAAACCTGTCCCCTGCTGCTAGATCTCAGATGACCCTCTGTGACTGAACATGTTGCCCTGGAGAAAAGCTATTTTAGAAAGGACCTAGCACTTACACTATCACACTTGTAATTATGTGTTCCCGACGTATAAAATTGCCAAGATAGTTCCTTTAACTTGAGTGTTGTTACCTGCAAATCTACCATACTGCTACATTTGTAAAGTAAAGCAAATGAGTATGAAAAGCATCAAATAGTAATACTTTTTCAGGTCACAGGGTCTTTAGCAGTGAACTTTCATAGCTTCTTGTCTCAGCAAATGCCTTAGCTGATGTCTTGTCCTACAAATGGAGACAGCCAGTGCAGTGCAAACAAGCTGAGCTAGGAAATGTAAAACTACATCAGTAAAGCTGAAAATAATGTGTACTGCAAAGCTTAAAATGAGCAGCCACTCAAGAATCTGTTCTAGCTGAATTTGTGAAAGATGCTACATTTGTTGGGTGTTGGCTTCTTTGTGAAAAGAGAACAGCTTCCTCTCATTAACGTATTTTAAGGTACATTGGGGTTTAACTGAATTTTTTTTCAGATTATATTACCTATTTACTTTGACTTTGTTGGTAGCTAGAACATTTTCCTAATGTTCTAAGTCCTAGCATGAGCTAATTCATAGCTAGTTTGTGAATCTGTTATTTCAACATTCTCTTTTGGATTATTAATATTTTTCCTGCTATTACATTTCTATTCCCTTCATCCTCACCTCCATTTGTCATCCTTGAACTAGTCCCTGAAACAGTAATCACAGATGTACCTCAGCTTCTGTTTCCCTGTGAAAAACATGATTAACTCTTTAAAATCGCTCTTATTAACAGCTCTTCTGCATTGCTGTAGACTTTAGTTCCTTCTGCTGCAGTACTGATTTATTTTCTAATGTGTAGGTTAGTATAATTATTCATCT
Organism: Phaethornis superciliosus; assembly: GCA_023637945.1. Taxonomy (NCBI): domain Eukaryota; kingdom Metazoa; phylum Chordata; class Aves; order Apodiformes; family Trochilidae; genus Phaethornis; species Phaethornis superciliosus. Next base: position 51,816,749 of record JAJQWJ010000003.1, on the reverse strand, counting down.
TTTCCTTACAGAATTCATATAAAATTCATTTAATAAAGAACCAAATGCCTTTTTCTATGTATTTGCCTCTTACAGGGCCCTCTTGGCAGCCCACATTTGACCTGCATTTGACTGTCATCATCATTCTTGTTCTTGTTTGCAGCTGCTCAGCTTCAATTTTGCAGCAGACTGTTCTACTGAATTGCATTTCTTTTCTTTTACTGCAGTACTTGTGGACATCCAGGGTTTTTTTTGCAGGGTTTTTTGATCATCATGTACTGATGTCTTCCACATTTGCATCAACACAGTTCATTAATGCCTTTATGGTTTTAATGGGTTACACAAAGCACTTACAGTTAGATTGCTTGTGTAAATGAGTTTATTTTTTCTTTCTTCCTGGATTAAGCTATTCTTACTCTTCACCTCAAATAACATTATATAGAAAGTGATTCAACTACAAGAAAGGCATGAGGCACCTTTAACACCGGTTATGTTGCTCTGCTAAGATATAAGAGACTAGGGTTTCTATTCATGTTTAGAGGTAAGCAAAGAATGGGGTTTTGTGTCTGTCTTTTTCCAATCTATTGGAAGAGAGTCCTTTCCCCCTTCTTATTCTATTTGTTTCAGGAATAGCAAATTTGTAAATTTCATTTTATATATAAATTCACATGTGTAAATTTAGTTTTTTGAATAGTGAGGGTTATTTCCTCACTCAGTAACTTTTTGTCTAAATTCCTCCCCAAATTTGTAGTCCAGTAGAAATATATCAGAATGTTGTAAATGAGAGTTTGGATAGTGAAAGTAAAGAAATGTGCTTCATGATAAATACGTTCCCTTTGTGTCTGCTGAGACAAAGATATGGAAACCATCCACTAAGAATGCGAAGTAAAATCTGACAAACTCTGACAAAATCTGACCCTAAAAGGATTAATCCTAAACAATAACTTGCAAGATGGGTAATTCACTTACTAACAAAGCCAGACATTTGCATTCCAGCAACAAATATTTTCAGTTATTTAGATAGTATAGTAAGGCATACTGCATCACCGTTACAGCCCATTTCTTTTAATTTCAGCTCATCAGACATGAGGTCCAAAAAAATTATTTAAGCAAATGACCCCTTAACATCAATTTATGGTATCCTCTCCTTTAAACTCATTAGTTGGAGCAAACAGCAATACCATCCTCTGCTACAGGAATAGGAATTTCCTGATAAAGGCTCGTACCATGCAGAGGGGCAGATTATCTCTTAAGTGGTTGCCACTGTTTCATTAGTGTGCCTAAAGCCATGAAGATTCATTAGACTAATAGCTGTGCTGAGTGAGACACTGTAGCATCAATCAGTACATTTGTGAAGGACAATCCACGCATCTACAGCTTTCAAGCAGGGCTGGGTTTTTTGTTGTCTGGTTGAGGGGTTTTTTTCCAAATGCATTATAGTTGGCAGATAAAGATTTACAAGAGTAACTTAAAAGCTGTTCCAAAAACACATAGCTTGAGAAAAATCTTGACAGTAGGTAAGGTTGAACAAAAAGGGAAAAGCAGAAGAGAAAGATTGTTTTTCACCAGATCTGGGGAAATGTTTTGGAATTTTTTTTCCTAATATTTTTAATAATCAAACTTGGCTTTCCAAACCTCATAAATTAGTTGATTTACAGCTGGTAGGAGCTGGGAGAATGGAACATCATGTACACTTTGCAATCTCTCATCCCCTTATCACAAGGGGTACTTAACATGCTGTTGAAGAAAAAGTAACATTTACTATAATCTCTAGCTGTTTGAATCTCTAGGGTCACATTTTATCATAAACTCTTATGTCTGAATCGGTTCTCTGCATTTGTCAGCTCTAGTTTTGCCTCTCTAATTCTTGGCGGTGGTACGCTCTAAAATGTCTCCTTACTTTGCAACGCTTACTGCTTATGTTGTGAAGAGTCCAACATTGTGGGAGAAATAATTATGTTCAGTATATATTTGCATTAATGAGACTGAGCTGTTTTCTCACATTCTTGTGTCTAGGGAAAGAACAAAAATAAGGAAATTATCTGAACATTTGTACCTAATTTGCAATCAGAGGACTTACAGATCTCTCTCTACTAAGACATTGCAATACCAAGTGCTGAATAGAAACTGTGAATATCATGTTTCCCTGGTATGGTCCCAGGGAAGTGGGGTTTGTTATTCTACCCATTTCTATACAAGAGAACCATATGAATGAGAGATGTTCGAGAGTAGGGGTTTGAGCTACCTTTCAAGGTGCTTTGGAAAACTATATTGGGGTAATCTGAAACCTCAATAATAATGTCCGGCTGGGTCAGGGAGTTAATAGTGCCAGCAAACAATGATTTGCCAATTGGGGTTTTAATGTATGCCTTCCTCAAATGTGACATGTGTCCCAAGCCAAGCAAAACAAGTCAGATCTTCCAACTCTATATTATTGTCAATTTAAAATGAGGATGTTCAGATACTCTGCCTTTGCAGTATTAAAGAAAGAGAAAGTAAGAGAAAGTAGGCTGCTTGAGCAGGAAATTTGAAAAAAAATTATAATACTAGTTGCCTTGTCCTTCTGTGATCGTTCTATATTTCAAATAAAAAGAAGGCATTGTATGGCAGCTCCTAAAAATACAATGGAATTGCTCTTGTCTTGAAATGAGGTATGCAGCACTGGTAGTAAAATGACCAGAAACAGATCCTTGCACATTGGTCTGTGCCCTGCCCACAGAAAAAAACTCGAGAGACACCAGCCAAGCCCAGAGCATAAGACAGTAGCAGAGCAGATATGCAGTACACTGTAGTGATCTTCTACTTTATGGAAAACACAAAGAGAAAACACTAGAAACACTTAGAGAAATGCTCTTACTCATACACAGTGCCAAGATTCAGCAGCCTCACCTCTAGAGAATAAAATGAACTAAAAAGTAACTTAAAATCAGCTCTGTTCTCCCATTCCTAATTCAAAATTATTGGTCAAGAAGAATGAGACAAAACCATTGATACTTATCATAGCATCTTCTCTTGGCTATCCAGAAACTTCTGGACTTACATGGTGAGATTGGGAGATAAAAAATATGCATGTTTAATGTGTAGTCATGTCATTGTAAATAAATGCCAGCTTTTCCAAGGATGTAGCTCCAGACATCCATGAATGTCACAGTTTTTATATTGCTTAGTGGAAGTCAGCAGTATCTTATTACTGACTTCTGGCTGACATCTCATGCATGTGAGATCACTGTTAACTTAGTAATGACTACACAGTTTGATCAGTGAGCACTGTACATGTTTCTGTATCTTACCTTATGGAATGTATTACGAATGCAGTTATGACCTACCCTTAGGCTTCCACTGCAGACCACTTGGAAACCAGTATCTCTCTGTTTGCCAACTGAGAAAGTTTTAAAAAGATACTGAATTTCTAATAAAAAAGATAAATACAGTTTATTGATCCTAAAATGTGTATTAAAACCCATTGATTTGAAATTTATCTAGTCCTTTGTTATAACCTTTTATAATTTCTTGTAATATCTATCTTTAATGTTTGTTTTTCCAGAAATAATAACCACAGAGATCCCTTGCAAAAATAACCATATTCCTCACTGTCTTTTTTTGTTAATTGCTCATATAAAATGTTTATGATTTCTACTTCTGATTTCTACTTTCTCTTCTTTATAATAGTTGTTGGGGCTTTTTTACTACAATAGTCAGCCTTTCACCTTTTCCTGTATTTCTTACAACCATAACAAATTAACATGTCATAAAGCTTCTGTACAGTGTACTGATGCAAATGTCTCCTCACAACAAATTCCTTTCAATGCTGAGTACCTTCATATTTTTATCACCGGCTTCATGTAGATGATGGTTCCTTCTTATAAATCATGTAAGTCAAACCTCTTTGGGCGTTTTCTTATCACACAGTCTGTCTTGAACAGCTGTAATGGGTCTGCATGAAAATGCAGAGAGAAAAGTCAGTATTCTTACTGAAAATTGAGGTGGAAAATGTACAGAAATTCATAGGGGCTCTGTGTTCTATAGTCTCAAATCTTGCTGGTACCGTAGCATCTCAGTAGTATTTATACTGAAAAAGACCTGTGCCACTCCCAAGTAGACTAGTTCTACATATTTCTGCTTTAAAATACTGGCAATGATATGTATGCAAGGGACACAAAAAATCTGAGGTTTGGGGACAAAGTAGAAAACTGTTTTTTTCATACATTCACAGTGTTCAGATTCAGTGACTGTTTGTCTCACAAATATTTGAGTTTATGTTTATTTATCTCCATTAACTAATAGTCATCTAATTTCACCACTGTAGAATTCAATTTTTTTCAGTGAAGTCATCCGTGGAATATCCAAAACATGGGTTGTTTGGTTTTTGTTTGTTTGTTTCTTTTCTGCTTAATTAATTAACTAAACAATGAAAACAAAAAAGCTTTGAGAAAAAAAACTACAACAGAATATTATTTTTATCTTAATTAACATTTTGAATGCTTCATTGAAGGTATAACTTCAATCTTCTGAGGAATAGTGCTGTATTATCATCAGTTGTACTCTGTCAGGAGCTGTATTAGCATGGCTTCACATATTTCCAGTTTACCCATAAACAGCAGCAGTTGCAGTCTCTCTGCCTTGATGGTTCATACCAGCTCATGCCTAATGATTCTCTACTACCTCAGGCCTCAAAGCTTCCCATACTCATAAATAGTGCATTTTTTTTCATATTTTGGATACTGTAGCTTATCACAACCCTTTTTGTAATAGAATCAGTTCTCTCTGCATCTCCATTGGCATGATTTCCATTGCAGAGACAAGTGAGATGATGTTAGGCTTGAGAGAGCAGAAGAAGAAAAGAGAACGCACACTCCTCTAGACAAAGGAGCAGAGGAGCAGAAATTATTCAAATAAGACACTGCATCTACCAGCAGCTATCGTGGGAGCAGGGGTGGATATCAATCTATCCATCCTCATGTGTCTATACAATATTGAGACCAATGATGTGCCTGATCCTATTCATTAAAACAAAACAAAAACCATCAACCCCAAAACCTTTGCACTTAGGTAAAGCCTCTGATGCAATCATGAGTTACCATGCCCCTTCTCTGATTACACAAAAAACCTTCTGTAAAGGGCAGGAATGCAACAGTAGCTAGCTGATTCAGTTCCAAACTTGGCCTCCAGAGCTTGTAAACGTGTGTGCATGTCTTAATGAAAGTGCTAATAACTCCATGTTTCAGAGTAACTTTGCAACAAATAATTGTACATCTGAAACATAAGATTTTGGTTCTCCAGACTACACAATTAATCATAATAACAGCACGTAGAAAGCTAAAAGTGAGCCAGTATCAATATTATCATGACTCATGCTCTCTGACATCTACTGATATTTCCTTATTTTTCTTCTAGTACTTCGCATGAAGTATGGAGACCTATGTCCTAAAAATGGTGTGAGATGCCTTTGTTCAGTGTACTGGATTTTTAAAATACACAAGACTACTGAATTTCTCCACCCACCTTGTTACATGCTGAAAAATAGTATGTGAAAGAGGTTTAAACAATTCCTCTCTCTAGTACAGTGAGTCAGTGAGAATAAAGTGTCTTGATATCACTCCATACAAAGGATGTAGCTTTCTACAATGAAAAGCATTACTGCTGGCTTTTGAATAGGTATTTCAGAAAATAATGTCCTGTATTTGTTGAGCAAGTGTCAAAAATAGACCTGAAAGAGAGTACTGTACTTCTAGGTGAAGAGTTCAGCTCCCAGCTCCATAGGAAGTTAAGAAGCCCCAGATCCAAAGGACTATATGTACGTGCAAATTGAGTTTAGATAGAATCTTAAAACTAAATTTTAATTTGTAGTGCTCACAATTCTCACAAATCTGATATCTCTATTCTGTGGCACCATCATGCCAGTGCTAAAGTTCCCAGGCACATAAAGATCTGTACCTTTTGCACCAGAAGTGCTGACATCTTGATATCTTTTCAAACCCTGTGTCTTACCACGGACCCAGAAGTTCTTCACCCTTATTTCTGAAGGGTTCAGGCTGAGGAACGAACTTCTGGGCAACATTTCATGTGGGAAGCACAAAACACAACATCAGCATCTTTCTGTCACTGCAGCACTGCAGAGATGGATAGGATGGCTGTAAAGAAGATTTGTATTCAACTCCATTCTCAGCTTCAGGGTATCTCATTGCCAAGGAGAGATGGTGAATACAATATCTTAATGGTGCTTTTGTGTGAGAGATTGGGTAGTGGGAAGTTCCTCCTTCTGAATATTTATTCAGATTTATAGCATACATCAGGCCATCACTAGATAAAGTATTTGATTGTTGCCCATGACCCTATGGGCTGAGAAATTGGCAGTTGCCCCAATTTGGAGGAAGTCACAGACTGGTCCTTGTGGCATTTTTGTGGGAGATGGGGCTCAGTCAGGTTTCAAGGGCAGCTGAGCAATGTCAAGCCCAGCCTCCTACTGCCTGTGCCAGAGGGAGTGGTAGCAGACTCCCATTCTCTTGCCCTGTGTTTGAAAGCAGAAGGATTGTCTCTGTCCTTCATCTATATTGGCCCTGAGTTTTGGGGGTTGATGGTTTTTGTTTTGTTTTAATGAATAGGATCAGGCACATCATTGGTCTAAATACAGTATAGACATGTGATGATGGATAGATTGATATCCACCCCTGCTCCCAGGATAGCTAGGTGCTCAGTTTTTCTCAGTTTTCTGCAGGGACACATCCCTCAATTGTTTTGACAGGGAGAGGGTGGTGAAGCAGGAAAATGCATTTCACTGAGGGAGTCGAAGACACACCAAGTCACACCTGGCAGCACATTGTGGACTAGATGTGCTGTCACCATCTCATTGATGTAGGTCAGAAAGCTGTTCAACATCACATCCCCAGTCAGGGAAAGGTCACTCATGGATTCTGAAATGCTGATCCCTTTTGCTTTTACAGGCCTAGGCCCAGGCATCCTGCACCTGTCCACTCTTAAAAAAAAATGCCCCCGAGAAAGAAGAACCTCAGGATGAAATAGTGATTAAACAGATAGCATGACATTTTATTTCATCCACGACTTTCTATGAAAGACTGTATGAAAACTATAGTGACATTTGTTTCAAAAGAATTATCAACATGATTATACTGACTAGAGAATTAATCACTGAAATTTGTAAAAAAAAAAAGTCATTGAAATTCTATTATTTCATTATTAGCATAATGAAGAGATCATGTTTGCCATCTCTGGCAGTCAAGCAAGTATCTGAGATACACTTCAGTGTCAAGGAATTAAACTTAAAACCAGAAGGTATTTGATTTTGAAAACAGGTTAGTTTGCTTGTTTGACAGGTGACACACACTTATTTTTCAACAGTTCAGTATTTCTCTGTGTCTGTCAGATGATAAAGGGTAAAAGTCAAAAGACTACAGATGGGAAAATGAAATGGCTTACCTAAATTAAGAATGTAACTTGAACTAGAGATATGTAGGGTAAAACTAGTAAATTCCTCCACTAATTTTTATCAGTAGATCTCAGAGTGTTTTGTTACAGAGATAGGTACCATTATTCCTGCTTATCAGAGGCAAAAGTGACAAAAGAATTGAAATGATGTGCCCTTACATAAATAGCAAAGCACTGACCTGACATCAGCATTCCTGAGCTCACTGCTCTATTGTGCAAGCAAACTGTATTCTTTAAACTGACCCTGACTTTAGTGCCATTTTCAAAATTAGCAGATTACTTTGACCCTCAGTGACTACTGAAGCAAGAAATATTGACTTAATCACAGCATACAGTAATGTTAGCACAGAAACTGGTATCTCATGAGCTTGCTGCTAAACTGCTGGCAAAGTTAAGTACTTGCAGTCAGAAATAAGGCACCATCAGCAGGCTGATTTGTTTGCTTGGTGTCTGGATGCAGATACAGTTACCATTCACTGCTCTGTGAATCATAACTTCACAAGTACTTAAGGCATAACCAGTCAGCAAATCCTGCAGCTCAAGGTCAAGATTTGCTTCACCTGCTGAATAGCAAATGAGGGCCATGGAGCCCTATTGAACAGCATTCCCAGAACCTCCAATTGAAACTGGTTTTGAAATATCAGGCTTTCAAGGAATACCTTATAATTTCTCACACAGCAGTAGCATATGCTTTATATGACATTTTTCTGGTCCCTCAGATGCATGGAAAATCCATGAAAAGTTGAACAGAAAATAGCAGCTGGAGCTCCTCTGCTGGGAGTCTCAGGCTAAGAGTGACCAATGGTGTTACAGGGCTGTTGGCTCTGTTTTCAATATACACTGACTGTGAGATGGCAGTAGAAATTTATAGTCTATATATCTTTTTGCTTCAGCTGCTATATTGAGATGTAATTCAGATGGTGGACAGGATGATTAACCTCAGTTTATCAATAAAAGAGGATAAAAAAGATTAAGTTTTAGACCTGGATTGATTTTTGATTAAAGTCAGATAATTTGTGACTCAGCATGACTGGAAAGCGGAAACTCCCAGACTTCCTTTAGGACATAGAATAACCAGTTTTAGTACTGGCAGGTCCGCAGGATTCAAACTCAAGCTTCAACATATATATATATATGTATGTATGTATATGCATAAATGTATAGGCTCATATTCTGTGTAAGACATGTAATATGCAGAAAGAAAAAACACTGCTACATCATTGAGAGGATTTTTGGTTTTTTTTTCTGAGGCATACAATTTTGTTTGGATTTAATTTTGGTTTTACATTTTCTCCTAAGACTTAGGCAAAGCTTTCTAGAGCTGTTTGGATATAGAAAACATGTATATAGCCTTATGGATGACTTTGAAAAATATTCATGTCTTATTCTTGTTTTGCCTATATAAAAATGAGGGAAATAATACTGTCCTTTTTTGCAAAGTATGTGTGTTTGTATCTGCTAGGGTAGAAAATGTTTGTATCACTGGAATAACCACATTACTGACTCACAGCTTTACCAGCTCTGGGTAAGACATCCATTCATGTCTCACACTATCAAAAGCTCAGCACATTGTGTTAACGCATCTGCACGCATGCATTCACTTGCCTGCACAAAAATCTGTAGGAAGGCATTACTGCAATTGCACGGCTAAGCAGACAGTAGCCAGCAAAAGCCACCTGATGGCCATACAAGCATTCAAGCAGAAACAGAGCCCAGGCAGCAACCTTCAGGATTTCAAGTTCCATTTCAGTAGCTCCTGGTAGTAAAGATCTTCAGTCAGTTCCAGTGGTTGCCAGAGCTTTCTCTCTCTGAGAAGGGGTTGCAGCTGCTGCAGAAGCCCTGGCTGAGAACAGCCCCAGATCAGGGCCATGGCCAGCCCTGCCATCACTGTGGGCACCAGGTTCAGCAGCCAGTGTGATGTGTCCCAGAGCAAGGTGTCCAGTTTGGGACAGACTGGAAAATTATGACTGTCAGGCGAACACTTGCTACTACAGAGTAGCCCTCATTTCCTTGTGTGGCCTTTCTGCTGATTCTCACTCATATTCATTCTGGCTCTAGGCATGGTATCTGATGAAGGTTGTTCCCTCTCCTCAGGATCTTTTTTCCTTTCTTCTTCCATGAGCACAGGCAGAGCTTAACCTTTGACTGAATTTCCCAAGTTGTATTAGGATGGTTTTGACTTCTGCGCTTTCAAGAAAAAACATAGGTCATTGTAGGCTAGAGGGGAAGAGGATTTTCTAATACATTTTATCACTGCACAGTTCCATCAAGAAACACAGATATGCACTGCAGAAGCTGAGGTGAGGACAGTATGAGGTAGAGGCAAAATGTAAATTCATTACATTGCCAGAGTAAATATTACTCAAGCGTTTCATATTTTGTTAAACCTTTGAACTGAAACTTTGCATTTCAATTTCAAGCCAAAGACAAATATTTTTGTAATGTATTCTAAAGCAATATGTAAAGAAAAAAATTTTTGGAGGTCACATCAATGCCACAAAGCCAGGAAGAAATAGTCTTTTTATGCTTCTAACTTGTCACTGAAAATGGCTCATTTCCTACACAACAGACTTTAAGAGTTTTATTTTTTACAAATTAAAATGGCAGTTCTTAAAGAAATATAATACAAAACTAAGTGAATATAGCAGTGATAAAAGTGAAGGAGAAATGTTCAACTCATTACCGGCCAAAGTTAACTAACTACTTATTAGAATTTTAGCAAAATTTCTTGTGGCTACACTACTGATACTCTGTGGCTATAATCACTGCAATCCAACATCCTTTTTTAAGCCCATCTTCCCACCCCATTCAATGGTCAGTGACGATAAGGTCTGTGATACAGATAAACTTGACCTATGAAAACCAATTCTATGTTCAGAGGAAATTTTGAATCTGTGTGTCAAGGCTCAAAGGCTTCCCTTGTGAGTCACTTCTCCCATTCCTATAAATGGTTATTAAAAATTTATTTCATACAATGTGCAAATTTGTACTCTTTTTATTTGGTATTAATGGCACTGATACCAGGCTTCACACTGCAGCACAACTATTTTAGAATACCTTTGGGAAGACATTACTGCCATCAGGAATGGTCACAAGATACAGTCTCATAGACAAGACTCAGCTCTCTGGTGGTTCCACAACACTGTTATTCAGTTCTTGTGAAGTCTGGCTGCTTCTCCTGTAACTCCCCTAAGCCACAGATGAAATCCAGCCGTTCCCCTACTGCCCTGCTTGCAACACCAAGAAATGCTTAAAAATATGCCTCCCTGAAGAATTTTATGTCTGAGTGAGCCAGAGAACCAAAACTACTGTTATGATTAACATCTGCTTATGTGCCTGAAAAATAAACAGTAGAAATAAAGCATCTCAAGAGATTACTCATGCTAATGCAGGTAATATTTCTATGGCTGGAAATACAGAAGTCTTTGCCAGGTCTTTATTTGGGGAAAGCTTACACCAAAATATCATTTCTGCCTACCATAAGATAAAAGGATCCCAATACTTTTTGGAAAAAAATATCCTTTTCTGGCGGTTTTGATTAATCAAAACATAAAATAAAGAAATACAACACAGCAATGTTCTTCAGTAGTGATGTTCCTTGGAAAGACTGCACTGACATATTGCAGCTGTATGGAAAGTCTCCATCTACTCAACACAGATGCACCTGTAACTTCTTTTACACAGAGCTGTGTCCAAGGGCTGGTCTCTGATTGATTAATAGAGATTGGTCTCTGATTGATAGTCTAATTGATTTATCTGATTTACCAGTTTATGGAGTGGCATGAAAGTCACAAATCTCCATGCTGCTGTCTCTTTTCCCTCTTACTGAGACAAAGCTTCTCACAGAAAGAATCATTTCACCTTCCTTTCCTTTGTGGAGAATTCAGAGTATTTGTGGATGTTGTAAAGGCCATAAGACATCAGTCACTTAGAGTAATTATCACCTCTTAGTTCCTTACTAATCTTGTAAAGCAATGATGTAGCTGAAGATTAATGTCTGAAATGTAATTTTTTTTTTTTTTTTTTTTTTTTTTTTGGTCTTCTGACCTGGACTGGTCCTAAAGTTGTTAGACTCCTGTTGAAATTTTCAAGAGATTATCACCTCTTCAGGGCCTATGCAATTACTAGTTTAAGCTGTTGGAAGGGGCATTCACACTGATTTCAGGCTGGGAACAAATTATTCTGTAAACAAAATTTTAACTATTTTTTAAAACTTCTGCCTCTTCCTTTCTTTTTTTCAGCTATGTCTTTAAACATAAGAAGTGGTCTTCATCTCACAAGCTCCCTAATGATCTTTCAGTAAAAACACATGCCTTATTTTCTGCCAGAATTCTGATTCTGAAAAACAAGTTAAATTCTGTACAGATGGTTTCAAGACTATGAACCTGAAACCAGAGAGCTAAGATACAAACACCAATGATCTTTATAAAAGGTAAATGGGATACAATACAAAAATGGACATCTAATAAAACAATAGATATTCTATGGATTTAAACTTGGAATATCCCTTCAAGAGAAAAATCTCTGCATATTACAACTATGCTTTATATCTCTGTCACCCAGTGAAGAAATATGTGTCCAAAAGATGGAGTATATTAACTCTCCAGTTGTAGCCAAGTGTCCCTTTCAGCTTGGTAGAGTAAGGGTTGAGCATGAAAAAGTTATTTTGTAAAAGCTATTTTGTAGTGGTCTTTTCTCCATGTAACCCTATGTGGACTGATAATCCAGAATAAAAATATTTTTAAAAAAAAAATTTTTCTTCGTTCCTGGTAAAGATTTGCAGAACACAATGAATACATAAAATATGGTCTTTTTTTAATTTATAAATTATTTTATTTATAGTATTTTGACCCTCATTTAGATTTTAATTTATACTTATATATTTGTTCTTAAGAGTCTTTCAATCTTTACAGCCTTTTGCAGAAGGGAAGTTGTGGGTACAGTTCAATTGCTGGGCAGGCTAAACATCAGACCAAAGAAAAGCTGACATTTGATGAACATCAACAGAAGCTACATCCATCATTTAAGTTTACACGTATTCGTGTCAATTCAGAGTTATTTCATGGACTCATTCTTTTTTCTTTTTTTTCTTTCTTTTTTTTTTTTTTTTTTTTTTAATAGATCTAATATACATTTCCCTATTCTAATTACAGAAATCTCATTTCTATTCCTATTGAGTTGAACAGTAATTTTCCCATCAGATTTAATAATGCGGTACAAGAAGACAGTTTTCCTCATCTGAATTAAGTCCCCTGATTCAATAGCTTTTATAGATTTATGTGGGTCAAGTACGGTAGACACAAAGCATACAGGTTGCTGAAGTCACTTATTTTTTCCTAACAATGCTGGGGTTTTTGTGCAGTTTTGTGTACTTCTGCTCAAGGTTGTTCTCCATTTATAACTGACAAGGGTTCTCTGCAACTACCTTGTGGCATCTTTTCAGGGCCTGAGACACAGCAAGTATAACCATTAAATTTACAGTTAATTAAAAAAAAACACCAAAAAAACCCCAACACAACTTCAATATGTGAATTTTAGTACTTATCATATAGCTAAGTATCAAATAATTTTCTTGGTGTCAGTGAACATATGTTTTCAATGTGTTTAGTGTGAAACATTAATACTCTCAAGTATTCATATAGCTCAGTATTTTGGGCTTCATATAAAACATTTTCAAATACAGTCTACCACTTGCATTATATCACCCTGCTGATGGCACCATTGATTTTCACAGAACCTCTGAATTGCAATGACAAATGTTAAGTACATATATTTGCACATACATGGATATTCTCAATATTGTTGGTGACTGTCCAAGTCAGATACTTGAATATCTACTTGTATATCTACAAGCATTCTTAAAGTCTTCATTTTAGTCAGAAACAAAGCTGTCACATGTCTGTTTTTCATAGACTTTACTGCTATGCTGTTTATGAACATGATTCTCTAACGTAACAGAAGGCAGAGGAGGAGTAGGTAGAAAGCCATGCATCATCCAGAAAACATGTGTGTACCTACAGATATCTAAAGGACACAGTGGACCTGAAATAGATCCAACATGTTAGGAGTACTTCTTGTGTCTGAAAACTCAGGACTTTGTGAGAAAATTTCCTTCAAAGTTTTCTTGCCACTTGGGACTGAGTGCACTAGATAGAAGATGAGATTGATTTTATCCTCACATCCCTTGAGCACCAGCTTGGTAGCAAGGCACAAGTTAAACCTTTTTTCAGAGAATCACACCTCCTCTTCCTTCTGAAGCTAATTAATCTGTATTTGCTCCCTACCTATATATCTGAGGTGATCTCTGAAGACTTGTCATTGTTAATGAGGTTGCTTTGATGGGACCTCATTAGCAACTGCTGCCCTTCCAAGTGCAAGCACTTGGAAATTGTGGCCCTCAAAATAACACAAAACAACTCTTGCTCCTCATCCTGTACCCCTTATATATCAGAGTAAATCAAGTGCAGTACGCAGTCAAGTGTTATCACTGGTTTATCCCCTTAAACTCATGCTGATACATTTCTTCCCTCTTGATATGCCTCTTCCTGCTTTATGAGGAGTATAACAATGTAAGGCCTTGACAGAAGCTGTGCTTGCTGGAGGAATTAGTAACTCAAGACCTCATGCTTAATTTCTATTTATATAATATTATACAAATAGAAATCCAAATTTATTCTATATTCTATATGCAAGACTGAAATATGCCTCTTCTTTTTCCTCACTTTCTGCAGTGTATTTAATTTTAAAATCTCTTTATAATACTCTTTATGATACATAATAAAAGCAAGACTCCATTTTTTTTCTTTATTGAGTGTGATTTCCAGGCCTAATACCATTGCTCCAGTTTTCATGGCAGAAGATGCTTTTTTTCTTTTGATCAGATTATCCAACTAGTCTGCTTCATCAGGTAAGGAAGTCCAGGACCAACTGCCTGAAGCTGGACTTTTCTCAATCTGCATGGAAAACCTGTATTCCAAAACACAGCAACACACAGAGAGATGGATGCAGACATGTAAATTAGATCTAAAAGCAGAATTCACTGGGTAATAGTTTAAACCACAGTTTATTATTTGCTGCTGTCAACTTGTGCAGTGTGCATTTCTAGAGGAGCATCAGAAGCGAATATGCCTTTTAGAGTGATGGATGAAGAACTGCAGTGTTTTAGTGCCTTCCTGTGCTGATGCCTGGAAATGCAGGAAAGTGGAACCTCTGAAGATTAATTTCATTCTGCTTAGGCACAATAAAGGAACAAATTCCTACCACATTTTTTCAGCTCTTTGTTAATAATTTCCAATAACAACCTAAAATTTTGCAGGGAGAATTTTTCTTCAGTGACAGAAAAGCATTTTAACTCAGCCGCCACAGTAACAGATCAAAAGAAATATCTTTCATATAAAAAAAATTTCTGTGCTGGGAAAAGATGTTGTCTGGGAAGGAATGATAATACAGGAATCACTGTTAGTCCCTCAGGCCCCACAGGGCTCTCAGGTCTGTGCCTAGACAAAGTTAGTCATGTAGAAAAGTCTCCCTGTATTGCATGCAGGGCAGTCAGGTCTTGCTGGCATGTAGGGACACTTGTTTCCTGAAGGAAGGAAGGCAGGGATTGTGCCTACTACCACTTAGACCCACACTTTGCCTGCCCCCTTTCACTCTCAGTACAGTGCTGGTTTTATTGCTGGTTTTTATTGCTGGTTTTTATTGTGGACAGGAAAGAACAATGTAAAGAGCCTGGCAAGGAATGAGGAGAGTGAGACTCATTAATAAAATGTGGACAAACCTTATGCCTAGATAATCATGTCAAGGGAACAAGCTGGAAGCAAGTTGGAAGGATTAAGCAGAGTGGAGCTGAACTGAATGCATGGTTTCATCACATTAGTCCTGAAATCAGACAGAGGATAGCTCCATTTCCCCTCAGCAGGCTCAGAATGTAGCACATCATTGTCTCCTTTGGGCATAGGAGTGCCAAATGCTAGCCCAATTCCTGGCTCCCAGAACAAGAGTGCAAAGAGATACAGGGGCAAAGACCCTCTTTTTGGACCTCCATCTTCTTTTTATCTGTCCAGATAACCGGGAAATGCAGAGCAGTTAGAGCTTTACAGACCCACATTTTCATTGCAATATGAAAGTAATCACTCCTTTCCTCAAATCTCTACATTTTGGGCCTCACTACCCAGTCAGGTTTTACTACTGGCTGCATAGAAAGGAACATAGTGATGCTTAAGGAACAAAAGGCAAGTAATATTAACAAATTAATTCTTTCACTAAATAATATTGAACTTTTCAGACTACAGATCAATAGTCACTGAGTCACTGGTCACTGAGAATTTTTTATAGTCTGCAGAAGTTCTTTTCTGCCTCTCTTTCTTATTATGGGATTTTCCATTTTCTCCTGAAATACATTGCAAAGAGAAACAGTGATGTTAAGATAAGACCTCTTCCTGAGGTATGACACTGCTATATACTGCATGAAATATGTATACGGACTAAAATTGTAGAAAAGAATATATATACTGGGAGCATAGATCAGATGTATGGTCTGTTAATATCTGGAACTTATTCTCCAAGAAAATCTGAGAGGAAATCCCTCTTCTTTAATTATATTGAGTGCAGTGGCACTTTGAAAAGTAGACTGGTAACACTGATATGCTGAAGATTGTTTTGACTCAATTATTTCCACACCACAACCATAAATTCTCAAGTAAGGTGCCCTCCATAGCTGTCAGCCCTGAACACTCAACATGACAGCTAAGGTACAGGCTAGATTATTTCCACTTTGAACATTATCACCAGCAATAAAAATTATTCCATGTCCAATTATGTCCACAGAGATATCTATGTCCTATTTGTGTCTTTGTACAGGTGCAGCTGATGGAGGCAGTGGAAATACTTCTTCTGTGGAGCCATGAGACTGAATGGATCCTACAGCTCCACCTCCCTGCATCCAGACTTGCAGGACTACAAGAAGTAAAAAGCAGGAAATATAGGATTGGGTTCAGTTGTTTAGTTGTTTGGAATTTTTTTTCTTTTTCTTTTTTTTTTCTTTCAGTTGGCCAAGAAAACATTTACCTTTTCATTAAAATTGGGATGAATTGCAGTTATGTGTGGTAAAACAGGACTATTTTCACAGACCCACAAAAAATTACATTAAATTAAATATCCTGAAGTACAGCACAAGAAATAGTTAGTCATCTGAGCACAAAAAAGACTTAATACATATTTACAGATCTAATCACTTTTAAGTTCTCTACCAATTTAGGATGCATTTCAGTATTTCAGATGTTTTTAAGGAAATTGCTTTTAAAGGCTGAATATATTACTTTGCGAGTATTCTGTCACTAGTCACCAGTCAAGCCTCCAGCAAGCTAATCAATTGAGGGCTCTTTGGCACAGCAATAAAACCCAGTCCATTTGGGTCACTGTGTGAAATAAAAATGTCATTAGTGTGGGAGTGCCTTTGTCCAAACCAAGAAATATGTTTCAGCCTGGAGCCAGCTTTCTGTAGGTCAAGACATAAAGTGATGTTAGTTTTGAGCAAGTTATTTTATTTTGCAGTAAAATGGAGAGAGGAAACATCATTCCTCTTAGAAGAATTATTCTCTTCTTGCTTCAAGTAAAGGCCTAGCTACCACCAGTGCACTTCATTATTAATACTTTTAGCATTTTCTTTAGTTATGTTTTCACTATGGAAACAAGAGGTTTCAAAAACAGGCCACAGTCAATCACAGGATTGTCTAGATCCAACTGAGGAATTTAATCTAAACTTTTGATTCTCTGCACATATTTGGATTACTTTCAGGTTAAAACAAGAAGATAAATTAGGCACTTACAGTTTCAGATGCATGTCTATACTAGATTATAGAACAAGTTAAAAGAGAAATAACATGGCTTCTGTTATTTAGCATAGGCCAAGACCAGTCTTAAGAACCATCTGCCGTAGCTTGTGTGTGTGTGTATATATATATATACATATATATGTAAATCATATATATATACACATAACTAGCTATTAACCAGACCTGGGCATGAGTGCTCTATTCAGTCTCATATCCCAACCCAGTAGAGGGCAATATAAGTATATGATCAAATGGCAATGCATTACCTAAAGTCAGAGATTTTCTACAGCATCATTTGAATTGCTAACTATATAGAAAGAAAAGGCAATGTTCTCCCTCTTATGTGAGAAACAGGCTGGCTATAGGGAGGAGGGGAATGCTTAGTTCTCCCTGTGCATTTGAGTTAGGACAATGAGCAGTGGATGGAAATTTGAGCAATGTGAAACGTTCTTAAGCATAAGAGAAAAATTCTAATTGCAAGGAAAATTTACCATCACACTTCCTGATTGTGGGATCTCTGCCACTGGAGGTATAGGAGAACAAGCTAGGCAGATGTCTGTAAGGAATTAATTTGGGATCTCCCCTGGGGACAGAATGGAATAAGGACAAGGTCCCTGGATTATGTGGTTCTTCAGACATACCACAAACAGCTCTTAAAAAATAAGTTTTCAAAATTAGGGCACAAAAAGACCATATTAAAATAACCTCTATCCCTGCTTTTGGAACATAAATACTGTTACTTTATAACTGTATGAATACTGTTTTTATAGAGACATCCCTATCCAGGTGAAAATAGTACCAGTACCAGAAATGGCTGTTGATCTATGTGTTCACTTAGACAAAGAGGGTTAGGTGTAAGTTTATTGTTACTTGTGTCAATAAAGCTCTAATTAAATTACAAAAGTACAGAACCAGGAGATGTATTAAAATAACATTAATTCAATTCAAGGTCTTCTTGTCCAATCGTTTTTCTATAACGTTAAAAATTAGCCTGACTGCTTTGTAAATTTCTTCAGAAGGAGAGAAGAAAGAGAATCTCCTACATCACTCTTTCAATAAAACTATTGTGAATATAGCATCCAGAATAATGTGTAGGCTATTGCTGTTTCGTAGAAGTTTTTGAGTTGGATTATATACATCTAGAATAAAACTCTACCTTCAGAATAGTAGTACATTAGTTATTACTATATAATACAATCTCCTCTGCAGACACAAAATTATAAGTCAGAGTCCTTCCTCAATATGTCTCACATTTCCCTATATCTCTGTAGAAATTATAATTTGCATATTTTAAGAAATACGGGGGAGGGGGGAGGATAAATAATACAACCACTAACAATAACCTCAGGTAGTAGATTAGTCTGAAAAAAACTATGCTATGTTGTTAAAAATCTTACTATCAAAATCTCACCATCAAACAGCCAAAGCAAAAATTAGAAAGGTGGAATATTAATTAAAAGACATATAACACTGTATATGCTAAACTTTAATCACATAGTGAGTCTACAGTCTTACAGCAATATTACAAGGAAGAGAGAGAAAATACATTTGCATTTACATCTGGGTATACTCTATTCTTTTGAGGTTTTATTGCTGATATTCAGAGGCCACAAATGCAGGCACAGTGGCAAAAAAGAACATGGAGACCAGAAGTCCAGAGTGAAAAATAAAAAAAAAGCTGAACAAGTGGATAGCAGAAAGTAAAAGGAAAACAAAGAAGGAGAAAACAGCAGGAGATGGAGAGAGAAGGAAAGCATTTGGTCTCCCTTTAATTCACACAATTCTTGAAGGTGTTCAAGCCCCTGAGGGAAACAGTAAAAGGCTTTCATTATAAAAGGTATAGCTTATTAATCTACCCTTGGAAGAAAGATTGATTTTTCTTAAAGAGGAAGAAAAAAGTGGTTTACAGAAACATATCTCTATGAAATACAATCTACTCAGGGAAATTACTGCTGCAGGCTATTCTACTGGAAAATTGTGCAAATAGAAAGCAACACTCTGTAAAAAAGCTTGGATTTGGAGCTTAGGCTGATATAAATAACACTGCAATTGTTACCTCTGTCATTCTTCATAATGTGAAGTATATAAATAATTACCAGCTACATTTTTAAAGAGAATTCTTCTTTGACATTATACAATATAATTATACACATAGTTATTTGTGTGCAGAACCTTCACTGTTCAGGCCATTCAGGGGAATTAATCTGCCCTAATTTTAGATATATATATGTACATACCTACTCTGTTAGTTCTAACTCTCACACTAGGCAATGGAAAGTGGTAGAAAGATGTTCTTTTAGTCCTAAAACTTTTGGCTAAAATACAGGCAATGTCTTTCAGGAGATGCCTTCATTTCTCCAGTGACATAGGGAAAGCTACAAGTGATTTAGGTCAGATTACAAACTTTAAAGCAATTAGATGGAGACTAACTGTACCCATGAAACCACAGGCCACATCCTTGTCAGTCACTGTATTATCTTTAGGGCAAAATATTCTGCCATAATTCTTCTGTTGTAAAATAACTCCAACAATTTTCCCAAATCTCTGATCACAAAACTCAAGTTTGAATGAGACTCATTGCTTTTAAAATTGGAAGACTTTTTGATCCACCTTAATTATATTTGAGGCCAGTTGATATCCACATGTTCCCCCACAAGAAGTTATATTCCAAATGTTATTTTGATTCAGATAAGCTTTCAGTGTGATTTTCTAGGTATGCATGATTTATCCACTGTGGATAATAAGAGTTATACCAACTGTTTCTCAGATATTACTTGGTAAAATTTTTTTTTTTTTAATTCAGGAACATGTTAGACTTTAAGTAATAGAGTGTGTGGTAATACAGAAGAATATTACTGTGTGTATACTGAGTCCAAACTATCATTACAATACCACTGTGTTGATTATAATATATAAATATTATAAACATAATTATAAACAGATCTGCCCCCCCCCAAAAAAAAGCCAGGAGAAAAAAGTCAAAGGGAAAAAAAAAAAAAAAAGATGACAAACAGATTCAGGTGGGAGGTGGTTTGTACAGGGTCATGCAGCAGTCTTCTTGGAGAGTCAGTTTTACATGCGAGATCTTGTGAGTCACCGGCTGATTATAGACTCCTAAGAGCATGCTTGCATTCAGGTACACTAGTCACTTGTTTTATCTTCTTCAATTTTTGTACTTTTCATTCATCTTACTGTTTGTGTATGCCATTACTTCAGGAGGTTAGACATGAAAATTAATATAAGACTGAAGAAGCTGCTAGGTGCGTGGATATGATATGTGTGTGTGCTCACATGCTCAAGGTCTATGCAGAAAACAAGGGGAGACTAAATCACGTATATCTGTGTTCTGATCACTGTGGTTACCAGCAGGAACTTTAATTTACTGTTTTGCAGGCAAGGATACTTAGGCATAGATGCTTGTTCCTTGATTTTCACCATTACTGTAATAACATTGCAGTGCTGATTAGTACGGGAAACAGAATATTCTGACAGCTACTATTCATACATACTCTTAGTTTCCAGAACATGGAATTTACTTGTCTAAACATGGTATTTACTTAACAAAGGTGTATTAATAAGGATTTAGATAAATGCAATATTTTCCTTACATTTACTCAACAGCAAAACAGGTTAGATATATAAGGCCATAAGTAGAGTCCAATTACAGGAAAAAAAGTCATACAATTGAAGAGGAATATACAACTGCACATGACCAGGCAATGGCAACTAAGAGTAGTCCCTCTCAACAACAGTAATTTTCTGCTTGTGAAAATAAGGACTCAACATTTGTCATTAAAACTGAAAAAATTCACAACTACAAAGTTGTAGTCTGTACGTAAAAAGACTTGTGTAAAAAGGAGTTTCTATAGCTACCTGTTTCCAACACCTTATTTTGCTGCCATCACCACATCTCTGGCTCAAAAAAAAAAAGTGAAGATCAAATTGCTCATCATCATCATCTGAACATAGCTCGAGTAGGATCAAGGTCATGTTTTGAAACAGTTAAAGCAATGTATGTTGGGCTCCAGACCTTCCATTTCAAACCTCAACCAGCTGCTGAAGCTAGAGCTTTAAAGGTCAAAATAATTATGAAAGGTACATGGAATAGTGAACTTTTCAGATAATGTCTCTCTAAATGAGTAGTGAGGAATGATAAACAAATGACTCCTCTGGAGTATGTCCTAATGCAGGTAGCAGCTGAGGCATTCAATAGATATGGTACCTTCAACAACTGACCCCACTTCTGCCTGCTCCTGAGTGCTTAAATGGGATCACAGAAACATTTAGTTGCACCTGTGAGCTCAGCTCTCTAAAGATAGAGATAATCAAGCTTACTGCCTATTTCACAGAGCCAAGACCCATTAGTCAAATCATATAACTAGTCTACTGAAGATGTAGTCAATTAATGCTTCTGAAAAGTGGATCCCTGATAGTCTAGGCACTTCAGATGACCCTTATTCTACCCAACTCTGAACAAAATGTTCAATGTGATTAATAAATTAGAAAAGGTAGAGGGACGTAGAAAAAGGAGAGAGGAAAAAATTTTGACCTTCATGTTCTTTGCAATTTGAATGTAGGTCGATGGATCAAAGCTGATAACTCAAAAAAAGTAAAAATAGATAGATAGATATATAAAAATATAAATAAATAACGAAAATAATAAATAATAAAATAGATAAATATATCAAAATTAAAAACAAAATTCTTTTTGATCAGAATAGCCATTGCAATCATGCCTGTCTTTCTATCAGGTGAATCAGAAATGCTATATTGACTGAAATATTTCCTACTTTCTCAAGGATATAATGGACAGGAATCTTCATTGCTTTTTAGCTGAGTAACCAAAGTCCACTGAAGAAAACAAACAAACAAACAAAAAACCAAAAGCAAAACAAAACAAAACAGTTCTTTGAAATCTTTAAATCTTTCAGGAATTTGATTTTGCTATGTGGAAGCCAATAAAGCATGATGAGAATAGTAGCATGTAGAGTGCATGGCACCATCAGGAGAGGAATTCATGTATGGGAAGAATGACATCTAAAGTGGCTTCATCTGAGTCTAGGTAATACTCCACTCAAAAGATTGGCTTTTAATGTGTTTAGAAAATAATTTTTTCTCATCTTGACTTGTAACTTTGCTCAGCTTTGTCAGACACTTAAGCAACTAGAGCTAAATTTTATAAGAAATCTGCTTGCCTTCTATGGAAATTTGCTGCTGGTGGTATTTGCAAGAGCCTCTATACATTTAGCTCCTATTTTCTTGAAAATACCAGTAAATACATATCGGAATATTTTCATACTTAGATCATTGTGTGAACCTGCATCATAACAATATTTTCCCTAGTTGAAGGAAATTGCTTCTGAAAAAGCAAAACTGAATACCAAAAGCTAAGCTTAAATAATTTATTATTTTTGTTATCTAATCAGTATCCTCCTATTCTTTTCCTCCTTCTGACTTAAGATTTAAAAATTCCTAAGCAAGTATTGCTGATTTAGAGAAAATCAAACCAGTATGTTACCCATGATCCTTAAGAAGATTTAATTGTGGATTACCAGGAAAGCTTTAATGCTATGTGTATATCGTTTTGTAATTGAAAGTTATACAGAGGTAATTTGTAAGTCCTACAATATTTTTTCACCTAACTGAAGAGACAACCTTTTCAAGCTCTTGACATTACAAATACTGATTCTGGACCCAAGTAAGCATCTTGCTCTTGTTTAATTAAGCTAATTTTAATGGTCTAGCATCTGAGATGATCTTCTGTGTGATCCAGCAGGAAAGGTAACTGGATTCCTGAGATATTCAGAGTATTACCAATGTTACACATCCTATTAAATAATTTTAATTATTACATTCAATTACTTAAACACTCTCAGTTAGAAGTGACCATGACATTGCTTCTAAGGGATACTTTCTAACTGGACCATTTTTTTAGTGCTGTTAAAATGTGATATACAGCTGATCCTATTTGTCTTAACATCGGCTAAGAAACGGTAGCTTTAGCCCTAAATATTTTAAGTTTAGATGATGATAAAGTAGGTAGCCTTAATTTCTTGTGGCAGTTGCTAAGGCCTGTGAATAAGTTGTGTTACACAGTTTAATGTTACATTCTGCATGAGTTCTGTTAAATATGTAATTCATTGCCTTAGTTATTTTCTTTTCCGTATAAAATATGATGTCTTTGCTTTTTAACGGAGAGATTTCCACTCATTTCTGTGACCAGATGTTTCAGCTATGGAAATATGTCTTAATTTTCATTCTATTAAACTAAACTATACTAAAAAATAAACACTGCAAACATTAAATTCATTGAGCTTGATGGATTTATGTTTTAAGATATGTGAATAGGTAATTATATCTGCAAGGCAGTGTTTCTAACAATATTTTGCAGGATCTTGATATCAATGAAATTAGCACTTTATCTGTGAATTGATAGAAAATATATAACCATTACAACCAAATTTTTCAAGTGAACGTAGTGATATAGTGAATCATCAAGAGTGATCTAGACTGTATCCAAAAGTGGTAAGTAAGCTCAATGTACACTTTTAATGAGGCTATATTTGACTCAATCTCAGAGAATCATAGAATCAGCGAGGTTGGCAAGGACCTCTGAGCTCATCAAGTCCAACCCTTAATCCACTACCAGCGTAATTGCCAGACCATGGCACTGAGTGCCACATCAGTCTCTTCTCAAAAACCGCCAGGGATGGAGAATTCACCACCTCCCTGGGCAGCCCATTCCAATGTCTGATCACCCTCTCTGTAAAGAATTTCTTCCTAATATACAACCTAAACCTCCCCTGGCAGAGCTTAAATCCATGCCCTCTTGTCTTACTGGTAGCTACTTGGGAGAAGAGCCCAACCCCCCCCTGGCTCCAGCCTCCTTTCAGGGAGTTGTAGAGAGCGATGAGGTCTCCCCTGAGCCTCCTCTTCTCCAGGCTGAACACCCCCAGCTCCCTCAGCCTCTCCTCACAGGACTTGTGCTGGAGTCCCTTCACCAGCCTGGTTGCCCTCCTTTGGACCTGCTCCAGGACCTCAATCTCCTTCCTGAACTGAGGGGCCCAGAACTGGACACAGGACTCGAGGTGTGGCCTCACCAGGGCTGAGTACAGGGGCAGAATCACTTCCCTGGACCTGCTGGCCACGCTGTTCCTGATCCAGGCCAGGATGCCATTGGCCTTCTTGGCCACCTGGGTACACTGCTGGCTCATGTTCAGCTTCCCGTCAATCCAGACTCCCAGGTCCCTCTCTGCCTGGCTGCTCTCAGCCACTCTGTGCCCAGCCTGGAGCTCCCCATGGGGTTGTTGTGGCCAAAGTGCAGGACCCGGCACTTGGCCGTGTTGAACCTCATCCCCTTGGAATCAGCCCAACTCTCCAGTCTGTCCAGGTCCCTCTGCAGAGCCCTCCTGCCTTCCAGCCGATCCACACTCCCCCCCAACTTAGTGTCATCAGCAAATTTGTTAATGGTGGACTCAATCCCCTCATTTAAATCATCAATAAAGATATTGAACAGAACTGGGCCCAACACTGATCCCTGGGGGACACCACTGGTGACCGGCCGCCAACTGGATGCAGCCCCGTTCAGCGCCACTCTCTGGGGGCCTCCAGCAGTTCCTAACCCAGCACAGAGTGCCCCTGT
This sequence comes from Phaethornis superciliosus, assembly GCA_023637945.1. Classification (NCBI taxonomy): domain Eukaryota; kingdom Metazoa; phylum Chordata; class Aves; order Apodiformes; family Trochilidae; genus Phaethornis; species Phaethornis superciliosus. The sequence continues at coordinate 51,791,852 of JAJQWJ010000003.1, read as the reverse complement.
CCAAGCTGTGGGCTGACAGCTTTGTCAGGAGAATGCTGTGGGAGATGGTGTCAAAAGCTTTGCTGAAGTCCAGGTAGCCTCCATCCACAGCCTTCCTCTCATCCACCCCTTGCTGTCATGGCAGCCTGGAAGGTGAGCCAGAAGGAGAGGAAAAGCTGTTGTAGCCATCTGGCTGGCCTCTGGCACTGAATAAACAAAAGATACATAGCTCTCCCCTTGCCAGACTTTCTCCTTCTTTTTCAGCAAATTTCTTAATTTCCAAGACAAGTCAAGGTCATTTTCTGAAGCTGTGTTTTAGGGATGTTTTTCTGAAATTATCTCAACCGCTTTTCAGATGCAGCCCACAGAACATTAAAGATATCACTTTTTTGTTAATTTCCAGGGAAAGGGGGTAGAACTTGAAAGGTTATAATATCTCTCTGGTATGGTTGCACTACAGTCTCTGTGCATAATTTGACAGTCACAGTGCAAGGAGAGAATATTGCTGTATAATTGAAAACATTTAGATGATGCATAAGGATGATTAAAGGACTAAGAAACAAGAGTTTTCATCAAGGGTCAAGAAGAGATGGAATTAGGATTTATAATATTAACACAGAGTAAAATTACTTATAGACAATTTATAATACTGTCTTACAAATATTTTTTGCAAGAAACATTTGTAACAGCAGAACAAGGTATAGAAAATATTGGTGACTGAGTGAAGAAGAAACTAGAGAAATTCACAGGTGTGCAAAAAAAAGAAGAAATGAAAATAATTTCTAAGCAGTTTTAGACTTATTACTCATCACTGAAAATGTACAAATCAAGATAATTTCTCCATAAAAGATATGCTTTCTAGTTCAAAGTGTATTATTTACAATATATACATTGGATTTCATCTTATGGAAGGCAACATTATACTGTGGCTTTTTCAATTAAGTCAACAAGACCTTCAAAATATCTCAAGTAATATTGGTTATGGTCTATTTAGAAAGCACATTGTGTTACAGAAGAAAGGATGGAACCAAATAAAATATGTTTCAGCTTCTAATTTATATAATACAAGTTTATAGCTTAGCATATGTCTTCATATCTACAACTGCATGATAGAACCTGGTGCTTTTACAGAACCTGACACTTGAAAATGCTGGTGTTTGGCTGATTTAGACCCACTAACCACTCCTCTGAAGTTGAATGACTCACTTGGCACAACAGATTGATACAAGCTGCATTGATAAACCACCCACTTGCACAATAGTCATCATTATTCTGAAGTCATACAGGCCAATTCACTACATTGTATCTTCAGAAATTAGCAATAAATATGTCTTTATTTTAAAAATACTTGAGCATTATGCTTATCGTTGCAGGTTACGCCAGTTTGGAAGGCTAACTTATATTTTCAAAAATTCTTTACTCCGTCATGCTGAAAGGAATTTAAGTCTCTAACAGGCATCAATCTGGCAGGGCTGTAATGGGGTAATAATCACTAGTTAGTAGATGAATTACCACGCATCACGGTTGAAAACAGGACCTGGTCATCTGAATTGCTCAGGTAACACCAGGTATACAGAAAGCATGATACTATGTGCTGTTCAGCAGCTCACTGAATTCAGTGAGTGGTACCAGGTACCAAACTCTACGGGGTTGGATTGCTTTGTCAGTATGACTGAGCTGAGGGTCCTTTGCTCAATAAACAGTACAACACTTATTTCCATTCCACCCCAGGAGGATACCAGCCTTTGCAGGTCAGGACAGTCTTCACTTTTTTGATTTGTGCATGACACTACAGAATCCTCCAGAAAATTATTACCACTAAGTTTTTGTTTTTTGTTCCAAAAACAAGTATACAGTCTCTCTTTGCAAAGGTATCTGTGTTTCCTGATCAAGCCTTCCTTAGCCCAAACATAAGTAAATATAAATGTAACCTGAATAAAATGTTCCAGTTACTTAGTAGATCACAAATGACTGACTTTGCTGAAATCATGGCAAAACACACAGTCATACTATACAGAAAATATAATTAACCACATTCAACCCTGTATTATAATGCAAGACTGATGCACAAAGCAATGCCAAATAGCACTCGAGAGACTAAGAAACACATTTTGCTAGTATTTTCTCTCATGAATATTTGGCTAGAAAGAAAAAGCTGGTAGGTGTCCATGCCAGGAAAAAGGTGTAAAAAGGGATAATCTCCATTTGGATTTTCTTTGTTCTGAAAATTCCATGCTAGAAATATTAGGCAAAGTAGATTAAATTTTCCCACCATACTTTTATTTTTTTTTTAAGGAAAAATTTTATAATGTAGTTCATAGAGGTTACTTAACAAATGATTACTAAATCTTTAGGTGTTAGTAATGAATTTTTTCTAGCTATCAATCTATAAAATATTTTTTGATTTGTAAAATAAATAATTTGATATTGATCTCAGATTCTTTTTCCCACTCTTCAGATCCAAACTAGAGTCCAAAATATTTTTTATTCTTCCTTTGTTTGGTTGTTGTTTTGTTGGTTTTGTTTTCTTTATTAATTCCTCTACTTTGAAGGCTTTTTATTTAAGAAGGAAACTTTTATCTAATAAAATAAATTTGCCTACTCTCTTCTTCAGAAGCTAACTTACTTCTTTTTCATTATGTATAAATATGAACTCAGTTCCTCTGTATTTATCCAGATAGATGAATCAATTTAGAGTTCAGCTACCTGTAGTCATTCCTGTATCTTGAAGTAGTATTTCCTGATTGCCTTAATTGCAATATTTTTCATCACAAATTCAACAATATGTTTTCCAGCATAATAATAATTGTTTGCATATGCATTGCCTAATTCTTTGGTAAAAGTAGGTTGTCATTAATCTATTTGTCAAACTGTAAAGAACTTTAGAATTGTATAAGCTTGTGAACTTTATTTACTAAAACTTTCAGATATGGTTGCAAAGAAATTGATGGCGATGCAGATGGATATTTTTTATTATCTATTATTTGTGAGAAATCAGTGTTAATATTAATCATATTAAAGAGAAGTAGACTACAATATTCCTATTTCCTCCATCTAGGAATTAAATCCACTTCCAAATAACATGTTGGATTCCTCAGACCTGCTTCTGAATAGAAATATAAGGCCATGCTGAAATACTTATTCATTAGATTTCCATTTTAAGTGTACTTGATAACATTGTAAAAAAGTGCCTGAGGACCATAGAAGAGTCCTTGTCATTGACATACTCATTAGATCTAGCATTAAACTACATTAATGAACTGGAAAAAGAAAAAAAAAAAAAAAGGAAAAATTCAAAAGTGCTGTTACCATTGATTGTATTACTATTGTCATTAGACATAGCTGTTACCATTGATTGTATTACTATTGTCATTAGACATATTTTCAAAGAGTGAAAAAAACATTGCCAAAAGAGGAATAATTTCACTGTTCACTTTAAATCTTGTGATTTTATGCTGTTACTATTCCCTTACAGAGGGCATTGAGGGTCTCTTTTACCCATAGCCCTTCACCACAGAACTTTGATCAAGCAGCTACCCAAATAACAAAGTAAATTGTTATTCATGTGAAATTATGCATAGCTCCACTTCACAGAGAAACTCAAAATGCTCAGGTAACCTGACTGACAGTGGTTTTGTCCTTGACCCCATGAACTTCCACATGGATTTTTGGAGACAATATGTAGAGAGGTCATTCAGTCCAGAAATGCTGTTTGGCCATGATGGGATTAATAATAAATGGTGCCCTGAGAGTGGCAGCTTCCTTACTGCAAAAATTCTTAGGTTCCAGAAGTTTTCTGCATTCTGCATCAGCATGAAAGTAAAGCCTTTGAAAGATTTGCAAAAAAGAAATTGAAGTGATGGCCCTGTTTGTGATCAAAAATCCTTCTCTTTTCGTGTAAGCTTTATTCTTGCCCCTGAGAACATACTACAGACTGAACACTAAACTGCAAAGAAGTCTTACATTGAATAACTTACCAAAACCAGTAATTCAAAAGACATTTCAGTTTCAGTGGAGCACTATTTCATGATAAAAATAAAAAATTCTGAAAGTGTTTCACCTTTTTACTTGATAAATTACACAACAGTCCAGGGTGCTTCAGCAGCATAGAACCCTAAATATATCATAACTGCAATTAGCTAAAACCTAGTGCCATTTGTGTGAAATTTGGTTCTGAGATTATGTCTGTAATAACTTCACAGGTAAATTAGTATCAAATGCATCCCTCTTTTTGGACTACCAGTGGTATTCAAACCTGGCTGTCTGTGAGGGACCAGATGGAAGAACCCCCTCCATCAATCCCCCTCTTAGGCTGCTCCCCAGGGATCCGGCACCAAGTCACCTTTTCAAACTCCCCCCTATCCAAATCCTCATTTCCAATGGGATTTCTGGAGAGGAAGGAGACAGATAAAGTCTGCATATGGCCTAGGGTTTGGTAGAGATAAGGACCGGAGAGTGAAGTGGGCAGAGGTCTGCTCCAGTTTCTCAATCTGATATGTAGATATTTAGGTAGCTCTCGTCTGAACGAGTCAGCCTTCAGAGAACCTTGATTTTTCAGCAAGAGAAAAGTAAATTTGTTCTGAAATTTCTTATTTCACAGAAACAAAATGAATGCCGACTGACTTAAAATTTTTGTCTCAAATTAATTTTACTTCTTTTTCCCATCTGAAATGTCATTACCACCATCTTTTCTATTGAACTGGTAGAATCTTAATAGCAAATTGATAATTTTTCATGCTATTGTGAACAACTATAAAGAATGTGTGATCAAGCTCATACTGGATTGTTCAGAAATTCATAACACAAATAATTAGTTTTTAATTAGTTCTTTCAATATTCTGTTACTGTAATTTGTTACAGATAATCAGTTGCTATACTAATATAGCTCAGCAATAATTAACATTCAGCTTTCTGGCACTAATCACCGGAACCACAGCTCACTTCCTAACTGTTAGAGCAGCCCTTGGAAATAATGTGATAAAGCACTCAAGAGTGTTCAACAAATTAATATGCTTGGATGAGTGAGCTTCCCAAGCCATCTGATTTTAAAAGTGGGTGCCTCATGCTATGGAATATTGTCTCTGCTTCATTTCCAAAAGGCTGTACCATTAAACGATGGGGATGGAGAAGAAAATTGCAATCAGAATGTATTAAGCTGAAATTAAAATATGCTGGACAGTTAAAGAAAACAGATGTTATAAATAAATAAATTGTCTGCCAGAAAATGTTTTAGTTATAGTTGAATATTTATCTACCCATTCTAAATGCCAGATATACATTCTGTCTGCAAACATGTAATGGGTAGGTTAACTACGATTATGTTATAATCAGATTAACCTTTCAGAATGTTTTCTTGAATCAAGATGTTGGGTTTTCTTTAATTCTTAATTTTTAAAGTAACACAGCATTACATTTTTGTAGTGGATAGAATGAGGGTTGAACTTTCTTATTTTGCGTATAGTTTAAAAGGTTCAGAAGTCTGAATTTCATGTTCTGTAGAAAATGTGTTATTAAAGATTCACATTTCATTGAAAAAAATATCCCAAAAGTTTAGGAAAAGCTTTCAACATATCCACAAGATCTAAACACAGATGAAAATTCCTGATGATTAACACATGTAAATAAATAAATAAATAGCCATTTTTGTGTGTGTCAGTTAAATTTGCATACAGCACTTAAAAGAAAAAATACATCCCTGGAGGTATTTAAAAGACACGTAGATATGGTGCTTAGGGACCTGGTGTAACTGTGGACTTGGCAGTGTTAACAGTTGGACTTGGTGATTTTGAAGGCCTTTTCCAACTAAAACAATTCTGTGATTCTGTCTTATGGGACTCACCCTATAGGTGAGCCCAGAGTGCCTCTGCGGTACTACCCAATTGCAGATACAAGCCTGAGTACTTCTAGCTCTCATTATGGCTATTGTGCCCCAAACTGAACTGAATTAGCCTCACATTTTCCTTTAGAAACAAAAGGTAAAATAGATTTGGAAGAAATTACTCTAAGGAAGTAGGGTGTAAGATGCCTACAGAAAGCTCTTCCAATAGACCGGTCACTTCCAAACGTAAGGTTAGTGATGCAAAAGGTCAATTCCAGCTCAGAAAATCTTCACTTGCTACTGTGAAACACAGTATGGATTAAACTGCCAAGGACCTCTGCGAGGAATAGGAGATCAAGGGAAATCTGCAGAACATTTCTTATGTGCTGGTGTCAGATCTCACAAGAAGGTACTACACAAGAAAAGGTAGACAGCCATGTGGATATATATATCTAAAAAAAAAACAAAACAAAACCCTCCTTCCAAGAATGATAGAGCAAATTCACCAGAAGATGCATAAAACTATAAAACCAAATTTTTCTTCAGTAATTCTAGTTTCCTGGAATTGATCACACACTTTTTCAACCCAGGATTCCTACCTAGACATACCATGCCCACTCTTCCTGCCTTCCTTATGATTCATGTGGCAAAACTTCTGCACATGAGAAAAGAATCAAATGGTCTGAGGCATAAATTCTCTTTCCTGAGCCTTTTCTGCATTCACAGTCAGTCCTGATGACCAACAGGCATAGGCACTATGAGGGTTCCTTAGTTCCTAAGACTTTTTTTATTAATTCCTTATTAATCTTTTGCTTCCTTTCTCTTTTGCACATTTTAAATTTTACAGACACAAATGGTCCATTCATATATGTAAAATGAAACACATATAACGGACTACTTGCATAAAATGAAGCATAAACATAACTGTTTGCAGAATCATGGCTTCAGTGTGTCCACCATCAATCCAGAGAGGGCTTGCCTGTGGCCCCTGCTGGGCAGCCATACAAGTTGGCACATAAGGAGCTATCAGATGCTCCCCTTTTTTGCTTTTTCTGAGTGGTCCAAAATCAAGGTATATCTTTATTCATTAAAAGAGAAAAGCAGGCACTTCTTCCTGAGCTCCTGTTTCTCAGATTGAGACTGCAGAATGCATACAGTGGGACAAGTAACTTATGCCAAGTAGCAATGATTATTTGCACTGTGGTCATCTGGGTACAAGGCACGATTGAATAATGAGTCTGAGAATTAATACTCTCTTTTTCTTGGGGCACCCATCAGAGAATGAATAGCTAATTAGTAATTTGCCTTGGTGTATAGTCAATGTGACTAGCCTTGGGTTTGTAATTTCATTCAGATGGGAGGAATTAAGCTAAAATAAAATGCAAAAAGGCCTGATGCTTTTTTTGTTTTGTTTTTGCTGTTGTTGTTTGTTTTTTTCCTTTTTTTTTCTTAATCCATTCCAAACCCTTAAACTCTTACCCAGGGCCTGTTGGCACATCTGAATGTCTCTGTCTGGTCTGTCTCAGAGCATGATTTGATGTGGGTATCCTTTTACTGAGGTTCATAGAGACTTCATATACTGGCAGCAAGATATGTCCTTGTTAGGCTTTGTATTTGCTGATGACTGAGGAAAAAATGCCTCTGAGGATGAAATACCATCATGTTAATCACCTTTTACTGAGCATATTTCCATGTTTCTACAAATCTTTCTAAGTACTTGGTACAGAAACAGCTCTGTTTATTGGAGGTGCTTGTTCCCCAAGCTCCTGGGACTGTGCCCAGTTGCAATCACAGCAGTGTTATTGCAGTTCCTTCCTGTCCCTTTGATGTAGCATTTGCTTTTTAAATTCTTGCTGCTTTCTCTCATTTTTCTCAGTCTGCTTTTTGGCTTGATTTCTGAAGGTACTGGGGCTCTTTCAGGGACAAGGCTTTATTTGGGAGTACATTTTTCTCCCATCTTGCTGTTTTGCTAATTCAGTATTAAATCCTGATCAATTTAATAGCACCCAACAATACCTAAAAGCACAGCAAGGACTACAGAAGCAATGGCATCCACTGTGTGATTCCTAGAAGTCAGCTTTAATAATCAAGAGACTGAACCCTGATTATTTCTCAGCTTCTCTTCTTACTAGCTCAAATCACAGCAGGAGTTTACAGAGTTTAGGACCCTGGAGGAGACACTTGGTGCCTTGCAGGACAAAGCGAATATCAAATGCCTTATAGAAAATAGTGTAGGAATATAACTGCTAGCAAAACTGAAGGGACTTTCATGGTCTAAGAAGACCAAGATGAAGATAGCAAATCTGACAGCAACACTGAACCAAAATTTTGAGTTAGATTGACCAAGGTGCTCTACTGAATATCAAAACTTGATTATAAATTCTTTTATTATAAAGTTGGCAGAGGCCCTATAGCTCTGCACAGGATTTTTAAGGGCATTGCCATGTCAGAGAGCAATTGAAATTTCTCTGTCTGTATGTAGAAGGAAGATGATGATATAAAACCCAAACTGGAACAGGACAGCATTGAATCTACTATTTTTTCCTAAAGTGTGGACAAAATCTAGCAAAAGAAGTACTCCAAGTACATCTGGAGGGATTTATTTTGCCTTATACAGGTCTCTTAAACCACAATTTTTCTTCACAAACACAACCTATGAGAGCTCAGTGTTTCACAAACAGATTGGGATTTACTGCAAATAAAGAGGAAGATTGAAGGAAAACTGTAAATGTTGTGGTTTAATAGACTGAGCACAACAATTATCCTAATGTTTTCAGTGTTATCTCTGTATTCTTGGGTAAGCAGCTTACCTTAACATTTGTACAATGGCAACAACACATTTCCTTACAACACAGCCTATGAAGAACTAAGGTCACAGTCCTACTCCAATGAAGTCTAGGAGGAGGAAGATCCAAGTCCATTTTAGGAAATGTCAGACACACTTGACTGGAGTTAGACCCTATGGACTTCTGTAGGAGTGAGAGGATGGCACAAGAAGCAGAATTACTGTCATCCTTTTCTATTCATGCTGTGCCAATCATCACAGCATCTGAGCACTTTCCCAAATTAAGACTAAACAGAGACAACTGATGTCTGTCATGTGAAATTTCCTCAATTTCCTCTCTGTTCCTCCTCTCTCCTCCCCGCTCCCCCCCCCCCCCGAGAAAAATTATATGAATTATGTGAATTTTCCAGGGGAAAAGGGGGAGAGGGTGTTGTGCTAGTTCCATGAACAAAAAAGGTAAAAGCATATTCAAAAATAGGTAATACTTTTTAAAAAAGCTTATTTACTACCTGTTGGGAAAGAAAAGTTTTAATAAATGACCTTTATAATTGAACTTGAAAGGCTTCTAATTTGTTGACATACTGTTCTTTGAAACAGATTTTCACATCCCAGTTTTCAAAATTTCAGTAATGAACATTGGGGTTGAGATGAGGGAAGGTAACAATGTGGGCTTATCAGTGGAAAGCATCAATATTATGCACCGGAAAAAAATGATATGAAGGATATTTTTTAATAATTCAAATTATTTACTAAAATTTACAATGGTACAATCCATATATTTTTTTTTTAGTAAAGGGCAAATAATCAGTAACACATCAGACGGGGAAAAGGGAATATTGGTTAATTTGGGGGGCCATCAACAACAATGCGGATACAGATCCTGGTCGCTGCATTTCTAACCATCCATCCCAATTTAAACATAATCAGGTCCGGACCTTTTGCTGATGTTAAGTGCTATACATCCCCTGATTTAAATAGCTCTGTGAGTACATTAATTGATGTGGTGCTCACATAGTTTGGTTGCAGACCTGCAGAAATTTTGTGGGTGCAAGGGCTAACAAGGCTAACATCCCACAATAAGGAGACAATGTACAGACCAGAAGGACATACTTCTGGCCAATGCACATTACCATATCAGAGATACAAAATCTCACTGCTGCACTAAAAAATCTCTACCAAGAAGGATGGAACATTTAAATAGGATCTAGGCTAACATGTAACTATACTGCAATGGCTTTGTCTTTGCTGGTCAGAAAGCAGGGGTGCTACAGAGCTCCTAAAGCAAAATAAAACAGCCCATTCCCCACTTATACACCCATCAGTCTTCCTAGTTTCAGTAACCACACTATCCACTGGACTAGCAAGTGCTGGGTATCCTGACTTCAGGAAATGCAGCTCTTTCTCTGCAGGACAGGTATGGATGTGCATAGCTATTTGTCCCAGTGATCTGTGCTGATAACTCCTTTACACAGAAATGTTAAGCTCTCCTCCAGAAACAAAGCTGTGTTTTGAGCTTCATGTTCCTTTGTCCTGGGGAGAGAGGGGGAAAGTAAAACATCAAGATGTTCAAGGAACATAATGTATTTATTTGGAAATGTGGTTAAGCAATTGCTGAAGAAAATGGTAAGAAATTGTTGATTAAGTTCAAGTTCTTTTATAAGTTTTGCTCTGATTCTCCTTTCCTTTATTTCTCCTTGCATGTTGGTTATATTGATATTCTCTTAAACTGGATGTTCTCAACACTTCCCTATTTATTTACTTTGAAATGCAAACTCCATTTCTAATTCCAACACAAATATTCTAAAGCAAAACCCAGGGGAGCTTTGAGTAGGTAAGGAATGAGATTTTGGACTCACTTAACAGTAAAATTAGCTCAGTCCACCATTTTATTTTCCATATGCACTTTATAAATTAATTGCATTCAATAGCCTTTGGTTTCATTGTCAGGATTTTCTGATATTCTCCTACATTTGGTCTTACTTTTGGCTCACAGCAAATTGACAGCTGGGGCCAGGGCTTGAGAGCTTTGGTAATTGAAAACTTCCCTGCATTTTTCTGTATGCACAAGCGGATTATATAGTACTGAATTGTCTCTCACAAATTGCATTCTAGCTGCCATCGTGTCCAGAAAAGTCAGATACACTTCCTTGTATTAAGTTCCAAACTAGTACATGGTCTATCAGCTTCTAAAAGGTACTGTGGAAGAAGATGGTCACTGACAAACTCAAGCACATGATCAAGCAGCTCTCAGGCTCAGAAGCAGATGGATAAAGCAGCTTGTCCAGTCCCAAGGAACTGAGCTGCTTCTTCATCTACCCAGTTGTGAAGCAGATCTGAATTTCATGAGTGACTTCCAGACTGAGCTTGTATAACTGCAGCCACAACTTTATACAAGATCTGAATGTATAAAGGGCCACTAAAAGATTGGCCTGTCCAGTTGCTTGACTCATTTGTTTTCATCAAAATTTTTTCTCAGAAAGCCCACAGCATGAAAGGCACTATGTATCTGTGCATGCATGTACTAGGCCATTTGTATTGTTTTCTCCCAAGGCCAGTGGTTATGTGTGCATTTTAGAGGCTGCTTCTGCATCTAACACTGTGACAAATAGAGCAGAAATAATTTTTAGAATGCACAGGCAATGCATATAGTTCTCTTTCTTTACTATTGGCAATATCACAAATCTATTGCTGACAGAGAAAATATTTTATTCTTTGTTATTTGTTTTTCTTGTGTTTTTTTTATTTTGTTTTGGGGGTTTTGTGTTCTCATCCACTGAGGGATTTATATGAAAAATAAATATTTACATATTTTTGTCCATGGGACCTATAATGTCCTGTGAGTCCTATCCTGATATAAATTAACACAGCGTTTATTTACAGCATTTTAATCACAATGAAACTATGACCATGATTTTTATAAAATAGGATGTTAGAGTGACCAGCTTAAGATGGTTCTAGAAGGCTGATCTTCCAGAAACTTCTGAGCACTCCACTCCTCTTCCCTGCCTTCTCTCTGAAAATGAGAGACTTTGGGGTGTCTCAGGCTGTTGAGCCAAAATAATGAGTCATTTCTGAAAAGTGAGTCTTTTGGCAATGTTGGCAACGTTATCTACCCACCTCTACAACACAGCATCCATGAGAATGGCCTGGATCTTGTAAATAACAGTTGCTCAGTGTAAAAGAGGCCTAAAGTTTAAGGTGCTTTATTTCATTTTACTCCCTTTGATTTGATTCATAAAGCAGAATTCTTTGTAGTGTTCCTTCACATGATTAAATTTCCAGATGCTTTCCCTGCATTATAACTCTGATCATATCTTGGGAACAGGCATTTTTGTTAGAAGGTGCCATTTTTAAGCATTCATTTTTAAAGCTAAATTTGCTGTTAAGGTTCTGGTCTGTTGCTTTCTGAATTGTGACAGGCATTTAAATGCTCTTAAACCTCAACATTGTTCTTCTCAGAAAGACTGTTTCCTCTCATTTGTCATGTCCAAAGTATTTTAAGAGCTACATGCCATTTATTGAATTAAGACAGGTTTAGCAAAAAAGTGATTAATCTTCAAAAGCTGGATTTTTACATATACAGTGTTGTCCACAGCATGTTTATAGTTCTGTCCTTCTTAGTTTTGAGACAAACTGGAGATGAGAAGATGTTGGGTTTCATGGAAAGAAGAAAAATGGTGTTCAGATTTTTACATCATCCAGATAAAGACTTCCTAGCAGTTATCAATTATCTTTATTGCAGAGGATACATTAACATCTATTTTATCATACTATCTTTCTGTATTGCATTGAATTAAATAAAGGTTGTCAGGATTTACAGTAATATGCCCTAGATTAGATTCTAACCCACAATTTCAAAAGGGAGAGTTTGGGCTGATTTTAAAAGAGCTCACAGTGATTCTGCCCAAATGAATAGTGTGAGATCACATTTGTCTATACAATATTATTGTAGTCATGATTATGGATTTGATCTATCAGACAGTACAGTATTAAACAACTGACACAATGGGAAGCTCTTTCCTTTTTGCTGTAGTTCTGTAAGCATATGCACTGGAAAGTTAGAGAGTCCTGCTTAAGAGAAATGAAATGTTAATTCAAAACAAGAAGAGGACAGTAAATATGAGAAATTTTGGGGGGGGGGGTGGAGGCTAAAAATGAAATAATGATCTTATGTGGCTTTCTGAATATGTCTGGAATAGCTTTAATGTGCATAAATAAATATAGACTACTCTGACAGTCTGAATAAATAAAGACTAATCCAGGAGTCTACTTAGGGAAGTGAATTTTGACAAGTACATAATAACCATATATGAATAGTAACTACATGCAGCCTGTTAGCCTTCAGTCATGTGCTCAGCCCATTAAATCACAGTGCTCAGTCAGGTGACAAATTTACAGATCTTTCTATTATTTTGATTGATGTTTTGATTGTGACATTCTCAATGTAAATGTTTTCTGTTGTGTGAATAAGGCAAATATCCTTCTTTTTTACCCTTTAAATGAACTGTAAGTTTAGGACTTGAAATAGTTCTTAAAAAAAAAAAGTGAAGAGACTGCTCAGCTTTGTTATAGATGTCACCCTTTACAGAAGTCCCTTGAATACAGCTAGTGTTACACCTCTGCTTCAGGATATTGGTTACATTTAAAATGATACATGGCTGAAATAAAGGACCACTACTGCCTCTTCTTATTTAAAGTGCAGTTTCCAGTCTTCCAAAAGGAGTCATAAAGTCCAAGGTCAGTAAGTAAGTAATAACAGAAACAGAAAGCTAACCAAGTCCAAACAGAGCCATAAAAAGCTGTTTTGCAAAAACCAGTGTATTTTCACATCAGTATTTTTCCAGTCAGTGCACCTATAGCCGTTGCCCCATTTTTCATGTCTCAAAGTATCAGTGATGTTCTTGGACCAGATCTGGTCACAGCCTACACCTGTGATGCTGGGAGAGGAGAATGTGGCACATGCCACTGCATTTCAGCTTGGGTTTGTCTCACAAAATGACTGAGGGGAAAAAAAGGAAACAGAACATATCCTACACACCCAAACATCTGCAACTGAGGAAAGAAACTAAATTACTAGAAAGCAAGCTATGTAAGAGTATTCAGAATTTATGTAAAATTTGAGATGTGTAGAAACACTGCACAGGCACTGACATGCTTTAAAAAGAAAATAATTTAGATGGTGTCTCATAGGAAAGGCTGAGAAGCACCATCCTCTGATCAGCTGCATACATTCCTCACAGGTCAACATCATTCTGTAAGAAGGACATGGAGGTGACATAGACATGGAAGTCCTGATCTCTTAGCATTTAGAGCAAGCCATTTGCAGACTAAAGGCTAAACTGATGACACAGGATAATCTGTGCAGGATAAAAACGAGAAAAATTCTCATTAATTTCAGGAGAACATACCAGAAGTTAAGAAACTGCCACTAAATTTCCATTTTGCTGCAGAAAACTCCAATTGATGCAAAATGGTAATTTTAGTGGAGATCTGCCAAAAGCTTGCTTTATATTGTATTTACTGAAAAAAAGAAAAGAGAAAAAAAAAGAAAAAAGAGAGGTGAAGAATAACAACCAAAAAAAAAAACAACAAAAAAACAGGCACAAGATTTTTTGAAGGACAGCTACTGTGAACATAAAAGTTCTTGCATGTGGAATATCCCTTCTGTGAGGGGGATTAAATTTGCTGGAGACATTATCTCTCAAGTAGATGGAAAACAAATTTCTGTTCTGCCTGTGAGCCTCTTACAAGGCTATGCCCATGTACTAAGTTTATTGTTGGCTGGCTAACCTGAGAGCTGTATCTTAACACCATGAAGTTGGTTATCTGTTAGGACTGATGGATTTTGCTTTTGTAACTTTTATTAGGAGGTTATTTTCAAGTAGAAAGTATTACTTCTATATTATGCAAATTTAAGGCTTTGTGATCAGGGCAACAACTAGTTCATGGTTATTACATCATATCTGAATCCTGATGTGAGAATTGTTTTCAAATATTCAGACAAATGATCAGATACAGTCAACAGCAATTAGTTAAGAAAATTACCTATAAAGGGCCTGAAATTTCCATGTGGAGAACAGAATAAATAATACCTTACATTCTGAGGCCATTTGTTCTGGTTTTGCAAAAAGATCAAATCACCTTTTCCAACTTTATTGACAAGAACTTTAAACATAGTCAGTTCCCTAAATGTATTTGTAGAAGAGCTTACCAAAGAGTGACATTCATGTTTCCATTTTTTGTAGGATGGAAGAAGACTACCACAAAAGGATGTATTCCAGAACATTTGAGGCATCATTCTCAAGGACAATGTAGTGACATTTACCTATGTTCTTGGTTACATCTGCTAGTGACTACTTACCTGAGTCACCTTGTGAGGATTTTCTGTAATTGTATACCACTTCTACTTCAGAAAGTTTCAGCTTATACATTGCAAAGAGGAAATAGTGAGTACCGATCGGGGTACAGTGCAGTCTATCTGCAAATACAAATATCGGTAGGAAGACAAGACACCCTCTAAAGAGGGGAATGTGTTTGTGAATAGTGAGCAATATACTGTGTTGAATCACACCATTAAATCATTTCCCCCCAACTGGAGGTCTTTAAGTGTCGAGGCAGAGAGCGGGGGCCTGGCAGCAGAGAGGGAGTGCTCTGCTTCCATCTCTCGGTAAGAGAGAGGAAGGGCAGCCAGATGAGACTCACCTGTTTTTTTTCATTGATTCAAAAGCCAGACGAAGCTTTGAGAAGGTGGGAGGATGATGCAGAGCCGTGCCATGACAAACAAGGGAGTATCGACAGAGATTGCTTTGCATTCACTTTTCTCCCAGGCTGTCCCCACCACTGATCCGACACCATCACCGCAGCTACATGTGAAGTGTGCAGGTTGTGGAGCCTCCGAAAGAGGAAGCAGATGTCTGTAGTAAGGAATCTTTCCTCATAAATGTCAGATGCCTAGCCATTAAAAAGTATAAGCTGAAACTTTTTGGACAGGGACTTGCTACAAGGACATGTAGCGATAGGATATGGGTAATGGCTTTAAACTGGAAGAGAATAGATTCAGGCTAAACATTAGGAGGAAATCCTTCTCTATGAGGGTGGTGAGATGCCCAGGGAGGTTGTGAGTGCCTTCTCCCTGGAAGTGTTAGATGGGGCTTTGACCAACCTGGTCTAGTGGGAGATGTCCTGACCCATGCAGGTTGGAACTAGAGGATCTTTACCCTTCCAACCCAAACCATCCTATGATCTATGATTCTGTGAAAATCTGTGTGATTTTGGGAGGATTCTTCATTAAGCATGAAACAAAGGAAACAAAGACAATGATAGAAACAAGGACAGAGACCTGGCAAAGGCAGCAATATGACATTGACTGCTGAGCCAACAAGGTTGGCAGCAGAAAGAAAGGACCAATTCCCAATCTCTGATGGTGGGCTCAGAGATGCAGCAGCAGGTGACAAATACAGAGCTCTTCCCAGCTGCCTGGAACTGAAAAGACCACACACATTTGGGGACTGTAGGAATGTACAAACCTCTGGCAGAGTCAGACAGGAAAGTTGCCACTCGTGCTCAAACTGGTAGCCTCTGGGCAGAGTTGCTGAATTCCTGCCACACGCAGTTGGGATGGATGAGAGGGTGACATATCCATAGCCCAAGAAGCCACTCATCCTGCTCCTTCAGCTGCAGAATAACATCTTGGAGGCTGGAGGCCATGAAATATGTCTCCCTGCGTGCTGAGAAAAGGGAGGGCCTCAGCCACAGGTCTGACCCTCACCAGCTTGCTGCCAGGTGCCTTGTACAGACTTGACATGATAGATGTTTATAGAATTAAAGCTGTATTGATTTCAAAAGCTACAAGTTAAGCAATTTTTAAAGATATAACATTACCCTTTATTTCCATAACAGAAATCTCTGTTATGGTATTTCATGTTCTGTTTTATTTTGGTTTGTTTTTCCCCTAGAAAAAAAGCTCTTGTTGCTTCTTTCAGCAACTCTAGGTGGAAACTCATGTGTGCTTCTAATTCCAACTCTGGTTTCTGCTAACAACTCTGGCAGGATAATTTCATATGTTTTAAAAGTAACACTGAAAAGAAATGGGCTAATTTAATTACTGGACACAAGATTAATTTCTTCACATTATACCGAACACATTGCCTGTACATAATAGAGAACAGATCCTACCCAAACTCTTCCATGAAATAAAATAACCAGTTTTATTTCAGCACATCTACCTTTATCTATACTTAAATGCAAATCTCCACAACAAATAATTGCTTTTTTGAAGAGATAGGCATTTATTCACCCATCCTGTCTAGTTCCAAATATTTAGCAGTTTTTAGTCTAAATACAACTATTTCTTTTTTATCGATTTTAAAATTTATTTCCACAATGTAAACTCTTATAACCATTGATGCATTGTGAGGTGGAAGGGCTTTTTTTTATTATTTGCACTCTAACATTTAGTTTCAGCTAATATGTGATTTTGATGGGAACACAAAATTGGCAAGCTAGGTAAAACCCGAATATATAAAGCACAAGTCTTTGAGCTTTCATTTTACCTTTAGCAAATTATATGAGATTATAAACTGCATAAAGACAGTAGAAACTACAAAGTCCCATTTGAGAACACAATGAATATGTGCAATTCTTATGCAACTTCTTAGGTACAGAATTACCTTTCCATCTACACTTAAGGCCCACTAACTGAGAGAAAGTATGGGTTAAAAGTCTTTCTTGACTCAGGATTAAATTTTGAAACTTTTGCTCATCTTTTTACTGAGACAAAACAAAGTTTTAGAGAAATTGCATTATTATATGTCCTCTGACTTTTAAAAGTAGAGATGTCATCATGAAAGAAAAACATTAAAGATTTTGTGGATCAGCAAGCTAAGTAAATATTACTATTTAAGTTTTGAACCTTAACCTTGATTTTTTTTGTTAACTTCTCAAGACCCATAACTTTGAGATTATCATTCACTAGAAGCAGACATGTTGAAAATACCATATGCTTCTTATCATCCAAATGTCATCTCTTGGGAGATACAAGTTGCTTTTATGGCTCATAGCCTTAAAAAATTACTTACCATCTACTAGTCTCTTCTTTTCACTTCCATGCAAGGACACCCTTCAGAGTACTCAGATCACCTGGTTACTGAAGTGAATCTCCATCTCCCACTTCTCTGCCATGAAACCTGTTAAAATCTATTCAGTCTAGCTGCTAAAGGAAGGAGATAAAATTTATTTAGGTATAGGAACAGTGCTAGGAATCTTTAACTAGCTTGTGATGGAAGAATATATTTGGTGAAATGGTAAAATAATAATACTAGTTAATTAAGGAGCTCAGACCAAGGGACCTCCAGGATAGTCCAAGCCCATAGGAAGCTATCTCAAGGACTGGAGCTGTAGTTCAGTCTGTTTTTTCAGTTTAGTGCCAGTGACATTTTTCTTCTCATTTGAGTCAACAGACTTTTGGGTTTTGGTGGCTGTTGGCACATAATACCAGCCTTTGAAATACTGATTGCTCAGCCAAAGTTAACAGAAGCAGCTGCAAAACAAGATGTCATTATCTCTGGGTCTTGCTCTGAGTGAGCTACAAGTGCACTGCCATCTGCAAAGAGCAGATCTTTAACAAGGGGACTTCTGAAGACTCTGTTTCTGCATATAAACAAGCCAAATTATAAATGTCACCCGGGAAATCTGAAACTAGACTCCCAGAGATAGACTCTGCATTTGTCTGGTTGGTTGCTACTGCAGAAATGAATCCTTGTAACACTGTGGCACTGAAGCTCTAATCTCATTTTGTAAACCAGCTTTCCACCCAAATAGCCAACTGAAGGTGATCACTTCTTCAACTTACTTCTTGCTTTGTGCCAAAAAAGAAGAGTTAGGCTGGGATTTGTTTTGTTTTGTTTAAAAAAAAAACAACTTAATTCCTTAAGTTCTTCCTAATGGTGTCAATTAGCATTAGGCAGCCTGAGGGTTATAAACAAACATTTCTGAAAAAGAACCATGGTCCTGCATGGAAATAGCTAAGAAAAATCCAAAGCAGTATTTTGCATAAAGCAGATAAGAATAATACAGTCATGCCTGTAACTGCAGCATGTTTTTCTAACCTGTTACCTAGTTGATAGTACAAACATAACCATCTTTAAGCTGTTCTAATACTGCTGCTTACAGAGAAAAATATATCTGTGGTCAGTAGCTCAAGCACACTTTAAATACTAAATTTTGTATCACAATAAAACAATATTAGGGACATGAAAGATCATGACTTTCTAATCAGTTTGAAGTGCTTGGCTATTGATTTGTTTTAACGATAGCCTTAGGCAGAGGCTGTTATAAACTGAATGTAATCTTGAAGAGTTCATGACCATGGTAAATTTTAAATATCTTATATTCTACAGGTAAAATATAAAATTGACTGAACTTAGGCAGCCAACTAGTAATTATATAGACTTAATGCTAGAAGATTAATAATAAAACTAAATAACCTACTAATTTGGACTCCTAGTCCAAAAAGCCTTCTCACGTACACAGTAGTCTAGGTTTTTGCAAGCCCTTTTTTAATGCATTGTTCCATCCATGCCTCTTTCCATCCACTGCCTCTCAAAAGTCAGTGCCAATTCATTAGAAAAACAGCAACAACAACAGTTTTATTGCAAAAACAATGGATTCATGTTAATAATAAAATTTTTTGAGTTAAGAAATCCAAAGAAGCATGGAACAAGACATATGAACGAGGGAGAGAGGACAGAAAGACCTGGGAGAAAACGTCATTGAATGACAGAGCTCTAAAACAGGGAGAAGGATTAGGCAGTGGTAAGGACAGAGTGGCTGAACAGCCATTGAAAGGAAGTGGCATTATAAATAGGAGTTCAAGCAACAATAAGGAATGGCTTCAGTGCAGGAAAACCTGGTAGGAACGGCTGGTAAATAGAGCTGTGCGAAAAAATAACAGTCATAAAAAGCTCCAGTCTTTTATTCATTTAAACATTTTAAGCACAGCATAGGCAAACAGAATTATTTTTTTTTTTTCTTCCAATAATATTGATAAAAATTATTGCCTTTCATTCCTACTAAATACTCAGTCTCCCTTTCAGGTGTATCCTTATATGGATATGCCAATGCTCACTTAGTAAATCCCTAGAAGACACTTGCATTGATTAATTTCATAACTTTTGCCAGATAGAACTGATATCATAATATTAAGCAGGTACTCAAGGCTTACTACCTTCAGTATGTAGTTAATACATTCCAACATACAAGCATAAAGTTAAATAAGGCCTAAGACTATGTCCTAAACATGGAGGTTCTTCTGAATTGTGGCCTTAGAATAGACCTGTTTTTTAAAGATGCAGCAATATACCCAAGCAATATTTTAAACATTGCAATTAACTGATAAAAACAGTGTTAACACTTCATAAATACCTTTTATCCTTTGTAATAGGAAATGTAGCTAAATTTCCAGAAAAACTTATGAATTGCTATGCGCTCAGGTGTTTAACTTGGAGTTCACCTATATTTTATTCAGGTATGTAACTAAAAATGACCTGATTTTCTGAGGGCATTAGGACGCTTTGGATAATTGGGTAAAAAAACAAAACAAAAAAAAAGTTTGAAAGCCTCCAAGCTCTTCTTCAAGTCTCAAACAGAAAATTAAATATTAGTTGCTCTTAGTTTAATTATTTTAAATTAGATGAAAAATTCAAGGGAAATCTGTTGTTGCCCAACGAGCAGAGGAAGATGTTTGCTAGGGACAAGGTATGAGCAGCTACAAGATAAAGAGGAAACTGACTGCAAAATTTTGCTTGGACAGAAAGTGATATAAAATGTGACACAAACATCTTAGGTTAGCCAACAGCCTTTAGTATTAAGAGGAATAATGACTTGCAGTTCTCAAGCTTCCTTTCTATGAGGATCAAGGTTGGGAAAAAATGGAAGTGATGGTTTAACGAGCGACTTTCAGGGAGGTTTACAATGACTTTGGTCCTTATTCATAATTTTAAACTATGCCAGAAAAAAAGTAAGCCATACAGCTATGTCTGCTACAGCCTTTTTGTTCAATAAGTTGTTTCACATAAAGATTCCTGGGAGCTGTGATGGTTCTCTTACAGCTCTCATGCAAGTTAGCCCTGCTGTACTGCTTCCAATCCTTTTAATTTCAGCCCTACTAACCTGTGTGGTTTTTCCTTCAGTTTTTTTACTCTACTTTGGGACCTAGATGGGATACACAGGTGTCTAGAACAGTTTTGTCAAAGAGAACTGAAATGGAATTTTGGCAAGACACAGTTCCACCTTAATTCAGCTTTGTGCCTTTTTGTACCATGTTGTCAGATTGTTTTGGCAGAGTGGTAAATACAGCAATGTGTTTTCTCTTGAGGTATTACCATTTCTGGATTCATGGCATGATCTGAGAGGATCCAGATGCCAAATATGTATTTTTCCAGTGCTGTTGCCTTGAGACGTATCAGGCTCCAGATTGCAAAGGTGCAGTAGGGAAGCTAAATAATTATCTCTGCTGAGTCAAAATTTGGAAACTGGAGTTTGGAAGGCTGTGACAAACTAACTGGCAAGAGCTGGCTGGATTCAGAGACAGATTTTCATAACATCCTGGTTTTGATACGGTTGCAACCAACAGATCCACCCTGGTTCTTTATTTAGGCATCGTATTTCAGGTGCCCGACATGAAAAAGTTGCTCACCCACGAAAATCCCAGCCTCTCTCTCGGCTACACAAGAATGAGGAGCTAGATAGCGGCTTTTACACCTAATGCTTAATTTTTTTAAGATTATATATGTATATATATACATGGAAATATCGATGTGGTGAAAAGGAATAAAAACAAGAAGGAGCCCAGCACTGCCAACATCCCACATTCTACCACGGCCCCGTGTTGCTCTGTCCCTCACAGACCCCCAAGCCACACCTTCGGATGCCGCCGCTCGCCGTGGCTCCGGCCCTGGCTCCAGCCCCCGGGGACCCTTGCCCGGGAACCGCGGAGGGAGCCACGGCTGCCCGGGAAGCCTCCCCACGACCTCCAGCGGAGCCCGCCCGAGCATCCCCGGGGCGGTGGAGCGCCGGTGCCGGTTCGGGGCGGGCCGTGACTCACCCTCCGGGGCCAAGCGGGGAAACACCCGCCGCTGCCGGGCTCCGCCGCCGGTGGCAGAGCGCATGTGCGGGGGCTCCCTGCCTCCGCGCCGCTCTTCGCAACCTCCCCCCTCCCTTTCCCTCCCTCTCCGCCGCCCTGCCTCCCTCCCTCCCTCTTTCCCTCCCTCCCTGCCGGCTGCCTGCCTGCCGCCGTCTCCCTCTCCCTGCCGGCTGGGTGCTGAAGTTGGGCGGATGGCAGCGCAGCCGCTCCGCTAGGGACGAGCCGCACCAGCCCTTCCCGGGATCCGCTCAGCGCCAACTGCACGCAGCCGGGCGGGGGTGGGTAAGGCGCTCCGCTTTTATTTAAGCCTGAACCGTGTTAAACGGCATCAAAATGTCCGCTTTATACTGATGCACTGAGGTGGTGGGGTGGGAGGGAGGGTGGGGGACTTACACGGACACGCACAGCAACCAGACATGGGGGAGGGAGAGGAACGGGAGGGAGGGAGGCGAGAGGGAGGATGGATGGAGGGCGGTGAAGTGCAAGAGAAAATGCATTTACCGGGGGGGGACCGGCTGCGTGTCAGCGCGTGTGTTTCTCTGTCTGCCTGTGTAACAACGGGTGGCTGCAAGGTGTGTGAGGGGGGAGAGTTGTGCGGAGTGTGTGTGTGTGTGTGTGTGTGTGTGTGTGTGTGTGTGTGTGTGTGTGTGTGTCTCCCCGCCCGCGATGCACAAAGGGGTGGGGAGAGAGATACCGCTGGGCTCTGCCCGCGTCCTTCCCCGCTGCCTCTCCCACCCCCCAGCTTCGGTGTGTGCCTGGAGTGCCGCTGTTCCAGCGGGCGATGCCGCGGGGCCAACGCCGAGCCGGGCGATGCTGCCCAGCCCGGGGAGGGGGAGGGACTGGGGCGCCCCCGGGGAAGCCGGAGGCATGGGCTGGTGATGTGACAGCCACCAGCAGCTCGTAGGTGAGGCAGCGCTCCTCCTGCCTTTCCTCTTGACCTTCTCCTCCCTGTAACACGGGTCTACTTGGCGTGGAGTGGGTAGAAGGTGTTGTACATTATTATTATTATTAATATTATTATTATTACTTATTATTATTCTTCGAGGAGCCGGCGGAAGGTGAGGGTGAACAAACGAGCCTTTACTCTTAAGATCAGGAGTTGCTTTCCTTTCCCTCCCTCCTCCCGGCTCCCACCGGACCGAGCCGGGGAGCCCCCTCCGCGCCGGCGAGGGGAGGTGTCAGGGGGCCACCCACATTTCAGGGACGCGGGCACCAGCAGCACCGCCCTGCGCGGCCCCGGGGCGGCACCCAGCCTCCCCCGCCCGCCGTACCCTGCGGCACCGCCATCCCTCTGCCCCGGCCTCCTTCCCGCCCCTCCCCTGGAAATGTCGGCGGGATGCGGGCGGGGGCGACGGGAGGAGCAGGTGGCCGGGCGCGGCCGGCGGGGTAGGGGCTGCTCCCGGTCCGGCTCCGGCCCAGGCCCCGGTGCCGAGCGGTGCGGGAGAGCGCAGAGCAGCGCCGGTATGGCCCGGGAGGTGCGGGGCTTCCCTGCGCCCAGGGAAACACCATCTGCCGCCGCTTCCCGGTGCTGCGGGGGATGCTGTAATGCTGCCCGGAGCCCCCCGTGTGCTGCTGATGCTGCTGCTGCTGCCTCTGCTGTTCTTCACCCCTCCGCGGGATGAAACCCCCCGCAATTCCTAGCTTGCTCAGCTGTCAAGCCTATGTTGCAGAATTCATAGCCGGCTCTTCTTGTTGATTTAGAGGGAAACCTTACTAGCAAGGGTAAAAATTAGGATTTTCGGTATTTGGTTTCTTCATTTCCGCATCTGGATTTTCACCAGCGTGTGACATAGGTTTGCAGCCAGATGCTTTCGTAAAATGGTTGAATTCTCAAATACCCTGCTAGGTAAATGTAAGTGATCTGCAGTAGTATTATGGGTAACAGGTGATATATTGCTTTCAGCAAACGTAGAATTGATGCATTGCAAATGTAGGGAGTTCTGCAAAGGAGATTAATTCCTTTTCACATCAGTGAAAATCACATTTTCTTTTTCACATCCTTATGAAAATCAGTATGGAATTTTCCTGTGTCACAAGCCACTTAGGCGAAAAATTTATTTAACCATTATAAAAAAAAAACAGTGTCACATACTGTTATCACTGTTATTTAATTTGAGTTCATATTCAGAATAAGTAAACTCCTAATAAAAAATACTTGTGCCCCACCCCAGTAAGTTTATGGCTTAAGACACAACGGCTATTATAAAAGTACTCCCCTCCCTAAATAATATGAGCATTAGACACTTAAATGCCTTCCTCCATCAGGGCCCTAGATCCTTTTAAGTAGCCAAAATAAGAACATAATTTGATTAAAAGCATATGATCAAAAAAATTGCTGTAGTGAGTTGGACATCTAGACCAATATCCTGGCTCTGACTATAGTCATTAGCAGAAGCTGAAGGGAGAAAAATGTAAGGAACAGAACTGGTATATAGCAAGCTTTTCCTGCTATATCCTTTCAAGTTTCAGCAAACTGTACTACAGGGATATCTTAAACTGGGGTTTGCTCCCAGACCATTATTTTTAAGAAAACCTTGAATTTCTCTACTGTCTTTTTAAAATCCATTTATACTTTGGTCTCAACCACATTCTGTGGCAATGAACACCACAATTTAATTTTCATTTGTGTGAAAAAGTACTTCCTTTTGTTTGCTACCCGTCTGCTGCGTGCTTATTTCATTTAGCGCGCCGTAGCTTTCCTGTGTGACAAGGACCGGACACTGTGTCTGTACAAGGAGCTAGGAGTGTCCTCTCATTGCAGAGCGGGGACAGTGCTGCCAGATCAAGTCTCTTCACATTATCTGTCACTGACTTGAGAGGTCTGGCTAGGAGAGTAAAGCAATATTCAGCCCTTGGTCTTTATGTTGAAATCTACAACAGAAGAACAGTCATTCTTTTTCTTGTTATGCAACATGGACACTTGTGCACAAAGAATTGCCCTAAACCCGTGAACTCATTGCAAGAAGGCTACTGAAAAGCTGTCTGTTGAAAATTAATTCCCTGCATTATTGATTTGAATCGACTTCTGACTTACAGCTTGGTGAAAAATTCCCTGTCCTAATCCTGTTTTCTACCTACCCTGAAAAGATGAAATCTTTTATTCTCAAACTGCATCTCTTCAATTTTAAGAAAGATACCGTACACAAAATGTGTGCTCGATGTCAAAGGAGATGTACCTATGAACTATGTACACTTGAATCAGCATTACTTCTGCTTATTCTATGTAACGTTCATTGTAAGGATATACATGTATACTGTCAAAAGTAAAGTTTAAACATCCCATAAAATCTAACTTATTTGGAAGATACTGTGGCATAAGTTCTCCCCAAGAGCAGTACTGAGTTTGAATCATGCTTGAGGAGCAGTAGTATTGCTCAAACCAACATCACCAACCAAAAGCTTCCCTGATCTCACTGATAGCCATGCTTTGATTTCCACAGAAGAATAATAAAAGGACTAAGAGACCAGAGAACTACAAAAACACAGCCTGGACCTAAAATCCCAGAAGTTCTCAGTTTGAAGTCAGCATCAGGCACATCTTGGAGCTACACAATCCACAGTAGCATGTGCACACGTGGATACAAATGGTATCTATGTATATGTATATGCATATATATATATGTATGTGGAAAACCATATATATATTTATATAAGCTTTCCTTCACAGAAAATACATTAGTCTTAATAATTTTTATAATTCTAGTATCTTTTAAATACAGATTTCTTACTTGTATGCTTCAAGTATGAAACATATGGAGATTCTTATCAATGCTCTAGAAGTGTACTAAGTGAAACAGTGTTTGCTCCTACAGAGATGTTCATCAGCCTCCCTCCTGATCATGCCTCTATGACGTCAGGTAGGGAATTATTTTGCACTTGTGAAAAGGTATCAACTTCATTTTTTTAATGAAAAACATATCCTCACCATACTTGCAGTGCTTTCTTGGTAACTATAGGAGGAGTTTTCTAAGGGCAAAAAAAAATTATGTGTTAATTAGCTAGAGTTAAAATTAGTTAAAAACTAAATCCTTCAGGAAATTTGTCATTGCTGTTGACCTATTCTTTGTCCTGAGTCATCTTAATAATGAAATAATGCAATAAAACTTTCCCTACTGTTAATTAAAAGCTTGTGCAGAGGGTGTAAAACAAATTAATAGATTAAATTGTAATTAAGTTTATCTATTGATGGTTATAGCTAATGGCTATAACTATACAGGCTGTAAGGAAGTTGTGTCAGTAGCTTTGCTGCGGACTCTTGGGGGGCCACTGCACCCCCCCAGGGAGCTCAGCCCTTCAGGTTGGCACGCATTCAGCTCTTGGCTATAGTGGGTCTGAGATAGGGAGCTGCATGCAGACCTCACTCCAATTCCTTGACAGGTGAACAGATTCACAGATCTCTTTTGTGCATGGATTTTGTGCCTCGGCCTGCAGTGGGGTATCTGCCCTCGGAGGGTTTCCCTCAGCGCTGCTGCTGTCTCTGACATGCACAAAGGGAGCAGCCGTGCAGAGTGACTGTGGCAGGGACCTAGGGGAGTGCTTAACACACACGAACAGATGGATGAACTCAAGAGTCTGCACTGCTCCTCCTGCCAGCCACCAGGTAACCTGGGACTTGGCTAAACATGGGTCCTCCAAACCAATGCAGGGGCTTGATTCCCTAGCGTGCTTTATCTGCTTTGTGCTGCTCCAGTGGTGCAAAATAGATGTGAACTCAGTGTAAATCATGGGTATGCTCTGGATAATTTGTGCTTTTCTGGTATATGAAGGAATCTGAGCTTAAGTTAGGAAAAAAAAAAAAAAAAAAAAAGAAAGAATTAAAGTAATTAAATAAATTTAAAATTGATTCTATCATATATTCATACGTCTTGAGTAATAGTTTTGTCTTTAGGTTTCTTGTTTATAAAATATGAATGAAAAGCTTCTTAGTGTTCATACAATCAAAATTTTCATACATTATTTACTTTGTAAGCAAATGGCTGTAAGTTCTTAGAAACAGTAATTTCTAGATAGAACCTATGTGGGGAATTACAGCAAGGGAGGTAGTATAGAAATAAAAGAGTAACAAAATCTTAAATCCTAAAGCCAAGAATCACATAATACTTAAAGACACTATGTCAGCACTGCATAACCTTTCTTCATGCAAAAATATTATATACCTAGCATAGTTTCTTCAGCGAGAAAGAGAGTAGATTTGTGAGTGATGCATTAACACAGCTATGCAGCTTCTTCTACCAAAGCAGCTGCATTTAAAGTAGCGTGGCTGCTCTCTTCAGTAATGCCAACCCTGTCACTAGCTGTGCCTCTCTCTATAGCCCTAATTCTATATGTACAGACTATTAGAGAGTATGCCAGAGCAATACTGCCTTTAAAAGGAGCCTGCCACTCTGTCACAGCTCCTTGCTGTAAATGTTAACTGCTGTGGCACCTTGCTCTATAATTTTAGTTAAGAGCAAGTCCAAGCAAGACTTGGTTTTAGGAAGGCTGAATATGGTTTGGGCTGTTTTGCTGTGTTGTTTTGCTGTGCTGTGGTATGCTGTAATATTGTCTTCTTCATTTACCAGCAGCTCATGTCAGTTACTCAGTCCTGTGAGATAAGGCAATTAAACTACAGGAATCATGGGTGAAGGCTGTCATGGCATCCTTAGCACAGCGCTTTTATGCCTACAGTAGTTCAGACTGCTTTTAAATGAGAGAACTCAAAACAATGTTGTATTTTGGCAGCATACCTTTTCTAACCCCAGAGTACTCTGAATTTTAACAACGCTGCATTCTTGGGCTTTACCAGGGCTTACTCTATGGGAGATGCTTTAATCAGTCTATATCATCATATATTTTATATGTACTTCTATATATATTATATTTTTAAT
This sequence comes from Phaethornis superciliosus, assembly GCA_023637945.1. Lineage (NCBI taxonomy): Eukaryota > Metazoa > Chordata > Aves > Apodiformes > Trochilidae > Phaethornis > Phaethornis superciliosus. Next base: position 51,764,262 of record JAJQWJ010000003.1, on the reverse strand, counting down.
TTAGCCTAAGATACTTTGAACACTGCTTACCACACAGTGAGAGAACACATCCATGGGTTGTGGCATTAGTTAACACCAGTCAATTCCTTCAGTAAACTGGTCATGAACTATGCTAATGCTCTTAAGTAAATGCAATAAAATATATGTCTCAATGAAAAGAAGTAAGTTACGGAACATCTATTTAAGAATGGGGAGAAGGGTCTCTTTGAATTCCAGTAAATATGGTTTAAAAGAACTTAAATGTAATAGGACTAAATTATTTGTCTGAAACTGTGATTTATTGCAGACCCACCTGTCAATAGTACTCGGTGGTCTAATGTTCATAGGGGTTTTAAGACTACAAATAATTGAATTGCTAATAATGTGTAAAGCATTTTTCCATTAACTTGGATGGACATCTGTGGCAGAAGCTTTTCCCACATGCAATGCTAACCATCAGTCATATTTCAAACCTATGATTGTAAGGCTCTATTTAGGTTCTGTATGAAGAAACTGTTCTGCTGGACAGTAAGATCATATGGAACGAGGGGGCTGAATGCCAGAAACACTTTGACTTCACACCCCATGCTCTGAGGAGCTAGCTGGAATCACCTAAAGAAAGTATTTTAAGTTTAAAACCAATTTTGATACTGTTCATACAGCACTTTTTTTTTTCTTTCTGTCTTAAGCCCTGAGCTTTGTAGGTGAGAGACTGTTTTAAACTGCTCTACCGACCTCTATCCTCTAAGGTACAGAGTGTATCCAGCAGAGTGCTGAGCAAATCAGCTGCTGTCGAATGAGGCCGGCAGCATGTCCTCAGCAGCATTTGGGATTAGACATTTCATTAGTATGACCAGTTCCAGCAGGTGACTTAGCAGTAGTTTTAGGAACATTGGAAAATAAGAACATAGGCTGGAGGGAGCACCCTGACTAATTGCGTCCCTATCTCTGTCTGTTTCCAGCAATCAGTTTGTACCTTTTGTTCCTTTGCTGGATCAATTTAATAGTAAAAGCAGTAAAGTGGGTTTTTAATATCTATTCTTATTCAAAGGATGTTCCAGAGCTCCTGTTGAAAACTTTTTTCTCGTTTTCAGCCATATTTATTCAAAGACAGCTGATTCCCTAGTTGTTCTTGTGCGGTCATCCATATTAAATTGGTCTTATTCCGTTCCATTTGTCCACCTGACACATTTATTTCTCTCCCCTTTAAATGTTTGTTCCAGTAATCCTTTTTAGATCAAACGGATGCCAGAAGGTGGAGAGAACCCTCAGAATGCAAAATCTTTGTATCTTGTATAGAAGGGCGGTTCACATGCAGTGGCAGCACTCCTTCCAATCACAGAACCGCTCCTCCAGCCTTTTCCCCTTGTAACTTCATCTGTGAAGCTGTATGGCACAGAAATGTTGTGACACAGTTCCATGGGCATCCTCTCACTAAGGAGTATTCGAGGTGTAGCTAACACCTAAAGAAATCTTAGAAGTGTGCTGCCTGAGTTTCAGTGCTCTGATGCAGTGCGATCCTTGCTGTGAACAGTGGCAGCAAAACACAAGATCATGTGTGTAAGAAGACTCACCTACATAATATTTGAGGAGCCTGGAATTGTCTTTTTTTTTTCCTCTGTCACCAAAATAAATTTCCATGTTGATTTGGATACAAGAAAGCTTCAGTGTCATTATAGTTTAGCTTCTCAGACAATGGCTTTTTCGGGAAACTCTTCTTACTTACATGTGCTTATCAATTATAGCACCTTGTAGGACTAGGTAAACAAAATATTAATGTAGACACCTAGAGACTGGTCTAGAAGAGCAGGATTCCAGGAATAACAACTGCATGATGGAAATCCTTTGGATCACCTACATGAGATTGCACAGGACAAACAAAAATGTCATCACTTTGATTTGTTGCTGCATGAGTCACCTTCAAAAGAAAAGTCAAATCACAAGAGAAAATTAAATATTTGTCAAGGAAATGAATAATCTGGACTCCTCGGACAAATTAGATGGTTATTCTTCGAGTTCAGTTCTGTTATGAACTAGATTTTGTTGATTCACTTGCAGATTTGAATGGATACATCGTGTGGCTTTTTGAGGCTTTTGCACTCACATCTAAAAAGTTGCCTTTACATCCAAGAAGAGGTTTGAACTGATAATAAGCATGTTATACTCTTTATTTTGCTTGCTCTCCTAGCTGTTACTATGCACTAAGAAAAATACTCAGCCCTATCTTAGGACACAGACCTCACTAGGAAACAAAATTTGGCTGCACACAAACTTGCAGCGTCTGAACAATGACCAAATGTGTGACATTACCAGCAGGAAGCTATGTCCCCCCAAAAGATGCAGTTATTTTTATGTTTCTTAAAAATGTAGATCAAACAAACTGTCTAAACTTGGCTTCCAGATTTTTTCAGATTTTGAGTGCCTTGTCACTTTTTCTGAGTGATATATAATGGAAATAGAAAGGTACATTGAAAACATTTCCATCCATATCTCCTTCCTAAGATGCTGCATGGGTGATATACCAGCAGGCAATGTGTCAGATTACATATGTGTGTCAGAAAACAGATCAGAAAAAGCTGCTGCCCTGAGGTTGTAGCTATGCATACAACCTTTTTTAAAGGCCAGTCTGGAATGCAGATACTCCCAACAGTCTTGTAGTCTAGAGTGGTACTGGGGGCCCATGTGATAAGCATCTATCTCAAGTGTGTCCAGTGGATGGTTACCCACCAGACAACCCACATCCAACCCAGGTCTGAGTGCCTGAGCTCCCCTAGCCCTGCTGCTATTATGATGACAAGGAACCTTGCCATCTTGTTCATGAATGGACCATGAGAACTTGCCATGCTTACAGCTGGCAGGGACCTGTGGTTTTTGTTCCTTGGTAAGCAAAGCTTCTCAAAAGCAGAAAGTAGGTTTTCATAGCACATGTTTATTCTTGCTAGGACTACAAACTAATCTGCAACTCCCAAAATAAAAATTTCAGGTGTGGGTTTAAGCAGAATATTGTTGGTAAGAATATCTAACTTTTGTCAGTCCTTCTCCAGAAGTCATTGGTCGGAGCACAAGTACAGCAATAAGGCTGTAAGTTAGGGTGAAGCCAGAGACACAATTTTTTACAAGTTTTGACACAGTTAGATTGTCTTCAAGGAGTATCTATAACTTTACCCAGAATATTAATGACAACGAGAAGGTTAGAAGTAGATCTAAAGGGGTACAGAGGGTCAGTGGCCGGGGATGGGTTCTGACAGACATGCAGACAGTCAGTAAGAGCTGACATACACTTTCTTTGGGTGCTTGGTGCTACTGACTACTGAAAGAGGAAATAAGAAATATTCCCCACTAAAGTATCATAGTACTTACTCACAGGTCTGTCCTAGTGAGGAAACATTAATCGATATTGCAAGGCAAAACTCCTTACTGTGTTTCCACACAATTAAAAGATGAACATGGACACAGGCCTCCACTCTAGATGAAAAATCTGCAAAATCTCACTTTGTGACTAAACATACAGGCAGTTCAATTTAATTCTGAGTAGTTCTTTCAACAAAACTATGAAAAATTTGCCTGCAGGAAGAAGTGCTTGAGTCAGCTCCACAGAGAACAGAAGTTATCCTACTCACTAAGGGGGGTGAGTCTTCTATTGAGATGCTAAATATTGTTTCGTTGCCTTCCATACAGCCCTTCCCTAAGTGCTGAAGTTCTTTTTATGCCACATTTATATTAATTGTGATCCTTCTGCCCCTGGCTCTCTAGCTGTTTCCTTGTTTACATTCTGAGGCAAGAACTACTGAACTCAGGGAACAGGAAAACAGGATTATTGGCAGGGGTAGTCTACAGAAAATTTTAAAAACTATTTACACCCCAGAACTGGCTATTTAGGCCTTGCAGGGAAAGGAGAGAACAACATGTTAAAAAGACCTTTAAGGTGTGAGGGAGCAAGAAACAGGCTTAAGATACTGAGATTGTAATGGTAGATAGTACTGAAGGGTACTGAAGTGAAAACATGAGTCTGAATGCTACTTAGTAAAGAAAAAAGGAAATGAGTGAAGGTGAATTAAATCAGTACAGTGATGGAGTCTTGGAAGTGTGGAATAGGAGAGGGGGATGCCGAGAAGTAAAGGTCAGGGGGCAGAGGGAGGCTTTTTTCTATGGAAATGGGAAGGAGAGAGGTTTTAGAGCTCAAAAATGAACAACAATATTTAGATGAGATAGATGAATAGATGAGATGAAGGAGAGAGGAGCTGATGGTGGCAAGTTTAAAAGGACGGGAACAAAGTGATTTCAAAAGATTATGGTAAAGAACGGGGAAGAAACTTTGGAAAGAAGGTAAAGACATTTCCTCTATATCCAATGTATTTAAATTGCCAGTGCAACATCAAGGAGAAGAAACTAGGAAGAGCAAGATCTCAGCAATAGTAAACTGAGTACATGGATGCGACTATAGCCTTATGGTGGTAGGGGAAGATGTAAGAAAAAGAAATCTAGCATTAAAGGGATAGAAAAAGGATCAGGAGATGCTGAAGAATTTTACAGGAAGGTCTGAGAGGAATGGAATAAATGTATGACAGTCACTTTAAAAATAAAAGCTAATTTCTAATAGTTTTTTATTATTAGAAGATATTTGTAGCATCTGAGAAATTCAGTCATTATAAGGAGGATTGTTCAGACTGAATATTAAGAAAGCTACTACTCATGTCCTGCTTTAAAAAAAGTGTTACAATTAAATTTAATTCCCTTGTGTGCATAATGACATAACATGTTATGTCTGTAGTGACACATGGACAACATCAGGATAACAACAAAACAACACACACAAAAAAAGTTCAGTTTTCCTTTGCTATTTGCAACAAGAGTTTCCTCTTGAGACACTGAAAACTTTGTGCCATTCAACTAGATTTCCTTGATCTGGAGATAACAGGACATCAGAACTAACTGGTAACACTTCTATTCCATATTATCCTTTCTGATCCTATTCCTCACTCTCAATAAGTAAGACAGCTCTGGCTAAGTAAGAGCAACTGACCTTTAGTAGAAAGGAGATCAACTCTTCCCAAGCTGTTTTTTCTTTGGATTTGGAGATCTGCACATGAAGAAGGCAGACAACATTTTATAGCAACAAAAACTTATGCCCTTCCTAGGTTTTCTTTATGTGGTGAATCTACCAAAGGCATTTCTTACTCACAGTATAGTTTCTGTTACAGGACTAAGATACTAAATAAAAATTTATTACTGAGCCAGCAGCAATTGGCTACAATTGTATCCTGATCAATACCCCTAACATTTAAAAACTGATTTTGTTTATTTTTTCTTTTTTTTTTTTTCTTTTTTTTAAGTAATTTTCCACCGTGCAAAATTTTGGTAGTACTATTTTTCATCAATTCCGATTATAGAAGATACATAAGTATTACAGTAGCATAATTACTGGCAACACTGGTATCCTGAGTACCAACCTGCTGGTAAACTAATTTCTGAATGTACATTCTGGGACCAAATTCCTGATCTCTATATTTTTAGGGACGGAGGCATTACTTTAATTAATTGTCATTCTTTTTGAGGAAAAACATAGTTTTTGTACAGAAAAGAAAGAAACAAAAATTAATAAAAACATTTATTTTAATTATATGTTTCTTGCAGCTCCATTTTACGTGCAGCCCTCCAGGATAAGGTATTTGCAAACAGGTTCAACCGTCCTCCCCTAGAGAAGGAAGAGTTTGTCTCCTTTACTGAAGCTGTGGTGACAGTGGCTGCTGTATGTACCTTGGCCCCACTCTGCTACAGAGGTTAGGCATCCAAATTAGGATTTACTTGGTTTTCCGTTTTCTGTGTCTAAGAACCCACAGATATCCCATTTCCCTTGTATCCTTAGGTACCCAGATTTCCATAGTCAAGTGTTTTGTGTACCTGTTACTCATGCTTGGGGCAGCTTCCAGCTAAGTCAAAATCCCCTCTCATCAGGACATGTTTTCTGCCTGCTGTCCCAGAGGAGCTCAGTCCAGGAGATGTACTCAGAGTATCTTTCTTATTTCATAAAGGAGCTGAGCTCATCACAAAATGCAAGACACAAGCAAACTGCCATTCCAAAATATAGCCAGAGACAAAGGCTAGTCAGAAATAAGTTTTGTGAATTTTTTTCATCCCTTCTGCCCTCACCAAAACAGTTACCATTTTCTCCATTTTTCTATCATAAAATAAAGCAGGAGGGACAGCTCTGGCCAGGATATGAGACTCCTGAGTTTCTCACATGTGAAGCCAAGGAAGTTCAGACCTTCCCTTCCCCGTCACAGGAAGTCTTCCCTAATCACCAATTTTGTGTCCTGAAGATATTCAAAGGGAGAAAAGGGTCTCCACTATTCCTGTTGACACTATGCTGCTTTGCAAAAAAACCCTACCCAAAACCCCATCCAGCAATTAAAGTCATTACCCAGAGAGGTAGCAAAGTACCTACCATTAGTGTTTACCTGGGAGCAGGAACACCTTGATTTCTGCCCTGTTCTAAGCACTAAATAGTCTGGGAGCCACATTATTTAATCTTTGCAGTACTGAATAAAAGCAAGAAAGTCCATCCACCTTTTCCTTTTCGAAAACATATCCTTAATGTGTTTTTAAAGGTGATGTCTCACAGTTCTAAATGTAGGAGAGGCCCATGGCTTTAAATCTCAGTCATTCTGTAGTTCAGACTGGCTTTCTCAGTCCCAGGAAGGGAAAGGGTAAAGCACTCTCATGGTCAACAGTCCTCTGCTCCTAGTTGTGCAGCAGCTTAAGCCAGAACTTCTTTTCCTCTATCCCTGCTCCATGTAAGTGGTCAGTGAATAAGTTCAGAGAGTTAAGCATTCTGAGAACTAATAATTTCTAGAGGATCATTTTTCTGCCACAACACCTACTTGATCTGCTTTACCACATGATAGAAAAGCGTCACACAAAAGCAGGAGTCAAAGGAGCAATGGCTTAGACTTAAGTTGACCAAAGCTCTCAAGAAGCACTTGGGGTGCTGCCTTTGGTAATTCATTTTGAGGTATCTCATCCTGTCAAGGTATAGCAGATGCCCAGGTACCTCACACAAGGCTGTTCCCATCTAGGAAGCAAAACAAAAAAAAACACCTTTGAAAGCAGGTAGTTCATTGCTGCTGTGCACCAGAATTGTCTGATCTGGTACTTGCAAGCCATCTGAGTGAGGGCAGCTCTGGGGAACCCAAACTCCCCAAAATGTGCTAGAAACAGAAGAACATAAGGCTGGCTTTCTCACATTCTCATTTTGCTAATAGTACTGATGTGGACTATGCAATTTTTTTCTTCTAGTATTTGTCAGAAGAGGCCATATGTTCCCCATATGAAATTATTAGCACTTCTGGAGCCACATATGGCAGATGAAAGATGTGGTTTAAAAGTGATTGTAAGACTGAAGCAAATAATGTACAACACCTAATTTCAGGTAGGGCTCCTTCAAGATAGACAGGTCCTTGCACAGTAGCTAGAGAAATGCAAATAGCAAATTTTTACAAGTCCAAGGTTTTCTCTGGTTGTCTACATTTCTTCTGTATCTCTCATTGTCATCTTGTCTAAATGCTTCAGAGTCTTAAAAATTTTTATCTCCAAGGTCATCTTTTTTACCGTCCAGTGAGAATGAAAAGACTTCTTTCTGCTCATCCAATAGTCAAGTACTTGTTCTTCTACCTCAATTTAGAAAGCACAGTTTAAGTTCACAATGAGAGGAAAAGAGATTTCCACCTGTATCTTTTGTATCTACTAACAGTTACATCCCCTTTGATGAGACTTCCACTCAAGTGAGAAGTCTGGAATCACTCAATTCAAAACTGGAAAGATTTTAAAATCACAGATATGTTTCATGAAATAGAAAAATTATTTTTTACACGAATAACTGAAATACACGTTGGCAGAATTTGTAGTCTGCAACTCATATTGAAAGAAATAACATACTAAAAGAAAATAAGAGACAATTTAGATTCTTTAATTTTAGGATAGGGTGACAGAAAATCACCTTTATCCTGGCTTAAACGAGGACACCTTCAGCTACTGGATCATCTTTCCTCTCCAGTTTGTTGTCTTACCTGTGATAAGTTTGGTTTGTTCCCTGATTTGGGCACAAGTGGAACTTCTCTTATAACCTATTTATTAAAGTTGTATTGAATGGCTCTTGTAGAAAGTTTCAAGCTTATGTTCTCTAGTGGAATCTTAACACTTCCTCTTAAAATGCCTCCTGCTATCTTATCTACGTGTACACTGCCAGATGTGAATCATGGCAGGATAGCCTGCTGCCCTCTATGTAGAGCTGGGCACACTGAGAAAGTGTCCTCATCTCCATCACCAGATTTTCTAATTACTTAATGTAAACATTAACTCTGCACTTTTATTTTTTTCCTGAAAGAAATGTTTCACTTATATACTGTCATATTTTAGGATCTGAGAAAGTAGTGAAGATGAACACTGAAAGAAAATCAAATGAAGAATCAGTGTGGTCTGTTAGTGGAGTATAATGACTTACTGTAAGGGAACATTGTTACAACTAACATGCAGTACAAGAGAGGTTTTTATACTGCATTAAACTTTAATTATCAGAATTGCACCTGGAGAATATTTCTTCAGTTAAAAAGCGTGTAAGTGTCTTTCTGTGAGACTAACAGACTGACCAGCTTTTTTGAGACTCCCATGAAAGTGACACAAATGCACAGAAACAAAAATAAATTAATATATGCAGAAGCAACATTTCTATTCATTGCTGCAATCACTTAAGTGGAAAAGGACACACCATTAAAAGAGAAAGAACCTTAAAAGCATATCACTAGACCACTAAGTCTGCCTGGTACTTTGCTGTAAAAGCTAGGGATCATCAGGCTGTGTGCTGAAAGCTTCTCCATTCAGCAGGACTCAAAAAAACAGTTCCAACATTTTGTTATGAGTCTAGCCAGAGAGATGCTTTTTAATGGGCTTTCAGGCTTGAGTTTGGAAATATCATAGTGTCACTTATGGTAAAAGTAGAACAAAGAATAGCATTTATCTTAAATATAGCCATCTCGGGCTCATTACACCATAGCCATGCCATTAGAAGCAAACTGGTTGTCATGTGCTGCCTGTCTATTAAGGTATCTTCCAAAGTGTTGGCATTCTTACCAGAAAAATTTCCCGAGCATGTCTGAAGGATGATTAACTATTTATATAATACTTCTGTTTCTCCATCTATTGCAGCTTCTGATCTCCTTTAGTTTATGTTTTGAATATCACGTCAAAAAAGTACTTTATTGCCCCCATTTGGTAAAAATAGCCTCTGTATCTGAAGAAGGCTAATGTCTAGTTTGCATTTATGCTAGTATAGTGGTACTTGGGAGATTATGGATTAGTTGCTCCAGATTAAGAGAAATTCAGCTTTTCAAGAAGCTATGGTATGTGAGGCTTGCTGCTGGATTAAGGTTTGGGGATTTTGGTGTGTTTTGGGGGTTTTTTTGTCCTCCTGCCTTTCCCAAATCAAACATACAAAAGTAACACCTGTGAACTCACAGCTCACCGGGTGATTGATGTCAGCTGCCACTTCAGAACACGTTCTAGTGAGCAAGAGAGTACACCATTTATCATGGGGTGAAAAACATTAACTTGCTTGCATATAATTTTGGTGACAGAACCTGACTTGGTGCTGAAGACACAAGTATTAACCATTCTCTTGACCACAGCTTAGCCTCCGTAAACTCACTTGAATTCCAGACTCTCAGAGCTAAGCTACTAGAAAAGCATAGCTACAGCAGGAAACCAGAATGAGATTATTCATGAAATCTGAGGTCAGTCCCTTAAATCTACATGGCTGCTGAGCCTCACTGACCCAAATCACATTTTTTGGCATGATAGAGCATAAACCATCTTTCTTTTTGCTGCGAATTGTCACCTAGAACCCTGTGGTAGATACCTCTGTGGTTAACACATAAGCACTCACTGAGTAGCAATGAAGCGGTGTAAGGGAGGATGGAGCCCAGAAAAGTTGACAGCAGAAAAAGCAGAAAAGTTGACAGCAGACAGAACTGCTTCTGGATTGGAAAACAAGGTGCAAACCTGCAAGTTCCTGCACCATGGCATATGTCACCCTCTTGAGCAAGAGATAGAAAGTAAACTGCCCTCTGCTTCTGCTGAAGAGTAATTCTGGCTCATTTAGGAAATACCGTGCATCCAAGTTATTGCTTGGCTTTTAATAGGAATAATCACTTTGCTTCTTCTTGTTCTATGCTAATTTCACATAGTTCTCAGTATCAAAATTCATGACTATCAAGCAAATAATGCAAAAAAATCTCATACCATACCATTCCCTTGATCCTCATAGGAATAAAATATTCAGGGGCTATCCATTCTGTGTTAAGAATTTTTCTCTCATTCCTCTCATCATAAAAAGAAAAGAAGGTACAAATAAATAGTAGCCATTTAACTATTTAATAAGAAATCTATACAATTCTAACAGGGAATCTCTAGGTTATTCAGCAAAACTTGTTCTCTCAAGCCTCACCCAGTTGTTTCCTGCATAACTCTGCAAAACGTCCCACCAAACTCCTGTGCATTTTCTTGTATGTTTATATGGCCAGTTACAGGAAACCATCTTCCTTTCAGTGTTATTTGGAAACTTGATTAATATTTCAGGTGCTTGGAGGCTAATAGAAATTTTGTGCAAGTCCCTAAAGCTACTTTCTCACTGAACAAACTATGACTTCACAATAGCTAGGATGAAAATCAACCAGAAATACATCTAGGCAGCCTTATTGGGTCACTCATTAAAATTATTATCTTTGAAGTACACTACAGCTGCTCTTTAAATGATGCTCCAACAGCGCATGTAAGACTTACGGCTCAAAATTCACTTTCCCATTTTAAAAATAACAACTTTATGTAGCTTTCCAGTAAAAGAGTAAGGGGATGGTAAATCGTGACTAATAATTCCTAGAGGTACTTATGATTCAACACCCCTAGAAAGCAGCGATGCAAATAATAGATACCTGTCTTGTGTACCAGGGAAATTTCTTAATATTTGAAGCAGAGCTTTTCATGTAGCAGTCACTGTATATCACACAGTTTTGCAACTGTGATACATTCAGTTGTCCAGACAGAAAACTTTCCAGATAGTTTATGTTCTAGAGTGCAATCAGGACTAAATACCTTATTATAATACTTAGGTAAACTTGATGGTAGTCACTCCATTGCTGTAGGCATATACAGAGGTAATTATATGACAGTTTACAGTTCTCACATGTAAGATTTTTTTTCCCAGAGGCTTACCTTAAAGCTCAGTTATTAAAAATATTATAATATATATGACACATTATGATTCTCTGCATACTAGTTGACCATTTGACACTAAATGACTGAGTGAACCTCTATCGTCTTTTTTCCCGTTGTGCCCAGAGGATCCCATTTCTTTACTTCAGTCATATAGTTGGGTACCAGTGCATTCAAAGGGGGATGAGCTAATTAGGACAGGTAGCCTAAATGACTGTGACAGAAAAGATTAAATTGTCAAAATTTCTGAATATTCTTTCTTTCTTCTCATAGTCCAGTTCTTAAAATAACAAATTGCTTCTAGCTACTTGGTGATTGCTTTACAGAAAAGAGTACAAGCCAGTGCCTTTGCATCTAGTATTTGCCATTCAAGTATAATTGGTTTATTATGTGGAAAAGCTTTGGCAACCTAACGAGGTTTTTTAGTATTTATTGTAAATGCTTGCTATGAGGGAAACTGTTTTCTGCTGTAAAATAACCAGGTATACTCTACTGAACCAGTAGTAATCAGTAAATTAGAGCCAAATTGAAGGTATTTTTTTCATATCATAAAAGGCAATAAAATATGGTTTGGATACAAGAAGAACTCGCAATGTATTCTCTAAATATTGGTTATTTTCTTCCCAACAAACTGTTTACAAATCGTATAACTTGAGCTCTGATTTATCCTCTGAATTGTTTTCCCATTTTTAGTCATACCACAGCAGTTTTCCCTATTCATGTGGAAGCACTCAGGGTTTTTTCAGCACAACTGCATGAAAACATGATAAATTTGGTTCCAGAGGAGAATACAACTTTACATATAGAAAATCAGTGGTTTATATGCAAGTGGTAAATTGATTTAATAACAGAATATTTGTATTCTACTTTTAACATGCCGGGGTCTTTAGAAATGAGTTGACAGAGTCCTGAGCTGTTCCAGTCTAGAGGCAGTGACAGAATGGTTTGTCCTGTCCCATGAGCACCTCTAACATTTTCAAAAATTTTTTTACCTTGAATACTGAAAAAAAGTCTCTCAAGCATAGTAACCCTTTCTAAATGGAAAATGTAGAAATTTGGTCAAACTTATTAAAACACTGGTGTTTTGAAATTGCTTTGTTTTGATTCCCAATATAAAGTGATTAATTTCATACCAAAGGCTTCTTTAAATGAAAAAATTGGCCTCCATTAATACGAAATAAAATAAAACAAAACAAAACCATATGAGTGAGATACTTCGGCAGCTTCCAAACCTTCTTTAAAATATTTTTTTAAGAGGGCATACATCACAAATAATTGCTTCAGTAGTCAGTTTAGACAGCATGGACTTTTCTAATTGATGTTTAATTGAAAAATTTGTGACCAGGCCTGTTCTAGATTTATTTGGAAATTGGCTAACAGTTAGACATTGTGCAAAAAAAAAAAAAAATAAATTTATATTTACACAGTCTAAGGAAGAAAAACAAGCTGGGGAGTGAGGGCATAAAATTGAGGTGATGTTATATAAGGCAGCTTCTTTCCCAGAGAAATCTCATAGTGAGCAGAAGGCATTACTGATTCTGTTTGCTGCTGCAGCAAGGGGAACTGGCATGGAATATTGCATCATGCCCTGGCTGTGGAAAGCATCTGCACTTATTAATGTGTTCTCTCCAGGACATAATAGTAGTTTATCAACATGCACAGTACCAGTGGTTAAAAAGTTGAAATTTTACAGAAAATGGGAATCATCAATATCTCATTTTGATGAAAAAAAGATGAAAAGCTGGATTTCTCTTTATTCCATGGAATAGTCTTTGTGACAGTGTTGCCCACAAAACAGCTTATGTTCTTCTAATTGAAGGGCTACAGAAAACTATGTATGTGCACAGAGTTACAGAGCTTCATGTTCCTGTTGAAATACCTTAACAGAATAATTACTTTGCCAATTACAAATTAGCACTGCTTATAAAGCATCTCCACATTTTCAGACTAAGTTGTCAAGAAAAAAAATAATGGGGGTGTTCTTTGCTGCCTCTGTACCTCCCACCACCTTTTTTTACTAGCACAGCTGCCTCGCTAGCAGAGGAGGTGTTAAGGTTCACTAAGACAGCAGCAGTACTTGCAGCTGGGGCTGTAGCTGTGGAGGTGGAAAAAGGGCAATGATAAGAGCAGTATCAAAAGAGTTGGGTACCTGTAGGATGAGTGGGAATTTCTGCACTCCTGAGGAGAGGAAATTAGATGCTGGAGAGATTTCAAATCCTTTTCATTCCTCAAAATCAACTCTGTGCTAGAGTGCAACAGGACAGTAGTGATTACAGCCTCCCTGTGCAATTCCAGCTTTCTAGTTGGAATTATTTTCACAGCCATTTTTGGGGCAAATGTAATTAATCTTTTCCTCATGCACTCGAGAACGCATTGGGATACTCTCTAAGTCTCATATTCAGCAGACACCTTTGCTCCCCGGGGAGGATTTATTCACTGCCACAAATCACTCACTCTGAATATCCTAATCGATATGTTTCAAGAGAGTTTGAAGAAATGATAGGAAGCTGCAGTGAATAATTATTTAGAAAAAAAAATACCAACAAACTTTTTTGAGTTTGTTGCACTATGCATAATTCTGAAGCAGAACTGACAAAATGGACAGAGACCTCCTGAATACCTGATTTCCTAAAGCAGACAGACTTCAGTGGGAATTTTAGGGAACAATAAAACAAAAAAAAAATAGAAGAAACTCAGGGTTTTAGTGTAGTGGCAGAAGATTTTCTTTCAACCACAACAGTAAAAAGAGTCTCCTTTTCATAGGCTTTGCTGACACGAAAGCCCTGGATGTACCAGGAGGACACAATATCACTGTCCTAGTCTGAACAGGTAAATGAGTACACTGAGTGTGACAAATCTCTTTTCCTGGCGACAGAAAGAGGACGTGAATATCACTCTTACAGGAATCCCTTGAAATGCCCATATATTTATTAAAATTATTTTTTTGTGTGTGTATATGGGTCAGTAGGAACTGGCAGGGGAGGGGGAAGAAAGAACATGGGGAGTATCGTGGCTATGAGTTTCTTGACCAAGCTCTAGCTCAATTTACTTCAGCCTACCAAAAGTCTGACTAAAATGAAGACTGTTCTTGAACTGCTGATTGAGAAACAGGCACAGAGAAGGAATCTTTAGAAGTGCTGGGGTGGCTGGCATTCCTGATTTGTGCAAGAAAACACAGGCTCACTGACACCTCTCCAAAGAAAGAACACTTGCAATAGGGGAAGCTGAGTAGTCACATTTATCATTAAACAGGGAGACAGAATTTGGCCTTTTGTCTCTAAAGCACCAATTCATGAATACAAATAATACTTTCAGTAAAGGCAATTCAAATAATAAGTGATGTGATTAGGACAGGACCCACTCCAACAGAATTGTTCTTCTGAATTGATTTGAAATTGAGAAGACCGCAAAGCTGATAGAAGTGCCAATAGAGATTTTCAGCCCTTCTTGTGCTTCTAAACCAGAAATTAACCTGGGCAACAATGACAATATCAGTCCCCTGGAAATCTGACTTATTTAAATATTTGCATTCATCTCACATGATTGAAATAATTGCAAAACTTCTGAACTTTGATTTAGAAATACCAAAGCATCATTTGAACAGCTCCGACCACAGTATTTCAGGTGCAGATTAGCAGCCTTGTATTGCATCAAGATCTTCTCTACCACTTTTTCCCATTCTGTAATGGGACTTCAGTGACACATTATGGGACTTGGGCAGTGAGTGAAAAACAATGCATCATAGAAGATAAATCTAGCCAATGCTCCCAGCATTTGAGAAGCTGATGAATCATGGTATCAGTGGCAGAAAGAGTCTCATGTTGAATTGATCAAATTCTGAAAAGGGTGACTGATTCCACCAACCAGAAACATAGAACATATCCAGCAAAATCTTTCCACTGCTACCACACCCCTGGAAACCTGTAATGTTGCAAAAATGTCATTTTCCAGCAGTCATAGGGAAATTCTGATTAGTCCTTGGCAGAACCAGATTAAATATTGTCTGGTAATTTGCAGCAACATTAAATGATTTTTTTCTGCAGAATCTTTTTACATTTTTTTAGTCTATATCATTTCAAAATATCTCTAAAAAGGTTTGTCTACTATCATGATCAGTATTTCCTTTGAGTCTGTTTTCCTAGGGAAGAAGTGCAGTCATAGTTGTGCATATTATTGAGTAACTCACAAGTGTTCAGGATAGAACAGGTTACTTGGAAGTTCTTTTTTTATGGATAAAGAAGTCACAAGTAGGATACCTGGTGACTTCATGAAAGAGTGGCCATCTACATCACCTGCATAATACTTAATAAGCCAATTTTTGGTTCAGCCAAATTAGCCTTCATGTTGGAACACATGGTATCAATGGAGTATACGGCTTCTAAGTTCTCATCACTTTCATGAACTATATTCACATTATGTGTAATGATTAATCAACTTGACAAAAATTGCCTGGCAACATGCCTTTAACCACTTCCTGCTTGTGTTTCATTAAAAGTACTGCCTTTACATGGCAGGGAAGGGTGGCAGATGTATTTACATACAAATAGAAAAAACAAATCTCCCTCGTGTTGCCATGTTCCTCCTGCAGTAATTGCTAATGGAGTTTTCTCAGCCCATACGGGGGGATCTTTTTTTCCATGCAGAATGGCTTCCTTAGGACGGCTGGGTGGGGGATGGAGCTGCACGTTTGGCTTGGGGTAGGTGCAACAGCTTTAAAAGGGATTCCCACTGCAGGCAGGAACCCACTCAATGTAGACAAAGTAATGGAAACTTACCCCAGCTTTAGGGGAAGAAAGGAGCAAATCTTCCTCTGATGAGAGCTGAAACTCTGGAAATGGAGGCTAATGGAGAAGTTTCAGACATTCCTTCATTTTGGCAGGAATTGGTGGTATCTGAATAAGAAGTGTCTTGGGTTAGTGCAGTGGTTTTTTTGGAAACTGGGGGGGGGGGGGGGGGGCACAGGGGTGGCTCATGTGAGAATCTGCTGGAAGCTGCCCCAGTTCCAATCCTGGCCTCACCTCTGCCCAAAGCAGAGCAGATATTGAAAGCTGAATGTACCTCTTGAATAACATATTCCAGAAAGGGGTAACTGCAAAAATATTAAAAAAGGACCTGCAGAGCAGAGGAAAGGATGAAATGAGAGAGCAATGCCAGAGTCTGTGAAGAAGAAGGGTGAAAGGTGCCCAAGCACCACAGCCCATGGTGAGATGGCAGCTGTCCCCTGCTTCTTCCCTGAAGAAGCACGGTGGGGTAAATGTGGATTTGTAGCTCCTGGAGCATCACAGGTGGGCAAACATGAAGTGGCAGCCTGTGCAGGATTATGGAGAGGGGCAGGTGTGGATCTGCATCCATGGAGGACCCAGTGCCAGAGGAGGTGAGTGCTCCCACAGCAGCCGTGACTCGGTGTGCAGCCCGGGCTGGAGCAGTTCCTGAGGGACTGCACCTGTGGGAGGGACTCACATTGGAGAAGTTCATGAGGGACTCTTCCGTGAGAGGGACCCCGCGTTGGATCTGGGAAAGGCTGTGAGGAGTCCTCTCCCTGAGGAAGAAGGAGTGGGAGAAACACCGTGTGGGGAACTGACCCTAAATCCTCGCTCCTCATCCCCCTGTGCCCTGAGGGGGAGGCAGCAGGGAAGTGCTCCTGGCCCAGGAAGAAGGGAGGCTGGGGGGGAAGGTATTAAGATCTGCTCATGTTTTCTCTTTGTCCTTGTAGATTAAATTAGTTTGTTGTTTTTTGGTTTTTTCCTTCACAAGTTGAACCTATCTGTTTTTTGCCTGTTACCATAAGTGAGGAATCATAGAATCATAGAATCATAGAATTGGCTGGGTTGGAAGGGACCTCAGAGATCATCAGGTCCAACCCTTGACCACTACCACTGCGGTTACCAGACCATGGCACTGAGTGCCACATCCAGTCTCTTTTTAAATATCTCCAGGGATGGAGAATCCACTACTTCTCTGGGCAGCCCATTCCAATGTCTGATCACCCTCTCCGTAAAGAAATTCTTTCTAATATCCAACCTAAACTTCCCCTGGCATAACTTAGGTCCATGCCCACCTCCCTGTCCTTGTCTGGATTACTGAGCCTTTGGGTGGATTTTCTCCTCCCTGTCCTACAGCGAGCAGCAGGGGGGGAGTGAGCAGTGGCCTGGGTGGTACCGGCTGGGCATAAACCATGACAGGAGATGGACAGAAGCATTCATGACTCTGAGAGTAGATGGTACTGAAAAATCTGTTGGGTTTTGTTGGTTTTGCTAATTTGAGTGTAGATGGTTAACTACCACCCTGTGTTCAAAACATGAGCAATGCACAAAAATGAGCCCCAGAAACAATGTACTTTTTAACAAGATACTACATGCAACTAAAAATGGAGGTAATGACTGGTCTATCTGTCAAGGGTAATTTTGGGAAGGTGACTTCTGATACAAAACCAGACTAGGACTATGATGTGGGACAACCCCCTCTGCCTACTTAAATATCTGGAATTAATTCACAGCAATATGTTTATTGATGGGCAAAGAAAGTGTCCCTGCCTGAAGTTTTGAATGATAAACAGAACTTTGATACTGTGGAAAATCTGGACAAACATAAAATGCATTTAAAATTAGACCTGAATTTTAAGAGCACTCAGACCTCAAAGTCCACCATAGGCAGCATCCTGCAAACAACAGAAGTACAGCTGCCTTGTATGGAAAAATTGAAGGAACTGTGTTGGAATATGCCCTTAGGAAGACTTTGCAACCTGTCAGTCAACTGAAGAATGCTTCCCAACGTCTGAGAGAGCCCTGGAATAAAAGATGACTGGATTCTTAACACAGATATATGTAATTCTTAGTTATTCTACACTGAAAGCTGATGCACAAGTTAGTATTGTGCTGACAGTATCTCAGAAAGAAAAGCAAGAGATAGTAACAGGTAATGAGGAATAGGGTTTTCAAGGTGACCCTTCCGGCATGACAGAACAGATAAATAACAGAAAAGTTAGTGACTGCAGTGCTGCTGTGGAAAAGCATTCTTGATAAGGCAAATATCTTTTATATCTTTTCTTCTTTGTATGCTGTCTTTCCCTCAAAATTGGCTTCAAGTGTCCTCCAGTGAAGTAGTAGTGTGGAGACCTCTGCCCCTGTGGCTGCCATAGATGCCACATCTGTGAGCTCCTCTGTGCAGCACATAGCAGTTTTTTCCATCAGTTATCCCCAAGCATGACTGAGTAATTCTACTGAGATTGTTTATTCTTCTTGTCAATAATGAGGAATGAAGCCCCCTCAAGAGATGTTTATTGGAACTAGCAAGGACTGGCAGACTGGCATTAGGCATGCTGACTTATGTCAAGTGTGCTGGGGAGAAATGCTGAGTTGCTTTTTCAGTTGTGTGCTCACTGAATGTTCTAGAATTTTGCAAGAGGCATGAGTCAAATATAAAGCCTAATATGAAAGCATAATTTAGTTTGAGAGATCTTGAAACAAAGTAGCGGTCTCTTTTATTGAGAGATACTGTGTTTAATGTCCCTCTGTGAAGCCTCTGTTCTTATTTATCATTGCACACCATTCAGGTATCAACAAGGAAAGACACAGAGTAGATTTCTGTGGCTGTAGAGTTGTGTAAAATATTCATCTTTTGATGATTTGATGAAATACCCCCGTTCTCAAAGGATAAAGATTTATTTAGATGTAGGAAGTGTAATGGGTTTTGCTTCTTGAAAGCTAGAATTCCAAAGGAATCTCTGATCCACTTTGTGCGACCTTAGAAACCACCCATAGGATGCAACCTTACATCTAGCAGTTTACACACAGATAGGTTGGTAAAAAAAAATAAAATAATCAGTTCCATACATTTTTTCTGTGATTTATGCATTTTTAAAAAGATTCTATCCCAAAAATCTTTTCTACCCAAGAAGCTTTTAAGAGTAAAAATGTTTCTGAGATGTTCACCTCCTTTGGGGTGAGAGCTTCATCTTCACTTTGCTTCAAATTAAAGAAGTTTTTAAGGTTCAGTGGATGAAGCATATGTGGACCACTGGATGTTTTTGAAATTCCTATCATACCTAACATGTATTTTTCAAAAAAGGAAAGATATGTCTTCGTTCTTAACAAGCTCTGCCTGCTACTAGCATTATGCCATAATTTCCAGGCTACTCAAAAAGTCTTCATTATTCTTTTATTGTAAAGATTTTTGGAAGAAAGGATACTACAAGTAACTGGTGTAAGGATTTTAAAGCAACTGATTCCATATTTATTTCTGATAACATATAACTATTACAGAATGACATATTCTACTCTTTGCCTCAGTGGAATCCATTGAGCTGGAATTCTCTTTACCTGTAATATTTTTCACTTTTTTTCTTATGGGACTAAAAGAAAAAATTCTAAAGCAACCTTTTTAACTGTTGCTTTGAAAAAGAAACTAAAGTAGTTTCTAATGTTAGACCTCCTCCTTAACCTGCTGTGAAGCTTGGTAACATCAATCTTTTTTTATAGTTTTATTGCATAAGTTTTTTTCCCCTCCTCAAAGCATGCAATGAAGCTGCAATTTGACAGGACTGGATGTAGACTAAATACATAAAATAAAAACATGTTTTGGTGAGGCTCTGCTTTATTCAATATAGCTGGACTAGATAGCAACCACTATTCTTCTCCTTCCACAACCTTCATCCTCTGCCTAAATTATATCATTATAGGTATAATTTTTTTTAAATTCAGCAAGAAAACTCCCTACATTTATTTCACTGGCTAGAGGAAATACAGCTCTTTATGTAAAACCCTCTATTATATATATATATATATACATATATATATATATGGTTTGGTTTTTTGTTTTTTTTTACATTATGAAATACTAGCTAAAAGGATGCTGATGAACTTCTCTCATGGAGCCTATGGTCTGTGTATCAGTAAACAAGGACATCAGACAGGCTGCACAGCTACTGAGCAGAGCTTTTCTAGGAAGAGAGGAGATAGCCCAAACATGCACATCAAGCTTCACTCAGTGATCTGTGAAGAGAGTGCTCCAAGGGGGCTTGTCTTCTGATACTCAGGGATTTATTTATCTAAATTAAATTAAATCGGTTCACCCTATCCCCTTGCATTCTCAAGTGGAAGAGCTACTTTGATACCTTGCTGTACAGTAACACAAGTGGTGATTGTAAATCTATGCTATTGCTCAGCCTAAGAGGAGAGAGCTTGCAAATGTACAGATCTGACTAGACCATACCAAAATCTGCATATTTCCAAAGATTGCAAAGTTTTCATGATTTCAGTTCTTTATATATCAGTGGTAGATTTTTTTAATCCCAGTACAATAAATAGACTTGAATTATGATAAATCATGAAATTTATATTATGAGAAACTATCATCAAGTTCCATCCCTGAAAGTTTATAAAAATTAGGTGTTGAAAAAAACCTTTTACGTTAGAATTTTTTTTAAATTTACTTACAAGTGGTCTTCATAAGGTTTTTCTGCCTTTGGCTATATTTTGCTCTTTTCTGGGAAGCAAAAGATTTACAATTTTTATTCATTTCTTAATCACTGAAGCAAATGCAGAAACACCACAACCTTCACTAAGCAACTTATGCTTCAGGTAGTATTATTTCTGTTCCATAAGACAAAGAAAGGAGGAAACAAGTTAATTTCTGGAATATTACTTACTATTGATGCATGTCCTCCAAATTCAAATATCCCTTCCCAGAGGGGAAAATGGTATATTCTTTCCATGCATGTTTGCATTTAACATTTGTAAAAATGCTAAAAGAGTAAACTCACATGGTATGTAGGGTTAAAAAAACCAAAACAAACAAACAAAAAAACCAAGCAAACAAAACATACAAAAAACCAAACCAACCAACCAAACAAACAAAAACAAAAAAACACCTGCCGTATTGTCTGCAGAAGACATAATTTGTTTTTTTCTTTTGGTGAATATGAAAGAACATACACACAGCTTGCTATGAAATTTTTTTGACTGGTGTGGTTGGAAATCTGTGTTTTCAAAACTGACAGAGTCATAGTTGGGTTTATTTGCTTTCTCTGAACCTCCATGCGTCCTTTCTAAAACACAACATGTTAATTGACTTTAGGGACTCCTCACACTATTTTCAAAGCATCTCAAGCCCTGTGCTTTAGTGTACTATTTTGAGAATCCCTGTGAGCTTAGAGACACCACTTTGGCTAAGTTTAAGGGGGAGAGGCTGTGCTGCAAGTGTCCACTACCTGATGTTATAAAGTACCAACAGCCAGATAAATTTGTGGTAGTCAGAAAGGGGACTGTGAGTAGCCCCAGAGAAACCCATTCAAGCTGATAAACAAGGCACTACTGAGAATTCAGGCAGCTGTGGTAGAAACTTGAGTGATGAGGTAAACAGAGGAGGCTGCAGTTCTCTACATGGGAATCCTTCCAACAAGGGAAGTGATAACACAAGGACAAAGGAATGGAAAAAAATAACTAGCTTTCTCTCACTGAAATTACAGTAAGTTCTAGAAAGTTCTCATAATGGCAAGGGGATTTAACCTGGAATTCTGATTTTTCTTTTCCTTCACAAGTCTCTTATTTCCTGTGCTGCCTAATGGCTTGGACAGATGAATCATGGTGAGTCTTGCTGTAGCAGTGTTAGACAGACACCTGCCTGCTGTATTACTCTGCAGATTGTTGGTTTCACAGCAGAGTTCACAGACATCTGAGCCAGGGAAAGCCTGAAACGTCAGGAGTGGGAAGGCAAGAAGGCCATGGAGAAGGAGCTGAGCTAAGACACTGCTGGAAATCAAGAGGAGACAGATGGTCCTGTGGAAGTCTGTCACTCTGCTGTCGGCTGTACTGCCACACTGGGCTGTTGAAGGTGAATAGAAATCAAACCTCCATAACAAGGTGTCATCATTTTTAAATCTCAATGATGCTTTTTGCTGCTGTCTGAGAATCTTAGAAGAAAGCATCTTCAAGGCCTAAACCAGTGGCTTCCACTGCCCAGTGGTGTGCCAAGCACAGGGCATGCCTTGACTTTTTTTATGAAATTTGGCAAAATTTTTGTACAAAGTGAATGTTACTGCTGAAACGTTTACTTTGTTAACATATATAGACATATATTTCAATGCAGCCAGAAATTGAAAGGTGTATGTGTTTTAAAATTTATTTCAAAAAAGCCTCCCATTAAAATTTTGAAGATTTGCAAGCCACATAGCTTGTCATCTCTGTGACACCCCCTCTAATTTCTTGGTCAAAAATTATCCCAACCCAGTATTTAGACAGGTAAATCCATGTCTTCAGTCTTCCATATTTCTTTGTTGTCTTCCTGTTTTCCCACTCTTGTCAGCTGGCCTTTTTATTTCATTCCCGTTTTTTTCTGGTAACTTTCTGAACAGCGGAAAAGGGATAAAAGAGCCCTTGATAGCTTTTCCCAATGACTGTCCTGTGTTTGTGGCTGCTTTCACCTCTCTCCGCACTGCTGAAGCCCCAGCCAGGTCTCAAAACCAGGAATGAAGCACATGGAGCCTGGGGAGGGCAAAGCACCAGTTACAGAGATGGGACAAAGACTTAAGGAAGAGTGTGGCCACAGCACTCATTACTGCACCTCCAGAAACCATTCTGCTACGAAAGAAAAGGCTCAGGTTCATTTTATAAGTGAGGAGCCCTCTCACGTGACACAACATGAAGGGCATGAAGCTGGGTGGTAGCTGCAGATAAAAAAGTGAGAGTTGCTGCCTGAGATGCTGTGACAATGCAGCATCTAACATGGAACATGGAACAAGCAAATAAAAGAATCAGACCAGTGGAAGTGCAGGATTTCAGACAATAGATCTTCTCCAAGCATGGGAACAATAGATACTTCCGTAAAAAAAGATGAGGAAATGAAGGTAAAGCTTTGTTATGATGTGGGAAGAAGAACAGGGAAATGGAAAGAGACTATGTCAAGAATAGTGCCTGAAACACAGAAACATCTGATACTGAGTAACAGAAAAAAAGAAGAGGAGTTTACCTTATCTTAGTTTTTTTTTTTTTAACCTAGCGTCTAGGACCACAGAGGGAGCAGACTCACATGATAAGAAGACTGGCATGAAAACTAAGGAGAGTCTTGGCAATTTTGGAAATTACTGAAGAGTTTGTAATTGAAAAACATACAACCTGGGGAATACTTCACTACAATATGTAGCAAAGATTTGGGTGCAAATAGTAGATTTCATGCTAAAGTAACAGTCTAAAACGTTCATGGCAGCAGAAATATCCAAATAATAATGAATTTATCCGCCTAAGCTGAAAAATAAAAATCTGTATAGCCCTAATAAAAATATAGCAATTAGATAGAAAGACATACTAAGGAAACTGCAGAGAAACCTGGAAGAAGTGAAGAACCAGCCTATGTGCTTTTAATTAAATGAATAACTGTTAGACCATATCCCAAAACTAAATTGGCAAACTGGAATATGCTTTGGTAAAACTATGGTTACAATTGTGTTCTTTTAAAATTAATAGATGCTTTTTTCTCATACCATATACAACAAGTATTACAGCACCCATGGCATAGCACCAGTCCAGTGAGCATAAATTATCTTTACTGATAGTCAGGAAACAATGGAAAGATCTTGTCAGAAGTAAAGATAACCAAGAGGTTAACAGAGAATAAAGACTTAATGGAAAAGGATCCCTCCTCTGTCATTTTGAATCATCCCTTGTACCTTAACAGGAGCTAATTATAACCCTGCACAAAGTGGTAGATAAAGGCCCACCTATTGGTGTCAAACACATAGAGAAATGCTTGACATGACACTATCATTATAGGAATTCTAAGGAATAAAAGTGCCACAAATCTGAACTTGTTATGCAGGTGAGCAGATGGTTGCTCACCAAGCAAGAAATCAAAACTTTACGCTGCCACAGACTGCAGGTCATTTAAAGCAGCTACAGAGTTGGGGTGACAGTGGAGGAGAAAGTCATACAGCGACATACACAACTGGGGAAACTCTTGAAAAGCCTCAATTAGAGTTCCATAAAATTTCCTAGAATGTCTGGGGTTGAAAGGGACCTTAGATGTCATCCAGTTCCAACTCTCCTGCATGGGCAGGGACCCCTCCCACCAGACCAGGTTGCTCAAGGCCCCATCCAACCTGGCTTTGAACACTTCTGGGGAGGGGGCAGCCACAACTTCTTTGGGCAACCTGTGCCAGTGTCTCACTAGCCTTAAATTAAAGAATTTCTTCCTAATGTCTAACCTAAATCTCCCCTCTTCAAGTTTGAAACCCTTTCCCTTGTCCTCTCACTACACACCCATGCAAAAATCCCTACCCCAGCTTTCTTGTAGGCCCCCTTCAGATATTGGAAGGTTGCTATGAGGTCACATCAGAGCCTCCTTTTCTCCAGGCAGACAACCCCAACTTCTTTAGCTTGTCTGCATAGGGGAGGTGCTCCAGCCTTCTGATCATTTTAGTGGCTCTCCACTGGACATGTTCCAGGAGCTTTGTGTCCTTCTTATCCTGGGGACTCCAGAACTGGACACAGCACTCCAGATGGGGTCTCACAAGAGCAGAGCAGAGGGGGAGAATCACCTCCCTCAACTGCTGTCTGTGCTTCTTCTGGTGCAGCCCAGGACCTGCGTGGCTTTCTGGGCTGCAAACACACATTGATGGCTCATGTTTAGTTTCTGGTCCACCACCGCTCTCAAGTTCTTCTCGGGTCTGTCCACAATCCCTTCTCCTCCCAAACAGTATTTGTGCATGGAATAAAGTTAACAGCAAAGGGAGAAGTCAGGAATTATAAGATAAATATATTGTCTGGAGGTAGCAGCAAGGTAAATGAACAGAGAAGGAGCAAGGTGGAAGCAAGAACCTTGCCAGCAGAAGAGTGTGCAAGAGGCAGTGGAAGCTTTAAACTAACTGCTATTGATCCGAAAGCCTACATGGTGGGTAAGAGCATGTGCCTTGCACGGAGCAGTCACTAGTCTCTCCCTTCCTCAAACCAGCAAGTACTAGTGCTGATTAGAGGAGCAGAAATACCAAGAGCTTGCTATGAGTTTAACAGAAGTAGTATAGCTTGTGGGAGGGAAGTGGAGCTCCATGACCAATGTGTGTACCCAGTCTGACCACTGTCTGTCAGGGATAAATATTCCTTTAGTTCTATGGTCAAGAAGTTCATAGGTAACTGTAATATGAGCAGAGCGTGGTACCTGGGAAATCCTTGCCCCTGCTTTTCTTAGTGGAAGCAGCTTCTTTTTAGATTAAGTCTGTCCCAGTGTTGTGCTTCAATTAACCTTCTCCCACTATTCCAAGCTATCCAGAAAGACCCTAAATATGTTTCTACTTCAGGCCACTTTCAACTCCTTTTACCATATTAACCAAATACCTTCTCCCTGCTACGCTAATCTCTTGATTTTTTAAAATTATACTTCTGGGGGGGGGGTTGTTTGGTTTTTGTTGTTGTTGTTGTTGTTTTGTTCAGGTGGGGGGGGAGTGTGTTTGCTTTTTTATTATTATTACTTTTGAGGATGGCTGAGGAATGGAGGGCTGTAACACAGAGATCCTGTCGGATGAAACTCAGGAGTCAGCCATTGAAATAAAAGCAGCATAATAAGCAAATATCCAGTTATTTCATATGCCTGTGAGCATCATCCAAACGCTTCTTGAACTCAGGCAGGCTTGGTGCTGTGACCATTTCCTTGGGAAGCCTGTTCCAGTGCTCAGATGCCCTTTGGGTGAAAAACCTTTTCCTGATATGTAATCTAAACATGATTGACCCTCCTTGCTACCAGGGCACACTGCTGGCTCATACTCAGTTTGCCATCAACCAGGACTCCCAGCTCCCTCTCCACCATTCTGCTCTCCGGCCACTCATTCCCCAGTCTGTACTTGCCACCAGGGTTGCCCCATCCTAGGTACAGAATTCAGCACTTGCCCTTGTTGAACTTCATGTGGTTGGTGATTGCCCATCTCTCTAACCTGTCGAGGTCTCTCTGTAGGGCCTGCCTGCCCTCGAGGGAGTCAACTGCTCCTGCAACTTTTGTGTTATCCACAAATTTGCTTAAAATTCATCCCAGTCTTGTGTCCAAGTCGCTAATGAAGATGTTGAAGAGGACTGGGCCAAGGATGGAACCCTGTGGGACCCCACTAGTGACTGGTCACCAGCCTAGTATTACACCATTCACTGTCACTCTTTGTTCTCAACCTGTGAGCCAGTTGCTCACCCATCGTATAGCATGGTTGTCCAGCTCTATGCTGGACATTTTGTCCAGGATACTATGAGAAGCAGTATCAAAAGCTTTCTTGAAGTCCAGAAAGCTGGTGGCTTCCCTTGATCAGCTAGGTCTGTTACCTTATCATAAAAGGAAATTAAGTTTGAATAGGATGTACATCTTCATTTTACAGTGAAGAGTGTAGGTTCTTATGGTTCAAAGACCTGAACCATGTACAAAGTGTTTTCAGAAAAGCTGGTCTCACATGAAAACTATTTTCCTAAAGGCTTCCTTTGGTTTTTTGCAGCTGAAAATTTGTCAGAATCATCTTAACTGAAGGAAAAGTTGTTGGAAAACCAACATTAAAGCTTGCTTGATACTTGAATTGCACTTGCAAATTTTTTTACCCTATTAGCTACCAAATCTTTTGCAGGCCCTATGAGTTTTTAAATTTCTGCTGAGATTTGTACAGAATCTATGTAGTTCACAGCTCACAAATGACACTTGGTTTTTTACTCGGAGAAGTGGCTTTGAGCACCGGGAAACTTATTTAGGAATTACAGTGCTAATGCATGCAGTAAAGCTCTCTGTGTTCTCAAGTCTTCTTGGTGTCTTCTCTATGGGGAATGTCACAGACTTTAACATTTAACAAATGTTTCTTTAATTTTTCAGCAATGTGTTGAGATGTGTATGTCCCTCCTGTGCAAAAAGTACCTTTCCAGCTTTCTAAAATGTAGTGGCTTAACAAGTCTAAGTCAGCTGCAGCCATGCCAGCCACAGTGAATATGTAGATAAGTGTAGTGTAAATTGGGATTCTCAGATGTTTCTCAGATACCTACAAATAAAAACAATATGCTTTAAAAAGGTGGAAGGGTTTCCTGATGAGATCTACATTTTGCTTTTTTAACAAAATATTCCTGAAGACTGTAGAGTGCTCTTAATCACAGTTTTAGCACAGCTCCTTAAAAACCACATGCAGGCATCTCAACCTTTTAAATAATGCATTACTTTAAGGCTTAATGTTTTGTTACTGAGCAGTACTGTCTAATGCAGAAGTACAAATGCATATCTACTTGATGATACAGAGATTTAAGTAGGGCTTCCTCAGGATAC
This sequence comes from Phaethornis superciliosus, assembly GCA_023637945.1. Taxonomy (NCBI): domain Eukaryota; kingdom Metazoa; phylum Chordata; class Aves; order Apodiformes; family Trochilidae; genus Phaethornis; species Phaethornis superciliosus. Next base: position 51,736,761 of record JAJQWJ010000003.1, on the reverse strand, counting down.
TGAGTTCACCATAAAACAATAAAAAGAAATCTCATACATCTTATATGAGCACAGAAGATGTCTAGCAAAGTTATAAAAGGAATATTATTATACACAATATACAAGGATTTTATAATCTTCAGCAGTTTGTATTTAAATGAATGTTCATGTATCAGTGTTTTGTCCTAATAAAATGCTTAATATCTAAACACTCTACCAAGCGTCCACACAATTTCTTTTTCTTCCTATTCTGTCAGTGTGTGGAATGTCCACCTCTCAGGGCATCTCTGAAATACATTAGAAAAGAGTGAAAGATCTCCAGAACAGAAGACTTGACAGGAGAAAGATGTCAGTATGGTAGTGATGTACATCTTCAAACTTGTTGCTGAGTTGCAGAAACTAATAGAAGAGCAAGGTATTTTGCAGTAGACACTCAAGTCTTCAGTTCTCCAAAACAGAAATTCAGTGGGTGCAATAACCTGTTTTCTGGGCCAAAAAGTATTTAAAACCTACAATTTCAAAAGCTACTTCCAAAAGGTGATCTGCCATTTTTGCAAGAATAATGACAGAATGGGGGTCATGGGGTGTCTTGGGCACTTCAAGCTACTTAAGAGGAATTAACTCCATGGTTCTGCCACCTTGGTAATCAGTAGAGGACTATCAGAGATGAAAGCAGTGGTTCATACAGCTTGATGTAGGCAGCCAGGCTTTTAAAATTAAAAACTATAATATATGCATTTCACTACTCACTGAGCATTGTAAGGGGTATAGGGAAATCTTTATAACTCAAAAACATCTGATAAAATCTCTTGGTCTGTCTTCATTTTGCCTGTAAGATACTCCTCTAGATGACTGAAGACAGCGCAATTTAACAATCAGAGTTGTATTAGGGCTGTCTCTGCATTGAAAGAGTAACATGTATCTGTGACATTATTTGACTGGCAGGTATATCCAAGGTGTGTTTTACTGTTCTGGTAAACTATAAAATCTGTCCTTAAAAAAATGTGATTTTAAAACAGAGAGCATATCACAGATTATTAGAAGTAGCATATTACAGAATTCTCTGAAGGTTTTTGATTAGCATTTGGAGTTAAAAAAGATGTCTTATATCTTAAAAATTCAACAAGGCACATAACTCCTCTGAAAAAAAAAAAAAGCTTTTCAAGGATATCTCTGTCACTCTCCCATTGACTGTTTTAGGAAATTAAAATCCAAGCAACTAATCAAAATCATGTCAAGATCACTTCAATTATGCCCAGTCATACCATTAAAAAAAAAAATCAAAGAATTGTTAATGTAACTCATTCCTTATGAATGTTGACATCTTTCAAATATGTGAAAAATCTAAAATGATAGTTGGAAGTCTCTCACTACACAAAGCCTTCTTCAGATTACATTTAGTTCTTACAATGAAGCCTGAATGGGGCCTTAAATGGATAGCATTTACCTTAATGCTTAGAGCTTGAAGGCTTTCAATATTTCTAAACTTAAAACCAATACTTATTAGGAATCTATATAAAAAGTGAATGCCAGAATGCTAGTTAAGAAAGTGAAAACATGAAGTACGGTTAAATGATCAATAGTCACATTTGGGGCTCCTATAAGGTTTGATTTTATGTAAGCTACACAGTTCAGGTTTTGGGCTTGTTTTGGCAAAGTTAAAGGAAGCAATGCAGAAGAGCTAATGTGATAGATCACCAAAAAGGAAGTGATTTAAGGGCTAAATTTCTTGTCAGCAGGGTAAAACACCCTCAATATACTTAAGTCAATGACTGCCCCTTTCTGATGCTAGATGATCTTTCTTGCTTGTTGAAAGAATATGAAAAAAGGCAGATTACTCTACCTGATTCTGCTCCAGTTCTGTCCTGAAAGCTAAGCCATTCTGTGTCATGCCTGCAACAAAAGAAAAAATGCCACTTCCTTGCTGTATAAGATGATTGTGTGTGTTTATCAGCACCATTATATGATACCTCTTGTTCAAAACAGCCATTAGGGAATGACTACAGAAGATGCAATATAAATTATCACTCCTTAATGGAGTTTCATGATGTTTCTATGACTTCTGAGCATATGAGGTTCTCTGCAGAATACCCTCTCAACCCTGAGAGGGGGGAGAAACTGCTTACAGGAGGGTCATGTGCAAGAGGAATCTCCAGCATGAGCAGAGGGGCCTGGATGAGGCAAAAAGTTTGGATAATTTGCAGGGCCACAGTGACAGGCTTTTGAGGCCAGAGAAAAAGCACAACTAACCAAACAAACAAAAACCCCACAAACAAACAGACAAAAAACCCCAAACAAACAAACAAAAAAACCCCTACCAAACTTCCTCTAGCTTCATCAGAGGATAGGATAGGCAGCCTTTTGTGCCATGTACAACATCTTGGCAAATTCTGGGGAAAACTCTCGTAAAATCTTAGCACAAATCCTGCAGGAGGACTTTCCCTGACTCGGGGAAATGTAAGAAATTACTTTATTTTCATCTTCTGGAGGCACTCTGTGGAATTTGAAATTACTGTAGTCAGTATTCAATAGCCCTGTCCAAGTACAACTGTAATAAACCGAATGATTTTTCCATCAGTCATTCCTTTTTGAACTATCTTCCAAAGATACTGCTCTGTGCACAAGGGGATTTCCATAGTAATTACCTATGAGTACCCAGTGGAATAAGTGGCAACTTCACGGTTTAAACAAAGAAATAGATCCTTGTGCCCGTGCTTCCAAAAGTGACAGGAAGCCTTCCTCCAAATTTAAAAATTTTGTTTTCATATTCCCGTTGCACTGCAAGACTGAAGATACATGCAGGGTTGCATACTTTATTGTGAGCTACCTGTCTCTTAACTTGTATAGTAAACTTTTGCTGTACCTTAGGTTCCTTTCCTCAGATGCAGAGTAGGAACAGCAGATGTTCTACAAAATGAAGTCCTTTGTGATTATGGGGCTGCTCAGAAGGCGGTAATACCTACCCACCCCCAAGTTAATGAGTCAATCAAGTGAACTAGAATGCTCTTCCTATTTCCTATCAGCACAAATGGAAGTTGTTTGTAAACTATGTTAATATCAGTTCACAAAATTCTGCTTCTTCACAGTTATGTACTAACTTGAACACTTAATTACAGAAAAATATTTTATTTCATCACACTGCTTTCTGAATTAAAGAATATAAATTTCTTTTTTGTGCATTGGACCAATGCACCAAATATAGCCTTTTGTCTACAATTAAGTCTCTGAATATAGCCAAGAATTAAGATATTCTTTCTTCTCCATCCTAAATAATGTAATGAAATCAATTACAGTTTTGCATAGATGACATCTGGTGTTTGCTAATACAACATGAAACACAAAATCCAACCAAAATAAGCATGAAACAAGTTTCCACCCATCCTACTTCATCCACAGTAAACATTACTAGTTTGCATTACAGAGTGGATTTTCTTACTTCTTTTAGACTTCAGCTTAGAAGCTCCCCAAGAGAATATAACATGAGCAGAAGGAAAGGGCTGATAACTTTGGCTTCAGGCAGTGCTTTTAAGCCAGATGAGTGAACATTGCCCATGTATTCACTGAGAAGACTGTCTCATTGCTTGGGTTTTCAGCATAGTGCTTTTGTTGATCATCATGCCAGTTTTGCCAAGATAAATAACAGTTTGCATTGTCAGATTCAACAGGGTTCAGAGTGAACACCAACACCAGCTGTGGAAAGAACAGAATCTGAAGTGGATTAAGTACAAGTCACTGTGCCAGTAAGATCTTTGTTCACTACATTTGGAAACTAAGGATGATCCTACTTAATAGTATCCATGTTATCAACACATTTCAAAATACACTCCCTTGAAGCACTTACCTTGCATTAAAATTAATGTTTTATCCTCAAGCAGACAAAGCTGTATCAAGATTAGAATGCAAACTATCCCTGGATGTAAGCACAAAGGATCTGGGGGAGGTTGTTCTTTTGTTGTTTGTTGTTATTGTTGTTTTCTTATGAAATACAGCCTAAATAGATAAATATAACTGCAGCTGAGATCAAAGACTTCAGGACTGTCCTCTTCCTCCTCTAAAAATGCATGTTCAGAAAGAGGATGGATCATGTCTCCCCATACTCTAGAGTGGAGTCAGCATAGCATGGCAAAGCAAGTACTCCCACTGTAGGGACTGTCCAGTCTGTGGGCTCTGGGCAGCCCTGGAGGAAAAAGCTGTGACTCCTGAAATGCTCTTCAATGAAGAGCAATGGTTTTTCCCAACTCCTGTTTCTAGTATGCACTGCCAGACTTGCAGGTCTCTGAAACAGTCGACCATGGCAATCCATACAGAAAAATGAACACTGGAGAATTTAAAGTTGTAGAGGTTGCTGGGCAGGGTTGAGAACATGAAGTATTCGTGTGAAGCCACACTTCTGACTACACCTTCCAAACAAGCCATGTGCTCTATGTTGGGAATTAGAGTTCCAGATTTTCCCTTTTCCATCCATTTCCCCATTGCTTTCTGCCAGCACAAGCAAAGTCAGAAGGAAGCAGTCCCCACACTCCCCTTTTCTGCCTGGTTTTCTGTTTCCTCCTTTGCTCTGACACGAGTGCTCACATCTTCCCAAGGTGAATGAAACTGAGACTTGAACCAAGCTAAAATTATTTTTTTCATTTTTTTTTTTCTTTCCCCCCTGGATTTATTTTGAATCATGGCTACTCTTTTATTCAATTTACCAACTACCTGCACAAATGCTGCTGCCAGCACAGAGACTGAGATAGCTCAGGTGAGGGAATCAGTGACTGTCAGCTGTGGAGAAGAAACGTGAGACATTTATTTCAGATGCAGTGGCAATTTCTGCTTTGTTAAAGTTATTGTGAAACTACAGCAAAGTCACCATCTGTCACCATCACATCTGAATGGATACCCTTCATCATGCCCTCTGGTATTTATAGGGAAACAGATCCTTGCCATGGTGCATTTTGTATATATAGCTAAAATCATGTATTAAGTTCATGATTTTAGGTACACGGGTAGAATGCATGTGATGTTTTCATCCCAAGATTGCAGCCCTTTGAATAGCTAAATATGAATAATTTCACTGGTCTCTGAAATTAATAAATCTAGTGGTTTTATACAAAGGTTTCTTGAATTTCTCTCTTACTTACAAGAAACAAACATTCCCTGTGAAAATATCTGGGTTTAATTCCTCTAACTAATCACTGCACTTGCTGAAGCAAGTACCATTCATTATTCAGTGAAATAATTTAACTGCCTCGTGTATGGGCAGCAGAAGTTCAGCAGTGTAGTCTGGAGAAAATCACTCCACACTGTCACTCACTGTCTCAGCTGCAGATTGTGCAGCAACATTTTTCCTTTCCTCTCTATCATAAAAATATGGATGTTTTTTTAATATGTCAACGTATCCCTTGTAAAAAGCACGATTACATTTCATTAAAAAATTGGTGTGTGTTTTCTTAGTATTTCATTGTGATTTACGAGTGTTCAGCAACGTATATTCATAAGAAGTAATATCAATAGCCTTCACCACAGGTAGTTAAATGGTACTTCACTGTTTCATTTGACCAAACACTTCAGAAATTACTTGATTCTTCTCAGTGGCAGCATACATGGAAACATCTGCTATGCAAGAAGCTGAAATAACCACCAACCTTGAGTTTTGCAGCATACATTCAAGTTCTGAATCTTAGTATCCTTGCTACATATTGTGTGTATATCCTTACTGTCTGTAAGGATACTATAACAGCAAAAGAACTTCAGGCATTATAGCAATGATGTAAATGCAAACTCTCACAGCATGAATGCACGTAGACAGGGCACTACATCTCTCTGTTGTCTGTGCATGATATATCCAGGTGACAAATCAACCAGAGTCTACCTTTCTCCAGCCCTCCTGGCTGCATCAGGGTGCCCTGGGGGTCTGCAGCACAGCACATGCTGCTCACACCAGGGCATCTTCTGCCCACTTCTCTTTTGAACTGTTCTCCTCCCCACAGTAATCTGCCTGCACTTTTTCAAATGCAAAATTACTGAATTCATTCTAAGTTGTAAATGTTTGTAAGAAGATGTGAACTATTTAAGGGATCCAGATATCTAAACCTTCCTAAATAACATTACTTAGCAAAAAAATATTTTGACTTCTTTTGAAAACTAAGTAATGAATGGAATATTACTTCCAGCTGCATATCGTAAGTCACTGGGAAGAAAAATATCTTGGCCTAATAAAACCTAGGAAAGACTGATAGTGAGTAAGAGAAAATCTTCTGTGGCCAGAAAATAGTCCCAAAATTGGAAAAGTATTTTGGAAATACATATTTATGATTAATTTTATTTACAGAGAATAACTCTCAAGTAGCAAATCTCCCAGTTATGACACCTATAATAATATTGACTTTTAACAGACAGCTATTAGTGCCCGTGATATAATATCACATCAATTTCAGTGATTCAGCAATGACCACAGAAGTCAAAAAGTAATATCAGTTTCCAGCTCCTTTTTAATGTGAATAACCATCCTGCTGTATTTGGAGTACAATGGAAAGAGCTGTGGTAGTCATATGGTAAGGAACAACTCAGTCTCTACCAAGTGCTACACAATCTGTGTTGCTTGCTGTTCAGAAGGGTGATAAACAGTCCTTTTAGACCAGCCAAAGTGATAAGAATAGACATGATTCAATGGCACGGTAGCGTAAGCTTGTCACGAAAATGTGGTCTTCTGGAAACTTCTTTTAACACAATAGAACTATTACTTGGCCAGCATAGTTGATGGCCACGGGCTTTTGTTGCCACAGGCTGTGAGAATCAGTAGAATCAGAGACTGCTGTAGAAATGTGAATGTACTTTATGACGGTCTGTAGTAATTCTGTACATCTCTTATGTCTGTGTTCTTATAGCCACTTGGGCACTGAAGTAGCTGAAATGAGAAAGAGGCAGCAGCCACAAAATGAAGGAACATCAGCTGTGTCTCAAGCACCTGGAAACCAAAGGCCCAACAACACATGTTGCTTTTGTTGGTGCTGTTGCTGCAGCTGTTCATGGTATGTCCTGTAGTATATTTGGTTCTGTATCCACCACAGGTAAATGATGAGAATGGAAAATGCCAAGCACTGGGAACATGCACATTTCTGGGACAGGATTGCTGCCAAGAGGCACAAGTTATCGTTTCACTTAAAAAAATTGATTCAACAATTCCCTGATTCGGTTGGACATCTTGTGAGGGGGAAAGAGGAAACAACAGTAAATACAAGCTATATTTATCCTACTTAAACCATAACAAAAAGAGGAAATTTCATCTCTGAAACTTGTGTATGTGAATTTGAGACTTGATACTGAACAGTTTATAATTTGTATTCAAAACATGTTTTTTCTGCTTGTACTGTTATTTCAGTTCTCTGCATTCAGGAGGGTAAAAGGGAGATAGTCATAAATATGAATATATGGTGACCTGTTTTACTACTTAGTTGTTGAGTATGTATTATGTAAATCTAAAAATTCAAGCCTTAAATTCCACTTTACCTTTTAAATGGTGTAGTGTAATTTTAGTGGAAAAAAGGCTCAAAAATTGTGGCTGCTTGTCTCTTTGTAGACAAAGAGTTCACTTAGAAAGTCAAGGAACTAAAGCCAGTTTCAGAAATAGCTTTAAATTCTCAGTGTCTTGAGATGCATTAGGTCTTTATTTCTTATTTTCATTAACACAATGTTGAGATATATCAAGTACTACTCAGAGTACGTGCATCCTGTTGTATACACAGTTCAGTCTTTTTGGAGTGACCATTCCTCTGTGTGTCTGTTTTAATTTCCCTCGAATCAGCCATCTGTCCCAAATCTAAAGTCTGAGGCTGTTTGCCCCCAATGTATTTGAGAGTACAAACCAGTCTGTATGCAACAAGCATCAAGTGGGACAGCTTTTTCCAATATACCACATCCTAAAGGCAGTTCCAGGGTGGACCTGCCTTGGCTGGTACGTCCACTTGTACCTGGAGGCAGAGGATATCTGGAGTGAGAGCTGATGCTTTTATGAAGTTTCTTTGCAATGTGTTCAATCCATACAGCAAAGAGGTGGAAGTGTATTAAACAGAAGGAAAAGGGAAGATGTTTTGCCACTGTATCTCTGCTTTGTGACAAAGACACAATGTAAAATTCACTATCCTATTCCTGACCAGAGGCTCATTTATCTCAGTAACAGGAGGTGTCCTGTAGTGGATGCCAGAAGGAAAGGATAAAACAAGTGGACATGCACCTCCTCAACCTACCCCCAGCAAAACTATCCACAATTTCTGGCAATATGTAACTGAGGGACTTGCTAGCCCAAAGATTATTTCTGTATGTTTTATATCCCTTGCTGGAATTTTCTTTCATTAATTTGTCTAACTGTTTTCTGAAGTGAATTCCTGAAATCATCTACACTTTTGTCATCCAGAATTTTCCATAGCAATAAATTCTACAATGGACTTGTGCACTCTATCAATTATTACTCATTTTTATTTGCTTTAACTTACTTCATGCCCCCTTGTTCCCCTGATTGTGAAGAACGGTGAATAATTGTTCCCAGGATGATAAGCATTTCACAGAGCTCTCTCATATCTCCATGCATCTGCCTTTTCTTCCACGGTCTTCTCTGGTTTAATCTCTGTAATACAGAAACTGACTGAGGCCATGGCTTGTCCTTTCTTTCTTCTATCCACCTACCTCATGTCTCCCTATGTACCTTTCCTATTCTACTGTCTTCTGTCAAAGATGTGTGAATAGATCTGTTGCAGTGGTCAAGACATGGGTGTATCATGTTTTGTGTTTGATTTTGATTCTTTATTATCAATTCCTGGAACTCTGCTTGGGTTTTTTAGCAGCTCCTGAGATAATGTTTCTATACAGTTATCCACCATGACTACAACATCTGTTTACTGAATAGGAATAAAGCCCATCATTATGCATGTAAAACTAGGGTTGGCTTTTGCATGGCATACTGGAACATGAATGGCAAAAAAATTTTCAGTCTGATTTCTAGAACTTGAAGACACTGATTTTTTTTTTTTTTTTGAGCATTTGATAGCTCAAGAAGTCTAGTTTGACAACTATATTTTAAAGCTTTCACAAGCTTTGTGACCCTTGTAGTGTCTCCACTGCTTAGAATGCAGTACCATTAAATATTTGAACGGCTTGTACATAGGAAATCTGGATTAAAGTAGCTACCTCTATAAAATGTAAGGTGTCCCTTCAGCTACTTTATTAATAGTTGTGGTGTTGTTTTGTTTTGTTTTTCAAAAAGGTAGAACAGGTTATGTAATATGTCTTTTTCAGATCTATCTTCTGTGATTCCATAATGGAAACCCCATTAGAGTAGAGATGGGCTGAAACTTTGAAAAAAGGCAATATGAAATGTTTCAGAATCTCAGCTAAAATGAATTGGTTCAGGTGCCAAATTTTTTTGGTAAATTTGAACTGTATAGCTACAGTGCAGATTAATATTCTAGCCTCAGCTCTGTACCCTAAAAACTACAAGAATTATTTTTAAAAGATACCAAACAAATTGTACAACTCACTTACTGTATAGAGGACTGTAGGTAGATAATTCTGTAGGATAGCTCTCTGTAATAGGAAAGTCTAGTCAATAACTGTAACAGGTTCTCTATACCTAATGTAATTATGTGCTTTCCCTGGTTCCACAGGTCTTTGTATTTGAGTAATGTTATTTTCTCAGGAGATAGCTTTCTGGAAACGTTGCTGGGTTCATTAGTGGTGATGACAATGCTTTAACTGTCAGTATCAAGATTAGGAGGGTTTTCTTCTGTTTTTCCACCAGCTTGTGTGGCTGAGGACAGCTCTTTCATCACTGCCTTCTTAGTGCCTCAACTTCCTCACCATTCATAGAGATAAGGGGATGGTAGATCAGCTTTTAGTTAGATTTCATTTTCTTCTGTTGGAAGAGTTAATTCAATAGTTCATATATCCAAAGAAATCATTATCATTCTAAAAATATCTTTTGTGAATCATGTGATGTTTGTTTTCTTCTGTTGCACCCTGTGTTATAAAGAGATAGAGACAGTTTAATAGATAAAGCAAAGCTGTGTGCACAAGTAAACCAAAACAAGGAATTAATTCACTGCTTACCACTGGCAGGCAGGTGTTCAGCCATTTCTAGGAAAGCAAAGCTTCACCATGCATATTGGTTACTTGGGAAGACAGATGGCAAAGCTCTGAACTTCCACCTTCTCCTCCTTCTTTTTCTTCAGCTTCTGTTGCTTTGCACAATGTCATAGGATGTGGACTGTATCTTTGGTGAGTTGGAATCAGCTGTCTCAGCTGTAGAACCTCTGGTGCTCCTCCATCATGTTCAGTGATAGGGCAGAGTGAGGAACAGAGAAATCCTTGATGCTGTGCAAGCACTGTTCAGAAACAGTTTAAACATTTGTGTGTTATCAACACTGTTTTGGTCACAGAACCAAAACACAGCACCATATGGACTGCAATGAAGAAAATTAACTCCATCCCAGCCAGACCCAGTACATCCACTGGCACTAAGAGTTGTTAGGACAGTAAGTTGCTCAGTTTACAAGGACAAAACAGGGCTGGTTAGCAAGGTATGATCAGATTGAAATAGGTGAGGATAAACAGACTCCTTAAGTTGTCCATTTTATTGTAATAGGTATGATCAGGCTGTTTCCCAACTAGTTTAAGCCCTGAACTTGTGCCTGGGAATTAATAGTGATGCAAACAGCCCTCCTTGGTGGAGAAAATAAAGAGCTTCTGAAGTTCCTAATAGGAAAAGCTTGTCTACTTACCACAATGGCATTTTATCTTTCTGGAGATTTCTAGTGTCCTCTGACCAGGCCTTGGGTACTTATTTCAGGAAGACTGCCTCCCTAGACTATCTAAGTACCAGTCAGGCACCCAAGGTGCTGGACTGAATTTCACCCTATGTCTTACACTATCACAGACACAATTCCCATAGAGGAGAGAAGAAAAGGCTTCCTTACGAGGTGCCATTTCAATGACTTTGGTAGCCTGAGAGTTGAAGAATCTGCAACAATACTCCTGACATACCAATCTGTAATCTCCTCAATTAGTCTTTCTTCAGAGAGATGTGTGTTTAGTATTTAGTGCTACACCTTTACAATTTAGACCTCAGCTTGGCAAGATAAAGATAGAAACTTGCCATTTCACCTCCCCAGCCTTCTTGAACAGTCTCCAGCTTCCTGAGGAGACATTAAGCCAGTCATTCTCTTGCAAACACTCGTATATTACATTCTTCAAAAAAACCTCTCAAGACAGGGAGTTTGGTTATTCTGCCAATTTTATGTTGTTTCCTCTTTTGTCTTCCACGCAGAGCAGGGGTCGTATCTTTTTATCCTCTCCTTTCATAAGGTGCTGAGTGAGTTTTAAAGCTGGGGGACACTGATGCTTGGTACCCCTGCTCACTACTTTTACCATGCACTGAAGGCTCAGAAGACACCTAACAAATACCCTGAAAGGGGCCTTAGCAGTATGGGAATTTAGGGAACATGAAAAGGGGAAAAGTGGAGTTGATCACAGCACTTCACTGGCTTCTGCACTTTGATTCAAAATGTGTGCTGGAAGGCCTTTACCTTAAAGGGAACCAACCGCTGAAGACTCTTGTGGAAAAAGGACTGACATGCCCAGCAGCTCTGAGCTGTGCCTTGTATAAAAGCTGTGCCTGCCATTTGATTTCTTGTGACCCTTCCATGAAGAGTTTCCCACACCCAAGAGATTCCAAGGAAGATAGGGTATTTGCCAACTTGGCAGTAAACAAGAGTTGCTCTTGGCAAGAAACCTCTCTCCTCCAGCTTATAGCTTGCCTGTGACTGCTGTGAGTTGCATCCTAAGCTTCTTCCTGATGACCTTGTTACACAAATATTTTTTTTTATTAAAGGGAACATTTTCCTTGCATGGGTTTAGCAGTTGACTTGGGCCTACAAGACGATATTTCTGCCACTTATGCTATGAATGTGAGATGACAGATACAGGACAATTTTAAAGGACAATTTTAAATTGTGTTAATGTCTTTTCTCTATGGAGTTCAATGTTTTCCTCCTCATAACAAACAGATAGTGTACCTGCAAAAACACTTTTTTTTTGCACTTCCCACCTATCTAATACTTTGAGATGAATAATTTTTTTTTTTTTTTTTTTTTTTGGCATATTCAGTGTTAGCTTGCCACTGAAAATTTTTGTCTAAGCTTTGCATAAGTACTCAAGATAATCTCTGGGGTGATAGTCTTAAATGCTTTATTTTATTTAACAAGAGTAGAGGGGATGAAAGCAAAGAAAGGATGGAAAAAAACCCAATTTAATTCAATAAATACTAGCCAAATGTTTTGAAAAATGTGGAAAAACAAAATCCATATTCTGCTTCCCATGCCTGTCTACAGCATAACTTTTATATTAAGAACAGACTAGACATAGACTAGTACAAAAAAAATCACACAGGCTCCATGATTTTGTTAAAGCTTTCAGCAAGAAGATCTTTGAAACAAAAGTACTACTTTTCAAAACTACCTTTTTGCTTTCTATTTTATTTTTTTTACAAACATAATTTTTAATTCTTCTTTTCCTCCATGAACACATAGGACAACTCATCTGAAAGAGATTAACTCAGCTCTCTGCATTTACCTTTTCAAAACATCACACATGAGAAAAGCAAATATAGGAAAGTGCATCAGCAATTATTGTGCTCTAGTGCAGAATATAGAAGTGCAGGCTACTGTACTCTATTTTACTGAAATAGAAGGTGATATTTTAAAAAAATATTTAATGGGAAAAGATGTTCCATTCTGAGCCTTTTTATACTTTGAAATATCACAGAACTTCCTTATGTTTTTATCATTTGCTGTTGCAGAGGTCAAAGGTTAAAACATTCCCACTCTGTCCTGGAGAACAGTTTATTCTGAGGGGCACCATCATCTCTATCATAGCACAATCACCAGCACTGCTGCTTTCTTAGGGAAGAAGCACTATTTCTCCAGACAGGTAGAATTTAAATATGGATGAAATCCATTATATGACCTGTCACACAAGCTACCAAATATGATATTCTAGCAAAACCACCTTGTCTTAAAGTCCACATATCCTCGGTAAGCCATGAGAGAAAGTTGCCTGGCAAACATTTCTGTTGTCACTGGAATGAGCCATGGGGTGAGTGAAGGGTAAGGTTTTAAATACTTCGGCCTTCAGAAATGGCCCTCTCAGTGTTCTCTGAGCTACTTAAAATAAGAAATTTAAATTCTCAGCATTTGGAAAAACAAGCAGAAAACACGCTAAAAATAAATAGCTTGTCAAGTATTTTTTTCATACTTTTGTAAGTTATGTTAACAGTACTTATTAAATAATACCCAAGTAATGTATTTCTGTTTCCCTTAAAGCAAATGAAAGGGATGATCTCTAAAGTAAAAAAAATCAGAGAGGAGAAGCATGTCTTCCTAATGAGTGTAAGATTTAATAGGCTTACTCTGGTTTGTAATATAGACAAGGCAAGCAATTTTGCTGAAGTTTTATGGAAGTCTTCAGGGCAGGCTGAGGACAGGTGGCTCTGTGCATGCTTGTTTACACAACTCTCCCAGGGCATCACAGCCCAATTTGCCATCCTCTGGGATTGCACCCTGCTGTGACACTGGGACAGATTGTCAGTGTTAGCCTAATAATTCCTGGAAGTTTGCTCTCTTCTTGATCCAGAACACACCTATACCTCGGATGTGCTTCAACACAGGGCCTTATGCTAGAGCTCCAGAGGTGGTGAGCAAAGGCAGCTTTGACCTCTTCTGCACCACCCTGTGAAGCAGATGTGAAACACTACCATTCAAAAGAGGAAAGCACATTTCTTCTACATAAGTGATGCCACAAGGTGCAAAGATATGCTAGATGAGGTCTCAGGTATGCTAACTTGAGCAAGCAACTTCTCCGTAATTCTTCCTGCATCTACTTATACGCAGTAAAGTGGGAATGCGGGAAATCATTGCTTCAAACAAAAAGAACTATAGAAATGAAGTTGACAAAAAGCAAAAGTTCATGGAAAAAAACCCAAAAGGGAGCTTAAAGTTAACCTGTTAAATCTCATGAAAGCCTTCCTTGGTCACTATGGAGCCCTGTTTTAAATTCAACAAATGAATGAAAAATACATTGAGTCAAATACATTTATCAGTTACATACAGTACATGAAGGGGGCCTACAGGAAAGTTGGGGTAGGGCTTTTCACCAGAGACAGTAGTAATAGGACAAGGGGTAATGGTTTTGAACTGAAAGAAGGTAGATGTGGGTTACATATTAGGAAGAAATTCTTCACCATGAGGATAGTAAGGTACTGAAATAGGTTTCCTAGGAAGGTTATTGGTGCCTCCTTCCTGGAAGTGTTTAAGGCCAGTTTAGATGAGTCCTTGTGCAATCTGGTCTAGTGGGAGGTGTCCCTGCCCATGCAGGGGGTTTGTATCTTGATGATCTTTTAGGTCCCTTCCAACTCTAACTATTCTGTGATTCAATGATTCTACATCTTCTCTCCCCTGCTTAAAAAACAACCCAGAAATCTCGATTTCCAAGCTTGTCCACCACGTTTTTCTTCTTTCTTTCTTCTTCTCCTCAGCCTCCTGTCACCTGCCTCCAGAGCCCTGTGGCAGCAGAAGTCTTGCACACCTTGGAGCAGGGGCAGGAGCTGTCAGATCCCAGCTCCCACAGCAGCAGCTTCCACAGGTCTTTTACCATGCAGAAGCAGCTTTGGTGCAGGCCATTGCTTTGTAGAACATGCAAAGTAAACGAAAATCATGCAGTTCTCTAGGAGAGAACTGTGAGCTACACACTGGATTTATTTCAGCAAGTGTTTCCAAAGCCAGTCTGCTACTGGCTTACCTTGAAACCATTGTGGAAGCATGAAGATACACAAGACACTACATGGATGTTCATCATAAAAAACCTTAACAAAATAAATTGAATTTAACTCCATGTAAACTGATAAATATTTAAATTTTCAAAGGTGAGGAAAACTTATTCGTCCCCATAGTAAAATACAAATCTGTTGCAAAGAGTGGAGCAATAGCTTCTTATGCAGCTGGTCTGATAACTTTGATGAAAAGCCAGTGGCAGAATCCCTCATTAACATCAAAACTATTTGTGAGTTCTCTGGGCAAAGCTTTTAGGACTTTATCCTTAATATTTTAAACTTTGAAAATTCATTTGATTTTGATTAAGAGATTGAGGCTCATGTATTAACTGACATTTTTATCCACCTGTGATTAAAAAAGCAGGTTAGAGAATGGGTAGAACATAAGACTAATATATTAGCAAATTTTCAATAAATGTTTCTGAAGCTTCACAAACCACATGCATAGTTTCCTATGTGTATAATACTACTAAAATAAGAAACCTTCATCAATCTATGTGCAGAAAGTGCTCCTATTTTGTGGAAAAAATCAGAACTGCATTCCTTCTAAATTGAAGAATAAATACATGCTCAGAGGGGATTTGGGATTGCACAAGGCTCATTTTAATTCAGCTGTGCATAAGATGCTGACAGTAGCTCCTTAGAAAGAGACAGCAGACTAAATCTGGTTAACTTTAGAAAATTATCTTGATTCTGTCCTGGTTCAGCACACAGTGTATTCAGGGACAGCTGCTCTTGAGACTGGAGAGAGAAAAAGCAATGTCAGAATCAACTCCACTGGGGTAAAGCAGCTTGGTGTCTCCTCTGAGGCTGTTTAAAAGATGGATTGCTTCACACCATCAGCATCTGGGCTCTCCCTTGCCACTCGTGCCCATTTACCACCTGCCTGTGCCAAAATGCTATTTAGTTTGATGTCTGTGGAACAGTGGCTGAAGGGAGATTTGTAATGTCATGACAGATTTTCTGTCACCAGCACATGGCTTGACTGTTGCTGTGGAAAAAAAAAAAGACCAAGAGGATTGAGGATGCCTGGGCCCATTTTACATTGTGTTAGAAGTTTAGAGCCTTTTAAATCTTCTCCAGAAGGTTTTGGGCAGGTTGTTTTGTTTTGTTTTGTTTTGTTCCCTTATTGAAAATTTGACAATTTTGTATTCACACAAAGATGCATCAACTCATGCATTAATAATTTCTGTGAAAAATCCCCAAAATAGAGAATCATGTGAAAGGTCCAAATGGGTCCAAGATCAATATATAAGCTGATGTAAGGCATGTTAATAGGGAATGTAACTTTAAAGGCACAAATGTGGCCTTGGAAATCTTCCAAACTTTATTGATCATACAGTATAATAAAAATTTAAGTATTTGACATGTGAAAACAACAACAAAAACATCTAATCCAAATTAAACAATTCAACTGTGCCTTGAGCAATCAGCCATGCAGTTAAATTGTTAGCAAGTGTTAATTAACTCCCTAGAAGAGTTCTGGCCAGTGCCAAAGTGCACAGTCTTAGGCAATGATCTGGTGCAGGTGCAGATAGCCTATGTTGGGTGTGGGCTTTATGGCCTGGAGCTACATGGTGCCAATCAGCCTTAGAACCAGAGAACCCTCCCAGCCCATTTTATCTTCAAGAATATATACAGTCTGTAGTTCCAAACCAAAAGGGAAAAAATTAGGCTACTTAAATCTGTTAGCAGCAAAATTTTCATCTTACAAAGGTTTGGGTTTTAAGAATGTATCATTCTAAATAGGTTTAAAATGTCAGTTAAAGAAGGAATAAATGTCTAGTGCTTTTAAGAGAAAAAATGAGGGGATGTATCATGGAAATTAGTTTGCTTCCCTAGTAGATAACACTTTTAAGATGGAGATCCCTTCACTTGAAAACTGGGTCAGCCATTCATTTTGTAAGGTAGAAAGGCAAAGGAGATGCAAATCTTGTCTAGCCAGCTTTCATAATTCCATAGCACATATATTTATCTAGATAGCAATTCTGGCTATCTAATTCTGAAGTAGCTGATTCTGAGGTCCTGATATCAACAGAAGCTGAGCAGCCATTACAGAGCATTGGATATCTTTGGTTTCTGTTGACATGCATGTTGAAGGTTCTTCCTAGTTCAAGACTTTGTCTAACAGAAAATCTGGAAACCAGCAGTTAACATCCATCAAAAGAGATGCCTTCAGCATACACAGACTGTCACAGTGGCTCTCAGTCCTGTTCTTAGTTGACAGATGTGAAGTGGAAGATCCCCCCTCTTATTTGATTGTATTGTGATTAAGTGTAGACTGATTTGGTCCAGGGTAATTTCATAACATATGGTTTTCATAAAGATCATGGTAGAAATTATACTTTACAAATTCATAAAGTCCTCCTTAACTACAGAACTTTACTGTATCTTACGGGAGGAAAAAAAGTGTATATAATATGAATGTTCTCAGGCATCTCTTCTCATTTGGAAAGTATATCTCAATCTGTGGAACCAAAGAAGTGACCCTGATCAGACTCAGTTCTTTACTGTTGCTGCTATTTTCATCTCTGCAAACCAAGAACAAAAAAAGCCACTATGGAAACTGAGTCTAGGCCCATTTATCAGAATTAAGTGAGACCGTTAGGTTTGATTACTAGTAGCTTGGAATGCTTCCATTCATCCAGTTACTATGTCAATTAATACAATTTCTACTTCTTTGAACACTAGAGAACTGCCACTTTTAATTGTCTCAACTATATGAAGGAATTGCTTACAAAATAGCTGTAGCCAGGAGTAAGGACCCTGCAGATTGTCTAGTAATTAAATTTATCCATTGTTCAAGATGGAATAGACTGGTGATATTATTCTGAAGGAAGGAATGAAGGTGACAGCCAAACTAGTGATCAATTGCATGACTTGAAGAGAAATACACACTTGAGTTGAATCTTGCCTAAAGCAGAAACTGGCTCTACAGTAATGAAACAAAGCTAGACTGACTCCATTAGGAATCATTGGCAAGAAAACTTTGGCAAGACATAGATGCTTTACCTATGCAAAAATTACATACCACATATGAGAACAGCAGTCTCAATAGATTTACCCTAGGAAGGACTAAAAGTTTCCAAGAGTTTTAATAACTTCTGGTGTGTCTATCATTATGTTAAAGTAATATAATCTATTTAAAGAGTAGAATCCCCCAGAAAGCATATTTTCATACAGGATTTCAGAAGAACAAGATACATCTGAGAAAAAGAAGAGTCTAGGAAAGTCAAATGTCTTTAAATCACTAGTTCTTTCCTTTCCTGCACAGTTACAGTTTTTGCTCAGTGCTAGTCTAGGTTTGAAGGAGATACTGTCCTTTATTTCAGAAGCTCAAGTACAGTGCATAGTGATAGCTTCCATCTGCCTTTGGATGCCTACAGTATCTGTACCTGGGTAATTTAGATCAGGCAAACAAGAACAAAGGAGGAAAGCAAGTTCAGCAAGGCTGTCCATTAAAAGGACCAGTGTCCTTTCTCATACCTTTTAGCTAGCACTGATCTTGAGAAAATTTCCATTGTTCACTCTGAAGTCATCCTGAAATGTAAATATCATTACAGTTGTTTAAGCAGCCCCTAAAGATATTCTTCAATCACACTCTGTCTTTGAGTACATTTGTATTAAATGTGTTGGTTGTGGTACTGGTGGTCACACCTGGAGTACAGTTTCCAGTTCTGGACTCTGTATTTTAAGAGACCTGAACATATTAGAGAGAATCCAGCAAAAAGGCCACTAAAATGACTGGGGGACTGGAACAACACTCCAATGAGGAAAGGCGCAGAAGCTGGACTGTTTGTCCTGGAGAAGTGTCATGAGGATCTCATAAACGTGTATAAATATCTGAAGGGAGGGTGTAGAGAGGATGGAGCCAGGCTCTTCCCAGTGGTGCCCAATTACAGGACTGGAGACAATGGACACAAAGTGAAACAGAGAAGGTTCCCTCTGAACATTAGGTAACCCTTTGTGAGGATGATGGACTGCTGTCACAGGTTACAGAGATAGGCTGTAGAGTTTCCATCATTGAAGATACTCAGAATCCATTTGAAGGTGATTCTAGACACCCTGCTTGAGCAGGCATGTGGACAAGATGACCTCCAGAGATCTATCCCTTCCAACATCAACCATTTTGTGTTTCTGTGTTCATCTTGGGAAAGACTAAACTCAGGTCTTAAATGTTTGAAAAAAATTCTGAATAAAATTACGGGTGTCCTAGAAGAAAGTCCTTTTTGTCAGGAGGCTTCCAGAAGGTTAGTTTTTGTACTACCAATCTGTTTCTGAACTTTTTTGAAAAAAAAGAGTCAGAATAAACATCAAAGATCACATTGCAAAGAGCAGTGATTCTACAAGGCTTCACTTCCAAATTCTTTATGGGTTCCAAAAGGAAAATGCAGTTTGAATTAATTTGAAAGCTTGCCTGCCAAATGTATATGGAATTCAACTTTTATGGAAAATACATCAGGAGAATATAACTCATGGCTTTAAAAAGATACTAGTAGTCAGACTATCCCATATGAACACAAAAGCTTACCAAATTTTAGATCTATTGAATTTTAAATCATTAAACATACAGGAAATGAAACAGAGTGGAATACTGCAGATTAGCTAAAATCTTTTTAGGTACTTGTTTTACTGAGTACCTCTACTGAGCACACACTGACTTAACTGTAGCTTAGCATTCATATTTCAGTAAGGATGATCTACCTTCACAGTGGCATGTGGATGCAATTTAATAACCTTATATAATGATCTTACATAAAGACCAAAATCTTGGCCATGACTTCCCATTAACAAAGAGATGATTATACTCTAAAGTACTAGGTCACTGGATTCAATTCTGCTTTTACTCAATCTGAGAAGATCACCACTAGTAGATCTATGAGAACAGAGCTAAATGGCTTCACCCACTACACCTTAATAGCCTGAGATGCTCCAGATACCTTTACTCTTAATCACCACCAATCTGCTTTTCCTTTTGTGGTTTATTGTTGAATCTGTAATGAATTTGACATATTACACTGAATCTGGCATGGTATTAAGGAAGTCCTGCAATTGAAAATCAGTAAAAAATTCAGCCTGCTTTCACCCACTTTCGAAGTATAGCAGAAAAATACAATCTCAGATGGTCTGAGAAGTTCCCTGTCTTTCATGGGGAAGTTCACAAGCCTGAACAATGGTGAGCTGGCCTTATCTTAAGCCTTCAAACAAAAGAATTCACAGATCTTGGTCCAGGTTTTTGCAATGAAGAAAGGTAGGTCCCTGTTCATCCATAGTGCATTTAAGAGTATTTCCTTCTACTCTCTCAAATATCTAACATGGCTAAAAGCTATTCCTTCACACAGAATAGTCTAAATAGCACTGCAAGAGCAACACTATGGAACAAAGACAGGAGAATTGTCAGCTATTCCCACAGTCAGCTCTCGACAGTGAACAGGCCAAGATACCTGACTGTATGGAGTTTTGACCCCATCAATGCCTCTCTTCTAGAAATCTTAAGACAAGTTTAGGCAAGCAAGGGTATTTCTAAATAACCCAGAAAACAAATGCAGGTTTTGCTGTGCTTTAGGATTTTGATGCTGTAAGGCATTGCTTGTCAATGTTCTCTCCAGAGTTCTTCGTATAAAAGTGATTCTGATTGAAAGGTGGAAATTATTTGAAAAGTTTGAAAATTGAAAATTGTTTGCAGGACTCTGAGAAATGAGGTTCTAATAAACTCCAGGTATCATGAAATTAAGAGTTATAGCTGCTGAATGATCATTTTCCTGATGAAAATCTCTTTTCTTGTAATCAGAAAGCCTGCTGGGAAAAACATGACAGAATGTAATTTTTCTAAAGAGCTTTTTGAAGTTAAGCACGATATTTCATTTAAATCTATTATTTGATTTCATTAACTAGAATTACACTGAAAAGACTTGTTAGAATAATGGTTACTAACAATGAATGACAACCAAGTCAACTGATTATTACATTTTGAAATGTAATGGTAAATCTTTTTTAAACCATCAAAACAAATTATGGAGTTTTATTAGTCTTAAGCTTTTCCACAAACACTATTTTGAGCAACATGCAATTCATAAGTAAATTATTTTAAACTGTCAAATCTGTGTTGAACACAAAGTCAGTTCCAGTCAGCTGCCTTCTCTATAAAACCCCGGTGGGAGGGCTTGCGAAACATCTTCTGTACCCACAATGGGTACGAAAAATCAGACCCAAAAATTCCCACCTTTTGCTTCTCCTTAGCCCAGAGGATTTCTGATATGCAGAAAGGTGCATATGGAAACCAGAAGTCTGCCTGCATTTACAATTGCTGGACACTGAGCAGTCAGTAACCTTTTCAGCTGCAAGC
This sequence comes from Phaethornis superciliosus, assembly GCA_023637945.1. Classification (NCBI taxonomy): domain Eukaryota; kingdom Metazoa; phylum Chordata; class Aves; order Apodiformes; family Trochilidae; genus Phaethornis; species Phaethornis superciliosus. The sequence goes on along the minus strand of JAJQWJ010000003.1, from coordinate 51,715,576 downwards.
ACATTCATGGCACACACATGTGCCCGACCGTCTGTCACAGGCTGGTTCTCAGCTCTATGCTCTTCAAACAAAGAGATGGAAAAAAGGGGAAAAAATCTGGAATACACAACATAGCAGACTGAATCAAGGGGAAAAATACCCATAAAGGATAGTTGGAAAGGAAGAAGCTCAATGCTTTCCAGACAAAGGAAGACACAAAGCACATGTTTTTATCATTTGTTTCATTTTTGTTTGACTTCTTGTGGTCTATGAGGAAAAAAAAAAAAAAAAAAGCCAGCTATTACTAGTACTTTTATGGTTACAGTTCAAAATGATAAGACCATAGAGTAAGCTGAAAAATGAGCTTGGAGGTTTGTGACCCCATCTGAAGCTGTGAAATACTGGAAAATTACAGCTGTAATACAATATTTCCAGAATGCTAACCTTGCAAATACTTGAATTATTAAAAAAAAAAAAAATGTTGTTTTTTTCTTACACTAGGCTTGCAAAATTGGACAACAAGTTTATAAATTCTTGCAAACACCTTTTTTTTTTTTTTTACTCTAAAACAGCTAATTCCAAGCTGGAGTCTACTGTACCAATCAATAATAATGAAAATTAACTGCAATATTATCGTGACCCATAATAGCAGCTATGTTAATCTCTAAAGCACTTAGGGTCTAGTCAGTAATGCTGCCTTCTATGTCCCTTTTTATGGCACAAAAACAGACATCCACGAGGGCGAAATGTTTGTTTGTTTTCTGCTTTTAAAATCAATTTGGATTATACATGTGTCTTGCACCATCTTTTAACCTAAGGCAAATGTAAATCTGGCACTCAGGAGACTTAGCACCACAGGTACCTGGACATTTTGAAAGGAGTTTATAGTTTCAGTGGACACTGCCAAGTAGGCTGATTGTAGCCTTATGGTGATTGCTGGCTTTTCCCCAACAGACTGCTTTCCTGTGTCAGTCTACTAAACACAGTCTCCATCATTTAGTTTTAAGCACAGGACAATTCATTTTTTACTCAGAATGATGTAGCTATTTTTCATTTAAATTCTAACTTTTTTTCAGTATAATATTTTATACTCTACATTTCTTTACTGAAGATCTGTAAATCTTACTCATTAAAGAACTAAGATGGTCAGTAAGTCCAAAAAAAGTCCTTCAATTTTTTTTTTACCTGTTTCTTCTAAACATGTTCTGCTGAGCTAAGTCTTGATTCTGATCACTTTGAGTAAATGAATTTAAAGGTTTTTGACCACTGTTCCACTCCAAAGTTTCTTGCAGGCAACCAATGCAGATATATGGGAATGCTACATTTTTTTCCATTTTTTTCTGTCAATGAACTGCAGATCCCTTATGTTGTCTTTGCAGACTTCAAGGTGTCCACACAAGCCTCCACTCTAGGATTCATTTAGTGCCACTAATTTGACTGAAGTTTGCCTCTGCACTTCTGTGCTTTGCATATACTGGTGTTATTACAATAGTCTGAGTGCTAAAGTCTGTCTTCCTGTTCTTAGAGGAGATAAATTCTCAGAGGTCAGAGATAAGACCTTGATGGCTGATGTATCCTCTTTCTTGTACAGCCAGGGGCAAGTTTAGCTGAGCCTATAAAAATACCTAATGCAAGGCATCCTCTTAAAAAAAAAATAATGATTCTACCTCAATTTTTCTCAAAATAGTTATTCTGGAAATTACTCACTTATTGTAACAAAAAGTGAATTATTTTCCTAACAGAAGAAACAGGTTTTTCACCCTTTACTCAGCTTAACAACAAAGAAACATATTCAATAATATTGTTTATTTAACATTTCACTCTCATGGATGACTGGTTTTGTGCCATAGAAAGAGACATAGAAGGTAGCATTACTGACTAGACCCTAAGTGCTTTAGAGATTAACGTAGTTGCTATTATGGATCACAATAATATTGCAGTTAATTTTCATTATTATTGCTTTGTACAGCATAGGAAATCATCATTCTTCTCTGTTCATAAGCAAACACAGCCCTGACTGTTTTTCACTGCTGTCAGGCTTAAATATTCCAGCTGTTAGAAGAACAAGGTGTCACAAAAAAATTTTATCTTTGACTTCATGCAAGAAAATACCAAATGTCAGTATAGTTGTCTGTTGCATTATCATACAGCATATGGGGATCACATCCATCTCTGACTTCTACCAGACCCTGCCTCAGCATGTAGAGGTGAAGCTGGGAACAATGCTCTGTGAACAAGTGATTTTCCAATGTCTGCCTGTTGGACCACAGCTCTGAAGAAAGTCTGGTCAGATTCAAACACAATTGGAAATGAAAAAGACAGTGGCATACATTTTTTTCTGCATCCAATTCAAAACCAGAAAAAAAAATATATTCCTGTGTATGTAGCATATTTTAAGCCACTTACAATAGAAGTAAAGGAATCAGAGCATGGAGATAGACAGGAACATGACTAGAATGACTTTGTATTTAAAAGTAAGGGTATTTACCCTGCTGGTGAATGATGTAGGGCTGATGGCCACCTTTTTCCCAGAGTTTTCAAAATAACTTTCCCTTCATTTCAGGAAAATGAACTTATATATATTCTTGTTTTCCATCTTTCCCATCAACGATGTATAAAATATTGCACTTTGTATAAAATGCTTAAAAGTATTCATTACACAATGATTTGCCATTAAGAGTCTCCTGTTTATATCTTGTGTAATGAGTATTCTATTCTTTTCACCAAAGTGGAAAAGCTTCATCAGAATAGCTTGAAAGACATCTACCCCACCACAGTCCCACAGGCCATGTTTCAAATCCTGAATGAATGCACTAACCAGCTAGTTTATTGGAGGAGTTTTCTCCCTCTAAACAACCCTTAAAAATATTTTCTTTCTAAATCTATTTATTTGTTAAATTTAATGTTTGTCAAAATCTAAGGGGAATGATCATTTTAGATCCACTAGTGGAATTTTGAAATCACAACTAAGGTTTAATTTTTTGCATTCTGGAGGGGGAGGGGTGTTTTGTTTTTTTTAAGAAAGTCTCCTCTCAATCTAGATCCACTAAATCATCATTATTTCAGTTATGGCAGTCCTGCCCATAGCTCACTTGCACTGGTAGCTGTACTCCAGCATCAAAAAAATCCCCTTGGCCTTTGGACCTATAAACTAAAAATATTTTGTCTCATGATCTGATGAGAATAAAAATCCCTAGGAACAGTATAGGATGAAGAGTGGTGCCAGTGAGACATACTCTTTTGAAGGATAGATCAATGAAAGACTCAAGTCAGAATATCTGTTATTCAAAGAATCTTAACTGAATATTGATTTTAACCTAAAAATCAAAACCCGACTTTAGATGATATATGTGCAAGTGACTTAATGTGGCTTTTGGGCTGGAATAAGGAAGTTTTTTTGTTACACAATGGTGGCTAGAGGGCTCGCGACCCTACTGTGTGACATACACAGGTTCACTCTAAAATGTGTAACCATTGCTCTGCAGGACCTGGCATCTAAGAAGCCAGGAGGCAGGAACTGAGCACAGATCTCCTGCATGGCAATCTAATAGCCTACCAACTAGTTCACAGTGTCCCATTTTGATGTCTATTCCTTATCTTCATAGCAGAACAAAACAAAACAAAATAAAAAAACAAAGAAAAAAAAAAGAAGGAAAAAAAAAAAGCTACACTACAGCAGGACACTTTAATCATATTGTCTGCAATGCCAGACATAATTGCAAAATACTGTGGTGATGGTATAATGCATATGATCCACATAACTGAGAAAACACCAGAGTGAAAAGTAACTGGTGGTAGCCATGTGTGGGCAGTTTTTTTGCCATAGTGATAAGAGTGATTTCACTGATTCATCAGATTTAGACTACTGGTATATGGGAATCTGAGCCTTGGGATGCAGTTAAAGACTGTTTGTTTACTGGATTTACAGAGACTGAAAGGTCAAGTCCAAGCTCTAAATGATTTTCAGTTTCTTAACAGCAGTAGAAGGCAAATGCAGCAGTAGGTACGCTAAGCAAATTTTTAAAATGGCTAAAACCACCAGCGGGTAACTCTTGGAGGAAGTCAGTGAGATTTTTGCTCTTAAATTAATCCAACTAACTCTCTTGACAATTTGATCAAATTAGCTCTGTTTTTTTAACTTACAGTGGACCAGTGGCCTGAAATACTTATTTAGTTAAGTAATTACTTAACAGAACAATTATTTAATTTCTGAACATTAATATTAATGGCCAAATAATAAGAGATACATAAATAAATTTTCAACTAGGTTTCTCAACTAGGAACTTGGACCAGTTTAACCCTATATGTGATTTGTTCAGTTTGTATACTTCAAGTATTTCTGGTCATTAACATTTTTACTTATAAAGTCTATGAATTTTCACCAAGGAAATGCACTCAATCCAAACAGAAACTACTTGTAATAATACTGTTGCAGTAGTTTAAGAAACTTGAAATCATTTTTTTGTGTAAATCAGAAACCCAAGATATATTTGGAGGTAGAGGTGGTTCAGGCCACTTGTGTTTTCCTGAATTACTCCCACCAGAGCAATGAAATCAGTATAAAAATGGGGAGAACAAACCTTCCAAAGGAACAGAAAGGAAACCAGTCCTTTTGTTTTCCACTTAAAGTCTGCCTTTAGACAGCTCAAGCCCTCAGTTTTTTAAAGCTTTTGTGTGTGGGGGGGGGTTTGGTTTGTTTTGTTGTTCTCTTATCATAAGTAATGTACATCTTTAAATTTTAAAGATATTTGCTGTATGTAGTCCAACTAATAAGTAACAATAGCACAATATATTTTAATTTACATTAGATGTCTGTAGAACACCTCCCTTTCATTTAACTACTTTTTGATAAGGCATACCCTCAGATTCCTCTTCTTCAAGTCTTAACTAAGGTAATTGTGTTAATCTTTATCCTGATACTTTTACTCTGTTCAGTTTAACACTATCCAGCATAATTCTCCTGGCATAGCCAACTAGCTACCATAATAGAATAATGTATCAAGGACACCAGCTCCAAGTATGCAGTGTGTTTTTGCTGTTGACAGCTGCTTCAGTTCCACAGAGAAATGAGAACAGATCGAATATTTTCATCTGAAGATAGAAACATAGCAAATAGCAATGCAGTGTTGTCATTTTGAGGTAAAAGGTAGCAGTCTGTTATTGTGATCAGAGCTATTTAAAGACTGATTTCAAATTAGCTTTGCAGTCACAATGTGTAAATATTTAATTTTTTTTTTTTTCTAAGTGAACATGAACCAGTTCCTTGAGTGAAAACAGAATGTGTCTGAATTGAATTGAATATACTTCTGCATAAAAATGATGGTTTCTTTCACAGGAAAAACATATCAAAAGTAATGTATCCGATGGAACTCCAGTCTTGACAGATGTAGATAAATAGAAGTTGAAATGCTGTGCTAGTGTTTGTCACTGGAAACATAATGCAGAAGTTAGGTCAAGATATATTATAAATTTAGTACAGTTTTAAATATAATACCCAAACTTGAGAATTCGTTCCAACTAAGTAACACACTTTTTTCTTGAGAGCCTTCTTTGTTTTTCAACTCTAACTTCAGCCCATGCACTCCAGCTATGAATGCTGTGATGAAGGAATTAGGAATATGTGTGCACCTCACATCATTCTGGTATAGATACCAGAAAACCACATGCTACATTCTAGGCCCTCCATCTGAACTTTTTACTGAGATGTAGTCTTGTAGAAAATCAAAAGGTGCAGGGCCTATTCATTACTCCTTTGATTAAGAAGTGCAATTAAGTCAACATGGCTTTCTTGTCCATTTTCCTATTTCTCTTTCTTACCACTCACTGCTCGTATTTAACCTTCATCAGCCCATGTTGGTTTTCCTAAGTTTAGCAGAGATTTTTCATGAAGAAACAAACAGTATTTGATCCCAGACATCAAATTAAATTATCAGTGTAAATAAACTGCTCTCAGATGAGTCACCTTCTACTTCCAGTAAGACTGCATCCAAACTCTGTATGTCTGCTGCCCGACAAGTAAATTATCTCAGTACAGCTTAAATTCTGCTCACGTGATGGAGGAAAGAAAATGGGCAGCTTTGTTCGCTTTTGGGTGGACTCGGGTGAACACCCTGTTACATTTCCAATCTACAGAAGCTGTTTTCACCTTCCCTGGTGTTACTCCTCCGTGGAGTCAAAAGACACTCAGTTCTCTGCACCCAGCAGAGAAGACCAATGCTGCTCTACATATGGACTGCAGAGGAGGAAGGGAAGAAGGGAGTAAGGGAGGGAGGGAGAGAGAAGCTTTGTGCCTTCCCTGCTTCTTCTCCCTCACCCCAGCCTTGTGCTCCAGCCAGATGAAAGGAGACCCCAAGCAGTTACATGTATGGACTTAAAAATTACAAGACAGAAAGTGGATGGTCCCTTTTTTTTCTCCTCCTGTATATGGAACTCCCATTGGCTTTCCTGGCTCTATAGACTGATGAGCAACAGGTCAGAGGAGATGGAAGGGCTTATTACCTGCCAACCCCAGAGTTCAGGATGTGTTGTTTCTCCTGCAGCAGTTGATGACACCCTAACACCTTAGCAGCACTGGAGCTGCATTCCTACGCTGTAACAGGGGAAGCAGGACCAAGGGCCTGAACTAAGGTCTTGGCAGGTAAGTGAAGGAGCAACCAATATCAAACAACTTTGTTTGAAAGTGTACGTCTTTGTAATGTTTAAGTCTTAATATGTGCTCTGCTTTACCTGGAAACTTAAACTTCTTGTTTACAGAGGAGAATTTGAGATCACCTCTTAACTCAGACAAATGTTTGGAAAAAAATGCTGAAGAAACTTGTAAATACAGAGGGTCTAGAAAGAAAGGTTATTTGTGCTAAAATTGTCTCGACGCTGGGATTTTGTCTTAGAGCTCAGGAGAAATTATTCGGATTAGTGGGGGAGGGAGAAGCCTTATGCTACCTATGAAGCTTTGTATATCACCACTTAGGATGACTGAGAGCATCACTGTATGGTGAATACTCAACATTCAAAATACGAGCTCTCTTGGGATTGGGAGGGTTTTGGTTTTGTTTTGGTTTTTTTTTGTTGTTTTTTTTTTTTGCTTTTTTTCTCTTAATTGAACATATAGGGAATACCTCGTAAAGGGAACTCTCTATCTCTTTATTACATTCCACTTCTTAAGTATAAGAGACAGGTTTCCTATATGAATACTTATATCATTCAAAATGTGCTTTATTTCAGTAGTTACCAGGAACTGTGTTTTCTCTGGAAATACCAGAACATTCGTAGAGAGCACGCACAGAGGAAGTTGCTACCACTAAAGTAAATCTAATTAAAAAGATATTTACAGAAAAATAAGTGATGCTAGTTACCAACTAAAAAAAAAAAAAAAAAAAAAGTAAAATAATAACATCCTTATATAAAGAAAGTCTTTAATTTCCTTGCTTTTGGTAATATGAGGGTAATGGATGCCTTTCTTTTGAGAAAGCCAGTAAGTTCTACTCTTTGGAATTCAAAACAAATTTAGGTATGAGGAGGAAATCGGAAGGAGCTGCCACGCACTAAGTTCTGTATCTGAGCCATATACTGCCACCGTATCCTGGAGAGAAAAAAGGGAATGTTCAGAAAGAATGAACAACCATCCAGAACTGGAGGGGTACCAACGCCTCATTGGTGTCCAATTCAGATATTCTTATCCCCACTACCCTTACTACCCTTGCTGTTACTTATATTCTCAATTTACTAAGTGAAATCACTCCAAAAGTGACCTCTAAGTTTGTGTCCATCTTTCAGGGATAAACTGTGAGCTTGTAAAAAATAACACATGCTAATAATAGCTGTTAATTAATATTAATCACAATTAAGGGGAAAAATTATTATAAAAAATTTCTCTCACAAACTTTGGGGGTACATTTGGAAAATTACATAGGTTTATATCGTTTTGCATTACTGTAGTCATTGTTCTAAATTGACTTTCTCTAGACAAAATAAAGTGTTGTACTACATTGCAGCCTCACTGTTAGGAATGAAGATAGAGGAGACAATGCAGGAAGGCCAACACATACGACCAAAATGGAGAGTATCCAAGTCATAGAAGAATGGTAAGTTGTTGAACTCTTGTCTAGTAAATGTTTTTGATTTGCCTATAACTATTATCAAGAAATGCTTTGGGGTTTATGCTTCAGGAATGTCATTTTAATTTCTTTTCTCAAAATAATACCTGTGCAAAAGGAAGAAAACTCTTTCCTGACAATGAAATGCCAGCAGACATTCATAAGTCAGGCTTATGAATTTTTTTATTTGAGTGGAGTAACCATCCAGAGGAATGGGAGGTGCATGGATGGTTCCATAGACCTACAGGAATACGTCTCTGCTACCTGTGGGATCTTCTCTATCCAGACAAGAAAAATAACTGGCACAAGTTTACTTCACAGTGAGATTTTTAACATGGCCACCTTTCATAAAGTGGCTTGGACTATGGTATCACTGGAATTAACCAAGGAAACACACACCTTGAAAAATGGACTGACATGCACTAGAAGTCTGAGCTTCTATTTCTGTCTAAAGTTTGGGCCCATGTTTACTGTGTTGTAAAAAATGCTAATACATCAGTGGCCTTGAGAGCTCTAATCCCATAAAAAGTAAATCAAAACTTAGCTCTAGAGAAGATGATTGGTGGTAAAAGAAACCCAATGTGTTGTCTTCATTGCTACTCATGTCAGTTATAAGAGGACAATGTCAGAAATTTCCACAAAATACTATAGTGAAGAAACCTTCCCACTAGACAACAAGAGAGCACAGCTTGCTTGTCAGCTCCATCCACCTCAGCAGGTTCCTTTCACTCTCATCAGAGAGGACTTTAAAACTTCAAATATGTGTGTTTATACTTTTTGGTTCAGATTGCAATTATTTTGCTGATACTTTAAATGTTAAACACTTTCTCGTTTATTCAATGTTTTGGACTGCTGAAAAGCTGTCACAAATAGGTTCCCATCATCCCATCTGCCTTGCATACAGAGTAGTTAATAAATGGACTTGAAGAGAAATCATATGGACAAACATCAGTTATGTAACATGATTCACAGAAACTATTAGCAACACCTAGTAAAGCTCTTGTGTATCAGGAAGGAGAGGGTAAGCACTCAGAATTAATTTTGAAACAGTTTTTAATTGTTGTGAAGTAAGTTGGAGTATTACATTCTCAAGCTCCTTATTGGCATATTAATGGATTAGTGATGCAAGTTTGTCTTCTGATCCTTTATCCAGTGCATCCACTGTTACAAGCCACAAATAGTTTCCTTCAGAAAATGGGAAGAAGGCCTTTTTCCAGTTTCTTCTCTCTCCAGTTTTTCCAGCAACATCCATCACATCTCATGCCAATAGATCATCATTCAGGTCAATAACACTAAACAGAGGGAAGCTTAGCAACCCCTAGGTACAAGCAGAGAGAAATATGCTAATTTAAAAGCTCTCTGAATTACTATTTTGTTGAGCCTCATTAGTATGCTCTTGGCTGCCAAGAGCCTTTGGTTTTTCTTGTCCTTGGAGAAAATCTTGTGGCAGCCAGTGATTGGCCAAACACCATCAGAAGCAGGCAGGGACATCAGGTGTCATCTAAACCCCATATGAAACAGTCCATCACCAGCTCCCTGGAATCACATCTCTTTTAACTGCTGTGGGGTTTTGTCTTTGAGCCTGATAGCTAAGAACACTAGTAGAAAACTTGCAGAAAGCCATGTGCATTGCATGTCCCATAACATTAAACATGCTTAGTGAGTTATTGAGATAATGCATGCACAAGTGAAGAGTGAACAAATTTCCCCTGTCATTGCTGAAGCCTTGTTGCATCCAGTTTTCACTCTGAACTAAAGCGCAGTTGAAAGAATTTTTTCATGAATGTATGAAAACACTGTTACAAAAATAGAAGCATATTTGTAATGATACTTTGCTTTTGTAGCCAAAACCCTACTGCAGATGAAATTTTGTCTTGGGCTCAGAATTTTGACAAGATGATGAAAACACCAGCTGGGAGGAACCTTTTCAGAGAGTTTCTTCGAACAGAGTATAGTGAGGAGAACCTGCTTTTCTGGCTTGCATGTGAAGATCTAAAGAAGGAACAGAACAAGAAGGTTATTGAAGAAAAAGCAAGACTTATATATGAAGATTACATTTCTATACTATCACCAAAAGAGGTAAAGCTATAAACGTTATGTCTTCTGTTATTCCAGAGCAGAAATGTTATATCCTGGGTTGCCAGATGGGGGTCTGAAAGTCTGCCTGATTTGCCAGATTAAAGTTTTAGTATGAACATAAAATCAGGAAAGGTAGGGACAGGAAAGGTAGGGAGACAGGTGCTGGGGCATTTACCTTCACTGTCCACACCACCTCAAAGCTCTTGATAATACTCAAGAAACTCCAGTAAGAGAAGGATGACAAATGAGTATGTTTCTTTAGTAATGCTATATGACTGCCAGAGAGAGGAAGTAAGTAATGCAAATGGATTTCTGGAGAAAAGGCATCAAAATCAAGAAATTTAAATCAGAATTATTACAGATTTATCTGATGCAGCAGCTGTCTGGGAGAAAATCCAAATTTGCACTGATTATTCCTATGTAAGAGTCCAAGAATGGAGACCATATATTTTCTCTAATGAAAGGTAAGATAATATTGAGGAAGTTATAAAAGACAAGTATAAACACATTCTGAAATTATCTCCACCTGTAATAAAACATCCCCTATCAAACAATTTTTTGGAATGAAGAGATGGATAAATCAATAAGCACTATCAAAGAGTCTCCTTTAGGCCATGTCATGCACCTTCAGCTTCTTTGCCTTGTCTCTGACATCTTACTTTCTCTGTGTTATGCTAATTCATGCTCACTGTGGACCTTGCTTCCTATATTTAACTTCTGCACTGCATTCGGTAATAATTTGTAACTTAATTCCTATGAAGCTCCACTACCTTCTCATTTGCCACAGTGTAGGCTTCTGCTTTTGAGTGAGATAGCTGCTGGCACAACAAGCTAATAATAACTGCAATACAATACAATATGATGTGATATGATTTAGGATACAATATGACAGTATAATACAGCATAATACCTTTAGTACACATATATGTGCTTAATGCTCAGATATTTTTTTAAGATATTAAAATTCAAACACTAAGTAACTGTTGTTTGACTTAGAGTTTAACACAACTACTCACATATTTGATGCACTGGACATATGTGGATATCATTAATTCCATTGCTCCTGCTCCTACGGGAAACCTAAAGCAAATGAGAACTTTTTGTAACTTTTTAGATTAGTCCAGGAGCTGAAAAGTTCTTATTCATCCAGGCATCCCATTCCAGATGCTATCTTTTGCCATAAGAACTTAAATATTTAGCATCACTTGTTCAGTGATGAACTTACTGAGGCAAAAAAGGTCCTGATGTTCTAAACAGATATTTTGTTTTCCTCTGTTTAGCAAGGAAATACCTTTAGTAATGCCAACTAGTTTTGCCACCTGACTTTAGTAAGTCACTGAAAAACTACAATGTAAATTAATAGCTCCCTAATTAAGGTTTTTTTTCATTCTTTAAGTGCAATTGGCACAAAAGCCCACCAACCTGCCAAACTTAAGCTTTTTATTCCAGCTGTTATATTTGAAAATGGAGAACCAATTAGGTAGCTGCACTGTTTTTGCTACAGTATGTGCATGGGTGTCAGGGGAAATTATTGCTTAATTCTTAGCGTGTCACTTCTGTGCTACAGAAATGAGGTGGTCTGGGATTGAAATCTATTCAAATAAATTCTGGAGATGCATGGCTGCAACACTGCTTCTCAAAACTACCATAAAACCACACCCCTGCATGGCCTTGTGTCTCAAAGCTGGCAGGAAAATCCCACCTGTAAGTGCAGCATATAGCAGGAACCCTGCTACGCCCTGGGGTTCTCCACTCTTGGGTGGAAAGTGTGCAACAAGCAGGCTTAAGGGAAGTTCTGCAGAGACAGTGTACTTGAATAATAGGTACAGTTTGCTAACATGAACAGGCAACAGGCTATTTGCAGTTAGGCTACATTGTAGTTGTGCCTTGTGACAGATCAACTAACTGCAAATCTTGGAGGAGAAAGTTTGCCAGCTGTGGCAGTAACATCCTCCAATATGCCAACAAACCAACAATGTCAGGTTCTACAGCTGGTACTGAAGATATTATGAAAATGTGTATTTACTCCTCAGTACTGTACGACACTGCACCACACCACTGTGTTTCACCAGCTATACAAATACACGAGCTCACACATCCCCTCATGTTCTGAGTTTTTGCCTCAGTGTCCTTCACATCTCTGTGCACCTATCTCTGTACATGGAGCTTTCCAGGACTGAACTCATTCCTTCAGACAATATGAATATCTGCTTATAAGGTTGCAGAGTTGTGGGGTCAGATTGCAACCTAGTATAAAGCACAGTAGCTTAAGTGATCTCTCAGTTAACTGATTTCTCTATTGAGTTTTTCAGCTTTTCTCTTCCTATCTGAGCAAACCCTTGCTGACCACACTGGGCTTCCCTGGTACTGCCATATTTTTTTTTTTCTTAATCCAGAAGGCATTATTTTTCCTGGGTTTAGAGCATTTTGTGGATAAGCTGTACATGCACTCAAATTTCTAAATTATATTCTAAAATCATCTGTGCATTCATCCCAGGCGTAATATGCCCTTTTCTACCTAAGCAGAGGAGTTCATTACAAATGCAAAGTAAATGAGAAGCTAAAATTAAAACTTGCTAACAATGTGGACATATGATATCCAGAAAATATAAATTACCAGATGTTGAAGAGTCTTCAAAAGACAAAAAATATCTGAAATGTTAATATTAACATGATAAAAATGCAAACAAACTGGGTAAATTGTGAGTAACAATTGTAGTGCCTGAAAAAACAGGAAGAAAATCTGTAGAACAGCCAGATGATCGTAGTGAATAGAAAGAATCTGAAGATTTCACCACAAATGGTCAGGACATTTTGGTGCTCTGAATGAGAGCCATTCAACATTCATTTCAGAGAAGTAATTTAAAATATGTAAAAATATATATTTTTTTTTTAATGTTAACTAACATATCTGGGAAAATCCAGGTTGCTGCAGAGCTTTATTTAGTTTCATTGCATTTATTCTGTTCCATGGCTGCATTTCATCCTACAGATCTTAAATACTTAAGATCTTACCTAAGTATATCAAAGCTGAAAGAGAGTTAGCAGTCTCCATCTGCAGCAGCATAGCAGTTCTGAAAGAACAAGTGGGGTCTGGAGAACAGGTCTTATGAGGAAAGGCTGAAGGAACTGGGTCTGTTCAGCCTGGAGAAGAGGAGGTTGAGCCCTTATTGCTCTCTACAACTACCTGAGAGGAGATTGTAGTGGGGCAGGTGTTGGCTTCCTCCCCCTAGATACTAGCGATAGGATAAGAGGCAATGGGTTCAAGTTGTGCCAAGGGAGGTTCAGGTTGGATATGGGGAAAAATTTCTTCACTGAAAGAGTGGTGAAGCCAGGTTGCCCAGGGAGATGGTGGAGTTGCCAGTCCTGGGGCTAGGGGTGTGTGTTAAAAAAAAGAGGTAGATGTGGTGCTTTGGGAGATGACTTAGTGGTTAAGATGGTGTAGGACTGATGGTGGGACTCAGTGATCGTGAAGGTCCTGTCTAACCATGATGATTCTAAGCACAGATGGTTGCTTGAATAAACTGATAAACTTGTCATGCTCAATAGAGCCCTGAGAAACAAAGATACCTATTAGCAGCCTTTCCAGTATTACTGTTTAATATTAGTCTGTTCTCATCTTCTTCAGGTTAGTCTTGATTCCCGGGTGAGAGAAGTGATCAACAGAAACCTGTTGGATCCTAGCCCTCACATGTATGAAGATGCCCAACTCCAGATATACACCCTAATGCACAGAGACTCTTTTCCAAGGTTTTTGAACTCTCAGATTTATAAGTCCCTTGTTGAAAGTATTACAGGCTCTACTTCTGAAACTTAATTTAAATTTTCAAACAAAATAACTTGATTTTTTCTTTTTTTTCTTTTTTTTTTTTTTTGGTGGGTGGGATGGAAGAAAAGTAGTTTAATAACATCTGGAGCTGGGTTCCTGGAGAACTACAGTTTAGCACTACTCAGGCTACTGTGAAGAAAACAAATACATATGGTCTCTGTCTACATTTTTACCAAGGTCCTCCTTGCTCAAGATGGCGTGGGAGGGGAACAATGGATTTGCCAAAATGCATTTGTTTCACACTCCTTTCACCCTACCACAGACAAGATTGCAATGATGTATTTGTAGTTTTATGAACAGTCTCCTTGTGTATCCTCACACTGCATGTGCAAGGTAAAAACTGCTTCACTAATCACTTAGTTGTTGCAATATTTAATCCAATAACATAAATTATATCTGTATTTAAGAACTTTTTATGTGCAATACAGTCTTATGGTACATAGAAACAACTGCAGCAAACCAGAAAGAGGCTTGCATTTTTAACATCACTAACTGAAAAAAAAGCCAATTTTTAAGGTGTAGCATTACTCAACATGCTCTACTGAGTACAATACACTGACTTTTTGAAGCCAATATTTCTGTACAGAAAAAAAGAGCTATTTATCACTGTTTATTTAAAATAAATCAAGTGGAGGATTCCTCTGGTTGTTCACTGCCAAAACTGTGGCATTTTCATTACAGTTTGCAATGTCAAAAAAAAAAAAAAAAAAAAAAGCAAAAAAAAGCACAAACCACTTAAAGGGATCTGTACCTGGGTGACACAACCTATGCGCTGATATTGTTTAATTGTTAAAAGAACAAAGATTTTCAATGTACATTTCAGATGTCAGATACTGTAATTGATTTATTAAAGACTGGCTATCCAGTTCTAACACTGTTGTATAATGTTATGTACTTCAGCAAAAAAACAAAAACAAACAGAAAAAAAACAACAAAAAGCTTGATAATTTAGTTTTTTTAATAAAGAAATTTAATAAAAGATTGCCTACATGTAGCATTTTAGAGCATTTTAGAACATTTTGATGAGCTGCATCTGTCCTGTAAGATTTTTTTCTTGAAAGCTAAATCCAGTAAAAAATGTTTTTAAACAAAGTAATGTTTTACAAGGTGGCAGGTTAAAGAAGATTGATCTTAGCTTCTAGCCTCATTGATTTTGAGTAACTCCTTGAAAACAAGGGGTTTGACGATAACTATGAAACCAAACTTCAAGGGCTCCTAAACCTGCAGTCCTTACCCAAGTAAAAAAAATGCCAATGGATTCACAATGGGCATTTTTCCTGGGTACTGCACTGAGCCCTTAATCAGAGCTAAGGCAGCACAGAACTCCCATCACTTGGCTGCTATGGTGTTTTTAATATGTTTGCTTGGCCTTTTTATCACAAAATGTCCAATTCTAGGATGCATTTTGATGTTTAAAGAGACAGTGACTGGGAACTTAGAAAAACCCATCTTCACACTTACCATATACAAGCAAAATGAGCACTAGCATTCCTCGCAGACTTCTAAAGGTTTACCAAGAAATGGCTTTGAGTACTTGTTAAATATATATATATATATGAATGCATGTGTGTATATATATATTTAATACTGACATCTCTGGTCTTATACTAAGACTGAAGAGGCAAAGTTCTTCTCACTTACACCGAGCATGGCGTAAGCCTGTTGCTTGTGATGGGATGGGAAGGTCTGGTCTGGCAGCTGTGTCCTTCAGCAGAATCCAGCCCCCAGCTTGGCTCCATCCGCCTGGTTACTCCCCTTAGGGGCTACACCTGGCAGGGATTACTTACTCCCCTTAGGGGTTACTCCTGGCAGGGATTACTTACTCCCCTTAGGGGTTACTCCCCGCAGGCACCCTCGGTGCTGGCTCTGGCTGGAGCCGCTGCAGCATCCGAGGTGGGTCAGCTGCTACACGGTAACTGCTAGGATGCAGGTCTTGGTTTGTCTTATTTTTTTCCTTTGTTTTTCTACCTCTCATTTTTTTTTTTTAATTTATTGAACATGCTTCAGATAGCAAGCCTGGGGAATTTTTTAATCATTCTTTTTACTTGAAACCTGTGTGCTTTTTTTGGAGATATATATATATGAACAATTTAAAGAACTGTTTCTAAAACTCATTTGGTTTTGTAATTTATATAGAATTCAGGAGATGATTAAAAGGGCTATTCTCTATTCCCTATGCAAATATTTTAACTGTCGTAGTGTTTGACAAAATGGGATCTAAAAAGAAATTTGCAAAGTGGAAAACAAATCTGTTTACAGTGGCGTTGCTGACTATCCTACCATATTCAGCACTTTTAAATATTGTTATTTATAAAAATGTAGTTTAAAATGCAAGACAAAATATTTATAAATGTTTCTTTTAATAAATACCTGTTTCGTCTGAAAGTGTTACTGTGTTATGACAACTTTATTCATGTTGGTTAGATACTTACCACTATGAATAAAATATTCAATTACTATACTGATAGAATAATATCTATGATGTTTACAAATCTTGAGGGGGCAAAATTCAGTGAGAAAGGACTGCTTCCTTCTACTGTGAAATACTGTTAGGAAAAAATGAATTTTTCTGGCTTTTTTCTTAATTGGAATTTAACTATGGTCCTACATATGTCTAGAATAATTTGATTACAGTTCTATTTACTGTAGTACTAAACATACACAGGATCATATTTGTATATATTTACATAGTGTAATTTCTAGTTTGTTGGTGTTTGAGGCACAATACATTTAGTCAACACATCTACACATTGTTATGTGTATGAGACAAAACTGCATGCATAAGTCTTTAAAAATGTAGACTTGAATATTCTTAATGTTACTATTTGATGGTGACCTGCTAGTCATAAGCTATCTTTATAAGATATTTCACACAGGTAGAAGTCCTTGTCAACACAGACAAGTCATCCTTTCAGTGACAGTTTTAAAGCTAAATGTGTGGGCCCTAAAATCCTATCTTGATTTCTAGCATAAGATTCCAAAGTCTGTGTCTGGAAACTGTTACATCATTTTGAAAAATATTACACCATTCTTCAGTGTAATACTGCAATGAAATCACGTTCAAAATTTCTTGTCTTAAATCCTCTATTTGGAGGGATTTAAAAATTGAACATAACTTGAAGTTTCTTTCTTGGAGCAAATGCTCACACTAAAATGTTCAATATACATTGCAAGTAGCAGTTTGGGTTTCCCAATTTTTTTTTACTGAAAAAAATGGGTACTGTCCTAAAGGACAATTCATAACATGATCTCATTGCCTATCACACGGTTCTTTGAACACAAGCTGTAAAACAGTCAAACTATTAAACTGATTTATTGTGCATGCAGTGTACAATACACTTTGAAAAACTGCCTAAATACACTTATTCTATAGCCTGGAATAAAATAATTATGTATTTAACTTGTATTTCAGTTTTTCATGAGAATGTATATAGCAAGTGCACTACAGAAAATGACTTAACGTTTTTGTCACTTTTGCCCAGTGTTTAATCTTTCCTGTCAAATAGACCCTAATGCCAAATAGCTACAAAATAAGCAGAGCGCTTGTGCACACCTCAACCTCTGCGTTTCGAAGAAACAATATATATTGTATTACATGAGTTCAACTTAGCTGTTAACAGTCAACTTTCGCATAACTGAGCTGAAGGTAGTTTGAGATACCCAAGGAAAAAAACAAACCCACAAAAAGTATCAAGAGTATTTAAATTAGACTCAAGACACATATGGTGGGAAGGAGACTAAAGGGATGATGGAGAAAAAATGGGTCGGTGACACAGGTGTCTGGGCTGCATGTTAAGCAGCAGAAGTCAGACAGCACAGTACTGTGGAAATATGGCCATTTCACTTCTAAGTCCACAGCCTGTCCACAACTCACTAGAGCATCTGTGGAGTACATATAACCTGTCTGGAGGACAAACCAGAGTTTAGCTACTAATAGCTGTTTTAAATTAAAAGCAGGCTCAAGTGTCTTCTAGGCTGTAGCCTAAATCAAGGACCTAGGAGAGACCTACCTTCCACCTTAAACAGCCAGGGTTTCAGATGCTCCCCTGGGCAGAAAATTCAATCACAAGGAGCATCTCTATCTAAAACAGGTGGGGGGCTCTTTTGGTGGGAGCAGCTTGCTGGATTTACCATGCCATGAGCCTACTCTGGAACCAGCAGCTTCCATGTGCAGTAAGAGCTTGCAAAAGCCACTTACCCTAAGTATTCTACAACACCAATACAAAAGCAATCAAAGCTGATACAAGAAAGTTTCCACGCTACAAGGAGTAAAGCTAACACCACTAAAATATCTGTGAGCCTGCTCCTGGCAGCATTAACCCAGCCTCCTACAGCCTAAGCCATTATGAAATCTAACAAAGCAAAAGCGTAAGGTTGCACAAAGACAAACATCTGCAATGTCTGCTCCAAGTTGATCTGAACTATGTCTAACTATCAGCTTCAGAAGGCTATTCTTCTCAGCCCATAATGCTGTTAGTTTTGGAGAGACCCAAGACTAGCACTGTAGCACATCCTGGCTCATCGCTGCAGTGTCAGAGATCCAGTCCTAACAAGTAACAATACCCTTAATATGTTTGCAATGACAAAACATCAGCCCCATTCACATAGCTCCTCAATATTCTGCCATCTGTAGAAGTGCCATTTGTGGGAAGAGACCACAGCAATAATGGTGCCAAAATCAGCTGGATAAAAGCTGACATAAATGTTGTCTGCATATAACTTTAACATAACAGACACCAGATTCTGGCCCTTCCCTTACTCATAAACTCACTTCAGTTTAAAACAGGGACATAATTCAGGTGATCCAAAGGCTGATCATCAATACTTTACTCACACTATCTTTTTTCTTCCCAAAAGCTTTACATTAAATTACCCTCTTAGTGTAAATTTGCTTTGCGTACTTCTTTCAAAAGCAGGGTTCACACAGCCATTAAGACTCGCATAATTTCTTTCATTGTTACAGAACACCAGAAAATCTGATCTATTAACTTCATTAATTTTGTAATTTTTCCTTTACCCTTTAGAAAGAAGGTATCAAGAATCTTCATGGGCAGGCAGCAGTGAGTACAAGGGAGGCTGCTGCTGGGTGAGATTTCTTAAGGAATGGATCAGACTGTTTATTAGCACCAGGCTAGCCACATAGACTGTACCCCCTCCAAAAAGCTCTTTGAGTGTGATTTTACTTATAAATTATTGCTACAGTGTATTTAGCCGATAAACTTTATTCAAAGTGGTGCATTTACAGTCATAGGAAAACATCTGTATCCAACCACACATTTTAACGTCTAATATACTGAATAAGAAATTCTCACATTGAGTGTATTGCCTGTGGATTTCCACAGTGGAACAGAACTTTCAAGTTTTCATTTCTGACTATCAAAATTACTTAGGTCTGTAAGCATTACTCTTGCTTTTGGTTTTACACTTATTAAAATAATAATTCACTAATGTGTCATATGGAAGTTGCTGTTATTCCACCTGTGCAATTCAGCTGTAAAGTATGATTACCCAGTTCTGTTAAGATATGAAAAAACACAGAGGAACAGCAAATACCTGACTTTGACTCTTCCAATGATTGTAATATAAAATACTGCCGACTAAAGTTTTATGGATAGTTGCACATTTTTATAATAAAGTATATTCTTCAAACTGGTTTGAGTCTAGCCAAGAATCTCATTAATGATGTTATCTAACACAAGATTACTATGCCACCCTGTCTGCATACCAGAGGGGATTCGTCAAGATCAACCCACAACATCCATCACATTTACTGTCTGCATCTTCACTGCCTTCCAGTTTAAAACTTTGACACAAGACACTGTAGTCAGACCTGCACTGTGTAAGCTGATAAGTCTTTCTGTCTCAACATTCATCTCTGACATTAAGGCCCTTTTTTCTTCTTCTGGCAATGCATTTCTTTTCCTCTTAAGTGCTTAATTTTGCACCTGCCTTTGCTTGGGAGGTATCCTTCCACTGTATCTATAGCTACCTCCTGCTCCTCGGGGTACTTTAATTCTGAAAATTTCTTCTGTAGAAGAAATTTCTTCAGTATAAAGCAAAAGGCTTGTAGAATAATCTGAGTGTTAAAATCCCTGACTGAAACTTTTGTGTATCTCCATCAGCAGCTGTAGTGGTCACCAGTGGTATCGGGAGGACACACTGAACAGGCACAGACTCAGCACCCTCCCCAAGAGACCCGCTTTAAACCTGTGATATAGAGGGTTCGGTCAAGTTTGGCACTTTTTTTTTTTTTATTTGTCAGATTTCATTAAAAAAAACAAACAAAACTAACTAAAATCAATCCGCTGTGCTCACAGAACCCCCAAGATGGCGCCCGCCGCCCGGGCCTTGCCGCTCGGTCGCGGCCGGGACCCGCCCTGCCGGCGCTGCCCAATCACAGCGCGCTTCCCCCCAAGCAGACAGCTCCGCTAACCGAAGGGAGCCGAACCCCTTCGTCCCTTTCCGCCGGCGGAGCCCCGATTAGTTCCGACTGTAACCGAAATCACCGTCGAGCTTCTTCGGCAACTTCCGGAAACCCGGGAGGCGGCCGAACGCGTTCGGGTATCACCGGCAGTGGCAGTGCCGCCCGAGGAAGTGGGTCCGAGCTCCCGGCCCGGTCGGCCATGCGGCTGCTCTGCCGAACCCTACGCGCGGCTCAGGGCTACCGGGCCGCCGCCGCGCTGCCCCCTCACAGCCACCGGACCGCGCCTCCGGTCGGCGGCAGCGCGGTGGGGCTATGGCCGCCGCAGCCGCTCCGCAGCCTGTGCTCCCGTCCCGCTTTGGAGGAGCTGTTCGCCGCCCCTTCTTTACGCCGCTTGCTGGAGGCGCGGGCGCAGAGCGCGGGGGGGGCGGGAGCGGAGCTGGCGGCGCGGATCCGGCGGCTGCGCGACAAGGAGCGGGAACTGCGCGACACCCGGGAGCTGGCGCGGCAAGGTGCGGAGAGGGCAGGGAGCCCGGCGGCGGCTCCTCCTCTTCCTCCTCCTCTTCCTCCTCCTCTTCCTCCTCCTCCTCTTCCTCCTCTCTCTCCTCTCTCTCCTCTCTCTTTTCCTTCTCTCTTTTCCTTCTCTCTTTTCCTTCTCTCTTTTCCTTCTCTCTTTTCCTTCTCTCTTTTCCTTCTCTCTTTTCCTTCTCTCTTTTCCTTCTCTCTTTTCCTTCTCTCTTTTCCTTCTCTCTTTTCCTTCTCTCTTTTCCTTCTCTCTTTTCCTTCTCTCTTTTCCTTCTCTCTTTTCCTTCTCTCTTTTCCTTCTCTCTTTTCCCCTCTCTTTTCCCCTCTTTTTTTCCCCCTCCTTCCTTCTCCTTCCTCCTTCCTTCTCCTTCCTCCTTCCTCCTTCTCCCCTCCTTCCTTCTCCTTCCTCCTCCTTCCTCCTCCTTCCTCCTCCTTCCTCCTCCTTCCTCCTCCTTCCTCCTCCTTCTCTTCCCCTTAGTCCTCCCCTTCCTCCCCAGCGGTGGTCTGGGCACAGGGGATGCCTGCTGGGGTGGGTGGGAAAGGGTCGTCCTCTCCTCTGGGAGCTTAAGGGAGGAGCCTCTGGTACGTGAAGGAAGATGAGCGTGATGGCATCTGCTCCATCTTAAATATATTTAATCAGGGCTGATATATAAATATCTTTTTTTTTCTTTTTCCCCAATCGTTCTCGTGCTGTCAGGGCAACCCGGGCTGCCTGCATCCATTTTATCAGCCGCAGACCTGAGCACCGGTCTGTGCTGCCTCCACACCGTGATTTACCTCTCTGCTCTGCTTGTAGCTGCACGCTTTCTGGGTTGCCATATAGTGAATATTTTTCACCCTCGGTCATACTTCGTTTTGATAAGCGTTAGAAAGCAAAATGCAGAAAAGGAGCACTGTCACATCAGTAAACATTAAGTCGTGAAATGTTCCACAGATCTTGCAGTACTTACTATTTAACTAAATCCTGGTTAATTAAAAGTGTTAACTGAAGGCAGCCATTCTCATGGAGACTAATGGAGGTGGCAAACTCTGTCTTAAAGCTTTTTTTCTTTTTTTTCTTTTTTTCTTTTTCTTTTATTTTTTTTTCTTTTTTTCTTTTCTTTTTTTTTATTCTTTTTCTATTAATTCTCTCCCACCTCAGCCTGAAAAAAATAAATACTTCCTTTGAACAAACTCATAATTGGCCCAAACAAACTAAATTAAATGGAAGATTTTTCTTCTTTCAGAACCTGCTGAAGAAGCCAGTATCGTCAAACCAGGCTTAGAACTTCTGCAAAGTGTGACATGATGAGAAGGGCTTAGTAACTTTGAACACTTCTTTAGTTCTTCCTTTAAAATATTTGTATATATTATTTTTAACTCATTTTAGAGACTATATTACATTTGCATTTTAAAGTTTGCAGCTGTTATTAATTGTTGTATCCGGCTTTTTCTGAATTGTATTCTCAATAGCTGGCTTGACTCTGGATTTGGAATTCCTTAATATCCTTCCCTCTGTTGTCCTTAATGTCCCTGATCAGTCATTAGTTATTGTAAAGCAATGCAGAGAGTTGGAGATGATCAAGTTTTCATGTTTAAAGAATTACTTAGTCAGGAAGTCAACGGTGCATGCTCTAAGCCAGCAAGAGGTAAAGCATGCTTGTTGTCAAAACCTATTTACACATTATTATCTTTTTAATTTCCTTCTTACAGAAATGATGTAGCTGTAATTCACCAATATTAAACCTAAATTCAGAAGTAAAAAACTTGCATTTCAAGCTGTGCTAATGACTAAATTCAGTCACAGTGATGAAAATGTGTGGCTTTATTGTAAAGAGTATAGCACCCATCTCATCTGAATGCATTTAAAAGCTTGCTGAACAGAGATTTTAAAAAAGTCTGGTATCTACCAGAAAAAAAAACATTTTGACATGTTGAAACTGTATGTCAGAAAAACAAGTCTTAATCATAAAGCATTAATGTTGATCAGTTAAGTGACACTTTGACATTGCAAGTGTCTCTTCTTATGCAATAATTCCTCCATACTTCTTTTATTTTTTTTTTTTTTTAATGATGTGTTAGAAGTTTTATGTATGTTCTGGAATAAATTGACTGAGATAAAATACTTTAAAGCACTATTACTATCTTTAAAATTTTGCAAAGAATTATAGGGATCATTGTCCTTTAAGTGAAGAGTCTCATTTGTGAGGCTGCTGTGTGCTCTCTAAATTCTTAATGTTCCTGTCACCTGCCACATTGAAATACAGAACATAATTTATTAAAATCGAGGAATGGCTGAGGTGGAAAGGGACCTCTGGAGATTGTCCAGCCCAACCCTCTGGCCAAGCAAGGTCACACACAGCAAGTTGCTCAAGGGTGTGTCCACCTGGGGTTTGAATATCTCCACAGATACTCACACACGCAGCCTCTGGCACTATTTAACCCACGGCATAGAAATTGGTTTTTAGCTTGGGTTTATTTTGGGGTTTTTTTGGGTTTATTTTGAGCTTTAAGTTGAGCTTCTTGTATTTCAGATTTTCCCATGTCACATACCAGAATACCAGAAAACACTCAATATGCACTGTATATCTTTGTTACAGAACAAACTATTAATCTCATTTTCTGTCACATTTAGTGTATTGAGGGGAATTTTGTGTGGTGGATTTTTTGTTTGGTTGGTTAGATTTTTGGGTTTTGTTTTGTTTTGGTAGAGTAAGTTCTACATGTGATTATTTTTCAGAAGCTTTTCTGAGACTGGCACTGGTATAAGTCTGAGGAATAACCATACTCAAATATTCCAGATGAGAGCAAAGATTTGCGGGAGATTGCAGAAAGAGAAATTGCCTCCTATGAAGAAGAGATATCTGAACTGAAACATCAGGTGAGATTCCCTTTAAAAGCCTCTATTTCCTTTGCTGTTCTTAAATCAAGAGTCAAATTGTCTTCTAACTAAAATAAGATCTACATGATAAACTCTTCTTCTCTCATCCCTTCCAATTATACTCCTCAACCAGAGTTTGTTGTCTAAGGGAAATGAAAACTGCAGATGATATAGAGAGCCTGTAAGTAAGGACCTACTCACCTTCTTGTATCTGAAATTGTTTGAATCAATATGTCTTTTTAAGAAGGTGCCTTAAGAAGGTGTCTGGGTACCTTTAGGGATGTCCAGCTTTTTAGCTATTTGAAACATAAAATTTATAGTGTTGCACACACCAGTAGTTTTGAAAAAAATATTTTAATACTATGTAACTACTTTAGACTGCTACCTTATACAAGTTCTCCATAGTATCTGTGTTATTTAACATAAAACTAAGGATCTTTACATAAGAAACTGTTACATATTAATGTTACTGGTGAAGTATAAGGTGATGTTGTAGCATTCTTTGTTCCCTTGACAAAAATACAAGTCACTTTATAAATACTTCTGTAAGTACTTTTGATTTTTACCAGAAGAGGTCTGTGGGAAGAAACGTCACCAAATGCTAGTATAGAAAGATGATTGAAAAGCATTTCCAAATCATGCCTGGTATGATTACCAGGCTGGTAAACTGAGAAATTTTTTTGGTTTTCTCTTTCTTCTACAGACCAATGTAAGACTGACTCTCCTTTTGAAATAAATACATTAATAATACAGCTGTGTTGTTGTTGAACTGTTGTCCTGAACACCCATCCAATTTTAGCTCTGCAGTTGAGACTGGGTTGAAAGGGAATCTGATGGAAAGGGAGATGCTCAGTTGTCATGCAAGAACCAGTGTGGATCCTCTGTTGTCCAAATGTTGCAGTGCTGCTGATAGGTGAATACTTCTATGAAGTTTTGTCTTGAGAGAGACCTGTGTAGCTCCCGTGACTGTGAACAGACCCAGGGAGCATTCCCACAACACAGCATCCCCCTCACCTCTTCCTGACTGCTGCTGCCTGAGAAGCCTGTCCTCTGGGCAGCCAAGGAGTCAGTGCAGGAGAATGCAGCCTGGATGGATGACAGCCTTAGAATCATAGAGTAAGATGGGGTTGGAAGGGAGCCTCTAAGTATCATCTAATCCTGCCCCCCTGCAGTAAGCAAGGACATCTTCAGCTAGATCAGGTTGCTCAGAGCCTTGTAAAGTCTCACCAGGAGTGAGGCCTCAACTACCTCTCTGGGCAAGCTGTTCCATTTTTCCACTACCCTCATGGTAAAGAACTTGTCTGGTATTTTATTCTATCTCCGTTGTGGAGAGCAGTGTCAGAGGGAAGTCTTAGCTGAGTGTTTTTGTATTCACAGATAGTGTTGCTTTTGATTCCTTCAGAAGAAACAGATGAGAGTGATCTTGTCCTGGAAGTAACAGCTGGAGTTGGAGGCCAGGAAGCCATGCTGTTCACCTCAGAGATATTTGATATGTATCAACGATATGCTGCCTATAAAAAGTGGAAATTTGAAATATTAGAATACTTTCCCAGTGAAATAGGTCAGTACTGAAAATACTTAATCTTTGTAACTTTTTAAGTTAGGTTGAAACACTTATTCATATGGCACTTGAATTACAGGAAGCTAATTTGCACCATATTAATTTTAGAAGCGGAAGATTGTTTAAATGTCTGAGTGCAGTTTTCTTCAGCTTCTGTATTTGAGAATGAAATTCCATTTTAGAAGTACTACTGAAATATTGAAGTGCTAAAGATAAAACGTCTTTCAGTAGTTTCAAAAAGTAGAAATGAAACTGCTTAATGGAAGAAAATTCAGTATCTGATGCAGATACCATTTTTTAGCTTTATTTTTTCACAAGTGCAGATTGCCCTTATATATATATATGAATATATATGCTCCTCTACCTTATTACTTTTTACTGTTTTTATAGATCAGTTTGGTGGAAGGTTGAAAGTCTGCTTACTATTATGGATCCTTTAGCAGAGAAAACTATTGAAACTATTCTTAAAGTTTAATCTAAAGCATCCTGAATTGATCTGAAATAATCCTCATCTGAGGATTCATATAAAGAAATGGAATGTTTGGATATAGTTTATCTGTAACAGTTAATGGATGAGGGAAAGTGAGGGAATTGTTGAGGGGAGAGATAAGCTCTAATTATGTATGAAAGGAACTTGAGAACTAGGTACAGGTTTGATTTGTTCTCTGGATTCAATCTCAAAAAGAAGGGAGACTCATATCTTCACCTGTCAGATATGCAGGTACAATTTGTTTTATTATAGACTTCACTAACCCTTCTGGGTTCTTAAAATCTTTAATAGAATTAATTTTAAAAGTGTTGTATTGGTAACATGCTTAAATGTTAGTAATTTTTCATTTGCAGTTCTTAGGTGACTTATTTCAAGTTGATGAACACGAACTCAGGTTTTCAGTGTTATATTCTCCTGAAGTAGCTCCTGTGGATTCACTTACTGCACATTTTTTTAATTTTACAAAGCTTGAATTTAGCATTGTCTGTTGCCTAAATTTGTTCTTAATAATAAACATTTTTTTAATGTCAAGAGGTCATTTTTCAGGTAAACTGTTTTCACTGTTCAAGTGAAGATAGGGATGAGAGGAAGCTTCATGTTACAGTGCAGCTTGTTGCTGCAAGAGGGAAATCATGTTTATCCCCATTCATGATTAGGCAACCACTTTGCCAAGAGCTGAGCCAGTTCAGCCTTCGAAGCTGAAGTCCATTAACTTTTCTTTAAAGTAAATTGAATAAATCTGGTGCAGATTAGATGGAAGTAAAGAGTATGGGGGAAAGGTCTGGGTCATTTTGATTTTATGTACCAGGAGGAGAAGAGAGCTGTCCTTTCCATTGAGGAGCTAGGTGGGTGAGCCCCTGCAGTCACGTACAACATTGCCTTCAGAGCACTCTTTCACCCTCAGCTCTAGCAAGGGCTGTCCTACCATCCAGACAGCTGCCAGACATATGTTCCCTCTCTCTCTCTCTCAGCTCTCGCAATTTTGAGGATATAATGGTAATTGGATCAATTCACTGTTTTGGCTTAAAAGCTATCTATTGTTACTGGACAGTTTTAAGTCAGGTCTGACTCAACTTGCAGTCCCATGATTGCAATAGAAAGGGAGTTGTAAGTGACTGCCTTTTTGGTGAAAGTTTCAGTCCTTGTACAAGGAGCCCAAACCTTCAGAGGCATTCTTTTTAATGCTTTAAGTGGGAAACTGAAGTCATATTTTAACCTAGCATATATATAGCCATATTCTCATTTAGCATATAGCATTTTCAGATTCTGTGTTTTCTTCATTTTCTTTTTTTTTTAAAGCTGCTAACTTGTCCCTATGGTTGATTTCCTTAGCCTAGAGATGGCCTAAAAAAGTCTTTCTGAGAAGTACGTCCTTCTTCTTTTCCTTGGCTGTAGTTTTGTAGTTGCAAGACTTCAACAGCAATACTCTTTCAAGGCTGCTTATCTCCTCTTTAATCATCCCCTTGGCAAACAATTCCCTATGCTGAGAATGGGATCTGGGAACTCAGCTGGATTAAAAAACAGGACAGGTGAAGAATGGCATTAATTTATAGTGTCATCAGTTCCCTGATCCTTCAAACAGTTATGCTGGCATGACTGAAGAGTTTGCATGGAAGAGCAAGGAAGAGCAAGAATGCCATAAAGAAGTACTGCAATAAACTATGCCTGTAATGAGACCATGAATGTGTTGGACTTTACTTCCAAGTTCCACACTGTTCAGTGCTAGCTTTCATTACATTACTTTTCATTACATTACAGCATTTTGCTGGATGTAGGGCTCAGAGAGGCAAGAGTTCTGTTCACTCCAAGGGAACAAAAGATTAGGATGAACTGAAAGAGACAAGAAGACATGGGTAGGATGTATAGAGGGGAATGGATAAGGAGTATGAATAATGCTCATCCTTTAGTTAAAGGGTTGGTTTTTTTCACAGTGACTGATAAGACTCAGGACTAGCAATAAAAAATTGGTGCAGTTTCTGAAGGTGGCTTTCAAAACTTGATCTTTATATAAGGTTACTACTTGTGTCAGAGTTCTACTGTGATTTATAATTGTATGTGTGTATCTGTATACATGCTATTTAAATGGGAAATTTATAATTCTAAGAAAATTAGTGATGTCTAAAAATATTATTTGAAATATAACAACTTACTACCAACAGTTTTTCACACAGATTTACAGCTGTTCTTCTTCTGTATGTAAGGTGGCCTAAGACATGCAGTTGCAAGTATAGCAGGTCTTGAGGCTTACAAGTACATGAAATTTGAAGGAGGAGTACATCGTGTTCAGCGGGTGCCAAAGACAGAAAAACAAGGACGCATTCATACCAGCACCATGACTGTTGCAATATTACCCCAACCCACTGAGGTAATGCTTATCTTTTAGTATAACAGACTTCTACCATCAGCATTGCTTTTACATGCCATATTGCTGATACCCTAGTGCTTTCTGTCTTCCCAGTTATTCAGTTTAAAACTTCACTATAGCTTGAAAAATCAATGTAACCAAGTCCTGCACATCTAATAGAAAGCTTTACATTTTCTACAAAGTAACAAAAGACCTAATTAGTACAGAGAGCTCAGAGATTTCTTTTAGCACCCCTTCTTCCCCATTTTTGTAGTGTCCTCGCTTTCCCCTTCCAAAGTATATGGGTAATAATTTGCTGCCATATTTGCTTGGTTAAAAACAACTGGCTAAGAATTAAAACTTTCTTTCAGTCTTTGTTTTGTGATGTCCTAGCAAGGTGTCAAGATATTACTTCTTCCCTTTCTCTGACAAAGTGGTCTTGCTCCTTCCCAGAGACCATTGCCCCACTGCAGGGACAGTAAAGGGAATATTTTCCATTTTATCTGAAAACCATGTGGTCAAGTTCAAATATTGGTTAACTGTGCTGGAAAAGGGTGCGGAGCTTTCAGAAGAGGGAGAAGATTAATGCTAGGTTATGTCTTAAGCTACCATTTGTTTGATTTCCCAGCTGCTACCATGTCACATTCCAATCTGGTTACAAAAATTTGTTAACATTTTTAGGAGTGGATGTGAACTACCATTCTTAAATTTAATTTTGATCTTGCCTGAATGTGCCTTATAAAGTAAACCAGCTGTGCATATTTGGCATGTCTAGAAAAAAATATCTATGTGTTCTTTTTTTGTTTTCTTTTTTTTTTGTCTGCCATGACAGATGAGGCTGCAAATTAATCCAAAAGATCTACGGATAGAAACAAAACGATCTAGTGGAGCTGGAGGCCAGCATGTCAATACCACAGACAGTGCTGTTCGGATAGTTCATATTCCAACAGGTGCTTTGTTATTTCCTTAGTACAAGATCTAAGCTGTAAAGATGCTCTAATATTTTCTTTTGAAACAACGGTCTTATTTTTAAACCTGGAAAACAACAGGGCAGGGTTTTTGTATAATTTTCTCTTGTGCTTATAATATTCTGCTTGTGTCCAGCCTGATTTGTAATAGTGGAGACTACTGGCTTCAGTGGGTAAACTAAAGCATCCACACCAGTTGCTAGGAAAAAGTTACATTTAAGCTTTCAAATAATGGAAAAGAAACAGAAAACTAGAAAAGGTTAAAATCTGATGATATGCCTTACGTTGAATAGCCTCCAAAAAATTTGCCAAATTTGTCTGTTGCTCTTTTCCCATAGCTTACAGGCAGAATTAGAACGCACATTGACAGGGCCGAGTTTAGGAAACATAGGAGAGATAAGGTGCACCCCCAAACGCTGCCTGGTTGTAGCCATTGTATCTTTATTGCTATTCCTCAGCTTTTTACTTCCTTTTGAGCAGTCTCCAACAGCTACCTTGACTTTCATTGCTTTTTAACTTTTCCTCTTCTCTCCACAAACATTACTCAGGCTTTACAGCCTCAGAGTAATCCCAAACGCTCATTATCCTCACATAGCCAGATTTCTGCCATGCAATTCTTCATATTTATTGAAGACATGAATCCATTCTATTCTTGCTATATCACCTCAGTAAAGCAGAAGGTGAACAGTGAAGGAGGTACAATTTTGTTCAGTGTATGGGGACAAAAAGGTACTCGAGGTTAAAAAAAAGTATTTGATTGCCTGCATATTTGGAAAAAAACCCCCACTTCACTAACTGAAAGAAACAAATGATCATGGGTTTTGCTGAAGGCAGTTACTAGTATTTGTGACTGACATCTTAATTTTTTTTATGGTTATGCACTAGAGATGGTTTATAGGGTTTCTTGTATCGCATGTTAACTCCTGACTTTTTCCTGTTTCACCTTTCCAAACTTCATTCGTTTTGATCTCTTTTCCCCTGCAGTTGTCCTGTTGCTTTTTCTATTTCTCATGTCCTAACTCTTGTGTATAAACTTTCATTGTGCTTGTAAATAACTTTTCTATAAACTAATACCAGAGTTACTTAAAATTGAACAAAATAGCTTAGCTTATGTTGTCTTCTTTCTGTATTTCTTCTTCCTGCTTTTTTCTTGGGCTTTTCACTTGAATTGTATGTTTTGAGGTGAGAAAATGCACAGGTTTTTTTTAAAGAAAATAGTGCCTGCTTTTGTATATTCTGACGTTCTCTATACACATACTCTCTCATATATTTTGTTGCTCCTTAACTTGTAAATTTCCTGGAAATGTGGCCAAAAGTTATGGATATTAAAGATATCTTCTGTGAGCCATATCACATCACGTATCTTTATTTCATTGCCTAACCCCAACATATTGAACTAAACTTCTTGTCTTATGGCTTAAAGCACCTGTACAATTCAGCCTACACTTTCCTCCCAAAATGTATCACTAGACTTTAATGAGCCTGAACTTACACATTCCTAGTCCAAGATACATATTGAAGAAATAAACAGCTTATTGTAACATAATAAAATTCTTCTGGAAATTGCAAAACCCTTTTAGTATGTCTTACTGTTAAGTGTTAAATGTCATTATATTTTTGGCAGGAATCGTGTCCGAATGTCAGCAAGAAAGATCTCAAATTAGAAACAAAGAGAAGGCCATGCAAATGCTATGTGCTAAGCTATACAATGCCAAACTGGAAGAAGAAACAAAAAAGAGAAACAGTGTTCGAAAGATTCAGGTAAGTTTCATTTAATAAAGATACAATTCTGTACAAACGTGTGTTCTTGGGGTAACTCCTGTGTAGAACTACAAACAGCAAATGGGAATACAGAGGAGCAGGAGTCCAGGAAGGACTTGCACAAGGCAAAAAATTTAAGTTTTTCTTCATCAATAAAAGTTGCATATTAGCCAAACTTAAAATCTCAGTAGTATGCAAATTCTTGAGATCTAGCTAAATAAACTGGATTACAGCATTAAGAACCAGAATAGCATATAGAAAAAGATACAGTAAAATTGTTCTCTCACATGTTTGAGAACAATTACTGCAACTACTGAACTGTTCTAAGTACTATATAACCATAGTAAATTTTGCATAATCATGGAAAGAACAGCAAGCTTTCACTTTAGATGCTTAATATTGCATGCTTTTTATAAAAAGACGATTATGATAAACCAATTCTTTTCTGTTGTTTTGCTTTGTTTTGCTTTGTTTTGCTTTGTTTTGCTTTGTTTTGCTTTGTTTTGCTTTGTTTTGCTTTGTTTTGCTTTGTTTTGCTTTGTTTTGCTTTGTTTTGCTTTGTTTTGCTTTGTTTTGCTTTGTTTTGCTTTGTTTTGCTTTGTTTTGCTTTGTTTTGCTTTGTTTTGCTTTGTTTTGCTTTGTTTTGCTTTGTTTTGCTTTGTTTTGCTTTGTTTTGCTTTGTTTTGCTTTGTTTTGCTTTGTTTTGCTTTGTTTTGCTTTGTTTTGCTTTGTTTTGTTAGGTTGGGACTAAAGGAAGATCAGAGAAGATCAGAACATACAACTTTCCACAGGACCGAATCACTGACCACAGAATAGGCAGATCAGTGCACCATATTGAGTGTTTCATGCTCGGGGAAGAAATGCTAGATGAAATGATACAAACTCTGAGAGAATATGCTGATTATGAATCCTTAGTGGAAATTATTTCAGAAAATGAAAAAAATAATCAGTCCTGAACACTGTGCTTTGTTAGCCCGTGACAACAACTGTAGACATACGTCTTCAAACGAGCTTCCTGGACCACCATCCAGAAAATGCAACTACTTCTCAGACAGTGAAGGAGCATTGAAACTTGTTTCCTCATGACTGATACATAGTTTTCTTACTTGCTGGTAAAACACTTCATTACTTTCACATGAGACATTGTTGCCACTGAATCCACTTAAAAAAGTAAATTTGACTGGGCCACAAGTAATTGCAGTTTTTACTTTTCTCCACTGAGAAGATCCTGATACACCAGTCTCAAAAGTTATGCATTAAAAAATGTGTACTATTTCTACTTCCAGTTTTCATTTAAACAATAGTTTAAATGTCAGTATAATGTAAAATACTTTGAGAAAGCAAAACAAAACAAATCTTACTCTGTCCAAGTGATTAGAAGAAAGTGATAAATAAATTACCTTGCTACTAATCTGCATCTTTGTGTCTTTGTTAATCACTTAGATGTGTCATGGGAGAAAGAGTCAAATTGCATCTTCTTCATGTTTTCATGGCCTTCTGGTCCTTATTAATAAAAACTAAAAATTTTTTCAGGAATATCTCTTGTTAAAAACAAAAAACACAACTGTGGAAGTCAAATAAATTATTTCAATTGAAAAGAAGCTTCTGTTCTTCAAAAGTGAAAGAAGTAATTACAATATTGTTTGCCTGACATTTCAGTCTCTATTTGGCTCCAGTTCAGTTTCTCCTTTATGTTTTTAGCTGACTGTCCTGTTCATTGATTTCTGTTGATGCTGTATGAGCAGTGTCTTACCAGCTTTGTTTTATTTAACAGAAAAACTTTTGCCTGTCTGGTCCATTGATATATCTGCACATGGTTATGTGTTTAAAGAAAACCTTACAGACTGTTTACAATCCCAAATATATACAGCAATACAGAACCTTCAGTTTCCTTGCCACATTATTCCGTCATGCATTTTACCTAGATACGTGTGTATACACACAGAATGTATTTGAAATACAAATACCAGTAAATATGAAATTGGAACCTAAGGGAAAATGTAGGGGTGTTTACTTTGAGACTTCTAATTAAAATTAGTGAAAGAAATTAGAGAAGGAAGAAAATAAGTTTGCTACAGATAGCTTATAGCTTTATTTAAACATCCCATATAAAAGTCAACTGATTATTATCAGTTTAATATCATCTTGTATTACATTTGAGACTGCAGTTTGGATGAATACATGTTAAAAACCGCTAAGAAACATGTAATAGCTTTATCAGTTCGTTTTCCAGGAAATACCATATGGCAATTGTGATTAAGTTCCAAATATTTTAGTTAAAGATGCTGCATACATTAACTTAAGATATAGGAGAGTGTGTATCGTACACCTGAGGGACATATTTCTTGTTGGTAAGTGTGAGACCTAGATATGCATTTACTAGCAAAGTTAGTTTCCAACTGGCACATATGAAGGTAAAAATAAACGTTGATGCATTTTGTAACATGATATTGATTGGAGCAGGAATTAGGACTGAGGTCTTTAAACCTACAAGATCAGTACTGTAAAAGGGAAACGGTTCTTCTAAGTGAAATCAAAAGCCAAGCTGTCTTACACCACATGGAAGGTGTTTGAGATTTTTTTCTCTCTAACTTAAGCATATCTCTCCAGACCCGGAGACCAGGTTATTAGCCAGGTCTAACCACAGACTACTGCATGAAACCGAAGAGCGTTCATGCCTTCATCACTCTAGACCTTCCCTGATGATAAAGCTGGTGTCCTGGCTGGCCTTGAACACACACTAAATGTTTCATTGCCTTGCATGAAGCCACCCTCCCCCTCAGTGTGAGAAAAGCCAGACACCGGGTGGCCCTGGTAGGAGACTGGCAGAGACACCTCAAAACTGGCACCAGAGCATCTCATACCAGGTGAACCTCACTACCCTGCCTGCTACCTCCCGGGCCCGGCAAGCTGAGCCACGTGAAGAGATGAAGCCCTTTTCTCATTCCATAATAATTTTAATGCAACATCTGCTGTCCCACTGCAAGTGGAGTGTGTGTGTGTGTCTGTGTGTCTGTGTGTGTATGTGTCTGTGTGTCTCTGTGTGTGTCTGTGTGTCTGTGTGTGTGTGTGTCTGTGTGTGTCTGTGTCTGTGTCTGTCTGTGTGTCTGTGTGTGTATGTGTCTGTGTGTCTGTGTGTGTATGTGTCTGTGTGTGTCTGTGTGTGTCTGTGTGTGTCTGTGTGTGTGTGTGTGTATGTGTCTGTGTGTCTCTGTGTGTGTCTGTGTGTGTATGTGTCTGTGTGTGTCTGTGTGTGTCTGTGTGTGTGTGTCTGTGTGTGTCTGTGTCTGTGTGTGTCTGTGTGTGTCTGTGTGTGTCTGTGTCTGTGTGTGTCTGTGTGTGTCTGTGTGTGTGTGTCTGTGTGTGTCTGTGTGTGTGTGTCTGCGTGTGTCTGTGTGTGTCTGTGTCTGTGTGTCTGTGTCTGTGTGTGTGTGTCTATGTGTCTGTGTGTGTGTGTGTGTGTGTGTGTGTTTCCCCCGAGCTGCCAGGTTGTTTCAGGCAGTGGTGGGATCTCTGGAAGGGTGTCCAGTCCCCTCAGCTCCCGGTAGCTCTCCACCTGTTCCTAGTAACACTGATTATACTTTAAAATAAAGACAGCTCTTCCACGGGGAGGAGCACAGACGTAAGATGGACCTCCGGACACTTCATCATCGCTTGTTCCCTCAGGAGGGGTCTGTGAGACCCCGAGGGTGCCGGAGGAGGTGAGGCTGGGGCGGGAGAGGCTGCGGCCCCGCCCCTTCCCTGAGGCCCCGCCCCCTCCCCCGCGGCCCCGCCCCCTGCGGAGCGCGCGCGCGCCACCTCCCCACCACTCTCCTCTCTCCTTGCCAGCCGAGGAGGGAAAATGTGAGCCGGGCAGGCTCCGCCCCCCGGCTCCTCGGATTGGCCCCCGCCTTCTGCTCCCTTCTCATTGGCCGCGCCGCTCCCGCCGGCGGCTCCCGATTGGTCGGCGCGGTTTTGGATACCAAATTCAAAGTTTTTAAAAGTACCCGGCGAAGACGACCGCGCACTCACTGCCCGCGGGCCGCGGCGGCGCAGCCCCACAGGTGAGAGCGGGAGGCGGGGATGGTGGTGCGGGGCTGGTTCGGGGCTGGTTCGGGGCTGCGAGTCCGGTTCGGGGCTCAGCCGTGAGGGCTCCGTAGCTGGGATCGGTGGGGACAGTAGAGCTCCCAAGCGAGAGCTCCGTGGCCGGCGCGGAGAGGAGCCGCCGGCTTACGCGGTGGCGGGACTGGGGGTACGGGTGATGCTGCCCGCGCTGTGAGGAGTGGGCAGGCGGACGGGGGACAGGGACCCCCCGGTGGCTGCTCAGCCCCGCCGCCCTCCCCATCCTCGCCCCTCAGCTATCCCGCCGGCGGGACGGGGCGGGACGGGATGGGATGGGGATGGGATGGGATGGTGTCGCGTGGGCGGCCGTGGGGACCCCCCGGATCCCGCTGCGTGTGGGGTGCACCCCGCTGCCGGGCTCCGCAATTGCGGGCCGGGTCCGATCCAGGGTGGGGAGCGCGGCTCCCGCCGGCGGGCAGCGGCGGGCGGGGGGGAGGCGCCGCGCCTCTCCGTCTCCCGCCCGCCCGGCCACGCCGCCCGAGGGGGCATCCATCCCCTGGCGCGCTCCTGCCTACCCAAACGCCACCATTTGGGGGAAAATCCTCTAAAGCGGGGGCAAGCGAAGATACCCCACGGAGATGTAGGGTCGGGGGGCCATGGGGCACCCCAAGGCCGGGAGCCGCTCTACCTGTCGCCCACCCTGGGCCATCTTGAGCACTGGGCGGGAGCAGCCTCTCCCCTTCCGTCCGGGGGTCGGGGCCCGCCGTGGCACCCCTAAACATGAGGTGGGGACGGACGACATGTCCCGGTTCTGCCGGGTTTGGCCCCAAAATTCCTCTGCTTTCTTGTGGCGCGCAAGCTGTGGGGGGAAGGGGAGAAGGAGGCTTAGCGAGAGCTTGTATCTCCCCCTATTCACTCACACTGTACAAAGACATAAGAATATTTACGCCTTTCTTCAACTCAACGGAGGTATGAAAAAGGGATTTT
Source organism: Phaethornis superciliosus (assembly GCA_023637945.1). NCBI lineage: Eukaryota > Metazoa > Chordata > Aves > Apodiformes > Trochilidae > Phaethornis > Phaethornis superciliosus. Next base: position 51,679,638 of record JAJQWJ010000003.1, on the reverse strand, counting down.
TCCTCCCAAGCGTTAAAGATATTTATTTCTCTAATATTCCCCCCCATCCAAGTTACTGGAATGTGCTTAAATCCCTTGAAATGTCTGATCAACAGAGGAGACATTGTTTTTCACACGAATTGTAAAGCATATTAAAAATATTCTCTGTAGATTTACTCTGCAGAGATAGATTCCTTCCCTCCTTCAGCCTCTGCCCTTCCCCCCGCGACTTAATATCTACAGCACCACACTTTGGGGGGGAGGGGAGGGCAAAGAGACAGGGAAAGAAAAGCTATTTCCCTATAACGTCTCAACCTCCCACACTCTTAAAATAATACTTTTTAAAGTAATCTTTATTTCATTTTGGCCATTGTTTAAGGGTCGCTGATTTGCTTTGGAATTTGCACAAGCATGTGCCCACTCCTGCTTTTCCTGTGCCACCCAGCTTCCTCCTCCTTTAAAAATGCCAGATACCTGGTATACAAGGCAATGATACAAGATATCATTTGGCTTGGGTGCAAACCAGGCTGTTCTGGTGTGGCTGTACCGCTGCCCAGGCGTGATGTCTGCCACTGCTGTCCCTAGCAGGCACCAGAAGTGTCCTGGGTATGTCACAGAATCAGAGAATCAGCGAGGTTGGCAAGGACCTCTGAGCTCATCAAGTCCAACCCTTAATCCACTACCAGTGTGGTTACCAGACCATGGCACTGAGTGCCACATCCAGTCTCTTCTTAAAAACCTCCAGGGTTGGAGAATCCTCCACCTCCCTGGGCAGCCCATTCCAATGCCTGATCACCCTCTCTGTAACGAATTCCTTCCTAATATCTAACCTAAACCTTCCCTGGCAGGGGAGTCCATGCCCTCTTGTCTTACTGATGGCTGCTTGGGAGAAGAGATTGACCCCCCCCTGGCTCCAGCCTCCTTTCAGGGAGTTGTAGAGAGCGATGAGGTCTCCCCTGAGCCTCCTCTTCTCCAGGCTGAACACCCCCAGCTCCCTCAGCCTCTCCTCACAGGACTTGTGCTAGAGTCCCTTCACCAGCCTGGTTGCCCTCCTTTGGACCTGCTCCAGGACCTCAATCTCCTTCCTGAACTGAGGGGCCCAGAACTGGACACAGGACTCGAGCTGTGGCCTCACCAGCGCTGAGTACAGGGGCAGAATCACTTCCCTGGACCTGCTGGCCACGCTGTTCCTGATCCAGGCCAGGATGCCATTGGCCTTCTTGGCCACCTGGGCACACTGCTGGCCCTGTTCAGCTTCCTGTCAATCCAGACTCCCAGGTCCCTCTCTGCCTGGCTGCTCTCAGCCACTCTGTGCCCAACCTGGAGCTCCCCATGGGGTTGTTGTGGCCAAAGTGCAGGACCCGGCACTTGGCCGTGTTGAACCTCATCCCCTTGGAATCAGCCCAACTCTCCAGTCTGTCCCGGTCCCTCTGCAGAGCCCTCCTGCCCTCCAGCTGATCCACACTCCCCCCAGCTTAGTGTCATCTGTGAATTTGCTAATGATGGACTCAATCCCTTCATCTAAATCATCGATGAAGATATTAAACAGAACTGGGCCCAGCACTGATCCCTGGGGGACACCACTGGTGACCGGTCGCCAACTGGATGCAGCCCCGTTCACCATCACTCTCTGGGCCCGGCCCTCCAGCCAGTTCCTAACCCATCACATAGTGGTTCTGTCATTGCACTTAAGGAGGCATTGGACAGTCTAAAAGGAAACTATACTGTGGAAATGGTGATGAGGTAAATCAGCCAGTCAGTTTTCTCATGGCAATTACATGCATCCTAAGAGTCTAATTTTGAGAAGATCTGGAGTAGATCTGCTGGTTGTCTTTTGGACAAGAAAGGTGAGTTAGAGAAAATCTCAAAATTCCTGATGTAGAAGTAAGGAAAGATTCATTCTGCTTAAGATAAAGAATGCGGTTTATGCTGGGTTGTAATACTGTCCTTGTTTCTTGCAGGATATAAACAGGATAATGAAATCAAACCTTAACCACTCTTTCAAAATGAAACAAGATTTTGACTGTACATCTCTTCACGCTGGGTTTGCACCATTGAAGTCTACTATGGAGAATACAAGACTGGAAGAATTGTGTCCCTTGAATTATGAGGAAGGCTCTTGTAAAAGCTGTGCTGAAGAGCATGAGAAAGTGCTCCTTAGTGACTCATACCATGTGGCCACCAGAAGTCTAGATATTGAAGAGGAAGGACAACCTGTACATAATAAAGAAAACAAACATCTAACTCAGAGACTTGAGGAAGGTATTTATGAAATGGAAGCACTGGAAAACAGTAAATTTAATGAGGACAGTGGTTATTCATCTATGTTAAGTAATCAATATGCTGATGCAATAGAACATGAGGATAGTATACCCTTAGCTGGGAATCTCTGTGGCACTCCAAAACATTGTCTCATGAAGAACCAAAACCAAGCACAGTTTTCAAAGAAGACTTTGTTGCCAGTAATCCATTATGAAGAAATGATTTGTTCAACTTTGAAAAAAAGTGGTAAAAGAAATCTGAAGTCTTTGGCTGCAGTAGACAGAATTGTTTTTAGGGGAAAAGTTGAACTTTGTAACCTAATTGGAAAGAAAATGGGATTAGATAGAATAGACATCCTTGCTGAGCTTTTCCAAAAGAACCTGAAGCATGTATTAGCCAACATCATAAGACATCTCGGTGAGATGGATTTAATAAAGTAAGTATATTTATCTGATTGGTATTCATTGGGAAAGTAAGCAACCTAATCAGATGGCTTAAGAATGGTTTTGAATATGGCATTTCTGATGTTAACAAAGACAATGGCTACTATTATTAATTTATTAAAACATGAATATCTATGTAACCCACAGTATATATGGACAATGTCTTTTTTCTAGAAGGCAAATTAAAGGCTAAAACTGCAGACATGTTCCGTCATCTACATGAAAGAGAAAGATTACATAGATTTTTATTCCTACTATTAAAGTTCTTGTCTTTCCTAGGAAGTCACTAATACGATTCATTGTTGTTGCAGTTTTGCCAAAGTCAGCACAACGTGGCAGAAGATTCTACAAGAAGATAAATTGATTTTTCAATCATATAGTAAAGCTATGAAAAACCTTTTGGTAAGTTTCTGCACTTGTTGGTTATTTCAAGCCTAAACTATCAGTCTTTCTATTTCAGGATTCCCTTAGCCTTAAGACACTGCAGAAGTGTTTCTTGGATTGGAAACATTCAGTGGAGTGTCCTATTTTGTCCTGTTAGGAAGGCCTGGTAGTCACTTCACTAGCTAGTACATAGACTCTCTGGAGCCCAATGAAGTTTGAATGGGAAGGTTATCCAAGGAGAGACAGATATTCTTAGAACATTCCACATGTCTTATGTCACAGAGGAAGGCAGGAAGAAGGGTCAGTTCCAGCAGTGCCCTCTGCTGAGGCTCTCAGCAGAGGTTTGCCTACTTTGACATTACTGCTGATCCAAAGGGGAAAGAGACTGAGTCACAGCTGGCTCAACAAATCCTGTTCTCTTCTTAGGCTTTCTAGCAACAATCTGAAGTGCAATGTGATGGCTCCAGAAAACTGAACACCTTTTTTAACTATGAGCTACTCTTAATGCCTACTTATCCCATGTAAAACAAAAAGGAAAAACAAAGATTCAGCTGCATGGGCCTTACACTTTACCCAGGCAGGTTTTTCTTAAAACACTGGGGTGTTTTTTGGTTTGGGTTTTGTTTTGTTTTTTGACTTGACAGACAATGAAACAATGGCTTAAGATCTGCCATGGAATTACTTTGAATTTTTTGTAGTATTATTATGGTGTTAGTCTGTTGAGATTAAACAGCTGGACATCACTGAACATTACTCTCATAAAGCTTGATTTCCTCCCTGCTATTAATAGTATGTTCTTTTTATCCTGAACTGCAAACTTAGAAAATTGGTAGTAGAAGTTTATGTCTCAGAGAAAAAATTTCAAGCATCTCCTGTTCACCATAAATAATAAAAATATTGCTTTGTGCTTTAAAACGTTGTAGTGCCTAGGTTATATTCTTTGCTTGAGTAAGTATAATGTGTTCGTGTGAAAGCAAGTTGCATTATATTATAGAAGATGGCTGGGTTTGATGGTCTGAGTTAGGGGGTCTCTTCTACACATTTATTTGTAACAGTTACTGAAAAACCTCAGGTAAATTTAACATGCATGGTGTTTTATATTGGAAATATTTGTGGCCAGGAGAATGGATCAAAAATAAGTCATTGTTTTCTATGAAACAAAAAAACACTGTCAGAAAAGTCTCTTCTCAAATTTTCTTGTTTTTGTTTTCATTAGAATGGCAGCAATCTATCAGAACATGAAGCAACAAGGGACTATGTTCTCTACCGAGCGGCTCTAGCTTCCATTCAAAAAGCAATCCCACCAAACAACTTGAGCAAAAAAGGCACGAAATCCAAAGCATCTAAGAATCACAGCAGGCTCATGGAGTTTTCTGAGGTAACTGGTGATTTCTATTAAACTTTGATTCCTCACATGCACACAGTCAACTTCTAAAGAATATTTCTAAAAGTCGTAAAGTGGTATCTCCAATGTTGAAGCGCTTGGAACTCTTCCTATTATAGCTGCCAGAATGTGCTTTATTTAAAGACAGTGTCAGAAACTAAGTGGAAAAAACTGATGCAGTTGCCACACTGCCACCCTCCAGGTGTCTAGTACCCATGGCTGACTGTGGTTCAGTCTCCAGAGTTTGATACAACCAGAATTAGGCTGAATTTGTAATTTATCTCTAGAGCAGAAGCTATAATATGTTTTGTTGCACTGAGGGATGTGCATTTACCCTTCACTCACTATTTTCTTTATATGTTTTTCCCAACAGGTTGCCAAGACCTTAAAAAACACTGAAAGCCTTAAAGTTTGCCAGCGCTGTGGCTCCCCTGCAAAATATGACTCCTATCTACAAAGAGCAACATGCAATCGTGAAAGCTGTGGCTTTGACTTTTGCACAAAGTGCATGTGCAGCTACCACAGCTCCAGTGACTGTATAAGTGGCAAACCAGTGAAAACCAACCCAAAGATGGGGCCGCTTCCGGGGACTAAGAAAAGCAAACAGAATCTACGCCGATTGTGACCTATCCATCTCTATACAGATTGTCAGATGTCCTGCAAAAGTTGTTTTCAGTATGTGAAGTTATCCACAAAGAAAATACAACAAAAAGTTCTTTCTGGTATTCTATATTTAAAAAGTTAACTTTATCATTCCTCTATACTATTTGATCATGTTCAAATTCTTAGGAATCATTTCAACAATCTATTAAAAAGAGTTATACTAATCTAGTAAGTTTTACTAATTTAAAAGGATATTCTGCATATAAATTTTAATAACATTTTAAAGACTGTCCTGACAATTTGTCTTCCAGTCTTCACCCCAAGAAATATTGAACAAAACAAGGAAGTATTGTCAAGTAGCCTTTCATGTGCAGCCCTAGCAACTCATGAATGCCAGAAGGGGAAAGCATAAACGTATTTTTTAAAATGTTTACTCTTGTTCAAAAGTCTTTTAAGAAGCATTTATAGTGAAATGTCAAGTGAAGTCAGTGAAGTCCTTTTTAATGTAAAATTATGAGGGTGTCTAGATTTTATGTCTATGTTTCTTTTTTCAAGGCTTTGCCTTAATTTTAAAATGTGAGAGCACATAATACCATTTTCTCTGTTGGTTAACCTAATGGGAATCTTGGATTGTTGCTCTTCCTTTATTTTCTCATTTAGAAACTGCAGGCAAAAAGGAAAGATACCCTTTCTAGCTTCAAAAAAAAAAAAGTACTGTATCTTGGCTGTATGGCTAAAAGAAACCTTTTCTTCAAATCAAGATACATTTTTAATATTTGTATATATTTGTAAATAATACTTTAAATATTATTCATGTTTGTCTTGTAAATGTGAAAATAAATTGCTGTTCTCAACAACTTGGTTGGCAAACCTGGACTTCCTTTTTATCATCTCGAGATTACTTCTCATGCTCATTTCTCAAGTTTTCCTAATATGTGCTTAAAAACATCAATTTAACAAAGAGTAAATCTGGTTTCGTGTAAATGTACCAAGTCTGTTCTCATGCTACCTTCCTGCAGCTTACCTGAAAGCTCTCAGCAGTACTAACAGATAGTTTCTGAACCAATGCAGTTAATGGAAAAATTTCAATTGGCTGAATTTATGCTGCTGTTGTGCTACTAGTTCAATCTTTGTGATTCTACTGCAAAGGCAGGTAGCAAGCTTTCAAAAGAAGGACTGATAGTTCTCTGGAACTGTCTGAGGTTTGGGTGTGTTTCTGCCATTAATAAGTAGTTAACAGTCTGGGAAGGCACCATTTTAAGTCTTGCTCCTTGAACTGGGACAGCAGTTGTAAAATGTGTGGCAGCTTTTCCATCTGTTTTCCATTTCTGACAGCTGTGGTAGAAACAGTTGAGCCTGAGCTCTAGTGTTCTACTTTTATGTGGTGAATTTAATCTCCTGACCTGAATTTGAGACTTAAGGAGGTTGGCTGAGTTTTATCCAGAACTTCCATTCCATATCGGTTTTGTCCATTTCAAGGTACTTGCTCAAGAGCTGAGGATAAAAGTTATGTTTTCCATCCTGATGTCCTTATGGTAATTAGGCCATGCCACCTTTAGTAACCAGCCCTGCAGGCCAGGGTTATTGTGTCCACTATTGTGCAACCTGAAAAAGGCAATGGTCAGGGCTTTTGATATGCATGCAATCATAATAATTCTGTTAGTAAGCTGTAGATTTAACACATATAAGAAATATAAATAAAAGTTGGTTATAAAATTTTCATATGTCACTACTGAATTTCCTGTGTCCTGAAGAGCATAAATGTCAACAGGACAGAACTGTTCTTTTGTACACTTTTTTTGAGAAATATGGTACAGGCATCCACACTCTGGTGATGCAGAATATGGTATATCTTGAATTAAAATTTGTAGGTCTCTTGGATCTAAAGGTAGATGTCACAAACTTAACAGGTTTACCTTTTCAGGTTTTGGGCTTTCTAAGGGCAATTACCCACTCTATTAGGCCTAATAATTTGTACACAGAGAGTGAAGAAGACATGCTTTTTTTCATGTGTTTCCTTTAGAAATTTATCTGCTCAAGCAGAGTTTTGAGGAAAATTCCTTGTTACCTCCAGATAAGGGAGAAGAATTGGACTACATGGATATAGTGGTCACAAGTGGAGGTGATCATTGTGAAGAAACAAACCTTTTTAACTGCTTTCTGAGTGATGAGGGGCAAACACCTTCCACCTGAAACCATTTTGGAAAGGTCAGACTACCTGACTTCTAACAAAACTTTGTCCAGGCTGTTATGGGTCTGCTGCAAACCATTGTGGTTGCTTATTTCCTCTTGCCCAACCAGTTTTATCTTATCATGATCCTCAGACCCTTGCCTACCAGCTACAGCTTTGATAATCAGAATTGTTATTCAAGATTGCAGCCTTCACCAGGTGGGTGACAACTTCCTAAGGATCTTGACTGGTTTTCTAGTCCTTGCAATTTTCATATGCAAAATTTCTGAAGATAAATATAGGGTTTTGTAGTGGCCACTTAGCTATTTCTTCCTTTATGGTAGTCTTGTCCAACAGCTGAAACCTTGTTCAACAGTGCTGAACACTGGGCCTGTGTAAAAACTTTTGCATCCTACTGAAGACCACATGATTGTTGATCTCCTCACAAGTAGCTTCAGTGAATAGTGTATAGCAGAATAAAAGCAAAGTGAATGAGCAGTCCTGACCCAGGCATGCTGACATCCACATCTTATAGAGAGTGAGGGTGCTAGATGTAAGCACTAGCAGGTACCCCAGCCAGTGGTGAGGATTTCCGTGCCAAAGCTGGCAACAAAACAGTATATGCAGGTTTTTGTTAATGTCTCTGCTTAGCCTATCTTGAACTTGCCTTTGATGTGTAATCAGGGTGAGAGTACCTACTGCAAGAACATTACTCTTGCCAAATGAGGTGGGTTGTCCTCAAGTACTACAGTTTTGTTAAAAGCATTTTCAGAGTCAACAGTTCGCAGCCCCAGTGGCACGATAAGCTTCCTACCCACATTACATATGCCTTTCAGGTCTACAAAGGGAGATAAATGCCTGCAGGCTGACAGTCTCCTATCTGGCTGATGCAACATAGTACAGATTTCTCCCAGTTACCTCGTCTCTCTAGGTATGGCTGCATGGTGAGGAAGAGTGGGATGTTCCTCTGCTCTGTAAAGTGCTGTAACTAGCAGCTGGTCTTCTGTCCTCAACCAGATATGAAGCCAGAATACTCCTTAACTTCATCCTGACCCTAGATAGGAGGCAGGCAGAGACAGGAGTTTAGGACTTCCTGAAATCAATACTAAATACCCACATTTTGCAGCTCTTCTCTCTTGCACTTACAGTGCTGTCCTGAAAAAAAAACAAGGAGCTGCTGAAGGTGCTTACATCTTTCTGCAAAGCATTAAAGGCACTCTAAGCTGTCCCACCACATCAACCAAAGCAGCTGGTGAGAAGTGTCAGATAACGATTACTTTGGTGATATAATCACTTGTGAAAACAAGGATGAGTTTGTATGCACTTAGTGCAATTTATCCACTACCAGCAGCCTTTGTGCTTTGAGGACTGTGGGACATGGAAGAACCAAAATGGAAAAAACCCCCACTTTTATTTCATCTCTGCAACTGCTGGTGCCTTAGCACAGCACAGAGCTTTGCTGTGCACCTCCAAGGCTCTGACTTTTAGCAAGCAGCAAAACTGCAGCATGTATCAGATAGGCTCTCGGTAGCCAAAGGCTCCACTGCAAAGAAGTTACATTTTAGCATGTTGAATGCTTTGGTTGAGGAAAAGAAAAAAGAAAAAAATAAATAAAATAAAATTTAAAAAAACAAAACAAAACAACACAACAACAAAGTTTAAAACTCAGAAAATTTACCACTAAGGGCTTAAAGTCTGTCCTGATTCACAGTTTAAAAAATGGAATCTAGATTAAGATGGTGGTAAGAATTCCCTCCCCGCTTCCCATAATAATCTACTATGTCATAAAGTATGTCATAAGGGCAAAGACTGATAACCCTTTTGATGAAATTGTACTTTAGTATAGTGATTTTTAAAAAAAAGTATGTTCTGAAAAGGGAAAACCACAAGATGGTGCTGTTGAATCACTGCGAGAAGCCGGATTCATCCTCCACCCTTACTGGCTGTAGCTGTTCATCTACGGTCATGGGTAACTGATGTAAGTCTGTGACTAAAAGAAAACCTGAATCTTCAATTCAATTACCGATTTTAACATATGTTTCAAATCTATTTTTGTAGGAAATGTGCATATTTTCTAAAATTAAAAAATACAAGTACTTTTCCATGAAATTTTATCCTTCTGCTAAATGCATATGCCCTGTTCAAGGGGTGATAGGGTGCCCTAAATGCACAGTATTTATTTTAACTGCTTTGTGCCCCTGGAGTGACAAGTGGAGAGCAAAACCACCACTACAAAGCAGTGGGTACAACTCATCCCACCAAGCCCTCAGCACAGGTTTGGAGTAAGAAGCAAATGAAGCTTTGCCTGGGATCAGACACAGTGTTTCTGAGTGACTGAGGTTTACTGAACACTGCAGCTGCATGACTGCTGTGGCATGACCTGCACACATCTTCTGGCAGAAGCTAATAGTGCCAACTTGCAAAATATCTAAAAACCATTGCATGGATACGTAAGGCAACTTCTCATAGAGTGCCTCTGCTGTGGTTAGGAGGAGCTGGTGTCTTGAGCTAAAATGCCATTACCTCAATGCAAGGATGAACCAGGTAATTACTGTGATAGGTGTATGATTTTGGAATAAACTTGCCATGACAGAAAATATTCACCCTCTGTACATTTAAACTCTAGAGTAGAGGCTGAGGAGTTAGAGAGATGAGAAACTACGCGAATGTAATTCTTTACCTCAGGATTAACAAATTGTTGTGTCAGGTCCACTAATTTAATGTTGTCTTGTCAGAGAAACCCACTTTGAAGGACTTCAGGCGTACACAGAGAGAGAGAGAAAAACAGTGCTGATTACTCCTGGCACAAAATAAAAGCATCAAAGATCTACTTGTGACCACAGGTACATGCAGAAATAGTTGCAAGGTTCATGCTACAGAACAGACATTCTGGTAATGGCCACTGAGATGGTTCAGCAGCTGAGGGTTTTTCCCTTAAGATTTAGTATTGCTCTGCCCTTTGCATTCAGAACTGACTTCACCGTACCTCATTAAAGAATTCCAGCAAGCCAAGGGCTTGGGAGATATTTTGAAAAAGTAAGTTGGAAAAAAACAACCGAACAAACAAACAAAACCCACAACAACCCTGCAATTCTCTCTGTTTAGTGACTGCTACGTAAGTTCTGGTTTGGTGCTGGAGGGATATGACTCGGCATCCACAGCCTTCAGCCAGCTGCAGTCAAGCCAGCCCATGGCCCCAGGGATTGTCTTTGAGGATGCCTCCTTGCTGATCAAGGTACAGCTGGGGTACAGGGAAGGAACCCTGCCCCTCCTTTACCCTGTTTTTCCACTCACTAATTGTTAGGCTAACTTTTGGGAGGCATCAGATGCACTGGTGCCATTGGATGGTGCAGCTGTACACCCAGCAAGGGGTAGAGGAAGGCTGGTTCTGGAGCAGAAACTGTGCTGGGACACAGCAGGGATTAGAGGAAGGGCTGGAGAAGTCATTTGGAGTGGCTATAAGGCCCAGGGTGGGGGGCAGTCTTTGTGTAGGCCTGTGTTCTTTCAGTAGCTAACAGAGCATGCTGCACGCGTGCCCTTTTGCTGAAAATCAAAGGCCTCCGGACATTCAGTGGTACCTTGTAACAAAACCTGGGTAATAATGGTGCATGATGATGTTGTTTTAAGTTTAATCTGGCTTCCTCAGCACATATTGGACCTGCACCAGGAGCATTGTGAAGGTCGATGTTGCCTCTAATCAAAAGCATCTAAACTGCAGGCAGTTCTCAGCTGCTGAGCAGCCGGGCCGGGCTGGGGAGCCTCTGCTCCATGTTTCAGGAGGAGGTGAAGCTTTTCCAGGGCTAAGGCGTGGCGGCTACAGCTTCATACGGGAGGGGCTTAGGGTGGCTACAGACACGGTGAAGACCACCTCTTGCCAACATCCCGAAACTCCTGCTCCTCGCCCGTGTTGCCCACCAGGGAGCGCGGTGTCCGCATGAATCACAGCACAGCCACGGTGACACAAGGACCTCAGAGACTTAGCTCCTACGTTTAGTGTCATTTTATGTGGGTCTGCCTCGGCTCATTGTACAACCGATTTTCGTCGTTTATATATGGATCTAATTTTCCAGATTGTCCCTGGATACCAAATTAGTAGAGAAGACATCAATCGCAATTTGCTTACAAGCATACTTTAAACAGCAGCTGCTTGTAAAAATACACATAGCGTTTTTTTAAATTAAAAAGCTCTGTGCTGTCTTGAAAACACTTGGATCAGGCAGCGCAATTTATTTACATACCCCCAGATAAAAAATGTGTGTGCCAGGATAACATCTGAAAAGTGAGTTTCTCCATGATTCTCATAGCTTATGGCACAGGGTGGCTGTGGCATAAGTCATGGTCTTAAAGCACAGGAGGAAAATCCTACTGAAGTAGAGTAATAAAACACGTGGGGTGTCATGTTAAACATAGAGCAAATCAGTGAGAATATTGCAGGATTCTCCCTGTATACATTTTGGGAAGAGATTCAGAAAAGCAAGCAGTTCATATTTGTTCTGGTCTCTTCAACTCTGCTAAATACCAGTTACCTTCTCAGTATTTGTACATGATATACAAATGTAAATACATCAAAGAAGATGTCTTAGTGCCATACACCACTATCACAGTCCCACAACTTTCCTATGAATTAACCATGAGGTAGATAAGAAGTACATTTTTTAGTATTTCTATTCATATCTCATCATGTTAATAATGAAACTACTTATTCCCTTGTCAGTAGCCATATTATTTTTCAGTGTTCTCAGCACTCTTGTAAACAGGTTACACCCTGAAGGGTGACTTTCTTAAGACTTGAAGACAAGTATTTTGACATGTTTTGCATATTAAAACAGAGGAAAGGTTCTCTTGCCATGGAATTTCTACCAAGAGCAAGCTTTTCACTTTACAGAACAGCTTTGTCCTCACCACAGCAAGGTTTCCACAAAGCTTCTGGAATAGACATCAGTTCAGTATGTTGTTTTATGCTTACATACCAGATTTGAATATGATTAAAATGCTTTCGGTTTTCCTGCCCAGACATACTGACACTGAAGCAAACTGAATGCCTGTATTTTTTTTTTTCTTTTCTATATAAATTTCCTAAATTCTGGTGGCCAAAAAGAAAAAGTATGCATGGTTGTGTGTGTTTTAAGAAGTTAGAGCATATGCACTAATTCCTCTGGAAATACTCAAAGGAAAAGAAACTGTTACAATGTATGTAGCTAATGGTAATTCTTGCACTAGGAACAACTTAATTTCCAGCAGGTGCAGCTCTCTGACCTCCAGGCTCATTTTTTTTACTGCTGAATGTCATGAGAAAAACAGTATTCAGGGACTCCATGATCTTTTCTCAAAGGTGACATCTGGTTCTTATGAAACATTTTCATCCTGAGCAAAACAAGTTCAGGACCCTCACAACATTTTTCAGAAATAGTTTTTAGAATAATTTTGGGTTGTTAAAAGATAAACCAGGCATAGAATAGGACATAAAAATACCTGAATCACATGCCATTTTCTTATCTGTCAGCTGCAAAGAACATCACAAGTGAGATGAATATTGTTATGCTATTTAAATGTAAATCAATGGAGTCACAAAATTCTTGGTTCATGGTCATGCTGTGGTTCAGTTACAAACACAACCTGGACTGACTCCAAATTCTCATACTGTATCTTCTGCCATCAATACTTTTCATTGTAATTAGAGTGGTAAATAAAGAAACAGTAGTGACAATTGGTGCTGAAAGAACCAATGAAACTTTTAGGAATGTGAGAGGTTGTCTACATAAGAAAGATTGTTGGTATAATATGGTTACTTATATCGATGAAAAAAGTTTTCTGAAATGATAAAACCAGGCTCTGCTCATGCTTCAGACTCTTAAGACCAAATGAGGACCAGAGGTAGTAAGCAAATATCTTTGGTTTTCTTTCTGAGACAGAATCCACCCTTTGAAACAACTTCTTACTGCAGGTCAGTGATGTGTACCTGTACAGCCTTCCTAAGTCTACATCATGCATGTGTTGCTGATGCAGCTGATGAAAACAGCCTGTGAAGTTTAGTATGGGGTTATAAGGATTATAAATTGGAAAGAAAAAGCCATCAGCTATATTACCCTGTACTTCTGTTACTTTGATTTGAACTAATAGAAATACTTTCTTTCAAACAGATCAATTAATCATTAAATAAAGTTGCAAAATTAAAAAAATATATAAATTTTTTCATTACCATTTTCACAGAAATTCTTTTTTATAAACCAGCTAAACCATTTCATTGTCAGAATAAGGTTATTCTGTCGCAGGACCTTATGTGTATATAACTATTGTATTTATCCACAGATAATTTAAGCCTCTTAATATAAAATATATTATGCATAAATTACTAGCTTTTATTCCCCAAAAACAATTTCACAAGGAGATAGTCAAAAGTATAGAGATTATATACAAATCTTAGAAGTTGTGAGTTTATTTTTAATTTGCACAGCTTTAAAAAGACTTTTCAGCTCCATTTCCTATATTTTAAATTCCAATTTATAAAAAAATACTTTAGCCTATAACCTCATTAAGACATAGTTTAAAGAAATACTGATACATTTTAAAGTATGTGAAAAACATGAATTGTAACTAAAAATATATATTTAAATTTTATTGGTTTAATTTTTGAAAGTGATTTTAGTTTCTTTTCCTGCTTTTTGCCTTACCTCAGTCCCCTTCAGAGAATGGGTAAGGACAAATATTATGCCACCCCTGTGTTCAACCCATCTTCCTTTTTGATTAGAATTTGACATAAACTTTTGTGGGAACTATGCTGAAAGCACATCTGTTGTACAAACCTGGGGGCAGAAAAAGGTGAAAGAATGAAAAATAAAATATGCATTCCATGTCTTTGTTTCTAATAAAGAACATATAAACTGGAATTAATGTCATTTGTCACCGAGGTTGTAAGCTGAGCTCCTTGTGTTTCACGAGGGATATGCAGTTATTATTTTTTATGCAGCTTGCAGTTAGCTGGGGAAATGTTTAATCCAGTAAGAGAAAAAGTATCTGCTTTAAATATTCATATTTTTAAATGGTATGTAAGTGAAAGGAATGTTCCCTCTCAGGCGACCACAAATATCACAGTTTGCTGGTAGCAAGCTGTATATCTGTAATAAAAATTTGAAGGATTAGAATTTAAAAGAAATCAGCATCTGTTACCATTTTTAAGACTTGTTCAAAGCCAGCAAGTTAGCCCACCATTTTAATAATTAACATGGCAGGAAACATGCTCCAAAAGGCTTCTCCTTAAGCTCACCCTTAAGGGCATGAAAGAAGCTCAATACCAGCCCATGGCTCTGAGTGTCACATCCAGTCTTTTTAAATATCTCCAGGGATGGGGAATCCATTACTTCCCTGGGCAGCCCATTCCAATGTCTGATCATCCTCTCCGTGAAGAAATTCTTTCTAATATCCAACCTAAACTTCCCCTGGCACAACTTGAGTCCATGCCCTCTTGTCTTGTTGAAAGTTGCCTGGGAAAAGAGCCCAACCCCCCCTGGCTCCAGCCTCCTTTCAGGGAGTTGTAGAGAGCGATGAGGTCTCCCCTGAGCCTCCTCTTCTCCAGGCTGAACACCCCCAGCTCCCTCAGCCTCTCCTCACAGGACTTGTGCTGGAGTCCCTTCACCAGCCTGGTTGCCCTCCTTTGGACCTGCTCCAGGACCTCAATCTCCTTCCTGAACTGAGGGGCCCAGAACTGGACACAGGACTCGAGCTGTGGCCTCACCAGGGCTGAGTACAGGGGCAGAATCACTTCCCTGGACCTGCTGGCCACACTGTTCCTGATCCAGGCCAGGATGCCATTGGCCTTCTTGGCCACCTGGGCACACTGCTGGCTCCTGTTCAGCTTCCCGTCAATCCAGACTCCCAGGTCCCTCTCTGCCTGGCTGCTCTCAGCCACTCTGTGCCCAGCCTGGAGCTCCCCATGGGGTTGTTGTGGCCAAAGTGCAGGACCCGGCACTTGGCCGTGTTGAACCTCATCCCCTTGGAATCAGCCCAACTCTCCAGTCTGTCCAGGTCCCTCTGCAGAGCCCTCCTGCCTTCCAGCTGATCCACACTCCCCCCAGCTTGGTGTCGTCTGCAAATTTGCTAATGGTGGACTCAATTCCCTCATCTATAAAGACATTAAAGAGAACTGGGCCCAGCACTGATCCTTTGATCCCTGGGGGACACCACTGGTGAGCTGACTGCCAATTGGATACAGCACCATTCACCATCACTCTCTGGGCCCTTTTTAAAAAAGTCCAGTTAATGTTTTACTGTCAGAGCAGAGAAGACAGAGCCATCTTCCTATCGGCTTCCTTAAGAGGTTTTAACAGACCTGAAATCATATGCATGTACACAGCTCTTGATTTTTGGCCAGGGCAGAGTTTGAACTTGGCAATTTCAGGTGAGGTCTGTGTAGATCACTCTCGTAAAAACTTCCACTGATACAACCTTACATAAACAATTACACTAACTCAGTGATACTGGAGCTTTTTCTCTTCTGCAGCATGTTTTGCTCTTAAGAAGTATTAGAGTACATGTAATCTGCCATCCCGCATCATTGGTAAAAAACTTGACACAGTTCAAGTTCCTTAGCATGTTAATTTAACCATATAGGTTTGGGCTTTGTTCCTCTCTCTGCTCTTTTCATTGCACTGCTATAAGTGCATATAGAATCAGATCTCATCTCAGTAACTGACAGTTTTCATGATGACAACAATACCCATACCCATACATGCATCTATAGTAAGGGTCCTCTGCTAAAGAGGAGGAAGGCAAAGAAAAAGTCTTGAAATAAAGTAAGTACCAAATATTTTTTACATTTCATTAAATATTTGTTTTGCATAAAGATTTCAACTTCTGTTTTGCACTAAGTTCCATCACACTGCTCCTATGTTGTTATGATTAATTTCAAAAATCCACTTGAGAAATATATCAGAGTTCAACATGAGAAAATACAATTGAATGTATCTGTTTATTGATGTTTTAATGACTGCTTTTTAAAAACATGTATTTCTTGAATGGCTACCTTGTTTTATAGCCAGTGTGGTTTAGTTTTCAACATTACTGCAGTGAAGTTATTTTTGACAGGTGTTCTGTTTCTAGTGCTCTGTCTGAATAAGAATGTAAAGTCATTGCCTAGTACATAGTCTTGCAAGGATGTTGAGCTGGATTCAAAATTAATGAACCTTAGTCTTAATTTTAACCCCTGAATATAGCCATGACCTCCTCCTCCTACAGTGCTGAATTACAAGAAGATTGGGGGTGGCTTAATCTATTGATGCAGTTGTCCATGATGGCATTGTTACATTATTAATTGCAGTCACAGACTACAGGTGCATACTCATCCATTTACAGTAAAAAAATTTAATGAAATATAAGCTTTATGTAACAGAGCCTTACTTGTCCCAGCTTAGACTTTGTAATTAGAGTACGTGCTTAATTTGTCCTGAAATACTAGTCACCATAACAGCAGTATACATTGTGCTACAAGGTACTCATAACATTGGCTGTATTTTTAGGGATTAAAGGTATGAGTATGTTACAGGGTTTTAAGAAAGTATTGGCTATTTGTGGAGAAAGGTAGAAGTTCCAAGAAGCAATCTCAGTTCTGGTTTTTGTGTAAATGATGCACCTTAGCCCATCTGGTGGTATTTAGAGTAATTCTTCTGCTTTGCAATATGAGGGTTAAGATCATACACACGGTTATAAGCTACGTTTAAGCTAGTAAAACACAAGTGTCCAGAAATGTTCACAGTAATTGAGACTGACTAGTACAGAACAACCCATAACTATTCTGATAAAACCCCTGATCTTCCAAAAATGGTTGGCTAAGTGCACGGAATCTCTTGGTGACAATATGCATCCTGTGATATCTTTTGAGCAGTACCCAGGAATTTCTTGGGAAAAAAATTAGTTGGTAGAGGCTAATGGCATGTCTCTAACAAGGTAAACTGTTCCAGTACCCAGGACCCTTCTCAGGTAATTTGTAATTTGCGTAGATGTAGCCACAGTCGATCAGCTAAACTGCTGTAAGCTTCTCAGCTTAGCTTTTAGAGTAGAGAGAGATCTTTACTGAATCTATGACATTTTAAAAGTAATTTTGTCCTGTCTTGGAAGGAGGAAACTCTGCATGTGAAACAGCAGATAGATTCCACATCAGTTTCATCTTCCCAGGGATTTACCTTCCAAATTAAACCTTTAATTTATCTTTGGTGAGACAGATTTTTCAGCTGTTACAAATCAAAGCATCTATGTGATTCACAGCACAGGAGGATCCATTCCAAATTGTTCATAGATCATTTCTAATTTACAAGAAGTAAATTTTGTTTTTCCTGTGATTTATACTAGCATAATTTTGGAATAAGTACAGTGAATATAAAAGTATTTAATCATGAGCAGGAAGTGAATTAACTCCAACATGTGCATTGCAAAGATTTGGATGCCAGGTTTTGTTGCATTTTTTGCTTTCATTGTCAGGTTTAAAACCCAGAAAGCATATACTTACATCCATCATAGTCATATTAAATTGAGTCCATCGTAGTGCTGATCATATAATAGATTTTTGGCTAAATTACCATAAACTATATTGATTCTGCCTCCCAGAGGAGATCACCAATTATTTCATTTAACTGAGGATGGTAGAACACTGAGAATATTATTGAAAACAACAGGCCTTTTTCAAGCAGAAAAGAAAAGCAGGCAACACATGTAATTTTTTTAAAAATATGCTGAGTTTTTGTTGTTTTGAATAATTTAGCAAAGAGTTGTCATCAAATCTGTGGAAGATTTTTATGAGATGGTTCCTTAATGACTGTATTTAGAACTGGTGTCCCTCTGCAGGGAATATTTTGCACCTAGTTTACTGCTAACAGTCAGCATGTCTGCCTGCACAAGGAAGAAAATTTTCTAGAGCAGCACAGTTCATCTGGTGAAATGTCAAATGAATTTAGACTCCAGGATTCTTCTGCCAGGCTCTTCAACCTCTCATCAAAAGATGGGTTTGTTATTCAAGGAACACATGTAGTCCTAGCAATCCACTCAGAAACTCCCCAGGACAGCAAGGCAACAGGCCAAACATCTGTCACTGTGGGAGGACAGGTAGGAGGAATGGAGGACAGGTGCTGTCCTGTGCCTCCATGTGCTCCACCATGTAGATTTGCTTCTGGAGGATGGTGGCCCAGAAAGATACCCTGGAGCTGGGATATGGTCTGGGCACTTAAACTTGCAGGCTACTGTCAGAAATCTAACTCTCTTTAACATATATAGCTGAGAGCCTTGGAGAAGAAACTTTGAATGTTTCTTTTCAAGATGCTTGTGAAGTGCTGTCATGAGAAATCAGGACCAATAAAAAGAAGAGAGAAAAGCTGAAATAGAAGTAATAGCTTCTTATTAGCTATTACGTGGAAAGTGTTGGTCCCTGCGTGCTAAGTGGTGATAATGATGCGATGTGGTGACTCAGAGCTGACTCTTCTCAGAAGGCTGCAGCTGGCTCTGTGATTCCAGCAGCCCTGTTTCCCACTGCTCCATGAAGCTGTGCAGGTGGAGAAGTGGTGTATTTGCCCATTCTGCCCCAAACACAAGCCTAGAGACTGGGGGAGAAAGCTGGGATGTTAGGAATGCCTTCTTATTTCATTCCTCTTTTCCCCTCATGAGAGTAGCTCCCTCCCATGACTGGATGGACAAAGGCAGGGGGGATGTTTCTATAGGAGACCACCTTTGGTACCAGGTTCTTGTGTAGAGCACGTCCAGGAAATGCTCACCCTTCAGTTACCTGTAACCTAGCAGCTGGTATCTTGGTCAAGTAGCTCACCCTTCCAACACTGGCAAATCACAGAGGTCTCAGTAGCTTCAGGGGTTTACAGACAGCAGTAAGATTTGATGCTTTTTATTTAATAAAAGCAGACCCCATCTTATGCTCTTATTCACCATGAGATGGAGGCTATTTTAAATATTGCAGGCAGCTCTTTCAAAACACCCAGAGGTGGAAAAGGTGGGGGAGTACAACATGAGCTTCTTTCTTCAAGAGGTAGAGAGAGGAAGCGGGGATGTGCATGGAATGGAATCATATTTACATTTTTTTATAGTGAGAAATAGACTGAAGAGAGTCTCTGGTCCTGGCAGAGATCTGCTAGTGAATGGCTGTGGATTCTTAGAGCCTGTGAAACCGCCTTACATGGTTTGCCACCATTAGGGACCACATGCAAAGTGCTTCGTCCTAGGTACATCTGTGAAACCCTTTTTTATTTCTTTATTTTGATTTTAGAAAGTGAGGCCAGTTTAGAGCAGCTGCATTTTACTAGGCCCTGGGTATACAGGGCTGCAGCATGGCCTTAGTATGCAGCACCTCTGAATGCCACTGGGTCTAGAGCTGTGTTCTTCTTCACTCCTCTTCCCAAATTAGTGTTTATTTTCTGGAGAGGTAATTATATGTCAGCTCAAAGTTATGCCTAACATTGCTAATTTGCTGTTGTTTCTGTTTCTGTCTTGTTTCTGTCCCCACTCTCCCTCCCCGAGCTTTGCTGCTGCTGCAGGTGATAGCTACTTCTGTTTATGAAGCATTCGGGGGATTTGGGGTCTCTGGAAGAAAATCATGAACATCTTGTGAGCTGTTTTTGATGGCGAAATAGATGTATTGCTGAAAGGAGTGATGGTTCAGTTTCAATCACTCAGAGATACCAAACTGAGGGTGGAGCTCATAATTTTTACAGCATGCTGTTAAGCAGCACTGCACTTTGTGAAGACACAAGTATTTCTGTTGATGGTATTTAGCACTAGCTCATTGTGTTCATTATCAAAGCTTCATCTCAGGTAGCTCTTTACATGTACTGAGCTCATAATTTGGCCCAGAAATCTTCAATTAAAAAAAATGAAAACAAACAAACCCACCCCAAACCAAATAACTTGTGTATTTTGGACATTCTTGTGTCATTTTAGACTAACTTCTACTGTTTTCTTTGCTCACTATACAGTTCCATTCCCTTTATTTTTGTCTCCTTCCCAGAGTCTAAAAACTATTTCAAAAATGCTCTGAAGATTTACATACAAAGCTTGAATCAAGACACAATGAACAAAACAACTTCTGATTGTGGAAGAGTTCTTCTCTGTGTCCACCAGCTCTAGCAAATGTTTCAGTCACTTTTAATGATTTAAAGTCTTAGAAATTACTCAGCCAGTCTGTTTTAGATATTTAGTGAGAAAGCAGAAACTAAGACAATCTGCAAGAAATGAGATAATTTCCTACTTTGAAGCCTTTTGTTTCCGAGTTGCTTTACTGAATCTACTTCAGATTTCCTGAGGAAGGTTTAATCCATTACATAAACTGAAATTTTAGGTAGGTGGAGTAGAAGAAGAGGAAGTTTAGGGAAAACTTATTTATATCTGTATTACATGGGAACTAAAACAATGGATTTGTGAATAATAAAGTATACTCATCCAAATATTTTAAATCAATCAAAAGTTCAAAGTGGGAAAATGTTATCTCTCTATCTATGTTTTTCCCCCCCAAGGACAATTCTGCTGACTTCAGTGGAATTATTCTAATTTATGGTTACCTAAAAGTGGATGTTCCTTTCAAATTCTTAATTCTTTGTTTTCTGATAATTGATTCTCACACTATTTTTCAGTATATGCTGAGGATGAGGGACTTCAGCTACACTGTGAAAAATTTTGTCCAACCTCTGCTGTTTGTCTGAAAGCTTGTTGAATACAGCTCTGCACTGTCAAACATCTTTGGTTTGATTTGGACTGGATCAGATATCAACAAATTTTAATTTAATATTCTTGAGAGAGATGACAATGTAGGGAGCATAAAGGGATTTATTACAAATTAGAATTAAAGAAAACATTCAGATGCAGTTGTGCAATTTTTATTCACCACAACTTAGATAATTTAGAAAAAAAATCAGAAATTCTTTTCTTATCTCATTCCTTATGAAGAAATGAATAGGAATTGAAGGCATACCTCAAGGCAGCAGTATGTGTTGTTTTTTGGCATCGGGTGTTTTTGATTCGTTGGTTGGGGGTTTTTTGGTTTTTGTTTGTTTGTGGTTTTTTGGGGGGGGATTATGGTTTGGGTTTTTTCATTTAGCTTTGTTTTTTTCTGCTTTGTTGTGTTTTACCTAAACTGGAATTTTTCAAATAACAGTTCATGGTATATATGGTGACATACTTCCTTGGCCCCTGAAAATATATACATTCTTATTTTCCTGTCAGAAGGTTAGACAGAAACTCAATAAAAGCTCAGTGTTAAGGAGGAAAACCAACACTTTTTTAGAGTCTCAGATTTATCTACAATAGCATAGGTACATAAACCTCATAAGAATCTTTGTTTTCTTCATGTTCACTCCCGCAAACATGCAAACAATGACATTTTATACTTACAAGTGATACAAAGCAAGTTCTGAAGTCCAAAATGCACATAAATTATCTGTTAAAGCTTTCTGTGTGAGCATTTGTTGGATGATGATTAACTATTGCTTAACTACCTAGCAGAAAATACAGGTGAAAAATGAAGAAGCTTTTCTCATGGTGGGAAAGTTCCTCTGCAGCACAACATCTGCCTCCCTACAAGGGAAAGCTCATTTTCTCCAGGATCTCAGTGGTGACACAGAGATTTCTTTCTCCAGCCTTGGCTTATGAACTTTATGTGGAGCTGGGACCTCAGAGACACCTTTCCTCTGCCTGACAGCTTCACCATCAGATTTTTTTAGGAGAACAGGTGATCTGGCTTCCAGGGGCATGGTTGTAATGGACTGTGGTAATGACTGGTAAAGTCTGGGAAATTGAAAGGAGTCACTGGGAGCAGTTTTTCTCGGTCCTGAGCTAAGTCACATCCCTTTTCTGCTGCAGGCAGAGTAGTGGGAACTGGCAGATCTGGATAAAGGAATCAAGAAGAACCCCATAAGACACAGGTATATAATTTCCCTCTAGGTAGGACTCTGGTGGGGGTGAAAGAAATGCATCTGGTTCCACCTAACTCTGATTTCCATCTGACAGATCTGATGCAGAGGAGTATAGGCTCAGCTGGCATGAAAAGCTGTGAGGTTTTGTCCTGGTTTTAGATAGGCAGGTGTGACAGTCTTGTCTAAATAAAGACCTGGTTAATCTTAATTAGCAGCTGAGGACTTGACTTGAGGTTCACCTGAAAGATTTCCACTGTTTCAAATATGGCAGAGAATTGCGTTTATAATGTTTGTTCCTGGTTTTTATCATGAAGGAGAAGGAATTTGTCTCTTGTGGCTATTTTCTTCATAATGACAAAAATAGGAATCCCATGAAAAGTTCCATCACTTTTTCTCTCTTGATAAACAATGTTCTTCAGTGAAAAATTACGATTCTTTTTCTGAATAATGTTATTGGAACTATATACACTGAAGTGTACATTTACAAAAAAATATAAAAATATGCAGTGATTTTCACAGAATAGGGGCTCCATGTAGAAACTGGTTGCTTGTTGGTTTTTTAATTTGTTTGTTTGTTTTCCTGTAAAGCTTTAAAAATCTCAAATATCATTCTGTATTACTTGTCCTAGGTTCAATGTGTATTTTTTGTTGAACTGAGACTTGAGACCTGGAATCTGGACGACCTCAAACAATCGGTAAGACATAGGGTTATGTCTTATGCTGTTCCCCATTGTTACTGACCAAAGTTATAAGAAATATTATTTTAAAGAGATCTTTGTCGAGATACTTCTTGGTATATCTTTCAGAGAATTATGGTGCCAAAAAATGCACTTAATTCTTTGCCCTTTCTCTTTCAGACGAGTAAAAAAAGACGGTGTTCAATTATACTCTTAAGATGCACTCACCTTCTAGTTTTAACAAACGGTCACAAAGCAGCTGATAAACTCTTTAAGAATTTTGTCAAGAACACAAAAGTATGTCTGAGAGTGGCGTCCACCAAGGTTTTACATGAAGAAAAAAAAAAAAAAGTAATATTAAATAGTAAGCAAAAATATCCCTCATATCCATATAGTGTCCATTTATCTGGAGAAGGTTTTTTTCTTTACAGGCATTCTGGCTAGCTCTTCTTTTATCTAGAAATACAAATCTGGCTTGAGAATTATCTTAGAAGTTAATTAGCCCAGTAAAAGCACCCACTAAATGTCTCTGTTCTTGTGGAATCCAATAAAAATTGACTTTATATCAAATGTGATAAAATCAGCATTTCTTGAGATTAAACCTGTTGAAGTGCATGGCTTTATTCAGCGACTTGAATCTTGAGCCTTGGAACTTCAATACTTATATCTTATATTACAAGAAAGAGCAGTTCGGATGATCCTCAGATTTTTATTCTTCGATATTATGTATATACTAAATATAACAGAAATGTCTATCTTGACATAACTAATTTTACTGGCATTTTTGGAAATTATTTAAAGCATATTCCATCAGTACCAAGGTACAGCAGCACCACAATTTTCCTTACCAAGAAAAATAAAACCTTAAATTCTCTTTCAGACTGCCTTTTCTGTTCACCCACCCCTTATCACATCTCCAGTGTTTTAGAATTAAATAAAAACTTTTATCATTATTACTATTATTAACTCAAACACCTGGAGAAACAAACAGGACAGAAAATACCAGAAAGATAACACAAATAAAGGAACAGAAAGCAATAAATAAGGTTTTATATGTACTCCAGAATAGGGAATAGCTTAGCTATTTTCATCTACCTGGACCTGTGCAAAGCATTCAACACTGTACCACACAACATGCTGATCTCCAAACTGGAAAGATATGGATTCAATGGATGGACCCATCACTGGATAAGGAACTGGCTGGCGGGTCAAACCCAAAGAGTTGTGATCAGTGGCTCAGTGTCCAAACAGAGATGTGTGACAAGCTGTGTTCCTCAAGGGTCAGTGCTCAGACCTGTGCTGTTTAACAGCTTTGTCAGTGACAATGTTCTAAACTCAGGTCGACGTAATCCCATGCACAAATACAAGTTGGGAGGAGAAAGGATTGTGGACAGCTCTGAGGAGAAGAAATTTGTGGTAGTGTTGTACCAGAAGCTCATCATGAGACATCAATGTGTGTTTGCAGCTCAGAAAGCCACCCAGGTCCTGGGCTGCATCAAAAGAAGCACAGACAGCAGTTGAGGGAGGTGATTCACCCCCTCTGCTCTTGTGACACCCCACCTGGAGTACTGTGTCCAGTTCTGGAATCCCCAGGATAAGAAAGACATAGAGCTCCTGGAGCATGTCCAGAGAAGAGCCACTAAAATGATCAGAGAGCTGGAGCACTTCCCCTGTGAAAACAGGCTAAAGAAGTTGGGGTTGTCTGCCTGGAGAAAAAGAGACTCCAAGTTGGCCTTATAGAAACCTTTTGGTATCTGAAGGGGACATACAAGAAAGCTGGAGTAGGTCTTTATGCACGGGTGTGTAGTGAGAGGACAAGGGGAAATGGTTTCAGACTTGAAGAGGGGAGATTTAGGTTATACATTAGGAAGAAATTCTTTGAGGGTGGTGAGACACTGGAACAGGTTGCCCAAGGAAGTTGTGGCTGCCCCATCCCTGGAAGTGTTCAAGGCCAGGCTGGGGGGGGCCTTGAGCAACCTGGTCTGGTGGGAGGTGTCCCTGCCCATGCAGGGGAGCTGGAACCAGATGATCTTTAAGGTCCCTTCCAACTTAAACCGTTCCATGATTCTGTGATTCTATGAAAAGAGGAGTACATGGCAGTTGGATCTATTGTTACAATTTAAGGCTATTCCTATTCATGACTGAAGCAAAGGGCGGACTATTCCCTTCTTTTCTGCAAGTCTGCAAGTTCTCCAAGTCTGCTGCTCTTCATACACTCCAGGACAATTTTGCTTCTTCGGCAACCACAAAACATTGTTAATTCATGTTATCTGTAACCCTTTATACTCTTGCATCTTTTCTGGGAACATATAGAATCACAAGGATAAATCAGGCTGGAAGGGAACATTGAGAGGTAGGTGTCTAGTCTAATCTGCTCAAGGTAGGGTCAGCTTTGTGCTCAAATTCGGTTGCTCAGGCTTATTTCCACCTATTGTATCTCATCCTCCTGGTGTGCTCTGCTGTGAAAAGCCTGGGCCCTTCTTACTGACCTTCCCAGAGGTGCTGGGGGTCTCCTGACGGGTATCCCAAAAGCCACCTCTTTCCCAAGCTGAACCAGCCCTAGTTTCTCCATTTCTCTTCACTGGAACAGTGCTCCAGACCCCGACCATCTTGGTGGCCCTCCACTAAACCACCTCCAGTTTATTGATGTATTTCCTGCACTGAGGAGCACAACTTGGAATGCAACACAACAGAAGCAGTCTAAGGAGTGCAGACTAAAGGCAGATGATGATCTTTCTTTGCTCCATCTCTGGTTATTCCTTCCTTCACACAGCCCAGGATGTTGTTGGTTCTCTTTGCTACCAGAGGACTCTACTGGGTCATGCTCAGACCCTGTCTGCTAGGACCCCCAGCACCTTTTCAGCAAAGCTGGTGTCCCCAGTCAAGCTCACGCAGTAGCACTGAGGGAGTTCTCCCTTCCCAGGTGCAGGACACATCTCTTGCCCTCTTGTCTCACTAGGTCTTCAATCTGTGTTTATTTCCACATCTGTGTGATTCCGGAAGCAAAATTTCCTCCAGACTACAGAGTCTTGGTAGAATTGATTTGTTTTTAAAGGGTTTGAAAGTTCATGGTTTTTTTTCTTTCTCTCTAAGGAGCAAAAGGTTATTGTGGTGTTTGGAGAAACATAAATACACCCTCAGAGAGATAGGCATGTATTCTACAATAAGTAGAGCAAATTTCTCTCTTTCTGTTATCTTCTTCAGAACAAAATCTATGGGCCAGTCAAAATATTAAAAAAAATATAAATGTTCAATCTTAGCAGTATAGTTCTCAATTGAGAGATTTTTTTCTCTCTGTGATTGATTAATAAACATTATACTAAGAGTTCCTTGGTAACAAACTACTACATTGGGATACACATGCCCCAAATGTGAGAACTGCCTGCAATGACAGCAAAGAAATGGCACCTAGGAAAAAAAAAAAAAGAAAAAAGAAAAAAAAGAAAAAAGAAAAAAAAAAAAAAAAAAATAAAAAAAAAAAGGCAGGAAGGCAGGAAAACCCCACACAAACATCTTTTCTTCTTATTCACAAACTAAACATGAATAGTGTGATATGTGAACCTTCCTTAGAAAATTCTTCTTTGCCCCTTCATGCCTACAGTTTTCCCCAGGTTTGGAAGCTGAAATTTAGCAAATTGTCAAGTTTATTGTCAAGTTTATTAATCTATTTTACCATGCTCATCACAGTGTTTTCTGAATATTTCTCTGTTTATTAAGGTTTTATTGTGTTTCACCAATGTATGATAGGAAGAAAGTAAGAGTCATTTCTTATTACTCAAGCTTTAATCTTCAAACAGGATGCTAAAACAGGCTACCTGCCTGCTACCCATCATCTCAAAGAAGAACAAGAACTATATAATGGTACTTCAGCTCTTACACCTTTATGCAGAGTAATTATAATTATATTACTGGAACCTGCACAAGAGCATTCTAACCTGCCCAAGCTAACAAAAGCTTTAATCTTCAATTATAACTTCCTGTGCTTGTTGCCTTCATATTTCTTCTATAGAGAACACTGGATCATTCCAGCATGAAATTAATCTCTTGTAAAAGATAATTCACCTTTTACTTTCCAGTTAAAATATGCTCTTACTTTGCTATTCATAAACACTTTATTGTAAGAAGGTATATTTTTGCAGAAAGACTGAAAGGCTTGAACATTTAAAAATAGCTGTTCTTTATACAATCATACTGTATTAAGCCTGGTTTCACTGGACTTGCTTTGGGTAAGAAATCAGAGTAGATGATGAACCTACATGGTTCTTCAGATAACTGACACATCCTTGTTCCCAGTAAGCTCAACTTTCTCTTATGATTTCATTCAGCTTTCACATATCTAATAAATCTCTGGAATTGCAGAAAAATAATTTTTGTTATGTAATCTCAGGATCAGCTCCATATTAAATATTAAATTCTTAAAGTCCTCAGGGTAGCTTCAGAAAATGCTGGAAACTATTTGAAAAAGAAGACAAGAAAAATTAAATATAGCAGCTACAATTTCTTTTTTTCTACTTTTCAAACTACCACTTAAGATGTAGAAATTGTTTCTTATGACTTATAAACGTAAAAATATGCACCAATACAGACCTTCAGATTTGTTGTCTTATGGACAATTCAATTGATTATTTCTTTTTGGGTTTTTTGTTTCTTTGTTTGCTTTTTCTTTTCATCAAGATTAGGTAATTATGAAAAAAACTTCCTGACATAATTAAATTTGTCTTGTCATTAATCAGTAGTATTGCAATACACAGTTCAAAAAGAAGCCAGTGGGATCTCAGTGAGAACTGTCTCAGCTCTTATTCTGGAAGCTACAGGAATACAAGAGCTACTATGTTGAAGATTTTCCTCCTAATTAATAAAAATAGGTTTATTTAAAAAAACCCCATGATTTCCCATCTTTGTGGCTAACTTCTGGGAACAAACAGATTTTTAAATATTGATTTAAAATGCAAAAGGAAGAGAAAA
The DNA here is from genome assembly GCA_023637945.1 of Phaethornis superciliosus. Taxonomy (NCBI): domain Eukaryota; kingdom Metazoa; phylum Chordata; class Aves; order Apodiformes; family Trochilidae; genus Phaethornis; species Phaethornis superciliosus. The sequence continues at coordinate 51,651,877 of JAJQWJ010000003.1, read as the reverse complement.
CATTAATATTTAATGTTAGTGGGTTAAATCTCTGTTAACCTTAGCAGGTAGCGACCTGTAAATTCAAATGTGATTATAACAGAAAGTAAGTAAATTTTTAATACATTTGTCTCAGATTATGCCCTTCTCATTTTTCCTCATCTCTCCCCTGACTACCAAGCTGAATAGGATTCTGAATACTGATAGGTATAGCAGCTCATTAAGTATACCGTTTTCCACATAAATTACAGTTGAATTCTTTTTTTTTCTTAATTTCTTCACGTTTTATGTTTCCTTCACATATCCCTACTAAGAATTAGTAATATATCACTAGTTTCGTAGTTTTAAAACCTTTTTTTTTTAACAAGTATTTCCTAATGATTTCTTTTGCAAATAAAAGGCTATCAGAAAGAAAATCAAAGCCACTAAAAAGATACCATGATGATAATGGCACATGAGTTGAGAAAGTCATATCCAAAGTATTTTAAATCAGAGATGGTCACTGTTTAAAGTATAATTTATTGCAAGGTTTCAGAGGAGGCTGCAACAGTGGTAAATTCAAAATCTGTTATATATACAACACTAAGTACTGGGTAGGATTGTATAGTTCCAGTCTTGTTTGAATGCTAGTGCCTCAATTACTTTGCCTGGATTTAAGTGCCTGTATCACCCATAAAGCTTCAGGACATCTTACCCAGGGCCTAAAGGAGACCCAAGTCCTTCTCAGGGAGTGGTTGGATGGATGGGAGGATGTGTGGGGCCATACCTAAGGGCAGCATCTTCCTCTCTGGGACAGCAGCATGGGGCTGTGCTGGCTCTCAACCTATCACTGCCAGGGGGTTTGCTCTGAGGTGCCATCCGTCCCCCACACATGCATGGGAATTGCAGATCCGTGGGAGAGATGTGCCACTCTGCAGAAGCAGATGGGCAGCAACCGGGGTGTCATGGGGTAGCTGAACAAACACCAAATTGCTATGTCTGAGCATCTGGATTGTGCCCTAAGTGCATGTGCAGGCAGATACAGACTACTCATCAATTAAATCCGCTTTTTAATGTAGAAAAATCCGTATAACTGATTATACCTCTGTGTTAACTTATGATTCCCATAAACTAGCTTTGTTTCAGAGAATTCAGAAGTTTTCTGACTATGGCTTTTTGCAGTATGGAATTTAAAAATAACAGGGACAGAAATTCACTTGGTTTATTTGCAAGTCCCTCCACTCACCTCCACTTAAACTGTTATCGATAGACATTTTTGTTCTTGTAGCCCTTCAAATGATGGTGATCCTTCAGTTTCCATAGACTATTACTTTAGAAAGCTAAATCTCCTGCTACAACTTAAACCCATTATACATGCTATTGGGAACAAATGTAAAAAAAATAAAATCAACAAGCTATGTCTTTCTCACTTGAGCCAGCAGCATAAATACTTGAAAAATGTTCCTCCTAAGTGGCATCACCCAGCTGTTCTATGCTCTTCAGCTGGTCACATCTTTCCATTTAGCAAAAACACTCACTGCACAAAAACTTTTCTCTCCCATTCCCCAATCCCACTAGAGAAAGGCCTTTGTGATGGTGATGGTGAGTGCTGAATTAGAGATCATCTACAGTTGAGATGTGCTCTTTTTCTGCTTTTACTGTTGAGGCATATTCACTGAGATTCATTTGTTTGACCCTTTCATGCTTCTAATAGCAATAATTTCTGGTGTGCTGAGCCTGGCTTGTCTGAGAGGCTTTTTCCTCAGGTAGTAATGGTACAATCAGAGTTTTCAAGTTTACGCCTTGCCTATGATTTAAATAGAACTGGGTGATATTTTGTTCGAAACAGCTCTTTCTGCAGGTGTTCTAAGTAATAGTGCAGTAAGGGAGCATCAGACTGAAGCACAAGGTCTTTGTAAATGCTAAATAGGTCGCCAATAATTTACTAGGTTTACTAGGCCTAATTTAGAGCCTAATTTACTAGGCTCTCTTCAGGGTACATGAAAAATAACCTGATTTATCTGTACTGTTGTTGACTTGCCTATACAACAAATGATTTTAGAATTTAATAAAAATACTCTTCCAGCTAAATAAAAGACCTGCTAATATTTGGAATATGCCAGTTAAGTAGTTACTAGCACACCATCCACAGAAATGAGAGTAAGCAAGAGAAGTCAGAAGGCAAAGACAGCCACTTTTTATTAGGTCCAACAGAAAAATTATTCTAATTGTGCTCTGTTGGAGGCACAGGAGCCTGGGCATGGATGAATCTCATCAACTTATGGTAGCTTCATCCAGAAAGAGACTGGGTCACATACTCACTAATGGAAGGAGACTCCCTGACCCAGGACAGGGTATATACCGATTAATGCCAGCCAACTTCCTGTCTCTCGGTGCCTAGAAAACCATTTTGAAAAATTCTGCACATGCCTTTCACAGTTACTTTTTAAAAAATGTCTCTTCCTATTTCAGTCACTGGAGCTTAATGCAGAGAGTAGAAGAAAATAGTGGCTTAATGTGACTGTAGAAGCACACAAATTGTAGGGATCTGGGCTGCAGGGATATATTTGTCACTACTTTTAAAGTGATCAGATTCTGTCACTACTTCTAAATGGGCCAGGTTTAGATTACGGTGTCACTTTAACAGTTAAAAAAAACAGTGAGTGTGATGAGGTGAAGTGCTGAATTAATTTGGTGAGCCTGGAATATATAAATCACATGGAAAATAGACATTTAAAAATAGTTTGTCAAATTATGGATGAAGATCAGATGAAAGAAATAAAAAATAGAAACAGAGCAGCCTTTGGGATGTCAGTGGGATCCATCAAAGTCTAATCATTATACAGCTCTGGCATTTTGCTTCAGTGTAGGGGCTGCCCCAAGCACTTCTGGTTGGTGGCTTGCTGAGTAAATGTCAATTCATTGCTGGTTTCCTGTTTTTGTGAAAAATTCCTGTAGGGTCTCTTATCAGCTAACCAGTTTTATTACATCCCCACCACCTCTCATCAAGCATAAATGTTAGTTCTATATGTAGCTGCCTTCTTACCTGGCTTCTTTTCACTAAGTGACATCAAGTTTTTAGCCATTGAAGGCCTAGACCAGCTATTCTTGAACTATGAACTACTGGTATCATTCATGCTTCTTGGAAATCACATCCCTGGTTACATGTCACTAAATTTAACATGTATGCAGTCATGACAGTTTAAATTTTTTAGTTCCACTTTAAAATGATCCATGGGCAATGTATCCCAGTGAGTGCACAGGACATAGGTTCAGCTTTGCTCCTTTGACATGAGAACCAACAAAGAAAGAGGCTGATGTTGTGTTACATATGGTGGGGGCTGAGGGGGACACATACTTGTCACATTTTTTTAATTTGTTTGGTATATATCTGACCCTGATTGCATGCAACATATTAAGATCATCTCCTATTAAATATGCTTCACACAAAATATTTTGGATGAGGAAATATTTTGCATGAGTATTAGTTAATTTAGGAAAATATTGTCACCTTATAATAAACTGGAGAAAGTAATGCAGTTCATTATTCTGCTCTAAGCCCTGTAAGAGACTACAGTAACTTACACTGTGCCATACGATGAACATAATTGCTGCATCACAGTCTAAATATACGACCAACCACAGTATAATGAACTGTTCTAGTACATCTATTTATTGATGCTTAAATACCAACAATATGTTAATTAAAAAAGAAAAAAAAATTGCATTAGAGATAGGCAAAACCAGGGGAGGAATGTAATTTACTGACCTTCCTTTACAATTATTATGTTGTTTGGGATCAGAATTGGAATTTTTCATGGGGTATAGCAGCTTTCTCCATGATGTGGCATTGAGTGGAAAGAATTGCCAGAGTAAAGTTGCCAGATCTAGCTAGAGAAATTAGGGGCTAACTTTCTCCATAGTTTTTTCCTTTCATTCTTTCTTTCTTTCTTTTTCAAGGCCCTTGCTAATGCAAGGTGCAGATGTGACCATGCTTCACCTATTTATCTCCCTCTCCCTGTGTGTCTCCCATAGGGTACTGTGAAAGGCTGTAAGGCTCTGTGGCTCTGCCTGTCTGTAAGTCACAGTGGGAGCAGAAGCTCTGTCTGTAGACAAATACCAGGTTACAAGTTTGGTTTTACACAGGAAGTCAACTCACATGGTTTTGCCATAAAATCTTTCCCTATGCTAAAAAGTGAATCTGTGATAAAGTGACAGAACAGCCATGTGTTTTAAGTTGAGGTCTCTCACGTGTAGATGCTACTTTCTTAGATTAAGAGAGGAAGTCCTTAAAAAATGAGTGTTACTTATTTGGATAACTTTGGCTCAGTTGGACTTGGGTTCATATGATTTTTTTATGCTGGGGTTTTTGCACATAAAATATAAATGAAATCATCTACTAAGATTCTGCCTTTATTCTGCATCATAAAGTACTTCTATTTTTAAATAAACATGTTAATATATCACATGGTTTATTTTCATTAAATAAACATTTCAAATGTGTAAAAGCCATACTCATGTATATCTTTTTTTTTTACAGTCTAATCCAGTGGATGTGTCTCCCTATGAATACTGATACTTGTTTTATTTCCTGTTTGGCTTTGCAATGTTTCACTGTGCATTGCTCCTGTGATACACAGAGGCTTTAAGCAGTTCTCTTCTGTTGATAAATTCTATTCCAGACACAGAAAACCACAACATTTTATTAAGACATACGATGTTAATCAGGAAAAGTATATATTTCATTGTGGAGAGCAAAAAATATACCTTTTATCAAGCGGCAGGTGAGACTGCTAAGGAATAGCTGTGTTATTTATTCTTCTGGAGTTGTATAGTTATGTTTGTTACCCTAAGCTGAAAAGAAAAAATAAATAATTTTTTTGAGAGAGTAGTCATCAGGGATGCTTGGTATCTGGATTCTTACCTCTTTCCCTGCCACCATCCTTAAACAAGCCATTGTCTTTCCATATGTTTTGTTTTAATCTCTACAAAAAGAAATCAGTCATTTCAAAGTGCCATCTGCTGGTAAGAACAGCTGCATAAGAACAAAATGCCATTGTACCATTTTTTTCAGTCATGATAGTGGTAAGATGGTCATGTCATGCCTACCACCCTCAGTCAAGAAAATAACTTTCACTAATTTTCATAGTTGTTTGTTCTTCAGAAACAGCATAATAAACTGAGGATGTACAAAAGTCAGCTCCAGCCTGTTTTGCTTGAATTTCAATGTAATTAAATTGTAACTTATCAAACCAAGTTAACAAAGTGGAGTAAATAAGAGGTATTTTTGTGATACAACAAAATCAGTGGAAATGCTACTCCTAGACTGCTGAGCTGTTAGCTCATGGCCAGTAGTAATGACTATTTTAGTAGTGACACCAAGTAGCAGAGATGTGGATGAAGATTTTAAGATCTCAGGTGAAGATTGAAGTATGAAAGCTAGTATATGTATTTTCTAAAAAAAAAAAATTAATCACATAACATTTCATATGTAAAAGTGCAAGTTGGTAAATATAGAATCCTACTTTTGAAATTCCTGTGTTAAGAATTTTGAATAGCTGTAGCTTGTTTTTACTTCTGTCTTCCACCCACTATTAATTCTTGACAGGAAGAAGTTTCCTCAGCCCACACAAGCACATCAGTTACTGCTATCAGCAAATGGTAGTTCTTAGACAAAGAACAGGTTAGAAGATCTGAGTTTCTAAAATGGAGAATGTGTTGGCTTGGAGACTGTGAAGCTGAATTTCTACTGAAATTTTGACTGCTATCAGCTGATTGCTGGTGTTCAACACTTCAGTCAATTAGATGCATCAGGATGGTGTATCTGCAGCATCACCATATTTGCAGAATGACCATATGTGAAGATGGAAGGATAATGGTGCCTGGTGTGGCTGTAGCGAAAGTGTCTTAATGGATCTTGTTTTGAATCCTGGGTCCTGCTGGGTGATGGTGTTGATGGAAGAGAATGCCAAAACCTCACCATCAAATGCCAGGAGCAAAAGCACAAGATGACTCTTAGTAACACACACATATGAAGCAGAAACCCTCTGTTTCAACCTAATTTTTGAACTCATGAGATGTCAGGCATAAGAACTGGTATATCTTCTATATAAGAACATATAAATCTTTTATAAAATTGATTTCTAAAAAATAGCTAATGAAAGAAGCTTAGCTTTTCAGTTTAGGCTGATTATATATTAATGGCTTTTTAAGCGACTTTGTAATGTAGATCAGGTAATTCTCCTTTTTCCTTTCTTCAAGTCTCTTGAGCAGCCTGACAGGCTTGGATCCTACCCCACCAAAATGTTAATCATCAGGTATGGTTTGCAGCAATGTGCATTTTATATAAGTGTCTGAATTTACCCTCTAGGAGCAAATTTGCCCTCTATTTGCTCCTGACTGCAACCAGGGATTTTAGCTATTAATTAAGCCTTGTGTCAGGTACACACTAAATTTTCATCTTTCCCCTAACAATTTGACACAAATTATCGAGCATTGTTGTCTCATTAAAGTAAATGCTTAAATCAACAGAGACCATAACAGTTTCCATAACCATTTGCTTGCAAATGAGCTGTGCTTATTAAATGTTATCTTTTAACAAGAACACAGAATGGCCTAGGTGAGAAGAGATCTCTGGAGATCATCCAGTTCAACTCTCTTGCTCAAGCAGGGTAAGCTATGTTGGGTTGCTCAGGGCTCTGTCCAGGCAGAGTATCTCCAAGGAAAGAGACTCCAGAAACTATCCGGGTAGCCTGTGCCACTGTTTGAACACCATCAGAGAACAAATTTTTTCACACATTAATACAGAATTTTCTCTATTTCAGTTTGTGTCATTGCATCTGATTTTATCACTCAGCACCACTGAAAAGAGCCTGGATCCATCCTCTTCAGACCTTCCCTTCAAGTATTTATATATGATGAATAAGATCTGCTGGAATCTTCTCTTCTCCAGGCTTAAGAGTGCCAGATCTTTCAGCCATTCCTCACAGGAGAGATGCTCCAGTCTCTTCATCACCCTTGCCTGTTCACCAGTACTCTCTTGGTTCTCTCTGCAAAGTTCCACTCAGTCAGCCTCCAGCACATTCTAGTGCACAGGATTACTCCTCCCCATATGCAGGTCTTTGAATTTCCCCGTGCTGAACTTCATGAGGTTCCTACCAGCTCATTTCTCCAGCCCGTTGAGGTCTGTCTGAATGTCAAAACAACACTTTGATAGTGTCCTGGTTTGGGCCAGGATAAAGGTACTTTTCTGTCTTGTACTTTTGCTTTCAGATAAGTCTCTTGTAAGTAGCTGTAGTTGCTGAAATTAACAGCAAGTTTCTCAGTGTCTGCTAGGACTGATAACACTTGATGTTTATAGTTACTGCCAGAGACTGGTATGCAGAGCCAAGGACACTGCTCAGCTCTGAGGAACATTTTGCCCTCTGGAAGGAGAGAGGAGTAGAGAGGTCACACCTGCAGCCCTCCTTTGGGGAGGAACAGACAGACAGATGGCCAAAACTGACAACACAGAGTATTCCATACCATACATGTCAGACTCAATATAAATTTGAGGGATCACGAGGGTCAAACCCCTTCCTGCTTCCCCTTCTTCGCCTGTCCCTGTTTGCTTTGGCATCCTGGGAGGATTCCATCCGTCCCTCTGCCTGTGGTCCTGATCCCTGCCAGCCTGAATCTGTGTGTTCCTGCCCCCAGCTCCTGACTGCTGCTGACTCCAGGATTCCAGCCTGGACTTTCCCAGGGCTGCCCTGCAGCCTCGGTGGTGACGTGAGAGCTATTGGGGGAAAGAGGGGAGGAATGTGGTATAAATTTTCCTGTATATTTGCATATATTTAGTAATTTTTCCTATTTATCATTACTGTTTCATTCTGTGTAGTTTAGTTTCCAACCCATAAGTCTCTCCATTATTCTCTCTCCTTTCTTTATTAGGGAGGAGAGGGGAATTTATTAATAGAGAGCATCTGTCATTCGGTTTAATTGCCGGGCCACTGTTAAACCATGACACAGAGGCAAGATCCTTTTTGCATCATCTGTCAATTTGCTGAAGATGTACCATTCCATCATCCAGGTCATTAATAAAGATGTTAAATAGTATGGGATATTCCAGGACTGCACCTGGAAGTCCCTTCTCTCAGGATCTTGGAGTCCACCATTAGATGGTTACTGCAGCTAAGGCCACCCCAACCTTCACATCTTGGACCAGTTCTATTGGATTTATTAGTACCAGATCCAATGAACCAATTGCCATCACCAGTGCCTCAATGACCTGGTCATCCAATAACCTCTTATGCTAATTAATGTGAAAATCAGTGTATACATGACAAGTAGATGAGCTGGTAGATTTTCAGTACCAGGAGATATAAATTCTTACCATAGGTTCACAATGCATTCTTAAGCATGTTTATTGTTTATTCGGTACTTCAAGAGATCCAGCTCCACAATGAAAACTACAGATATGATTAGAGTTTGTTGGAGGTTTCATTACATTTTTTGTTTAATTAAAAATAGGTATTTACTTTCTCATTGCTTTAGATTACTTTAAAAGTTTCCCAGTTTTGGTGAACAAAACTAACAGAAATCCGTCTTTTTTTCCTGTCAGAGTTTGAGTACGAGGAACTAGAGCAGGAGGGCTCTCAGGCTCCGAGAGGGGGGCACACAGGGGGCTCTGTCCCCTCCCATTCCCTGCCCATGCTCCATAAGCTCCGGCAGACCCCAGCCCCTCCTCTCTTTTCCACTCGCTCCTCCTGCGCTGCTGTTCCCCTGCGCTCCTTTACCCCCAGCTCTCCCCCTGCTCTTCAGAATCCGCATCCATCGGTGCTGGGAAGAGCCCTGGAGCCCCTTCCTGAGTCGGCTCTGCCCTAAGGGGCCCTCAGGCACCTGTCCCTGCCGGCATCCCGACCGGCTTGGATAGATACTTGTATACATTTGTATTTTTGTTCCTTGTTCCATATGTTACTGCCTTTCCCCTGTTCTAGTAAGCCCCTTTCCGTTTTTTTTTCATTTCCAACTTCAAGCCTCTCATCCTTATTTCCCCTTTTATACTCCCTTTGGGAGGGTGAGGGTGGGAAGTGAGGGAGGGGTTGGACGGGGAGAGGATGGCAATGGAGAATAATTCTGTCCTGTGGTTTTTGGTCTGTTCAAACTGCTAAACTGTGACAACATTCTTTCTTTTTCTCCTCCACTTTATACCCATTGTGTATATGAGGTTCTTGTAACTTATTTTTTCTCCTGGGATCAGACACCCAAATCTCTTGAAATGAGAACAGTGATTCTTGATGTAAGAGCAAGTGGGAATTACACGAGGAGTTAGAAATACCAGGCTCTAAGATCACAAGATCACTTGCTTGCTTTCTTCTTCTTTCCTTTGTACAACTTGCTTTAATTCTCTATTTTTCCATGAAATGTTTAATTATGCTTAATCATTACTTTATACTGCCTCCTGTTATGGTAGCGGTTATAATAAACGAACTATGACTTGTGCTTTTTTTCGTCTGCATAATTACAACTGGTTTTATTTGTGTGAGCTAATGCATAGTAATATTAAAAAAACCTCCTATTTTACTGTAGAATATTTAGTGGAAAATAAAAAATGAACAAACAGTTGTTTCTGATCCCACTTAAAATACTTAAGGGGGGAAAATTGTTTTCAAAAATGCTTCAAACTCTGAAAAAAATTATTTTCCCGGTTCACAGAAATATTTTTAAAATCCAGTTAGATAATGGACCCACGCTGTGCCAAATCCAGTTTGTGATAATTGCAATGAGGCCCATCAGCCATTGAGAAATCACGTGCTTTATATTGCTGAGAAGCCTTGGTTGAGTATCACAGATTATTGTTTATTGCATTAACTTGTTTTGAAATCTTTTCTATTTCCATGCAAACTGGACAATCCTGTATGGGACATCTATGAGGTACGACGCATTTTGGGTGTCCTCCATAGGGAACAGCTTTCAAAAATCCATTTAGCTCTTCTCCTGCCATCCTTCTTGAGCTCTCCTTTTGCATTTTTATTAGTGACCCTGATTGTCTCATTGCTCCTTGTGATCCTGAAAAAGTCTTAGGTTTAATTTTTATTTACTCAGCTCGGCACTTCTAGGAAATTTTTCTGCATGCCATGTGTTCTTTTTTTTAAAGTTGTTTTAGTAGATTGGATGCTTGCAACTTCTACCTTATGAAAGATTCAGTATTAAACCAGAAGAAGATTCATATGACAAGCCACAGAATTTCCCGTGGAATTGGGACTAGAACTGATGTTTCCTGCACATTCACTGTATTTCTTGCCAGTGTAGTGATAATTGTGGTGCCCATTTACGCTGATCTATTTCTGTTTTATATAGGGAGTGCAAGTTTTAGAGTTAACTCTGCAATTTTTATTGGTATTTCGGGCTTTTCTGTGTTACAGAAATTAAATATGAAGACTGACAGTAAGCATAAAAAGTCAGGAAATTCAAGATTCATGTTCAGCGCTAGAGTCTGATACTAAGTTTTGCAGAGCCAGACTAGCAGATTATTGACGTTTTAAAGATTTAAAGTACAATGGCTTTTAAAGTTTGCAAAGGTTGAAATATCACTGCATTTGCCTTGGTTTTTTTTATTCTCTATGTGGAAAAGTGTGATAGATCACCTTTGTAAGCTGAATTCATAGTCTTAACTTTCCAGTAACCCCTCTGGAGAATTTCACATTCACAAGTGTTCCAAGAACAGCTCTGATGCAGCCAATACTACTAAACCAGACACTCTGGACAGTGACACAAGACTTCAAGTACATTCACCTATATATTCCTGTACTAAGCATATATAAATCTTTCTACCAAAAACGTGGCAGATACATGTATGGGGCAAGTGTAAGACTTTTTCACTGGTGTCAAAAACATTAGGTTAAGAATCAGAAATTGTAACAGTACCTATGGATACTCCTCTTTTGTATTCCACATCTAAAAACTCAGAAGGATTTCCTGAAAAAAAAATGTCTGTTATGGAGTATATCAACTTTACTACTGACTTGAAATACAAAATAAATCCTTCATCCGATCCATCTTTCTGAATAGTGCCTCACACAGTAATCTTATGTCTTCAAATAGTTCACCTTCTGTAACCACTGGAGCCTGATCTTGTTTTGCTCACAGCTTTTTCTCCATGCTGGCTGTTGCTGTGCTGACACAGCATTATTTGTAGGCTCATTTTCTGCTTCCTAAAGGGAAGTGATGAACAGCAGATTATGTTGTTTGAAACTAGAGGTAAGGTATATGCCGCCAAAATCTATTTTCTTGAGTTTGCTGGAAAAAAATTTAGAGGCTGGATCCAACCTGCAGGCCAGCAGCTGGTCCACTCTCTAAATTCATCAGTGGGAAACTGTAGGCTTAAAATCAGTCTATGTTAACTGTATTATTACAAATTAAAATAACTTGGTTAGAGCAATACTTGTGGGCTCTGTCATTGTAGTTGCTTCCTCTCCCTCTTATTTTGGTGCACCACAGGAAATAAATACTAGCTTTGGTTGTTTTTTATCCTGTCCCTAAACAGGAAACAGAGGAGGAAACCTCTGAGGAGTCATTTCCACTCTGTTTTTCAGATCATTTAATAGTAATAGCAAGCTTTCTCTGGGTGACAGCGAAATTGAGGAACACAATTAACATAATTTGATGAAATTCTACATGAAAGGTAATCGGCTGTTAATGCTGTCTGAATGCTTCAAAAAATAATTAAGAAGTGTGTGAGACCTTCAGGTAGTGTTAAATGTGATGTAAGATCTAATTCAAAACAGAATCTGGATAAGCCCAGACAGTGAATGCATATGAAATGTCCATTGCTCAGCACCACAGGATTCCAGAATGTCTTCAATTGCAAAAGGAAATAAAACAGAGTTGTTCCTTACACAAAGTTGTTAAACTGAGTTTTATTTCCATGCGCAGATCCCAAGTCGTTCTTTGATGACTCTGCAACACTTAATTTGAACAAAGAAATTTGCCAGTTGTATCATTTGTCCATTCTGGTTCAATTTTGAACAGAGGTTGATTATTCAGCAAGCAGTGATATCCAGTGTAGTACGAGAGAAATAATTTCTCTGTTTATATCCACAGTCTATGCGAAGTGACTAAATACTAATGTCTGTTTTTACAGAACTCATCCTCTGCGCCAAATGTGTAATTTAATTCCATGAATTTCATTGTATTTCTAATCTTATTACTACAAATGGATCTCCATTAAAAAAACCCCACAACCTAAATATGTTACTAAGCTTGATTATTCAGTTAATACTGCCATTAATGACCAATTTTGAAAGACACTATTAAATTTTCAATGACCAGATATTTTCATTCCCCCTTTTTTTTTTTTTTTTTTAACATATTTTAAAAAGAATATTTGCTTGTTAAAGCAGATGCTACTGATCAGGATACAGTGATACAGTCAGTGCTTGATTTTGATCCTTTGCTTATCCTGATTATTTATTTAGGAAAACCACCTCACTTCATTTTTCTCTCCTTCAACTGGGAGTCAAGCATCATTCGTCTGATTTTATCTAAAACTTCAGCATCTTATTTGAGCTGTTCATACAGTTAAAGTTTAAGCTGTTCCTCTCATGACAGCACCAAGCTGCATGGTGTTGATGACTTGCCGAAGGGAAGGGAGAGCACCTAGAGGCACCTTGACAAGTTTGAGATTTGAGCCTGTGTCAACTTCTTGAAGTTTATTAAGGGCAAGTACAGGGTCCTACACCTGGGCTGGGGCAGTCCCAAGCACAAATACAGATTGGGCAGAGGATGGATTGAGAACAGCCCTGAGGAGAAGGGCTGGGTGAGGGGTGTTGGCTGATGAAAAGCTCAACATGAGCTGGCAATGTGCACTCCTAGCCCAGAAAGACAACAGCATCCTGGGCTGCATCAAAAGCAGCATGGCTGGTAAGTCAAGGGAGATGATGCTCCCGATGTACTTCACTTTCATGAGACTGGAACTAGAACATTGTGTCCAGTTCTGGAGCCTCCAACACAAGAAGGACATGGAGCGTTCTGGGCCCCTGTCTTCTTAACTTCTGATGCTTTCATGCAGCTAAAGGATAAGACTGATGATTTTTAGTATATAAATCAGTATAGTATATAAATATAGTATATAAAAATAGTATAATCAGTTTAGTATAAAAATTTGTATTTTTAGCTTATAAAAAAATAACCCACTAGCTAACTCAAATAGTAGTTCATTTTTTTTAAATCTAACTTTGTCTGCTTTCTGAATTGGAAAGATCCAAAATATTTCTCTAGAAAATGTTCAGTAGAATAATCTACCTCTCCAGGAGTTGAAGAACCAACTTTCAAACTGGTTATACAGGTGCACTATTATGTAAAAAGTTGTCTTAGAGGGTATGTCAGTAGTGAAGAATTAATTTAATTTCTTTGACAGCTAAAAATGGCCATCTAGCTATAAAGAGGTGAACAAATTCTGCATATCAAAATCTATCATACATTCTATCATATGAGTAATGCTTCATTTGAAAATGATTTTATTATGCTGTGACTAATAACACTTACCTATGTTAAGTTTATAGACGTATTTATTCTCTTACCTATATGTGGTTAAGACACATACATTTGTTCTGTGTTTGTTTTTTAATTTATGGAATAATTTATTTTGATGAACTTCTTTTCATGCATAGTATCTTTAGAGTGAGATTTGATGAAAAATAGGGAAGGTAGAGGAGGTTCTTTTTCCTTTTTAATTTCTATGGAGGTAAATGAACACTTACAGAAGGAGAAGGAGAAAAAATTGAAAAGTAATGGATATTTTCTGTCTTTTGCCAGAGATCCGTCTTATTTAGAAGTGCTTTGAAAAGATCTGGTAAAAATTATATAAATCTTTGCTTGCAGATGTGCATTTGGGAGTTCTCTCTGGCAAGACACAGAGATAAATTGTACTCTGCTACACCCAGCTGTCTCTTCCCTTGTGTTTTTTTGGCCAGAACCAAGGCAACACTGCTCACACTGAAACTGGCCAGTGTTTCTGCTTATGTTTTCTTTGAGACTTCCATATACGTGGTCTTTCCACACTGCCTACAGGAACTGCTGAACTGATGAGAGCATTTATCTTCAAGAGAGGACAGCCAGCTTTCTGGCAAGGCTGCTAATAGAAGGAATTGATTTCATAGTCAGAGCTAAATGGCACCTCTCTGGCAACAGACACGTTGAGTCACATCTGCTGCACATCTAACTCCGTGTTGTTCTCTTCAAAACTCTCCTGCATGGGGTCTGTCTGCTTCTCAGAGCTCAGGCAGAAAAATGGCATTTTTGAACATTACCTTTCACTCAGCTTTTCCAGCTACTGGATACCTGCAATGTCTATTCTGACATTTATTTTTCATTGTTTCTGCATAGCCTTGCTTGCACATCATTTTCTTTACTATATCCTCTAGTTTGAGCAGGATGTCAAAACCACTGTAAGCCCCAAAATATGAACACATTTTACTTTCTGTGCTGCTTTGTGACTCCCTGCAAGTACCAACTGATGTCCTCAAACTTTTTGGAACAACTTTCTGTAATCAAGACACTGCTTGTGCAAAGTGAGGTGACAGCTGCTTTCATAATTGAATGGGCATAAGCACATAAAAAAGAACAACAGTCAACCATCAAGGTTGAAATGGCAATTAATGAAGGACAACCCAATGAGCTGACCTAAACAGGCAAATCATCCCTCACATGAACCTCCTACATGAAAAGTAAAAATAAAATCACAGAATTTTGTCACTTAAACATTATTTCTTCTGTAGAGAGTAGCTAATTAATCATCGTTTTGCCCTTTATTAGGTAAATGGAGCTGTGAATGAAATTGCAAGCTCATTAAAGCAATCAAATCTTGAAAACCACCACTTAACAAATTATGTGGATCAGTAGAGAGCTTTTCTTTTCAGATATGAAATGTAGTCTAAGAAATTGCAGAGTAATTAGCACCTGTCTTTTCTTTCTCTCCACTCACTGTTTTTTGTCTTACCTGTTTTTTTCATGTAATGAAGCTTCCCTGAGCTTCCCAGAGAGATTGCTCAAATTGTTCCATATTAATTTTTTGACATGAATGTCAAATTATTTTTTCTCAGGAATATAACTAATGATACAAAAAACCAAAACAAAACATAGACAGACACAAAAAACCCCAGCCATAAGAAGACCCCCAAACAAACCAACAAAAAACAGATTGTCCCGAAAAGAAGCAAGAGTATCTCTTGAGAATTTTTGGTGATGAATAATAAAAAGTAACTTCATTTACTATAAGGCCAAGTGATGAGGATTCCAAGTGATGAGGAAAATTATTTAGAGGTTTAAAAATGGCGGTGCAGAATTTCCTATTATTCCTATATTATTTCCTCTGTTCTTCAAATGTAAAATTACTTAAATAATAGCTTTTTTCTTCATTATATTCAGGAAATATGTTTCAACATTTTGCAGTGCTTCTTGTAAATGGAAGTGACTGCATACTTTTAGAAAATACAACGTTCTGTACCAGTGTCTGTAAGTAACAGTTTACATTGAAAAGTAAACATAAATGTAAATTGAAAGTACTTCAACTGATTAGAGTAAGAAATGAGAAATCAAATTAGAAGGCAATTCTGTAACAATATAGTGTTGTTTCCTTTGACAGAAAACTGAGGTTAATGAAAAAAAAATCTCAACCCCCCCCACCTCATCTTGATTTTAAGCACAACATCATTCCTAGAACACTATTAATTTTTGTTGTTGAGATCAGTTATTTCTTGATAAAGTCATACCTTTGCAATAGACTTTAGACATCAAGATATGGAAACAAATACAAATTTGGCTAACTATTCTCACTCTTTAAAGTATGTTCTTTATTTCTCATTTGACACTGATTGGCATCAAGAGGATCCATGGAGAGGAGGTCATTCACGGGGCTGTTCAGCTGGATCCACTCTTAACATCTCCAAGTTGAGTCTGAACTTGTCCAAGAGCAGAGAATCCATGGTCTCCTTGAGCAGCCCGTTGCAGTTCATGAACCCTCCCATAGCCTCCTGGTGTCTGATGCTTCTCACAAACTTGACAATGTTTTATGAACAGCCCCTTCAGAATTTTTTAGAATTATTTACCACTACAGGATCATTGTGAACAACACCCGGTGCTATGGAGAATTTCTCAGACATCAGAGCAGAAATTTTTTCATTGCAGTTGTTAAGATACCACCATTCCATGAATGGTAAGAATCGAACTGTATCAGAAATGCCCTAGATGACAAAACTTGTTTCATTTAGAAAAGGAATGGACTGAGTTAAATACATTTTAGTTGAGCAAGAATCACTGGGGACTTTATATCTCTTACTATAGGGTGGCTGTGGTGTAAATTTTCACTGCATTTAGAGTCTCCCCAGGGCGAGTTAAAATCAATCCCACTGTATATATATAAACATATTTATTTAAAATGACAAATGACCAGGATCATATTAGTGATTATAAAATGAAAAACCTTCCTTTGTGTTACCCATACATGTTTTTTTCTTAATAGAGAAGAACTGGATAAAAGCTACTGAATTAAATTACTATTTTTTTAATATTCTGGAGCTAACAAAAATATCACTCAATTATTAGTAATGGGGCTACAGTAGCAATCTTTAGGCAAGACTGAAATTACTGCTTTTTATTGTCATATTGTATACCTCCACATTAAGGGAAGACCTGAAGACAGAAAAAAAGCTGCTTCTCCATTTTTCCTCTCATTCCCCTTTTTCACAAGGAGGAGGCCTAGAAAGGGTACTCAGACAGATATTGCTGCTAAATCTAGGGCAAGCCTTGAGAGAAAGAGTGAAAATATAAAGTTTATCCACAAGAGGGGTAGGAGAGAGACTGAAAATTATGACTCAGTTAGTCTCTGTTTCTTAATAATCAAACCCTGAAAATATATATTTTTGTAAACAATCTGAAAATAGCAAGGTGACTAAAAAATAATAGTTTTCCAAGCACATAACCATACCCTCTGAATGTTCTTGTATGTTGATAAGAAGTACCAAGTATGAAAAATTGTATACATCATATACCTTGACCTCACTACCATTTTTCAACTCTTCACCACACAATTTCATCAACAAAGTAGGTAAGTGAGGTCTTCATGAAATTGCTATGAGGCAGGTACACAAATGGTTAGGAAACCATGTTTAGTAGTTACTAATGGTTCCTTGTTGGCTAGCATTACATATTGAGTAGTGTTCTGCAGAGATCAGTCTTGTGCCCAGTTCTCTTCTGTGTTCTCATTAGAGACTTGATTCATTAAGTAGGTAGTCAATGATTAAACAGTGTAGTGTGCTTATTAAATTTCCAATGACATCAGCTGTGAGGGTCTATAAACATATATCAGGCCAGTCTTAAAAAGACCTTGACAAATCAGAGAAATGATTTAAGTAAATTGGATGCAATTCAGTAAAGAGAAATGCAGGACACTAAGCTTAAAAGATCAAATGTATCACAGTAAGTCATATTGCATGAAGTAGAATTTTTTTCAGATAAGAATCTGAGGTAAACTGAGTGGACTTTTCCTTAATGTTAGATGTCCAAAATGCAGACATCTATGTCTGTTGTATATTATTACAGATAATATACAACACCTTTATAGGTGACCTTTATTACACCTTTATAGTCATTGGGAAGAAACATTCTTTCAGGCAACCTGAACTGTTTTAAAAATCTGCTTAAGATGCCTTAGTAATGCATCCATTTCTCCAATGATTATCAAAGAAGCTAGGATAGAAGTTCAGATGTAGGTTTCCATACTGTAGATAGACAAAAATATATCAAGTGTCAGAGCTGGACTGATTTATCTTAAAAAAAGTAGAGTATTCCTCTTTATTTTAAATGTGTTACCAGAACTAAGGGTTCAGTGCCAGTTATAAAATATAAAGTCCTACATGTAAAAGGAAAGAGGTTCACTGGGGACTCCTATCTATTTACTAGATCCTCTGCCTACTTCTGACCACTGTTCCAATGCAGAGTTAACAGAAGATTTATATCTCCAAAAGCCTTATAATCCAGGAAAAAAAAAAAAAAAATTGAACAGTTAGATATTCAAGACATTATGGGTCAGTAGAAAAAGTTAGACATTACTAGTGTTGCTGCTACACCTTGGAAGTCTGGCCCAATTTACCAAAGCATTTCAGAGCTTTCCTATGTAGAGATTATGGTTAGCTGCCTACAAATCAGCCTGATATTTCAGGCTCTTTTAGGAATCATACAAGTGCCATGCTGGCTATTTTACTGGCTTTGACAAAGCTCCATGAAAATCCTGTCCAAATGCTGTCATAAACAGCAATAGGTCAGGCTGCTTGAACAAGTGCAACCAAAATTTTTTTCAAAACATGTTTAGTTTTGGTTCTGAGCTACACAATTATTTCAGTTGCCCTGTCCCAAAACCTAATGAATGGCACCTTCACATACCAAGGGTTATTATGATGAACAAGAGCTAGTGTTACGTGCATGCTAAAGACAGAGTTTTCATCCATAAATACTGATCAGGTGTTTGACAATCCAGTGAAACACACGATTGATCTTCCTGGTTAGTGTTGCAATTTTGGGGTAAACTACATTGGCTTCTAGAGGACCACAGATACATAAACTGACAAACCCTGGAAGTATAAACCTCGGATACAACAGATAAAATACAGAAAGTCTTCAGCTGCATATTACATGTAACCAGCCTGACTTGGATTGATTGAAAATGTTTCAGCCCTTTTCTGCTGTAGGGCTTTTTGGGAAAAATGTGACAGCAGACTGATTTATTTTTTTTTTTAACACAATATTAAAGGGATTTGCTGCAGCTTCAAGAGATCTTTATATAGAATACTAGAACACACTGTATTGTGCAGTACCCAGAAGCTGTAATGACAAGTTGTTGGTCACAAATTTGTCTCCATTGTTCTGTCCAAAACCAAATTGGTAATGTGTTGCAGCTACAGTTGAAATGCTCACATCTTCCATGTTTTTTTCCACAGTATCAGTGGAGGCAGACAGAATCTGTCAGCAGGACACTGCATATATTATTTAGTCCGAGCAATAAATTGTTTTAAAAAAATAAATAAAGACTTAACAAAAAATGAACAATAAAAACAGGGAAAAGCACAGGATTTCTTTCTTTAATCTCATAGTATTTAGGTTTTGAGGATTTGAGCTTGCACTAAGCAGTCATATAGACCATAAGTCTGATACCTGCTGTCACTGTCTGCGTCAATCAAGCGGCAGTGTTATTTCCATCAAATTTATTAGAGCTGTGTGTCCCTGGACACTGGCATAGAGACCTGAACTGCCAACAGCCTAAACCAGGAGAAGTTCAGTGACATTTGGATGAGAATGATTCAGTGCCTGTTTCCTGTTGAGGAAGGGGATAAGAACGAGTATGTTTATGCATGCTAGGAGCTCTGTGCTCAAGGTCTGTAAACAACAAGAGTATTTCATAAATGTTCTGTGACACTTTTATTGCAAAGTAGAAAACAGGAAGATGTCCATAAACTGGTGGACATGGATGCAGGCAAATGTACCTCCCAGGGCTGTCACAGCCATAGCAGGTCTCAGCTAGATGCTGTGAGGCTGATTCCTCCTTCTTGTCCTCCCCTCATCTCGTGCTCTATGTCCTGGGCCTGGGCCCTGTGATTTTGCGTGTTTTTCCTGCATCCACCAGTCACAACACCGATACTTGCTGTGCCCCTTCAGCCCATGGTCAGGTGCTGCTATTGCCCTTCTGCTCAGGCATGTTCTCCCTTTCCTCTACAGAGTGAGTTTTCACACGCTGTCTCTCACTCTTCCATAGTTTTTTCAAAATAGTTTGCTAAAGCTGCAGATCGTGATAGAAGGGTAAAAGCATTTTGCTGACTTCACTGAGGAGACTTGCCACAGTATTTGCAAATGGTGACTTTGGTTTTGTTTGCTCGTTTTCAGACCAGCTGTGGGATGCTTCTGGTGAGAAGTACAGAATCAGGTTTGGGTTGGAAGGGAGCTTAAAGATCATATAGTTCCAACCTCTTTGCATTGGCTTGGACACCTCCCTCTAGACTTTGTTCTCAAACCCCATCCAACCTGGCCTTGAACACCTTTGGGGATGGGGCATCCGCAACTGCTCTGGGCAACCTGTTCCAGTGGCTCACTGCTCTCACACTAAAGAATTTCTTCATAATATCTAATCAGAACTGGACACAGTACTCCAGGTGAGATCTCAAAATTGAGTGGAATAGAGGGGGACAATCACTTCTCTTGACAGGATGGCCACACTTCATTTGATGGAGCCCAGGATACTGTTGCCTTTCTGGGATGCAAGCATACCTTGCCTGCTCATGTTGAGCTTTTCATCAGCCAACACCCCTAAATCCTTCTCCTCAGGGCTGTTCTCAATCCATTCTTCACACAGCCTGCATTTGTGCTTGAGATTGCCTCAGCTCAGGTGCAGGAAGGCTTTTCAGCTCAAATAAAATATTTAATTTTGATAACATCAAACTGTTTTTTCTATTTTTTTTTATGCACACAGGTCCATATAAAAAACAGAATTGTTTTCCAAAAGGAACATTGAAGTATTTTACATTATGAGTTTATTGCCAAAAACTAAGGATTGGCATGAGTACCTAGACAGCTACCTTAGTACTGAAGTTTCAGGTCACAAAAAGTAAAGCACACACATCAGTACTGTAAGACAAGAGAGTGGAATACATGAAATACCTTTGGAGGTTAATAAACCTGCACTGACCCTGCCTCAAAATAGTAATTTACTGCATTGTTAGATGAGAAGAGCTATCTAAATCATGGAAATTACTACACTTGTGGCAGAATCTCAGTGTGGGACAAGAGCAAGATCTTAATCTTCACATTTTATATCCTGACAAATTAAAATGAAATAAAATTGGCACTAGTATGCTTTGCCATCTCTGTTCCTCCTGGAACTATTCACATTTTTGTACAAAGGGGAGTGACTGCAGAGTGTTTCTTTTTTTTAATAGCTGTTGTCTGCATTGAAAAGCACTTAATAAAACCTCCTTTTGGCCTGGTTGATATCTAATGTGATCTGTCCTGGGAAGTCTAACTGTTCAGTTTGTATGTTCAGCTTTAATTTTCTCACCTATTTCCATATCTCTGTGGAACAGTGTTTCATGCAGCTTCAGTTCTCTGTGTGATAGATAAAATGTCTTCTGATTCCTCAGTGAGGAATCTCTCCTGCATCACAGCCATTTATTCTAAAATAACATTCTCTACTGCTTTGCACAGATGCAGCATAAATATGCCCTCAGAAGAGAACTGTTAAAGCTCAGGCCCTTGATCTCAGATTCTCATTATGCAGTCCACCCTCTAATTCACTTGAGGACATCCTTGATGTTAATTTGCACAATACTTCATTTTGTTAGCTGAATAGACAGTGTATCTCCCATCATTAAACAGAGGCAGATGTATGAAACAAGCTTTCCTGTGGAAAGAAATTTATTTTGTGGAAAGAAATTTATTTAAATAAGAATACTAACTTAGGCAAAACAAGGTCTAAGTTAAAATTAGATCTCTTTCTCTATGACAGCAAGCATCCTGATGGTTCAGGCATATGAAGCCCTCTTTTTTCTTTGAATTTAGATAAGTCATAATGTGAGACAATGTCAAGGTGTTCAGTGCTTTTTTTATGCCCTAAACTTAGGAAGAT
The DNA here is from genome assembly GCA_023637945.1 of Phaethornis superciliosus. Classification (NCBI taxonomy): domain Eukaryota; kingdom Metazoa; phylum Chordata; class Aves; order Apodiformes; family Trochilidae; genus Phaethornis; species Phaethornis superciliosus. Next base: position 51,630,273 of record JAJQWJ010000003.1, on the reverse strand, counting down.
CTTATGCAGTACCAAAACTACAGTTCTCCAGTTGCCCTAAATTAATGTGTTTTTTTTTTATTAAAGGAACAGATGTTTGTTCCAAAACGAGGGGTCTTAATGGATTGTGCTTATCTGAGGGAGCAAAACTGCCCCGCTTCTCATATGCATTGGTAGGTTCTTCAGCTCATCATAAAATATTACAAAACCTTCACAGTCTACTTCTAAAGCAGAAAGATATATGGGCTTATTTTTTTGGTAATCAGTACTCAGTTCTGAAATAAACTATTTTTTATAATGACCAGAGCTTTTTATTCTGGATGGCCATACTTCATTTACACTGTTCATGTTGCCAGCATGGTTGTTGATAGGTTTTTGATACTTTTGGTCTTACTGCAGAAACAAATATTATTTTCACAAGGAAAAAAAAAATTGAGCTCTATTTGCAACTTTTGTAAGGGACATAATAAAAGCAAAATTTTTATTGCAGCTTGCTACATCCTCATATAGTTTGTAGAAAATGTTTTATAATGCTTTCTAAAATGGGTCCCCTTCCCTTAGGCTTGTACATATTGAAAACTGGCAATAATTATACACTAAGTTTACATAAAATCAGCTGCCACTGTAAGCAGTGGTTCAACATATGAATTGCTTCTTTGGACTTTCACAAAACACATAGTGTACGCTGGTGAATGATGAAAATCTTCATCTTTGTTAATGGGGACTAAGGAGGTGTGGTGACTCCCCATCCCTGGGCTGGCCACTCCTTTCTGAGGTACTTTTTAAGAAGTAGGTCTGCCTAGAGTTCAATTGTAATGTGGACACATTTTCTAAATATAAAAATAGAGTAATTTAGAAGTGGGGTAGCTCTTTGACTGAAAATTCCAACTTAGTCACTGCAAAAACCCACTTTTCCGTGTCTTGCTTTCTTTGCTTATGGTAAATTACTAAACTAAGAGGTCTGAGATTTACCAGCATGTTCCATTGATTTCAACTGACTGATTTCCTTTGCTTTCTCTTGCTTTACCATCAGTCCCTTTCCCCAGATGGTTGACTGTCTATCTGCTAGTGAGGTCCTTGTGATGTGTGCATAGTGTGTAGTTTCCTGTCATATTCTAATGTAGTCTCCGATCAGCTCTGGTATCTAGCTATTGGAAAGCCCCAAATTTCTAGCTTCAAGTTTTGAACCAGAAAGGATCTCTTTTGTTGATTAGATTTTGATGTTTGTGCAGTCATATGAAACATAAAAAAAATTTGTGGGGTTTCTGTGAAAAGAATGGCCATATAGGCCATATACTGAACAAGCCATGAGAAATGCTGGAAGTATTAAACAATGTTATTTGTTTAGACAATGCTGTTTTACAAACTTATGCTGATTTAACTCTAATATTAAACAACGTCGTTTTATAAAAGACAATGTGGTTTTATAAATCATGCTGAGATAAAGGACATTGAAGACAGCTGCAAGGTCAACTGCAAAATTACAAAAAAGATGAGCTACGTGCAGAAGATAGAAGTTGGAGACAGAAACCTGGCACCAGCAAGTTAGTTGACCAAAACAGCCTTCCGTAATCTGCGTTGTGGACATTGCTAATTAACCAATAAGCTTGAATGTCAGGAGCGTGATCACCGCATGATAACCAATCACTGAATGCCATGTAATTAGTAAGACACGCTTGTTTCTATAGAAACACAGCCATGGAGGCAAATAAACGAGAATTGTGCTTATCGATCATATTGGTCGTTCTGCATTTTCTCTGATCCCATACATGCGACGACAAATGGTGACCCCGATGTGATATCTGGGATCTGATTCTCGCTGAACCATAGCTGGAGAGGACGCAGCGTGAAGTCCGAGCGGGGAAAGAGAGGAAGCCGTCCTAGGAGTGCTGACCCCGGCACTGGAAACAGACGCTCCGCAGGATCTGACAGTGGATGTGGTCAGCCCATATTGAAAAAGAATTCCTAGCTCTAGGTCGAAAACCTGGGAGAGGGCTGCCCAGGTGGTCGGGGAGGAGATGGGGGGATCACTGACCAAGGCAGAAGAGGCAGTGATCAAACTCCTCCAAAATATCGTCTGTGAGAGGGATGCAAGTGGCAAACAGCTGCTACAGTGGGCTAAAGAGAAAGCCCTGATCCCCACTGTTGGTATAGCTTTCGAGCTGGAAACATGGGAAGAAATTGGGAAGTCCCTATGGGATAGAATTAGCAAAGGTTTTAAGGAGGCTGGAAAATTAGCCACATTATGGAAACTCATTCGAGACACCATAAAAGAAGTGAAAAGTGAGAGAGCGGCAGCAGTTAAGTTCGCTGCCTTAATGCCTGATCTACCAGTACCGATGAATGCTCAAAATATGAACTTGGCCTCTAAACACTTATTTGAGACACTTAAGATACCCTCACCAGCACCTGCGGGGGCTATACTGATTCAAACTCAGCCAACTGTGCCAGCTGACCCCGGGGTTTCGCTGAAAAGTAAAACTGGGGCCAAGAAGCAAAGCCAGAAGCGACTGAAAATACCACCGGCACCAGAATTGTCGCAGGACCCAGAGGAAGAAAAGCCGCACAACATGGGTGAGGAATGGTGGAATGCAAGCTCCCCCTCTCCAGCCTGCCTGCCGTAGCGCCCGGCCTCTCTGCCACATGATTTATCTTCTCGACCTTCATTGCCATCAATCTGTTTTCCGCTTCCCTTGTCAACACCAGCAGTGCTTGCGATAGAGAAACAACCAGAGGGAGAACTGGGACTCAAGAGAAAAAACTGAAAGAACTGGAGACCAAGGATGAGTATACCCCTGAAAACCCCCTAGTTTTTGCTCTGGAGAACGACCCCAAACAACACAGGGGCACAAATCCATTTTTACCTCCTGATCTGTTCCCTATTCTATGAAAGAAATTACTGTAAAGAATAGAGCCTACCACTTTATGGAATAAAGGGCTAACTACTCAGGAAGAATTTAGGAATATAATTAGGTTGTGTAGGGAGAAAATTAGAGAGACAAAGGCACAACTTGAGCTGAATCTTGCGACCTCTGTGAAGGATAACAAAACGTCCTTGTACAGATACATCAACAGCAAAAGGAGGGGCAAGGAGAACCTCCATTCTTTACTGGACATGGGTGGGAATATAGTTATCAAAGATGAAGGCTGAGGTATTTAATACCTTATTTGCCTCAGTTTTCAACAGTATGGCAGCTTGTCCTGAGGACAGATGGCTTCTGGAGCTTGTAGAAAGAGACAAAAATCTGAACAGCCCCCCTGTAATCCAGATGGAAACAGTCCGTAACCTACTGAGCTGCTTGGATCCCCACAAGTCTATGGGACCGGATGGGATCCACCCAAGCGTGATGAGGGAGATGGCAGAGGAGCTCGCCAAGCCTCTCTCTATCATCTACCAACAGTCCTGGCTCACCGGGGACATCCCAGATGACTGGAAGTTGGCAAATGTCACGCCAATCCACAAAAAGGGCTGGAAGGAGGACCCGGGAAACTACAGGCCCGTCAGCATGACCTCAGTGCCTGGCAGGGCTATGGAGCAGATCATCCTCAGTGCAATCACACAGCACCTGCAGGATGGGCAAGGGATCAGACCCAGCCAGCACGGGTTCAGGGAGGGCAGGTCCTGTCTGACCAACCTGATCTCCTTTTATGATCGGGTGACCCGCCTCATGGATGAGGGGAAGGCTGTGGATGGGGTCTACCTGGACTTCAGCAAACCTTTGACACCGTCCCCCACAGCATTCTCCTGAAAAAGCTGTCAGCCCACAGCTTGGACAGGAGCACTCTGTGCTGCATTAGGAACTGGCTGGAGGGCCGGGCCCAGAGAGTGGTGCTGAACGCTGCTGATCCAGTTGGCGGCCGGTCACCAGTGGTGTCCCCCAGGGATCAGTGTTGGGCCCAGTTCTGTTTAATATCTTTATTGATGATTTAGATGAGGGGATTGAGTCCATCATCAGCCTGAGTCCGGGACCGGCCTCCCGCTTCTGCCGCCGGCCGGACGAGCAGGGCTCTGAACTTTGTCTGCAATGTAGCTGGTAACCAAGCCCAGGCAGGCGAGCGTGGTTCTAGGGTGAGCCGCGGGAGCTTTCAATCGGTGTGGAGAGGCCGGGCCGAGGGGCGCAGGGCCGAGCGGTGGCGGCTCTCGGCGACCTGCCTACAGCAGCCGTTGCTGGCCGTGCCGCCCCGACCCCTTCCTCCTCCTCCGCCTCTCCGGGAGGGCCTGGAAGAGCCGCCGCCGGTGCCGGGGCTGCGCCTGGGCCTGGCGCCGAGACTCCCGCTCCTGTTGGGGGGCAGCTCTGAAGGTTTCCCTCCCCCCCTTCCTCCGTCTTGCCGCTTCTTCTCCCGCGCTTGCTGCGAACAGCACGACCTCCCGGCTGCAGCAGCCGCCAGCGACGCTGCCCCGAAGCCCCCGGCAGCGCCGCGGCCGCCTCCCTGCCCCGGCCACCGGCGGGGACGCGGCGTTCGGCCCCGCGGGCGCACGGGCACACCCGGCCCCGCGCCAGCCCAGCTGGGACCCGGCCCGGCTTGGCTGGGTTCGGTTGGATTCTCCTTGTCCACGGCCCACTCATGGCGGTGCCCTTCCCTCGGTTCCTTTGCGTTTTAGCTTTGCAGCCATACTCCCCCCGGAGCCCAAGGACTTGGGATTTCCCGGGGGCTGCCCGGCGGTGTCTGATCATTATCGAACCTCCAGCTTTTCGTTTTCGATAGGTGAAGACTTTTTTGGCAAATGCTTTCACTCTCGGCCATCTGCCCCAGACGGGTACGCCTCCTCCAGCAGACTGCTTCTGCTCCGAGGCTGGTACCGAGGCAGGGCGAGGGGACTGCAGGGGCAGCCTTTGGGTCCGGGAGCAACGAGGCCGCTAGCTCTCCGGGGGCAGAGTCCCGGAGTCTGGACTCGCTGGAGTCCTTCTCCAACATACACTGCTTCTCTTCATACGTTTCTTTGCTTGCTGCATCTTGAGGGCAAGTTCTGATCCTACAGGGTTTGTGTGCTGCATAGGGTAAAAATTTTATACACAAGTAGTGCAATGAAGCAAATCTGTATTGCACAAAAACAAGAAGGGGAGTCTTCTCTGGCCGTGACACCAACTTTATCCCTGTGTGGCAGGACTCGTGACAAATGGTGCTGCAGTAAATGCACCCCACAGAGGTTTTAGGTTTTTTCTTTTTTAATCTCAACGATAGCATCCTTTAGCGTTTCTGGTGCGGATTGAGGTTTCTGGGTTATTGGTAAGGAAGAGCAGAATCGGCTTCTGATCGGGTGGCTCAACAGCAGGGCTCAGGAGAGGCAACCACCTGTTCTGTGCTGCCTGCTGTTGGTGGTGTGAGGCTTCGTGTGCCTAAAAGAGGAACGCAGTCTAGTTGGCCTCGAATGAGCAGTGTTCTGTGACTCGCAGACATTCGGTTGTGGTTTTCTGCAGAAGAGGATCTGTTGGCACATTACCTCTTCTTCTGTTGTGTTGGCTCTTTTATTCTGAGGAAGGGAATCACCCCCAAACCCTTTTCACCACATTCCTTGGTGAAAACCAGAGCTGGAGAAACAGCTACAGAGGGAATAAAGCCATTTTGCTCTTTGCATAGTTAAGGATTAGTTTTGTAGCTCGTTCCCATTTCGCGTCCTCCCAGGCTTCTGCGTTCTCCTACAAGTGGACCTTGGCCTTGTCTGGGGGTTCTGGCAGGGGAGCGCGGCTTTGAGAGAGGCGCGCGTGGAGCAGTGGGTGAGGATGGGTGCGCCCGCCTGGCCAGCCAGATCAGACACATGCATGCAGCTATTGCTGTGCTGAGTGTTCCCCCAGGCCTTGACAACAGATAATGAGGCCTGCATCTGCTCCTGCTGTTGCTGTTACTGCTGCTTGGCAGGCTTGTCTTTGGTTGTGGCAGTGCTAGCAGAGGGCTGCATACTAGGCTTTCAGCTTTTCTTCCCTCTTTGCCCTTTTTCCACTTCTCTTGGCCTGTGACTATCCCTTTGTAATTCCAGTGATAGCTGAGCCTGCTCTGACAGGGTCAGCCAGGTTGAGGGGCTGCTCCTACCACTCAGCTTCTAGTGAGGCTTCCAGCGCGCTTCCTCCCCATCAGGGAGTTTCTCCGATCCCTCTCACGCGATGACAAAAAATCTCCAAAGGCTCAGAACTGCAGAAATGTAATGAAGAAAGTATTTTTTGAGTCTTTAATTGCATAGATGATGATAGAAGATTTTGCATTTTGAAGGAATGTCATGGGTTAGCAGTTTGGGCAGACCAATAACCAGAGGAAATGAGGCAACACCCAGGTGCTGCTAATCACCAGGCAGTGGGTGTGAGCCTGCATTCAGCCCACCTGTGCCTGGTTAGGGCTGGCCCCAACTGCGCAGGGGCAGGATCAGGAGGCCAATAAAAGGCCTGGCCTCCAGCACAAGCTCAGCTCACTTGCAGAGCAGCCCAGAGGAGAGGTTGGTTGTGTTGGGAGCACCAGCACTGATCTAGACTGACTGACCCTGAAGGTGTCAGCTTCTGCCAGAGCACCGGTCTGACTTCAGAGAGTCACACCCCAAGAAAGGTTCGTCTTGCAACATATATCCAAGCCGGTCGGGATGCCGGCAGGGACAGGTGCCTGAGGGCCCCTTAGGGCAGAGCCGACTCAGGAAGGGGCTCCAGGGCTCTTCCCAGCACCGATGGATGCGGATTCTGAAGAGCAGGGGGAGAGCTGGGGGTAAAGGAGCGCAGGGGAACAGCAGCGCAGGAGGAGCGAGTGGAAAAGAGAGGAGGGGCTGGGGTCTGCCGGAGCTTATGGAGCATGGGCAGGGAATGGGAGGGGACAGAGCCCCCTGTGTGCCCCCCTCTCGGAGCCTGAGAGCCCTCCTGCTCTACTTCCTCGTACTCAAACTCTGACAAGGAAATAAATGCTTTAAATATTTTTCTTATTGTTACTTTTTTTTTTTTCCCTTTCTCAGTTTGGGAAAAAAATAGATTATCTTTTGAATAAATGGATAAAATAAAGCCGAACATTTTGACCTGAGGTCACAGAGTACTTCTAGGGAGAGGCCTCTTCAGGCCACCTCTGGTTTCCACCATCATTAGCCTAAAAGGTGTGGTGTGAGTCTAATTAAGAACTTTGGCAAATCTTCCCTTTTTAAGTTGGGTTGAAATATTAGTTATATTTATTGCCTTTGTTAATTTCTTTTTTTATTTCACTTGTCCCTCACACACTATTATAAGGTTCTTTCCAGTTGTTTTTCAAGCACTAGTTGTACAATTAATGTTGATTTGTTTGAGGATCAGTTAAGGATACCACTGACTGCTGCAGTCCAAATCTGAATTCAAATGCACTTCCACAAAGCTGAAAAAAGTTAACATGAAATTAAATTAATGATATTTTTTTCTCTAACACAGAGTAAAATGTGAATCTCAATCCAAGATTGCTCCATCTTTCTTTCTGTAGTATATACTTGTACTCATACACCCCCCCCCCCCCCCCCCCTTGCTTAAATATCAGGTTCTAGGCATAGTTTTAACACTACCAAACCACAAACCTGTGAGAAAATAAATTACAAGCTTAGGGAGCTGAGGATTTTTGTGCTATTTTCTAGTGCTGAAGACTGAGAGCAGGTGGGTTGAGTATGATTCCAACTTTCTCTGATTATGCAGGAATGATTTGCTGGTACTGCAGATACTTTTTCTTCCTCGAGTTACTGCATCATTGAGGAGTTTCTAAATTCACCTCCAGCTAATAAAAATGCGTTCATCACATAGCATCCTTTTAAAAGCTACAGTGGTTTCCCTGCTATATGTAGTCTTCTGAGTTGTTCACAAACTAAGACAAAATGATTATATTTTCAGGTTAATTTTTAAATGAAAAACGAAAAAAACCCAACAGCAAAATACTTTAAAATGCCCCAGACAAACCATTTTATTTCAGAAGTGTTTCCACAGAACCACTGGACCCTCCACCCAGAAGGAAATTCTCTATCCTAAATAGCTCCAAATAAGGACCCATAAAGCAGGTTACATTAATTTTGTATTGTATATACATTTGTATATACATTTGTACAGCCTTTTAAAATGAGCTTACGCTATTTGATTTTATAGGGTAACGTATTTGCATCAAAGTATAATTTGTATGCTTATGCTATTTTCCTGAACATACTTCACCATGTTTCTATTGCTTCTGTACAAAGTTAATATAGTTAACTAATTAGTAGTCCTTGCCAGTGTTGTGACTCATAACAACAATGTGAGTCAGAGCCTCTCAAGCTATTTCTATTAAGGGCATCCACCCAGTCCCAAGACCCACATCCCCAAATGTATAAGTGAAACTCCAATTGGTTTAACCTTGGACTATCTCCCAGAGATTATTATAGTTCCCTCTCCTCCCCTCTCCTCTCCTTGTACCTAGGAGAAATCGATATAAAAATGTCACCTATGGAAAAGTGTCACTATCAGACAATGAGACAGTTCCCAAGCAGTTCTTGCATTTGATTATTTGAAAATGATCATGCTTAGTAAATCTAAGTAAAATTTAAGATTCTTTTAATCTGTTTTTTCCGGAGGAGTGTTTCAGATATTTTTAAAGATTAATAAGCACCTGTACATTAGGTTTTCATAACGTTATTTATTAGCCAAATATTGATTTGAGCCTCAAAGCTTGTTTTAATATATGTTCTAGAATTTGTTTTTAGCAATAAGGTTTATAATCCAGGAATATTTCCTCTCTGTGTAAATGGAAAATTTCTTTTTAGCTACCACTTTTACATTTTTTTTTCTTTCATTGCTAACTTTGGTGATATGTAATGGAGTCCAGTTATTGGTATACTAAAAATGTGTTCTCTGTGTCATTCAAAATATTCACTTTCGAATATGTTACCTCTTAATTTCATAGTAGAATTCTCTGGTTTTGTGTTATGGTTTAGGATAAGCAGTAATTCCCAAAAGACATGCTTTTTAACCTGCAGTATCTTATACTTTTAAGCAAATATTTTAAGCTAGTTATTATAGTCCCAGAGTGCTGATTACTACTTAAACTAAATTTGTTTGAACCTTTCCCTCTCTTTCTTGGTTTTCTGAACCATTTTGGAGACAAAAGTTACAAAATAACTGATAGATTATTCTGTACAGATGTATTGCTGCAAGATTTTCAAGTGCCGAAAAAACAGGTGAAAATCAGAAATTCTTAATAAAAATCCAAAATCAATGGATCTCTAGTCAATGGATCAAGTCAAGATGATTATAAGAGTAAGCAAAGGATTTATCTTTCACTGAGTGTTATGGAAACTGGAATGGGCCTTTTGCTGATTACTAGTTTGAGGCACCACAGGCAAACCCTATTATTGATGATTTCTTGACTTCATAAAGGACTTGCATATATTCACTAGCAAAGATAGAGTCCAGTGTGCCCTTGCCAAATAGGAAATTTAAAGATTAGATCATTCCATGAAACAAAGAGCCTTTTGTGCACTGTTCTGTCTGACTGATGAGCTTTTTATCCTATTTTTTTATGACAACATTTAAAAATGCACCTGTAGTACAATCTATGTCCTTAAGGAGTATTTGAAGAAGTTTGTGTGTAGAAAGTACCATGTGTACAAACCATTAGAGTGAGTTAAGAAGATTCTTATTGAAGATTCAGTTGGGTCTTTTGAACTGAGAAAATATTTGTGGGTTTTGTTCTGAAACTTACTAAATTGCTTTCATTATATTTCTGCAGCTAACACAGATGTCTTTTGATATTGTGCTATTCATCTTTTATTAATTACCTACTTAGACATATGAACAGACAATTTGAAAACTATAAGCATTAGCAAGCTGAACTCTTCTGTACGGGATATACTCGTGATCTTCCTCTTAACAAAAATTTTCCTCATTAAAAGAAAATATTCAGGTATTGAGATGATATCCTCTGTATTCATAAATAGCCTAGAACTGACCTTGATAATAATTTTTCTAATGGAAATCTATGTACATGTTGTTTGCATACACCAGTGTTCCTAATTTATTTGTCTTTCAGGGAGAAATTGACTGCTCTAATTAGCAGCAAAATTTTTATCTCATATATATAACGTTTTTGATATTTATCAAAATAGATCTTGGCTTGTTGTTTTCACCTTAGGTAGGCTTTTAGACATTGGGTTAGGTATGTCCTGCATCAATAAGTCATTTCTATGTCATGCAGGTTTGAGACAACATTTTGGGAGGGTTACACTGCAATTTAAAAGGCTCAATAAGCATTTGAATCCATAGTGCTTTCATTTCATTGGAACTGCTGAAGCTAGTTAATAAAACTTCAGAAATGTTCTTGTACTTACTCTGAGGGGAAAAGAAAGAAAATAATCTCTACTTCAGCTCCAGCCCATGAAAAAGAAAATCATACAGCTGAAAACATATTTCAATAGAATAAAAAAGCGGGAAAAAAACCCACCAATGGTTGTGGTTTCCGTCTTTACTGGGTTTGTCTGGGAGAAAGTTAAATTTCTTCACAGAAGCTCCTATGGTGCCATGTTAGGGATTTGTGAACAAAACAGCAGTAGAAGTTGAAGAAGGAGGAAGGGAAGGTGGAAGTTCAGAGTTATGCTATGATGAAGCCCTGCATTACAGGAGGTGACTGAACACCTGCCTGCTGATAGGGAGCAATGAATTATTTTTCTTCCCTTGTGTGCATGGCTTTTGTTTTATCTATTAAACTGTTTTTATGTCAACCCTCAAGTTTCCTCACTTTCCCCCTTCCAAGTCTCTCCCCCCTGCCACTGAAATCAAGTGAATGAGTGCCTGCATGGAACTGAGATACCTGAACCCACAGCACCCTTGTATTAGTAGCTTAGGAAATTTTTTTATATATATTCTGTACAGAAGGAATTGTGTCAACCAGTGATTTTTAGATTTTCATATAAGATTTTTTAATCCCTGGATTCTGCCCTCAAGCCCACGCTACTTTCTTTGTCTGAAAACCCATTTTTCAGAGATAATCCTTAAAATGCATTCTGATAGGGAGGAAGAGATTCAGAGCTGGTGAGCTATGTGGGACCTTTAAATTATGTGAGCCTGCATGTGAAAGGAAGCTGTATATGACAGGAATCTGGGGCTGCCTGTTTAAGAAAACTTTTAAGTTGATGTGTTGATTGCATGTTTTTGAATGTAAAAAGTATTTTCAGTTAACAAAATATAGACTGTTTTAAATTCTTCCTCCCTGCTTGCTCACTCAAGCCATTGTCCTCTACCAGAGATTCTCATTACAAACATCAGTTCCAATATTGAGCTTTACCAAAAAATGGGAGACAAAGCTCACTAAATTTACATTTTTTTTCATGGCCTCTTTTTTTTTCTGGGTATTTTTAAAGATTTTTTGTTTTCAATCATCAAAACTTACAATTAAAAGATATAAAATAGAATTTTCAAAAGACAGTTTTTCTTTCCACATCACATGTCCATCAAGAAGAGAGCAGAAATCTGAAGGTTTCTTGTGTTCTTTAATTGAAAAATAAATCTTTTTTTTTTTTTTTTTTTTTTTTTTTTTTTTTTTTTAGTGTAATTTTTCCAGTCTTTGCGTATGCACCAGTAACCCATATAACTTTAGTGACATAGCAGCATAAAACGTGAGTTTATTGACCAATGGACCAATCTGGAGTTGGCAACAAGGAGATATAGGTCTGATGTTTTTCATAACTGGATAACATATGGTTCATTAGCCTGCTTCTTTACAACCAGATGTGTGTTTGGGAGATGCTATTTTTTGCTTGCAGGCACTTCACTTTTCACATCTGTTGGTTCTTGATGAACTTCAACTCCATCCTTGGTGAACTACTACATCAAACAATGTAGTTCTTTAACTTCATATTTACAGCTTTCCTCCTGATTCTTTTTCAAGCCGTGCAAGTAGAGACCACTCACTATAGACAAGGTTTACTCCCTATAGACAAAGTTTGAAGGTAACACCTTGCTTTTCCTTCACATTTTTCTTATTTGGTCATGAAAAGGGGCACCAGGCCCTTCCACGTGTCATGTATTCTGCTGCCATCATGTGGCTATTCCTTTTCATTCACAAGATTTACAAAACAAATAAATTGTAGTTTTTGCACTTCATGTAAATTGTAGGTCCCACCCTCTGTCCTCAAATATCGATAAGACTTTGCTCTAAGAAATATTAATCTTAGTTTTTAATATTTTTCATGTTTATTGATAAATGAGGCACCTGTCCCACACTTGCATAACAAATACTTCAGAAGATTTTCTATTATATAGAAAAAGTTATTGAGCCAAAGTACACACAGTTTTGCACAGTGAATAGTAACAGTGAATGAACATATAATTTTACAATTCCGTAGGCAATTTTGGTCACGCAATATTTTCCAATGAGCTGACTCAGAGAACTGCTCATAGTGTTTGTTCCACATCTTGGCACCTTGAGTTACCTTAAGTAAATTCTGTTTTTTCCCATATTCTCAGTTTGACTTTGATGTTCAACTATTAGGGAAGCCCCCTGGATTATTTTGTTGCTGTTTTTCTGAATTACATATTTGGAAAGGTGTTATTTTTTTCCTCTGAGCCTTTCTTCTCTGGTTTTAGTCTTGAAGGTCTTATATGAAAGTGAAGGTGTGCTGGAGGTAGAAAATTCTCCTGGCCTCTAGGGTAGATCACATAAGTTGTAATATCACCAGTCTTCATGTGCCTGACAAAATATATTAGTATTTTTTGGTTCAATTTGTAATCCAATTTCTAATCAGTTTATGAGGTTCAGCAATCGAAGAAGACATGCACTTTGTCTCTTGGTATGCCTGAGAATACCTCTCAAGATATATGTATACATGTGCAACACAGACATCCTTGCAGTATATAGAATGCCGTCAGCATCTCTTGGGTCTGGTTTGTTGCTAAAGCCTTTGAAACACATTGTTTTGTGTGTCTCTGTTGCTCCCTGAGCACTGAACCCTTACGTGGTCAGCCACGTAGTCTGAAAAATGGTATGGCATATGGAATATGGTATGTGGCTAATTTCCTTAGGATAAAGGACTTCATGGTATTAGTTCTAATTGACGCATTGGAGGGTTTGGGGGGAATCGTCTGCCCTTCTGTAGTCAGATTTTTGGCTTAAACACCAAATGCTTAACAAAGAAAGCACATGTATTGAAAAAGTCCTCTTGAAACATGTTGCTTGTATTACTTAACAACTCAGTTTTAAAAGAGAAAAATGATAGAGGTTTAAGTAAATACTAAGGTACATAGGGCTTATAAGAACAATAGTGCAGGTTAACAGAATGAATAGAACTTCAAACAGCTGCCTAGCACACTTAGGCATGCTGTAGTGCCTAAGTATTATCTTAGAAATATGAGTAAATGCAGAGAAGTCTGCTTTTCTTTCTTCCCTGAAGCATTGCTATCTTGCTGGAGTTGAGCACTGCAGCACCTACCTAATACCTAACACCATTTGGGATTTACAGATTGCCTGGCACTCCCCAAGAGCAATGGTCTAGAGGGGGAGGATGGTTTTCATAATGTGGTAAGCAGAATGTTATAATCCTGATACATTTGCATTTTCAATATTAAGATATCCTTGACTGTTGCTTCACTCCATTTGAGCAGTAAGTGTAGTGAGTGCTACAGGTTAAAATTGAGATTCCTTTGTCTGTTATTGCAATGCAACTCTTTTCCTTCTGTTTGCTAATAAGTGTATCAGCTTCCTTAGGGGCAGAATTTTTCCATGTTTTATGTTAGTTTAGGTGGGAACTGATTTTTAAAAGTTTAATCTCGCACACCTTTGTGTACATGTCCATGTCCACGAGCCAAATGGATGAAGAGGGTCATCTTACAAACTGTAATTCAGCAACATTTGAACTAAATTCTGATAAACTAGTATCTTCATAAGGACAAAGGTTAAGCTGACAGAGTGAATATTAAAACTGTTTGTATGCATGTACAGGAAGGCTTTTCTCATTATTTTGAGAATGAGAATGCTGGTGTTCATTGGCAAGCGAGAGTTTTAGGTTTTTCCTTGTGTTTTTAACTGACTGCAAGCATAGGCTGCTGTGGGAAACATTAACTTCTGAAAGCTTTAGAGCAGAGAGTAAACAGGAACAAGAAAGCAGATTAATGATGCTCCCAGAGTTTGAATTACAGGCCTCAGACAACCTTTAGGCACCCTTGAGTAGCAGAGGCACTCAAGTAGTAATACTTGAACAAAATAGAGGTTATACTATTTTTTTTTTACAGTCATGTTGTTGATTTCCCCCTGGCACAATGGCCCTGCTTTAACAATAGCAGAGTGGTCCACACAGCCAGCATAAACTTTTATAATAAGTCTGCTGAAGCAGTCCATGTTAACTCTGTATTTTTCCCCAGAAGAGTCAGACCTGAGTGCATTGGCCAGGAAAAGTACATGCTAAACAAGCATGTTACAGCAAGCCAACATGTCAGAATTTTGCTATGACACTAGAAACTGTGGATAGCATTATTAAGGGATGAGGCTTTTACATTTTCTAACATCTGTTTGGGAACAGAATCTTAAATTATTTTTAGATTTCATCCTGTTTTGTTTTGTTTGCAAATGCATAATTTGTAGTGATGATTCTCTTGAGAGTTGGAATCCACCAGTCAAAGAAAATGAAATCTTAGCATCCTGGAGATCACTGCAATGTGATTAATCTGGAGGATGAGTACCTATCATCTGATGTGGTACTTTACTGAAAAGAAAGCTTAAAAAAAGTAATTTTCAGTTGTGTAAATTATTTAGCTTTCTACTAGGAGTCAAACTGGAGGAGGAATAAAAAGATGGGAATTTTCCAGACAGCAGCTTTTTATAATCACTGTGTCTTGATAGATCACACACAGATGCTGTAATTACCTCAACTGTGGAATATGAACTTTTTTTAGCAATATAGCAGCACAGACAACATGGCATTACGACATTTTTTTTGTCTTGGTTGTAAATCCTTTAGCGTATTTCTTTATAGGATAACTCATAAAACTGCAAATTTTCCCTCCTGTTCTTTTTACTGATAAGCAACTAGAGAAGACTAATGTTGGTGAAGAAGAAAATATTCTTATGATTGCGATTAAGCAGAAAAGACTTGGAAAACATTTTAAACAAAACTGAGAAGGGTTGTATGGAGCATTTTAGTATAAAAAAATTAGTAAGTACACTAATAAAGATACTTAAAAAATTCATGGAATAAAAAAATGTTTGGTTAAGCTTAAAAGTTTTATGTGAAAGACAGTGTACATCCTGGGGAAGGCAGTATGCTTAATTCTCAGAAAGGAGAATTTACCCTTCAGCAACTGAAAAACTAATTTACAGAGTAGGACACTGAGGGGACTTCCCCCAGTGAAGAATGTTTTTGCAGAGGAGTACATGAGTTTTACACAAATTACTTATCACAAAGGGAAGTTCAAATATTAATTGAACTAGACCACAAAACTGCTTTGCAGTAATCCTTGCTGTCTTACTCATAGGTTAGGAAAATGGAGTAGAGGAAGACAAGCTGCCCGACGGGCACATCAAAAAGGGCTGGAAAACCTCATAATTAATTGCACTGACAAAGTTTCTACCAGGTGATGTTTATAGTTGCTCAAATTCCCCTTACAGCTAATGCAGGTCCAGTCTATGGTTGGTGGAATGTAGAGTAATCCATCTCTCTGCCAGCTGTCCAGCTCGGTGAGAGCCACATCTCTTCATAGGCTCCTTTGAACTGTGTGAGCTGGGGTAGGATTCAGTTACCCAAATGCAGTTTGTCACTTTTATACAGTCTTGCAATGACACTTATACATTTTTAAAGAATGAAGAGTCAAGGCTTCAGGCAACTCAGTAATTCTGTAGCCTACTTAGAACTGAACTTAAATTGCTGAGTCCTCAGTACAGCGCTCTCCTTCCCTCCTGTATTCAGTTTGGGTTTAAAGTGGTTTTTTCCCTCATTTTTTTAAATTTTCTTTTCCATGTGTACTAGAAAAAGACCTCTTGTGAAAACATCATGACCAAGTATACATAGGTCTTGGAACTATAAATGTGAACTTCAAAATGCTCTATGAAATTATCAGACCTATTCCTGTCTGCACAGGCAAGAAAGCCAGGCTTGGGTGGCAGAGGCAGCATATTGTCTTTGTGAACACCTGTGAAACACAGTCCTTTATGAAGTGTACTGGAAACCCACAAAAAACCCCCCTGTCCTTATTGAACTCTGCATAGTTCTCAAAGTTCACATTGCTGCTGATGAGCCACTGCTTATGAATTAGCATATTATATAAATCTTGCTCAATTATAAGGGTATATTCCCACTCCTTAACCAGCACAATGAAAATAGAACAGGAAAAAAGAACTGCATGACTGTTTTATTTACGCAAAGAAATGTCATTAAAATTCCTTTGATTTTCCTGAAGGCAATTTTTTACATGAGTAGAAGTACAGATCTGGCCTAATTTCCTAACTGCAAATTAATGAGGATTGGAGATATTTAAATTACAGTCAGTGAACTCAGTTATTTAGAAAAGGGAATATCTTTAGTGAAAAAAATGTGTGAGGAAAAATACTGCAGTGAAGTTGGAAAAGAGGACTTCTGTGGATCAGTTCTACACCAATTTTCTATATATAGTGTTAAGATACCTATTTGGAGCAGCGAGTTAAAAGAGGCACTGCAGTAGAAAAATAAATTGATGTTGGGCAGAATTGGATTTTTCTTAAGAATAAGAAGATATCTTATTTTTTCATCTCTTTTGTGTTTGTTTGCCTGTGGTTTTCAGTCAAGATTACATATCCACCCTAATTTGAAGCGTTGCAGGCATTGATTTGGATACTTTAATTTTACAGTAGTGTATTAGACCAAATTATGAAAGAGCTGCACAGGGAGAAGCAAACTTGCTCCTGGAGGAAGTGTGCTGTGTAGGGTGGGAGGCAGTGGACAGTCAAAGAACCTGGGAAACAGCTGTATCCAGTGCGGCCGCACGCAAACTCAGGCCCCCTGTCTATGAGCATCAATATCCACAATTTCTCTGTGCTCTGTGGGGAGGCACTGGTGACATGCATGGAACAAGCACACTTTTGTGTATTGTGTTGTCTCTATGCTCTTCCCTCAGAGCATGTTTTTCAACCTACTGGAAGCACAGGCATTTTTTTCCTGATTTTTAAACACTGAAAATATTTTTTTTTCTTTTATTTTTGCTTTGAAATATTTGAGGAAGCAGATTTGTTGAAATAGTTGAATAAAGCCTACAAATAGAATTCACTGATGACACCAAGATAAGTGGAGAGGTTGACACTCCAGAAGGGAGAGCCACCCTCCAGGATTACTTAGACAGACTGGAGAAGTGGGCTAACAGGAACTTTATGAAGCCCATTGTAGAGATGTGCAAGGTTTTGAACCTGGGAATACATAACCTGGGATTGCAGTTCAGACTGGGAACCACTTGATTAATGAGCAGCCTTGTGGAAAGGGACCTGGGGGTCTTGGTGGACAAGAGGCTCAACATGAGTGAACAGTGTGCTTCAGCAGCAAAGAAAGCCTACGGTGTGCATCAACAAGGGCATCACCAGCAGAGAGAAAAAAGTCATCATCTTGTGCTACTCGGTGCTTGTCAGACCACACCTGGAGTATTGCATTCAGTTTTGGTCCCTGCTGTACAAAAATGATGTGGTCATCCTGGAGAGAGTCCAGAGAAGAGCCACGAGGATGATCAGAAAACTGGAGCACCTGCCATATGAGGAGAGTCTGAGAAAACTGGGAAGGCTTAGGGGTGACCTTATTATGATCTCCCAGTGCTTAAAAAGCAGCTACAAAGAGACTCCCTGTTTATAAGATTTCTTATTTCTGAGCAAAAAGAATAAATAACCACTTTTCTGTATATTCTGTATATCACCTCCATAAAGCTGGAATATTCAGGCTCAATACAGAGATATGGTAGTGGCTTCACCCTCCCTGTAAGTGTGTGCTCTTTACCTGGCAGTCTGATCAGGAGCTTTCTCTGAATTCACTTCTTCATGACTAAGGGAAAGAATAACCTCAAAACAATCTTAACTACAAGAGCTGTTTACCCAGAGACGTTGTAATTATGCTTAGGAAATCACCAAAATGAAACACCAGTTGAGGTTGTACAGGTTGATTATTCCCCTGAGGACAAGAAACCAGCCCCTGGTATGGGAGTTTCTGCCCAAGGATCTTGCAGAGGACTGATCCAGTTTCCCTCAGGACCCTGTGCTTTCAGGCAGTACTTGAGAGTGATGGCAAGGCTGAATTAATTCAACAGAGGACCTAAAACCCCTGTTGTTTAAATAAGGAGATTTTGGTAAGACAGAAAAAGCCGTTCCACACAGGCCTGCAGACCATGTCTTCTAAGGATTTAATGGAAGCCCTGCCATGGACAGCAAGGCATGTGTAGATACCTACTGGTTACACACTCTAAAGTAGTGGCTTCTGCCAAAGTTGCCACAAAACACTGTGTTAATTATAACCTCTGATACGATGCTGCTTCAGTGTGCAGGGCTGGAATAGATGTTCCCCCGAGGTGTAAATTCTCTTATTTTAATATATTGTTGTGTTGTTTGTCTCTATAAAGATTTTGTACAACTGGACCCTAAAAATATGTTTAACAGCATCTCAGTATTGGCAGATGGGAAAGTATTTTTATTGAAGGCATGCAAGGAAGCCTGCAATGCTTCTCAGTCTTTAGTATTCAGGTCTCACTAATCAACTATGTCCTTTGCTGCTGATGACGTGTGGCAGAATGATTATCGTACATATTAAGATTTACAGAAAGTTTGGCTGGCAAGGATTTTTTACTAGCTTGTGGTCAACCTACTATTTGCAGCCTACCAGTATGAAGAGAAAACGAAACCCTTGCATATGAAACCCTTTTCTTTATCAAGACGGGTCTTAGAAACCTTATCATGTGCCAAGCTGGTGTGACATACTTATCTGGCATCCTCAGTAAGAAATTATTTTCAATTAATTTGAAAACTACACCAGTAATAATACTGTATAGTTACTGCGTAATACAAATGTTAATGTAAGATAAAAAAAAAATTGAATAGGTTTCAGTTGTATGAGAGAGCTTGACATTTTGATCCCTTGTAGCTGTGGAAACTTAGTTTTTTACTAAGACTAAGCATTGAGCTAGTAAGTTCTTAATTTTTCTCTAGAGAGAAGTTTAACTAGCAAGTGTGCTTTTACAGCTCAGATACATTTTTATATTCTTCAGGAAAAAAATCTTCCTCAAAACTCATGAATAATTACGAAATGAAAACCGAATGCTGAGAAGCCACTAAAATTTTTGGGAAAACCTGTTAATTGTTTATTTAGATAAATTCAAAATGGCAACAGAATATTAAGCACTTCTCTAGTCAGTTTCCAGTAATTGAGTTAGTTATACATATTTGTTTATTTCATTTTGTACATATGTTATCTCTGATTCCCAGAAGTGTCTAAAGTCATGCCTGTATCCATCTTCACACAGGGAAATTTCCCACACAGATACTTAAGATCCACTTTTTCAGGTAAACATACATAGGTCCTGAAATTATGACATAGAGGTTTTTTAGCCTACGGCTTTGTACAGGCATTGAGAAATCATATAAATTAAAAATTAATTTGCTGAAAGGATATAGTTAAAAGTCTGTAACAAATATGTGAGCACTTTTTATGATAAAAAACAAGTGTTGCAGCCCAGAACATCCAAGCCCACCGCCCTCTCTTACTTGCCCCTTCCTCAGCCCACACCTCCAACTGCTTTTTCAGCAATTTCTTTTTCATTTTTAAAATGGAAGATTTAAAAAAATCTATTTTATCTCTCTCTTCCTCTGTAGGGCAGAAGGGCTATCCTGGTTGAGGAAAAAACAAGAAATACGCCAGGTCCAGAGTGGGCAGAGGCAGTCCCACCCACAGACCCAATAAGCCTTGGGCCAGATAAGCTGATTTATGGTGCTTTGGGATTCACAGTTTTGAGTGCAGAAGGGGGTGAATGCAAAGGAGTCCCAGCTTCCCTTTTCCCCTGGTACATTTATTCCCCCTGAGCTGGAGAAACTGTTAAAGAACAGTTTTAATTTGGCTGAAAAAAATCATGTGGTACAGTAAAAAACAGAAAATGAAATTTTTCACTTCTGTAGTATTTGACACAACAGCAGGGGTCTGAAAACTAGAAAATCTAATGCATTCATTCATTTGCAAATTCATTTTTAAAACAGAACTCACATATCTATCTATCTTATCTCTCTATCTTTATTAACAAATATTGTCCTACTAGGTGTTTTGACCTGCATGGCTTCTGTCTCACAAATTTCAGTTGTTCCAAGACAGAGACATGCAACCCATTCAGATACAGTCCCTTCTAATACATCAATTTCTTGTGGTGATAAAGTACCTTTAACTGTTTGAAAATAGTAAAAGTGGCTTTCAAGTGTCCTAGAAAATTACAAAATATTTAACTGCAAATACTAGTAAGTGGAGACAGTAATATTTTTACAAGGTTCCAGAGGAATCATGCAAGACATTGGGAAGAATTAGCTTGGTCCTGCAAGCAGCTTCATTGTGCAGCAGCAGTGAGCCCAGTGCAAAAAAAAAAAAAAAAAGCAGAATAAAAGCTACAAGAAGAGGAGCTGGGAGACACATCTCCCCCTTCTCCATGCAGGCAGCTTAGCACAGAGGTCAGAGGGCTGCTGTCCTTATTCTCAGTGCATCACCTGCACAAAAGGTGCTCAGGGAATTGCTAATTTAGAGCTTTATCAGATATAAAATTTCAGCTTTTACCTTTTTTTAACCTATGGATCTTGGTAGCATTGGGCCTTAGCCTTCAAGCTTCTCTTTCTTGTAAGAGACCCTTGTCATCCACCTGTAGACAGTAGAAAATGGTGACAGTGCCTGTCAGTGTCTTACCAACTGGAAGGTAACAACAGATCCAGCACATTTATTTGAAGATACTAGTCTTAATTCAAACGCCTAAATTTGTCCTGTATAAAACTGGATGGTTAATAAAATATACTTTAGAGAAGCTAGGAAACCGGTTCTTTATTTTTGGATATAAATCCTACTGTTGTTAAAGGGATTTACTATGAGGGCAGCCTATAAGTAGTATTCATAGCTGTTAAAATTCTCTTACTGAGATAGAAGGTAGAGGTTGGGTGATTATTCTTCACCAACAGCGAGTCTCCATTACCAGCTGATATTTCATATTAAATTGTCATCCCTGTATTTCACCAAAATGAGTTGCATTTTATATCCTACATTTACCTCATGTCCTTTAGCCAGCTCATTGTTAAACTGCACAAAAGGAGAGTGAGGCAAGCAGCTGTGATATCTGCGCTCTTCAATGGAGACAACATATTTGCAAGCAATTAATTTTCAGCATTTTTCTGAGTTCATATCCTCTATGCTCATCAGAGATGACAAATTAATATAATGGGTAGTATAACGTTATAAGAAACCAAGTACCTTCAAAACTAGTGGTTGGTTTTGGGAATTTTCTGTCTTCCCAAAAGAAGGAAAAAACCAACAATGCTTTAAAAGTAATTTATTTCTTTTTTAAGAAGCCATTCCCAAATAAGCTGCCTTTTTTTTTGCTCATTTTAATTTCTAAGAGATAGGGAGGTCAGATGTGTACCCTGGGGCAGAAGATGCCATTTGCCAAATCACCAAAGCATCACAAAAACTAACATTAATCTAATATCCAAAAATTAATACTTCCTTCCACAAGTAGATCTGAATTTTGTAAGCTCTTCCTGAAAACTTTTATAGCAAGTTTTCTCTTTCTTGCTATCTTTGTTATCTTGCCAGCTGGAGCTTACCCTCCTGGGAAAGAGAGACTCAATGAGTATGCAAAAGTATATGGAAAATCATGGTTTCCTGTACTATGCAGTTCATGGATTATATGTCTCATCACCTAAATTTCATGGATAAACCTATGTCAAAGCTTTTAGTTTGGAACTTGGCCTCATGATGCAGAAAGGCACAAAGTATTTCATTAAGTTTGGATCTTTGTAAACGGAGAACAAAACCTGAACTATGCTCCAAAATGGTGTTGTTTCTAAGAAGTTTTACTGCATACAAGACTTAACTTTCCTTATTTGTTTATTTTAATCCATCATTAGAATATTCAATTTCTATCTTTCTATGAATATCTTTTCTGATAATCATACAAGTTTAACCTTCAAAACCATTTGGTTTTATCAGAAAATTTGCAGGAAACGTTTTGAAGTAAGAATTTACAAATACTCTTTGTTGTCTTAGGCAAAAATGTTAGATAATCACCTGCCATAAATTCATAAACTTTCACTGACTGAAAAGAAACTGAATTATATTGCTGAAAGAATTAGATTAGATTTGAACCTGTATTTACTCTCCCAGGCATTAGAAGGAAGTCCCCCAAAATCTCTGATGTTACATCACAGAATAGCTAGAATTATTAAGATTGGTTTTAAGAGGTTCTTTTTCTGTTCCTCGGCAACTGATCTCTTCATTAGCTACTAGGAGGCTGGGTATTAGAGACATAGGCAAGAGATATAGCCATGGAAATGTCCATGGAAAAGTTATGAAGTCTATCTATGAGTAACTGAGTATCACAAGGTGCCTTGTTACTGCTGCTTAGGCAACTTCAAAAAATCTTAGCTTGTATTTTACTACTTATAGTCCTTATAATCTATTTATAATCTACTTATGTATGCCTTACTCAGCTGTTTACTTGCTGAATTTTTAATAGTTCCAATTTGTTACATATATTTCTATGTAATATAATTAGAAACCAAACAACTCAAGGAAACTCATCATTCTAATAGAGAAAGCAACATGTAAATCTTCATGCATACCTGCATCAGCATCCAGGATTTGACAACTAACACAGAAACCCATGCCAACTGTCTAAGACTTGGTCTTTGCTTTAAAGTTTCTATCATTTCATCATCCTAGATCTGTCATGAGCACACTTGCAGATACAGCTTATAAGAAAGACACAGTAGGAATTTACTGAGATTGCTGAGAAAATGTGATATTTAATTACTGAAAAAAATGCCAACAAAACTTCTAAAAAGAGGGTACAGAGTTCCATAGATACTCTGTGAGGACTTTTCATGAAAGAGCTTCTTCCATGATGTAACATCAATAGGAGAGACCAGAGCAGCTAGTAAGCTTTGCCCTCTGGGGAAGAATTCAAATTACAAAAATACTGAGGAGGTGTGATGTCATTTCCTTTACACATTTGAAGAATATTGTGGGTCAAGGGTCTTTATTTTATTTGCTTAGTGAGTGATACATAAAATGGGCTTTCTGAAGAACATGAACACTTCAGAAGAACAAAGATACATGGAAACAGAATGAATTTTCTTTTCACAATGAATATCCAGTCAATGTTTTCCTCCTAGTTGGATAAAAATCTTAGTAAGCCATGCCAAAGGTTGGAAACTCAGGAAACCACTCGACATTTATTAGCTATTTGCTTTATAATATATTATGCAAAATGAGGAAAATATCTGTTTTATTTCCTATTAATATGCAGACTTCAGTCTGTCTCACTATTATCCTACCTGAATGCACAGAGCTAAATCTGAGAAAGCTGGTAGAGCAAAACCGACAGGAAATAAAACCATTGCAGTCACTAGGTTCTAGAAAGAATAAAGGTGAGCTGCTATTAAGCCGTGAGTGGCAGCTGTAGAATAGTGGGGACCACAAGCAGAATAACCTGCACCTGAACAATCTAGTAGCCTGCAGATTGTCATGCCTGAATTTAGGATCAAAGCAAATGTGAAAACTTTACAGATGCTGAGATAGGCAGAAGGGAGAGCAAGTGGATTTTAAATATGCTGACAAATACTGGAACCAAGTGAATGGCTGCAGCAGTTTCACAAAGGCAAAAAAGCAGGTGCCTGGGTGGACAAAGTTTAGAGAAACTAGCCAGGAAAGATTGGGTTGCAGGCTGAGTATGAAGCCCATTGCTATTTTAATCCTTTTGCTTTATGTCCTGCAGACATGAGTGGCATAATAACATTTAGTTTTACAGAAACTGGTTTTGAGCCTCGGTAATCAAATGTTATTTGCTTTATTGGATGGTTCTGTCATTGCCACATGTTCTTGTTGTGTTACAGTGCTGAAAGGAGAGGTAGAAAGCAGAACTGGCTGCACAAAGCTCTTCTACTGCAGTGACTGGGCAGTAGAGGCTTCAGTTGTACCTCTCACTTACTCATGCTCTTGTGATAAACAAAAGATGTAAAAAAATCACATAACTTCAACTATTACCCTTCCCCGTATGATCCTTCAGAGAAGAAGTGGCTATATTACAGCCTTGGATTTTCTTCTCTAGCAGAAAATTTGTTCTGTAGCAATACCCTCCTTGGAAAAGCCCAAGTGAACCTTGGTTAATAAAGGGCAGTTGTTTTTTCTTTTAAGTTTGCCAACCTGTTGGTAGTAGTGTGTAATTATCATACGTGTGCTCTAGACTCAGCCCTTGAATATCCAAGAAAAACTCTCAGTATTGTTAACAGGACTCCTAAAATTACTTTTGAGCCCATCAAAGGCCTTTAATTGCTAAAAGCTGCCTCTGATTCTTAATCTTCCACTTGCAATTCAAAAAGGTATGCTATCTGTATCCAAAATCAGAAAAACCGAGCTAGTTCACAAAGTGCTGATAGTATTATAACGTCACAGTAAATATATCATCTGCTACTTTCACCTAGGAAAACATAGAGTAGCACACTCCACATGTCATTCTTTTCAATATTTATGCACAGGTCCTCTGGAGGAATTTGATGTGCTTAGTTGTGATTCAATTTTGTGCATTCTGAACAGCAGGCAAAGATCTTTGTTTCTTTTCTTTATTTCATTGCTAGCTGGTAATTTTATTGTATTTCATTTTGAGATTCATCTCATGAACACAGTATGTGTTTTGCATTCAGCTAGATTCCTCCTATCTTTAGATCTTGCCTGATTCACAGTAAGCTTTAAAATAAAAAAATAAATTAAAAAACCCCCAACAAAACATCAGCTATCCAGTACCTTTTACTCTTGGAACCATTTAAGATCAATTTTCAACCCTCTCCCTTCATTCTTTTTCTTTAAAACTGATAATATTTTCTGCATGAAAAGATGCTGACTTGAGAACAATAATATATGTTAAAACCATACATCCATTTTTCTTTTTAATTGGTTTTATTATATCTGCACATTTTCTTATCGCCTTCTTTGAAAATGGGATTCTATCATGAAAAGCTCAGTAAAAAGAGAACAAAATTAGGACCCACTCATTCCCTCTGTCAATGCACACACTGGAAAAGAGATCTCAGCTTGAGTAGTAAATGTGGAAATGTTCTCCATCTTTCCTCTCAGGCTAAGGATTGGATTTAGCTCTCTAAGGTTCTGAGAGGAATAGAGATGAGAACTGTTTCCCTCAGATAATCTATAACCTCTCAAGGAAGTTTCTCCATTTTCCAGCCCATGAAGATTTCTCAGTCTTGTCTACAGCAGAGCCCTGGCAGACCCCTGTAAAAGATGGGACTGGCAAGAACCCTCTGGTAATTCCTTAACTGCAGCATAAACACTGAGTATCCCACTTGTAGCATGCTAAAGACACCCTGCATCCTGGTTTAGAGGAGATCCCTAGACCCATGATGGCAGCAGCCAGAGCAGCCAAGTATGTGCTCCATGATGAAATTTACTTCCATGAAAAATGCTTGCCTCTGACCTTGTCTCTATTTGATGCTCAATCAAACCTCCAAAGCTCAAAACCTTGTACTGTTACAATGGGTGAAAAGCAAGATACAAGTTTAGGAGATGGCTTGGGCTTTTTTTGTGTGGTGGTTTTGGGTTTTTTTTGTTTGTTTGCTTGTGGTTTTTTTTTTCCTTCTTCTTTTTTTATCTTATTCTCCAGTCTGCGAAGTATTCAGACAGTATTAGGAACTGGAATAGAAAGTGAGCTACAGATGGAACCAGAAAACGCTCTTGCATTCATTGTCATGCATGAAAGTCACATTGCAGATAAGTACCATGGGAAAGTAATACTGATACGGAAGATCAGAAATTTTGAAAACCAAAATATTTTAAACATAAGTACATTTTTTTCCATCCAGCTGTTATCTTTGTAATGTAACATGTCACTAGAATTTATTAATTTATGGAAGTATTTTCATATTTAATAGTATTTGAATGCCTGGCAATTATAAAGTTTATTTTAGGTTAATATGTCAATGCAAGCACTGGGGAAAGTATAGCTTGGTTTTCAGGGTTCTTAAAAGTAGCTAAGATCATTATCCAAGGTGAAGGAAGTGTTGAGATCCTCTGCCTTTTCAGCATTGCTGGGGACTAGTTCACCTTTCTGGTTTAACAGTGGGACAATATTCTGCTTCTGCTCCTGCTTACTGTTTATTTATCCAAAGAACCATTTCCTGTAATATTTTATATCTCTGTCCACCTTCAACTCACACGAAGCTTTTGCTCTTCTAACTGCATCTCTGCATGCCCTGGTAATGTCCTTGTAATTCTCAATGGGTGGTATTCCCTTCTGGTTTTGAGCAGATAGACTATGATCTCTCTGTTTTTTTTTTTAATTGCTTTCTGATTTGGTAGGTATTTCCCAATGATACAGGAGGTACAAAGTTTATATATCTGAAATATGGCATGGACCTGTGAATTACGGCCATGAATTGCCAACATCAACTTTTAATAAGAACCTTAGCCAAGCCTGCATTGCATCTTCAAGTATATTGTCTTATGCCAGTAATTACAGTCTTCCATACAAGAACTATGTTATGCTACTATTTTTAGATAATGTGTATTTTTATCTTTG
This sequence comes from Phaethornis superciliosus, assembly GCA_023637945.1. Classification (NCBI taxonomy): domain Eukaryota; kingdom Metazoa; phylum Chordata; class Aves; order Apodiformes; family Trochilidae; genus Phaethornis; species Phaethornis superciliosus. The sequence continues at coordinate 51,603,592 of JAJQWJ010000003.1, read as the reverse complement.
AAAGCTCAAATCCTGTTTGTCATGTAAATTCTGCCTTGCAAATACTTCAGTGACTTAAAGGAACATTGAAGCAGCAGTATTTTTTTCTGTGATTGCCACATATAAACAGTTTTCTTCCTCTGGATGAAAAATCAGGGGGAAGGAAACATGTCATAGCAGACTTACAATAAAGCCCATTGACTACTGAAATAACTTAAATAGCTTGTATTCTGTTCTGTTTGGAGGAAAATTTAAAAAAATCAAGATCTGTATTTGTGATATACACTCTGAATGCTCAGTTCAGATGGAGAATTTAATTGAACTCCTCCCTCTTCTTGCTCTGCTTGGTCTCCCACCGGGGTAAATTCAAACACAAGTATCTGTCCCTGCCCGGGATCCTTTTGGCTATTAGGCATGTTGCTTTGGTCCTGCTGGGTTCACCCAGGTCTGAGAGCAGCAGTTGCTACCCCCCAAAAAAAAAATATTTAAAGCAGCTTGTTAAGAAAACAAGCAAACTGAATATGAATAGCCATGTTACAAGGAAATTTTTCAAGACTGATTCTAATCAGTTATGCTAGTTTTCACCAACTGCAAATCTAGGTGAGTGTATTTTTTTTAATACTGGTACAGATGCTGGGTACAATGGACATTTTTCACATGTTACAGTAACTTAATCTGTTTTCCTCCTACTCTGGGTACAGTATCTGCATGGAATGAAAAGATGCCACCATTTTAGTAGCCCTGGTCTTCGTAAGTTCAGCATCTGTTTTGAGATGTATACACACTGCTTATTTTTAAATATGCAAAGCAGCTGGGAGGACAACAAAAGAAAATGCAGAATTTAAATTGATTACCAGAGTACATTATAAATAATATGTAAAACAATGATATTTAAATGTACCATGATATCACACAGTTATAAGATATTGCAACAAAATATTTTATTTAATTACAGACCATTGAAAATTAATTTCCAAAGCTAGGCATATTTTAGACAAAGCTAAATAGTGTTTTAAAGTTTCATAGAATGGGTGGGGTACTGCATTCTCATTTACCTTCTGTTCTGGAGGCAAACTTAAGGCTAATAGAAGACATTGGAGTAACAAAACTTGTGAACAAAGCAATGCATCAGGCAAAAATCCCAAAGTTTCCCCTCAGCTGCCAAGATTTAGAATCTATCCCTCCAGTTTAGGAAGACAGTCCAGTTCCACAGTAAATTACTACATGTAACACGTCTCTGGGATCCTATATGTTTATTTGTCAGGCCAATGGTAATGTGTTTGCATTGATCATCCAGCTACAACAATACAGTTGAAAGTGGTCTGCTGAAGTGATAAAAACTTTCAAGATACCAATAATTTGGCAGTTACATTTAAATGATGTGTGCACACATCCAGAATTCTATGGACAGGTATCTCATAAAAATATGCTGCATAAAATAAGCTTTCTCTGATATCATCTATGTAAAGTCAAAATTTTTGAAAGCACTTTTAATAAATATGCATGTATGAAATTATAGAAGTTTTTCTCTTGTCAAATATGACTCAACAAACATATGCTTCCTATTCCATACAAGCCTGTGATTTCTCTTCCAATTTAGGAAAAGTCATTTGAAACATGGATGAAACTTCTTGGATACTTTGGTATGCCTATGCATTTCCTATTTGTGTAAATCTTTATGTTAAAGACGTCACAGTCGATTAAGTTTTTCAGACGATGAAATCCACATGTTGGTAAATTAGGCTGATACATTTCCTACTTCTTCAGAGTAATTAGTGGTTGATTCATATAGCAGAATGAAAACTAATATTGAAGTTGACAAACTGGTTCCTCTGCTACTATGAATCAGTAAATTTGAAATGTAAGATGCATTTTACATATGTCTGCTGAAAAAGGCATTGTACCAAGAATTTTTGATACTATTAGTTTCACTCGATAATTTATTTTGATAGCCAATCAAATTTTTTTTTCCCAGTTTATGGAAGGACATGAAGAAAACTCAGTATTCAGTGAATACTCCTACACAAAAGCCTGCCTGCATACAGAAGAAATTTATCCTTTCCACCAGTTGGTATGTGTGACCTCAAATGTAGCATTCAGATCACTCCTCTATGACTCTTGAAACTGAACAGAATTTGGAATAATATTTAAGATATGCTAATATGATATTATTTTAATATTTTAAACAAAGATTTTATTGCAATTGTCCTTTTTATCTTAGGCAGTTACGTTATTTCAGACTGGAGTTGTCTGTCCTCAGCCCCTGAGGCATGTTGGCTGCCGTGCTGCAGTGCAGCATTGACCTCTGTGTTCTGGATGACTCCAACACAATCATTCGAGTCATTTGACATTAAAATAATGTTCAGTGACTGTCATTTTCAAGCAATTTCCTGAATAATTTCATATCTATTAATATACAGGAAACTGCTGCCTAACAAAGGTTGGATTCAATGAATCCAGGAGCACCAGATAATTATTAACTTCCCTTATTATCTAAAATGAAACCTGCTATGACACAGACTCATTTTCAATACCAGATAGTGAGGAAGATGGAAGCAATGCACGTAACTGACATCCTTGGCTAAAAATTGCAGTGATCTTGCATTCCTCTTGAAATCTGATGCTTTACATGGAAAAAGTAAACTCATCTAAGTATACAGTGCTTATGAGACTATACTCCAAAAACTCATGGAATACAGAGGGGAATAAAAACCAAATTGTAGCCCAACACCATACAAAACAGAAAAAGAAATATCTATTATAGTTAAAATGGGATTTTCTTCTTTACACTTTTCCCTAGACATGTTAATTGACCCTCCTGATTACAGTCACACAAAAAATCCAGATAGCATTTTCTTTCTTTGTCGGGCTTCTTGACCTGAATAAAAACAGAAGAGCTGACAAATTAAAAGGCACAACCTAGATCTTGTAACTACTTCTTTCAATGCGACCTTCAGTTTTGGTATCTCGTTGTTACTTAATGGCAATATTAAACAATGAAAATAAGCCAACACATAGCGTGACTCTTTAAGGTGCTGAGCTCCCTTAAAAATTATACTCAATGCATTTTTAACTTACCTATTACATTTTAGGTGGGTAACAGTTCCAGCTGTGAAGTGTATACCTGGTTATTTTTTCATGGCATCCTAGAGTATATGCACTAAAAGGTATCTGTTCCAAGCTACTTTAAGCTGGTGAAAAGATCATTGCTTCACTGCAGTGACTGACTATATATTGTGAGCCAGTAAGAACTGAATCATTAAAGAGCTTATTTTCAGCAACCAGAACAAGGAATGATTCTGGTGGTTTGAAAAATAGGACATATCATTGTATCTTGATGAATATTGAAGATTGTCTCTTCAAGAAAAATTGAAGACCACAGATGTTCCCATGTCGGAAAATAGATAAGCCTAAGGGGAAAAAGGAAAGGAAACTATGAGATAAAAACTGAACTGATGAAACATGGTGAGTGAAATGTGGTGATTTTTGTAGTCATTATGCTGTTGTCAATTAGATTAGTAAGTAGCTCTGGAAATGGCATTGGATGAACAAGTAAAGGAAAACCTTTTACTGCAACTGGTTGGCTTAAAGCAAATTAGATAGAGTGACTTGAGATTCCAACTCACAGGTGTTTTTCTTAATCTTTGAACTTCTGGATAAACACATAAAATAAGCAGGATCATTCTCTTCAAGCAACATCAGTGAAAGAGAAAAAAAATACAAGTCTAATTGAATTTTTCCCAAATACTTCTGGGGAAGATGCAAACATGCATTTCTCTCCTTCTTTGAAACAGAAAGACTCTGAATGCTTCTTTCACATCTATTCCCAGCACTCAAAGAGGAACTCACAGAAAGTGAATTTCTGTGACCAGGTTTCTGGTCAGGATACCAACTTTAGCATTTGGTATTGGTAAAGCAAAAACACTAGAGCAGGAGAACTCAAGGGCAAGTGCCTTGAGACAGTCTGGTCTGAATCCCCAGTTCAATAAGTGCAAGCTCAGAAGCATGTAAAAAGAACTGTTGTTTTCCTGAAAGCAGAGCACATCTTATTTACCCTCTGCATGGTGAGTGGGGTTTGGTTTCTGGGAGGAGCTAGGAATCACGTGTGTAGCTTCCATTTGTCACTTCTATACAAAATCTGGCAGTTCTTCGGTATATATAGTTACTATCAGGTCTGCAAGAAGCTGGAAAATGTTACAGAGAAAAATAAAACCTATTAAAAGATAACTTCACCTCCTTAATCTCTATTTAGAGTTGAGTCAATCTAAATGAAGTGTTGACTTTGTGCTGCGACTTCAAACAAGATAGTACTCTCAGGGATATTATTAATTTGCTTACAACATGACAGATACAAAGATCCATTAGCTCAATTCCTTATGTAAAATTAATTGATGTAAGTTGCCCTGAAATTTAAATAAATGTATCTATACAGGCTTTGTGTGTGCATACCTAAGTTAGTTTTTCAAGTAATATAGGTATAACCTATTAATTTATATTAACTTTAATACAGAAAACATAATTTTGTAGTTTAAAATAAGGTACGTCAGACAAGAATTTCTGTAGAAAAGGAAAGCAGTAATAATAGCCAAGAGTCAAAGCTGTGGTAGCAGGTTTCCAACTGGAGCATCTGTATATGTTCACTAAAAATATGGCTTTAATAATTGCAAGGTCATTCTGTCCACTGTTCTTTATAGTGATGATGTACTGATGACATGGTACAATGTTATCAAATTCAGACTCTTTAATCTATTTTTTGTTGTCTCTTTAGACAGTCGTTGTACTTCAGACGAATTTCACTGCTGACAAATGAGCAGAGAATGCAGAATGCTTTTTCTGTTGGTAGCTTTGCAGCAGGGTTTTCTGTTCTTATTTTAGCTGGAGACAGAGAACCTGAATACTTGCCTATAGCTTCAGGAATAATTCAGGCAGGTGATGTGGTTTTACATTTCTTTTATCTCATGTTTGGTGAGTCCACATATTGTTTCAAGATGCAAATCTTAACAACATTATACTGAAAAAGGATACAAGCAGAAGCACAGATGCATTTTCTTATAGCACATTTCAGTTCCTTATTTCTTGTGGAAGAAATATCAAATTCTAGAATACCTTTAATTATTCAGAAAGTATCTCATTGTAGAATAAAGATATTTCTTAGGCCTACCATCACAAGCAATTTGGCAATAAATCAGTTATTATTTATGTTTGCTATATGCAACAGGGTGTTCTCTCATAGTAGACTTAGCCACATCCCTTAGACCAAATGTTTATCATGCACAAGACGCAAGGGGGGTGGTTTAGGTTTTTGTGTTTCCAATAGGGATGGGGATGGAATAAATCTTCCCCTGTAATTTCTCTTTGGTGAGAAGGCAGTGTTACTCTTCACATATAGACTATACAAAACAAATTCTGTGTGCTGCAAAGCTGTTCTTTGAACTGAACCATTGCTCATTAACTCAGAATGACAGGAGAATTCTTCAGAACTGCACTACTACTCCAAAGAAAATTTTAACACAGAAGCAGACAGTGAGCACTGCTCTTATGGTGGAAAAAAGTAGTAGGCTCAGTATTTGATTTAATTACATGACAGCAGGACTATTCTGTGTTGTAGTTACTTTTATAACTTTTTCTGTATCTTATTTCATGTTTTTTGTATGTTTTTTTGTTTGGTTTTGGTTTTTTTTGTGCGTTAGCATTTTTGTTTATTAATATAGAACACAATAAGAAAGCATACTTTAAAGCACATCCTATCTGAAAGTATTCATAAATTCTCAGTGTGCAAGAAATAGGTGCATTGAGATTGCTACCAATCTTAGTGACTAGATTATAGTATTTCCTAGGCTGTAGGAGATTGTGGAGTGTGTTTTTATTCTATATACTTCTGAATAACACGTAGTACACTGACTGTCAGTAACAAGCAGTACAGTCCTATTTAATGTAAAAACTAATAATATATAATTTTGTAGGGGACAGCAATGGTGTGAGCATCTGTAAGAAAAAGGTAGGAATTATTATTATATATGAAGAATATCTACAGTTAAGTCTTGATTATTCGTACAAATAAAGAAGGTTATTTTAATCATGTTTGAACTGGAAAGGCTAATAAAGGACATAGTCAGCTTTTACATCTTGGAATGTTACAGGGTGAGAAATACATAGTCACTTCTGTTAAGTGATAAAATACTTTGTAGGAGAACAGTAGTTACCCTTCAGGATGAAATTAACAGGAAAACGTTGCCCTTTGTCCAGCATGGAATGGTATGAAACTTAAATTTTATTGCCGAATTCATAAGAGTTAATACTGAAGCTAAATTTCTTAATGGAATATTAACATATTAACGAGCAGGAAACAAGTCATTTACCCTAACAGGTAATCCAAACCAATCCCAACTGAAAGGATTAGAAAGACTCCAACTTACTTATCGAGGATTCAGTCAGGCCATTAGGGAAACAGACTTTTGCAGTTCAAACAGTTTTTTATTAGAATGAATTTTTCCAACCATTCCTAAATAAATAAATAAATAACCACCATTTGAGTAAATAGCAAAAAATCTGCAGCAAAGGCTGGCAATCCGAGTGCAGTTTTTAAATCAAATTTTACTTTAGCAGATAACACAATTGATGATACACAGCTCATGGTATAATTGTCGCAAATTACTGATATGATTGAGGCAGGGCAGTAGCTATATAATTCTGCTGTCCAAACATTGTTTGTAAAATACTATGCATTTGTAACATAACACAGAACTGACTACTTTCCTTTTGCCAGCCAGGCTGCAGGAGCTGTGGAGCTGCCAAAACAGCAGTTTATCTACCCAGCCACTAAGGATGGCATGTAATATATAAATTGTTGGGGGAAGACAGGCTGCCTCCACTGCTTGGTGATGGTTCTGGCCTGCATTGAGTAAATACTCTTCAGAGGAGGAAAAAGGTTTTTAAAATCTGTTTCCTGAAGTCAGTCGTTAGCTTAAAACAGCATCAGAAACTTCCTTGGAGTATTCAGAGCAGTAGAGTCAGTGTGCCTTCAAATATTTCTCTTCCCACAGAGGTTGTTTTGCTGAAGTGCAGTGCTGCAAAGTTATCACACAGTAGGTAGATGATGACAAATAGATGTCTGTGCAAAAACTAATTGCAAAGCCAGTGGTGAAATGACAGATTTATTAAATTATCAAATATAATAAAAATAATAACAATAACAACAACAAAGCAACAACAGCAAAACAATAACAACAACAATAATAGTAATAATAATAACAATAATGGATACAATAACTATCCAGTCCCTAAAATGCAGTGTAAATAGGAGTACATCAACCATAAAAAAATTAATTGATTCGTTAGACAGTGGGAGGCTTTCAGTAGCATGTAGTACTGTTTTTCTGAACCTAAAAATTTGCAACTGCAGTTTCTTCTTTTACAAGGAGTACAGGAGAAGAAACCTGCATCACAGAAAAAAGAAAAATATTAAATTGCCTTGGATTTATACAGAGCTAAAATTTGCAAAATGCAGAAAATTGAGCTCTTGCTGATTTATCAGCAAGATATCAACTTGTAATATCAACTTGTCTAATAGCACCCTTTTGGAGGAACTGCAAGTATACTCAGTGTGCATTCAAATAAATTGGATAATAATTTCGGTTAATGGCCTGTATTCAATGACGATTCATCTCCTTTCAGGTACTGTGGATGTCTGGATGTTTGTTTTGTAGTGTAAAAATAATAGGTTAACTCCACACTGCTTCAGACTGTTCCACAGATTAAAAAATTACCTAGACTTGGCATACATACCTGGTTAAGCTTTGACCTAAAGCTGTTTCTTAATCACCTAAGCAACACATGGAAAGGAAGGTATGTGTGAGGGGGGAGGTGTGGTAATTTGTAAGGCATTAAGAACTTAATTTTTTTAATTTAATAATTAAGGACTCAAATCTAGTAGGCATCACTACAGGGCTTCTTCAAAAGTGTTACAAGTGAATATGAATACCACCATTTGCTCAGTACTTCTAACCTCTCTGCCAAAACCCATTTTCATGCTCAGCACTGTAAACTGATTATTCCCCAAATCAAGCTAATTAACCAATTATCTGAAAGTAAAGGTAAATTAGACATTATAAGTGTTGCATGATTAGATTTACTGGCAGTTAATCAACTACTGCAGATACAGCACATCTACAAAGGAATATCAGAAGCAGGAATAAAACAGACATCTCAAGGTATAAATTGTTAGACGTTGTTCTGCTAAAAAGGATTGTTTTCATTTCTTTCTTTTGATTGATATCAATATTGCTGTATTGTTATCAAGAACAACCCAGTATAAAAGTCAAAAAAGACTATTTTTTTCTAAACTGTGGAGTACAGTCTGTCAGCAGAATTTTACTACTAATAACTTCAGAATTTTACTACTAATAACTTTACTCTGTTGACACCATTCGATCTATCTAGTAGTTAACAGTCATTCTGAAGTTCAAATTGGAAAATAAGGATTGCCAGCCACAGGAATTTTGAGGTATATCTGAATAGATTTGGATGTTGCGATTAATCATTGAAAATCCTGAATGATTACTCAAAGCTAACAAAAAATATTTGAGATCATAATCCCTTCCTTTCATCTAGTTCCCTTCTCCAACCTTATTCCTTACAGCTTTTAGCAACAAATCAATCAAATATCCTACTTCTCTCCTACTTCTTTTGAAAACACTCCATACTTACTAGATCAAGAACTTGGATCCCATCTTGAGTGGGATTCAATAATTAGAGATGAGATACACTGGTGTCATTTGAACTGAGTCATCAGTGGCAGGTAGAAGTTATGCAAGGTGCCTAAAATGGCAAAAAATCCTTTATTTAAGCAACTGAATCAGACCTTTCAAGTCATGTCAGCTGGAACCCATTTTGAGGTTGTTACGACTAAAATTTGGCATCTGTAGGCAGGAGTCTAGGTTAACGCCAGATACCCATGATCCCTTTCCAGTCCATGTGCTTGGTTTAGCTGCCAAAATACCAGCTCCTTGTGCTGTGACAGACACCCTGAGGTTTGAGACCTGCCCTCCATCTGCTTCTCCAATGGGCACATATCTCCTGTAGGTCCTGTAGTGTTTATTTGCCAGCCCTATGTGAATGTATAGGGCACTACAGGGCATTTCAACCAGTCCCTGGGCAGCTGAGCTGAGCTTCAGTCAGCCTTTTCAATTATAAGTATGGACAGACAATGTTAGTTGGTTTGAACTGAATCACTCTGTTAAAGCATGTATAAAACAACTAGGTTTCTCTTAAAGTTATCAGGGAAAACAAGCTCTTCCTGAAAAGGGTTTATGCTGAAAAATTTGCTTTGGAGCACTAGAATTAATTCCCACTTTGAGAAGGACCCAGTTGTGAAGCAACCTGTGGATCCTGCTCTGGAACTGTCAGCCTGCATGGGTGTCTCAGGTGGCAGTGGGGCACATGCCTTTAGATCCATTTGGGTGGGCAGCTGAACTGCAGAGTATCCCACATCTAACACTGAGCAGGTAGCAGAAGGTCTGAGCTTGGGAGAAGGGCTGAAGCCAATGAATATCTAGAGAAAGCAGGTTCAGGCTCCACAGACAAGGTGCTTCATGAGCTGATGAGCCATCTCAGCCATGAGTGGCAGAAAAAGAAAGGTGTGATCAAGAAATAAATTTTGTTCTTTGAATAGTCACAGTCCTCTCTGAGGATACCCTGAGCTGATGCCCAGTTGGAAATATTCAGCTCGTCCAGAAGTCTGGGAAGACATTTACTTCATTCTGGCTTTTAGATGGTCAGAGGGGCTGCAGCACTATCTTAGGTTGCAATTCTAATTTACAATGCTGATTTAGCAGGTCAGCATGATCTATGCATTGCCACAGATATCCAGTGTTTGGTCAAATGTGTAAAGGTACTTAGTGGCCTGAAGCATTGAGTGGACTTTGCTTAATTTTAGTTCCCCAAAAACACAGGGTGTCACTTGTATGTAATTCTAGAAATCCTCAAGTCCTGCTGACTCAATTTTTTCACTGGTAAGGGGACGTAACTGTACTTTCCTCATTAAAGGATAATTTCTGTGGATAAATGCACTGAAGATTTTGAAGTTATGCAGTAATGTATGTCTTACAATTATTACTGGTAGTAACTGAATGCAAATCTATTTCCCATAAAACCTCAAATTGTCATTCCGTATCCAGATATTGTGGTATTATTACACTGTAGCAAAACTGTTTCTTTCTCATTTTAGTGGCATCCACCAGTTCAAGATATATTTCCTGGTATTTTCAGAAATTGTTATTAATAGTCATGGTGCTGTTTTAAAATATACTGTACGGTTCTGTAAAAAACTGTTTACATAGCTGAACCTGATACCTAATGTCTGTTAATAAAAAACACTTGTATTAGGTATGCTGTGGGAGTTGGAAGAAAATCTAAAAATCATGTTATGTCAATGTAAAAGTCCCTGTCCCCAAAGGCATAGTCCTGCCTATATTTAGTAGTATCTGGAGATAACTGCAAATGTCATATACAGACCTTCTCTTTTCACTTGACCAGTCCAAGCTGCATACAAGATAAATATTTGGCTAAATGATTTTCCACTTTTATGAAACCAAATCTTTTCCTGCCCAAAGCCCACCTCATAGTCTCTGTAAATAGTCCCCTGTCTGTCTGTGCAAAGAACTTTTCCTGACTGCAGTTTAATAACTTTTTACTCCTTTCAAAACATAAAGGTCATTAGTGTGCTTTTTCTTCTCGTCCCTTCTGAGATAAAAATTATTCTGGGGACAGATCTAAAACAAAAACCAAAAGAATAAGATGACTTAGGATTCTAATATTTAGCTAAGGCTATTAAACTCTTTTTGTCCCATCTATCCCAGGATTTTAGATATAGAACACATTCTACACAGCACCTGGTGAACTCTCTTGTCATTCTCTAAACACAAAAGGAATTTTTGGACCACAGGAAAATTCAGTCTGGAAGGGATCTCAGGAGGTCTTTAGTCCAATCTTTGTCTTAAAGTAGAACCAGTGGTGAGGTCAAACCAAGATATCCAGGGCTTTATCATGTGGGATCTTGAAAACCTACAAGGACGGAGCCTGAAAAACATTTTGGGCAACTTGGTCCAGTGCCTGACTGTCGTTATGGGGAAAAGAATTTTTCTCACATGCTGTTTGAATCTCTCATTCCCACTTCTACCCATCAGTTCATCCCTCCATCATGCCCTGCTTTGAAGATCCCAGCTCGACCTTATTGCTGACCTTCCCAGAGGACTGGAGAGAATTGTCAGGTCTTCTTGAAGTCATATCTGACTGAGGGTGAACCATCCCTGCTCAGTTTCTCTCGTGGCCCTCCACTAAACCCACTCCAGTTTATTGATATTTTTACTGTTTCAATACTACTTTCTTGTGTTGGGGGGAGTCCCAAGTCTCCCCAGTTTAGTGATTTCTGCAATCTTGAATGAATTCAATAATAAAGCAGTCAGGCAGGATGGGTCTTAAACTAAGGCCTTGCAGTTATGCATTTAACTGGCTGAAGCAGTAGCCTCTCAGTCTAAACATTCAACTAGACTTTTCCTCATCTAGTTGCTCATTCATCCATCTTATCCTGGGTAAAAGAGTTTTGCAGGAGACAATATCAAAACATAAGGGCAAGATAAATCACATCTCCTGTATTCCCCTTACCCACAAATCCATTGATTCCATTATGAAAGAGAATCAAGTTGGTAAAGAACGATTTACTTCTGGTAAATCCATGCTGACTGCACCCAGTTACTCACTTCTCTCTTATGCTCTCAGAAATGGCTTCCAACAGGACTTGCTCCACCATACTACAAGACCAAACTTTTTTTCTCTATATTGTCATTTTGGCTTTTATTTTTGACTATGAGTGCAACATTCTCCTTCTTCCACTCACTGAGGAGTCCTCTCTTCCTGCTGTCTCCATGAACTTTCAGAGACATTGCAGGTTTTCATTGCAGTTCAACAAGGGCTTGGGCTTCTGAAATGTCAAGCCTCCCAAATTCTTTTTGAAACAAATGGGTGGTGAAGAATTTCTAGCATCCCTCACAGATTTCAACAAGGAATAGAAGGAGCGCAGCAGCTTAGAACCTCAACTGACATAAAAGAAGAAAGCATAGCATACACAGAGAAGTTTCTTACAAGAGAATCTTTTCTAGTCCTTTCTATTTTTGTTTTGTTTTGCTTTTGGTTTTTTTTTTTATTTTTTATTTTTTGAGGGGTTTTTTTTGGTACACTCACCGATTAGAGAAGTGTCCCCTGGGCTACCAGCAGAGCTGAAAATCTTGTGAGCCTGTCTCCTTTCAGCAAATAAAGAAATACATAGGAGGCTTTTAACTTGCTCCAGAAAGCCCAATCAATTTCAAAGTTAGTGACTCATGAGCCTTTGTTGAATTTAGTGCAAGAACAAACAGTCATTTCAAGGAAATAAACAGCATGATCAAAAGTACAAGCTTTAAGTTGGTTCCTGGAGTAGTTCTACACAAAGATGGTTAATAAAACCCCCAAAAATAAAAAAGAAAAGATGTATGATCACAGGACAGTTATCTTTCTTATGTGGAGGTTCCAAGAATCTACATAATTCTTCATCTAGCCTCATCTAAAGCTGTCCAATGCCTAATTTTGATTTCACTGAAACTAACACTAGCAAAAGGAAGCTGTACAGGAAAAAATACTACCCTTTCAGACCAGGCATCTCAACAGTAAGGCACCTGAACAGAATAGTCCCTCAATAGTCACCTTAACTTTACAATGTAAAGAGGATATGTTTGTTAAATTTTACTAGAAAATAAATTTTCCTAGAAAATAAAGCAGTTGCGATGAATGCAACTACAAGAATAAATATGTAAAATCCCACTAAAAATTCCTTCCTTAGAATAAAGAATCTTCCCTCATGTGTTTCAATATTCAATAAAATATTAATTGATATTGAAAGGGTGGAAGGAAAAATCTCATCACTTTCGTTTACTCTTTTTCCTTAATTCTTATTTTTCATACTTTTTTCCCTCAAAGATAAAGGTGATTTATACCATTCTTTTATTTAATTTGAGCTTTAGAAATGAATTTATTTGCCATTCAAAAGAAACATACTAGCTGAATTCCTACTGTTTTCATTTTGTGGAGGACAGGTATGATGTCTTTATACCCGCTGGTTGTAGATGAAGGACCCCAGGACAGCTTTGGAAAAAAGCAGTGGAGACAAGTTGAGCAGGTAATTACGCCAATGGCTAAGCTATGACTGAGGCAAGATGTGGCCCTAGACACCTTTTGACAACATGAGGTAATAAGATTATATAGATCCTTTCAAAACAAAAACTAAACTGCTTTTAGCAGTAGTGAACTTGGAAGAAGAAATCTACTGAACAGTGTCCTCTCATCTGTATAGCAGCAGCACAGTGGCCCTAATAAATAAATTTTGAATTTATTCACATCTCCTTTGAAATACAGTGCCGGTGTTTAGACACTTTACTGCAGCTGAATAGGTGGCTAACACAAGTGCTGTGATATTTGCCTGTCTTCATGATCTCTATCTATTACAGCAAAGATCTCAATCTCACAGTTGGATCTATGTGTGTAGGTCCCTTCCTGATGTAGCCCAGCTTCGCCTAATTCGTCAAAGGCAGCTGTAACCAAGGCTTTTGACAATCTCCTCTAACATCCTTGTGAACAAGCTCAGGAAATGTGGGATAGAAGAATCTGCAATGAGATGGATTAGGAACTGGCTACACAGTAGAACCCAAAGAGTGGTGATCAATGGTGCATAGTCCAGATGGAGACCTGTGAGTAGTGGAATCTCACAAGGATCAGTGTTGGGTCCAGTCCTGCTCGACATCTTTCAGTGAACTTGATGATGGGACGGAGTGTCATCTCAGAAAGTTTACTTATGACACAAAACTGGGCGGAGTGGCTGACACCCCAGAAGGCTGTTCTGTCATTAACAGGAACCTAGACAGGGTGGAAAGTTGGGCAACGAGAAATTTAATGTATTACAACAAGGGCAAGTGTAGAGCCTTGCATCTGTGTAGGAGCAGCCCCAAGTATTAGTACAGGTTGGGGACTGAGCTGTTGGAAAGCAGTGAAGGGGAAAGAGACCCTGGGGGTGCTGAGGGATGGAAGGATGACCATGAGCCAACAATGTGCCCTTGTGGCCAAGAAAGCAAATCAAATCCTGGGGTGCACTAGAAGGCGGGTGGCTAGTTTCTTGAGAGAGGTTCTCCTCCCCTTCTACTCTGATGAGGTCATGTCTGGAATATTGTGTCCAGTTCTGGGCCCCTCAGTCCCAGAAGGACAGGGAATTGCTTGAAAGAGTCCAGTGCAGAGCAACCAAGATGCTTAAGGGAGTGGAACATCTCCCTGATGAGGGAAGGCTGAGGGAGCTGGGGCTCTTCAGCTTGAAGAAGAGGAGAATGAGGGGTGACCTCATCAGTGTTGATAAACATGTAAAGGGAGAGAGCCAGGAAGATGGTGCCAGGCTCTTCTCAGTTATGCCCAATGATAGGACAAGAGGCAATTGATATAAGCCTGAGCATAGGAGGTTCCATATAAACACAAGGAGAAATTTTTTCACTGTGAGGGTGTCAGAGCAGTGGCACAGGCTGCCCAGAGAGGGTGTGGAGTCTCCTTCTCTGGAGACATTCAAAACCCTCCCAGATGTGTTCCCGTGTGACCTCCTGTAAGTGACCCTGCTCTGGCAGGGGTGTTGGACTTGATGATTTTTTGATGTCCCTTCTAACCCCTAACTTTCTGAGATTCTGTGATTCTGTTAGTGTTAGTGTCTGGGTTAGCCTTGTATGGGGGTTTTGTGAGACTGAACAAATCCTTTCTCCTGGAAAGCATTCATTTCCCTAACTGGACTGAACTTAATTTATAAATCTGTTTTATAATAACATTCTGCTTTTTTACACTGTTTCTTAAATTTTAATTGCATATTAGACTTTATTACAAAACAGTACTGAAATGATAGTGGGAAATACATGTTGTCAGAAGTCTTGAATGTACTACTGTAGTGCTTTCCCTTTGAAATTTTTGTCTGGATTTAATACCCAGGCTAAGTAAACCCTGATAGCAATCCAGCTTGTTCACAAAGTAAATACATTCTATTTATGTTCTATAGACTACTTGCATTTCTTTCAGCTTTACTCTCTGTCCTTCACCACATAGCCATACAAAAACTGAATTTACTCCCATGAAAGGTTGTGGAGTTTTCACATTGTTTTCCATGATAAATCTATCAAAAATTTATGAAAAAATTTGAAAGAGAATTACCTGGTTAGTATTTATAGGAGAAATATTTTTAGACTGAGTTTTGAAAAGGCAGAGTATTCTGAACCTAAGGAAGGTAAAATCCTTGTTAGTACAGAGGAGATCCCATTAGAAAGTGTCTGTGATGTACACAGAAGAAGGGAAAAGAAATAGTAGCATTTCAAATTAAGCATTAAGAAGCTAAATGTTAAATTTTAACATCCTGAAAAATTATTATTTTTATGACTATTAATTTCTTGTATAAGTATGTAAATACTTTTCAAACATAAATTGGTAAGGAAATAATTTACATTTTATGGCATTTTGCTTTGTATACTGACAACACAACCACACCTCTTTGTGATGCTCTTCTATGTGAATTCCGTTTTCATTTGGGTTTTGGGATTGTCCAGTCTATGCTGAATAAGGCTGATTGTCCTGCTACCTGGTATGCCTGAAATGCATGTTGGAAAACTACATTTCAGTAGAACTGTGCTATGGTACTAACTGGATTAATATCTGATGTTTTCCCTGTTTTATAGGATCATTGTGATTTTTACTGTGGACTAAAAGGGAAATTTCTTCTAATTTTATTTTACATTAAATAGATTAATATTAAGTACACGGTTCTACAATTTATTTCTCTAATACCAAGCATTGCATTGAGTAAAAGTTTATCTCTAAAAGCACTCAGAAAATCTGACAGAATTTAGCCTCCAGCAGTAGTGGTACAGATATAACACAGCTATAGCTCACCACAGTTCATTACATTCTGAGGTGATAATAACTATATTTATAATACTCCATATTTCACAGCCATTCTTTTGTGATGTTTCTTACACTTTACCTGATACATGCTAGTGACCTTTCTGCTCATATTAGTGGAATAGCACACTAGTCTCAAATTTTATCTATTTACAAATTTATCAAATTTATTTCACTTGCTAGAGACATCAGGAAATATTTACTACCTTATATTAAGAGTGAAAAACTGTCTTAATATTACAAGCAAAGCTTATGTTTGCAGGTTCAGAGTTTATATTTATTTTTAAAGTTATCATGCATCTGTGGGCTCTTTGTAGATGTTTACAACATTCCCATTAATGTTTCATTGGAGCATTAGTTGTATGAGAATATATCACTTGTAATCCACTGTAATACTTACAGAAACATTGTCTTAGGCCCTAGTCAGCTGGCAAACATTTATTTTTATTACTGACTTAATTTATTATATTAATAAACTGATCTTTCATATTTTTATTCACTAGCATGAAATTATAAATTAGATTATTTTATTTTAACAAAGATCTTCTGGCTATGCATTTTCACTAGTCAAGACCCCATTCTTTTTCAATGTGAATCCTTCATACCGAATCTTACTTCCATTTTCCCAGTCTTCCCTGCATAAACAACTGGTAATCACTGGGGCAATATATCTCAAGTGTTGGTCAAAAGCAAAAATTTTACCAAACTTGGTATCTGCCCTACTACAGCAGCAGTAACAACCCTCTAAAAACAAGGATAGAAAATACTGTGTGTTTATATCATCTGAAGTTGTTAGAAATTCCTAATGTAAGACCAACAGCCCCTAAAACTAGGATGTATCAACTCATAGTTCAAGCATACACAGCTCGATATGATGACTTGAGGGGAAGATGTGTTATAAGACTGGAACACACAGAAGTTGCAAGGAGCATGAGTAACCAAGAGTTTTACATCCTGTCTTCCTATCGGGACATCCTTGAGAAGGACTATCTCTATAGGATACTGAGAGTTGAAGAAAGTCTACGAGCCTCAGACATGTTTGCACGTTGAAGTGTGAACAAATTTTATGGATTATATTGTTCCAAACTCATTTTCAGTTGACTTCAGACTTCAGATCTCTTGCAATTGCTGACATATGTGCAACTTTGCCTAACTTCTTGATCTGAAAAACAATCTTGGATTGTTCTGCTCCAGTTATGTTACCTCATTTACAAAAATAATTTAAACAAGGGGCTGTTTAATTTTGCATTACAGAAGTGGACCTTTACGCTCTGCCCTTCACATAGTGATTGTAGGACACCACTGAACAGCACAGTATAAAGTTCACATGTATCATGTTTTGTTCTGAAGGTGAGGATACTCGTACTGCTCAGAGCAGGCTCTTTACATCACTGTGATGTAACCACTGCTCAGGGGGTGCTTGAATTAAGAAACTGCCAAAATTGTTTTCTGCATGAAAACTGTTAATATTCTGCCAAGGTTTCCCCTCAGGTCAGTGAGCTGAGAACAGTTTTTGGTGGTGGGACACTGGTTTTGAAGGGTGAAGAACAGTGTAACTAGATAGCAAGTAATTTACTCAAAAGAAGAGAATGGTTTCCAATTAATATTTGAGACCACTGTGCTCTTACTGACACCGCCTGAAGAAGTGTGTATCTATTTTCATTCAGATGTTGGCAACTGCAAGACATCTGAAGTCAAATCAAGGACAGCTAACTAAATGTTTAGAAAAATATAAAGACTATTTCCTCTTAGAAAGGTTATGGCTGAGAAATTATGACATTTTGAAATCTACATGAACACTGTGACAAATTTCTGGAATTCTGTAGGACTGTAAGATGAACTGCAGTTACTTAACAGAAATTAAATTAAACAGAAACACAAAGGTCGATGGCTCTCATTAGCACCATCTCTTTCTGAAGCTCTGTGTATCTACATATAGATAAGATCTCTTCTTACAAAGACAGACAAGTCTTATTATACCTGGCTTTATAGCTTTATATAAAGAAGAAACATATGGTCAGCTTCAAAACAGGTGAAAATAAAACATGCAACTGGCTGAGGGAAAGAAAAGGGCACTTCATCTCTTACTTGCCAGATCCCTTCCATAAGCAAATGCCAATCAGGAGTGTAGCTGTCAAGCCAAGAGGTGGCCCATGCATCTCCAGGTTCTATCAATTGAAGCATGGCTGTGGCTGGGAAATGCTGAGTGCAGGGGTGCTGTGCACCCACTCCTGGGCGAACTTCTGGGACAGCTTCTCTTTCCCAAGAGGGCCCTGCAAAATGCAGGAGAGCTTAAGGGATGTGAGAAAAACAAGCTCTAGGAGCACAACCAGACAAACTCATCTGAACTGCTAGAAAAATGTTATCCAGGCTTATTCCTGTCTGTTATTGAAGCACTGTGAAAAGTAATTTTTTTGGCAATAGTTCTGAGCGCTGTTTTTGAAATTTCTGTAGAGGACATGAGCAAATATGAAGGCAGAAACTCTCATCTTGGCTCTTATGTTGCAGAAAGCTATAAAGGCAAAACCAGTGTTCCAGATTCATATGTATTTACACATATATATATGCATGCACTTCTTAAATTTGTATAAATATACAAATAACTGCAAATATAGATGAGAAAACAAGAGTTAAAATAGAGCCCTTTCTTTGGAAAAAGACTGTGGTGGCCAGAATTTGAAGACACTTTGTAGACTTTCCCTTTCTAGGTAAGATTTTGCATCAGTACTCCTTGGGGAACAGTGGTAAAGTGAGACAGCAGTGACCTCTTCCTTTCCTGGGACAAGACAGTGCTTAGCATCCCTTTGCTCCAACCTCAGGGCACTGCATCAGGAGTACAGTTAATTCTTCCTCCTGGTCTCAGGGACAGCAGCAGCTCCCAAATTTTTTGCACTGCTTCCTGAGCCTCTGGCACTCTTACATTTATTCAGAGTTTAGCTGACCTCTGTTGCCTTTATGTTCATCTTTAAAGTTCATTCCTGTGCAAACGTCAATATGTCTATTCTGTGGCTTTGAAGAGGAAGATTTAGGGTGATAAAATGACATTTGTAACTGTTCAGTCAAGTGTGATTGTGATTTTAAGGATCTTGTTGTTTTCGGTGGAATTTTTACTAATATTACATCTGTTTTCATCTACGTATTTGGAAAATATGTTACATTTTCTAACCACTTTACATTGTCACTCATGAAGCAAGATTTGAAGTAGAAATAAAGTAGTTTAGGGGAACACAATTTAGATAATTTTTTTTTCTGGGCCAGTGTTTTGTTTATCCTTCAATTGTTTATAATTATACAACCAATCTTTGCCAGAATGATTGAAGTGGTATTGTCATAAAAGAGAAAGCAGAGCTTAAGTAGTGTATAATACTTTTATCATAATATCAGTACAGAACTAAGGCTCTCAAGGCAGGCTATATAAAATGCACAACTAGTAGAGTGCTGAGACTGAGGCTGAGTCCTAGGAGAGCTACCAAGGAAATCAGTGAATACCATAGGTCGGTTTAGTTCTCCATGGAAAAGAGACTGTTGCCCAATTTATCACATTATATGTAATGTTCTCATCCGAATACAGATGCAGGAATTCCAGCACCAGTTCTTTTCCTGTTTTGGCCATTACACATCACTACATAGCATAGGAAATCTATCCTGGTTTGAGCTTAAACACTGGCAGTCAAATACAAAGATTTTAGGGTGTCTCTTCCAGTTTTGGTCCACAAAAAACCCTTGTGTTGTGCTTTACATTTATCTGTCCCATGCAAGGAGAAAGCTGAGGGGGGTCGCAGAGTCACTCAGTAGCCTCAGGTGGGGTGTAGTAAACTCATCTCATCTGTTCTAGCCCAAAGAAAGACCCATGAGATACATGTAGGCTGCACAGATAGCATGAAAAGAAATGGAAAAGGACTGCAAAAAAATGTATATTTTATCCTTAAAGAGCCTTGTCTTTCAAGTCTGTTTTTGTAATTTAAAGCCCCCATGCTTTGCATCTCTTTGGATGTTTTTCATACTGTCAGGAAATGCAAAGGACCAAGTATATTCTAACTGATATTCTCATGAAGTTTATTTTTACCAGTCTGGAAATGTATCTCAGTTGTGGGCATCTGTGCTCTGCATCAGCAGGAGATGGCTAAGGAGTGTCTCCTAGGAAACTATGTGATAATCAAACCTGGATGTGGTGTCATGACAAGACTTGTTCCAAACTGCAGAGAGTCACAATCTTCCCTCTGAAATGAAAAAAATCTCCTGTTCTTAGTAACTCATGCCAGCTGGCTGACTGCAAGCCCTGAAGACCATGCAGGCATCTCAGTAGGTTCATCTCATGCCAACCAGCTCCTTTCTGCAAAGCTCACTTCAGGGTCATTTCATGTTGCACCAGGCTGTGTGGAGCACCAGTGCCCAGTCTGTCTATCAACTGCATTCATCTTGTTTAAACTATAATGCCACTACTGACATTCTTGTGCAAATATTTGGTAAGTTATTGAGCTTTTCCATCTCATATTGCTGCTCATATTATCTGATGCCTTCTGCTTTTTTATCAAACTACGTACTTTTAAAGCATAGACACTTTCCTTTGGTCTTTTTCTTCATGGCATTTAATACAATTTCATTCTTTTAAGTTTTTGCTTATGTTCACGCTGACTGTCCTACCGTTCATCCCCCCTTCCATTCTCCTCTTTTCCTGTTTCTATGTCTGCATTGGCACAATTGTCTGATTTCTCTTTCCTTCTTTTCTTTCATTCCTTCTACAGAGGAATCAACAGATTTTATGAATCTCAGCATCTGAACCTTGGGACCCAATTTGTTTAATTTTTTTTATCAGTTATGTGTATAAGGGGCTCAAGTACATCCTCAGTAAGTTTGCAGATGACACCAAGCTGTGCGGGTATGTTGATCTTCCTGGGAGTAGGAAAACTCTACAGAGGGACTTGGACATGCTGGATCAATGGGCCAAGGCCAATTGTTTGAGGTTCAACAAGGCCAAGTTCCAAGTCCTGCTCTTGGGTCACAGCAACACCACACAATGCTACAGGTCTGGGGAAGAGTGGTCGAAATCTGTCAGTCGGGAAAGGACCTGGGGGTGTTGACTGACAGCTGGCTGAATTTGAGCCATCAGTGTGCTTGGATGGCCAAGAAGTACAACAGCATCCTGGCTTGTATCAGGAATAATGTGGCCAGCAGCACTAGGGAAGTGATCATGCCCCTGTACTCAGCACTAGGGAGGCTGCATCTTAAATACTGTGGTGTTTTGGGCTCTTCACTATAAGGACACTGAGGTAGTGGAGCAAGTTCAGAGAAGGGCAACCTAGCTGGCGAAGGGTCTAGAGAACAACTCCTGTGAGGAGAGACTGAGAGAATTAGGAATGTTTAATTTGGAGAAGAGGAGGACCAGGTTAGAGGCCACCTATCCAAACTGGATGTCCATAAACCCATGGGCCCTGATGGGATTCATCCACGAGTTCTGAGAGAGGTGGCAGTTGTTATTGCTAGGCCACTCCGCATCATCTTGGGAGCTCATGGAGAACAGGAGAGGTGCCTAGAGGATGAGAGACTAGAGGAGGGTTAATGTCATTCCAGTCTTCAAAAAGGACAAGGAGGACCCAGGGAACTACAGGCTGGTTAGTCTCACCTCTGTCCCTGGTAAGGTGTTGGAAAAAATCGTTCTGAATGTTATCACAAAACATGTGAAAGCAAAGACTGTCATTGGGAGAAATCAGCATGGATTCACCCAAGGGAAATCATGCTTGACCAACCTGATTGCATTCTCTGATGTCATTACTGGCTGGCTTTATGAGGGGAGAGCAGTGGATGTTATCTACCTTGATTTCAGCAAGGCTTTTGATACTGTCTCCCATAACACTCTCATTAGGACACTCAGGAAGTGTGGTCTAGAGGAGTGGGAAGTGAGGTAGACTGAGAGCTGACTGTGTGACAGAACTCAGATGGTGATGGACTAGATGATCTTTAAGGTTCCTTCCAACTCAAGCCGTTCTATGATTTTATGATTCTATGATAAGCAATTTCGTGTGTCCTCTTTCCTGATCAGATTGGTAATACTACTTTTTGGTGTTGGATTAATCTATTTTTCAGTGAAATTTCCAGACTGAAAATTTAAATCAAACAAATTCATTGGCTATGAATATAAATCTGGTATTATTTTCTATGAAGTTCTGACAAAAAAAGAATATTCATACCCAACTCCTTTAGTTAAAGCCAGACTCTGATTTTACAGTTAACCCCCCCTACCCCCCTTTCGCACATCCCATTTTATTAAACACCTTTCCTCTGCTTAAGGTCATCACAATAGTTTTGTCTCTTAGCTTCACAGTGTTGAGTTTAGATTTATTGCTTTTTTAGATTGTTTTTTCTGCTCCTGAGGAGTTGTTTAATTTGGGGGTTATATCAATTTTTTCAGGCTAATTGAAGAATGACTTCATCTAACATCATGTGGTAGCTGCACAAACTCTCACTCAGAATCCCAGAAACAAATCAGAAACGTAAATAATTTATGAAGCTCACTGAAATGTTTTCAACTTTTGAAGTTTCCTTTAGCTCAAGTAATAGGTAAAATAATTTTTCAAGAATATATTTTTCTGGCTTTTGAAAGAAAAAAAGCCACTAACAACGATCAGGTAGATATCAAAGTTTAATGCTTGTCCTTCAGTTTTCTGATGCCAGTGATTTAAAGACAACATTGCATTTGTAGTTTTAGTAGGATCTTTAAAGGACTTAGCAAGTAGATGGTGGTCAAAAAAGCTGCATAATACACCCTAAGCTTATGTGACTGACAAATCTCTGTGTCTGTGTCCTTTTGGAAACCCTCAGAGTCCTCAACTGACAGGAGTGAGATTAGCTGTCATCTTTAAATCATCGAAGCCTGAGATCAAACACAGCTCCTGATCTTAACAATTCTTTTCCTGCATAGCTTTATATAGTTGTCAAGGTCAGAACCTGAAGCTATATTACTGTTTTCCTAGCTGCTGAGACAGTAGAGAAGGAAGTTTCAAATTGATGGGAGGTGCTGATGTAACAGTGGTGAGGGAGTCCTTTAGATATGGGAACACAAATCTTCAAATATTCTGTGTACATTGCATATGCAAAACAAAGTTTAATGTCTTTAAAGTACTGAGTAACAAAGCAGTTCATCCTTTTTCCTTCTGACAATCTTCCTTAATACTTCTACTCTTCACCAAATTATACCTACTTGTTAGTCAAGTAGTCAAGGATTTTTTCTCTGTTTTTTTTTGTTTGTTTGTTTGTTTTGTTTTGTTTTTTCTTTTCCAGGGGCAATTACAATTAAATTATTGTCTTTATTAAAAATGGTTGCAAGGGACCATGAAGATAATTTTCTAATTTCCCAGGTCCTTACAAACCTCATCTAGAAAGCTCTGCCCCTCAATCTGAGCTAAGGCTACCTGTGCCTGAGCCAGACCCCAGGAGCAGCAGAGGAAGGAAGAGAACTAGAACTGAATACTCACTGGCAAACCAATATTTCCAGCTTTTAAATCTCATCTAGAAAACCCTTTGCCCACACTGAGGGTGAAGAGCTGGGCCAGCCTGTACATGCCTGAGAGCTGATTTTGAATAAATATTTAAAATATAATGATTTGGCCAAAAAGCCACTCTTTGAGCAAAGTCTAACCACGCTCTTGCTTGTGCCTATACTTTACAATTCTCATTCTTCCCATAGAGACAAGAACTGAACACAATAAAATAGCATAAGGATATGTCCCACACAGATTTATTTAATTCTTTTGTTGAATTACAACAGGTGCACTGAATGTTCTTTAGATTCCTGTGATTGGAACTCATAATAGTCCTCTACTAAAGTGGTCTCCAAACTTTTTTGATTCACCAAAAGACTTCTGAGTACACAATCCAGATATATCTATACATAGTTATTTATAAATTCTACATATTTATGAGTGTGCAGTATATGATGGACATTAT
This sequence comes from Phaethornis superciliosus, assembly GCA_023637945.1. Lineage (NCBI taxonomy): Eukaryota > Metazoa > Chordata > Aves > Apodiformes > Trochilidae > Phaethornis > Phaethornis superciliosus. Next base: position 51,579,667 of record JAJQWJ010000003.1, on the reverse strand, counting down.
AAATCACACACAAATTACAAAAAATGAGATAAAGATTAAATCAACACTATTTTAATATTTTCTATCTTATTAATGCAAGAAAAAAAATTTTCTTCCTGTACTCCAACAGATTGTCTTGCACACCCCCTGGGCTGTAGAGATCCCTCACACTTTGGACACCACTCCTTTAATAGTTGTGTTACAGTGGTCTCTGCACCTTCTCAGTAGCAGTGGTTAGAGCAGCAGTATCAGAGTGTAACCTGACCACAGACCTGACACTAGAGTTTAACATCACATTCACGTGAATTTTTCAATCTTTCAAGTCTAATTCATCCTCTGTTTTGAGTCTTCTGGAACATCTGTGGCTGGTTTGAGTTAAAAAACATCGTTATTATGGTATTAGGAAGTGATGAAGACTTGACCGTAACCATCTGCTCACTTCCTTTTGAATAGAATCACAGAAATTAAATAAGATAGTGTTTGTCATTGATTTAATTGTTTGGAAATGACTGTTGATTAAAAACTACTGGAAGAAGGCTGATGTATTTCCAGTATTGACTTCACTACATGAATCAACATTATAATCTGAAAACACACTTGCATTTAAACCTGAATAAATGGTATAGCATGTATCTTTGAGTGTTGCACAAATATTACTATTAATTCAAGCCTACTTTTTGAATTCTGAAAATGTTTCTTGACTTTCCACCTAAAATATTTATGTAAATTTTATAAATGTGGATTATTTTTCTTAATAAAATCCAAAAATTTGAACCCTCAAAATTTTACCAGTAGCAGAATGTAGGAGAGCAATCATCTCCAGAACTTCAGTTCCCCAAACCAGGACTTGGATGTTTATCCAGAGCACCGTGGGAAAGGATGACCTAAGCAGGACTGAACTGTTCCTGTAAAAAAAGGACATCGGCCTTCTGATCTGCTGTTTCTGACAGACATGCCTCTGCAGCATAAATCTTCTACTAAAAGCCTGAGGTTGGAACTTTGCCTTTTCAGGAAAATGACCTTTGATGCTTATACCAAAGAATTACAACTGTAATTAAGAACTTTCAGAAGTCTATTTTTTTAAAAATTATTTTTATGTTTTCTATCCCTCAGAAACAAAATTAAAGTGTGCAACTTTTTAATTTTTCTCATAGTAATAGCTTCAGTTCCATTTACTGACTCCTTGCCAAATGTTAATGGCCTGGGAAGAGTTGTGGCTGTTCTGACACTTTTAAGGAGCTACTGAACCCCAACATGTGGAAAACATAAACCGCAGAAAGCTGACTGATCTTGACTTTCTACTAACCAAAGAAAACCATTTCACAGTTTTCTCCAGTACAGTTATACTGAAAAAATTATAAAGTGCCATAGATGAGGGAGCAGAAATACTAAATGGTTATGAGTAATACTGAAAAAAGAATACCCATTTGTGAGTTATGCAGAAAGCACACCTGCATCACTAAAAGGATAGAGCACAGCAGTATCTATGCATACTAACATAAAGATATCAGTAGCTGCTGGGTTTCCCATTTTATTTCTGTGAGTCAGTGCAGTTGCCTCAGCTGAATGCATTGAGTAGTATTTAACTCAACATATAACTAGTATATAGAATAACTCATGTTATGTGAGAAACCACATGCTTCTTTTAACTCTCTCCCCTTAGCAATTCTCTCTGGTTTAGCTTTATAGAGAAAAAAGTGATATCTCTCATAAAATGAGCCATCTGATCAAAGCTAGAGTAGGCTGAAGGAGATAGTAAATATTATTTAACTCATCACTCAAGAGAGATGAAAAGATATAAGCAAATTCCATTTGAAATAATCACATTAGAATATCAGTGAATTATATTTTGTCATAATTCTGCAGCAAATAACTCAAAAACCTTTGACAAAGTATGAGATACTGTCAAACCAACTTTGACAGCAACAAACACCTGAAATTGTGAAAATTACTTTGGAAAATACGACAGTGATGATCTAAGATTAATGCTTTCTGTTACCTCGTTACTTCATCAGTGTAGCTCACCTCACTCAGTGTCAGAACAGAGGTTTTCCTTTATATCCTGTTGAGACAACAAATTAATAAATAATGAAACAAATAAGCTTCAATATACTGATTGACCCAATTTGATTCTTGAGTCTCTTCAATACTAATCATATCATGTTTTCTTAGTTCTCAGGAGCTGGAAATCTCTATATCTTTCTATATCTTACTAGGTTAAAAAAAAATCTGAGATGCAATTTATCTGTATCTGGTTCTATGTGGACTTTTATCAGCTCTAATTGCCTTTCTGCTTTGATGTACTCATAAAGCCTTTTAACGTTTCCATTCCCTTCCCTCCCACTTGGGAAAATATCCCAATCCTCAGAATCTGACCTTTGGCTTATTTTATGAAAACGAAAGCAGAGAATTTATTCAGGCTCAGAGCAATACTAACGTCATTAACTAACTTCCCACTTTCTGTATATCCCTCAGTGGCTTTGCAGAATACTTGATTGGCTTTTGCTTGTGTATTTAAATGACATAAGACCAGATTTTTGCTACTGAAGTATCTATTTCCTTTGCTTATTTTATTGCAACTGTATCTTTACCATTTGCTGACATTTTAAAAATTATACTGTTTTAAAAGCTTTTTTTTTTTTTTTTTTTTTTTTTGTCTGGCACTTGGTTTTCCAGACCAGTATGGGAATTTCCAGTCCTCCTCTCACTCCTCTTAGCAGTTCAGTTCAGTGCAATATTGCATCCCTCTGAAGTTAATGTGAGCTTTGCCTACTGATACTAACACCACAAGGAAAGTGTCCTATATGGCCTTGAGAGGGTGCCTCACCTGAATGTGTTGCCTTTGAGAAGCTGAGTTTCATTCAGCCATCTCTAATGGCTTTTGAGTTGCCAACAGCATCTTTGCAAAGTTTCCCAAAGATTATGAGACCCCATGAACTGCAGTGTCTTCCAAAGAGATTTTCTGTGCAAACATAAGTAGCAATTTTGGGCAAATGAGCCTTGTACCTTCATCTGTTGGCGCGAAGGACAACTTATTGTAGTAGAACTTTACTTTTTCAGTCAATATTTTGTACAGATTGTAAAATGGCTAATGCATCACACTTCAGTCTTCTTCATAGCAGGTCTCCCTTTTTTCTGTGCCAGTTTTATTTTTAATATATCTGACCATTCTTTTTGCTCTGGATTTTGTTCTGTGGATATTACAACACTGATATATCCTTCTTAAACTACAGAAAAAATAATCCATATGAATTTTTGTAGTTTGAAAAGACTACTTCATGTCTTTTGCATATTGTATATTTTTACATGACTTATGCCCTCTTATACTTCTCAATACCATGTGCTTTTTAAATTAAATTGTTATATCCAGAATTTTGTCCATGTAAATGCTGCTTAATCTGATTACCCCCACCTCATGAAGTTATTTCTAACTAATACTATTTAATGTAGTGGTTTCCTCCAACCTGTCAAACGCATTTTTCATTCCAATTTTTTTCCTTCCAAAGGCCTCACAGCCCCTTTGCCTCTAAACCCACTTGCAATTAATAAGAATTTCAATTATGTCCTTTCAGTCATTAAGGAAAATACACTGCCTAATGTAGATCTCCAATTAAAAGTGGCACACTGGCAATGTAACCCCAGATACTAAGATACAATTTTCCCTGTGTGCATGGAACTTTCTTGTTTCTGATGTTTGTACAAACCTGTATTTGCAGTTTGGGAGGCAATGTCAAAGTCTTACAGAAGCCAGTAAGTAGTGTTTTCCATGTAACTCCTCCAGTTTGTTGGTCATCCAGAGCTTTGTGTACCTCAGAGCAGATGAACACATCTGTAAGAAACATTTCTTATTCCTTCCCCCTCCCCTTGTGTGGGGTTTTTCCACCAAAGCAGACATGTACTGAACAAGCCATGTTTTGGGAACGCATCAACGAACTTAACCTTGGCGTTACAATAACACCGAGCTAGCTTCCTAGCAAAACAAGATAGAAGAGTAACGGCAAGACAAAACTTTTTTAAACCAGGACGGCCCTCGGCATGGGCACGGACAATGACTTTTAACCAATTAGCTTATAAGTTAGAAGCAAGTTTGAAGAGTGTTAACCAATCACTTAATACCATGCATGTAACACAGATAAGAGAAAAAGTATATATTCTGCACTAGCGAACTCAATAAATGAGATTTTGCTGGTTGATCATATTGGTCTGTGTTTGGCAATTTCTCCGAGCCCTCTCGCAACACCCTTGTATTTTCTTTATGTAAAAACTATCTCCAAAATAATGGAATATAAGCAAATATTCCAGTATCAAAGCATACTCTTCTCTGTTATGTAATTTTAAGCATAAATCTTTTTATCTAAAATATTTAGCTCTTCTGATGCCTTCCATCACTTTATTCCATCTATTCTTGTTTTGTTCTACTATGAAAAATTATGTAGCCTCCCTAGTGTTAGTATATCTTTCTTTATTTCCATATTGCTTATACCCAGCCTGATATTGTTGCTACTGTGAATAAATGATTTTAAAACCTGACATTCGAAGAATGTCAGCAATTAAGAATTTACATTCAGAATTTAAGAATATCTTCTAAACAGAGTCCCATATCCTGCTAGCCTGTGCATGTTTTTGACCACATTTACATGTCCAACGAGAAAATTTTCAATATGTCTTGAAAACGTTGATAGTCTAACTTGTGACATAAGAAATATGTGAGCCAATATATATATTTCTGTATGCTCTGAAGAAAAAGTATCAACCAGCACAATAGTTTTGAAACTGTTCTCTGTTCACATCTTTAGAGTATCTAGTAAACAGAGAGATTACATGTCCCACAGGTTTTTTCTTCCTGCATTATCTTTTCTTAATGACTCTGCAAAGACTCTATGAAATTACTGTCCTGTGGGTGGTTTAAAGACAATTTCTTTATATCATTCTAATGGTTCAGAACAGATGTATTTGCTAATCATCTTGACAGCTAGGTGTTGCTGTGATGTCTGTGCACAACAGTGCTTTTGACCATGGTCTGCTCTCCATTTCCAGTTAACTCTGTGTGAACTTCTTTACTTAAGTATGAGTAGGATCAGACCCTTTGTTGTTTAAATGGCTTGAGGGAAGCACAAATACCTTAAAAAGCACAAAAACTTCATGTTGAGGAATTTCACTTTCAGTTGTAAATATCATGTATGCTTTATGTTCTAATCCCTTGAGCTTTTATTAGATGACTGTACGATCCTTTCTACTCAGGGCATATCAATGTCAGGGGTTTTCTGTGGTGTTGTCCTTTTGCAAGGACCTTTTTAGACACGGAAACAGTCCATGTTCCTTTAACCAACACGGAGTATACAAGTATTGAGTGAACTATCCTTACAGGTGAGTTGCTAAATTCAGTATTTTAATAAAATGGATGGTGCCTTGCATTTCAAGAGATGCTGCAGCCATCGTCGCCAAGGATTCAGCATTTTACAGCTAAGTTTTATCTTTTATTCTAGCTACAGGAGTGTAGCAGGGTCAGGGGATGACTCTCTGGTGTCCTGACACCATGTCCTGCTCTGTGGGACCTGTATCTTGACTTGTAACTCTAAGCAGTAAATGGACTGGATTTTTCAGTGGACATTTTTGATCTTTTTATAATGTTTGAAATCTAAAAAGTTTTGTTCTCAGCTACTGCAACAATGAATTGACAATTGAGGATATCTGATTTAATTTCTGTCTTTGTGGGTTGTTAGATATGTCACTTATATTCTATACTCCTTAGTTCTTCCTCCTCTGTCGGATGATTTTAATGATTCTAGCTCTGCTTCCCAGGAGTAATGTGGATGAGCTTTAATTAATATCTTTAAAGCATTCTGAGCTCCTTACCTATGCACTGTAATATCAATAAGAAATATGATTAGATTTGAGAAAAAATGAATATCCAATAAGTTAATAACAAGATTAATAGTGTATATAATTTTATGTCTTCTGTTAGATGCTTATATGTCAGATAGCATGTTTCCATACCTGTATGTGTCTAGAAGAGATATTTTGACTGAAGAATTTTTCCTACTCTATTTTTATGAATCTTGTTGAAGCCAGTTCTGATAAAAAGCATCTGTTCCTTTCAGAGATCTCAATAGTCGTCAGAGATTTTCTTTTTAATAAGTAACACATTATTCATCACTGAGGTGGTGACCAAAAAAAAAGTCCAACTCCCACACAGGCAAGTTTTATGAAAAGTGAATTTCATGCTTCTCACAAAACTTCATGTCACTTAAGGCCTTCTTACTACTTTCTCAGGCAAGGATGCTCAGTTTTTCTTGCTTCCAGATTTAAAATGTAACTAATTATGTAGTTACTCTCAGATTGCAGTTGGAGACTCACTAACAACCAGGTTGGCCAAAAGTCATTGTCATGCAATGGCCACTCAGTGGAGTGGCTTCAGGGTACCTGTCACTTCAGACTTCAGATTAGCTGTCACTCTTGGGTGAAATCCTCACTCCTAAGAGTTTTTCAGCAGAAGGGGTAGAGTTATGGGCAGTCATGGAAAGGAAACTAATGCTGTCATACTTTAAATAAAGCCTTCCTCTGGAAAGCATACTGATGGATGGGTACTGAATGACTTCTGCCTCCACTGTCACCCTTTGGTTGAAAAATATGACTTTCAGCACCTTTACATGGAAATGGTTTGGCAAAATTTGCCACAGCGACTGCTGGTGCTCCCTGTTACACAGCTACATCTGCATGTGCTGGCCAAGGCACTTCCTCATCTCAGCCATCTCTAATCAGGGGGTTATCTCAAGGGTTGGAGTGTTTTTCTGATCACTATCAGGATTTGTTTTCATTCACTTCTCTTCCAGAATATGGATGTTTGCATTATTACCCTACTTACAAAACTATTGTTTTGTATCTGTGTTTTAGTTCAAAAAAAAAAATAAATACGAAGTCTTTGTAGCAGTACCATGTTTCTCTCATCCTCATTCACTTTTGATGTTTCTCTGGCATCCTGAAATTTTACTATCCCTTTTATAACAAAGTACTTTCAACAGAAGAGCTCATGAGTGTCCCTTTTTTCTGTGGCTGTGACCTCGGGTTAGTACAATTTGCTAGAAAACTGAGCTTGACTCTACTCTGGCAGTATCTGAGGACCTGTAAGTGCTCACACCTCTGGATCGTCGGCATGGGGGTAGTTCCACCTGTTCTTGAAGATGTAGGAAGAAAGTTGGGATTATGAAGTATAGGTGAGCTCAGAGAACAGGCCCAGATCAACACGCTCAGGTGTAACAGAGAGCAGTATATCTGTTTTATGGATATTGATGAGATGTAAGCATCGAATCTGTTGTGATCTGAGGGGCTTCAGGATTCTTACAGCAGCAGAACAGAGGAGATCTATGGAAAAATAAACATTTAATTACTTTAGGTGTGTTTGGGTTTCTTCAGGTCCAGACAAGAGTAGATCAGAGATAACTTTTTTTTTTTTTTTTTTTTTTTTTTTTTTATGACTAGTGTCTTAAGCTTTTGGGACTTAGACCTAAATTTTATAACTAGAGAATTTAGTATTTTCCTGTTTTGTTTCACTTCCATCCATTGTTAACTACCTTATGGTTAATCTATTGAATGCTTATTTAAGATTTTAAGTAATATTTACTCCTTTTATGTTTGCTTCCTGTACTGTATACATAATTATACATAATACATAACTATCATATATTTTATATATAATCCTCCTTGTTGTTGATAATTTTAAACTTAAGATATTTTACCTTCACTATAACTAGTTGCTTATTTTTATTTCCCTGTAACTATAGAAAATGTAAGACAACTTTTAGTTGACTTGTTTTCAGTAAGAGCACCATCTTTCATCAGACTTCCAATGTCTTGATAATTTCCTTGTTTGTTTTTAATTAATTCTATCAGTCATTCAGCATATGACACTCCAAGTAAATGTTAGAACTCTGGCAGAGAAAAATCCAATTTGCACTGTATGTACTGCAGTAAAATGGCACATAATGGTGGGTGGTGTTTAGGAAAAGGAGTGCTCTTCTGGGAAAATGGAGCATGCTGATCAACTGTCTTGAAATTACAAGTCACTTGAGAGTAACCAGGTTTATAATACTGACCTCAGAGAGATTAAAAGAAAGTACCTCCAATATGCTTGTGAGGACAGCAGTATCACCCCTGACTCTCTGGCCTCAGGTGAATGCTTGTATCTGCTGCCCTTCTCCATCTTCCCCAGAGAGGGACTTAGGTGCCCTGCAGCTCTGTCCCTGTGGCTTCTTCCCCATGATAAACCAGAGTTCAGGACACGGGCTCTCATTGTTCAGGAGGTGCAGATGAGTCATGAGCTAAATTTTGGTCTTTCCTGAAAGAGACATCGGGTTTAGTCAGGTTTTCTAATATAACTTCATTTTTTATTGAGAATCTAGCAGCATTATTATCTTCGTTGTTGTTAGCTTCTGTAACTATACGCTAGAAAGTCAATTCAATTATTTTTATTACTCTTATGATGTATCATTATTGTAGGTTATACAGTTAACAGTGAAGAGTTTACATCATGAAAGTGCACAAGAAGGACCAAGGAAATACAGGTTTATTGTATGGCTAATCTGGACTGCCTTCGTGTCTTTATTTTGTTGCCGTTCCACACTTTCCTATGTTTCAAGAACATGTAATTATCCATGAAAAATAATAAAGGCAGAGCCTGCCAAACTTAGTCATCAGGTTTTTAGGTTGTTGAGATCTTGTACTGGTGTTGATAGCACACTGGTAATGCTATAAACACTCAGTCCTGGCAGGGTCTGTAAAAGGTCTTTTCCCCATGACTGCCACTGTCTTGGCAGTGTCTTGGGATGTCTTCTTGCAACCTGTGATCAGTATAAGAACCAGTCTACATCAAGCTCACTGATCTTTTGTGGTGTCACCAGTCACCACAAACAATAGTGTTTGATTGAAATTTCTTCTCCTTTGAAGGAATCAAATTGCAGTTTTGTCTTCCATGAAATAAGGCTCACTGGTTTCTGATTAAGATACATTATACATCATAAATCATTTCCTTGTTTATATGCCTATATATATATACTGTGCTCAGCCAACATTCTGCTAAACACATTTCTTTCGAGAAAAATCTCTCATGCTTTGAGGTGACATCTTACATTGTTTTCTGGCAACTGGAATTATCAGTACTTCTTGCATAAAGCTGAAAAAGATTCACTTCCATACTGTTAATGACCACATCTGCTTAGAGGAAAATCTTATTTCCATTCAAATAGTTCTTAAGCTTTCCTGTGGAAGCACACCTTGAGAAAGACAAAATACTGGAGGATGTACAGTTGCAAACTGGAGGTTAAATAATGTGAAAATACAACAGGCCGCTTTTGCTTTTTTGTTACAACTGACTGTAACAGAAAGCAAAATATTTTTCCATATCTTACAATGTATATGAGGTGGTACAGTAACACTTCTTCAGCGTTCTGCTGTGGTATAGACACCAACCATTTTCAAACGTCATTTTAAATGCACAAAAGAAGGACCCTATGTTTATTCCTATTCTAGAAATAAACAGTCAGAGAGGGTGAACTGGGCATTCTTTACAGTTGTGTCATCGTCCATCCCTCCCCAACTCAACCCATTCTATAATTCTATGATTCTATGAATGAAAGGGTGTTTTTATACTAAGGTAATAAACATCTTTATATTAAAACACAAATACTTGACCCATCCAGGACAAATACTCAGAAAAAGTGTATCTTTTTGACTTAGATATCTAACTTTATCTCTGTTTTCATTTGAAACTGAGAGAGAATATGTCATTGTGTTTAAATATTTTTTTTTCTCAACTGAGTCTGGCACAGATTTCTTGTATCAAATATAACAGCAAAGTTCAGCTATCAATAGTGCTGTTCCTCTTTGGTTTCTGACTTTTTAATATACCTTCCACTTAAAATGTAAACATCAAAAGCATGCTGAATTTATTAAAGCAATTAGTTATGAATAATCCAATCGTGTTTTTCACAACATTTTAAAACTTTGTATTCCAAGCTATTGGACAGAGGATGGAGAGGTAGAAAACATCATGGCTCCTTTCCCAACTGACTGTGCATTAAAAAACTGTCCCTCATTATATGTCTACAACTCCATTTTGTCTTTGTGATATCAGAAGGGTATACATCATGATCATTATTTCAGGTATATATATATTAGTGTAGTGTCCTTTCAAATTGGATTCTTTCTACTGTTTTTCCAGATACTGTAAGACTGCTAGGAAAAGCAGCTGAAATTTTGCATCAATGCCTTGCTATCTTTAATTTTTAAAGTAAAATTAATAAAAACATTTCAAGCTTTGTAAGACGCGGAATAGGTAAAAAATCCTGAAGCTGTGTAAGCTGTGCCAAGGGTTTAACCCATTACTTCTCATTATAAAGTGCATATAGTAGAAATTAAAAAATTTTTATGGTATGCTTAGCTCACTCATGCAGTTTCACACTGGTATAACTCCCCTGGAACCTTTGGTTAAACAAGTGTAAAACTTGGGTACCAAATTTTCATTTCAATAATGTATTGAGACAAGGAAAACAAAAAAATAGAATGAATGCTAGGAAGCCTCCTCTGGCAAGGCAAGGGTTGCAAAGAAAACTAATCAGACACAGTTGGTAACAGTTGTTTCTGATAGACTGTAAACAGTAAAAGTCATGATTTCTCTCTAAGTCATCTGAGACCTTCATTACTGCAATTGCTTATTTAATCCCTCTCACATCAAGAAGTGAATGCAGCTTTATTAGGTAGCTCATGCCAGTTTACTTTTTTCTCAGTATTCCTTGCCAGTACTTACCAATTAACACTATGCATCAACAACCTGCATTTATAGCAGCTTCTGACCTACAGATGTATTCAGATAGTAGAACAGTATTCAGAACTGTCATACTCCTTCTAGGAAATTGACCAAGTGAAGCTGCTGTCATAAAATATATTTTGAACTACAGCTATATGTTAACTGAAAGGGAGATATTTAGCTGTAAATTTTCCATAGTTAATGATCATTAAACTCTGTATTTCATTCTGTAAGTTTCTGGTGTTCACAGAAGTTAGACTAAATAAATATCCTGTTTTGCAAAATATTTAATTTAAAATCTCATCTTCTTCTCTCACATTGGTTAACTGGCAGAATCTTGGTAACAGAGCTGTTGCAACCAAAACATACTGAGGAAGTAAGAGAAGCCAGGTTTGTAAGGAGAAACAATACCTTTGAATAGATCAGATTTTACATTTCAAATGGGAACACATTCAGACTTGAGTTTTTCTTAAAGTATGAACCAGAAATAGACAAGAAACTTTTGAGAACATGTAAGTAGATTTTGTGATAATACAGAAATTCCTGGATTCTGGCCACAGATTCTTGAAGATTTTCAAAGACATCCTTTCCACAGAGCTTTTATAATATCTGTAGTTATGATTTAGACAAATTTCTATAGTACAAGTATTATGTCCTTTCCAGTCTTGAGCCTAGCACCAAGTGGAAGGCTTGGAGGTATTTTTTTTGAATTTTGTCTTTCCTCTTCCAGTTGCTGGTGAAGCTAAGAACAGATTTGTACTACTTGCAAAATATCAGTGAAAAGTAAATAAATTAGTATAGTTGTCAAGAAAGAATGATTGATGCATTTGATTCTAAAAGGAACGTATCATAAATTAATTTTAATATAATAATTTATAATTTAAATAATAAATAATAACAATAATAATACAATTTATAGTTTAAATTTATGAAGTTCTTTAAATTATATGCTATATGCTGAAGGAGGAAATTAATGTATCTTCTTTGATTGTTAATTTCCCTGATTTCTAGTGTGAGTGAAGCACAAGTAGTTATACTCTATAGAACTGAAACATGTTCCTTAATCTGGCTTTGCACCATGTAAAAATAATTGACTCACTCTTTGGGATTATTGCTGAGGTTTCACTTTGGAGATAAAGGCTTCAATGTAGGCTTCAGAAAATAGAAGTCAACCTTCTACTTTTTTCTGAACACAGTCTTAGATGTAGTAAATATAGAGCAAGCTGTAAAATGCAAAATCTGAATCTAAAACATGCTACTTCACTTTTTTTTTTTTTTCATTTTCCACAATTCAGATAAAGTTTAACAAAAGTTAAACTCTTGTAATGCACTCTAATGCAATGCTCCTAAGGGAATGTCATGGTGATATTTATCCTTGGCCCACCTGCTAAGAAAATCCCTAACAAGCAGGAGAAGAGGCATCTGTATGTGTGGGTGAGTGGCATTTTTGTGCTAGCAGATATTGGAGGGCTCTGAAAAGATTCAGGTTCAGTAGGAATTATATTTGAGAGAAACACCTGAAGAAAGGACCTTTGGATTTTTTTTCCTTTAGTTTGCAGGCTTAACTTGACATTTAAAGTACTAAAACCAACTGCAAAATCATGTCTTGTCCAGGAGTGCCATTATAACAAGTTGAACTCTTCCAGATTGCATGAAATAAGAAGTTAATTGTGATCTTAACGTATTTCCAAGGTGCCGGCTGCAATCAGACCTACCTTTTTAGCAATCCTCATTGCCTATTAATTACACTTCCTCTCTTAATTTCTCTATTTCTTTCCTAATCCTTGAGCAGTATGGAAACTAGTACGACTAATCACCTCTGAATTATGCATGTGAATCACCCCAGAAACACGTGGCTGGGATCTCTTTTTAAGTCAAGAGGCCATTTTGGATACAGAATAATTTCTCATCTTGTGGTGGGGATTTATTGTGAAGTTCACTACAGCCAGAATCTGTACTAGCTCTTAGGCAGGAATTTTCATCCTAAACTAATTATGTGTCCTAAATCCTAAACTACTGAAAATGAGAAATCATTTGAGATGACTGACTCACCTGGCAGTTCTTTTCTTTCCCATTATTACATTGACACTCTCTGGGAACTCTATCAAATGGATTTCAGTTAACCTAATAAATTGATTGCTAAGCCTAAATATTATTTGGATATTATTTTTCTTGTACCAAGTCATAGTATGACATAATTTTCAAGTTTAAAGGTGTTACTTGGTGCAATGCATATTATTTATAAATCATAGAATCATAGAATAATTTGGGTAGAAAATGACCTCTACGGGTCACCTAGTCCAACCGCCCTGATATGTAAATAGAGATACCATTAGAAGTAGAATGTGTGACTAAAACTGGTATCCATTTGCTTCAACATGCTAATTCAGTATTATTGTTAAGCAGGTGATTCATTAAAATCACTCTACAGAAGTCTCTGAATATAAAAATTGAACTTTTGGATCCTGATCCACAGTATTCTTCATTGTCTTGAGCAGAATTCAGTTCCCTTACAAGGGTCTTTTTCGGCTTACTCGCAAAATCTGTTCTATGTCCAAACCTATCCCCATTTCCTAAGTGTCAGGGTTCTTTTGGGTTCACAAGAACAGTATCATATGTGATCAGGATACATCTTCAGTTGTTTGTAGCTCTATAGAACGAGTCATAAATTCTTTTTTTCTTATCAACAATTAACTGTGACCTTGCAAAGACTTATGAAGATTACAGAGAATCCAGGCCTCAGTTGCTGCAGTCCTCCCTATGGAACCCAAAGGCCAAAAGGTGGGGAGAAAAAATAGGCATTTCTTTATAAGGATTTTTTAAAGTAATGAAAGGTAAATTTTTATGATATCGTGTCTCACTTCAATGGTATAGTGAACCTGAAGGCAGCAGGAAAAAAGGTTTAGATTAACTGTGGTTATGCTTTATGCTGCAGGGTTTTAATTTGATTGGCATTTTCACTGGAAAGTCCAAGACCTAGCAAGAATCAGGAAAACATCTATGTATGCAAATGTGGATGGGAATATACATGCATGTATTGTTATGTAGATTCTGGTTTTTTACATAAAAATGTAGACTTCTTCAGTTTTAAGTGATGTTTTTACATGTATGAGATTTCACTTTCTCTGGAAGTGCTTTGTGACCCAAAAGATTGATTATTCTCTACAACTCTACATTTACTGATAGTTTTAGAAAAATAAAATCAGTGCAGCTGTAATATTGACATCCATCTAAGTTTCTCTGTATGTGTAAATCTACAAAAAAAAAAAAACAAACCCAAAAAACCAAACCCAAACACACACAAAAAAACCCCAAACTCAAACATTTGAATTCCAAATAACAGATATCTATAATGAAAATGTAAGTTGCAGATATGTGACTTTCACATTTTGGATTGGAATAGAGCACTCTGAACCCTAGAATGCCCAAGAACCCTTGGACTAGCGTGTCCAAGACCTAGTCATTACTGTCACATGAAAACCATATTGTATTATTAAATTAATAAATTAACTAAATTTATCAAGTACTGGTTTAAAATTAATTTTTATTAAAATAAAATGCATTTTTATTATGTAGCATGCTGGTTTTACACTGAAATTTACCATTCAGCAAACAGAAAAGTGTAAAACACAGTACATCTTAAAGGAGAATTTCTGATAGATTTCTCTCAGGGAATTGTTAAGTGGAAATATAATTAGAAATAAAAAAGGAACATTTATATGGATTACTTCTTATTCCAGAGATAAACTGTCTATTGGCTGTTCACTAACTTATTAATCAGATCCTGCAAACACATTTATAAAAGTAGCCAAGAAAAAGTCCCATTGAAATGTCATTCTGACTTTACCAGGTGAAGTTCTGTTTGTTCCATTACTGAAAAGAAACCTAATTATCTCATATATTATTCCAGAACCCTTCAGAATATTGTAAACATACAAAAGCTATTCAACTGGTGAAGCCCAGGGAAATGAAATTTTGTATTAGCCATTCTTTGGGAAAATACATTTAAATGGAGCCTGAAAGTTACAGAACGTGCAATGCCCAATTAAATTTGATCTTTACAGAATCAAGCTCCTTCTCTATGAAAGAAGGGTACATTAAGCACTTGTATTCTCACCTGTACTGAACAGAGAATGAATCACAAATCAAAGAGCAATGACCCAAGTAGCCCACTCAGCTGGATTTCTTTATTCCTTCACAGCAGTGGACTAATGATCCACAAGGTAATCCCTGTTGTAATCCTTTAGCTATGGATGAAAGGATACCCTCATCCCTCATCATCACTGGCATTACCCTTTAGCATAATATTTTACTATACATGATATAAATACATAAGCGGCTGCTTGCATGGCTCTCTTTACTCTTCCTTTTGAAGAATTAATGCTGATGACAAGCCAGTGTGTAACCTATACCACTCATTGCTCACAGAGCAAATCAAAGGATGTTTATAGCTCTCTTTATCCTAAGTTTTTTACTAACCTGCTAGGGTTTTGCTGTGAATTAACAGAAAGACAGCAAGGAGACAGGGGTGCCACTGCCATCACCCCCCTGCACAGTATCATGGATGATGGAAGGGCAGCACAAAGGTTGCATATGTAATCTCCCTTGGCTGTAGGATTAAGAAAACTGGATTAAAAAATACAGGCTTTAGTAATGTAAAACGATGCATTCAGAAACCTAGGTGAAACTACCTAGCAACCTGATCATCTGCCTGTTTCAGAATCCAGTTTTCCATTACATGCGTCTTAGACTGGATTACATCCACCCCAAAAAGGGTATTGTATTTCAAGTGTTTGGGGATTCTGCTTCCTCATCTTTTGGAAACACAGAAATATTTGAAAAGCAACAACAAGAACAAAAAAATAGCCAGCTGAAAAATCAGTTCTTCCAAGGCCCTCAAAACACAGCCCCTCAAAATCACTTGTCACTTTTCCAAAATGACACAATAGAGAAGAGACATTCAGAGCAATTTAATAATTTCTGGGGTGAAGCTGCATCTGGTAAACTGCAATTTATGACTTCTAAACTCACTCTGGAGCAATACCCCACTGGCCATGGATCTCCAGCACAGTCTTGGAAATGTTCCAGAAATCTTTTTACAAGACAAAACAAGACAGACTTTGTTTCTTTAGCCTAAAAAAAAAGCAAAGGCTGGGAGGGAAATGCAATTTAGAAACACATCTAGGAATATAACTCTCTGAGAAGAGTGACGGTACTCTAACAATGAGGACATTAGGATGGAAACTAATGGTTGGTAAGGTGACTGCCAGTTAAAACAAGGTTCCTAATGAGTACAGCCACTAGGTCCAGAAGATGCCAAGCATCAGCAGAATTAGGGAACAAACAACCCAGTTTTGCTCCTGGAGTCTGTTAAGTTAAAGAATGGACTTGCATGCGGCATGTTCCTCTGACAGCAAGAGATCATGACCCCTTTCTTCTCAGTGCAAGAGTCTTAAATCTACAGGGAATAAAAAGCCTGTTTAGGTTTAACATCAGGTACTTTTCTGAAGCGTAGTCTTCACCTGCTCTATCAGCACTTTCAATTTTCTTCTTCTTTCATACTACATCCTTCATTTTCCAAGAGCAGATCTCTTGCACCAGCTTTGCAATGCTGCAAGTAATGCATTGCTCTGGAGGAATTAGCAGATGGAACTAAAACCACCAGGACCAAACCTAGAATTTTTCAAAACTCTTAACCAAGATGCACTCTTTCTGCATAAATTATATGTCCCTAGCTTTTTCATGAAGAGTCTTCCTAGAATACAGCAGTTTGTTTTCTGTACTCCCAAATAAGAAGCAAAATTGCTTGCTTAAAACAGTGTGCAGATGTTCTGATTGTGATTATGGGAAGAGGAATTGGCTGAAAGACAAAGATGAAGAGCTGCATGAGAATAGCAACAAATGGTGATAAGGCATCTGCCAAACATACTTGTGACCACTTCCAGTAAAAGGCAGTTCAATATGTATGTAAAAGAAGCAAATAACTAAGAACCATACAGGCTCTGTATAAGTTATTTTTTTCTCTATCAAAAAGCTGATGTGCAAGATCTTGGCACCTCCTGCCATTTGGCAAAGTATCAACACTCAGGTAAATGTAAAAGCAAAACTAGAGATCATTCTCTCTTTATCATAACCAGTAAATAGCTTTTTTTTTTTTTTTTTTCATTTGTGACTGGCAAAAATTGATGCTCTGTGTACATTTCCAAGGTAGAAAGGCCTTCATTGGCCCATCTCATTTAGCAATAGGAGACAGTGTAAAAACATATATATATTCATACTCTAGCTTTACAAGTTGGGCGTAAGATATTAACTGAGAGTGGGGAAGCTTGTGGTAAGAGAAGGAGGGAGAAAAGTAAAGGAGGTAATGCAAAGCATAGATATTATCACAAGAGGCAGAGGACAGCCTTTTCTATCTACATTTGCTTAATGCTTTGCAAGCAAATAAACTCTTGCTGTATACATACATATTAGGAGAAATTTCTCCACAAAAAGGATTGTCCAGCACTGGAACAGGAAGTTCCCCACTGCCCAGGGAAGTGATTGAGTCACCATCTCTAGAGGTTTTTAAAAGATGTATAGATATGGCACTTAGGGATGTGGTTTAGTGGTGGACTTGGCAGTGCTTAGTTAATGGTTGGACTGGATAATTTTAAAGGTCTTTTCCAACAGAAATAA
This sequence comes from Phaethornis superciliosus, assembly GCA_023637945.1. Lineage (NCBI taxonomy): Eukaryota > Metazoa > Chordata > Aves > Apodiformes > Trochilidae > Phaethornis > Phaethornis superciliosus. The sequence continues at coordinate 51,562,212 of JAJQWJ010000003.1, read as the reverse complement.
TTCTATGAAATCTTCCAGAACATCATTCTGTGAGACAATTTGGTATTCCTACACATGAAGCTACACCTACACTTTGGATCCAAGGTACCTATTTTCATATTTTTAAACAGAAATTTTTTCCCAGACTTTCGGATGGAACAACTACACATAGCCTCTCAAACACATTTAAAATATCAGGGGAGGTGATAATAATATTTTGTGAATTTTGGTAATTCTCATGGTTTTACACAGGATGCTGAGGGTTACTTTGGAGTGGGTAATGATTGCACAGATGCACACATGCATGTAAATTCTCTGTGTGGATTTAGGATCAGAAAATACCTCCTTCCAGTGCTGATAAAATTGTACATCAAAGTGATTCTATCCCTTTCTTTAAGACCTCCATGGGGTAAGTCTGAAATTCAAACCTCATTCAATAAAACAAAAAATAATGAATTCTATACTCTATTACTTATTCCTATGCTGTGTTAGAAGTGAAATTCTGGAGAAACATGGTGAGGTGTTTCTTTAGCGTATACCCAGATAACTCTTCACAGTTTTATTCCTTACTCCTGAGTGGTTACATTGTCTCAGACAGTAATGATCTTCTAAATCTCCCGGGTGTTTATTTTCCTCCCAGCAGTCCTCTTCATGCTCTCTTGTCCCTTTCATTCTCCTAATTAACACAACATTTTCATTCCCATTATGACATTTTTCGGGTAGGTTGTAAGAATGGTAGCATGGGTCAAGACTCATTTGACAGACTGAAAATTTTTCTCATTCAATGAAATGTTGCAATCTTCTCTTCAATATAATCATTTAACCTTGCCATAACCATTTGCCTGTGGAAATGAGGTGAAGGATGTTATATCTTTCACAGTTAACTAGACTCAATGTAAGAATTGGCTCCCATATGTCCTACAGAACGTCAAAAGTTTCTGTGACAAGTGAGAGCCCTCCTTTGACACAAATGACAAGGGAGAGTTATTATCCTGGAGGTCTGCATCTCTCCTGTCAGTGCTAGGTTCCACTAAAATGTACATAAAATTTGACATGCCTTTTAGACTGCCTCTATTTGCTAACCCTCTAAGGAAAGCATAACAGTAATATTTTATTTATTACAATGACAGTATTAGGTTGTGTTTTTTTTTTTAAATTTTATATACATATATATATATATACATAAAATTTCCTAATAAGCATTTTTTTTTCTGTAACTTGCTCCATCGTGGCTGTATTTGAGTAAAATGCATGTTCTAAGTTTCTCCAGTTTTCTATAGAGAATAAAATATTGGGGATATCAAACATTACACATGGAAGAAGAGCTCTTTGATCAGCGCCTTGTTAAGAAGATGGAAATAAATTTTAAAAAGCAAATATAGGGGAAAAAAAAAAAAAAAGATTTCCAGAACTGTCGAGTCAAAAGTTTAATTACTACAATTTTTGTTACTTTAAATTGACTGAATGAACATTATGTATATTTAAACAAAAACTTCTGAGTATGAATACCATTTTCAACTTTGCTTCTGGTTAATTTATTTCACTTATTTTTTTTAAGATTTCTTGTCACTGAAATCCTAACAAAGTTCAAGCTACATGGAAGAGAATTTCCAACTAGGTACAATGGCATTAGTCTGTTAGTATTTTTCAAATGTTTCAAATGCCACCTTTGCACTCAAACTTTCCTGATAAGACAGGAATTAAGAGCAGACCATTAGAAGACCACTTTTCAAGACACTTCAAAATTCCTTCTAACTTCTGTGAGCCATTTATTGGCTTAGGTTAAAATAAATTTTGTCAAGACTAGATCAAAATAGTATTATCACCTGATCTGTGCAAGCTGGTTTACTTTTGATATGAAGCCGACAATATCCAAAAATATTGCAAATCTAAAGTCTACATATTTATGAGAACTAGTCTCCATAAATCTTGAATTTTATCAAGTTTAAAGCTTTCTTCTAAATGAGAACAGTTAACTTGTAAGTGAAACTTGCAAATCAGTTTTAACACTGCCTATATGTGCTTACGTATGACACACAAATATACTTGAAATTCCAAACTGAACTTGTAAGTAGGTCTGATAAGTGCTTTCTACTCCAAATTTCAACTCCTTCTAGGAAGTGGGAGGGGAGTCATGGGGGTGTTATGGCTGGTATCATGCACAAACATGCATTTCACATGTCGTGCATGCACTACCACTCTTTGCTCTCTGCAATGGAGCTATCAGTTCTTACAAAAGTAAATAATTCTTTCAAAAATGATCCAGTTGGTTAAACATACATTTTTAGTTAAAAAAATCAGATTGAAATTCACAGCAAAAATGAATCAGCTGCAAATTTCCAGTTCCATACTCAGCTACAGTGATGCAAAGCTAAAGAAACAGGGACAGGAGACTTAATTGCTTGTCTTTCTAAACAGCTAAAAAATAGTACTTTTCTCTATAACTATAGCAGAGACAGCACCCTCTCGGACCTCTACTGTTACAGGTACCTGTAGCACTGATTCAAACCAATAATAGTTTGCTGTGATAATAAAATGATTTATTGTCTGCATATTCTGTAAATTACATTCATTCTGAAAAAATAGTGTCTTCAGATCTGTTTTATATATAAGGAATAGTTTCATCATCAAAGATACAGACAATTAAATGTAAAATAACTGGTCACTTCAAACGAATCAAGGGATAGCAATCCTCTTTGTATGCTTTGTCAATTCCAAAGCATTCAAACCACAACTGAAAACAAAGGATACATTTCTGGTCTTAATAGGATTTGTATATTGTGAAATATTAAAATGTGAACAAGAAGGAAAGATGCTGTTGGAGATCAAATTATTTTTTATTTTTAATGCTTTTTCATTTTGTTGTTCTTGCTTGGAAGGCTGTTATAAAAGCATTACCTTTTGTTTGTTTGGCAGTAGCCTTCTTTATAATGCATTTTCACATGCTTTGCACATTATTTGCACATTATTTTCCTCGTGTTTTTATACTTACTTAAGAAGTTATATCACAATGTATCCATGTTATCATACAGCCTTAACTGAAATTGTACCACACCTAAAATAAGCCAATTAATTATTAAGGATAGGCTCTATTCAGCTGCATACTCATTTTCAAATGAATTTATTGAAGTAAAGGATTTACAGCATATGGACTCACAGACTTCTCTTGAGTTAAACTGGCATCCATATGTACAGCTTTCAATAGAGAACTCTAGAGTAATATTTACAATGTAAATATCAACTTTTATTACATAAGAAACAAATATATATCACAACTTTCACTTCACAACATATTTGTTCTGGTTTCATGACTAAAGTCATCTCTTTGAAATACTATGTGGAACTCAAAAATAACTTGTTCTTGTCATCAAGGTGTCCTTCAGAGGTCCTGAAAAACAGAGGAAAAAAATTTTTTAAAAACTGTTTTCATAAACAGTTTCATCATGGGATGTATAAAAGCAGACAGCAGATAAGAAATAACACTTGACATATAAGAGTCTATGCACTTGGGGCTGACAAGCATGAGATGGAGCTATTCACAGGAGCTTGGTGGGCATTACAACCAACCAGCAAGTCAAGGTTATAAGATGAAGAAGAAAGATTGAAGGATTAGGCAAAAATGCAATTGTACCTTGGCATACAACACAGAATAACTGGTTTTGTAAAGAACTATGTCCGTACCATGGATATAAAAATTCAGCTCATTTGAAACACTCGTGATCAGCAACTAGGCACTGGGATAAAATGACCACTAAGAGTCAATACTGAGCAAGCACAAGTTTTGGATCATCTGTACCATCCATAAAAAAAGGAAAGGACTGAAAATATTTCCAGGAGGACACCCACGAACCACTGCATCACTACTCTCTCTCACTTAGCCAATGCCAAAAGTTTTACTAAGTGCAAAAAACAGAAGCAGATATTTTTGGAATGACCTCTTGAAATTTCTTTCTTGGATCCCATCACTTAGAAATTGTTTTGTTCCTTGATACATAAACACTTTATGCCCTTTGTAATCTTTGGGAACTATAAAGAAAATGCCACTTTTATGGAAAGGAAAAAATATTTTCTTTCAGCCATGGAAGGAAACAACAATTTTCTCCTCCACTCCCACCGGAAAAAAAAAAAAAAAAGAAAAAAATTATCTTCAGGAGTTGCCCTTTTTCTTATTTGTAGTTCAGAAACACCTGAAAGACAAAGCCCATCCTACCATTGATTTCCTAATACACTGCTGAGAATACTAATCCCAATTCTCTTCTACTTCACCATTTTAAATTTTATACCCCTGTGGTGTTTCATGGAACATGGCTCTTTCCATGGTGATTTTCACAGGCCACACTTCAGGCATGATCAAACCAATTTTAGTGGGTAAGCCAACTAACACAAAGCAAGAGGAAAGGAAATCTGTGCATACCAGTGGGAGGTGGCTCAGCAGCTCATCTACAGAATCATAGTTTTCTGAAAAGGAAGGCTCAACAAGTTCTGCTTCTTCTCGAAGTTTAGCAGGGTTTAGCTCTTCCTGGCTGTGGTGGATCAGAAACAAATTTTCATGCCGTCAGAAGAAAAAGCAAGTAAGCAAGCAAAGTCTTTTTTTAACTGTAGCTATTGCACATTTTGTTACTTATACCAGAGTACTATAAAACACATGAAAGAACATGTTAAAAAGGTAAAGAGATGTGATGTTTAAAGCAGCTGTCTAAGTGAATATACAAACAGAAAGTAAACTCTACAAAAACAATGCTGGCACTTCGCACCTAGACTGTTTAGGTCTTTTTGGAACTTCTAAATTTTCATTTTATGTGTTTATTTAAAAACAAATTTTCAGCCAATAGAGAATTTTCTTTTTCAAATTGTTGTTCGTGTTCCATAGGTCTGTGGATTCTTCCTTCAGAGGTTTTTTAATAAATAAAACTCTTTCGAGAATCTCTGAGAAGCTTTTTAAAATTGCCAGATGCTGTCTCCGCTTTATTATTTTATTCTAATCTGATTGCAGTGTCTGTTGTAGTCTGGAAGAAAATGCTGTCTGTAATTGAAAATCATGTTATAAACTATGCAATAAAGTAACTGATGTTCATTGCCTTTTTCTTGTCCTCTCTGTATACATACATGGGTATAAATCTTTTAGTACTATGAGAATATAAAAAAAAATGTATTTGCTTTCTTGTAGTACCTTCTTTTTCCAGTTAAAACTGAGTTTAAGTACTTCTTCACAGCCATTTGCTTTCGAAAGCGACTGTAGTTGTCAGTGAAGACAGCGTCAGAGTGACGTTTGACAGGACTGTCCTGGGAGCTGGCAATACAATTACAAAGAAAAAAATAGTGTATTATATAAGTTTAAAAGAATATAATATTAAATGAGTGAAACAAACTCTATGATGTTTATTAGATAAATACAATAGAATTTTCATTTCAGCTTTCATTTGCAGCTGTGAGTTTTACTCTGTTGAAAAGAAGCCATTGCTTCTCTTCCTAACTGTATTTTAATAATAAGGATCAAATCTGAAGGCTTGGTATTCAGACTTTCAGGGCACACCTTACACTTATTTCTTTCTCCTGCTCAACTTGCCATGGGCCATGCAGTTAGGATCCACATTCAACTACTTCTAGAGTCCCTGTTTCAGGAATTCCGCAAGATTAAATGGCTGAGTGTGGACTTCATGACTCCCTCCTGCCTGTTCTCATAGCATAGGTTACAATTTTCAATAAGATGACTTTATTTTTATTTCTATCATCTGCATAAATATATTTTAGTACAATGCCTTGGAGCAGACTGCTCTAAGTAATCTCTCAAGGGAGCAGCTCACTGTTCACATTGAAGTCAGTGAGGACAGGGCCTGCCTCTGAGGAAAGTAAGAGTGTTACATCATATCCATAGCTACAAGTGCTTGTTTTAAGGAGGTCTCAGGAGACAAAACACACTGTAAAATCCACATTCTGAGGCCTATTTTTTTATACAAGATCTAGGGAAGCCTCAGTGCATTCTACTTCAAATGTTCTATGTTCATTTATAGTGTATGAGAACTGGCACTCTATGTTATGGAAAAAAGGCAACATTAACAGAAATGCAGGACCTAATTTCCCCCTGTTTTTTAGCATTCATAAGAACAGATCATAATACTCTACTATTCTGTTCCCAAGAGTGCCCAGTAGCTGATCCCTAGGGATACGAAACAAGAGAGGTACACAGCAATCTTTCCCATCATCCTGTGACCATTAGTTCATGCAAGTCCTTATCTGAAAGTTGCATCCAGATCTCCTATCTATAGATTTCTCTCATCCTTTTTTGAATCTTTATATAATGCAGATCTCTCAAACATTGCTCTGGCAATATGTTGTGCAGTAGGAAGAAAATAATTCCCTTTTGTTTTCACCGTAAACTAATAATTTCTTAATTTCAATGAGCCTCCCCTGTCTTTTATGCAACTACTGAGTAATCAATCAGGTCATATTTACTTCTGCCATTCAGCTGCCAAGATAGCAAAACCAATATCAGATTAAAAAATTAGCAAATTTGCTTGATAACAAATACCGACAAAATTACAGTTATTACCAGTGCTATATTCACTGTCTGTTACTCTACACTTCACAGCTGTATGAGGAATAAATGGTTACATATTCACTGAGTAGCAAGTACCACTAAATTGCTACATAGGATTTTCAGCTCACACATTATTATACCAGTTTCTCTTTCATTGTCTCTAAATCACAAAAATGACAACTTAGGTATAGAAGGGTAAGAAATTGCCAATGAAGCCAGCTTCATAGGAAAAAAACTACCTAATGTAAGTGTCACCTCACCTAACTCGTTTTCTAATAAGCGAATGCAGATATCTCTTCACAGCAAGTTTAGCCAAAAGATGGCTGTAGACACTGGTGAAAATCCCATCAGCTTGCCTTGCATTTCTGAAATGGACAATAAATAAACTCTACAATACAACCTAGGTTCATATAGTTTTGATAACGTTTATTCAGTAAACATATTGCTTTCCCTGAGTTATCTATTTTTCACATTAAATTAATTTCATAAAGCAGCTTCCAGATTTTCACAATATGGTCTTTAGCCCTTCCTTAGAAGTAGATGAATTAATCATGTCAGAATGGCAATGCAGTCAACATTGCTGTATACGTTCCTTCTGCTACCAGTATTCAACCAGAGGCTGTGTTTTTTTCCGTAATTGACTCTTCCTTCCCTATTTCTCAGATTGAAAATGTGACCAATTGTTTGGCATAATTCATGTAGTGCATTAGCATTTGTATTTATGATAATAAAGAAACTCACCTATCAATAATTCTGGACAGATCAAAATAGAATTTCTCATTTTCAGGTAGCGTGTTCTGCAAAATATCTGATTCCGACTTTAATGACCCGTGGGCATGGTCAGGTTCACTGGCTCCATCAAATGGCATTCTGTTTCCCAATCTATTGGAGAAGGATACCATAAGAACAGCTAGCTGAGGACATGCAACACTTTGCTGCAGCTTACATTCTGGTTTGAGTAAAAATACATTTCTACCTGCATTAATCTGTAAGGCAAACTTAGAACTTCAAACTAAATTAAATATTAAGTGCAGTTCTGTATCTCTACATGACTTTATCCTCTCATTTTTAAATTACTTTTCCAGTTGCAAGTAAAGAAAAAGTTCACTTTTACTCTCTTAAAACGTATCACAGCAGTTGCTCTGCATAAACAGATCTAAAATTACCTCACATTTTTTGTAAACTGCTGTTTCTTATGATATATTGTATTTTATCAAGCAAAGTCTGACTGCATAGTGGTAGTTTAGTGTCACACATTGCTTCTAACTGCTCCTAAGTTCTGTGGCAGACAGCAGGCTCCCATTGCTATACTGAATGTTATGATACTGTGCAAAAATCACATGCTAAAACTATGACAGGCTATTGTCCTTGTAAGTGCCAGTAAGCATAGCTGTTAGTATTACTCATATATTTGAGGCATGTAAGACTTCCATCTTGTAACAAAAAGTAAAGTTGTTGTGTAAAATAAACCCACTCAAGTCACACCTTTTGAAAAATCAATCACTACTGTTTTGCTATACCTTCCTTTGATCTTCTTATACTTTATGTTTCTCTTACCTAAATGCAAAACGTACCTCTCTGCCATCTGGTTTATGTAACCAGAGAGCTAATAACAACCTCAACAATTCAAAATATGCAGCAGTATAAAAACTTCATGTCAGCCCATGCCGGCAGCTTCCCCTCATTTATGACTTAGGATTTTTTTAGTATGTTTTATTTACGACCTAGGAGTTTTTAATATGATCTATCTTGCTATCTGCTTTTTTGAAAAATGTATCTACTGAAGGAGATAAAGGAGCTTTCCCATAAAAGAACCAGAGACCGTGTTGATGGACACGCATCGTGTGCACCTTTCAACACACATCCTCCCCGCTATCTACATACATGGTAGATAGACCACATCAGTGGTGGAGATAGACCACATCAATGCCACCACACAATGGCAGCACTGCTGCTGGTGCCGTGGAGGATGCGACCGCGTCCCGCAGGGGCAGGTTCTGCGGGCACCAACTGGGCCGGGCCCCACACGTTTTACCGCTGCCTTAGTTTACCGCGCCGAACTGCGCCCCCGGCAGCTCCAGAACAAACCCTCCGGCGGTGAAATCCGAACCGTGCGCTGGCTGGGAGCGCATAGCTGCGGACCGGCGCTTGTCAGTGCCCCCCAACCCCACTCCCACCCCCACTCCCACCCCCACCCCGCGGCGGTGGGAGCGCGGAGCAGCGGTGGGAGCGGGGCCTTACCGCGGTAGCGCGGGGAAGGCGGCCCCGCGGGGGGGCAAGGCCCGCGCCCGCCAGCAGAGGGCGCTGAGGAGGGCGAGGGCGAGGAGGAGCGGGGAGGCGCCGCGGTGCTCCATGGCCGCCACCTGAGGGGAGGAGAGAGAGAGAGAGAAAAAGAGGGAAAGCTTGGCCGTCATTGCCCGTATGGACCGGCTTAGCCACCGGCCCGGTACCGAGAGACGCCGCCGGTGCCGGTACCCCCGCAACCGGCGAGGAAGGGGAGATGGTAATCCCGGAAGGAGGTTCCCAAACCGGCGCCGGGGGTAGCAGCACCCGGGGCTGAGCGACCTTCGCTATGCATATATTTGTTGGAAGAGGGTGGATTCAGGTTAGACGTTAGGAAGAAATTCTTCGCTGTGAGGGTGGTGAGGCACTGGCACAGGTTGCCCCGGGGAAGTTGTGGCTGCCCCCTCCCTGGCAGTGTTCAAGGCCAGGTTGGATGGGGCTTGGAGCACCCTGGGCTAATGGGAGGGGTCCCTGCCTATGCAGGGGGATTTGGAACGAGATTATCTTTAAGGTCCCTTCCAACCCAACCCATTCCGTGATTATATGATTATTTTAAAGCGGTAAAAAAAAAAGAAATATCCCTCCCCGGCTGCCCGTCGTGGTCGGACCAGCTCTCTGTAACCCGACGGCCGGGGCGCCTTCCCTGCAGGTCCCGGAGAGGAGAAGGGGAAGGAGGGAGGGAGGGAGGGAGGGAAGGACCGACGCGGACACCATCCTCATCCGCTGGGAAGTTGTCTCTACAGCGGAGGGAAAGTTACTCACGGGGCCGCTAGTTCGTCGATGGAGCAGGCTGGGCTGGCACGGATCGGATCGGACCGGACCGGAGGAGCTGCAGAGGGCCTGCGCCCTGCCCCGCTTCACGGCTGCCGGGGCGGCTGAGGCGGTGAAGGTGGATAAGGAGGAGGAAGAAGAGAAGAGAAGAGCTCCGTCCTGCCGTACGCTCTGAGCTGCCCGCCGCGCCGCCGCGTTTTATAGCGTTTACACGTTTCTGCTTCCGAAGAAGCAATCACGTTACTGGGGAGACGTCACCCTTCCCAAGGGGACGGTCGCTTTGTTCAGGACAGTCAGAGACTTATATTTAATTCATGAGCAGCCGCACACCATACCCCTCTCCCCCTCTTCCACCCACCCACCCACCCCCGCCACACCACCACCATCCTCCGACATTATTTGATTTATATTAATGAGTTAGTTTTGCGGGGAGCAGGGACCCCTCGGCAGCGTGATCCCGCTTCGTAGAGCAGGACAGGCGGCTGGCAGGGGCTGCACGCCAGACCGATACCCCCCTCCCATCCCCCGGGGCATCCGGGTGGGGAAGTGGCTGTACCCTCGAGGGACTGTCACCCCGAATGCTTCCCCTGAACCCGGTGTTGCTCCTTTCCTCACCGGTGTTTTCAGGCTAAGCCCTGACCCTATCCCCGGCAGATGCCTGTCCCTGCTGGGGTTCCCCACGGGGGACGCGCCGTCCTACACCAGCCACGGCACCTGAGCACGCAGGGGCTGCGCTGCTGCCACCTGATCTGAAAACCAAATTCTCTCTGCGGGCTTTAGCTTGATTTTAGCAGGCTGGGGGCTTGTTAAACAGTCTTTGGTTTTTCCTTTAAACTGAGAGGGTTGGTGGGAAAAGAATCAGCCCTGACATGAAGGCACCGCTTAGTGCACCCAAGCGCTATAGGGGCTTGTAACCACTCGCTATTCCGCTGATCCTAGCGCCGGCGCGCAGAGAGCTCGGCTGGAAAGCATGTTACAGCCCAGGGCGAGGAAAGAGGATCAGGTCCTCCGGCTAACGTGCCTCAAACCCAGATTTCGGGGCTGGAGTAAGTGTCACGGAACGGGAAGACCGGACAGTCTCAAGTCTTCAGTTTTCTCATCCGAATTTTCCCTACATCAGAAAGATCTTGCTGACAGCAGGGAGAGAAACACAGGGAAAGTGGGCGTGGGACCCACGGGCGGGCCGACAGGGCAGAGCTTTTTCTGCAAGCACCTCTTCAGTGTCGCAGCGTGTCATTCAGTGCCTACCCTGAAATAGCTGACAAAGAATCTGGCGGCAAGAATTTCTCCTGAAAAGGTCTTGTGTTTTGGGGTTTTGGGGCTTATTTTGGTTTGGGCTTTTTGTTTTTGTTTTTTCCCTGGTTGTGGATTGTTGGTTTGTTTGTTCCCCCTTGGTCTTTTTTGTGCCTCTAATCTTCCTATTCAGTAACTAACATTTGTACCAAATCCATACAGACAATTTCACTATTTCTTCTTAGTTCTAAGTTTCTGTTTCATGTTTCACTGGAGGTTAGGGAGGCTCAATACAGAAGACAACTGCGATGCTTAATCACATTTTCTAATCCAGTTACATAAAAATGAAATGAATTAGATTAAAAATGCCTGGGAAATTGTTTCTCGGATGACAGCTGTGACTAAAACCAGAGTTCCTGCAATGGTCTAATTTCAGGAAATTTTCCCCTTGTTACTAGATAACTAGAAGTCGAGGAAGCAATCCTGCTCTGGAATGGCGAGATGAGCATTAAGAGTCTCATATTCCCCTCATCCCTCAAAACTATCCCGGCTTGGGCGTATAGGGGTTGTGTCAGATGCAGGACCTGGGAAAGTTCAATGGGCTTCACCGCTGCAATTTAAGGAAGAGCGAGGAGGACGAGCCCGTCTCCGGGTGGTGTGAAAACGCCCTGGGAAGGCTGCGGGTCCCTTCCTCCGGGGCTGGAGAGGCAAGCGGGGGTCAGGAAGGCAGCTCTGGGGCTGGAGGGTGTGGGGACCCTGCGGCCAGCGACGGGCTCGGGGGTGCCGGAGAGCCGCGGGGTGCCCGCTTCCCGCATCTTCATCCCCCTCCCTCAAACCCTCTCCTCATCCCCGCTCCTGCCGAGGGAGCCTCTGCGGGAAAAGCCCAAACCCAGCCAGCAGCAGGAACCGGGGAAGAAAGGAGAAGTTTCCTTTCAGAGCTCCTGAGGGCTCCGCTCCCCGGGAGGCAGGAGAGACACCGACTACATCCGAGGGATACGTGAAAAACCAGAGTGTTGTCTGTTGCTAAGTGCTATATCTGGGTGGCTGCAAGCTGTGAGGAAATGCATGTGATAGGCTTCACTGCCCCAAAATATTTGAAAATCACTTGTAAATCAGTACTTTTTTACCACACCACACCGTACCATACCCGGTAATCTGGTTTGCTGTAACGTTGTTCTCCTTCTCAGAAGTAGTGCAAGTAGATTGGACAAGGGAGTAACATACGTGGGGATGGATATAATGGATGAAATGGCCTCAGAACCTCTTTAAGGGTGGTAGCCTCTGTATTTCCTCTGATGATCTGAGCAATTTTAATGAATCTAGTCCTACAATACCATCTATTTTCACTATCTATAGACAAGAAACTGAATCATAGGGACATCCAATGGTCCACCTTATTTATCCAGCAAGTCTTCACTGGAGCTTTGAATTGACCCCGGATTTCCCAAGCACTATTCAATGGCACTAACAATTGTCCCTTCATCACCCTGTTGCACCCATCATTTCCTCCTCCTCTAATCAAGATAAACTGAAGAGGAGATAGTACTCTTTAGTCCTTTCTCTTTCTCTTATTTCTCAATAGGAAATCCAAATCAGACCTTTTCAAATATTTTTTTTCCACTGATATTTACATACAGCATTATTTCCACATCATTTAGAGATGAATAAACTGACAGATGGAGAAAAGCCCCTTTTCTGTAGGAGTTCTGAGTCCTCCAAAGTCTAGGCAAATAGACCTTTTTTGGGTGATAATTTCTGCTGTCTTCTACAGATAGACTCTACACTTTCAAAAGCGTCACTTGGAAAAAAACCCCAACAAAACACTACTTGAGAATTTCTCTGGGGTAATAATTGGACATAGGCAACCCTTGGAAAGTCAATTATTTTGCAGTGACTGTTGCAGGAATACTGTTGTATGGCAGCTCCACATTCATTGAACCTTTTACTTTTGGTCTATATGTTATAAAATATCTTTTAGCACTCTTGAGTTATTTTATTTAATGTTCTATTTAACAGAAGAAAAAAACAACAGCTTATGATTATCAAATGACATGATTTGGGACTCATGGGAAATCAATTTGACAAGATTGTGTGAAGAGCAAAAGCTTATCTGAAAGTTCACTTCACTATTTGTATACAAACCTGTGTGATGTATATATAAGTCAAGTATTACCTAAAACAACAACATCATCTGGGGGGAAAGAAATTTGGGAGGTTTTAGGTTGTTAGTTAGGATTGATTACTATTTTTAGCATGTAAAACTGTGCTGAAATTGGCAGGCTAGAAAAAATTCTTAAAGGCAAATCCTTCGATGAGGGAAATCTGCTTAGTTCCAAGGAAAACCGTCCTAGTATTTACCAGATTTATCATGTAATTTTCTTTTAAAAACAGAAATCACATCAGCAATAGGGATACATTTTTACTTTGGTAAAAAAAAAAAAAAAAAAAAAAAAAAAAAAAAAAAAAAAGAAAAGAAAAAGAATAAAAGAGTTGGTTTAGGACTTGCATATTCTATCAGAAAAGGAAACTTCTACTGACTCATGAGCTCTGCCTCTTGAATTATTTGGTCTGCAACATCTCCCTTGTGCATTACAGCTCATGTTCCTGTAGATGAGTTCAGAAACTCTACCTTTGATCCCACAGCCGTGTCACATTGATCTGTGAGTTTTTAGAGCTTATAGAGCAGATTGATGGAGAACTACCATTCAGCAGCTAGCAGAACAATTTCTCCAACTTCCACAAAAGAGGTAACAGAAGAAATGTCAATAAACTGTATATGAAGAGTAAAAAATACAAAAAAGTTATAAAATAATCTGATTTTCTCTAATCCTGTAACACCACGAGTACTGTAATTAGCATAATCTCCAATTTCTGCTCTCAGCACCCTGTTGCATTACTGGGTCCCATTCTCTCATAAACATTCATACTCCTCAGAACCACCTGGTTGGAAAAAATATAGATGAGGTCACATGCTGAGACTTATCGAAGCTTCACTTTCTTTGCAGCTATCTGAATGTTTGTCAGGAGGAAAAAGGAGAAAGCCATCAATCAGTTCATTCATTTAGGTAAGCTTTATATATAAAGCACAGTCCCCATTTCATCATACTGTTAGCCTGAGTCAGTTCTGTAGACTCAGAAATGTGATGGTAAACAGAATGAAACACTGAAAAATATTTTGCAATTGAAAACTTATGACTTGTCTCCTGCAGCAGAAACATTCAGAAAGAGAGTGCTTGTATCCTCATTCCCATATTGTAAGGGGCTTATGCAGGTGGAACAGGGATGCATCCAGTTCCTCTCTCACCCTTCTTGAGCCCTTCTTTCCAGTCACAGTTGTGGAGCAGAGTCATTAATTGGAGTAGATTCTTGCAACAAGTAAATTACATTAACAACCATGCATACTAGGTACATCACTTCTACAAGGCCTTCTTGCTCCATGTAGTCTCTTTGCCTTAGGACTCTGTGGGAGTAAACAGTTCTCAGAGTCAGTTTTCAAAATCACTGGAACATTTGGATTGTGCCTGTTACTTCCAGCCACTCTTCTACCTCTTCCATAGCATGTCCTGACATATCATTAACACAGACATGCTTGATTAAAATTTCCCAATGGATATCATGATGAGCAAAAGGCATGCAGAACTGTTGACTCCAGAGGTACCCTCAAGGTTTTTTCTCCTTGTCTTTCATGCTAACTAGGAAAATTATTATTGCTTCTAGTTTAGTTCTATGTTTTCAAATCCTCTGCTCCCTCACCCCAAAGTGTAATCTCAGCTTCCCTCAAAGAATCCAAAGCAGTTTGTGATAGACATTTCGTTCTGCAGGTATATATGCTGATTGGTATGTGCTTGAACTACTGCTTCATGTTCATCTGTTTCATGATATGCATGAAACATGGCCTGTAACTGTCTGTCCAAAACCCTTCACATTCTTTTGCTTTGATGTAATGTTTTTGCCATCTCTATCTCAATATCAGACTCATGTTTTTCCATACTCATCCCCCAGGAAGATCCATAACTACACAATCTTTAGCAGCAGTTTTAATATCTGTTTTTCTTTCAAAAGCAACTACTTCACCTAATTTTTTTTTTTTTTAAATTTAGTTACCTTTAATCCAGAAAAACCACACAATAATACAAAGCTTTTCAGAAGGCAGTGTAGCTTCTGGTTTGGTCATTTCAAGTACTCTGTGCTTTTAACAATTTATCTGAAACATGTCCTATTCATACCATCTCTGCTACAATCTTCCACCTTCAACAAAAGAAGGTCTTCAAGATGCCACAGCATTCAAACTCAGCTTCTTGTTCTTTGCAACCAACCCTTTGCTTTGTGGAGTTTCAAAATTTTCTGCATGAATCAGCTTGTCTATACAAATCTGGATTTTCTGTGGGGAATCTTTGAAGAACTACTTTATTTGCCATGATATGACTGTCTAAATATCTGTCTAAATATCTATAAACAGATATAAAGAAAGATACTTAAAACCTGTGTCCCTATATTTTCCCCATGCTTTCATGGAGTATGTCACATGAAATGTATGATACGTTATGGATGCCCTTTTGCCCCCACCCTGTTCAAAAGGAATAAAAATGTAAATTACCTCCAGAACCCGTTAAGCTTACATGTTAAAATAAAAACCATAAACCAATACCACAGTAGAGCTCAAAACGTAGAAGGAAAGCCTGAAAGGAAACATGCTTGTGGTACCTTATCTTACTCTGATACACTGTGGACACTCACCTCATGGACTTTGTCTGCAAGTCCATCAGAAGATCAGGGAATCCAGTAAATTAATTATGCTAATGTTTGGAGCACACATCCAAATGCAGCCATACTGTTAGAAGTCCCTTTGCCTTCCTACCTGCTTTCCATACTGGCTGCAAAAAAAACCTCCATGAAATATCAGAGAACTTAGTCCATCTACATGTCTGTAACTTCGTGACTGGAAACTTTCATGGTTTAACATCAGTGCTGAAAGGACTGGGATACTCCTCCAGGTTTGCATAGATCTTTTTCCCTGTGTATAGTACAAGATCCTGGTTCTAGGCTGTGCATGTGGCTACATTCCATTTGTGTTCCCCAGTGAACATTGCTACTATTGCACTGTGGAAGCTTGAGAGAGCAGGCGTATCATACCAGGTTATAGAGAAACCCACGTCAGTTGGGCTGGAAGGCACATCTTAGGATGCTAATCATGCTTGGATAACTTTATCCCTTGAACTGACCTAATCGTCACAAGTTCTTTATTTACCAAGCTGAAAAAAGCAACCATCTAAAAGCTACGGCAGAAACAAGCTAAAAATGTTTCAGTCTCAAGCAATTACCACTATTGTCTTCATTGAAAAAGAGCTGAGAGAGTTTTTCTAAAAGTGGCCATGCATATAAAGGGCATAGTATAACGTGCTGTCTCTTAGCACTACTCTAAGCCTAATGTACACTATTATGGCTCTGAAAATCTATATTCACATCCAGTTTCCACAAAGAAGCCATATAGAAGCAAGTATTGACAGGTTCATTTATCATGCCTAATAAATGATGTAATTTGGGCTTAACTGTTTCTGATATTAGTTATGAAAGAACTTTTATAGTCTTTATGGGCAAGAGAGATACAGTTCCAACCTATCTTATAATTTGGTTCAATTTCACAGGTTACCAGAACAAACAATTAACTTCTACATCCTGTTTAAATGGCTTCTTGGTGAATATATCAATGGCTCCTTATCTTTCTTGTCTTACATAATCATCAAGAATGTTCCAGCAAATGCAGCACTGCAATAGATCACAGTTTATTAAGTACACATAAATAAACCCAATACTATTAGGATTCTAAGGGATTTTTGAAGTCAAAGATCATCCCAAATATAAAAGAGATTAATAGGTACAGCAACACTTTTGATAGCCATCATATGTGCTGTCATCATGTGTGTGTATTGTTATTATAGTCTACAATTCGTTTGGGGTTTTTTATTTGACAAATGAATGGAAGAACTTTCTGCAGAAACAAATGAAGCTTTCAGCACTGGTGCTACAAAAATTCAGTGAGTGCTATTATTTTAAACACTGTGTGCAAAGGGCTTGAGGGTGAAGAGAGAATAGAACACGGAGTTTCACCCTTCTCTCAGATCTTGGAATAAATAGGTCAAATAGTATAGCTATTGTTTTTGAGAGACCAGGTAGCATAAACTGAAGCTGAATTCATAGCCCTCTTGTGACCTTCGTTCCTTTATGTGCAATGCTCCGTCTAGAGATTTATGTCTCAGAAAGATCATTCTCAGCCTGTTCTGGGCGTCTGTGATTGAGCAAAGTCAAGGATCAGCCTCTCACAAGCAGCAGCAAGGGCTGCATCTCCCAACTTGACTGAGAACTGTCTGGCTAGGAAAAAAACGTAGTGATTCTCAGCTTTGTGTCTGAAGAGCTTATTAATGTTCAGTATAATCAGCTTTTACTCTTAACTACCTACTGTGTACACTACCCAGTAAAAAACAATGTGTGTACTCATAAGGTTGAATACAATTCTGATTACAGAATTTGTGCACACAAAGTAAAAGATACCCAAATAAAAGTATTTTAATAGTGAAAGAATTACAGCCACTCAGCAATGCATGTACAAATTGAAGAATCTGAAAATAAACCATAAGCAAGAATTACTAAAACAATTCCAGACTCTTTTCTACCTTTTCCTTCAGACAGCTCCAGAGGAAACTTGAACCCAAAGCAAGATCTCTCAGGATCTATCAGAATATAAAACATTTTCTCAACTCCTCATGCCGTTGGGAGGCATTAGAGATTAGAGACAACTTTTTCATAAGTCTGTGAGATATTGTCCTGCTGAGGACAATCTGTCTTCAGACAATCTTGCTTGCAAACAGGATCGCTGCAATGTTGGCCTCGACAGACAGAAGAGAAACTGGCTATCAGAAGCTACAACTATCTTTGCTGAGCTTTGCTTTCCAAATTCACCTCTAGAACAAGACCATCTCCCCCAGACTGCTGCTCAGAAGTTATCATTAACAGAGTCAATCTCTAGAAAAACTTCTCTTTAGTCTTTTTTGTTGTGTCTACTTCATAAGCACATCATAAAGAGATATGAAATGTTGTGATATTCTGCAAAAATCCTTCTTTCAAACAACAGAAGTGCTGAAACTCAAATAAAGCTGCAACTCAGTTCTTAACCTTCTCTCACATCAAAGAGTAGAAAGGAATGGCCAAGCACTGACTCACCATGACCTCCACTGTCAGTGTCTGCATAAAGACATTAGGATCACCCTTACATCCTCACAGAACATTTTATTTGCTCAAAGAGTGACTGGGCAGGTTTGATGAGCAGAGGAGTAATCTGTCTTCACTTTCAGTAAGTCACTTGTCAGATACAAATTATGCTTTTAAATTAGGCACAAAAATGATGTGGTTTATGGAATTATATTCTGATTCAGGTGATTATTAAATAAATGAGTGAGCTCACTGCAGTCAATAATAGAGCAATATAGATTAAATCACCAGTGGTCAGTCAGAGCATTTGCAGGGTTAAGAGCAAACATGTTTTACTAGATTTGTCTTCTGTAGCAAAGCCCTCAGTTTTGTGTCTAGCACACCCCAGCTGCAAATCTACCTTTAAAGAACATCAATACAGAACATTATTTCTTTCATTTGATTCACTATTCTGTTATACTGATAAATCAACAGTTAGCCTTGAAATGTTTTTTATCCCTAATGACTCCTATTTTGAATATGTTTTGAATTATTAGATTTTCGATGAATGATTTTGAATACAAGTTCATCAAGATTGTCTAAAACATTCTCAATCTGTTTTTAAATCTTTGTAATACCCAATACTGGAAGCAGTGACCTAATCATTTAATGCCTTTAAAGAAACAGGTACACTTACTTATACCTTTATGAACCTAGTAAATGCATTTAAATGTATGTGAGGGTATCTAGCCTTCATCCACAAAATTTCCTTGAGAAGGCATGCAGATGCATGTACCTAGTTATGGATTAGAAGTGACAGAATCAGGAGAAACACTTTCAAGCATCTTTCAGGAACTGTATCAGGACATTAAACACAGCCATACTTTCAGTTACTTTGCAAAGTCATGGTAAATCTGCTATTCTCTAGTTTATTTGGGGTAGTTGAAGCCTATGTTAACCTACACTGAGCTTTCTCAGTCCCAGTTTCTCTCCTCAATATTTTTAGTTTTACTGGGTGTATCTCTGCCTAGAGCAGGTTCCCTTGGCTGGTAGAAGAGATAGAAATCTGCAGGTGCTTAAATTTGGTATATCAGAGAGAGTTTGGTTTGTTTTTCAGCTAATAGTTTTCAAACATGGTTAAATGATGTGGGAACATGTTTAATGTTCCATTTCCTCTTCAGGAGTGATTCAGCACCTAGAAGCATTTAGACTTTTTTGAAAGATTTTATTTAGTGTATATACAAAGCCCCCCAAATATGCTTTTTTGAGCATGCAGGGATTTTTACAGTAGTCAGTTTTATCTTACCCAAGATGCTCATGAATTAGTGCATTGTAGAGTTATAAGAATTTTGCAAGGCAATTCAAACTTTTAATAAATGACATCTATCATTTAGTAGGGACAAAAAGGTGTCTGTATCTTTCCATTACATTTGTCCAAAGGATTAAAGAAGTAAAAGAAAAAAAACCAGTTCTTTGATGCTGGCAAACTAGTTCTAGAGAGCTTATAATACACAGCCTAATCAATTCTTCAAAGTGATTCTCTGGATAACAGTCATCTTTTCTATTACTTGGCAGAACAACAGAAGAATGGGATATAGTGAAGACCTTTATATTTTTGTCATATTTATTCACAGAGTGAGAGATGGAAATTGGTATGGAACTAAATGCAAAAGCACTAAATAGGGAAAAAATATAAACTCCTTCTGGAAAATACCTAAAGGGAATTCTTCCCTTCTACAAAAAACAATTTCAGAAGATCACCAGGATTTGCATCACAGCAACAGAACATGGGCAAAGAAAGGGTCTTCTCTTTTTCTCTTTAGTGTGCTTCAACTCAGGCTCTAGATTGATCAGTCTAGAGGCTGAAAATTCATCCTGTTTCAGTGCACAGGTAGTTGTCAGCTATTCCCCATACATGTCCGAAGGAGCGTACGTTACTGCCAGATGTAATTTGTGCTCTTGTCAAGTTGGAACAAGAGCATCCATTGTCTAGTCTGACTGTGTAGTCATTGATGTGCTGCCATAAAATAAGGTGGACTGATATTGATGCAGGTCTGCCCTGAACTCTATATGATTTTGCATTCCAGTGCCTTTCCATACTGCCTCGAGTCACAGGCACATCAGACTGTTATGTCCTAAATAAGCAAATCCAATTTCCTGCTACCTCAGTCCCATCACTCCGCATAATTTTCATGATTAAACTACTCTTGTTTAAAAGAACTCCTTGCTCTATAATAGTGCAACTGCTCATTCACAGCCATCAGCACATAGTCACTTGATTCTGCAGCTAAATAGATGAAAACATGTCTCTGATGCAGAATGTCACTGGGAAAGCAGAGAGGAAACATGGTTACTGAAATAGCTCTGTGATCCACTCCATGCCCATCAGATGGTGCCACCCTCATGAAGACACACTGGCAGAAAGCTGCCAGGAGCCAAAAGCTTCCATAGAAGTTAAAAGCAGAAACAAGACATGTGAACCAGACTTCTTTCTGGGGGTAAAATAATGAAAAAATGCATGGCCCCATCTAGCACAATGAGGCCAGAGATCCCCAGTGGAGTCACTGGTGCTCCTACAGTGTAAGGCAGAAAATCAAGCCAGTAAAGCTTCTTTTTTGCCCTATGTGCTTCAGAAAGAGATGCTGGCAGCAGTATCTCACCTGTTGACTGCTTCAGTAGTTTTCTCAAAAGTCTCTAGTCCAGTTCAGTGAAAAATACTCAGTCAATTATAGTCACTACGAATATCCCACTGAAAAAAAAAAAATCAGGTTCTTGTCCTTCTTTTTAGCACTCAAAAAGGTAAATAAATAATTCCTCACAAAGTCATACAAAAATTCCAAACACTCAACACCTTTAAAAATTCACTTTTATTAAGACACCCAAATGAAGATATAAGTATTTCACCTGAGTTTTAAAACATTTTTAAGGCTGATTTCTAGAATTCTGCTCTCTGCTTTGTGAAGTTACATCAGCACTGTTTTCCTTACACTGCTCTGGACTTGGCAGAAGTAAATTTCCAATTAGTGTTTTTTTTTCTTCATTTTTTTTTCCCCCCAGAAGCTGTACTGCATCATAGAAATCACGTAATTTTATCAGGTGCCTATAGATCAGGGATCTGGCATGTGTCATTTCACCTCTAAGAGGATATTTCCGGTAAATGGAGTTTACAGTTTATACTTAAGAATGGACGTCAAGATGACTCAAAAACTTCATGGTAAATTGCAAGTGAACTTTAAAAATTGGATTTGGCAAAGATAGTGCATGTTTGGTGTGTTACAGTATGATAATCAGTAGCTGTCTGAAGACGTAATCAGCAGTTTTTCAGTACGAAAAGGTCAAGGACTACAGCACAAACCACTTCTGTAAATATGTTGGAACATTGCTATTGTCAGCTAGAGAGCTGTCAAGTTTTGTCTTCTCTGTGCAATAAGAACTAAAGCAATTGGTTTGGTGACAAGGACAATAATAAAATAGTGTTTCTCATTACAATGAGGGGAAGTAGCTCCACTCACTTCAGCACAAGATGTCAAGATATCTGGAAGTTCCTCAAGGGTCAGCCTATCACTCCGCATGTGATCCTGGGGACACCTTTTAGTCAATGCTTCTCACTGAAAGTGTGTTAAATGCAAGATTATTGTAACGCTTAGGTAATCACTTGTGAGTGCTTTGAAATCTTGTAATCTGCAGTAAAATATATTTAGTAATTCATATCTTCTTCCCAGTATTTTAAATTGTAATAAAAGGCTAGAAATGACCACTGCAGTGAGCAAGTATAATCTTTTGCAGATCAAACACTCAATGATTCTTGAATCCTGCAGTTCAGTGTGAGGGTTGATCCTGTGCAATGTGCTTTGGTCCTGATGCAATAGAAGGTGCATGAGTCCATTTAAGCATGAACCTTACAGTGATTGCCTGTGTGCTTAAAGCAAGTATTTGGTCAAACATTTTGTGTATTGAAGTCCAAGTACTTGGAAGGCAGTGGATTTAAAAGTCTGTAACATGTATTATTTGTGAGAGACATCCTCACTTTTAAGCCTTGGAAGATGTCCTCCCATGGCAAATTCTGATGCTGATCTCATATAGTGTCTTCAGTTATGGACCATCTCCCCACAGGAGCAGAAAGACAAAGTTCTCATTTACACTTCCAACTATATCAGTTTGTATAATTAAAGATGATACACTTCCCTTTAAAATATCTTTTATAGACATGAGCTCAAGATTATAACATCTAATTTCATTTCACATTTTGAAGCTTCCAGACTGCTTGAAAAACATTAATTCAGACATTGATGAAACCAATAGTTAGGTTCTGACAGACATAGTGGTTATGAACCATGTTATCTGTGTTTTAGTCTCCCTAATCTGGGGGTCATAAAAAAAATGGTTTGATATCTGGTGCAGATTTCAGGAAGTAAAAATTACAGTACATTTAAGCTTCCCTTTCTACATTGCTTACTAAATACACTGTAATGCAAGTAATAATATGCTATTGAAAGTTCTAATGTAATGTAATGTGTATTTACAATGCAGGAGTAAAAATTTACTCATCAAAAGCAATTTCACTTTCAAGGAACATGGAGTCTTGGCCAGCTGGGTACACACTGTAAGCCAAGTTGGGTCTTCAAACAGTCTGCCACACTCAATAGGCAAAGGAAGCAGGCTTGAATTCTGCTGTTTGCAGGGACATTAGAATAGGTGGCATCACTTATTCTAGAACTAGAACTGCAAACACAATTGTGCATGCAATGAAGTTCACCAGACCCAATAAGGTTCTAAATGAAAAAAAGAAATATTATTAATGAATGAAATAAAACAACTTTCCTTCTCCAGAGGACTATTGTTTTAAGTCCATAGCCTATAACCAGCCAAAGGCAGTTTTGCAGTCTTATTAGCAATCTTCAGTGTGCTAGAATCCGTGGTATCTGCAGTGAAACACTCTGTAAACTTTGTAAAAGGTTGTTCTAGCAATGACATATGTGCCTCCAGAAGCGATAATGTTGCACACTAAAATAAAACAATGAAAGCCACTCAGTAAATACATGCAAATTAATTTGCCTTTGAAATAAGGAAGACTTGTGGTTTACAGTAAGCAACACCTGTATGTTCAATGTTTGTAGAAATATTTGCAAATAGAGTGATACTGGGACTGAAAGATTGCAGTTCAGAGACAAACACCCATGCTTCCTGCGGGATGCTGAGACTGGCAAAGGCATGCATGCTGCCAGCTTCCAAGCGCCTGGCAAGTAAGATGCTGATAATTTCATCTGCTCTAAAAACCTGCTGAATATTTGTCCCTGCCACAAGACAGATGAGTTCTTATTCTTTCTATAGAAGCACAGGACCAGACCTCTCAGCATCAGGAGTCTGGCAGCTGATAGTTGCCCAGACCTTTTAGGAACAACAGTCTCATTTGCAAGTGAGGAATAGAATTGCACCCCTACTTGTGCAAGTTCTTTACCCTTATTTGAACATGAAATATTTAGCAGAAATCTGATAAAATAAGGCTTAAATCAGGCCCCATTTGTCTGTGCTATCATTTCCAAATCCTGGACTTCTTTCACATCAGTGCAATGAGTCTCTACTAAGCCAGGAGTTACCTTGACATGATACTTATATTACAGCCAGGAATATATGTTAACCCCGACTAAATATTCCATCTTTATCTTCATACAAAAGCTAATTATACAATCCCAGTATTCATCAATAGGTCTCTTTAGTGAAAGACAAGATTTCAGTGAATAATCTGCCAGGAAGTATTAAACATTGGTACAATTTGAGAAATACATTTTGAAACAAGGAAATGAGTAATCCCATAGCAAAACAGGAAACTTAATTAAAAAAATACTTGCCATTAACCATTCTTATCTTGATAACTAGAAGTAGGAAAATGGAACATGAAGAGTTCTGCACCCATGCAGCATTACTGGGTATTAAAACGTGACTACTTGTTCTGCTGGCTGCAGACAGAAGCGTTTTTATAGCTGTTACCCTGCATTTAGTATGCTTTTCAGAACTTCTCTCTGCATGAATCTTCATATATTTTAACATTTTCCCCACACTGTGGGGAATTTTATACAAGCAACCCTAACATGGAGGCTTTTAAGATCCTCTACAGTCTACAGAACAGGATGACTCTGACCTCAAACAGAACTGTGACATGAAATCCTCCACTAGGTCTTCATTTAATGTTCCTGAGACAGAACTGTTCTATAGTTTAAAAAGAAGGTGGGTAATGGGAGGTGTTCTCTGAAAATTTAATATACTTGGGAAAATGTATAAAAAAAAAACTATCTGGGTTTTCTTTTAAAAAAAACCTAAACAAAATAGTGAAATTTGTATAAATGTGTATATCTGTAATTCCTAACATGACTTGTTTCTTCAAGAAATGGTCTATTTTTTATGTGGCAGCGTTTTCTTTCCTCTAAAGCAAAGATGCAGTGTTTACAATTAAGGATACAACACTATACACACGCAAGCATAAGGCAGAGCAGTAAATGAGAGCCAGCAGTGCAAGGACAAACGGTCCCTTGGACAGTGGGGTTTTGTGCTCTAAGAAACCACCACTCCCCCCCTCTAGGCAATGTATGTCCCCTCCTCAGCGTCAGCCTGAGACTTCTCAGAGATGTTAATCACGCACTGAAAATTGTTGACAATAGTCCCTCCCCAGAAGCACACGTGTTTGCAGCAAGGACCTAGCTCAAGAGTCAGGGAAGGCTTTTATGATGGTTTCGTAGGCGGGAGGGGGTGTTTGTGTCGAGTGGCAGATGCGGAGGCTGTTGTTGGACCAGTGGAATTCGGGTCGACTCAAGCTGTTGGTGGTGCTTGCCGCAAGGGTTGTGGTGGTGTTTGTGGGAGTGAGGGTAATCAGCTGACTGTTTGTCTCCACCGGGAGGGGAGGACACTGCAGGAAAGGGTGGAAGGTAGATGCACGGAAGCTTGACTTTCTGGGGAAAGAGTTGGCTTGCTCCAAGGAGGCTTGCCTCTGGAAGGTGAGGCTGGCCAGGCTGAGGTTGCTCCTACGTTCACAACTGCTGTTGCGGTAAAATCCAGTCCTGCTGGCAGTGTGGCCATGGGATGGGGGTCTGGACCGGCGGGTGAAGGATGAGGAACTCCCCTGGGTAATGTGGGCGCTAGCTCTGCGACGGGACAAGCAAGTGAACAACGCCCAGATGATCCCTCCAATCACCAGTCCGACCACCATGGACACTGTGAAGGCTATTGTTATCTGCTCTGAAATATAGCAAAAATACACAGCAAAGTTATTTCCTTAACTCAGAGGAATTTTCTTATCAGAAATGGAAGATGGAAGCCCCTTTAAAAGATGAGCACACCCTAAGATCTTTGTATGTAATACGTGAACATTACAACACAAACATAGCAGTTCAGCTTTCTCTCAGTCTCATGGTGTTTTTTCTTTAATTTGCATAATTCATTGCCAGCCAGCAAATAGCTTGCATTCAATACCAGTTTCTGTACCAATGCAAGGGAATTTTTAGTCTCTCCTAGAATCAGCCCCTCACCAGCCCCAAGGTGTGTTACAAAATTGCCAAGCGTTTGCTTCTGTAGGCAATGTGAGGTGTGGATTTATGGATTTTGTCATTCTATTTGTAGACATTTATATTCAATGTGTGCGCACTCACAAACTCACCTATTGCAACAGTGATATAGTTTCTGCCATGTTTTTAATGGTGTAAGCCTTGTATTTATTGTGACATGAGAACAGAGCCTAGCCTTTTACTGCTGAGTAACAGATAATTTAAATCCTCATAGTAATTAATGAAAATTACTACATCCTAAATAATTATGGTCAGAGATAACCATTAGCATTACCATCAGCAGCCTTCTGGCAATTCACCATGATTCTTCCATTTATGAAGCATCTACAGAGAAACAGCAGGCTTTATGCCACTTTTGGTCAGGAGTAGTCTGTTATACTATTTTAAAGGATTTAGTACACTCTGTACTAAAGTTCCTACTCATATTGCCAAAGGTAAGAAGGGAGAGCCAGGGTTCATTCACCTCCAGGTGAGTAAATCCCAGGGGTTGTCCTAAAGAAATCACCTCTCAAGCTCTAAAGCTGCAGTATGAGTACCCCTGCTGCTGTCCCTACCTAGCTTTGGGAAAGTGGAGCAAGAAATAATCCTTTTTTGGGGCTGATTTCTTTTGCATCTCAGCTGGAATGCTAGTTAGGTTATACTTGGAGACTGCCAAGGGATTCCTCAGGGCTCTGTGCTACCACTTGTTATCTCTGCTCCTCTTTGGGCTCAGCTCCAACAAGGAGGAGGCAAAGAGGATCTCTGTGAGGTTTGAGTGTAAGCAGAAGTATAGCAAGCCCCACAGGTAAACCTGGCTCTGGGGTTGCCATGCACTATGGTGAGGATTTGTCCCTGCATCCCTCTAGCCATAATTTTCACCACCTACACAATCAAATCAGTATTTCACACTGTTTAAAGCAGATGAGGGAATTGACAAAAGTATCGAGTGCAGCTCTTCAGTCCTTCCCATGTGGTGTTCCCCTGTGCTGGAGGTAGAGCACAAGCAATTATCCCTTTGGATGCTGTCTTCATTTTCTTTATCTACTTTGATTCTTTTATTTTTCTGCCTCTACATATGAATGTAAAAACAGAGGGTTAAATTATTTCCTTGGGCAACTCAGCTGAGTTTACACTGACTATTGCAGTTGCTGTATAGTAGCTCAAATGCTCTCATTTCCATTTGAACCTACAGTTAATCCTTTGGTTCTTCTTATAGAAATATCACTAGACTTATTGGTTACAGACACTTTATTCTTTCTATTGCCGTACTCTCTCTGACTTCATTGGGAACTGTTGGCCACTCCCTGCAGAGGATGAATTTCACTGAAATGTAATTCAGTTCTAAAAACTTAGGCTGAAGAATTGTAAATCCATGCCCATTGATTTTCTCTTTAGAATGTCCGGTGGTGACAGCCATGAGGTACATTGGAGAAAATACTGCCAAACAGAGAAAAAGATAAAAAGTAGAGTGAGATTTGCTGCACCCGGATTTTTAGGGGAACAGTGACTTTCACACCATATCTTTTCTCTTCCTTGAAATGGGCAGTGCCAGGGCAGAACTGGCCTTTCAGAAGAGTCAGAGCAGTACTGGCCTGAAGTGTATCTCAAGGAGTCATTATAGTATCTTATAGTTTTCTGAGGGTTGTGGATGTTTTTCAGTCTTCTGATTTTACGGAAAGAAATGCTAAAATACTGGGGATAAGGTATGGATGCTGTCAATAACAATACTTCCCCAGATGCTGGTCTTCTAAACACCTTTTGATCTGTATGTTTCTCAGGCTGCTCACACTGTCTGCTTTATTTGAGTATGCCATAGCCAAAAGGATTTGCTGCCCCATCTCAGTGAATTTTCTCCACTCTCACCTCTAACACTAGCTGAGGTGAAAGGAAGGTTTTTTTCAACCATTAAGGACAGACTTTGATGTATAAAGCCAAAAAGGAAGCAGAGCAACTGAATATCTTAGCAACATTACCCTTCTTATCTATGGTGTGTCCATGCAGAAAGGCTCAGAACACACAGTAAAACTCATGACTTCTGTGTGTTACACATGGATCTGAACACCAAGCCAGAACATGTCTGTCAGCCCCAAATCTGTCCAGATAAGATCATTACTTCTGCAGTCTGTTTGTTACCTCCTCTCTCATTTCTATAAGCAGTGCTAAGTAAATGCAGTGCTAGAGGTCTGTACAGGAGGTTATTTCCTCTGATATGCAAAGGTCTTCCTTTGTCACTTCAGCTTTCTTGAAGGCCTTCATAACTTTCCATGAACTGTATAGATGAAGTGTTGAAGTGTATCCTACCAAATTATAGCCTATAGCAAGTCTTAAACACTCTATGAAACACACACAGGAGAAATATGGACACCATTAGGCAGAAACTTTATCACCTGTCTGACAAGGTGCTTTTCCTACTTATGGCCCTGGAAGAGCTTCTTCCCATCTAGCCTGGACATCAGTAGCAAGGCCAGCCAAAGGGCGCTGATAATAATCTTTAAATCTTTTGATAGGTGGACTACAGTCTTCTTCTTCTCTCTTCCACTGGGGTATACCACATAAAAAATTAGCAACACAGTCCCTGCCTAGACTTGCAGTCCCTGGATCAACCAACATCTTCATAAAACAGATTTGCTTTCTGTGCTTTCTGTGATGCACGTTCCCGCCTCTGTCATGGAATTTAGCTGGATCCTTGCAGACACAGTCAGGTTAATCTCTTAGATCCATGAAGGTTGGATTTTCCTTTCATGTATATGGGCCAAGTCAGATAACAAGGCACCCTTTTGAATTCAGAACACTTTTTCATTGAGAAATGCAAGATCCAAGGCAGGACAGAGGAAAAGGGAAACAAATACTGAATGCAAAGGAAAGAGAAATGAAAAAGCATGTTGTAGTTAGGGTGTGCACACATGGCTTGATTTTGACCTCCTTTTTTTGCCAATTTTAGGTAATAAAGCTAATAAGGAGCCAGATGCCAGTCCAAGCATATGTTCTACTAATGGTATTCCTAAACAAAAGGAGGCAGAACATACCCATTGGGTGAGATAATACATACATATTTGATTTGATTTCTAGTGGGTGATTTTCAAATGTTACAAATTTTTCTGAGTGTTTTATTTATTTCTTATTGCTTTATTAAATAACAATTAAGTAGTTTCATCTTAAAGCTATTAAAATTGGTAAAGTAGACTGTCAGCCAAGAATGCTCTTGTTCAGCATTTGGACTCAGCTTGCTATAGAGATCTTTTGCTCCTATTATGTTACAGCAAGATTCTGTTCATGTACTTCAGCAACTGAAAGTAAACTTCCTATTTCTCTTTTCTTTCACCTACCTAAAACTTCACTCCTGATATACAAACTTTATTCCATGTTGGCTTCAGCAAGCTTATATGCAGTACACAAGCTTATTTGTCTCAGCTGTGTTAGCTGCTGAGAAGCACCAGAAAAGTATAATGAGAAGTATCAGAAGATGCAGTGGAAAGGAGCTATTTTTATAATTTCAAGCAAAATTCTAGAATTCTAAATTTATTCCCGTTTTAATTATTTCCTTCTAACATTTTTTAAACTCTCTTTCCTTTATGTCATATGCCAGTGACTCAAAACTTTTCTAAGCTTTCCTCCCCATACATGCACACACACTTGCACACATGCCCATTGCCTTGCCTAAGATGAAAGCCTTGACAGCTGGTAGTGAGTCTGGTCTTGGACGTGGAGAAATCCATCTCAGCCTATCACTCTATGTATTTTTTCCCCCAAATGAAAGCTCAGTATAAAAACTCATGCAAACCATCATGAGACTTCATAGCTGAACTGAACATCAGCTAGTGTATTAAATCATGATTTGCACTTCCAAATGACAAACATAGTAGCCAGACTAGTAGGCATGGTTCAAAGGCTGTTTTACAGAAGTTTCACTGACTCAAGTTTCAGATGAGGTGCAGGTGAGCCATCAAGTGGATGTTCATAACTAAGTCTCGTTTATGCAAAGCCAGACAGGAGAAGCCAATGTCCACTAGAGTTTCAACAAACTCATAGCACCTTCCTACAGTTGTAGCAAATATAATCTCTAATCTGGATCTCTAATCTGGACAGGCTGCATCTCCTCACGTTTCCCAGGCAGAAAATTTGGAAAATAAGAATATCCTGGGCCCAGAAAGCCATTGCTTTTTCCCACCACGGAAGGTTTGAAGTGGTCTGAATTACTTGAAACTTTATGCCAGTTCTGCCAACCCCTGGAAAAATTAGTTTAAAGGTGGGGATGATATCAGTAGCCAACTCCTGGGCTGCTGTTGTCATGCTGAGTTTAAAAAAGAAATTTCTTTGTGTCTGATAAGTGTTGACATCACTATCTCCCCAATCTTTGTCACTAATTTGCTAATTGTATTAGCAAAACAGCTTCTGATTAGTCATTTGTAGGCAGTCCATGATTCAGTTGGGTGGGTGAATCAGTTGCTGTGTAATATCAACCATCTGTGGCCGTAGTCATGGGAAAAGTTCAAGAAAGGTCACACAAGACTCTTGTGGAAAGAGTGAGAGTGATGGGTTACAGCACAAGGTAGCTCAGGTAGTTGCAACCTTAGGAAAACAAACAGCAAAAGATGGTGGCACCTTGAAAATGCTAGAATCTGTGTGAAAAAAAAAAGGGGGGGGGGTTTAAATTAAAAAGAAAAGCAAACTGTGCAGGACATAAGAACTAATAAAACTAGTAAGACAGTGAGGTTCTCAGAAGTGTCAGTTCTCTGCCTTCAAACACTCTTGCTACAGGAATTTTTTATTTGGCTTGTGCAGTAACAGAGGATAATTTGCTTACTTCAACTAATAATGAAATATCTAGTTTTATGTTCACTGCAGATAAAATAAATGATTTTGTCCTGGCAGGAGTGTTAGACTTGATGATCGCTCAAGGTCCCTCCCAATCTCTAACATTCTGTGATTCTGTGGTTTAAAAGAGAGCAAAGGTAATTTAAAAATAAGTTTCAAGCTGTGAGGAAAGGTAAGAAGTAGAATACACAGCTCAGGTAGGTGGTCCATCTATCCCTGTTAAAGATTTTAAAAACCAGTATCAGTCAAAAGTTGTTGTAATACAGTTAATCCTGTATTGAAAACTAAGTTAGAACAGATGACAGCTCAATGTCCATACTGATTTTATTTTGTACAGTTTCAAAGACTTCCTTCAATCAAATAAGAAAATAGTCTCTGGAAGAATCTAAAAAATTATGAAGTAAATGACAAGCTAAAAAGAAATGCAGTCTGTACCCTCGGGTTAATCCTTCATTTGGAATGTAGAGGGGATAGCTCTGTATTAAGAGGGCTAACTTTACAAATGAGTCACCTACCTAGGAACAAGATTGCCCTCTGCTGGAAATTTATGCTGAAAATATAAGCAAATTCATAAAGCACCTTAATTCTAATAAAATACGGTGTCATAAAAAGCTAAGAAAAAATATCCCAGTGAAAGATTACAGAGAAATTATTAGTACCTCAAGAGACAGAAAAACTCAGTTATATAAGCACCTAGGATTATCATTTTTCAAAAGCTTTGAAAGTAAGGTAGATTGAGGCACAGCAAAAGTGTTCAGAGGCTTAGCGTAACGAAGCCTGTAAAGGTTGATGGGTTTGTACAATTATTTGTAGGAGAGTGAAGCTAACTTTTTTCTCACCATCCACAGTGATGTCCAGAATGATCTCCACGCATCACAGTACAATTGCTTTGTTTTATAATACCATAATTCATTGTGATAAAAAGCCAGAAGAATGGGATATGCCATCTAAATATCCCATAAACCAACTCAGAGTTAATCATGTTTCTCCTTGATATTACTGGCAGTTGATTTTTACTGGAATGATAAATAAAGAATAATTGTATTAATCAAAAGGAAACATCTAAGATAGAGATGTCAGCATGTTTAATGCCTTTGGCATAACTGTAAAAAACAAAGCAAAGATTCCTTTATGCAGACAGAGATAGGAACTTTGTTACCATGTGGTTTCATTATGATTCGTTATGCATTATGAAGACAGTAATACAATTTTGATCTTTTCAGCATGTGCAGCAAACAATCCTCTGGCAAGGCAATCTTCCCAGCCTCTCAAAACCAGAGCATAGGCCTAAGCCACACAGCTTCTGCATGAACCTAAATCAAACAGTAAATGACAATTCACATCAGTGCAATAGAGATTTATTGTTATTATTTGGTTTATAAGATTCTTTTACTGAGTCCTGGATAAAATAATTTCCTATATGAACAGAGCATGAGTGACTAGAATGAAATCTTAAAATTAAGGATTTCTTAAGAATTATAAAATTAAGGAGGAAATACCAAAGTAAGTATGCTACATATAAGACAAATCACAAGATTTTCATGGAAGACAGAATCACAGGATCATTCTGGTTGGGAAAGACCTTTATGCTCATTGAGTCCAACCGTTAATCTAACTCTACTAAGTACACCACTAAATAACATTCCTAACCACCACATCTATACATGTCTTAAATACCTTCAGGTATGGCTGGAGGGTAAGGAGTATGCTGAAGTCATCCTAAATCACATCCTAAGCAGCAACAATGCTGCTGTCTGTGGTCTGAAAAGAGCCTGTGTGACCCAGACAGCTTTAGGTGAAGCTCGTCCTTACATTGAGAACCCACAAAAGGCCAAGAAGTATTTACAATGAGAGTGCAAGTTTTATTGGTATGGGAAGCAGAATATTTTAAGGAAGAAAACTTAGTGTGATAAGGTAAACTCTGAGTGCCTTAAAATACTAGGTATACTTGAAATAAAAAACACATTTCACCTTGCCCAGTACATCCTACAAACTGTTGTTCTCAATGCAGTGTTTTGCAGAAGCGCTGCAACCTCTGAAAATTCGCTTTTGGGTCTCAGGAATTTCTTTCTGACACCAGAGAAGCAGGACCTTTTTTCTGTTCCTTGCTCTTAGCTGTGTAATCTTTCACCCTCTCCCTTCACTACCTGCTCAGCTGCTTCCCAGGAGAGGAGCAATCTTCCTTTCCCAGTTCTATCCCTCTTAGTCTCCATTTTAAATGTACATCATTTATTGACACAAACAAAATTAATAAATCAGGTATGTACAACATAATGCACTGGCAGGAGCTGAAGGAATCTACTAGGGCCCAAACCAATAAGGTTTAAGTCTCTTCTCACTCAGAAATGTATTGCCTTTGAAATACTACCAGAGAGTATTCTGCTGACAGGTCTAACATGCATTGCTTGTTCAAAAATAGGCAGAAATGAAAACAGTATTTAGTATTCTATTTATAGCCTTATTATTTTCAGTGCTTGCTAAAACTAGGACCTTCTTCAGGTGAAAATCAGAAATTTATAAGTTGAAGAATGGAAGGAAGAGGAGCTGTGTATGAACTTTGCTGAATACTGATAAAAGTATCCAATAAACAAGTACCCAAGGAGCAGGAAGAGGGATCTGTACTTAAATCAGTTTCCTATTTTTTCACTGCAGTAATACCTGAGCTACACGTAGCAAAAACTCCTGCTACATTTGTCTTCCTTGGGAAACAGGTGTAAGAGTGAACATTTTGAGACTCATAGAATCATGGAATGGTTTGGGTTGGAAGGGACCTAAGAGATCATCCAGTTTCAACCCCCTGTCATGGGTAGAGACCCCTCCCACTAGACCAGGTTGGTCACATCCCCATCCAACCTGGCCTTGAACACTTCCAGGGAGGGGGCAGCCACAGCTTCCCTGGGGAACCTGTGCCAGTGTCTCACCGCCCTCAACAGTAAAGAATTTCCTCCTAATGTCTATTCTAAATTTATCCTCTTCTTGTTACTTTGTGATTTTCTTTTGTGCTTGTGGACATCTCATTCTATCTTAGACTGACCTGTTAAAGGTCCTACAAGAAGAGCTGAGGAAGAATCATTTTACTCACAATATACCGAATAAATAATCTCAGTGTGAATCCTGCTAGGCTCTAGCAGTTGATCATGCAGCTTTTGGGATTTTCCTGGGGAGGTAGCACAGCACTTAGGTCCTTTTATTATGTGATTGCTGATGCCAACAGGTTCACATGCCAATGCATTCACTAGTGTAGTTCTTGAAAGAAGAAATATACTTCATTTCCTAAAGCTAACATTTCTGGTTTCAGTGGATCTGTAAAGCATGATGCTTTGGGCATTTCATGTGACAGCAAGAAGTGCCACATGCCAATTCAGTACAGTAGATGTAATTGCCAAAATGTGTATGCACTGTGTGTTAGATTAATATTTAAATAATACTCTGAAGATTTTTTTTTGCCTCTTCCTTCTACTACTTTAGCTATGTCTCCTTCCTGTCAAAGGTGATTAAGCATTTGATAAATCAATGGCTGTATGGAGGTGCAGGGAAAGGAGAGACACTGTAATTAGAAAGCAACAAAACACAGCCTGAGGATGACAGACTCACTTTTAAAAGAATAATTCATACACAAGGAAGAAATGGTGCTCTGAATAGACAGCTTGCAAGGATAAGACTGATCTCTTATCTTCATGACATAGTCAGCTGCTTTCATCCAACTTCATGTATACTCTTAGCTTGCCAGAATAAGAGCTAAGAAAAAAAATAGGTAACTAACTAAAATCTACTTTTATCTCTTTGACAGACCTGCACATAAGATAGTTCAATGAATTTACATACTAGCTTCCTAAATGCAAGGTCTTATTATTGATATCCTGTTTGCTTCTGTAATGGAAGTGATAACTTTCATGTGCTTGTCAAATTTTTTACTTAGCTGATAGCAAAATAAGCATAATCATATTAAATCTGGCATATCTTGGTTATTCTGACCCTTGAGAAGAGAGTATATGATTAATTAGCATTTTAATATGATAATTTAAAAATTATCCTTTTTTAATGACTAAAAAGACATTTTTATGTTGGGTGTATACAAATCAATAGAAGTTTAGTAGCTGATACAAAATGGTATCTCCAAAAGTTACCTGTAAAATAAACAACATAAGGTTAAGACACAATTCTATCTCTGTTCTGAAGAAATCAGCATGGAAAAAGTATGTTTAGAAGTGACCTGTGACCTTGACTCCTGCCCCCAGTGAAACAGAGGAAGTGCTTTGGTCCTACAATAGTATGGCACTACCATAAGTAGAAGTTGCAGCACAGCATCTCTTGCCTAGCTCTTCAGGCTCTCTGTAGCAATACTGGAAGGACAATGACACCCAAAGACACAGCTGCTCCAGCAAGCAGTGCTGTCACATGCATAAGAAATGCAACTGAGAAGCTGCGTACAAATCAGCCCTTCTCAAACACAGCTGAGGGGAATAGAGATACATCATATCCTGAACCTGAGGGGGAAGATGGACAGTGCCTCCCTTTTCAATTCCATCAAAAGTCATAGGTTTATTTTTCATGTATAATAAGAATATTTTGGGAGGACTTCCTAGGAGGAGCCAGGGACCCTGAGTGTTTCAGAGGAATGAGATTCACTGCTGTTGTCTCTGAAATACTGACATTCAAACAAAGTTGCTGTCATTGCTGATGCCTCATGACCACATGCTTTGATCTTAATTTAAACCCACAACCTTGTTGCCGTTCCTCTCAGTATTAACACTGTTCATATGAAAGCTGTGTCCCGTTTGAGTCACTAGCCCAGGCTGCTCTTCTGCTGCCTTGTGATACATCCCAAGTTAGCTCACACTGTGGTCAGGGGAGCTGGAAATGGAAAGATCTTTTGGTGACCTTGATCTGGTAGATAGGACCACATCCTTCTCTCTTGTGGAGATCTTACGAGGTTCAAACTGAGAAAAGGTGATATGTGTGAGCCTCCCTTGCCTCAGCCATCCTCTAGCTGAGGACCTCTACCATGGTCATTATGAAAATACAAGGAATACTTAAATTAGCTTCTGACCACTTGAGAAGTGATTTAGTTATGAGATACTTGCTACATCTTTGTCAGAGGATTTTCATATGGATCAGTGGCTCATCTGAAGGGTGTTGGGGTGGGGAAGAGATTGTCGTGAATGAGTCCAATTTCTGTTGCTCCAGAAGCCATGCAGCAAAATTTACTCTGATGATGCTGGGCCTGCGGTGATTTACAACCCTGAAGTTCTCTCCAAACAATGTAAAGAACAAAACAAAACAAAACAAAACAAAGCATGTATTGAACATTTCATAAGTGAGGCTGAGTTTTCCTGGTGTTGCTGCTATTTATTTCTGTTTGTGTACTGTTCTCCATCTCTGCCTGAGGTCCCACTGAGGGGCATTTTGTGACAGACAAAGTCCGAAAAACTCCACTGAGCTGCACAGTCCTGATTTCTGCACATTCATCATGCAGATAGATTGCAATTATTCTTCATCAATATGAAAAGTATTCAAGTGAAAACTTTGTTTAAGTAATCTGGAAATACAGCTTCACTGTTAGATTTGCAGCATCTTGTAACATATCACTGAGGAGTAGGACAGAGAACTTACGGATACACTAGATTTAAGACTGATAATAAGAAGGGAAGCATTTCAAGGATGTAGTGTTACTGTAAGGATCTCATCTTCTTTCACAGTATTTTACCATATTTTATATCTGCATTGTACATCTGCTCCTCAGATAAATGTACTTGAAAAAAACAGCAGTGTGTTTACAGGAAACATTTGCCAAACCAGAGTCGACTTTCTGTCTGATTCTGTGTCACATTTTACTTATCATCTTTCTTTCACAATCCTACAGAGAATCACAAGGAAGTTTCATCTGTTTTTCAAAAATGAACCTGAAATTTGGAGGAAAGATCTTATCATTCATGTCTTATTTTCTAGGCACTAAACTAAAAATCTGCCTTAGAGTATGCTTATTTCCACAAATGTCTTTTGTGGGATGTAGCCTACTCTAAGTTCTAGGTGACCACAAGAAAATAAAACAATTCTAGTTTCTCAAGGAAGGATCAATGTCTTTTAATCCATGTTAGGATACCTACTCCAGGAGTAAGAATGCACTTTGAAGTTGATGAAAAAAATTGTGCATTGTTGGCAGGTTTCTTTTAGGAGGCGAGGGAGGAGGCTGCATGTCACCATTACCTTCACTCTACATAGCTACAGAGCCACTAAGCCAGGCATGTTTGCAGGTGAGTTAGTCCATAGAACTGGGCAAATCTGCAACTCTGAGGACATGGTCTGTCCATACCAGACTGTCAAAAAGGAGTGCATCATACTCTACTTCTTTCTGCACTATAACTTATGTTGATCAGTCACACCATTTACATGACCAGAAATTTCTAGTGCAGGCAGTTCCACACATATTTTAAAGGAATAAAACTCTTATTACTCTATTTGATCATTATTTTCTGGGCTAAGAAGCAGGGAAAGTTCTCCAAGGCTATATATTTTCTACCAGTTTTCCTAGACATTACATGCTATGCATTTTGAGAGCTTTCTGATTGAACTAGGAACTGCATTCCTCCTTCTGTTCATTATTTTATGTATTTCACTACTTTTATATTGGATTTTCCAAATTGACCTGCCACCGATATAGACTAAAACCAAACAAGGGGCATTTGCATTACATATTAATCAAAACAAGTTATTTTTCTACAATTAGTAGATAGACTTGGCTGTGAAATGAGAATGAAAGACAAGTTGCTCTTTGTTGTTAGAGATCTTAAGGCTATGTCTGTGGAAATATAGCTTTGGAGATGTACAACTTTTGAGTTTTTTTAAGACTCCAGCATCAATAAATAAGGAACAAAATATTAGTCAGAAGATGGAATGTTAGGTACACCATAAAGAACCACCAGGGTTCTAGAAAATCTATAATAACAAACTTGGAAGCATGAGACATTTATTTTACTAGAAAAGATAGGTGGGGAGCTGGAAGGAGTTTTTGTTCTCATATGATTCATTTTCATTTTAACTCAATCATGATATGGACGGAAGTCTGCTCAATTATTTGAGTCCTTTAATATAGAATCATAGAATCGGCTGGGTTGGAAGGGACCTCAGAGATCATCAAGTCCAACCCTTAATCCACTACCACTGTGGTTACCAGACCATGGCACTGAGTGCCACATCCAGTCTCTTTTTAAATATCTCCAGGGACGGAGAATCCACTACTTCCCTGGGCAGCCCATTCCAATGTCTGATCACTCCGTAAAGAAATTCTTTCTAATATCCAACCTAAACCTCCCCTGGCACAACTTGAGACCATGCCCTCTTGTCTTGTTGAAAGTTGCCTGGAAAAAGAGACCAACCCCCCCCCTGGCTCCAGCCTCCTTTCAGGGAGTTGTAGAGAGCGATGAGGTCTCCCCTGAGCCTCCTCTTCTCCAGGCTGAACACCCCCAGCTCCCTCAGCCTCTCCTCACAGGACTTGTGCTGGAGTCCCTTCACCAGCCTGGTTGCCCTCCTTTGGACCTGCTCCAGGACCTCAATCTCCTTCCTGAACTGAGGGGCCCAGAACTGGACACAGGACTCGAGCTGTGGCCTCACCAGGGCTGAGTACAGGGGCAGAATCACTTCCCTGGACCTGCTGGCCACACTGTTCCTGATCCAGGCCAGGATGCCATTGGCCTTCTTGGCCACCTGGGCACACTGCTGGCTCCTGTTCAGCTTCCTGTCAATCCAGACTCCCAGGTCCCTCTCTGCCTGGCTGCTCTCAGCCACTCTGTGCCCAGCCTGGAGCTCCCCATGGGGTTGTTGTGGCCAAAGTGCAGGACTCGGCACTTGGCCGTGTTGAACCTCATCCCGTTAGAATCAGCCCAACTCTCCAGTCTGTCCAGGTCCCTCTGCAGAGCCCTCCTGCCTTCCAGCCGATCCAAACTCCTCCCCAGCTTAATGTTGTCTGCAAATTTGCTGATGATGGACTCAATCCCCTCATCTAAATCATCAATAAAGATATTAAACACAATGAGGTAAAGCCCTGAGTGGCTTTGAGGTAGGGTCCTAAGAGATGGCTCAGTGTCATGGACATGGCACGGACCAGCCATGTATACCAGCCACAGCTCAGTATCCCTGATGAGCAAGAAGATAGTCTCTAAAATTTATGTGTTAAGTAGACGGACTTGTTAAGGTAGTGCTTGGCAAGGTAGCCTGGAAGTCTGAGCAGGAAAGTTGCTGTAGACACAGTCAGTTTATGCCAGATGGGGTTTCAGTGTGAAGACTGCATTTTTATGTATTTCTGGACCTCTGCATCATGGTGGAGGTATTTATACAGCCCCTTGGCCAAAGAACTCAGATATATTCTTTCAAGTTTTTTTCTTTTGGTTTGACTTCACCAAATCAGTGCATATCATCCTTTCCTCTGATGACATTTGCAGGATCATCCTGCTCCTTTCCCTCTCAGTTACTATGCATTGATGAGTTTGTCTTTCTTTTCATATTTATACTTAAGGGGTAATTTTTTCTGTTGAATATATATTTTTTTAATTAAATGCAATAAGGTAGTGAGGTTAAAGACACCCAAAATTTATGAAGTTATTTATCACTGTAACAGAGTTTTCATTTATTGTCCTCTACAGTAAGAAAGTCTGAATTTGTCTGCCTCCTGCACAGTGCTTTCAAAAGCAAGCATTCACTTTTTCACATCCCATTTAAAAACTTTTGCAGGGATCAGTGATCTAACTCAAAGACTCTGCAGAAATAACATACATCTCCTGTAAAGACAATTAATCCTTTTGCTATGAACTCCTTATAATGTGTGATAAGCTGCTAAGCACTGAACTTTTAAAATAACTGTAGTTTTACAGAACACAGAGAAGTGATAAAAAAAGAGACTAACTGCAAGAAAAATTCCAGTTGATGCAGTTAACAGCCTGTCTCCAATCACTTTGCTTTGTTTTGGCTGATGACCACTAATTAAAATACTGTGAAGAATATGCACACAAGGGTGAAATTGTAAAGGGGAGAAAATGGAACGGAAGGGAAGAAGAAAAATAGAAATTCAGGAAGCACATCCTTGGGGCTGATACTGCACCTGAATCCAAGGCTCTGATTTTGTCAAGTCTTCCTCCTACTTTGTTCTACTGTAACTCCAAGGGTTATGTCTTATAAGAAAAAAGTTCCCACTGGTGTAAAGCATTTATAAGTGCCTCTACTACATGCCTTCACTCCCTCCTACCTACCAGCAAGGGAATTGCATCTTCATCTTACTGAACTCCACTGGCCTATTGGCAATGCCCAGAACACCAGGATAAAGGTAATCTCAAGTTCTCTAACTTATGATGGTCTTTTCCAGCCATCAAATAGGACAAGAATGGTCTGTTAGGAGCTACCACTGCCACAACTGGCAAATGGTTGGCTCCAGATTTTAGCCTTTGTGTATTCACATATTCAGTGGGACATTTGGAGCGACTCCTGGTTGATGGTTGGAGCAACTACCTTTGATGATGCTAAGGCTAGACTGGAGGGGTACAAAGTGTGTGGAGGGCAGCAAAGGGAATGGGGAGAGAGTACTTAGGGAGTATGCTGGAAATGAGCTGACACATCCAGCAGAGTGAAAGCCAACAGGTTTAATCTGGTCACACAGCCAAATTCTTCTCATTTGCAAAGAGATGGACTGGACTTGCTGTTTTTTCTTCCACTCTGTCACAACTACCACTCATGAAGGATCCCCGAAGAGAAACCAGACCCCTTGTCTGCTTAGGTTGGACTTTCTTGTGTTTGACAGCTATATCACTGCTTGTTTCAGTGTTGCCCTTCACAAACAGTATTTCAGTTCATATAAAAAATGACACGAACTCCTTGACCACTGTTTCTGCTACACCAGTAGTATAATACCATGACCCAGTGCCAGATGTTAGAATATGCCCAACCCTAATGACAATGTTTTCTAGCAGAGCCTATAGTCTGACTTCTTTCAAACAAGCAAACATATTTTAATGAGAAGACCACTAGTTTCTGGAGAGACAAAGCAATTTTTTATATTATAATTAAAACCACGAGTGTACTTGTAGTTCCTGAAGTGAAGTGATAATGCTTAAAGAACAGGGTCAGGCAGTTCACAGTCTTAAAAGGCTAGAACACAGATGATTTATGACCTTATTTCCATACACTGGACAAATAACAAATAATACCCTTGATCCTGAGTCAAGAAAAAAAAAATTAAGGTGTTAATTTATAATGTTACATTTTAAAATAGATACTTGAGTAAAACTAGACTGAAGCATAACCATGGGATCTAAGTTCATGGTGGTTCATATCTGCTTACGCTTTTTCTCTCTGCTGCTGTCATATTGATCAAATGTACTATTTAAATTTAGTTTCCTGATCTGAAAATA
The DNA here is from genome assembly GCA_023637945.1 of Phaethornis superciliosus. Taxonomy (NCBI): domain Eukaryota; kingdom Metazoa; phylum Chordata; class Aves; order Apodiformes; family Trochilidae; genus Phaethornis; species Phaethornis superciliosus. Next base: position 51,521,476 of record JAJQWJ010000003.1, on the reverse strand, counting down.
TGTTACTATCTGCACTGGAGAAATGGAATTGTCTCAAAGCCATTTATTGTATTTAATTGTGTGCAACTGAAAATGCTTTTAAGGAATTACAAGAAATGCACTCCTATTTAAAACGGAAACATCTTTGCTTCCACTGTTGACTAACAAATCAAAATGAACTCAATAAAGACTATATTAAAGCAGTAAAAATTAGGTTAGTAGTTGATGGATGGGTACCAAACTGAATTTCTCAGTTGTTGCCACACTTCCCTTTGAAATTGCCAACAAAAAAATAATCCAGATTCTCTAGCTACAGAACTATGTGATACCAACAGTTCTGAAGTTCAGCAGAAGCTGACACAGTGCTTCTCTTCTTACCTCTGCTGAAATAACATACTATGGATTTTCACTGCATGGCTTCCAAGAAGCTGGCACCTGAAAGGGATGATCTGCCTTTGCAGCATCTCAGACAACTGTTCTGAAACATAAATGTATCTCTACGAAGACTGCAACATTTGTATGAGGAAAAAGCTCTGGCAAAGTGAGAATTGGAATACCTGTTTTGTGCTCATGACATATTAGGCAGAGGATATTTGCTGACAAAGCCAGGAGGTCTAACATGAAACTCATGAACTTAAACCAGTAGGGTTTTTTTTACTTTTTTTTCCCCCAAGAATTTATTTTAGGCCAACAAAATGGCCTACTGTTTTGCTACTTCTGTTTACTCTGCTGTATAATTTAGCATTTCAAAACTACTGCAGAATGAAGACAATTCAAAAGAAAAATTCCTGCAAGACTTGCATCTAAGCATGCTATCAACCTTTAGGCCATAACTGAGTCTACACTGAGCCTGCAAAAAATATACTATCTTTTTTGTTACTGTTATTTGTTGCAGGCTTTGTATGAGTAAAGAGAGATGGTTTAGACCATTCACACAGGATGGTTTATATCAAGTTGTCTGCATATCTTGATTTTTACCTGTGCAGCTTTGTTCATGAACAACACTTTGTTCCACTAGCTTGGAGCAGTTGTAAAAAGATTTATATGTGCTCACACATAAATAAGCTGAGGACAGTTTTGTTTGTTCATTGTTTTAAAATTCTTAGAGGCACTTTTAAGAAGCTATTGTGTGAAGCTACAGTTGGAAACTGTACAGCTTTAGAAAACAGGATGCCTGTGTGTTTTCCAGATTATAGAACCAGATGTTGGACAATGGGTGGTTTATAAAATTGTAAGATTAAGTATCAATATAAATGGTTGCTATAAATTTTTTTATAGTATTTCTTCTCACAAAGTTAGTCCTCTCAACAAAGCTTTACACTCATGCTGAGGTTTGCACTTTGTCCTAATCTATGGAAACTGCTGAGAAGTCACATGCATGGAAAAGGATCTTCATCTCGCTCATGTATTCACACTCACAGCACTACATGGTGGGTTGCTTAGAAAAACAGTGAAACAGACTGTAACCATATCCTGAAAAATCAATTTCAAATACTGCATTCTCATTTAATAAAGAACTCCATTTTTTTTCTGTCTGGTTTATGCAGTTTTTACCTCAGGTAATGTAACTCAGACGACGTCCAAAAATACACTTTTATCATTTAAGTGAAGTTCTCACAATCATGTGTCAGTCATTGCCTTCTGACACAGACAATATGGTGTTATATAGAGTGCTATTCACTCTTCTAAAAGACTATTAGAAAAGTAGGAGAAACCTAAGAGGCATTTTCCCTTCTCAGGACTATGTAAGCACCACAACAACACAATCTCTGGGGATCATCAGAGCATAAGAAAGAGGGAGGTGATAGGGCTGGGCACAGGATCAGTGCTTGGCAAGCTGGATGAGCAACACTGGTGGAAAGATGCTGGCCCTTTCAGCAACAAGAGAGCTCATGTGTCCTGCAGTGAAATGTAGCTCTTTATACTGAAGGACCAGGCCATAGTGCACCTGAAGGAATACCATAAAAGAAATGACAGAATAACAGCAGTACCAGCAGAGCCAGTTGCATGCAGTATGCTGTGGAATTTAAATGTTTACTCCTTACTGTATTTTTTTTGACTCTTCATGAAGATGGAGAATACCTTGACCACAGTTTATTATAGTTAATGAATCCTTAGAGTTTCACATAACTTTGACATTTGTTATGTAAGTTTTCATGACAATTAAGCAATAGTTTACCTTAGAATAAAAGTAAACCTGCAATTGTTACTACAGTACCTTTTACATGAGGCTTCTTACAGTACATGTTGATGAAAGCACTTAATTTTTTGTTCTAAAAAAGCCATTTGAAATTATGTGTATTTTCATTCTACAAAAATAATAGTTATTTTTCAGAGTCCAGCAGACAGCCACTAGACAGCAAGGGACTCTGAAACAGTAATACCAGTATTTTTTCTTCAGTTAATCTGTAAGTATTTACGAAAGATGGACAGTATCATAATCCTACTTTTTAGCTCAAGACACGAAAATGAAGCGAATTGCTCATAGTGTCCCAATAGGAAAATATATATGTCACTGCAGGAAATGAGAGCCTGGCATTCAACAGACTCTTATGTCTTATGCTAAGAAAATGAAGGAACTTCTTTAAACCTTTTCTTGTATGGTTATTTGTAACTCTTTTCCCAGGACACTTCCAGGCGACAAAAGTCCCATTTTGCTAATGCTTAGTATTTTTCAGTTCTAGATAGTGCACAGATTCTTGGAGGGTTCATTGCTTAACACAAATAATAAAATAGAGAAAACCAGATCATATTATTCACTCTAGTGCTACATGCTAGTACACGTTACTGCTAAACATACCGAGCAATGAAGCTTTTTGGAGGGAAAGGTTCTCCACCACTACTGCACAGAGCCCTTCAGGATCAAGTCACTGAGCCTAATTATATTGAATGAATTTCAGTGTAAAATATACTTCCATCTCACACTATATATGTTTCTGTTAATTACCCATGCCTGGGTTTGGGTGTAGGAAAATTGTGTTAAAAGATTATAATGAAAATATACATTGAGGAAAAAGTAAGGAAAATCAGATTGTGAGACACCACAAGAGATTACAAATAATTTTTCATTCTGGGGGAGTAAGAGTTTATTCCAAAGGTTGCAACACCTTTAGGTTTTGCTATTGCTTTTTCATCAGAAGATGAAACAGATCATGCCTTCTGTGTAGGTACATTCATTAAACAGTTGACAAAGTCTTCCTGAACTGAAACATGCTGAAGTCAATAGACTCCCTTTCAACTGACTTCAGTAATGAACTTTGTCAAACGATCAATTCTGGCCTGGCAGTTCCTGCTGTCTTGATTAGCTTAAAAACATGATAAAACTTTGTAAAAGAAACATTTGGGAATCAATCTTCTGCACTGCCAAGAAATACCAAACCTATTATTTGCTTTTTGCTTCCAGCACGAGGCTTGAAAGTATCTAGATACGTTTTTAAGGCACTCACTAGCAAATCTCAGTGTCTACTTTAATAATATTCCAGAAAAGAAAAAAGAGAAAAAAAATCCTTACCCCAAAATTTTGGTGGCCATGTGATTGGAGAGTAAGTGCTGTTTCTATCCATAACATCCAAGTAACAAATATAGAATGGTATGTCCACAGAGGAGCCAAGGTTTTCTGAACGTTTGAGATTTAGCTGTAGAAGCAATGTTTTTGTGCTGCCAGGGAACTGTGTTGTGTGGCTGAAAGGAAATGGATGTATCACGTTTCCTGCTTGTGGGCTTGAATTAGCAAGTGCTCGCCTTATCTTGGAACAGCACATGGTTCCCGAGATGGAGGAATAGTTTCCTTCTCGTCATTTCCTCAGACAGAGCAAATTGACTCAGAACAATACTAAATCTCCTTCTTCTCCAAAACTTTTTGAAACCCAAAATGTCCAGAGATAGATAGATAGATAGATGAAAAGTCCTTTCTCTTTCCTCTAATGATTTTCCATGTTTAAGACCATCCATAAACTTTCAAAAGCCCTCGTATTCAGTGGAAATTTTCAACAAGGAAGAAATTTATCAGGAGGCTCTTAATAAGCACCACTTCAGTAATATATTAATTTAGGATATGAGGGTTGTTAAGTATTTGCCACTGTTCCTCAGATAGTTTGAGGAACTAGCTGGGCCCAAGCGTGTAACTGCAGATGTTAATATTTTAATAAATGTACTTCAAATATATTTTGCCAATTCTTTTCCTTTCCGTAGCCCATTCTAAAATATGAGTTCCCTGGAACACAAACAGGCTTTGAGGTAATTGAAAATTTTTAATATAGTGCAGTGTTAATTCCCTGTTGGATTTTGTAGTTCCTGCTGCTAAATATAACAAATAGCAGTAATAATGCCTCTACAGAAGAAAATAACCAAGATACTTCATGATACAGATTGAGAATTAATGTAGAAAATATGGGAGTCAATAAAATATATGATTTTGTATTTATGTGATAAATTTTGTGTAACCTGATTATAGCTATTTTCTCCTTAAATATACTGCAGATAATAGATGCTCATAAACATTCTGCTGTGAATTTCAAACACCTGCTCTCTGGAGAGTTGTATGTGGTTTTGGTTTGCCCGTTGTTTAAAAAAACAGAATCATCTGTATCTATTTTCCACTATGAATATATGGAATCAACAAAATTTATGAATCTTCCAGTGTTAAGATTTGGATGTGGCAATCTTGAATCCTTTGGTTTGTTTTCTTCTGTTTGAGACCTTTTTGCACTAGACAGCTTTTTAAAAATGCTGAGTAAGGATACCCTGATGGTTAGTGGTAGATTAATGACTTTCAAAGCTGGTGCTTAAAATTACATATCCCAATAGTGGGTTAAGCACCTGAATGAAAAATGTCTATTTTTCAGACACCTGTGGACAAGGTACAACTTGATAAGAAGTACTGACCTTAATCTAGTTGAAAAGCAGCTGAGTTCAGACATGGACACTTGTCCAGATAATTAAATCTTCTATATTATCAAGGGTATGAAATATGAACCTTAATGCTTTGTGAGGAAGTCAACAGCAATGAAAAGCAGCATGATAGTTTCTCTCTGTCTAGACAAACTATTTGAAGATGAGAGTTCTTTCATTTGTCTCAAAAATCCCAGCTGTTACAGACAACCATTGACAGTAGAAGATCAGGGAATCTGGACCACCAGAAGTAAACTTTTTTTCTTGGAAGAAAAAAAAAGAATTGCAATTTCCCGCAACCAACTTTATCTTAAATAGCTAGATTGTACCAAGTCCTGAGATGTCATAACCAAAATTGAGCCTTCTTCACTAAAAGTTCTAAAACAGATTGATACATAATAAAGCTTGTTTTATTTAAAATATTGGGTTAATTTAATTTATATTCCTTTTATTTCTGAGTATTGAAAGAACTTATTTGCTTGGTAACTCCATCAGTTCTTTCATTTTTCTCTATTGAGAAGTATCTTTGCATGGAAAAAAAATCACAATTATTTGAGATACCCTGATGGACAAAAATGTTCATCACTATTCATTATCCTGGCAAGTATACCACATTGCCCCTTCTGACGAGTGGGAGACAGAGATAAATACAGGATGAGCTGTCAAATAAAATGCTAAGGTGGGGGAGTTCAATCCTAATGAAAGAAACATCCTTTACCCCTTGAAAGGAGCAAATTGATTCTGTTCTGAAACATATTTAGTCTTTCAATTAAATGAAGGTGCTTTGAAGACAGCAAACAAGCTGTGCAACAGCACAAGCCCTGCTCCGTGAAGAAAGAAAAAACTTTCAGAGGAAATAAATGGAATGGGTTCCATCACATATTAGTAAAAATCATGCAGAAACAATCCATAGGTACCCAAGGCACTGCCAGCAGATGAAGAGTTGTCTGCTTCCTTGGCCACATGGAGCCATGGGGAGAGGATTAGCACCATTGCCAATCTGCTTTAGGGGTAGCAGTTGCTTTTTCTGAGGCATTTATGCTTTGCCCATTGATATATTACAATTGTCTTTCTCTTTGACATCCAGAAAACTGATCATCTACATATGTTCTGTTTAAGACAACACTGACAGTGGAGAGAGAGGGTGTATAGAGATTATTTTATTTGAAACCATTTTTTCAGGTGGTCAGAGCTCATGGTGACATTTGAGTAGGATCAATAATTCCTACCACATGATCTTAGCTACTGTCAATCACTGCCAAATAGAAGGGTCATACCAGTGTCATTAGAAGTGAAAAAGGAACACCGTGTTAGAACTTTGAAACAACTTGCTGAAAAATACATTTCAATTTTTCAGTTGCTGGCACTTCTTGAAGAAACCTAGGTATATAAACTTAATGCTCCAGTATGAATCCATAAAGTCTCTTTTTTCTTTTTTTTTTTTTTTTTTTTCAGGTGTAAGCAGAGTTCACTGAAAAAAAAAAAAAAAGGAGTGAAAGAATATAGAATGTGTATACAGTGAAACTTTTTTCTTTTTTTTACACTTTCCATCTGGAGATTATGATTTAGGCTGGGATTTCCTTTAATTGTTTTATATTTCAGCAGCCTCATATTTGTCCTTGGTTAGTTTTACAGCTCTCCGGATGCATGAAGAAAAACTCAGGAATTTTTGTTCTTTTACCAGTGATGAAAAATGTTCCTGTCTCCCATCAAACTATCCATTTTAAAGGCTGCTCATAATGTGACAAAAGACAAAGAAACTGCATCATACTACCTTGAATGAATCACTTCAGATTACTTCAGTGTACCTGCTACTAATAAATAAGCTACTTCCCATGTGATGGCTCCATCACAATACACCTTTCCATATGGTATGCCTGCTATGAATGAAAAGAAATATGGCTGCAGTAGCATCATTATCTCAGAAAAGACCTTGGTTCCCAGGACAGTATTAGGTGTCAGGAAATTTTATCCAGATTTTTCAGCTAAAGAATGGTGGGTGGGATATTCATAAGAATTTCAGATGTTCATCAGAATTCCAGATATTCAGTGTTTTGAGGAGGTGTGAAATTTGTAACATAAAATGTAACATAAAAACAAGGTCCCTCATTGCTGATTATTTACCATTACATGACTGCAAAGGTAATGTCACAGTGCAGAATGTGAACGCACATTGTATTTACTAGAACCTATATCAATTTTTTAGATACAATATTCAACTCAAAATGCTGAAATCATTTTTTTTACTTAATGTGGAAGTAACTTTTCTAATTGTAAAGTGGCTGTCACACATAAAGAGAGGCAGAAGAGAGCCCTCCCCTCTATCAGCTAGACATTTACAGATTACTGATATTTTTCATGACCTTTGGGTTTTTAAAAACTGTGTTTATTTATTTATGTGTGTGTGGGAAAGTGCAGGGGCGGGAATTAAGAAAAGGAACACAGAAACACAGATGTTATGTCAATGCATTTCAGATTTCAGCACTGGTTAAACTTAATCCAGGGGAAAAATAATTTTTTTTAAAAATCAAAGTTTATATATTTTAAATACTTTATGTGAAAAGGAGCAGCAACTCCTCCTTCTAGAAGAAATAGTGAAATGTGCTGTGGGCAGAAACCAATTTTAGCATCTCTGCAGTATATTCCCACAGCTAACTTGTAGCTAGGAAGTATGATGCAGAGAGCTGTCACTGAGGCTTGTATGTGTTCAGCTGTACACTAGAGTAATGGTCATCCCTGGGGGCACAAGGATGTGAAAGATGGAGGGGAAAAATATAAGCTCTTTGGAGTTAATGAAAAGTCAGGAACTTATTCTCTGACTTTTGTATCTAACATCTTGCATGATATTTTGTGTGGCCCATGTGTACCTAGCAGTTTGGACTCTAACTTGAAAACCCCAAACTGAAACTTTTATTTAGTCAAGAGACTAATTTGTGAGTAACGATACCAGAACAGAAGAAAATAAGGTAGTAATTTTTAAAGATTTCTTTCCTTTTGGTTCTCTGTGCTCCTACAAACACATCCTATGAGCCATTTCCTTTCAGCAGAGGAAAATGAAATCCATGAATATGATTTACAATGAGTGAACAATTTTTATCTAATGGCCAATTTTTCCAGCTTTGCAACAACTTACAGTCTAGGGAAGAGATTTGCTATAATGTCCTCAGAGTACAGCATTTCCTTGTCTTCAGCTCTGATGCTAGAGGCAAAAGGATAGGGCAGTAGAACTCATAGTCTTTATATCCAGTTCTGGTCCCCTGAGCCTTCTGAGACCTGATGTGATGAAACGTGACATTTAGTATACTCATTACTTTAACTCAGATTAATATTATTTCTACTGTTCATTAAAAAAAAGGGGAGGGGGCTGGGGGGCAAAGTAAGGAGAAAGAAACAGAAACATGAAAATTCAATATGAAAAAATCATATTTTAACTCTTTCATAGTAACTGATAGAGCTCTACAGCTGAGCTGTAAATTTTTCATCCAGCTACAAGCACAGGATAAAAAAATAATATCTTACTGTTTCATTCTGTTCTACTTGTTGTTGAAAAGATTAAATTATATTTAGTTCATTTTTCCCACTCCCTAGAGTGGTCTAAAATTTCTAATTTCTTTGACAAATAATTAATATTAACACCTGTGGCACTATTTGTTCATACTGAAAGCCATAGTCTAAAAGGGTAGTCAAAATAGTCTTTATGGAACTACACACCACCACAGATACCATTTTGGTTTGATGTGGTTAAGTTCACCGTAGGCTTATGACAGTAAAAATCAGCTTTCTGAGTCACAACATAGACAAATATTTGATCATTATGGCCCCTTTCATCAGTTTACTACTACCACTAAATATTCTAGAAAAAAAAACCTTCTCTGAGGTTTAGAGCAAGAGGAAATCCTATGGGGAAGGTTCAGAATAGAGGCATGATGAACAATTGAAGGAAATTGCCTGTCAGTAGTCATAAATGTTTAATCTTCTCTTCCTCTGATTGACAGGATCACACCACAGTCACAGAGTACACACTTTTTCATAGAATAAATTTCCCAAATAGAATAAGTTTTCCAAATGCATCCCATATGGCAATCATAACTCTTTTGTACTTAAGTACTGTAAAAGCAAGTTACAGTGAGACCAGGCAACCTGCATTACTTTTTTGTTATACAAATTATTTGTTTCCTATATTCTGCTGAAAAGAATCATAGTAAAAATCAAAAGTCCAAACCACCAGTCACCAATATTTTTTCGTTTGATGATTTTCTTTGTCCTTTCCCTGACAGAGGTATTTGAAGTTTAAAGGCATTTCTTATGATGAGTATTCAGCAGGTCTGTAGCAGGTCTGTCATCCCCTCCTTCCATGTCAAGCTGCAGGTCATTAGAGCAGGCCTATAACTGGCTACTGTGAAGACAAGATGCTGGCAGAAGCTGTTTTCCTGTCTTACCTCAGCCCAAGAAGCAGAGTAGCCAAAGGCAAAAGAAGGTACTTGATCAGCTTGTAGTGGGAAAATGATAAAAACACTGTCAAAGAAGTTGTATTTCCCTCGGCATGCCTGTGAGTACCAGAAAATTTCTCTCCCAAACTGACTACAGAAAATTTGCTCTGCTGAAAGACTGCATTAGTTATTCCTTCCATATATCCCTTATTTCTTATTGCAGCAATTCTAGGCACCCCAGGACTCTTCTGAGCCACAAAACATCCAAAGCTTTGCCCTCACCAGTGCAGCCACTCTACCCACCACTGGCAGTCCCCATTACTTCCTACCTCCCGAGCACCCACACAGCCCACACAGGTTACTTGGTAACTTCTACATCTCTGAGCACCCCAATCCTTCAGCAAGCTTGTCAGAGAGCTCCACAGAGAATGGAAATATGATAATTATCCTTTCGAAACTGGTGAATAATTAATTTAGCCATTTGCTATTGCAGGTCATCAGTTTTTACTGCTCTCAGATGATTTGCTGTTATGGAGGTTAAGCTTAATAAATGTCAAGCTGTAAGGGCCAGGAGCTGTGAACACAGGTGTCCAAGCACAGAGTGACTGCAGAAACTCCAGATGTAGAAAACTATTTACTGGTTAGTACAAGGAGCTTGATACTGGTTTCATGTACACTTCCATGCATGTTTTCAGTTTCACACTGATGAAACTTTCAGTAGAGTTAACCCCTGACTCATTCTGGAAAAGACTCGGGGCCAAAGGATTTCTAAAATAGATGACTTCTGAAAGATATGTTTATCATACAAAAATCTGCATTTATAAATTATTTTGCATTGACTTACAATGATGAACTGAACAATTAAAAAGATGGGGAAATAAAATTATGAGAGATGACAAAAATTGAGAGAACAGACAGTTTATGGAAGTGAAGTATATAGCTTACAAAAATAAAGCAATCAAAAAGGCATCTAATTGATGCTGGCCAATCAAGCCTAAGAAAGCATTAATTTGGTAAGACTAAAATGTGGAATAAACGAGCATACACCAGAAATGACTGCTGGCCTTTTCAATTAAGATTACCTGATCTTAAACAAGTCACCCAGGACTGATCAGGGGACAGTCCTAAAGAATAAATAAACCTGTTGTGACAGGGCATGGACTGAGATTTAAAAAATAATCAACACTATGGAGATTTCACCAACTAGAAAATCATCACAAACAGTAATGGGAAGCAGTAATAGCGGAATTAATGTCAGTAAGAATGCTTCCACTTCCCAATTTTGAAGACAAAGACAGTGGAGACAAAGTTGCATATCTTTTGAAATAGTCTTGCCAGATCTCAGAAATATATTATGAAAGATTCTTTTTTGGTGATGACATCAACCTATATCTGATCTCTCTGATATCAGAGAACACCCTCCAACTGGATGATTAATCACTTAGTGTTGCCTTCCTTTGAAGACTAGTCAATAAACTAAGGAGGTTGACTTCACATACCTTCTCCACAGAGATGGAAGAATATATGCTTGGATTTTTATTGGGATGGTTTAAGCTGACTGATGTTGGGCTAGGAATTTTGAGATGAGAGAATAGGAATGGGAAGAATCTAATACAGTTTTTATCAGATTAAAACAGAAAACAGGAAGACGATTCAGAGGGGGTCAAATCTGGGTCCTCCCTAGTCTACTACATTGATAATTATCAGGGGATTCCCATATAAAGCTTCAAAGTAAGGCATAGATTGGAGGACAGAAGAACCTGGTAGGTGTTGTCTGACATTAAGGACTCAGAGTTCAGGTTCAGCTGGATCAACAGAGGTATTTGTATGACTACAGCAGGTTCATGATTATTGGATCACTGGACACATTATCCTGTTTGTGGTTAAAAGTCTTGCACCATTTTAGACCCTACATTCTGCCAGAAACTGTGGTGGGGGGTGGGGTAATAGTTAGGCAGGGGGAGTTCCTGAACTAAAATAAATCAATCAAACAAAAATAATAAAAAATGCCTCAATATCATTTGGTTCTTCTTCACTATATGTGAAACCTTGAGGTTTATAATATTGAAATATTGAAGACCATAGTGTAGCCTGGGGTTGGAAAAGCCAGAACAGAAGCAAAAATGACCAGAAAGAATTCAGTGAAAAAGTCAGGTATGGCCAGCTCTAGATAACTCTTATGCTCCTTCTTGTGTGAGCCTCTACTGACCATACTGCCAGCTCTTTCCTGTGTCCAGGGGATATGGGTCTGTAGCAAGACCACACTGCACTGTGTTGGAGGCCCTGGTAAATCTCTAGAAGGGTGCCTTTTATTTTTAGGGTGCTGCACTTTAGAAATTGAGGTGATAGTCAAAGAGATGGCTCATATAGTTATCCCTGCCAACACAACCTGAACACAAAATCACATCATCCTGTTCTGGTAGTACTTTATACCTGCTCTGAACTCCTTTTGTAAAAACTGTGTAAACAACAACAAACAAATTGTCTCTGGAGAACTCAAAAAATATGAAATCTACAGAGAAAAAAACTGAGGGCATTTACTCAATAATTGTTGTGATCATTTTAAACTGCATTTTGTATTGTTATTTTCTAGCACAATATTTTCCTGAAATAAGAAGTGCAGAGCAGAGGAGTGGTAGTCTTGAAACTGTACAATTTATTCCTAGTTACAGCTGAACACAGGTTGAACCTAGTGAGAAAAGCCTCAGACACTGCAGAGATGAATGACTCATATGAAACACAGCAAATCTCAGAATAAAGCACTAGACTGAAACATCAGACAGACAGTTAATGCCATGAGGTGGCTAACATACAATTTTGGAAAGCAAAGATACTATCTAGGCACACTAACTTATTCTTTCAATATTGCCTTTCTACAGGCTAAGAATAAATGTTGCCATTTCATTCATAGTTCATTTCTATCAGTTCAAAAAGTGTTTATTCTTAGTCAAATTCCTGTCTGTTTCTATAATATGAGATTCATGTACCATCATTATTCATGGTCTCTGTGTTGTTATACTATTCCTTCTTAAAATTCTTCTTTTAAGTAAGCAATTTTTTACAAAAGTTATGTTATTGTTTAAACAGCACCATCTGAAAAAAAAAGTCTCTCTGTACTTCAGCTTTTCATAGAAAACCTCAAGCTTCCTGTTTCTTAGTGTTACTTGACAACACAAAAGGTTTCATGCTCCTGAATGAAAATTACTATAATTAAAACCACTGATGCCTCAAAGAAAAATTCTGACACTGTTCAGGAGAACTTCTGGTGCTATCTTTCAGCATCAAAAGATAAAAGTAACCTTATAAGATTAAATGCACAGAGATGACAGATTTCTGCCTGTGTAAGATGCTTCTCTTACCAAATGAATTGAACATATATACAAAAAGAAGTGAGGAAAGACTCTGGCTAAATGCTTTCACTCATACACAGTGTGCAATGGCTCAGATACATACCCTATAATATATATACCTTAAAATATTGAACATAATTTAAAAGTTTGGGATTTTAATGTTTTTTTATGAGACATTTTTTATCAAGATCAGTATAAAGTCAGAAAATACAAATTGGGAACTGCAAGCATAATGACAGTGACAGAAAACAATATATTAATTAGGCAAGTAATGGCAGAGGTGGATGAGTCCTAAATGTGTTGATTACAGGTCATGAAAAATCAAGGGACCAGGGTTTTCTCCAGGCAGATATTGTATGATCAGGGAGATCAACCTCACAGTACACCCATAAATAACTGGAACAATGAAGTAAAGAAAGGAGGTTAAAAAAACCCCAATTCATTGTAAAAAAATAATGCTTTATCAAAGGGTATTCACTGGTTTCATCTTCCTTCTTATGTCTTGGAAACATCATGTTTTCCTTGTCAGGTACTGTAGCTACCTCAGGTAACACCCCAAGCTTCTCACCCCTTATTAATAGCACCTTACCCATTTCTATTGAGATGTCTATTCAGATTAGACCTTTCAGGACATCTCCACATCTTCTAATGTCCTCAGAATTCCTGTGAGCTCTCTCTTCCTCACAGATTAGCCTTCCACTTCAGTGCCCTTCTCTAGTTTCATTATTATTTTTACCACACAGAATTGCTGTTTAGCTGTAGTATTATTCTTCAGGGAAGCAATTATTTTCATGCATTGCAGTTCTGCCCAGTGCATTTCAAAGGCACATCTGACAAAGGCATCTTGTTTCTATTAGAATATAAAGAAATTCAAAATAACTTCAGTTTTGGTAGCTGAGTTTCTCGGTCAGTTCCCGTAGTGTCCTTTTAATCTAACACTAAAGCAAAATGCTACATTCCACATGGTGGCACTATCCGATCATGTTTGCTTTGTACTACGGGTTCAATTTAATTTTACCATGGTCGTCGATGGTTTTTGTTTCGGTTTTGGTTTTTGTTTAATTATGTGTTTAAAAGCCTCATCTTCACAACACAGAGGAGCCTGGAGGTACAGGGGCAGGTGAGTGAAACAAAATAATCCTGAGAACTCCAAGGAAGGCAGAACCTGCCCTGGGTTTTCCAGAGCAGTCCAAGTGGGGATCTGTCCCATGTGCTGTGAGGTTGTCCATGGGGGAGGCTTTCCCCAGACCACATTACAGGCAGAGGGGAGTTAGGGTCTTCAGGGGTATGGGATGCATTATGCAGGGGAAGAGCATCTTGGGACAAGGCATTATCTCTAATTTTTTTTAGGGGTAGAAGTAAAAGTAGGGAAAGGGAGGGATCAGGGTAGATTGAGGATGAACAAGGCTGGGAAAATAGAAGGGGGGTCTGGGCCAGCTGCCAAGGGAGACCATGATATTTGTTGAGGCTATAAGTCTGGACCAGCTGTGGAAGAAATCTTTTAGCAGGAGTGTGTGTCTGTATGAGGGCAAGACCAAGAGGAGCTTGGAGTCATCTCCTGGAGAGACCAAATGTCTAAGGCCAGCCCTTCAAGTGGGGGCATGCTGTGTGTCCCCATGTCTGTGCTGGGGGGGCAGTGGGATATTGGGGGGTGTAAGTCAGTCTGTACCAGCAGGTGAAATGGGGCTCTGGCTTCAGAAGCTATACCCAGGTGCCAGTAGGTGGGGAGACCAGAATATACCAACCAGACTGAATGCTTAATATAATTTACCAGAGTAATCCATATTTTATGGATGTGTAAGTATACGGATTTATTTTCTGCTAACAGATTTTCACCCTGATCAGATGGTAGAGAAGTAGGATCTGGCCAGACTTGACCTTCGAATAATAGCCTTTTAGTCTTATTTTAAACAACATTGGGATTTCCACATTCATTCATTTTTCAGGAGTTTGAGTTTTTGGAAAAGTTTTCAAATTCAGTGTAACTTGTGAAGCATAAATGAGGAAAAAAATGACACAATAATAAATTTCAGATAGATATAATGAGTTTCTTGACAATAATGAGGTGACTGAAAATACAAACTAATGCCATGCATTTAAGCTTGACTCTTGCCATACGTTAGACTGAGCTCATTCTGTACATTTACAGAGCTTTGTATCCTAGTGAGGCATCTCTAAGCTGTTATACACTTGATAACTTCACTTACAGGAACATGCTGTATACCATGGTACTAGTTTAGCAGATTATTTTTTGCTTCTGATTTTCTTTTCTACTTTCACTTCACTTTTGTGTAATCTCACCCCATTAGTTTCATTCCCTTCAGCATAATGCAATGAAAGTTAAATGGTCTATTTCTACATTTGACATAGTTCAGTAGAAGTGATAGATCTCTGGCTTCTATTTATATCTGTAATTTGTTGTCAAAGTTTGTTCACTCAAGTTTTGATAAAATTAAATACAAAACATAAGGACATATAAATATGTTTCCATACTGTTACAAAATGTTTATGTAGAAAAATCCATACAGTTATACAGTTGATACATTTGTAGTTGATAGGTGAAAAGGAGATGTAGAACTGCACGTAACTCTCAGGAGGTGTGTGGCAATGTTTTAAAGTTGCACATCGATACTGTGTGGCAGTTTAGGACAGGAAGGAAGTGGCAACTACTGCTTGCTGCAAAACCTGCATTGCTCAAACCTTTCTCAGTATTCACAGAGTCACAGCAAAGGGACTTGGAAGAGACAGTGGCACCTAAAGAGACATCCTGTTCTGCACCCTGACAAAGTATAAGAAAAATAAAAATGCTTTCCAAGAAGAAACTTGTCTAGTCGGTACATTAAAATCTCCTGAGATGCAAATTTCACTTCCTGCTTACAATATGTGGTGTAAAACTTTATTTCCTCCTCGATTTTGTTGTTGTGATATGACAGTCTCACTTGCTACATGGTGGGCACATTGCTTCTTGTCCTAGGCATTGTGAACACCAAGGAGGAATCATAACCTTCATTTTGCAGTGCTTCTTTATGCTTTTGAATACTTTTATGTATCCCACCATTTCCTAATCTCTAGATTAAGCAGCTGTTTTGGCTATTTCTTTCAGATTTTACCTTCCAGACCTTCCACTATTTTCACAGCTGTCCTCTGGATGGTCTCTACTTGGTTTAGATCTTCCTTGAAGTTTGGAAACCAGAAGTGGACTAAACACAGAGTGGCACAAGTGAGGCAATCCTTTAAAGGCAGGATCTCTCTTCTGAGGAAGAGTGCCCTGTGTTCTTCAGTGACAAAGACTTCACTTATGTCTCAGCTAAAAGCAGCAGCCCTCAGTGCTGCTCTTGTCCATTGCACAGAACCAGCATTACCAGAGCATTACTGGAGCACTCAGAGGAGGGGTTTGTTAGAGGAGGGACAGTAACCTTCAGTGCCTGGCTAGACTTGTCCACCAGGACAGTTCAGCTGGCTGCAACCTGTCCTTAGCTGAGGCATTCTTAGCTGAATGCTCTTAGAAGTGTGCTGCATACTAAATAATTTTCTTTGGACACAGTGAGAGGCCTCTAATCACCTATGTTATGATATTTCTTTTCCATTTCTTTCTTTTCTCTGCAGTGAAACTAACAGTGAATTCTAACATCTAGTAAAGAACCCTGATTTAATATAACCATTTAATGTTAAGCATAATATCATAGTGGAATCAAATATCTGCTTAGAGTAAAGATGTCATTAATTGAAATTAATAAAAATATCTGAATATAGTTCTAGTTTTTCCTTTCCAAAAATTCCCAACCGTAGTGACAGAGCATGCATGGAAAGTGGGGTGAAACCTTGCCAGAACTGCTACAGAGTAGCAAAGCTAATTCATTTCCAGAAAAGCTACCTTGTAGCAAGTTTCAGTTCGCTATTTTTTTTAACAAGCGAAAGGAAAATAAGGAAAGTGATAGTGACAAATTGCACTGTATTGTCCTTAGAATAGTGAAGACAATTTCTTTTTCTAGAAGAAAAAACCATCTGGATAAGTACAGTGAAGCTTAAAATGGCTACCACCTTAGTTTGAAATGTATTTTTCATACAAGGTGTACTCCAGCTCTACGCACAGCTGGAATGTATTATTTTATGTAAGAACAAGTAGGATAAATTGGAATGACATTATATTTTCATGCAGTATGCAAAGAGAAAGATATTTAAATCATCCACATGTTCTGTTCTGCATATTAAACTCAAAATCTGTAAGATTTCTGTGAGTTTCCTGCTATGCCTCAATCATTTTAGCTGACCATTTAAAATGTGTAGTGCAGCATATAGTTCTCCACATTAGAGAATTAAGGAAGCTTACTCTAGCAAGTATGCCAAATGATAGTAACAATATTGTACAAAGTTTAAGCTTTTGTAGTGATGTTGTGTCTCTTGTTAATAATATTCTTAATCAAGAAAGACAAAATAAAATGTAATTTTTCTGAAAGAGACAGCAAAGTAAGGAATTCATTTAGCAAAAGGTGTATGTGGAAAGGGGAAATTCAGAAGCCTGTCAGCATCTACTTCCTTTGGCCTCTTTGATGCTGCAACTGGCATGGGGTAAGACAAAATAGCAGTTAAAACAAACAAGAATGGTAAGAAGGTGTTGGATGGATGAAAAAGGCTTTCTGGTTTCTTTCCTGCACAAAACCCAACAACAACAACATAAAAAAAGAAAAAAAAAAAACCAAACAACCAAACCAACCAACCAAAAAAGAAAACCAAAAATAAACATAAACACACACACAAAATCCAAAACAAAACACAAAAACCAACCAACCAACCATCAAAAAACCCCAAAGCAAAATAAACAAAACAAAATAAAACAAAAAAACTACAACCCTCAAGAGGAAAAAAAAATCAAGTCCAATATGCCTGGCTACAATCATTGTGAGGAAGAGTAAACTTTTGTGGATGGCTGGAGGTGAACTAGACATGTGCGACCCAGATTCACAAGAATCCTTACTGCAGCTCCCAGTATGTCTGCTTCTTCCACAGCATCCGGGCTCCAAGTGTGTGATCCGTAACTGCTTATTGTGTCTGGATAGGTGCCACAAGTGTAAGTGTACATATTGCAAGGGTAGCATCAGTGTTAACAGGACTAGCGCTATAGGAAGGGAGGCTGCTGAGTAATCTCTGCTGCCTAACTCAGGTTTCATCCATCCACTCAGTAAACACCCTGCATGCTAATGTTCTAGAATCACTGCAGCACTGCCAGCAGAGCTGAAAACTAAGAGGTACGTTGGCAGCATTTCTCACAACTTCTCCATTTCACCTCTGCATGAGTGTTGTTTCCCACCCACCCCATAGTGATACAGACCAGAGATGATACATTTCTCAAGCAGAAAAAAAAAAAAAAAAAAAAAAAAAAAAAGCCTCTGTCTCCCAGATGAAGCAAATTTCAATGTTTTTTGAAGAGGCAGAATCACATTTTATACCGAGGGCATAAACCCTGTTGCACGGCTAACGTGGTTTGACCTCACGAGTGGCAAAGAGGCTGTCTTGCCAAGCTCCTCCGAGTGTTCCTGTCCTGCTGCTCTTATGTAAGCGCTGGTGTCCCAGTTTGCTTGTGCAGCGCTCAGTGATGCTCTGGAGCCTACGCCAAAGGTAATGCCCTGCAGAACGCTACGCAATGCAATAATAATAATAACAATAATAATAGTAATACGACTAGCAACAGCAATTAGCAGCGTTTAGTCGATACACGCGTTCTCGGAACTATTTCGGCCACTCGCTAGCGCGCACTCTGTGGGTGTTAGGGCTGGGGGGCTGAAGCCGATGGTCCATTCCCCTCCGCCCTGCACAGGGACACAGCAGTCACCCCGGACGAGCTGTCCCGGAATTTGCCGCAGCCGCGGCGGAGCGGGGCGGGGTGCGGCCCAGCCGCGATGCGCGCACGGACGGCGGGCCCTGGGGGAACCGCGGGGGGGGGGGGGGGGGCGGGAACTGCATCCCGGGGGGTGGCGGCTGCCGGCGGGGAGACGCGAGAAGGCGGCCGGGGCCTGGGGATCGCCGAGGGGTTCGGCTCAGCACGAAGACGCAACCCCGCACACCGCCTTCTCCCCACCCCCGCACCTGCTTCCTCGCCGTGGGCCGGGGCGGGGCGGAGCGGGAGTCGTGTTGTGCTCGGTAACCAGGGAGCCGCGCCGACCGCACCGAGACGCGGAGCAGCGCGGAGCAGCGCGGAGGGCGGGCTGGCGGAGGTAGGGAGAGGCGGCGAGAGGTCGGGGCGGGGGCCGAGGCGCGGGGCTCCCCGGGGCTGCCGACTTGGGGGGTTCGAGTGAGCCCACGGGTAGCCGGCCGGACCGGCACCGCGAAAGAGGGAACCCGCTGGGAGGGAGCCTCCCCTGGCTGCCCCCAGTCGTTTTCTCCTTCTTCTCTCCCCAAACTGTTCTGAGGTTGATCCGAAACTCGCTGCCGTGATTTGTGGAGTTCAGCCGTATTACTCCGTGATTGTGAGAGGTTTTCCCTTTCTGAGTACGGGGGTAGGAAATCCTGGAGGAGGGCCGTGGTGTTCATCCTGAAACGCACGTGTGTATGATGCAGTGGTACCCTGGTTTATGCTCAGTCACACACTGCAGGCCAGAATTTAGTTGCTCAAGGAAGACGTGACTATTCATGTGCACTCCCAAGAAGCCAGCTTAAGGCTGGCTTGCATGCAATGATGATGCAAAAAAGACAAGTGCACTGCTACAAAGATGTATCGAGTCCATACTCTCCCTTGTATGTGTGGTAACTCCCCAGAGGTGAGACCTGCAGAAATACTAGCAGACAAGGTTGTTACTAGGATTTTGACAACCACATTTGCAAGAACGTTCACATATAAACACGGTGGGAAAGGGCTTGTAAGATTATTAGTAGTCTTCTATAACAGAGCATATTTTGCAAACTGATGATGAATTACTTATGTAAAGCATTCATGGAAACAATCTAGATGATACTGAGGAAAACTCCAGTGCTCATCACTGTGAGGAATTTACACCTATGTAGCCTGTAGGGAAGTAGTGCGTGGTGTTTCTGGCTGCTTGCCCGCACTTTTCGAGTGCTGAGCCTTTTGGAAGACTCTTAACAGGCACACACTTTCCTGTAGTAGTAGTAGTGGTGGACTATATGCTTTCTATGATTTCTGATAATTATTTGCTTGCTTCTTGTGGACATTTTAATAGTTAAACAGATAATGAGCTATAAATGCTGATGAGATGTCTTAAAATATTGCCATTAGACAGAGACTATCAGGGTGCTGTGTTATTTTAATTGGTAACCAGTATATGTTTTTGTTTGTTGTACTAAGCTTCGTGTCCTTAATTACATGACAGAAGCAGTACATTTGGAAGTTTTAAAATTTATAGAACATCTTTTTATAGATTTTAAAATAATCTCTTTTTTTTTTTTTTTTTTTTTTTTTTTTTCTTTTCCTGGTAGGAGTTAGCTTTCATTGTCAGGAGTTAATTTTCATTGTCAGATGGGGTGTTTGACACGCTTCTTAAAACTCTTTAACATTTGCCCGGGAAACAGGAGCTCTCCAGAAGGAACACAGTGCTACATCTTGGAGTGATTCAATTCTCGTCTTTGCAAACTCTTCTAGATGTAAAAGCAGAAGTAATAATCTCTCCACTTCCCTCCTGTTAATTTAATTCCTGTTTCTAATGCCTTGTTTGTTTAATATTACCTTTAGAGATTAGATGTGCCAATTGCAATATTGGGTGGCTGAGTATAAAATACCAGAAGTTAGGTGTATAAATCACTGATAAACCCAAATAAATTTGTGAATTTAATATTTTTTTTTTAATTTTTACTTTAAATAAGTAACTGTAGAAAGTTACTGTAAGGCACTGTAGAAAGTGCGAGGAGTGATTTTTGACTACTGCATTTAACAAACACACACAAATCTCATAATGACTGTACACCTTTGTGCAACATTCCTCTCCACTGAAATGTGAAAATCCTTAAAGGATTTTTTTTATGTGTGCTTTGAAACCTTAGAAGAATCTTCCCATGAGCTTTATTTAAAGCTATACCGATTCATACAGCCTCCCAGTACATATGCTGCTCAATGAAGTTAACACCTTCATAATGGGTCAGAGAGAGCAGAGTTGCACATACAAGGAGGACCAGCATCTCATTATTTTTTAAATGCTTTTGGAAAAAAGGCAAGAGTGTCTGGCCCCAAGGAGGATCTTGCTGAGTAAGGCACTGAACAAGGCATGAGACCCTGGAGAATTTCCAAGGTCAGCACAGTGAGAGTGGGGGCTGCAGGTCCACATGGTTTTGGTGTGTCAGGCTCCAGTAGGCACCAAATGCATTGACCCTTTGGATAGACATCGCATTAATCCATCTCAGATAAGCCACAACTGACTTCATTTTAAAAGCTTTTTAAAAATTATTATTTATTTGCTTATATATTGTTTTTACTTTTTCAAGTAGTGGATGTACCCTCATTAAAAATAAACAATTGTTTCCATACTTCCTTGTTACTATGGCCAGTGAGAAAACTTTAGAGTTCCAATGTCATCTTAGCAGTCACAAGAGTAACAGCAATTACACAAGAGTAACCTTGAAACAATTGAACTTTTGCCCTTGTTTCACTCAAGGCACAGGTTTAATGGGGAAAACAGGTGTTCCTGCTTTGCCATTCATGTGTGAGCTGTATCTGCCCCTTCCTTAGGATTATACTTCAGCTAAGTTTTCTTGCTTGGGAGATGTGCAGAAATACTAAAGAATTTATGTTTACTTGCTTATCTCAAACTCTGTTTGACCCACCCTTTCCTGAGATGCTTCAGTGTTTTCTATTTTAGTAGTTTATTTTTTTTTTGTTTTCCTTCTCCTACAAAACTCTGCAAGAACTTTCTATTACATGTCATAATATGCCACAGAAGTCATAGAAGCACATCAGTATCAAAACAGAAAAATCTGAATGGATCTCCTACTGTTAACCAAATTACAAATTATATCCACACTTTTACCCTGTCCTATTTGCTTGGATACTGTGACCTCTGATCTTAATCTCAGCCTGTGTTTGTCTGGGCAGATAGTAAGCTCTTTGAGGCCAGGATTATATCCTGTGTTTGTAGAAGGAGCTACTGATCCCAGTCTCCTGCTATTACCAACATCTCTATAAATGATAATGCATTCCTGCAGTGTTGCCATAGCAGGATTACTAAACTGTAGTATACACTGTATTTAACTTTTCATATTAGAAAGACAGTGAATGACCTTTCTTTGAATATATCTAAAAATGTGTGTTCTGCCATTTTTTTCTAAAAAATAGAAAGTCTCTGCCTTCTATTTTCTCCTAGAACACTTGTCATTTTCTGTTCAAATGGAACTACAGCTCTTGAGACTGTAACCTCTCATAGCACTCAATTTTTTGTTCACCCCCTCCAAGAAACATGAAAATAAGTAGAAAATAATATGCTTACTTGCTGAAATGTAAATACATACGTAGGTGTCTGCATGAATAGGCTTCTACAAATAAATTTTAAATACCAAAATAAGACATAGAAAAATTGTCTTCCTTGCCACAGATTTAAGTGATGGGTGTGCAAATTACCCTATTACAATTTTTTCCTTATTGCAGCAGTCCCTGAACCTTATGAAGAAAATTTTTCCAGCTCCAAACAGAGCTGAAGCCTAACTAGAGGAACCAAAATAATCTGATGGTCCAGAAAGGATCCAAATTTCTCTCTCTTCCCACGGTCCTGAAGAAAAACAGATATCAATAACTCTAGGTGACTGCTGCACATCAAGGCAGTTTGGGGGTGGACATTCAGTAAGAATATCTTGTTTCAGAGTTCTTGTTTCAATGTGTTTGTCTCTTCTTCCACCTTTTCCCTTCAAATGGAGTAGAGAAAGGAAGCACAAAGCGTCAGTGTTGGGATTTAACTATCAAAAACACCTTTCAAAGCCAAAATTGCATTTTTCCATGCTATGTGCACAGTGTTCCATTGGACCTTGGAAAGTTCCAGTATGCACTAACTTGTGCTGCATTGCTTGAGAGAATAGCCACAGGTTTGCACTTTCATAATTTTGTAACAACTACCAAAGAGACTCTTCTGTTAGCCTGAATTTTGGAAGACCAGTGAGGTACTGCATTTTCTTTGAAGATAACATAAGAATCATTTTGGATCACTCTAGCCCACCTCTTCATACTAGCTCCTAATTTTAAT
Source organism: Phaethornis superciliosus (assembly GCA_023637945.1). Lineage (NCBI taxonomy): Eukaryota > Metazoa > Chordata > Aves > Apodiformes > Trochilidae > Phaethornis > Phaethornis superciliosus. Next base: position 51,498,652 of record JAJQWJ010000003.1, on the reverse strand, counting down.
ACATCCAGAAGGCATTGCCTGCAGCTTGAAAGTTTTGTTCAAATAAGTTTACAAATGGATTCTCAATTAATCAACTACAAGTTTTCAGTATTCTGGGATGAATTTTATCAAGTTTTTTCACTTTAACTTTACTTCAGGTGGTGCTGCTTCCATTTCTGTTGTGCCTTTGTCTATCAGAGTTGCCTTTTGTGGAAAAATTAATCTATACTTGATTTTATTATCTACTTTCTTTTTACTTATCTGGCTAAGAACTGTTTGCATGCTGTCTTTACCTTCTTAGTCTAACCAAGCTGGTGTTTCAGCAAGTCTCTCTTTGTCTCTGAATACCACATGCTCTTTATTTCTCATCCTTTGTTTCCACTCACTTATGTCTCAGTGGCAGCTCTTCTAATTATGTCAGAAGCAATTTTATTCTGCCCTGAGTAGGTGTATAGTTGTTTTTGTTTGTTTGTTTGTTTTTTGTTTTTTCTTAAAAGTATTTTGTCTTTAATTCAAGGACTTTATCTTCTTGATGAACTGATGCTTTCTCCAAGCCCCTGCCTTTACCTTCTGCAACTTGGGTGGTGTGGCTAGAGCCCATACTGGTGAAGACTGGGACAAAAAAACTTACTGAGTACTTCAGCCTTCTTCAAATACCATGTGACCAGGTCTCCTGTTTACTTCCTGAAAGGGCTCACATTTTCTCTAGTCTTCTGATGTACTTGTGGAACTTGTTGTCCTTAATGTCCTTGACAATGTGTTCTATCAGATTTATTTCTGTCTGGGCTTTAGCTTTTCTAATTGGACAACTTCTTTGCACTCCTCTCAGACTTCTTGTCCTTTCTTTTTACACTGAAGTCTTTCCAGTGTAAGTCTTTCCTTGTTCATCTATGCAGGCTTCTGCTTTGGGATGTATTGCTCCTGAGCTTGGAGGAGGCGATCCTTGAATATTGAACAGCTTTCCCTGGTCTCCTCTCCCCTCCATGGTTTTAGTCCATGGTGTCTGGCCAGGCAGATCCTTGAAGAGGTCAAAGTCTGCTCTCAAGGGCAGTGAGCTTGCTTCACACCCTCCCATTTTCCCTAAGGATCCTGAATTCACAGAAATCATGGTGTTAGGGGTTGGAAGGGACCCCAAGAGATCAAGTCCTACCCTTCTGCCAGAGCAGGACCACCTAGTGTAGGTCACATAGGAACACATCAAGGGGGGTTTTGGATGTCTCCAGAGATGGAGACCCTATAACTTCAATGGGTAGCCTGTTCCAGTGTTTTGTCACCCTCACAGTGAAAAATCTTTTTCTTATGCTTACATGGAACCTCCTGTGCTCCAACTTGCATCCATTAGCCTTTGTCTTGCTATTGGTCATCACTGAGAAGAACCTGGCTCCATCCTCCTGAGACTAAGACTTTACATATTTGCAAACATAAATGAGGTCGCCCCTCAGTCTCCCCTTCTCCAAACTAAACAGACCCAGCTTCCTCAGCCTTTCCTCATAATCCCACCACTTTGTGGTCACTGCAGCCAAGACTGCCCTTCAACTTCACATTCATTGGTTCCTTTCCTTTGGAGAAGGAAATTGTCATCAATGCATTCCAGGAATCTCCTGGATTGCTGGTGCCTTGCTGTGTGCCTCCAGCAGATATTGGTGTGGTTGAAATCCTTCAAGAAGAGCAGGGCTTGTGACTGCAAAGCTGCTCCTATCTATCTATAAATGGCCTCATTCTCTTGTTTTTTCTGTTCAGGTGGTTTGTAGCTGACCCCCATTATGATACCACCTGCCCCTGTCTGTCCTTTAACCCTCACCCACAGTTCTTGGTCAGCACATCCATCACCAAGCAGAGCTCCAAGACTCCAGCTGGTGACTGATGTATAGTGTGACACCCCTTTTTCCTTTCCCCTGAAATCTGAAATTTGTGCCCAAATGAAGTACAGACAAGTTTTTGCTTTTTTTTGTCCTGGTGTATCTTAGCTGTTGTTACACATCTTAGATGTTGTCTGCACCTAGCATATGTCTCTGGTTTTCTGCAATGGTGCTGCTGTAGACCTGTCTGTTTTCCTTTAATATATTTCATAGTCTTTAAGAACTAAAAGGCCAGATACAACCTGGTCTTGCCAATACTATTCTATGTCTACATAGGGTTTATTCTCTTTTCTTTTTAATGCAGATAAGTCAAACACTCCCAAGAATGCTGAGCACAATGAAAAAAAAAAAAAGGAAAAAAGAAAAAAAGAGAATCTTGCTAGAGACACAGGAAGTTAACCTACAATAGATTTAATATTTTTCTTATCTCTTCCATAAAAAAAGAAAAAAAAACATACTACTTTTTGGCATTTGAAGAGAGAAGCAATAGAGTACAAAAAACTGTAAATAGCATGTTACTATAAGGGATTTCTATGCCTAATGGTTTTGTAGAAGAGTAGGAGTTCACATTTCCTCTTTTGATCTAAAAGCATAGTACCAGGATATTAATATAAAAAATGGTATCAGTGTATCTTTATCCAGCAAATCCAGCAAATGTAATAAACAATTTATCTCATTTACATGCAAAATCATTTTGTTTTACTCTTTTATATTCATTATCTGCATATGCACACAAAAATTAATAATGAATAATCACTTGTTGAATGTTAAAGCAGGGAATAACTCATAAAGTCTTTCAGGTTTGTTTTGGGCCAAGATTTATGAGGTTTAAGTCATACAGTTTTCTTAAAACCCCTGAATTTTTTAAATGTATCTGTCTGAAGATATATCTTTGTGTCCAGCAGTGAGATGAAAAAGTCATTCACTTTATTACAAAAGATTTTGTGTAACAGCTATGAGTCTATCTAATTTATTTTAATGATTACAAATCTGGAAAATATAATCTTTCAGTAGGAAAGCAGAACTTTTTTTGCAGGCCTTCAATACTTCTAGAAGTCAGGAAAAAATGTCCCCTGTGATCACACTGAGTAGTTAATTGTGAATGTGAGTTTCTTTTCTATTGAGCATTAGATGTTGGCTTAAAACGGGTGAGAGGGTGCATGAAGTTTCATTTTATCTATTTCACTAATGACTTTGCTGTACTTTGAACTGTGGTCTTCTGCCTGTGGAGCTGACTGTGGAACTGCACCTGATTCTTCCCACCTGTAGTAACTTAGCATCTTCTTTAAATGAGTTAATTCCCACTGCTTGCAAAGGAGCATTTGAAGAGGAGCTGTATTTAGAACCACAGATTCTTCTTATGCAGCATATAATTTAATATCAGCTAGATAAATTTTTAATTGCAACTCTGCTGTTTAGCACTGCACAGTGACTCAGCCTGCAGTATGAATAGGTTGAGCATACATCTTCATAACTGTTTCCAATTGGAACTGGATCAGCATCTTCCCCAGCACCTCTAAATCTCTCACATACAGCTGATATACACCAGCTCCATAACAGTGTGCGTGGGATCATTTTCTGATATTTATTTTTCTTAGCCAAAAACCAGTCAGACAAGGCATTTTTAATACCCTTTATTACTGCCCAACAACTGATCTAGCAGCCTGCTATTAAAAGGTGCTGTATGTAACAGTACTGCTCAAAATGCCAGCGGTGCCACTGCTAGAGAAACAAGGCTTCATTTAACCCACTTTGTGACAGGTATTTCTGGTTTGGATGGGGTAGACAACTTGATATTTCATTTAAATACTGCAAAGGAAGCAAAGTTCACTAAGATGGCATACGTGGACACTGTAGACATACATGGACATACAGCAACAAAATACCTCTCCCCATTCCTCCACCAAGTTGGTGCTTTTTGGTGTAGGATGTGGAAGGGAGCTCTGGTTGCAGGCACTTTGATTAAGGTGATGATTAAGCAAAACCAAGGTGCCATCAGCCCCAGCTGGTGCTGCAGCTGAGACATGAAATGATGGTACTGTCCTGGGCTTAGCTGTCTCAAGGGTGAGGCTTCCTCACTGCCAGGGTGCCTTTCCATATTTGTGAAATGGTGACGGATAGGCACAGCCTCTGTGCACTCTGAGAGGGGTGCAAGGCAAAGCCCGGAAGGAAGGAAGGGGGGGAGGGAAGGGAGGAGGTCCCTGCAGGAGGGAGAAGGCATACATGGGAAGAGAGCAGGGCATCCAGATGTCTTATGCAAAAATAGCAGTAATGGGGCTTGTTTTCATATTGTTTTTAATGGCCACAGCATGCAAAACACAGCCCAAGGTGGACTTCACAGTCTGTTCTGTACCTTGATCCGTCACAAGTGTGCTTCCCTCAGCTCCACTGTTTTAAAACCAGTTTGAGTCTGCTGACCTGAGCAGCACTTGCGGATTATCCAAAATACAAAGCAAACATACAATGGAACAGCTGTAAGAGGGAAAGAAGTGAGTTCCTTAGGTCAGACAGGGTTTGAAGGTTCAGAAAGGGAAATGTTGAAATGTGATTTCCTCTGGCAGCCCTTACAATAAAAAGCTGCTTGAGGACATTTCAGTGTCCCTAAAAGCTGTGCAGCCTAAAGGCTTGTCTGCCTGATGCTGGAGGATTCTATTTTCTAACAGACCTTGGGGCTAGGAAGAGAGGAAAGTGTACAGTACCAATAAACCCAGTCATACTCATGACATTGACCAGGTACATATCATCTTGAATTTGAGATGCACCTGATGCCTACAATATGAATACAATTATTCTTGCGTGTATGCTCAGTTCTTGCTTAATAGAGAAGTGAGACTGTATATACACAACACATACATTTTCCTCAGAAGACATTATTGACAATATTGTCTGAAGAATGTGATTTGCTTTTTATTTTAGATCAGAGTTACAGTCACATAGATCTTAAAGTTACAAGTGTTAAGCTCATGTAGCAGTTCAAATTCTCAGCTTTTGATTTTAAATGACCCAAAATGCAACACCAATACCATACACTAGAAAAGTGAATGTAAATACAATTTTATTTAATAATAATATTCACATAATAATGTGAATCTCAGTATTTCAGATCAGAGTACATAGTTCAGTGTACTTAGGTATTATCCTGATGAATGAGTTGTGATTGTATGCTACTTTCTAGCATGGAGAAATAGGATGAGTTGTACATCTTTTGAATTTTACAAGTAGTTTCATTTTTCCTTCTTCCTTGCCTCACAGCACTTATGTTAAGAAGTATTGCAATATTATTTCAATATGTATAATTTTTTTGTGTTTTCTAAACCAATTCACATGAGCATCCTCTGGAAAGCATTGATGTCTGGTGCATTATCATTTGTTTTTCATTATTTATTTTTGTAGCTTCAATCTGCTGATGATTGCCAAGCAAGCTTTCAGCATTAATTGTGTCTTTGGCTGGAGTGTGCAGTAGGGACAAAACATACCACTTTTTACATGTTAAAATAGCTATTAAGTCTCAGACTTAGTCTTGCAGAGCTGGTAAAAGTTTCTTCTAAGCCTGGGTACTTTCTTTCTCAGGTGCTGAGGTTACTCACCTTTGCTGTTCCCCAGCCTGATGAGGGCTGGCTTTGGACTGGAGGTGTCTGACAACCCCAGGCACAATGTGCCCAAGCTGAGGATCGCATGTTAAAAGGAAGAAGCCATCCGAGATCCTCATCTCCCTGGGGTCAGCAGCTTGGAGGGAGACTTCTCTCAGAAGAAGTGGACTTGCTGCAAAAGACATCATGGCCTCATCCCGACCAGTGGTGAGATCTAGAGACATAGCCAATGTCATGCAACAACTTCAAGGTAGGGGACTGACTCTGACTCATGCTCTCTGCTATGCATTGATAAATGGATGTTCTTGGTCTTTACTGTAGTACAAAATCAGGACAATATTTATGAAGTTCAATAACTGTTCTAAACTTACCTTCTGGAAAATATTTTTAGTGTACCTGAAGGGCTCTGATTATATCAGTCCTTCGGTACAGAATTAGTAGTACTGCTTAAAAGCAGATGGTAGTGAGTATGTGGTTCCACAAAACAGAACACTGAATTAAATAGGCTTTGATTCTATGTCTCCCGTCTGACCTCATTGTGCATCAGTGTTCACAAAGAAGAGAATAGAAATTATCCTCTTCTTATCTATAAAGTATATAGGTAAATTTGGTCCAGTGGCAAACTAGTACTTGTTAGTTAAGCAATTCTTGCTGTCTTCAAGAAAGAACTATAGCTTATTATATTGTTAAATGCTGAAGAATTCATAGGCAGTGAGCTGATTATTAGTGCTGAAGTTGGTGACCTTTTCGATAACATATCACAGGATGTCTTTGCAGTATTTATAGAGTATTAGTTGTTTCCTTAAGTTCTTAAAATAAAGCATTATTAAATAAAGTTATTGTATTTGTTTTTAAAAGTTTTATACCTACATGATGCAGCTAAAAGGTTGCATTAAGAATGTATGTTTTTGTTCAAATGATGTTATCGATAAGAAAAAATTGTCACTGTAGCGGTAGGTTTCACTTCTGTTAACTTTTAAACTCAGTAATAAATTTCTTCCTTTCTTTACACACCAGCTTTCAATGACTTCAGCAAATGCTTATATGCAGAGAACCCTTGCTACCTTTTTTGCATCTTCTTAATCTGGAAGCCTTATCATCCCATGTCTTTTCCTTCCATTTATTGTTTTTTTGTTGTTTTTCTTTCAGTTTTGGATATTTGAGCTAAGCTTCACAGCAACTAGGTACAGCTAGCATGCGTAATTTCCATGTAGCCTCAGTAGATTAATACATAAAAATGCAGAGTCTGTCCCCTTTAGACCTGCCACAGCATTTTTCCAACTGTAAAATGCTCCTGATTGATGTTCTGCAGATTTTTGTACAGTTACAGTTTTTTCCTTGCTATTTTTATTCCTGGCTGCTAATTATTAGGCTGCAGTCTCAGACAGTGGTTTTTCAAAGTGCCTACAAACACCGAGGGAGGAAATATTCCCTAACCAGAGAATCTGTGGTTTAAGCATTAGGATTAGACACTTCAGGTAGACACAAACAAATGAAAGAGTGCAAAAGGAGAGCAGGGCAGTATTGCTTGCAGAATAGGCAGGGGGGTCTTAGTACCTAGCCTGTGTAATGCAGTGTAATACATATTTAAAAGAAGTCTGATTCTTAATAACAAAGAAAAACAAAAGTGGGATTTGAAGCAAGAAATTGAATTTTTATTAAACTGAGTACCCCACAGAGGAATATGAAGAAATGCATGTGAGAAATGGGAGAGGTGCTTGAAGGTTATAAAGACACATTGCAAAGGAAGAGATCAGGGAAGATTATCCGGTCTGAACCAATGAGGAAGGAGGATGCCACAGGAGCTATATACAGAACATTTGGACTACTAATTATCAAACTGTTATGTCCTAACTTTCTAAAGATCTATAAAGCTGTTGCTGACAAAATGGCTGTTCTGTCTGTTTGCACTTTGGTTTTCTTACATAATTGATTTTGATCTTTATGTATTTTATTCTGTTGAAGTCTGATACATAGTTCAGACAGCTGCATCTTTGTGGGTTTTTTTCTTTTGGGAAATTAAGCAAAAATAATTAGGAAACCTCTTAAGTGAGGACATTTTAGAAGAAAATCTATGAACTAAATGAGAATTTTGAATTGTCTTTATTAGTTTGAAGTCATACCTATAGCTGGATTCTTTGCTTCTCAGATGAAATCAGTTCAGCTTGCTATTGCTGAGATCCAAGTTTTCTGTAGAAGCCCTATTTCAATAAATACTTCACCTGTGCCAAGAGTGGAGAGCTTGGAGCCTGTCTTTTTTTAGTCTGTAGCTCTGCATTATGGATGAGCAGGCAATCTGCACTGCGACTACCTTAGCCCCTGTGAGTTAAGGTTTTTCTGCCTTTCAGAATTTGTAGTTAACTGAAATAGGAACAGCTATGGACATAGGAACACAGAGATATTTCTTGGCATGTTTGCATGGCAGCACAGAATTGGTGCAGTGGGAGCTGGGTGCGTAACTCAAGGTGAAAATGGAATTGGCAGTATTCACAGCGTAAGGAAAAACAGAGATGGTTTGGGGATTCCTCCCTAAGTGCTGAGCAGCAGTTGTGCTTTACAGCACCTGCTCCCATACCTGGCCACAAGCTGAGATAGGAGAGTTCTTGTGTGATACTGTCAGAAAATGCTGCAAAAATATCAGTGGTGGGAATTAAGGAAGAGAGGCTGAGCAAACTGTGCTTTCTCTTTCACATTGTTTGTGAACTGTCTAATATTTGCCTCACAGGTTTCCAGTGTTTGTGGTGAGCAAATGCAGGAAAGAGCAAACAAATACTACTGTTCACTGGGATTCTCAATACTAATTTTTAAATCCCTGCTGTACATAATGCAAGTGAATGTAATTATATCAGTGCCCATAAAGACTTTGAGAGAACCACCAAGCTGGTTATAGTAGTGGTTTGTTTGTTTGTTTTCTGTTTGTCTAGGTTTTTTGTTGGGTTCTTTTGTTTGTTTGTGGATTTTTTTTGTTTGTGTGTTAGGTTAGTGTGGTAGTGATTTGGAAGTAGGGGGTGAGCCACAAGGGTGGCTCCTGTGAGAACCTGCTGGAAGCTTCTCTGGTTCCAGTTCTGGTCCTGCCTCTTGCCAAGGCAGAGCAGATATGGGAAGCAGGATGTGCTCTGCAAGTAACATTTTCAAGAAAGGAAAAACAAAACTGGAAAAACCCCAAACCAAACCAAAAGTGAACAAACAAACAAAACCCAACCCAAACCAACCAACCAACCAAAAAACAGAAAAAAAAACAAAACAGAAAAAAAGACCTGCAAAGCAGGCACATACATGTTCAAACAGGGCCAGAGATAAGGAACGTGTACTACTTTGCAGCCAGGGATAAGTTCTTATCTGTATCCTCTAGCAGAAAACACTAACAGAGACTTGATGGCATCGCCTAGGATTCTGGAATTGGGGTTATGTTAGCTCAGAAGCCAATTACATCCCCACAGGAAAAGAGATACTGGCCACCTATGTAGAGGTGCTTCAGAAATAATTGCCACTGAGGCACAGGTCCTCATAGTTTGATGACTGCCAGTCCTGACCTGGATGTACAAAGGAAAGGCAGCATCCTATCTCCATATCACTGATGCTACCTGGAGAAAGTGAATTGCCCTAATAAACCAGAGAGCATGAATAGGGAGCCCTAATCACTCAGGCACTGTGGAGGTGATCACAGATTGACTGGAGGACACAGCATATGGGATGCTACCAGAAGAGGCAGTGATTTGTGCTGAGGAAATCCCTCCCTATAAAGACCTCTGGGATCAGGATAAAAATTATGCTCTTTTCACTGAGAGATCCTGCCTTTTAGAGGAGCAGTAGAGATGGAAAGCTGTGATATGGAGTCAGACTCAACAGGTCATAGAAGCTAAGGAGTGAGAAGGTGAATTGAGATGATTTGCAGGATTTAGCATTGTTTTGCATGCAGCAGTCGATAATCAAACAGTAGATATTAAGTTAATTAGGCAGTTAGTTGATGAGATGCTGTTAATATGTATCTTCATTGGTCTTTTCCATTGGTTCTTTTTTCTAAGCCAGCAGTGCCAAGAGCCACAGTTTAAAATTAAGAGAAGATGATTTAACAGATATCTGCTACTGAAAACTACCTTGGTTCACTGAGCGTGTGTTCCAAATTTTCTTTCCACCAGAGCTCTCTCTCCTCTTAACTTAGACCTGAACCAGCTGAAAAATCGATTTGTAGAAGTCAGGTGAGCTCCTGCCAAAGCAAGGCAAATGGCTGAGCATCCCCTTTCAGTGCCATTTACCATTTTATCACCTACAAAATAAAACTGCAACCTCATGTTTGTGAATGCAGCAGGATTGGAAAGGTGTGGTTGGTCAGGGGGGACATGCTGCACACCTTGCAAAGGTGAGTTTTGCCTCCACATCACAAGTACTGCCCTGGTTAAAGGTCCTTTCTGACTAGTTTGCTGGTGTGTACTGGTTCCATGTAGTCCTTTTCTTTGAACCTGTCACTCTCTGAAGTGAACCCCAGATTGATTCCTGTAGCTTTCTTGGATTTAGAAGATTCTTGAGTTCCAAAAGATTCCCGTATGATTTATTAGTTTCTTAGGTGAGCAAGTCTTACAACTTACAAAACTCATTACACATTTTCAGTGAGTTATGGGAAAATAGACTTTTAATTCTATTGGCTCTGTTGACTACATGACCTGAAGGCCAAGTAAATCTACACAATGACTTGGGAATCTGAATAGCATTGTAGCCCATTTGTTAATTAAAAAGACGAATTCAAATTCAAGCAGATTTCAATTTTATTTTTCTTTTTTTTTTTTTTTTTCCCAGTATGACTAAATTTAAGTTACTATTGCTTCAGAATAAAATATTGAAATCTAAGATTTATATGTAAAGATTAATACAGATTGAAAAATTTGCTAGCTGAAAAGGAAATCACTGAAGAGCAAAAAAGAAGGAGGAAAGAGATCAATCATTTTTATTTCCTACAACGAAAACATGTAAATGTTGGCTGCAGCAAAGGGGTGCTCAGGTTGAATATTGAGACTGGATAAGCACAGCTACGAAAGCCAGCTGTGAAGCACCATTGCTAGAAGTACTTAATTCTGGCTTATACATATAGAAACAAGTCCTGCAAGAATCCACTTCAGATCTCTTCTGGCCCAGGTATCTGATGGTGATAATCTGATGTATTGCTGGCAGAGACAAGTTCTGAGCTATCTTAGATGCTGCAGAAACACAGAGGAAAGGACAACTTGTAGAGCAAAACACTATAGGATGCAAGTATGCACTGAATTCTAGATTTCATGTTATATTAGGATAAAGTATATATTTAGGGCTGAAAAAGGCTGAAATGGTAGTGAGATTGCTTTTGTTTGGTTTTGGAGGAGCACTCTTGAAAACCTTAAATTCTTCTCATATGCTACTATTAAAACACTGGGGACCAGGTTCATTAGACAAAATGCAGAAGGCAAAATACAAGAAGAAAATCCTCCCTGGGTAACAATTGCAGTCAGTGGTTAAAATGACACTTCTGAAATATAATGGATATTGGAAATATACCAGGTAAATTGTGGTTTTATATTCTGTCTTCTGCTGTCTTCAGCAGTTCCACACTGATCAGTCTAGTTTGACAAGTTCACATGTAGGCATCCACACTGCAGCTATTTAATATTGGTTGTGATGAATCCCAATCTGAGGCTCAAAAATTGTTTTCAGTTAAGACTTTAACTTAAAATAACATCTGCTATATTTGTTAGCTGGTGTGAACAGGGTGATACTTCAACAAATCTAAATAAAAACAATTAGGCAGCAATTTTGAGAGTTTAGTGAAAATAAAGATTTTGAGAGGAAAATATCACAGCCATGAGTAGTTTTGTGAGGACCCCCTCTATTCTAACAAACTGCTAGACAAACAATTGTTTTAGTAGTAGAATTGTGCCCGGGAGATCAGGAAGGAAAATATCTTCAAACTATTATGAGGTCAGGTTTTTTCTGTGCAGGTTATGGTAATCATCATTTGTATGTTTTGCATCTTCTAATTAATCTCCAGTTTATATTGGAGTATGCTGCAGGCTTGAAAAATTACGCTTTATCTTACAGCTGTGCTGTAGTATCTTCCTACAACACATCTTGTACCTTTTGGGGTATTATTAAATTTGAACATAGTGAATTGTTGTAATAATAAATAACCCTCCTATTTGGAATGCTGTCTCTTTTTTGGTTTGGGTTGTTGGGGTCTTTTGTTTGTTTTGTGGTTTTTGGGGGTTTTTTTGTGTGTGTTTTTAATACTAGAGAAACAGAAACTTGCAAAAGGACATGTCTTTTGTTCTTAGTTACTAATTAATAAGCATTAAAGTAGTTTTGTTGAGGATCTATTGCTGGCCACGACTGTATACTGACAGAGAGACTTCTCTAGTGTAGAAGCAAAACACTGCTGTGAGAAAGTTCTACTGTGTTCCTGTAATTCTGTTTTGCTCTTCTGTGAAAATCAGAAGCTTCACCACCTTAATTATCAGGATGATAATACACTTCAGAGAATATACTTGTAGGTAGATAAAACACACAGTTTTAAAAAAAATAAAAAACAAAAAACACCTCCCAATTATTAGAAATTTCTTGCAAGGCTATTTCTAGAACACAGTTTTTGTTTTGTAGTTTAGACTTCATTTGCTTAAAAATATCCTAGTTACCATCACAAAGCTTCTCCTTCTGAGTCATATCACATTATTCTAATTTTAGGCTCACACTGAGCTTTTTTAGATAGTAGTTGTATGTATCCAAATGAATTGTCTATTGTGTGCAAAAAAACAGGCTACTTTCTCTGTCCTTCATCTAAAATGAGATGAAGCCTTATGAGGGAAGTGTCAATAATAAGAATCCAATACTCTATTTAAAAAAGAAGAAGAAAAAAACCCAACCCAAACAACAACAGCAACATCAAAACACCACAGACAAGCTCCTGAGTCCTCTCTAGCTCTTTGGAGTTTGTTTCTCCACAAACTAAGAAGAACTATTTGAAATATATTATGTTTTATAGGAAGCTATAACTGATTACTTTATTACACACTTAATGTTTATAGTAACATTCTGGTTGCTTTGCTTTGGGGGTGTATGTTTCATGTATGTTTCATTTTTCTCATTTGTAAGCAAAGGGAGAAGGGCTAAGTGTAAAAGTTAGCCTCCATCCTTGCTGTTGAATTAGATCCTGGTGTATTTTGTATTATCAGTGGTTATCTCAGTTTCAGAACTGAAAGGTATCAGGACAAGTAGCTGTTATAATCCAGCCTATTGTTCGATGTAATTTAAAATTTAGATCCTCCATAACAAAATCCAATGACCAAGGGTTGGGTGCAAACATAAAGTTCTATTTGACAAATGACACAGGCAAAGTGATGTAGTCCAGTGAAGATATGGCAAATGTGTTGTGAGGCAAAATGGTGAGAGAGAGAGAGAGAGAGAAAGAGAGAGAGATCACCACCCATGGATCCAGCAGCACCTGGTGATCTTTCTTCTTCGGGATGCTGATCCGATTCCAGATGGGGCAAAGGTCCGGTGCAGGGTGGTGGCTCGGTGGAAGGCATCAAAGAATGAGCACTTTGGTGCTCCTTATATACACCAGGTTTCCCACAGCACCCAAGGATGATTCAGGCTCCAGGAATTTGACCTCTCAGGAAGGTCCCCTCGCTCCATGGAAAAGGCCATTGCTGGCCAGCCCTGGGTGGTCAGTGGCCATTAGCCAGTTTGTCAGCTCCACCTGGGTGGGAACCTCCACCAGGCATTTTCAGTCAGTGTGTGTCTATGTCCTTATATTCCATTTGCTACATTGTCATTGGAGGCAAAGGAAATTCCATTGAATAGAAAATCACAGAAATCTCCAGGTAGGCATGGAAGAAGCAGCAGTGCTTAGTTACCACATGGTTGCTCTTGGGATGCAGCCCAGCCCCATCCCAGCCTACCTGGAAGCCAAAATCCCACACCTTAACCTGCTCTTCCCTCTCTCTCTCTCTGGTATATCTGTTTCTCATACTCTCAGCGCTGAGGAGTCATCACTGTTGGTATGTAGTATGGTGAAATGTGGTTTGGAGTTTCATTGCATGGAACATAAACATTGATGCATTAATTGACAAAATTTGTGAAAGTCCTTTTACTTTAATTTCATAATATTTTATGTAATTTTATCTCATTATTTGTTACATAGTCTTTAGTACATTTTAAAGGACTGTGCCTTCGCTGATGCACACTGATTTGTCTACGGAGAATGTATTTAATATATAACACTCTTAGGCACATGACACAAATCTGCAAAACCTATGAGTCTCCAAATTAAAGACTATTGTTGTATTCACCCAGATGTGAGGTATATCTGGAAGATTTAATAACATATTTTATCTACAAAGCCATTGCCATGGAATGAGAGTTACAATTTAGCTTACCCAACACACTGAGTTTCTCTTTAGCTATGCCAGCTTTATTCCCAGAGAAAATTCATCTTCTGCTTACTAAGATGCCAAAGGCCTGTACAACTGCGTTATATCATTCTTATGCCTTGTATATGTTATTTATACAGGGTTGTTGGTGTAGCTTGTCATAAATGCATAGGTTGTCATACTTCCACCAGCGGTGCTTGGAGGTATCATTGATGTACCTGGAGAAGAACAGCTTCTTCACCTTACAGTGCCAAGGACCACACGTCAGTGTGGACTTACTGTGTTCAAGGCACTATTGTGAGAAAGCTGCTCACTTCCAGACCTTGTGAATGCAGCAGCTGTTCTGTAAAGGCTTTATTTTAAGCTCATTAACACAAATGAAAAATCTTCTTTCCATAAGGTGAAGGGAATGAACTATAACAGCAATAGTAAGCAAAGAGTATTACTGTTAGCTTTCCGGTCTTGGACGGAAAAATCCTTACATACAAGATCACAGAGTTCAAGAAAATATGATACTAAGGCAGTGTAGCAAAGCAAAGCAAAATAGTTACTTGCTTATAGTGCTTAATGGAGGGAAAAAAAAAAACAACCAAAACACAACTTGACTTTTGATAAGAAATTATAGTTATTTGTGGTACATTCAGTTTTTGGACTGTCATTCTCCCAAGTAAATTAAAGTAAATCATTATTACAACTAAGCTTTGGTAAAGGCCCCTCTCTTCATTCTGCTTGTTTTGGCCAGAGTTTCTACTTTTTCTCATTTGGCAAGAAGTCCTTAGGCTTTTCTAGTGTCACTCTTCTCTACTTAGAAGAGACTTATCTGAAAGAAAAATTACAAGATAGAAAATTAGTTCTATCCTGGCACAAACCAGGACATCCCAGTTCAAGTAGTGCAGCCATTCCCTGTATTGAGTGAGAATGGAATGGAGACTGCAAACTACAATTGCTTAGTAAACAGCTGCAAACACAGAAAATGCTTTGCTCTTACTTAACTCCTCTTGAAAAAAAAAGCAAAAAACATGCCAAATAAAAAGCCCTGTCTGTTTAGCTGTCTAGTTCCGAAACACTGTGTAGAAAGAATCAGGAGAACTGCAAACCAGCATCACCAATTACAACAGTTATGAGCGGTTTGGTTTGGTTTTTGTCGTTTTTTTTATGCCTGTCATGGTATCAGCCCATTTCCTGTTAGTAGTACAACTGGTTACATACTTGGGTACTGTTTTGCATCCTGAATGTTGCTGCTCTGTACACTCATGGGTTAAAATAATGTGCTTGTTACAAAGGACAAGAAATTTAATGGAGGTTACCAAATTTTTCCTCTATCTAAATGAGGAAATAAATGTTCAGGAGCAGAGCCTTTGCTGAGATTTGCAGCCCAGCTGGGATTTTCTCTCCATTGGAATGTGCTGCCACAGGAAATTGGGCTGTGTTGGGGTGAGGTGGTACTTAAGGAAGCCAAAAGTCAAGCCTGTGGCATGAGAGAAGGAAGTGGGAGCATCTGATGATAGATCACATATCAATGCAAAGGCAGGTGCCATCAAGCCCCCATATTAGCAGAGGTCTTCTGGCTGTAAAGCTTTGTTAGCAGATGTGAGTTGCAGTAGTAAAACATGGATAATTATACCCTGATTTGAGACTGATTAGACAAGACTTAAGGCTAATTAACCTGGATTTCTGGCTGCTTTGTGTTACTAAAGTTGTGCAACACAGGAAGAACAAGATTTGAAAAGACATTTGGAACCCTAGAGGTGCATATTGCCAGAAAAAGGCATGATGTGCATTTTTGAAAGCTTCTTTAGATGCCTTTCTTCAACTTCAAAGACTAAAGTATTTAATAATCTTATCCCTACACACAAAGTGTATTAAAAATCTACAATTGTATTAGCATTCAGAAATTGGAAAATTGTTTTCAAATGTATTTTGTACCCTCAACATAGTTAATATTTCTAAACGTAAATACCTATTAGCAGTTGTGAACTAAAATCAGTGGTTTATCCTACAAGTTTGTTCTTTACTGCTATGTACATTATAGAAAAGTGAAGTCATGTGACAATCTCACATTTCTAAAATAAATACCCATCCTACCATAAAATAGTAGCCACAATGAGAGACTGCTGTTTTTTCATTCAAATTAAAACTTCCTAGTATACAAAACTCTGGGTCTTACTGTTAAGATTCTGCTTCCTAAAGAGAGAAGTTAGTTTTATTTTTCCTTTCTGTCTGACTGACTCTTTCGGGAGCAGAAAATCTGCTGCTTCTCTATCACAATCTTTCATGGAAGGGAGGAAACTTTAGTCGTATAATATGCTTTTTTGGTCTTGCTTTCCAGAATTGCCTTTTGTTTGGACACTTTGGTGAGCTTTTACACAGCCTTGTTGCATAATTCTTCTTTCATAATCCCAAGTCTGCCTTTTCATTTGTGTGATTATTAAGAAAGATAGAGGTGTGACCAGCTGCCAGAAGTGATTTGAATAAATAAAAGGAACCATGAACAGTTATTTGGTGTGTTTACATCTAGTTTCCAAGAGACTATTAGTTCATGCTCACTGCCTCTGTGTTTGTATTTGAGATCTTGGGCACATTCAGATCTTGTGCTCCCTGGGGAAACTTGCATCTGCCCCAGAAAATTGCACTGCATACTTATATTTATCAGTAAGAAGTCTTCAGGTTTGAATAAGAAAATACATATACTAATGAATGAGATTAGACAATGATATATGATTGTGCTAATAATTAAGTAGTAATTTTTTTTATTTTTATTTTTATTCTGAAAGAGATATACAAGTACGTAATGAAGTAGCACATTTTGACCTGTGAGGGTAGAAAGGATAGTTAATATCCCTTTCCAGATGAGAACTGTAACAGAGGAAGGTCTCATTCTCACCTTCCACTTTGAAAGTATAGGAGGCAACACGGCCTTTTACTGCACTCAGGAAGAATAAATGAATCCCTAAAATTCTACTGAATTAGTTAAGTACCAGTTAGAATCTACAAACCAGGTTCGCATCTACCCACTGGTAGCTACTAATAGCTATTTATGTTTGTTGTTGCTCATTGTTCCTACTGAAGTCCCAAAACAGTGGGAAAAATATAATCAGGAATAAGAAGTAACTTGAAATTTGGCTTAGAAATGACAATTTATGCAGTCAGCAGCATACTTGAAGACTTACACTGTAAGTTTCAACAGTATATTTTCTTGAAACTTTCTATATTATTATATATTAGTAACCAAACATGTTTGAAATTGTATAGGCTGCAATGCTTTTTAAAAAATAATTTTATTTGCATAGTTAAAATTGCAAACATCAGAGCTGTAAATATGCAGCTCTTTAAAACAACAGGTGTGACAATACAAGGAACGTTCTCTGAATGAACTACAAACCACCAACAGACTTGTATTTTAACTGATGCCAAATCTGGAATCTATGCCATTTCTCTTACAGATTTCAGTGGCATATGAGACAAAATTAACATTAGTTCCAGTGGTTGAGGAAATCAAGTTATTTTCACAGGCTTATGATGAAGTTCAAACGTATGAACTCAATTAGGGTAATGTCACAGGTAAAGCAAATAAATTAAAAAATACATATATAAACACTTACATGAAGAGTGTGCATTGAATAGAAAGAGAATGAAGTTGATTTAATAAAATTCAGGACATTTAGCTGTTTCTTGTTGCCAAAAGGGAAAGTGTACAGCACAGATGCCAGAGCTGAATGAAAGATTAAACAGCCTTAAAGAGAAAAAGTCCATTTCAAAAAAAACACAACAGTATATTATTCCTTTTATTCCTTTTATTTCTTTATTCCTTTTACGTCTACCAGCAAAGTAATTAAAACTTAGGTTAAAAGTTATTAATAACTTTTTTTTTAAAAGGAAACAACGAGCAAACGCATAGGAATACACATGAATGAAAGAAAAGTAAAACGAAGACAAAAGGAACCCATACAACCTTCCAATAGGTAGAAATTTTGAAAAAAATTACTGAGGAAAGGAGAACAGCAATAAGATTACCTTGAAAAATGAAAATGGAGAGAACAGATGCTTAATATAAAAACATGAAGATCTAAGCAAAAAACCACCGTGGCAAGCATTTTAAATGTGTTATTGGCTATGAACTGTCTCAGTCTCAATCAGCATCTGAGTATGTTTGCCCTTTTTTTATCCTAGTAGTTTATTGTTGAGGTACTGGACAGTATCTGCTAGCAAAAGTCATATTTGTATTCCTTTGAGGACCTACTGTAGTGTGAAATCAAAATTAAATTTCCAACTATGGTGTTAGTATTCTATTTAAAAATCCTTACACTCAAAAAGGAGAAGTATTTAATCTATATTAGTAATTTTAGTTCTGCATACAATCTAATCGATCCCATTTTTACTTGTTTGAGTATTTTTGAATTACTGTGTGATGGGTGGATGCTGGGTCGTGTACTTCCTTGGTCCTGCAGCATTCTCTCACAGTTCTGGCAATGAATTCTGAATTATAGAGTGAGAGTTTTTCATAAGTATTTATGAAGAAGTATCTCAATTTCTTTCCTCTCTTCATGATAAAGTGGTCTTGTTTTCTAGGTCATTACCTCGGTTTTCAAATAATTTAGGTATCTGAGTCCATGTAACTAGACTAGTTTTAGAATAGTCAATTATTATGTTCTGTTTTTATCTGTCCGCTTTTAGTAAAACTTATTGCTTGGATTCCTTTACACTTTAAAACTTTCCAAATTTATTAATACTTTGACTGATAACTGACTTGGATGGAAGCATGTTATTTTAGCGTTATCTAAATTTCAATATTTTTAACCTTTTTGCTGCAGAAACAAAGAATTAAAAGCTTGTTAATAGCTGATATTTGCATTCAATTAAGGTTGTGCCGTGGTCATTCATTCAGATTTAATTTTAGGCAATGTAATCTAAATATATAGGCATTGTCATCTAGATTTGTATTCATGTATTCTGGCATTCTCACTTCATGAGAGGATGAGATCTAAAGATACAACTCAATAGTAGTATCTGTCACTGAAAGCCATATGCTGCATTTTCATGACCTCTTTCATTCTGTCTCCCACCAGTGCTACAGGATGCTGATCATCTGTTCTCCAGAAATCTTTTTACCTCAGTGACTGGACAGAACTGGTGGCTGATTGCCAGCAATGCTGGATGTAAGCTGCTTTGGCAGCTTTACCCTTTTAAAGCAGTGCTTTATTTGGAAGAAAAATTGTCTCCTTTCCCCACACACACACAAAGCAAAACCAAAGAAAAAAGAAACAACCAACAACCTTCAGAATGAGTCTGAGATAAACCTAGCGCTAAATAGAAAAAGTCACTAGGGAGAACAAATCCCAGGCTTAAGATTTTTAATTTCACTAGGTCTCTGTAACCACACTGAAGACTGACTGTGCTTTGCTGCTCACCAATAAAGGCAAAATCAGATTAAGTTGTTGGCTTATGATAGAATGTATAATCTTGTAATCTAATTTCTGTAGTTTCCCTTTTTCCACCCATTTTAGCAGCAAAATTATGAGAATGTATATATTTAAACTTTTTACTGCAACTGAGGCTCAAACACAGGGTGAAAATATACTCAGTATATTAGTATAAGCCTCTTACTGATCTATAGAAAACAGGGTTTGCAGCTGCTGTGTTGTCCTTGAGGAAGGTGAAGACTGAGACAGATGTTTTGGAGAAGCTAGGACGAGATCCACCAGATAAGACTGTGACCTTAACTGGAAGAATTCTTAATTGTGAATCTGGGAGAGTCTGGGATCACCTTGTCCTGGTCACCTACATAATTTCAAAATTCAGTCCTGAGTGATGGCGAGTCTATTTTGTGAGCATACAAAAGTGAGAATGGAAAAGGGCACAAGAAATCCCTTCTCCATTTGGCAGGTAATACCAGACTGATTAAGTTTATGTTGAAGTAAATGAGTATGTTCATAGCTGTGAAATTTGGGATGCCTAGTAAGGGACAGATGTCAGACTCTCAACTGATTAGTTAAACAGTGATTTCACTGAATTTTCTTATGCTCAAATGTATATTCAGGTTGGCATGTGCTTCTTCAGGTCATTTAGGCAAAAATACACAACACTGTGCTGGTAAAATTAAAAAGGAAACACACACAAACACAGAAAGGAGGAAGTTGTCCAGATGAACAAATTCCTTTTACCTCTTTCAATAAGCAGCTTGCATTTTGCAAGTCAAGATTACCTAATGCATTAAATTTACATGAATAGCAGACATCTCTCTATTCAAAGGCAGCACTTCTCAACATGGACTTTGTGGTGCCCAGATACAATAAAACCATACTGAAGGAGAAAGTGTTTGAAAGTATAAGGTCATGTTGTGGAGTTCAGTGTTTTAGGGGCTGCATGAACTCCTGGTTGCTGGCAGGAGTTTGTGTGCAGGGATCAGGAAGAGATCCCTTTTCTTGTTTACCCTCTGATAATCAGAATTTGAGACAGCTTGACTGTTGTAGCTTGAGTATGATATTCAGTATAATTCACACATCTAATTTTTCCTACTGATCTTTGTTAAGACAAATACCGTGCTCCTGCAAACTTCTTTGAGCAAGTCTTGTGTTCTTCTTGTACTTAATAGAGTGCAGAATTCATTATCTGATTATCAAAGCCGGAACACAGCAAATGTAGAACTGCTGTGATATTATGTTTAAATTAAGTACTAAAACCAATTGAAATATAATTTTATTCCTTTTTATGAAGTAGAGATCTGCTGTCAAGAAAGAGATACATATTCATAGCAGATTAATGGCATTTTGTTGCAATTGTATGATCTTCACTACTGTGCTATTTAAGTTACTCCAGGTTTTTAAGGCATTTATCTTTACAATGTCCCTGATCGTAAGGCAAGATACCTCACATTTGCGGAGCAAAACCAGTGAAAACCTGCTTACAAATAGATCAAATATAAGAGATGCAAGCAGAAGATAAGGTTTTCTATAATTATTATGTAATAATTATGATCTATAAAAACACTGTAAACACATTTCCGTATTGTTCTTGCAACTCTCTCATATAGAAATATGCAGTGAAATTTAATTAAAAAAAATACTGGTGACACCCTTTAAACAGCCTCACAGATCATAAACACTTAACTGTGGAAAAGGCACTGGCCCTTCTCCTGCTTTTATGAGAGCTGTAACTGAGGTCATCGCTGCACTTTCCAGTCTGTGCTGTACTCCACCCATATGTTGTTTTCATGAAGAACTTGAAATCATGACAAAAACATCAGAAGGAAATAATGCTTTATTGGATTTATGTTTTTGATTTTTGATTGTTTTCTTGAAAGGAGGTTCTTCTTCAGATGCTGGCTATTTTTAGTGCTTGTGAAACCAAAAGACAATGAACACTGGACAGAGCCAAGAAAGCTGTGAGCAAATATAGTATTGGTGAAAACTTGCAGATACAGAATAACTCAGTCACCTTTGCCCTAAGCACCACCAATACTGGATATTACCTGCTTTTAAAAAAAAAGCTGTCCTATTGTTGGGGAATTGTTGTTGGGGAATTGTTGTGTGGGTGGATAGACTTTCTTCAAGAGATCATAAATTACTGTCTTCTATGACCCAAGGCAAATGTGGCTGTACCTTTCTCTCTTTAAGATAACACATTCTGTCCGGTTGCATTTTCTACACTATTTTCCACAAGCACTGGCAAAATTAAACCTCAAGATAATGTAGTAGGGCTACTGAGTTTTTATAATATTTTTGAAATATATTATGGCATGCTATACTGGTGTAAATTGTGGATCTTTTTTTTATACTAGCCTGATATAATTTAGGTTTCATAGCTGCTTTAAAGTTCTCACTATGAAACCTCTCTGTAATCAGAAAGGAGCAGAAAATATAATTGAAGCATTACAGAAATGCCACCACCTCTAATAGTAATGTTAGGTTCTTCAGGTCAGTGGCAACAGGCAACAAAGAAAGAAAAGTTCCTTTGAGGTGCAGACTTGTTTTGACATGAGGGACTCAGAGGAATTAAGTGTGTAGTGGCAACCTGCTCCAACATCAGTTACACTTGGGGGTGAGTGACTCTGATAAAATTTTTTTGGGCAGTACTTACCCTCAAATGATATAGTCTTCATAAAACTACAAAATTGGAATATACAGGCTTGTGGTTTTGTGATTTTTTTTCATTAGACATGATCTGGAAAAAATGTCATCAAATTATTTGTGCTATCAACTATGTAGTTAGGAGTTGTAGATGGAAAAACAAATTTTCACTCAAAGAATCTAATATGAGTACACATTTTTTTTTAATAAACACACCAGCTGACACTGAAGATATAGGAGAAGATACTATGTTTCAAGAATTGTATTGAACTGATGAATGACATAGATTCCTGGTATTTGTGGGGTTTAGGGAAAGGGATTTCAAAGCTGAGATTCTCAACTGTTTGATACTGTGTGATGAGTCTGCCATTTGAGATACAGAGATCAGTCTGAAAGCCTGAGAGAAACCAAGTGAAATAAACTATATGAAAGATGATATTGCTGTAAAGGGCTATGTAGGATTCAATGACAACTTTAAAGGTTTATGGAGAGCCTTGGGGTGTTTTTTCTGTTTTTGTTGTTTGTGGCTTATTTTTGTTTAAATATTTGAAATGGCAGAAGGATTCCAAATGAGATATCAGCTAGGGAAATCACATTGTCAAGTAGGCTGCTGAAGAAAATGGTTTTAATAGCTGCATGTCACATCCATTTGACAATGCAGTGAAGTGTAGGAACAAAATGCAAAAAGGAAGGTGGCTATGATAAGTGAATGGACATATATGTTGGGCATAGTTGAATAAAAAATGCCTTTGGTATTTTAAGGTGGTGTGGAAAAAAAAAAAAAGGGTGATATTGCAGAATCAAAAAACCCAGGCATTTCTACAGTATAGCCAACTGACTGGAATTATATGTCTTTTTTGAGAAGCTTGGTTGTAGCCGTGAGGGATCAATTTGCTGTCATTTCACTGCAAATAGAACACTGTAGAACTTCCTTCAAAGAACTATGCTCTTTTTCCAACTTGAAATCTTTGGAAATAGTTAAGTGCAGTATGTATGCTTCCTCTGTGATTTTGAATGGTAGTTACCTCTTTCACCTCTAAATATCTTTTGTGCTTCAGTGTAACTGATTTTATTGCGGTAGTTTTATTGCCATAATTCCTCAGGCTGCTTGTAGCAGTCTTTTCTCTATCAGCAGTTATTTATAAGGGTGACTGCTAGATCTGCATGGCTTGATCTGCTTGATCTGACAAATCATTCTGCCATGATGCTCTCCTGATCTGCCCTCATACAGAAAACCTGGCCTAGCCTTCAGGATGCTTCCATTAACTTTATCTGCAGAATGCATGTGTTTATTATCCAGCCAGTGAGAAAACTAATAAAATACTGCTTTTGCAACAAAATCCAGCACAGCATTTATCCAAAGGGTAAAAATATAAATATCACTATTTTTTTTTTAATTTTTAAATTATTTTTATTTATTGTTATTATATTTATTCTTTAAGTAACATGCATGTAATTTGAAAATAAGGCCTGGGATTTGACAGTACTTTCCAACACTCTTGGCCACATGTATGGGTGTCCTTCTGGTAGGGCCCACTCTTAGGGAAAACTTTTGAGGCTTCCCAACAAATCTTTGATAACTAATAGTCTTGGCCAAGGTGAGAATTTAGGAGCTGCTCTTTTACCGCACTTCTGAGATCTCTAAAAAGTTTCTGGAGGATGGATGGGTGGTTTAGCAGCTGCTGTGATGAGCTGGATGTAAGGCATCCTACAGGAAAGTGCTACCACCCAGAACAAGTCACAGCTGATTACTTAATAGGTTTTTAAGCTCAGAATCTTATTAAGTTTGATCCTACATAATATCCAAAGAGGCTTTATTTTAAGTAGTAACACCATAATAAAGGTTATACTCTTGCTCTCATAAACACTGTTCTTTACTGTGAATTAGCTATGAATGGTAGTATTTCTGAAATTTCCGTTTACAACATTTGTAATTATCAACAAACTATACAATGAGATATCTGGAGAAGGTAATGTCAGTAATTTGCAATGCAAAATCAGTGAATTGCTACTCATAAAGCACTGGTCCTTGGTAACATACTCCTCATCACCTATCACTGAGAGTAATTTCTCTATCCCCACATTTTCTTTTTAATACTCTCAACACAATGTGTGACAGGTACAGGGAAATTTCAAAATTGGGTTATTTCCTCTAGGAAGCAAGCTGTTATTAATTAATCCAAATCTTTAATTAAAATTATCTAATCAAGTTTTCATGTGTAAATTATTATTTACACTTTTAAAATTATTGTCAGTAGATTTTGAAAGGAAAGGTTCTTTCAAGTAAAGTAACATTTAAGTTTCTATTTTCCCATATGCTTCTTCAGCACTGTTGCAGTTACTACGTCAGCATTCAGAACCCAATGCAAATAAGCAGATGTATTAGTTAAGAAGGCAAAGAATTTTTTGTATCAGGACAAAAGAGGATCTTGGATCATCTATGTCTACATTAGTTTGCAGATGCAAGATTTTTATAACATTTTTATATTCAGTGACACAAGCCCCATCAGTTAAACCATGGAAAAATATAATTGTGGAACAATAGTGATAATTGGAAGTGTCTCCAGGAGGCCTTGCAACAAGATTTGTGAGTAATTGCTACTGTATGAAAAAGCAGACGTGGAGTAGAGAGCAAAGAAATAAAATTAAGATGTATACACTTGGTTCTACTTGGAAAAATACAAAAGTGGAACCCTGATTTGCTCTCAGGAATGCAGGACTTGAGGAGGTACACTGTCAGTGAGGAGATGCCTGCAGATTTCTGATATTCAGGAGCTACACTGGGAATCAGAAAGGAAGTAGAGGAGGGCAGGGCTCTAAAGAAAATGCAGGTCAAGCTGGAGAAACCTCACGTGGGATAAGTGGTCACAGGGTCTGAATCTGAGGGTTCAAAGGAGCAAGGAACAAGGAAAAGGAGCATTTCAGCCAAGTGGCAAATTGAACATCTAGGAACAGCTGGTGTGATGACTCAGCTGTTGTTTGGGGAATCCCACTATGCAGGCTCACAGCCCAGGCACTGGCTTATCAGCTTTATCCTGGCTTTCAGTTCTCATTTGTTGGTAGGATCTGACTGCTGAGGCAGAACCTGACAAAGGCTGATGAAAAAGCATTATGCATTTCTGTTTGCCTTTGCTTCTGTTCTGCTTTGTGCAGAAAACTGCATTTTAAAATGGAGATATAGTGTTCTGGGGTTTTGTTTGCTTGTTTCCCCAGTACTGGAATTCTATCTAGGAAGTGCTGTTAACACTGAGGCAGTCACTAATATAGTAAAATCTTTCCAAAAGTAACATATGCATGTGCACACATATATTTATGTTGTGCATTCATTTGTACGTGCATGAATATGTGCATGTAAACTGAAGGCATTACCCAGGAGCATGGCCAGAAACAATGTCATATTTTATTATTCTTGTCAAAAATAATTATTTGCTGTGGGGGATGAAGAGGAATTGTAGCTGAGCAGTTTTTGTAGTGACACATGCAGTTCTGAATCATATTTTTTAAATGGGCGATAATCTCAAGGTTACTTAGCCTAGCTGCAATACTTTTGATTTGTAATATACTCACTGTTTGTCTTTTAAAGGCATTTTTAACTTGGATCCCCAGAGCTGTATCTGTGTTTCTGTATCTAAATACAAGCAGCCTCATTTTCAGAAATTAAGAGTGCCTTCTGCCTCATTTGACATCATTGATATTCCCATGCTTCTCTAATAATAAAATATGAAGGTACCTGCAAAATGTCCCATCATGCACTCCACACTAGCATTACAATAGTGACATTTTAAAATCCTCTGCCTCTAAGGTTGTCTTCATGCAGTATTGTATTGATTCATCAGGAAGGCAGACCACTTTTGACCTTGAGAGGGTGTGACAGCACTTCAGGACTCTGCTGGCTTTCACACTAGAGACTACTAAACCCCTCAATGTTGCATTCCCTGTTTCTTTGTGAAAGCTTAAGTAGTTTTAGCTGCCACAGCAATAGTGTAGCTGTTTATTCTTTTGCTGATTTTTCAAAGAGTATACACCCAAAATCTGTGGATGTCCTCCAGCTTGGCTGAGGATTAGCACAAGCAAGATAATTTTTCACATTAAATTGTTCATATTTCCTAGTTTAGCTGCTTGGAATTAATTTTTTAAGAAACATTTTTAAGTCGTGAAGCTCTACTGTTTTCTGTTCCAGGGAGATAATAGATATACAGATATTTTTAATTAGATTTTTTAAAATTACATAAAAACAAACATAGTAAGTTTTCTCTTGATCAAGCCTGTTCCATCTAGAAAGAACTCTGAATGTTTTCAAGTTTTTTTCAAGACTGTGATATATATTTGTTATCTAAATTATTTCATAGAATAGAATCATAGAATCATTTTGGTTGGAAAAAAATTCTAAGTTCATAAAATCCAACTGTTAACTTAGAGCATTGCCAAGTCCACCACTTAAATGTATCCTTAAGTATCATATCTACCTGTCTTTTAAATACCTCCAGGGATGGTGACTCAAACAATTCCCTCGGCAGCCTGCTATTTACATTTAAAACACAAATTTTTGAAAATATAAACTCTTAATTTTTGCAGCTGGTAAAGAAGTGTAAATCCATTTCTGTGTTTGGTTTTTACCCTCCTCACTTTCTGCCTGTTTTTTCCAATATTCGATTGTGTTATATTTTTACCTAATGCAAAGACTTCTGTAAGGATGGAAATAACCTGTTAGGATAAGTCAGCCTTGCTCCACTGCATTTGAGTAGAGTGCTGAGGAGCTGACCTCTATCCTTATGCACATGCAGCTAAAGATGTCAGAGGGACTACTCACGAGTTCAAGATTCAGGCAGACACTTTGAGCAGGCACTGTGTGTTTTACCTGTGTCAGTGTAACACCTACTAAATGTTTGCCTTGCTAGGGCATAATGTATCCTAAAATTGTAAATGTGCTTGATTAGAATTGGCACTCTAATTAATTAGTAGGCACTCTACTGATCTACTCATACTGTATTAAGGCCACTGAAAAGCATAATACAATATGTTGGTGTCCATAAAATGACTGGGACTTTTGCATACTGAATATTCTTGGCTCAGAAGTAAGAGAATTAAACACTTCCCCCTGAACTCCTCAGCCACACACCTCTCCCTGTCTCTGCCCTGCCTCAGTCCATATCCCTATCCCTACAGTGCCACATGTGGGGAGAGGGAAGAATAATGTGTTACCTGTTTGACTGCTGATTTTTCATTCCATGAAGAGCATGTCCTTGAAGATCTTCTGGTAGAGAAAACCTAACAGTGATTCTGAAAGGTCTCATATTCCCTGAAGCATGAGTCCCATAGCCTCATCTTTTTTAAACATGTCCAAGTAAAAATTGGTATTCACACTTCATACAAGTATATTTTAAAGCATGGACAATAGTGTATTTTATATTATTTTTTTAGTACCAGAAATATTAAAAGCAAATTTTTTTACACTTGATTCTCAAGATTTAAAAAATCTAAATCTGTGATATATATTTTTGCTAGATGCCTCTTTTTGTGACATGAGGATATAGTCCAAAAATCTTTAATTTGGTTATTTCTCTATGTGTTGTTTGCTTACCTTTCCTAAATCAAAGTGATTGTTTAAAACCCGAATTAGATTAACATGAAGCCAGAGTATGGACCTCCAACATTTCTCACTGCATGAATAACTTAATCTGTAAGGACCTATCAGGGATACAAAGATGATGATAGTGCTTGAGAGAAATCAGGTCTTAAAGAACACTGTATTGTGCAGTAAGCTTGTTCTTTCACTCTTGTATAGCTTATCGGGGAAGATATATGGGTCACAATGAGAAAAATATTGAAAGAATTTGCATGAAAAAGATTTTTCAATGAATAATTCATTTAATGTCTTCAGAACTAGCCAAGTACTCCAAGTATATCAAAATAACTTGAGGATAAGGGATACAGTAGCACAGCATTTATTTTCACGGATTTCAGTTAAAGTATTGTAAATACTATTTGGAGGAATCAGTGCTCTGCTCTTAGATCATAATACATTGAAGAAGACATTGATAGTGTGTGTCTTAAGCAGAATTCAGCTATGAGTGCTCTAACTTTTAATTTAACCAGTGAAAAATCCTGAACTGTGCAGATGTTAGAAAATACATTGTATTAAAATTCAGTGGTTTGGGTTCTGGGCCAAATAAGTTTTTTTTTGTTTTGGTTTGGTTTTTTTGTTTTGTTTTTTTTTAGTTTCAAAGCATTGAAAAACAAATTATAGTGAAAGAGAATTATAATTGTAGCAAGGACCAGATGTACTTTGGGGAACACGCAGTTCTGGGTCTTTGCATTTGTGCTGGGTTTTTTTTTTTGCTGGAATGTCTGAAGTTCTGTACGGTCAACATGTACTTAAAAGACCATTTTCAGACTTTGATTACAGGGTGGCCAGTTCTCATAATACTTGGTGCTTCTCAGATTCACTTATTAGTAAAATACTAAAATAAAACACTGAATCATATTCTCATCTTCATGGCTGAAGAGAAAGGCTTAAAAATTAGATGCTCTGGGTGTATGGGTCCAGAAGATCTCAATATAATAAAAAAAAGAAAAATCATATGGGAGTTGGTCCCTACTTCATATCCTGATATCTTAGTTAATCCTGAGAATTTAACTGACTCTGGTGTGGACCCTGCAGGGCAGAATTTAAGAAACTTCTTTTTTTGAGTGTGAAATTGAAATGTGAGCTTTTCTGTGGAAACTGTCATTAGAGACAATTTTGGATAGCCCAGTTCCAGCATGCTTTTGGCTTGCAGCTGCTGCGTGTTATATTCTTCTAACCTCATGATGAGTAAATGAAGATGATCTGATAACTGTAGTCTTTAAGAATAAGATATATTTTCTGTAATGAGTCACTCAGTTGATGCTACGACTCAAACCTCTTGAATAATTACATTGATTATTTTTGTACTAATTGTGTTAAAACTTCAATAGCTGTTACCTATGAAAGTATTGGCACAGTAGTTTCATTTTACACTGTGAACGTGACAGAGCTGTCCTTCTCTGAGAAGGATCTGCTGAGAACCTGCAGGGCCTACACCTTTCTCTTAAACATAATGAAAGATAGTATGAAGGACATCTGCAGATGTTTGCCTTTAGAATCACTATAGCACTCTTCTCATTAGTGTAAAAAGTTTACCAGTAAGTTTGATCTGGTCTAGAGTAGCAATGAAAAACTCAATTTTTCATTTCATTAGCAAGTTCTCTCGAAATCAGGCCACAAGCTTGTACACATTGAAGTTAATAAAAGCTTCTTGGACATGGATCAAGGACTTCAGCTCTTCAGAGTCTTTCAGGAAGCATGACCCCTTTGCCAAAACAATTAGAAAATACTCTGGTATGCAGCTATCAGTTTCTGAGGCATAGATCAAGATACTAGATCGTAGCACGTAATCGTTTCCGTCTCTGTTTTTCTAGTTTCCTTGTATGAAATAATATCAGTAGTCAAATATCTATGCCAAAGATATAAACGCAGAGTGAACTGAAAGCACAGAAAAAGTTTGTTGTAATGCTATGAACGTTATGTCCCATTAAGCATCTGAGTGAAATATTTGAGCTCTGTGCTCCATGGCAGACATGTTTGGACTTGTTTGTTAACCAGAGAGCATCTGATTTTCCTACTGCGTCGCAGAAAAGAAGCATTGTTTTTCTCAGGCTAGAGAAATTATTCAAAATTAAGAGGTGCAGTCTCTGAATGCAATCATCACCATCATGAGAAAAATGTGACGAAATCAGTAGAGAAAAAGCGTGTATAAAAGTGGTGTGAAACACAACACTGAAGTGATAGGAGCCAATGCAGATCTTGCAGTTATTTCCTAGCCAAATCCCACTTAAGGAGGCTGACAGTGCATGTCCCTCTAATGGCCAGTTCCCACCTTTCCCAATGCCTGACCCCTTTGCCAGCTCTGCCTTCAGGTCCAACCTCCCGTGCCCATCCACTATCGACGCTCTCTCCATCCTGTGTTCGCCATTCCCTCTGCTCAGGGAGCTGCTACAAATTTGGTGCTTCTAGGAAGATTGACTAGAGGTCACTCAAAATTAATTAGCTGAGCCGTGTGCTTCATCTGGACCATGTGTGACTTCCCTTCAGGAGTGAAGGATCTGTTTCACCATCTAGAAGCCACACCAGTAATTAAAAAGCAAGTGGCAAAGGTGGGGATTATCCTGAAAGTGTAGATCTGGGAGAAATTCACCCAGTAATACCTTTCTTTCTTAATGAGATTTTTTCTGAGGTATGGTTTCAATCTGGTCAGTAATACCTAAATACGATAATAATGGCTTGCTTGTCTTGGCCAAAATAATAGAAGAAATAAAAATTTTGCATTGAAATTAGGAAAACTCATCACATGAACTACTGAAAATAACTTGTAATATGAGTTACCATAAGAAAATATTTTATTTTTCTATCATGTAGGGATTTAGATATTTATTTATTAGTTCAAGATGGCCTGAGGCTTCTTCTTCCTCTTCAGTGGTTATGCTCAAAGCAGAACGAGCAGATGACTTCTTAGGGCATCACAGACTTTACTTTTTTCCCTGAAACAAGCCAGTTATTATCTTCAATAGAGATGATGTATAAGCCAGGCACACATTCTTACTTCAAACTGCAGAAGAGCTGAACAAATTCCATTTTCTTTTGTCTGAGTAAATGTTAACAGAGAAATGCCAGTTACTTGTTCTATTCTTGTCATAAGAAGAGTAAGAGGCAACTGTCATTCCTGTTTTGCCAATCATATTTAGTATGAGTTTTATCAAGTGCTGGTAGGAAATCTCTGTTGGTGCTGTAAATCATCTTCACTTGTGTTTGTGAGCCAGCACCACAGTTGCACCTCAGTTACAGCATATGGCCATGCAGCTATATTTCTAAACAGGAAAGGAAATTGTATCGTCCTTCCTGGCCCCACTGCACCCTTCTGCACCAGCAGCTTCTTTAACACCTCTTGAAAGAGTCATACACTTAACAGGAGTGCAGTTGGCAAATGTAAAATAAAGGCAGGACGTTGCTGGGCAGGAACAAGATCACTGCTGTGCTGCCAGCCTTGCTTGTGCCAGAGCCCTGATAGCCCAAGCTGGAGCTGCTGCTTCCCCTGTGGAGTCAGGGCAGTGGCTACTGCTGGGGGAACAGAAGGGACAGGACTTTTTGGAAGCCTCAGTTGCTGCTCCCACTTCTTACAAGGTCCGTACTTAACACTATGGAGTTAATGCATCTTAACTCTTAGATACTTTGTCTGATAACTCAGATCTTAGTCTGTGTTTAGAAGCTAGTTAAAACCCAAGCAAATGTTTGGGGATGGTGATTTTTTTGTCAACTGAACTGGTTACATCTCAATGAATTCATCATGATTGTCATGGTAGTCTGATCTACAGCACAGCCCTCATGTTTTGCCTTTTAGTGCTTTGTTGTCTTCAGAAAAAATTGGTAAGTGCTCTCATGAGTTCCTAAGAGTCTCAGAGATTTTGTTTCCTTATTATGAAATTCAGATAGCTGGTGTCTGTATGGGTCCTCATGATAATTTTGTTTTCCTGTTTCAGAAATACAACGGGGGCATTGTAGGGAATAAAAAAAGGGAAAAGACTGATTAAAAAGGTGAACTTTAAATCTATGAAGCCTGTTTATTCTTTCCTTTAGTCTGACTTTACAACTGAGTGTAGGCTCCAATTTGTAGAAACCTGGTTCACTATGGTTTTCATTGTGTTCCAATTTATTTTTATTTGCTCCAATTTACTCTAGTGCAACCTTAAAGATGTCAGTAAAGTAGCTCAGTTTTGAAATCACAATCAGGCCAAGAACTTCTTAGTTTTCTACAAGGTGGCCTCAGGTATGTCATGAAGCAGTGACATAAAAAAGGAAGAGATATGTGCTAAATGTAATGAATAAAACAATAGTTGTAAAAAACAAGCAGAATATATTTTTTTTAGATTTCCAACTTTCAAGTTCTTTTTTATACTATGACAACTAAAACCAAACAAACAAAAAAGGGGAAGAAATATCCTAAATACAATGAAAAAAACAAACCACCAAACCCTCCCAAGAAACTTCTTTCTCAAACACTGGCTTATCAAAGTTTTACTCCAGAGCTTTTACCCATTTTTCTGTAATACATACAAATTTTAGGGAAGGTGTTATGTTGCAGATTGTAGGCTACTACTTAATTCTTTCATTTAAAGGTATATAAGTGATCAATTTTGTTGCAAAGCACATTTAGAGATAGTGTTAGTGAATATATCAAAACTTATTTTGACTTTACTGAACATATCTGGCTATTTTTTAGAAAACATATGCTTCTTACAAAACATTGCATATTTTTGTGATTCAGTAACAATATTTTTTCATGTTAAGTGAGTGTGATGAAATATTATATTAGAGTTACAGAGACTTCCTCTGGACTCTACTGAGAAAAAAAAATAAAGTTTGTAATGAGGACAAGAACCTTGGAGTCTGCAGTAATGTTTGTAACTAAGTTGAAGATACATATCCCATATCCTGAGGTCTTGATTGCCCAGAAGAGAAGTCAATGGGTGATGTTCTATGTCTTTGATCCTAACCCTTTCCTAATGAAGCCGAGTTTGAGATATCAGGGAGTTAATGCAGCCAAATTGTCATCCCTTTATAAGATCAGATATGTGCTTAAATATGGTGCATTTGAGTACTACCATGTTCATCAGATTAGATTAAATATACCCAATGAGTTTCTGTAAAACTCCTGGGGAAGACAGCAATTTAGATAGAAGTGAAGGTGTTTGAGTTTGTAATTTAGCTCACACTTAGTGGGCCTGCAAGAAATTTGTGAAGAAATTTTGCCTCTCCAATTAGCACTCATGCACTCCACTCTTCTCTGGTCTCACAGATACATGGAAATCCTGCAGCACGTGGATATTCTACAATATTCTACCTTCCATATTCTGTCTTAGTTCATGAAGTTACTTTCTCGGTGCTTTGGATACAAACAATATGCTGTGTCAATTGGAACATGTATGGGTGTTATTATACCACGTGCTAATGTCTTCTGAATCTGCAATTAGCTGCTTTGTCATTGCCATTAATAGCAATTGGCACATAGTTTCACAGCAGGAGTATTAGAAAGATGTTTGAAAAAGATAACAAAAACAAACTATGCCAGTGTTGATTTGATTTCATCTTTGATTCAGATCCTTGGATTATGGTAACCTACTCTCATACTGTTACAGCTGAATAAAATGAATTTAGAGTCTGGAGGGTCTGCCAGAGGTTTTCTTTCTGTAAAGAAAAGTGCAGTGAATTCCACACTCCTTTGCTTTTCCATTCTGCAGAGAAGCTGCATCAGAAAAACAAAAAATACTGGGATATATATAGCCAGAGCACTGTGATGTTCAACAAAATAGGAAATATGTCATTAAATTACCATGTTTAATGGACTGTAGTCCTCAATTAGCTTCAGAAGTTCTATGGACTGCCTTATAAAATGCACACTCGTATGAATATTTAGCTTGCAAAACTTCTCCTGGTGTTTGTTATCTGGTGTAAAGTGTGAATGAGCTGAAGGAAATAGTGGCTTGCCTTTTTCTTGAAAATGTATTCTTACTGTATTTTCCCACTTGAGCATGAATTGGACCAAGACGAAGATTTTTTTTCTGTCAATTTACAACAAAACAAACTGCATGCTTACAGGTGTCCTTGAAACTGATGTTCTTGTTACTTCTGTAACTACTCACAACCAAGGGTTGTGAAATGTATCGGCCACGTTCACCTGCTCCAGAGCCAGGGACTGAGCGCTGGTGCTCCTGGAAAACTTATATTAGGTGAAAATTAGATGGAACTGAGAAATTTTAAACTTCTGAGATTCAGTAAAAGACACTTAGAAGAAAAAACATTATAAGAGTGTGTAGCTGTCACTGTTGCCCTTTTCTTTAGGGGGAAGTGAGCAATCTCATAACTGCTTTCTGTTGTGCACATGTATGCCAGTATGGGATGTGCAAGACTCCTTAGACCTTCATGCCTCTATGTGTTTTTCCAGATATTGTGCAGCTGTCTGGTCTATTGAATACATTTCACTGTTTTTTCACTCATATTGGTTACTTGCAAAGTGTGATTTTCATTATCTTTTGCCAGGAAGTTATGTGCCATGTTATGATAGGAAAATTCATGCAGTAAGGAAGTCTGTAATTCAAACTTGATGTTACAGCTGGGTCAACTGTGAGCTCAGGCTAGGTTGCTCAGGGCTTTATCTTCATGGCCAGATACCACAGAATCTCCCTGCCTGACAGCCCTCCAGGCAAGAAAGTATTTCCCATCCCTGCCTGTTTTCTCTCCTCCTCCCAACATGTCACTGAAGAGCCCAGCTCCATCTTCCTACTGCCCTCCCTCTGAGGCTGCAGCTCAGTTCACCTGAAGCTACGTCTGCCTCAGGCTGAACCATACCCCATCCCAAGCCTCTCCTTACACAGAAAGAAATATATGACAGGGATTATGTATGCATAAGGTCTCCTGTTTGGGGTAAAGTATTCAGGTTTCACGTTGCTATCTGTATGCCTTGGTTTTACAATTTTCCATTAAAAGCTGTGAATTGAATTCTGGAACAATTATTATCATTAGCAAGACATTCTGGTGCTTCGGGGCACTTGAGTTTTCCTTCAATTATGTTTCAGATGCCCCTGTAGATAGTCTGCAATGATTCACTTATATAAAAGCTGTGATGAAACCTTGAAGAATTTTTCTGATTAAAATAAGAACTGCTGGGTCTGACAAGGAATATATTAAATGTGAATGGTCACATCTAGACACAGCATGGTTTCTGGGGAAATTTGAGATGTCACTGACTTTACTGATTTTGTGGGATGTTTCATTTTGTTGTGGTATGTGTTTTTGTTTTTTTGTTGTTGTTGGTTTTGTTCTGTTTTGTTTGTTGAACAGCTTGCTCTGAATATGCTTACAATCTCTTCTTTTTCTTACTATTTTAATATATTTTTTGGTATCTAGTACATGTGAAATGCCCTATGAGAAAATGTATTTTTCTCCTTTTTTTTTTTTTTTTACAGAAGAATACATTTATCAAAATCAAGATGCATTTAGTTTAATTAGAATAGTATTCCAGAAGGAGAACAGAAAGAAAATCCTACTGTGAGCAGTTGTGGACTTGATTAACTGAGTGTATCTTCTGATTTTCAGGTTTCTTGCAAAAATATTATTTCTAGGAAAAACTGATGCCAGAAGGTAGTGTAGGAGTGCATGAGTTTATTCAGCAGAGCCCAGTAATAGCAAAACTTTTTGTGTGACAAAAAGAGAAATATTTTCTTTTTACAAATGCATATTCTATAAAACAATAATAGGAAAGAAGTGTAGCTTTGTATTTCACAGGAGAAATTGTTGCCAGCCTGAGATTTAATCTCAATGATAAATGCTTGTTTCATTCACTGGCAGAATTCTCATTAGTTTACATGGTGCAGGATTAGGGCATGAACGATGACTAAGATCATGGGTATGTTTAGGAAATTTATTAAGAAAATATTTTATTACTAAAAAAAAAAATTAAGAAGGAAAAAAAGAAAAAGAAGAAAAAGAAGAAAGGTAGTAGCTTAGTTGGCCTTTTAAAAAGTAATTGTCACAATGCAAAACTAGCATCTCACTTCTGTCTGGAGAGTGGTCCCCATGTATCATATGTATCATATATATCATATATTTGAGGTTGAGTTAAGCCTCACCTGCCCTTGGCTATGAGGGATGATGAAGATTACTTCCTTGCAGGCCACTGTTTTCTTTCCTTTCACAAGGTGTTACCCAGCTGCCCTGATGCTGACTTTCCCACTGAACTCATTAAGCTTGATTTCTGCTGAGCTGGTGAGGGCAGAGGTGGGCAGGAGGCTGCTTCCCCTCTCCCAGGGCACTGGCAATACTGCTGACACCCTGCAAGAGTAGGGACTTTACCATTCTAACACACTGGCTGTTTTGCTTCTTGATAGTTGCTACAAATATCCTGCTACCTACATAGTGTTGTCTGTGGTTTGCTACTAAAGGAAGGGCTGTTTAAGGAAAACACTGTAATGACAATGCTTATTTTGATCTATGTTTTACTTCAAATACGGTGTTGTTTTACAGAAACATTCCAAACCACCTTTAAAAATGCTAATTGATGCTTAGACAGGTACATTTTTATTTGAACAATGTCTGGTTTTATACCAGAGTCATTCCATCCGGATCAGTGTGGTTCCATTAAATAAATTAGCATGGGAAGAAGTGAAGAAGAAATGAAGTTCATAAGTGAAGATACACAGTTGCTCATTATCATCCTATATCCTAGGATTTTGGGGTGAAATGATATTCAGAGAACAGACTCTTATTTTGCTGTATGATCAAGTCCATCATTCCTAAGATTTGTTTTCAGCTGACTACATTGTTTTATTAACATTATTAAAGTTTTCTTTTACATTTTTATCTTCAAAACAGCTGGACTTTAGGGATTTCTGTGTGTGTTTTTAAATTAATTTAATTACTCCCATAGTATTTTTCATGAATTTTTCATAGTATAGAGAAACAACGTTACAGAAATAGTACGAGAATTTCAAAGTCACGTGCTAAAATATTAGGTTTGATGGGAAAGGCAAAATTGTAAACAGTGCAAAAAACCCATATTTTTTAACTGATAATTTTCCACTTCTGTACCAAAAATGGTAGGGAGTATTTGGATAAAACCTCTGTAGTTGTGTAATTAAAGATTGGTATTATCACCTGTGTAGAAGGGGAGAAAATAAAGTTTTACAATTTTACAATTACAGATGGCATACATTGCTTCTGTGAGTCTTCTTGGCAATGACAAAAGTGTCATATATTCCAGGACAGATTTTCTATATCATGAGCAGATTCTGCTTGATTCTTTCCCTCCTCCAGATGCCAGTCAGTGATTTTCTCCACATTCTGTGTGCATGGTCTCTAGATAATTCATACCTTTCTTCTTGCTCAAATTCCTCCCTTTAATCCTGGCCTTTGCCCCTTCCATGTCTGAAACTGAGAGTTAAATCTAACTGCCATCATGGGGATGGTAAAGAAAGTGGAGTTATGTATTGATTATGCAGAAGAATTTATTTTTGGGATTGCTTAGAGCTGAAGTAATTATGGGAAGGGAAGATTGATTTTGTGATGTGTTCCCTGAGCTGAGGTGTGTTCATCCACTCTTTGTGGAATCATTATATTTGCAGTCTGTTTAGTGCTTCATCATGTTTACGAAGGTAAATTGGAGTCTGAAGTGCTAAAAATCAAGGGTATGTGAGAATTTGAAAAAGTTTGTAATTTAGAATAATTAGGATATTTTTTTTTCAGGAATATTCATAACTGTTTCTTGCCAAATGTATAAATGAAGTTCCTATTTATTCATTCATGCATTGAGAAAAAAAATGATGAAGCAGCCAATCTAATATTAAGACTATTTGCTTCACAAATAGCTTGTAGATGGAGAGACAAAAAATAATTTTATTTCCATTGCCTTGTTAAAGTATTGCTTGCAGTAAATCATAAGCTTGTTTGTATTTCTTCACTGTTAGTTGCTCTTTATTAGATAGTTTCCTTGATAACTCCCTTTATCTTTCCATTGTTGAGCAATTATACATACTTCTAGGCCTTGGCAGCCCTTACTTACTGTACCGGTCTAGTGGGAGAGAACCATAGGCCAGCCATAGAGGGCAGACCATTAATAGCCCATTAATAGTGTAATCTGTGATCTTAAGTGAGGTCAGGTGCCCCAAGATGTCTCATAGGTTATGTCCCACACCACTCACATCATGCTCATTATAAAGGGAAAGGTGTGCTGAGGGTGGGGAGTGCTGTGTCTTGGGGCTCCTTCTTCTTGTCTTGCTGCTTCCTCAGCTAGTCCTAAGGTCTAGGATGAGTATAAGCTTGTATACTTCATGTTGGTATTCACATTGTATGTATCATCATAGAATGGGTAGGTTTAGAAAGGGACCTTCAAGATCACCTAGTTCCCATGATAGTATCTTGGGCTACATTAGACTAAGCTTTTCCAGCAGGTTGAGGGAGGCAGAAAGGGACACCTGTGCTCTGTCAGCTGAACACTGGAAAGCTCTACATCTCTAACACTCTGCTGAGACAACTGTACATGGACTGGTAGAGTACACTTGTGCATCATGATGGGCAGAACCTTGTTCAGTTCCTTTGAACAGAACTTCAGGGAAGAGGTGGCTCTTCTCACAGTGCTCTGATTTTTGCAGGGTAACTGTGTACATAGGAGAGATCAAGTATGTGAGTCAAACAACTTGTAGCACTAAAAGTTGAAGATAATAAAGGCAAGTTAATCAAATACGAGGTATTTTCTAAAAGTAATGTTAAAGAATACTACTGAAACCCCACCAAAACACAATTGAAGTTTACAAGTGAAGTTCAGGACTGCAACATGAAATGAGCTGTTAGTAATACCTTTGAGCAAAATTGTAGGTGTACCTATGCCATGTGCTAACCTGTCCTTGTGTGGAAACTTGTGTGGAGAAGAGAGCCTAGATGAGATTATCTAGCATCATGCCCAATGGCATATAGAAAACCTTCAGGGAATTCCACCACTTCCTTGAGGAAGCTGTTCCTGTGACTTATTGTTCTCACTGTAAAAAATATATTTCTTATATCAGGATGAAACCTCTCCTGGTGCAACCGCTCTTCTCAATTGAGGCTTCTTATGAAGACAGAGTCTTTGTCCTCTTTGTAGCTTAGCCCTTTAATTTACTTCTAATATTGAATCTATTGACTTGAAAATAATGGAGTACGTGAATAAAGAATTCATAGTTTAGTTCTAAATATATTTAACATTATGCATCTGAGCATTCAAAAATAATAATTACACTCTTTCCCTTGGGTGGAATGTCATAAAGCTGCATGTCTGCAATATGTGTAACTGTAATAAAATTTATCTTGAATAAAACTGCCCAGACTTTCCACAGGATAAATAGACGATTCTACATTTTTGTCAATCTTTACTAAGCCATTGTCATTTCACTATGCTTAGACATAGACAGAACTGATATTGAGTGTAGGATGTCTTTTTTGTAAAACAAGGATTGTTATTTATATTTTGGTTTTCTGCAGATTTATGTCCGAATTACAAAAGCTGCACCCATACATTTGGATTTAATCTCTTGGACAGTGTGTGCCTAGTATGTATCCATTAGTTTTGGTTTATTTCAGTAGGTTCAGAGCTCTTCCATATCAGATTCAATTTTTTCCCCTGCTTTTAGGTTACTGAACTTACTGTAAGTATAGAAAAATTGTAACCTTAATAGTGGTAGTAGAAATCTGTTACATGACAGATATATGGTGCAGTGCATTTAAGGTGCTGTACCTTATTTAAAAGAAACATTAAACATTCAAACATTTTTACACAAAGTCTGTCCACACTGTAGTGCTTAATATTGTGAACAGTCCTATTAATGCTGTATGATATCAATAAATCTACTGAAAGTCAATGAAAATTGTTACAGTAATTTGCATGACTGATGTGGTTGGCTCAAGGAAAACAAAAATTTCTATTACTTTAGGAGCTTACATAAGTTCTTGTACAGTGAGAAGAAGGTGGAAGAGAGCCTATGCTTTCTGTTTTCAAACATATGCTAACTTCAATGTTCTTTTAGAGACATTTTTTAAGTATTTTGACTACAGAGTGACTACTTAGAGCCCCAACTAATGAAGACACTTGTAGACATACTGGTACTGATCTGGATAGATTCTGACATTTTTAAAGACTTTCTTTAAGTGATTTGGTATGAGTACTGCTTGGCTTTTAAGACCTCTGTTAAAAATTAAATATTTTTTCAGTAAGACACGTTGTGTTCAATCTGACTACATAAAAATCTCCAGGGGAATGAGCCAACAACACACAAAGGATATTATAAACAAGCTTTTCATGTCAATGGACACAATTGCTGCAAAATGTATAACCGGTAAAAAGATGCCTGCTGCATAACTACAGTGAACTGGAAAAAACCACAAATACTTGTTTAGTTAATTTTTAATTATGGTTGTTGCAGAAGCTTCTGTAATAGAGTTTATAGACAAGAGAATTACTTTTCACTAGTGCTTTTAAATGCTTTTAAACTGGTGTGCCTACTTATTAGCATGGGGGGACTGACATTTAGTGCAATGTAGAATAGTTATTAATTAATTTAACTGGATTTTCTGGATTTCTAGTTGATTTGTCATCAACCAAACTATCTGCTTAAGTATATAGCTAAGGAAAATAAGTTACTAAAAAAATAAATACCAAGTTGACACTTATCTGTGAACCCAAGGTTCACTGTCACCCATGCTAAACTGGAGGGTAAACAGGTACCTGTAAAGTAGTGAATACTGAATCTTCCAGAAGTCAGTGAAGCCATTACACATAATTGTCTCAAGTTTTGAGTATCCTGATTTTAGTTTATCTTTTTCATACTATTGCCTTTAAAAATTAAATAAATGAGCTCATAATGGATTTATTTTCATTTCTAACTGTATTCAGCCAAGATACAATGAAAGTGTGGAATATATTTACAGCCACATGGAGATTAATACAACAGTAGCACAGCAACACAGGCAGAAGTGCAGTAAACATAAAATGCAAATACATCAGTTGATTAGTTCTGAATACATTCTGCTTCTACATGTGGACAAGAACAAAAGACAGCACATTCAGGCAAAATGTGGAGTGCAACAACTTTTTTTTTCTTTTTTTAGTCACTTAAAACAGAAATTAGGAGCAAGTGTCCTGCAAGTGTGGGCATGGGAAAGATGCAGTGATAAAAATCACAGTTTGAGCATATCTTCTAATCCATTGCAGAAATCATGTTGTTCTCATCCGTTTCTCTAAATGCCAAGGGAAGAAGCTCTTCTCGTCAAAGTGAAGAACTGTTACAGGCAGTGCAGTTACATCCAGACTACATCCTGGCTTCTGAGGATCAAGATTATGTCATTGTACTGTGCTCTGTGCATGGTTTGTTCCTTCCTGTGAAAACAAGAGCACAGGAAAGAGGAGGGATAATGTGTCTCTAGATGGAGCAGTAATATTTGACGTGCATATGAGAACATGGGCATGACCTTAGATTTAAGAACTGGAAGTCTCCTAAGCTCCACAGTATAAACATATTCTCTGACAATCTAAGAGCTGCTGCGAAGTGGAATCAACAGCTCAAGGAAGTAAAAGCATCCAGTCTGAGGTACAGGTTAAACTTTTGGGTTTCCAGGTTTCTAAAATTTAAACCACTAGCACAGTCCAAAGCAAGTGCTTCCAGTGAGACTGACTGGTGAATGTGATGGTAGAAGAATAAACTGACTAAGAAAAAAAGAAGAGACATTGATTGTTTGGTTTGTATTTGACTATATACAGGTATTTTTTAAATGGAAGCTTCTTTGGGTGATATATTGAATCATTCTCTAAATATTTCTAACTAGTGGCTGGAAAGACACTCTGCCTTAGAAATAAAGGCCATAAATTAGAAATGTCTAAAGTGAAAATACCTATTTTGAAATACATTTCAGACAGACAATAACAACAACATGTTCTTAGCAGCATGGCAATTGATATCCAGCAGCATGATGTATTAGAGGGAGTTCTTTGCAGCTGTGAGGCTGCTTCTCAACATTTCAGTTTCCTGTAACTCTTCCACAAGCACGGAAGTTTGTTGTTTTTTCCTCTACTTCTACTTTTCCAAATGACGTAAAATCGTTGGCACTCAAACTACTGTACTAAGGTTACCATTAGATTGAGCAATGTTATATTCTGGCACAGTATCCATAGAGCTGATGCGCATAATTTTCCCTAGCAGGGGGCTGGCCAAGGATGACTGGTTGCCTTCTAGCCCATGTGCATGCATTTCCTTTCTGCAGAAACTGATGGAGAGCAGTCCAGGGCTCTGTGGTGAAACACACTACAGGTGATGTGTGAGCTACGCCCAAGATTTGTGTTTCATTGTTGTTTTTCACAAAGCAAAACTGTCCTGGCATTTTCCTATCATAAACATTAACAGGAGACTAAAAAGAAATGAGTCTGCTTAGTTCTTCTGGATGGGGGTAATCCATCTGTTATGGAGGTGTTATTAAACTATGCACATTAAAATATTGCTCCTTTTCATAAGTAGAGTTTCCATACTATTGTTTTGACTCTGCAAGCTTTAAGTTAATAATATCTTTCATGAAATTGCTGTATAGCATATCTTACTGAAAGCTTTAGAGAATTTATGCCATACTGCTGGCCAAAACTTCCCACCAAGGTACTGTTTACTGTGCTGTGTTTTGTTCTCAAGTGACAAGCATTGAAGCTGGTTTGGCACACTTTTCTGAGCTTCCAGGTAGTTTTAGCAGTATTCCTAAAGGTACCAAGGACCTGAAAAACAAAACCAAAACAAAACAAGCTCCTAGGTGTTTTTAGGACAGAACTATCAAAACCAAAGGAAACAGAAAAGGATGCTGAAAAGGGGGAGCTGTGAGCAATTTGAATTGAATTTCATGGAATTTGGAAATAAAAAAAAAATCTACACAATATTAGGTCACTGATAATCAGTCAAGATTCTTTTATTAGACATGTGTGAACTCAGCTCTACTGTGTCTCTGTGTTTGAGACTCCTCCAAGTGTTACCATGCATCCGAACTCTGTATTTGCAACCTTACACTGAAGTTGCTTTCCCATCATTTGATCCCCAAGTGCCTGAGGCAGGAGGTGCCAGAGGTGGGATCTACCACTGCACATCACAAGCCTGTGGCATATGGGGCTCTGCAGCTGAGGTGGTGCTGCCACAGCCAGCAGGCAGGGACTGGGCTCCTCAGGAAGCCTGTCTCTAGAAAAGCTCCTCTAAAAAGCGTGCCACTGCTCTCTTAATGTATATGTATGATATGCATGATAGTAGTTGCTATAATATGCATGCATGATGAATATTTTATCAGCATATACCTGTCTGAAGATAACATGACAGCTATTGTTCATCTCTCAAAATAATTTGTTCTAAATGTTGTTAAGTAAATAAATCAAATTATGTTTGTCTTTTTTTCTTAATCAACCTAAAAATGTAGTCTGCTGGGAGTGCTTTGGTAGACGCTGTAAAAAATGCTCTGTAAATATGAAGACATTTCCATACAGTTAAAGAAAGACATTTAATTAAGACCAAACTGTCTTGCAACATTTCTTTCAAATGCAGAATTATCTCGTCAGAGAGTTGTGTTTTACAAAAGCAAAAATTTGAATTTGACCTCAAAATACATATACTGTACCGGCATACTAAAAGTGTGCCATTGATTGTCACTGAATAATGTGTACTACTCCGTTTGCTGTTGTGGATGAACAACATATGAATCTCCAGTTTCATAACTGCCTTAATTTTGCCACAGCAAAACACAGTCTGTTCAAATACTCTGATGTTTTGATTTAATGAAATAGAAAGTACTACATATTATCAGAAATTCTAAGGTTTTTTCAGGCTTGTCCAAGTGCACTCCAAAAATACTGTGCATCCTTGTGTATGTTTCATTCTCCTCGTACAGCAGTTCAAATGTATTATTAAAAGCTAAGCAGCCTACATGTCTGTTCAGATTCATTGCTTGCTATTTCTTCCACTTCACTGTTTCAGTTGCAAAGCTGAAGTACATCCATGTCTAAATAGATTATACATTGATGAACCCAAGTGGTTGCTTTTAAAAGCTGCTTTCCTTTTATATTTATTGCAAACTAGAGAAAGGTTATGCCATTCAGCCATTTTTATGCTTACTGAGCAGTATATTGTTACAAATGCACTAGTGAGAAGACTGCATCACATTTTGCAGCCACACATCTTGCTGTTTTAGGATATCAGCAGCGTAGTTGGGTTTTCCCAGTCCCTGGATGAATTATTCAGGCTCTTGACATCAGAGTTTTCTGCTAGCGGATTGGCTGGTGCTTGGATAATAAAATCTTTCCTCGGGAAAACAGTGGAGAAGGATGACGGCAGTGAGACCAGCAGAGCTGCTAGTTCCAATACAACTGGCTTTGTCTAGCTGTTGCATCTCTGGAAGAATATATAAAGATGTTTTTAAGGTTTGGCTTCATGTGAGTCCTCTGACGGGAGCAGGTGGATTGATTTGTCTAAGAGACCTGCATTTGCAGTGAAGGAAAAAAATCACTGTTCTTGAAAAATTACTTCTGTCTGTATTCTAAAGAAACACTGCAATCTATATGAGACAGGAGTAGCTGCAGCAGCAGAAGTGCTTATGGCTCACTACAGAGGTGCTGGTGGCAGAAAGGTGACATCGTTAGATCTGCTTCCTGGCTCCTTTCAGTACCGGCTGGGTAAGTGGTGCATATCAGAAGGTGACAGTCCTTGCAGGTGGGGAGACCAGAAGGAACAGTATGACCTGTTTGTTGTGACTGTAGATAAGCAGTAGCTCTGTGAGGAATTTATATTGGTTCATTGAATTTCCAGGGAAATTTGGAAAAAAATAAAAAATCATCATTGAATTTGTAAGACAAATCCACTATTTGTAATATCTTATCCATAATTCCATAATTTTTGCA
This sequence comes from Phaethornis superciliosus, assembly GCA_023637945.1. NCBI lineage: Eukaryota > Metazoa > Chordata > Aves > Apodiformes > Trochilidae > Phaethornis > Phaethornis superciliosus. Next base: position 51,454,257 of record JAJQWJ010000003.1, on the reverse strand, counting down.
GTGGTAAAATCTATTCCTTTTAAACCTGTGCAAAACAAGTCCTATAAAAAAGGGAACTATTAATAATAGTATATTCTTTATGAGCCCTGTTCATAACTTTAATTAATAATTATAAATACATTGCTCACATATATTCCCTTGCAACAGATTATTCTGAAAGGCAATTTCTAAAGGCTATGTGCTGGTATGGATGGATCTGAGTATGTCTTCTGCTGGTTAAATGTTTTTTTGCTGGGAGCTGCTTCTCCCATTAGCAGTTATTGTCAGAAGGCAGCTTCATAAACTGTAAGGATGCTCTGGAACTGCAAACTAAGGAATAATTTTCACTTGTTTCTTTGATAGGAAGTTTGACTTCTAAAGGTCTATTTCTTTTGGCATGTCATTGTTGTATTAGGTTTGCTGGGGAATTTAAAGTTATAGAGGGGTGAATGAAGCCAGAGCTGGACTGATTCTGTGGGCATTTGTTCTCTGTCCCCACATCTGACACACAACCTGGTTCAAGTGTGCAAGTACTTCCACTGAAATTAATTGGACTACCTGTATACATATATGCTTGTCAGAGCAGAGTTGATGTTTACAGTATATCACAAGAAAAAATCTTATTCATAGTTAGAAACCTTGAAGTGAAAGGTCTGTTTTCCAGAATGTAGAAGCAATCACACATAAATACATGCCTTGCCAGAAGTAATCAGTATTGAATGAAGCACAGTGCAGTATTTACATATTTTTAATAACTTCCTTGACAGTGCAACAAGTAGATTCTGAGAATGTAAGTAATGTTTTAAAATTAAGTAAGATAACCTACCCAATTAAATCAAAGAAAAAAAAAAAAGAATGCAAAATTATTTTCTTAGACATGAAGTTTGCGAATCTAGAAATACATTAACTGGAGAGATATACTGTTTATATGTAAAAGGAAATATAAAATCCCCAAGTGGAAATGCACAAACACTTTTTGGGAGCTCATATATGGCCAGGGAGCCATTGTTGTCCCACTTAAGATAATATCTTGGCCAATTAATTTTGTCCTTCAATTGTTATGTACCCTCACTGTGGAACAGCATTATGTAAGTGTAGATTGGAGCTTAGTAGTAGTAGTACATAAAATTTGTTAGTTATCCAAGAGCTAGTGATTCCAGAGCTTTAAAGGGCATCAAATAATATTCCTTTTTAATTTTACAGATGTGTAAGGTCTCAAATCACTATTCAGTGCTGCACAAATCAGTTGCAAATGCAGTAGCTATAATCATATTTTCCATCTGTAGTTTTTGTGATGTGTGTATGTTCATAAAAATGTAAATATGTAGCAGATATTTATTTATTTTGATTTTCTGTTGGAGAATGAAGGCGCTCAGTCAGAGCTAATGATGGTAATAACATGATTTATTTTTCAGTGCAAAAGATATTTGATTTTATTTTTGAAAGAAAAATCTCCAAAATAAATAATCGAATTACACTAGTGTGGAATTATTCCATAAGGCAAAACTTATCCCCACAAAGAAGGGACAGGACTTCATGGATTGATTATGGCCCCGTGATTCTCTTTTCTCTGCAGCCATGACCCTAGCTGCTGAAGTTGGAGGAGCTCATTCAGGAGCTATTTTTGTCTATGCAGCTGGCAACAATCCCCCAGGGACTATCTGAGAATCAGTGAAATTCACTATAAATCAGACAAGTCCTTCAAGATAGAACTAAGAGAAGTAGTAAGTAGCAGTACAAAAACCGCCTGAACTAGCTACTGCCTCCTCCCTGGATAGATCTGCAGGAGGATGAATAGGCTTGAGAATGCAATTTAATTTTTTTCATTTAATATTATAAATGCTTTCAAATGTACACACTAGAGAATTTTTTCTAAGTATCTAGTGATATGCCAAATAAAATCAACTTGACGTCAGAAACATGGATTCCAGTTAAAAAGTACAGAAAATTTCTAGGTTCTGAGACCTTGGGTAATTATAATATGGACTTACATCTAAAATTGATCTTGACATTCAGACTCAAAATGGTGTCTTGCTGTTCATTCACACATTAATGCATGAACTTTGCTATGAAACTGTACAAGTCGTCAAGTGTCAGAGTATTATTACAATAATATGAAGTATTTGTTATGGGTAGTATCAGGAGGAATTAATAGTCTCAAGAAAACATAATGGCATTTCTGGCAAATGCAGAATGCTTTTCTTGCCAGTAGAGAATATTATTCTTCCTTCATGTGAATCCAAAACAATTCAGCAATGTCTAACCAAAATTATTTCCTTTTTTTCTCAGATGAGCAAGAGTCAGTACAGAAAAGGACTTTCACCAAATGGATCAATACTCATCTGGCTAAGGTAATATGCAGCTTTGAACTTGTTTTTAATCAAAACATTTTATCTATGATTGTACAGGCCCTGGAGTATAGAATATGTCTCATTTGCCTGAGCAGAATGGTGTAAAGTTAAAAAGGGATCCTCACTATCTGTACACCATAGAGGAAAAAAAACAAAAAACCAAACCAAACCAAACCAAACAACAAAAAGCTATCTGTAATTGTAATGCCATGGATAAGGTATCTGTAAGTGTAATACCATGGATATCTGGAAATGTTTCACCATGAATGAGTTTGAATGTTTTGGAATATGTTCTGGTGAGTAACTGCATCAAATCTCAAAGCCAGGAGAAATTAATGTTTTCTAAGCAAAGATTTCTGTAGGTTTCTCTGTAACAGTTTGAAAGGTGGGTTTACTGATGGGGAAGGAAAGGAGGAAAGGAAGCTCTACTGAAGTAGAGTTTTTAAAGCAGAGTTTTCATCCTTATACTGTGTTAGATGAATAGAGCAAAGAAGAATCTAAAAAAAGAGCAGTTTCTGACGTCATGAAGGGTAGTGGTTTGAAATAAATAGAGATGCAGAACTGATTTGATTATGTTAGGTAGAATATAGAACAATTAATAATCTGAAAATATATCAGTATTTATCAGTTTGTCAGGGTTTGCTATAAACGAAAGATTTTTTACTCTTAATCTTTAAAATCTTGTATGCTTTTCTTCTAAAAAGTCATGCTCTAACTGAATCAGAAACTAATTAAATAACATAGTTAAGTCCATCAAGGAGATATTAAAATATGTTGGGTTTTTTCTTTTTTTTTTTCTTCTTTTTTTTTTTTTTTTTTTTTCTTTTACCTGAAAAATTAAGAATGGGTTTGAATATATATGTATATAAATAAATAAGGTGCACAAAACAGGTAAATGAAATGACAGTACAGGTGAAATTTCTTCACTGAAAGGGTTATGAAGTGCTGGAGCAGGCTGCCCAGGCAAGTGGCTGAGTCATCATCCCTGGAGGTATTTAAAAGACATGTAGATGTGGTTCTTAGAGACATGGTTTAGTGGTGGACTTGGCAGTGTTGGGTTAATGTTTGGACTTTTACAACCTAAATGATTCTATGATTCAATGAACTGAATTTTATAAAAGGCAGTAGGAGAGAGGTACGAATTTCATATTCTCTCTTGCTTTTACCATAGAATGCTAGCTTTTTACTATAGAACTCTGTTTCCTAATTCAAAGGTATGTTCTTTCACAAGCAGAAGACAGGTAAAAGACTTGGCACCAGCTAATTATGGGATGCCTCAGAGTAACAGTGAAGTAAGGCAGCTCAGGCATGAGCTATGTCCTAACACACAGGGCCATGTCCTACAGGGGATGAACACAGAGGAAAGACCTGCAAGAATGATAACTGGCAGGTAGTATAACAGCTTCATTTTGAGTCAGCTATTAACACTATTAACATCTATTCCTCTGCTGCCTGTCTCCCTTACCCCATCCGAATTTGTTCCTTGACTCTGACTCATGACTCTGGTGTGACTCAGCAACTGGTAATCATCTCTTTACTCTGCCACCCAGTTGCAGAAACTGGGTCACAATCTATCAAATTGATGTAATCTATATTCTGCTCATCCAGTTTAATTTTTGTGCAGCTGTGAAGTTCTACTAATGAAAAATGAGATATGAATGTGTAACAGGACAAGGAATTTTCTAATTTCATGTTATTTATTCATATCTCTCTAAGATTGTAGAACTGAACCTCCCTTCTTGCAGCCTTAACCTTGCAAGACATAGAAGGAAGTTGAATATTCTTCTGAGTATCTCTTGAAGAATGAGCCTAGGTTTAAAATACAGAACAATGTTACACCAAATATGTCAACAGGAGACATATAATTCAAAACGTCAGTTAGCTGTTTTTCATTCCAGTGCATATGCTGATTTTTTAGATAGTGGACTAGATGATAAAGAAGATGAAAAACACGCCTCTTTGTATAACAGAAGCATGCACCTTTTACTGCCTTTGTCAGCTTTCTGGAAGTGTTGGGAAGCAGTAGTTCAAAGCTTTGGATCACAGACTGTGAATTGGTTTGACCCAATCAAATAACATCCTTGCTCCCAGGTGTAGGAAGGGTGTATACTCCAGTATGTGTCCTCACCAAAGAGAGTGAACAACTAATACATCCTGAAAGACAGTATTATGTCTGTACTTCTATTCGGATGAGTCCACCAACAAACAAAATCAGAGGATAGATATAAAATAAAAACCAAGAATATGTGAATATTTAAAAATTATACTCAAGCTATATTTTCATAATGCTGAATTAAAGCTGGGCATTAAGCCTTATATTAAGGCCTTTGAAGTGGCAAAATGATGTTTTATAGCAAAGAAAGGAAGAAAAAGCAATTAGTATATCAAGATATATGTCTCACATATAACGCTTTCAGCAACAGTAGTCTGTTCTTAGAATGTAACTTTTTTTTTTTTCCCCTACAAGAAACTCATTGATTTTCATTGATGCACTAAGTTATCTTGTGCCTTTTTCAAATGAGAAAACAGGCTCCCAGTATCTTAGTCAATGACACAGAAACAGTTTCAGCTAATGGCACTTGACTGCATGATGAGAGAATCCTACTCGTAGTTTTCTGCTCAAGAAGTCCCTCCATGTTTTTACTAGTTTTGGATGTAACCTCTAATATTAAACAGTGGATGTTCAATCAATTTCTGTGATGAAATTATGTAAAACTTAGGTCTGATTCTTTAGTAATAAAAATAGTCATTAAGAGCAAGGACCATGAAAACCTATGTGTTTAAATACTTAGGAATTAAATTGGGGCAGAGGAGTGGGCCAGCTATTACAGAGTAACTCAAGTTTCACATTCTCCTTCCTGTTCCACATAAATTTTTCTGCAGAGACAAAGTCAGGAGTTACACAGACTTGTTCCCATTCCTGCATGTGGATAGCTCTTCATGCATTTTTTCATCGTTTTTTTAAACATTAATTGAAAAACTAATGTAGCAAAGGTAGTGTCTTAATTGCATTCATTATGATGCAGATACTGTTGCATGTATGTTATATATGTAATTCATTAGACAAATTTGGTGCAGCATGTAAAGAAAACATTCCTGTAGCAAAGATGTAAATGAGAAACAAAATGCAAGAAAATCTATTGAAATACAAGAATGAAGTTTAGCAACTATAACATTGATTCTGTATCTGAGGTCTGGATTTTTCAAAACTTATTTTACAGTGTCAGGGGAGGAATGTCTTGAGATTTCAGGTCTATTATTATTTTATTTTTTTTTTTAAGCTTATCAATTACTTTGCATGTGTATCAACGTTAATTTCTGTAAATAATTCAGAATATTTCCTGAACAATACAGCAAATTAGATAAGTGTTTAAGAGCAACAAGATTAAGCAAAGCATTTCCTCATCAGTTCCCATTGTGATCAATTCTAAATATAGTAATTTAAATAAATATTTAATAAGGGAAAAATCCAGTTAATTAACCTTTAAGATTCTTTTCCAATTAAATCATATTCCTCCTATAGAGAGCATGAATTTACTCACAGTGAGTGCACCTCCCTCCTTGTGACATAATTGTTCCTAAATGTCATTGTCACTATAAACTACACTGCTATGATTGCATATACTGCAATAAATGAGTGTTTAATAGAATGTGTGTAATGCAGTATGTAGCATATAATCAGTGTTATTCTGATATTTAGCTTTCTTGAAGAAGCTTTCAAAAACCAAAATCAAATTCTAAGGCATCTGAAGTCTTTGTGTAGACCTGACATGTAGATTTGTCTGATTGTTCATTGAAGTATAGTCTGAGTTCTCCCAAATAATTCTGTTCAATAAGTTTATAAATAATAGCTTTGCTCTAATATTATAAGGCTTTCAGAGGTTACTTCATATACTTTTGAAATGTTGGTTTGTTTTTTTTATTCTAATTTGAAAATTACTTCATTAAATTCTTTGCACTAGCTTTCCAATATTCCAAATAATGTTGTAAGATCATTGTAATTGGTCTCTATAGATAGAGCTATATATTTACATGTAAGAAGCCAGAAATCTGGAGTACACTCAACAGCTCCAAGATAAAATTTTAAGTTAGTTTTCTTTCCCTGCTTTTACTAACTTAGAGGTAGTAATTTGGCAATGCATTAAGGCAACTAAGTAAATAGATGCTAAATCCCATTAAGTCTCTAGAATAAAAAATATTCAATAGATTTTAACTGAATACAGCTTTAAAAAAAAACCTCTCCAGAGGTTAAATAAGCAGCATTAAGTTTTACTTTCTCCCTTCATTTCAGCTGACATTATAGATGTAACCAAGGAATAAGTATTTATTCCAACAGAAGATGTTTTAGTCACAGTAGAGATTCTGCCTGAGAAAACAGTCAAGTAGGTTGAGCCATCTTGTGTCATAGTCCACATACAGCAAATAAGAGTGTGTGAATTTCTCAGTATCAGGTAGTGTATGTATATCTTCCTGAACTGTATCAGCACAGGGAATAAGACTGGTAAATATGGAATCTCTGTATAAAAGAGGAATCTGTTGTTTTATAAATCCCACTAAAAATATAATGTGTTCTGTAATTCTGATAGACACTAGAATCTTAATAGGGTAAACTCTATGCAATGTGCTCAAAGTAGTAAAAACCCAAAAGTGACTAATGAAACACAATTAGGAACTTACCTCCTAATTAGGTGTTAGCTTCTTCAGGATATGTAATAATATGGAAAATGGAAATGTTGGAAAATGTTATATTATGAAGATAATTATGGAGAACATTTTTGGCAGTCTGCATAATTAATATGTTTTCCATATTAGAGGAGCCTCATACAGTAGATCTTGTGTCACAGCTGTAGTATCGCCTTCTGGTCCTGTTTTACTGCTAAGGTACATGGTGTGCACAGGTAATCACTGTCAGTGTTTGTAATTATGCAGCCTTCAAGCAACAAAAACTACATTTCAGCCTATTGATTTATAGATAGTTATTGTGATGCTCACAAGTTAGAGGAACAAGTCTTATTAGCCTTGGAGTAAGTCATTTGATGATTTCTTTGCTGCTTCTCATCTTCATAGAATTATAGAATGGTTTAGGTTGGAAGGAACCTTAAAGATCATCTAGTTCCAACCCCCCTGCATGGGAAGTTAAATCTTATTTAATGGTTTCTCATACTTCTCTTAGTTTTCCCAAAAGGAGTATCTGATTGATGTAAAAAGGCAAATACTGTAGGTGTCAATTTTCTTGGATAATGTCTTCAGGGACACTTTCATTGTCTTACCATAGTACCATGCCTCAGTTAGGGTAGAAATATAGGTTTTGTAACTTCTGTAAATGAAGAATTACCAGGGAAGGGTGTTTCAGAGCAAGAGATGGCCACGCAGGTCATCAGAGCTTTTATCTAAAATCTGAAGCTACGCACTGTGGAAACTAGAGGTGCTTCCCAGACTTGTTTTGTGTAAGAATTCCAAACGAAGTTTTACTTCATATTGGGATGAGGAAAATTCTGGCCTGTACCCTGATTTGAGAGTAAAGACACCAAACCACTCAAGCTGGAAGAGAGCTGTGCTGTGCTCAGTCAGATCATCTGCCAGGTACATTATAGGCACCAGGGTTATGGGGCACCATTATCCTAAATCGCCCTCTTGTGGTGAGGCGACCCTGTCTGGATACCAGGTCCCCACCAATGCTGCTCTTCCATTCACCTCTTCAGCTGCACAGGGGAGAGAAAATACAACAAAAAGCTCATGGGTTGAGATAAGGAAAGGGAGATCAATCAGCAACTACTGTCATGGACAATACAGACTCCACATGGGGAAACTAGGTTAATTTAGTATCAACTAAATGCGTTGGATAATGAGATATGAAACCAAATCTTAAAACACCTTTCCCACACACCCCCCTTCTTCACCAGGTTTAACTTAATTCCTGATTTTCTCTACCTCCTCCTCCTTAGTAGCACAGTGGGATAGGTTTGCAGTCAGTTCATAAGATGTTCTCTCTGCTTCTCCTTCCTCCTCAGAGGGAGATTTCTCACACTCTTCCCCTGATCCAGCATGGAGTCCATCCCACAGGAGACAGTCTGCCATTAACTTCCAACGTGAAGTCCATCCCAGAGGTTGCAGCTCTTCATGAACTGCTCCAGCATGGGTCCCTCAGAGGTTCGCAAGTCCCCTCACCAAACCTGCTCTAGCATGGGCTCCTTTCTCCAAGAGTCCACTGGTCCTGCTAGGAGTTTTCTCCAGCACGGGGTGCTCCATGGGCTTCAGTCAGCACATCTGCTCCACAGTTAATCTCCATGGGCTGCTGAAGGACAGTCTGCCTCACCACCAGCTTCGCCATGGGCTGCAGGGGAATCTCTGCTCTGGCACATGGTGCACCTCCTCCTCCTCTTACTTCTTCACTAATCCTAGTGTCTGCAGAGTTGTTTCTCCTGCACATTCTTACTCCTCTCTCTGGACACAGTTGCACAAAGTTTTTCTCCTTTCTAAATATGTTATTGTAGAGGCGGGTACCACTCGGTACTTTTTCAGTGCTGGGTCCTTCTTGGAGCCAGCTGGCATAGGCTCTATTGGACACAGGAGGTTTCTAGCAGATTCTCACAGAAGCTGCCCTTGTAGCCCCACCCACCACAAAACTTTGCCACACAAACCAAATACACTATAGGAATCTCAATTGTTGTAAAGAGAATTTCAAGGGACAAACCTGCAGATTCAGGCATTTAGCTAGGTGATGAGATTTTTTAGGCCTTCACCTGTTGGATTAGGATGGCAGCTGCTATAATATTCTTATCTTTATTGCTGAATTGTTTTACCAAATAATTCTTCAGCATATCATGTGATGATGCTGATAAAACCAAAGTTGCTCTGGATTTCAAACTGGAAATGATAGGCCAGAAGGTGAGGAAAATTAATTGTGTTTATATCAATTGCCTGTGATACAAGACTGGGACAAATTAATCTCCACTGACCTGCTTGCTCTATTGATTTCTTTGGAGTTATATTAAGCAAGAACATGATCCGTTATCTATTGCATTGCTAGGAAATAGAAATATGATTAAATATGCCTTTGTAATGAATTCTAATGCTGCTTTATTTTATATACACAAAAAAATACTCATTTATCATTATGGCTATTAGAGCATGTCAAATCTCATGTGAAGGCTGCTTTCAGAAGAGGAGTTCTTTTTCCATTTTATGCCAAAATTATGTCTCATTAAAAGCTGAACAATGAAGGCGGGATGTTTTGATTTTGAGAGCTTGAAACCTTTGAGTTCTTCTGGTTTGTTACAGCATTTTTACCTTTTCAAGAATTGTTTCATTTGTTATGTTCATCTCTTCAAATCTGTTTCTACAGAACAGAAGTAACAGATCAAGTTGTTGTACAAGAATCTTTTTTTTTCAAAAGTACCCTGAATGTAAATTACTAAAACTAAAGTACTTTCAAGAGTTTTGTAGTCTCTCATTTTAATGAAATAGCAGCTATGAATATTAGTATTATGTTTATTAGCAGACATATGAATGCTGACAAGCTTGTCAATGCTAGAGGGTGTTTATTTAATTCATTTCAGCTGGACCAAATTTATGGTTTTTTTCTCTCTAAGGAACATTTTGTGATCATTAAAGTATCAACCAGCTGAAAACCATAGGTTCACAAACTGAATGAATTTAAGAAAATGGAGTTTAATGATAATGATGTGACTTCATTATTCAAAATTTCAAAAACATCATCTGTTTACATATTTTTCAGTATTATCATTGTAATGTTTGTGAATGTAAAGACATATGCCAAGCAGTTTGTTTTAAGTAAAAGCTGTCACAGTGCTACAAGCACTGGAAGCCTGCAAGGCCTGGAGGAGAGAAAATGCAGCAGCTTAATCTAACAACTCTCATCTGTGAGAAAGTAGCTGTGCTGCTCAACCAGCTACACTGCTTTAGGGATATTTCCTTCTACAGCTCCTGTACAGCCTGAGAGGGTAATGTTTCTGTGACATAATTTACACTGGGCAAAATATGTCACAAAATTTGCAAATAGATTGAAATGTGGCTTTAACAGTACATTCCTAAGTTGTGCCTGTTTATAGGCTCAAACATTTGTTGGTGTGTTTCATTGCTTCTTTGAGAGAGCAGGATATTTTTTCATTTTATCATTAGTGACAGAAAGCATCTAGTGTTAGTCCTGCACCAGAAGTGTTGTTTAAATACTATGGTGGCAAAGCAATGGTTAAATGAAACACTGATACCAAATATTATAAGACGTAAAGAAGGGGACCAGCCACTCTTTGTACTTATGTCTGAAAAGAAGGAAGGTAGGGTGTAATGCTGGTGACTTCATAATACCTGAAGTCTTCTCTCTTTTCAGCGCAATCCTCCAATGCTGGTGAATGATCTTTTTGAAGATATTAAAGATGGGGTAATGCTGATTGCTCTTCTGGAGGTTCTCTCAGGGCAGAAGCTGGTAAGAACTTTCTTCCTTCTACATATACAAGATAATGGCATAATTTCTATATGATCTAATTTTCAAATATGTTTATTTGAAATTCCATAAAAAACCTTACTACTACATAGCAAAATAAGTTTATTCACAGAGTGAGCAGACTACAACAACAAGAGTTTATTATAGACTGAAATTTTTTGATTTTATGCATTTTGTATTCATTTGTCTTAGGTGATCATAGTGGTAATTTATTTGTATATATCTTTGTAGATCATCTGGGTGTTACTATGACATAAACAAGGTCTTAACTGAAAGCTATTTCTATACATCTTGAAGAAATAATGACAGCCTTGTTAAATTTACAGCTTTCTCTCTATGAAAAAAAAACCAAAACAAACAAAAAAGTGAGCCTGTCAGATTTCATGGGGTCCTATCTCCATTCAACTTGATTGCTCCTCTGAGGTGAAGAACCTCAAAGGATGTCAAATAGCTTTTTCACAGCCATGGTGTCTACATAGCAATTAAGCTGTCTCTTGAGAGGCAGTCTGGTTTTGTGGGTGTGATTTGTGAAAAAACCAGATGTATTTTAGGCCAGGGGCTCACATTTTCCAAGTTAGCTCGTAAATCAGGTGGCAGCAGGTGAAGGAATAGAACAACAGTTCATCATTTGGCTTGCTCTAGGGTTCAGTCGTTCTGAATTGCCCTGCACACGAAGGCAATTTGCAAGTGCGTCACTTTTTAATCTTTTTCATGTATCACCTCTGTTTTGTTTCTGGGTGATACCCAAAATTATGTAGTAATTCAGAATGCAAGAGTTATTTTACTCTGAGATGAAAAAAAAAGCTATACTTTCAGTTGTTGTTCTGAACAGTTAAAATACACCTATTTCTGTTCGCCTAAGAAAGTCTCCATCTTGTGGCTAAAAAGTGAAGTAGTAAAAGAGGAATAGAATTTTAATGATAGCACCTGTTAGAATCAAATTCACTGGATTGTAAAATTAGTGCAAGAGATGCTACATAAGGAGAATAATGTCTAGTTAATTCAAAGGTCATGTGTACCAGATTATGATATACTGTAGTCACTGCACGATGAACTTCAGAATCTGTAGCAGGCCTTTGTTAAATCCATTTGTAAGGTTATGAATTTAAAGCATAGTTCGTTCTTTATTTGCATGACAATGTAAGATTCAGTGGGCAACTTAATTCCTCTGTAGAGTATTAGAAGCCTAAGATAGGTGCTTGATTTAATTCACACGATTCTGTCTTTTTTTAGCCTGCATGTCTGAAAGTGGGCAAAAATTTGTTATTCAGTGGGGGTTTGTGATAGCTGAGTATTTTAAATCTCTGGTGAGGTATTAGAATGGATAAAAACCTTCTAGGTAAAATGTCTTCACTGCAGACTGTTTTTTAAAAATAGCAACCACCTTGACTTCTCCTTTGCAAGCAAAAATATTGTAGTGAGAGAAAGCTGCCATTTCTCAAATGCATATACATCTGAAAGTGTATAAAAATATTAGTAGTTTATTTTACCTAACAAAAATAGTTGTCTGATTTGATGAAGTGTATTCAATAAAGCTGACAGCTTGCCTCTTAAGGATATTAACACATATATTACTTTTTTATAATAGAAATATCACATTTATGTCACCTCTAACTGTCAGTGCTCCCTACTGATAAATGCAAAAATACAATTTGACTGTTGCAGGGAACATTTTACTTATAAATTAGACTATGGTATATACCTTGGCATTTATAATAATCTGGAAGTTAATTTTTACAGCAAATTAACATATATCTAATTTTAGTTTACACTGTTCTTTCTTTTTAAGCCTTGTGAGCAGGGACGTCACCTGAAGAGAATTCACTGGATTGCCAACATTGGCACAGCTCTTAAATTTCTAGAAGGAAGACGGGTAGGTTTGGTAGCACTTAGTACGCTTTTTTCCCTTGTTCTTTTCTTTCGTTCCTACCTCTTCTCATTCTCCAAAATTTGAGCTATGTATGCAGTCTTCAGTTTCTACACAGTGCCTGAAAGCTGCAGTAAAGTGAAAATGAGACAATCCAATACTGTTGTGTAGCAATGTATAGAGCAAAACTTTTCTTAGTTAGAATGTCCTTGGGTGATATCCTTCCTTTTTATTTTTATAATGTGTTCTTCAACATCTCACGCTCCCTACATTTCTGTTGCTGTCCTTAGTAAAGAGCAATGAGCTTCAGTTCAGAAGGGGCATTACTTTATAATTAAAATAATGGATCTATGGACTTCACTAGCTTATATGTGCAAAAGTCCACTCCCTGAAAGTACAGACATAAAAGGTTAGAACATTGTGACTCCTTATTAGCTTGGCAGGACTTCAGTCTAATTCCTGAATTGATTCTAGTGAAACCAGTGCCGTGGACATTTTAGAAATGAAACAAAATATTTTATAAATTTAACAAAAGACAGAAAACCTAAGAGCTCAATGTGATCTAGATATGGATATAAAATAAAAGCAATCTACTTTTATTTTTTCCTGACTTTTTCTCTCTCTATTGTAATGATATGTACTTAGTTTTTTAAGTAATTACAGATACTTTGTTCTTCAAATTTATGCATTTTAGTTCAATTTTTCCTGATGCAGATGTAACACCTGATAAATTTTATGTCTCTACAATGTTATACAGCAGGAATTTGGGTTTTGGGGTTGTCACTTTTTAATCATATGGCATTTTTCCATAATTGTATTTTTCTTACATAGGAAACAATCTTAGTATATACCTGTAGGAAGAAATCTGAGACAACTTTTAAATTGAAAAATACAAAGCAATAGAGAAGACAAATATTGTCACAAAGAAAAATTCATCTCTAGCTCTCAATGTTGCTGTTTTAGCGAACTGTAGTAGTATAGTTTTTAATACAAACCATGACATATGCAGTCTGAGTGCTGAGAACTGCTCTCTGGTGCAATCTGTAAGTACAGGCTAAGTGTAAGGTTGTGCACCTGGGTGTGAGGCAATTCCATGCACAAATACAGGTTGACAGGAGAAAGGATTGTGGACAGCCCTGAATAGATGGACTTGGGGCTGATGGTGTACCAGAAGCTTAACGTGAGCTGTCAATGTGTGTTTGCAGCTCAGAAAGCCACCCAGGTCCTGGGCTGCATCAAAAGAAGCACAGACGGCAGCTGAGGGAGGTGATTCTCCCCCTCTGCTCTGCTCATGTGAGACCCCACCTGGAGTACTGTGTCCAGTTCTGGAGTCCCCAGGATAAGAAGGACATAGAGCTCCTGGAATGTGTCCAGAGAAGAGTCATTAAAATGATCAGAGAGCTGGAGCACCTCCTCCATGAGACAGACTAAAGATAGTGTTGTTCAGCCCGGAGACAAGGAGGTGACCTTATAGCAAACTTCCAGTATCTGAAGGGGACCTACAAGAAAGTTATGGCAGGCTTTTTTACACTGCTGTGTAATGAGAAGACAAGGGGAAATGCTTTCACACTCACGGGGGAAGATTTAGGTTAGAGATTAGGGAGAAATTCTTTAATTTGAGGGTGGTGAGACACTGGCACAGGTTACCAAGGGAAGTTGTGGCTGCCCCCTCCCTGGAAGTGTTCAGGATCAGGTTGGATGGGGCCTTGAGCAACCTGGTCTGGTGGGAGGGGTCCCTGCCCATGCAGGGGGTGGTGGAACTAAATGATCTTTAAGGTCCCTTCCAACCCAAGCCATTCTATGACTGAATATCACAACATTGTGGGGGACCTGAAATGCGAATGTACCAGCTAACCCAAAAATAATATAGCAGTGCAGCTAGATATCTGACCCTGCTGAAGATCAAGATAGGTTGCCAGAAATGTAGCCCCATATTTTTCTTGATATCTGAGGACTTTGGACTGGATTTATCTTCATTATTTTTGTATGTGCTTTATATCAATATGCCAGATTTTCTTCTCGTGGAAGCTGGAAATCTACAGTCAGGTAGATGGGTATGCATTAGCAGGTGGTCTCTAGGTGAACCCAGCCTGATGGGTGCATCTATCCAGTTTGTCACCAGTTTCCTCCCAGAGTAAGTGGGGAAACAGTCAAACAATGATCTTTAGCAGCTGAGAGAAGTCAGTACTCAAAGGGGAACAAATGGAGATGGGTGACCATGCACAGTGCTTTGGAAAGGGCAGATAGGGTCTTCTTCCTACATGGGTTCCCCCATAAATTATGTTGATTACATATTTAATTGACTTCCTATCTTCACTGTCCAAACAGAACTCTGCAAATATTTATGTTCAAAAATGCAGTGAGCATTTAGCACATATTCTGGACAAAACTGCTTTCCTTGTGGTTTTGAGAAGTTTATTTTGTAATTTGTATTTTTATATTCATTATAATGGAGTGTAAGAAAAAGGGAAGATAATAACAACACTAGATAGGTCATGTTTCTGTAAAGAGTAGCTTAATCATAATCTTTAGCTGAGTCCCTGTAATAATATAAGAAAAAAACCTCGCTTTCTAGGAAAATGAAAAGCTCTTGTATCATTATTTAGGCAGTTAATAAAAATTTTCCTACTGACTGGTTGAGAATATCCAGAGTTTTGTCAGATTTATTGGTGTAGAGCATTGGAAATAAAATCAGTGGGGATTTCTTTTCTTCTTCTTTCCAGAGTTTTTATTCCAAACAGAGCTTCACAGCCCTAAACAAGAATTTTTTTATTTTTTTTTTCTCTTCTCATTATCTAATGGATTTCCAGCTGCTGACTCAGATAGCTACATTCTTTTCTCTGCTTTAGGAAGACAAATGAGGTTACCTAAATTTTTCCTACTTTTCTTTAACCTGTTCTCCAAGGTTTTCCCATAATCTTTGTCTAAGAACAAACTTGCAGCGCATGGACACTTTAGCAGCCCTTTTTATTTTTGTCATGGTTGATGGCAGACTCTTTAGTTTTGCTGAGTAAGTAAGTATGGACATATTTGATAGTTTTCAAGAACTACCTGATTTTTTTCCATTTCCTACCTGGTAATTTCTTTATTATATACACTTTATCGCCCGCCTCCTTTTATCTGATGAGCTTGTTTTAAGGTGATTTAATATTCAAACAGTAAATGAGCATTTGGGAGCTAAGTCATGGAATCTGTTCCCATTTATGTTGAAAAATTTCACGTGACCTTGGGCAATTAATTTTTTTCAATTTTTCATTTAAAAAAAAATTATAGTCAGCTTTGTAGTGCAAGGGAACTTTGATCAGTGGTTGTAACATTATTTACAATAAAAGGATCCGTACTAGAGAACTGCAACGTTCTTATTCCCCTTATCTTCCTTAGCACTCTCTTCTCTCCCCCTTTTCCTTTTCTTGTTTATTTTTGAGCTGACTCTTTCCCTTCCAAATTTCTTAGAACTATAGCAAGAAAAACTCTCATGCTTTAGAATCTGTTATAGAACATTTAGTTTGCTTTCGTTATTAATTGTGCTGTAAAATGTGCAAAAAAAGTGCTCTCTTTGCATTATAAAATTAAATCAATACATTTACCTAATCATTAATAGTTCAAAACTTATTTTTGTATCATCTTTTTTTGCTTTCCTTTTCATGCTAGTCCGTATACAGAGGATCTCCGGTTTGTACAATGATCTATGTCCTTATTGTTCTTTCTGCTTGAAATTTGATAGTTTGTTCTTGCAATCATCTGAAAAATCCTAATTACCTGTAGCTATACTTGGCTAAAAGTGAAACAACCATTTGATTTTTTTTAAACAAAAAACCCTTGCAATTTCACTGTAAAAAGTGCATTAAAACTATAAAACCTATTTGAAATGTGTTTCCTAAGTGTTATGATTCCTTGAGTGTTATAATAACACTTTTTCTTTCCTATACAGATTAAGCTTGTCAACATAAACTCAACTGATATTGCTGATGGGAGGCCTTCTATTGTGCTTGGCTTGGTGTGGACAATAATTTTGTATTTTCAGGTACTACATTTTTTATTTTTTAGTACAGTTCTCTCAAATAATGGTCCAGATCATAACTTCATATAAATGAATGCAGTTCCAGCCTTCTATCACAGCTAGGTCACTTGATAATGCTTTGAAGATGTGATCCTGACTGAAACTGATGGTAGGAGTGCTTCCCATTGGGTAAAATTAGGTACTTATCTTTGGAATTGATGTCTCTGTCCCTAGAATGGAGTTCCTTCATCGATGGAATATTTGCTTCCACTTGCTACTTTTTTTTGTGAATTCTTGCTACAAGTAACTTTAGCAACCTCAGTGGTGATTGTGCTGTATATCCAGTTCCAGTGCACTTGATGACAGACAGTAATAATTTTCAAAAAATACATGTAAACGTCCTGATTTCCCTATGAGATGCAATATTTGCAAAGACAAAATTTAGCTGTGAATGATGTAGATTGAGAGGAGTTCGAATTTTTAGTGAAGTCATTTGCACTCTGCTGAAGTTGTGTGGGAGGGAAAAATGGTTTTCCAAAGCCTGTCTATATGAGCTAACAAAATGAGTCACTGCTAAAAATTAGAAAAACAACTGATTTTGTGTAGGAGACATGTCTAGGGGATGCTGTTCTCCTAAGCACCAACCACTGTGACACCTCAGTGATTCAGAACTCCTTCTCAGAATAAAAGTTAGACAAAATGATGCCAACATTTTTATTTTAATTTATAGCTGAGATAATCAGGGAAAAATCATGCTTCTCAGTGTTATTGAAACTCTGGTCCTGTGGATCAGTTTTACTTGGGTCATTTTTTAACTTTTCTTTAGTTGTCACAAAGGGATACATCATTTTAACAAGTGAGAGCAGAAATGCATAAGAGCTGAGTTTCTCATTGTAACATACTCATTCTGTAATGTCACAAAAATCTTGTTGGGGGATTTTTTTTTTTTTTAGGTAGACAGCACAGAAAATATCTCAATGTCCTCTGGATATATTTTTTCCATGTTAAAGAACCAGATTTTTAGTCAACTTAATGTTCTTAAAAGAGTTAGTGACTTTCACTTGATGGAAGACATGATGGGAATGACTGTCATACATCCTCAAGAAGCACTAGTAATGCACTTTGCCTACATGCATTCACTGTTCTTTCACAAGGTACTTCTAAGCAAACCCTCGACTGAAATTATGACTAAACAGGATATCGTAAATAAAGAACTATCCAGATGAGATCACTGAGGTTACTTTCATTCTTGAATGGAGTGACCTCCCTCTGAAATTAGTGGGCTGTTTTATAATTTGAATACAAGCTTAATACAAATGTCCTATTTCAACGGTAATTTGGCATAATAGATAATGTGACACACTTGCATATTGTGCTAGCTGTAGGGTATCAAGAAAGGCGATGATTGCTTGATGTTTAGGACTTCTGAAATGAAGACCATCATCACAGCACATGCAGTAGCATTTTTGAAGATACTTTAGCATAAAATTACATGAAACACAGCATGTAAATCAGAGCTTCTATCCCACTTCATATTGTCAGTTGTATTAGGAAACTAATGAGACCAGTTTCACCTAGATGAAACTGGTGAGAGTTAAGATTATCTACAGGCAGGCATTAACACTTTTTTCCCCACAGATTGAAGAGCTCACCAGCAACCTCCCACAGCTGCAGTCGTTGTCGAGCAGTGCTTCCTCTGTGGAGAGTGTTGTCAGTTCAGAAACTGCGAGTCCTCCAAGCAAACGGAAGGTGGTAACCAAGGTCCAAGGAAGTGCCAGGAAGGCTTTGTTAAAATGGATACAGTACACAGCAGCAAAGTAAGAAAACTACAGACTAACTGCATTTACATTTTAAGTATAAACTTTTTCTTCAACCCTCTGGTTGTCCTTTTGCTCTGTATTCATGTAGCAACTCTCCATGATCATATTCATTTTGACAACAGAGGCTGCTAAATGTTACCACTATACAACAAGCAAGTAATAATTATCTGTGTTAATTTTACAAGCAATCATATTTTATAATTTCTGAATAAGGAATGGGATTATCTCTGACAGAAGGAGGAACTGAAAGGGGAATTAGATATTTGAATGACAATGTATTAGTCCTGCTGCCAAAACACTCCATGTGACTACACAAGTCCCACGCCAATTTAGCATTCCTTAGTGACAGAGCTTGTAGGAGCACTAAATTCTGGCACTTGCTGTTGAAAGGCAGATAGTAAAATATTATGAATATCTTTCTGCAGCTTTGTGATACAAGGTAAAATAAAATTGCTCTGAACTTTTTTTTTTTTTTTTTTTTAATTCAAGTTATTTAGGAGTTATTTCTTGTTGTCACATATTAACATAATAATCTCCTTCACTCAATATAATTATCCCATGTTTGTTCTGCTTCCAAAAAATTGGACGTTCTAAAGATACAGACTTTCTCCAGTTCTCCAATAAGTAGGTAGAATACAGTAATTCATAGTGGAGTACCGTCTAATTTAGCACTCTACCTATTGCACTGTTCTCAGAAAGAGACAGCTGACAGTGGTCCCCATTGGCAATACTACCGGTGTCTGGGCCCCCAAATGGAGTTTGCATGCTCAGACAAATAAAACCAAAAAAACCAGTCTTGGAGCCTGTAGACCACCACACCTTCCAGCATTTTCAAAAGAAGCAATCAGAACTGTGATAAAGTTCTGATTACTTTGTCACCGTACATTGTTATTTTTTGATAAATTGTTCTCATTTTTAAATGGACATATAAGTGTTCTAGGTGTATGAAATTATAGTATTACCCATGCTTTTGGTAAGAATATCAAGAAATTTGGGTGTTACATTTTCACGCAAACAGCAGTGATGTCACTGTTCCTGCTTTCATTTTCAAAGATAACTGATCAGTGCACTCTGATTTTTTTTTTTTTTCTAGTCTGATACCAGTGTACCTACCTGACCTTCAGTAGTTATAATGGAGGGGCATATGAAGTGCTTAATAGTGAGGGATAGAATAATGAGTGGATCTGCATACATCCATAGATTCTATGTGTGTCATACAAGAACCTTGATAACCTTGGAGTACTTTGTTTAAAAATACCACTAGCAAGCCCACTGGAGACAAATACAGTATGTATTTGACAAATCCTCATGGATCTTCATAGGAAGAAATTAATTTATGCAGTAGATGGGTGGAGTGGTAGTCAACCTGGTTGGCATTGCAGGAACAGCAAGTGGTTTCTGTTTCATGATGTGTGACCAGAGGATGGAGCATCCTGTCCTCTCCCTTATTTCAGTGAGACCTGATGTTCTTCCATGTAATTTCTTTTCCTTTCATATTCTTTAGGCAAGTTGGAATTGAAATCAAAGATTTTGGGCAAAGCTGGAGGAGCGGTGTTGCATTTCATTCTGTTATTCATGCTATCCGCCCAGATTTAGTGGACATGGAGAAAGTGAGGGGAAGGTCAAATAGAGAGAACCTGGAAGAGGCCTTCACTCTTGCAGAAGCAGAACTAGGAATTCCAAGGCTCCTTGATCCAGAAGGTAATTAATGTGTAATTGAAAAACATTTGAACTAACATGGGTTTAATCAGATGTGCTAAATTATAATGTTTAGACATTTAAGCAGCATTTTGTGCCAGATAAAAATTAATTTACTGTGTTCTGTACTTGCCTAGATGTGGATGTTGACAAGCCAGATGAAAAGTCTATCATGACCTATGTAGCCCAGTTTTTGAAGTATTATCCTGATCCTCATCATACGGTGACTGATGTGCAGGAGAATGATGTAAGTTTCTCTTGCATAATGATGCAAATCAGTTTATCATGAGGGGGACTTTATAAACAAACTTGATAGCTTTCATGTAATTTATTATGTTTCCTTTTGATGAGCAGTTCAAGTGAAAAGCAAATACAATAGTAAAACTGGGGAAGTTTATCTAAGAATAAAGCAACCAGTGTTGCAGATTTTTTGCCAGTAGATGGAAAATAGAATGGTGATCCTGCAGAGATTTTCCTATATTCAGCAGTAGGTGTCAAAAAGAACAGATTTATTGTAGACTGTAGCAAACCAATGGATCCTAAAGTTCTCTTAGAGGTTTTGAAGCATAATACCAATGAAATTATAGTAATTTGTTACCTGAAGCAATGTGTCTCTTCTGTTTCTATCACACTGGGGGCTTCTGGATAAGAAAAGAATTGTCCAAGAGACTGTATAGATGTAGTTTTTTGACTTTTAGGCTTGGTAGTCAGTTACAATTTTGAAACATGTTTCTTCCTGTTGCACAGTTATGTTTAATTATTTGATCTAAGGAATCATTGTCAGTCGTGGGTTTTTTGTTGTGTTTTTTTTTGTTGTTGTTGATGGGTTGGGGTTTTTTGTTTATTGGGGTTTTTTTGTTTTTTTCTTTGTGTATGATTTAGTGCATTGCTTTTGCAGTAGAATGCCTATACTTGGTGATGCCAAGTGATCGTGACTCACTTCCTAATCTTGATCATTGGCTTTCTTCATGGCAAACACAGGAAAGACTGCTGAGACAATCTGCTCAGCCACAGCAAGAGAGAAAAAGCAAGCACTTTTTATCTGTGTTTCTTTGCATTCCCTACCGAACTATAGAAGAGCTTAGAAGGGAGTTATCTTCTTCCCTATGGCTATGTGTGGCTAAGGCAGCTGTAGCTATGCTGTCTGATACCAGTGCTGAGCACTGGAATTTTACCTTTTCCTTGCTGCATCATTGGCCTGAGGATACACATGCCAAAACCATAACATCTCACCGAGCAGTGGGGCTACTGAAGCAGAGAGAACGATCACTGAAACCTCATGCTGTGGTCTGTGGCAGGCTAAGGCAGTCCCGTGGTCTCCATACCATGGCACGCAATGCAGGTTCTGCTGCCAAGCGTCTCAGCCAGGTCTGCTGCCTGTGCTGGAGTTGGATTTTGAGCAAAAAGCCTTGTTGCCTTCTGAGCTTTATGCAGAGACAATGCAGGACTCAGCCACTCCACTCTCTTCCTGTCTCTGCTATGGCCACAGAAGTGATGGCATGTGAGCTGTGAAAGGGAAACTAGTGACTTACCTCCAGAATTCCCAGTGAATCACTAGGAAGTGACACAACACAAACTCATCAGTTTCACTTGCTTAGCTCAAGACCATTTCCTCTTCCTAGATATTGCCAAGATATTCCAGTAGCAAACCAGGTGAATTTTGGTAAATCTGCTGGTCACCTGCATGTACCAATATAGAAATGAGTAACTCCCAGACTCAGATAAGAAAGTAGAGGGTCTAACATTGCATGGAATGGCTAATGTCACCATTCTCCATTTTCTTAAGAACTATATTCCTTCTCACACCTGTGAATGCCTGGCAGTTTGAGACAAACTCCAGTTCTCCAGCAGAATCTCCAGTTCAGACAGCAATGGCACCCTCAAATTTTTTAATATGAATTCTGCTAATTCATCTCTGGAAAACTTCTCATCCCTATCAGGCACCCATGTCCACCCTATACTTAACTCTCTAGTCCTGTCCACTATAACTTACCCTTCCTTATCCTCTGGTCATGGTACAAAAATATGACCACATGGTAAGTGATAGGTGAATAGAAAAGAAATCTGGATGGATCCAGACCATTAAGCATACTCCAAGAGCCCAAGTAGTCACTGGCCCGGAAGCAGTGCAATATATAGGAAAAACACCACATCATGTATTTGAAACTGGATAGATAGAAGCTCTCAAATAGCTAAGCTTTTGGTACACTTTGATTTTTCACTGCTATAAACTTTTGTATTTGTGTCATGTGCCACAGAAAGAAGCTTATTTTGCAATTGATTGCTTTCTTTATGACTTCAGGGAGAATCTGTCAGCAAAAAATCAGATTTCTCATGCTCCAAACTTGCATTTTAAGATATTTCATCAGTTCTCAATAAAAGCATGTTAGGATTGGCAGACTATCATATACAAATACCAACAAATGATAATTTATACAGTTGTGGAGAAGAGGAGAAAGAAACCAGGAGTTAGTGTAGTGGATCCTACTGACTGCAGGATACCTAGATGTAACAAGCTTCCCAGATAAGCATTACCAAAATAAGAGTCTCGTTCATATTACATGACACTTATGAGGAAATTCTAGTACTGAAACTACAATCCGGTTTAAAAACATACAGACATAAGTAATGCATGCCTTATTTATACAGTATTTCTAGAGAAAATAATAATTAATTTTATTTTTTTTTTAATCAGTCAAATATTTTGTAATCCAATACCTTATGTCCAGCTTTGGGCTCCTCAGTACAAGAGGCCTGGGCATACTGGAAGACCACAAGGATGATGAAGGGACTGGAGCATCTCTGCTATGAGGAGATGCTGAAAGAACTGTGGTTATTTAGTCTGGCGAAGAGAAGGCTCAGGAGGCTCTTACCATGTAAAAGTACCTGAAGGTAGAGTGCAAAGAGGACAAAGCCAGAGTCTTCTCAGTAGTGCCCAGTGTCAGATCCAGAGGCAACATTGACAAACTAAAACACAGGAGGTTCCCTCTGAATATCAGGAAATGCTTTCACTGTGGGGGTGACTGAACACTGGCACAGGTTGCCCAGAGAGGTATTAAAATCCTTGAAGGTATTAAAAAATTCTCTGGACATGGTCCTGGGCAACAGGCTCTAGATGTCCCTGTTTGAGCAGGGCATTTGGACCAGATGACCTCCAGAGGTCAACCTCAACCATTCTGTGATTCTACAAATCTGTGATAATATTTTGGGGCACAGTTAATATATTTCAGATTTTTTTTTTTTTAATTGAAGCAGTGACAGTAGAGGTTTTCCAAGTGAAGAGACATGTTCTCTTCTAATATCGTCATACAAGAATGGAGATTTAAATTCCTTTAAAAACATAGAAAATTGGACTTGGTTCATATGACAAAGAATTATATTCTTTATTACATAAGGCAATGTTCATAAACTTATCACTTTTGCAAATTTAACAGTAATCTTTTTTTGATACAAGTAAGTACTTGCAATCATAGTATGGCAGCTTATTGTCTTGACTACACAACCCTTTTAAGTACCTTTTTCTAACCCATTTTGATACCCATGTTTAATAAATATTCACCTTGCTAAATTATTTGACTGGAAAAAATGTAATGGGAAAAGTACTTCTCAGTGCACAGTTGGCAGTGAATCAGATATGAGATATTTGTACGACTGTAATCCATTCAGATTGAAAATTCATATCTTCTTTTGTAAGGTTCTGTTCTGGTATACAAACATATGTAAGATCAGACCAAACATGTAAAATTGATGCATTAAAAAAAACAACAACAAAAAACAAAACAAAAAAAACCCCACCACACAAAACAAAACAAAACAAAGCCAACCCACCCCCCCAAAAAAAAAAACAACCAACCAAATAAAACACATTTGTGTTTTGTGGAAATCACGTAAGTGAATTGGATGAGCTTGTGCTCACCATAGCTAACAGTGCAATGTATAGCAGTATCTATTGTTTCTTTCTTCCCCCTTACTGACCTAGAATATCCATTCTGCCATAAACCTTTCTTAAGGAATTCTGCAGTATTTGGCCACTTTAGTTATTTAGGTTGGGGTTAATACATCTTTAAAAATCTAAAATCTAGGTATCAACACTCCACCTGTAATCAGCAAGAGACAGACACTTTTCCAGATGGCATCTTTCTTAAGATGATGTCCTAAATAAACTGTCTTCTGGACGTTTGTGTCACATAGCACTTCAGCAGAGTTAAAACTGGCTCAGCTGAATCATTCTCTTAGGTGTAATGATAGATAAGTATGTTGTTTATTAGAAAGAAATCCAGACATGCTTTATATTTTTGTGACCTGCGTAATTACCCTATTCTTAGCCTTTCTGTCTTCCCGCTGAAATTTAGTATAAGGAAATATGTATGACAGAATGGTAAAGTCCAGGTAGCTGGAGTAGAGAACTTGGCAAGACTCTGATTCCTTAAACTCCTGGAGTAGTCATTTTCTTTTTTTCCCAAATTAAGCATTTAAAGGTGTAATCTATCTGATCTGTGTTAAGAGCATGCTGTAGAATGAGATTACTTGGTCAGTAGATGCTAAATGCAACAGGTTTTTCTGTCAAAAAGAATTGAAAGAGTGACTTCCTCAGTTCAAGATGCCTACATTTGGTTAGAAGAATCCTGCTTCAGAGTGGAGTGTGTCTGGGTTGTGTTTGATGGGAGGCCAGGGAGGAAATTTAACCCTATCCCTTTTCCCCTGCCAGACTCAACTCATCTGACACTTCATTTTACAAATATATTCACAGAAATACTATAAAAATGAGTAAATTTTCCTATAATAAATATCAGACTATGATTTTGGGGTTTTTTAAATATAAAAATGAAAAAATGGGTTATAGATCAATGTTTCTAATAATCTCATTTCATTTGAGATGCCTATTTTTGTATTATGCAAGTTATATGTGTAACTATACATGATTTTGGTTTTCTTAAAATATAAAAAAGAAAAAATGTGTTATAGATCAATGTTTCTAATAATCTAATCTCATTTGAGATGCCTATATCTGTATTATGCAAGTTATATGTGTAGACTGTGGGTTGGAAGGAGAGAGCATTCATGTGTAACTGCATTATATGTACTTTTTCACATAAATTAAAAAGTTTTTTAAAATATACTTTTTTAATCATCTTGGTCACGTCGGTACTTATAATTTTTCTAGTATTAACTGAGAGAAGTTCAGAAATCTAGCAGAGAATACAAAATGAAACTGGAAGACTGCAGATGTCACTGTATTAAGAAACAAGTAACAGTTGTCACTGCAGTCAGTCAATAGTGTTTGCCCAATCAATTTAATTACCTTAATTCCACAATAACTTGTGTGTGGTTGGTTTTTTTAATTATGTAAATATTAGACTATTTTCAAATATGTATGATCAAGGGTTCATCTCATTATATATAGGTTGGTCTCTTTTCTCAGGCAACTTTCAACAAGACAAGAGGACATGGTCTTAAGTTGTGCCAGGGGAAGTTTAGATTGGACATTAGAAAGAATTTCTTTACAGAGAGGGTGATCAGACATTGGAATGGGCTGCCCAGGGAAGTAGTGGATTCTCCATCTCTGGAGATATTTAAAAAGAGACTGGATGTGGCACTCAATGCCATGGTCTGGTAACCACAGTGGTAGTGGATCAAGGGTTGGACTTGATGATCTCTGAGGTCCCTTCGAACCCATCCAATTCTATGATTCTAAGATTCTATGATAACTAGAGACACATGTTGAAGTGAAGATTAATACTGATAGGAGAATTTTTCCCATTTCTCAGTCCATTCAAATAAGTTTGAGAAGCTTCAGTGGAACTTTATTGTACTTTCTTGATCTACACAACCCCAGTGCATTGCTTAGTTTCGTGAAAATCTGAAGAGGTAAAAGGTCTGTCAATTTCTTTAATAACTATAGAGGTAGCACATTCCTTCAAAGAGATCCCTCTGATATCAAAGCTTTCTTTTCTTATGCACTGATGAGCAAGTAATTCAGAAGATAATCCTGTCATCTCCAACATATTTATGCCAGCAGAGTTCTCCAATGTAAGAGGAATTTCCTGAGCAGCAGCTGCAAAAATAGCTTTCTGAGCTCTGCCAGTGATTTAGTCTGCTTTTTCAGACAGACATTAATAACTCATCCCTGAAAATGATGCTTGGCTCAGCATCCACCATGCATCTGTGATACTGCTGTTAGTGAAACTGTTGCAGTAGCACATGTGTGTCCATGACACATATATAAGCCATAGTTTTCAAAAGGAGTAGCATAATAGATTTAATTGATGTATAAACATTTTTAAAGGTAATTCATTTTCTCAGGCAATGTAATTATTCAACATGCCTGAAAAAAAGGTGATGTGTTTTAGATTTAAAAGTTCATTTTTGAAAATTTATCCTGCCTCTGCCTAAGAATTTGGACAGCTCATCTGGTGTATAATTACATACTAGAGGACACAAAAAGGTACCCCTTTCCAGTCCATTATTGTATTTAACATGAAACACAGGTGTGTATTTTTAGCTTTTCAAATACCAAAGGATTCTGTATTATGTAATTTTCAAATTAACTCTGGCATATCAGCTAATAAAATAATGTTAATTAAAAAATGTTAATAAAATAATGACAGAAAAATTTCTCTGTAAATTTAAATCCTACCCCATTATCATATTGGAACTCTTAAACATTTTTCTCTAGTTACCTTCTTTGATATTTTTTATCATCTGAGTGCTCCAGTTCTGTTCATCTCTGCAAATCAGTAAATATTGACAGAATGGTGTCAGAATAAAGTAATATTTTAAAATTCTGTTTGTAAATTTCATGCAGAAAATAAGTCACAGTGACTTAGATAAATATCAATAAATGTAATCAAAGATCAATGATCCTCATATTGGGGAAAGCACAAGCAATGTTAATTATCCTAGATAACCTTTAATAATTATGTTCTGATCTGCATGATATTTCAAATATGCAGTTTTCAGAAAATAGTTTACATATTTGTAAGAATATTCTTTAGGTATTTTTTTTATTGAGTCTAAGAGCCACTAGGCACTAGGTCCAATTGTTACTTAAGAATGGTAGTTCATTAAACATGGAGGATGTTGGCAATGGGTGTCTTGGTGTCTAAGACAGTAAATCTTCTAGGTCAGTAACACAGACTGAGACTTTAAAATGCTTTGGTATCAACCAAGGACCACAGAACCAAGTTTGCAAGTGATAAATGAGGCAATGAACTAAAAAACTGTGAAAACGTATGAATAGATAAAATGCTTATTAGATATTTTTGCAAAATGTTTAATGTACCAGCATTCAAGTGGGTGGTTACTGAGGGAACTACATCCAAAAAAGGAAACAAAAAATTGTCTCACTAAGTAGTAAAAAAATAAAATAAAATAAAATCACAGATGACTTAATGCCACTTGTTAACTTTATCTTTTCTCTTAATAAATGTCAGAGAAACTACATGGGGTTTTTATGGCTGCCCTTGTACTATTTATCTTCAGGTACTGAAGCACTACAATCAAGAGGTGCTCTTGATTTCAAGAACAAAATATTAAAAAATATTACAAAATATTAAAAATTACAAGTTCTACATATTACAGAATGTTTCTTCACACTGAAAAGTTGCATCCAAACAGATGCCCTCACAGAGATTTATCTTAATGAGGTGCTTCTCAGTAACAAGAACATGAGACATAGATGCATATAAGTCAGATTCACAAAACTGAATTTATAATGCAGACCAAAAGTAATATGTAAAACATTCTGGCACACTTATTCTTTTCCTGACTTCAGGAATATCTTAAAACTTCAGTTAGTAGGATTGTTATAGGACTTTCAATCCATTAAGATGAATAGTTTAGTTTTGCATTTATGGACCTGATAGATAAATATTAACAGAGAACTCAGTAGCCTGTTTGAAGTTATAACTTCTAATGAGTGGAGTGCATTTAATACTAAGGTTTGGGGTTTTAGGTTTTTTTGATGTCTGAATGAGTTAAAAGAATCACAGAATAACACAGAATGTTAGAGGTTGGATGGAACCTCTGGAGTTCATCTGGTCCACCTACTAGAGCAGGTTCTGACAAATCTGACAAATTTTATAGTGACATGGATTCTTTGGTTTCAAAGAATAGCTTCTGATTAACAACAGCACATATGGTTCATTGGTTGGAAATCTGAGACAGACTCTAAACAAACACACTGCTCTTCAAAGCCATAAAATGGCATGGAAGGTAAAGAAGCTGAATACAAATTTATTTTGGATCTTTATTTTCCTTGTTAAAATATCATCTATCAAAATATTTTGCCAACTTCTGGACTTGGACCTTGATGTCAAAGCCCCGAAGTCACTCAGAAAATAACTTTTTGGGGGGTTTTTTTGGTTTTGTTTTTGTTTTTTTCCAGCAATAGCTAACTAGATAATAAAATGCTGGTAAAAGATTATAAAATCCTTTTCTGTCTCAGTTTGGTTGAATTTTACTGAAAGTTGTCTCTGCAGATATGTGGAAGACTAAAATAAGATATTGAGTCTTATTGAAAGGACTTTAGCATTAATTTAACATCAGATGAAAACTGCAAGGAATATCTCAGAGAGTGCAATATCCCAAATAATCATTATTTCACCTCTGTAAAACTCATGCCTAGATGCCAAGTTCTCCTTTTACTCTCAGGAAGTGCTTTTCAATTAGACTGTATGAAGATAACTGATGGAATTGGACCAGATGTTCTGTTGGCTTTCACTACAACTAATGAACCTGACTTCCTAAAGAGATACTAATTTCTGGACTGTATCTGACAAATTTACTAATAGACTGCAATAGGGGCTTTTTTTGTGTGTTTGTACTAAATTGTAGAAGGAAGACAGGCTGATGCTGAGGGAGCTAAAAGTGTGGACTGAACAATTTGAAAGAGACTTAGCCCGAGCACAGGTGGCAGAAACAAGCTTACAGGAGAAATACCAGGTAAGCAGCAGGGAAAATTTTGTATGGTAAGACATTATTGTCATCATTATCTGTAACATGTACTGCAATATTTTATGCAGTTTGTATACATGCAAGTCAATGCACTATAGTTTAAAGAAATAAAGACACAAATTGTCGTGCTGTTTATTGGTAGAGGAACTATAATGTCAGCTCCAGCTTTGCTATGTATAACAGTGCACAGATGGTTTGCTTAACACTGAGCTTTTTCTAGCAGTGTGAAGAAGGACTGTCCTAGTTAGAAGTGAGTATGTGACTGTACAGTCCTTGCAGATCCTACATGATGTAGCTCAGATGGGAGCTATGACTGAAGGCTGTATGAGGTGACAGGTGGAGAGGACAGGGCAAAGATCTTCCTTTTTAACCCCTCTCTCAAAGGTTAGTGTCTAAATTGGCAGGAGAAAATTTGGGCTGAGTTTTCTCTTCAAGCTTGGCTGTTCTCTAAAAGCAGCTACTATCTGTCCTCGGTAGCGTTTCATCCATTTGCTTATTTATCTGTTCAATTAATATTTCCTTTCACATAGGGTTTAAGCATCTGATAACAGAAAGAAAGTACACAACTTTTGCCTTTATTTACTTAGAGGATTCTACAGTCTTCTAAAATATTTAATAAAATATATTCCAATGTAAATATACAAGGTTATTTTTTAGTCATTTTTGGGAAGGATTAAGAGTTCTATCAGCACAAGATTATTGTAGGTGGCATAAATGTTGAAGAATGTCATTCTCTGGCTCTGTGCTACATTGATTTGATTTTCTCTTTGTGCAGTCATTTAAGCATTTCAGAGTACAATATGAGGTAAAAAGGAAACAGATTGAACTTGCAACCCAGTCATTAAGGAAAGATGGTAAATTATCACTTGATCAAGCTATGGTGAAGCAAGCGTGGGAGAGAGTTTCTTCTAGGGTAAGTTGAAAATTATTACGCTAGATACTTTTTATTAAATGAAGGATGAGAATCTAAGATAATATCAACTCTTGTTTCCTATTGATTTTATAAGGCATTATGAACCTTAAAATGGACCAAATATCTAGCACTGCTAAGTTATTTTGCATTCATTTTGACATGTATTTCACAACTGTCTTTAATATTGGTCAAAGACAGCTTATGACCTTTAAGAAAAGCACAATACTTTGAGGTTTTCCTTTTATTTGAAACTGTGTTAACAGTGCTTAGCAGAGCTTGAAACTTGTTGATTAAAAGAAAATCATGCACAATGCCCCTTCAAAATGCAATGTGTTAATGTAAATTGCTAGTTATCAGAGAAATTCTAATATAAAATTTTTAAACATAACATAAAACTTTCTGGTTTATACTTTATCAATAAATGAGGCTTTACTGCTGTTTTAACCATGTTTCAGTATTAATAAATTATTAGTAGTGTTTGAGATCATGATATTGTAACAATTGAGTGAAAAATCCCAAGCAAGTTTTATTTTTTGTCACAAATAAGAAGTTATTACCTAGTGTATAATCTCGGATTTTAAATTTTACATATTTAGCGGAGATCTGCTTAAAATTATTCTGGACTTTTGAAGTAATTTTTATTATTTTTATTATTTAATCCCGTAACTGAGACTGCAAAATAAGACACAGTATTTTACTTCTATATTCTCAACTCCACACTCCTTTGAGAGTCATTTTTACTTTACAGATACAAAAAATATTCAAAATAGAGATGAAATTATTTTATGCAATAAAATACATTGGATGAAAGAAGGTGTTACATCCCTTGATGTGACTGTTAACTGAAGAAATGCCAGATCTTTAGCTTGTCATTTGGTCCTCAATTGCCATTCTGGAAGATGAATACATGAATCAGTGACTCCTTATAGAGATTTTGTTGCTGTGAGAGTGCTCTAATTTCAGACTTATGTGAAGTAAGGCACCTTGGTTTATTTCTCAAACCTGTTCTTTGGGATTTTTGTCTTAGAGTATAAAATGATTTTTCACAAGATACTTGTTTGTATAATTAAGCAAGGAAGGAAATTAAATCCTCTTACTTTTATTTCCTAGCTATTTGATTGGCACATACACCTTGATAAATCTCTTCCTGCACCCCTGGGTACCATAGGTACTTGGCTCTATAGAGCAGAGGCTGCTCTGAGGGAAGAGGTAACTGTTCAACAAGCTCATGAGGAAACAGCAAATATAATACACCGGAAGCTTGAACAGCTAAAGGTAGATCTACATGCATTCCTTCTGTGTGTATAATCCATAGGTTCCAAAACTGCAAATAATCCATATGATACAAGACTATTAATTCCAATTTCTGTGGGTAACTGCATATTCATGGTAGCTAAAGCTTTTCTTAGTGAAGACTTGATGTCTTTTAGTGATGACCTGAACTATGATATCTATGTATCATACAACCAATATCCAAAGTTGGTTTTGAATGTTCCTGCTTCTTCTATCTGAAAGGTATTACTATTTTAATTGTTCCCCTATTCTAGGATTTCTGTTGGGTAAGACTCCATAGGGAGGTCATAAACTGGGGACATTTTTCAAAGAATATGAACATAGTAGGTGAAAGAACACACACTGAGCTTGCTGATATGGGAAAATAGAATGAAGTTAGTTTTCATTGTGTTGTAATGAATAAGTCCACTCTTTTGGAGTGGTAAACAGGAAGTTTCTCCAGATTAATTTAAATAACTTTTCCATTAGTCTTTGCTGAGTTCAAGTTCTCATTTAAAATAAAAAATGTGATGTTTGTTTATTTATGTAATATATATGAGAAAAATAGACTGAAATTGGAGGTAAGATGATAGAAGAAACTGAACCAGTGAATATGACAGAAAGGAAAAAGATGATGTATAGAAAGACTGCACTTGTAGCAGTAAGGCTGTATTTTATATTGCTTTTTTTCTCTATCAATACTTGTGATAGTTGCAAAACTATTTGATTGCAGTTTTAGTTTTTGTGGCTTTGGGAAAGGCTGGGGGTCTTTAATAAAAAGTAATGCCATGTATTGAAAAGCTGATATGTTTCAATTTTGAAACAGCTATGTCAGACAGTGGTAGTTTATCTGGCAGATCATTTGGATCTTTTGATTACTCTTTATTATAGCAGTGACAGTTCCTATAACTTAAGTGATGGCTAATAACATTTAGCAAAAAAAAAAAAGAAAAAGAAAAAAAATTAAAATCTATAAGGATGGCATTGTTTCCTTTCAAGGTCTAGTAATGCTAAACTTCATTGCATTTCCTGTTAACATCAAATGTTTCAGGATTCATAAAATTTTACATTCATTTTAAAAAAGCAAGTCTAACACTTTTTTCTTTTGTCATATAATGTGAACAGTACAGAAGTCCTTTTGACATATTCATAAGAAATATAAAACTATGTGTCTTACACTGTGTTTTCTTTGCATTAGAAATGCTGTGGTGAGGGATTTCTACACCAACAAATAAACTTTGATTTAGGTTAGTTTTGCCATGGGAGTTTTCCCATGGGAATGGGATGGGAAAAGCCTAGAGAAGCATGTGTAATTATATCTGTTCCTGGAGTCTGGTTTGTCACTCAGATTTGCATTGATGAATCATAACATGCTATTGGATAGTACAAGAAATGCATTAGTGTTCTGTTGGGGTTTTTTCAGTCCTTGTTGCCTAGGAAGTTGTTGAGCTTTGTTTGGTATGGTTTTGCTCAGATAACGTCATTGCCTTCTCTATATCTTTGTCTCATATGAAAAGGGGTTATTTTAGTGAAATTTATAGCTTATGGCCATTTTAAGGCTAATAAAAACTGTCGACCTATTTGGACAAACCTGCAATAAGGGAAGCACTTAAATTTATTTTAATTAAAATTGCCACCAAGATCAAGAATTAAGAGCAACATCTGTGCTTGTTGATGGTCATTTTGCAGAGCAAAATTATATTTAATGAGAGCACTAGATAGCAGTTTTCATGGGCTTCCAATTGATGTTGGATGAAACTACTGGGTTTTATTTTGACTTATCAAGGCATGTTAGAGGCATTCCTATTTGTCTGGCAATGTCTCAAGTGCCACTAGCTGAAACACTTGTTCCAAGTCTTTCTTTTACATGAGAGCATGATAGTCACAGGAGACCCTCAGTAAAGTTTTTGCCATAATAAATTCAGTGCATCACTTGAAACTGAGAA
The DNA here is from genome assembly GCA_023637945.1 of Phaethornis superciliosus. NCBI lineage: Eukaryota > Metazoa > Chordata > Aves > Apodiformes > Trochilidae > Phaethornis > Phaethornis superciliosus. Next base: position 51,420,992 of record JAJQWJ010000003.1, on the reverse strand, counting down.
AGCCAAGTTTGTTCCTCTCCATGAAAAGGTGTTGGCTGAAGTAGAAAACAATGAAATTATAGTTGTATTGATGGAGGTGGTGAGACAGCTCCATGAGCTGTGCCAGTGAATTACCATTAATTTCTGCTGTGCAGACACGGGGTATTGACTAGGGAGACACCTTTCTTCAGCACACAAGAATAAGTAGACGTGTGGTCAATGCACACACCTGCATTTTGTTCACTCAGGTGAGAAAAGCATCCTTTGTATGATTTCCTTTGCTAACAGCCTTCTGAGCACTTTGTGCCAGGAGCTGTCTCCATGCAGTAAAATCCCCACTGTTCTATGTCCTCTCAGCCACTGGGGACTTGACTTGTTAGGGTATCTCTTGGAAGAGTACTGCCAGTGATTCCTTTGAATATGTAATCTCCAGGAAACCGTTTGAAGTGGTGTTGCTTAGTTACAGTTGAAATGTGCTCTCCTGCAAGATTTTTGCTGCTACTGTTCTTAACGCAGGAATACAGGTCAGGTACCACATTCTGCCTTCGTTCGTGTAATATATAGGGAGCCATCCTGGAATCTTTTGATGCTGATTGAGTGAAAAGTTCACTTAATATTGAATATGTACTTACATAAGGAGCTGTGGATCTTCTGCCTATGTATAGTGGAGTAGATTAGGTGCAGAAAATTTGAATCTATATTTAATAAAGGTCAGTATCTGTTATAGAGATTTAAAGAGTAAATTTAGCAAGATTGTGCTGCTGTAATGTTAGATTATTTGCAGACTGAATTTCATGGAATATTTAATACAGTTAAGAGCTCTTGTTTTGTTAAACCTTTGCAGTACATCCATTGCTTTAAAATCTTCCATAAATATTGGACATAGCTTTAGCAGACCATTTTATAGGGGAGTTCCCTATGTAAACGTTCAAGTTGATGTAAATACTTTCGTGGTATGCATAATCTTGCATGCAAATGTGAGAGCATGATCAAATAGTTAACTACACTGAGTCATCAGTGCAGGCTTGAAATTGTGCTTATTAGTTGGATAGCCTACTGTGAGCCTTCTCTCTCTTCTCTCTCTCTCTCTCCCTGTGCCCCCCCCCCCCCCACCTCCCCTTCACTCTCTCAATCTCTCTTTCTTGAAATCAAACCAGGATTTGCTGAAAAACATAGATGGTAACAAAAAGGCATTCCGTGAGATCCACAGGACCAGGTCTGTTAACGGAGTCCCTGTTCCCCCGGACCAATTAGAAGATATGGCAGAGAGGTAAGTCTTTCAATCTGAAACAAAAACCCCGTGAATGAAAGAGAAGCTCTTTGGTTTTTAACCTCTTCATGTAGAAATCACCATCTAATTATGTTTCACAGTGGCAAGCATGAAAAAAATTGGAAAGAATAACCTCCTATAATATATATAAATTATACCGAAAAGCATGATTCATTAAAGATTGGTGAGAATTAAAATAAGCTTTGGTTTTTGAAAGGGAATACTTTTTACATTGATCCTGTTATTGCTTGTCCCTAGGAGAAATGTTATGTAACAACAGCTAGGATGCATGTGAAAAAAGAAAAGAAACATGACTTTGTAAAACTTAGTAATAGATATAACCTGATGATTTCTATGAATAAATAAAAATTTAATTACTTTGCTGTGCCAGAGCAGTTATCACAATGATCATCAGGCATAATTAAATCTTCATAGATTCTGAATTATTTGAAAGAGTAGAAAAATATCTGTACTGACACTAGAGCTTTCAGTCTGTCCTGCAAATATGAATTTCACTGTATTTTACTATAGTATGATTCATTTTATAGGTTTAATTTTGTTGTCTCTTCATCTGAGCTCCATCTGTTGAAGATGGAGTTTCTGGAACTGAAGTACCGTCTACTATCACTCTTAGTCCTTGCAGAATCCAAGTTAAAATCATGGATCATCAAATATGGAAGACGGGAATCAGTGGAACTACTTCTTCAAAATTATATTGTAAGATGGGGTTGTTGTCTTCTTTTGAAATTATTTTTGAAATATTCATATTTAAGTTTGTTGGAAATTGATAAAAGAACAGAAACAGAAACTAAGCTTAACAGGCACCAACTTTATGACTGCATTCATATGGAATATCTTCTCTGAGTTGAATCTGTCCTCCCCATGGAGGAATTTTAGTCAGAAAGAACAAAAAGTAAAATTTATTATCTTCAAAAACAGAAATAATATCCCAGCTGCTAACTGCCCAGACATCAATTTACCCAGTATATCTGGAGGTTTCAAATCCTAGATTCTTACCTACCTTAGATATCACTTCTAGACAATTTAACTTTTAAGGGATTATAAAGTGGTTTGGTTTGGAAGGACTGCACAATACTTTTTGAAAGTCCTCAAAAAAAAAAAAAAAAAAAAAAAAAAAAAAAAAAGTTGTTATGCCACCTCTGTGTACTTGTTCAATATGCTGCACAGACAGGGCAATAATTTTATTATTTTAAAGAATTTTTTTTGTTTCTCTTGTTCAGCATTAGTGTATTAAACCCATTACTTTATTTCCATTCTGGAAAGAGATTGCTTATGGTCTCCATCATCAGTATGTCATGCTAAGAAACAGAAGCTATTGACTTAAAAATGCTCATTGATATGTTCCCTTTCATTCTATGCTGCTGTCTCTTGTTAAATCCACACTTAGTGTCAGGTGGCTGATATAAAGCTGTCACTGCTGCTCCTTCTGCACTGGAGTATGGGGGATTCTTTCAAAAGCAGGTCTGGGCTAAATAATTTTAAAAATAAAATTAATTAAATTTAAATGATAAATAATATTTCCCTTTCTATTGAACCCATGTGAGGAAAATTCCAGAGGAAAATTCTATTGGAAGGAATTCGTACAGCTATTGAACCATTCAGAGACAGGACACTGTGTAGAGAAAGTTTCTTATGCTCCCACAGACTGAGTTTTTATTACTTTGGAATAAACTTCAGACTCAATAAAGCTCCTCCTAAAAATGAGAATTGAATTCTGTCCACTCTTCTCCCTCTTTGCGTTTAAACTTTAGCAGCTTTAGGGACACAGAAAAAACCCAGAAGTTAAGCCTTTGTTCAAACAAGCTTTGCAAAATTCAGATGGTTATTTAAAATAACATAGTTTGCTGGAGTGATTCTTAGTTAGGAGTCCATTTGTGTACTCTGGAAGACTGATGCAAAAACTACTAAAAAGTGACTAAGGAAATAAGGAGGAAGCAGGTATTTTGGTTTTTGTGATATTTTATATTGTTTTGCTTAATATTTTATATTTTTTGCTTAAAATGAACCTTAAGTAGTAAATTCATATTGTTTTGTGATTTCCACAATTACTCTTGTTTCCATCATCTATGAAACTGTATCACATCAAAATAAATAAAGTGGGACAAGCAGATAAATAGAGCTTAGTTTCATTCCTGATGGCCTTGATATCTGGCTCCTTCCAGGTGTCCAGTGATAAAGAGCCTTTATTTGTTTTTGTTTACCTGGAAGCAATTTTCTAGGGCCAAGAGCCAAGCGTTACTCTTCCAGTAAATTACTAATCTTATGTAGCAAACCTGTAATCAGTACCTGAATCAGTTTACACAGTCTGTAGTCAGTGAGTATATTATTAGAAGATAAAAATGTAAGTTTGCTTTCTAGGAACATGCTTAGTTAGGATCTGAATGAGAATATATTCCTGGAAAATATTTGTGTTGTGCTTAATAATGAAAGTTGTGGTTGTTATTCTATCCCATCTTTTCACCTGTTTCTCATATAAAACCATTCTATGATTCTATAACAGAAGTAGAGGCAGCATAATTTGTACACCATCAAGCTGAAGAATACACAGTACCAACATCTCAGTTGTAATGGAAATCCTGGTTACTACTACAATAACAAACGATGTAGTTTGATTAAGGGGTCTTGTCAGATGGCAGACAAGGTTTTTTTCCACTAAGAGGTCTATGTTTAATTTTTGAAAATATTTTCAAATCCTCTGGAGATCATATTTATATAAATAGTGTGGTTTCTTTTACATTCTCAGATGAAGTCTTGCAGTTTTTGGTTCAGGCTAAAATGCCTGTGTGTAGGGATCTGGCAAAAGTGAAAGTCAAAAGTGTATCACAGATATCATGGTAAACCATGTACTTCTTTATATGTGCCAGATTATTATTTTTATCAGTAAAGAGAGCAAATTTCTGTTTGTCCTTGCCTTTTAATTTCCTTGGTTATAAATATATTTCTAAACTGTGTGCTGTATAACTATGGTGAGTTGACATAGCAACTGTAAAAGGTTTTAAAATAGAAATTTTTTAGATATATACTAGCTGACAGATTAATCTCTAAAACTATTTTTTCATGTTTCAATAATGTAACTGAGGAGACATGGAAAGTACTATAAGTTATGAAACCTTTCCAAATCTCTAGATAAGTCCATTAGATAAATCAATATAAAAGCTCTGTAAGAGAACAGGGCTTTCTCCTTTTTTAAGCAGTGGTAATCCAATATATAATATGCTTTCATAATATAGAGATATAATTAGATATCACACTTAAAGGAAGTAACATTTCTGTAAGGCATTCAGAATTAGCATTCTGAAAAAAGTGCCATTTGACATAGGAGATAAAGAGACATAAATGATAAAGAGCCATAACTTTGTGACCAAAATATTTCCAGATAAATTATTCATTGCACTATAACACATTACACAGCTAAAACACCACTCACAAAGAACTGTGTAACACTTTGGAAAAGCAGCATCCCTTTGTGCAGTGTTTCCCTAATTACTAATTACAAGGGGGTACTTACTAATTACCTAACTACTAATTACAAAGGAGGTAAAGGAGAACATATTTAATAATATTTCCATACGCAAAGTATATAAACTGTATTTGAAAAGGTAGACTGTCACATTACTAATTTGAAAAAGTGAAATATATATCCCTTATATATTGTAATTTTAATACAGTTTTATGATGATGATTTAAATATTATTTTATAATGACAAAAAAATTGGATGGAGCAATAATGAATTTAAAACTTTTCATCATTGTCCTGATATAATTTCATGGAACTTATTCTTAATATATCTTGTAATTTATGTTGTAATAACACTTAATATATCTTTTAATATATCTTGTAATATATGTTGTAATTTAATTTTTTTTTTTTCAGGCTGTTATTGAAAATAGTAAGTTCTTTGAACAGTATGAAGTTACTTACCAAGTACTGAAAAGAGCAGCTGAAATGTATGCCAAAGCACAAGGCTCAGGTAAACGCCAGTGTAGGGAAGATCATGTCTGAAAGTATTCCCTGGCTTGGCTTTCTTTACTAGAACTCAGCAAATACTTTGTCTTGGGGTTGTTGTAAGAAGCGAAAATCTCTCCTGATTCACTGGAGAATCTTCTTTATCTGTGAAAACCTATAAGAGGGACACAAATGGTAGTTGAAGTGCAGCTATACATTACAAAAATGAGTAACTGATTGACCACCTGCCTCCTGCAAGTCCTGAACACTTCTGAGTTGAGTGAGAATGCATGAGAGCAAGATTTGACCTAGATAGCTATAGATGTGAGATGGCTTTAATCTGCTGAGGAGATAACACAACACTGTTGGTGGAGGATTGCTGCAGCTGCTAAAGGGGATAGCAGATGTGGGGAGAAAATTAATTTTTTGGTTTGGTTGTGAGATTTAAGTTGGTGATGGTTGTTCTCATTTTTTTTTCAAGAATAAACAGTTTTACAAGGTATTCTTACACAGAATGAAATTAATAGTTTCATTCAACGCTAATTAAAAAAACATCCAATAAAAAAATTATTCTAAAAAGTAGATATTCACATGATTAAGAAACAGCAGCACAAATTAGACAGCACTTTAGCTATAAAATACTTCTTACTTTTCCTGTATTCTGCCTGTTTCTTGGGATTTGCTTGGGTCCTTTTCCTTCTGTCTATTTTTTTTTTACATTCTGGAATGCAAACACAATTGTTCCTTTATTGTCACAAGGAAAATACTAAAAATTAAATGACAGAAATTAACAGCAATTTGATTTTAAAGTCAAAGATCAGAATTTCATTCAGTATTTTTCTGTGCATTCATAATGTTGTTTGTACATAATATTTCTCTCATCTGCTTTTTTAAGGAAGCCTGCTTTCTTGATTTCTTTTATTATAGAGTAGAAATTTAAATCACAATTAATATGCAGTATGATTGTTTTACAATAGCACTGATTCTATGTACTTTCTTTAGTCTTTAATTCATATTTGATTTCTCAGTCTTGATTTTACACTAAAATTGGGCTATGAACCAAATGTATGTATATAAAAGGCTATTGAAACAGAAGTTGAAAAAATAATAAATTAATAGCAATAAATGAATTATAATTATAAAACTAATTACAAAAATAATTCCCTGAAGAGAATGGATAGGCATAAGGCAAAACTAAGGTTTCCAGAAATAGTAGTGAACCAAAATAATGTATCTTTTCTCTAACCCAGTGGAAGAAGTTGAGAATGTGACGAAATTCATGAGTGAAACAACAGCACAGTGGAGGAACCTCTCAGTAGAAGTGAGAAGTGTAAGAAGCATGTTGGAAGAAGTAATTTCTAATTGGGATAGATATAGCAGCACTGTGGCAGGTCTACAAGCTTGGCTGGAAGATGCTGAAAAAATGCTGAATCAGCCTGAGCATTCCAAAAAGGTATGCACTAATAACACATGTATCTGACTGCTTTGTGAATTATAAAAAGCGGGAATGTTTTTAGATTTGCTTAGGTTATTTTACAAATTGTCATACAAGAGGGAGAGATTTTTTCAGTTTCGGGCATTCTGTCTATATTCATCACAGAAGTTTCGATGCTTGCCTGTGTAGCACTTAAAGACATACATATAAATTCAATGAAGGTATGTCATCTGTGACAACATAGTTAGAGGCATCTTTGACACGAATAAAGGGCAGCAGTATTGATCAGAGATAGAACTATTGCATGATTTACTCAAAGGAAAATATAGCTCTTAACACCAATGCACTGCATATAAAGACACTCTAAGATTTTTTTTTCCCACCGATTTTTCTACCATCAAATTTAGTGGGTAAGTAATGAATCAATTTACTCGTCATTTTAGACATTTTTTAGACCCATTTGGGGCCTACAGTCATATAGATAGTTTTGATGTATTTTGGTTTGTTTGTTTGGTGGGGTTTTTTCTGTTGTAACTAAGAGTACTAAGACATATTTGAGAATCTTCAATAATGAAGATTGATTTGAATAATACTGCATTTAAGGGGTGCTACATTTTCACCCAGTCCTAGGGTAAACAGCTAGACAGCTCTTAACAGCAAAGTAAGCTTTTTTTGGATCTAATACTTCAACCTGAAATCAGGTCTGAAATGAGCATTTCATGTTACATGACAGAACAGAATAATTATTGGTAAAAGTTTCTTAATTTAAATCAGTGTGAAAGAATGAGATATACTTTTAAAATAAAAAGAAATGTGTAAAAGGGATTCAATAATCTGGCATAATATAAATACCAACAGTGTTTACTACTGAGCAGGAAGAATGACGTCAGCTGATCAGGCTGATCTTAACTCTTTGCGTATGTTTTTTTGTAAGTAACTTGTCAGTATTTAAAATGAAATATTCTCATATCCATATATAGAAATAATATAAAAGTATTTACTACTTTGGGCAGCTTTATAGCTTTACCTTTGAAAATTCTCAAAGCAGAAATCCAAACATAAACATACAGCATATATTTTCTTTTGATTTCTAACTTAAATCTAGCAAGCACATCTTACTGTTCTGATATATAAAGAGTTTCAAAAAGATATATTGAATATTTTGAACATGAAAGCATTATTCTTCCCAAAATGCTAATTTATTCTTAAAATTATACTGGCTCAGAAGTGTTAAAGAGGAAAACCAAGACTAGCCATATTCTGCCTGTAGTCTGATACATATTTTTAAAGTTACTCCTACTATTACTGTTGAATCTAGGACTTCACAGCAGTAACACTCACTTAGTTCCAAGGATAGCTCTGATATAGAAGTTTTAATATTTGGCTATTAAACACAAAACAATTATTATATTTGTACAATTAAGAGTCATACAGCCATCAGCACAAATATCTGGAATCCCAAGTGAAAGATGATAACTATTGTGTAGAATATGGCATAAAACTTTTTTTAAACATTTCCAAATAGTTGTTCCATAAAACCACAAATATATCAGTAATGTGATACAAAGATTTAATTGGTGCTCACTTGCAAACCTTACCTGAATTACTAAACCACTGTGGATTTCATCCAGGCAAAGAGCATAGTATCCCCTTACGCTGCTATGTTTTTTGTTTGGTTTTTTTTCTTTCCAGTATCTCTGTATGATTTCAAGACCAGCAAATACCACATCTCTTCTTGCAAAATAAAGTGGCATGTTGGCTTTGCTTACCTTGTTTTATTACTGGTATATCTGTAGTCATAGTTCCTGAAGATACCTGCTTTAACAATAATTGCCCATTCTCTGGAAGAGCAAAAAGGAAGGGAAGGAATTGTCGGAACTGTTGGAATTGTCATCTTTACTGATTTATGAGCATGTAGCTGCCTAGAAAGATGCACAGAAACATTTGGCACTATGGCTGGGCTATTTAGACAGTCTATTTGGAATAAGGGGAAAAAATCAGTGACATCTCTCCCTCTCTCCTCCTCACTCACTTACTCTGGAACATGAGGAAACAGTGATAAAGAATCAGTCTTCTGAGGTATTCTGGGACACCAGACAGTGGAAAGCTGCCTATGGATCACAGCAGGGGAAGAATCTCTCTACACCCTGAGTATGGCCCAGGTTACTCACTGCCCACACTGTTTCAACACAAGACAGAAATTAAAGGAGCACTAATAATGTTTTTAGTTACAGATCTTTCTCTTAAGGACCAGTGCCAAGAGTTTAACTGAAGCTACTCACTCAAATAAAATGAGTTCTGAGTAAACTGGTGGCAATTTTTAATTCCCTGGGTTCTGATCACAGACATAAAAATTCTATTATGCCATATCTGATATGCAGATTTTCAGAGGATAATTGTTCAAACAGATTTTATCAAGCTGTCAGCTAATGATTACATTTTAGATTCATGATTTCAAATACAAAACTAATTGAGAAGGTTTTAGAAAGGTGTTTTCATTTTCTTCTTCAGGATTTCTTCCGGCATTTACCTCATTGGATCCAACAGCACACAGCCATGAATGATGCTGGTAATTTTCTGATTGAAACATGTGATGAGACCATTTCCAGAGACCTTAAACAGCAGCTTCTGTTACTAAATGGAAGATGGAGAGAATTGTTTATGGAAGTCAAGCAGGTATGTGGTTTTGCTGTTGTTATTTTTAAATATTTACTTTGTCATTTCCACCCAAGAAGGACAGAGATGCCCAACTAGAAGGGCCATAGGAAATCTTACTAAAATGCCTAACTGTTCATCATTACTTAAATTATCAATTATTTTCTGGAGGCACTTTATGTCATTGGTGCTTTTTATTTGTTTATCTTTTCTTTCATGTAGGTTTTTTTGTTTTGTTTTCTTTTTTATCTTGTGTAAGCTGTAGTTCTTCCTTATGATGTCCTCTCTTGATACAGTTAATGTTATTTATGTATAGCCCCTAGTGTTCCTTGAAGAAGAAAATCACAGAATCAGAGAATTATCAGAGTTGAAAGGGACCTCTAGAGATCATCTAGTCCAACTGTCCCACAAAAGCAGGTCACCTAGAGCACATTACACAGGATTGCATCCAGGAGTGTTTTGAATATCTGGAAGCCTGTTCCAGTGCCTTGTCACCATCATAGTAAAAAAGTTTTTTCTTAAGTTTAGATGGAACTTGCTATGTTCCAGCTTGTGCCCTTTGCCCTTCGTCCTGTTACTGTGAACAAGAGTCCAGCTCCATCTTCCTTGTAGCCATTAGATATTGGTAAACTGGTAAGGTCTCCCCTCAGGCATCTCTTCTTCAGGCAAAATTGTCCCAGCTCTCTGTCTTTCCTCATAAGAGAGATGCTCCAATCTCCCATTCACCTTTGTTTCCCTCCACTGGATTCTTTCCAGTAGCTCCCTGTCTCTCTTGAACTGGGGAGCCCAGAACTGGATGCAGGATTCCAGCTGTGGACTTCCAAGGCAGAGTAGAGGGGAGAATGACCTCCCCTGACCTACTGACCACAATCATCTTTACGCAACCCAGGATTTCACTGGACTTCCAGGCAAAAAGGGCTCACTGCTGGCTCATGGATAATTTGCTATCTATCAGGACCCCCAGGTCCTTCTCCTCCAAACTGTTTTCCAGCAGATCCACCCCTAACCTATGCTGGTGCTTGGGATTCTTCTTCCCTGTTGCAGGACCCTACACTTGCTCTTGTTGCAGGACCCTACACTTGCTCACCAGGTTTTCCCCTGCTCAGCTCTCCAGCCTGTCCAGGTCACGCCGGATGGCAGCACAACCTTCCAAAGTGTCAGCCACACCTTCTAGCTTTGTATCATCAGCAAACTTGCTGACAATAGACTCCTCGTCCAGGTCATTGATAAACACATTGAACAAGACTGGACTGAGTACTGACTCCTGGGGGACACTGCTGGTTACAGGCCACCAACTCAACCCCATTCCATGGATCACCCCCCTCTGATCTGAGTTCTGTCACATAGCCAGCTATCAATCCACCTCACTGTCCACTCATCCAGCCCACACTTCCCAAGATAAAAATGATTGGATTTAGCTAGCTATTGTTATTGTATAAGCTCTGTAAAACTAAACAGTGAAAATGCAAGTGAATATTATTACTACCCTTTAATGAAAGTTGCATTCAATAACTGCACTGCAACTATAAGCATGTACAATGAAAGTTAATTAACTAAACATTTTCCCCAGACTGGTCAGATACTATTTCTTTCATGTGATCAATCTGGCATTGATAGTAAATGGAAAAACTACCCTTTATCTCATAGCAGAGGTTCAGCTGATTGGCAATTTTTGTTACCATGTTTGCATTTAAAAAAAATAAGAGAAGATCTGAGCTAAGTTACACAGAATTGCTTCACCCCTCATAAACAAATTAGAAAATATTTTGATATAGTCATTATACATCTAGCATTTTCCCATTCTACTGACTTTAAATAGGACCTGCTTCTTTGAAGATGCAAAATCAACAATTCTTTGAATTCTTTACAGACAATTACTTACTGATAATTTCCACTGAAGTCAAATTTAATGTAAAAACAAATGATTGCCCCTCTTTTGTTGCAGCTTTTCCGAACTGTTAACTAGAATGTTCTCAGGCTTTATTTGTTGATGATTTAGGATGATTCACTGTGGAAACAGTAATGTCCAGGATGTAAATGACCCTTAATCTTCTTATTTTACTTCTTTACCATGACAGCTGTATGGCTTTGTTCACTGCTTTTTCACCATTTCTGTCATACATCTCTTTCCACTTTCAACGACCTTGGTTTCCCCATACTGTAGCCAGGAGTTCTTGTATTGAAATTTCCCTTATACTTCAGCTTTTCAAGTCTTCTTGCATTTTATTCCCTTTGTTGCATTTTCAAAATTCTCATTACTCTAGGTAATGAGAAATTAACTGAGATGTTTGTACTAGGTTAAAATGAGAGTCTGGTGTTCTCCAAGTTATCCAAACTCCATCCAAATGATCTCCTTAAAAAAGGCTGACCTCTTGCATGAATGTTGTTCTTTATAGTATCAGTGCTATTTAATTTGATGCAGATTATTTATGTCTAAATAATTTAGAAGATTAGATTCCATTCTTTTGTATTTTGTTGAATACAGTTTTCCAGCAAATGCTTACACTGAAAATAATCTAATTCTCCTAAATCATTACTTAGTCAATACATACCCCATTTTGGGTTATTATTTTTTTGTTTGTTTCTTTTTACTGTGTATTTTCCTAGTATGCTCGAGCAGATGAACTGGACAAAATGAAAAAGGAATACTTGGATGGCGTTGCCCATTTGACAGCTTTTATTGATGGAAGCAATAGTAAATTTTCAGCCTCTATAGAAGTATCTTTCCTTGATGTCAAAAGATTTGTACAAGATTTAGAAGTAAGTGTCTTCTTTTCATCCCTTTCTTTTCTCCTTCAAGAAAAACTTGAAACTAATTAAATCTGAAATCGCAGAATTATTTCCTTATACATTTTCATTATTTTTTTTAAGTGGTGCGTTTAATATAATTTCTTCTATAGCTAATATAAGGAATTGTATTTTTATGAGTGACATTTCCAGAGCACATTTCCAAAACACTATCCCACTACATATTTATTTCTGTGTAGTTTCAAATCACATTCAGGTGAGTTGATTGATAGATTTCATTCATTTGAAATATGATCCAGTGTTAACCAAAAGAAGCAATAACAACTTATGGTTGTGATATATATCTTTATCTCTTGAGAACAGATTTGTATCTCCTATGAATGCTGTTATTGAAATAGTTTTTTAACATTTGTTTCAGAATATTAAGCAGAAATTGCCTTCCATGGAAACTCAGTACAAAATGGTTACAAGAACTGCACAGCTTGTTACAAAAGAAGTTTCTCAGGAGGAAGTGAATGAAATGCTTGGAACTTTGACAAGGATCAAAGAGCAGCTGAACAAGGTTGCAGAATACATTTTTTTCTACACAGGTTGTGACTGTTGAACTGGAAGATAGTAAGCTACCCTACATGAATGCTCAGATGTATGCATTTGAGCAAATATTTAGTTCTAGTAACAGTAAGTTAATTCAAAGTGGAAATAACGCTACTTTTAGACTCTAAGACTACCATTAATTTTTGAATTCTTTTCTTAAGAAGTAATACTGGATCTTCATTGATCTCTCTTAAAAGAGTTAGGTATCAACTACATAAACCCACATGTAGAGGAAGCTGCTATTTGTTGACATTTGCAACCTTTTTAAAATATCTTTTTTCTCTTTAAAATGGCCAAAAGGTTAAAGAGTATTCCTGTACCCTGCTGTATGAATGCCAGAATCTTCTGTCTCCACTGGAAGAACTGGAAAAACAAATCACACATTTTTATGAATCTCTTGAAAAAGTCAATGAAATAATTTCTATTGTGGATCTTGAAGCACAGCCTACAACTGTTCTTAAACAAAAAGCTCAAGTAAGTTTCAAAAACATTTAAATGTTTCTGCTGCTTCTAAGTATTTACCATGAGCTTTCTAGAAATTTTGATTGCAACTGGGTAAGTTGAACAAATATTTTTTCCTATTCAGGCAACACCGTCTATCCTAAAGTCAGGTAGGCATAAGCATACAAAGACTGAAACCTGTGTTCCATCCTAGTGCCTGTGGTTTCAATCCAATAAGTAAATATGAGACTTTTTTTTTTTTTTTTTTTTTTTTTTTTTTTTTTTTTTTTTTCCCTTAATCTAGCAGAAATAGGACAGATATATCAGAAATACATTAGGGGTTTTATTAAGAAGATAAAATAATCAGGAACTCCCTTAGGTTTCTTGGTCAATCATGGAAGTTTCATAGAAGTTTGGAAGTGGTTTATTTGAAGTGCATTTATTTGAAGTTAACTTTTCTATCTGACCAATAAATGTTTCCCTCTGGAGGAATTTGGAGGTAGTCAACTCAGTGAGTTTAAGCTTTGTACCTCGGTGAAAAATGATGACTTGGAAATGTTGACTTGGAATCAATCCAGTCCATTTATGTTCCCAAGTAAGTCCTCTTCTGTTTAAGAACACCAGCTGAGCTTTGTGTCCAGTCTGCAGGTTAAGGAGCAGCTCCTAGGAGTACTCTTTCCTTTGCTTCTAAAGGTTAGCCTTTCCCAGAATGTCACCAAAAAGACATGTTCTTCTGCAGCTTTTTGCCAACCTGGGAACAAAAATCCCATGTTAAGGAGTGCAGGGTTATTTCAATAACAGAATAGCTTCCACACCGCAAGAATTTTTTAAACCTTTTTTCCAGATTATGTGGCTTCATATATGTTTTCCTTTCTTTCTCTCTCCTCTCCTCTCCTCTCCTCTCGTCTTTTTTTTTTTTTTTTTTTTTTTTTTTAAATTCTCACTACTTAATGCCATTTGTAATAGAATCTGAATTCAAATAGCTGACAAGAAAGGTTCAAAAGTCTAAAAAAAGCATAACATTGCAACCCACTACTGAGTACTATAATTCTTATATCTATTGCTTAAACTGATGTCTACTTTCAATTATACAATAAATATAGATGTCCCATAAAATTAAATCACAAAATAATATATTGACCTACATATTCTAAAACTAACCAAAATGGCCACATATATGTCTGTATCTATTTTTATAGATAGCTAGATCTCTCTTTTGGGTACAGACCTCTGCATATAAGGGGAATGCTGTGTTGTCTGTGTGTTATTCTGTACAACATTTTGAGTATCTGTGTGTGATGGGGCTTTTATCTTGTTGCTTTTGTCCTTATAGTCAAATAATATCTTCCTGTTTTCTTGTCAAACTTTTTTCTCTTTTGTTCATGGCCAGGATGGATATATGTTTTTTTTCTTTCAGGATTTGGTAGCCTATCAAGAAAACTGCAAGAAAGATTTATCCCTGATTGAGAGAAACAGTCAGAGTATCCTGCAGCGTGTGACATCCAGTGAAGTGCTACAGCATTTCCATCAGTCAACATTTCAGAAGAAAGTTACACAAGTTCAGATTACTTTTCAGGTAATTATGGCAAAACTTGGTGCATAATTCTGAGAGTTTGTTCATAGAAAGGTGATCGTATGAATCATATATGGTTCATATTAAAGCTGCAATCCATCTTACTTGTAGAGCCCTATGTTGTTATTAGCCATCATAATATTTTTCAGGCTAGTTAGCCCCAGTCTAGCTTCATTCCTGCATGAAATTAATTATTATTTTAGAGTCAGATCTCCAGATATTTGGTTCTATCAGATTTGTTTTCAGACAAATATTGTTCAGTGTAAAGTTATATCAACTGAATTTTGAGCTACTGTAAGTCAATTATCAGTACAAAGCCATGTCTGAAAAGTGGATTTAAAAATTTACATTGTATTTTGTGGGTAGTACTCAGAGATCGGTGGGTTTTGATTTATAGGTTAGCGAAACTGAAAAAGGCATAGCAAGATGTTGAAGTTGAGAACTACAGACTTGATCAGCTCACTGGGTAAAATCATTACAACATTACATTGAGTTTTGTAATTAGTGAGGATGGTAAACTCTATGGTTGCTAAGGTGTGTTGGAATTACTTTGCTGCAGCAGAACGGGTGAACTGATGTGAACTGGTAAATTTTGTAATTTATGAATGGAATTGTAACCACTAGTTAATGCAAAACACTGGGGCAGACTACAAAGCAGAATAATGAAGAGCTGTGACAAAGGTTACTAAGCAAGAGAATTTCAGTCAGAACTAAGCCACCAAATTGCTGTCTTTCTACCTGGTTGCTTATCTGGCCTTCTAGTGTGATAAGCATACAAACCTCTTCTAGGTCAGAGGACCTGTAGCATGGAACTATTTGGATCCATAGGTCAAGCCCCCTTCATGCAGAGTCATGTAGGAGGAGGTAGTCTGTCATAAGGAAAAATGGAATGGCAAGCTTTTAGCCATTCCAGATGCTTTGGAAAGCAGGCTCTCAGATAGAAATGTTACCCAAATGACAGAGGCATTATGAAGGTATAAGAGACAACTATATTGAATAGCTACCCATTTTTATGGAATAAAGGATGACACGAAGGACAACATTAGCATGAGCTTTAGTCTGAGTTTCAGGAATTGGGAAATACAGGAGCATGAAAGGGAGAAGCATTCGTGAATGATATATATTTGAAAGAGTGACACCAATAAAATGTATTTTTTTAAGATTGTGGTAAAAGAGGGCAAATAAAAAGGAGTAAGAAAGTACCAGCTCATTCTCTTTGCTTATAACTCAGAATATGGTCAGGAAAGCTGGTGACTGGAGAAAAAACATAGAAACAAATAGCCGTTTGATGAAGAAATTTGAGGAGTCTAGAGCAGAACTGGAGAAAGTAATTCAGATTGCCAATTGTTGCTTAAAAGAAAAAGGAAATCCTGAAGAACTTCTCAGGAAACATAGCGTGAGTAAATTTTCTGACCTTCTTGGAAATCTTTGAATGCATGATGAAAAACCTACGTAATTTAAAAACTGATGTGGATTTCTTTCACACATAAAAGTTACACAGATCTGGTCTAACTGTGCTTAAGATTGAAGAACAAAAAGGAATAAAAGATCATCCCTCTTACTGATGAATGTAAGCTGAAGAGAGAAATCCCCATAGAAGCTAGGGTCAGTTTTGCTGGTAGAACCATTGAGAGTAGAGAGGTACTTCATTTTGCTGGTCTCATGCGTCCATTGATTTATTTTTTTTTTAGATGAATACCTGTAGTATAACCATTACTTATGTATGTAGCTTTAAAATATACTCTTTTAAAAAAACCATCTCAGTGTATTGGTTCAGAATAAATTAATTTGCTGGAAATAGCTAGAAATTGTTCTTTCTTTAGTTCAAACTTCTGTTCTTCAGTACAGCAGAGTTAAGCTTGAAGCTTACAAAGTGTGTTAGAGAACTTCATGTAAGCAGGTTACCGTATTAGTCTTCATCTTCTCACTTTCCACCACTTCAGGAATTCTTTAACCAGTTGGATCAGAGAGTCCTAAATGCCTTTCTGAAAGCATGTGATGAACTTACTGACATCCTTCCAGAACAAGAGCAACACAACCTGCAGGAAGCTGTGAGAAAACTCCATAGGCAGTGGAAGGTTAGTGGCATTGAATGATCTCTCTGGAAAATCTAAATCTTTACTTTGGAATGTTTCTGCATGACCTATATATGAGAAAGGGAAAAAAAAAAAAAAAAAAAAAAAAAAAAAAAAAAAAAAAAAAAGAGAGAGAGAGAAGAAAAGAAAAATTAAAGACAGTTACACCTAGAAATATGTTCTCCAAAAAGCCTTGCTAAGTAAGGTGGTCAAAAGCCAAGAAATGAGAATAATTAATTATGAAGCCTTAATTTCTCCCCCAACGTGCAGCAGTAATGACATTCGTGTTAAGAATATTTGTGGAGAGTAGGTGCTAGCTTTTATTCATGCTGAAGTTGGATGATTGCAGTAACTTTACCAACCTTAATAAAACAGATTTGTAAGTGCTCCGACAATCAACAAGACAGTTTAAATTGTGTCTTCTGCCAAAATCTCTAACAACTGCACAAACATTGCTCATAAGCTTTGGAACTTTTTTGCTTGCCACAGTGTGTTGCAGGTCAATGCTGAAGTGATGGATGTGTGGTTTCATGCTATCATTCTTGCAGGAGTCTCTGGAAGCAGCAGTGAATATAGTTTCCTTGTGGTTTTCCCTTTATTACTTTAAACAGGAAATATTTGGTATGTCTTGCCAAGAATCAAGATGTCTCTGTAATGTGCCTTATACATACATATTCTGGTCCCTGAAAACTTATAACCTTATGATATATCTAAGAAAGGTATTAGTAAGATAGTTGCTTTATTTATTTAATGTGAAGAATCCCCCTTTGTTCATGCATATATGGTCTTCATTTCCTATATTAGCAGTTTTTTAGATTATTTATTTGTAGTAACTCCACACTACAGTAGGGGAAGTAGTGTTTTATCTCTGTTTATTTATTGACTCTCTGGGTGTGTAGGATCTTCAAACAGAAGCCCCATATCATTTGATCCACTTGAAGATTGAAGCACAGAGAAGCAAGTTCATGGTCACAGTAGAGGAGTGCAAAGCTGAACTAGCTCGACAAAACAAGGTGCTGTCAAGAGAAGGCAATGAAAGGATGATCAAGGAACACATGGTATGAATTATATGCCACCCCGTGGGCATTTAAAGAAATACATTCCAATCTCAATAATAGAGGGTCTGACAAACACTTGAATTTCCAAACACTGTGACAATTAAATCAGATCTATCCTTGGGGTCTTTAACAAAACCTTTTTCTGTATCTCCCATCAGTTGTTCTTTGGTGACAAAGGATCTTACCAGCTGTGTGAGAAAAGGCTACAACGGATGGAAGAACTCTGCCAAAAACTACCAGTTTCTGATCCAGTGAGGGCTACGTTAGAAAGCAGCCAAAGAATCCTGAAGGAGCTCAAATCCCAGATAGACAGCACATTTGTAAAGCTGACACAGCACTCGGACACCTGGAAGAGCTATAAGAACAGGTGTCAGCTCAATTGCTAGCTGGGTCTTGTAGAGCTTTATGTGGGGACACTGCACTAAATGTCATCATACATCAGTGTCACATAAAAAGTGATACTGAGTTGCTGGCTTCTATTAGAAAGCTATACTTTATGTATTAATTCAAAAAATTATTGAGTTTTTAAGTATATTTTAAAATTTTTGTTTTAAATTTAAGAAGTTACCTTTTGGTGGTGGCAATTTTTATCTGACTTTTTGCATTGCTTTGCATTATCTGATATTTCATTTCAGATTTTCTGAATTGGAAAATTGGATTTTGTCAACAGAAAAAGAGCTAAAGAAGATAAAGGAAAATGTCAATGATACTGCCAAATACAAGCAATGTAAAGCATTTGTGGGGGTGAGCCCTTGCCTTATATTCTAATAAAGCTACAGTCATTACTACTGGGACTTGGGATATAGCTGTATTCTGAAGTAGCACAACTGTTTTACTATGAGCACCAAAGTAGCTCTGATGATTCTTGATATTCTTAAATACATTTCCAGGAGAATGTCCCACATGCAACAAAGTGTGGCAGAAGTTGCTACTTTTAATAATTTAGAGAGTGGAAGGCCCCACTACCTGTATATTCAGAACATTCAAAATATAGAAGCAGATGGAATAAGTATTTTCCTGTCACCCTGCTGCTGTGCAGACAACACAAAAATTCTGGACTGGAGTTTTTTGAAGGATCAAGGGTATTGTTTTATATGTAGGGAAAACTGTAATAAAAATTATTTTCTATGATAGTATCACAGAGGAGACATTCACTTTTGCATTGGTGACTGGTAACAGAAATGACAGAACACTTAAGATTGCATCACTTTGTTAACTTAGTTCCAGGCAATGATATATGTGTCTCCTGGGACCTAGCTTCACCCTTATTTTTAAATTTCCCATACTAGGAGCAAAAATAGGAACGCATGAAATCTTATGTTTGCGAAAGTCAGCATTTAGAATTAAACTGGTAATTAAGAAATTGGAAATGGAAAATATATACATGGTACGTGCTGTCTCAACTGTAGGTTAAACTGTTTGTGAAGAACAAGTACTTCACTACTACTTATTAAAGAATGGCCTAGTAAGGAGTGGGGAGTATTCTTTGGAGGAAATGCAAAAATCTAGCCCACTGGAAAAGAATTAGATAGGGTGCCCTATATTCCTAGTGTTTCAAGATAAGAAAGGTAGTATGTTTACACTACTAATTTTTGAACTAATGCCATGAATGCCAATCATTCATATATGTTGTTTATTTGAAGGAAATGCATTTTGATTCTTCCATAGGAAATTAGGAAGCATATTAACAAGCAAGGAGAAAATCACATCTGGCTGAAATCTAGACTTGCTGTTTTGACTGCAGTATGTCCTGATTTGGAGGCTAAAAAGACAGAGGATGAGCTTTGTAAACTTTCCAGAGACTTCAAGGGACTCCTAGATTTGCTGGCTGAGGTACAGTATAAGGGATAAAAGAATTGTCCATTTACAGTGTCACATGAAATTACATCAATCATGGCTTCACAGGCATAAATTGCCCCCCACGTTTTTTTAATTAAACTACAAGAATCCAGCAATGAAAAACTCATTTGTACTCACTGGGTAGCAAAGGTCTGAGAGTCACAGGCAACAAAATATTGACAATAGTATAATGGATCTTCTCCCTTTTATGATGGTGCATTCCAATACCACAATGTTTCTGGAATCAAAATATTGGAATTTTCACAGGCAAAAGATAATTTTCTAAAATCTGCTCTTTGCCATCCCTGGCAAAATAATGCTTTACATGAGCCACCGGTAGTAACTACTTTTGGTTTTTTGTTTCCTTCAGAAGTCAGAACTCAGGGGACCAGAGGTCTATGAAAGTAAGAAAAGAAAATAAGAACTAGAATCTAAATTTGTTTTGAATCTAGAGTCATAATCTAAATAGAATTTTATACTATAATTAAGGTACTGCTTTTCATTAAAAGTCTGAATACTCTTTACAGCTTTTTATGCAGATGAGACAGCTTAGACAAGTACAGATACTGGATATTTCCAAAGTTCAGCAATGTTTTTGGAAAGTAAAGACTAATTATTTGCATAACAGAAACAAGAATGGCTTAATTCTTAATGACCCTCCAAAGTGAATACGGACTGGAAAGGAAAGAAAGGAGTTTCTTAGTTCTAGACTACTTTGATTAAATCTTAAAAGACACAAACAGTCTGAGGAACAGAGCCTGTACTGAAAATCATCTACATGTAGTTAGCTGAGCCATGCAGACTTTCTTCATAGATAGATCTTTTTCTTTACAAAATAATTTCACCAGACCATTGGTCTAGAAGGTCCAAAAGGCAGCAGGATTTTTGGTGAGTTAGGTAGCACAGATCTTTTGGGATCTGAGTCACCTTGCAATGCCGAAGACAGCATGTATCTTCTAAGTTATCACCACTAAGTGAATGTCACAGACAGCTATTTACCACATGGTAAATAGGGTACAGATTGCATGGCAATGTAATAAGGAGTATTTCTAAACAAGAATAAGATCTTTTTAGTCACATTTTAAGTCTTCAGTCACTCCTTCAATTTAAAGTTAAAGGCGTTAAGAATACTGGAGAGAAAAACAGTTTGAATTTATATAATTTATTGTGCTTTTTGAAAAAACGATTCCAAATACAAATGTGTTTTCAACATTAAATACTTAAAGCTATCTGTAATTCTAGATTGAAAAGACATTAGGCATTGTTGGAGACTGTGTTCAGTATAAAGAAGAAGTTAAAAGTGCAATTGAAGACTTAATCAACAACTCTAAAGAAGCCCAAGCAGAGGCTGAAAAGATCCTGGATACAGAAAGTTTATTACAAGCACAGCAACTACTACTTCATCATCAGGTAGGGCATTTACTCATGTCCATATTCCATTTTTTTAAAGGTAGAATGTATGTAATTACTAAACTTTGTTATAGCCATTAGCATAAGTCTTGCTATTTAAACTTGTAGGAGTAAACTTGAACACATGGCCTAGTATTGACTTCTTATAATGAGAAATGTACTCAGTATTTTTAAAATCTTAATGTCTAGAGATGTTTTGCAATTTTTATTGGATATCCTTGTATTTTACATGGGGTTTTTGGGCATAGAACACCTGAAAACAGGATTCATTTACTTAAAATGTTGGGTAAGTGTACTCTGTAAATTTTTATCTCTATTTTTACCTTTTTAAAATTTTCGTGTCAGATTTGACTATGGCAAATTTGGCCTCATACTGGTTTTGGATTTATTTTTACTTCAGCAGCATTGATGAGGCACCACCAATAAATGCTGGAGAGGAGTTGTACCTCTATCCTCATATCCTCCCCCAGGTAGCTAGCGTGATAGATTGGCATCCAGTCTGTAGGAGCAGAACAGGATGCTATTTATGCACTGATAATAGTTCAAAACATCTATAGGCTAAAATAATAATTAATGTAAGTTGCATACAGCACGAATCATTGGTTTTAAGGCCAAATATGTGAAATTAACTTTGAAGCCTATTCAAAGATAATAGAAATAAGAATAATTTACTGTCAGTGTCTGAGGAAATGTCTTACTGTGTAAGGTCAAATATCTTAATGTCTGACCAGACACTGCTGTCTTACCTCTGTTTTATCTAAACACCTTGATGTTTGTAAAAGCTGTTGTATATGTAAAGTTTCACATTTGCTCTTTCAATATTCTACATTCCCCATCTGTCATAAAAGAGGTAGTACGAACTGTTAACTTCATGAGTTCCTAGAACTCCTTCAGTTCTTCTTTTGATATGGACTCTGTTATGTTAAAAACAGACTGGCAAAGACCTGAAGGTACCCAGAGCAGAACTGAGCAGGGAGCTGTGACCTAACGTAGCAAGGCTGCCATTGGGTCAGGCATGTTAGGAAAGGAGAGGGGAAGTAATTTTAGGAATTTCCAGTAGTGATATGAAGCAAAATACATAAAAGAAAGAGTTATGCAGCTTGGAATTCCCCTTCTGCTCTCTGATGAAAGCTGATATGTTGATTTCTGAGGCTCCAACGTGTTCCTCAAAGAGTGCAGAGTGATGATTTCAGGCAGTCATGAAGAATGCATACACCTGAGGTTACTGCCACAGTTGCTCAGCTGTTGGGGCTTCTCCTTTGTCAAATACTGCTTAGGATACATGGCCTTACCATCACTCTTTATCTTATCCCATTTGTACACCACAAAAACTGCACCCAGATTTTGGAACCCAAGGCATATGTTTGATGAGTATACTCCAGTCTATTCCATGGACTCTTACCTTCATTGCATACCCCTGCAGAAGCAGAAAGTGGTTTCACTGTGCCAGCTTCCCAAAGGGGTTATCTGTCTAACCACTGGTACTGAATGCATCCTTTTAGCAAAGGACAAGGAGACTCCGTGCAAAGAGGCAAGATGTGCAGCAGCAGATTTCCCAAGCTAAGCAGCTGCAAATTGAAGGTGGACTGCCCAGTGCAATGCAAGAAGATTTACAAAAGCTGGAAGGAACATTGGAGAACATGCAGCAGACTATGGAGAAACGTGAAGAGCAACTGAAGGTGAGTCCTTTGCAACTTGAACACTTGGCTTTATTATTATTTGAGGGGTTTTTGTGTCATTGTTGGTTTTGGGGTTTTTTTCCAACTTGCTAAAAAAACCCAATTTTTAAAACATAAATAGTCTAAATTGACTGTCTCATCTCTAAATCCTGATCCTTGGGGTTTTCATGATCAGTACATCCATGAAAAATTTTGAAGTTGCTGAATATCACTTCATAAAAACATCTTTTGCTTTAAAAGTCCAAACTGTTTGGTCATAATTGATATTTGAAATAATTTATCTTTGACTTTGTTTTTATATGTGCTGTCTCCCCTCATTACTAAAGATGATATTGACCTTTAATTGAGAGTCTTCAGGCTGGATATTAGATTAATAAAACGTGATGTTGTGCAAATATTATCACAACTAATGTGTGAAATACATGCTGTTATCCTAAATTTAGAGAAGGAAGTAAAATGTCAGAGAGAAATCAAATGGATTACTTCAGGTCATATAATTAACCACTGAGTAAACTGGGATTAGAATTTATAGCTTCTTGTGCTCATATCTGAGTTGTCCTTTACATTTGTCTAAGACGAATAGTAATCCAGCTGTCCACAGTTTCACACAAATGTTTAAAACCATAAATATTATTTCCCATGATAAAACACAAGATGAAAACATGATCAATAGTGCTCAAATAACTTCTTAATGTAAGAATCTATTATTGAAACTTTTTTTTTTTTTTCCTGAGGAATTCTATATACAATGTATTAATCCTAGCCTGGTTTACTGCAGAGCCAAAAAAATAATTGTTTATACTGTCATAATTCTTGGCTGGTAATTAAATGCTGTATTCTAATCAAAACACTGGGTTCAGAACAGTATCATCTGTAGAGTAGGTCGTATTTGCACAATTAACTGTTTTATTTTAGGACAGGTCTCTATCTTTTTTCCTATTTCAGTAATTAATGATGAAAATTTTTTTCTTCCCTTTGGTCTTTTTGGTTTGTTGTTCCTCTTTTGGGTTTGTTTGTTTGTTTTTTGTAGGTCACAATAAATAAATGGGAGCAGTTTGAAAGGGACAAGGAAACAGTAGTAAAATATCTCAGTCAAGCAAGTTCTGCACTTGAACGTATCTTAAACTTTAGCAGCTTAGAGAGCCTCTCCTCAGAACTGGATCAGACAAAGGTATTCACTGTGTGAAATACAGGAACTGAGCTACCTTTCTGCTTTGCTTGTTAACATGTAGTGAGTGTATTGCCTTCAATCTTTGCATGGTTTCCTGTTAGTGCTGATGCAAATTGTGTATACAGATTAGAGACTGCGTAAACTCAGTGATATTTTATGAGAAAAGCTATGGAAGCTATTTTATGAGAAGTACATGATTTACTCAAAATCTGCATCTGAAGCTCATGGTATAGAAGGTAAAATTGTTTTTAGGACTTAAGATTTTATACCAGTTAGCTACACAGTGCCAAGCACTAGCATATTGACTAGCAGTGGCAAAGTTAAGTGGACTGTGCCAACTAGCACCTCAGCCCTGAGGTGAAAAAGGACTGTTCTAACATACAGGCATAAACCACAATGTGCTTGTCCTCAGTAACCAAAGTATTATCTCAGTCCATTTTATTTACTAGTTCAGTAGTGATTTGCTTGCCAAAGTGCCATGCTTTTTATGCTGGCTTTACCCGTTGTTGAACCTGATAATAAATCATACACATCTTGGTTGTGCTCAGCATGCATTGTTCTTGAGTATGGTCTTACTGTTTGTGACAGAAAATGGTTGTTAAAGTAAGCAAGATTACAAGTTAAGGGATATTGCCAAAAATCCTCTAAAGGGTAGGATCTAAAGAGTTCATAAAAATGCTTGTAATCTTTGACAGTTCACAAATAAATTCCTTGAAGATCTATAGGATACAGTTTGATTGGTTGAATTAAAAACTTCTGGACATAAAATCTCCCTTGTCAATTTTTATTCAATATAGCTTGCTCAAATGAATATTTCTTAAATAAATTTCTTCAGAGATTGTACATTCAAAATATACATTTAGGAGGCAATTTTTCTAACACACATTGAGGAAGAATATTTTTTGTGTAAACATATGGTATTTTGTAGTTGTATTAACGTGTCTTGCATTCTTACAGGAGCTTTCTAAACAGACTGAAGCAATGGCAGTGCAGGCTAAGAATCTGGTGAAGAATTCTTCTGAGATACAGCTTGGTTCAAAGAACAAGCAGTCCCTTCAGCGACAGGCAAAATCAATCCAAGAACAAGTGAAAAAAGTGGAAGTTACTCTTGAAGAAGAGTATGTGCTTAACAAGTCCTAATATTTGTTCTCCACTATAAGATTGTATCAGATTTCTAGAATACCTTGTTGGCATTTTATGTTGTCTATAAACTCCATCAGTTACAGCTTGGATTCAGTGGCAGAGTAACCAGGTTTTAGTTCCAAGTATGTCAGTAGAGTGTGTTCAAATAAACAAAAACTTTCTTTAATAAGTAGTTTATAACACTGCTGTTAATTACATTTAACCTGTGATTTATCTTTAAATTTCAGTCTTGTGAAGAAGGAATAATTAACTTTTAAGGTACTAGAGTTTTTTAGAAAGAAAAATCTTAGTTCTAGTGTGAGAATAGCACACTTAATATATTTGCCTCGATTTTCATTGTCCCACTTCTCCATAGGAATGTCAAGAAGTGCCTTCATCTTAGCTGGATACCCAGATTTTATTTCATGGGCAATATCAAAAGCATCTGCTGCTGCATGTAACAAAGGCACCATCTGCCAAATTTTGTTTAAAAATTGAAAGCTATAACTCCAAGAGAGTGTAGTTAAATCCTCTAAATATTTTCAGATTTTTTTTCTTGTAAAAATTTCATTCCCTTTCTCAAGTGAGTAACTCAGTTATGGAATTTCAGTTACTCAACTTTAACTTCTGATCTTCTCATTTGATCTATATACACATACATCTGTACATGTGTATTACATTAGTCTTTTTGCACATATTAGATCTTATACACAGGTATGTGCAAATTCTATGTTGTATTACTGAAAATATTACATAGAATAATTTACTTTATGAGTTTAAGCAGGTTCCATTGCTTCCATCTGAAGGGCAATGCCCACATTACTGGAGTTTTTCCAGAAATTTTGGGTTTTTACGAATGCCATGTTAATACGTCTTTAATTTGGTGCCGTTTTCTTCCTGTTGTAAAAGAACAGTAGCAAAACTGAATAACAAGCCTCTGCAGCAGGTGTAAATTTCTCATTAATGGTGGTTGACTTTTTCCACATCAACTTTCTCCAATATGAAATATTAATATTATAGTGATTTGCAAGCAAATTCCACCATATCTTACTAAATACTTAACTTTATACAGTTTTTTCCAGCTGATGTGATTTTTCAGTTCAAGAAATTAATCCTTACAGCAATGAGTATTTACTTTCTGAATAGTGTTTTCTATTTTTAAATGAAAGCCATCATTGATTTCCCCTTTCAGTGTAGATATGAAATAGGTTTTAGTTGAATGTATGGATTGTACAGAAAGTCCGTGGTACTGTGACAGATAATAAAAAAATAAATCCCTTCTGCAAAACATGCAAATACATATAACTCTTTTTAATGATCTACAGAGCATAAAATCAGTGTGTAAGAATTGTGTTGTAACTTGCATCATCAATAAAAATCTTGGCAAGTAATTTAGAGTGAAGGTATTACAAGTACATGTATGTGGTTCATACGATGCCAATGAACAGGAAAGAAAAAGTCCTAGCAACTCTTCATAGTTAACTACAAAGAGATGTTTGCACATCTGTATTCCAAGGAGATCCTGAGTAGCTGTGCAGTGTGTGGGGGACTATATTCTTTATGGTCAATGGCTTTCTTATAACTATAAGGAAGGCAGATAAAAAGGCCTTCTTTGTGAGCTGTTGTGCCACTGATTTGGCCCCTTGATTCAGATTTTGAGACGTATTTTCTTGGGTTGGACTTGTGTGAAATATTTTTGCACTTTATTTTCCTGCAAATAACTTGAATTTGAATACATTCTTATCAGTAAGTGGCTGGTGACATTGCTAATAGTTTTTCATTTTTAAAATAAATAAAAAAAAACTTTAAAAGGCCAATTTTTACATTTTTAGACTACATCTTTTCTTCAAGATTCTTCTAGATTTAATGGAGGGGGAATAAAATAAACATTTTTATCATGGGATGGTTTTTAAGGACATTTAAAAAAATCAAGTGTATTTTTGAATTTTGTAATATTCAAACATTTCTGATGAAACTTTAATATTTTCAGCAAAATAGAAAATGCATGTAGGGCCTACATTAGCAGTGGTTTCTTTTCAATGTCTTGAAAGGAGCAGAAACTTGTATACTGAAAGTTAATGTTATTGGGCCTGATAAGGTCTTTAGACTTGTGACAAAAAAGAGGGTGCTTTGCTATCTGACATATATAAGAATCAGGCATAATCTGTCTCTGTTTAACATACCTATAATGTATGTTTTAAAGAATATAAATCTATTAACTTTGAGGTAGTAGAGTCATACTGTTGTTGGTACTTTGGCTTGGTATGAAAACACAAACTTCCTACAAATGGTCAGACTGCTGTTATAAAACCCCAATTTTAATAAAGCAGCCAAGCATTGCTACATATATGCATATCCACAATACTCTGGTTTTAATATTTATGTTCTAGCAACTAAATGACTAACATCTTTGCACTCAGTTATCTCATTTTTAGATATCTTGTATAATCCTAATTCCACTTCATTTCATAGAAATCACATTTATGCTACTTTCACATTTTCTTCCTACTATGATGAGATTCTTGATGTACAGCTGATGAATGATGCTGTACTCTGTTTCACCTCTCAGTGTCTGCACCATGGTTGATATCATTGTTTGATTTTGTGTGCAGTCTAAGAGAGAACCAAGTTTGAATTTAGGTGCACAATTTGGTCCTCTTTTGATTTTGTGTGCAGTCTAAGAGAGAACAAGTTTGAACTGAGGTGCACAATATGGTCCTCTAAACTCAGGACTTTTTAAAATGACCCTTCTATAGACTGAATAAGTTACATTTTTATTCTAGCAAGAATATGGGCAGCTTCATTATACTAAACTGTTTAATCTCTCTAATTGATTTGGTTAATTTTAGTATTAAAAGCATGGAAATGGTGAAAAACAAGTGGGAACATTTTGGCAATAATTTTGAAGCTCTGTCCATCTGGATAGCTGAACAAGAAAAAGAACTGGAAACTTTGGAAACATCATCTCCTTTGGACATACAGATCAGCCAAATCAAGGTGATCAGTTCTCATTATGTTTAGCATTAGAAATCCATTTATCTGTCATTTTATTAGAGGCCAAATGAGAGAACAGGCATTTTTCACATTTTGGAACTATCATGATGTCATGGTGGTATGCTTTGTACACAAATATACTAATAAGTAAGATTTTCCATAAACTAAAGAAAAATTATTACAAGCTGCCTTCTGTTAGTGTTTCCTCTAAATATATGGAGCTTTTGTCAGTATGGTTAAAATATTATTTAATTTATACTCTTATTTTTGAGTAATCTCAACTGATGTACAAAATAGCTACATAAATAAAAGGTGTTTATAGATTTTTTTATTTTAAAACATTGATCAGCTAGTGGATATAGAACTTGATTTTAATCTTGCAAGCTAAAGTTATAACTTGATTTATGTATCTTTTATGCTGAAATAATAAACTGTTGCTCTCAGTAGCTTGCAAACTTATATACCATTTATTGCTATTACATCTACACTGCCTTAAATTCTGTGTACATTCCTGTAGATATGTAGTGGTGTACTTTCCTCCTGCTGAGGTGCATATTGTCTCCAACATAGCATTTTGAGGGCTGACTTCATATCGTCTGACAAATGAAAACTTAACTTCTCTGAAACAGCCTGTTTCTAAGGGGAAAGAGTTTTTCCATACGCAGTGCACACTGCCATTTGCTTTATTCTGTGACCCACTTACTGTTCAGAAAGCATGCAGGTGTGCAGCTGCTTGCAGTCATGGACCAGATTGACATCAAGTCTTCCCAAAGGATCCCGTAACGCACTTGCTTCATGTGGCAGAAAGAGTTTACCAGCAAATTTTCCTGATCTTAGTTTGATCACACCAAATAATAAATAAATAAATAAAATTTCTATTTCATCACAGAAGAATAAAGCAATGCTTCATCATCTTGCTTCATCAGCACAGCAATTCAGAAACATTTTCCTTGGGAAATAGGATATATTCATTCATTCCACTGGCATACACTGTCATGTAGCTGTGGTTTTCACTAGTTCCTAGGTATGATTCAAAAGATGAGGATAGAAAAGAAGTGCATTTTGTGATTGGATTACAAGTTAACATCTCTCGATGGTCTAAATGGAGCTCAGTTAAGCCCTACTACTCCATTCAAGCCAATTTCCCAGAAAGGCTGTTTCTTGCTATATATGCAAATAAACAGGAATTTTCAAACCGCATTGCAAATTTTTGAAAATGCCAACACAAGTTTTCTTCACTTTAACTTCATGACAGAAAGAAAATTACCAGCGGGTAACTTTTAAAAATGTCTGAGTCAAGAGACATAAAGTGGAGAAAATCCTCCAGATAAAGCCTAGGGTAAATCATCATAACTCAGATGAACAAACCAGTTTTAGGAACTGGGATGTGGGAAATGAATCCTCAAAACCTCAATACCTGGACATAGATGGAGGTCTTCTTCAGCACAATTGCTTTCTGTCTGATTTAGTACAATTTTTTTGTTTTGTTGTGATTTTCTTGGTCACACCACCAACCAGTGTACTTAGTTCATAATTTCTAGTACAATGTGTTAGTAAGGATTATTGCAATATGAAATGAAACACGTGAAAAATTATGTTCCCTGATATCTTTGGTTGACCACATAAAAAAACCTAAAACTGTGTGTCAGCTGTATGTAATTATCATAGGTAGTGTTAATATTACACTTTTGGAGACATTGATTGCAAACTCCCAATGACTTCAGTAGACCCAGATTTTCACCTACCTATTTCTCCAAAATTCCTGGTGAACAAAATGACAGTTCTCACAAGTAGTTACCACTGGTGTTAGACTCAGTGAGAGTCTGAAGGCCTCAATTATCCACCTTCTTTTATGTAACTGAATTTAACAGAATAGCGTGGGAGTAAAAAAAGCACTGCCTCATTTGTATCTGCTGCATTGTTAGATAATTTCAGCTTCAGGGCCACAAATCTGGTATTTTTCCTTAGCACTCTAGTCTCATGCAAAAAAAAAGATCTTTTGTAATCTGAATTAATTCAGAATATATTGCACAAAGAGATGCTATAAATGTTAACAGCACCACATCTTTTTCTGTACTGTAACCCTGTTAATTCTAGACTCTGAATGTTGCAGTAAACGACTCCTGACCTTTATAATGCCAGACAAGATACCATATTTTAATCACAATTTTAGCAGTAGACAGGCTCTTTCTATGCTTTTGAGAGTGCATTTTCAGGAACATTTTTGTTAATTTCATATACATCCATATCTTAACATATTTATATCCAAGAATGCTATTGCCTATTTCAGTTTCAGAGTGCTCTTGGCTCTCAGTTCGCTCCCAATGTGTATTTTTCACTGCTTTTGAGATGAGCTCCATGAACATGGTACATCAGCAGAAGTTAAAAGAATTCTGTTGGGAAAAAAAAAAATATTTTCAAGTTCACCAATGTTTACTGGAGAAGTAATCACTGAGTCTGTGACACTGATTCTGTCTTGATGATGTAGCTTTCATGTTTACCTTACTAGTACAAAAATATAGGAGATAGTTATTATCACACTGTTGATGAAATGTAAAACCAGTGATAATTTTTCTTTTTGCGTTTACTAAATGACATAGAAGACCAAAGACTATTATCACTGTCATTTCATTTTTTTCCTACTTATGTTGTAATGGGGTTCTTTATTTAATCCTCTGCCTCAGGTAACACTAATCCTACCTCATAATAAAATTTAATTAATTATTTATTATTATACCATGGAAATTGATATTAAAAATTGAAGCAATGTCTATTGCTTTTTAACAACTGTAGAATGTTTTACTTTTTAAGTTTTGAAAAATTAATAAACACAAGTAATCAGCTGTTAGGATTCAGCTCTTTAACAGTTTTGTTTTCAGTTATACACTTCTGTTGATTTAATCTTGTATTTGTTTTTAATACTTAAGAGAATACTGTATTAATTTGCTATGAAGTAAGAGATACTAAAATATGAACCATCTTGTTTGCTATTGAAAATATGCACCTCAGGCATTTCTAATTACTCTTAACATACACTGTTTTAGGGCAGGCTGTTTTAAACATTTTCCAGTGCATAATTAAAAAAGGAAAGGAGACTTTCCAAGTCCTATTAAAGACTTATAACTAATTATTTTGTGTGGCTAATATTCTCTCCTCTTATTTACTTTTTTTCATGCAGACTATTCGTAACTCGTGTAAGAGAATGAAGTAGGAAATATTTTTCTGATAATTAAAACCTTATTGTACCTCTTTATATATTATTACTTTACGTTTTAGGTTATTATTAAAGAAATAGATGGTAAAATAACTGGAATCTCGAAGCTAGAAGAGGAAGCTGAATCTTTTTCCCAGTTTGTTACCTCTGGAGAATGTGCACATATTAAAGCCAAATTGACTCAGATCCAAAGGTATTGGGAAGAGCTAAGAGATCATGCACAGAGACTGGAAGGAACAATCACAGGGAATGCCTCAGCACAGCAAAAGTATGAAGATAGTCTTAAACAGGTAGACAATGCAAAATTTAATAAACAGTTTGCACCAATATATAAAATTAAGTGTGGTTTTCGTTGGTTTTTTTTGAAAATTGAATATAAAATGCATAATCAAATAGGGTGAACTAGAATATATGAGCAGATTTGTAAGGTAATTGGAAGACCTCTATACAGAATTTTGTGCTTTGAATGATTTAAAAGGCCAGCTCGGGAAGATACCAGAATATATACACTCAAAAAATTATGCTGTCTTAGAAAGCTCAGCGTTTCTTCTGTATATGGCACTAATGAAGCACATCCATACTTCTGATAAGCACTTCAATCTCGTGTTTTTAGCAGGTCATAAGGAAAATAATTGAAATATTATTATTGTCCGAGTCACAAGGAGCTGAGCACAGTTAGCACCCTCTAACTTCTAAAGGCACTCAGCACTCCAGAAGCTTAGGATATAGCATGCTCTTAATGCTTAGTATTTAAAATATGTTATTTAAAGCATCATTTATGTATATCCTCCTGGTTTTAGACTCTCAGATTTGCCTTTTCTCCACAGGTACAGCAGACAGTGACTGACTTTGAAGCTAAGCTAGCTGAGCCTCTCACATCGTGCTCCTCAGCAGCAGCAACATACGCAGCCCTTCAGGATTGCACGGTGAGCGCGTGGTGACCCCTGCCACCAAGCTTGGGGAAATGGTGCCACACTGATGTCCTCAAAGGAACACAAATAAACTCCATGCCAGGGGCTGCCTGATGCCACCCATGGGAGAGGCAGATGGAGGCATGGAATGCCTGTAGGGGTGGGCAGACCCAGGGGAAGCTCAAGCAGGTTTGCACAGCTATTTCTCAGCTCTTCAGACAGGCTTGGAAAGATTCTTCCTGACCTAGATAAAGGAAAGCATAGAAGTATTAATTCAAATCTTTCAGGTTCTAAAACATTATGAAATATAAAAGACAAGAAACATGTATTCTGGACGTTTTTCCTCAGAGATTTTGAAGAAACTTGGCTCTTGATATATTGAACTGTGGTATTAAAATGAACAACAAACAAAACAACAAAACAAACAAACAAACATACAAAAACTCCTTGAAAGTAGTTTTTCTTGGACAATGCGGAGACTGGGGAGTCATTTCTGTCTTTATCTGTGACACCAGGAATTCATAGATGTTTGGGCATTTCATTCAGTCTGTTACAAAAGGAAAACAAACATTGGATGGGTATTCAAACTACAAAAAAACCAAATGTCAGGAAATTTGGTGTTGATTTTTTGTCTGTGTCTATAAGATTCTCATGTTATTTCCTCAATAATCATTATATTCCTTTCTAAGAGAATATTGTAAAAAAAATTTAGTGATTTTTTTGCAGGAAAATACGTATAATTTCTTCTGAGCTTAATGATAAACACTTGCAAAAGTTGTATGCAGGAAACACCTGGCCTCTTTGCTTCAAAAAACCTGGTATTTGTTGAGGAAAAACATTTTGTGTATGGATAATTTATCCGGACAGCATGTGTAATCATTATTATTATTTGCTTTTAAACTTGCTTTTTATGCTGAGTATACTACAGTAAACTCTTGTCCTGCTTACAGGATCATGATGATTCAATGCCTTAATATGGATTTGTTTGGTTGTTGTTTTTTTTTTAATTTAAACACTAGCAGCTTGCTGTATAATTCACATCTCTAATGTATTATTTCTTTCATAACTGAAATTATAACCATGACTCGCGTGAGTTGAAACTTCTTGAATCTATTTAATTTTGTGTTTCTGTAACTCACTGGACTACA
The DNA here is from genome assembly GCA_023637945.1 of Phaethornis superciliosus. Taxonomy (NCBI): domain Eukaryota; kingdom Metazoa; phylum Chordata; class Aves; order Apodiformes; family Trochilidae; genus Phaethornis; species Phaethornis superciliosus. The sequence goes on along the minus strand of JAJQWJ010000003.1, from coordinate 51,387,709 downwards.
TTTTGGTCATTTTCATATGAACAAGTTTCCCACCCCTCTAGAAATGGTGACCCTGGAGAGTCTGGTGAACAGCAGCTGCCATTTCTATGAAAAAGACCTTTAGCTAATGCTGACATAAGTTCACAGGAACTGTTCCCTACCTCTCCTATGTTATGAAATGGCCTGCAAGTCTGACACTTCTCATATTTCAGAGGGAGCTTTTACATTTACTGAATTTTTATAAATCGGAGTAACTCTTAGATAGATGTTAGGGAATGTGGAGTTTTGTCTTGCATTATGTTGCTGTGTCACATGCCCATTCAGAAGATCTGAGCCTTTTGTTGGTGATTTTTTTTTCTTTAACACTGTTCTAAAGAAACTCTTTCCTCATTATGAGACAATTATTGATATACTTGGGACGTGTGTATCTAGAATGAAGTTCAGCAAATTGCAAGTTATGCATGGACTTCGGGATCTGGTGAATGTACCATTGCTTCAAAATTTAAGTACAGATTTTTTTCCACCATCATTACCCTAGCATTGTTGTCTATATATGTGACTTCTCTTTCTTTTACATATTCATTAGGACCTTTGTCATACTGTGGAAAAACTGAGCAACACTCTGACCTCTCTCTCAGCCTGTGCCCGAAAGGTGGCCGACAAAGAAAAAGCTGCTCAGGAGGTCACAGCATTACAGCAGAAATATGAAAAGGTGTTAGAAAAAGCTAAAGAGAAACAGACCTTATTAGAGACTCTCCTGGCTGACTGGCAGAAGTGAGTAAGCTTTCACTTCTGTCATGATGGACACTTAGACCTTCAAGTGCTCAGTGTGTGAGGCTGAGGGGATAACTTGTGCTGGTAACTATACATTCTGATTTTTTAGGCAGGAGAAAGAGCTGTCTGCCTTCCAGACCTGGTTGGAGGGATGTGAAGATACAGCCAGTCCTAAAGAGCAGTACGTTTCTGCTGACAGAGTCAAACTGGAAGGTGAATTGCAGTCATTGCAGGTACATTTCAACTGAAAGATTGTCCCCCTATATTTCCTAGTGTGGTTGGTTTTTTTGTTTTGATGGCTTTTTTTTTTTTTTGTCTTTGCTTTTTGTTTTGTTTGGGTTTGTTTTTTTGGTTTTGTTTGGGTTTGTTTTTTTGGTTTGGTTTGGTTTTTTTTCGGGGGTGGGGGGGGGTTGTTTGTTTTTTGTGTTTTGGGAGCTTGGGGGTTTTTTTATTTGTTTGTTTTTTTATTTTCCTGTATCTTTTAAAGAACAGACCTGCTTGGGTGTAATCTGAAAAGTCACTTGATTTTGGGCTTTGGAAATGTCATAGGGAAGTGTCACATTATCATGTTGTTACTTCTCAAGAACAAGAAAATGACAGAAAGTATGTTATTTACTAATATGATATGCTGGCTTAGGAAAAGTAATACCCTGGTTATTCCTATTTGTCAAAAAATGATGTTGATCTGGTTGCCACTGAATCCTTCCTCTAGAGAAATTCTTTTTTAAGACAACACTACTTTGCATTTTTTGCATGTGAGGGAAGTTGCTCAGATAACAAAATGCTCAAAGGTTTTGAAAGCACAATGAAAAACTGATTTCTGCTTTATTTTTTTTTAAACACGGGACTTTCGTTGCATTCGAAAGTATGCCTTCTCTTGGAATTTTTGCTATTTGATTTTAGATTAATATGAAGCAATTGGCCAAAATAACATCTTTTACCTTCTCTATAGAGCCAATGAGTTGATATGTCTGTTTTAAATATAACTGAAGAGAAGGAAATTGTTTTTATTTTGTTGGTTTTTTTTTTGTCTGGGCCAGTTTGTGACATTACCTCACAATTTTATTGCTGCACACAAAATATACTGCAAAACTTAGTATTGGTTTTAGCCAATTTCATCATATAGTAGAGCTATGTAGAAAGGTTGCACTTTGTCCTGAAGGAGAGAAAACCCACAACATTCATAAATCCTTACCATATTACTTTTTGAAGACTTAGCTGTCTGAGAAATATTGAGTATCTGCTTGTCCTAATAGACTCATTTCCTGAAAGGATTTGACTGTCCTCATTAACTTCTCTCAAAGCATTGTACTTGAAATCCCTATCTGATATTGCGTTATGGTTGTTATTTTGCAAAATACAATGCCATATTTAATTTAAAGCTTGTACATTCCATTGTTTTGTCAGGATTTGCAAGCAGATATTGGGTCCCATGCTTCAGTCTATGCAAGGCTGTTACAGTTAAATGAGTCACTATTCCCAACAGCTTCAGAACAGTGTGTGAAAGCAATAAAAGAAAGATTTGAAGATCTGGATAAGAGGTGGAAAGCTTTACCACAAACTGCTGATAAAAGGTTTGTGCTTCAGAATGTATTTTACGTGTTAAATGAGAGTCACCAATATCCAGATGAGAAATGCTGAAACATTTACAGGATTTTTTATGGTATTTTTACAGTGTTACCTTCTGGCTCATGTTAGGCTCAGGAATACTGCCTCCCTTTTTTGAAACTGTATGTTACCATATATTTAGAATTCAACTGTTTTGCTGGACATACACATTTTACTAATTATAAAAAAGGTTAAATAATAGACTCTGCTCAATAACATCATCCTGGCACTTTCTCGATATGATTGCTTCACAATATAATGGTCTTTTACACAGCATTTCATGTTGAAAATTACATAGAAAAAGTTCCAAGGGAAATGGGAAGGTGAATTACAAGGCCTTTTTTTAAGTTCAAGGTTTAGAAGTTTAGTTCTGCTAGGTGCTGAGTACTCCTCTGGACACATTCCTCTGAATTGTTTTCCTTTGTATACAATTGACCCTAACTTACTTCAGTGGATGTAGAGAATACAGCTACTCAGTCCCTGCCTAAATTCATGAGACTCTCACCTTCCATGTGATGTTCCAGTTGATAGGCAAACAGAACTGCTGTATCTGAAAATTGAAGTTTAGTTTCCATCAATATCGTTCTCTTTACTGGGGTCACCCTAATGAAGAAAAGTTGAAGAGCACACTGTGATTATTTGGGGCATTTCTAACACCTGATATAAATAAAACAGTAGAAATAGGAGAGAGCCAAACTGGTGCTCTCAAGTGTTATTTTCCAGTTAAGAAATCAACACAGCAGTCATCACATTTGTAATTAACATATCCTTCTTTCTTTCCCCCTGCATTGATTTTAATGGTGGTTTTAATTATGGCAATTGATTAATTTACATCAAGCACTTCCATATTTATATCTGACATCTTATAGGATCAGCTTCCTTCAGTCTCTTGTTGCTGAGCACAGGCAGTTTGATGAGCTCCTGCTCAGCTTTTCAGACTGGATTAAGAAGTTTCTTGCTGAACTACAAGCCACTTCAGAGATAAACACAGCTGATCAACAGCTAGCTGCATCTCACAATAAGGTAAACTTCTGGATGTAAATATTAAAGACAGAAAAATTGTATATTGCATTCAGCTAAATATTCATCTAAAGTTAGCATGAGGTAATTTATTTGTTTGAAAACGCGTACACTGTTGCAGTCATGTGCAGATTTCTGTTATTTGACCAGTTCAAAGCAAAATTGTAATGCTGACCCGTTCTTACTGAAAACACCTCCATACTACTTGTTTTGCTTTTAAGTTTAGTAATAAAATGTTTTCTGAACTTTGGATTGGAAGAAGAAACCCAGCCTTATTTTCTTTCCCATAGAATCACTCAATGGAAGTTGAAAGTAAGAAACAGCAGTTACAAAGTCTGAAGGAACATGTAGATAAATTGTGTTCTTTCAGCTGCCCAGAGGACCAGCAGACATTGCAGGGAAAGACTGAAGATTGCTTTCAGATGTTCCAGGAGGCAAGTCAAATAACTTGCCAAAGACAAGAGGCTCTGGATCAGCTGCGAGTATTCCTGGAGCTCCATAGTGCTGCATCAGGAGTGCTCCACCAGCTGAGGCAGACAGTGGAGAAAACAGGAAATATGGATAAAGCTAAATCTGAGTTATTGGAGAATAAACTCAATGTTGTTATTCAAGATCTTAACAAGCTGGAATCTGTTGCCATCAGTTTGGATGGTTCCCTTACCAAGGCCCAGTATCATCTAAAGCACAGCATTTCTGAGCAGAGGACCTCCTGCAGGGCTGTGGTTGATAATCTGTGCTTGGAACTTGAGGCAGTTCAAAGCCTGCTGGGAACAAAACAGAGTGAGGCACAAGCTCTTGGAGCCTTGCAAAGATCTTTCATGGAACACAAAGAACAGCTGCTGAAGAGTATTGAAGACACTGAAGAAAAGGCTGACAAGGAGGGCCTGAAGGAGGCAACACTGCAAGCCCTCCAGCAAAGGTAAAAGCAATATTAGCTCTTGAGATTGGTACTTCAGTTGCTTGTAGTGTACTGGGGACATTTGAGTTTTCTGCCTGGAAACTGAATCTCTTGCTAGGCATATACAAGTAATCCATACATCTACTTAACAGGACTTTGTAAGTGAGCTGTTTGGATGGAGGGACAACAGGAACAGAACACTAAGCCAGTCCCACTTATATTTTATATTAAAAGAACAGTCAAGAAAATCTTTGTCCCAGAAATTTATTTTGTCCAAATCAATCCAATACTCAAACAACTACTACAAATCCAGTATAATATCTGTATCTATTCTTACCAGACTGAAGACTGTAAATGCACTGAAGAAATTAAAAACACTATAATCAGGTATAAATATAAATATTTGTGTGTATTTTCTAGCCTTTGTTGAGGTGAAGGTGTAAGTAAGCCTACATAACTGTATAGCTGTATATGTGTCAAAAAAGTCACATTCCGAGCCTAGTTGGAGCAGAAGAAAACCCAGATAACACTTTGTTTCCTGAAGTTATTGTAGAAAATCTTATAAAAAGGGAAGTTGATGTGCAGTAACTCTTACACCAACTGTTTAACTCTTTTCTTCTCTTTTCTCCTGAAAAAAAAAAAAACCAAAACAAGTGAAGATAAGTAATTTTGAAACCTGCCTTTTAACTTGCAGATTGAGGATCTTTAACCAGTTAGATGAAGAACTGAATTCTCACCAGCATGAACTCCAGTGGCTCATGGATAAAGCAAAACTAATAGCCCAAAAAGACATTACACTTGCTCCTGAGATTGACAAAGAGATAAATCGCTTGGAATCTCTGTGGCAGGATACCAAGAAAGCTATACATGAAAAGTAAGTAGATTTAGATTTAGTGAGAAAGAAGAGGGTTCTTCTAGTGAAGGAGAGAGACCCGGTTATTTAAATTTAGTATCTTCTTGCCATATTAATCCAAATTAAAAATGGGACTTGTGTGTTAAATACTGAGTATGAGATAAAACAGGATAAACCAAGTTTATTATACCCATTGCCATTACACTATTAACAAAGCCACAGATAGGTCCTCAGGATAGTACTTGTATATATATATATACTTGGGCATTTATTGTTTACTCTCCTGAAAGATAAATTTCCATTGAGATTTCACTGTCACTCCAGCTAGCACATACTCTCTTTCTAGCGTGTGCTTTCCTTCTCTATTGGATGTGTTTCTGACAACACTATATTCAGTGCCCCCATTCTTAGATTTAAATCTTTGTCTGCTCAAGGGACCAGGCTTATAACAATTATTAGTGTATAAGCAGTGATAGATAGTTTTGTATAAGAATGAAAACTGATAAAGGAACTGAAGCAAATTTCATCTTACTCTTTTCTTCATCTTAGCTACCTCCTTGTAATCTTTAAAGAAAACTTCTTAAAAGTTCCCACCCCTCCCCCCTTTGTTTTACATACTGTACTGTTACTCTATTTTCTGATTGACACTATAAAGATATTTGTAAATATTCTGCCCCTCAACTAGATCTACATATTATTCCTCTCTTGAAAATATTCATGGACACCTGAATTGCATTTCTGGTGGTGGTTGGTTGTTTTTGGTTGTTGTTTGTTTTTTTTTTTTTCTCAGTTGAGTGTTTTTACAGTTTACTAGTACATTTTTATATCAATCTGAACAAAATGAAAGAATTATATCTTAATTTCAAAATCCATTGCACTTTTTTTTCTTCAGCACTGCTGCTAATTTTCATTTCATGTTGCAAGTTATTGCAAGCTGTTTTTCTTACCTCCAGAAGGCCTTAATAGTAGTAAACCAAGTAACTTCCGCCTATATGTGTCTGTAGCTAGATAGTACCAGTATGGTAGTGAAGAAAACATAAAAAAGCTGTCCCTGCCTTATATATGCATTATTGAGGATAAATGAGTTGTATAGATTTCACTTAGTTTGGTAGTCATTGACATCTTTATACCTAAAACTGAAAGATACTCAGGCACCTTGTGCTGACCTTCCTTTCTAACATAATGGTGTTAATTCTTGTTTAATTTTTTTATTTAGTTTTAGTTATTTTGAATATTTTTCCCCTCATATAGACAGTTTTAGACCCTCCTGAATCTGGCTCTTTTGAAGAGCTATTTGGATCATTCAGAGAAGTGCAAGCTTCTAAAGCAATTTACCTCTCTTCCTTTGCAATGTTGTGTTTCCCAAATTCCTTCCATTGACAAACCTGTTTTACAACTAAGTGTATCCAAAGTACAAGTCTTTCTTCTCTCTCTTCAGTATAAATACCAGGAGTGGCTTGAATAGGGTTTGTTTGTTTTTTTTTTCCCATCTGTCCATTGCCTGAGCAGAAATAGGCTTTTCTGCAGATGAGGTGGAAAAAAATGTTCTTAGCAGTGGGTTATTCCATTCTCAGTAAAATGGCAAGTAAGTTGATTATAATGTTCTAGACCTAAAAACATACATCTGACAACCAGAGGACAGGATAGTCAGACCTATTTTTCCTTAATTTTTACTTGTGCTTCTTTTTACCCCCACCTCAAATACTCCATATTGAAGGAACAAAAACATGAGCTCCAAGTGCCAGCATCAATATAGTGTGGTTTCCAGACAGTAGGATGCTAGACTTAGGAACAGAGAAGCTTGAATTCCAGTTTCAGTCTTCTTTTCGCTCAAGTCAGTTGCTAAAATATCTGTACATGGGATTATGATTGGTACAGTCTCTTCGGTGGGATGTTTTGTGATGTGTTGAGCCACATGGGTTTATAAAACCTAAATATTAATATTACTATTTCCTTGGCTCAATAAAACATGTTTAGCACTGCATCCTGATTTTCCCATGGTGAATTACTACATCACATTTTTTCTGTTAGAAACACAACAACAGTCTTAACAGGTTTTTTTCACATTACAGAAAGGAGCAGTCCTGTATTCTTATTGATCTGATGAAGGACTATCAGAGCTTGAAGTCAACAGTAATGAAAGTCATAGACAATGCTGACACTGCTTCCATAATCAAATCCATTTGGAAAGATCATGATGATGTCAGGCGAACTTTATCAAAGGTATTTACACATATTTTCATTTAAAAGATTTAAATTCTCTTTGCTTTAGCTGGGATTTTCTGTTTTAAAGGTGCTCTTGATCTCTGTTTAAAGTTCCTTAAATTTTCTGTCCAATCTTGTTACACTCAATTTTAAGCTTTAAATTTTACTGATTCTGATAAGGAGAATTTCAGCATTTTTTTGTGAAATGTATTAATTCGTATTTTATTGTTGTCATCTATAATTTTGACACCTAGAAATGCAAAATGTTTTTTTTATATGGAAAACATAAGTTATCTTCATTATATTTAAAATTACTTGAGTCTATTTTCCTGTCATAGTATGAGAGGATATTTCCTGTCAACATACTTCAATATTTTTCCATATTGGTTAATTTTTGAATGAAAAAAAAATTAATTGCATGTATTTCTCATGTGTATAATTCTTATGTTTATCTCTTTATATAACACAGCTATAATGCATCCAGTAGCTTATCTCACCTGCACTACTTGTTAAAGAATCTTGTTGTTGAAACAAGATGCTTACTGTGATTGTTTCTCAGTGTGTTGTCCCTTCTTCAGTGACAGTTTTTTAAAAATTTCCCTATTCTTTAGAATTGCAAATTTAGTAGCCCTGAAGATTTTGTCTAATTCCCTTCTGAATGTATTTGTATTTTTGTTTTCCTGAGTATGTAGGAGTGGCAGGATTTACAATTCTAAATTTTGTTTGTAACACCCTCTGTTTACTCTGCTGTAATTCCAGAACTGATTTTAGATACTAGGTAGACGAGGTTGGCTCTTGTTATTCAATTTTACACATGTAGAGTCAGAAGAATAAAAAGAATAATAGTTTAAAAATTGTCTTAAATCCTAAAGACAGCTGGTTACCAAGTGGGGAATATTCAGAATTTATTATTTTCACCTTTGTGCTTTTTTTATAAAAACAATCATACTATTTGATTATCCTCACGAGAAGACCGTATCAGTTCCTCTGTATTTTGTGGCATAGCTAAACATTAGATGATCTGCTGACTGAAAATAATCTCATGCATGGAATATACCATAGGCCTAGATATGAGTGCCTGGAGAAATGGATTTTTCTTTCTTTCTACAAGCTTTCATTAAACAAACAATTATTTATTTCCACAGCATGAAGCTGCCAAGAATGATCTGAGTGATAAACAAAAAGACCTGGACACTTTCACCAGTAAAGGAAAACATTTGTTAGCAGAATTGAAAAGAGTGCAGAACTGTGACCCCTCTGCCATAAAAACAGATATGAACTGTACAGTGGACAAATGGCTAGATGTAAGAGTCTGGTATTTATACACTGAGTATAGTTTTTAAGTCAGGCTAAGGTTACAGTATTACTATTTTCTTAGGATCTTAGAGTGCAATTGTTTACTCAAATTTAGTTTGAAGTATATCTCAAAGGGTTAATCAGAGGGATTAGCAATCCATCGTATATACAAAGTTTGTATCTATCTTATATATTTAAAATTATGTCTTAAAACAATGTGTGTGAATGTTACTGGTATAAGTTTGCTCAGTGCATACTTCTGACTATAATTTTGGATTGGATTCTTCTCTAATGTCTACCAGTATCACTTCATTAAAATAAATTGAGCTAAAGAAACTAGGCAGTAAATTTTTTTTGGCTACACCATAAAAGATGTGATTATGTTGAGAAAGACAACACTATAGCAAGAAACAAAATATAGAAGTTAATATTTTACATTTAAAATATAGAAGTTAATATTTTACATTTTCAAATTAATACTGCTTTACATTATGTAAGAAACACAAATGGAGCTGGTTTAAAAGATAAAATTTATTTAAACATAAAACTGTTACTCAGTAAAAAATATACATTTTTTAATAAACAGTCACTTTTTTTTTGTTTATTTTATGATTTGGGTAACTAAACTGAAACTAGAATTCAAAACTTAGACCTAATTATAAGAAAACAATTTCACTTGGGCTTACTAATTATTTCTCTTACAACTAAGTGAAAAACAAAGAAATCTAAAACTGATTTGTGAATTGTATTGATATATTCTCCCCTCCTAATAGGTGTCTGAAAGAATTGAAAATAACATTGACCAGCTGAGTCTAAGCCTGTCTCTGTGGGATGACATCCTGAAAACTGGAGATGAAATGGATGGATGGTGCAATAAGTGCATTTCTCAGCTGAATGAAGGAATCAGCAACTTGAGTAACACTCAGAGAATGGAGGTCCTCCTGAAAGACTTCCAGGTGCTTATTCTGGACAAAAATCTCAAGTGACAGGGCTGTGCTGCTGTAGATCACCGAGCCCCCTGTTCAAGTAGTGGTACCACTAACCCAGTGGTTATCCAGCAGCATTACGGTTGTTTTCAGGCTATTTGCTTCTGACAGAAACAAGAATAGCACATCTCTTACTAAATCTGTAGTTATTTTGGCTCTAGCAATCCATGGCAATGTGTTCTTTCAAGCACAAAAATTTCAAAAAGCATGGCACTGGACTGAACCCTGTTTCAATAGAAAATGATGGAAATTTTAGACAACTAAAGTTAAGCAAGAATTTAATAGTTTCAAAATCTCTTCTTAGAAAGTGTATCCTCCAGGCAATAAAAGATATACTGGGCTGTTAGGTTCTAACAATTTCAGTAAGATGATGTCTTTAATTTCTGGGTAGTGTTAAACTGTTCAAGGAAGTGCTAGTGTTCAGGATGCACTGTACCATCTATTGACTTAGAATATACATCAGATCAACCATAAAATGAGCCATATTCTACTTCATTTGCAATTAATTATGACCTTTAGAAGATGCACAGTGAGCATATGCAAGTAGTATGATAGGATATGAAATGGTGCTAAAACATTATTTTGCTCAGGACTAGCTTTCTGACTATTAGAGCAATCAGACTGCCAAAATCTGTCAGTATCAAAGCTGATTTGGAGTAAATGCAGCCAGTACCCAAACCATGAGTGTACCTGATCCACAGGAGAGCCAGAATAGGAGATAACATGAGATCTCTAAGTGCATTTGCAGTCACTGAATGCATAGGCTGTAACACTTCCTTTGCATCCTCTTTAACAAAGGTAAGAGAAAAGGCTGTTCCCTGACAGAAAAGTCCTGCCATTTCAGCAATCAGAAATAATGGGCATGGACAGAAATAGTCACTGTGCTTTTTTCCTTGGTCCACACCACTGTCTGCTTTCTTGATCAATCACCTCATATATCCTTCCTAGACCAAAAAAACCCACACGGATTGTTCTGGGACCACCTGAGTTTCTGTGATTCAGGGCAGATGTTAAGTGCAGTAATTTAGTCCTGAAATCCACTATCTAGCCTTTGAATTGATCTGTCTGAATTTTTTAGAAAAGGAAGTTTGGGTAATAGGATTCACACCAATTACTTGCCTTGTATTTTACAACTACAGGTATAGAAATTAAAGTTTTGTCTCTCACTGTGCTATTATTTTTAATAAGTAGAATATTTATTTTTTTCCTGGATCTATATGAACATAATACAAGGTCCAGATATGCACTGCATGTATAGCAGCATGCTTGAATTCCATTTTGTGTCAAATATTTGAGTCTAATTTTTTTTCCAAAAGCTCACTTCCTTGTAATAAAAAAACAGAGAGCACATGTATTATACTCTGCATTCCATTAAGTTGAACCTAAAAAACCACAGTAGATTTTTCCAGTTGAATAAACAATGACATACCCATCTTTCTTCAGCCAGCTTCAAGAAACTAAAAGCTATTAGTTCACTTCATATGCTAAAAAATGTGTGTGGTTTTTTCTTAAATGGAGGGGAAGAAAGTCTCAGAACTGAGTCTAATAAAGGAAAAGAAATGGGAGATTTTTAGAGAATACAACTAATAGAACAGTGTTTTCCCTCTGGATGCTAAGCTTTGTTTACATTCTTCCTTTTTTTCAATTAATGAAGCATCCTTCTGAAAGTCTAATGTCTTGTAGTATGGTATGAGACTGACCATTCCTCTTTTACAGTCTGAAGTCAAGGATAAAGAACTGAAGTTGGAGCAGCTTAGTTCCAAAATTTCAGATCTCAAAGAACTGACTCATAGTCAAGAGCCTCCTGCAGATCTCCAGGTAAAATAAAGATATCGGTAATGACAGATTGTGCTCTCCTGCCTTTTTCTTTTAACGCAACAGATACAGCACTACTTATATGTATTGTAACTATATTTTGTTCATACATGTTTAGCCAACTTTGCTTTTTTTCTACAATAATTAATTCAACTTTAGAGTCGTAGAAGTATTTTTTACTAAAGCAAAATCACGTAAATAGTTAATAAGGTTGCTGATCAGATATGAGACAGATTATACTCTCTGCACAACATTAGGTGACATCATATATACGAGAATACACTTTGTGTCTTTGAAAGAATTATAATGTAGTAAAATATGTTCATTTGCTTCACCAAACCAAAAGTATTCTTCAGTGGACTGGAATTAGTGCCTTGAACTAGCTGGTTCAAGAGATGGATAGAATACAATCACTTCATGTTAGCTGCTTTTATTGGCTAGGTCCTTGTTTTTTATGTTCTAGGGCACATGCAAACCAAAAGTATTACAATTTTGTATGTTTGATTTCAAAGAGAAATTGGTATGAGATTATTCCCTTTCAGTGTTGGAAGTTTGAAAAGATAATGACATTTTGTGATTTCCATAGACAAGGAAATATCTCAATAGATATTTATTTAAAAAACATCTATGGGATTTTAGTGGAACTTCATATAACTCTCAAGCCTTGCTCAAATTCTGGTGTGAACAACAAGGAATCCTGAATTATCAATCAGATTTGGGTTAAGAACCCTAAAGTATAAAGATGTATAAATTATATGGAAGTTTTTATATTCTACCAAATTGTTTCCTTTATGTGAGTGGTTCAGAAAATTCAGGTTTAATTGTATCTTTTGTAATAAATATCTGATCATTTATAGAATTAATCTAAGAGAAAATAATTTTTCAGAATATTATTGTTAACCAATGCACACCTATTTCCAACTGAGAACAAAAAAAAGAGAGAAATACAACAAAGATATTAAATTAGCTCAAAAAATAAGTATAGTTGATATATAAATGCAAATTTGAGTCTTATAAGCTGAACATATATTCCCAAATTATTTGCCACCATTCAAATATCAAATAAGTTAACTGCAGCATGACCAGCTCATATCCTGAGAACATGGAAAAATAATTAATTGAATTTTCAGTAACTGCTTAATTATACATATTACCCTACTGTGACTGATTTGATTTACTTGTTATTAGTAATATGCACACAGCTAACATCCTCTATATCTCCACATATTTCTGTCTTTGAACAGGTTAATGGGCAACATTTTAACCTTATTTTGTACTGCCTTCAATTTCACTTTGCCTTATACTGAGGCACTTTAGCTTCAGTGCTTTTAAACATCACCAGTTCATATTTCTTTATATGGAGCTAGTCGTGCTTAGATTATATTTAATACGTATGGTAAATTATCAAAGGAAGATCAACTGCTTTATTTTTCAGAAGTGAATAATAACTTCAACAGTTCGCAGTCCAGCTTTTTATAAGTAGGTCTTCTTTGGATTACTGTATATCTAATACTTATTCCTGAATAGTTGCCATTTTTAATTTATTTAAAAATCTTTAGTTACAGGTTTAAAGACTGCAAAAATATCATTGTGTGTCACTTTCATACCTTCCATTTTTTCAGTAAACATTCACCATAATAAAGGTTTTATTACCTTTTTCTTTTAGTTTATGGAATCAGATTTGAGGCAGAAGTTAGAACACACCAAAGACATGTCAGAGACAGCAAAAGAGACACTTAAGGATTTCAGTACTCAGAAGACACAGTTACAGAAGTGCATTGATGAGATGACAGACTGGTTAACAAAACTGGAAGAGACACTGTTATGCTGTGCACGTAACTTGGATCCTGAGTCTCTAAATAAAGTGAAGGTTAGTGCTGAAGAACATTAATACGCTTTTTCTTATGCAGCAATCTTAAGGTTTTTATCAAGGTTTTTGTTACAGATTATGATTGGTTTTAATATGATAAAAAGATATCTCCTATACAGCTGCTAGAATATTATTAAACTCTTCAGACATTAGGACAGCATGTTTGAGTCCATGACTCCCTTGCAATAGAAGTCATGAACTTATAATTCATCACAGTAAAAAGACACTAGATTAAATTCAATTTTACCCCAAATTTCTACTTCAGAAGTTCTCCTTAGTCCTCCACTATAACAATTATTTTATCTACATCCTAAAGGTCTCCTGATTGCATGCAATTACACACATCATACCATGAAAACCACATGCAGATATTTTTCAGCATGAGCACAAGTTTATGTTGATACACTAGCCAAATCAAACTTAATTTTCTAACACATGTTCCTCTCTAGTTAGATGAAAATTCCCTTTCTGCCAGCAGTCCCACCAAATACCAGTGTCATATCATATCTCACACAAATATTCAGCCTTCACTGAAAATAACCATTGTTATTCAATATGCCTTGAAATTTAGTTATTTATTAACAGAGTGGCAAACAATGAGAAACATAATTTTTCACATTTCTGAGATGACTCTTCAGTTTCAAGGATTCTTGGAAAATTCAGGAAATATGGTCCAGTGCTTTTCCCTTCATTGAGTCTAGAACTACAATAGACCATAGTAGGAAAGAGCATATAGAAGGAGCAGGAATGCTTGAGAAAAAGAGAGGGGTCATTTTCTAATTTACAAATTTCATATTTGTGTTGTAACCATGTTTTTAGGAGATACAAAAAGACCTTCAGCTTCAGCAGAGCCGAATTGATTCGACCTGTGAGAACCTCAACAGCCTGTGTCGCAAATACCATTCTGTAGAGCTGGAAAGTCTTGGTGGCACTGTCACTTCCTTGCTAAAGAAGCATGAGGCTGTGAATCACCTCTGTTCCAGAACACAGGCCAGCATGCAAGAGTCCTTGGAAAAACATTTCCTCCGTGAGTCTTCAGGCTTGATAATATGAGCTGTTAGCCCACAGCCATGATTCGTTCTGGAGTCTGCCAGTTTCCAGTGATTTCACTTAAAATTATAGTTTTATTTTCCTATGAAGCCATCCAGAAACTCCTGTTACCATTCATTTGATAACTGCTACGAAAAACACATTTTACAAAAACAGAATTCAACTTTAAACATGTCATATGCATGAAAGGCAAGCTAAGCTCCACCTTTCTTCACTCTTAGTATATACACCTATTGCATGCATACACTTGTGTGTTTACCATAGAAATGTACATAACCATATTGAGATGATTATAATTTAAAAGACCCCATCTGAAGTGCTTCCTGGATGGTTAGAGGAGAGAAATAGGCAATTTAAATCTTAGATAATAACTATATTAATATCTTTGTATATAACATTAAATTGGGATTTATCATAGACTGAAAATGCCTGTCTTTTCCCATGGCCTATAAAGACAAAACTTTTGTGACTATTTGAATTTGGATGTTTAGAGCAGAAAAATCTAACTTCTTGTGAAATGAACCCCACTGCCAAGGTCGTTGAAGGCAATGAGACACATCCTGCCAGCTTTAGCACACTGTTCCTGAAGGAGAAAAGAATTGTTTAAGACTTCTGTATAGTATTGTGAATAATGATGCTTTGTAAAAAAAAAAATAAATTCTTCTCTGTTCTTTTATTAAATAAGATTCTATGCAAGAATTCCAGGAATGGTTTTCTGGTGTGAAGGCTGCAGTAAAAGAAACAACTGACAGGTCTGGAGACAGCAAAGTCATAGAAGCAAAACTACATGAATTGCAGGTATAATTAATAAATTAAAAAAAAATAGTAATGAGCAATTTAACCATATGTAGCAAATCATATAGCTAAGATATTGTGTAGATGCTATTGTATATGTTGTCTGCTTACAAAGAAGAAATATAAGAATGGTTCAAGACAGCAATATGTACTACAGAGGGAACAGTGGTGACTGTATTCACTGTGTGAGAGAGCAGAATTCCTGGAAGATTTATGAGTAACTACACTATTCCTGGTTTTTTTGTTTGTTCGGGGGGTTTTGTAGCTTTTTTTGTTTGTTTGGGGTTTTTTGCCTTCTTTCTCTCTTTTCTTTTTCTTATCTTTTCTTACACTATTGCTAAATCAGTCTTTCAGATTAACTCTATGTCAAAGCTTTTCTATGTTTACTTTTGACGGGAGAGGACACAAATAGTAGATACCTGCTACAAACAACCTCAGTTCCTAAAATACATAACATCTCTAGGACATGAATAAACTATTCAGAGAAAAAAAGGATTACCTTGGCACTACATAAGAAAATGGAGCTCTGTGAATTATAGCATCACTTAATAAAAAATTTATTGGAAATACCTGCTTAGAATTTTTTCCATAGCTAGACATGGCTCTCATCTTGTTGGGGAAATGTGACCATTTCTAATAGAAATATTACTTATCATTATTTATTAAATCTTGCATGTTTACTCTTCATTTTATCATTACACAGAGTGTGCTGGATTCTGTTAGCGAGGGACAGAAAAAATTAGATGCTGCCTGCAAGGAAGGAGAAAGTTTGTATGCTTGCTTACCCAAAGCATCTGTAAGCCATATTCAGGAGCAAATAGCAAAGTCCAACCAGAACTTCCAGGAATTTCTCAATCGGTGTCTGAATGATAAGAAGGCCCTGGAAGCTTGTGCGTCACATGTGGGAAAGTAAGTAATACCAGAAATCACATGGACTGCATGGACTGTTCGGCGGCAGAAATACAGGGCAGAATTTTAAATTATTCTACTATTACTATTCTATTCAAGTTATTTTATCCCTAGTTGTTCTTTGCCTTTGTATACTATTTAAGAGAAAATGTAATTCTGTGCTACAGACCTTACAAGACAATCTTTGGCCATGAGCCAAGGGTGCTGATTCGGTTAAAGAATAGGTCAGGATCATCCATACAGAAGATCTGTGTAGCTCTTGCAATCCTGTACCAGCACTTGGGATCTCAGTAATTTAAATGCAGTCTTCTGGAAGAAAAAGATGTGATGAATTTTCAAGTTCTGGCCTTGAGTTTGAATATTGTATGTTTTTTATACAGCATGCATCTGTCCTTTCCCATTCCCAATGGGCATATTTCCTTAGGAGCTGATAAGAAAACACAGTTAAATTAGGACTTAAAACTGCAATTTTGGGAGTTCAGATACTTTTAGGTATAACTAGGTGGAAAATTATTGCTAGCTGAAAATAAAGCTAGTGTAGCAATAATGAGTAAAACAGCATGGTGAGATGAAATGCCCACATGTATGGAAAAGATTTTCAAACTTAGGGCCAGAATTTTGTTTGAGTTCTGAGCACGCCAGATTCCAGTTGTGCCCTTCTGGTGAAACAGAAAGCATAACCTTCGCTTTGTTGTAATTATCAATACTCAGTAAAAGCACAGTTTTACTCATTTTGTAATCTTGGACTAAATCATAAGGATTTGGAAAAAGTTTTCTCTTTGTACGCCTTTCTTGAATGTAATAATAAATAAAAGCACTGCCACTTTAAATTTTGGAGGCGTTTTTCTCCCTGTAGTTCCCATGATTTTGCTGGACATTTTTAGAGGGTTGCTGAATATTTTTAGATTAGTAGTCATTGTGGAATTGTCTTGTGTACAATTCTTACACTTGTGGCATGAAATTAATACCTGGCTTTATTTTCCTTGTGGATATTGAAACATCTGTGTTAACTTCTTACTAATTTTACCTGAGAAATATTTTAAAGAATTATTTATCTGTTCTGTAGTTTTGAAGATCAGCACAAGAAACTTGGTCTGTGGATACGTGACATGGAAGAAAGAATAAGCACAGAAGCATTAGGAGAGAGCAAACAACTTATTCATGAGAAGAAAAAGGAGGTGCAGAAAGTGGAAAAGTTCCTGGAAGAGTTACTGAATTCAAGGTAATATGAAATATTTTCCCTAAAATGCTCTCACTTTTTTCCTCTACTAAAGCAATCTAAATTTTGGGGGTAAAGTGTGTTTGTGAAAGATAGAAAAAGGTGTTGCAACATACTCTGTGAAAAGAGGCTGAATCCTGATACATCCAGAAAGTAGACTTTGAAACAAACTGCAAAATTTTATACATTTTTTTTAATTACAAAAAGCTTATTTTTCTTCATTAATAAATGGAAACTGAAAAATATTGTCTTAAAAAGTAAATCTTGAAAACATTGTTTGTAAAATTAATCTTCAAAATATTGCTTTTGAAAGCATTAGTAAAATATGACATAATAATAGATATTTTAAAATTTTCTTTCTGTCCTGCAACAGTCAGGTCTAAACCAGTTTAGCAGAATCCACTTTCCAATATATCTGACTTTATAAAAGAGTTCAAATAACATCCACATTGGCTGTGAAAACCTTCTAGAATTGGGACTTAGCCAATAGACGATGAAGTAATTGCCTTTTTTAGTACAGTGTGGTATTTCAAATTCTTTATTTTTTTAATTATTATTACGTTTATGAAGATAGAACAGAAATAGTAGACGGTTGTTCGAGCCTCACAGC
The DNA here is from genome assembly GCA_023637945.1 of Phaethornis superciliosus. NCBI lineage: Eukaryota > Metazoa > Chordata > Aves > Apodiformes > Trochilidae > Phaethornis > Phaethornis superciliosus. The sequence goes on along the minus strand of JAJQWJ010000003.1, from coordinate 51,369,822 downwards.
AAGCTAAAAGGAAACAGCCAGTCTCTACCGATCCCCTTAAGACTGATGCAAGACATTTTGGTCTGATGTAAATTCCCTGTAATTATAGGATATCAGGAAGGGTGATCCAGCAGACTGAGTTTAACTGGGGCTCTATAAACTGAAGAGTTTTAATCACTTTTACTGACCCTTGTGCTGAACCCCAGAGTAAATGTCTTATTCTGGATGCATGGCCTGACCTTTTCATCATGCATTCCCACTTATCAAAGACTATAATATTCTCACAAGCTTTGACAAGTACCAAAAGGTAGCAGTTAATATAGAAATGGAAAGTCTGAGAGCAGAAAAGAAAATTAATCATAGAATCATGGAACGTTTTGGTCTGGACTGGACCTTAAAGATCGTCTGGTTCCAACCCCCCTGCATGGACACCACCATTTCCCACTAAACCAAGTTGCTCAAAGTCCCATCAGACCTGGACTTGAACACTTCCAGGAAGAAATTAAGTTAGCTTGTAATCTAAATATGCAACACGAAGATTTCTTTGTGATCATTTTGAGCACCAAATTCTGCAAAAGTGGCACTGTACACAAGACATAAATTAGTACATTGCTGATAATTCCTTGCAGTCTCTCCCAGCTATTTTTTTTCTGATAACTATGAACTCTGCCAGTGCTGGGTAGGGGAGTAGGTCAGCAGCCCTTATAATTTCTGATATTTGCTATAACAACACTATATGCTTTCTGAAACTGATTTTCAGTCTCGATATTTCAGGGAATCTTTTGATAAGCTGTCTCAGATGGCACAGACTTTAAATGAAGAAGGCCATGGTGCAGGAAGGGAAGTGCGTCTGGCCTCTCAGCATCTCTCGAAATATCAAAACATGGTCAAAGCTGTCAAGGAAAAGCTGAGAACATGTCAGCTTGCACTTCAGGAGCACCTTGCTTTGGAGGAAGCATTGCAGAGTATGTGGTCCTGGGTGAAGGAGGTTCAAGATAAATTGGCATCATCAGAGAGCACTATTGGTAGCAAAGCCACATTAGAGAGACGGCTGACACAAATTCAGGTAAATAATACAGCTTGAGATTATGCATAAGGTTAATATTGGGTGTGGGTGACAGCCATGTAAAAAGAATACTTTAAAATTATTTCTTCTTTCTATATGGTTATAAAGGAGAGGATTAGTATTGTGTTCTTGACAAATTGGGAGGTGCAGTAAGAAAAACAGGATGAAGTTTAATGGAGACAGCTGACAGGTAGTTACATTTCATAAGAAATAATGAACCACGAAAATGTGCATTCAGGTCCAAATAATCTTTCTAATGGAGGATAGCCTTAGAATACTTGACACAGAGAGGCAGTGATGTATCTGTCAATGGAAGTTTTCAGGAACAGGTTAGAGAAACAAGTGTTAGGAAGGTAATCAGTGGAGGAGATCCCACCATGGGCTTCCTTGAGATTTCTTCTGGGTATGTGGTGCTGCCTTTCTGTGCAGTGCTTGACCCTACTCATTATCTCCTGCAATGTGAAAAATATTTTAGGATGACCAATGCAATGAAATATCTGTTTGGCTGTGGGAAAAACTACTGGATCACTTGCACAAAGCAAGGGACCGGCACTTAGAGGAAGAGGTGTCTAGGAATTGATACTGGGCATGGCTGTCAAGGATTAATGAGCTCAGAGAAGATGGTTTCTGCTGTTGGAAGGATAACAGCTTCCACCTATCAGCAGTTTGGATTTGATATTTTGACTTATTTTGTCTCACAGGAGATCCTCTTACTCAAAGGTGACGGTGAAGTTAAGCTGAACATGGCCATTGGCAAAGGAGAACAAGCACTTAGAAGCAGCAATGAGGAAGGACAAAAGGTGATACAAACAGAGCTACAGACATTAAAAGACATGTGGAATGACATCATCAGCACTTCAGTGAACTGGCAGAGGTAAAACTACCTGAAAAAAAAAATAACATCAGACCCCGCTATATTTGCTTACAAAGAATGGTAGCTTGCAGGACACATGAATTCATCCATTTGTTATGGTATGTGACAGGAAGGTTGCATCATCAGAGAGAATCAAAATAAAATAAGAAAATAAAAAAATAAGCCTCATATCTACTCTAAGTAATCTTTCTTGCAAATTAAGCTTATTTTGTCTACTGTCTGCTAATCCTTTTTCACAGTACTGAGCCTAGGCAATTATCCCAGATTTTGTATTTGTATACCTGATTTCTTCTTCCTAAGTATAGCATTATTTTTCACTATCAAATTTCATCTTTTTAAAATGTCTTTTAGAAACACCTGACATTTAAATCCTGTAAAAAAACTAGCTGTCATGCAACCTGAATGCTTTCATCTGTTGATTTTAGAAGCACTCTCTGTTCCATCATCCCAGTCATTACCAGATAGAAACAAGCCCTTGGTACGGCTGCATAATCCTACTGCCTTAGCTGGCTAATGAAAAACAAGTTTTCCCTATACAATAAAAGTCATAGATCTTTATCAGGGAGGTCATAGATCTGTACTATGGATAATCTTGCTTGGGCGTCTGAGCCCTAAGAATCAGTTCTCAATAGTAGGAGCCATGTTATAAGTAAATTGGAATTTTTGAACTGAAAGTGGTGCCACTTACATTACTTTCCATAATACAAGAGAAATCTGGTGATGTGCTAGGAGGAGCAATATCTAGCAGAAGATAGCATTTCTTACCACTTTGAAATAGTACTGTATATATTTTATTTTTTTTTTTCCAGACTTGCTTAGAATATCTCTTAGTTGTCAATAATTTCATAGGCTGCTGTAGATGAAGGGGCCCTACAAGAAAACTGGGGAGGGACATTTTATAATGGCATGTAGAGACAAGGGGTAATGGCTTTAAGCTGGAAGATGGTAGATTAAAGTTATACATTAAACATAAATTCTTCACAACAAGGGTGGTGAGACACTGGCACAGGCTGCCCATGGAGGTTATGGATGCCCCCTCCCTGGAAGTGTTCCAGGACAGGTTGGATGGGGCCTTGAACAACCTGATCTAATGGGAGGTGTCCCTGCCTGTGGCAGGGTGTAGTGAAATGAGGCAACAAGCAGGTGCCACCAATCACCAGGTAGTGGGCATGAGCCTGCATTCAGCCCACCTGTGCCCGAGTAGGGCTGGCCCCAACTGCACAGGAGCAGGGTTAGGGGGCCAATAAAAGATGTGGCCCCAAGCACATGTAGGGCTCATTGCCAGGCAAGCCAGAGGAGAGGCTGGATGGGTCTGGAGCAGTAGCACCGATCCAGACTAACTAATCCTGAAGGCAACAGCTTCTGTTGGAACACCTGTTTGACCCCAGAGCATCGTACCCTAAGAGAGGTTTGTCTTACAACAGCAGGGGGTTGGTATGACCTTTAAGGTCCCTTCCATTCCCCCAAACCATTCCATGATCCTATGATTTTATTACTCTGATCATAAAAAGCACCAGTAATGCTCTGTATTTTGCTTTGCTGGATATACACTTAAATGTGTTTTTCCTTAGTCTGATACAGACAGATTGCTCATGTAAACTGTAACAGGGAAGCAGCTGCACCCGGTTATATGCAGAAGCCCAGAGAAGACACAAATTCCAGAACAGCTTGGGTCTAAGTTGACATAGAAAACTAAAGCAAGGTGGAAGAAAAATCATATCCTAAATATATTATACATGGATGCAGGCATTGTAGCAATTAAGATATAAGCAGACTTATTTTCAGACATTTCAGAAGTTTTCATCTGTATTGTGTATATTTTCTTTTTATGTTAGCTGCCTAGAGTCTGTCATTAGTCAGTGGAATGAATATCTGGAAAGGAAAAACCAGCTGGAGCAGTGGTTAGAGAAACTGGATCACAAAGTGGAACAGCCTTTAGAACCACAGATTGGTCTGAAGGAGAAGTTTGCTCAGTTGGACCACTTCCAGGCTATTGTTTCTGAGATAGAGGATCACTCTGGTGATTTACAGCAACTCACTGAAAAGGCTGTGGAACTTTATGAAAAAACAAAGGATGATTCTTTCGGAGAAGCAGCTCAAGAAGAACTAAAAATGCAATTTAATGACATCACAACTGTAGCCAAGGTAAGACAAAGGCCAAGGTCTCCATTTCAAGTAAGTAAAATGTTTAAACATCTGTATACAAGGTAAAATTTTGATTTGCATAATTTTTAGTAATCTGAGAATAGACTGTGCTTGCTATGGTTGAGTCTAACCTAAAACTTGGACTTGCTTTACTAAAATTCACTTGAATGTAAAATAGGTATTGAAATTGGTATGGTTATGATTTTTGAAAAGTGAAGGGCATATATTTTATTCCTAGTTTTAAATTTACTATTATATTCCTGGCACTCTTCCAGATTTATTTTTGTCTAATTCTTTCATATTCATTCCTAATATTTTTTTTTTCCTCTAGAATAGTAAGAATGAAATGCCTTCTTCAGCAGAAAACATACTGTCAGAATAAGAAATCCTATTGTCAAAAATATATATGCCCATATTTTGTGGTGCTTCAAGCCACTAAGTACCGCACATCTATAGAGGCATTCGGTTTGGTTTCTAAGGAAAGATAGGTGACCTGAGACATTATTGCAAGCAGATCATGACAGTGACACTAGCTCTGAGATCAAATCTCTTCCTTCTCAGCTAATGGGAAAGTTTGCATCAGGAAGAGGCCACATAATAAAAAGCTATTGTGAGACTGAATAAACATTGTATATAAATCCAGTTATCTGACAGAAGTGTGATTTGAGTTTTCCTATATTAAGAATCCAGATGATGGCCTGCAGGTAATTAATCACCAAAGTAAAAACATAAAGGGAAGATTTAACAAATTATCTGGTATTAAAAGTGTTAAATATAGAGCATATTAACTAACTTGTTTATGCTTAGTAAAAAATTGCATATTTCTTACTAAACTTGATAAAGGAAAGTTACTATTTGGAATCATGCAGGCTTGGATTTGTGTTTTGTTTTGTTTTTTTCTCTTTATGGTATAAGATACATTAGTGTTACTGCTTTCCTTCTTTCTTTAAAAATAGATCGTAGATATTATATCATCTGTTCTATCACCATCTATTCATACACTCTTGTTTTTATGATGAACTTCTGCTCTCCTTTTTTTTTTTTTTAAATTGATACAGTAAGCTTCGTGCTTCCTAGAGACTAAGTGCTGTATAACTACTTTCAGTGATGTTAAACCTATAGCAGTACAAAGATTACTGAATTCACTCAGTACAATGCTTTTTAACTAGTGTGAAAAGAGTATCATAAATGAGCATTGCAGTGTTCTCCTAAAACCAATATGCATTGATAAATTTAATTAAGCAAGAAAGATGTCTCTGCAGTCTTTTCCTTGGGAGAGAGCAGCACTGACTTCTCTGGTAGAAGCCATTGCCACTAGAAGAGACCAAGAAGCACTTTGCCTCCACTTTCCTCCTCAACTGGTGAGGAGGGCTCTTATACTTCACTAGGAAGCTATCTATTTTGTTTTGAGTCAGGCATATGTGGACATTTTCTTATGCTATTGTTGCCTAAGATATATTAAGATATTAAAACTTTGAAGGTTGACTTTGAAGGTCATCTTTGTTTAGCCAGTAACCATTCTCTGGCTAGTTGGTGTGACACATTCTGAGGAATAATGATGACAATTTTTAGAAGGAACTGTAGGGTCTATTACAAAATTTTCAGAAGTATTATTTGTATGTTGAGTTACTCAAAATCAAATATTACTGGAGTTTAATTCATAAGTGGCTTACTTTGAAACTCATCTAAGAACACTTAGATCTAGATTAGAATATGCATGCAAGAGTAAAAAGCTGTTTGATTAGCTCAATACACTTTTGGTTACTTCTGAAAAACCTTCCTGAGTGTTAGCTCACAAGAATACAAACCCAAATCTACTCTAGTCAGAACAAAGTCAAATCTAGTAGATTTCATCTTTTCGTAGTAGAGCTAAGCTGGCCCTACTTTAAGCTTACATTAAAAATCTAAGATGGAGCCATGAAGCTGTCTTACATCTGTGTCACTGAAAGCGTCTTCCAAGACTGCAGGGCTTGATAATTAAAATGTGACTGAGCACCATAAAAACCATTTGCACTTCTGAACAGCAGAAGTCTTCATTTGTGGTTCTCATCTAGGACATCTCTCTGACTCTGCCTAGCATCTCTAGAGACCTAGTGCTTCTAAATAAGAGCTATGTTTCTGGTTGTATGCTGCTCCCTGGAAGGACTCATTAGTGACCCATAAGACCCTCTCTAGGAGATATTGGGAAAAGTGTGTCAGAATTGCACAGCTGCAGCTTAGACATCCATTGAACAATACATTTGGTCTCAAATGCTGTGTTAAAGTACATTTTTGCATACGTTCCAGAAGGTTTCTTTATCTTTTGCTCCAAAACACACCTGTCCAGACCAACCTAAACCAAACCTTGTGGAGTGTAGCACTGTTTTGTTCCTCTAAGCTGTGCTCTCTGCAGCATCCAAATGGATGCTATAGATTCAGACCATGATGCTATACCAGAGCATTCCTAAAGCCAGGACACTAGACTTCTTTTTTTTTTTTTCATCTAAATGACAGGAGAAGATGAGGAAAGTGGAAGATATTGTGAAGGACCATTTGCTATACCTTGATGCTGTGCATGAATTCACAGACTGGCTCCATTCTGCAAAGGAAGAGCTGCATCGCTGGTCAGATGCAACTGGAGATACAGCAACTATACAGAAAAAGCTGGCCAAAATCAATGTAAGATAACTTTGACAATTTCATTTGAGATTCAGATCCTATGCTCTAAAATAGGTCAGAGCCAAAAAGCTGTGGGCTCTTACTCCTTGCATGTTTGAAACTGGGATTACATTTCAGTGAGCTGGTTTTCACCTCCCTTCACATATTAAACTGATGGAGTAAAAGTACAATTGGATCTGAGTTAGCTACACACATGGAAACAATTTGCAAGAGTGGAAGCCCAGTGGCATCAAAGAATGTGGATTAGCTGGATAATGAATAGTGCTCTTGTCCTCATCCCCGAATAAGTTTTCTCTGTGAGCAGAGAGTTGTCTCTCTCAAAGACAGAAACAACTTTTGCTGATTTGCATGATGCACAGAGCAGTGCAAGGATTGTTCCCATCAAGCACAGTAGAAATGTATGATTTGCTTCCCTGTGTGTACTCTCCTCCTCCCCCTGGCATCCATTTCTGGGTGCCTAAACAAATAACACATTTCTGAATGAAACATTGGAGCAGACTGCATGTTTTGCTCCTGACTGTTTACCTTCAGATACTCATGTAAGCAACTTTTGCTCCTAAATGGGACGGTGGGCAAGTGACCAGACTATAGATGAAGATTCAGGATACTCAGGATCAAATTACAGATATGCTCTACACTGTTGGTTAATTTTCAGTGTCCTTTGTGCTCAGACCCCTCATATATAAAATGGGAAAGGAAAGGAGAGAATAAGAAATAACACTACCCTGCTATGCACTGTTTGGGATGATATTTATATTCTCCATCTTCTTAAGATGAAAACTCCCAAATTTCCCTTGTAGCATGTATGAGGCTGAAATAGGACACCGTAGAAATAAAAAAAAGAGAGAGAGAGACGAAACGGGAAAAAAAAAAAAGACATGTGCAACCAATTATGGTACATCACAGATCCTGGGTAGGCTGTGAAATGCTTTTTCCGAGCAGCACGCTTGTGTTCTTAAAACTGCTGCGCGCAGCTAAACGCCGGCGCTCCTTCCATGACCGATGGCAGCAAAGTTTGTGTTTTCCGCATCTTGACTAAACAGTATTTTCCGGAATCCCGCAGCAGCTCCTTTTTTCCCCTCAGCCGAGGAAAGTTTCGGCCGCGCCGCTCACTCCATGCAGACCCCGCACCCCTCCTTGCCCGCCCCCCCAGCGCCCCTGCCCTGCCCGCTGCTCGCCGCCGCCCCGGGCCCTGCCCGCGTCCCTCCCCGCGCTGCCGCCCCCCGAACCGGTCCCGGTGGCGGCAGCGGCGGCGGGCCTGCCGGTTACCATGGCAATGTCGCCTCGCAGGAGCTGGTGGAGTCCCGCCAGGCCGGCGAGGGCCGCCTGGGCCGAGTGGAGACGCTGTGTCCCGCGGCGGAGCGAAGCACGGCGGCCGGCGGGCGGCAGCTGTTGGCGGGAGAGGTGCGGAGCCTGCGGTCGGAGTGGGAGCAGTGGGAAGAGAGCGCCCTGCGGAGCCGGAGCAGGCTGCGGGATGTGCTGAGCCAGATGGCCCTGTCGGAGCGGGAGTTCGCGGCGCGGGTAGGGCAGCTGGAAGAGGCCCTGCAGCGATTCGGGGGGCTGCTGTCCGGCTGGGCGCAGAGCCTGGGGCCCCTCGACAGCCGGCACACCGACGCCGAGATCGTGGAGAGCTGGCGCAAGGAGAAAGTAAGATCGCTTCTCTTTTCCTAGCAGCTTTTCGGTTGTCACTGCACGGTTACCGCGGGCAGAATTCTAACATCTGCCCGCCGAGACTGTCAAGTAGGAAAGAATAAGATGTATTTGTCCAAAGCATCTCCATGAAACCCCAGCTTTGCAGGCTTTTTATTTGTAAGTGTAATCTTAGGGAGCGGTGTTTGAAGGAGACGTTTCTCTCCCTGGCCTCTGCTGTAGAAGGCTGAGCAAATGCTGGCTGGATCCTGGGTGTTACAAGCAGGGCTTGGCTCAGAGGAGGTGAAGGAGCAATCGCATCAGCTCTCGGCTCAGTGTTGGAAGCCGTAGGGGCACTTGACTGGGGTAACGGGAAGCATTTCCCAAAAGGCAAGTAGCAGCTGGAGCCGTTTCTTACTTATACTTTGTCAGGAGTGTATTTAGTTTATTTAGCTTATACTTTCCTGGTTTTTTTTTTTGTTTGTTTTTGTTTTGTTTTGGTTTGTTGTTTTTTTTTTTTTTTTTTTTAAACGTCCTTCCTGTTGTACATGTTGAGATCTTCTCCGATTTTTAAAGAGGGTATACTGGTAACCGGTGTACTTGCTAATTGCCTGGCTATGGAATGCAGTGAAAATTAAAAGCAGAGGTTGTTTCTACTCCTTCTAGCAACAAAATTCCACGTGTATATATCATACACACAATATATAAAAACATTTTTATATATTTGCAACAATGAAGATACATATTTGTATATATTTTGACCACTGTCAATTTCTAGGTATTGGTAAAAGATACTGCATATTTTCCTTTCAAGGTAGTATTGAAACAAAGCAGTTACAGTCAAGAGAGGTGTGTGATGCCTGATTTCTGACCCCGTGATGGAAGAAATACTCCTAAAATCCTAGAACACATTCTTCAATTTTAAATTTCCTTCTCTGATGTCTGTGCCAAGCTATTTCTGTGGCTTCCTCTTTCACAGAACTTCCCAAGATAGATTTATAAAATGTGCATGCTTCTGTGCCAGTACATATCTATTGGAGAACCAAAACTGACATTACACTGGAGCAAATAAGGATACAAATATGAAAAGTCTTCTATGTCTATATGTTTTTTAAAAGGAAACAAAGACATGGAATTGTCATAAACATACAGCAACAATTACCAGACTTTGTTATTATTATTATTTATAAATGGATAAGTGGTACATTCAAAGGATATTGTTTTTACTAGTAATATAAATAATGTACTGTAGGTCTATGTAGTAACACTTTATTTAAATTAGACAGTTGTAAACTTTGACTAATGAGGAAAATGCAAAGGAATCTCAAGACTCACCACACACAGCCCTATTGTGAAATTTTATTTTATTTACAGTTAGAGGAAATGTGACAGTAATCCTTCCATTTCTGGACCTCAGCAATAGGTCCTATTGTGAATTCAAAATAGCATTGCAGCTTTCCATTTCCATTGTCTCACAGTGATTCTGTTGCCATGTAAGCCAAGGCCATGAATTAAAAATGCATTTCCTGATTCTAAGAATTAGCAATCTCCTTCTGTTACTCTGTTATACTCAAGCTTTTTGCCTTTATGTGTGTGCAATGTAAGAGCTACACATCTTGCACTTGGAATTCTGCAAAATATTTTGGTAACTGTGAGGTTGAAAATCAGATCTGAGTGGCTGCAACAGTTTTTGTAGGATCTTTGTGTAGAAATATGCCATAACTAAATACACCCTATTTTGCAAATTTATGTTCCTGTTTGTTTATAGGTTATGCCTAAGGCTTTATGTCATCAGAATAGTCTTTTAATAGTTATTGAGATAAGTTATTTGAAACTGAAAAATTTCATTGAAAATAGGCAATTCTTACTCTGTGCTACTCTTAGGACATGTTTGCTTTACCAAAACAAAACAAACAAAAAACCCCAACCAAACAGGAAAAACAAAACCAAACAAACCCAAAAACAACGCCACAAAAAAACCCCAAACCCAAGCTGTTTGTATTTCATTAGGGTAATTTCTGCCCTACACAATTTGTGACTTACTGTTTAAGTAACAGTCATTGTGTTGTTATGCCTAATGCTTTCAAAAAAGTCCTGTGTATAATTAACAGAAAGTAAGATAAACAAAAGAGTAGTTAGTTTACATTTTTTTCTAAGCATCATTGCTGTTACATAATTACTTCATTCAAATGCTACTTTATATGGCATTGAAGCAAACTAGCAGTGTGACTGTTTGAAGTGTCTTTTAATTATAGTTGAACGGATTTCTGGTGTGCGAGTGGCTCAAAGCAGATAAAACCCATAATACAATGATGAATAATGCAGATCAGAGGAGTCTTGAAATCTGCTGTGGGAAAATATTTTTTCATACTCACAAGCACACATGAAAGTTTATACACATAATACATCTGAAATGTCTCTAGACTTAATTTTACAGGGCTTTAGTGATCAGCAAATGCAAACAGATTTCAATAATGGTAACATAATCAAGCTGTGATTGTGATCTAAACCACTGCTATTCATAGCCAACACATGCTTGTAAATTTGTTTTTCTCAAAATGGATTGTTTTGGTTTTTCTTCCTGGCAATTCAGGTACTACAAAAAACTATTTTTTTATTTGCTCAGAAATGCACAATACAGATCTTAAAATTTTAATTTCACAGCTCTGAAGGCCTTTTCAGGAAAAGGGATATGAAGCAAGCGCAAAGTTGCTTGTGGGTAGCAGACACATGAGCTGAATCCCTGGCTTTTGTCCATTTGCTGTCCTTACTAAGCCTGTGAATTGACTTGCTAGACCATTGCTAATACTTCTGTTTTACTTTCGATTTTTATAAAGAAATATCTGTTTATAGCAGAGCTGCTTAATATTCTCCAGTGAAAAATCTGCTCATTGAGCATTTTGAAAACCTTCTACATGTGTTTTCATGTGCATAAGTTGTACCTATCCTCAACATTAATTTTTCTGCTGAGAGATTATCACAAACTTTTTATTATGCAAATTTTCAGTCATCCTTTTTCTTAAGATGTTTTGAAACATGAGTTGGGGACTTCCTTGTCCTACTTCCATGTCACTGTTCAAATCTGTCTTCACCTTAATATGATCCATTTCTTAAACTTATATTGTACATTTCTTCCATATTGCCACTTGGATTTGGTCAAACTAATAAACAAACTAGAGTGCCAAACACTCTAGTCTGCCTGTGCTGCAGAACTTTTGCCTGGTGAATGTAACGAGCTTGGAAGGTTGTCTTCTCTCCCTGGAAGTTAGATAGGAATGCCTGAGGAATTTAGTTTCTAGTGAGGCAGGGAGCCAAATCTGCAGTGCTTATTGTGCTGGAGTAGCTGTCTGGATTCTGCAGTAGAGGTGCTGTCAACAAGGACTGTTTTTGTTGGAGTGGTTATCACACCTCTCCATAAACTAAGCTAACAAAAGCATTTTTTTTTTGTTGGCTTAGCAAGAGCCTTTCTGGTGCAGGAATGACAGGGAGTAACCCATTTACTGTCACAGGATTGTGAGCAGCTGCAATTTTGACATTATGAAGACTTCTGTGAAAAAGTTTAAGCTGTTAAAAGCTTTATGCATAAACTAATCTTTTTTGATGCAGCTCAAAAGTTTTTATTGAACACGCTAAACTCAAGTCAACAAGCAAGTTATATTTATATAAATATATTATTTGCTTTTCTCTAATTGTGTGTACTTTTATATGTATACAGCTAACTGAAAACCCCATAGCTTGTTTATGAAAATTAAACTTGTATCTTAAAATGTTATTCAAGAATATTTTGAGCTGAGAAAGTTGAGGCTTCTAGAAATCTGGTCTGTAGAAGCTAATAATTTGAAATAAGCTTCTGTAGGCTAAAACATGCTTGAAAGTAAATATGCATAGATCATAAATTAAGTTGAATTTAAACCCTAATACATTTTATTAAAATATTTATTAAAGTTTACTCACCAAAATTGTTCATTTGTTTTGTTTTAACAGGAAACATTGGATGCTCTGGTAAAGTCTGAACATATGACAGATGAGATCAAAACTCAGTTAAATGATCTTTGTAGATTTTCCAGAGATTTGAGTACTCATTCTTCAAAAGTTTCAGGGTTGATTAAGGAATATAACAGGTACTAATTCATCTTGTTTATAGTTAATCAATCCCATTTGTGTGTGTGTGTGAGCATGAGCTGTCTTAGGGAACCACAAATTGGAATTTTTGGATTAGAAACAGGTATACAGTTATTAGAATCATTATTTTGATTTCGGTTTCAACAGATGTTGCAAAAAGCAGCTTTTTTTTCATCCCAAATGTCAGGTTATGACACTTAACTAGCTGAATCTATTGTATATCCACCTCTGACCTATCAAAGGATGAAGTCTTGTAAGAAGCACAATAGCTTATTTGTCTGAGGGAGGAACAAGCTATACCAGCTATTTAAGATCTTTTTCTTAATTTTGTCCTTCAGTTTACTCTTCTTTGACTACATGATTCCCTAAAACAGAGGAGCTTGCATTTGCTTGTTTTCTTGTTTTTCTTGAGTCACTTAGCTGACTTACTTTGGAGAATGACATCAGCGCTTTAGACACAAGATTCTGTTTCTTGAAGGGAACCTTTTGGCTCTTGTAGTTTGAGAAGAAGGGTGCATTGACCAAGACTGATCCCTTCTCATGTTATGCAATTAGCTGAGCCACAGAAGATAGAATTGATATCATTGTAGTTCCACATCCTGTTCATAGAGAAAGTGTCTTGCAGAAACTGTTCATGATGGGGTGCACTGATTCGCTCTCTGGAAACACTTAACACCTGTCATATCTGTGACAGTTCTGTCCCAATGTTTTGAAGGAACTGAAAGGTTCTAATGGATCTCCTCATGCCTCAGTTGAGTGTTTTAAGTTGGTAGGAGGAAGGCAGGTTAACCTAACCTTGCGATTGTATTTCAGAGAACTCAGTAATAGCATTGTCACCTAACAGTCCTGCTTTTCCTCTCTCCCTCCCTTTTGCATCCCACATGTGACAAACCCAGCCTCTGCCTGCAAGCTTCAAAAGGATGTCAAAGCAAAGAGCAGATCTTGCAGCAAAGATTTCGTACAGCTTTTCGAGACTTCCAGCAGTGGTTGGTCAATGCTAAAGTCACCACAGCCAAATGTTTTGATGTGCCTGAAAATGTCAGTGAAGCTTCAGCAAGTCTGCAGAAAATACAGGTAATTTGACAGAAGCAAAATACTAATCTAAAGGAACATTGTTCAGTTTCATATATAAGCTCAGACTGAATTGTTTGGTTAATTATTATTTTTTGTCAATGTCTTTTTGTCAACGATAAAGGTGACTAATTGCAAGGAAATTGTTTTTTTTTTTAGTCTGGCTTGTTTAGTTTAATTACTGTGCTGCAGTTTTTAGGTAGCCATTGTCTCTCATAGTTTTCCTTGTGTTTCTTTTTTTTATAAAGTGTTTCTAAAGTAGGAAAGTACTGTAAAAATAGAATTATATCAATTTTGGACTGTGTACCTGGAAGTACTTCAATCTTATGTAAATATTTTTTCTTATATATGACAGTAGAGCCCTTAGAGTGCAAGAGTAGAGCTAGAATGCATGCAGTAAAAGCAGACATTTAAAAGGTATGTTTTCACATAAAACTAAAACAAACCCTAGCAATTCCATTGAAAGGAATACCAAATAAAATTGTAATTTTAATAAAGCAAGTGAAACAAATTTTTATGAATAGAATATAACTACAATTTTAACTGAAAATAGCAAAATGAGAATTACATAATGAGACTGTTCAATCTTCAGTTAGATGATATAGCAGGAAAAGTTCTTATTAGTTTTACAGAAAATACCAAAACCTAAATAACTTCCTCCTCCTTTTTGTAAATTTAGTTTCTCTGGCTTAAGAGGTTTATTTAAGAGGGTAAAAAACATTGTAGTAATACGTTTAATCTCTGGCTACCCCAAAATGAGTCTATATATAGAAGAAATACCAGAGGAAAACTTCCTAGTAGTTTTGGTTTTATATCAAATACAAGAGTTTCGCTCATAAAGTCTTCTAATAATTACAAATTATGAGAACATTGGAATTATAAGAATCTGACTGTTTCCTTACATTTCTGTATAATTCTTGCACATGTGTATTTCCACATGCTTCTTCCATGCCTGCATTGTGCAAGATTTCCGTGAAGAAAGTACTTTAAAACAGGGAAGGTAAATTAAGGATGCAGAGAGACAAATTGAACATCTTAGACATTGCTCAGGGTCTAAGCATCAGCCCACACTGCTACATGCTCGTTGGAAGTCCAGCATGGCTGTTGCCTAAAGCAAAGCTTCTGTCATGCATGTGCCTCACAGTCAGCCCTAGATCCTGCTGTTACCTGTGCCAGGATACTGGTTCCCTGAAATGAAATTGTTACCATGGTCTCTACCACAGAGATTTAAAGTATAATTAGAAAGAATTTCTTTAGAAATTCTTTAGAAAGAATTTCTTTACAGAAAGGGTGATCAGACATTGGAATGGGCTGCCCAGGGAAGTAGTGGATTCTCTGTCCCTGGAGATATTTAAAAAGAGACTGGATGTGGCACTCAGTGCCATGGTCTGCTAACTGCAGTGGTAGTGGTCAAGGGTTGGACTTGATGATCTCTGAGGTCCCTTCTAGCCCAGCCAATTCTATGATTCTATGATAATACCCAATTACATGACCAGCAGTTGTCTCATGAAATTCAGGACATGCAGGTGATCCTAGGTTCTTAATATATGTTATTTAACCTTAATATAAAGGTTATTAAGATGCATGGCACTTTTGGATTAAGTAGCTGTTGTCCCTAAATGTCACTAATACGGACAATGTGAAAATGGAATGTACAGAAAGATGAGTTAACATGTTAATGAGCAGAAACAACCCTGATCCTTGTTAAATCTTCTGCAGGGTTGCCATTGACTTTTACTGAAACCCAGAGTTCACCAACTAGCTTTTTTTATTACTGTTTTCAGGAGTTCTTATCAGAGAGTGAGATTGGTCAACAAAAACTAAACCTGGTAGCATCCAAAGGAGAACTGCTGTGCTCTGTTTTACCAAAGGAAAAGGCTAAAGTTATCCAGGACAAATCTGCTACGGCTAAAGAAGACTGGAAAAAATTTATTACCACCCTCCACCAGACAGAATCTACATTAGAGGTACTGAACCAGGCACACTGGGCAAAGATTAGATCTAAATTTCCCTCCTTGTTTTATGTTTCAAACAACATAGTTTTGTTTTCGTATATCAGCTGTGTTTATGATGTGACAGAACTAATAAATAGCTGTTTTCAAGAAGTTGCATACTCCCATATACATTTTTCTTTTGTTTACTTGCATCCCTATGACCTGATTTCACTTTAAGTGTGGTATTTAATAGAAGGGTGTTCAGAGAATCTGAAGGTAGCAAAGGCATCAGTTGTTCAGATTCATTATTATGAGTCTCATTGAATGTATTTAGTAAAACACGTTTTCTACTTTAAACATTGTTTTAGTACGGTTTTTTGGCACTTACTGATTGAATAGACCCAGTACAGTGGCTAAATTTAGTCTCATTTATTGCAAACTGGTGAAATGTAACGGGTTTTTTTGAGGAACTTTTAAAAATAGACTGCAGCGCCTTTCTCTGCTCAGAATTCACAATTCAACCAGCACAGAAGGTGAATATCTTCAAAATATAACCTCTCTTAATAAAGGCTATACATATTAAGGTCAAAAGTTCTTAGCAGGAATTCACTAAGTAGCATAGGAGGGCTAAACTTCCTGGGGATTCCTCTTTGAAACCAAAGCTGTCTAGCAAGCTGAGAAAATATTTAAATATATTTAATACATCATGTAGGAAGCCTTTTTAAAAAATACTTCTTAGGCAGCAAGGACTTACCTTTCTTCCTATGAGGGTTGCCATGGAAAGATTATGTCCTTGGAACATAATCTTTTTACGGCAAACATTTTTCAGTCTCAGAGGCTGTTTTTCAATTCTCATGGGTAAGTGATAATGCTATAGATAATCAGTCTGAGAGGAAAGAAAAATAAGAACAAGTAGAGCACAGGAGGAACTGTACTGCTCAGGTTTCTATTCCTTATCAATTATTTTAGATGCTCTTTTTTTTTTTTTTTAATCATGTGGAATAAACCTAAAGGAAAAAACATAGAAACACTGCAGGAGTGCCTACATATGCCTTTATGCACACACTTTGTAACCAAAATTTTATACTCAAAAAGAAAAGGGTATAATCAGAGATGATCCCTAGGATTGGGTTGAATTTAGTCATACATCACCTAGGAGTAGTGGCAGCCCATTTAGGGAGGGGACAGTGTGAAAGATTGCAGACAGATGTTAAGTAACTCTTATCCCAAATTATCCTCTCTTCAGACTATCTTAAGTGTGTGAGTTAGACCTACACTGGGTTAAAGCTCATAACAACTGTGAAGTTTTTGGTTCAAAAGAAATTTGCTTCACCCTCCCTGAAACTGTGTAGCTATATCCTACATTGTTGCCTTTATTTTAACTCTTATAGAGGTAGTCTCTCAGACTTGTATTTTAGTAGTTGTGGGATGGGAAGGAGAAGAGCTGGTGTAATTTATTTTGAAGAGCTGCGTAGCATCTGGCTGCAATTGCAGAGCCTTTTTGTGTGCTTGATCTGCACACAGTTGTGCATTACAATTATGTCCCGTGCAGTGGGACTGTTGATAAAATTGTGCATATCTTCCTAGAACTTGAAGATTCAGATGAAGGACTTTGAAGCTACTGCTGAGCCTCTGCAGGAGTGGTTGACCACAACTGAGACAATGGTACAAGGCAGTAGCAGTCGGCTCCATGATCTTCCTTCCAAAAGGAGAGAACAGCAAAAGTTGCAGGTGACTTTTCTAAGCCTTTTTAACAAAGCCAGTCTTTGCTGTCCCATCCTCTTGGCATCATTACTTACTTGATCATTCTAGCATCCTGACTTCTAAATAAGATTAAAACTGGTTTCAAAGGTTGTTGTTGATGATCTTTTCCCATCAGGTTTTGCATCTTCACATTTCTTATGGCATGCTGCTTCTTTATTGTAGCTGTAATGTGTGCCTTTCTCAGCAAGCTTGCCATGTGTCACTTCTATTTTTCATGGACCTTCATGCTTCTCTGTTTCCTGCTTTCTAGCACCCACTCTTAAATGTAACGTGCTTGTGCTTTACAGTCTGTCCTTGAGGAAATAAGCTGCCACGAGCATCAGCTCAACAGGCTAAAAGAGAAAGCTCAGCAGCTGTGGGAAGAGCAAGCTGTCAGCAAAAGCTTTATGCGCAGAGTGTCTCAGTTGTCTTCTCAATATCTTACGCTAAGCAATCTGACAAAGGTAATGCACTCAGTGTAAATCTTTCAAGCAATTCATTTGATGGATGTGAGGGATACAAAACACTGCAGTTGTCTTGCTTGTCTGCTCTGTGGTATGTCTGAGCTATCTTGTCTTTCATAATGGCTTTAAAGAGTGGGAAGAAAGGAGCTGGATAATTCCATGTGTTGTCAACAAAATGGAATTGTGCTTATCGATTTTTTAAAAATGTGTTATGAGTAAATAAATCTCTTCCAATTTTACAGTAATCAGATTTTATTTTGATTATTTCTATCATTGAAGACATTTGTTTTTGTAATAAATGGTACTTGAAAGAAGTATTTTTCAAAACTCAGGGAAGTTACTCTTTTTAGAAAATAAAAAAGTTATTGTATAATTGTATTCTATAATGATGATTAATTATTTGCGTAGTCAGTATATTCATCTAAAACTAACAGATGGATTTTCTAAAATATTATCTCTTAGGCTACTTTTGGAGATTTAAGGGGAAGGCCAAACTCTAAAGAATCAGGCTAGGATCTGAAATCTTAACCAAATTATGTTTTGCTGAATGGTGCTTTACACACATCACAATTTCATAGTTCTACTATCTCTATTGTGTAAACAAATAAGGTCTTTGTATTAGGATTAGGACTATTATTTTTCAAGTGACAGTCTTGAAGGAGGCTTCAAAAGGGTTTATGGTTACTACAGTAATGAGAATAATTAAGGATGTAGGAAGTGTTTTGTGGGACAACAATTCAATTCAGAAAGTATGACTGTTTGGGCAATTGCTAGTTTGTTAATTCCTACTCTTTCTGTAGAAATAAAAGTTATAAGACATATATAGAGCTTTATGACTTACTGAAAATTATTTTATACATGCCATAATAAACATTTATGACCGCGTGAAAGATGCATGAATTACTAACATTGGATTATGTGGACAGAACTTGTAGGACATGTCAGTGTGAGAATAAGGAATCTGAGGCACATGATATGTATGATCCATCCTCTGAGAGAAATCCTGAAATTCCTTGAATAGCCATAGACTTGCTAAGCCAGTTTCACTGTCTTGACTTTAGTTCTCTGTCAGTGTGTGAAATACAGTCTACTTTGTATTCTTTTTACCTCAGGCTTTTTAGCAATGTACCTTGAGGTGTGGTGGTGGTGTTTGATTTGTTTTGTTTGGCTTTTTTCATTATTTGTATAACTGTCATTAATTTTTCAGCAGAATGGTTATACCAAGGGGAGTCATTGACGAAAATAGGTCTTTCTTTTCCAAGCAGCAACACTGCAATGTTGCTGCAGAGCTCTGCCTTCACAGGCTTAAATCTGTCTTGTGCATTGGCAGAATTTCCAAGTTACCTTCAGCTGCAACACTGACATGGACTCTAGGTGTGATTGACCAGACGTTTAAGAAAAAGCCAAACCTGAACACTCTCAATTACTTTAGATGAGAGGACACAATTAAACGAAGGTTTACATTTAGAAAAGAATAAATGCATTTCTGAAGTGTTGATTTGTATATTGTCCTGTGTATGTGTGTGTTTATGCAAGACTCATTCCATGCTCAAGTACTAGTAACTATCAAGGTATAAAGAGAATTTCTGAGGATAATTCATGAAACACATTCTAAAACTCAAAAATAGGCATGAAGAATAAGCAGTCCTTTGAATAGCTGCTGGCACTAATTGCTGTATAAATTGCAGGAGAAAGTTTCCAGAATGGATAGGGTCGTAGCAGAGCACCAGCAGTTCTCACACAGTATCAAGGACCTCCAGGACTGGATGGCTGATGCAGTTCACATGCTGAATTCCTACTGTCATCCCACTGCAGACAAGAGTGTTCTGGACAGTCGAATGCTAAAGCTAGAGGTATGGAATGCTAAAGCTAGCTCTTTTTGGTTCTCAAAGATTTCAACTATTTTACGTTATTTTACGTTTATTTTAAAATGCCGTTATTATACAGTATTTTACGTTAGTTGCTGCATATTAATGTAACGTCTGTTGTCATTCAGTCACTGATTTTCAGTTTACTAAAAAGAACTCTTTATAGAATAAAGTGTTCAGTATTAGTTTTCTCTAAGGATATAGGGACTCTTATGCTGTGGAAAACTGCATGTATGTGCATTTTTGAAAAAACCTCTAAGGATGTTGTGTGGCTGCCGAACTTGAAGAAGTAGAATATAGTTTAATGTAGTATTTTCCTAGATCTTACAGGTGACATGAATGATTTAGAAAAGCTTTTCCTATAACTCTTCTCTTTTAAAATGGTGACTACAGTTAAGAAAATAGCATCTATTTCCATCACTACATAAAAGATGAAAAGCAATACTCGGAAAATACTTTTCATATTCTTGCTGTCTTGGGTTTTGAGCTATGGCCAAAAAAGGGATAACTCAAAATTATAAGGATACACAGAAAAGCAAAAGATTGTAGCCAAATAGTAAAATTGTTTTGCTTTATTTATTTTTTTTTTTATTTTAATCTTTCAGGTTCCTGCTTTAAGGCTTTTAATGACTTTGCATAGTGTTTGCAACTGTGCAGCTCCAGGAACTGCAGTCTCTAAACCGATGTTGCGTATAGTCTTAGTTTATATGTTTGTAACTTTTTGTTTCAAATTGATCTTAGAGTTATAGAACTATGTTTCAGCTCTCTAGAAGAGTTTTGTCATCACATCTTCTGTTCTCTATGAATGAATCCTTCTGTTTCCATCTAAATGACATTCCACTTGGAATGTCAGCTTTCCACCCAACAGTTCCTTCTCTAATACACTGTAGATACCTGCACAGATTCCATGAAAACTTCCCTGTCAATTAAGTTTGGTGGTGTTGTTTTTTAATGGCATAAGCATAGCCTTGGAAATTAACTTTTTCCTTGTGAAGTCCACTGCCCCTCTTCCAGTTGGAAGCTTTGTGCAAGCTGCTAAATTTGATCAGTATATTTTCCAGCAAAGCCAGCTAATATATCCATGTGCAGTTAGTGATAAAATCAGAATAATCCACTTACTTTTTAGGGATTGCTAGCAGTGAAACAAGAAAAAGAAATCCAAATGAAAATGGTTCTGACAAGAGGAGAATCTGTTCTGCAAAATACTTCTCCAGAGGGAGTGCAAGTGATTGAACGGCAGCTGCAAACCCTGAAGGACAGCTGGGCTTCTCTTCTGTCTGATTGTATCCAGTGCAAGAGGTAAAAAGGGTATAATGTGAAGAGTGATTATTAGAAATTAAGCACTGTCAAAAATTTTTGAAAGCTTATTCCCAGAGTTTTATTATTACAAGAGTCAAGTTCATATGGTATGACTGCCTGTACTAAGCATTGCAGGTCTTCTGGCCTGAAGTGACACATGCATTTGAAGTAGAAAAAGGAGAAGAAACTGTGAGCGGTATTAGTTTTGTTACCACTTATTGTCAATATAAACTTAAAAGTGGATTCAGTGTTCATAATCTTGTAAATTTTACTCGAGTTGTTCTTGATGCCTTCAAGATCTTGTCACAGACATTAATGATTGCTCTGTCATGATCCTGTCTGGTTTGCCACTTGTTAACACTCCATAGAAGGTACTGCAATTACAGTGTTTGATAGTGATTCTCCAAATGATAAAGAAATGCAGAGAAAAAAATGCAGTCTACTTTGGTGAAGCATCACTAGTTTCAAATATTTAATTTAGAACAACAAAGGGAATCAAACATTAGAATGCTGCAACTTTTGAATGTATTCAAAGGGACAGAAAATTTCTGATCCTTGATCTTTTGCTTCTAGTTGTATTTTATTTACTGAAGTTAGAGCATGTCAGCTTGCTACATAACTAATAGACCTCCTTAATATTCCAAGTTTGAAAATCTTAATTTCTCTATTAGCTAAATAGTGCTCCTAATTAAAACCTATATGTTTTCAACAGCTGTGTCTAAGACTGCTTGCTTGTGATACATTTTTCTTATAGTCTCAGTGCTTAAATATCAGGAGAACATCCACTATGACAACAAATACATTTTTTAAATTACAGTCAACTGGAAGGAGCGCTCTCCAAATGGACAAGTTACCAGGATGATGTTCGTCAGTTTTCCAGCTGGATGGATAAAGTAGAAGCAAGTATGAATGCTTCTGAAAGGCAATATGCTGAACTGAGGGAAAAAGCAGCTGCCCTCAGCAAAGCAAAGGTGCGTTTGCGTTACAACAAACCAGCAACAAGTCCATATCACCTTATAAGCAATGAAAAAGGCTGAATAACCACAAAATTAGTTTGTGGTGTTGTTTTAGTGTTGCCCAATAATCAATGTGGCATTCTCTTTCTGCTTTGCAGCTACTCAGTGAAGAGGTCTTGAGTCACAGCAGCCTGCTGGAGACTATTGAAATGAAAGGAAGTGGGATGGCTGAGCATTATGTCACTCAGCTTGAGCTCCAGGATCTTCAGGAGCGGTATAAGTTCCTAAAAGACAGAGCAAGGGTACAGTTTTTCTTGATAGCACTCCCTCTTGTTTTGTTGGCAACAAGGAAAAAGAGAGTTTGTTTATTATCACTTATGTTACATTTAAATAAGGAGTAAATGTTTGCAGACAGATGTAACTCAATGTAGCAGAAAGCAGCTAGGCTGTTTTACAAGTCTTCCTGTAGCACAGAGCTTCAGATCTTTTCAGAAAGGTTCTAACAATCTGAATCTGAAGAAATCATCAGACAAATAGTCTGAGGAATTCCATGTCAAAAGTCTGATTGATTTCAGTGCAGATACAATTTTACCCATTGTGACTGAAAAGTTGGAAGCATTTCTTAATCTGTGATTTGCATAAATGTATATTTTACATAAATACAACCAGTCAGTCATATAACTCACAAGTGGTTGACTATAGAAGCTTATTATTGAACACAAATCTTATTAGAAGTAAACTGACTCTAATGCCAAAAGACCCAGTATGATAAGTACTACATTTACTGATTAAGTGTTAATATCATAGCTCTGGAAAAGATTAGGGCATAGACAGATAAAGACCAAGATGAGTTTTGATGTAAGACATAAAATAAAGAAGAAATATTAAAATGCTTTATGGTACATTTAAAGCTATGTGGTCATCTCCTGTTTACCCAAATTCTTCTGTAGTAATTAGATAGTGGCTAATGTATGCTCAGACAGGCAGATTTTCTTCATGACAGCAGTGTAGCAAAATTGAATTATGTTGTCTCAGTGCTGTAGTTGTCCTGTGGAAATGCCCAAAATTCATTTTTTGAAATGCCCAAGTGATTTGCTCTTTTGTGGTACTCTTTTCCACAACTGCAAAGAATGCTATGCACTGTCTTGTTTCAGACCTTCTGTAAATGAACTCACTGAGGTGTGCCAAATATATGAGTAAGTCCTGGGAAGTGCTAGTGACTACTTAGTGTTCCTTTCAGCATGAAGTTCCTCTGACTGTTAACTTCTCTTGCACAAAGTTGTACAGACTGTCTATTTGCTCAGACTGAGAAACAACATGGGAACAATGAGAAATGTGTGGTAGTTCACAGAGGCAAGAGTTCTGTACCTCTTTCCTTATGTAGCAAGAATCATCCCTCCTTTAACTTCCCACCTAATACCCTAGATGATTTCGGTCTTCCCCACTCCCAGTTGTGATGATGATGTTAAGTATCCAGGGAAAATTCAACCCTTAGAAAGAAATTCAAAGTTCAAAATAAATATCTGGAAAGTAAAGAATGGTAAAGTGATTTAATAATTTGTTGGGAACCTGACAAGCTTCCTCAAGGGTTTGTGTCCCAAGTCTGAGCAGACCAAGACCTCCAGCTCCCTGCAGCCATTAGAACACTTCTCCTTTGAAGACAGGCTGAGAGAGTTGGGGTTCAGCATGGAGAAGAGAAGGCTCTGGGGAGAACTTATAGTAGCTTTCCAGTATTTGAAGGGTGCCTTATAGGAAAGCTGAGGAGGGACTTCCTGTAAGGGCGTGTAGTGATAGAACAAGGGGGAATGGCTTTAAAGTAGAAGAGGGTGGATTTGGTTTATGCATTAGACAGAAATCCCTGGAAGTGTTCAAGACCAGGTTGGATGGGTCTTTGAGCAACCTGGGCTCTTGGGAGGTTTTTCTGCCCATGGAGGGTGCTTTGAACTAGATGATCTTTAAAGACTCATCCCACATAAATCACTGTGATTCTATAGGTCTCTGGGTTTTATGTTTTCTTGGTTTGATGACACACTAAGATAGATATACATATATATATATATACGCACACATAAATGTAAATATTTTCACAAACAGGAGATGGTAACAAAAGCTGAAGGACTGCTTAAATTACATCAAGAGTACCAAAAAAATCTGAAGACCTTTGAAGTATGGCTGGAGAAGGAACAGGAAAAACTTGACTGTTTATCACATCTTGGTGGTGATGCTCAGAAACAGGAGGCAACACTCCGAGACTTACAGGTACATAATGTGTGACACAGTAAGTAAAATAAAATAAAAACTAATGTCCTACTTGTAAAAAAGGACAGAATAATACTAATTACCAGGAAAAAAATTGCATTCGTTTTTGTCTCAGCAACAGCTTGGAATCACATTATATGTAAGTACTTTGCTGCTCAGAAGTGGTTCCAGTAAAGTGTAAGCATTGTCACTCATTTGCAGAAAGAAGCATCAGGCCTTGAATGCAATCTCCAGGCATGCTAATGTTTTCTCACAAGCACTGAATTTTTTTTAGATGTTGATCTACCTCTTCCTTCCCCTATGTTTCAAAGAATATCAAAAGCATTCTTTTTATTGGGTTTTTAACTTTTATTGCTTATGTTGCAGATGCATCTGCTTTCAGGTAGTTTTAGTCAGGGCTTGTTCTCGTGGTGGGGTAGGAAGGCTGTTACTGAATCACTTCAGTCATCATGAGGTGGGAACCAATGGTTCTTGAGGAATTTCCCAGTTATGATTTTAAGCTGGTTTAAAAATACTCTCATACCTGCTGCTGAATTACCAAAAGTTCTGTACTTGATTTCTGAAATATTTATTACTTTATTTAGGATACTGAGAAGGTTTTTGTATGATTAGGGACTCCAAGTGTGTGTTTTGTTGTTATAGTTCACTTTAAAAAAAATCTGAACCTATTTTGAAAACCTGAATATATATATATATATATCTCAAATATATCTGAAGACAACACACAACTATATTTTGTAATGGTAACTTCTTGTTAATTTTTTCTGATCAGATTGAATCCCTTCTTGCTTTCTAATCAATTTCTTTTAAACATGAAAATGCCACGTGTCCCAAGTAGCAAATTAAGAATTAATTTGGAGCACTATCTCAAACATATTTAAAAATAAATAGATTTGTTTATTTTTAAAGATTGAAGCCTCATCCTGTTGCTTGTTTTTAAACAGATTCAATTTTAGAATCTGTCTTGCAATCTGTTTGCCAGTTCTGTGAAATTTTTAATTTAAGGCTGTGCTAAATGAATTGCATCCATCCCTTGCCAGCTCAGGCAGCTTATGTTTCAGAGCTGATGATAAACTTGGCAGAGATAGAATTTGATGCATGCATGTCAATAATTTTTTCCAATTCACTTGTTGATAATAGTGATATTTGGTTTGCTATGTAAGTGATCGTGCCATCATAGGTGTCCTTAGAGATGGTGTAATATGTGTTCAAACATAGATAACTAAAAGGACTATCTACATAACATGAGGTAAATGCTTTTGTGATAACTAGAACCAGTAAATTTGTTTCCCATGTGTGAATGAAAGCTGTTAATATAGAATAAGTATCCGTAACTCTGCCTTTACAGGAGCTGCAGGTACACTGTGCTGAAGGACAAGCCTTATTGAATGCTGCTGTCCATACCAGAGAGGATGTGATTCCCTGGGGAATTCCACAGGTAGAAGACCGAGCCCTGGAATCCTTGCGGCAGGACTGGCAAGTTTATCAGCACAAGCTTTCTGAAGCAAGAAGCCAATTAAACGCCACTGTGAGCAGACTTAGGTTAATGGAAAAAAAATTTCAGAAGGTTAATGACTGGCTAACAGATCTGGAGAAGAAAGTTACCACCAGGACTGGGAGGCAGTCTAGTAGAGCAACAAAGGAGATGCAGCTTCAGCAAATGAAGGTAAAGAATATAGTTAAGGCATTCCTTAAGCAAAATACCACGTGAGATTTCCACATCGGTTCTTGGTTGCACTGTGAAAATGACAGGAAGCATTCCAATTTATTCTGAGGTGGTGCCTAAAATGATGGAACCAAGAGACCGTCATGACTTCTGTGTCCAGGTTCCTCCGATTTTACTGGAAACCTGGAATTCATATGCTCTTTGGTAGCAGATTTGAAGACATTCAAGGTTACTCTTTAGTCACATTTAAAACTTCTATCGGCAAATTCTATCGGGAGTCCAGATTGCATTCTATTATTACTGGGGGTGGGGGTGGAGCAGGGGAAAAAGTATTGAATCTCATGTGATGAAAAGCAGTCCATATGGTACAATAAAACTTCAAGGTATTTGTTACTATAACTTTCATGAGATTGTGTTTTATTTTCATGTTGAAAATCCAAATTTACAACCATGTACTTGTTTTCCTTTTCAATGGCATCCTAATGGAATTATAAATTCCTGGTGTTTAAGACACGTGTATCAGTCATATAAACTAGGTAATATCTTTGTCTTAGAAGTGGCATGAAGAAATTACAATCTACAAAGATGATGTGGAGGAAGTTGGGTTATTGGCTCAGCAAATACTAGAGGAAAATCTTGCTGCAAGTAGAATGGGAAGCCAGGCTACGCAGCTTACATCTCGCTACCAAACTCTTCTTCTTCATGTCTTGGTAAATAATGAAAATTAGTTCATTGTAACATCATAGATTTTCAGTTAAGAAACAAATATTAGCAGACTTTGTTAATTTATCAGAGTTTATTCATTACTGTAGACTCAATAATATAATATTAACATATATATTCATGTGTATACACAAAGAGAGACATGTAGATTTCACTAGACTACATGTATTAGAGTGCTATAATAAGGATAATGCTCTTTAAAAATATCCATTATTTATCAGATAGTTATTGTCTTCTGTGGCAGTTTCAGGAGAAAAATCTAGCATACATTGTGTTTGAATTCTGAAAGAAATGTTTTCAGGTTATCAATGAAACACATAGATATAGGGAAAATATCAATTGATAAGGTCCATTTTTCAGGTCACTTTAAGTAGTAAGTGTCTCATAGTAGTATAATGACAAGTCACACACCATTCAAATTCCAAAATGTAAGTACATTACATCTCAGTTTTAACATTAGTGAACTCACTTTTAATATTAATGTTTGCTTTATGTACACTCCTGACAAGACCCCCATGAGAATTATTCAGTAGATATGATATAACTGAAAAGTTGTGTTTAATCTTAGTATATAAGGTTTGTTAATAAATAGCAGCTTATTACTACATTTAGCCAATAGCAATGACAAACATTTGGATGATTCTTGTTTCCTCCCCATACCCTCCTTTTTTGAAGGAACAAATAAAGTTTCTGGAAGAAGAAATACGCTGTATGGAGGAGTCGGAATTGGCTTTTAGTGCTTACACAAATTGGTATGGAGCCACTAACAAGAACTTCAGAAATGTGATCACCAAGTCTGATGTGGTTGATAAAACAGCAATGGAGAAAAAAGTGCAGAAACTAGAGGTAAAGCTTTCTTGAATGCAATTTTAGTTACTCTTCACCTAAGAGATTATATTTTAACATGTGTCTTAACAGCTGCTTGAAATCTCATTTGACCTTGCTCAGAAAAGGCAATAGGGTAATAGGATAAAGACCACCCAGTATAAAACTTTCTGTTCTCCTGTCATATACACATTAGATCACAGTGTAATTGTGGAGATTATGAATAGTCCTATATAATATAATCCTATACTTCCATAAAGAATGTTTGTATGGTTTTTGATTTAGAATGAAATTTGAAATAAATATCCCTTGCAAGGCATGCAATCCTCTCCTGACAGCCCTCAGTTTCTGTATTTATCTTCACAAGCCCACTGTGTAACAGAAGTATTTGCTTGCTTTTTCTCCTAAAGAAATACAGTTATTTAGTCTCTAACTGGTAATAGAGCTACAATGAGTTAAAAAAGAAAAAGAAAAGAAAAAAAAAAGGCAAGTTCTTGCACTTGTTTTGTTAACAAATCCTTTCTTCACAGCTGTTACTTGGAGATATGGACATAGGGCACAGTTTACTGAAATCTGCCCGTGAGAAGGGGGAGCGAGCTATAAAGTACATGGTAGAAAATGAAGTTGACCAGTTAAGAAAAGAAATTGGTGATCATGTGGAACAGCTCGAAGAGCTGGCGGGCTCCATCAGGAAAGAGCACATGACTTCAGAGAAGTGCCTCCAGCTGGCAAAGGAGTTCTCAGACAAGTATAAGGCACAGACTCAGTGGGTCATAGAGTACCAGGCTGTGTTACATGCTCCAGCAGAACCAAAGAGTGAACTCTATGAGAAGAAGGTCCAGTTGTCCAAATACAAGGTAAAAAGGACTTTTATCACTGTACTATCAAATCAATTTTGACTTAGTGACTTGCAGTCTTATCCGCATCGCTGTTCAAGTTTCCTCAATAGGCATATGAGATGTTTCTCATCTGGATGTCCAAATCAGCATAAGAGTGAAAAGATGCATCTGTGAACCAGAGTGAGCATGTGGATTTCAAATGCAAATGCCTTACAAAGGCTTCCACATTTGAAAAATTCCGGTTATGCAGCCAAATTCTTTTAGGAGAACACATACGAGTAATTCCACTGATATCAACAGAGTTAACTGATATTTTAGCAAGGATAGAAATCAGTTGGTCCTTCTTCACTGCAGCCATTGCCTTCATTTACATTGGCTTAATCTGCTTTCTGGTTAAAGCTGAATGTCCCAGTTTAGCTGGTATCTAAGACAGTCAACAGCTATGGCTTCCTCTATTTTCAGTGAGGATTTTGATGAAGTGTTGGCTTGGGTTTTTTTCAGTCATAAAAATGAGTGGAAAAAATTATAATGAACCCTATTGCATTTCTTAATGATGTTTTTGTAAAATACTTCAGGATTACAGCAGTTTCATAAAATGTGTACTGGATCTGGCTGGGATGGAGCTAACTCCCCTTATGAGGAGCCCAGATGTTGCTATGGTTTACAGTTGCAGCTAAAACAGTGTCCTAACAATGTTTTGGTTGTTGTTGAGCAGTACCTGCACAGCACCAGGGCATTCTCTCTGAAACCGACCATTATCCCTCGCCAACTTCAGTAGTCTGTCATATGTGATAGCTGTGTGATTACTTTCCACGTGTTTGGGAAGCTGGTATCTCACTGTCATTTGATAGATGCTGGCATGTGCCAAACTGTCTGAGCCAGAGGATAATGACATAACAGATCAGACTACATAATACTGAGAGTACACTCTTATGCACTCATCTGCAGACTGTCTCATTAGGAGGATGAGTTTGGGGATTCTTGCCCACCTCTTTGCAGAACTTGTTCCTCTGAGCAACTTTTATCCCTAGTACTTGCTCCTTCAGTAGGTCGAGATTACTAGCCAGGACATTCGTTACTCACAAAACAAGCAATTGGTCCTAGATGCCTGAAAAGTTGTCATCTCAGGGCATGGCTGGGAAACAAGTAGTAGCAAAGATTTTCTCATCTTGCAAGGATGATATAGGTATACTGCGATAGAAGGCTGTTCTTCAGATCCAAGGGAAGTTAGTGAAATAGATCTTCACTGTTCCATATAAATATGTATTTTAATTCTTGTTTGCATTGTAGTCCATACAGCAGACTGTTCTGTCCCATGAGCCTTCAATAAAATCGGTGATAGAAAAGGGAGAAGCTCTTTTTGATCTGGTGAATGATGTGACTCTAAAGAACAACATTCAAGATCTCCAGAGCAGTTACCAAGAACTCTGCAGCACAACGAAGGTAAAAAGTCAGGAAGAAAACTCTAGGTTCATTCAGTCTGCTATATTTTTTTGCTTTTAAGGCATTGACTGTTTGAGTCATGCTGTCATGTCATACCCTGTACACAGAATCAGTTAGATTTATTTTTTGTTTGTTTGTTTTATGGGGAGATTCTTGAATATGGAAGGAACTTCTATCTAAATTAATCCAAAAAAAGTATCTGAAATGATTTTTGAGTGTGAAAGGTAAAGTTATCGTAAAGTTATTGTAGAATTAAGGAGAAATATATTGTACAATCATAAAATCTGGTGAGTTGTATCCATCAGGATCATCAAATCCAACTCCTGTCCCTGTGTAGGGCACCCCCAGAATCACACCATCCACCTGAGACCATCATCCAAATTCTTTTTGAGCTCAGGCAGGTTCGGTGCTGTGACCACTTCCCTGGGGAGCTGCTTGTATTGCTCAGCTGCCCTATGGGTGAAAAACCTTTTCTTGACATCTAACCTAAGTCTCCCCTGATTCAGCTTTCTATCATTTCCCTGAGTCCTGTCTTTAGTCACAGGATTTTTACTATTTTTAATTGACTTGAATAGATTTCTAAAAACATTATTTCTTGAAGGGAAAGCAGCTTTGTTATACGATTTCACCTCTTGTTTCAGCTAGATCTCGCTCAAGCCCTCTTCAGTTCAGTTTAGTTGTCACTGGAGAAAACTAACTGCTAGGTGGATATAATTTAATTCAGCAGTGGCATTATTAATGAATATTGATTCATTAGTCCACATGTGTGTAATACTTGGGAGGATCTAATACTTCCAAATGCATCCTAAAATATGGTGATTCCTAAAGCTTTTAATAGCTTATACTCTTAACAAGGCTAAGCGCTGCAAACCATATTAGTGCTTATGTTTGACCTAAGCACCTTTAATTGCCAATCCATTCACCAATAGCAAATGATCTTATTCTTTTCACAACTGCTTTTCCATTTACAGACGTTCCTCTGATCTGTACCACCAAACTGGTATCTGTTGCAATAGATATAAGATCGATGGCTTAAATGTAGATAAACTTAAGAAAAATCTCTTAAAGAGAATAAATGCCTTTTAACTCAATGCGTACATTCTTAATTTGCCCACCACAATAATAGACAATATGTTTGTGTAAAGGCTGTGTTGGCAGCAGGGACCAAATCATAATGTTTCGTAGGTCAGAATCAGTCTCTCAGAGTTTCTAAGTGAACTTAATGTCAAGTTTACAGTCTCCCTTTTCCTAATGTAAGGAGATCCTCTGTTTTCCTCAGTCTTCAAAGTATGGTATTGCATCTGGAATGAAGATACTGCTCAGTACCACAGAGTTTATTCACACAAGGAATCTCTTTGGTGTATTCCTTAACAGTTCATATGACAGATCCTCACACAAATATAAATTCAGGCGTTAACCCCTTTAGGTGCTTTCAGGCTCTTATTTTTCAGGTTTTCTTTGGATAGTTAGTTGGATTCTTTAAAACCTGCAGTTACCTGAACATGTAATTTTTGTTGTTGTTGTTATTGTGAACCTGCAGGCATATGTTGAAACCTTAGAGGTAAGAGTAAAAGAACATGAGGATTACAACAGTGATTTGCAAGAAGGAGAGAAATGGTTACTACAGATGTCCAGCAGGCTGGTCAGCCCCGACCTTGTGGAGAGTAATAATCTCGAAATGATCACTCAGCAATTAGCTAACCACAAGGTGGGTTTGCCATTGGGTAAATGTCCTTTGTCTGGTAAAATAGAATTTTTCTTCTTTGCTGCTCTGTCTTTACTCCAGAGCTCTACTTGTCTCTACTTCACCTGCTTTATTCCTCTTACTGCTGACTATGTAGATAAGTGTCAGTGTCATTAATGCAGGTAACAAATCTACGTCGCTGTTAGCACTTTTTATTGATTGAGACTGCATATGCACAAGAGCTTTGTTGTACAGTAGGTTGATTCCTGTGTCAGATTTTTTCTGAGATATCTCAGGCAATAGACCACAAAAAGCCAATAAAGCTCTTTTTATCAAGATTCCAAGGACAAATGTTGAAATTATTTAACTCCTTGTGACTAGTGTGTTACTCTTTTTGTAACTTCCTTAGATAAAAGTCTGGCTTCATTGCAATCAATGGAAAGAACTGTCCACATTGGAAGAGCTGATGGAGTAAGATATGCTTCAGCATAGGATTTAGTCCTCCTTAGTAGATACCAGAGAAGTTGGCAGAGCCCTGTGCAGCATGCCATAAAGATTTTATTTGATTTACACATTATAAGACTGCTACTGATTTTTCTGTGGGTTATCTCTGTACAGACTTTGACAATGATTTTACAGTGATTATACACTCCAGCAGATACGATACATTGTGTAAAAGCTTTTTTCAAATCTGAAGACAAAGGGTATTTAAGGGGGAATAAACAAACAAAAAGCTTTGTTTGCAGAATATGTTTTAAGCTTAAAATATTTCTTCAAAATTGTTTTATCTATTTCTTAGGCTATCATGGAAGAAATAGCAGGATTTGAAGATCGTTTGAACAACCTTAAGAGTAAAGGTGATTATTTGATCGATCAATGCACAGAACATCTTCAAGCAAAATTTAAGCAAAACATACAAAGCCATCTTCAGGGGACAAGGGACAGCTACTCTGCCATATGTAGCACAGCCCAAAGAGTAAGTCTTGTTTCAAAAATGCTTTTATGCCATTTAAGTATAACGTGCATTGTAATTTCTCTAGGTAGTTATTTCTTTAAATGATGTAAACCTTATTTTACTATCTCCATTTAAATTGAACATACAAGTTATTCATGTACCACTACATTACTGTTCTCTTGTTGAATTCCATGTGATTCAAATGTTGCTCTGCAGCCAGCAAAACTAGCCACCTGTCAGTTCATCTCTCCACACCCTCCCTACCATAACATTACCCTAGCTTCTGAGCAGTCACCTTAAAGAAATTAGCTAGTTCAAAAACTAGAGAGCAAATTGCACTCTTACTTTCAGTAGTTTGTATACATATGTAACATGTCTTAATAATGTGCTAAGAAATACTGTCTCTCTTAGTAAAACCAGAATATACAGTTAAGAAGGGCTAGCTGGGTCATTCTGCTAATCCAATTAGGAGATTAAGCCAGCATAGTTTATAAAAACCAAAATAAACAACCTAACAAACAAACAAACCAAATCAAAACAACCCAAATCAAAATTCTTAAAGATAGACTTCATAGTCATTAAGATTTGTAGAGGTACATAAAAACTCAGATCAATTGAAAAATATTGAAAAAGAATAAAGAAGTAAGAGAAAATGCTCTTCATTTGCATCTTTATTTTATATTTCCAGAAGCCATGCCTTAGATATTGTCCATCTTCTTCACAAACTGGCAAGATACAGTGAGAGCCTGAGAAGCTTTCATCTCTTGGTACTTCTATGTGAAAGGGCTAAAATAACCACAGTCTTAATAATTCTGTTTTACCTGCAGTTTTCAAGGTGGGACAAGAAAGACAATAGTGATGTTTGAAAATGTGATGACCTTACAAAATGTTTCTCTTAGGTCTACCAGAGTTTGGAACATGAACTTCAGAAGCATGTTAATCATCAGGATACTCTACAACAGTGCCAGACCTGGCTGTCTACAGTGCAGTCAGAGCTAAAGCCAACTACCTGGCCACCTTTCAGTCTGGCAGATGCAGTTAAACAGGTAAAAATTTTGCCCTTGAAAATGCTCAGTTATCCTTAATAAATTGAATTCGGGTAACAAATTTATATTAATGGGAAATAGTTACAGTCTCGGACTCTCTCAGGGAGCTGCACAGCCTCACTGTTTATTCTCAGCCCAAAAGGAAAACCTTGAAGTGAAAAATAACCACAGGTGAAAGATCACACAGGGCATTTGCTAGCCCTGTCTAGTCATCAGAAATATTTTACCTGAAAAATAGTTGGCTAATTAGATAAACCTGCTCAGATATTCAACAGGTATGTTTAGCAAAGCAGTTGTTACTTCCTTCTTGTCCAGTTGCTTAGCTGTTCCCAAAATAGACCTTGCTTCAAAGTACTATGGACACATCTTAAATTAAAACAATCAAAACAATTTTTCAGCCTTAAGAACATATTACTGACTCCAGCCCACATTGGCCATTAAGAATGATTTCTTTGTTTCTTGATTATTTTTAGTAACTTTATGTATTTTACATTTAATTTGTACCTTGTTTTCAAAGTAACCTGGTATGGTATTAAAAATACTGTAGTTCAGGGCTGTTTCATTCACCACGTGGCTTAAAAGAGACCTTGAAATACTACAGCTGGCAGCTCCACAAGGGCAGGAGAAGCAGAGGGTGACAGTGGAGTCAGGAGGGCAGTGCTTTCCTGGTGATATGCAGACCTGCAGCATACATATGAGGACAGCAGAGTCCTTCTGATGTCAACAACCAACTGATGATGAACAGTCAAGTCTGTAGGCAAGTGACCAGTCACAGGCAGAGACAGGAGGTCAGGGAAGCAAGGCAAGACCAGGAGGATCAGTGAGGCACAGATGGACTTATACTGTAGATCAGGTGAGGTCCGTAGGTGAATGAGGACCTGAGTTTACGTGTAGCTCTCAAGAAAGGGGGAAGGCTTCTGATCACTTTTCCATTAGCCAGGTCCTAGATGGGCCAAGTCAGGGCTTTCCATTAGTAGAACTAGCAGAACCCCAAGGAGAGGGGGATAGAGGTTATAGAGTCCTTTGGGTGCACTGAGACCCCTGACAATCCCTGAGGATTAAGGACCTGTTCCAGTCATTAACTGTTCTCAGTGTGAAAAATAATATCCCTCATATCTAGGAAGAATTTCCTAGTTGCAACTTGTAATTTTCCTTCTAGTCCTTTTTCTGCTCACCTCTGCAAAGAGTTTGGGTCTGCCTTCTCCTCAGTACTGCCCCCATCAGAACCCTACCATTTTAACTAATAGCAGA
Source organism: Phaethornis superciliosus (assembly GCA_023637945.1). NCBI lineage: Eukaryota > Metazoa > Chordata > Aves > Apodiformes > Trochilidae > Phaethornis > Phaethornis superciliosus. The sequence continues at coordinate 51,335,323 of JAJQWJ010000003.1, read as the reverse complement.
CCAAAATTAGCCTCTCTTCTTTAGGCTGTACAAACCTAGTTCCTGCCCAAATGACACAGACTGCAGCCCCGTTTCCTCCCAGCCTTTCACTAGATTTGCAACAGTATGTCCATATCTCTTCTATGGAGGAAGAGGGAAGCTGATCAAAATCTACTAGGAACAGTCTGCAAGTGGAAGAACAGGAGAATAATCACTTCCCAGAGTTTGCTCTCTGCAGTGTTGCTAATACAGTAATCCAGGGTTATCACAAAGGCACACTGCTGTTGTTAACCTGTTTGCCCACAAGAGCCCATCACTGACCCTCTGCATTAAGTGGTCACTCACCCCTCCTTCCTGGGACTGAGAGGTGTATTATTCTTGCCAACACTACTATCAACATTTTCTTTTGTGATGAGCAAATTCCTCACAGGTAAAGGTGAGCTCCTATCGGCAATGTCAATAGCAAGAACCCTCATCAGCATCATTTTGCCTGATCTTGGGAATTGTAGATACTGGGAGGGTTTCAGAAGGTGCAGGAAAGTGTGTTGTGCCACTGGTCTGTATTCCTCAGGATCTGTGAGACACTGATGAATTTTATAGGTATGGGCATCATGACGCTTTAATAATTGGCTATAGTCCCATTTCCCTTTCACCTTGGGAAAGTGAATCCTCTTGTTGAAACTGTATCTATCTAACTCTTTATTTATAAACAGGCAAGCAAGGTAATGCATGTTACTAAGAGCTTTGATAAATGGTTGATAACCAGAATTACTTTTTTCTATAATTATGATAGAGCAGCCTTACCTAATAAAATAGTAAATGTCTACATTTCATCTTTTGGAAATAATAAGTGAAAGTAAAAATACTGAAATGCATGCTTGTAATAAAATATAATTTCCAAAGTCTCAGAGTTTATTTGAGGATTGTATTCCCACAGGTGAAACATTTCCGGGCTCTGCAGGAGCAGGCGAATACATACTTGGATCTTTTGTGTTCCATGTGTGATCTGTCAGATGCCACAGTGAAGAGTACAGCAACAGATATTCAACAAATAAAACAAACGGTACAAGATAACTACAACAACCTGCTTTTAATCCTATTTAGAGCTTTAACTCCCTTTATCTGTCTTCTTGTAAAAAGGTCATATTGGGTAATGGTTTAAAGAAATGTCTTTCTACTTTCATCTTAAGTATTTCTTTTAGAAATCTTTTAGAAAATAGTTTTCTCTTTCTGTTGTTTTGTTTCTGTTTTATAACATTAAATCCACGTGCTTCTATACTGGTAGTGATGCAAAGACACACGACAAAGGTTTCTAAAGTACTTAGGCAATGTTACAAGATGTTTGCCTAAAGCCACACAAATATCACTTTATGGAAGAAAACCTATTCCAAATTACTTTTTTCCATAAAGCACATTTTGATCTATTTTCTGTATATTTTGTTAAAGCTTGGAGATATTTAACTTTTGTTATTTATTCAACAGTAGAGTAGTGTTCTTATTAGCATATACTAAAATATTGTTATCATCATAAAAATATAATGGTTCAATTCATAAATCAGAATGCATTTATTTTCAGCATATGAATTTATCGATGTCTACCTCAAGTCTTAAAATATCTTAACGCTTGGTTTTAGAATAAAATTATAAACATAAGAATTTTTAGAAAAGAAACATTATGAGCTATTATGAACTATTTGTGGTGAACACAAAATTTTAGTTTCACTTATAAGCACAATGGAAATTTTAGAATTACTTCTACTAAGAGTAAAAATCTAATATATACAGCAACAGTATTCCTTACCAGAGAAGCAAATTGCACAAATCCAAGTAATCCCTAAAAAATGGCAGTCCAAATACTGAATTGCTAATTAGTATCCCAAACATCAGAATAAAGATTTAGATATAAAGCAGGGAAAAATTTTTAAGAGATCACAGACAGTATGTACAGTGCTGAGATAAATTAAGCTGGTTGAGTGTCTAAACCTTAAAGGCACCCTACTAGTGGATTTGGAGCCAAAGACGCTGCGTGACAATCGCTCTAATGTGATTGATGTGCTCAGATCTGGTAAGCATTCTTCTTATTGGCTTTTTACAAAAGGCAAATATGCAGAATAACTGTCATAATTAAATGGAAGTGGTTAGTTTAAACTTTTATTTGGTCATTTTGAAGGTACGTAGGGCACAGTCCAGCAGTATTCTTGGCATGCAATAGATTAAATCAAACCGTTAATTTAAGCTTTAATAAAGGACTGAGAAGACTTTGAAACGCAGACATTCATTCTCCCAACGCATAATTTCTTCCCAAGGGTTAAAGATAATTTTTCTTTTTTTCCACAGCTTTCCTTTGATAGGTCTGATTTTTATGACTTCTGAAGGCTAAGACTCTTTTTGTAGATAATATTAGCCCCTCTGTAACCTAGTGCAGAAATTTGCTTGTAGTACATTATTGCACTCAGAGGAAGAATGGTATTCATCCTCCATTCTCCAAAAATAGCAGCATTAAAGCATTCCTACTCTTTTTCATTTCTTCTAGATTGAGCAACAGATAATGCAGTCACAGTATTTAGCTCAAGGTTGGGAAGAGATCAAACAAATGAAGGCTGAGCTCTGGATATATTTCCAGGATGCAGATCAACAGCTACAGAATTTAAAAAGGAGACGGGCAGAGTTGGAGCTAAACATTGCCCAGAATATGGTACTCCAGGTTAAGGTAAGGAGACTTTACATTAAGAACAGAAGGTAAAGAAGTACTTAATCCTGTGTCTATTCTCATTTTCATTCATGCATTCATGCCATGTGCATGCATTGCATAGAATTGCTAGAATGTTCTAAGTATGAGAAAAGACAAAGGAAAGAGGTTTTTCTTATTGATGGTACAGAGTGACACAGAAAGCAAAGCACTGTACCTTAACGTTTTCTGTTGGGTTTTTGTTGTTTTTGTTTACCAGTAGATAATTTTTAGCCTACTGTTCTGCTTTGCTCTTGCGTTTAATAGGCTAGTTACACATCACGATGGACCCAAAGTTAAGAACTGCAATGTATGCTTTCTAAGTTCTTTGACTCCAATACTTCTAAGTTATTGAGATCCATTTCAAAATTAGTCAGAGAAACTACTCAGTGTTGTTGGACTTTGAAAACGTCTTGAGAAGAGGTTAGATAGAAACCAGATTGGGTTTACCTGAAATAGTGTGGTAAATGCTTTCAGATCTTCACTTACTCTTATTCATTTACAGAGGAAAAAACTTTCATGGCCATTGTGCACACATCACAGACATTAGTGTAACAAGAAGAAACAGGAAAACAGGTTATAACAGGTGATAAATGAAAAAATGCTTGTTTTTTTCAGTTTTGGTCTAGACTTTTCTTGTAGTCTTTTTTTTTTTTTCTGACATGCTAGGAGTTAGGTGAAAAGCACACAGCACTTCCTTTCCATGTCTGCTCTACAGAAATGTTTCAACAAAGTCAAAGTCCTTGAAGACAGTTCAGCATACTGGAAGGTGTTGCACTAGCCATCATTACAGTCCAGGAAGAACCAGGAGCATGTATTTCTTCACTATTTCAGTCAGGAACTTTGGATTATTATGAAAGGCAGGCACCTGATGTATTGTCAGATGTGGCAAATTTGTGTTTTTATCTTGTCCTGGGAATTGATGATGCTCAGTTCTATTTGAAGCAGTCACAAAGAGAAATGAGGATAGTACCATCTTCTCTAGAACCCCTACCAGTCCTTAGTGAAAATGTATAATCCTAGCAAAGTGCTGAACTAAACATTTGTTTAGTTACAGTTATTGGAATTAAAAGCTGGGAAAATACTATGTTTACCCTACACAAAGTGTAAGTGCTAAAAAATATTTGGTTAGTTTTCGTTGTCAGTACATTATATATTCTTTTTTTGAGTTCTGTGACTTAGTATTTGGTAAGAAATGCGTATAGATGAACCTCTTTTTTTGCTGGAATTTATTAAACCAAATAGCAATCATAGCTAGATAATAATTCTTTCCTCAGTAATGACAGCAATAATGGTCATTATTATAGAGGTAGGAACAAAACAAAGTATGGATGTGGGGGCTCACTGACTCATGGACTGTGATTCCTATTTTTAGTCTGTAATGGAAAAGGAAAAAAATGAGTTAGTAACAGTACTGATGAAATGGTTTCTTATGATACCCAGTGGGAGTTGTGCTAGTCCAGAAGCCTGTGCAACAAGGTATGACTTGATGATGATTTCTGTTTATCTCTGGCACTTGGAAACTGCTCTGGTTTTCTTTCATGCCTATAAGCAACTTGACGTCCCCTGAGAAGATGAGGGAAAAGGTTAGAGGAGGAAGGAAGGCACTTTTTCCAATTTACATCTCTACAGGATTTCCCTGGACAGATAATGAGTCCTTTCCTTATTTACGTCAGCTTTTATTTAAACTCCATCTTAGAATTTTGACTAGGTGTCACCATATTGGTTTTGATTTGTTTCTTTTCTAGGAATTCAATCAGAAGTTGCAGTCTAAGCAGTCAGCTCTTAGCTCTGTGACTGAGAAGATGAACAAACTAACCCAAGGACAGGAATCACCTGAACACAAGGAAACAGGAGAGCTGAGCAACCAGTGGCTGGACCTCTGTCTTCAGGCACACAGTTTGCTCGTACAGAGGGAAGAGGATCTGCAGAGGACAAGAGATTATCATGATCGTATGAATGTAGTTGAAGGTTTTTTGGAAAAACTCACTAAAGAGTGGGACAACCTGGCTAGGTAAAAAACTTAGTAGCACTCACAAAGCTGACTTAGTGCATATAAGCATGAAGAAGTTCACAGAGTGTCTCTAAGTTGGATCCACTAAAAATCCCTTTTCCCATGCTTAATTGAAAACAGGCCTCCCTAATTAATTATAGGACATTTACTTGTACTGAAATAAAGAAGAGTTTGAGAAGCCAGATCATCAGTGTTTGTCTTTAAGGCAAGTACTGATTGATCAGGGTATAGCATTTTCTGATATTTCAAACATTTTGTCTATTTTATTTGAACTCTTCATTTGGTTTACAGTGTTTCATGTGCTTTTTTTACATTGTAATACTGTGTGTTATATATTAGGCTGTTACATTAGCATTTTGTTGCCTCTGCTAAATGATTGTAGTTGCTTCGTACAGTGTAAACACACCAGCTGTGTGTAATATTGTGAGTCTATTACTGCTGCTATCACTATCATGGCACAAGATTTACGTCAACTTCAGTGCTTGTTCATATGTGCAGAATAACTCGAATATTCTGTAGTATTCATGTTAATTGGTATGGTCATCCTGACCAAACTGCAGGTGAAAATGAGAGCAGCAAAAAACTTTTAATATCAAAGACTGGTATGTTTAAAAGAATCTAAAAATTGTAAGACTTTATACCATATTGATTTCAGTACATAGTAGATTGATAATTCATCATGACCTCTTTTAAAAGTCTGTCCTGGAATAGGTTCTAATAATTAATTTCCATCCTGTCCACTCTGACAACAGATCTGATGCTGAAAGTACAAACGTGCACCTTGAAGCTTTGCAAAAATTAGCACTGGCACTACAGGAAAGGAGATTTGCTCTGGAAGATTTGAAAGATCAGAAACAGAAGATGACAGAACATCTGAATCTTGATGACAAAGAATTAGTAAAGGAGCAGTTTGGTCATTTTGAGCAACGCTGGACTCAACTGGAGGATCTGGTCAAAAGGAAAATTCAGGTTTCTATTTCAACCTTAGAAGAGCTCAATTTGGTACATTCCAAATTTCAGGAGCTAATGGAATGGGCAGAAGAGCAGCAACCTAGTGTATCAGAGGCTCTTAAAGAGAGTCCTCCTCCAGATTTGGCTCAGTGTCTTCTCATGGATCATCTTAACATTTGCAGTGAGCTTGAAGCCAAACAGCTTGTTCTGAAGATGCTTGTGAAGGATGCTGACAGAGTGATGACCAACCTAGGGCTTAATGAAAGGCAAGATCTGCAGAAAGCACTTTCTGATGCACAGCACCATATAAATTGTCTTAGTGATCTTGTAGGCCAAAGAAGAAAGCACCTGAATAAAGCACTGTCTGAAAAGACTCAGTTTCTAATGGCAGTCTTTCAGGCTACAAACCAAATTCACCAGCATGAGAAGAAGGTGACATTTCCAGAACACATTTGTCTGTTGCCAGAAGATGTGAATAAACAGATCAGGACTTGCAAGAATGCCCAGGCTAACCTGAAGGCCTTTCAAAATGAAGTCACAGGGTTGTGGGCTCAAGGAAGGGATTTAATGAAAGAAGCAACAGAACAAGAAAAGAGTGAAGTGTTAGGTAAACTTCAAGAACTACAGAATTCCTATGATACTGTTTTACAAAAGTGTAACCAGAGATTGTTAGAACTGGAGAAAAATATAGTTTCTAGGAAATATTTCAAAGAAGACTTGGATAAAGCTTGCCACTGGCTGAAACAAGCTGATATTGTCACATTCCCAGAAGTCAATGTCATGAATAGTAACTCCGAACTGTACACTCAGTTGTCAAAATATCAACAGATTCTTGAGCAATCCCCAGAATATGAAAATCTGTTACTTTCACTGCAAAGAGATGGCCAAGAAATCCTACCATCACTTAATGAAGTGGATCATTCTTATCTGGATGAAAAACTTAATGTTCTCCCTCAGCAATTCAATACTGTCACTTCTCTGGCAAAAGAAAAATTATATAAGGTTCAGGAAGCAATTTATGCCAGAAAAGAGTATGTCTCTTTGATTGAGTTGACAACTAAAGCTCTGACAGAACTGGAAGACCAGTTTATTAACATGGACAAAGCTCCAGCTGCTGTTTTAGCCAAAGAGGCTGTGTCACTCCAGCAGGCCTACAGAGATCTCTTAGGTGAAGTGGTGAGCCTTGGTGCAGCAGTGGATGAACTAAACCAGAAGAAGGAAGCCTTTCGGAGCACTGGCCAGCCATGGCAACCAGACGAGATGTTAAAACTTGTGACACTGTATCACAAGTTGAAGAGGCAAATAGAACAGAAAATCAACATGTTGGAAGACACAATAGAAGCATGTCAGGAGCATGAGAAAATGTGTATGCAGTTTGAGGCACAACTAGAGGCAGTGAAGAAGGACCAGATGAAAGTAAATGAAGAAACGCTCCCAATAGAAGAGAAGTTAAAAATATACCATTCTCTGGTGGGCAGCTTGCAAGAGTCAGGGAGTCTTCTGAAGCAAATAACTGAACATCTAGAAGCCCTTTCTCCTCAGCTGGACTCATCTGCATATGAGAGAGCTAATGGCCAAGTGCAGTCTTGGCAAGAGAAACTTAAGTCTTTGCATGCTGCCATTGGTGACACTGTGATGGAGTGTGAGAACAGACTTGTGCAAAGCATAGACTTCCAGACAGAAATCTGCCGCTCACTTGACTGGTTGAGATGGGTGAAATCAGAACTTAATGGAACAGTAAGTTTGGACCTCAAACTGCAAAGCATCCAAGAAGAAATCCGAAAGGTTCAGATACATCAGGAAGAAGTGCAGTCAAGCCTGAGAATAATGAATGCACTGAGCAATAAAGAGAAGGAGAAATATATGAAAGCAAAGGAGCTGATACCTTCTGACCTGGAAAACACTCTTGCTGAGCTGACTGAATTAGATGGTGAAGTTCAAGAATCAATACACATGAGACAGGTTAGTGCACCCTCAGTTTTATTAGTTTCTCACTCACAAAGGTGAAAAATATGGCTCTCTGACTTGGTGTTTGTAAACGTGAAAAGAATGATTTTAAGAATACTGCTGTTTGCTTTTTTTAAATGGCTTAAGTTGTGGCCTGTTGCCATAGATGATGTGGGGAAAGGTGGAAAGGGAGAAAAGTCTTCCTTTACTATGCATTTATTCCTGCATGCAGTCTCTTCAGTGAGGGGGGAAAAGAAAGCAAGAATGGGAAAAGTCTAGACTCTCAGCAGAGGATTTTTGTTGCTGCTGTGAATTTAATGACCCTCCATAAAATTTTCCTTTATATTTCAGGCTACTTTGAATAAATTATATAGCCTCTGCCAAAGATACTACCAAGTGATGCAGATAGCAAATGACTGGCTTGAAGATGCTCAGGAGTTTCTACATCTAGCAAGAAATGGTCTTGATGTTGAGAACTCTGAGGAAAACCTAAGGAGCCACATTGAATTTTTCAGCACAGAAAGTCAGTTCAGTAACCATTTGAAGGAGTTACAGGGCCTTGTGTCTGAGATAGAGCCCTTTACCCACGCCACAGCAAGAGAGCAGCTGATGCAGAATATAGCTATGTTGGAGGAAAAGGCCAGTGGGACAAAGAAAGAAGCCAAAACCCAGCAAGAGCAGTTGCAAAGGTATATTCTGTTGTTTGTTTTTTTTTGTTTCACTTTAAGATCACCTCGCTGGCAATGAAAGAAAGAGATAGTAAAATTAATTGGAGTTCTGTAAAACGTTTGTGTTACTGATGGGAGAAGTGGATACTGAGATTCAGAGTTCTTGGATTTTATTTCATCCTCTGCCAGTGACACATATGTGTCATCCTGAGGAAACTATGATAAAATTAGATGAAGTTTGGAACACCAAGAAGAAAAGTGGGGAATAACTGGCCCTTATTTCATCTGGTGCAAGACCTATACAGAAACAATTCAAATGGAAGCATTTTGAACTTAAATGAAAATACCTTTTTTGTTATCATAACTGTATAAATTATTATTCCTTAGTGTTCTGGATTCCAAAGGTTTGGATGGGTTTAAAACACAACCTAGACAATGGTTTGCATTTTGAAGTCAAGGAGGAAGCATCAGTTGAGGGCTATTTACTGCCAAGATGTCAGGCACAGCTGAAAATCAGGATCATGTGTGCTCTTTCCCAATAATCTTTCATTTTATTGGAAAATCATGTGTAACAGAAAAATTAAGCAGTTACATTGAAAGCTAGATGCCATAATCATTATTTTCATGTTTTTTCATATCACAGTAAATTACTCTTTCTTGAACTGTATTTTTAAGGTGCACTTCTGAGTGGCAGGCTTATCAGACAGCAAGACAGAAGGTTATTGAAGTGATGAATGAGGCTGAAAAAAAATTATCTAACTTCTCAGTAGCTAAAGCTGCTTCTTCTCATGAAGCAGAGGAGAAATTGCTGACACATAAGGTAAGGTACTGGTATTTTAGGAAATTCTTTTCCTTCAGTGAAAATAAATGTTATATAGATCCCTGACAGTGGCAACTTGAGTTTGAGTTTTTAGACCTTTTCCTGAAGTGCTTAACTGTGTCATAGCACACCAAGAGGTGTTTTGTGTTGTGCAGAACACACGTTATTTGTGGGCTGACTGGGACATATATTTTTAATTGCTTTTCAACTTAATGTCTGTCTGTGTGCTCATGACTGTAGAGAGCTGGAAGGACCCAGATGGCTTATAAAAGCCCTGGGTCCATAAGTCCCAAAACTATGTACCCTACAAAAAACTGGGATCAATAGAAATGTCTGTCTATTTTGGATCATGTGATATAGTTTTACTGGGGCAGGAAGATAGGGGGTTTAATAATAACTTTTGTCTAAAAGAAAGAAAAGTTACTTTAAAAAAATACTTTCCCCTCTAGTATTTATGGTACTAATGAGTTGCATTAATAGAGGCAGTTAGTGAAAAGTGAGACATCCTGCTTTGTTCCCAGATGTGTCTCTGTGAAGGCAGGAATCTCCCCAGGAGTAATGTAACATGTGACAGCGTCATAAAAATACAGAGATACCTTTTGACATCTAAGATAACATTAGGGTTAAGCATCACAAATGCATATTTAAATACCTTAATTCATAGAAACAAAAATGGTTTGACTTGGAAGGGACCTTAAATCATCCAGTTCCAAGCCCTCTGCTATGGGCAGTGACTTCTCCCACTAGATCAGGTTGCTCCATCCAGGTCCCATCTGACCTGGCCTTTAACACCTCCAGACAGCAGGCAACCACAGCTTCCCTGGGCAACCTGTATCTTTGCACCCTCATAGTAAAAATATATATTTTAAATATCCAATCTAAATCTACCCTTTTGCAGCTTAAGACCCAAGTACACACCCTTGTAAGAAGTCCCTCTTCAGCTTCCCTGTAGGCTCCCTTCAGGTACTGGAAGGTTGCTGTAAGGTCTCCCTGGAGCTTTCTCTTCTACAGACTGAACAGCCCCAACTCTCTTAGCCTGTCTTCATAGCCAAGGTGCTTCAGCCCTCTGATGATCTTTATGGATTCACTCTAACATCTCCATGTTCTTCTTGTGTTAGGGGCTCCAGAACTGGACACAAGTGGGATATTACGAGAGCAAAATAGAAGGGGAGAATCATCCCCCTTGACCTGCTGGCTAGAAGGGACCTGAATGTACATTTCACTGAATCACAGAATGTTAGAGACTGGAAGGGACTTCTGTAGATTATCTAGTCCAACCCCCCTGCCAGAGCAGGTTCACCTAGAGTAGGTTGCACAGGATAGCATCCAGAGTAAATGGATAGAATAACCTCTCTTAGGTCAGATTAACTTTATCTATTATATTTTATGTGAAAAATAGAGAGCTAATGACCTCACTCAACACAGAGTGCCTCCTCTTTGTCTATAGAGGATGAAGGTAGCTCATCTGACTGCAAGCGTGTTGAATAGTTAAGAGTTGTGTTGTAAAAGAGGAAAGCTGTGTTTATTTTTGCTTTTTCAGACTCTTGTGTCTGTAGTGAATTCTTTCCATGAGAAGATCACAGCCCTAGAAGAAAAGGCTTCACAGCTGGAAAAAATTAGCAATGATGCCAGTAAGGCAACTATAAGTAGATCCATGACAACAGTTTGGCAGCGCTGGACACGTCTTCGGAATGTAGCCCAAGAGCAAGAGAAAATTTTGGAAGATGCAGTGCAGGAATGGAAGGGGTTTAATGATAAGGTAATATCTAGTCTTGATAAATCCTCTTCTGTTAACTGTACATAGGTTTTCATTAGGTTTTCATCCATTATACTGCCTTATTTATCACACTATGGTAGAGAAAACTGGTATCTGTGATAACAGTGATTTTTCTCAAGTCACACTAAAAAAAAAGCAGCTATGAAAGACAAAGGTTTAGAACGACTGCCTCCAAGTCTTACACTATTCTTCTAGTTGCATACATGTATAGTAAGTAAAGAGTTGTCTTGGTTTCTGGTTGTTCTTCAGAATCTTCTCTTCATTTCCCTTCTCCAGATGATCTATTCCAGACTGATAAATGCTTTTTTTTCTCTTTTTTTTCTTTCCTGAAGGGTATGAAGTTTCTTTTTCTAAATTTATGAAGTGATATTATTGCCTGTCACTGCTCACAGATCATGTGTCTCTTTTTTTTCTTTATATCCTGTCATTGTCCATTATTTTATGCTCACAGTGCAGGCTCTCTGAGAACAGGGATAATCTCTCTGTTAAATGTATGACTTGTACTAAATATGGCTCTATCCTGGGGTAGATAGAACTCTAGATTCTATGGTGATAAAGATAATAAATGCTAAAAAAATGGGAGGAGCCATTTATGACTTGACAAGACAGTGCCTTAGCAACAAGAGCACATTAGACCATAGATTTATATCTGTTATAGAGACTGCTGCACAAGCCCTATAACACAACTGTTTTACAGGAACTAAACGTACAGCACAGGGTTTAGCACCTTTGGGTATCACTTGTACTGCTTTATTTTAATTACATTATTGCTGAGATTGCATCTCTTTCCATAGATTCAGAAAGCCACCATAGCAATAGATCAGCTACAAGGTCGCTTACCAGAAAGTTCAGTGGAAAAAGCATCCAAGACAGAGCTACTGGAACTCCTGGATTACCATGGCAGCTTCCTTCTGGAGGTGGAGCACCAGCTGTCATCTTTGGGCCTGCTCAGACAGCATGCTGTCAGCATGCTTCAGGATGTGGAAATGAAGGCTCCATCTCAGGAGGATCTACCAGTCATGCAAGAAATCAAAGCAATGCAAGATCGATGCCACAAGTAAGGCAATATTTTAAATGCCTCATTAGAAAATTGTGCCTTGTGATTCATTAATAAGAGTTCACATATCATTTTTGTTGTAATTAGAAATTGCAGTGCTTAAAATAAGTATTAGTTTTTGTATCTAAATCATCAGTTTAATTTTACATTATCTTCAATTCATTCTCAAATACAGTTTTACCATTTTTATTTATTTCCATCAGCATGAGTATGGATTTTTATTATATGTGCTTTTTGCCTTGTATAGTAATATTAAGGTATCTAAGGGCTGTATAAACTACAGGAAAGTAATAAATCATTTTAAACCCTTCCTTTGCATCTCACTGTTAACAGTGGCCTTTAAATCTTTTTGTATCCTAAGTTTAGATTAGTTTATCACTTTGTTTCACCTACTGGAAGCACTTACGTAACAAAAGTAGGTATTCTATGAAATTTAATATGAACTAAAGATCATATGCAAACAAAAAAAATCTTAAAATTTCACCCTGTGGTTATGTGAATGTTTATCTAAATCTAAAATATTTCAGTCATGTATAAGACAGGAACGTTTATGGCTAAGTGTCAGGGCTCATAACCACCTCATACGTGCACTAAAGTGCCATTATCTGGATCTCCTCGGTGTGAAAATGGAGATAGAAAAGGAAAAACCTGTGAACCCTGCACCTAGCCTGTGCAGAGTTTATTATGGGCATGCATAAATGGTTACAGTAGAATAGCAGTTCTTGTAGAAAATGTGTAGATACTAATAATTTTTAATTCCAATTTTCCCTTAGATGTGGTTTCTAAGAAGCAGGGTCTGTGATGGTGTCATGCTCATGTTAAAAAAGGAATGGTTTGACTATTATGCAAATTGAATACAGGAATATCAAAGTAAAATCCATGTTACATGCATAAGAGCTACAAGCAGTCCTGTACATCTTTCACAGAACTGAGATTTTATCACAGAGATTTTATTTTCTATAGGAGATCCAAGTTCTTGAGGAAAATGCAGAAACTATCTTAGTGGAAGTGTGGAGATAGGTCCTTGGGTCAAAAATGGTGTTCAACTGTTAGATCGTGGCCTTATACTAGGTATCCTGCCAATGCAAATCTCATCAATATGGGTGGACTTTATCTCATATTATTTTAGGTTATAGATATCCACACCTGAACTGGTTATTTCTCACTCTAATTAGTGGAGAGAAACAAACAGGTCTAGGATGCATTTTTCCTGTCTTGCTTTAGAAGTTTCTTTTAGAATGATGATGAGAGAGCTAGGGAATGACATTTTTCAAGGAGGGCATGTAGTGATAGGATAAGGGGTAACAGTTTTAAGATGGAAGAGGGTAGGTTTAGATTAGATAGAAGGAAGAAACTTTGTACAATGAGGGTGGTGAGAACCTGGCCCAGGTTGCCCAGGGAAGTTGTGGCTGCCCCCTCCCTGGAAGTGTTCAAGGCCAGGTTGGATGGGGCCTTGAGCAACCTGGTCTGGTGGGAGGGGTCCCTGCCCATGCAGGGGGGGCTGGAACTGGATGATCTTTAAGATCCCTTCCAACCCAAACCACTCTGTGGTTCTATGAATCAGCCTAAATCATGTCCTAGAATTTCCTGCTTCCTCCACTGACAGTAAGGACAGTCTGTGGTGAAGAGCTCAGATGTACGTGTCCGTATGGTAAACATGTGCACTAATTCAGAACAGTTGTGTGTTTGATGTCAAAATACAAAAAAATGGTAATTAAAATGTGTACTGAACAATGTGTGCTGCTTAAGTAGTCCCTTGCAGCACCGACCCACTTTTTAGTATACTGGATGTGTCATTATGTTTGTTATGTTTGTTAAGCCATTATGTTTCCTAATCAATATTTTTTTAACAAAGCAATGTTTTTAGACATTGCTTAATTCTTCATAAATAGTTATTGTCTCTTTGTGTCTGAAGTATGCAACAGAAAGTGAAAAAAGGTGTGAAGATGGTGAAACAGGAGCTGAAGGAACGTGAGGAGGTTGAAGTAGAGATAAATATTGTGAAGTCCTGGATCCAGGAAACAAAAGAATATTTATTAAGCCCTGATGCAGAAGTGGATACTCAACTTCAGGAGTTGCAGGTATATAAAATTTTTGTCAATTTCTAATTTACAATATTTATCTTCATTTTAATCTGCTAGTTAATCAATTTGAAAACACCACAAATTCAAATCAGACTATACTCATCTGTTTTTGAATAAGCCACTGGAAAATTCATAAAGCATGAAGTGCTTGATGGTCTATAATACCTTATTGTAAAAATACTTAAGAAATATTTGAGTATTTGCATGTATGTGTTTTTTCTTTCTAGCATATTGTTTAGTAATATTTCTCCTCTCATCTAAAATATGGGGGAATTATAGAATGTGAATGGACAGAATGTGACATTTGTGTCTCGCCAGTTTGGGACGAGGAGGGAAGCAACAAAATCAACTCATTTCACTGGAGATGCTGAAATCTTGACATTTTCTACATACACGTGGCCACACAATAACAGAGACTTGGACAGATATTCATAAATGAGAATTCAGGAAATTCCAAGATATAATTATTTTCAGTGAGCTAATCAAAAATCTGAAAGAAGTTAGCTGTGTTGGATGTAATGATTGCATTTGCTAAGCTTACCCAGACATGTTTTCCTCCGTGTTCTCAACAATACTGTTTTTCTGTCATTAGTCTCTCCTCAGTGAAGTAACCACCCATCGTCAGGCTGTTGAAAAAATGGCTGAGCAGCAACAGAATAAGTACTTGGGGCTCTACACCATTTTGCCTTCTGAGCTCTCTCTTCATCTAGCAGAGGTTGGGCTGGACCTTGTAACTATTCAAGATCAGGTAAAGCACAGTAGATAGATTCATTACAGATCTTTAGCCCTTCTTTGAACTTTACAATTTAGGGAAGTACAGTATGCAAGTGTGGTCAAACTATGACAACTTAGAGGAATTTTGTTACCTTCTTACATTAAATTAACCTAAGTTATGTGAAAGATACTTTTGTTTTAGGAGGTGAGAATTCTGGTTACTGAATTGAATTCTTATTGTTGGCAGATCGAAACCAAAGAAAGAGAAACTCAGCAGATCAAAACACTGAATCAAGAGTTTGCTCAGAAAATCCAGGGGGTAGCAAATGAACTAAATACCATTCTCTCCAAACTGAAAAAGAAAACAAATGATATAGCACAAGCTAAACATGAACATAAGGTAAGACAAGGCTTCCTTTAAATTTTTTTACACTATAAATTCTTCGGAATTCACTTCATACCAAGGTTGTATTTGTGAAGATTTGCATAAAATGTTTTTAAATTTAGTTCAACAGAAAAATGGACAGAAATAGGGGCTGACTGATGAGATTTTAAAATTATATTCTTTGCAAACTAGCCCATACAGGGACTTGAGTGAGTAACAGAACCTGGAGAAAATCGGTAAAAGTAAAAGCAAGTCAGATGGACAAAGTTGTACCTTTTCTTTTAAATAGTGAGTATGACTCCAGTGTGGAAAACTTGAGGCTCCCAAACTGCTCCTTCTTCCAACTGGTACTGAAAAGTACAGTACAGTACACCTTTACTTGTGATAAATAGAATTTGTATTTATTTAGCCAGTAGTCCACCTGTATTATTTGGTGCAATTGGGTATGTACCACACTCAGAAAAGCTCATCTATACTGAGGTGCAGTGGTCATGTTAGTATGATCATATGAGAGTAGGGGATTTGGGATGGGGAAGAGGGGGACTGATGGTGGGGTGGGTTATTTTTAGTTTGGATTGGTTTTTAAGTAGTAAAAAATAAACTTTACCGGAGTTACTATCTGAAAGTAAGCAAAGCATATCAAATAGGAGAAAATTTGGTATGTTGTTGTGTCAGAAATAACCTTTTTATTTTCATGAGTTGCTCTCAGTATGCTCCAAAGTAGCATTTGCTTTGTAGGAGGTATCACTTAAATATATCCCTTTAAAATTGGTTCCTTGACCCAGTAATTAAGCAGAAAACCAGTGAAATGCACTTTCCCATGTTACATAGAAGAAAACTCTCTCACTGAGGAAACAGACTAGCACAATCAAGACTGCTCCTGTGTCAAGATTAGGCTATGAAAATACAAGTTTCAAATGAAAATGAAAGTTTTTGTAATCCACGGATGAGTAATTATATGTTTCTGAGTTTGTAAGGGCATATTTTAAGACAGCAACAAAGTAAAACCTCTTTCCAATAATTAAAAATCCTTGTCATTGCAATGTGTGCTGACAACTGATTTCAAAAGCAAACACAAAAAAGATGGGCAAGTACAATTAATGTCACTGAAGTGACTCACTGTTTTCCTATGGTAGTGAAAATGGTTATCCATTCCAGCCAGGAAGTCAGAGAAGAAAGAGTAATGGTACATATTTAAAAGATTACTAAACATCCTGCCGTTCTGCATTTCTGCTTAAAAAAGTATTGTTGGTTTTCAGCGAGAATAAAAACGAAACAAACAGTGGAGACTTTGGATAGGGTATAAAAGTTGCAAGTTGGACTAGAAATCATCAACCAGAAAGCCATCACTTCCTGGATCACTGATTTTCTTTTTTTTCTGTCTAGATCCTTGGTGAAGAATTGGACAGCTGCAATATAAAGTTGTTGGAATTAGATGCATCAATCCAGGACTTTGCAGAGCAGAACGTATCACTGGCTAAGCAGCTGGCTAACAGGATAGGGAAACTCACTGCCTTGCACCAGCAGACAATACAGCAGGCTGAGTACAGAGCAGCTAAGCTCAGCCAGGTATGGTATCAAATCCTTCTGCTGTTTCCTTTCAGAAGTCAAAGGAGCACAAAAACTCATTTATTTTCCTGTAGTTATGCAAGAGGAGGCATTCCTCAGCACATCTGCCCGTTATTAGTCAGGGCTTGCATCACAGCTCAAAGGAAGGAACAGAAGGAGGAGGGTGGAATAATGCTGTGATGATGCTTTAACATCCTGTCCCATTAATCATCGTCTGGCTGTTTCCTCCAGTGACCTGAAAAGACTATAGGCCTTCCCACAGAAGCATGCCTGGAAATACTAACTCATTGTACTTTTCAGTTACCTACATTTGTATCATTTAAAGGAAAACATAAATTGGTTTGCTATTGTCGCAATCTATAGAGGGTGAATATAATTTGTAGATTCAATAGAAAACTCTAGATGCAATGGTCGTGATAGTGCACAATGTTTACATAATACTTCAATATTCATAAAGATGGTTCCCCTGAGGTTCAAAGTCCCTGGAATTTTTCTTAAGAATTTTTTTTGATAGTTGGTATTATCCCAAAAAGTTAATCTGAAAGCGAAGAAATGGATTTTCTATGCTTCTGCCATAGAAGCTTCTATATGGCTTCAAAAAGATAACTATTTTGTGATATTCTTTTCAGTGTCCTCTGAAAAACTATTTTTCAGAAGAGATAGAAAATCATTCTTTGTTCAGTCAGTATTAGTACTTGGTGAAGGGATTTAACTATTAGGATATTTTAGTTTAGCACCAAGATATAATAACCTATAGGTAAGGCAAACTACATAAAAATACAGTTCTGTCACCTAGAATTTGATCTATCTTTTATACATGAAAAAATACATGAAAAACAGTGAAATTATTCTGGCTAATTGAGGAGAAAATTTGGACTAAAGAGTACTTTGCTAAATAAAAATTGAATGAATCAGAAAGCAGAGCTTTTGTCCTGTTTTTTGAAATAAGTGCAATGCTTCTCTTTTTGGAAATGGGACAGGCTGAGTAGACAAAGCAGGTTTTAAATAAACATGATTTTGTCAATGACGTAGAAAGAGGAAGAAATAAGAAATGAGATGAGTCTTGTAGAGAGCCACAAACTGAGCAAGGAGGTATTTTGCAACTTATTTGTGAGGTTGAATAAGTGCAGGAAATGTACCATCTAGGTATATATTTGAGCATCAATGTACTCTCCCAGAGTAACCTACATTATTGTAGTGCCTATTTTAACCCCATAAATACAGAAGTAATTAAGTTACAATCAAAACTAAGGGAAAGTTGTTACAAAGTTGCCCAAGTTAAAGAGAGTAAATAAAATGAAAGTAATATTATATGCTCTAAGAATTTTACAAAATTACATCTTAGACTTAAGTGATTTTTTCTTTTATATCCAGGCTGCTTCACACTTAGAAGAATACAACGAGATGTTGGAGTTCATATTGAAATGGATTGAGAAAGCAAATATCTTAGTGCACGGTAGTATAATATGGAATTCTTCCTCTCAGCTTCGTGATCAGTGTAAAGCCTACCAGGTGATTATATTAACTGAGAAATTTAAAGGGCAGTGTACAAAATTATCTTCTGAGTGGTGAAGTTTTATTTCCTATGCTTTTTTGCTTCCTTTCCATGAGAAAAAAATTACCTTAAAATGCTAGGTTTCTTTCACTGTTCCTCCAAGTCCTAAAGATGATTACTTTGTTTTGGGCAGTTGTTTTGAAGACTGAATTTGAGAAATATTGTGAATGAAACTTTGTGATTCAAAGCTCATC
This sequence comes from Phaethornis superciliosus, assembly GCA_023637945.1. Classification (NCBI taxonomy): domain Eukaryota; kingdom Metazoa; phylum Chordata; class Aves; order Apodiformes; family Trochilidae; genus Phaethornis; species Phaethornis superciliosus. The sequence goes on along the minus strand of JAJQWJ010000003.1, from coordinate 51,316,881 downwards.
TCTATGTTCATTCAAGTACATTGACTTCATAGCAGCTTTTAATTGAACTGCATGTCTATATACTGTGATTCTATTAATATTATTCTGAAACTTCAGTTAATGTAAGGCAATATTCAGATTTGGGTTTTGGTTTTGTTTTTTTGGGTTTTTTGTGTGTGTGTTTTTGTTTCCTTGCTTTTTTTTTTTCTTTCTCCTTTATGCTAAATTCACATAACCTTTGTTCTCGTGTTTAACACCAAATGTTTTCAGACTGATACCCAATGGATGAGTTTCTCTCAGTTGCTTCCTAAATATCTCACATCAGTGTTTAGCTGTCCCTATGGCAGTGCAATTTGTTCTTTCTGTGTCTGTAAGTGGAGGATCAGTGGAGCAGTTTGATAAGGTTCAAGCTTGCACAGGGTTACATGATCACATGGAAGAAATGCAAGCATAATAAGATAATCATGTCTCACTAATATAAAATATGTATTCACTTTCGGGCAACTTAGTATGTCATGCTTTCTTATTTGGAATAGGAACCTCAAGGCAACTTTTCTCGAGGTTAGCTGGGAGGTAGCATTTCTGGTTTGGTTTTACTCTGCATTTTCCCTGTTTCAAAAGCCATTGAGGATATAGGTTTAACCAATGCCATCCCACAGAACACTTGGGTAACCATTTTTTTAGGAAGCAATTAGTAGCTACTGCCCTGCTATTAACACTGTACCTAGGCCTCCAGAACAAATCTAATCCCTAGACTGTGTATATTATATTTTTACAGGAAAAGGTATATTGCAAAACAGTAAAATTTATTGTTGATAAGTAAAGCTGCTGAACCTTCACAATTTACTCTATTATTTCACAGTTTCCATAAGTTGAAACACTTCCACATACACTCAGGGCCAATCCTATTGCCTAAGCTTTACTGGAAATTAGTACAACTTAATCATATGCCTACAGATATGTACAAATTGGGGTGTCTGCAGAACAGGAGTATACTTAAAAATGTTTATTCTGAAGCTTATCTCTGACATTCAGTTTGTTCATATCTCCATGTAGAATATGCTGGATGAATCTGGAGAGATTCATGGTGATCTGGAGGCCATGAGTGAGAGGATTGAGTATCTGGCAAGTGTATACTGTACTGAAGGAATGTCACAGCAAGTGTTGGAACTAGGACGGAGGACAGAGGAGTTACAACAAGTAATCAAAATGAGGCTACCAAGTCTCCAGGATGCTGCCAAGGTATACAAAAGCATTTTTTCTAATGCTAGCTGACAGCTAGGATGGTGTGTGCATCGTGTCCCTGGGACTATTAGCAGTGCAGATTACCTGTGATCTATAAATGTGCATGATTGTGTTGTCTAAAGTTAAATGTTTTATGCCATTTGAGATGTTGTCTTTGGGTGCTGTTCCAGGTGGAGATAGTATTCCTTTAGGTCCTGTCATATCTGACCATTCTGGATGGCTGGATTTAGGATCATGGTGTGTCTCAAATAACACTTAGTACCTATGTTTGGATACTTGAAAAGTGTCTATATTAGCACTAAAACTGGGCTATGTCCTCTATTTTGCTCTTAGAAGATAGCTGAAGTCTGCTATCTATTAATTCAGATCAGTATGAGACCAGACCAGGTTTCCATAATGTAAGAACTACCTCTACAAGAGATTGCAATGAAAATTATGAATATGCTTTTTCATGTCCCTGAAATTTTTATACAGCTCTTCCATATGGACTTATTGGAATGGTATAACAGTGTATTTGTAATTGTTCTGCTGTCATCACAGTTGCATGCTACTAAATGGGAAAATAGCTAAAGGCAACTAAGAGAATAAGGCAATTATCATCAATTGTTAGGGTAATCACAGCTAAGGATTACTATGGTTTCTTCTCCCCATTTGACTCTTATTTCACAACATTTACAGGACATAGAAATGCTGCAACTGCAGCAGCCTTTACAGTGTGACAGAGAGAGGTTGTGAAGAAGATTTCTTTCCATTAAAAAAGCACAAATCAGTAAACAAGTTTGAGCTGAAGGCTTATATGGGAGGTTTTTTAATTAATTTTCACAGAACAAAGCAGAGATTTGCATACAAGTAAGCAGAGGAGTGGAACTTACTAGCTTCAGATCTCAGAGAAATATTGGAGCTATTGAATAAATTTTTTAAATAGAAAGGACAGAAGATGGTGATGAATGTGATGTGTGTACAAATTCTTCGAAAAGATACATTCAAAAGTATGATCTATTTGGATAGAATGAGAAGTATCTGTTCTTCACATCTGATGTTAATGGGATGTAAGTAGAGAAGCAGAGGATTGAAACTGCTACAAAAGATAACTTCGTTTATCTATCAGAACTATCAGACTATCAGAAAAAAACCCCAAAACTTTCTACAAAAAGAGAACTGAGAAAGTGGAATATGTAAAGATAAGACAGTTATGTCATGTCTTATTACAGGAAGATGACTAAAGAAGATCTTGAGTTCCTTTCTAGGCCTCAAATTTCATAAAATTAGCTTTATAAAGTACATGCTCTATTTCAGATTGAGGAAGTATGTAATAACTCTGACTTTCAGATTTCTTTTTCTAATCTGTCATATGACTGGTATTTTTATCCAGTATTTTAAGCATTTAAAATTAATTTTTAAGACTATGAATTAGTTTTGGCACTGCATATAAAGAATGCACCTAAAAAACCCAGCCACATATATTTTTCCTTCTCAATCAAATGTGTTGTGTTACAGGACATGAAAAAATTTGAAATTGAGCTGAGAGCCCTGCAGGCTGCTCTGGAACAAGCCCAAGCCACACTGACCTCTCCAGAGCTCGGGCATCTGAGCTTGAAAGAGCAACTTTCTCACAGACAGGTAAAGGTCCAGTAACTCAAAGTTAGCACTTGTGCAGCTTGAGCTTAGAAGAGTAATGAATGTGGGTGAAACTGATAGTGGTGTTTCTTAATAGCATTGTTTTTGCAGACTCTAGCTCCAAATTACTGCCAAGGACATAAGGGATGGCATGGGAAAAATCATTCCCTGAAAGGGAATGGTTGAATTATTGTCCCTTATGAGTCTGTCCTTAGGGTGATGCAGTTCTGAGAACTGTGCACCCAATCCAAGTTTAATCCATATAAGTAATAATAATTCTAAAGCTCCATTTTTATCCAGTGCTTTTCATCAATAGGTTCTTAAAGTACTTCAAAGGGAAGTCTGGATTGATATCTCAATTTTACAGATAGAAATACAATGAGATAATGTCTTGCTACCTCACTCAATAATTAACTGGGAAACTAAGAGAAAATTCACTTTTCCTTAAGACTTTTCTGTTTTTATATGTTTAGTTGAATTGCCTCCATAATATATTGCTGCTTTCTGTATTGCACATGGCCTATTACAGAGATCTGTCAATTTGTTATTTTTTATCTCAGTCTCATGATAAAAAATATAACCCCAGTTATTACTTTTTAAGTTATTTAAGAAATGTTTTTTTCTGAAAGCTAATATACAGATTTAACTGTCCAGACCTGCCAGTGAAAATTAAGTGTTTACAGGTCCAATATTTTAATCCCTTAAAATTGAAATATTCAGGAAAAAGTACAGCTTAAAGGAAAATTTCCAGAGCTTTCCCTTTTGATTAAAATATATAGTCTTTATTCTAGAGATTTGCAACCAAATTGCAGAATGTGGCGTTGATGAGTGTATGTGAAACTTGTCGCCAATGGCAAGAGTAAAGGAATATGGAATTTACACTTGTTTATGCATATTCTTCATCGTGGCTCTACCAGGTCTCACAGTATGACTATTTTGTACAGAAGGGGCTTCAGCCCCTGCCCACCTGTTTCACCAGATCAGAGAGAAAGTCTTGGAGAGTGGCTGGCTGGCATGCGGCCCCGTGGAAATTCTGGGCACCAACTGCAGAATAAAGGTTCCCTCTGTCAGCACCGTGGGGTCTTCCAGAGAAGAGGCCTCAGCAGTGATGTCTGAGGGAACAAGTCATTTAGCAAATCTCTGGTTACCTATTAGCCACCATGTGTCATGAAGGCAGAGGAAGAGCAAACCACAATTCTCTCGTCAGTATGCACATCAGATCCATTTTGTATCTTTCTCATATGGTATAGAAGGGAGGTGACCAGTCCCTTCATCCCTATTTGCCACATAAATTTTCTTGCTGATTTATACCCACTGAACTTTTTATGATGCACTAAGGCCCCTTTCATCAACTTTGCCTTTTGCCTTTTTTGTTTTTATTGCTTTTCTATTTCTTCCTGTGAGCACATTACTCTGCGCAGTGAAGAAAAAAAGAATGCTGATCAAATTTATTCTCCAGTTATTGTACTTAGACCCTTCTCATGCCTATAAACAGGCAGCTAGAATGGACATTGTGAGCAGAATTAACGGGGACTATTAAAAAAGGCTTGCAGTGTATGATTATTCAGAGGAAAATATTTCTGTGTGGCTGTGTTTCTTTCTGTTTGATTGCCTTTTGAATCCTAAGCAACATTTTCAGTCATACTTTGTATTTTCAGAGGAAGCCTGTGAACACAATGGCATTCATTTGCTGGTTTGAAAATGTGCTAATGTGTTTCAGCAGGTAGTTCCACTTGGATTCTAACATTAGAGTATACATACATGACTCCTGTGCTGCTTTGATTTGTGGATTTTCTGAAGGTATTTTTTCAAATAAGTTAACAGAAGTATTTTTGTACTTAAACACATACAAAAAGGTGCTACTATACATTTTAATGAATTATTTTCATTATTGCTATGGGGGCTTTTGATTATATAATTTATTTAACTCATTTCAGAATGAGCCTCTCCAACCAGGGTGCGCCCTGGTTATATTCAACCAAGAATCCAAATAAACAAATTTCTTTGGTTTAGTGCTTGAACTCACCGAGAATGAAATATTCGGGGAGTTCTGCAAGACCGCTTTACTGTGGCACTGACTTTGCTTCCAGCACCTATTGTCTGAAATGGAATCACTGAAGCCAAAGGTTCACACAGTCCAAGTCTGTCAGAGTGCCCTGAGGATTCCTGAAGAGGTGGTCACCGGGCTGCCCATGTGCCACAGTGCCCTGCGGCTCCAGGAGGAGGCCAGCCGCCTGCAGCACACTGCCATTCAGCAGTGCAACATCATGCAGGCAAGTACAGCTTCAGACTCCATCCCAGCCATGCCTCCGAGTGATTTAGGGGGAAAATTGAGAATTTCACATGTCGGTCTGTTCCACTTTTCCGTGCCGTACCGTTAGAAAGCTGCCCACTAAGTTTTAGTCATTCCTGATCCAAATTGTTTTGGGGATTTTAACATTCATGATTTTTTTTTTTGGTCATTCTCACCCCTGCTCTCTTCTTCATCTTGCTATGATTTTTGTTAATGCTGACAGGATTACTTGACAAATAGCTAATTATCAGTTTTATGAATTACATTTTATAATATGTATAATCATTTAATTAAATTAATGTATTATTACAACGTCAACTGCTTATAACAATTGGATAAATATTACTGAGTTGTTAAATAACCTTCTAGGATAAAAATAATTATTTTTTCATCCTTATTTAAAATTTATTTACAATTGCTTTCTGATTTTGGAGTAATTCAGCATTTGTTAAATTCACATTTTCAAATTTTGCTAAGTACATGAAAACTAGGTTTTGACTGATTGCTCAAATTCATATCTAAACATATAAAAGGTATTTCCAATGAAGAAGATAATAGACTTATTTCCTGTGATTTAGTGATAGAAAAATACAGGGACATGAGGTATAACTACAGAGCTTCAAGTTAGATAACATGACTTTTCATCATCATCAAGGTACTTAATGTTGCTTAAGTACAAGGAAGGATACAATTTTTCAGACTGAAAAATTTTAAGAACAGGTTAGAAAAACTAGTCATTAATCTATGGCAGTAAGAACAGATACCACACTGGTTAGTTAATGGTCTGAATCAGTCTTCAAAATCCTCTTCCTGTTGTATTTTCTATTAATTCTATCTTTTTCATATAGTCTTTCCACTTCATAAATGGGGGCTTGGCATGAAAAAGCAGATGAAAATGCTTTTTAGTAAAACTATGAAACTAGCCAATGGTATCTTTTGGTAGTGGGTGTGTTTGCTAGAGATGCTTGTTGGAAGCATCAGTTTTAGCTCCTTATATTGAGTATCTGAAACATAATATTATGTGAACTGTTTTTTTAAAATACTTGAATGAAACCATTTATTTCATTGCAGTTCCCAGTATTTCTGCATAGATTTTTTCCTGACTATATTCCTGCTCTGCTTCTCCAAATGGAAGTTCCAGATACATGTAAATTTGCTCCACTTCAGAAGTGAGATAAGCTGTGCTTGGACTAAGTAAATATTTATTTTCATGTAGATGCTCTTTTTTTTTTGTTTTTCCCTTCTAGGAAGCAGTGGTTCAATATGAACAATATGAGCAAGAAATGAAACATTTACAGCAAATGATCGAGAGTGCTCATCATGAAATCCAAGACAAGCCAATAACAACAAGCAACATTCAAGAACTCCAGGTCCAGATTTCACATCATGAGGTAGGAGAGCCAAAATGCAACATCAATGGGCTCAATGGCAGTTCTTTGACTCAAAAGGTTCCTTATAAGCACCAGACGTAAATTACCTGGGTAGGTTTTCACACTTGCTTAAGGCTTGTTGAGCAGATAGACTTAATACTAAACAGAAAACTAATGCTATTGCTACACTGTGGCATATGCATTTATTTAGTTAGCTGTGTTGTAATCTCCAGGCAACATTATGACAAATGAAAACATTGCATAGTTAAAGGAAAGTTTACATAGATATTGAGCAAGGAGTAATACAGAAGTCAATGATGAGCAGTTATTCAGGTGGTTGCTGCTAGTTCGGTGCTATGTATGTGTGTGTGTATAAATACACATATACATACACATATATATATATATACTTATTCCCATACCAGTAACATTCTGTAAAAGAACACCAAGGGACTTGAATCACGTAAAAAACATAGTAGATGTGGATGAATATTCTTCAGTGTTCACTCCAAAACTTCTTTTAAAATCATTGCTGTGAAGAGCTTTGTCCTGTGGAATTACAGGTCGTGCCCTCAAAGTCACTGATCTTCAGTCCTTGAATGATTTTGGAAAGTCTCTGAAGTGTTTTCACTGTGCTGGTATGGGAGCTACTGAGCCCTGTCTGATGTGTACTTCTTGAGATAGGACAGACTCTATCGAATTCTCTGTGTCGCTTTTGGCACCAGGTGGCACCATTTCTTTACCTTAAAATAAAAAGCTATCTGTGCTATTGTGTAGTATAACCTAACATTACATGTGTTGCTCATTTTCTATCCAGTTGTTGCAAAAGTTACTTAGTGTAAATGCAGAGCTTAAACAATTCTTGTTGATTAGTACTGAATTTAAAATGCTACTATTCTCTATTTAAATGTTCTGAAACAGCAAAAGCAGGAAAGTGACCTCAGTGATACAGGATAATATTGCTGGAGGAAGGAATGATGATGCAGGGAGGAAGGAATTAGAAATGGGGAAGCTTGAAGTTTCATGTGCATTTGAACAAGTTTGGTAGCTAGGACTCCTTTTAAATGTGTGCAAGAAAAGAGCAGATTTACTCTATTGCACACATTGGGATCAACCAGAGTGGACAGGTTTCATACTTGTAAGATTTCCATGTTTAAGGATAAAGAGTTTCAAAAGACTGAGATATGCATATTTTTGGTTAATATTTTGGCTGCCAAATAACTGGAAAAGCATAACATAAAGGACTATTTCTTGAACCCTATGTTATACTATTTCAAAAAGCAAGTCTGTCAAGATGCTTGTTACTCCTGTTAGTACCTAAGAAAACATTAGTTATCAAATTCCTTGTTGAAGCCTGCATGAAAAAGAGCTCAAAAGGACATTTGTAGTAACTATACTTAAAAAAGAGGAATAACAGAGGGGGAGTACACCTTGATTTGTAAGAAGCTTGTATCATTATGCATGTGTGTAACTCCACTGAGGAACTATGTTTACTGAAATGTGTTTCTTTATATTTCTAGAGAAGAAAATGGGCAAGTATCTTCATACTTGTGAATTAGCATAATGGGTAGCACAATACTCATAGGATGTTGCTTTTATGGGGTGGTTTTATTTTGGTTGTTTTGGTTTGGTTTTTGTTGTTGTTATTTGTTTGTTTGTTTTCAAAATCACCCTTCTGCCTCCTTTTCTTTGTTTTCGAGAGAGATATGTTAGAAACTTGGTTCATTGAATATTAGTGCCACAAAGGTTATTGTGTCTTAGTAATAGTGATGGGGTTAAGTGAGTATATTAAATGACAGTAAATTCCCACTTAGCCCCAGAGGTGCCATTCACTGAGCATTAAAGAATGACTGGTACTTCCCAAACAGAGCAGCTGTTCATTTGCTAGACTTTAAAGTTATGGCTTGATTTGATTTCAGTTTGTTTTCTGATTGGTCTAGTTGATGTTTTATAATCAAGGCTGCTTAGTCTCCAAGGAAAGCCTTGGAGCTCTGGAAGAGCTCCTTTTGTTGCTAAGGTGACAAACAGTGACCAGGTACCATTGAAACCCAGACAGTAAAGTGTCATTCTCAGTCTTTGTGCTCCTTCCATTTCTAACCCTGTATTTCTCATTATGATTCTTCTGCAGTAATTTTGAGGAAATAGTTTCCTGAAAATGTTGTACAATAACAACAAAAAATTTAATTTTACCAGCTTGAAGCAGAAATCTTACATTTTAAAGATATTGTAATTATTATTATACCCACTAGATCTTGCAGCTTCTGTTGCTATTTTTCCTTGAAAAGTTGTGTTTGTTGACTAAATAGAAGCAAATATAAAAATAAAGCAGAAATATGTTTGACTAAAACAATCACTGATTTAGCAGGCAAGCTTATACAAATACTGTTTTCACTCTATAGATCAAACTGTATCATGTAACTGAGGCTCTAGGGAGACAGAAACAATAGCTTTGGCAGAAATGTGAGAATTTTCCACATTTTTTTCATTTTAAGCATATTTATTCAAATCTTTAAATTGGGCAGTGGTACAGGGTAGGTGAGAAGACAGGTTACTTTCTAAGGCTCTTCATTTACATCTATCTTCTCCAACTAAACTTTAACTTACAACGGTATTTGGCCATGCAGATAAACAATTTCATAGCCATAAAATAGAATATTTTAAAATATACTCTGCCTTAGGACAGTTCTCTCAGCTCTTTTTAAAGAAAATTATACTGTGTTCAGCGCACCTTTTAATTCTGAAGACTTAACAAAACCTGAGCAAGCTTAAAATACAGGTCACCCAAACTTGGGCAGAAAGTGATCCAGCCCGCATTTAATCTTACTGTCTGACTGATCGTTCCTATCACATTTGACCGTGTCAGGCCTGGCGAGTTATTGTTTGAACAATCCCTTCTCTGGCGAGAGCTGAAGGAGGCATTTTTCACAGCTGTGGTTACCATATGACCTCATTTCCATGGCATGCGCTGGACAGCGCCGCTTGGCTTTCCTCGGATAAATGGAAATGGAAGGGGCGGAGGGGGGGGAAGGGAGGGAAAAGGGGGGCAGGAAGAGTGTTGCCCTTTTGCTGCAGTCTGCATCTCACGGCAGAGTTTGTGTCAGGATGGGTGCATGGGTGAGGGGTTTCCCCTCTGCCTCCCGCAGTCAGGGCACAGAGAGACGGAGCCTTTGGCAGCGCCTTTTCCGCTTTCGCTTCAGAGCTCTGGGCCCCGCGGTGTAGCTGAGCAGCCAGGAGCAGCCTGACTTCTTCCCTCCACTATCAACATCCTGCTTGTCAGCTAGTGCGGCGGCTGATGCGGGGTTTCTGAGGGGCAGTGCTAGGATTTTATTGGCTGGGCTTGGAGGGAGAGCTTGCCTTCACCGCAGAAGCTGAAATGCTGCGGGTCCTGTGGCCTTTAGTAAGGCTGCTTCTGCATTAGGGGAGAGGGGGAAAAAAAAAAAAAAAAAAATGTTTCCTCAGGAGCTGGCTCAGAAGATCAAAGGATACCAGGAGCAAATTGCTTCTTTGAATTCCAAGTGCAAGATGCTGACTATGAAAGCAAAACATGCCACCATGCTGCTGACAGTGACAGAAGTGGAGGGGCTTTCAGAGGGAATGGAGGAGCTGGATTCAGACCTGCTCCCAGCACACTCTGCTCATCCCTCGGTGGTTATGGTAAGGAATGCATTGGTCTCGGTGCCGTTTATCTGAGCTGCTCGCTTTTGCATCATTGCAACATTCCTGTGTAGCAAATTGCTGCATCTCACATCTACATTTTGCTTTCGAAATGGCTGGTGTGTGGCGAACCACACATGCTGCAGCTTCCCCTTACTGTATTTTGCTTTGTGTAGGTTTCCAAAACTTGATAAAGGATGAAGTTATCGAACAGACAAATACCATTTGAAGTTATCAGTAACAAGATGAAAAAGATGAAAATATAGCGCTTTTTCATAGCTGTCAGAGTGCAAGAGCAAAAATTGAAGGAATACAATTAAACTTAAAAATATTTCATAACATGGTGCAGTGTATAGGTTTTACGCACCATATTTTTAAAGCTCTTAATATCTTGATATGATAATAGTGTGTTGCTATATTCTCAGATTAGTGTGCTGGAAATGAAAGCTGGCTGAGTACTGTCAGGCCTCATGTTTGGAATACTCTGCTTCTTTTTGTTTCAAATTGGTTCTCATTACATACTGCTGATGCTATTGGGATTTTTGAGTAAAATTAGAGTGCAGATTTGAGCATTTATCACTTTATAACAGCACTGAGGAATCAAGAAAAATATATTTCTACTGGATTGTGTCTATTTTAAGTCTGTTCCGTGTTCTAACGAGGCCTGGGTACCGAGGCAAATAGTTCATTATTCTGTACATCTCTACAGTATTTACATATGCAGCCATGATGGTATTGGAAGATGTTTAGACGAACCTTAATTTCTTATAGTTTAATTTCTTTTTATACATATTCTTTTAAATTCATTACTGTACAGGACAGCATGTTCATACTGGAGTATGACAAGCAAATGAGACTATCAGTTGAACCAGTTTTTTTTAAGCCAGTAAATGTAATAGTATTAAATATGACTTAATAATGGCATGGTAATTCTGGCCATGTGTTTTCTTGTTTTGACCTAAGTCTAAGTCAAAAGTAAGTTGAGGTAACTGATTTTCTTCCTGTGCTCTGGGATTGCTTTTCCTGTGGCAGATGACTGCTGGTCGCTGTCACACGCTGCTCTCCCCGGTCACTGAGGAGTCTGGGGAGGAGGGAACCAACAGTGAGATTTCTTCTCCACCTGCCTGTCGCTCTCCCTCACCTGTGGCTAATACAGATGCTTCTGTTAACCAGGTACCTCCCTCTTGGCATTCATCCAGCTTTTAATCTCAGAGACATGCTTGGTTCCATTCCACAGGTGGTTCATTTAATCCTCTGAAATAGTGTTTTCCTATAGCTCAAAGGATTTGAGGCTTAACCTCTGACTTAACTGAACCTAAGTTAAGGTTAGTCCAAAATGGATACAAATACTGAATTGCTGAGTTTAAAATGTATAAATTTGGTGCTACAGCTATTAACTATTTTTACAAAAAATTTTTCAGTGACAATTACGAAGCTCTTCCATGTCACTATGTGTCAGTATTTCTATTTATCACCTAATTTTTATTTTCACAAGAATACTCAATGGAATCTTGCATCCTGAGGAAAAAAAAATGCAATTTTGTACTGCCCATAGAAGAACATTGCATTATGTCCATATATATCTATCTTATGGTACCACTGACATTCTAACATTGAAGCCACACTCCATTATCTTTCACTTTAAACCATTTCAAGTTTTAACTTCCACGTATTTTTTCATGTATTATTCATTCCATACTTTCACTGACAATCTATTCTAAGCTATAGCAAGGCAGTTCAGTGAAAGTTAGAATTTAAAGCAAAGCTGAGTTCTAATAATGTACATCAGAACTGATTAAAATGTTAGCAATGAACAAGCTTGTTGGATACCATGCACATGAAGACATAAAGTGTTAAACTTTAAAAGTTTAGAAATGAGCCATAGGAGCAGCCACCACCACACTGTATTCATTATGTTGTGGGTTTTGTGGTTGGTTAGTTTTTTCATTTGTGGATGCTTCCAAAATTGAGCACTACAGACTTCAAGAGTAGGATGGTAATGTGTTGTATTGCTGAGTAGAAACAGACAAGCTTGGGCAAGTTGCCTGCTAATTCCTTCCACTGATTTGAAAGGTGCTATAGAAGTTGCTAAATGTAAGTGATTAGTGTTCATGAACTGACTTAAGAATTGGTAACTAAATCTTCATAACTATAAAATTATAGTGTTACCTTCATAATAAAAAAATTAAGGATTTTTCTGTCATTTCAGTTTATCAGAAAATTTGCAGTAAATTTTACTTCCAGTAGAAAGGCAGCTATATATATCAGCATGAAAATCTTATATCTGTTGTTCAGTGAAAGAGATAAGGAGAAAAAGTAACTTGCTTTCTAATACACAGATTTACTGTCAGCTCATTATGTTGATCTGAAAATTAAAAAAAAAAAAAAAAATTCAAAAGCAGATCAAGAGGTCCAGTAGCTCAAATAATAGGGAAAATCCAATCAAGATGCTCTTTACCATGAGCTAACAGCAAAATGCCAGTTTTAGAACCTGTATTTTACAGGGTGAAACTGAACAAAAAGATTGTGCCTTTCATGTGTCAGAAGATAAAAAGATAAAGAAAATAAAAATTTACTTGAAAATATAAAATTACTTGTGTTACAATGATCTAAAAACCTGACAGGTAAAGGTTTCTTCACTTTGGTTAATGCTGAAATGAACCACATGAACTAAACAGGAAGCGGAAGGATATTTCCAAAATGCAGCGGTTATCTTACAAAATGCTTAGGTTTACACTCACATGAAGTTAAAACTGCAGAAGTTATAAAACTACCAGTGCTGGTCATGATGAATTCCCACGGAGACATCAGCAAAGAAGGTTGGTTAAAAAAACAGCAAACTATCTAGAGATAAATTAATTAGGAGCTTAAATGTAAGTTTAAAATATTGTATATTCAGTAATAGACTCGGCAAAACTAATTTGGATATACTTTGTTTTAAAAAGGAGCCAGAAATCACCTGCAGAGTTTCAGAAAATCATATGAATGGGAACTGTAGAAAGCAAAAAATTGCTTTAGTCTACTTTTTAGAATAAATTAAAAGTTCATATGAAGTGGTGTGTTTTGGGAGGGAAGGTTGAATGTTAAGACCATTTTTAAATTCAATTTGTATAATCTGTGTATGGTCTTTCATCAGGGTTTCCTAGCCTCTCTGAATGGTGAGGTGGTCACTAGTCTGAGCTGAGACTAGTCTGCACTATTTTTACATTGCTAACAAGTAATTAAAATATAAAACAAATGCCAAGTGCATATTAGTGGAAATATTTGTCTCGTGTATTGAAATAATTTAAACTAAAACCATAAATGCAAGAAAGTGACAGACCTAGCACTGTTCTATGTTAACAGTTGCCCAGGTTGTTTGTTTGTACAGAAACCCCTCTAAAGACAACTGGGGATGAGAAGTGGGAAACAACTCTTAAAAGGTTTACATTTACAAAGCTGAGGGATTTCACAGACAATAGCCCTTTGATGCAGGGTTTTTTTTTGATGTATAACAAGTTCAGGAACTTCATCTGTGCTGCAGTACTGAATGAAAGTCCTCTGTGGCTAAAACTTAGCATGATTACCCAAAGATATAGTTGATTAAAATTTAGCACATTATTCTAAAACTTATTTTCAAGATGCATAATACAGAACATTTGACCTGCAAAAGCTGAAATGCTGACACAAAGCCTTAGAGATCACAGCTGGCCCTGTGGTCCAGGTCTTCAGCACTGGGTTAAATGTCTTTCTAACTCCTTGCTCACAGCCTACTTAATTATTTCTCCTTCCTTCCTTATGAAAACTCATTGAGGGTGTAACAGCCCTTGTTAAATATCTTTTGAAATCTAAACACAACCTTTGCCCCTTCATCCTAACAGCAAAGCTTGAGTATTTTTTATTGGCTGATTTTTGTAAAAGATGGCATGGGATATTAGGGCCTTTAAAGGAGCAACAAAATGTGTAAGAATATCTGTATACACACTATCAGCATTAAAGCCATACCCAAAAGTCTCTTCATTCTTGGGGCAAGGATTGAAGAACTCTGTGTTGCTGCTGGGTGATGGGGTGTTTTCTAAGACAGGTGGGCATTTTGTACTCCCTAGGTTTGGTTAAAAACCAAAGGAGAACCCAAGAGGCTACTGTGCCTAGGGAGTGGCCTGGTTTCTATACTCTTTCAGAGCTGGTTTGGTTTTGTTCACATAGATATTACATAACATACATAAATTACATTGGGGAAAAAAGATTCTGCTCCAAATTAGGATCCTAATTATACCTTAAACTCTGGTGCCTCAGAAGTAGTCTTGTTAAGTACTTAACTTTTAAATATCTATGCAGAATTGGAGAATGGTTGAGGTATGAAGGGACCTCTGGAGATCACCTGGTCCAACCATCTTCCTTAAGCCTTGGCAAGATACAACAGATTGTCTGGATCTATATCCAAGTGGCTTTTGAGTATCTCCAAGGACAGAGAATCCACAGGCTCCCCAGAGAGCTTGTCCCAGTGCTCAGTCACCCTCACAGTAAAAAGGGTTTTCCTGATGTTCAGAGGGTACCTGCTGTTTTTCAATTTGTGCTGACTTCCCCTTGTCCTCTCACTGGGCTCCACAGAAAAGAACCTGACTCTGTCTTCTTTGCACCCTTTAGGGTTTTATACACATTTACGCTTGCAGTACAGCAAATGGTCTGTAGTCTATTTGATAGACACAGCTCTCTAAGTTGTCAACAGAAAGACAGTTTTCTCTCAGTCACATGGCTGGACATGCTGAATTTTCTCCATCATACAAAGTTAGGAAAAAAAGTAATTTGAGAAATTAGTAATCATTGAGGAGGATTTTCCAAGGATACTGTTCACTTGATTTTGAGCAATTTTTAATGCAAATATTATGGTAGCTGAGAGAGCTGCCTGAAAAGAGGTGTGGCCCAACCTAACAGAAATTAGTGGAAAATGTCTTACTAATTTCACTGACAGCAAAACTGTGTCCAGTTTTTTATCAGGCACGTTTACAGATTCATAATGATTGAAAAAACTGGGTAACAGCTGCTGTATCACATGATTTGGAGCATAGTTCCCTAAGTGGGGCTAACAAATAAGAAGGAAGGCTGCAGCATTTTTGACCTTCCAGATAGACGTGGAGGAAACTGTCATGCATGGCTTCAGTTTTTTGTCATCAAGTCTGCTTTCCTGACTTAAATATAGATACCGTGCATGTTTCCTTAATTTTATGGGTTTTGTTGATCTTCTCATCACTTACAATAGTTGAAGAAATGCCCATGCATGAAGTATAGAAGTTCTAGTAAAAAACAGCTCCAGCCTGAATTATCAACAGTTGCCCATTTTCCTTAGTACTTTTGATCCCTTTTCCTACTATCTTTAATAAGCTAGTTGAGAGTATCTGTTTGTTTGAAGGCTTACTGTAACTTAGTACTTCATACTCTCTTTCATCATTGATTAATCCTTGAGCATATTCCTTATCGGTTCTTCTGTTGCGATCTCTTTGCCAGCATTGACGAGGCTGGTATTATTTGCCACCTATAGTGTTTTATCCCACTGTCTGTTGTGATGGGTTTTACCCATGTGTAGTTGTGATGATGCTAGAACAACACTCTGATTTGTAGCACTCCCCTCCCCGTCTTTCCATGTCTGTCCAGTTGCCTCCTGCACCTCCTTGCTGATATGAACACAAAAAAATATGCATCCACAGTCTTAATCATAGTGAAGCTCCAAACCATACTTAGAGTACTATTACTAAATATTTATTTACTGAATTTCTCAGAGGTTTTTTGTTAGTTTTGGCTTGGTAGATTTTTTTTTTTAATGGACATATGCAGTGGGGTTGTATGTGGAGGGATACTCTTATTCATCATCATACATTTTGAAAATTCAGTAATGTGCTTCATGTTTGCAGGACATTGCTTATTACCAAGCCTTGTCTGCTGAACAGTTGGCCTTATCAGCTGAACAGTTGCAGACAGAAGCTGCTAAAATTCAACCCAGCACTTCAGCCACCCAGGAGTTTTATGAACCAGGTTTTGAATCAGCAGCTAGTGCCAAACTGGATGATTTGCAGCGTTCTTGGGAAACACTGAAAAATGTGGTGAGTCTTCATCTGGAGAGTTCAAAATAATCAGCTACTTTGTGAGGAATAAATTTCAAAGAATTGATTTAGCTGGTTGTCTTCCGTGCAGTTTTTGGTTTTTAGCTAACAAGAATTGCTAGTTGTGATATTGTATTGCATTGGCTTTGCTTATTATTTGAAAGACTGTGCATGATAGACCCTGGTTAAGAAAAAATAAACGTGATTAAGGCTGATAATTGCCTTCAGAAATATGGGCTGTCAGACTTTATTCCATAACCCAGCAGGGAAATCCACTTGTGATAGGTGAGTAGGCAAAAAAAGGCCCAAGAATCCAGTTTCTTCAAATGTGAAGTCAACGTAACACTTTTCTATTTAGTAGTGCAGCATAATCATTCAGTGCTCTATGAAAATGGTCAATATTTTCATAGATGCTATATATTTTCATTCTTTGCAGAGGCACAGTAGCTATTATGGGGTATTAAGAGCTATGTCTAGCAAATTGTGCACATCCACATGTTTGAGTGGATAAGACCTAAAATAAGGCATGAGAATGTGCCTAGGTTTTCATTGATTATTGAAGTCCATTTTTTTCAGTCACAGAACCTAGGATTTGACTAATGATATTTCAACAGGTAAATACTAATGTGGATGTTTTACTTTATAATTTATACTACTGAAAGCTTCTTGCAAGTTTTTTATTTTCTTCTTGTAAGGATGTATGAAGCAGAAGAAAAAGCAAGGCAAATCTTTTATCAGAATTAGGATTTATACTTTCCATTCCTCTTCAGATCAGTGAAAAGCAGCGCACCCTCTATGAAGCTCTTGAGCGTCAACAGAAGTATCAGGACACGCTCCAGTCTATATCCACAAAAATGGAGACCACTGAAATCAAACTAAATGAGAGCTTGGAAGCAGCCAAAAGCCCAGAGAGCCAGATGGCTGAACATCAGGTAAAAACTTAGATGTGAGAAATAGAGGGAGAGCATACTCTTATATGTGTATCTTAGTTCCCTTTTTTTAAATAGCGGCATTCTTCGTGGCTGGATGCCTCAAAAACATGCATTAGTTATATGAACCTTCTCTGTTAAGTGTATGCCTTACTTTTCTGGACTTCCTGCTGTTCTAAAGCTAATGTACTGGAGTTTCTTTTAAGAAGGAACCTTTTTATAAAGTTAATCCATAAGAGTTTGTCCAGTAGAAATTTTCAGCAAAATCTTTTGCCAAAGTTTGAGTTCAGTGACACCTACATATCCTGTTCAGCATCAGTTCTACTAGCGTAGATTGGGCTATTTAAAATGTTCTGAGATTTATTAATATCATAACCAATACTGATGTATTGTAAATTGATCTAAAGGTAATCTCTGCCTTTTTAAACAAACCAAAGCACACAGAAAATTCCCTTCCTAAGGGAAGTCTTGAAAAATAGTGTTCTCAATAATAAAGGAATACTTCATCAGGTAACCAGTCTTCCATATGTCCAAGTTCTAGTCATCTAAACCTTCTATTTGATAGCTTGTAACTAGCTGGTGGGGCTGGTTCTCATTTCAGTAGGAACTCCATGTCCTGAAAAGGATAACGTTTGGCTTTTGTAGCACTGTGTGATGTCCTATGCATCCAACCTGTATGTACCATCAGACATAAAAGTGTCTGCTCCAAGGTATTGGTAATGCAGCATCCTTTTTAAAGTATCTTGCAAACTGATTTATAGGATAAGAATATAATAGTAATTTCTTGTACATCATGGAGTTAATATCTGAATAGTTTACATATATTGCTGGATATTCTTTGTCAAGTTAGTAGCTGGAAACTAATTCATATTCATGTTCCTCTCTCACAAATACTCACTTGTTCATTATCTTCACCATATCTATTAGAGTACCATCCTGAAAATTTGTTGGAAGAATAGATCTATACATACAGTATTTCCAAAATAATTCCTTCTAGTCATATGTTTGAAATTTCAGATAAGTAATGAAATCCATAGGTCAGTTATCAGATGCTCAATCCCAGCTTAACCATCTAAAATCAGGACTCAGTCCTTCTGAATTTTGACTGTACCAAATCAGCAGTGATATTGTGCTACTCTCTGTTCCCTACGCTCCATTGAAACAGACATCTTAAATTTTATGTTAAGCCTATTCCTCTTGAGATAGTTTCTTCTCACTGATAAATGAAGCAAATACTTTCTCTTCTCTCATTCCCAAATAGGCTTTGATGGATGAGATTTTAATGTTACAAGAAGAAATCACTGAGCTTCAGACATCATTAGCCCAGGAGCTGGTTTCGGAATCACTGGATGCAGAAGCTGCTGATCAGCTGGCATTGCAGTCCACTCTCACAGTCTTGGCAGAACGAATGGCCACAATCCGAATGAAGGCATCAGGAAAAAGACAACTATTAGAGGTACAAGAAAAGTCTTTAGGAGTGGGTCTTTTGGGTCACATTCCAGATCTTTCACTGATTAATTATTGGGGGTTTTTTTAGTCAGTCTCCCATCTTAATGTTGGGTGATAAGTAACCAGAAGGAACTTGGAAACACACTGCAAAGAGTAATTTTGTTTTGTTTTGAATTATTTGGCTTTAATATCCTCATGACAGTTGTCAATAGGTTCCTTTGATATTACTTGTTCTCCACAGGAGAAGTAATAAAGTGCAGATATTAGAAGTCATGTTACCTACAGTGAACTTTTGAGGAATCAAGTGTCCAACCTGTGAGACAAGAGAAGGGGGAAAACTTAAAACCAAGAAATTACACCTCTTCCAATACTTCTTGTTGCATTGTTGTCTATGCTTATTTTCCTAGTGATTTGTGAGCCAGCTTTTATCATGGAAGATACATCTCTTTATTTTTTTACCAAAGGAATGTTGTTGTTTGTATTATACATGTGAAAGAAATGCAGTCCTGCTAAAGCTGGCTGCAGTTAGGCTTCTTTGAATATCACAGGGAAGCTTCACTGCTATACTGATGACTATTGCATCAGTGAAGTCATAAACAGGAAATGCTGCCTTCATTATTTCCAGCATCAATTCATTCTGAGAGACTAAGTGAGCATCGGCTCTGTGGATCTACCTGGCTCACAGGGGAGTCCCAGGGTATATCAGCTGCATTATTTATGTGCAGCCATCTGAGACAGTGAATAAGTCCTTAGAAAATATTTATGCTATTCTTAAAAAGATGCACTAAATTGGACATCTCAAAATTTTATGCAAAATGGCTTAAGAGAATTCAAATAGAAATAAGGAGCTGGAAGTAGAATAGGGATCTTAGTGATTGTAACTAGCATGTCATACAGGATCCTACAATGTTTTTGATAGTACTTAGGAGGAGCTGCTAAATAATACTTTCAAGATAAAGTATGATTTAAATACACTACTTTTAACTATGCTTAGGATTACAACAGTTACATTGATACAGTAGCACAAGTATCCTCCAGTAATCCAGGCTAAGAAATATGTATAGTATGCAGGTAATACTCAGTAATTTAACCTGTGACCTTATAGCACCGATTTCACAGATAAAATCTTCCAGAACACTGCAGGGGTGTGATTGTAGAAATACGAGTAGAACCGGTAATGAAAATATTTTGCTGCTGAGGTTATGCATTGGTTATACTATTCTTCCTGTGGACCTAATGTGAACAGCTAGAGCTTGAAAACTGTTTAGTTCCAGATTTCTCGAGACACTTAAAAATTATCATAATTTTTTAAACACTCAAGCTCACTCCCCTCTCCCTTGGGTTGGAGAAAAAATAAAAGGCAGGCAAAAAGACTTGTGGATTGAGGAAATAACAGTTTAATAGATTAAGGAAAAGTTGTGCATGCAAGCAAAGGAAAATAAGGAATTTACAACATCCCCATCAATAGACAGATGTCTAGCCAGCTTTTCTGGAAAGCAGGGGCTCAGTACATGTAACAGTTTCTTGGGAATGCTAATGCATTAAGTGCTGCCAGCCGCCCCCACCCACCCCCCTACACCCACCTCTTTCCCCATTCCTTGAGCTTTTATTGCTGAGCGTGAGCTCGTGTGGTGGTATGGAATATCTCTTTAGTCAGTTTGGATCAGCTGTCCTGGATATGTCATCTCCCTCAAACTTTTGCCCACCCCCAGCCTACTGGCTTTTGTGAGGTGCAGTTGGAAAGAGAGCCTTAATGCTGTGCAAAAACTGTTCAGCAACAGCCAAAACACTGCTGTGTCATCAACAGAGTTTTAGCCACAGTTGCAAAGCATAGCACCCTAGAGGCTGCATTGAAGTTAAGTCCATCCCAGACAGATGCAATAACATCTTCTCAGCTTGTTCCATACCACTTGTAGCATGCTTAGGTTTCAGATTACCTGATGCATTTGACCATCCTATTCTACCTGTACCTTGATCCCCAAATCCCCTCTACTCTCTTCAGAGCTACATCTGCCATGTTCTGAGGAGCCCAGAACTGGAAACAGTAATCCAGGTGTGGACTCATCAGTGTTCAGCAGAGGGGACGGATAACCTCCCTACACCCACTTGCCACACTTCTGATGCAGCCCAGGGTACCATTTGCCACCATTGCCACCAGGGCCTGTTGCTGATTTATGTTGGTTCTGGTGTCCACCAGGACCTCCGGGTCCTTTTCTGCCAAGCTGCTTTCTAGATGGTCTGCCACACCCCCCAGCACATGGGTCCTCCAAGAGGCTAGACAAGGTTGACAGCTCTTCAGTATTTTCTTTACCCACAGTGGCTACACCAAAGGCCCACCAGTACCTTGTTGAGTCCTTGAAGTGCCCCTCTCATGCCTCTCTTGAGAGACAATACCTCTAACAGCTTGCTGCTGCCAAAAAAAGGCAAAGCTGTTCTCCTTTCCCTGCAGCCTACTCCCAGCTCTGTCCCCATGCATCTTTCTCCCTAAGCAACAGTGTTGTGCTAATGGAGTAAACTGAATAAAGTTTATTGCAAAGGAGAGCAGCAAGAGGATGCAGGAAAGACCTCACCTTTTGAAGGCTGTAATATCAGAGATCTACTGAAGAAAGTAGAAATACAGTAATGTGACTAAACTGAAACAGGATTTCAGTTGCCAGAAAAGCAAGTTCATTGATTGAAAACAATAACATTTTGTAAAAGTTTCCAGTTAATAAAAGAAATAACTTACAGCTTAAAAATACTACATAGAGACTGAGAAAAAATTTAAAAGCACTTAGCGCGGTGTATCTCTTTTAAAAAGCACAATATAATCTGTGCCTCTAGGAAAGGCTGAATGAGCAGCTGGAAGAACAGCGGCAAGAACAGGCACTTCAGAGGTACCGCTGTGAAGCTGATGAGCTCGACCACTGGCTGCTCAGTACCCGAGCGACACTGGACACTGCTCTCATTACTGCTGAGGAACCCATGGACATGGAAGCACAGCTGGTAGACTGCCAGGTAAAATCTGCAGTCCTCTTAATGTTTAGATGAAGAGGATGGACATGGCTTTGTCTGAGTAAGAAGCAAATATGGAGCATTAATGTTAAGATGATTTGTTGGGTCCTGTACTTGGGTCACAACAACCCCATGCAATGCTATGGGCTTAGGGAAGAGTAGCTGGAAAACTGCTCAGAGAAAAAGGACCTGACAGTGTTGATCAACAGCCATGAACCAGTGGTGTACCTGGGTGGTCAAGAAGGCCAAGAACATCCTGATCTGTATCAAAAACCATGTGCCAGCAAGACTAGGGAAGTGATTTTACCCCTGTACTCAGCATCGGTGTGGCCACACTGAATACTTTGTTCAGTTTTGTGTCCCTCACAATAAGGACACTGAGGTACTGAAGCCATTTCAGAGGAGGGAAGCAAAGCTGGTAAGGATCTGGAGAACAAGTCTCACCAGGAGCGGCTGAGGGAACTGCAGTTATTTAGTCTTGAGAAGAGAAGGCTGAGGAGATACCTTACCACTCTCTACAACTGCCTGAAAGGAGGCTGTAGCCAGGTGGGAGTCGGTTTCTTCTCCCTAATAGCAAGCAACAGGACAAGAGGAAATGGACTCAAGCTGCACCAGGGAAGGTTTTTATTAGGTATTAGGAGAAACTCCTTCACTAAAAGGGAAGTTAAACACTGGAACGGGTGGTCCAGGGAGACAGGTGAATCACCATCCTGGGAAGTATTTAAAAGACATTTAGACATGGTCCTTAGCAATATGGTTTAGCACTGGACTTGGCAGTGTGCTAGGTTAATAGTTGGACATGCAGATCTTAAAGGTCTTTTCCAATGAGAACAATTCTGTGATTTGAGTGGGATGAGCCAGTATATTAGTGGAGATGAAGTTTCTGATGTCCATAGCATCTCCTATGTATATGCTCAGGTAGCATCATCAGTGATTTGTGAAATTAAATAGAGCCTGTTCCTCACTTCTTACTAAACACTGAAAACGTTCCTTTAGAAAGTGCATGTTAATATAGGAGTAGGAAAACAAGATATTAGGGCTGCAAGAACATTTGCAGCTCTACAACTTTTGGAGGGCATCTTGTTTTGTTTTAAGGTCTTGTATTTTTTTAACTTTCTGTTTTTAACCCACTCAAAGTAGAGCTGTTGAACAGCTCACTGCAAAGTTATGAAAACACCTGCAGTGTTCTTTCTTACTCTTACTCTTTCAGCTGAAGAATACACTCCCCCTAGCAATGTTGACTAGGACAGTGTTTTGTATTCAGGAGTAATCTCTACCCACATTCAACAGTAGCGTGTAATTATCAGTCGTTAACTTTTTTTTTTTTTAATTTAATAATAACCCAGCATACCAGAACAACTGAGGGAGAACATTTTGTTGTAATAGGAGTAATTGCATATAGTTTAAGTAAAAAAACTTGTTATTACACTCAGGTTCTCAGATTAGTGGGAGTTTGCCTTTTTTAAATGTGAGTTTAAACACACTGTGAAGATTATAATGTTCATTTCATGAACATAATAATTTAAAATTACAAGATAGGCAGGAGACAGGTGGACAAAAGATCCCTTTTTGAATCAAAAAATGAGAATCTCAACTATTTCAGGTTAAATGGGAGTTAAGTTTCATCTGTCCAATGAATTAAACATTTCATTAAATTTCTACCGACACTGCTTCACTACTGGAATTTTCAGTCTCAAATGTTTTTTCATCACTAATCCTCAGGAGCTGTTTGTTGTATGTAGATAAAACCTGTGGACTTGCAAAGTGGTTTTGTTTAGTTTATAGGAAACTCAAAATCAAAGAGAACAGTTAACTTTGTAGAAAAGTTAATGCCGCTGTTCTTTTGCTGGTTCTTAAGATCTTAATACTGCATTAAGTTTTATATAAAGTCCTATATTTTTTCATTTTTTTAGAGACTTTTCCCATCTTATCCTGCACACATCCCTTCAGGAGCAATATATATAAGTTTATATTTGACAGTTGCTATGGAAACAAAAATATTTGATGTCAGGCTAGGTTTTTGATCAAGAATTGTATGAGCTTTGAATTTGGAAGATCAAATTATGCTCTGCATCTGCAATACATGAATGGTTAATGGAATGTCAGGAAAGTAGCTTTTGAGAATAAACATGCCAGAGATTTGTCACTCTAAGTCTCTCTTTAGACTAAAGAGGATTATACAGAAATCCTTTCTGCACCAATCAGAAAGAGCAAACAGTGGGAAGAGAAGCTTATCAACGCAACACATAGGACGTAGAAAACATTTCAATACATGTACATGAAATAGGAGGGAAGAAGTAACTTAGCTGTGCGCTGTTTCTTGTCATTGTGGGTGTCAGTCTAACACCTTAGCCACCCTTAATGTGCAAATAAAGAGCATCTCCTCTGCAAAGAATTTTTTGTTTCAAATGACTTTTAAATTTCATATTTTGTAAAAGGTTGCAAACAAAAATGGCAAATGCAAACATTTGCAAGCGTATTCCTAAGGACTCTGAAATGGACTGAGAAGCAAAGCAATGATAATCTGATTTGCCCTTGGCCTGGTGACGGGTGAGGTGGGCCAGAAAGCGTGACACATTCTGGAAAATGTATGAATTTGGCTCTTTGTTTTTGCTGCTGCAGAACATGCTGGTTGAAATAGAGCAGAAAGTGGTCGCCTTGTCAGAGTTGTCAGTGCACAACGAGAACTTGCTTATGGAGGGGAAGGCTCACACCA
Source organism: Phaethornis superciliosus (assembly GCA_023637945.1). Classification (NCBI taxonomy): domain Eukaryota; kingdom Metazoa; phylum Chordata; class Aves; order Apodiformes; family Trochilidae; genus Phaethornis; species Phaethornis superciliosus. The sequence goes on along the minus strand of JAJQWJ010000003.1, from coordinate 51,292,558 downwards.
AGGACGAGGCAGAGCAGCTGGCTGTGAAGCTGAGGACACTAAAAGGAAGCCTTCTGGAGCTGCAGAGAGTGCTTCACGACAAACAGATCAACATTCGGGTAAGTGGTTCTTTCCAACTGGCTTTCATGGGGCACAGGAGGTTGGTTGGGGGATTTCATAGCAGTTCTATGCAACTGAGCAAAGAAGTAAAAATATTTTACTAGTTTGGATTTAGCTATTCATCTTTAGTCAGAAAATGGAGCTTCTCAGCAAAATAAAGAACTGCCTGGCGAGCTCAAGCTTACAGTTTTACAGTTTTCAGGTTAACAGCACCACTTCATGGTGAAACTATCCTAAACACTCTTTCTCCACTAAAAGAACAATAATGAAGTATAGATTATTATTTTGGTCTGGATATACTGTCTTACTGTTCCCAGTTCCTTTAGTTTGCATGTGCTCTGGGGCATGATGTCTCCCCAGGCAAAACAACAGTACTAAATAGATGCTTTTCTGCATGCAGAGCACACAATGCAGTGTAAGGGTACCATCAAGAAATATTTTAAAATATGACTGTAATTTAATGTCACCTGTACAGCAAACAAAGCATTATATAAACAAATATACATTTAACCTCCTCAGTGATGTCCTAAGTTTCTATTCCTAGCAGCATTGGTCTGCTTATTGCCATTAATGTATTTCATATAACAGTTGTTCAGGTCATTTTTTAGGTTAAACTATCATGTGGAGAACCAAATACATATAAGAAACCTAACCATGTAATGTGAACAGCTGGTTTTGAATTTGCTTGCCCTACTCTGACTTTCTCCCTTGCCTCTTTTCTTTTTTTTTAACTTCTTTTTTGGGCTCCGCTGTTCAAATTAAACATGATAAGCTTCAAAGATTTCTAGCTTGTAATGCAGATTAAAGTCTACTGAGAGGTTAGCTTGAAAAGTCACTTGACTTACTAAGAACTATTTTTAGTCCAAAGCAATCAGATAACTATAAAACTTAACATAGCTTCACAAAAAAAAAATAATCCAACAACCTACCACAAGTGAAAAAAGAGAAGGAAGAAACTCAGATATTTATTCCTATTGCCTCTAATATGAAATAACTCTAGTGTTATTCTTGCATATTAAATTCATGATTAGGCAAATGAAAAGTGTTATCAGCAGCGTATAGGTATATGAGACTCTATTCTGATATATTGTGAAATGAAAGCATTACAGACTTTTTGCTTCATTTTAAAGTAAACATGCTGCACGTTAAAATGTGCCGCATTTTCAAGTACAATTATATGATCTAGCTTAAACTTTTGAAGGAGATTTTTTTCATGTTTTTCTAATATCAAATATAAAACAAAATAATTTCCATATGTAGGATTGAAGATGAAACATACGTGCAAGACTTAAGACTTCTTCAATAATTGCAGTCTTTTTCTTGCCTTCACCCATAGATGATGGAAAAAAATAAGTCTAGGCATTATAAAATCTTCAAATTTTCAATTAGTTATTTTTTCAAATGAGAAATTGTGATGTCTTTTTCGAGACTGTAGGGAATAAAATATTTCCTTTGGACTGAGATTCAGAGCATCAGATGTCCCAAAATGCCCTATCTTCTGCCATTACTAACCTTGAGAAGCATTACATGCCTAAAAGTGCTGTTGCTCATGCGTGTAAGAAACTCGGGCCCATACATATCTCTGGATTTTATGATAACCTTGTAATTACACAGAGGCATAGATCATCCTGCCACCAGAAATCTATCCTTGCAAGTGACAGGGCAAGACCAAAACCATTATGAAGACTGACATGTATTTTCCTTAAAGTGATATTTCAACATACCTGTTATTGCTGTGACAAAAGGTTTTTTACTCGTCAGTGTGACATTCTTTGACTTCCTTGGAGAAATTTTGTTTTTTCTTCTAAATTTAATTTGCTCATATTACTAATGAAATGGAAAAAAATAATTTGAAAACTAAGTCCATAATTATACAGTAAAGCAGTGAAAGTAATCAGAAATTATTCAGTTTCACAGCAGTGAAACTAATCAGAAACAAACTATATCAGGAGAATTCCAGACTACATTAATTCCAAATGAAGCAGTTTTCAAGCACTTTGAAACATATATAGAACATTGGCTTATTACTGTTATGCAATAACTTCTGTGACTTAGCAGCAATAAAAATAAGAGAATTTTTATACAATAAGTGGGTAGAATGGATTCTGCAGTGAAAGAAAAAGAACAGATAGTGTTTCATTTCTTTTTATTAGAAAGTGTATGTTTGTATGAGGGATAACTTTAGTTCCACAGGGCAGCTATGCCTGGTAGAAGTTTGTGCAACTATGAACTCCTTTTGTCACCATTTTGTGCATTGTAATCACCATTTTATTTTCCAGTTATTTCTGTTCTGGAGTGGGTAGTCCCAGACTGCTTGAAGCATTTATTTCCCAGGGTTTTTAAAGGAAATGCAATATATTTCCTTCAGACAGAATTCAAATTAAAACAAAAGTGTGTTTTTCAAACTTACATTCTGTGATTTGGGAATGATAAAATCTGTTTCACAAATAATTTTGATGTAAAAAGTATGCACAATAGCAGATTTGCAAAGCCTCATTGCATCCACAAATGTTGTAATTCCTTTTACACTCTTTGCTATCGCAGAAACTGTGAGACTATTTGTCTTACTATAATTCCAAAATTGTAGCTTCTCAACCCTCTTCCCCGAGCAGACTCAAAATCTAGATGAAATCAGCCTGTCCAAATGCAGTTAAGAACTAGATACTGTTTTCTAAAGGAATTAACAAGTTGAGCAGCTATTGTCCCTAGAGCACATAAAATGAAGCAGATATAAAAAATATATAATTTCCAGAAATATTGCTTTTTTCTAATTTTTAACAGAAAGTTTAAAATTTTAGACTCTCTTATCCCTCCTATAATACTTTCTTTGCCTTATCTGGTATTCTGGGATGAAATTTTTCACACTCCAACCACATGAGCTGTTACAGAAACCTGTTCTTATGAAGTAAAGTGTCACAGTTTAGCTGCAAACTGAATCCTCAGCAAAAAAAAGCTATTTCATAGAGCAGAGGCTAATCATTCTTTCTAGCTCTAGATACCTCCTTGTTTATTTTGATCCTCTTGAAGTTTTTCCTCTAACACTAGTCAGTCCTTTTGACTCCAGTTGAAATTTGCCTGGTGCCAGGAACACCACTGGAAGAAGCTGGTCACAGCTGTTAGTAGAAGGAACACCAAGTGAGGCAAGAGAACCCTGCTGGTCCCTGATGGATTTGAGACAATGGCTCCATGGAAAGTGCAACATCTTTTTGTTTTGCACAGCCTGCTGTAAATCTGAAATATTTGGCACTCTTATTCTACTTAGAATAAGAGCTGAATCCCAAGCAAAATGAGTCCTATTAATGTGGCGTATATAAACAAAACAGGAGACAAATTAAGCCCCATCTTCAGCTCTTGAAGCTTAGGGAAGGGAAAAAAGCTCAAACACTACAGTCATCATGTACATGCAGGTAACATTAAATAAATAGAGAGAGGTGTGTAGATCTAAGTGGCCAGACCTGCAACAATTCTGTATTTAATATTAGGCCTGGTGTGTTAATATCTCTGAATTTGAATATATTTGCCACTGAAATAATTTAAATTTATAGCAATTGTGTATTTCAGATAAAGCAGGTTTTTTGTAGTTATTTAGGTATTTTCTCTTTTTTGCTTTGCTTACACAGAAGGCCTGCTTAATCACTTATGTTGGAAAAACATATCAATAGAAGTATGAAGTGAAGGGACTGTCACTTTTGCTGTTCTACTATAACATTTTGTGGTTTGGTCTCTTACTGTCTTTACTGTTCAAATCATATAAATTGCTGTTAACATACTGTTGTTTCTGCCATCCATGGGTAGAGTTAGGATAAAATAATTTTGACCGGGATGACAACTAGAATTCTCTCATTTTTACCGAGGGCAAAAACACCTGACAGAAGCAATCCATTGATTCCCTGGATTGCTGGTTAGAGATGTACCCTACAATTACAGACCACTGCTAGGTTTTACGAGCAGCTGAACGAGTCTCCAGAAACATACCAATCCATGGTTTCTGATCTCTGGTGTTTGATTCTACTAAGTTCAGTGGTGAATGTTTATTTTTACAGATGCCTTCTTGCTAGTAACCAGTAATTATTAGGACGACAGAAATCTGAAGTCGTTGGTCTCATCAGAATTTATGTGAGCTAGCAGCTTGAGAGGTAGAAGGTTACACTACATGTGGTTTTGAGTTGATAAGCTGGATCCACCAGCTCTCTAGCAATACAAGAGAGTTTGTGAAATGCTTATTTCTTCCTCTTAAAGCAGGGATCATTGCAAGAAAAGGAGGAGAGCGATCTGGACTTTCTTTCCTCACAAAGCCCCAGTGTTCAAGAATGGCTGGCACAAGCAAGAACCACTCGCTCACAACAGCAGCAGAGCACCCTGCAGCAACAGAAAGTTGGTGTTTTGCAGGTTTTTTTCTCCATTCATTAGACTGTGTTTAGCACTACAGCTGATACATTCTTGTTGATATTTCCACTGAAATCTTAATATTTCCACTGTTTATTATTCATTAACAATAATGCATTATGAAGCAGACTTAGACTTCCTAGGTCACTGCAGTCAGCTTAGTCACTCTCTACTTCCATTGTCCATTGATATATTAATCTGCATCCCTGCTTAAATTTACTCTAAGGAGATGACATTATTAGTTGAAAATATTAATCAACATTGTCTTTAAAGAAGTAAAGATTCACAGACATCTTTACTAGATTAGTGTCCAGAAACAGCATTGCATCAGCTGATTAGTTCAACAGTCCAATTTATGTACCAAATATTTCTGTGTCCCTGAGTGGAAGGAGATTTTACATTGCTTTTGGTGATCAAGCAAGCCATATCAGAAATAACTTTCATGCTATGCAGCCTTATTCTTCCAGGGAAAACCAATCTGTTTGAGGTTTGTTTTGTTTTATGTAACTTGCTTTGCTAGGAGCTGGAACAAGAGCTAGAAGAGCAGAAGAATCTGCTTCGGTCAGTAGCGTGCCGTGGAGAAGAAATACTAACACAGCAAGTTGCTTCAGAGGGCCTATGTATAAGGTGTGCTTCCATTTGTTCTTCTGCAAAGTAAATGTCTATGACTCTGCTCTGTCATCCTTATGTTTAAATCCCTGGTCTTCATATAATCACCTAGTTTTCATTTTATCATTTTTATACAGCACTGAGGATACTGGAGTCCTGGCTTATAATTCAAGAGTCTGATAATACAGTTACACAAACTGTTTTGTGCTTGTACATCACCTTTAGCATTTAGAAATTCCCTTTATTCTTATTTTCAATCATCACACTAGAACTGCAAACTAATAGGATTCACTAGACAAGCAGATTTGTTACTGCATCTTTATAGTCCAGTATTGGTGTGTGAATCATAACTCATCTCTAAAATATCATAGTCTGTCATTGTAACCAGAACTTCTCAGATGAAATATTCATTGCTAAATAAATTTTATTTTTCCTGCAGTAAGTGAATTTTTTTTTTTTAATTTTGCATATTTTGCATTCTGTTTCTGGTCTATATTTTCTTCCACACTTGCCCATTTGGGGGAAGTAGATGATTATAAATGTCTCGGCTCAGAGAGTCTACTGCCCTAGCAAAAGCAGAAGAAAATAACTGCCTCCTGCCACTGCAAAGCTTGAGGAAGCAGGAAGGGTCAGGTCGCAGGAAGAGGAAACCAGGGTGAATAGTATCATATGTACATATATGTACATATGATACACAAAAAAAAATTATCAGCAGTGAGTGTAATAAAGGAGTAGTCAATCCTTGTGTTTCCTCCAGCATGCTGAAGTCTAGAACATGAAGGTAGTTCTTTAGGCAGCAGAACTAAGACTTATACAGGGTATAAGCTGTACTCAGTACAGCTCAATACAGCTTTTTTCCTCAGCATTTTTATTATTTCAATGTGGCTTTTTTATTATAATGACAAAAATTACTTACCTCCTTTATGTGACCTCCTTCTGCCACAACATGTTCATAGCATAGAAACAAACAAAAAATAAATCAAAATACACTAAACTTCATTCACTGTTTACCAAAGCAAAACTCCTAGGCTTGTACTCCATTAAAATATCAGGGTATGTATGGCAGTTTGAAAAAGGAGGGGGGGAAGGAGTTAGATTAATTTTTTTAAATTTCATGCTTTGAAGTAAAGCCTATTTAAAGGTTACATTTCAATGTAGTGTATATATTTATTGTGTTTTGGGGTTCCTACCTTTCGTTTTTCCTGGAAAAAAAACCAATACCAAAACCAATAATAACAAAAAAAAAAAAAAAAAAAAAAAAAAAAAAAAAAAAAAAAAAAAAAACCCCACAAAAAAAGTGAAAGTTTAAAAAGTAGCAATTTAAAAGTAGACTTTCTTAATTGAAAGAGGAAATAAACACTCTATGCTTTTGTATTTATCAAACCTTTATGCATCTTGCCATTCAGTGAAAAGCCTGATACACTACCAGAGGAACTAGTCTTGGAAGGAGAGAAATCTTCATCTGAAGAACAGATGAAGATGAAATGGGAAAGTCTGAACCAGGAATTTAATACCAAGCAAAGACTGCTCCAGAAATCTTTGGAACACGAACAGCTGGTAACTATTTTTAATTTCTCTTTGCATTTTCTCTATAAGACCAGCTGCCACAGCATGAGGGTAAAGGTGATGTAGTTAATGTAAAGACTGTGGAATAATTTATTTTTGTGACACCTTTAAAAACTCTTAAGTATTGTCACTAACACTCATCTTACTCAAAAATGATTTGAATTGCACTGCCATTCAGGTGGAAAAAAAAAATAAAAAAAAAATGAAGGAGTCAGGCAGATTTTCATCACTTATATAACCCAGGATAATTCTGTTAACAAATCATCACTCTGAAATTGACCAGTATTCTGGTGACAACTGAAAGGAAAAACTGATATTCTCAAGTTTTGGATATTTATTGGATTCAGTTCTTGCTCTTAGAGAGTATCTGAAAAAGAAGCAAGTGGTTTCAGCCTCAGAATTTTTACTGAAAGGAAAAGGGGATTAGCCATCTAATTGGGAACAGTCCAATCTCTGTATTACATGCATCCTCCAATTCATTTTTAAGAGACCCAAGCCCTCTTTTCCTTATATAATACTACATTAAAATCAGCTTCCAAAGTTCTCAATATCTAGTGTTCATTTCACAGTAATTAATTATTTTTTTGGTAAAAGCTAGTCATTGCTCATTCTAGACACAAGTATTTATTTTGCACTTCTAGTGCTCCAGCTGAGCAGTTTTTAATAAATGATATTTCTGACAGAACAATCATGGGAGGGCCATGAAGATTATTTGTTAATAAACTCAGTCAGCACTAGAATCTGCATAGCTGAATTTTGTGCCAAATGTGTGGTAGAAGTGCTCTAATTATACTTGTCTCTCAGCAGATTTATAGCAGACCAAACAGACTGCTACCTGGAATGCCTTTGTGTAAGGAGGAAGGACAGAATGAGGATAAATCCTTAGTGTCACCAGTATTGGTTGAATTGAATCAGGCCTTTGAAGATATGTCATCTGAGGTAACATTTCAATTTTATTTACATCTGTCATCCACCAGTCACATTTACAATTAAAATTCTTCTAGCTCTCCCTTGGGAATTCTCCCTTGGGAATCTTTACCAAATATTAAATGCTAGAAGAGTATCTTGTACTTCTGCTCTCAACTTCTCTGTTTCCTTATTTGACTAGGTTGGACAGGTAAAAGAGAGCCCACGTCTTGAACAGAAGCTATATGATGGTGTTGCAGCCACCTCCTTGTGGCTAGATGGTGTGGAAGAACAGGTCTTTGTTGCTACAGCCCTGTTGCCAGAGGAAGAAACAGAAACACAACTATGCAAGCAAGAGGTAAGCAATACTTAAATAAGACTTTCTTTAAATTGCCAGTAAGGGTGCATTTTCATTAGTATTTAGAAAGAAAACATTGGTATAGTAGATAAGTGACATGTCACTCTCATAATCTGAATGTGAATGCGATATTCTGCTACTGTTTAAAACTTTATTCACTGTGTAGAGAATTGTGGTGGGCTGACCCTGCTGGGGCAAATGCCCACCAGAGCCAGTCTATCTTGAGCCCCATCCCTGGAAGTTTTAAAGGCCAGGCTGTACAGGCATCTGAGAAACCTGTCTAGTGGGAGGTGTCCCTGCTCATGGCAGGGGGGTTGAAACTGGGTGATTTTAAAACTCCCTTCCAACCCTGAAGATTCTATGATCACTTCCCTCATTAGTTGGACAGGAGAGAAAAAAATGAAAAAAAAAAGGTTTATGGGTTGAGATTAGAACATGGAGATCCCTCAGCAATTGCCATCACGGGCAAAATGGACTCCACTTGGAGAAATCAGTTTAATTTTATTACCAATGAAAATCAGAGTGGTATAATGAGAAATAAAGCTCAAATCTTAAAATGCCTTCCCCGCACCCCTTCTTCCCAGGCTCAACTTCACTTCTGATTTTCTCTTCCTCCTCATCCCCAGTGGTGCATGGAGATGAGGAAAGGGGGTTGTTGCCAGTTCATCACATCCTCTCTACTGCTCCTCCCTCCTCAGAGGGAGACTCCTCACACTCTTCCTCTTCTTCAGCATGGGGTCCCCTCGTGGGACACTGCCCTCTGCAAACTTCTCCAACATCAGTCCTCCCCACAGGCTGCAGTTCTTCATTAACTGCTCCAGCATGGGTCCCTTCCACGGGGTGCAGTCCTTCCAGGACAGATTCTCCAGTGTGGATTCCCCACAGGGTCAGAAGTCCTGTCAGAAAACCTGCTCCCATGTGGCTTCCTCTCTCCATGGGTCTACAGGTCCAGCCAGACACCTGCTCTGGAGTGGGCTTCTCATGCGGTCACTGCATTCTTTAGGCATCCACTCCCTGCTCTGGTTTAGGGTCCTTCACAGACTGCAGGGGGACATCTGCTCCACCAGGGACCTCCATGGGCTGCAGGGGAACAGCCTGCTTAACCGTGCTCTTCACCAAAGGCTGCAAGGAAATCTCTACTCCAGCACCTGGAGCACCTCCTCCTGCTCCTTCTTCACTGACCTTGGTGTCTGCAGAGTTGTTTTTCTCACATATTCTCACTCCTCTCTCTGGATGCAGTTGCACAGGTCTTTTCCCCCCTTCTAAATATGTTATTTCAGTGGTGCTACCACCATCTCTGATGGGCTCAACCTCTGCCAGCAGCTGCTCTGTCTTGGAGCTGGCTGGCATAGGCTTTGTGAGGCAGGAGAAGCATCTAGTAGTTTCTGACAGACACCACCCCTTTTTACCCCCAGCACTACCAAAACCTAATACAAGAATGTTGCAAAAAGTAGCACCTGACATGAGTTTTGCATGTCCAGCAGAGAAACATAGTCTTTCCTCTAGTAAACTTCTTTGCTAACTATTAATAAGCACCACAGCGTTGAAATTAAAAAGTGAAAAAGAGGTGGGAATTCTTTGGGATATGGTAACAGTACAAATTCATCAACATGAAATAAAGAGGGGAAGGGGAAGAGAGACTTTTTCAGCCTCTGTATGGATTTCCAATTGGTGAAGCCATTATTCAGGAAGGTTGGTTTTGTTTTGTTTCAGTACTTGTCTTCGTCAGAGCAGTCTGGGTTTTTTTTATTATCAGAAATACTGTGGTTGCAAAACTGTCTAGTGTGTGAATATTAATAGTGTAAAAACTCACTAAATAGCTGTAAAATTGGCAATAGTTATGGCAACACTTGCCTGATTTCTAGAATGCCTAATTGTATTTTTATATTTTTTTCTGCAAAATCAGTCTCTTGTCAAAGAAATCAAAGAAATAACAGAAGAAATGGATAAGAACAAGAAATTATTTGCTCAAATATTTCCTGAGAATGGTGATAATAGAGATATTATAGAAGACACTTTGGATTGTCTCCTGAGAAGACTGACCTTGTTGGAGTCAGCAGTAGACCAGAGATGCCATCAGATGAAAGGAAGGCTCCAGCAAATAGTGTCTTTCAAGGTATGATGCCAATCTGAAGGACTTAACAGGGGTACATTTCAAATGGGGATATAAAAGATATAATTCCTTTTAATGAAGAAAACATAAATTTCAGCAAAAAGTTTGGAAAATATGTTGCTGGTGTCTTAGTTTAGGATCATAGGTTACTACAGGATTTCTTTCCAAACTTGATAACCTTGCCTCTGCAGTAGAAAGAAAAAGAAAATAATGTCAACCATTTTCAGTAAAAGCCCTTACTTTGCTGAAGAAAGGAGACAAGATGATTAGAACCCCGTGCCTTATTGTTACACCAGAAATACCTAATATTTAAAAGAACTGCTGCATAAAAAGCCAACCAAACAAAAAACAACAAACTAAAACAAACCAGAAACACACTGCTGTATAATGCTAAAAGTATTAGAGAAATGTGCTGATTATTTTCTGTTTTACCAGTCCTAGGAGTTTTGTCTCTTAATAACGAATTGATTGCAGGTTGGCAAAATTGTTAATATGTAGGTGTCTGGTATGGTACTCTAAAATTTGCGATGTGTAGGTAGCCCTGAAGCCTAGTTTAATTTTTTGTTATATTTGCTTGTTTGTAATGATAAAAGCGTGCCTTAAAACGTGAGACCTAAAGAGTATAAGTCATGTAATAAACTACACAAGAATAATGTATTGTTTTCTCCTGTAGAATGATCTGAAGCTCCTGTTTACATCAGTGGCTGACAACAAATATTTAGTTCTACAGAAACTAGCAGAGGCATCTGAGAGACCAGAAACAGAACAAATGCAGGTATTACCAATTGTCTATTACGTGGGCAGGGAGGGTGGAAGGGAAGTTTCTATTCCAGGTATAACTGAACTGTAGAGAGCAGTTGTTTTTCATGGAAGAATGTATGTGTTCACATAAAGCATGTGAAAATCAGTACCAAGAGTGTACTACATGTGTTTATAAATGAAATACAAAAAAAAAAAAAAACAAAAAAACAAACAAACAAAAAAACCCCAAACCAAAAAAACGAACAAAACCAAACCAAAAAACAACAGCAAAACAAACAAATGAAACTAAAAACCGAATACAAAATGTCCCCTCAAAGTGAAAATAAGGTCCTTAATCAGCCAGGTAATTTAGCTGCGTAAAGTTTAAGTTTAATGACTGTATTGAGTGTACTTCACATTAGTAGGAGTCAGGAATTCCACTAACAAATATAGTTTAAGCATTTGGGTGTGGAGTTTCCAAGAAAGTCCTCAACCAAGAACTTCAAACTACAGAAGTCTACTTTGTAGCTTTAACTTCATTATAGGTTACATGCATTAATTCAGGAGAGTCCTCTAGGTTGAAAGACTTTCTTTCTTGTAACTTCCATGGACAAAAGTCAAATTGTCTCCTGGAGACACTTGAAAATACCAACCTGTGTGCTTTCAGTTATTTTCCAGGTACAAAGGGGAGGTACAAGTCCTTTTCCTTTATAGTCTTTTAGGCCCCATTCTAGACTTGTAAGGGAACTGTTCACAGCTCTATCATGCATGTCTTCTGCTGTGATGTCTGGTTGCTTCATGCTCAGATATCACAGAAATGAGTGCTAATAATATTAATGCTTTAAGAGAAAGCATTAGAAAAATTAATACTCCTTTTTTCCTATACATGTAATTAAGGGTGTGGAGCTTCACAACAATGTTTTGTATGAGACAATGTTTGATACTAAAACAGTTTGCTATTTAAAAAAAAAAATGTTATATTTGATAGTTGAGCTGGGCTCTCTCAACTTAATACTTTCTCATTATATTATCCTTTAAAATTCAGCATGCTGAAAGACTGCTTATTACTTCAGGCAGAAAACAGAAAAGAGTATTACTGTATGGCAGCTACAGTACTGTTATCAAAACTTCCAACTAAATGATGTTATTTTCAAATACAGGTCATACTGCAGGCAGAAGAAGGTTTGAAAGAATTAGATACTGGAATCAATGAATTAAAGCAGCGTGTAGACAAACTACAAGTTGACCAACCTTCTGTGCAAGAGCTGTCTAAGATTCAGGTATGGTTCTTAAGTTCCGTGGTAGACCTGTCTGATATCAAGGGTAGTATGCTCCATTGTATTGTTCTTAAGGTGGTTCAGGGAAGCATAGCTAAAAACATTTCAGTGTATACAAAATATTGTTTTCTCTCTGATTCACCTAGTTGTTCTATGTTTTCATTTTTAATTTTTATAACATCTCTATTACTAATAGTATTAATCATAAAAACACAGAAGCAGCATGTTTTCTTTCAGCTCTTGCTGAGTCCCTGTGCAGATCTGCTGAAGGTTGAGCTTTGTTCTCACCAGTGTCTCATAATCTGGGGTTTAGTTCTCACACCTATCATAAAAAAAACAAAACAAAACACCACCCAAAAGGAGACGGATGAAGAAGGTTAGATAGGTGGAAACTGGAAATTTTCTCCTTTTACCAGAATACCTCTGATGTTCCTGCATACTTTGAGTTACACTTGGTTTTGAACACACCCAAGTAGTAGAACCTTAGTAGATACATATGGGCAATTGATCCATAACTTTTATAAGGCTCTCGAAACTCCTTTGTGATCTGTTTGGTGATGAAGAAGGGAAATGCTTTATGAAAGAGTAAGGAGGTTTACAGCTTAATTTTAATCTTAATAATAATGAATTGGAAAAAAAAACAAAAAACCAAAAACAAAACAAAAAAAAAAAAACAAACAAAAAAAACCCCAAAAACAACAGATGAAACTGGACCATGAACTTATGAAGCCAACAAAACAGTACCTCAATTACAAACTATTTACAAAGATTTTGTGCAAATGTGTGCTTACCCAGCTCTTTATCTTTTTGGTCCTAGAATCTCCTGCTTTTTTTTTTTTTTTTTTTCCTGTCAGATAATGTGTAAATACCCCATCCCTTTGATTTCAGTTTTTAGAAAATCCTTCCTTTTGGTTTTTTGACAGTTGTGTTTCTCATAGTCGTCTCTTTAAATCTAGGACAGCTGCAGTTGTAGGGTGGATACTTTGCTGTAGCACTGCATGGTTGTCAAGATGTTTTGGTTTATTTTTCTGAATGTCTTGTCTTGCTCTAATGCACTTACCCTCACATCCAAATGTATATTCTGAGAATACAATTCAAACAAACTCAAAACAAAACAAGAAGGTAATCCTGTTCGGGTGAAGAAAAGCACCTGTAGGTCTCACACTTATGGTTGAGGCATACAAGACAATGAATAGTAGATGGGAAGTGATGAAGTTCTTCTTTTTGGTTTGTTTTGTAATTTGGCTGTATAGGCGCTCTGTGAAATACACACTTTTTCTACACTTTTCTGTTCTGTATAGTGTGTATTGCTATTTTAGGCCTCGTTTGGTTTTTACTACGTTATATGTATCTTGCTATCAGAAAGCTGCTAGGGCAGGAGAGGGAGACAAATCTGGCTTTGAGATGGCTATAGTCTGTAGCCATGATATCCAATCCCCTGCACTATTAGAAGCAAAATGTAAACAGCATCTTCATTGTGCAGTAGCCACACAGTAGTCTGGTTTTGACAACTTCAGCCTTATCACCCTATTTTTATTGCTTAAAGCAAGCCTTTGTGATTCTGCTAACTTTGTTCTCAAATTCATATACTTGAAAGACCTGCAGGTCTTGCTTATTTTTCCTCTATTTAAATAGTGAGTTGTTATCAGTTAAGTCAGTATATTTGCACAGTCGTTTTGAGTTGGGGAATAGATGTTATTCTGCTAGTATTCACTCAGGAATACAGGGTCAGTAGGGTTGCTTACAGGAATATGTGTGAGGTGTGAAATAAGAATCACCCTTACTACTCTTTGCCCTCAAGGATATGTATGATGAGCTGATGATGATCATTGGATCCAGACGGAGTGACCTGAATCAGAATCTGGCTCTTAAGAGGCAGTATGAAAGGGCTTTGCAAGACCTGGCTGACCTATTAGAAACAGGCCAAGAAAAGATGGCTGGTGACCAGAAGATGATTGTTGCTTCCAAGGAAGAGGTTCAATCACTACTTGACAAACATAAGGTAATTGACATAAACTGTGACATATTTCAGGAGTAAGCATGACTGTAAGCTTTCCTACAGCAAATTGCTAACCTTCTGTTGCTAAAAGTTCAATAGCTGTTCAGAATGATGGGCCAGTATTAAATAATGATATATTAAAACTTATTGTATTTTAAATTGGAACCAAATAACTGTTCTGAGTAACTTTGAAATGCTCTGTTGGAGGTAAATGCAAGTATATCATCTTTTCTTCCTCGTTTTATCAACAAGTTCTTATGCTTGTCCTCTCATGCTACATAGCAATTTCATCTACCACTCCATTTTTTCAACAGAAATGTACAGATGCTGGTAGCACCCACAAAATATAACAAGGCTTTTCCACATTTTTTCATTAGGCAGAATTTTTTGATTGTGTATATATGAGCTCTAAGCTATTTTAGATTTTGGAATGAGAATTAAGATTGAATTTGTATGGAAAGAATACCTCTTTATTTCTTTAAAAAGGTCATTGTCCTTTTTATGATTTTTATTCTGCAAACTGTTGGTAGAGTTAAAAGTTTACCTAATTGTATGTTTGCAGCTACTTGATTATACTTCTATAGTGTTAAAAAAATATTTTAGTGGTAATTATTGAGTACAAATTGCACTTTCTCTTTTCTAATCTCTCTTTACCCTTTCTCTCACATTCTAATTTCTCAGGAATATTTTCAGGGATTGGAGTCTCACATGGTCCTGACAGAAACTCTATTTAGAAAGATGAGTAGCTTTGCCCCCTTGAAGGAAACTCGGTCACATTCAGAGCTATTGACACAAGCTTCAGCTGTATTAAAGTTGGCTCATAAACGAGGTGTGGAGCTAGAATACATTCTAGAGGTGAGAATTTCTGTGTTATTTTCTGTACTGCCATTGTGATCAGCCACCAGGATATTCTGTAATACCTCTTTCCTGGGCTCAGACACAACTGATGGACATTTGTCTCTTTTGTCATACATACAAGGCACTGATAGACTACATTTAGTATTTTCTGTTTAATTGTTGTGACCTTCCAGTGACACAAGTTGTATTCCTACAAATTTAAAAGAGTTGCTTAGCATTAGCTGACAAGGACAACATGACAGTTTTTATCCATGTGTTCTAAAAAGCTGAGTCTTACATAGAAATGGTGTCTATAGACTCACTGGATGTTTGTACTGTTATTTCTGTACATTCACAACCAGTTTGAGACATCAAATAATAAAAATTCTAGACATCCAGATCAGTATTCACCGTATACATGGATAATTTGCACTTGCAGACCTGGATGCATCTGGATGAAGGTTACCAGGAACTTACCAGACAGCTGGAGTCTGTTGAAGGGAGCATCCCCACTATTGGTTTGGTGGAAGAGACAGAGGACAGGCTTACAGACCGGATTGCACTTCTTCAGGTTGGTGATTTTAGACATTCTTTATGGAAAAGTTGGATGGGGTTTTGTGACAGCACATTCAGATTTTGAGCAGGTTGCTCAGGCAACTCTAGAACTGAAACAGGTAATACTTTTATGTACTGTCATGATGTTGGCTATGCTAGATAATACAGCGAAAGAAAACCAAATATTGAGAAAGTGTGGTAGCAGAGACCTGCAGAGCTATCTAACCATCTTCTCTGTCATTACAGCATCTGAGATCTAACTTGAATGAGTACCAGCCTAAATTATACCAAGTGCTAGATGACGGGAAAAGACTCCTTTTTTCTGTTAGCTGCTCAGATCTTGAAAGTCAGCTGAACCAACTAGGAGAACAGTGGTTAAGTAACACCAGCAAGCTCACCAAGGAGCTTAACAGGCTGGAGACAATACTGAAGCTCTGGACAAGGTAATGCCAGTTGTATGTACAGTATAAACTTCTTTACCTGTGCTTTTCAGGTCAAGGTAATTCTGAGACGAGACCTATTAGATTCAGTACTTAAAGTACTTCACAATGTATGTCATAGTTTAACTACTTTACAGTATCCTTTTTCTGTTTCATACAAGTGCTGTCTTACTCCCTTGGTAGGAAGAAGTCAGAAGATACCTTATTTAGATGAATAAATTAGAAGCCCTGTGTCCATAGAGGCTGATGAGAAAGGGTGTGTCCTTTGCTAGGTAGCATGAGAATCCTCAGCATGGTCTGCTAGGGCCATTGCCATGGCTGGGTTCTTGTGGCTCAGTGCCATTATATTCACAGAAGGATCTTTTGTCTGCCTTTAGCTCATATGCTACTTCTGAAATAAGTTGTATAAGTGATATATAAGCTTTGTCTATTATTCATAATATCCCTGGCTTGCTGGCTCACTAGCCTTTCCAGAGAGATACATAAAGGGATTGTATGTATAAAGGTTATGTGGAGACACTCATTCTGACGTCTCATTAGTTGTTTGACATATGAAATGTTATGGAGATAGTTTTGGGGAAAGAAAAAGAACATAAATTTCTGTTCCGAGATACCTTGTGGTAAATCTTTGAAAGATTAAACTGTCTAATGGAAAGTAAAAATGTGTTTATGTGAGGTTGGGTGGGGTGCTATTGCAGCATGCCCAAATAGTGTGACAACCTGGTTACTACTCCTTCATTAAACTTAGTTTTTCCTAAGAGGCAAAAATAAGGCACTGTTTAGGATTGTGGATGTAATGACTAACTTAAGAACTTCCTGATACCATGCCTGCCTTTGAAGTTTAATCATATTTTTCTGAAATTTAATAAAGGAAAAGAAATATTTTTATTTTTAATCTGCTACACAGTATCATCCATAAGACTTGGAGGAGAGACTGCTTAATTTGAGGCAAGAATTGGTGATGACTGCTTTAGTTTTCTTTAAATATCTTTGCAGATATCAGAGTGAATCAAGTGAACTGACACATTGGTTACAATCTGCAAAGGAGCGACTGGAGTTTTGGAGCCAGCAGTCTTTGACAGTTCCTCAGGAATTGGAGACAGTCCGGGACCATTTGAACTCCTTTTTGGTAAGTCATTCATGGCCCTAGGACACCTTTCTCTCCAATTACCTATGAAAAAGTAAGCAATTATATTATTATACTTTTTCTCATCATTGAAGTAGTGAGTATGCAAAAAAAAAAAGTACCTGTGTTTTAGGGGAAGATATTCTTAGTTTTCTGAGGTAATGCTTTAAATACAGTTAAAAATTAGTCAATTATTTCCACAAACATGATTCTTCTTACAGGAGTTTTCAAAAGAAGTAGATGCTAAATCATCACAGAAATCTTCTATTCTGAGTATTGGGAACCAGCTCCTCAGGCTGAAGAGGGTTGATACAGCAGCATTGCGGGCAGGGTTGTCCCACATTGACAGCCAGTGGACAGACTTGCTCACACGAATCCCAGCAGTACAGGAGAAATTACACCAGGTAAGGAGGTCCAGTCATGGCCTTTGATATTCCAGAAAATTTGGACTATATGGCTTCCACTGCCTTTGAAAAATTCCTCAATTTATCCATGTGAGGCAAGATAGGAGCATTACTCCTTTATTAATGGGAGAAAATTTAACCTCATGTCCAAATCCAGCCTAAGCATACTGTCTATCACCAATTGGTGTTAATGTCAAACTTTCACAGTTAAATTTGTTAAATTTTAACCAAAGAACAGATGACAGTTATCTCTTCAAGTTTTGGAACTTAAGGAAACAGCAAGTTCACATGTCTGTCCCCTTTCAGATTTGAGTAGTGGTTTTGCTCAGATTGAATGGACTGGATTCAAGTCTAGGCAAGACAAAATGAATCTTGCAACACTGTACAAGGTTCCTTCTAGTGTTTGTAGGAGCAGAAAGGTTTTGGTTGTGTAGTTTCATTTTTTAAATGCTGTAATGCCAAACTTCAAGAATTCTAAAAGTTGGCTTAGTATGTGGTTGCCAGGAGAGGTTATCAGTCTAAGCAGTTAGTAATATCATGATCTATGGGGAAAGAGGAAGGGTAACAAGTGTTACCAGAGTCTATTACAATTAGAAAATAATGTAATTTGTTAGTTTCTGAACTGTTTTATATTGCAAAATATGTACGTCTACCTAAAATGTCATAGAAGACATTTCCGTGTAACAAAATTTAAGCAAGCACTACTTTATCAAAAGCTGAAAGTGAGTCTTATATGAAAAAAACAGGTACTTTTCAAAATCACCTACAAGAGGTGTTGTATAAAATTATATTCTGTGGGTCTATTCAATAGCATTTACAAGGACAGAAAAAGTGTAGCTTAGAGCTGAACTTTTACATAAGCTCAATACAGAATTATGGAATGAGAATGCAGAACCTCTTGGAAGTTAGAAATGTTTGTTCAGTTTCTTTGTACAATGCAGAGTGGAAAGAAGAAACCTTTAATATTTTCTTACTGAGATGCATGCAGTTATACACTGTATCTGCTATTAATCACAGCCATAGAATGGTTTGGGTTTGAAGGGACCTTAAAAGATCATCTAGTTCCAACCTTCCTGCATGGGCAGGGACACCTCCTGCTAGACCAGGCTGCTCAAAGACCTGTCCAGCCTGACCTTGAACACTCCCAGGGAAGAGGCATCTACAGGTTCTCTAGGCAACCTATTCCCGCATCTTACTCTTTGAGTGCAAACACCCAGCCAATTCCTTACCCACCAAGTGGTCCATTCATCAAATCCATATCTTTCCAATTTAGAGACAAGGATGTTTTATGGAACAGTGTCAAGTACTTTGTTTAGGTGGATGCTGTCATCTGCTCACACCTTGTCTGCCTACACTGTGACCCCATCATAAAAGGCCACAAAATTCGTCACACACAGTTTGTCCTTGTAGAAACCATGCTGATTGCCACCAAACACCTCCACATTTTCCAGGTTCCTTGGCAGAGCATTTAGGAGGATCTGCCCCATGATTTTGCCAGGCATAGGAGTTGAGACTGATTGACTGTCCCCAGATCTTTCTTTTATCCCTTTTTGAAAATTGGGATTATGTTCCCCCTTTTCCAGTAAGTGGGAACTTCATCTGATTGCCACAACTTTTCAAATATGATGAAAAATGGCTTTGCAACTGCATCTTCCAGTTCTCTTAGGAGCCACAAATGGATCTTTTCAGGAATTTGTGCACTTTCATGTTCTTTAGATGGTGTCAGACCTGCCCTTCTCACACGTTGGACGAATCTTCCTTCTCCCAGTCCATGCCTTCACCTTCTGCAATTTGGGTGGTGTGGCCAGAGTCCTTGCCAGTGAAGACTGAGGCAAAAAGTCACTGAGTACCTCAGCCTTCTTCATATCCCATGTGACCAGGTCTCCAGTTTCTTCCTGACAGAAAAAACAAACAACAAAAAACCAGAACAACTCTCATTGTTCTTTAGCAACTTCATTGATATGTTAGAGATGTTGAATAGCATGATAATAATGGCAGGTAAAGCAAATGTACTGTGGCAATGCAAAGCTAAGGAATTCTTACCCATTTTTTTTCACAACATGAATTTTGAATCTGCTACCTTTACAGGTCCAGATGGACAAAATTCCCTCTCGCCATGCTATCTCTGAAATTATGAGCTGGATTTCCCTGATGGAAAATGTCATCCAGCAAGATGAAGAGAATATAAAAAATGCAGTAGGACAGAAAGTCATGCAGGATTATGTCCAGAAGTACAAGGTACTGCATGAAAATATTACTGATTTTCCTTTTGAATTATCCCAATGAAATGCATATACATATGTAAAATATACGTGATTTAAAGTTAAAAATAAAACCAAACCAAAACAAAAAACTTACATGGAGGAGTGGTTAGAATGGGGCACAAGTTAGAACTGGGTAATATTTGATACTGTGGTGAAGAAGCCAAAATTACTGTTGATCTACTGCATAGTTATGACATGAATATAATTTTTAACATGCTTACCTTAATTTACTGCTAAATCCAAAGCAGTATGATTTAAGTTTATTATGTCTATCTTTCACCCAAAACCACACTTTGCAAATTATGTATGTTGTTTTATGAATTATCTGCATAACAATACCTCTCTAAGCATAGCCTGTTCTTGAATGGAAGATGGTGCTTTACAGATCAAGATCATTTTGATCATTATGTGAAGCAAAAATGAAAGATTGGGATCTATCTTGAGATTATTATTGAGGAGTATAGATATAACATGATTTCACTTTAACTAGATCAGTAGCACTCTTGTAATACATACACTGCGTATGTATAATATGCTGTGTAATAATGCAGACTGTGTAATACATACACAAGTCTGCATACACTGACTTGCAAAAATCACTTTAATTCTGGGCTATTTTTTCAATGTAAGATTATTTTCTGTCTTATCTGTTTATGTATTACAAACTTTGAGACTAATTAAAAAAAATGTATGTACCCATTTTTTCTTAAATCTGATCCTTGAGACCAATATCAATAATTTTACTGGGGGTTTTTTTTTGTTTTTTTGGGGGGGGCTGGGGAGGGAGGTGGAGGTAGAGGGGGCAAGTGTAGGGAAGAAATGCAGATTCTTTTTTCCAAAGGCAATGTATTGCTGGTTTATTTCTGAATAGTTAGGAAGAGTAGCAATGATTTTGATTGCTGCTCAATTGCTAAAATGCCTTTTAGAGAAATTTGTAATTTCTGAACATTTCTCCTGTCATTTGCTGGAAGGTAAGACATTATGGTACTTATGTTTTGGAATTTTTATTCCCTTCTTTTCTACTAGGGTTTCAAGATAGATTTAAATTGCAAACAGTTGACGGTAGACTTTGTCAACCAATCAGTTCTACAAATTAGCAGCCAAGATGTTGAAAGTAAACGTAGCGACAAAACTGATTTTGCAGAACAGCTTGGAGCAATGAACAGACGTTGGCAAATCCTTCAAGGCCTGATAACAGAAAAGGTAAAGAAAAAACTTAGCTGCTCTGTGGAGAACTTTTAAAATACATAGAACTATAAATAATGGTTGGAAGCTTCTGCTGGTCATCTACTCCAGCCTCTTTCTTAGTTAGATCACATTGCATAGGGACTTCCTTAACTGAGTTTTGAAAATCTCCAAGGACAGATTCCACTACCTCTCTGTGCAGACAGTTCCTGTGCTTAACCAGTCCCACAGGTGACAAGTTTTTGCCTTGATCGCAATCAGAATTTCCCCTGTTGCAGCTTGTGACTGTCATGTCTCCTCCCATTTCTTTGCAGATCCAGCTGTTGGAAAGCCTGCAGGAATCCTGGACAGAATATGAAAACAATGTGCAGTGCCTAAAATCTTGGTTTGAAACTCAAGAGAAGAAGCTGAAACAACAACAGAAAATTGGAGACCAGGCTTCGGTACAGAATGCTTTGAAAGACTGTCAGGTATGTCCCCTTATAAATAACAACATTCCCTTTCCAACAGGTAGAAGCAGCACATGTTAAAGTGATGTAAAATCTTTGTATTAGTGAAGGCAGTGGCAAAGCTCTTCAGTATGGGAGAGATTTCATTCCTAAAGTGAAAGTAATAAGAAAGAAGGAAGGAAAAAATAATATCCCAAAGATCTTTAAAACCAACCAAATTCATTGTTCTTTTTGCACTGGATATTAAAATGTGATCATTTCTAAGCCTGCCAGGCATATACTGAACCAGAAAGGTCATCAAAGGAATATATTCCCATTCCTATTTAGCCAGTCGTATGGTACCTGATGTCATGAACACCAAGTTTAATTGTTCAGAGACTGGGTTTTTACCCTGCCTTATCACTACCTTTACTTTGCTACCTCTTTTTTTCCTGTTCTTTTTCTACCTGATACATTCCATGTGTCTGTTCGCACAAATATACTAGACCCAAAGTGATTTTATGCTGTTTTTCAAAATGTGTCAGCAATCAATTTATTTTTTTTTTTCAAATACTCAGCTAACCAGAAAAAGAAATGGTGTTGGATTCCTTTTTGCTTTCAGAAGCACGAAGCATGATGAAACAAAGCTCACCTATACGTGATTCACATAATTTCAGAATAACCTACATTTTCATGGAAATTCAGTAAAGGACTAGACAGCAGTGAACAGGGTTTCAGTTGACTCTGAACATCTTACTTAGAATAGCACATATTTAAGTTAGAAGCCTGAACTCTATCCTGACAGCTCCAGAAGCAAGCTTATAGGTATATAAGCAAAATAGATTTTTCTAAGTTTATAAACAAGTCCTTTACATGGTACCAGGCTTCACATAATTTTTGCTCAAAATTATTTTATTAGACACCAAATATTAATAATAATAATAATAATGTACCATCAGATCAAAAGTGTAATTAAACTCTGTCAGGAAAATGCTATACCCTAAATCTTGCTGTTCTCATCTCCTTAAAAAGGAGTAAGAAAATACGTTCATCTTGATGTGGATGTCTTTCCTGAATGCATTCTTAGAGTTGGATTAATGTGATCTGGCTTTTAAATCTTCACAAAGAGAACAGCTGGAAATTTTTTTATATTAAATGCATAGGAGAATTTAATCTATTTCATAAAATAATAAGCTATATTCACCAGGGTAATAAACCCATCTTCATTCATGTAAAGGTAAGTAGTTATTTTGTCCAGATATGTTAGAAGTCAATTTTTCTTCGGAAGTTCTTGACCTACGTTTCCAATCTGGTTACCATCCTTGGTTTCAAGTCTGGTATCTGTATGGTTTCAGTACAACAAGTTCATGTGACCGAGGAAAAGGTAGTTTAGCATTGCCTGACATAATTTGCAGACTCTGCTTGTCTGGAGTTCAAAGCTGAATCTGATTTATCATCATTATGGTTCCTTTTGGTTAGGGAAGTCAGCAAATACTTGGGGAGTCAATTATGAATAGCAAAGCTTTGATCAGCAGAGAAACAAATTGTTTAGGGAGTAAGTGTAACAGACACTCCCAAATATATAGTTCAGCTAGTACAAAAGCTGCAGTTTACTTATTAACCAATCTTAGTTGCTGCCTAATGTCATATTAATAAGTGAAGGCAACCATTTTTTCCCATCACAGTTCAGAAACAGTTATGAGATCAAAATGATATATAAGAAACCCCTTTGCAAGGAGAACCACAAATATTTCCTTGATGATCCAGATCTCTCAGAAAATTAAAATATGAGATCACAATATGTACTACTTGATGTAGAGGCATCCCAAGATTGCTCACAGTCTGCTTTACATACCACAATGACTCTTTTATCTCCAGACAGGTAAACACAAATTTGTGCTGACCCTGAAGCCTGCAAACCTACTTCCCCTCTCTGCTCAGACTCAGTGTTTGCACTACCTGAAGACACACAGCTAATGTATGAGACAGAGCACTATAGGACTGTCTTGCATTTCCTTGCATTGTGCCATGAAATTAAATACATTTCTTTCCTGGCTGGGAATGAGCTTATGGGACCATGCTATGTGACTCACAGTTTCTCACCAAGTCATCTTGTTCTCTCTGCTTTGTTTTGTAACTTCATTCTCATGCTATTGTGGCATGAAGAAGATCACAGGCTTTTGATTAGGAAATGTTACATACTAAGCTTCTGTACTTTGCTTTTTGAGAACATGGTAAAGACAGCAAACTTTAAATCCGTAATTCCGTGACCAATCTTAAATCAACCATACAGTCAGCACTTGCCCAAAACGGCAAAAGAGGCCACTAACAAGTTATGACGGCCTTAGTGCTTATGTATTCCCCTATGCCCACTGTTAATTTTCTTCTCATTTTCTCGGGTTAGCATGTAGGAGGACTAAGCAGAGTAAAACGCTACATTAATGCTTCCCAATGACATGTAAACTTGAGGAGACAATAAGGAAAATTCCTGCAGTCTGTTGCTTGTTGTCATTGGCTGGACTCCAATGAACTTTTCATCAAGCAGAAGGCTCATTTGCCTCATGCAAGAGGCTTTGCTGCAACCTGGCAAAGGAATAGACTCCACTTCATGTCGAGACATGGCAAATTAACATCTTTGCCTAGAAAGTAATTTTGTCCTTTTCCTTAGGTAGCAAAACTAATTTTGTTTTGTTTTGGTTTTTTTTCCCAGAGACTTAGGCCAGCTGTCAACTAATTAAAAGGCCCTCTTGGTGTTCTAGGACAAACTAAGACACACAACAATTTCCCCATGTATTCAAACTGCTGTCCTATTTTAGTGAGTTTTTGACTTTTACCTGAAAGCAGTGGATTACCCAGAAGTTTACTGTAGAGGACATGCTTCTATTCAAATTATTGAATGCTTTAAAAAGAATATAAAATATTAAATAAAATTGCTGATGAGTTGGTTCTCTTGAGAATAAAAAGAAAAAGTATGCAAGTGTAACTTTTTTAACCTAAGGAGCTTATGAGCATCTTTTCTATCTCAAGGCTTATCTATCCAGTTAAACAAAAATACTCAGGTATCTTCTCTCTCTTTTCAGGAATTGGAGGAATCAATAAGAACAAAGGAAAAAGAAGTAGAAAATGTAGAACAGAGGGGCCTGTCTTTGATACAGAACAAGAAGGAAGAAGTCTCTTCAGTTGTTATGAATACACTGCAAGAAATTAACCATTCCTGGGCCACTTTGGATCACATGGTAAAAGAATCATAGGGCAGAAAGGAGAGGGAGAATTAGTGGTTTGCAGCGAATGAGTATCTTCTATATTGTAAGGGAAGAGATTCTGGATTGTGCCCCTGCTTCTATCCATCCCCACATTTGTGTGTACACTCCACATGAAGTGGTTATGATATTCCAAGGATACTTTTAATTCTTTTAATTGAAGCTCTTTAGATGCTTTCTGATACTTAGTGGAAAGGTACCAAATGAACTGTAAGGAAGTACCTTTTCAAGCACAAGGTCTTGCAGGACCCAAGGTAGAGATCAGCAGTACTTCTCATTCAGAGCTCGGTAACATCATTCCACCCTCTCAGAAGTAATGCAGTGTACTATTTCTATCCTTTCTGCCAACTGTCTTAGCCTGACTTGCCTATGGAATACATGTTCCTTAGTCTTACTCAGTTTCTATTGATCCTGCTTTGGACCAAAGTAGAATAGACATGGTACCTTCTCAGTCCGTGCCATCACAGCTTTATAAAATCAAAGTGAACTTTGTACCCAGTGTAAGTCCATCTGATTGTTGAGCAAAATCTTAATTCTCAAGAGGTTTAAGATTAAACATGTAAAACAAGTAGTAGCAGAGATCAAAAGGAAGGAAACAATTTAATTAAATATCTTGAATGCTTTTGATTTACTTTTTTTTCCTTCCTCCTAGGTTAGCCAATTGAAGATATTGTTGCAATCTGTTCTTGATCAGTGGAGCATTTACAAAGTGGCTTATGAAGAACTGAATAGTTACCTGACAGAAGCCAGATATTCTTTGTCCCGTTTTTATCTTCTTACTGGTTCTTTGGAAGCTGTGAAAGTTCAAGTAGACAGCCTTCAGGTGAAAAGAATGCCATGCCTCTTGACATACTAAGGATGGATTTAAGATTAAAATTGTCCTCACTGAATTGATGCAAATTTTTGTTCGTAAGAAATGGAAGTACAAACATACTGATCTGTTGAAATCACATGACAATAAGAGAACACCTAATCAAATAGCCATTGCATTTTTCATTTTGCAGAAGAAATAAAATGGTGATAGTTGTTTTCTTTTTAGTGTTTTGATGCTGTTCTTTAAATTTTGAGCTCTATTATCTAATCATTAAAAGTATTTAAATTGTGCTGGTGACTAGTAAAGCCAAAGTTTCTCACACTGCTTTGTCAGACTTCTGAGCTACTGGTACATGTTGAAATCACATTTTAAACCTTTCCCCTTGCCATAACAATGTACTTACAATAGATTGAAGATCGAAGAAAATAATATTCCAAAACTTGAGATACTCGAATATTTAAATGATTCTCCACTGTAAAAAAACCATAAAATACTATGAGAATCCTGTTAAAAATTACAAATTAAAATTAAGTGAAATAAATTAAAGAATTATAATATTATAATTATAAATTATAATTATAAATATAAATAATATAAAAAATATAACAAATTAATGTTCCGTTACATAGAGTATCCTTTTATTTCAAAGAAGTGTTTGTCTTTGGAATAAAAAACAATTATGAAAGCAATTCCAGATGCTTAAAATAACAAGGGTTTTTTTGTTGTTCAGAAAATTACTTTTTTTGCTTATTAAGATTTTGATTATGCTGTTTAATGAGGTTGAGATTTTCTGGGATGCTCAAACTATAACTATATGCAAAAAAATATCTAAGCTTAAAAAAAAAAGGAGCACTTCCAGAATCACTGTTTCCTGGTGCTGTTTCTTTTTTTGTCTCATTCTAAACAGGAAAATGTTATTTAATTTCTCTTTTTCCATCAGTTACATTTTACTTTCTGAAGCAGTGTCATGCACTTACTACTTCTATGCAGAAGTACTTGCTTATAATAATTTCCTTTACAATATTTTTACATTTTGAGAAAGGGTAAAATTTTCCTTTTTCTTCACCTTGATATTGAATCAAATCAATCTAATATCAGTCTTTATATTAAACAACCTTCTCTTTTTTTGAAATATACATGAAATCAAGTTTTGCATTCATAACCTATATGATGTAATTGATACATACTTTGAGATGTTTCTGCATCATGCAATTGTAGTACCTTGTGGATTAATGTTCTTTTTATCTTTCTATCCGTTTTAGAGCCTACAAGATGAATTGGAAAAGCAAGAACATAGCTTACAGAAATTTGGTTCTGTAACCAATCAGTTGTTGAAAGAATGTCACCCACCAGTGACTGAAACACTTAGCAACACTTTGAAAGAAATGAATATGAGGTAGAAATTGTCTGTGTATTGAACTTTACTTTTAGTGTTACGATCAGAATGCAGAAATCCCATCTGAAAACTTTGTTAGCTATGTATGCACGAGGTTCCCCACATTTTAGGTTGCTGTTTCTAGTTTGAAGGTAGGACATGATATCCAAGTCTTCACCAGTAGCTTGGCAAACAACTTCTTCTATTTTGAATCCAGGCCAGAACCAATGTAAGGGATAAGAGATTATTTAGAGCTACAGAAAGTAAGGATCCAAAAGCAAAAACTAGTTTAATGGAAAGCTGGGTTGTTTGGTTTTTTTTTTATAAAAAACACAATAATTGCAAATTTATTTTGATCTGTGGTCCATCCTGTCACAGATTCATGAAATGGAGAGAAAGATTATTCATCATGTTTCAAAAAAGAAGCCATAGAACTTAACAGTTGCAATGATGACTGACAGAATTTTCATTTTAACATTTTTTTCATGTAGTCGTAATTGAAAAATATTGCTATTTCTCTTAGTAAAGAAATAATGAGGAACCTTGATAAATACCAGAACATTTGAGAAAGCACTGGTTGTCATTAGAGACAAGAATTCAAAGGACGTTTAGATATTTAATTGGGTAATAAAAATATAAAGTTTTAATAGGTCTGGAAGTATTTTAGAAGGGACTTGCGCAGGGCTTTATAACTTTAACTACTCCGTTGGAATCTGGGAGGAAATTAGAGCAGAAGAAAGAGTTTCTTGTTTACATCTCTTTTGGGCTTCTTGGGCCCTTTCAAGAAACTGGTGCTGCCTGTTCATTGCCAGTCATGGATGCTCTGTGCAGTGAACCAAAGTCTGCACTCCAGCTCTGACCTGAGACATCAGTAGGCAACATCCAAGATGTTGCACAGATCAAACCTGCTGTGACAGGTCAGAACAGCCTGTTGGGGTGTTCCTTTGGATTACTTTTTTCTCCCCCACCCTCCTGCCAAGTGCCTGGATCATGATAATTACCAGATTGAAAGCCAAAAGACCATGGGAAACAACAGAGAGGAAGAGGGGAGGGGTTAGTTCTTTTGGACTGCCAGGCTTCTTCGATCATTTATCCCATCTCTTCACCAGGTGGAACAACCTTCTGCAGGAGATTGCAGAGCGGCTGCGTGCCAGTACAGGCCTCCTCCAGCTGTGGCAGAGGTACAATGACTGCTACCAGCAGTGCTCTTCTACAGTCGCTCAGCGGGAAGACCAGACCAATGAACTCCTGAAGACTGCTACCAGCAAAGACATTGGCGATGATGAAGTTACTGCTTGGATTCAGGACTGCAATGTATGTTCAGATAAGCTTCACAGGTTTTTTGCAGCTCACTGGGCTAAAAATGGCCCCTCAGTTCAGGAAGGATATTGAGGTCCTGGAGCAGGTCCAAAGGAGGGCAACCAGGCTGGTGAAGGGACTCGAGCACAGACCCTGTGAGGAGAGGCTGAGGGAGCTGGGGGTGTTCAGCCTGGAGAAGAGGAGGCTCAGGGGAGACCTCATCGCTCTCTACAACTACCTGAAGGGAGGTTGTAGCCAGGTGGGGGTTGGCCTCTTTTCCCAAGCAACTTTCAACAACACAAGAGGACATGTTTTTAAGTTGTGCCAGGGGAAGTTTAGGTTGAATATTAGAAAGAATTTCTTCACGGAGAGGGTGGTCAGGCATTGGAATGGACTTTCCAGTGAAGTGGTGGATTCTCCCTCCCTGGAGATATTTAAAAAGAGACTGGATGTGGCACTCAGTGCCATAGTCTAGCAACTGCAGCAGTGGGTCAAGGGTTGGATATGATGATCTCTGAGGTCCCTTCCAACCCAGACAATTCTATGATTCTATGATTCTATAAATGAATTTTTGAGCATTTGCTCAAAACTGCTGCCAGACTCATCTGGACTGGCAAGTCAAGTTGTTCACTTGGAATGATTTCTTTTTCTGATGTCCCATTCTATAGCCATTATGTTAGGCCATTTGGCCATTAGACCGAAAGTTAATTTTCATTCCTCCTGGCAATTTGTAGCAGGAAAAAAAAAAAAAAGAGGAGGTCTAGTCAGACCTGAATTGACGCACAGTGAGGACTGCCACTGCTTAGTACCCTCATGTAAGTAGATCCAAAAGACTGCAAGAAGTATTGCCTCATCAGTAACTCAGTCTTGCTCAAAGGAAGCTGAGCAGTCACTTCTTTATTTTTGTCTGTGCATAGGTACTTGGTTTTATTTTTTTAATCTGCACATCATTTCCTTTTCATGCAGAGTTGTGAACAGACACTGTCTTTGAAATACAGTAGAGAATTTAAATTTGTGGTGTAGTGTTGGAGTTTGGTCATTTTTTTTCCTCCTTTAAGTCAGGGGAGGATGACAGCATCAGTGTCAGGTTAACTATCTATTCAATGTATCACCACAGGATGTACTCACAGATCTGAAGACAGCACAGGAGTCACTGCTTGTTCTACGAGAACTGGGAGAGGAGCTAAAAAGCCAGGTGGAGGCTTCAGCAGCAGCAGCTATACAGTCTGATCAAATCTCTCTGAACCAGAATCTGTCAAGTCTAGAACATGCTCTCCGCAAGCAACAGGCTCTCCTTCAGGTACCCAAAGAGTGTTTTCAGTCCTTGAATCTGATCATCCTGAAGTATCTGAAAACACATAAATTAGTTAAAACTGCCTAGGAAAGGAGAGTGGTGTTAACTGTTCATCAGCCTTTCCTAGATTTCCCTGGAAGCCAAAGCTGAGCGTAGAAAATATGCTCAAGTCCAGCAGAGAAACCTTGCAGAAAGGTCCAAATGGCAAAACTCCTAGAGGGAAAGTGCCTCTCTGGAATGCTAAGGCCACCATACTTTCTGCACACAGCAATAGTGCTCACATCTGGATCTACATCTACTGATCATCTGAAGACAACCTCTCTTCCCACCTAATTCCTTAGCAGTAAAAAAAGAGATTCTGAATAATTGTGTGGAAATTATTTTTACAGTTTCTATCAGTGTCAGAGACCTGAATGAAACCATTTTATCAAAGCCTGTTCAGCAGCTGTTGGTAATTGCTTGTGACACCAGGGACTAAAGAGACAAAAAAAGTGGCAGAATATGTTCTGCAGGAAGTATATGGGTGAGAGAGCATCAAAGGTCGTGGCTTCTGTTTGGGTGATGAAGATTTACCTAAGAAATCTATCATTATGTGGATGTGCTTATAACATCACTGTGCTGTAAAAAGGCAAAACATAAGTGTTCTTAATTTTAAATTGCAATAATAGGAGTTAGTTTCATACAAGGAAGCTAGGGAAAGTTATCTATTTCAGGGAAAGGAGTTATTGATGTTCTTTATTGCCTTATTGCTATGATAAAAAATCACAGTCGTCTCTTTTTAAAAAAAAAGGCAGCCATTACAATTGCTCCTAACCAGGAGTGTGATGTCAGTCTGGATACTATGTGACTGAAGATCTTAAATTGTGGGTTCTTTTCTATTTAAGGCAGGAGTGCTGGACTATCAAAACTTTTCCAAGAACTTGCAAGTCCTTGAGGCTTGGATAGCAGAAGCAGAAGAAATATTGAAAGAGCAGGATCCCAATCACTCATCTGATCTGTCAGCAATACAGAGTAGAATGGAGGAACTCAAGGTGACTAATAAACTCACACTGTCTTGATTCTGTCAGCCTAGTTGTTTGTATTTCAGGCTATACACATTTGGCATACATGCATTCTGTACTTATTAAAGGACTGTCACTTGTGCTAAATGTAAGACTGAGGACCTGGAAGTTTGATGGCAGTTGAAGTGATTGTCTATGTTATTCTGCCCTGCATAAAGAAGAAAAGGACAAGCAAACTCCTTAGCATAATATTAAAAATAAATTATTAAAATGGAAATGGAAATTTTAGCAAATTTTGGACATTTCCTTCATCTTGTTTTCTCTTGACTTTATTTGTATTTATGCAATTCTTATCTCAGCAGTATTTAAGTTAAGAATTACATGACCTATTCATTTTTGGGTATCTTGATATACCAAGAAATGTTCATACTGTGTGATCCCCATTTGAACTCTCACTCTTTTTGTGGAGCTTTTTTTTTTTTTTTAATTCTTCTTTCAAAGGCTCTGACCAAAAGTTGATGAACTTCAACATCTAGGCTGTTTTTGTTTTAACCTTCCATGATTTTTCTACTGGGATTGCCTTATATGCATAATTCTTCTTGAGGCACACTGAAGGGAATTTTCCCAGTGCAGTGACTAAAAAAAAAAAAAAAATTAATGATGTCAATGGGAATTTGCCAACCTAGCATTCAGGTTAACAAACAAGGAAAAAGGCTTACTATTTTGACAATATATAAATATGGCTTTAGACACCAGCCTACTTTTGCAGCTCTGAGTATTAAGCCTCCAATTCAGCAAAACACTTTAGTGCAATTTGACTTTATTTATCTGTGCATGTTTAAACATGAATATGTCTTTTCCTGGTGGGCAATCAGGGGCTAAATGCTGGAATTGCAATTTTTTTCCTGGCACAGGGATTGCTTGCTACTTGGTGGCAACCAAAGCTGTTGCAAATTTAACTGAGAGCTAGTTCATAATTTTGCAGCCTATAATGGTGTAATGACTGAACTTCTTAGTTATCCCTTTTATTGTTTGTTGCAGAGTCAGATGTTGAAATTCAGCAGCATGGCTCCAGATTTGGACCGTCTTAATGAGCTAGGTTACAGGCTTCCTCTGAATGAAAAAGAAATCAAAAGGATGCAGAACCTAAACAGACGCTGGTCTCTGATCTCATCTCAGACTACAGAGAGATTCAGGTGGGGATAAAGATTGTTCTATAGTTTTCTTAGATTACAACAGCTAGAACGTATACCTTTTGCAGAATATAGAAAACATTTCAGGTAAGTCATTAACCAGAGCTTTTTTTTTTTTTTTTTTCTGTTGTGCTTATAAGAAAAGAGTGAAGCCAGTGAGCTGAGATGTTGTTTTTGCCGCAAATTACCAGAATTAGAAACAAGGAAGACTGCTACTTTCTGATGTGTTGATTAAGTAAATTGAATGAGGCAGCTGAGCAGGGAAAGTGTTACTCTGTCATCTGGAAGTCTTCTGGAAAAAGTATTGAAAAGCTGTTAACACTGTGAGAGAGGAGGAGACCTTACCTTAATCTGTCTATCTTTCTTTCAGTAAGCTGCAGTCTTTCTTGCTGCAGAAGCAGACCTTCTTGGAGAAATGTGAGACTTGGATGGATTTATTAGTTCAGACTGAGCAAAAGCTGGCAGCAGAGATTTCAGGAAACTACCAGAGCCTTTTAGAGCAACAGAGAGCACATGAGGCAAGTCACTGTGTATTTATACATAACTGCAACACATACTATTTATACATAAATGTAATACGCATTCTTTTGTGGAGTAATATAATAGCAAGTCTTGAATCAAATTACGTTTGCCTGCACTGTCTGAGGGTATCTTAACTTAAAAACAGAAGCATGTAAATATGTCAGTAATACCGAATTTGGGAGGGGACTTGACTGGCTGTCTGCGTTTGTATGTATCTATATCAGTATAACTGCGAGTGCTTGCCCCCTACATTTAGTCTACATCAGACTGGTCTGTACCAAAGAAATAAAAGTTTTCATTAGTCTCCCTATAGAAACTTTTCCCATGCCATTTGGCCCTTTGTCTTCAGTCTTAACTAGAGAAAATATCTGTTCTTTCAGTTTCTTGTAATTTTATTTGTTTTCAAATTGCCTGTATATACATCATCTGAAAAGCATGTTAATAGAAGAATTTTCAGTCGAATACTGAGCTATGTACCTCATCATGGGGCCTCTATCTGGTTACATTTGCATGGAGAGCAAACTGATTCAGTCTTCCGTGTGTGCTGGAGTCATTTATCTGTAACAAATCAAGAACTAGCCCAGCTTTTACAAGTGTTTACTAGTAGATGCATTTATGATTCTTCAGTGAAGTCAAGTGATGCACATTTTTTCTCCACCCATATTTTTACTGCCAAAATCCTGGTAAAGATCAAGTAAGACAAGTCAATTTTCATACCAAAGCTCCCATGTGGCCACAGTAGTTTCAGTTCCCACAACTTTTTCAGCTGACCTACCCATAGACTCAGGTCAGGTCATAGGGAGAGTCATGTCCTTCCCTCCCTTGCCTTATATTTCACAGCAGAGTGTTTGGATGAATGTTTGATAGCTGAAAGTAATTCACAACTGTTCTTTGTGTTAACATACATTTGCTTTAGCATTTAACTGTCTTTGGTTTCACAAATGTCATCCATTTTATTTGAGACATCCCAAGTTTTTGAGATTTGAATGTCCAGAAATCATTTATGTCTAGGTAGATAAATTACTACTGTTGTGTCCAGTCATAGCTATAATTTTTGAAGGGGTTAATGCCAATATTCTTGCAGTCAGTTGTCTTGAGAACCCAGATTAATTCTCTCCTGAAACCTTGACCTGAGCAGTTAGCTCAGATGTGTTATTCAGATACTTTGTTGAAGCTTTTTTTATGGCAATTACAAGGTCATGTTTCAAAATTTAGAGAACCAATATCTGATTTTTAAATACTTCAATTCTGAGGACCCTAATTTCCCAAGTGAAGTAGAAGTAACTTAGAAATAACTTCCCACTAAAATTTACACACCATCATTGTGGAGGTGATACCGTTTTCAAATATCATGATCAAATGCTGGCATCTGTGTCACTTAAGTCTGTCAGGATGATCTTGTAGTGGTCCTTGTCCAATTGTCCAATCCAGTACTTGGTTCCTTCTTCATGTGAGAGGAGTAGATCTTGACACTACCAGGTTAATGGCTTGATGTGGTGATATTAAAGGGTTTTTTCCAACCAAAATGATTCTGTGATTCGAGATCAATTCTTCAGACATCTATTTGCAAGCAGGACACATTTCTTGGGACTTGCACTCAGTAGGAGCACACTGTGACAAGCATTTGAGAAAGTGCTGTCAGGGGAAAGGGAAGTCTCGCCAACTCATTTACTGAAATTGTTTTTCAGGGTGCTAATATTGTGCATTCTAGTATGTGCCCGCTTTTAATCCTCCTTTCAATTCCTCTTTGTATGATTCCTAGTGATCTACATATGAGAAGAAGTTGGGGTGGCAAAAGATTACACGTAGTGGAGTATCCCTTTTATGTACAGCAACGATGTAAATGTGGAGAGCAAGTGGCAGCTGACAAAAAAGTCTCTGCTTTCAGCTTAGGACTTGAATACCTCCACTCTAAGCAGAGTTCCTCATGCTTGATAAGCTCTAGCTTCACCTGTCCTCTTTAAAAAAAAATAATTCTTATTTTGATATCATTTTGGTTGGAAAACACCTTCAAGATCAGTGAGACTACCCATAACCTAACGGTACGAACCATCAACCTAACTCTGACAAATCCAGTGCTTAAAACATGTTCCCAAGCACCATATCAGTACATTTTTAAATGCCCACAGGGATAGCGATTTAACGACTTCCCTGGGAAGCCTATTCCAGTGTTTGATTACTCTTTCAGTACAGAAATTTCTTCTAATATCTAATCTAACTGTCTCTGGAAGGGGGGGGGGTGGTGAGATTTTATGGCTTTTTATTTAACCAGTTGTATTCTGTCAAGTTTCAATCTGTCAACAAAGTTACAATGCTGGTAGGTGCTGTTGCCTCTCTTGCTTTATCCATGCCTCCTCACTTGAAATAGATGTGCTGGAAAGCAAAAAATCTGCCGCCTTCCTCAGCTTTCTGAAGTTCTGAGCCCCACAGCATTATGGGTTCATTCATGAGATAATAGAGCAATCAGTTTCCCTCTTGCTCAGGCTCAGTCATTCATAAGAACATTAGAACATAAGTCAAAGAATCAAATACTTCTGCAAGTTTCCTCTTGACAACACTGTTTCATTCTGTGGAAAAATTTATGACCAGGGTATCATTGTCCAAATTAATTTAGTGATTAAGAGAAGCAAAATCTCATTTTGAAAAATAGCCCATCATATAGAAGTCCTAAGCTACATACAATGTGTTTGAGGGATTTAACTGTGTCAGGTGCCAGTGGTTTTTTCTCTGGCAGCTGCAGATGTGGTCATTGGCACATAACAATTTGAGCTGATGAGAAGTCATATAATAGAGCTGAATCTGGATTTAGGAAATATTTGGTCACAGTTAAGGCAAGGGTTAACTTCTGCCAACTGCAAATACCATCACTAGGAAAAAGAAAAAATAAAGAATTTTTTTTAAAAAAAAAGAATCTCAAGCTTTGTATCCATATATTTTTAATCTCTCAACAACCTTATGAAGAGATATGATCCTTAACTAAAAGATGTTTTAAAAAATGAATTTAATATGTCATTTGATTAAGTAGTACTATGTATTTCTTTTGTCTAAAGTAATATTTTATTATAAGGGACTTTAAAAAGTACTGTGAAAGATTATTGTGACTAATGGTGAAAACTGGAAAATAAGTTGGAAGAAGTGGAAAATTGATTTCTAACTCCTACCCATATCTAACCATTTATTTCTTTCAAGCTATACTGGCATCGTAAAATTGTATTAAAAGTTCATATAACACTATCACACAAAATGTGTGCATAAATTCAACAAGGCAAAGGTCTATAGTAAGGTTAACTCTCCTAAACATCTCAGAAAATTAAAAAATGTCCTTTCTGTCCATGTAATAAATAACCTATCTGGATTTTCATAGAATTGTAGAATAATGTAATGGTTTGGGATGGAAGGCATCTTTGAAGATCATCTAGCTCCAACACCTGTGCAACGGACAGGGACACCTATCACTAAATCGGGTTGCTCAAGGCCCCATCCAGCCTGGCCTTGAACACTTCCAGGGAGGAGGCATCCACAACCTCTTTGGGCAACCTGTGCCACTGTCTCACCACCCTCACAGGAAGAATGTTTTTCCTAATGTCTAGCCCAAATCTCCTCTCTTCAAGTTTTGATCCATTGCCCTCTGTCCTCTCACTATACACTTGTGCAAAAAGCCATACCCCAGCTTTCTTGTAGGTACCCTTCTGGTATTGGAAAGCCACTGTAAGGTCACCTCAGAGCCTCCTCTTGGCTGAACAGCCACAACTTCCTCAGCCCAGCTTCACAGAGGAGGTGCTCCAGTCCTCTGATAATTTTTGTGGCTCTCCTCTGGACATGCTCAAGGAACTCTGTCCTTTTAGGACCCCAGATAGTGTCTCACAAGGGCAGAGCAAAGTAGGGGGGGAAAAAGTTCCTCCCTTAACCAGCTGTCTGTGCTGCTTTTGATGCAGTTAGCCCAGTGTCCAGTTAGCTTTCTGCACTCCAGGCTCACATTGACAGCTCATGTTGAGCTTCTGGTCTACCACCATCCCCAAAGTCCTTTTCCTCTCCCAACCTCTGTTTGTGTATGGGATTGCCTCAACCCAGGTGCAGAACCTTGCACTTGGCCTTGTTGAATTTCATGCAATTTGCCTTTTAATGCAGTTTGCTTTTCATGCAGTTTGCTTCTGGTGGGCATCCCTTCCCTGCAGTGTGTTGACTTCACCATACAGTTTGGTGTCATCAACAAATTGCTGATGGTGGACTTGATTCCACTGTCCATGTCACCAATAAAGATATGAAATAGCACAGGTCTGAGTACTGACCCTTGAAGACCACTTTTCATGTCTCCATTTGAACACTGAGACATTGATCACAACTTTTTGGGTGCAACCATTCAGTCACTTCCTTATCCAATGATAAGGACTTAAGTGACTTCCTTATCCAATCCTCATCCATAAAATCCATATTGTTCTGGTTTAGAAATCAAAATGTTGTGCGTGTTGTACTTCATAGTGCAAACCACACAATTCTACTCAGAGACATGAAACCTAACTCCTGATGTTATTATTTAGCTTTTTAATATATTTTTAATTTTGTTTTAATCTGAGGGAACTAAAAATAATTATTAGAAGTAGCAAGTAACTAAGATATTTAAATTTATTTCTAAAGTTCATGAGGAAGCTCATGTATTAATTTAAATTAATTAATTTAAAATGAGATTTAAAAAATGAAAATTCATCTTTACCAGCACAAACAGGTGGAATTAAAATGTGAGATCTTGTTTTAACATCTTTGTCTCCTGTGCAACAGCTGTTCCAGGCAGAGATGTTCAGCCGCCAGCAAATTTTACATTCGATTATCTCTGATGGGCAGCATCTCCTGGATCAAGGACAGGTGGATGACAGGTAGACATTCCTGTGTTATTGCTGCTGCTCGTTGTGTGAAGTAATACTTAGACTAGAGGGGACTTGCAGACAGAGAATGTAGCAGATGTTCATGTTCAGATCATGATTTTCTGTGGTAGAACTTCTTATAGCTATGGTTAAGGTATTAATTAGCCAGTTCTTAAATAAGACAGTGTTCTGTAGGATGCCATGGGGTATGTGAATGTGTGAATGCATTTGGGAATACAAAAGCCTTGAGATTGCTTCTCTGACAAAGATTTATCTTGGATTATGAAACATCACCATCTTTTGTGATGTATTTTCAAAGTGTCATTTTTACCAAAGGAGCCCGACAGGTTTAGTGAGTTACACTTGATTTATGTCAGCTGGGGATTTATTTGCCTCTAAAGAGGATTCCCTGATGCTGTATAAGAACACCTACATCACATTCTAAATGTGATGGAATAGTAATTTTTTGCTGTCTGAGATTTTGATTTACACTTGTGATCAAATGAATAAAAACCAGGGAAATACCTGTGGCTTCCCGTTGTGCCTGTGCATTGACTTTACTAAGGATACCAAAGTCCTAATACAAGATATGCTGTTACTGGGATGTAAGAATTTTGTTAATGCCTTGTGCCTGCTTAAGCTCAGTAGTAAATCTGAGAGTGAATTGTGAAATCGTGATTTAATATGAATTTGGCTAAGTGAAACTGGCAAAACCTGTGGCTTCTCTTCATATATTTCTGGGGAGAATGTAGAAGAGTTTTGTGTCTTAAAGGCTTGGGGTTTTTTTAAGGTCACAATAATTGGGCTCTTTGATTATTCTCCCAGTATGTGAAGTTCTTACTCTGTCAGCTATCATGAGATTTCAGTGCTTTTTCCCTAATATTTTATAACTGATAGCTGGAAAACACCTCTTTTCCTTCGATTACTTTCATGAAACAAATCATGCTCAAGGTAGGAAGGCTACTCTGTTTTCCCGTTTATCGATTTATCTGTTTATAATAGGGATGAATTTAACCTGAAGCTGACTCTTCTAAGTAATCAGTGGCAAGGAGTAATTCGCCGGGCACAGCAGCGGAGGGGAATCATTGACAGCCAGATTCACCAGTGGCAACGTTACAGGGAGATGGCAGAGAAGCTGCGCAAGTGGCTTGTGGAAGTTGCCTGTCAGCCACTGAGTGGGCTGGGCAACGTTCCTATCCCTTTGCAGCAAGCCAGAGCACTACTGGATGAGGTACAGGTATGTGTCGTGTGTTTGAAAAAAGAGGAAAAACCCTCTCCTTTTTTGCAGCCTTCACCATTTAAAATGTTCTTTAAATATATATTAGGTTGTATCTGCTTTGCAGAGAGCGACGCTGGATGTTAGTTCTTCTTTGCACTGACATAGCCTCAGAAGCAGCAGTGGGATGAAGTTGGAGTTCATAAAGAACATGCAACCGAAAATTCATTTGTTCCTCCCTCTAGAGCCTTTTTACTTCTGTTTTTGCTTTGTAGCTTACATCACACTGAAACTATGTTGAAAAAAAAAAAAATGAGGTTCTGTTTGAGGAATATATTCTAGCTAACAAAATAAAAGGATACCTTGTGTGTCTATCTTCATGTGAGGTCAATAGTATCTATTTAGCAGGTTAGTGTCTTCAAGCTTTTTTGCTGGAAGACACAGACAATATTGAAGCTCATAAACATAATAGGCTCTTGGGAAAATATTTCTCTCAAAGAGCAGTTGAGAAACTGGTATTAATGGGAGAAAGTAGTCTTTTGTGTCTTTATCTCCTTAGGGAAATTTTCTAAATTTTCTTCAATCATGTTGCAGTGCATGATTGTGAAAAGGTTAGGGTAAAGCATTAAATCAGTAGCTCATGCTTATGCCAAGGTATGCAGTCAAAGTATGGGGTTGAGAAAGAACTACAGTGAATTGCTAATTGTAATTAAAAACACAAAGCTGACAGAGAACTATTAATATTTTCAGCTTAAAGAGAAAGTTCTTCTAAGGCAGCAAGGGAGTTACATCCTCACCATGGAAGCTGGGAAGCAATTGCTGCTTTCTGCTGACAGTGGAGCTGAGGCAGCCCTACAGACAGAACTTAATGAAATTCAAGAGCACTGGAAGATAGCTAGCACCCAACTGGAACAACAAAAGAAACAGCTTGCTTTACTACTGAAAGTAAGTGTGTGATTTCTCTACTTCTTCAGCAAGTTCGTGGTTTCTCTGTGTGAATCCTGTTGAAAAAACGTGTTATCAAGGGATAAGC
The DNA here is from genome assembly GCA_023637945.1 of Phaethornis superciliosus. Classification (NCBI taxonomy): domain Eukaryota; kingdom Metazoa; phylum Chordata; class Aves; order Apodiformes; family Trochilidae; genus Phaethornis; species Phaethornis superciliosus. Next base: position 51,253,399 of record JAJQWJ010000003.1, on the reverse strand, counting down.
ACAAATACAGGAACTGCATATATACTATGTGAGTTCATGATTTCAATTTGCCACCTCTTAAACTAGTACTTCACAGTTGACTTCTATGTTAATTGATATATTTTAACTGATATTTCTAGAGCACCTCCCATAAAGACTGCTTGAATCCTATTTTCAACTTAGAGCAAAAATGTAATTTATTTTGCACAGTTCTGGTTAATTTTTATACATACTTCATAGAATATTAGACCTGCCTTATTCCCTCTACATACCAATGCCAAGATCTAAAAGTGTAGTAGTCTGTGTTTCCTCCCAATGTCTTGAGTGCTGGCTAGTTAAGATAAACTTCCACTATTAGTATGAAAAAGTTTTCACTATTTAGTGGTCATTTAGTCAAATCAATGTAAGTGTAATCCAGATCTGAGCTGAAGTCTAATAAACATTCTGCCTACAGGACTGGGAAAAATCTGAAAAGGGCATAGGAGACTCCCTGGAGAAGCTCAGATCATTCAAAAAAAAGCTTTCTCAGCCTTTGCCAGAACACCATGATGAGTTGCATGCAGAACAGATTCGATGCAAGGTACAGCACTTGTTCTCTGTTGACTGTTTTCTCATCTTTGCCTGCCTTTATTCAGTGACCTTTCCATGGTTAATAGGCTTCAGATTACTGACTACACAGACCAGTCAGCCATCCCTGTGACAAGAGTCTGTCCATTTACCATTTGCACAGGATAATACCTGAGTGATCTCACTGTAATGCAAAGCCTGCAGGATAAATACAGATCTGATCAAAGTGAGATCAGAACAGGATCTGAAAAGTACTGTAGCAGTGCTAACTATTGGTGTGCTTTTATTATAGAAATTCTAACTGCAAATTTCAACTCTTGGTATCTAAGCCATTGTTTTAGTGCTTTTTATTTGAGGTGAGATTACCGTGGGGGATCTTAGATAACACTTCTATGCTATATTTTTTGTGTTTTAGAAATGGATTAGAACTTCAAAAGATTTTCAGTACAGAGAAGTCTACAATACTTGAAAACTCAAATGCCCTTGAACTTTAGAGAGATTGGAGTAGTATATTAGTTTGTGACTACTAGGTACAGAGCTGATCTATCATTCCGTTTTGGGGGGTTACCTTTCTCAAAACTCTGAACATATCAGTATAGGCTGGTGAAGGGACTCCAGCACAAGTCCTGTGAGGAGAGGCTGAGGGAGCTGGGGATGTTCAGCCTGGAGAAGAGGAGGCTCAGGGGAGACCTCATCGCTCTCTACAACTCCCTGAAAGGAGGCTGGAGCCAGGGGGGGGGGGGGTTGGTCTTTTTTTCTTAGGCAACTATCAGCAAGACAAGAGGGCATGGTCTCAAGTTGTGCAAGGGGAGGTTTAGGTTAGATATTAGAATTTCTTTATGGAGAGGGTGATCAGACATTGGAATGGGCTGCCCAGGGAAGTAGTGGATTCTCCATCCCTGAAGTTATTTAAAAAGAGACTGGATGTGGCACTCAGTGCCATAGTCTGGGAACCACAGCGGTAGTGGTCAAGGGTTGGACTTGATGATCTCTGAGGTCCCTTCCAACCCAGCCAATTCTATGATTCTGTGTGGGGCTGAAACAGTCTGTTTGAAATGGTGGGTCTTAGATACTACTTAAATTCAGTGGGATAACAATCCTTGTCTTCATGCTTCATCAGCACATGCAAATTTGTGTTTGTTAGACAACTGATCCTTTTTCCTTGTGTGTTTCTTTTAAGGAGTTAGAGAATGCAGTTGAAGGATGGAGAGATGACCTTGCACACCTCTCTCTGCTGAAGGAAACCCTGTCTACGTATATCAGTGCAGACGATATCTCAATCCTCAGTGAGCGCATCGAGCTTCTGCACAGACAGTGGGAGGAGCTGTGCCACCAGGCAAGTGTAGTACTGAGTACTGATCCAGGTATACAGGTAACAAAAGTGTTGGGAGAAAAAGGGAATGCAAGTGGCAGCTTTTGGAAGAGATGCATGTAGGCACGCTCAGTTTCAAAACTGAACTGTTTTCTGAATCAGAGAAAGCATCCTTTGAAGTGCTTCCTTTACTGTTTCTTGGCTTCTTGAACTTTGTCATGGTCATGTCATCATGTATGTGAGATCATACCAAAGCTGCCTTGAAAAAACAATAACAGAGTTGTACTGTGAGCTTTGGGACTGTGACTGGCTGGGGAAAACAGAGAAGTAATACAGTTTGCTGTGCTTTGGTGGAGGGTCTGTGCTCAGAAAACATATTCCCTCAACATCACTGTGTTGTACCTTTCAGGTTTGCTGTTACCTTCTGCATCTTCAGACATTGGTATCTGCATTTCTCTTGGTATGAGGGAGAGTCAATTGGCAGTGAAGTGAGCTGAGGAGTATTGTTTGACTTTTCTGGTGCATCACACTACTGTGTGAAACATGCTAGTGTGTTTCTTGCCTTCTCTTTGCACTTAGGTATCCAGGTAGAGGAGTCTCTCTCACACAGATTTTCAGGTTGTCCTCATGTTGTTTCTGTGGTTTGGTAGAGATTGCAGTCCAGATACACCAGAGCTAACTTCAAAATATTTACTTCATATAAGGTACCTGTGAAGGCTTCAAAAACACCTGCAAACCAGGAAAAATATGGCTAAATTACCAACGATAGGACCCGAGGAAATGGTAGGAAGATTTGCTGGGGAAAGTTTAGGTTAGGTATTAGGAAAATGTTTTTCAGCCGGAGGGCAATTGAGCAGTGGAATAGGCTCCCTGGGGAAGTAGTTATGGCACTAAGCCTTCCTGAGTTGAAGAAGTGTTTGGATGATGCTTTCAGGTATGTGGTGTGATTATTGGGGTGCCCTACACAGGGGCAGGAGCTGGACTTGATGATCCTGATGGGTCCTTTCCGACTTGGCAGTTTCTATAAAAATGGTTCACAGTTAACTTGTTATAAGCAGAGAGGCAAGTAAAGTTTTATCTTAGTTCTGTGCATACTGAATATTTCAGGATGTAACCTAGGGCAGCACTGTTCAACCATTGCTTATTTCCGGAAAGCTGCCACCAAGCTTAGAACCACAGAAAGGAAATGAGATCGTCTATATGAGCCTTGTAAACCTAACGTAGTAGTTAAAGAGGACATCATCATTGTTTGTGAGAGAGCAGATGCAGTGTTCATCTTCTCAGTTGAGATGCTGATATAAAGTTAGAAACAATGCAATGGGGAGGAAGTAAGTGTGGGGAGATGACTGCTGCTCACCCTCTTTTGCTATGTTAATGTCAACATCCAACTTCATCTGTCTGTTACTATTCACAATCTGAGATGGTGCCACTGCTGTAGCAATATCTTAAATCTAGTAATGATTTTCTTTCTCTTTTAATAACTACAGCATTTGTTTCTGATGTTTTATGCCTACTTTTCCCTGTTGTGGTACACCTCAGTTGTTCACAATCTCTCAATGGGTCATGCCCATAGAGTAGTTGTGACCTGTGAAATTAGTATATTGGGACTGAAGTAGAAAATTACTTATCCAAAAATATTGTATGTGTTTGATTTAGCTTTGTACTTACAAATTATTCTCGTGCACAAATTGCACAGTCTTCTTAAGTTTGACCAATGCTATGTGTATATCTATTTGTTTTAGTCAAGCATTTGTCTCTTCTTTTTTCATTTACTCTCTTGGACTAAAAATGAATTATTAGTGTACTCTATAACATTATATAGGTGAGTAAAAATTGAAAATTGTTTTTTAATGAAACCTTTGGGTTAGGCATTGTAAAACAAGATATTGACAGGCTACTGAGTGCAACGCTTGGGTGTGTATGGGGTGTAGCTAACAGGAAACATGAGATTAACTCTTACCTCTAAACTCTGACAGTTTTTGCAGTACATCTCTGGTTTGTTTTAATGACAAGTGGCTGGAACACATTTGCAGAGCTAGAGTAGTTCACATTGTGGCACAAAGTGTTTCAAACGTGCATTTAATGCATTTTAAATGCATTTGTTATTTGGTTTTTATTTTCTCTCTGCAAATTACTAAAGGTCTCCTTACGTCGCCAGCAAGTTAGTGAGAGACTGAATGAGTGGGCTGTCTTTAGTGAGAAGAACAAGGAGCTCTGTGAGTGGCTGACACAAATGGAAAGTAAAGTTTCTCAAAATGGTGACATCCTCATAGAAGAAATGATTGAGAAACTGAAAAAGGTATAGTGCAGTGGACATACACTAACATGTTGTTCTTTAACTGCTTACTTATTTTGTTTTGCAAAGAGGACACTGAATTTGCTGAAAAGGATGTTTTACTTGACCATGATTCTTAGAAGTTCCAATAAGACTCTGTGTTTGTGTTCTCTCTCTAGGCAATATTTTTCTGTCTTCCATGGGGTAAACCTCCCAGGATACTGGAAAATTAAATGACTGCAAAGTCAAAGGCATCTGAATGCTATACTAAATGAGCAATCAGAATTGCCTGTAGTGAGTTTAGCTATAACAGTTGTATTTATAGAAGGCATTGTGTTCTGCTTGGGTTGTGTCTCTCTTTTTGTTTGGTTTTTTTTTTCATTCTGCTGTATATCTAATAGTTAAGATGCTGCTTCTCCACTGTACCAATCACCAAGAAACAACATTCTCTTGTATATTTAGATGGTTCCATTAGTAGTATAGAGCAGAGTGTATTCAGAATAAGTAGCCTGATTTCTGACTGCTCTTTTCTGTCCAGGATTATCAAGAGGAAATTGCAGTTGCCCAGCAAAACAAAATCCAGCTCCAGCAAATGGGAGAGCGACTTGCCAAAGCCAGCCATGAAAGTAAGGCATCAGAGATTGAGTACAAACTTGGCAAGATCAATGACAGGTGGCAACATCTTCTAGATCTTATTGCAGCCAGGTAAAGCAGTTGTTTTGTTTCAAAGTGCTACATGGGACAGATTAATATGCTGGATGTCATGAATTTAAAATCTTTTTATTGTCTGCCTTTTTATCATGAATTGTGAAATAAGCTTATTCTTAATCATAAACACACTTCAGTGAAATGCACCTTCCTGTTTTACTCTACAGTATTTGACAATTTTTTACAAGAAGTCAGTTCAAAACAGTATCTGCTAGAATGTGATAGGATTGGTTGTAGTCAGATTTAGTGAGCCTTGCTCCAGTGCCATCTTACTTCAGATGAGTGCTTAAAAGTGGATGCAAATATAGTTTTTCTGAAAAATTCTTGGCAGAGGAATCTAAACGCTACATTTGTAGCTTTAGATTTCAAGAGGAGCAGTTCCAGAACTAGGCCTTAAGGTCATAGTTTTTCTGCCTGATTATTTTTTCACTGATGGAGCACTGCAGGTAGACCTATAAACGTCAGGCTTAAAGATAATTTTTATTCAAAGTCAAAAATATAACAGCAATTTTCATAATTTAAAGAAATACAGGACTGTTATTTGATATGTGAAGAAACTAGTTTGTTTCAGTACTTGCTGTTGAGTTGTGCTACAGAATCCCATTAACAACAATGATTTTGTCACAAATTTGCACTTCATAAAGTGCAAATATATTGAACACTGCTGTGATGTAAGGATATATGAATTAGTCATAGTAGCAGCAAAACGGTTTATTTAGTTTTATTGTCTTTTTCAATCTGTTTTTTTTTTCATATGGAATTTACTGAATCCCAGCTCTGCAATCTGTTAGCATGGGAGCAGTAAATTTTATGTAAGCAGAAGCATTCTGGTGGCTCCAGCTCATTTTATAGTGGTTCATTTTAAAATGATGAACATTGCCTGTTTCTTACGGAACAATTAAGTCAGGAAGTGGTGCATTACAGTCTAGGAGCCTTCTGGTTTCAGAGGGTGTGAAACATCAACAGTTCTTGAAAAGAAAGTGTCTTTGCTGTATCTTTGTGTTTTGTCTTTTGAAATACATACTCAGAAACTGCAAAACACATAATTAAAAGATCTGTACTGTCTATTCAGTATTAGAGGCTAGTGTCCACCATACAGACAAATAAGGCTTCAGGATTCTGCATCATTCTTGAGATATGAATTGCAATACTATACACTTAAGTTTTCTCATTATGTTACCATGAAGCAGGGTTTCAAGTCCTACTTCTGAAATTATTTATGTGAAACATTTATTTAATTTTATTTCCAGATAATTTCAACTTAACCTTCTCACCTAGCATGCTCGGTACTGTGATGAGCAATTAAACATACAATTCTTTCCATACCATTCTGCAGTGAAAAAGAAACCTCTGCAATGTTTGAACTTGCACTGCTGAAGCTGGGAAGTAAATGGTGGAGAGGTTTGATGCTAGGTTGTGGAAATTTTGCTAGTTCAGATGTTTCTTAGGCTGGTAGCAGCTAAAGTGCAAGCTGTTGCTTAATATATGTTAAAATTACTCAAATTGATGTCTAATTCCCACTGGACAAAAGGATTTTCATCCCCCAAGATTATTTTCAGAAAGCTCCAGGGGCTCTTCAGAATATGTTTTAATATATTGGGGTGTGTTCCTGTTAGGATACTTTGGAGTTTGGAATATATCATGCAACATTATTTTGGCTGCACTCAGCTAGTAAATACAGATTAATCATTCTGGTGTTGAGAATAAAACACATCTTTTCATGGTCTGAATCCCTGACAGCATTAATAAACTATCAGAGCCTATGTGCTTTTCTGAAAAACTACAGTCATCCCCTGTCTGGAGCATTTTTCTTAGTTGTTTGTTTCCTATAGGTGTGAACAAATAGAAAGTGCTCTATGAATATGTTTCAGCAATATAGTATGGTAGTATTCATCCACTCTGAATCTTCAGCTGTTGATTTTATGCTGTGCAGTGGAACTTCTCCGTTCACCTGTTGTGGAAGCCTTTCTTTCTCACATTCTGTTTCCTTACCCACTTGAACTGCCTCTCCATTCTGAGGAGGTCTTTAACCCCCTCAGGAACTGCCTCAGGAAGAGGCAGTGACAGTAAGATAGCTGTGCCTCTGTATTAGAGACTTCTGTTTCCGCCCTTCTAGAACATTTGCATCCTATCAGATAGATTTTTCTGATATGTCAGCCTGGTGCAAAACATGCTGCAGAGTTTGCAGCCAGGAAGCAGTTCTGTTGCTGCAACTGCTCAGGCTTTGCAAAGAAGGCTTTGTTCTAAGTGTTTGCATCCCTTCCCCTAGCACTCACATTCCGCATTCCTGGAGATCAAGTCTGGCACATGTTGATGAATGCAAGTTTTATTTAGAAACATGACCACTTGTCACCATTCAGTCTCATGTTATCAAGCAACGGCTGCTCACATTTGTTTGCCTTGCAACATTTTCTGTACAGTATTCACCAGCAAAGAGAACTGTGTCCCCACTCCTCCCCCCACCCAAAGCACAGTGTTTGCAGGCTTTTGGAGTGGAAGTTCTTCTTTTTAATGCTGGAAAATTTCATGGTGGTGATAAAGGACTTGCATGCTGTGAAGATGGCGGAGGACGGCAATGTGGATTCAGATCTCCCAGACTGTAATTGTGATATCACAAGGCAGGCAGCTATTTTGGTTTGCTTTTGATTGAAATGGCTCTTTCTGAAGTCTTGGTTTGCTGGGAAACTAATTGAAATTTTGATATGTAGAGATCACTACCTTACCTAGAAATTACTGTTTTCTTCTCAATTTAAAAATAGTAGCTAGTGATAACAGCATACTTTGTTTTACAGCTAGAACTTTGGGGTCTCAGAATATTTTTTTGTTCCTGATGCATACTTAAAACTAGTAAGGTTGGCTGAAAGAAACTGTAGACTGGTTTTACTGCTGGTTTTAAATACAAGAGCATGTATACACATGAGAGAAAGCAGACTTTGTATTTGTCTGCTCGATGTTTGTGTCATCAAAGGGGCATGGCTACCAAAAGGCAGAGTTGGAGAGAGTCTGTATATAATGTATTTCAGATTTAACTTCCAGAAGCTGCACATATTAATGACTATTTTGTACCTGAATGTAATGTTTTAACCCAGCCTACATAATCTTTGATTATTGACCCAGCTTCTCTTTTTTGCTCTTCACATTATTTTTCTAGAAGTTTTTCTGTTGTATTTGGCGTTCTAGAAATTCAATGTTTGAAAGAGGAAACTAATTTGAAGAGCAAGTATAACAGGTGGTGCTGGTGTCCTGGTACACAGTAGTACTGTAATTTGGACTCTAAACCTTTTTTTAATCATAAAATGTTTTTAATGGTGTTTTAAAACTTATTTTATTAGTGTATTGTTTTTCATTATTTTAAGAGTGTGTTTATCTTAAAAATGTCTCTAGAGTTCTGAGGAGATTTTTTTTAAAAAAAAAACACTTTACTTTCTACTGGCTTTGTACAGACTCAGATAACATGCTATTATTGACTCTTTTCATGTTGCTCTTAAATTATTACATTAGAAACCAGCTGGCTAAATGACTAATGCAGTAGCTATGAGTTCTATATGATTCATTGTTAGGTATTTACAAGATTGTTCCTCTTTACATGAAGTGGAATCAAAGACTATTTTAGGACTAGTAGAATTAAAGGTGATTGCTCTTAATTTTAGCTCCAGGTCGTTCTCCCATTGCCTTTTCTTAGTGTGAAATAAACATTTTAAAGTTATTACATTCTTGGGGAAACTGAGGTGCAGTAATTGAAACATGGAAGTGTAAGCATCAGAAACCCATTCAATTTTTTGTTTTGTTTTACTGCCTTTTCATCAGTAAACCATAAAAACAATTCTGCAGTATTTTCCTTTCTGAGAGTAAAATATAAAATGGATCAAGACTATGGGTGTTATATTAAAAAATGACCTTTAAAACAACCATATTGTGGGTCCACCAGCCCCTTGATTTCAATGCTGAATCTTCATTATCAGGTAGCAGAGCTACCTCAAATTTCTAGTAACATGGACAGTGCTACAACAAAAGTATAACATGATTATTGGAATAATTAGCTGCTTAAATATAGCTTTTAAAATGAAATCTCAAATGATCAAAATTATAGTTGTCTAGACATCCCATATACTTGAATGATTTATGATTTGACCTTTGTTGCTAAGCAGGGCTTTTAGCTTTATTAGCTTTCAGGTCCCACCCTTAAAGTGGCAAGGTAGGGTTTTGAGTGGTTACATTTTTAAGAGGGATTTTTTGTTGCAAGCACATTATTTAATTATTCATACATAGATACAATATTCAATAAGGTGAAGAGCACAGGTATCTTGCCTGCTAAAATTCAGAAGGAAAACTTGTAAATGTGATTGATTATATATTTGTTGTTTGTTCACAGAGAGCTTTCAGGGTAGCTAGAGGCACAACACCATGTTGCAGTTGCTAAAAAAAGTAAGCCCAGCAGACTCCAAGAAGCTCTTGTTTATTTGTTTCTATTTGTACTATGAGCCTGTATAACCTTTCATGTTGGATGCTGTACAAAAAAACAACAGCGTTTAAATGTAGGAGAGACAGGGGGAGAGTGGTCCTCTTTTTTTTTTTTTTTTTTTTTTTTTTTAATTTTTTGGGGGGCTTCTGGAATTTAACTGCGGGGAATTGCAACTGTTTGGCAGGAGGGAGGGCCTAGCAGTAGGTTTTAGATGGAGTGTATTTTCAGTATGTCTCAATTTTTTTTCTTTTCCTCTCTTATGTAACCTATGTCATACGACTGCAAATTGCTGTGTTTGGGGGTTGTGTTTTGTGTTGACAAGGATATATTCCCATGCAGTCTGCCTAAGTGGAAGGGGTCACTTTCTAAATGACAGGCTCTTTATCAGGTGTTGCACAGCAGTTAGGTTACTACTACACACTTGCAAAACTATGCAGAAAAACCAGGTCTGCAGCTTGGGACTGCAAATGGTAGAGCGACATTGCCTACTCAAGGCTGACATGACTCGTTTTTCCCTTTCCCACTCCAGTGTGCCTGAAAAAGATCAGCAGCATTCAGCCTTGAAAATCTAAGCCGAAAATGGGCAGCTTCCACTCCTCTTAAGTAATGTCAGAGACTGATGAGCTGTTATGTGAGTTCTGGAAGAGCAATAGCCAACCTTCTTGTGCTCCCTGTGAACAAGTTTCAGTTGGTCCAATCCCACAAAGCACCATATGTACAACCATAGGTGATGAGCAGATGATGCCCCCAGGCATTGCTTTTTCTCCTAGTATGTCTTCAAGGCTAAACACACATCTGTGTTTTGGAATGACCTGATCGTAGGAACTGGAGCAGCCTTTCAGCAGGATTGTGTTGATTCAGTGCCTGCATAGCCAGATTTTCACATTACCAACATTTTCTTCAAACACCAAGATTTGTTTCACATCAGAATCCTGCAGACCTGCTGGTAATGAGATTCTAGAAGGAGGGTGCATTCAGACTCTTCTTAAGTGTCTTTGGTGCTAAAGAGTCACAGTTTGACTATCTGTGATCTAAAGAGAGAGCTAGAAGGAGACAAAAAAATGAAGTATCTAAGGTTTTTAAGTTGACATTACGATCTCTGTATTTTTCTTTTGTAAGGAAAGGACACCCATTATCCCTTTTTTGTGGTCAGCTGCAATTACTTCTTTAAATATGGAAACTCTTGATAAATGTGCTGGCTAGTATTATGAAAAAAATGTTAAATGCTCTGTTTGAAATATGGGATAGTCAGGTGGTATTTTGTTCATTTGACAAATCTGGCAATCTTGTATTTTTTAATTCGATTTAGTTAGTTTTTCTGCAGCTACATTCATCTCTTAAAGCTTTCTGATACAGAAACACTTAAGTGAAAGAGCAATGAAAGCATAAAGGAGGATGTTACTCAATTATTTGTGGTACTACAAATACAGAAAAAAAAAGCAAAAAAAAGCAAACCATCTCAGAATCCTCTAGTGTATGTTATATAACACAGGGGTAGGAAGCAGGCAATTATGGGCAGACATTTTTTCATTTGAAATGGGAAGAAGGAAGAAATATCATTACAGGATGAAGTTTTGGTCAAATTTTCCTCACTCTTATGCCTAATGTTCCTTTAAATAAAAAAATCCCACTGTTTTGTCTTTCCCAGCAATTGCTGCTCAGGGTCAGGGTCTCAAGAAAAATACTACTTAGAAATCACCATGCAGTTAAATTCCAGTTTCATCTGTTTAAATATGGAGTAGTCCATGAAGACCAAGAACAATTTAAATTAACCCTTGGGATTCAGGGATTCTCACTAAGTCTTCAGCTGGACTTCTCTGCCTAAAAGTTAGGCACTTCACACTGAAACAGGATGCCCAGAGAGGTGGTGGATGCCCCATCCTTGGAAACACTCAAGGTCAGGTTGGACAGGGATCTGAGCAACCTGTGCTAGTTGAAGGTGTCTATGTTCATTGCAAGAGGGTTGGACTAAATGATCTTGGATCTTTTCCAACCCAAATATGTTCTGATATGAGGATGGAGGTGATATGTTTAGAAATCACCAGGATGAAAAGGCCTGTTCAATCCTATCCACAATGTACTCCACCACCAGCACTCATTAAAGGGATAAATTATTTGTAGTCTAAGAAGAAATTCTATCATCTGTTGATTGCACAACTAAATTACTTGAGTTGTTTTGGGGCTTTAGTGTGTGTGAGTTCATTAGGGGGAAAAAAAAAGTTTTCTTTTCTTAACCAACACTTAACTGGTAAAGGTGCAGAAGCTTTGAAAATGTCAACTGGCATTAGTAAGCTCTTTTTTTAACTAGAAGCTATTAATACGAGACTATTAGCACATCTAATTAATACATTACATAATAAAGAAAGACTTTAGAACAGAACTTACCATCTAAGTTAAATGTCTCTGAAAACTTCCTGAAACACATGCTGTGGAAATTCTCCTTCAAGGTGTACTTATTCTGCTGTTTGTTTTTTCTTTACAGGGTAAAGAAATTGAAGGAGACCCTTGTTGCAGTGCAGCAGCTGGATAAAAACATGAGTAGCTTGAGATCTTGGCTTGCCCACATTGAGTCAGAGCTGTCCAAACCTATCGTCTATGAAACTTGTGATTCTGAGGAGATACAAAGGAAGCTAAATGAACAGCAGGTAAAACACAACACACTTATGAGGTGCACCATGACATGGGGAGAACCAAAGTAGAGTGAGTGTCTTTGGGTTGCCCATACCCAGCTCAGTGCTGAGAGGCATGAGGCAAAGTGTTTATATACCAAGGAGAGTGGTCCTTACTGTGTTACTTATAGAGCCTTCTTTGACATCGAACCCAACAGGAGCTGATTGACCTTTCCTGGAAAGGTAAGGCAAAGAGAGATGTAACCTGAACGACTTAATTGCAATTAGTTTTCCTTTGTGGTTTCTGTTTGTTTGAATTGTCTGTTCCCAGAGGCAAAACTGACACCTATTGGGTCTTGCAAAGTTTGCGCAGAGTTTGCACATGCTTGAAAATTACTATTTTTTAGCAAATTTTCTAACTCATTTTTATTTTGCAGCTTGTTTGAGAATCACTTTGCACGCAAAGATGCATGAGCTATAGCTGTGAAGTTACAGTTGTAGAATCATAGAATGGTTTGTGTTGGAAGGGTCCTCAAAAATCAGCTTGTTTAAACCCCCTTGCCACCTTCCACTGGACCAGATTGCTCAAAGCTCCATCCAATCTCTCCTTGAACATCTCAAGGGAGGGGGCATCCACAACTTCCCTGGGAAACCTGTGCCAGTGTCTTGCTACCCTCACAGTAAAGAATTTCTTCCTAATATCCCATTTCTCATCTTAATACCATCCCCTCTCATCCTTTCACTACATGGCCTTGTAAAAAGTCCCTACCCAGCTTTCCTGTAGGCCTCTTCCAGGTTCTGGAAGGCAGCTATAAGGTCTGACTGGACCTTTCTCTTCTCCAGGCTGAACAGCCCCAATTCTTTCAGCCTGTCTTCATAGGAGAGGTTCTCCAGTCCTCTGATCATCTTCATGGGCCTCCTCCGGACCTGCTCCAGCAGCTCTGTTTCCTTCCTATGTTGGGGACTTCAGAGCTGGATGGGGTCTCTTGAAAGAGGAGGAGAAGAAATACCTCCATCAGCCTCCTGGACGTGCTTCTTTTGATGCTACTCAGGCTGGCTTTCTGAGCTGCAAGTGCACATAACTGGCTCATGTTGAGCTGCTCATCAGCCAACACCCCCAAGTCCTCCTCAGGACTCCTCACAGTCCCAGCCTGTATTTGTGCTTGAAATTGCCCATGTGCGGGACCTTACATTTTGCCTTGTCGAACGTCATGTGGTTTGCACAGGTCCATCTCTCAAGCCTGTCAGGGTGCCTCTGATGGCCTTCCTTCCTCCCAGAGTATCATCCTCACCACACAGCTTGGTGTCATCACCAGACTTGCTGAAGGTGCACTTGAACCCACCACCCATGTTACTGGCAAAGGTGTTAAACAGCAACAGGCCAAGTACAGGCCCTTAAGAAACGCCACTAATCACTGATGTCCCTTTGGATTTCAAGCACTTCACCACAACGCTTGGAGTGTGACCATCGAGACGGTTCATTATCCACTGAGTGGTCCATCTGTAAAGTCTCTCTCTTCCCAGTTTAGAGACAGGGATGTTGTGCAGAACAGTGTTGAATGCTTTGCACAAGTCCAGGTACGTGACATCAGTTGCTCTTTGCTTATCCAGCAATGTTGTGGCCCTGTCATAGAAGGCCAACAAATTTATTGGGTAAAATTTGCCTTTAGTGATAACATGTTGACTGTCACCAGTCATATCCTTATTTTACATGTGCTTTAGCATGGATTCCAGAAGGATTTGCTATATGACCTTACTGGGCATAGAGGTGAGACTGGCCTGCAGTCCCCCAGGTCTTCTTTTTTTTGCTTTAAAAATGAGGGTTATGTTTCCCCTTTTCTAATCAGTAGGAACTTCACCAGCCTAACATAATTTCTCAGATATGATGCATAGTAGCTTATCAATTTCATCTTCCAGTTTCCTTGGTACCTGTGGATGTATCTTATAAGTGCCCATGGATTTGTGCAACTTCAGGTTCCTTCAGGTTCCTTATGTGGTCTTGAACCTTATCATTAGTTATTCCCTGCTCTTGCCTTCTGTGACTTGAGCGGTGTGGTTTGAGCCCTTGCTGGCAAAGACTGAGGCAAAAAAGTCATTGAATACCTCAGCATTGTCCATATCCCAGGTAACTAGGTCTCCCATATCCTACTGGAGAGGGCACACATTTCCCTTGTCCTCCTTTTATCACCAATCACCAGTATACTGGTGGAACCTTTTCATAAAATCATAGAATTTTTCTAGTTGGTAAAAAATATTAAGGTCCTCAAGTCAACTATAACCTAACTTTATGAACCATTAACCTAATTCTGCCAAGTCCACTGCTTAAACCATGTTCCTGAGCACCACATCTACACATCTTTTAAACACCTCTGTGGAGGTGCTGCCCCCTGGGCAGCCTGTTCCAGTGTTTAATAACCTTTTCAGTGAAGAAGTTTCCTCTAATATCTAAACTGAACCTCCCCTGGTGCATCTTGAGTCCATTTCCTCTTGTCCTGTTGCTTGCTACATGGAAAAAGAGACCAATCCCCACCTGGCTACAACCTCCTTTCTGGTAGTTGTTGAGAGTGATGATGTCTCCCTTCAGACTCCTCCAGACTAAACAACCCTAATTCTCTCAGCTGCTCCTGGTAAAACTTGTGCTCTGGACCCTTCACCAGCTTTGCTGCCCTTTTCTGGACATGTTCCAGCACCTCAATGCCCTTCTTGAAGTGAGGGGCCCAGAACTGAACACAGTATTTTTAGCACGGCCTCACCAGTGCAGAGTAAAGGGGGACAATCACTTACCTAGTCCTGCTGGCCATGCTATTTCTCATGCTGTTGGCCTTCTTGGCCACCTGGATACAGTGCTGGCTCATATTCATCTGGTTCCAGGACCTTTCCTCTGTGCAGTTTTCCAGCCACTCTTCCCCAAGCCAAACGCATTGCATGGCATTGTTGTGGCCCACGTTCAGGACCCAGCACTTGGCGTTGTTGGACCTCATACAACTGGTCCCATCCCATCAATCTAGTTTGTCCAGGTTCCACTGTAGAGCCTTCCTACCCTGAGACAGATCAACACTCCCTCCCAACACAGTATGATCTGCAAATTTCTTGAGGGTGCACTCTGTCCCCTCATCCAGGTCATTGATAAAGATATTAAAGAGAACTGTCCCCAACACTTTTCTTACTCCCACCATCTGCAGGCTTCCCTTTTATGTCCAACTGTGTCCAAGAGCAACATGTTCATCCATACAGGGCTTCTGGTGGTTTTGCCTGACGTCCTCTTTGCTGGGATCCATTGCTCTTGAGCTTGGAGTAGGTGATCATTGCATATTGCTTTCTTGGGTTTCTTTTCCATCCAGGACTTTATCCCATGGTACTCTACCAAGCAGATCCCTGAAGAGGCCAGGATCTGCTCTCTTGACATCCAGGATAGTGAGCTTCCTGTGTGCCGCCCTCTCTGCCCTAAGGGTCTTGAACTCCACCATTTCATGGTCACTACAAACGAGGCTGCTCTTGAGCTTCACATTCTTCACCATCCCTTCCTTGCTGGTGAAAAGAGTAGCATCTCTCCTTGTTGGCTCCTCTTTCACTTGGAGATTAGCATCAACACATTCCAGGAACCTCCTTTATTGCTTATGCCCTTCTGTGTTGTCCCTCTGAAAGATACTGGGGTGGTTGAACTCCCCTATGAGGACAAGGGCTTGTGAACAGGAGGCTACTCCTATCTGTCTATGAAGGGCCTCATCCAACCAAAATTGTTTGGCTTATAGCAAACCAGGCCTTCAGGAGCTGCTACCACAAAATATTCAGCAGTGGAACATGCAGAAAACTGTTGAGTCAAACAGATTTTGGGCGTTAAAACTAATGTTACTCCTAAGATGATTTACTAAACTTTCTATTTCCAGTTCTATTTCACTAAATAATGAAGTTTTACGTGGAAGCACATTATTAGAGAGGACTGTTACTCTGTTGTATTCCTGTTTGCTGTTTGGTGGCAAAAATACCTTTCTGGTGCCTCACTGGGTATCTGTTATGATCTCCTGAGTTCTTTCTCCAGAGGAGAAAGAAATGCATGGGAAGAGGAGTGTCAGAATGTTTTCAGCATAATTGATTTATGAAGTGTACAAACTGGCATTTGGCTCTTTTAAGCTCAATGTGGGACTGAGACCTGAGAACCCTCTCAGTGTTTTTGCCATCTCCCCAGCTGATTTGTTACATGACTGCACAGAGTTGTTAATTAACATTCCAAATGTAAATACTACAGGGATAATTTATAGCACACAAGCATCGCTAATGTGTGGTGTTCTGGAGTCAAAGGAAGTGGAGAGCAGGGCTAAACATTGTAATCAACAAAGTAGATATTTGAGGGGTTTTTACTAGAATTTATGCAGGCATCCCACAGTTCGTTGCAATCACTTCTTACGGGACTTGTTCTGGGCACAGAGACTAAAGTTTCTCTGCTTTCTGCTGTTTCCTTGTGGTGATCTCCATGCAGGGACAGTGTGCAGTGATACTCTGTAGAAGTGTGACTGGTTTAATTTTGAACTCCTGAGGCGAGAAATAGAGGTGACTCTTATCCTGGGATGATGCCATGTTTAGAAAATTGCTGATAATTTGATTTTGTAACACTGAAAGCCATGATTACAAGAATAATACTAATTTTTAAAGCTCACCCACTTTCAATGCATGGCAACCAGTATTTTTTCTAGTCAGAGGCTGTATCACTATTCACTGCACCTCAGAAGGCCAGTTTGTTGGCCATCTCCTGGAGTATTTCATCTCTTTCTTTTTTTGTTAGTGATATTCTGTTCTTTTCCATGTTAATCATTCTCTGAGGTCATGTTATCTTTACTGCTTGTACTGCTACTTGTCATTAATATACAAATTTACTTTAAAAATATTACACTATGAAAAAGGCAGGCCAAATTCCATTTCTGTAACTCCACTATCTACTTATCTGTATTAACTTCAGCCAAGAATCATCTTTGCAGATTGCTTGTCTATGTAGTGAAATTAAAGATATAATTGAAGCTGGATATCCTGGGGAAGGTAGGGTAACTTCAGCACAGTGTTTTCCTGGGATTGCAAACTGCATTTCAAGAATTATTTGCCTGCTTGCTTTCTCAATCTGCCACCACTGGAGATGTGGAAAAAAATTCAGACTGATGAAGGAAAAAAAGCTGTATGTGGGTGACAGCACTGCGTAAAAGTTATACTCCTTTGTGAATTAACCCAAAGGCTAGGTATTCTCTAATAAACAGAAAATTTGAAAGTCTGCGAAAGAAATACAAGACTATGGGAAAAGAAACAGTGTAAATGTTGCTTGTAGAAAGGTTCTGTGTGCAAATAAAAAAGTTTATAGTCTAAGAATCCTCAGAACTACCAACTGGCAGTTCTCACATCTGCTCTGCTTCAAAACAGCAGAGAGGAACATGCTTAGCCTCAAGTCTCATAGCTGTCTGGAGTGTGTGTTTCATAGAGTAGTGCATCTGTATATAGTAGCCACCCTTTCTCCCTACCTTTGGAGTGGGTAGAGAGAAGAATAAGCATTTGGACATAATGTTGAAAGAGTATAATACAGGCAAGGGAAAGGGAAACTACCAGAGCTGAGGAAAAAGTGTGATTTTCCACTTCATGGAAATTAAGTAGATGTAAATACAAAATACCTTTCTGTTTCATAGATGAGAAGCAGAAATAGATTACTTCATTGAGTTCAACTCCAGTTATCACAGCCAGCCAAATCAAGTGATTGATACAAGCTGAGCTCCATTTCAGATTTGCTGAGGTTTTTAGATTTTATATTTACATCTCATTTCTTGCTGGAAGGCATTTTCAGTATATCGTATTGCTAGCTGTTAGAAAAGTTCCTCTAGTTAGATCTTCAATGTGTGTTAACATAATAAGTTGACATCGTATTTCCCTTTGCATGTTACAGTTTACTTCACTGGCTTAATTATAAAGAGCAGTTTAGTTCTACTTATCCTCAAGCTGCCAAGTTCTTGTTCTCCTAAATGAAATCTGTTAATTCTAGATAAATTCTTCATCTAACTCAGAAGTGAACATAGTATTCTAGAAGCAATATACCATTTTTTTGTGTATTCATGTCAGTAGTTCTTTGTCACTATTGGAATTATGTTGTCTTGGCTTTGTTACTGTCCATTCTGATTATTCTGTATAGCATTGTGAAGATGCTCATTGCAAAGATAGGCAAGGTTTCTTTTCCTCGCACTGTGTCAGCTGCAATAGCCCATTACTTCTGTGGTTTGTCTTAACTTGAACCTGTAGCTAAAAATTGAAGATGATACATTGTTTCAAGGTGAAACTTTATCATTACTGTGAAATAAGCCACTGCAACCAAGAAACCGAGAGAAGAAATAATACTGATCGCACCAAGCGAGTTTCAAAATAGTGTAAGGGCATGTTCTTAAGCTCTCCTGAATTTCACTTTTCCATTTCCAATGAAAAAGATATAGAATTGGAAAGTTGAGGAGGGAAAATAAAAAATCTCCTACTGGAGATGCACTGTTCAACATGTGCTGCTGCTGATCTCCATGTACAACGTGCCACTTTGCAGTTAGCTGACCTGAAACAGTAGGTTCACAAATGATACTTCTCCTAAACCCTCACAGTAGATAAGAACATATTTTCTTGTCACACCTCTGTTACTAACTTCTGCCTTACTCTGATAATGGGAAAGGGCTGTGAATGATTCCACCATTTACTGGTGATGTTGATTAAATATATGTGAAAGATGCTCAGCTGAGCATGCAGAGCTCTGGCAGTTTGTCCCAGGTGATGGTGGTGTTTGTAGTCCCTGGGAGAGCTGTGCATGCTGCCGGGTTCACCTGACCTCGTTGATAACATTGCAACACTTATTTGTGCAGATGCAGTCTCTTAATAGGTATTCACTGGATGTTTCTATTCTGTTTGCAAGCCTTTTGTTTTAATAAGTATAACATAAGTGTATTTGCATGCATGTTTTGCAATTTCTCTTAAGAATCAATTTCTTTAACTTCAGGAGCTTCAGAGAGACATAGAGAAACACAGCACTGGAGTGGCATCTGTTCTCAATCTGTGTGAAGTGCTTCTTCATGACTGTGATGCTTGTGCCACAGAAGCAGAGTGTGACTCTATCCAACAGGCTACACGCAATCTGGACAGAAGGTGGAGGAATATTTGTGCAATGTCAATGGAAAGGCGACTTAAGTAAGTCTAAAATATATACAAATAAGTATTTCCTTCCCCAGGCACAAAAACAGGATGTGACATTACAGTGGTGTAGTACTGAAGAAAAAAGTGTAGGGGTCAGAAAAAGATTAGTTATTGTATAAAAGCCAATAGTTGTTATGTTGTGGGGAAAAAGAATAAATTTCACGTTGTGTATGTGTCTTTATACAAGGTACAGACAACAATTACCAAGTTTTGCTCTCAAGGCCTTCAATCAAATGACCTCTTATTTTCCACACTGCATAGTAAAAATGAGACAGAAACTAGAGAAAGCTTAGGTGGTAGCAGTGATTCCCGCTAATTTAGAAAACATGACCTAGAAGGGAAAATTGTGACACTTAAGTTTACTTTTAAACTGCTGAGTCTGATGGGGAAACTAGTTATTGAGTGTATGGAATGTTATTTCAAATGCTAGGGTTTTCATGCACCTAATGTTCCTCAGCAGTTTCTCTTATGTCTGATTTTGCTTATTTGAAAGAATTGTGGTACTGAATGTTCATCCAGAATGTCCTCATCTGTTCTCTGTCTGCAGATTGCTATCTTTAAGTAATCTTATACTGTAAGCATGGTAATTCATGTGTAGAATATATTAAAAAAATACATTTTACAAGCTCTCTTTATTAGTTTGTCTTGAAAACATACAGGCTTTTCATACCTTTGTGTCCAGCAAAGTAATTCAGATCTATTTTAAATTATGCGGAACAATAGATAGAACTCTAGTTTATTTTCTTGTAATAGACACACTTTGCTATTAATTACTAGATTTACTATTAGTAGATTTGTACAATTAAATTAATTGAGCTGTTAGTACTTAGGATCTTTGTTGTACTAGAAACAGTTAATCACGTTAACTTTCCAGATGTCACACTTCAGGTTAAACAACATATCCTCAACAAAGTGTACATTTTGCATGGTTCAGATCCTTTTCAGACCTGCGTATCTAAGATTTGGAAAAGGTGTGTTCTTTATGTAGAAACAAGCTAAGTTCTGCTGTAATGCAACGTGTTCCTAAAAAGATCATGATATTTTAAATCAAATGGTGTTGAAGTTCTTGAGGTTTTACAGTCTCAGTATTAAGCCATATTTTGAGGGACGGACAGCATTTTACCACTTGTTGGTGAATGAAAAAAAATGTTTGTGTCCCTTTGCAGTGTACAATAATGACTAAGAACTTTATGCTTCAACATCTTTAGCATTATGTAAGAAAAAAGTTACGCAGTTAAAGGTAGTGTAGAGTTTCTAATTTCTACAATATTGACTTAGGCACTTACACTGACACTGTATTTCAGAAGTTATTTAGCTTGTGCTCAGATTCTTCGAGCTCCTATTGCTAACTTTAACTTTCTTTTTTAGACTAGTTCCAAAATTAGATATGTTAAAGAACTACCACCATCATCTTGGTCTAGCTTAGTCTGAAATAAGCCAGCATTCTCTATAGTCTGTTTATGAACCAGACTGCCTGACATAAATTAAGAGACAACTGTTGTCTGGTACAATGTTAGTTTGCTGTTGTAGTTGTTAAAGTAGTTGTTAAAGTTCTGTAGGTTAGCTGTCCTTCAGTCTGAGCATTCACTGCTTTTCCATTATGTATTGCAGAATTGAAGAGACATGGCGGCTATGGCAAAAGTTTTTGGATGATTATTCTAGATTTGAAGACTGGCTAAAACTCTCTGAGAGGACAGCTGCTTTTCCAAGCTCCTCTGGTGTACTTTACACAGTTGCTAAGGAAGAACTGAAGAAATTTGAGGTGATTTTTAATAGTTGAAATTTGATATCTACTGGTCACATTATATCAGGCAGCTGACGTTCTTCCTTCCCATACACAAGTCACTCAGCAGAGGCACTGCATTAATACAGCTTGAATTGGTGATTTTGTAGCTGCTTTCAGTGGCAGGTTTCTAGGATTAAGAAAGAGTGGAAGGTGACAACTGAAAATTTTATTAAATCAATCCAGTCTCACTTGCTGTTTGTTCACCAAAGTTAGATTTTTCGACTTTTTTATTTCTGGAACTTTTTAAGAAGTCCAGTCAGTATGTGCTCAAGTGTATTCATAGATCTCCCTTCACCAATGACCTCCTCAAATGCATGCTGTATGTTTTAAACTGTTGCTTTGAGTTTAACCCTTCTCCTTCTGTAACTATCTGAACTCTATCCCATCTCATACAAAGTACAGTTTCACCATTTTAGATCCTTATACCTGAAATTCATGTTCATGAATTCATCTTCATGTTCAAGTCTTGTTACATGTTTACATGGTGTCCCCAGTGTCTTAAAAGTGCATGCTCCAAAACTGACAAGCTGTTACTTCAGTAAATCCCTAAGAATACATCAGATAACTGCTGTGTCTTCTTCAATGTGATAGCTTGTCTCACTGTGGAGTGTACACCTGTATGTACATGTACATACACATGTTTTGTGGCTAGACACAGGTGAAAATCTTTGGTTTAGTGTCTTATTTACAAGGAATATATCAATATGAGAGAGAAAAAATATTCTGGAGAAAGAGAACAGATTGTTTAGGTAATTCTGTACAGAGGTGCTGTAAATTATTTGCTGTGAATAATAAATGCAAATTTTATACAACATCCAAGACCCTTTAATACTTTGGTTTAGCAGTTGACTCAAAAACAGAAACTGTGAAACACTGATTAAAGTCTTTTAATTGGCATTCACATTTCTCAATGTATTAGCCAGGTTTTGTTGTTAAACACTGACAGACTCCAATAAGGTGAGGTATGTTGACATAGTGTAAAAATGTTTGCTTCCCAAACACAAATGCTCTGTCTCATACCTCATTCCCATTATTGCTTGATTCAGTCTTCAGTACCTTTTGTTTAGGAGTCTCTGTTTGAGAATGTAGTAGCAACAATACCTCAGCTGTCTTTGATTTTTACAGCTGATCTGACTTTGCCTAAAATCTTCTTCATTGAACCTCAACCTTTATGGTTACCTTTCTACTTCTGCAGACTCTGTGTCTTTACTGTGTACTTTATCAGCAGGAACTAGGTGTGAAGAGAACAGTTTATCAGCCTCTCCAGAAGCCTGTTTTTCCTCCAAGTGACTTTAGGAATGCAAGTGACAAAAGTTGTGGTATTCAAATCCAGTGGAATTCAACAACTTCACTGTGAAGTCAATATAAAATCAATGATATAAACATATAATAACTGAAGCAGGTTTCTTCTGTTACTAGCCTTTTTGTTTTCCTAATTTCGCTGTTTTCCCCTCCATATCTGCAGTTGAATTAAAAAAAAAAAAAAAAAAAGCCATCAGATTTTGTAAGAACTTTTCAGTTCTTGAGCACAGAGCTCAGATGTGGCTCTCACTGCCTTCACTGTACAAAATCAAACTTCTTCCTCTCCACTAGTCTCTTGAGAAATGGAAAAAAAATATACAAAGCAAAGCAACAGATGAATTCTTGTGCAGTTGAGCTGAAAAAATGTAAGACAGACAAATGCATAACCCCATCTTTTGCTGGACAAGGCTTGGTAAAAAGTGAAATAACTACACACCTTTAGATTTCAAGAACTTAGTAAATAGAGTCAGATTTGTGCCTCTAATATGAGAATTGCCTCTTTGTGTAATTTTAAGTGAATTTGATTCCTTGTTGGAACCCAATATGGAAACCAATATGTTGGCCATTCAATTAAGGGAATATTTACATTGAGAAGACTACAGAGTTTTTGTGGGTTTTTTCTTATTTCAAAGTAGGTTCTCTACTTTTGCCTCTGGTACTACAGCAGAAATGTGCTTATTACATTTTTAGCTTTGACCAGTACAATATGAAGAGTCTGTATTGTTTATGTAGAAATCTCATGAGCTGGCTGATTTAATGAAGATTTATGTACAAAAGTATGTTACCTAACACTTCTCAACTAAGGATGGTGTCTGCTTTTGGGACAGATCAACTGTTGATTTCCATTGTGAAAAATATCAGAGAGCAAGTTTGCAGAACTACAATTTGAGCCAAAATCAACTCATATTCAAAAGAGAACTGATGTATGTTTTTAAGTCTGCTTTTGAATGACTTGTCTCTGTGACAACATAAAAATAAGTAGGTTGTTTTTTTTTTCATGATTAATTTTTAAAACTATTTTTGAAAATACTAATTTAGTCAGCTCCTTAGAAGATGCTTTCTTCAATTTCCTTTGTGGCTGCTAATTCACCTACTGTTTCTGCTCCCCCACTGGGTGACTGGAGCTTTTCTAACAGGAGAGGGAGCATGGAAAATACATGGTGCAGACACTTACACAGGCATCTGTGGTATGGATGTTCATAAAATTTTCTTTTCATGAAAATTTCAAGTCAAATCTCACTTGTTTACAAGGATACTGAAGAAGAAAAGGTGGTTCCATCAGTACTGTTTTTCACTATTTTTTGTAAAACACAGAGTAAACAATTGCTCAAATGTCTTCAATGTCTGCACGTCAGCAAAGTTAGTATATGTAAAGAAATCCAGGGAAGCCACAGGAATCTTGGATTTCAGTTCATTAAAAAAAAAAAGTTTCATATTAATTGTTTGTGTTTCTTTTCTCAAATGCAAAGGCATTTTTAGAGTAGAAGGAGTCTTTTTTTTTTTTTTGGTGCTGTTTTTTGCCATTGTACAAGGTATTTGTTATGCAATTTCTCATTCAGTGAACTGTGTCAGGTTTGTATCGGTTTTTTTCCTCTCATTTTAATCAGAAGGCAGACATTCAATAGATTAGCCCTCAGAAGACATCTGTGTCCATAGTGAAATCTCTCAGATAACATAGGGTCGAAATAAAGGGACAGACTTGTATATCTATCCTGATTTCAATAAATGAAAATCTGATGGTGTCTTTTGTTCATATTACTTTAGGCCTTCCAGAGACAAGTGCATGAAAGTCTGACTCAGCTGGAACTGATCAATAAACAGTACCGCCGCCTGGCCCGAGAGAACCGTACTGACTCTAACTGCAGCCTCAAGCAGATGGTTCATGAGGGGAACCAGAGATGGGACAACTTACAAAAGCGGGTTACCTCCATCCTCCGCAGGCTAAAAGTATTTTTCTGAGCCCTTCAATTTCCCTACCATACTTTTGAATCAGAGGGTAGTCCAGCAGCTTCCAGTTTAATGCATTTGCATGGTGTTTTGTGTGGGATTTCTATTTTTTGGAAAGGTAACTTATCAGTTCACTTTGTTGAAAGTCCTCTAGGTATGAAGTTTGTAGGGAACTGCTTGGTGGTCTCATGCACCACCTCCTTCAAAAAAACAGCTTTCATAGGTCATCTAATTGTAGTTGATGTTACTGAAAAGGTAACTTTAGAAAACATGTAGGAAAAGAAACAAGAAAGTCTGCCGAGTTTCGTTGGGTTTGAAGGGCATGGAAGCTAATTCTGCAGAGAACCGCTGTTGCTAGAGTTGTTTAGACATTTCATGCCACTCCATTTTTTCACTCCCAGCATTTTATTGGCCAGCGTGAGGAGTTTGAGACAGCACGTGATAGCATCCTGGTATGGCTAACAGAGATGGACCTGCAGCTGACCAACATCGAGCATTTCTCAGAGTGCGATGTCCAAGCAAAAATAAAGCAACTTAAGGTAAGGCATGATTGAATGGTAACAGGAGGAGAGATGAAAGAAGGGATAAAAACATTCATGGTGGGATAATAATGTAAGAAACATTATGCATAAATGCAGCTAGATCCAGTTCCTTGTTTGCAGGCTGGGACTTCAACCTCAGATGTTCCAGGCTATGCCAGGTTTCAGTATGTATTTTTCTGCCAGAGTGGAAGACTTTACACTGTGAAAACCTTTCAAAAAAAGCAAGGGTGATAGTCACCATTCTCTTATCAAAACAGGAAATGCTAATAAAAACTGTTAATGTCAAGTCTCCATTGTTCTTGACACTAAAGAATTATTACATTTTTCAGTGATTCCTGCATCAGAAAAATCATTATCTGGAGAGAAAAATATCAAATGTCATGTTGTCCAAAATTTCAGTGTGTTAGCTTTAGCATCTGTGTTCATTCCAGACACTGGGGCATGGGCATGGCTTGTTTAGAGAAGAATTTTCTTTCCAAATTCAACAAGTGAGGAATGAGATGGTAAACCATGAATTATCACTGTTTTCTGTCTAGAAAGATTGTGGACTGCTAAATTTAATTGCTCGTTGTTGCTCATGCCAGTATATTTGGAACAATCCCAGTTTGTTACCCACACCATTGTAGCTGAAAATCTCCAAGACTTGTGTTCTTAGTAACTTAGTTGTTGTAGTGTTGATTTCATTGATAAAGCTTGGGCTTTTCTTATATGCAGGCTTTCCAGCAAGAAATTTCATTGAACAGCAACAAAATTGAGCAGATAGTTGTGCAGGGTGAGCAGCTAATTGAGAAAAGTGAGCCAATGGATGCAGCTGTCATTGAAGAAGAACTAGATGAGCTACGTCGTTACTGTCAAGAGGTCTTTGGACGTGTGGAACGCTATCACAAGAAACTCATCCGCCTTCCTGTGTGTATACTTACACACATATTTGTTTGGTTTGTTGGCATTTTACAAGTGTGAGAATGAGGAGGAAGAGAGATGTTGAAATGAAGTAACACGAAACTTCTGTAACTTCCCATAAATCCTGTGGTTTAATTTTGTTACAAGCCAGACCATCTGCTGCCCTTTGTTACATGCTATTTATGCCTGTTCAGAGAGCAGACTCCCTAGATCTGGATTTTTTGGAAGTTACCATTAAAATCCATGCAAATGGGAGATTTATAAAACTTCATTAATGGGAGTAGCAAATGTGGTACTGGTAAGAAGAACATCTTCCAGCTCTGTCAGAGAGTTAATTGACAGCTTATGGAGTTCTTTGTTGCTTAAAAAACAATGATAAAATTATTCTCCCCATCAGAAGAGACTCAAAATTTGCCTCCAGCACTGAACATACAGCTGCATAAGTGAGAGCAAAATGATCTTTGGTATCTCAAGTCCTACTGAAGGAAAGGAACAAAACACAGGGTTTTTAAAATATCAAAGCATATAATGAGAACATTGGTCACAAAAAACTGGTTGTTTATTAAGACTTGATTCTAGAGTTTAATGCTGTCTGCATTGCATCAGTAAAAAGTCTGGCAACATTTGCTTGATGTGAGACTTTCTGGTGCCCTTAAGTAGTAAAAATGAGCTGGCATTGTGAGCTTTTTTGCAGCTTTTTTTTTTTTCATACACCCTAAAATAATGAGCAGAAAGTGCAAAAGAATGCAAAAATGGAAGCACCAGCCACGTGACTGTTGCCTAATGCTACTTTATTTCACTGACCCAGGCTGACCATTTAGCACCTCTGCGTGTTTCATTGATCAGTTCTGTTTGCATTATGCTTCTAGCTGACAGATGATGAGCACGACCTCTCTGACAGAGAGGTGGATGTGGATGAATCAGCAGATCTCTCTGACGTGCAGTGGCATGACAAATCTGCGGACAGCATTCTCTCCCCGCACCCCTCTTCCAACCTTTCGCTGCCTCTTTCCCAGCCGGTGAGAAGCGAGCGGTCAGGGCGAGATACCCCCGCGAGCGTGGACTCCATCCCCCTGGAGTGGGATCATGACTACGACCTTAGCAGGGACCTGGAGACAGCCATTTCACGGGCACTGCACTCTGAAGAAGAAGATGGACAAGAGAAGGACTTCTACATGAGGGGGGCAGCCAGTATAGCGGGTATGGTGCCAGATTGTGTGTCTTTTTTTCTCTCCTAGTAAAAATAAGCAGATATTATGTGTGACTGCTCGGCCAGGATGCTAATGGAAAAGTATATTAAACAGCCTCTGAAGATTATAAATAGCTTTCCCTAAGTGATCCCAGTGGCCTTTTGGCCTTAGACAGAGTGATGGAGATTCCTGGATGACTACAACGTTGGAAAATTGTAAAGGCTCGTATGATATGACAGGGAACTGGCTGCATATTTGTGCTTGTGGCCTGCCAGATGGGATGTGTCATCTCTAGCAGCCATGCCTTGTAAGTTGTTCCGACTACAGAAACTGTGCTAGGTATGGCAAGAAGTGTAGAGGAAACAGATGAAGAAATGCTGTGAGAAAACTCTACAAGCAAAATCATCAAGTGCTTAAGTAAATCTTAACTCAGTCCTTACCCATGCAAGACCCCAGTGACTGAGTATTTAGACTGAAGTGGGATCTTAGGTCTTGGTCTCCAGTGAAGTTGAAATTTTTTTCTAAGTTTGTGTGCTTTTTGTAATAAATCCTAACAAGTGAAAGTGAGCAAATGCAGCCAGTGGTAAGGGAAGACATACTAGTATATTATACTCTGATCTTATGGCTGTCTTTTGCTTTCCAGATCATTGCTCTGGAAAGAGTCAGGTTTGCCTGGACATTGAGAGACTTTGTTGCAAGCTCCCTGTGTTTCTGTCTTCATCTTTTTACCTTTTCCAGAAAGGATGTTTGCTGTTGGAACCATTTATATATTCCATCTCTTGAAAAGGGCTCATACTGTAAGGGATCAGCCATTACTGAGCTGTCAGTTTAGACCATGCTTTTATTTTTCAGATGTAGAGATCCCCGAAACTCTTGAGGCCTATGTAACACTCACAGAAAACGCACTCAAAAATATCTCTGGTAGGCATCGAGAAAGACTAAGCATAGTGAGATGCAAATACCACAGTGCACAAGCATAACTTCTTTCTCTTGGCATCTGCTATGCTTTTCACAACTTACAAGATAAATATTTCTTATGTGGCAGCATTGGCATGTTAATGTAGTGATATCCTGCTTTACTACTTGGCTTAAAGGGATTAGTAGGTGCATGGATGTAGCAATGATGTTTGATGTATTGGCCCTCCCACCTCTGCTAACTAGACTGAACTAATCAGTAGGTTATTGTGGTTGGGTTTTATTTTCTGGCGTGCCCCAACAAGACTCAATAATTTCCTGTCTCTGAAAGAAGAAATATTTCTACAAAGATAAATGCAGAAAGAAAAGATATAGAGAAAAACCTAATTGTTTGGGTTTCTACATTTTTTTTTTTCACACAGCCACAGCTTGGATTAATATTTAGAGATAAACTTATAGGTTCGTTGCTGTTCCATGTAAACACAATGCCATGGTGACTTACAGTAGTTTAGTGTCTTAGTCTTTTATATTGGAAGACTATTTTTTATTTACATTGCAGTTTTACACAAGAATAAAACTACTGTTTCATTTGTTAAATTATTCTCTCTGAGGGATTAGATACACTTAGAGATACCTTCTCTTGGGCTTTCAGTTTTCCTCTTTTGAAATAATGGCTTCATTGCAAATTTGAAATAGCAAGCATTTAAAATCTCAGCATTTGTGACACAGACCTCAGGTTCACTTTTTTTTTTTTTCTCCAAATTAGTAAACTAATCTTGTGATTGATTAAGAGTGTAAATAGTAGCAGGACATACAGAAAAAAATTGTGTAGATTTCTCACCTGTGCAAGTTTTGAAAGTAGTGCGAGGAACGCAGTATTGAACACTTTATTATGTACACTTGGGGTGAGGCAGTGTTTTGTATGAAAAAAAGATTAACCATCCCAGGAGCTCCATTTTCTGTAAATAGGTTGAGAGAAGGATGCTCTTCTACAAGCATTCTTTTTAATTGTCTTTATGTTGGTGTGAGTTTCAGATGGCTTGGATGAATAATATTAAACTGCAGATATGTTAAGCATTATTTTTGTCAAATGCCTCATTGAAAAATACTATACTGTATATTTTGCTGCTTAGTGTATATTGTGCTTTGTTGCCTAAATAAGTTGTTGTCTATTTGCTGTGGTCCTTCAAGATGCCAAGTCATCTGTGGACCTTGAGAATGTAGTTATAATCGTATCACTTAGCATCTATATACCTCTTTTAATCTTTTAAATCGTATGCAAATAGGATCCATTCATATAGGTCAAAATTCCAATTTTTTTTTTTTTTTTTTTTTTTTTTTTTTTTAGTGGGTAGAAGTGGAACAAAGATAAATTAGGAGAAATCAAATTTTAACACAGATTTTGATCAGGAGTTTGGGATCCAATGTTTTATTTGAGAGTGTTTGTGAAAGGGAGCAAGACATTCTCCAGGATAAGTCAGGTCAGAGCACACTTTGCCAAGAACTTTACCCTTCAGACAGGTAATGAATTCTCTGACAGAAAAAGTCACTTAAGCATAGTTTCCAAGCCTGCCTTAAACTGTATACTCTTGGATAGGATGCCTATGGCAAGCATGTTCATTGGTATAGTCATCTGTCCTCTGAGGCTGCTAACACTCTTAGTGTAACTAGTTACCTCTTTGCTTTGACGTTGCACCACTGAAACTACTGCAGTCACATTTCTCCCTTATTGTCTAATCCAGATAGTGGTCCTGATATTTATTCTGCCTGGTCAAAGGATAAAAAAAAATCTTTGGGAAAACTTAGGTGATAGTCACATTAATTTTGGTTTTGGTACAGGAGAACCTGGATCCCTGGAAGCACATATCCGGCAGCTGGACAAGGCCTTGGACACCAGTCGCTTCCAAATACAGCAAGCAGAAAACATCATCCGCAGCAAAACACCTACAGGACCAGAGCTGGATTCCAGTTACAAAGGCTACGTGCGTGTATTTTGGAGCAGAAGTTGAATAAGCACTCACAACTTAGATTTACTATTGAAAGAAATGTAGCTGTTTCCATAGATAGAGCAATTAGATTCTGATTCTCAGACTTACTCACTCATATGGTTGCTACCCTTAACCACATACTACTGTTGTTTGTTATTGCTGTGCTTATAATAGCATAAGATTACAGGAACATGACTCCACAATTTTATTTTCCTATTGCATTTTTGCAGAGCTCCAAAATAGTTTCTCACACGTGTTTTATTTTATCCATCTAATGATGTTATCCTTGTTTATACTGTGCTTTTAAAAGCAAGTTTTATAGCACATGCTGGTGAATTAGAAACATGCATCATGTAAGCAAGGTTGTGTATATTAAGTACATTATTAAAAAGCTTTCTCTGAGAAATTTTCTGGAAGAAAAATCTCACTAAATCATTCAAATAATTTTATTACTGATAATTGAAAGATTAGCTGCTTGCATGCATACTAATATTTTCTCCCTTATTTTTATTTTCTTTATCACATCTTCTAGCGTCTTTGCCATAGTGTCCTAACATTTAGGACCTATATCACCTATAGCCATCCAGCACAGTTTAGCACCGTAGCACCAAATCACTTCTACTTAGGCTGGACTTATGCTCTAGGTCTTGATTGCCTCCATATAAATTTCATAGTATCAGGACAGATTGTTAAAGTAATAGATTTTTATCTACTTTTGGAAAATTTTGGAAGTTTCATTGCAATTTGCATTTTCCTTGCAATTATTCCTGTACAGTGCATATTGAGATGGGATTTTGTGTTTGTTAACACAGATGAAACTCCTAGGTGAGTGCAGTGGAAGCATAGAATCAGTAAAAAGGCTTGGATACAAACTGAAGGAAGAAGAAGAAAAATTGTCTGGATTTATTAACCTAAACAGTACTGAAACACAAACAGCTGGTAAGGAATGTTTAGTTTATTGATGGAAAACAGTTTTGAAAAGTAGCAAATGTGAAGTTTTTCTGAATACTTGGTATTATTTACTGACACATATAACTGCATGACTCTTATCTGTTACTGTGTTCTGTATACATTGCCAAATAAGAATTGTAAAGAGTAGTGAGGAGCCCCTTGTATGAGCCCAATATAGAGATTAGGCAAACAGGTGCATTTGAAGAACCCCTTCATATCATGAGACATAACCCTAAGATATTTGGAAAGTCCCTGTTGATGCATTGCATTTTTGTTGAATGTTTTCTGATGAAAAAGGTTGCTTATGTTGCTATAGAAAACATACAAGTTAGCATTCGTTTCTTCTAATATTAGCTTTCACTTCTAGTATTATTTGTCTACAATACATAAATCTGGTAAGAGCACTCAACTTAATAATTATTACCATCAACTGTAAAACAAGTATTGCTTTCTAAAAGTAAGGATTTGTTCCAGGTACTATAAAGACAACATTTCCCTTCTTAGTTTGGCATGATATATCACCCATGCACTTTATTTTATTTTGGTTATTTTTTTATGTATGTAAGTCCATGGAAAGATAACAACTTGTCCTTCTGCCATAGGATTCCAAGATAAATATTATGAAAAAATAGCCCCCAATTTGATGCTTTTTAGCACAGGTATTTATCAGACATCAGCAATAGCTTAGAATGCAGTGAGGCATAAGTATTAGATTGTAACAGATACAAATAACTGTGAAACTAATAGTAAATAATTAGACTTATTCAGATTCTTTGTCCAGTTTATGGAAATTTAAGATGTTTTTACCAGCATAGCCTGTTTTATTGATCTGTGTGTATTAAATCCGTTCACAGAAGATTGACATTATAAAGTCAGTCAAATTGTTACCTGGCATCATCCAGATTCTTTCTTTTTTCTTTGAAATATCATGTTCTCCAGTCTACCTTAGTTCTCAATGTCATGTTTCATGGGCTGTGATTTTTTTGTTTTTTAAGATTTCTCTTTTTTTGTTCTACACAGGATTCGACTGATGCAATTCTGTGTGTGGCTAGTTGTTTTTTACTTCTGTTTAATTTGGTGTTTATCATTCCAGGTGTAATTGACCGATGGGAATTAATCCAGGCTCAAGCACTAAGTAAGGAGCTGAGGATGAAGCAGAACCTTCAGCAATGGCAGCAGTTTAACTCTGACCTTAATAGTGTTTGGGCTTGGTTGGGAGAAACAGAAGAGGAACTGGAGAAGATCTGCCGCCTCGATCTCAGCACTGACATACAAACTATTGAGCTCAGAATTAAAAAACTGAAAGTGAGTTTTATTTCTCTTATGCATGTGTTACCATGTAAAGAGACCTGAGTTGAACAGGTATGTTGAAGAAGTTGTCAGTAGTTGCAGCTGGTTTTCTCCATTCTGCATGTAGCAAGCAACTGCTGATAGCTGAACTAGGAATGTGCTTTTATTAATCACTTTTTGGCAGAAAAATGTACCACTGACATTTACTATATAATCCAGTTGAATAATTGAAATAGTAATTCTGTGGCAACTCTGTAATTCCAGAATGTGTCCAAGTTAAATTAAAACTCTTCAAGTCAAACTGGTAACAAAACAGCTGCCTTAAAAGAAATGCCACATTGGGACATATTTCATGTGAAGGAAGGAGAGAGTGTCCTGAGAGCTTATAGTGTACCACTGCTGTCACCAGTGCAACACAAGAAAAATTTGGTGACATTCCTTTTTCTATTTCTGTCATCTCAGGATCTGAACACTGTTTTTGTGATATCTCCTGCATATTTAACACCTATAAAGACCTGTTAATGTGGCGGTCCACAGCTCCACATTCAGTTACCTAGCATCTTACAGGCCTGGGCTCAAAAATGTGGGAGCCAATGCCAAAATGCACTGTGCTTTGTACTAGACATGAGGTGGACAGATAGTAAAGACTATTTCTGGCATTGATCCATCTAAAGCATATTAATGCTAATCTTCACTGGAATCCAAATATAGCTGCCATAAGTATTACAAAGGTCATTGTGACATAGAGCTTTTAAGTAAATGCTGTAAAGTACGTGGAAAAGGGGCATTTCATAAGAATCCTGTTCTTATCTCACCCACTCTTGGAAAGCCCATTAGTGCCCTCCAAACCAAAGGAGGTGGAGTTTCTTTTGTGGCTTCCAGTGTAAACAAATCAGAGGTTTTATACATGTCCTGCTTCTTTAAATTGGAGTAAGTTGTTTGTACTCTTTGTATGTTTTCTTTTCCTCGGTAAAAGCTTTTATTTAAAAATATATTTGACAACAGTTTCCACTTGAAAAAATGCTGATTTTTATGTTTATCAGCAAATTAAGAAATGAGAGTAAAAGTTTTATTATGGGCTAAAGTAGAGTTGAGCAATATCTCTTTAAATTTTGTTGGGCCTGCTCTGTCTTTAAAATACCTGAAACAAGAGCCAGATCTTTAAAATTCAACTATGACTTCAGGCTTTTAAGACTACAATTTTAATTGGCTTATTCTAGTTTACCCTCACTGTAAAATTTTAGTAGATGTTGAAGAGTGAATATTTGCAGCATCACGGAATGAGCAAAGTCTCATATCCAGAGTAAAGAGCCTGCTACAATAAGCTACCATTCTGCTGTTGCTGATGGCAAATCACTGCATTCTTGTGGTGCCTTCTCTACTTGGTTCCTTTGAAAGTCACGTTTTAATGATTTCCATCTTTTTTTTCCTCATCCCACTTCGTCTTATCACCAAGGAGCTGCAGAAAGCAATTGATAACCGTAAAGCGATCGTCTTATCCATCAATCTGTGCAGCTCAGAGTTCACTCAGTCTGACAACGAAGAGAGCAAGAAGCTTCAGGAGCGCCTGTCTCAGATGAATGTGCTCTGGGACCACGTGTGCAGTATGATGGAAGCATGGCGCTGCTCATTGCAGGATGCATTAATGCAGTGCCAGGTCTGTATTGCCCTTGGTTTAAATTGTCAGCATCCCACATAGCAAAAATGCAAACCATATTGTTACCTGCTGTACTCATTATCCACTCTGAAACTTGCCTGAACAATTCAAAATACATCTTTGCCATGTCTTTTCTGAAAGATATACCTGCACTACCTGAAGCATGTATTTCCAGCCCAGGATTTCCTGGAATTTTTTTCTGGAATTCTAATCTACTATTCTACACTACCTTGTAGATTGTTATTTAGTCAGTAAGACTGAAAACTAAAACCTGAATTTGACTTGAATTTTCTGCTATGCTGTTAAAATCATCGCTGATCATTTGCAGGATTTCCATGAAATGAGCCATGGTTTGCTGCTTTGGTTAGAGAATATTGACAGAAGAAAAAATGAGATTGTTCCCATCAATCCAAACCTGGACTCAGAAATGCTGCAGGATCATCACAGGCTTCTAATGGTAGGGCTAAAATCATACCTTTCTCTCCCAAAATACATAATTAGAAAAACACCTAAACACCTAAGCTTATGCTTCTCTTGAGGGTTAACATTATACACTGCATGCTAGTGTACAACCCTGCGACCATTGTCAGTAACTAATTTTACTTTGTTAGGGAACCCTGATCCGGTAGTAGCAAAACTCATGATTTAAAAACTGGCAGTTAAAATCTCAGGCAACTACTAGGCTGATGTCTTTCTGTCAGATTTGAAATTGTTTTTTCTTCTCTTTTATTTCTGTTTCATTAATTTCAAATTTCCAGTTTTACGAGTTCTGGCGCTTTTTTTTCTATTTTTTTTTTCATTTTTAACATCTATTTTAAAAATGTGATGTTTGCCTTGGCAACAGCAAATCAGACGTGAACTGCTGGAGTCTCAGTTGAAGGTGGCCTCACTACAAGATATGTCCTGCCAATTGCTAGTCAATGCTGAAGGCAAGGACTGTCTTGAAGCCAAAGAGAAGGTGCATGTAATTGGGAACAGACTGAAGGTCCTCCTGAAAGAGGTCACACATCATATTAAAGAACTAGAGAAAATTCTAGACATTGCAAGTAGTCAACTGGTAAGTCATGTCTTTTTATTCCTTGCTGTTTGCTGGGTGCACGTTTCCCATTTCACATTTTGACTTCTGTGATCAGTACCATTGGCTGCACTGTTTCTGTTGTTTGAAATACTTATCAAGATAGAGCACACTGAATCTCTACATTTTATAATGTAAATGTCTCTTTTGTGATATGGTGGGGGTTTTTAATAAAGTAATTTTTTGCTATTTGGTGTTGTAATAAGTATTGAACATCTCAGTCTGTTTATCCTGCCATGACTGATTGAATCAATTGGCAAAGTATATGAGATAATTATTCTAGCTGCAGTACTGAAAATTATAGTATGTCAGTTGTCACTGGAAAGGAAGAAAATGTTCTTTCCGTTAAAACAAACAAACAAACAAAAAACCCCATACAATAAAATCTGTAATAGGCTAACAGTTTTTAGTGCCTTCTGAGCTATGAACTGCTCCAAATAATCCAAATCTTGAAATTAGCATTGTATCTCGGACTGTTTGAAGAGAGAGTTACACATACATTGTTGCCAAAAGTGACAGTTTTAAAGATTTACAAGTTCTTCTTCAGTTCCCTTTTTTAAAGTCTGATTAGCTGAGTGCATAAGGCATGAGAATTCAGCTCTTCCTTCCTTCTAATGGGTTTCTGCCTGTTTAAGTAATATCTTGGTGGTATCAACCTGTTCTTGTAATTAAAGGCCAATAAAGAGCAACTATTTTTTCCCTTTTCTGTTGATGTTGTCGGAAAATGTATCACCTAAGGCAACTAAGTTTTAATTACCTGTATGCTTTGCTTTTCCTTCAGGTCTAACAGAGAACACACATAACACCTTAGTCTTAAAAAATTTGGTAACAGAATTTGACTGCTACATTTTATTTTCTTTGGAAATACCTTTGCTGGGATTTCACTCAGGGTTGATTTTTTTAGTTTGCTTACCTGAACAGCTCGTTGCTGTGTATCTGAGTTCCATTCCTTCTGAACTTTAGGAATTGTCCTCATGGTCTTCTGCTGATGAATTAGACACATCAGGCTCAGTGAGTCCTGTATCTGGAAGAAGCACTCCAAGCAGACAGAGAACGGTAATTTCATGTCATATATTTCCTGCCACCTCCCAGGTGGGAGCTCTAGATGTCTACAGTAGCTCTAGCTAGCTGGAAGGCCCCTCTTCTCACTTGGTAGGACAGGAAATGGCATAAACCAAAACCAAAACACAGCTGCTTTCTCCACCCTTGCTGCATATCCCATCCTGCATGAAATTTTAAAAGTGGTAAATCCTATCTAAAACCAGGGCTGTCAGTGTGGTTGGTTTACCATGGTATGGCATGTCGTGTCTCTTGTATTTTGCTCTAGTGATGGCAGCCATCCTGAAGTCTGGTCTTGTCTGGTATAATCAGTCCTCTATTTCTGTTTGGCCTTCTCTTCAGAGCTGCTTCATCAAGAATCTCAATAAGGTTACTTTTTTTCTCATTTCTGAGTAAGGTTGCAGATGGTCTTATTGAGACTTTGGATGAATGGCTAAGTAGAGCTGAAGGGCATAAAACATCATTAAAAAGAGCTAGTTGCACACGACCTAACCAATGGATATGATGGCAACTCTGGAGTTGTCTATTTACATCGCTGGCACAAAATTCAAGAAATATAGCAACACATGCCTAGTACTTAACACTTCCATACTCTGAGCCCAAAATGGAACTGCAATTATTTTGTCTTTTTTCTGCAATGCTATTGGTTGATTACTTTTGCTTTTTTTCCTTAGTTTTTTTAAAAATCAGATTTATTTTGCTTGGGATTGTTTTTTTTTTGTTATGTTTTTTCCATTTGCACTTTCTGTAAAGCCTCCGAGTTCTGTCCTGATAAATTTTATGGCTCTTAAAATTGATTTTTTGTTTTTCTGATTTTGTTTCACATTCACTAGTTTCCTTTTAGATGCTAGTATGAGAATGTAAAGGAATACTGGCTTTTCAAAAGGAGAAAAAATATAAACCTTAATTTTATTTCAGAGTTCATTCTTTTATCTTCTAAATTAAACTCAAATTACTAATAAAAGCTCTGATACCACAGATGTAACTGGAGGATGTCTGATCATTAAAGGAAAAGGAGAAGTTTTTTACCATAAAACATTTATCTAAAGAGTATGTAAAATTCTAATAGGTTTCATCTTAATGTTTTAATAAGCTTTTTTCTGTCTCTAATTTGTTAGTGTTTATCTACATGACTACTTTTTTGTTTTGTCGATAATATATATATATATCAAAGTTGTACAATTTCTTGGAGTCTGCATTTACATTTTGACATATCTATGTTTACTCACATTCAACTTAATTTTTTTTCTATTTCATATTGCAGAAATTTGAGCTGAATTTCTAGGGAGTTCAGAGCTACCATTCATAATGTAATAACTAAACTGTTATTTTCAAGTTCACTGTGTATGTTCCAATCATTTCCATATTCAGCTAAGTGCAAAGAAAAGCCAGTTTCCTTGGTTCATGGGTATTGGTCACTTCATTTGGTTTTAGTTCTTTTATGTTTCCTTTGCTGCACTTTTAATTTAGTTTCATCAGTAGCTTGTCTTTATTTGCCTGGACTGAACATTCTTCTTTCTTTACCCCCTGTTCATTGCAAACAGCCACGAGGCAAATGTAGTCTCTCACAGCCTGGACCCTCTGTCAGCAGTCCACATAGCAGGTACCTTATTCTCCTGGTTTCCGCACTCTGTTCTAGAACCCCAAGAGGATGATGGAAATTGGCCGTGATTCCTCTCTGTCCGCACCAACTCTGTCAGGTGGCCAGGACTTTTAACAAATGAAAACTTCCCTTTTGCCAAACTATTATCAAAAGGGGCTCTCGGTTGCTTCAAATTCTTTGTTAAATAGAAATACTGGCTAATCCTGGAGCGTCTATAGCTTTTGCTTCCTAAGAACACCATGTAATCAACATTTGTTTTTCATATGCCTGATTGGGCAATGCCTGATTTCACTCATGGTATTTAAAAAGTACTTTATTTTGGCATGATTTCACAGAAATGCCACTAGGTTCATGGCAAACACTTTTTATCATCCTCTTTTCCTCTAGATATTAAATTGAGGCAGGTTCTAGGCCAATACCATATTCTAGAATTCACAAAACCCACAGATCTGAATGAGACATACTAACATCCTTCTCTTATTTTTGTTCAACTTTTTTTTTTTTTTCTTTGAAACGTTTTGTTCAGATTGTGGGTTTCCAGCACTTAAGACTCAAAATTACAAGTCAGAATTTGAGGGGTTTGAGACTTGGGGTGACTTCTTTCCCCTTCGAAGACTAGTGGAATAGAACGTGCTAACATTTCCATGACTTGCCAAGTGCTTGCATCCGTGTATTGCTCTGGAAGCAGCACTGTCCCATCTCTGTCTGACCAGTAGAGAGCAGGCTTGCAGCTACAGCTTTTTGCTTTCCACATTGTCTCCAGCAACCTGTCATCTCTGCAGCTAACAGTGCTTCTGCATTCCTTGTTGTTGTCAGCGTGATGTATGTACCTTCACTCTTTCACTGATCGGTTCACTAGCCTTTAGAGTTAGGAAGTTTTAAAAAAAGAAATTAAAAAAAAGTAAATGAGCAGGCTGATATGTGTAAAGAGGACATTTTTGCTACTTCAGCATCTCCAACATTTAAAATAATCAGAAAGCATGATGAAAATCTATTTGTGCATATAGTTAAGTTCTAAAGCTCAATTATTCTCTGTAGATTAAAAAGCTGCTAATTTTTTTTTTAATAACTCCAGCTAGAGACTTGATGTTAGAAATAAAGCAACACTAGATTTAATACAGTGACTAAGCAATAACCAAGCAGACAAAAAATACCTAAAGAATACTGGGTTTTTTATTAGCATAATCAGGGCTTTATTCAGCAAAATTATTCTTAAATATAAATGAAATAAAGAATAAAACTACTTGCCATGTAGCTATTTACTACTATTTATTACAATTTTAAAAAGAGTTTGCTTTATAAGTGTAGTTAGTGACTGCGAGTAAAGCGCCGTAGTTGCAAAACCACATAGCACAGCAGGTAGAACAGATAGAGTATCATTCATTGCTTCCTCTGGCACCAAGAAGCCTTATTTTCAGCACTTTTTTTTTTTTTTTCTTTGAAAGATAGGAAACCACATAGGAAACAGGGGAAATATGTACAATCCATCTTTCTGTCTGATGGAGAATTAATTTTTCCAACCCTAGCTTACTATGAAGCTTGGCATTTTTTTTCTTCTAGGGAGTGGGAAAAGGGATCAGTGGGACTTTTCTCTGCAGCCATTAACATCAAGCAGGAATGGTGGATGTCTTCAGCATGCTTGCCCTAGCAACATTGTACTCAAGAAACATATATTGTGTGCGCTCTTCCGCTCTCCTGTATAGTCAGAACACTTCTGCCAACCTTTTGAGAAGGTTATAGGTGCAAGCTGCTGGCTCAGAGAGCATCTAGCAGTGCTTTGCAGCTTTGAGATCAACCTCAATTCTAGCAGTGGCATTGATGCGGCACCTCTCAGATCAAGTCTTTCCAGCACTGTTTATTAACACATCTTGTAGCAGTACAACACAATGTTCAATTTGTCATTCAGACAAGCATGGAATACAAATGAGTCACTGCTGAATAGGAAACTTAATCAAATGCGCAAGCCAGACAGGTTGTGGTTGATGTATAATGTGGTTTTAACTGATAAAGAAGTACAGGCTGTCACTGTGTTCTGCAATATTTTGACATGCCTCTGATCAGAGTACTTTGTGTTTGATCTTGCACTGGATCAGCAAACCTTGCTAGGGTGTAGTATACAGGAGAACTAAAGTAAATTTTAAGAGGTTTATCACATAGGAGATTTTGAAAGAAAGTTTATTTAAAATTAGAGGGTACACGTTTTGTGTATAAGTATGATATTGTTTTGTCTTACCCACTATCACAACAAAAAGACAGGTGTTTGTAGAGTGATGCTAAGCAAGGTGCAAGCTTAAACTAGACCTTACTCTGTAGATTTAACTAAACACAATTCCTTATACCAAGAGGTATAAGCAATTCTGTGCTAAGTGGGAAAGCAAGTCCAAGAAGTAGCTCCTTTTTCTTCATCAGTTTAATAGAGCTGTTGTAAATGCACACCTGGAACTGTGCTTGTGGATTTTTTGAAGTGATTAAAATGTTAAAAAGGTATAAAAAGGTGTTTAATTTGCTCAGGGATGTTTACATTTGTCTCTCTTGAGCAGCTCTATTCCGGTCTTGGTGCCACAGTGCCAGCTCTCCCCAAGCCTCCCCAGATGACTGTTTGATCTTTAAAAGTCACTGGCTGTTCCTAGAGCAGACCAGGCCGTAGCACTCTCTGTGTCTTTGGCCACAGAATGGCAGTCATAGCCACACAGCAGCTCATAAGCGATGTTTGGGCTTGGCTTGCCATGATTTTTCTTGTGGTTACTTCCCACACTCTCACTTCGAGCTTGTTACTTTAACTTCATATCTAACTGCCTTTGAAATGGACATATTCATCATCTTTACAGGCTAAGTCAAATCTGAGGCTGAGGTGATGTGATACTGAAAGCCAGGTAAAATACTCAAAGTCAGAACACACCAAAACAAGGTCACTTCTGGAGACTCCTAGGCCACCAAGAGGAACTGCTGCCTGTTCTTGTGGGCAGGGCCTCATACCTCCATCTCCTTCATAACCTTAATAAAAAACTAGAATCAGTGGGAACAAAAAGTCAGAGGTCATTATCAAATTTGATTTCTTGGATTATGTGGAATTACGGTCATTTCCACCTTGAATATAGCCACGTCTAGATGTACTAATTTGGTTTCATGCCAACGTTATCCTTTCCTGTAACAATGGTTCACCCTTCTTTCTGTCTGATCTGCACTATTTCATAGAGGGTAGTTTTAATCTCTCTCAAGTTTTATATTGGTAAACTCAGCTCTTTATGTCCATCATAGGAGAAATATTCCATTTTTCTAACTCTTTCAACTTTGTCTAAGTTTGGCTTCATCTTTCAGAAGTATGTTAACTAAAATGATACAAATTTTACCGAGTGAGATCTGACTAGTGACTTATAGAACATCATTAAAACAACCTATTTTTCTCTTCTGTAAATCTTGAATTGTTTTAAATTTTCTTTTGTCCCTTTTCACAGCTCTTTACAAGCCATATTATTGGTTTGTGGCTATCCTGTGTCAAAGAGCTCTAAATTTCCCTCATTAGCTTCAGATTGTGAACTTACGGATTTATAGCAGAAGTTTTTATGGCTACCTAACATAATATAATCTTAAACTCCTTGAGCTACTTATTAAGCCTATTGTATTCACACACTTTTTTTCTGTTCAAGAAGCATATCCTATTTTGTATTTAAAGACTTTCAACTTCTGACATCATACAGGTGAAATATGCTGTTCTTATATTTTGTGCTGTAGTCTTTTCACAAATATGTTAAATCAATACTTATCCTGTTTAGCTCCAGTAATAACATCCTACTAGCCCAGCAGTGCCTTTTTTGACGTAAGCTTGTTGTCTGCATTCCATCAGTCACTTCACCATTAAACTCTCTTTATTCCTATCAGCTTCACTTGGATGATAAATTTTCTGTTAGCATATAAAACACTAACACCATTCACCTTTAAAGGAAAGTACTTGTCTAACCTGAAATTAGTTCTTTTTTTTGTCCATCCAATCTATTATTTGGTAAATATAATATCTTC
The DNA here is from genome assembly GCA_023637945.1 of Phaethornis superciliosus. NCBI lineage: Eukaryota > Metazoa > Chordata > Aves > Apodiformes > Trochilidae > Phaethornis > Phaethornis superciliosus. The sequence goes on along the minus strand of JAJQWJ010000003.1, from coordinate 51,212,071 downwards.
TCCTCTCTTGAAATGCTTAAGAGTTCCAATTTCTCCAACAACTACAAACTCAAATAGTAAGGGTAACTATTACTTGCAATTCTTAGGTTAATTTGAGATGTCTTGACATGAAAAAGCTTACTGGAGGCCAGGTCTACAGCTGTGTCTCCCCCTTTTATCTAATTAGAAGGAGAGAGAGCTAAAGATGCAAGCTCTAGAAAGAAAACCTACCTTTCTCCAAAGTGACATACAGTACTTCAGATTTCTCTTCTGTTGGAGTAAATAGCAGTCCTGACCCTTATGAATAGTGAGCCTTTTTGAGCATCGCTCCTTACCAAATCCATTAAACTCTCTAAGCTGAGTCATTCAATTTTTCAGTCAATTACATAGATTACAGAGGCGTACCTGGAATAAACACAGGCAGCAGAGCACTCAAACTTTTTAGAACTCCCCCTCTAAAGACGTTTTCATAACATTTCATTGTTTGCGTGTTCAATTATTTCCATGCAGAATTTGGAGCTATTCTTCAACATCCTACTTCACTGCAGGAAGTGTTTCGAAAAACTTTGCCATGATCTGTTTTAATTTTTGAAAGAAAGTTTATATTCATTGTTGAGATCAGCCATGCATCTTACACATCCCACTATTTTTCTTCCTTTTTTGGGTAAAACACAAAGCAAAAGTGCTGGATTGTGATAATAAAGCCATAGGAAAAGAAAATGAAAAGTAGATGCTAAATTTGCCTGATCCCTTTTGATGATCTTTTTGGAAATTCCCCTTCTGACACCCAGTGTTGCCCCAAAGTAACTCTCAGTCAATGAGGAAAATTCAGACTTTACTCGTTATAAAACAGCAGTCAGCCGCTTCAGAAATGTGGCTTTTTTTGATTGGGAATAGCAACATTTGCACAATGAGAGCCTTGTAAATAAGTAGGCTGTGCAATCAAATGCTTGGAAGGTAATTAAGCACTCCTTGTTCCCTTTGTTCCTACAAAGGTCCATTAACTTTCTGTCTTGGCATTCTTATACAGCCAAAGTCCCAACTTAATTGAACTTTAATATGGAATGCTCTCATGCTGTTAAATGTGCCATATCCTTTCAATATGCTCTTTTAAGACACGATCTTACATTCTGTGATAAGCAGTTTTCCATCTGGGCTACAATAACGTGGTTTCAAACAACTTGCGGTCTGGTGTTTTGATCACTGCTCCTTCCTGGGTTATTTAAGTCTAGTTAATCATCTAGCAGACCTGAGTGTTTATGTATCTGTTGGTCACCTAAACTTCACCAAATCTGTTTGGCTTTCTTGAATTCTCCCTTGTGGCATGATAAATGTGCATGAGCAAGACGATAAAGAATATCTCAAGCATAGAAATAATTTTTTTCTGAACATGTGGGAAGGGGACTCTTGCTAAGCTTCATATAGTTTAGGAGATGATATTTTTTGGCTTTGTGTGCTTTCTGACACAGATTCAGATTTATCTGGGAGACAGGATCAAAAGGACAAGGGGAAGGCAAGAAGATACTGAGAAAGCATCTCTCCCTATTTGCTTTACTGGGGAGCATTTGGCTACAGCAAACAAGCCTGTTCTCCCACACCTTCAAGTTCAGGCTAAATCCATCTTTATAAGCATTTCAATCACTTAAACCCTAGCAAAACATAGATTTTCTGGTGCTTTATAATCATTGCAGTCATTTGGATGTTTTATAGTAATATGTCTAAGAGAAAATTCATGACCTAGTGTCTTAATGAAAGAGTTCTTGAAGCAGATTATTTGAAGGCTCTAAATTCTTCCATCTGTGGCTAGAGCTACAATACAATGCTTTCCCATGTCATTTAATTAGCACACAGTGAGAGCATCAAATTTTAACTTGCATAATTATTCTTTTCAGTCATCCCCTTATCTCAAAATCTGTCACCTGTACATTAGAGCTCTGATCCTTTCAGTCAAAAAGGAAAATGTGAAATCTATCTCTTTATCATTTGAAAACATTGTACTTTTTGTGCTTAGTTTGAAATATACTTTTGGAAATATTTTCATTAGGTCTCACCTCTACCATAGATCTCTGATAGATATCTGCCATTTCAAGTTAGAACCATAGACACAAGGAATAAGTTCACTCAGAAGCTGATGGTGTCAAGTCAAATAAACAAATAGATTCTAACTGCTGATTCAGTGCAAGATTCAAAATGCAATGTACTTTGCAGAAAATCACTCTCCTTTACCTGCATATTTGTGTATTAATGGAAGATTATCTACCGTCCCTGTGGATACTATGTACAGAAATGGATGTAGAACCTTCTGAAAATGAAATACAACTACCCTTTAAAACAAGGAGGCTTCCTTTTTGGACAATGTGCATTGAACATGTGACAAGTATAGCCCACCTTTTATTTTCCCCTCTCTAGAGCACAGTGCTCTAAGTGGAGAATCTTCCTCATAATTGATGAAGGGGCTGTGGGGTCACAATGCCCATTTTATTGTAAACTACATTTTCCTACTCAGTCTAGAAATGCAGGGTCTTTTAAGAGTGTGAGGCAAATAGCATGCTCAGTGAAAAATGCCTCTGCAGTTGCTAGTTGAAGTATGTACAAATTTTAAACCAGCCTTTAGGGACAGTTGTGTGGCTGAGGGCAGCCTCTACCGCAGTCATGTTTTGCTGTATTCACCTGTCCATCCTCTTTTCTCAGGTCCACAAGAGGTGGCTCAGGTTTCTCCCCTTCTGAGGCTGGGCCAGCACGGCAGCGCCCATCTTTCTTCCTCAGAGTCCTCAGAGCTGCTCTGCCACTTCAGCTCCTCTTGCTGCTCCTGATCGGGCTGGCTTGCCTGGTGCCAATGACCAAGGAGGACTACAGCTGTACTATGGCCAACAACTTTGCCCGCTCTTTCCACCCCATGCTAAAATACATGAATGGTCCACCTCCGTTATGAAGGAGACCTGCAAGACAGCGGGGACCTTGCTGGCGTGCTAGCTGGGAGGCAGGATGGTTTTTTAAAAATCCTGGGTGACAGGATTCAGTGTGGCAGCTTTACCTACCTGCTGTAACCACTGCTGCGTTCGTAGCATTCTCTGCTGGCTACTCGGCTAGTAAAGCATCAGTACATCAGTATCAGAGTGCACAAGGTATTACCTGAGTAATGTTGTTTCAATGCTCACATCCTGGGTACTAAGGAGAATGTGATGTGTGTGAGGGAAATGTCCTTCTCTCCAGCATTCTGGATCTTTTAGCCACTTTATATCCAGGTCGTTGCCCTGTACTATGCATAGCTGAGGACTTGATACTGTAGATCCTTTTCTGTGTGCTGCTCTATATGAGCTATTGCCTAGTCTTTGTTAAATAGCCCCTCAATATCTACAGTAATGCAAAATAAAGAATGCTGAAGAAATTTTAGAGCACTTGTAACATACAATTTTAAAGGATCTTGTATGGCAATGTATTATTCCCTGTGGTTTCTGTTCTGGGCATGGTGTTCTATCTTCTGCTTTGGATGCACAAGATGTAAATCTGAGAAGCACTTTTTTAAGATTAAAAAAAATGGGTGTAATAAATAAGATCACAAAGGATTTTATGAGGACAAATGATGAATGTCAAGTTGAAAAACAAAGAACATATTTATGTATGTACAGTTTGCTAAGCAAAGTTTTGTTTGTATTGATTTCTTTGCATTTATTATAGATACCATAAAATATTTTGTCTACGTGCTTTTTAATGACAACTATGGAAACCTCTAAGTTTAGAATGAGATATGTATGGCATAAAAATTAGAAGAGGTACATATGCTGTACTTCGAAAAAGAATTAAAAAATGCTATAACAAATTAATGGTTTTAGATACATGTTTGAATTAGAAGATCTGGAGAATTTGAGAAATTATAATATACATGGAAAAGTATCATGTAAGAAGTTGTGCTGATATTGAGAGCGGTCCATATTTTGAATTAATGACTGGTCATTTCAGGGTTTTTTCCTCAAGCTGATTCTTGAAGTTCATTCTCACCCTGTGTTGTTCCTGTGTGTGTGTGTTTGTATGCATTCAAGTACAGCCTTTGGCAACTGAGGTTGTACCAGTCTGCAGTGACACAGGTTTTTCCCATAGGTGTGTTAGAAACTTCTTTAATATTCTCCATAGCAGCTTAATACCAAGATAGTTGGTTAGGCTATACCAGTAGTTAGTCTATTGGAATATACCCAAAGCATAAGCATAAATAGCAGAAAAAAAACCCCAAAAAGAATTGAAAACTTTGAAATTTTCCAGAAATACTGCAGAAAACTTTCAGTCTGAGCAGTAGCTCAGACACTCTGTCCAGTTTGTCAGTCAGAACTCGACCAAAACAGGATTCTTTTTGATTTGGAAAAAATAGAGAGCCTGTCTCTACATTACTGTTCTTTAATAAGTTTTAGAAGTTGTAAGCCATAACACACAATGCAAATTTTTCCTGTGAGTTAACTGTTTTACTTTGAATATATTGTCCCATGTAACAGATATTAAAAAGCCAGAAGAAAATGCAAACACATTAGTTGCTGTTATGTAGGATTACTTTTTTGAGATGTCATCATTTGAGCTGGTATGTGGGGAGGGTGATCAGAGGTAGGTGGTGAGAGGTACCACAAGCTGAACTCCAGCATTTGAAGGAGCCAAAGTAAAGCTGCTTTTCCAGATAAGTGTGATGTTAACCTTTTCCTTAAAAGGATTCTGAATGTTGACAAAATATGTTAAATGTGTGAGAACCACACTTGGACTGGCACAAGTATGTATTCTTTTCAAGGCTTAGGGTCCATAATCACTGATTCTGAGAAGGCAAAGATTAGAAACACAGTTTCAGGGTGCAAGGATGAGCTGTGGCTTTGAAGAGGCCTGGCAGATTCCATAAAACTGATGGCTCTTTCTGGTTCTGATCTTTTTGGTGTTGTAATTCTGTCAGTGAAAGTCAACGCGCCTTTTCTGAATAATATGGTAGTTTCCTCAGTAAGTCCAGATCTCTGCATGCTTTAGACAGCTTTTCATCAGCCAGCCTTTGGTTTTGGTCATTAATTTTCTGTTCAGAGATGCTTTTGTTCTCTTTTAGAAGAGAACATTGTAAAAGGACTAATTTAGTGAGAAACAAGGATCTCATCCTTACTTTGTCTCCTATTTTACAGCCAACTGTTGGTCACTTCAAGGAAGTAGATGTTATCTAAAGGGTAGTAGATATCCTGTGAGTATCAACCTGTGAGACAGCAGTCTGTTGAAGGGACCAGGCAAAAAGTAACAGGTGAGACTTGTGTTCATGTCTTACAGTATTTAAAAACAGAGAAAGAGGTGTGGAGGTTTGAAAGGACTTGTTTAGGAGGGATCAGGAAGTTCAAGGAAGATAGTTCAATTTGAATTATGTCAGATGCAATTTATCAATTTTAATATCAAAAGTATACAGGGTAGCATCTGGCATGCTTTGAATAGCAAGCTAATATTTACATTTTTCCATCTATTTTGCCAGTCTGTGTCCCCTGCTTCCCTTTGTTGTCTGGTGTCTTCCCCAGTGCCTTGAGACCTAGGGAAGAATGGCCCTTGGCCCTTTCTTGGGCAGAAAATAAGCAGAATTTGAACACCTCACTAAAGCTCCCAGGGGAGTTTTTGGGAAGTAACCACTAAAATGAAGTGGAGGAGGGGAATGACTTAGTCTTCTTCATGATGGTCATGCCCCTTTACTTTTTCTCATCTCTTGAAGTTTTAAGTCTAGAGAGTATTAGAAAGCAATGAACTGCCAGAGCAGTGGAGGTTAAGCTGGTCAAATAGGCTGGAGAAAACTCATGTGAAATCATAGGAACTTCTCATTATTAATTCCTTAAATAGAGTTAGGGCTAAGGGGGGAAAGAAGCGATGGTAATTAATTGGAAATCAAGGATTTGGAAGGTCATATCATAAAGTGTCAGTAGCCCTTTTGAATTAACTCTGATTTTGGCTGATTACCTACAGGGTATATGTGCACTGTCACACCTCTTCCTTGCTGATGAACTGGAGGGCAGAGTGTACCTGCTATGCCTTGCTATACCTTGCTTCCTTTCAGGTATTTTACAGCAAAGCATCAGACTCTGAACTCTAGCCATAGAGCTAGCTGTAGCTTCAGTGTATTGTCTGTTAAATTGAAAGAGAAATAAAAGAGAACTTTGACCTGAATGATCTGCTCAGGCAGAATCCTCCCAGTAAACAGCAAACTGTCTACAGTATCTGTGAATAAGGCAGTCACAGAAAGTGATAGAACATATATTAGGAAAATATCATAGGAAAAATTCCTGTTTGTAAATTCTAAAGCTCCCATATCTTCAAGGATAGAAATGTTAGTCCATAATATATCTCAAGGCAATTGTGGGCACTGTGTGACAGCAAGTTAGTGGATCCCTTGAGTGTCACTTTGGACTTCTTACTTTCAGGACTTTGAATCTTGACTCGATAAAATCAACATCTGACTAGTTAAAGTGATTTGAGCAATAGGCTCCTCCAGAAGGAATTTCCTGGCCCCAAACCAATTCCATTATGACTTTAAATGGGATTCTGCAGAGCTAGATCTTGATCCTAAAAACTGTGAAAACAGAATCAGGCACTTCACAGGATCCTGTTGAAACAGTCACCCGAGAGCACCATTGACTTGAAGATCTAGCTTGAGTTGCAAACCCTGATGAGACATCGGCATATGCATTGATCATCACAGCATGAACCAGAGTAAATGGGACAACTGGGAGGGTGGGGAGTCAGAGTGGACACCACACACAGACAGCTGTCAAGCATTGTAGTCAGTGGCACTAACCAGGTTTGCAGCCTGGGCATCTGTCTCATCTAGACTAGTAATGTCAGTCTGCTCTCTGCCTGTCTCTTACTGGGACTCTGTCACAAAGGACTTGGGTGTGGACAAATTTTTTAAGAAATATCCAAATTAGAGTCTGAGCCTGTCTCTGTGCTAATCCTGCAATCCATCACTGTCTAAGCCTGCACCTCACCTACTTGGCCTCTGCAAAGACAAGTATCTGATTTCTAGTAATGTGTGTTGAGCCTTGGCTGCAAGACATGGGGAAAAGCAGTACAGCAGCTGCTGAACTCTGGGTCTGTGTTGAATGCACTTGGTAAAGCACAGAAAAAGTAGACTCTGCATCTTGGGTAAATGCCATTCATTACTGCATTGTATTTTCCCCATTTTCTCTAGCGATAGCTGCTGTGGAGACGTAATGATCCTCACAGCTTGAAGCATCTTGCAACTGACCCCTGCTTACTGACCTGTAGTCACCTCATAACTGTTGGGTGTTTAAAGGCAGAGTGAGAACTGGTTACTCAGTGACTCCAGACTGAGAGATAAGATGAAGGCACTTACAATGATAATAGCACAAAATAATGAGCACCATTTGCCTTGAACTTGGTGGAGTTTCGCTTTGCAAAATCTGAGGGCAGATTGAAAAGTAACATTTAGAGATGTCTGACAGTGTTAGGAGTACAAATGATCTTAAGATGACAGAAATAGCGTACCCTTATTTCTCACAGCTGTGTGCATGATACCCTTTGCCTATCCTCTCCTCTGTTCCAGCAGCAGTAACAGCTTCGTTCTGCAACAGATCAATAGTTTCACACTACTGGTTTGCCACCTTTCCATCTCTGCTGCATATGCTGTGAACACCTGCAATGTCACTCACTCTTTCCTTAGAACTTTCTTCTACAGCTGATTTTTGAATAAGGACAAAGCTGCTGAGATTTTTTTATGAACAGTCATCCTTGTCTCTCAGAGTCTTGTGCTATTTGTGGTTGAGAAATCTGTTTACAACTGATAGCCTCTCTCAGAATTCTCATCACCATCATGTGCATCTGAGTGAATAGCTGTGCATGTTCAAAGACATAACAGAAACTGGTTGCTCAGTCTTCCCATGACATATGCTCTCAGCATTTAGCAAATGTAGTGGGATTCTGGGAAAAAAGAGCGAAGTCAAGGAGAAGAAATGCAGACTTTTAAGTAAGAGAAGAAGAAAGCATTGATCTTCTTACTTACTTGCACTTCCTGCATTTTATTTGGTGTTTAAAGCAGTGTGGAAAGGAAAAGAGCAGGAAGGTCCATATTGAGATTTGTGTTTAAACTGGGTGGTCTGGCTATAAATAACTCTTGCAGCAATCAGTTAATCTAAACCTGTGTCTGCTTAATTTGAGGGGGGAAGGGAAGCTGGAGGGAGGGAGGGAGTCCTTTGTCTTTTGGCTTTAAGGGAAGAATGGGTGTCTTACTTTCACAAATTTCCCTATGCAAGGGAACCAGTGGAGGTACTGGCTGGTTGTTTTTAAGCTCTGCAGCAATTATGTGAAATGAATTATAGCCAACTTAATTCTATTGTTATTGCACTTATTTGGCCATAATTAGACCTAGAGGGACATAGGAGTGAAACCTGTATTTGGTAGAAGCTATGCTTGCTTTAATAATATTAAGAACACTGGAATATTCTATTAATATTTCTCAACAAAGTAATAAATAGGAATTATCTAGAGAACTAATTTATCTTCCCAAAAGCCAGTGGATTAAAAATGTGTGAAAGATAAAAGGAAATTAATAGCTGCAATCTTAAGCACTGAAGACTTGTCATAAGCTAAAGCCTGGTTAAATGATAGAAATCAGAATGATATTAAATTACTGTTCTAAAACCAGACAGGAACTGGAAGCTGTGACTTCTATTGCTTTGTGCCACTTCATATATCACTCCAAAAATGAACTGATCAGAACTGTGTAGTTCAGAAAAAAAAAAATCCATGTAAAGAGCTGAGACATAGCAAATGGATTGGACCACTGTGAGGTCTGAATAAAACTGTGGCACATCTGACTTTTGGAAGAAAGAGAAGGCTTTAGGAACGTATTGTCCATTTCTTGTACCAGAGGTGGCCTTGGGGAAGGAGAGGTGGCCACTGAGATTTCCTGTGGCAGGGATGATGCAGGTGTGGATGCAGTTTGCACAAGGGTTACTCAGATCAGACTCTTTGCTTTTTGAGGCATGCTGTTATTCCAGGGAGACTGCTGATCTTAATGTTGTAGTTGTGGGGTGTTTCATTGGATTGTTTTTAGAAAGGATGTTTTAAAAGACAGCTGGGAGCAAATCTACAAGAGCCCATTTTTTTATGTGACTGTTCACAAGCCTATCCAAGGAATGAGACATTCCTGTCTGTAGTATTCTCTTTATAAATAATTCACTAATTGTCTGAGAGGGTCTCCTGACCATTGAGCCCCTGGTTAGAACACATTGTTGCAATTTTTACTCTGTTGCTAAATTTGAAGCATTGTGCAGCCAGGTGTGCAGACTGTGGGGACACGGGGAAAAAGAAGTACTGGAAGAAAGCATGATGTTGTAGCATTTTGGTTGATATAGGTAGATACAAAAATGACATTTTGGAGCTTAAGTTTCTTTTCTTATTTTCAGATTTAGCATAAGCAAAAAATAATCCTGCAAAGGCAGACTAGAAGAAAAACTCCTCTGTTTTCATATGACTGCCTAAACTTTTAAGTTTTTATGTGTTGTACTGTGACTCTCATTGCAAAGTGGGTAGCACTTTTTACTTACCTTTGTGGTATAGCATATTTGTTTCACTTTTCCATAGTGACATCCATTCTCAGGAGGTGAGTGGAAAATAAAAATCTGTCAAGAAGTAAATCTTTCTGTCTTAGAAAAGAGAACTCAATCTTTGTACAGGAGCTAATTATCTTACAATCCCCAGCATGTGTTGCAAAATCTGGATGAAAAAAAAAATAATCCTGAAAGCACAACCTTTCCTCCTATGCATATTTTTCATCTGTTTAAAATGGTAACACACTGGAGTGGTGCACAACTGTGGAGGAATGGAAAGCAATAGGAGATAAATTTTATATAACTTGTGTGCCTGCAGAAATGAAGGCATTAGCAGAGTGACTCCTGAATACTGTAACACAATAATCTTACAGGGCCATGAGAGCTAGTTAGCTTTGCACCTTGCTGAGATAAGTGCCAAATGTTATTATTTTGATGGACAATTTTTCTGAAGATCTCATGGACATTTTTACACTTGAGCCTCTGTGTCTGCAGGATGCCATGGTGAATGGTAGTAATTGGAACCTCACTGGGCATAAGAAAAAACATGTATGCTGGGCCTTTCAGTGGGCATTCTTTCTATGTGAGTATACTCCTGAGTGTTATGTTGCATGTTTGGATTTTCCTCTCCTCTCCACTGCCTGGATACAAGCAGTGTATGGTGGATACAAGCAGTGCAATGTAGACAAAGGAGATGTGAGACTTTTCCAGACTAAGAAACATCTGATTCTTGAGGTAGGTTTAATTTTGAAGAATAAGTGTGACCACGACAAGTGTGACCCTTAAACAAGAGTGGCTGGTGAGTGCTTAATGCACATGAGTGTGTGCATGTATGTGGGCTCCCTCAAGGGAGTAAGCAGCTTCTCTGCAAGGCGTCGCTCATGGTGTGAGTGAAGTGAGAGTAATGGACCCAGTGAAGTTGAGCCAGGAGTTTCAGCTGCAAGAGTTCTGCAACAAAATAGAAAGGTATGTCTTTGTTGCACAATTTCTCAAATTACTTCAACAGAAGATTTAAGAACTCAGGAATGAAGCTGGAGTCCCAGGTGGCTCAATGCTGTGGAAATGTACCCAGTCCCTGGCTGCAGAGGCCCTTTTCCTGGTGGTTCCTCCTCTAGGGGTCCAAGCAAGGTGCTCATCTGCCTTCCTCCATCACAGCAGACACATGAAGAAAGGGAATGAAAAAAAGAGAAACTCTTTCCAGTCATGCCCACTGACAGGGCAAGAGGCAACAGGCACAACTTAAGACCACATGAAATTGCATCTGAGCACAAGGAAACACTTTTTTTTTTTTTTAATGTGAGGCTTGTCAAACACTGGAACAGGTTACACAGAGAGGTAGAAGAGTCTCCTTTTATGACTATTTAAAACTTGATTGTGCATAGCCCTGAGCAATGTTTTATAGGTGACCCAGCTCTGAGCCAGGAATTGGACTAGGCAATCTTCAGAGGTACCTTCCCAGCTGAGATGTATTGTGATGCTGTCTGGTCACGTTGCACTCTGGAAAGAGATGGGCAAAAGACTGCCTAATCTTGGGTATTGTGCAATGCTTTACCCATTCAAATTGTTACAATTTTTTTCAGATGTAAGTATGCTCAGACTTCAGCTGTTAGGTTTTTTTTTTAATTTGGGAGTGTCAGGTCTTTGGTTTTGTAGTATTTTGCTGTCCAGCTGCTTTTCTGGGTTAAGACTATGAGTTCAGTATCATGTAGCAGCTGTCATGTTAAATCAGTTCCCCACAAACCACAAGAGCATTGGACCTCAGTGTTCATTTGTACTTTGGGGTAAGTAAATGTATGAAGCCATTGAATGTTTTCAGCACTTTGAGTCAGCATTGAAAAAGATTTTATTATTTTGAGCACACGTACATGTGCAATTAGTTCATTACTATGGTCCTTTGTGGCCAAAGTAGCAACTCTCAGTGAAGTGTTTTGTCATGAAAGCCTGTTGCAAAATAGTCATATCGTTCGGAACCATCTCTCGGTTTCACTTAGCACTTACCAAATGCCAAGAGTCCCAGTCAGTCTTTTGAAGTTTGAATAGGCTATTTGCTCTCATGTTTGACAAGCTATAGGGTGAAGTTTCACATGGACATAGTAGGTCTTAATCATTGAGGTGAGAATTAGAATTAAGGTAATAATCTTACCATTTTTTTTCCCTGTAAATGATGTACAGTGAAGCATCACATAAAATAAAGATCTTTTATGTATATATTCATGTAGGAAAACAGGAGAACATAGGAGCCAATAGTCCCAAGTAAAACCAGCACAGCACAGAAAATAGTTTAAAAAAAATAAACACAGGGGCCATATTCTCTCTATATTACTGATCTATATATGTAAGTATTGAAATACCTACAAATGTATGTAAATGCTATAGATGACTGCTTTGATTCTTGGCAGAGATCAAACACAATTTTAAGAGTATTTAACAGGGTATTGTTTGGTTCAAAGTGGTGTTTTGTCAGATCTTTCATTTATTTTCATCCCCTTCCTAAGAACTTAATCAAGACAGGTTTTTTTTCAATGAGGACTCGTTTTCACTTGGGAAAGAAGTGCTGTTTCATTTGATACTACCTAATTCATGGTAAGTGGCAGTAAACTACAGAAGGCTACATTTACACATGTAAATTATGGTCTCGTACACCATAATCTGTTTCACAAGCCAAAATAAGGAAGGTAAAACTTATAAAATACTAAGCACATTAAAGCATATAAAGTACCAAGTACTTCAGTGACTTCCCTGGTGTCATTAGGAATAACATAGAGTGGACCTAACACATTGTCAACTCAAATATGGCCACTCTGATGCTTTTTAGGAAAGATGAAGAAACTAAGAGACAGTTTTCAGTTAGATGGACAGAAACAGTCTGTGTCAGTCTCTGTAAATAACAGGATACCACTTCTCTGTTTACTGGAAAACAATCAGCAGAGAAGTGCATTTTTAAAACTATACAAAAGGTAACTAATGAATCAAAGTGCTCTGGTTAATTCTTTATTTTCAACATCAAATACATTGATATAAATCTTGCACCAATCAGGTAGCCTACTGTATTTCTCATTTAGACTTTTTTAGGTGCAAAACAAAGAAAAAAAAAACCAAACCTCACCAAAATGAAGACATCAATAATTTTATATGCATCATTGAAAGTACAGAATACTTCAACAAATATATTATGGCAGCTGAGCCTATACCAAGGAAAGGACTTTTCATTGACAGACTACAGAGTGCACACAAAAGCTTTAGTTTTATAATATATACAATAAGGTGATACATAAAGTGGCTTGTTAATGCAATGGACATTTTCTGAAGGAAAAGACTTCTACTTAGAGGCACACAGGAGTACAGAGCATACTAATTTGCAAGGTGGCAGCATATACTTTTTTTAACTTTTTTGTTTGTTTCTTTAGGCACATTTGAATGCAAAAGATTATTTTTTTTTTAAGTTTTGTATTTATATTTTTTTTTAACACAGTGCAAAACTGAATATCCTTCTGGGCAACCAATCACTTTGGAAACAACTTTCAGGATGTAAGAGTACCTACATTTGAAAGATGAACAGGAGTTGCGAGTAGAAAGGGCAGTACATTAACATTAGGGAAATATTAGTGTAAAATTCTCAGATGAGTTTGAGATGATGCTATAGTTGCAGGTGGCAGCAAAGACTGGTTTCTACTATGATACCATCGTTAACACAATTCTTCTTTTAAGTGTTGAATTTCTACCTGTAAACCTCTATTATGGTTGTAGTTAGCATTGAAAATAGCCATCTCTTTATTCAAAACAAGAAATGCACTTCACATAAGATCAGCTGAGAATAATTTATATATAAAATCCCATTAGCTTTAGGTTGGGTTGCATTCTAATTTTAAAGCAGGATATGTACACAGGAGAGGCTTGCTGTGTTCCTACCAAAAGCCGGTGATATGATTAAGGCCCTAGTGAGGCAGAATTTTACATTGCTGGTAATTTATTTAATTTTAAACCTTTGGCACTACTCTTAAGGAGGCAGTCAGCATTGGCTGAAATGGATAGAGGCTCTGATACAAACCATGAATTGGATGAAGAGGGTGGATTGGGTTTTCTTTTGTTTTCCTTTTTTTTTCAGTGACTTGCTGACAGTCTTTCTGTACCCTTGGGAGCGCTGTTCAGACTATTTCTTTAAATGCATTTTTTTAATTATAAAACCCCTCAGTGTACAGAAGGAGAAAAATCATCAAAATATGTCACTGAAACATAATGGTAAATTTATCACAAACAGACACCAAGAACTCCCATGAAATTATTTCACACAGTAGAAATCCTGCTATCCCAATGCGGAATTTTACCTGAGACAAAGTCTACAATGTTGAGACATGGCCTGAACCATTATAAGCTAGAATAGCTCTCACAGACTGTTGGAAACTCAACCACCACTAAGTGCTATCATCCTACCTCCTCCTCTCCAGAGCTTTTTGTAATAGTTCAGTAAAAATAATTTTCTCAAGCAAAGCAAATTCATCTGGTCTATCGTCTATTTCTGTTTGGCTTGTGCTGGTATTACATTGCCTATGTTTCCAGGGTGGGGGTGGTGTTTTGGTTTGGCTATTTTTGTTTGTGTTGGTTTTTTTTTTTTTAATTTATATTTTTTTAAAAAATTCCACGTATAAACATTATAAAATAATTCTGTCATTAGCTCTCCAGAGACATCACTATCAATGTTTTGGTAAAAGTATAATTAGCTGCCTTGAATAGTTTTCTTTAATTTTTTTTTTTAATATGCTATGTATTTTTATTTAATATCCAGCACCAGCTATTCAGGTAGTACTGGTTTGTCAGCTGCAAATATAAAGTATATATATATATATATATATACACACACACACACATATATAATAGCATCCTGTGAAATAAAAATTAACAAATGTCAGGCACAATTGTTTGCATACACAAGAGCATAATTCAGAATTACATATGAAAACAAATTGCCATTTTCGTATCTTAGATTTTGTTTAATCAATTGAGTAGCTACATTCAGCTGTCTGGTACGTGAACAATCATCTTTATAGATAAATAACTATGGGAAGGTTACTATATTCATTAAGGTGCTGCTTTAATTAAAATCTTGTTAAGTTAATGACAGATCCTGAAACTGCCCTAAGGTAGATTAATGTATTACTGGGAATCATTATTTTATCTCAGCCCCCCTTTACTGTTGTCACCATAACCATGGGAGTACTGGTTGAATCTAAAGAAATTCCTTGCGAGGGCTGAGCCTAGGAAAGCATTCATAATTAAGTTTGTGAGCTGATGATTATTCCTGATGTTTCAAGATAAATCACAATACCCTTTTGTCTGCTGCATACCACTTCAAATCATACTTACCCAGCTTCACTGGGAAAAATCTGTAGAGTGTGGTGGTACTTGCCTTATGTAAGTACTGTCAGAATCTGATCCCCCTGAACTCCATTGATCTCCATGAACTGCTTTTTTTTTTTTTTTTTTTTTTTCCCTCTAGGTCAAAATTGCACTTGAATTAATGCAATGAACTGCCCTGGGATGTAGGAAGGGAGGCTTTCATTTCAACCAATTTGTCTTGCAGTATATGAGGTTGATTTGTGTGTTTGTGTGCAGCACCAAGTTGCACATACATATGATATTTAAAGAGCAGCTGTGAAACACACTGGGCTACAAGGGAATGATGATGGTCTAAGCACATAAGCATAACTACAGGGATTCCTGTGCTCCATTCAGATCTGAGTCTGTGCTCATTTCAGAGGATTTTGTAATTTTCTAACATTTGAAAAACAGCTACTAAACAAAACAAAACTTGCATTTTCTTTCAAGGCATTTAGGAGCTCTCCAAAAGCCTCTAGGTACCAAATTTGTACACACACAATCTTACGGAATATACAAAAAAAACCAATTCCTTGAGCACATTCAGAAAAAAAAAAAAAAAAAAAAAAAAAAAAGACACTATAACATGCATCAATAAAAGGCCTATGAACTTACAGTGACTGCTTCACATGTTTAGGCTTGCACAGTTTTCAAAGACTTAAACCGCAGATATCCTTGGATATGTACATGAAACTGTGACAGACATCATTATGTACATTCACTAAAGAATCCAATCCTTGACTTGGAGCAGAAACTTGTCCTATGCCCTGCTGCCTCCACAATTGATCTGTAAATCAATCCCACTGCACAAAGACTCCACTTGTGTGACAGCATAATGAGACATAGGCTCTCCTGTACAGTTGCACTATTTCCTATATTTAGTTACTACAGGATTTTCCAATCAACATAATCTAACATAAAGGTTTCAACTATAGCTGTAAAAGAAACATCCCTGAACCCTTCTCTAGCATTGTGTCCAGCTGCTGTGGAGCAGCCCACACATACACTATGAGACATCCTTACTGGCAGGGTGGTCACTTCCAGCCAGCTACTGGAATAGTCCCTGGTCCATGCCAACTCCCAAAGTGCACCTATAAACCAGAAGTGCAGATAGCACAGGCCAAGTTCATCATTCGACAAGTAAAATATCCCTGGCATATGTAACAGTCACATTCCAGGACCCAGCAATGTTCCCTGGCACATTTAATTTTCCACCACAGCGGCAGTCAAACAGCAGCACCGACTCCTACTTTTAGTAGCACAGAGTTTGTGTTTCTTCAGTCTCCCTCCTTCATGCCTTGCAGAAGCCCTTGATGTCAGTGGACCTTTTGTACATTTACAGTTGTTCTGATGAACCTGACTGATCCTTATGAAAATCAAATGCACGGAGAAGGACAGATTTCTCTTTCTCAACATGCAGTCCCAGAGTCTGCACCATGTTTGAGTCTCATTGCCCAGTTCTGGTGTCACAGGTGAGCTGGCTCTTAGCAGTGATTCTGATCACGGCCCAATGAAAGCCAAAGAAAGCCCCAGCAATGCAAAGCCAACTGCTCTGGCTGTGATGCCAGCCTCCCATTCACAGACAGGCCACACGCTACTGAGTGGGATGGGACCATCCCACCTCGCTGTGCCAGCCTTGCACTGGCATTCTCACCCCTTGGTTTGTAGCACAATAAAGCAAAAGACAAAGGGAGGTTTTTATAATACAGTGCTCAACCATGCCATGTCTGAGCGAAGAGTTTTTCTGTTATTTTAAGACCTGGTGACTTTTTAGTCATCTAGTCTGATTTGAGAGTAATCATCTATGTTACCACTGCTTGCCATGTTGCCCTTGATTTATATATGGCCAAACAATACAACAGTTTAGCTGTGAGGGATCAGACAAGAGAGGATTCATGCAATGCAATTCAGCTAAAGAATATCATATGGCATCTAAGAGTTTGGTCAGTGTAAACTTGAAAGGGAGTTGTCTGCTGATGTAAGCCAGCAAGGTAAAACAGTATTATTCTTAGACAGGGTTCCTTTCTACTGTAGGAAGAGGGGAAGTGGGAACCTACATAACCTACCAAGGCAGTCACTAGCAGTGCAGTTTCACTACGGCATGCTGAGATGCCAATCAACTTTCCACTTACTTGCCCCCTACAAGTCATCCAGAATCTCTTCTAAGCTGCTTCAAAATTCAAGCAAGTAAAGGATTAAGCAAGCTCAGAGTTTGCGGGGTATATCAACAAAGGCTATGACCATTACCTAAAGATACCAATATGCATTGGTGGTATGGCCTATTAATTTATCGTAAGATGAATGTTCAGTTTAAATTAGGACTTACCCAATTTACAAGCAAAATTAAATAAAAGCACTGCAAATTTTAAATCAAATTAGCCTGACAGTTCTTGCTGGCTGTCCATAGAAGTGAAATGTCTTCCATTTAGGATAAGCAATCAATTTAGGCAAGCGCTTGCCAAACACTCAAATGGAAAATGCAGGTGACTGTTGTCATTGGAGTGTTTACTGAGGTGGCACTACAGACAAAATGAAGCAGGAGCTAGGTAGTACGCTGCTGGGTTTCTCATACCGTTCTATATGCTGACTTCTGTTTACACTGTATTCTGCATATTCTCTTCCTCTTTGCCATTTATGTAGAAAGACTGCAAGGAATGAGATGAAGCTGATGCAGTTGTCAGCTGGCTCCGGTTCTCCTCTTCCATGGGTGCAGCACTCCTGGCTGCTGGGGCATGCAGTCGGTGAGCATCCAGCATCTCCAGCAACAGATCATAGAGTGGAACTACATTTTTACATTTCATATTGTACAGGTGCTCCATTCCTTTGTTGCTGTGGGTAGTAACAGGAGAAAAGTTACTTTCCAATTATGGTATGGGGGAAAATGCTATCAGTTAGTAATATTTGTTAGGTTCATATAAATTCCACCTTGTACAAAACAACTAACTTAACAGTGCAGTTGCTGTATGCTCCTGCTACAGTTAGCTGAAGAAGGCACCATCAAAGAACATTTCAGGCAAAGAACTGCCTATGTTCAGGTGTCTATTTTTCTGTTTTTTGCCTAAAAGGTAGCCTAGGCCATGCAGACTCCTATTTTAGGTACAGTGACAAAGCTCTACACAGAGTTTGTGCCCACCCGTGAAGGAAAATTTTGCATGTGCATTTGTGAAACCTCCCCAGCACGGGACCACTGCAGGAGGGCTGACTGCATGCTTGCTCTCACCTCATGTGTCTGATGTGAGAGAGGATGAGGAGGAGCTGAGCCAGTCGTCTGTGCTGCTGCTGCAGAGAAAGACCCGACTTAGCCATTAGGTGTATCAGTGTGTCTGTGATTTTGTCCAGAACTCGGTGAATATAGTCTCTCTCTTCCAGAGATTTCAAGGTGCTGGAAAGAAAAGTGTACACACCTGGAGCAGGAAGGAGAAAAACAAATAAACAAACCACAGAAAAAAAATTACTTTGATGGAGTCAGACTGTCAAGGAACTGACACCCAGAGCTATTGTAAACTCTAAGTAGATTTTATGACTTTGGGTCTTCTGTGTTAAAAGACATACAAATGTGTGTGTATATGTTAGTGTAGTATCTCCCTGGGAGAAAGAGAGATCTAGAGAGAGACAGTTCTTAAAAAAAAAAAAAATAAAAAGGGTAACTCAAACACAACCCAAGTTCTGAAAACCATGTCAAAGCACTTAATTTTGGTAATGAATGTTGCTTTTAATTTGATATGTTGCCTCTTTTCTCACAAAGCTTTTTATGACTATTATTATTATTTTACTGAAATGAATTCAACAAAGAGAAACAGCTCCTCTGGCTTTGCTCAACTGAATGACACTTAACCACTCATGTATATACTTACTGACACTATCAGGCTTTATACCTTAGAAGGCACCTGCAGGGGCAAGTCTCTTTATTATTGACAAAACAGAATCCAACTGACAAAACCCACAGTACCACTTGCCCAGCTTATTTCAGCCAGAGGATGCAATTGTGCCATTGTAACCATACCTCTTATTTTTCTAACTTTGAAACAAGCAAAAGAAAAAAAATTGTTAAAAAAATTGGTTTTCGCCTGGATCTAGTCCACAAGCTATTAAAAAGGATAAATCAAAAAAAGAACTCCTCCCAAAAATATAGACACTTCGGGCAATTGCCAATCAATAACTGCCAAGAAAAACGACTTTTGGTTTTCCTTTCTGCCCCCGCTGGTGATTTTTCCTGCCCCAGGCCAAGGACCAGAAATTTCCCCAACAAAGAAATTCTAGCTATCCATCAAGCACATACATACACAAGCAGAGTTTTGGAACCAGAGTGCAGAAAATTGGCTTAGCAGAGTGAAATTTAACTGTCTCAAAGGTCTTTTCAAGCTCTGACGCTGAAAGCCAGCCTGAATTGAATAGCTACCAGGTTGTTTTCCAGCTCTTTCTGTATGTCAGTATTGTAAAACAGAATTGGAGCAAGAACAGAGGAAGCAGTGCTCTGCAAACAAGACAAACCTCTTGGTCTGTGCCCATAGCTCAAAGCTATGCTCAGAACAGAGTTCCTCAGAGACTACAGTGCTGCCGTGCCAGGTGTTGGCATATAGGGATATAATTTTACATGTGTCACTACAGATAGTGATATATCTTTACATATTACTGTAGAGAAGAATGTTCTCTATATCTTTTCTGTCATGATTAACCCTAGTTTTAAATATCTTTACATTTATAGCTCAGGCCCACACAATTATACCCAAGGTTCTTCCTCCCATTCCGCCATGCCTCTGTGCTCAGGATCTGTAGGGATCCAGGCTGAGCTTTGAGCAAATTCAGCTCCATACCATGCACTCATGTAATCATCCAGCCCCTCCAAACAAAAAAATAAATAGCACAAACAGCATCTGGAAGAATCAGAAGAAACTAATGAACACTCACACAGCACAATGTATCAGGAGAGGCTGCAAAATACCAGAGAAAACAGAAGTCCACCAAAAGCAATAAATAGTACTACCTCATGTGAGGAGACCAACAGATGCCCAAGGATTTAATAAATAAATGTTTGTGTACACTCAGTGAATGAAACTCACACAAAGCTTTAGAATGCAATTGCAGGCTGCAATTAAAGATGAAATGTAGCATAGTTAGTCAGATTTGTTTAATTAGTTCATTTGCTTAAAATAATTTGAGATCAGCTGGTTTAATCAGGAGTATATAATATTGATAACACAAGAGTCAAAAAATTCATAGTCCATTTATCTACTTTTTCTTTAGTATAAGTTTTGTGTATATTTACATGCTTAATTATAGAAAAAAAAAAAAAAAAAAGGTTACTGGAGGCTTGGAGGTCATCTAGTTCATCCTCCTTCTTAAAGAGCTCAGGATCAAGCTGCCCAGAGCTTTGTCCAGTTGACTTTTGATTCTCTGCAAAGAAAAAGAGCCTACCATCTTTCTGTCCAACCTGTTCCAGTGCTTAACCTCTCTCTGAGAAGATTTTTCATTCTGTTCATGCAGACAGGTTCTCCCTTGCCCTGCCATTGCAGTTTGTCCTTTTCTAGTGCACCTCTGAGAAGAGCATTGACATAACCCATCAGCTCTCTGAAGACTGCAGTTAGCCCCATTCCAGGATGAACAAACCCAGCTCTCTCAGCCCCTCCTTATACATCATGTACGCCGTGTGCTTCAGAGCACATATTTCCTAAATGTCCTTTACCTAAGGAGACAGGCTATATATATGAAGAAAAGCATCTGCAGAAGACATTTTTTTGAGTATCTATTCCAAATGACACTTATACAACTATTACACATACCCCAAATTATGCTGCTTATCTCTGTAATGCAGTCTAGCCTCCCAGCTGGGCATCTAAAGGGTCTGACAGTCAGAAACTCATATCCCCATTCCCACCAACTAGCCACTGGTTATGGGAATGCAAAAAGTGAAATGAAAAATTAATTATATTTGTGCATAAAGGCAAATACGAGCAGCACAGAAATATATTCTGTCACCATGTATTCATACTTACCAGAATTGAGAAGGATGATGGACTTAAGGCACACAAATTCTTCCCCTTGAAGGTTCATCATACGAAACCGAGCAGCAGTAGCCAGCAGCATGTCAAAGATTTCCACCATTCCCTCTACACATTTCCCTTGATTCCTGCATGAATACCATTAAGGGGGAGAAATTCACAGCGTTGCCCAGGTGATGGCATGACCTTTTCAACCCCTTGGATCAGTCCCCTCCAATTTGATTTCATCAGTCCCTGGCTAACACAGGACTTCCTGCTCGAGGTTCATTTGGTGTATGTGAAGTTACAAAATCATAGTTCCTAGAATCCCACATAAAATCAATACATTATTAAACATTATATGCTCCCACAAAAATGCCAATTTCATAAACTTGTCACCAAGAGACATTACAGTAGTGGAACATATGAGATTGTTTCAACCAAACCTTTACATGGAGGACAAAAATTTGTTTAAAAATACTTTTTTTTTTTTTACTTTTTTTTTTCCTTTCTCTGTTCTGCTTATGTAACTTGGCTTCCTTTTTGTTTTGGGTTTTTCCAACACACTTCTCCATTTTCCTGATAACAGCACAATATCTCCTTGAAAAGAAGCTCAAGAAGGACTCATGAAACAAAAATGTCTATATGCCCGAGTTTAATTAAAAACTACCACTTCACTCCAGAAACCAGAGCTCTTCTGCTTTACAGCATTAAATAAAGCTAAAGTTTGGGAAATCTCAAAGTGGTCATCACTATTAATGACCTCCCTCCACTCACAATACCAGGTATTCTCATTCATTAATATTCTTCTTGCACCATCAGTTCATGCAATAGTACAGATTGTACTTATTTTTATGAAAATTTAGTCATCAGACTATCTGGTAATAGAATATTAGATCATTCACATTGCTACCTTTTCCCAAAACCGACCTATTTTTACTTTTATTAGGACTTCCTGTATGAAATGTTATCATGTAAGAGTTAATTAGTGATCAGATGTGCTGATTTAAAATATACTGATTTTAGATGTGGCTCTCATAAATAAAATTTGAAGACCGTTATTATAGGAAAATGCAAAAGCAATTTCAAATTATCAGATGTCTTTTCCACTATAATTTTTAACATCAACAGACACTGAGCATGTCCTAATCTCATTGCAACAAAGCCAATGCTGACTACCAGAATAGCTACACCTGCCTCAGTCCTTATACAGCTGTGCTGATGAGACTTTGCAGCTGATGTCTATAGTCATACCAGGCCCTCAAAGAAGTCACCTTCCTTTTTGATTACAGCCTGGGAAAATTCTTTGCACTTCTCAATCATGTCTAAACCTAAAACTGATTCAAAGAAGAGGGAATATATGTAAGCACTCGTGCACCAATCTCCTTTCATATTAAAATCCCTGTTCAGATTAGTTTGGTGCTTGGACTTTAATCTACATCTCTCTTATCCCCCCCAGCCAGTGACTATGGCCTGTGACAGAAGGTATTTCATCTGCTTTCAAAGGAATTTAAACAAAGCAAGAAAATACCAAGAAAACAAAGTGAGAGAGCATCCCTTAAAACTGCAAGTTGGGTGTTGATTAAAATACAGTAATAGTTGAAAATGCAGAGTCCTGACTAAGTTTTCCAATCACTGCTAGAAAAACACATGTTCCCTGACTTTTTGAAGAGAAAAAGATGACCCAGCTTTGGGACTGGAAATAGCAGAAAGGCATGTTTAATAAGGAGCATGGGATGATGCTTCTCACCTTCCATATCTGCAAGCTACCAGGAAGCTGCATGCTGAGCCACTCCTGAGAAGTGCCGAAGTCTTCTCACACATTTCACTAGCACTTATTTCAAAACTCTGATTTCCACTGTGTGGCAGGCACCCAGCCACAAGCTGCAACATCTGGCAATTCAACTATTATGGTCTTTTCCAGCTCTTAACATTTTCATTGAAGAAATGGTGGCTTAAGCTATGCCAACTTTTCAGGTATGAACCATAACACTGAAAACTTCACAAATCAGGTTGCCCCACACTATGGTAACAACTGCAGTGTAAAAGGTTGTGGACAAAAGTCTGAGTGTTAAGATTAGCAGGCAGGCAAACTCAGTGCTGAGTGACACACAAAGCCTCTTTCACCCTGATTTACAGCGCCTTGACTGATGAGGTGAACTAGAGGACTGATCTCAGCCTGGTATGTATGAATATGGCTCTACTGAAATTCAGAGTTCTGCACCTTTTGCATAAAAGCTGAATGAGAACTGAGGTAGGGAGTTCTGAAAGATTTTATGACCAATTATTTACACTGTTCAGTGCTGGATCCAGAATGGTTTTCAGCTATGACCATCTTGCTGCCTTGACTAATCCTGCTAAGGCAGAACAAAGTTGAAAAACTGAACCTGTATATTCCTCCTCTATTTGGAAATAAATGAAATAAACAAATGCAAAGTAGTATTGAATAGCACCACTGTCAAATAAAAAAAAAATCCACAAACAAGCCAAAAAACCTCACAAAGAAACAGGCACTCAAAACAAGATGTGAGAATGCAAGCAATTACTACTGCCTCCAGATCTGTTTTGTGTGCTAAAAGTTAAGTCATATGGAAGTAAAACAAACATGAATTTTTATAGTTGTACAAGTTGCACTGCTTCTGATACAATATTTTTGCCTATAGCTAAAAAAATATTGACCTTGCATACACAGATTAAACACTGTTTCTGAGGACTAAAAGCCTTTAACAATTTTGCCTTAACTTAAATAATGCCCCAGTAAAGGTTAGTTTAAGAATTCAGAATTTCAGGATTACACAAGAAAGGAAAAGTTTCAGCTAATCATACACCAAATGACACATTAAAAAAACCTTACATATTCATGCCTGACTAAGGCATTTATTTGTTTCCTAAAACCCATCAAACTACTCCCAGCCAGCATTCAAAACAATTCAAAATATTACACAGTCTAAAAAAAATGTCAAAATTTGCCCAGCAAAGACCGTGATTTAAAAAGAAATGATAAGCTATTTGTAAAATTAGACCTTTTTAAATGTCTTCCTGATGATTCTAAAGATGGAAAAGACTTGTTGTTAGCAGGCAAGAATTACTCCCAGAAACTTTTCACAAAAAGAGTTTAACAGACTGTAGTTTAAAAACTCAATATTTCAATCAAGATCCTATTGCTGAAAATTACAGTCTCTGGATAAAAATCTCCAGTCCTGCAACACTCAGTCCAGTGTGCATAAATCTCCCTGTGTGTCTGTTTCCCTCTCAATTAAATTCTTATGGTAGATGATAAATAAAAATTACGTAAATTTAAGAGATTCCAAACACTTTCGAATCTCATTTGGTTTGCTATCTGTTGTGTGTAAAATACCAGGTGATCCCATTAGAAAAAGAAGAGTATCTTTTAGGTAGATTTAAGTACTTTAAATTAACTTAGATATCTAATTTTAGCTATTCATCTTTGCAAGCAACAATTCAGGGGCCTCTGCTTTATTTTCAGAGTTAGGCAAAAGATCCAGCTTCACTGAAACCATTGGGAACTCTAGGAGCTCAGTACTTTTGAAATACAGGCTCATCTTTTTTTTTTTTTTAAATATATTCAGGCCTGGCATAGGCCAAGAAGAATGCATATCTGTCCAGAGGCAAGGACATAAATTCATAGGGATGAAATATAATTTCATATAATAATATGAATATAATATAATATGATAGATATGATATATAGTATGAATACAATAAGTTATGAGTATAATATAATGATAGTATTGTGATATAATAATAATATATTCATATAATAAAATATTTTCAACATTTTTCAGAAGATTACCCTCAAGTATTAATTGTGCTTTATTTTTATGTATTCGTTTTTTTAGAGGTGGAGGGTAGATCTCTAAAAAATTTTTCAGGCGATTTACAACACTGTTGCACTAATTAGTTTCTGTTGTTTAAAGAAATAAAATATTTTCAGCTACTTACTCAAAAATATGTACCATTAGTGCATGAATCACAGTCTGAGAATTGCTCACGGCTGGGGAATTTTAGAAGTATTGAACTGGAATTAGCATAATTCAGCACAGAATCAAGTTTTTTCCCTTCAGGAGTTGAATCAGGCATTTGCCAAATAAGAAAGAAAACTGACATATCAGCTACAAACATAATTGTGAAAGAGGAACAAGGAAGGAGATGACATACCTAAAAGCAGTCATGTTTATACCTTTTCACACAACCTGCCCTTTGCGTGACTTCTGTTGGTATCATCATTTCCCCAAAAATGTCTGGAAAAAGTTGTTGTCCATGTGCAGCAGCAGTTTCTACCCAGCACAATTCTCTCTTCTATAGTAACAAAGCAACAATTTAGGATTGAGCCTGAGGCTCAAATAGGCAATTTCTACTTCCAGTAATGAGAAATTACCAGCCCACCATCCTTGGAGTTTGCTAATATATTTTGATCTCTCTTTTGGTTGTTCCAAAAGAGTTGGCTCTGAACCAAAAGTGATGTCTAATTCACACATCAATGAGAGATGTTAAAATAAATCCAAATAACAGACAAAATTCAGAAAGATTGGGAACAGATACAAGGCAGAGCAAAGCCATGATATAGATAAAAGACAGAGCAGAACAATTATATTCTTTGTTATTTCTGAAGCACTAAAAATTTAAAAATATTTCAACTTTTTTTGATGGAATAAGATATTATCACAGGCTTTATGCATAGCTGGTGTCTGTCTTCAAGCCAAGAGACGATTTTTGTATACAGTAATGTGCAACAGAAAATTAGTTCTGTTAATAAACATTGATAAATACTTTCTACTCCTATGTAAAGTCTTGCACTAAAACAACTCCATCTCCAATGGAGATGCTGCTGGATTGGCACTGAATGGCTACTTAACGAACTGAGAATGACCCCTTTTCTACAATGGTATGCTTTATCAATATTAAAATATGAGGAAATTGTTATCGGCAGTGAAATTTTGCTTCAGACCAACCTACATTTACCCAGTAACTCTGGAGATTGTGGAAAAGGTTAGGGAAAAAGTACACAAAAAAAAAAAAAGTGAAAAAAAATATCACCTCCAAAGCTCAAGAATAAAACAGCAATCTCCAAAGAACAAGAGGTAAAGAGAAAAGCAGAGACTACAAGCAAACTAAACCACTATACTGTCTTGCTTATTTATTGTTCTATGTCTGTATTCTTGAAGCTAAAATAACATTTTGCTTTTAAAAATGGCTGGTTTAGTCACAACAATTAGGCTTGGACCATCACACGAATCAACCAGTAATTGGTAGGGAGGCATGAAGGTGAGAACTTCAGAAAGAAATTAAAGATACCAGGCTTGTTCTGTAGCAGTTCAGCTATACTTTTTTTCGTGTGTTGTTTTTTTGGGGAGGGTGGTGGGGGGTTGTTGTTTTTCCTTTTTCTTTTTAAATTGATTTGTTCATGAGTCTTTATTACTAAAGGTGGTAGCAAAGTAATTTAGAGGTATCAGCATCTGTTACTCATCCCATTTCTCTATGAGCAGTGCCTCTTAAGTGGCACACCCTGGAGAACTTTATAGACTACAGTCGATGCATGGTGTTACATCCTGCTGCTCCTGAAGAGTACTATTAAGAGCCCTTTGTTTCTTTTTTTATATATACTTACCAGAACAGAAGTTTGGATCAATTGATGGCTAAAATGTACTCAAAATTTTTAAAGTCACAGATTTAAAATTCCTAATTGGCAAATATTTGCAATAATTTATAAATGAAAAAAGAAACAAAAATCTAGTTGGAAGTGGTTTTCACCTAAAGTCAGTCACAGAATAGCAGAATTGATGAAGTTGAAAAGGCTGTCTGGAGATTATCTCATTCAATAATCCTGCTCAGAGGAGGGCCACCTACAGTAGGTTGCTCAGGACCATATCTTGTTGGATTTTCAGAATCTCCAAGGATGGAGACTCCACAAACTCTTGTTCTGCAACTGAGAAGAATCTTACTCACCTCTCCCCACCCCTGCTATCGCATATGTATTGATCAAATTAAAGTCTCCTCAGCTGCTCCTTGTATGAGAGAAGCTCTGGTCTATTAATCATCTTTGTGGCCCTTCACTGGACTCACTCCAGTATGTGTACATCTATCTTGTACTGGGGAGATCAGAACTGGGCACTCCAGATATGTCTGAGCAGGACTGAGCAGTGAGGAAGGGTCACATACCTGTTGCTGCTGGTAATGTTTGTCTTAACACAGGCCAGGAGGCTATTCGTCTCCTTTGCCACAAAGAAACATTTCTGGGACAGAGACCAACCAGTTGTGCTGGTTTCCCAGAAAAAGCACAAAACTTCCCCCATCATGACACCCTGCAGGCACTTCCTGATTTTTGTGCATACACTCATTTATGGGTGGTCTCCTACTCTGTTTTGTTGATTACAACATCACCCTGAACCCCTCCTTGTCTTTCCAGAAGAGTCTACCATCTTCCTCATGACTACGGATCATGCTCTCCATCCCCTGTCATTGCTGCTTTAAAGCTTCCTCACCACATTGCCCAGCCTGTGGAAATTCTGCCTTTTCCTCACTTGATAAGATGGATCCCATCTCCTCCTAGCCATCCTCCATCCTCAGAAGAGGTCCGACAGTCATAAAAGTTGAATCCCTGTTGTTGATACCAGACATGTAGTCAGGTGTTGATCTGCAGGATCTGTCCACTTTTCTTCAAGCCTTTTCTTCTCAGCCACTCCAGTGGATTGACTAGGTTGACTCTGATGCCCTTGCCCCTTGCCCTGAAAGCCATATAGTCCTAAGTATCTTTCCTGACTATATCAACAGAGGATCATCCATCCAAGTCAACAAAATAAGAGCACAGCACACAATTCAGCAGTGGTGAACCAGGTCTGAAACATGCAGACAATTAAATAGTAGGTACCTTTTTAATTATTTTCTTCTTGGTAAAAAAATTATGTGAAACAGAACCATGTGTCAGAGAGGGGAAAAAAGTCTTTAAAATGCAGATGTAATAATTCTAAGAAAATTGATTTTTTTCATTCACATTTGATGACATTTACATTATCAAATTATTATGAAGACTCTCAATTTGGTAATAATAGTTACAATAATTAGCTGGAAAAGCTTTAGTGGTTCAAAAGAAGACTTTTTTGAATTTTATTTACATTCAGTCTGAATCACCTTAAAGCAAAAAATATTTCAAAATTCTCTTCATAACAAAAATGCAAAGAAACTTTGCTTTTGGAAAGATCTGCATCACAACTCAGCATGACCTAGAAATGGGGCCTGATCTTCCTAGGTCAGAGTGACTAGATGAACAAACAATCCTAGAATTTGTGGAGGGATTATCTTGAATCCAGAAATTATTTCTTTCATTCTCTCTGAAAACCTCTGTTCTGTGCCTGCAAACCCACTCAAGCAACCTCTTTTCTATCAACTGAAAACTGAGAAGACCATAACAAGAGGGGTTTGGGGTTTTTTTGTATTAGATTTTGGTTTTTTTAAGAGTTCTTAACTTTGAGCATTACCCAGCAACTCTCCAAACTGGAAAGATCCTTGTGATTTACCTTTAGGTGGTTTGAATCATAAAATTGGGTAATCTTCAAATTTTGCTCCAAAGCACAGTAAAGACTGATTTACATTATGCAAAAATTAACCCTTTTGCATTGTTTTAAAATGTAAAGTTTTGTGTCTTGTAGTATTTTCTGCACTCTCTGGAGTCTGCAATATACTAATAAATCCAACAACAAAATGAAAGATCAACAAGAACTTTAAACATTTCAAGGGATTCCTTAACTCTCTACAAGCTGATCCAGTCATCTCCAGCAGATAAGCAACCTCATGAGAGGATGTTTGCTTGAGCTGTTTCCAGCACAGAATCTATTGTTATTAAAGATGAGATGAAAATGAAATATACAATTATGATTTTAATTTATTTTGAAGGGCAAATTTGGACATACTTCTTGCCTACGGACTTCCTCACTTTGAAGGTCCCTAATGAAGCATTCTGAATCAAGCATCTGTGAGCACCTGCTTCTGTATTCCAATAAATCCAAAACAACACAGTGCAAAAAAAAAAAAAAAAAAAAATAAAAGCAGGTTGTGTATTTACTCAAGTGAAAGACAAGTATGATGTATGAGGTATTTGAAACATTTTAGAAGGTAAGGGATTAGAAAAATACACTATGATTTTATACTGATGCTTTTCTATTCTACCTATTGGACTGGTCTCTTGGGGGAAGTGGTGGATATTTCCCCACTTTGGAAAGTTTTAAGTCTCAGCTTGCTCGAGTGCTGAGACATATACAAACAATAATATTAGAAGGCTTGGTCCAGATGTTCTTTGAGGTCCCTTCCAACCAGACACTGTATGACTCTTTGATTTTATTCTTCTATTAAAGTAATGGAAAGAACTATCTGAACAGAAAAATTAAAAGATTCTTCTCAACTATGGTCAGAAACTTTCAGACCAAATCTATAAAAGCAGTAAATTAATCAGCTGCTCTATCATACAATGAATGCTCTAAGTCCTGCAGTTGAGAAATCCATGGCCTCCTGCCATTGTTCAATATGAAAGTCAGTGAAGGGAAAATTCTTCACTTTCTTCCAGGAGAATGAAAAAGCTCCATCAGACACTGGAAGAGGAAGTGAACACGAGTTTCCAAGTTGAAAAAAAAACCAAACCAAACCAAACCAAACCAACAACAACAAAAAAAAGCAAAACCTAAACATCAGAAGACAAGATTTCTCCATAGGAAGAGGGAAATAACCTTGTAGAAACATGGAGATACTGACTGCCTTTAACAGAAATTTTATTAGCTCCTGATTTTTTGCTGCTAGACATTTCTTACAATCACAATGAGAAAATAACATTTAGACCATGAGAACATCCATAAGAACAGTGGCTCACATCAAAAGTATATTTAGCTCTGTGCTCAGTCTATGTTGGATCTGATTCAAAGTGATAACCTCTAGCAATAGACTGGAAGAGATAACTTGTGGATTGCCATGTATTGTCTCAATGTTCTTATGGCTTTATGCTATTTCTATAGTCATTATTTTGTTTCCCTTGTATTGAACATCACAGGCAGATAAGTCAATTTAGTTATTCTTTGTACCAAAGCTCATCTCTATTCGATTGCCTACGCAACCCTATGGGTATTTTTCCTAGTTTTTCAATATTTCTGTTAAGAGATGGAAAGTCAGAAAAGCACAATTTTTCAAGCACACATGCAGCAGATTTAAGCAACAGAATAACTGAGCAACCAACTGCTGGTTCCATAGAACTGACTACTGCTAACAATGAGATGAAAAGATCAACTCAGAATGCAGTTTATGATGATTAGGAATATTCTTCTATATACATCAGCTCAAATTTGGATCTTTGATATTTTTTGGAAATCAAACAACATCTCCCTCATTCACTTGCTTGTTAACTTATTCAAAGCACTTCTATGTATTCATGACATATGGCTTCCATTTACAAAATGCAAGGTAAATCTTCACCAACATCTCAGCCAGTTCCCTTTGTTAGATGGCATCCCATCATATTCCTTGCTATGGCCACCGGGCTTAAATTCCTGGGCAGAAGTTCCAGCCATCTTTTTAAAACAAAGCTTTGCATTTCCCATTCTGTTGGTACTGAGGATACTCCATGTGAGAATTCATCCACCTCAGCCAACAATTCAGCTATTTCTACTATGAGTTTCTTTATAGTTCCGTTTCAAGGCTTTAGGTAACCTCTGATCAGCATGATATTTGAATGAAACAAACCCTCTAAAAATGCGGTAAAATATGATTTTCTTATTCCCGAAAAAACATTACAATAATATAAACAATCTACTGTCTTGCCTGACGTATTTCAGCCCTTTTCTAATGACATTTTTAAGGTCTAGTTCTCTGGGAAATTTCCAGACAGAAAACATCTGGTTTGTCGCAGTGGAAATCTAAGCCTTTACTTCTAGATTTGCCTTATACATTAATTTTCAAAAACAAAACATAAAAGCTTTGCATTTATCTTGAGCTTGCTTTGATTGTACATTAACTGTAATTGTACATTAACTGTGAATGAGCCATTGTATTTCATGATTAGGCCTATTTTTTAGATATAATTATAACCATTTGAGCTTTTTTAATTGCATCAGTTGTACACTTTTAAAAAATGTACCAGTTGTGTGTAACTGACAGACTGTTAAAATTCCTGATTTTGAAGCAGTACTTTGGAGTACTTAGATGGTGTGCTAACAGAATAAGAAAGGGTGTATTATCTCATAGGATACCCCATCTAATTACAAGGCAAAGTGGGAATAGAAAAGGATAATATGATGATATTCATCCATACAGAAGAGTCTACACATACTGTCAGCTTAATTGTTGTTTAATTTTAATTTTTTTTTTTAGTAGGCAAAGCAAAATTTTAAGGAACAAATGGTTGGTTTCAAGATATTTTCAAGGCATCTTGCAAATGTGAATTGTTACATAGGAAAATTATAGAGGCATTGATTTGAAAATGTAAATAGTAGATTCTCAAAGAATGAGAAAAGAGAGTCTAAAAGTTCTTCAGAGACAAGATAAGCTCAGGTTTAATGACCCAAGTAGGAGGAGTGAGCTGGTAGAAGAAAAATCAGCTTTGCGCAAAAAAAAGCAAAGTTGGAATGTCGTTTTTATAGCATTTTTGGCAGATATGAATGATACAAGACTATTTATTGATCCAAAAGGTAAAAAAGTTGAATAATAAAACTTGATTTGACCCAAGGCTTACATATAAATGTATATAAACAACTATCTATCTCCAAGATTCTAGACAGAAAGAATCTGTTAGACTCAGGAGAAGCCTGTATGTAAAAAATGGAAGGGGTGTGCACAGTAGAGAGGATGTCTGCCACAGAATGATCAGAGAAGTTTGAGGAATATGCAAAATTTGGGAAATCTCCATATTAACAATACTGAATTTGCACCCAATCCAGAAAAACACAAGTTAAGCAAAGATCTACATTGTACTCTCTGTAGTTGGTGACTTTGGAGTTTAGACAGGTGCTAAATTCTGTTGACCCCATAGATCAGGTAAAAGGGAAAGCATGGTCAGGATTCAGGTCAGAATAATGTGGATGAAAACATTGGAAAAGAGTGTCCTGTAAAGAACATGGTATGGACAGAACAAATGAAAAAAATTTATTGCAGCATACAACTTCCTCAATATTATTTTAGGTACTCAGTCAGATTCAATATTTAAATCAATAGCAGTAGTGCATCACACAATTTTTCCACTAATGTGGTATTTGCTTAAGTACTTGATCCAGTGGAAGGACTTCATAGAGTTAAACAGGTTGTAAATCAGTCTCTGTCCTTCCCTCTCAAATCTGACAAACAATATACTTTTGCCCCATAACATTCTCATAACCTGCGCATATCAAATTATCCCATCAAACTATTGTTACCACTAATTAAATAGCAAACCAACAGTTAGTCAAAAAATTAGCATGTAAGTGCTCCCTCGAGTCAAATAATTTTTAATTTGGCTTCAGCAAATATCCCTACCAAGTAGAGTGAGACGAGCATGGGATGCCTTAGAAATACATTCAAATTATTTGTAAATGAGATGATATAATAGAACTATATTTTCAGAAATAATCTTCATTGAAAACAAAGAGCTGTTTTGATTATGAAGGTTTTTTGTTTGGTTTTTTTTTGACCCCTAAAGAAATATGTGGTTCCAATTGCATGCAATTGTTTGCTTTAATCCAGTGGAGTTGCTAAAAGCTGTGTGAATCAGCTGCTCAGACTCCATTTTACTCAGAGAATGGGAGAATTTATCTGACATAAACCAAAGTTTCACATGTTTCCCTAGATCTTTTTCTTAGCTAAAAAGAAGGAAAAATGGTAGTCTCATTCTGCTCTTCAGTTTTCAGTTTTTTCTCACGACTTCCACATTTATGGAATGTGGAAGAGATGGGTTGGTCTTTGGAAGCCATACTGCAATATGGTATACTTACTTTCCCAGGGTAGTAAATTTTACTTTCTTACATGCACTAATAAACAATTTAAAACCTATTATATTTTCTTGAGAAGACTATAGTTGTATTTAGGCAAGTAGATATTTTCCGTACACAAAATGGGACTGTGTTATTTATAAGTGTTTAGTTCCACAGCTCACAGATCATGTGCTTACACAACTGGAATAGGGTTTTTCCTAAGGCATAAAAATACTTCCTTATTCCTATGAAATTTTATATTATATACTGTTAGGCATTATCATTTATAGTTTAATAAAATACAAAAAGAAAACCAATGATGGCAGGAACAGAGGATTAACACTGCACAAATGCAAATATGAAAACTCAGTACCCCACAGGTAACAGAGCAAGCTGCTCAAAAGACATTTTTCTGCTAAGACCTTTGATTCATTCAACTGATTTCAGCATTCATTCAAATGATTGTCCTTCTCTTAGCTGGCTCACCACATAATCTAGCTCCTCAGCTCAGCTCTTCTCCCATCTTCAATTTACACTAAGATGCCTAGCTCTGGACTCAAGTGAATAGTGTGTACACACAAGATTTCTCCTGCTAACTCTGCTATGTGGACAGTAGTTAACAAAAGAGGACTACAAAGAGCTAGGATAATTCTTCAACCAATTGTTTCTAGAACAGCTATGGTCTTTTGCCAAAAATTCTGCTCAACGGTTATTCAAAAAAGAATAAAAACCACTCTTTCCCGCAGCTGAAATTTTTCATGACTGGGATAAAAGAGAAATTGAGTTTGCATTAAGCTAGATAGAATAAATTTTAAAAATCTGTCAGCCTTCCTGCTTTTATTTGTGAAGATTACCAGCTGAAATCCAGGTTATGATATGGCAGAGGTGCACATTTTTCTATCTCGCTTAGAAACACCTAAAACATACTAGTAAGACTAACTAAAAAAGGCTTGAGGCAGCAAGCACATAGAGTTTTACATATTTTATTCCAGTTTTCAGGAGAAACAAAAATGTAACCTTAATGTATTCTTTGCAAATACGAGACTCTAACAGGATTTCCATCAATTTTTTTTCTGGCTGTTATGATAAGCAAATTCTAACTATGGCTAACTAGAAGAATTTTAGGTAAACAGAAATAACTACCTGAATTAAAGTTATTATTGCTCAGTATTTACTTTTAATGTAATTTTGCAACAAACTGTACAGATTAGGAGCAAGAACTTCTGCTGCTTTTGAAAGAAAGCACTTTGATCAGTAAGCAACTTCCACATGTGTTACTTGCCTAATAAATGACCAGCATCACATTTCAGAGCATTTATATTTTTTTTAGAATTTTTTTCCAGTCTTACCTACTATAAACCTGTTCAACCTATGACATGGTAAAAATTACTCTGATTGCCATAGAAATATATTAGTTTAAATAATTCACAGCAACATGCAAACTGACCTGTCCAGTAATAGGTTAGGTGCAAATAAAAGCTTTCCTGGGTGTTCCATGGAGCGCCAGACTAAGCCAATCATCAGTATCTCTAACCAGGCACATTCCAGCAGATGGACCTGATCATGGAGTGTTAAATCCACAAATCCTGAAACAATAAATAAGAGACAGTAAAAACTCTCCAGGGTTTTAAGTGGAACAACATTATGCGAATGAATCAGGTTTATAAGTGCACTGGAGCTGGACAACCAAAAAGAAAAAGCAATAAACCAGACATTTATCCTCTATATTTCAGGCTGAGTTTTAGCTATTATTAGATCCACTGTGGCTCTATCTGACAGAGCAGTCCACACTTTCTATCTACCTTTGCTGTGTCCTGGCTGCACCCTGCCCAAAGAGCTGGGCAAAAGCCTGGTGATTATCTCCATCCATGCCTGATGCAAGTGGCCTGGGTAGCCAGGTGGAAAATTTCTATTAGCAATACTAAAATACAAATATGAAAGAAGAACAGTGAAGGTAGATTTGAAAGCATAAGGACAGTGGTAATTCAAGTGCTCATTTCATGGAACAGATTATATAATTCTCTACATCAGTTTCACATTTTACATGAGAGCTACTTTCAGTCCAATTACATAAATAAAAAAAGAGATTGCATAACACCATTTTTTAGATCCTGGTATAATTTATCCTTGGATAACTTATAGCATAAACTTGCTAAAATGACATCTGCAGACATTCCATTAAACAGATCTTATTTATCTTTTACCCAGTGTTTTGTGTGAAACAAGATTGCTGAGCATTGACATAACTTTGTTTTCAATTGCAATTTACTCATCTTAGTCTTCAGAATACAGATTACAGGGTAAACTACCTTGTCAGCCAAGTAAAAGGAAGTGATTTTAATTCTGTGTTGTGTCCTCACTACTGGTATATACTGCATCAGTTTTGAGTAATACACATAGCATAGTCTCACGTACTGTCTTGAGGGGGAAAAAAAGAGACACATCATTTTAAAGATACATATTTTACTATGAAATATATTTGTTAAGTACCAATGAGAAAAAGAAGGATCAAAATAAAGAAATATAGCTTACAATAAATTAAAAAATACTGTCAGCTTCTGCAAAACAGAGTTGGTGATAAAATTACTTTTAACAAAACCATTTGAGAGAGCTATCAGTTTATTCACAAAGAATCACTCAAAAAAAAAAAAAAAAAAGGAAATAGCTTTGACTTGTTTGAAATGAAAGTCATCATCCCTTGTCCTGTTGCAACAGGCTCTGCTAAGATGTTTGTCCTCACCTTTTTTACAGTCCCCCTTTCAGTACTGGAAGAAATACACTGCCCAGCAATGATAATGTCTTTTAAAGTACCTGAACATGAACACTTTGCATTAAGAAGTCCTAAAATGATTAGCCAACAACATTATTGCTTCCTGAAATATTAGTTCTGATTTCAGTGAAACTAAGAAACTTTCAAAAAAATATGATAAAAAAGAAAATTGTCAGGGGGTGTATGGTTTAAATTATTAAATGATCTGTCAGCCTGACATCTACCTGGCACTATATAAAAAAACAGCTAAAACCTTGATTAACGGTTTACAAGTCTGTCA
The DNA here is from genome assembly GCA_023637945.1 of Phaethornis superciliosus. Taxonomy (NCBI): domain Eukaryota; kingdom Metazoa; phylum Chordata; class Aves; order Apodiformes; family Trochilidae; genus Phaethornis; species Phaethornis superciliosus. The sequence goes on along the minus strand of JAJQWJ010000003.1, from coordinate 51,176,195 downwards.
TATAATAATACACATCAACTGTAATTAATAAAAAAAACTATCAGATTAATTTTATGGCTTTTTAGGTTGCATAAGTTCAGTTGATAAGAATAATAGTTTTGGTGAAACAGACATCTATGAGACATTCCATTTCATAAAAACATCCAACAGTGTAACTGCATTAATATATCTTAAGTGATAGATCTCAGTATGTAAAGGCAAAAGGGTAATTAACTGAACCAAAGGGTTTGCAGAAAAATGCCATGCAGCTTACATCTTTACCCTAGACAATATTTCAATATTCAATTCAATATTCAATTGTTTTTCAATTATGACATGGAAAATACAGAAATCATGATTCAGATGTCATAACAGTGTGTGGGAAATAATACAGAAATCAGGTTGATAATCACTCACTACCTTCATCATAAATAATGTAAAGACATGAGGTTAAAACCAAGAATATCAAGTATATATAACAGAAACTATGGCAGCTGTGAAGAGGACTTGGAAATAATGGAAAAAAATCAGCCATTTGAGCTTCCAGTGGGAAACTGCATCTAATAAAGATGATGAACTTTATAAAAAGCCAGGGGAACTCTGTGTGAGTAAGGAAGTTACATTACCTCTGTTTCACCTGCATCTGTTAACCATTCTTCAAGCAGGATGATACTGGGCAGAATGATAAACATCAAAATGAATAAAGCTTTGAAAAACAAATATGCCCTCTAGTGAGGAGTAAGAGCAATTTAACTACTCTGTGAAGCTAAACAGGAAAAAGGAGTTAATGCAATGGGTAGATATTTAAAGAAAAGGAGAACAGAATTGCAAAAGGTAATGGCATAACATACAGAAGCCCAAGCTCTAAGGTGTAGCTGTTCCAAGCCAGGCAGCAAATGAGGGACCATTCTTCTCAACAAAGTAGCCACTATCTAAACAATATCTTAAGTTTCCATGGTTTTGCTATAATTAGAAATGGTAATCAAGATTTAGTTATCATTTTTAAGACATATTCTTGTTAGAGCAAGCTACTTCAGAATAATGTTACAGAAGGTTAAATTGATGAATAATTATTAGTCCCTTCACTCAGAGTATACTGCACTTTAATGTCACTAAAATTACATGTAAACGTGAAGTGCATTCTCAAATATCAGTGTTCTTTTAATGCTGGCAATTTCTGAAAAGAAACGTATCTTTTCATGGTAATTTTCTTGTTATTGTTCTTTAAGGAAAAAGAAGGACCTTCATTTCACTGTTGATAAAGTAAATGCAGCTTAGAGGTAACCTATATCTGACTCCATACACCAGACTGAGCAATTCCATGACCTTAAGAGACATAGCAAAATCCTTGTGTGGCCAAAACCCACAAGTGCTAGACTGTCATTACGTCATTCATATATAATATACTTGGCAGGAGAAAGACAGAATAAAAGCTGGACCATTACTTTTTCATACGCAGACAAATTAATTAATCTTGAGTGACAGCCAACAGAGAATACAATAATTGTTCCACAAACTTTTGTATAAATATGGAAATCTGAACTTTTGAAAATGCAGAAAGGTCGTCTGAGCACTCAGCTAAGAGTAAGTGGTGATTAAATTTATGTTATATGTAGAACAAAAACCAGTAATGTTCAAACTAAACTGATATCCTTTGTAAAATAAAGCAACAGGATGTTCCATATTGGTGGCAATGTGATACAAATCTTTCTCTTTCAAACAATAAGACACCCTGAAGCAGCAGTGTCTCCATGGATGTAAAGCTATAAAAAGCCCTACTTTGGCAAGCACAACTCTCTAGTGGTGACATTAGATTTTAGAATCTTGTATAAGTCTACCAACCTAAAAAATGAAGACAGCAACCGACTACAACACGTATGAGAAAATCTCTTTGTAAACTGGGAATTTGGACAATTGCCCAAAAGGAAGAGTTGCCATGAAAGAACACAAAGGCTGCTGAAAGTAGTGTTAGGTAAAATATATATCCCTGACAATAACAGATAAGAGGTTTATGCACCAGGCTGTTTGGTTGCAGTATGAAGCAACACAGAGTTCAGGTGGTTTTCATTTATTGCTGCTGTAACATACATTGTGAACACTGCAGTCCTATGAAATAGCCACTACCAACATATATATATGATGAGTTTTACCAATTAATTACTTTCAAACTAATATATTCATCATATGCCTTAGTGACTTTTGACCTAGTAAGTAGCTTTCTGTTTTACCAGAAACAATTCCTCTAGCAATTAACATTCTCTGGAACCCAATGTCCATGCTCATTGCAGATTTAACCCTACAGCATTAAGTCCTCTACTGTGTGCTGTCATTTTGGGGATCATTTCATTGTCACAATTTTGCAGCTCAACTAATATTCTTAAGATACAACTACAAGGTGTCCAGGCTATTCCTCTTCCCACAACAAATTATAAAGCAGTCTTCTTTTTTTCATCTGATCCAGCTGTAATCTTACCTATATGTTTATGCCACATGCCTTTATTATCTGAAACATTCAGCCATTTTTTCCAAGAAAAAAGAAACCACATTGTGCCATAAAGAGTAACTCTGTCTCCAAGTACTTTGAAAGAAAGTAAAGCAAAAGCAGTACAAAAATTTTTAAAGCAATCACAAAGGTTCACCTAGTATACCATTTAGAACAGCAACTGATACTAGATGCTTATGGGAAAATGTATAACACAACAAACATAAAGTATCTACAGAAAGCTTTCTCCAGCTCCAGTGGTATGTGACTCAGGGACTTCCAGAGTCTAATATGGTCTTTTTATGCTTAAGTCCCTTAGCCTTTTTCCCTCTAAAGTTTGTCCAGATGCTTTTTCAATGCACTTAGGCATTTAATCCACTTCAGATTTGTCATATACCCTGGAAATAATTCTCTCCAGGAAGACATTTCACACTCTATGTTAAAATTAGGAAAATAATGATCTCCTGTTGCTCTGGGGGAAAAAAAATCTGCTTCTTTCAATTCATGCATCTAATTATTTTATTGTAAGATGCCATCATTACCTAGGCCATCACCTCACTGATAACCTTCTCCTTCCCAAACTTTTTCAGTATTTCATCCGTCACTCACATGAAAGTTATCCTCTTGCCTTTTTTACCCATCTTGTCCTTCTCAGAGCATTTTCCAGTTCAGCTATATTCTTTTAGACATGGTGAGACTAGGACTGCACAGTTTTTCAGCCTCCCTTGTCTTCTTCACCTTAGTCAATTTAATGTCATCCACAATTTTTATAACCATTATTCATGACATTTCTTTTCATCTAATTTATGAATGTGCTGAACAACACAGGCCTGATTATTGAATTACAAATGTTATCTTTTCCCTTAATGTCCTGCCTGCTTGCTTTCAAAGTCTTTAACTTGATAGCATCAGGCATTTTTTAATCCTATAGCAAAAAAATATAGGATATCATATCATACAAAAATGTTATAGGAAATCAGAACATTTGTACATCAGATGTCTTAAATCTCCACAGATTAACTACTAATTTTTCTATCCTAATGCAGGGTTTTGAAAAGCAGTAACAACCACAAAACAAAAATCTGTTATTTACAACTGAATACAATATCTCAGCTATGCAATGGTAATGTAATAGGCCACATTTGGAACAAACCATTAATTTGGTTGGCAAAGACAGCAGGAATGTAGTGGTGAGTGCTGCAACCTAATAGCTAGCAACCACTCAATAAAGCATCCAAATTAAAAGAGGTTTATATGGACTGCAATATCTAAGCGGATAAAACAGACAAACATAAATACAACACCTACAGAAAGTCTGTTCTCAAGAAACAGCCAGGAAGAGGAAAACCAGCCTGTTTCTCCTCCTCCAAAGCACACTGGAGGACCAATAGCTCAGTCACCACTCTGATCAAGATGCAAAATCTGCACTTGCTGCCCTGCCATGAGCTTGGTGCCCAACCTCTCCACTTCAAGCAGAGAGGTGAGAGGGTATCTACACATTTAATTAGCACATCAGATGACATTTGATACACACTAACCCTAACCCATTGCATCAGATGAGCAACCTGATCTAGTGGAAGGTGTCCCTGTCTATGCAGGAGTGTTGGAACTAGATGATCATTAAGGTTCCTTGCATCCCAAACCATTCTGTGATTCTATGGTTTTGGTCTGAACTTGCATGGGCCAATCAGCCTCTTCAACCCAAAAGGTGGCTAAAAGCTTAGAAGTGACTAAAACTTACACCTTGACTATAGCCTTGTCTGTGCACAGCAACACCAGGGAAAAACAGACTAAGGAAAAGTAAATCAGAGAATCACAAACACTGTTTTCCACGAGTCTTAGTATTCACTCAGCTATTTCTACAAGGCTGCTTAATCCTACTTCTTTCTGAAGATTTTCAAACCAAAATTATAAGAAACTTTTAGTAAGTTCTCCCTCCTGAGGGCACTTGAGGTATGACATGGACATATTGGTTTAATTGTTTACACCACTCACGTGTTTTAAATTAAGACCTATTTAGAAGGCTGGAGATCAAAAATCTCTAAAATCCAACATTTCCAGTCCAAGTATTTTGCTAAAGAATTGAGTCTCACTATTTCATTTTTTTCTTAAAGGGACATTACTTTTTTTTTTCTGTAGGTGGGATCAATAAAAAAATTAAATGCAAGTTGCTGAGTTCCAGGGATGGAAGTCTGAAAGACTTCACAATTGTAAGAGTGGCACAGTTGTGAGAGTGTCTGTCTACTCTCAGAATCCTCTGGTTTTGCTGTATGTATAATTATACTAATCCAAAATTATTCATTGACTCTTCTAAGCCTAAACAGTCTGTCAGAAATTAAATGAGATCAGAGAGAACAGCATGTGGTCTTAATTACTGTTAATTACTTTAAAAAATTTACTTCACATTTGCCATTTTCAGCTCTAGTGGTTCTAAATCTTTCTGAAAAATAACAATTACAGTTTGCAGGCATTAACATGATATGAGTTAGAGATGTTTGGGGTTTTGGAATAAACCCAAAAAGCCAGTAAGAACACAGGGCCCTGCATTCATGGTCTATATTCATACTGAAATTCCAGATCAAGCATGCTTCTCTCCATCTCTGTGGGAGGTTTCCATTCTCCCTGAGCTTTTCTTAGGAGACCTGTCTTGCAGTTTGGCGGGCATACAGCCGCAGCCAACCCCCCCACATGATGCTGCCCCTGCAACTGGATGATACAACGATGCCACATTTATCATTTTTTTTTCAGATTCCATTTCTTGGAGCTGGTCTATTCTGCTTCTACTTCAAAACTGCACCATGACAATTCCAAAATGTACTTCTCAAGTAAATATTTCTTAAACTGTTAACAGTTTCAGCTGTTTTCCAGGAATGTTTAAAGTTACCAGGACTTGCAATAAAGTGCTTACTTTTTCAAACCTGTGCAGTTCCTATTCTCTCAGGATGAGGAGACTAAAAAGATTCTGAGGCTGTTCCTGGTACAAATAGCCATCTCATTTAGGACAGGAATCTCCTGGTACACACCAGTCTAAACTATGTCCAAATGTACCGTAATAAATACTGTCCATACAGTTTCCTATGCCAAAGCAAACTTGTAAAGAAATAGCCAAGCTAAAGTTGATCTACTCTAAGTCAATGCTTTCCACCAAGAACAATCTGGATTTAGGGCCATGCAAACACTTCAGATGAAGTGACAGATAACTGCCACTGGTCAAGCACACATTCTCTTCTCCTGACAAACCCTTGCCACATTTTAATGAAATACTGCTATCTTGCCTGGGAGCAGTGTCCAAAGTCCACAGCACAGCACCAGCTTAGCTGGCACTGCTCCTGGGGAATTAGACCATATGCTGGCCCAGTGGGGCTGTAGGAACACCCAGCTCAAAAGCAAGGAACCCTTTGGAGTGCTCCTGTGAGTTTTGGGGACAGAAAGTTCTCATTGAACAGTAGCCCAAGGAAATTATTCCATAGGATTTCATTATCTGGGAAAATCTGTCCTGTGCTAGGGGATGGTCAGTCCATGCATACAAAGCTTGAGATTTTTTTCCTCACTGTGCTCTCCCTGGACAGGATGGAGCGTGGGATGGGTTGTAGCTCAAACCTACAGCTAACATAGTACAGACATACCCAGTGAAGCTAGGTGCTTTCGTGTCCTGTCTTTTCTTGTGTCTGTTGCTGTGTCTGCCTTGACTAAAACACAGTTTTTATTTTGCAACTGGTTTGCTTTGTTAACAAAAGATTATTCCAGAAAGTGCATTAGCAGTGCCAGTTAATATAAATGTTTTAAGGCCTTCCATCAGGGAACATAATAAAAGTAATCGGCACTCACATAGCACTTTACATTTTCAAAGGGCAGTAAAGCCATTAAGTATTATTAAATGTATTTTATAGATAGAACACAGAGATGTTAAGTGCCTCATCCAGGAGGAGGCAGGATCAGGATGGAGGTGTGGCAGGCTCTCAGTGCCTTTCAGTCCTTTCAGTCTCCTTTCAAAAGGAGAAGCATCCATGAATTCAACTGCAAGTTCCGTTTATTACAAATCAATAAAATGTTGGGAAAAACAAAACAAAGAAATAAACAAACAAAAAAAAAGCCCACCGAAAACCGGAAGCGGAAGAAACTTAACTTTTCTCATAGAGAAAAAGGAAATAAAGGCTTACTGAGTTAGAGCTGGGAGAGAATTGTTTAGAATGAAGCAAAAAGAATGAATGTAGGGAACTAAACAAGCGTTAATTCTTAACTGGTTTTAAAACACTTACTAATCTAGGCAAGGTAATTGCTTGTATAAAAAAATCTTAGGCCTAGCTTTCTTCCCCCTCTAAACAAACACTTTTGAAAAGTAGTAAAATAACAACAAAATTTATGGACAACAATAATTATAACCACAACTACCACATAAGATTATTTCTAGTGAAGGCTGCCTGCCAGTTTGCTAGTGAAATTTTGTCATACTGTTTTATAACCAAGAAGGGATAGATATATATGTATTTTGTACAAAATCCAAGCACATTAAAAGATCAACAAATTATTATTACAAAACAGATTCCCACAATAGTATATAGCACTTATTTAAAGTATGTTAATTATCATTCAGTCCTGGACTGTAATTCAGATGTCTGAGACTCAGACTGCACAATAAGACAACAGTAAGATGCTACTTTATTGTTCTTTTAACTCTGGGAGTTGTGCTATTGTCAGGGAGTTCAGGCTTACAAATTAAATGCAGAGGACATTGCTTGCATATTGAGAACAACTGCGTCCATTCACAGAGGTATAAATGTAGGAATAGAAACAGACCATCACCTGTGCTTTCAAAGGGTATCCTCTGAATATTTCACTGTACAGGTGAAGAAGGATATAATATTATTTATTAGCTGCCAACTAAACTACACAGGTTGAAGTAATACATCTTCATTTTCTCTGCAACAGTTAATTACATTATGCTAAATTTATACTAGTACTCAGGCCAGTTGCAAGTAAGTTCGAGGTTTGGGTTTTTTTTTAATTTTTCATTTTTGTAAGAGGTCACTGCTATGCAAAATGTTTTCCATCAAAAGCAAATCCAGCTAAAATCATTTGTGGGACTGGTTATGCAATCTTGCCTGACTTTTATGAACTCAAAAGACATACTCATAAATACAAGCTGTCTTCTCTATTTCATTCCTCCCCCTCCTCCCCTCCCTGCCTCACCAAGGCTGCTGATCTCCTGGTCTGCTCTGCCAGTTTAAAGTGTTCAAACAGCTGGTGAAATAACCCAGAAAGAAGGAGGAGGGTGGAAGGTGGGCAATGGGCAGGTAGGGAGCACCAGCCACCTCAGATGGTTTGCACTTTGTGTAAACCTACCCCAAGACTTGAGGTCATGTCCAGTATGAGTTGGATTTTTTTGTATGTTCAGCTGCATCCAAGAGAGCATGAGGTTTCCAGCACTTGTTTGACCTCCTTACTAAAGTACCAGGCTGTACTCCAATCACAACCTAAATCAAATGTAAATAAGTGATAGATTTGTGGCTATTTGAGAGCAGTAATTTCAGGCAAAAGGTCTCTTGAAGCAATCGCTCACTAAGTTTTTAAGCAAACATATAGTCACCAAAAGGGGGAAAAGGAAACAGACTGAAGTAGACTCTTTCACAGCTTTTTTAATGACCCCAGCATGCCCCTGTGAGGTTTCAAATGGACTCTTCAATTTACAGTTACAAGGGAAGAATTTTAAAACCAAAGATCAACCTATGAAACTTTACAGCTGTTTTCTTTTTTTACAGAGTATACCTACATGCTTTACTTAACTCTTTGACTAATTTCACTAGAACTTGAGTTAGCATAGGCACTGTGTCTGGGGCACTGTTTCACAGCAGCAAGATGGTGTTTCATGCAGGGCTATGCGGCCCTGCCCAGAGCTGGCTTGGGCAGCATCACATGCCTGGCATTTGCTGCATCCCTGTGAGACTGACCCTGCTAGAGGGAGAGGGATCTAAAAATCCACAGGTTGTATAAAGGAGGTTATATTTAACAGTCTAATGGCCATATGGGTCGCAGGATAAGGGTGGCAAGTGAACAAAACATGATGAAAGCAAGTCTGGAGACTTACTATACCAGAGCCAGCTCACTTCTACTTCTCTGCATCCCATTTGCTCCAAAAATTTAGGGGTACAAAAATGGTTCTATTTCTTACCCTTTTTGTTCTGTTAATTATAAGAAATTATAATTAGAATTCTGTTAATATGAAAGACCTAAAGTTCATCATAAGACAATTAAAAACATTTTGGAAAAGAGATAAAACCACCTTTGCATGGTAACACAAACATTAGTTATTGAAGAAATTAAAAGCTGAAATGAATGATTATGAACCATGTTCTTCTTGAATCTCCCCAAAATCCTTTTTTTATAGTTATAATTATTTCCAATAATTCTGTTTAAATCTTGAAGAATTAAAGTTTCACCATTTCAATTTATATCTCCACCCATACTTGGAAGCTTGATATGTGACTTGATTTTAACATCTTTTTTGACTAGAAAGACTTCAAATGATGAAATTGTGAGGGCTATCATCTCCCCTTCTTCACTCACAAAATCCAGCAAACAAAGAACTAAGCTTTCTGCTCCAGTCTAATCCATACCAGGATCTACTGTACTCTCCACTGAACCACTTAACACTCATTACAGCAGCATCTGGAACTAGCAGAAAAGAGGATTATTTTGCAACGAAAGGAAAAGAGGGAAAAACTGTCAAGCCTCTAGTGAACTTGAAGATTAAAACTTCTTCACGACTACAAATAGAAATTTCTTAGAACATAACGTGCTGTACCCAAGAAATTAAGCATAACCTCAGAGTTCATGGTCTGGTCATTCTTTACAGTCATTAGGAAATACAACTAGCTTGATTAAGGCACCTGCAATAATTTTATTTCTTCAGATTGTTCACTTTGGGAGAAGTCTTATTTTTGTCTATCACACTTGAATATGAGTAACAGAAACCATGTCTGTTTATGTGTTTTCCTGTGTTCATTACGTTGGCTGATACCTACACAGAAACAGAAACATGAGCATATATGAGATAAGCCTCAAATATTTATTTTCCCTCCAGTTCTTTTCACCCCTACATGACTGGTTTTGAACAGAACCCAATCTCTGAAAAATCATCCAAGACATTATAATGACACATCAAAGAGAACAGACAGCAAAATTAATTGCAGCAATTTCCTTTAACCACTACAACAAGAAGAGCATTTTAGCAGCTGTGTGGGAGTGTCATCATAAGACAGAGCAAAGGAATACATGAGAGGGAAAGCAAGACACTGTAATGCAGCTGTCCATTTATATCCATTTTCTTGTTCAAGGAAACATACAAAGTTAGCAAGCATGTTTCCAGAAAGCACATCAATCACTTAAACCCCTTCTTTTGCAACCTGTGCTTCAATGGATAACAAATCCACTTCACATTTCAGCATCCACAAAGCCTCAGGCAACCTCAGGAAACTGTTACCTGTTGCATGGACACGCTCAGGTGTGCATGAAGAACGCAGGTATTGCACTTGGAGAACCACCACCAAGCTCCTGCTCTGCCTGCTGAGACATATGCTGAAGCTAGAACTGTTTGGAAGCACCCTGAGGGCATTTTACAAGGGCAAGTGATAGGCTGATGAGTTTAAAACATTCTGGAGAACATGTCAGATTCACAAAATGAAAATAAATAAAACCAGGCTGGTTTTTTTGGGATTCGGAGAACAAAGACTGTGCCCCAAGCTACCTCATCTTAGTTTTCAGCACTCCACCAGGCATCTGTTCCTAATATGCCGTATTGTGGATGGTACTTGAAACTTCTAGGACTTACATGACTTATTTTTCCAAAACTGTCTTCATTTTAAACAGGTAACTACATTATCTAAAATCTTAATTAAGTGTATTCTTTCACATTGAATAAAATACTTAATTATACCTGAAAAGCTATTATCGAGGAAAAAGGCCAAAAAATGTCATTATGTATTAAGTGAAAATTATTCTTCTCTATTATTTGGATCTGCCATGACACAAAGAAATTAATTACTCAAACAACTCTGATGGAGACATTTGGAAAAGCTTTGAAACGGTGTAGATACTTATCCAAAGTAACTAGAACTATAAACCCTATTTGTTATCCTCTGTCAGGACTGGAAAGTTGTATGGAATTCTGTTAAATTTAAAACTCCCATTAATAACTACAGCAGCAGAAATTAAAGATTAGAAGAAAAATGTGTAACTTTCCCCAGAATTATAATTTGATTTTTTTTTCTAACTAGTAAAAAAGGAGGAATTTGACAGACTCCTCATAGATGAGAATAAAACCTGTAGCCTGGATTAGAAAAAATGACCACTTCACACAGTTCAGACATAGACTATGAGACCCTTTTATGAACAACATCACCATACTGACACTCAAGGCACAATTTGTTTCCTATACAGAAGACTTTTCAGGCTGAAGGCTTCTGTTCTCAGAGGTAGAAGAACTGTGTTTGGTGCAGGAGTTCTGAGGCAGCAACTGTCATGATTGCTACCCAAATGATGTCACCCACATTTCATAGAATCATAGAATCATAGAATTGGCTGGGTTGGAAGGGACCTCAGAGATCATCAGGTCCAACCCTTGATCCACTACCGCTGCGGTTCCCAGCCCATGGCACTGAGTGCCACATCCAGTCTCTTTTTAAATATCTCCAGGGACGGAGAATCCACTGCTTCCCTGGGCAGCCCATTCCAATGTCTGATCACCCTCTCCGAAAAGAAATTCTTTCTAATATCCAACCTAAACTTCCCCTGGCACAACTTATTTGAAGATATCCTGGAGGTTCTTGGGTTCTTGTTATATATATCTACAGATCATCTATGTTTATAAGCATATAAAAATACACTTAAATACAGTCTGATCCCAATGAACCTCAGGTTTTACCAGTCTGTTCAGAAAATCAGAAGCTATGAGACAGTGTCAGGCTAGAAGCTTGTTAAGAAGGGGGAAATCAGCTCATAGTCATTATACTAACCTAGTTCTGGTTCCCATTACAGAATTACTACAGAATTATTTCAGAGTGGTTTCTGACAAGCTGATACCTCTGTCTCCCACCTATTTGAAATCAGCACTTAAAATTTACTCCACAACATTATTGCAAATAAAATATCTCTTAAGGAACCTGGTAACAATTATTTACTGCCATCTGAAAAAGAACAGATCTGAATTCATCAGATTGCAGTGATTAAGTTTTACGAAAATCTCTCAGAAGCCCTACTACTGATAAAGGTAAAAAAAGCCTCATCTGGAGTTTCAAGAAAAGGGCACTCTGACTGAAGTGTCTGCTGAAATAAGACAGTAAGGGAAATGTATTCACGCTGCTTGTCTGTGTCTCATTCAAATGTCAGGATGTTTTTTGAACACTTGATTAAAAGTCACCCCTTAAAATTAAAAACAAAAAAAAAAAAAAACAAACAAAAAAAATGCCTAGAGTGAAACAAAGTTACAGAAATAGGAAAGAAATAGACCTGAGGAACAAAATGGATTTCAAATAGATTACTTATTTATATACATACTACATTATTTCAGACTTTGTTATAATTAACTTTTCCTTAGACATACTTAGGAGTATCAAAGATCACTTCTCAGGGTATTTTTGCATAACACCTGAATAGAGTAGCTTGTAAAACTTCTGCAAGATATAAGCCACATTTCTTGGGAAAAGGTGCATTGGCAAGTCATAAAACAGGATGATAATAAGCTTTACTTAAAAACCAGCAGATTTAATCCATATTTTATACCTGTAAGATCAGAATCTTCAAATCAGGGGATTTTTTGTTTCACAACAGGGATATTTAGCATGCTTCATAGCCTTCCCATGCGGCAGGTCAAGTCCTGAGATATCAGTTTCAGGATAGATACAACATGGTACATTACAAGAGTGTTACAAAAACCTAACATAGGAAGGCATAGGCACAACCAGGAGCCAACTCAGATTTTCCCAGTGATAAAGCAACATTCATCCCAAAAGGCCCACTGTAAAAGAACATTACCCTACATGTATACTTGAGGGGGAAAAGTGCATTTGTTATTTGTATCAGTCAATGGTTCTCCATACCCATGTTTATATGAATAACAAGTGGGGAACATAATGAAGTCAAAAGTAGCATTGACAAATACAATACATTTTCACTGGCAGCCTTTCTCTGTCAGGTGAGACTGCCTATGTATAGTGCTTTTAAAATGTGTGAGACATTAACCTGTCAATATCAGTAGTTAATTTCATCATCACTGAATAAAGTTTACTAGAGCTTTTCTTTTCCACAGACCTTGCAAAATCCCTCTCTGGAGAAGAAAAATAAAAATCAAGTGCTGATTCCCAAACACCTGCCACATGCTTCTGTTCCCTTAGGTGTACTTACTACCTGTACACTGCAATGGCCCAATAAACTTCCAGAAGCTGCTGCTTTCCTGAATGACAAAGACAGAAGAACAACTTCCAAAAAAAAATTCTCTAACACAGCAAAAAAAAAAAAGTGGGGTTCCTCTGTCTTCCAGATGGCACAGATTAGTGAGCAGCCACTCCTTGCCTCTTTTGGAAAGTCGAGTCTTTCGTACCTCAGGGATGGGAGCAAAATAAAGATGCTCTATGAACCAGGATGCATCTTGAGTGAGGGGGAGATTACCATGCTTCCTATTCCCTTTGACTCTTAAACCCCTTGCAGCTCTGTCCATATCATTACAGAACATAGTACAGATGAAGGAAAAATACGAAAAGTTGAAGCTACACAACTTTCTACTTCAGCAAACGGGATAAGGGCTCTAATTAGTGCTGGCAACTAGAAGGTTCTTGCCCTTTGTGTAGGAGAGACTGAAAAAGACCTCTCTGTTGCAGCAGAAATAAAGAGAAATTGAATTAGAAGGAGGCTTGAGTTAGAGTTGTTTGTTGCTCTTCATTCTGGGTACACTGTCACCGTCACATTTCAGCTGACTCAAATATTTCATGGTGAACTGGGCTGGGAATTCAAACATGTTATAGGCAACCCAAAGCACATGCACAAAAAAAGGCTTTTTTAAAACACAGATCAACACTGCCACTCGCACAGCTGCCCCAACCCAGGGGGAAGCAGCGGAGTAGGAACTACCCTAGCCAGCATTGCAACCAGAAGAAATACTTACCAAACTACTATTCCATTAAGCACATCCTACAAATATGAGTAAAACTCATATGAAATACCACCTTTGTAGAAATCAAAGGAGATTTCTGAAATAGGTCAGACATGCAATACTGCTATATTCTTTTGTATTAGTATGGCAATATTACAATTTTAGCCTTATTCTGGTCAGTTGTTTCTAATACAATGAACATACATGGAGATTGCTCAATTTTTGGCTAAACACTAGGCTCACTTGCTAGTAGCCCATATAGTCACTTCTCTTTTTACAGTGATGTTTTCTGACATACAGCAGCTCTTGCAGAAGATGTGTCATTGGGTTATTGACAAGGTATAACGTTCTCTGGAAAAATTCTGCTTAACTAAGTATGCCACATTATTTATCTTTGTGAACCAAGGAAAATGAAGTTTCTTGAATTTTAATTTTCTAAGTCACCTCAAACACTCCAGAATGAAATTTAACAGGGAACATAGCACATTTTGTCTAGAGCCCAAGAGAGATTTTGAACAACAATTTTTCCCTTGCCTATATATTAACCTTAATTCTGGGTCTTGTGACTTCCTACTGGATCAACTGAAAAAACTCCAAATGAAAAATTTAAGCTTCATTGACAAAAAGCACTGAAATTTCTGCCAACATGCATTTTCTTTTTATGAGATAACGCCACTCACAAATAATACCAAATACCCAGGAGAATTGTGGGGTGCTCCTCAACATCCTGACCAGTGACCCTCTTGGGTGGGGAAAAGGAGCAGGTCACAGAGCCAAAGTCAAGGTCTTGATTCCTCACTCCTGTTTCCAGGACTCCCCAAAAGCTTAAGAAGATTTAGGTCTAGATCCAGAGTCTAACTGCAGTGGTAAATTATTATTCTCCATCTCCCTGCTAAGGACCTGGTGGACAGCTTAGAAGAAACAGAACTTTCCATAAGGAATGGAGAAGGCAATATTTTCTTACAGCCACTCTTAGCTGAGAACAAACTCCTGGAAGAACAAGACAATCACAGATTTGTCAACCCCCATTCCACTGCAGACTACCCTTTAACTTGCTTTCACTGGCTTAAATTTGCAGCAGTCCATAACTAACACAGAGACAAAACAACACACTCTTTACACACATAGTTCATTTCCTGGAGAGACAATAAAAGAAAATAAATGAGCTGTGTAACAGATGGGTCATATAATGCACCACTGCAATGATACAGACAGGGTAAGAGCCAATCCAGAAAAAAGCTGCAATAAATCTCTCCCAACTAATTCTACGTATCTTAAAAATCCTATATATATATGGTGAGATTTTAGTGAATGCCTCATTTGAACAGAAAACTAATACGGATGATATTAAAAGAACATCTAAACTGGAATGACAGCTGATTGTGCTCAGAGATGCAGTACTGGAGAGAAGCTAAAAGAATTAGGCCGAAGTTATTAAACATCAAGTTATTAAACATCAAGGGCAAATTTATGTGAATTATGTGAACAGAGAACAATGGGTTTGTGCGCATGCACATACATATCGCACCAGTGCTTTCCAACAATCGCATATTCTTTTTCTAAATTATTTTAAGGAATAAATAAATCAGGAGGGATTATTACTTACTGTTTACTTAGAGTGGAAATTAATGAGCGTTTCTTGGAAAGCTTCAGGGTTCAGCACTGCTGAGGACTCTAAGACAGATATGTTCATCCAAGAGTGTAAATTACTTATCAACTAAAGAAAAATAGCAGGAAATGTTTTTATAAAAGGATCGCTTCTTTTAGAAATAAAATATTACACTTTAAGTATTTAATTTCCTTAAGTTTTGGCAAAAAAATGTAAAAATTATTACTATGAATGCCTCTTTGTTTGCCAAGAAAAATAGAATTGCATCTACAAACATTTTTTATAAAATGAACGTCTATGCTATTGAATGCCAATGAAGTCCAATATGTAAGTACTTTTTGTTAACAGAATGTTAGGTCCTTCTTACTTCTTGGGTGCTATTTTTCATCTACTATTATGTGACAAACAGTTAAAGAAGATTACTTACAGTAAGTCAGGTTTTGTTCCTGATAATATTTTTTGCTTGAGACACCTTGTTGGGAAGCCCCAACATTCAGAACTTTGGAATTCAAATATTTTTTAATCTGGAAAGTTCTGAACAGAGTCAGCCTTGTAATAATACTTTGGCTAACAATTTTAAAGTCATTGTGCATATGAGAACTTAACATATGTGGAGTATTTCCACAATCTTAATAAACCTATTTGGAAATGTGCACACTTGTCAAAACAGAGATGTATAGGCTGCTCGCTTACAGTTTTAAATTTCGCCACGTACTCCATTCAGGAATATTTAAATGAAGAGATGTATTTGAGGGCCACCAATCTAAAGAAGACTTAGATTTTTTTTCAAAAAAATTACCTAGAGCAGAACATAACTATTGTGCTGAGCTAATAAATGGATAGCTTTGGAAACTTGAATTAACTGGTTTTTAAACTATTCACTTCCACAAAGAAGAAAACTAAGACATTTCTTAAAAATCAAATATAACAGATTTTTAAAAGAAATACTGATGTTCCAACTGTTACTGATTTATTGGAAAATTGTTACAAAGACTACTATTAGCTATATTTCTTTTTTTTTCCTAAATATATGAAACACAAGCAAGCTGACTTTTTTTTTTTTTCTTTTCCAAGGGTTGGTGTCACTGAAGTGCAGTGTAAAATTGTGGGTATTGTTGGCCTCTTTACACACTGTTCCTAATTTAACAAACAGAGCAGTTTAGAAGGTCAAATAGGAAAACAATATCTTAAGAAAATAGAAACTTCTGTGGCTTTGAAATAAAAAAAAATCAGTGCCAAAATGTTTATCTCCTCGGTTCATGAAGCCATAAAATAAGTACAGCACCGTGAATCATCTCAAAACTTCAAAGCTTGTATGCCCAGTGTACCATTTTAGGGCTATTAAGTTGTACAGCTACTGTACTTGTAGTAAATAGTTATACAAGACTATAGCAACAGTGCCAAAGATTTCACCCTTGCAACAAATTTTCCTTAAAGCTGCACTCTTTACCATGAACTTACTGTGCAAGCTTGTAATTTCTCTTTCCATCCCAAGAGCTTCTGCACCCCCAAAAAATGATCATCACATTGATAATACCAGCTTTAGAGAATACAGTACTCCAAATATAGGTACTAAATTATATACACAATAAGTGAATGATGAAATACAGAAGTCAATTACCTTGACATATCAGCATTTCTGTAGAGAAGAAAGTAATGGTTTTGCTTATTGTATCAAAGACCATGATGCAAATTCACTAAACTGAAAAAAACTCATTCTGAACCTGAAGATTTTATTATATGCCTAAGATATTATGTAAAACAAGAAGAGACCATATTTTTCAGGAATGAATCAGAAATGAGCAGAACACATATTCACCTATATATTCACGTGTTCACCTACAGCAATACCTTACCAACGTATGATTTTTAGTGATCTGTCACAGTTTAGTGGTAAAAGGCTCAATTTTCAAATGTATGTAAAGTGTAGCCCCATTAGACCATGTGAAGAGCAAGTCCTGTGGGATATCCTGAATTTTTTTGTGTGTATCATAGGACACTGTACAAGATTATTGTTCATGTAATCTGGCAAAGCCACTTTTATCAGTTGCCAAGATTTCAAAGGAAAACTAAAAGAAGCTTTTGTGCACTTGGCATACTATGAATTGGATCATTATGGGAGAAGTTATGGTCTCAGTCAAGAATCATGTTATACTTTAATTCTTAAGATAATTTTTTAAGTTCATGTACAAGAAAGTGCCACAAGTTCTCTTTTCCCTGGGAATTTGTTAATGCCATCAAGATTGCAGTAGCAATTTAAGCAAATCTGAACTAATGCTGTGCAAGTTGCAATCAAGATTTAGACACCTTCTCACCATCCCAACAAGGCCATGTCTGCAAAAATTTTGGAGTTTTCTCCAGGACGTTTTTATAACATATCTCTGCCAACACTAGACTACACACCCCATCATAAATTAATGTTCACTACTGATTTTTGTAGAATAGATTAACTTCTATCCAATATATCTAATTAGCTGTTTCTTCTTCCACACCCATGTATTTACATCATCAGAATGACTGGCTGATCAAAACATCTTCACTAGTTGCTTTGACACA
Source organism: Phaethornis superciliosus (assembly GCA_023637945.1). Taxonomy (NCBI): domain Eukaryota; kingdom Metazoa; phylum Chordata; class Aves; order Apodiformes; family Trochilidae; genus Phaethornis; species Phaethornis superciliosus. The sequence goes on along the minus strand of JAJQWJ010000003.1, from coordinate 51,158,426 downwards.
CTCCCTCTTCTTTAAAGCCTACACAGCAAAATAAACTCCAGTCATGTCCCTGAAATCCTTACATTTATTTTTGAGACATAACTTCATTGTGTTTCTGCTCTGTTGATACAAATTTCTTCCTGCCCTCCTCAACAAATATGCTGTCAACTCAGCCACTTGTACTGACCTGGCTCCTTGCTTTCTGTCAGCTATGTGCCTGCATTCAGCTAAATGAACTTGAACAATTCCAAGGCTTGAGAGGTGTGCATATAAGAGGCAGTTTTCTGCAGCTGCTTTTTCACAGTGGTAAAAATCACATTCACTTTTTAGAAAAAAGAGTCTTTTACCCTTGATTCTGAAGCCTTGTCAATTAGCTGAGAAAATAGCTGAGTGGAATCCTACAACACTGATGAACAAATCATTGAACCTAACAGAAAAAGTTCTTCAGCTCTCTGTTTATACACAAGGTATAGAAAAATCCTCTCTAGTGGATTAGAACCATCAAGTGAGCCACCATGCCTACTAAAACATGTCCTACTGTGCCTCACCTACATATTTTTTTAATACTTCCAGGGCTGGTGAATCTACCACCTCCCTGGGCAGCCCATTCCAGCACCTGATTACTCTCAGTAAAGAAATTCTTCCTAATATCTAGTCTAAACCTCCCCTGGTGCAACTTCAGTCCATTCCCTCTTGTCCTATTGTTATTAACTTGGGAGAAGAGACTGACCTTCACCTTGATACAACCTCCTTTCAGGTAGCTGTAGAGAGTGACAAGATTTCTCCTTAGTCTCCTCTTCTCCAAACTAAACAATCCCAGTTCCCCCAGCCTCTCCTCCCAGGATTTGTGCTCTAGACTTTTCACCACTTTTGGCTTCCCTTCTCTGAACATGCTCCAGCAACTCAATATCCACAAACAGTCACTAACCTTATACATTTGATTTTCTAATTTCAGAGGTTTGCTTAGGAAATGAAGTATCTATTTGGTAAACTAGGCAGTTTTTTGCTGTTCACTGTATATAATAATCCTGTGACAATAAGTTTTAGGGAGATTTCTGAATAAAAACCAGATCAGAGTTCCCTAACATTGTTGCTCTTTATCTAAACACATTTTTAAATGATTCCAGTTGAACATAATGAATTTATCATGCAGTATATTAATGTTGAATGTAAATTAACAGATTTTAATAGTCTTATATTAATTATATCTCACAACCAGTCAAAAAGTCACATGAATTTAGCTGTTTTGACAGTAAGTAGCTTTAACACTATAGACATATATTAATTTTTCAAAAGCATTTTGTAAAGTCATAACCCAAAGCATACATAAATTAACAGGAGAACTTGCCCTTGACTTGAACAGAATGTAGATCAGTCCTTAACCACTGTGACTTTGTCAAGAACAAAATTCTCAGGTGATTTCTTACAAGATACGATGAGAAATGAAACACACATAGGTCCTCATTGATCATAGCTGGAGCCCACAAAGTGACATGTGAAAAGTGCTAAAAAGGGAACCCATGAAGACTGGAAAAGACTCAGATTTTGTGAGTTATTGATTTACCAGGAAGAGTCTTGCCAAGTTTAAATGAAGGAAAACAGAAAAATGGCATAATCCAGGTGTAATGCTGTTGAGGTAATGCACTATGTGAGTGAGAGCTGAGGTGATGTTCTTTAACATCCCTTCATAAAACAGCAACATAATTTTTATGAAATAAATGACTACAGTAAAAATGTAAGAGAATGGAATCCCACTGAATGATAAAGTATAAATTACTGTGTATGCTGGCATTTTTACAAAATTAAAAGTACAGCATGTGAAATGAGTTTCTAATAAACACTGAATGTTTAACTTACAGTCTTCTAGTCCAAAATTTTCTCAAAACATAAGTTTAAATTTCACAGGTACTCTCTCATTTCATTAATATAAATTAAACTATATATGAATTAATGTGTGACACACATTCAACCGTGAAAATTACTCACTTTACACAATTCTCTAATTCCCTTCCTGAAAAGGAGGATCATTGCTCAGCAGCCAAATGCTACAGATAAAGAGATCTAGTTCCAGCAGGAAAAACTTTCCTACAAGAACTGCTATTCCATCTGTGTTTTTCAAACCCAAAACTCATGGAAGATCTGTAATTCCTGTTCAAAAGGATAAACTGGCAATTAAATAAATAATACTAATTCTTATAGGCTCAGTAGCAATGCTGAATTTATGGCTTAAATTTCTGACGTGAGAGTAGCCTTTTTTTTTCAAAAGGATCTAAATAATTAGCATAATTTGCTTAGATCTAATCATTTAGATTTGGCTTTTTGTAACCAGTAAAAAACCCTCTCTAGTATTTTATAGTGTGGGAAAATACCTTTCCTTGAATAAATCTTTCTTCAAAGGTCACTTACAGTGCACTGTATATTTATGAACTCGTATAATATACAATTTGTGGAGTTTTATGTATTCATACTTACGTGGGCAATTTACATTAAATTGGAATATGTAGTGTGAAATCTGGTGTGTCTGTTTGCTGTTGGTTTCAGATGTAGAGGTTTTTATAGTCCACTGGGGCTTTCTTTTCCTTACCTGGAACTCTCTTTGCCCAGTTGATCATATGCACTAATTCTCTGTCTGCAAGGTTGGTCAACAGGGTCATCATAGAGGCTTCATTGAATGGTCTATTTGGGTCATATTCAGAATAAACTATGGGTGGCTCAGCTTCCAGCAAGGCACTGACTATCTGTTCTGCCGTCAGGGACAGGGCTGGACTGTTCTTCTTGTTATGTTTAACCATCAGTGGGCTTGCCCAAAGGGTGGGAGCTCGCAGCTCTGTAGAAGCCTCTCCATTCCTGGAATCCTGCTCCTCTCTTTGACGTTTTTGTTTCATCGTTCGTCCACCTCTGCGGTCCTTCCGGATTCCTAGAGACACACAAGAAGGTAATGCACTCCTGTCCCTGAACATATGCATTATGTGCACACAGCTTCAACCAATCAGCAGCTGCATTAACTCTCAGTTTATTTTCTAAAGACATTTTCCTTATGGTGTCTCACATCAGCAGTTGGAGAAAAAAACTATTTTCAAAAGTATAGTATCAGCAATAGTTCGCTCCTTCCTAAAATTCTGGTCAGTTGGGCTTACCCAGGACTCCAGACTATGACACTATATCTGCCTTAAGCCCAGAACAGGATGTAATTGGGAATAAATAAATATTTATTTACAGCACAAGTATGTGCCAACTCTTAGCAGACAAATCTTTTATAAAAACATCAATGATAGCTTAAGGATCTGGGTGGGACAGATGAATCACAGAAGTAGCTCTCAAGAACCGTCCAAGGAAATTTTGCTTAAGTTCATCAATTATCTGAAATTAATATAACCCAGTAACTTAGTCTGTGATCTTCATAGTTACATAAAAACCATCCCAAGAAACATTCCCTTATAAGATGAGCTTATACAGCAATAAAAAATTACAAATAAGTAGATAAAGAGAAGAAAAGGAAAGATAATTGCAACCCCAGAATCTAATGTGGGAGGCCTACTGTAAAAAGAGTGTCTTTGTCATTACTGCACATTTCTGCAATGTGCTTAGCACTGTATGACCCTGAACCTTGGGATATTATCAAGTCAGCCATAGCAAATAGCAAAACAACATAAGACCTTACAATGGAACAAAATCTCCCTTTGTGGAAAGATTACAAGAAAAATATAATGATAAAGGCCACGTGCACTCCAACCATAAAGGGAAGATTAGGTCTGGCTCTGAGTGGAGGAGGCACAGGCATTTTGAGGCTGAGTGAAAAACTTAAATCAATCAGCAAATAGGGCTGAAGGCCAAGCAAGTAATAAGGAATGCATACAAGGAATTGAGCTATGAGCAGACAGCAACTTCTGATGAGGCTTATTCTGGAGTTCTTATGCAATATGAAAAGGATCACTAGTCTCAGTTTGCAAATCAAAAGAAAGAGGAGGTAAAGGATTCAAGAAAAAGAAAAGAGAGAACAATGTAAAAAAAAAAAAAAATCCCAACCAATAAAAAAAGATACAAACAAACAAACAAAAAACCCCAAACAACACAAAAAACAACTCTGAGAACTGCTTGCACTCGCAAGCAATCCGTACAGCTCTTTTTGATGGGTGGGGGAGTGGGAAACACAATCTTTGCCCAGCTTTTTCTACACCACAGACATTTAAACCTTTAGATTCCCAGTCTTCATTAGCAACATCTTTATCTCACAGCCAATAGTCCTTCATAGAAATGTTGGATCATATCAGTAGGTGCCCTTCCGCAGCCTCAAAGGAACAGAGAGCATCTTTAGATCTGTTTGCCTTTTTCTTTAAATGCAGTGATACTTGCACTGAATTAGTATGTAAAGATTAAGCACTTAACATTTAATTAATTCAAAATCTAGTAAGCCTCTTGAATCTATCCTATTAATCTTTCCAGATAAAGCAAGTTCAATAAATCTTTCATCATTCCTACTACTTAACCTCTCTAAATATTCCCATTCGTTAAACTCATTGCAAGCCAAAAGTCTCAAGTACATTTCTGATCTTATTTTTCATTCAGCAATATCAATTTTTCCTACCACTAAATTGTTTCTCTGTATGAAAGGAGGGGGAGATTCTTGCTATTAAGAAAAAAATGTAAGGCTTACTTTGGCAAAACATCATCCTAGAGTTTTACTCATTGGTACCTTACTTCATTGCAACACTCAGTAGCATGCATGCTCTATCTGTAAAAGATATTTTTGTTGTACACTACATATCAATGTATTATTTTTGAACAAAATTGCCCTGCGAAACTTGCAGACATAATCATGTGAAAAACATGACATGAATCATACACATCTACAGTTATCCATTTCCTTTGGAAGAGTTAAAAGCATCCTTGTTGCCTGTATTTTTCAACATACTCATAAACAGATGAACTCAGAACTGACATAATTCAGAAACAAGATCTTAGGGTTAGAATAATACTATAAAAACATAAGATAAGTTAGTTTAGAGAGTAAATAGAAGGCTAGAAATTACTTGGAGAAAAGGGGAGGACAGACCACCTTCATAAATCACAGATTTTATTAACTCGTGTAGCACACTACAATGAACACTGTGCAGTTCTGTTCTTCTCATTTGAAAAAAGAGATATAAAAGAAATTAAACAGGGGTAAGAGGAAGATGATATGAAGTGTGAAACAAATTTGATGCAAAACCAGCTACACTGACTAGGTGTGCTTAGCCTGTAAGCCAGATACAAGACTACAAAATCAGATGATGAATGAAGTATGAACATTGACAGTTCTCAGCTTATACAAGACATGGTATAAAATGAAACTACTGCATGCAACATCCAAGACAGACAAGAAAAGATGAAAATGTGAATAAATTAGAAGCTGGTATATGTTAGAACACTGTAGGCCACATTTGATGGAGAAAAGAATCCATTAGGATTTAATAAATACAAATCGGATACCTTTGGCTTAAGTCCCCATTGCACAGATTACTGAAAGATAAGAAAGCATTTTTTAATTTTTATTTTTACTTATTCCAGCCCTACCTTGTTAAGTAAAACAAGCATGTGATGAAAATTTGAACTGAGGGGAAGTGGAAAATTTAAGCACATTTAGCTCCTTACAAATCAGCTAGATTCTAAATAAGATAAATAATTTCATTTTAATTCCTTTGCAAGCTTCCTACTGGCTCTCGTTCACCTTGGAAAAAAATGGTGCATTCACTAAGCAAAGTTGAACATGACCAGTTTGGAGGAGATGGCCCCCACAAAGTTTTTCTTATGCGTTTCTTTCAGGATGAAAAATAAGCAACCAACCAAACATAGTAAGACTACACTGGATTTTGTAGAGACCAGATTAAAAAAAAAAAAAAAAAAAAAAAAATTTCAGTAAGAGTATGCATTCCTTCTGCATCACATCAGCAGTTTTTATTAGCACAGACAGAAAGGTTTTTGAGTCTGTGTAAGCATCATACTCAGAGATTCACAGAAATAACTAAGTATTCACCTAGCCCTAGATGGACAAGAAACATAGTGATTTTATTATTAATTTTCTTGGACCAAACAGAAATGAGTATCCCTCAAAAAAATGCAAGTGCCTTCAAATCTCCTTCAGTTTAATCAAATTTTATCTCTGTTAAAAAGAAATAATAGTGATACACAGTCACTAATACCAAAAAAGAAAACTCTGTCAAGCTACAATTTCATTGCCAAAAGTGCAATGATCCTGTAAGGTTTTTTAAATATATGAGCGCATTAATTTTGATTCCACAGTTCAGCCAATAAATGAACCTCAATTGCCAAATGTTGTGAAAAACAATATTCTACTAAAAATGGAAGTACTTGCAAAAGCTCTGAAGGCATTTCCACACTTGAGTTTTAAAGCCACAGGCAGTTTTATAAAGCTTTATATGTAAATTCAGTCAGCATTTTAGATATGGAGGCATGTTTCACAACTGCTGAATCATAACTACTCCAGTGATTAGCAATAAAATTGCATATGGATCATGGAGACAATGTTATTCAAATAAATTCTTCACTAGTGTTTTTCATCACGTGATTAAAACAAAACAAAAATTACGTTCCAGGCTACTAAAACAAAGGCCTACATTAGCAGTGTATCAGATGAGCAAAATACGTAATAATAATTAGAGGAGGAAGAGGAGGAAAATAGAATATAATTTGCTTTGCTCTGCGTGAACCATAGAATTAATGCATTTAATATTTAAAGATAAATGTATAATCTCAAATTGTAGTTTACTTAAATATATTTCCTATGAACTGTGTTATATGTATGCTTCAATTTTTTATTATTATTAGAAATTTGTTAGGAACATTTGTCAAGTAACTTTTGTTTGCAATAAATAGGAACAGGTATAGCACCCAATAAACTTGTCTTCACACTAAGACTGAAAAAACCCTGATTTAAAAACTGCATAAGACCTTAATCTTCTCTTTCTTCCATATGTACAACATTGATCCTGATTAATCTCCTGACATGTGGCTACTAATATGAAAACTGCATCTGCCTGCATTGTAAAAGTTTATTCACTGTCAGTCTATTTATTAACCCATCCCTTCATGTTTCATATTGGTTTTGCCAGTGTTCCAAACATCTTTCTAATAGCTGCAAGCAAAAACTACAATGAAGTGAATTGCTATAAGTAGTACTTTCCTTTGAAGGTTAAAATTCTCAGGTTAATTGTATACTTGTATACCTTGTTTACCTTCAAGTACAGAAAAATAAAATCCATCCCCTAATATTTTTGAAACCTAACTCAGACATCTTACAGAGGTCTACTTCTCAAACTGTGTATTAGTACACAGACTTTCAGCAAATAATTTTTTAATTATCTGTATCTGCTGTCATCAGTCCTTCAGAAGGCTCCAGGCACTTCATGTGTAAACCCCAGCCTTACAAACACAAACTGTCCTTAATGTGCGATCTCTGAGATTTTGTGTTCCCTGAGCAATGTCCATAATTCAAAAAACTCTGGACTTCCTTTCAGTTTCTGTTTCCAATATATTTCTGTGCTTCCCCTGGCAAGCAATCTGCAAATTCAGCATACATATTTAATAGGGGCAACAGGCACAAAGTTTTGCAATTTTCTGGAGGACAAAGAATAATATTAAGATCATACCATGAAGTGGTTCAATATAGGTCTCATCATTTCTTTCTGTGTTTTCTAACATAGAGAAATGTTAACTCCATGCTAACCCCCTGTAGCAATCAGCAGCTCTGAGAGCAAAGCCAATCATGGTGGCAAGAAAATCACTTTCAGGGTGTTTGGGTTTGTTTTGGTTTTGGTTGTTTTTTTTTTTTTGAGAGGACAATTAAAAGATGGATCTATAATTGGTTTTGGAAAGAGTCATTGGTAAATGGTTTACGAGTTAACCACCCAGTGTGTGGCAACCTTTGAACCTGCAGCTCCACAGTTTTTTTCCCCCATCAGCAGACCCCAGGTGATAAGGCATGTTTCACTCTTCTTTATATATGCATAGCCCTGCAGCATTACCAGCCTATAATTGTCTGTTTGTCAAAGGAGAATTTCAAAAGTATGTGAACATACACGTTCTCTTCAGGACTAATCTACCTCATCAGAATTGTGTTGAAAATTGTCAGAGAAAAGTAATATCTGGTGTTTTGCTGAATAAACCCTGCTTGAGAACTAAATATTAAGCATATGTGGTAAGTAAAAGAGATTATAAATAAGAAGACATCCATCAGGAACCCAGAGTCTATAGCCCAGTTGGTGATCAGAGTATTAAAGGAGCATCCAAAGAACACAAATCTGTTACAGCAGTGTTCACAAAGGAAGAACACCAAATTTTCTATTCCAGAAAACCTTTATATGGGGGGTAGGGGAATCTTTTTGAAACCGAAGTGAGAGTTGAAGAGACTAGAAATCCAAAAGGCTCTCTCAGATGTCATAATCCAGGACAGATTTACCGAACTGCTAAAGAGCTCTGGGACTTAGCCCAGACCCACTTGGTGTCAGTGCTGTCGTTGTTGAAAGTTAATGATTGCAAAAGGAAAACATTTTGAACATGCCAACAGGTCCCCTGTGGGCACAAACTTAAAGCAGCTGGCTTTGAAGTCTGAAAGGCGGATTCAAGGAAGGTAACTGTCTCCTAATGACCTCTTAACAGTAATTTTGTTTTGCAGATAGATCTCATTAGGTATGTCACCTGAATTCAATATTCTTTTAAAATCATTGGAAATAAAACAAAATCCCACAGCTGTCTCTAAAACATAAGGTCACTGTACTTGCTGTACATAAGCAGAGGTCAGAAATGTAGTGACATTCTTCACAGATGTATAACAGACAGAGATTGCTGGAGCTATGACTGCAATGTAGGTTCTAATTTTGTAATGTATCTTGGTATGACAGTCCTTCCAAAGTGATTTTAAGAGCTTTTCTGCTTGTTTCTCTCTATATAAACAAATTATTTGGTCTCAGAAAAGCAACACTTTCCAAATTCATATTTTATAGGCTTAATAAATTACTTCTTTTGAATATGATTCAGACAATCAATCCCTTTATTTCATATCCATTTCTTTTAGAAACTCAAACAGAAATGTAAATTGTGCTGAAAACCCAGGTGGGTTTACAATTACTTTAAATGAGAAACATTGTCTGAAATCTTCTAAAAAAATTAATCAGAATTTCATGTCTAATTTTTAAGAGGCCTGCCTCAAGTGACAATGCTTAATAGTCTGGTTTCTGACAATAATATCCAGACACTCAGTTGTCTAAATAAGTAACAGATTTTGGTCCATGCACCTGAATTTTGCAATTTTTTGTGCTCCTAAGAGGTTGATGACTGCTGTACATCTGCTTACGTGGGTGTTTTGTTTCTTTTTCCAAATGCCTCTCATCCTTTTCTAAACTGTGACTTTTTTCTCCTCTACAACCATGATTACTTCCATATAATCATAGAATCATAGAATGGTTTGGGTTGAAAGTGACCTTAATGATCATCTAGTTCCAATCATCTGCATGGGCAGACCAGGTTACTTAAAGCCCCATCCAACCTGGCCTTGAAGAGAGGAGGCATCCACAACTTCCCTGGACAATCTGTTCCAGCTTCTCAGCACCCTCACAGGAAATAATTTTTTCCTAACATCTAGCTTAAATCTCCCCTCTTCAATTTCTATGCCATTTCCCTTTGTCCTCTCCCTACACACCTGTGCAAAAAGCCCTACTCCAGCTTTCTATTAGAGACAGAGTGAGAGAGAAACAGAGAGGCTGCAGCTAGGGGATGCAGGGCCCAGGGCTTGCATTCAGATATTCTGGTTAAACTCCTGGCTTTGCTATCAGTTTGCTCAGTGATCAAGTCTCATTGCATATCACAGGGCTCCATTTCCAGGGTAGGAACCAGCTACAATGCAGGTCATAAAACTGGTCTTCCATGTAAAGTTTTTAAAGACCTGATGATGAAAAAGGCTGTTAACAATCAGGCAAATGTTATTCAAGGTTTCTAATGACTATTCATAACTCACAGTTTCAGAAGCAATGATATACTAATTACAGACAAAGGTGCAAGATAATGATTCATATTAATCTGTATTTTGGGATTCACAGCACGTTTTAAAGAGCATCAGAGGACATGTAGAATAGAAGCAAGAGAAGTTCAATTAATCCCTCATTCAACTGAGTCCCTTTCGGTGCTGACACTCCTACACAAATCATACTGTTTTGGCCACAGTAAGTATGGCAACAGCCCCATTTCCAGGTGGTATTTACAGAGAAGCCATAGACATTTCAGGAATCACAATAAAGCCTTTACAGGAACTATACATCAATGTGGCTTCAGGATATAGTTTAGTGATTTTCGTAGTTCGATTACAGTTGGACTCTGATCTTGAAGGTCTTTTCAAACATCGATGCTTCTGATTCTATGATTTGGAAAAGCCAAGTAGTTATAGGAGAATGAGTCCATGAATATGATTCTCAAAGACTGCAAGAAATTGTAACTGCTACTTTTTGGAAAGCAAATAAATTAATTAGGGTGTTGAAGCTATTTGGCCTACTATATCATCATTGATAATGCTATAATTGAAATGTAGATGGCTAATCAAATGAAGAACTGAAAGCTCTAGTACTCTAGGAGTTTCTCATCCTCAGCAAGGTGAAGACACCATCAGTTCTCACCTGCATAGGCTTCTTCAAAACCAGGGAATGCACAGTGACACCCTGCAGAACCTGTAGCTGAACAAGTGGCAGGCAGAGGTGGAGCCACAGCAAGGATCTTAGACTTCATTCAAAATTAATAAGCAATTTCACTGGACACTGTCTCTCTGCTCTAGCTATTCTCAAGTAATATCACAACTAAGATAAATCATAAAAAGAAATTTAAAGTATGTAAAGGCCATAAAGGAAACATAAACAAATGTACAAGTATAATTATTCTAATATCGTTTCAATTTGCAATTTCAAACAAATGTTCAACAGTAAAACACCATAAATTCTGCAATATTAAAAAAAAATTATACAACTAGCCATAACATACAAATAAGCATGAGACAGGTTTTCCCATTTCCACCCAACTGTAAAAGGCTTTAAACACCTTGCCTAAATTCAGTGTTGAACCTGCAAAAAGCAGGTGGCTTGACGAGACCTCCTGGCGTTCCTTCTAGCCAAGATCATTCTGTGAGGTGGAATAGGAAGATAAAATATTTTTGGCAAAAGTCTTCACAGAAATGGTTTCTCTTTCTTAATTTAGGGGCAGAAGAATAGAATATTTAGTTTTGTGAAAATTCAATGGCAACAATCCAGTTTGAATTTGCACAAAGGAGAGAAAGAAACATTTCACTAAGAGGTCTGGTTTCAGTTCCATCTTCCTTTCCAAGAGGCTGTTCTAAACTCACAAAACTTTGCTTCAGATGCTGTTTGAGTACATGCTTTCGGCCCATCAACTAAATCTTTAAAATGTACATTTCCTTATACTTTTATCATGCCCCACCTGCACAGTTATTTGGCCAAGTATAGATCAGTGTATCTAATAAATATCATGAAGGTACTCCTCATAAAAACCAAACTAGTTTCACGTAGGTAATCCATTTTCCTTCATTCTATTTCTAATATAATATTTCACTAGAATATAATGACTTGAAAACTAGACAGTATAGAGCCCTTCCAGTGGTTGCATCAGACATCAGTTTACCTCTGCTTTGAGAATAATTTTAATAACCCTCTAGCTTTTAGCATGAACGAATGTAACATTTAGCACAGACAAAAATCACCAAGGTTCTTCCCTGAGAGGATGTCAGATTTGCCAATTTTTTTTTGTTTTCCCAGTAAAAATTTGTCTTAATCTTCAGCAATATTATCACACTGAACCAGATTGAATTCCCATGCTGTTACAAGAACATAACTATTTCAAAAGAATGTAAGAGAAAATTGAAAGCCTCCAGTTTCCAGAATGTAGTCTCTGAAAGTTAATTAATGTTCCTGAAGGCACCTGGAATTTGGTTATAGCACACTGTTAGGGCAAGCACAGACTTTTATTCCCTGGGCTGTACCACAGTAATCTCTGAATGCTTCTCAGGTAGTTTGTGAGGGCAACACTGAATGATCTAGGCTTCAAATTAACTGTAATGCTGTAATTTCATTATCACAAGAAGTAATTCTTACAATCTTCTCTCTACAATGTTACATTTCAGTCTGTTCAAAGAAAGTAAATACCCCCAGTCATGAGGCACAATCACCACCTGGGAATAGGTCATGAGCACCTGGATCCCCGATTGCCCCATTTCCTACAACTTGAGTTTGGGAGGCCATCAGCATTCAACAGTCAACAGAGTTATGTAGGTCTCAAAGTTGCTAAAAATGGACTAGCAGGCAAAAAAAAATATTTTTTTAATTGAAGATCTAGCATTTAACATGATAGCAATTTTTCACCACAGCCAGTGATTCCACCAGCCCTCTGTTGCACTAATCCCAATGAGCATTTGATGTTAAACCTGCCTTGTCACAGGTGAAAGGAAAGAAAGAGTGTAGCATGCTAGTAACTCCTCATAAGTAAACCCCCATTCATTTACCACACTGTAAAAATACTTGATAAAAAAATAACAATAAAAATAAAATGCTTTTAATTTCAGATAGGAGGTCCCTTGAAGCCAAGTCATCATAAAGCCATTAAAATAATGAAGAAATTAAAAACTAGATCTGTGCTGGAACAGAGATCACCTGGACCATAAATGTGGTTGATTCTTCAGGATTGCAATTGCTGTAAAAACTCCATCTGGAAGCTGGGACCCTCCATCATGTGGAACAGTAAATTGGAATATAACTCTTCAAATCAAAACAGAAACTGTCTTTGGTGGATCATAAATAAAATCAAGGCTACTCATCCCTCCAACTCAACCAAAAGAAAGAAGGAAATGACAAGGAGCTTATTCTATGTGACCACTTTATCCTCAGATACAAACAGGGGTGTACAGACTAAATAACAACGTATAATTTTAAGGTCTTATGGCCTTATTCAGAATGAGAGAATGAATCATTTGGACAAAATATAACAGCTATAGATTCTTACTCAGACACTAACTACATCAGCAAAGATTCTGGCAGTCTATCTCTCAAAACAGCACAGTAGCAGATGCAGAAGAAAACACTTGCAAACACAAGAGGACAGAGAACTCTTCAGTATAGAAAAAAGTTTTTAAAAGATGAGGGAACAGCAGGATGAAAAATATGATAAGGTTTCCACAGAAACTCATAAATAAGTGTTCCTACAGCACAACTCAAGAGACTCTTAAACCCTGCATTTTTTTCAGAATGAAGCCCTGAAAACATATTTCAGTATGTCCACTCTTACAAATAATACCTATGAACTTTTTATAATGCATTAAATGACCTTCTATGAGAAAAACTGCAGCACAGCAGCCATAGCTCGTAACATGTTTCCACAGAGAGATTTTGTCAAGATTTTGTCTGGCTCATATTTACTAAAACTCAATAATCAATATCAGCTATTACTCAGAATTTAAATGGTGGATAATGTCTCAACTTAACAGCTTTGAAAATTTATTAAGAAAAGTCAGCTTATTCGGTACAGAAGGAAAAATGAAATTTAGAGAAAAGAAAGATTACAGCTGTAATGCTCCAGTGGAACCCTGAATGCTTCCCTTCATTATGTGGACTTATAGGCAGAAATTATGCACCTGGTCTCCTTGTTTGTAAATTGGAGGCTAGTTTAAAAAACAAATAAACAACAAAACTCACAAACCAACAACAGCAACAAAAAAACCCAACAACAAAAAAACCCCAAACAACAACCAGAAAAGACCCCCAAAAACCAAAGACAACCCAAAAGTGTTTTTGAACTGCCAGTTCCCATAGTGACTGTAGAAATCTTACAGTATTTTAAATGGTAGATATAATTATGTATGGAACAGTGAAAAACCTAATACAAAATGTGTCTTAGAGAAGAGATTTGAAAGATATCAGAATGGTACAGTGCATCATTAATTAAATAGATGTGAGTATATGGAAATGGAAATGTGTGAACTGAAAAATATAATACCATCAACGTGAACTATAATGATACCGCTTAGCTATAGTCTGCCATTTGAGAAAGAATCAATAAAATAATTTATTGGTGTTCTGCTTCAGCCTAAGTATTCACTATCTGATTCTCCTTCTCTGACATCACTATTACAAAAGTATGTTCCAAGAAATTGACATTTATTTCAGCTTTTATAAAAGGAGTGAGCCTTTAGTGTTGTAGGATGAAAATAATTCACATATAAAATCTGTGTACAGAACTGAAACAGAGGAATTACTTCCCTCTGCAGACATCACAGAATAAGTACTACATATTGAGAAGTTTATTTTTCATAATAAGGGCTTATCTGAGACTATCAGTGCTTTTCACAGTGAACTGCAAAATGCTACAAAATCCTAGTCTGAGTTTCATTCATCATGATCTGTAGTTTACCACAAGAGAGTTTAAAAATAATGAATTAAAAATACTAACAGAAGAAAATCTACTCCATCGAAGTCAATGTTCCTATTCATTTTGATGCAAACTTGAAGAAAAATACCATGATATCTGGGAGGTTTTTACTTAATGGCTCTGATTTAATACAGCTCAGCTCAATGAAATGAGCTGCTTCCACCTTTAGAAACTGTATCAGCTGTCCAGTGAAGTTAAAAGACAGGAATGAAGACACCAATGCTAAAGATCTGTAGATTGCTGTGTACATACCACCTTTCATCATTCCCACTTCATAGCATTTTCTCAATCGGCAAGCCTGGCAGCTCTTTCTTCTGTTCTTGTCAATTGTGCACTGGTTAGTAGCAGGACACATGTAGTCATTGTGCCCTGTAAAACCAGAGGGAAAATAAGGACAGAGTTATACACAGACAAAACGAAACTACCTAAAATATTATCTTCTTTTTCATTGAGTATTTACTGCAGCTTCTAACTGCTCTGGAAGAAGGTAAGGTTACTGTCAGGATCTACCATAAGCATATTGATAGGGACAGTGAAACTAACTTATATTCACAATACATTTATTCACAAGGTCTTTAAAAAAAAATCGAGACTTCTGTAGAACAATTAAAATTACAAAGCTCTCATGAAAAGAGCATAGATTAATATGAACAATTCTCTTGAATTTCTTGCTCTTAACCTGAGAAATACAATGCCATCTGGTATATGTGTCTGTGTTGATATCCAAGCAATAGACTGCACAAAATGGTTAATGGTTTATAGAATTAAAAGGACATATGCACAGATCATTTTTTATATCTACCAAAATCTGAGGTGGTTAAGAAACAAACAACAACAACATAAAATAGAAGCAACAACTATTAATAATTGTAGCTCAGGGATAAATCAGTCTCCAATTCCAATTGCATCTCTACCGATACATGCAGAAACCTAAACCTTTAATCATGATATATTCTTAAGCTGCCATATGCTTCAATTAAATTTGCTAATAGTACGAGTTCTTTCAGAGGTCCATTTCCTCATTTATTATCCCCTATGTCTCATTGCTCATTACAGATGTTTTCAGCATGCCATAATTTGTTATGGCCAACAAGCCTCTATTCCAATTTTCTCTCAAAAAATGTGTGCTTAAACCTGCTATAAAATTATTTTCCAACCATAGACAAAGTTCAGCAAGGACAAAAAACACTAAAACACTATCCAAAATTATCTTATTGGTGCTCTGTATTAATCTAAACACAATCAAGGTACAGCACACAATGGAACAACTTTACTGCAGAACTGTTTGTTCTTTCTTCCAGGTCAAGGGATCAGTTGAGGTAGACTCGGGGGGGAGGGGATTTGACAGAAGCCTTGGTCTCATCAAATCATCTATCCTTGACTAGAAATTAGAAAATAAAGTAAAAATTACTATCAGATTACACCAGGAACATCTGCTCTCTAATGCTACATAACTGGGGTACAATGAAAATAAGGAGCCAATCTGTAAACTTGGTAATATGGTGAAAGCTTTCTCAAATAGACAGAATGATTGTTTTTTACCTCTTCTTGACAGAACAGTATAGTACTGGAAAAATCTGAATCCACAAGCTTTGCTCCAGGCTGAGGTAAAAAGGCAGAACAGAAACACTACTTCAACCCCAGCATGAAAGACCATTTTAATTTTCAGTTCCTCTGGTAGGATACAGACTGTTCTATATCCAAAACATTTTATATGTAAGGGGAGGGAGGGAAGTCAAAACAGCCTTGACCTTACAAAAATGCAGTATCTACAGGGGAAAACAGCAAAAACAGAAAGGCATGTCCTTTATTAGGTTACAGCAAAGAGCAGCAAAAGATTGTAGCCCCTGACATCAGTCACCAGCCTTGTTTTATAAGCCAAGCTATGAAATAGCAAGAGAAAACAGAAAACTTTAATTATTCTGTTTAAAAACAAAGAATTTAACAGAGTATCTAGTCTTCCTAGTGAAGTCAAATGGTAAATTCAGGAAGGAAGCAAGCACAGGCTCTGAATTCAGCAATTTATCCAAAACACCATATAGGTCTCTGCAAAATAAGCATATAGGTGTTCCCACTTAGGTGAAAGCTGAATACATTTGCCACCTTTGCTGGACTGGATGAGGTTCAACTCTCAAAAAAACAAGTTGCAGTATGCACAAATCAAAAAACAAGTGGGATCAACATCAGCAGACCAGCCATCCTATTCCACTGTGCTTATGTGAGTGATTATATTTTCTTTTGCTCTTAACCTAGATTTCCTTATACAAACTTCAAGCATTTGGGAACAGGAATTTGGTTTGTAAAACAGTACAAAAAAATAATCCTGTTTGTAGTGGTAGAGCTACAGTGTCTACTGCAATTAATAGGATTCATAGTATCATATTTTATGTTGAAGTTTCATCTTAAATATGCACTTTTAGGGGTATCAGAATTAATCTGTTTTCATGCACATGATCTGCCAGTAGACAATTCAATTTTCTTTCAAAGTGCTTGCCAGACTTTACAGAATAAAACCTGTAAAATTTTGAATGCAAAAAAAAAGAGAAAGATCTGTGTGTGAGAGGTATACTTCTTCAGATTATGAGTGCTCTAGTAATGTCATTGTTTAAACTATATACTTGCTGCAGATATAGGAAGATGATAATGCATTTAATAGTTCTCATAATTTTTAGTTTAGTTTAACTGGCATGCCTTCAGGTGATTGAAGATGTAAGCTTCAAGAAAAGTATGGTAATTAGAGTATACCATAGGAACTATTGTCAAATTAATCAGGAAAGAAGAATGAAATGAAGGTAAGAAGGAAGGCAGGAACCTCTAATGCTTCTCCACAATATTGCATGATTTCAAGTATTCAGTCACACAAAGTGAGGATGGAAGTTTTCTTTATAAAGCACAGACATCTGGGGGCAGTTTAGCACAGGGGGGCATGGAAGGGAAAAATTAAGCAATATGCAACATGCAAAGACATATTTTAAAGTGAAATAACAAAGTAACGATCACTCTGCTGTAAAGTGAGGTGCCTTTTAACTAGTCTACCTTTTATTTTGTCCTTAATCTCTCAACAAAGGTAATTCTAAACTATCTGACTAGGGATTTCTCACTGGTGGAAATCATCAACATGAAAGTGGGACACACCAAAAGATGCCCTGCTGCCTTGCACTTCATCTTCATGGTATCCAAAAAGTAATACTTGCTAGAAGAGAGGCTAATTAAGTAATTTTCATACTTGGTATCACTAGATTACCAAGAGGAATTAATGTCTTCAGTGATCAGTGACCCTCTTAAAGGAGTGCATACAACTCTTGGCCTCTGTGGCATTATTGGGTTAAAATAAATTAACAGATAGCCTGCACAAAATTTAAGCCATGAGTTTAATAGAGGACCTAGTTTAAATTCCCCACTTGTATGACTTGCCATGGACTGCCATGAGCTACAAAGTAAGAGTTTAAAGAAGCTATTAGAGGAGCTTGAGGACGAGTGGTCTGTTTTTCTTATGATATCCTACACATTGTACTTTTTAAAACAGTAAAAATAACATTAAGTATTTTTACAGAACTATGCTTAATTCTTTCCAGAATAGGGTGCAAAGAAATAGCTCTTTTCTCAAAGCACTCATTTTAGATGGCAATCTTTATAATAACAACCAACTATGGAGAGGGGGAGGATGAGGAGGAAAATGTCAACAAGAAGATAGTGGCTGATGACTCTGATGATTCTAATTAGGATGATTCTGAGTTTATTCTATACCAGCCCATTGTATCCAGAGCTTTTCCTTACTGCACATGCAGTGTGACTTTCTTCCATCACCACAAGTCACATTTCTCAGTATTTTTGTTCAGACACTCATCGCTATTAGTGTAAGGGTTCTCAAGATAGCTGTGGTGTATGCAACAGCAATGCATGATTGAAGCATAGTGGGCAGTTGATTTATCTGTGAGGGCTTCAGTCAGCAAAACACTCCATATCTTTTTAAACTTGAGTGTTCCTACATTCAGCAGAACATTTAAGCATCTGTGTACTTCTAGCAAGTAGTCCCAGCACTGTATATATAGTTAAGGTTAAGTACATGCTTGAGAGTTTCACGGAATGGCAGCTTTGAAAAGCTGTGTTCATTTTGTTCTTCACCCGCAAGGAGGAAAATTGGGATTATGTTAACGTAAGGAAGATAAGACTGTGTCCTGGGTTCAGCTGGGAAAAAGTAAATTTTCACAAGAACCTGGGAAGGAACACAGCCCCAAACTAGTCAAGGGGATACTTGATATGATGTGATATCATACTCAGTATGTCATGCTGAGGGAACTGGCTAGGAGAACATGGCATCATGGCTTGGGAAGAGGCTGGACATTAGGTTTCTAGTGGTTAGCAATTGCATTGTGCATCTCTCACTTCATATATTCTTTTATTAGTATTATTGTTGTTATTATTTCTTCTTTCCATGTGTTGCTTATGCAACTGTTCATATCTCAACCCACAAATTTTTACCTTTTTTCTTCTGATTCTCCTCACCATCCCACTAAGATAAGAGGAATGAGCAAGTGGCCACTTGGTGGCTGGTCACTGTCTGGGCCTAAACCACAACATACAGAAATATCTTTTTTCTTAAATGTGTAAACACTTGCCATATTGTTTTCCAATAACCATCAAGATTACCCTGAAGGAAGGATCAGTTTCAGCAGTGAAAAAGTTGTTGAAAAAATGAACTAAGGAAACTGACATGTCAGTATGCTTAATGACAATTCTACAAAGCTAATAAAGAAATATTTTTTGTCCTATGATCACACATTTAAACTGGTGTAGCTCATTTGACCCATTATTCATTTCAAACAAAGCCAGTAATAAATACTATCCTCTTACTAAAATATGCTTTTCTTTAATTATTCTCCCACTTTCAATCCCGCTCAAATTTTTAAAACTATTTTCTGTCTGTCTCCATAAGGCGTCTGCCAGGTTAGCTATTACCTGTGAAAGCAGTTCCTTCTGTGGCTTTATTCTGACAATGAAATCAGCAGAATATCATACATGTAGATGAAGAGAAGGTTAGACTTTAAAATTTATCGAGACCTTATAGTGCCAAGCAAGTGATAAGTAGGAAGACTGTAGATGATAATCAAGACCTTGGAAAGAATAACCTCAAAAGCAGTTTTCAACAGTAAAAACTAAAAATAGCATCTGGACATTACATATGCTAACATAGTATGAGAAATTGTTGAATATAAAATAAAATTTTAATACCAATTTTAAGTTAAAGTGCCCCAATAAAAATGCACTAACTGATTTTAAAATCCCCCACTTTCCTACCAGGTTTTACAAAGGAGCAGAAGGTTATGTCTAATTCCTTTATAAACACAGACACTCAAATTCACTGCTTCATTATGCTCAGACAAGGTCTTTCATTTTGGAACTTGGATTCTCTTTAGTAAATCCCCAGCACTGCTGCGATGATTAACCATTTTCTGTTTGTAAACTAGCAAGGCATTACTACATGTGACAGTAAGGAAAAGAGCCTACAAGACAGTAAAACACACTTCCCTTTGAATCCAGAGAGGAAGTCCTCCTTCTGCACATACCTTGGAAAGATCACAGAACACTGAAGAATGAGAAAGAAAAAAAGAGTTTAAAAAGTATATATTCTGTGTTATGTCCTTCAGCTGTGTCATGTAGCTCCTACACTGAGCATTCACCTTCTAGTGGAACCTTCTTCTCTTCTTGACTGTATGGATTCACACAAGCAGTTAATCCAAGCCAAAGTATTACGATACCAACCTCTCCTTTAACTTTTCCATAATATTATTTCAGCTAACAGGAAAAATTGAGAGAGAAGAATTGAGAATGAGCATTGCATGAGGTTATCAAACCTGCTTCCACCTTACCTATTGAATAATGTGTCAACATATACATTGAGAAATGGTGAAATACAAAAAGCGAAACAGTATCTTTATAAATGTAGTAATATAAAATTATATTTTCTACTTCAGCAGACAATGTAAAAGTTTTTATTATTTGCCTTAGTTCTAAAATTTCAATTAGTGTTTCATCTACTATTTCAGGATTACGATACCACGTGCAAGGTCGACTTCTACCCCAGCTCCATTCCCAGCTTTTTTAATTTTAGACAAAGTAACAAATAGGATGTTTTTCCCTTGTGACAAATAAAAAGAGATGCCAAACCAGATCACAGTCTCTACAAAATAAATCTGTCAAGGAGTGCGACATCTAGATTCTGTTTCCCTATCTGATAAATTACAATTGTTTTAAATCCTTGGCACATGATTAAACCAACAGCTGTGTTAAAGGGAAAACTCCCACAATGTATTACTCACAACCATCCCAAAATGATCCCTCCAGAGATAAAAAGCATTTTCTGAGATAGTCGTAGGCAAGCCATGGCCATCTTATTCCCATAGACTTGGAATTAAACTTCTTGTATTTTTAACTTCTCAGTTTATGTGAGCTAAAATGGGAAAGAGTGGAATTCTACTACAGAAAACTCCCACAACTAAATAGGCCAATATGTATTGAAAATTACTTGTGATCTTAAAATCCAGCCAAATTAGGAGCAAATTACTCTCCTGCTCTTAAAATACAAGCAATTGTTAGCAACAAGAAAATTAAAATAACATCAGGTTTTGGATTTTGATGTCTTATTGAATATGTTTAGCAACTCTTTGGCACCTGAGTGATTCCTGGTTGCAAGGATCTGTAATGTATTTATCCTCACAGTGTCGCTGTGAAGGAACCGCTGGTATTTGTGTTTTACTGGGCAGTGGAAGGGAGATGGAATTGTTGCCACACAGAGTGTTCAGTGAATGTGAGCCTTTCTAAGCACTGAAATTTTTTTTACATAATTTGTTAAATTGTTATACTAATCTTTAACATCAGTATTTTGACAAAAAAAAAAAAAAAATCACTTTTATACCTATGTACTACTTTCTCATACAAAGTAGACCTTAGTTATACTCTTATTTCATTTACTGATACATATCTGTGCTCCTGGATTTGCCTACATATACCCTAACATCACCCATGCCCTACAGAAGAGCCATCCATCTGATAATAAGAGCCAACGAAGATAACTTAGTCTGTTGTCCTGCATATATCTAGCCACATTTTAGACTGGGAATAACTGTGTTATTTGTAGCAAAGGAAGTCCAACTATTTCAACAACTTGTGACTAGATTAAATTGCATTTTGAGAGAAATACATAATCTTATTCAAAGAATTCAGACAATGAGATATATACTAAATTATACCAGCAGTTAATTGCCATGCTAGTACTTTTACAGAAACTCCAAACTAGTACAATACTTCAATAAAGTTTGTTAATAATCTCCTTTTGGAAATCAATTACATCAAGGGTCACTTCATGCACTTCCAGCACATGCATCATTTTAGTCCTCTTACACAGTTCTCTGGTTCTCTCTGGTTTGATTTCCACTTTTCAAAAGTGGCTGCAAAAGACAACTTAACCTACAGCAAGTCTGAAAATTGATGGGAGTGAAACTTATGGAACCAGTTTAAATGGTTTTTAATGGCAGGAGTCTACAAGATAAGAGTTCTAAATTATCTTGGCAAACTGGAGACAGCACACGGAAAAAAACAGTGCAAAAGCACCAGTACAAATAACTGCATTAAAACAGGAATAATCACACAAAATAAGGTAGGAAAGAAGTGCTTTCATCTCTAGAAATGTATGGTTGAGCTAATTGTGCATCAGGTGCTGATTATGAGAAAGCAGCATCATGTTTTTGCAACTGTGGCAAGAATTACAGTGTGCTGGATGTAGACAAACACCACTGGCTGCACTTGCAAGCTAATCCTAATTCTCTTTTCAGAACTCATATATCATCATCTAGAAGGAAATCATGTTTCACAAAGAATAGAAACAGGACAAACTGAAGAGGCTCTATGGTAGAACAGCTAGAAGATTAGAAGTCTGGAAAACAAAATCTGTGAGAAAACGTTGAATAAAATGTGTTTCTTCAGGTAAACCAAACTATTTTTTTTTTTTCCAAGGATGATAGCAATCTTCTGTGCTTTAAAGGCTGTTGCAGAAAGAAAGAAAGCATTTTGGTTTATGTAGAAATTTAGGCAAAAAAAAAATGGATGTAAGGAATTGGCACCAATTGATCCTGTCACAGGTCAGAAAGATGGTCTAGGGCTCAAGGTCCACTGCAGCCCTATGATTTGCTTAGACCATGAAAAATAGAGTATCTTGAATGTGAATGTCTTAAGCACTGCTGCATAAACACACTTAAAACTTGCTGGAAAAGTACCAATTCAATATTGCCTTACTAGGAGAGGTATTGGCTCTTGCCTTTCAGTAACATCCAAGTTTCTGAAACAAGATCACCATTGTTAGGCTGCTGATACTAAAAATGCACAGTAGGGGACAATGATCAGAGCATGTATTTAACTCAAGTTGTTACAGAGAAAAACTAAAACCACAAGAACTAATCAAGTCAAGTTTCAGAGGAACCTGGCTGATCACAGGTTGTTAGAGCTGTTCCAATGATGGCTAAACCATGTTGGAATTTCCCAACACACATTTTCTGATCTTTGAACTGCCAGCAGCCACCTACCTCTCAAAGTGAAACCATGTTTTCCACCCTGAGACTAGATATTGGTCTGCAGTCCCCTGTTTATTGGCTGGGATTACCTGTGCTAATCTCACTGAGGTTCATGTTTTGTAGTTTAGTTTATTCTGCTGACAACTCCTAGAATCAGTTTGCAAGCAGTCTTGTTAGGGAATTGCTGTCTTAGCTGCAGAATGTTTATCAAACAGATTACCAAAACACCATGAAATCAGAAGACAGTAAGGGAAATTTGAAGGGAAGATCTCAGAAACCTCCCAAACATTGCAATTACTGCATTTACCTAAACACCCACTTATTAGGCATGTTTTACTGGTGAAATCTTCCCCAAACTAGGCAAAATATATATAAATTATCATCACTACTAGCATTGAAGATTGAACCAAAGACTTTCAAGAAGGTGTACCTCTGTCCTATGGAGTTAAAAGAGTTCATAACACTCCAAGTCTGCTGCCAAAACTCCTACTTGATGGTCATAAAGCATAACTGTTAAATAAAACCCACATTCAAATCACACAACTAAAATACTTCCCAGCTTCAAGAATTCCTGCACTTTGGAGACTACTATATCTCTGTGATCAAGACATTTACGACAGGCTTCTGGAATCCCTCACACAGCTATTCTTGCATTTTCAGATGCCAACCTGTTCTTGCTGGACTGGTACTACCTCCCATCAGGCAGTAATTCTTAAGTGAATATTTATCCCAGATTTTTTCTGAGTATACAGCTGTGCACAAAAGGTGCACCTGAAGAGCATCAGAGAGGTATATGAAGGAAGCTGAGAACTAGAACTGGGGATTTCTAAAATGCCTGAGCAATTCTGAGATCAAGATACCCTCCAGTGTAAGCATCCACCTCTCAACCTCTCATTTTTTCTGAATTCCTTGTACTCCCACTGGAGGTTCTCAGCCCCACATCGTAGGAATTTGCTGGATGCTTTCAGAGATGCTAAGAGTAATTACTTCCTGTCCTGTAACGTTTGGTGGCTATCCAAAAAATAGTATATTTAGAAGGAGGAAGCTGGGGAGGGTGTAGGGTGTGAAAAGAGAATGTATGACAAGGAGATATTTAATTTGTAAATGGCATTTGTAAGGCTGATGTTGAAATGTTTCATCCAGTTCTGACATCCAAATTTCAAAGAGGCTATTATGAGTGGTGTGGGATCAGAAACAGTGCAAAGCCAAAGGACCCAGAAGATAGAAAGCTATCCAGCAGGATATAGAAACATTTTAGTTTTTAAGATATCAAGATAATTTTATTGTGACATGTTAAGACTTAACTTCCTACAGGCTAGAGATACTAAATACCAAGTCTTGTTCATGGATGAAATTTAAAAGACAAAGTAATTCAAATTAGAAACATAATTGTTTTAGAAGATGGGATGATTGGAATAAATAATTATTGTAAGAAAGTTCTTGAGCTCACAGATAAAGGCTCGGCATCTTCTAAAAGATTTTCCTCCATCAAGTTACAGGCTTTGCACATGATTCCAAATAAGGTTCATATTGAGAGAAGACCAGGCTTAGTGAGATAATAATACTTGGTCTTAATTTTAGCAGAGTACAGTGTGGTGTGATGTGGCTGTTTGTTATACTTCTGAATTCAAATCAGTTGACCAAGTACACTCCTAAAGGCTATATGCACTAGGTGAAGAATGGAGAACTCTTCTATCACCTAGCAACCCAGTGTTCTTGGTACCACATGATTTTCTCTCTTATGAAACATTATACATATAATATCAATGTGCACAGTTTTTTTCAAAACAAGGTCCCAAATCACAGAAAAGAGACTGACATGGGCAGTTTCAGAAGGCAGATGAGATTTACCACCATACACCTGTTGTTTAAACAAAACTGAACATTTGCACATATTGAAAGACAGTTAATAATTCAGGTTACCTTTAAGCTTTAACTATTAAACAGAAAAGAAAAGCAACAATTCACCACATATTTCCAGAACGACTTCAACTCTCTTGGATAAAAATGCAGCTTTCTATCCCCTCCTCATGTAAGGTGCAATGTAGATGAGAGTTTTCGCAGATTTTAAATATCTACTTATGCAACCAAGCATAGATACATCAGATGTCACTGAGAATAATAGATATATACAGGGAGGAGACTGATTACCCCATACAGATAGTTCATTGTTCATGTCTGTACTCACTTTTCCTGTGTTTCTATTAAGAGCCATATAGAAAGCTTGACTACAGTCTAATAAGAATATCAAAGTGCACTTATAGCAATTCTTACATGAACTCTCTGATGGGAAATATAAAAATAACCAATCATCTCTGCATCTGTATAGATACTGAGAAATACAGGAGAGCAAATCACAAAAGTAGCATGAACATCTTGCATTTAAAGAAAAACACACTATAAACAGCAACCAAAATCTTTGCTGAAAGCATTCTCTGTTAATTTTGTTTATACAAACAAGTCCTGTGTACCTCAAGACAATTTAATCATATGATTCCCAGGATTTTTTTTTACCCTTCTTTAGGAATGCATACGATATATGCAATTCAGATATAATATTTAGTTTACACATTCTTCTACACGTACACCTACTTGTTACCGGTCATCATTCCTAAATATCAATCACAACCTATTTAAAATCTTACCATCTGCAGAATAAACAGCATATTTTCTCATTTGTTCTAAATCTAAAAATTACTGTGACTGTTATACACTGGACACAAGTCCAATGAGAATTTGTAATCGTTGAGGTAGGGATCCCTTCTATATCCAGTAAGAAATTTTAAAAGTCCTTTACTTTATTAAGACTGGTTAACTATGACTTTAAAAGTCCTTGAGAGGGCTTTGCATACCATCTGGGGTCAAGTGATCACAATTCTCTCATAAGTGCTCATACTCTTGAATTACTTTCTTTATAGCAGAGGATGTCATTTTTAGTGATATCTGCTAACTACAGAAGAGGTGAATCAACTACAGAAAGTACAGACAAGTTCAATGAACAGGATCAGAAGTCTAGAAAGCCCATTCTATTGAAAGAAAGTGAGATTGTTTAGTCTAAAAAAGAGAAGACTGAGGAAAGATATGATAACAGTCTTCAACTATGTAAAAGGTTTCTGTAACAAGCCTCCTTCATGCCCACAACAGACTGGACAAGAAGCTATGAGCTTAAATTACAGTAAGCATGACTTAAAGATTAATTAAGGCATTTTACAGGACACTGGAAAATTCAGCTTTAAATTTCTAAAGATTGCCTACTTAACCATCATGTTACGTAAAGATTTGTAGAGTGAACTGGATCTACTAATCAGCATGTACGGTAGTACAAATAGATAACAGATCCATTGTGGAGGACCACACCATTTGTCCACATGAAGGCTAAGGAAAAATCCAAGTGGTCATATAGAACCATGAAACTCAATGAAACAGACTCATTTCTTCTTCCATAATGGCTAAATCTGAAGCTCTGTACTGTACATTACTTCATAACTAACTCTTACTTTTGCTTAGGAGTACTCGAGTTTTCACCTTGTTGCTGCCTTAGTTCAGTTAGAGTACAAGGACAGCATTCCAAAATTCTGATAATTCTGATTTAGTCAGGGGAACTCAAATGAAAAATAATGAAAAATGCTCAATATGAGAGCTGTTTTACCCATGAAGCAAGTTTAGGTAAATCATTCTGATATTCAGAGAAAAGTATTTCACCCTTTATCCCTCCAGCATTGCTTATGTTTGACCTCTGGATGTAACCACACTCTTTTATAAAAACCATTTGGATGATTAGAAAAGGAGAAAAATAACTATTAGCTAATCACTGACATTCAAATAATTTCATCAATGTCTACCCTGCAGTCAATCTTTCATTTTCTTTAATGCAGGGAAAATTCTAAATTGAATGATGGAAGACTTACTTAAGTCACCTCAGTGGTAGTCATGAAACAAGACAGGCAATAGTCACACCTTGTGATATGTAAAGACTGTTCCTTGCCACATTTACTTCAAAAAAAGAGCAATAGGGATTTTTGTGCTCTTATATTACCTGGATATTTTTAAAACTACAGAAAATTATGTAAAACATAATGCCTTACTTACAGTCTCTGTTAGATCCCCTTTACTCCACTGGACATCGTGCATGGTAAGATTTTGAAACGAACTATTCTTTATGTAGCCCAAAGCAGTGCTTTACTGACAGATACAAATGCTCTTTCATCAAGGAGACATTCCTTTCCATATTGGTTCTTAAAATAAATCTCACATCTTTAAGGAGCTGCGATTTGGATTGAATCATCTTGCTAATGGAGAACTAAATTAAGATTAATAAATCAATCAACATATATTCATTTTCATTTAACATGGAATTCTCAAAAAAAAATGTTTTGGATAAGAACTTAATCACAGGAAAGAGATATACACAGAGTGGTCACCTTGATCCAATACAGACTTTTAAAATAGATTTTTCACTGACTCCATGATAGACATAGCTAAATCTAGGGAAACACAGAGAAGCTTTTCGTTCTTTTACTTTTTCTGACTAAATAACAAAATATTATATACCTGCTAGAAGCATTCACTAAGTACAGAGCTAAAAATATATGGGAGAGCACAGCTAATTAAAACCCAGCAAATGTTATTGTCCTGGGCTCAGGTTGCAATTTCTAGTAACTTCCTAGTTTCCTCAAGAGTAAAGGTGATTCACTTGAAAAGTATTTTACCTTGAATACTCCTTTTGAAGAAAGCTTTGCAGCCTTCACAGGACCAGACTCCATAGTGGTAGCCTGAAGCATAGTCATTGCAGACAGCACAGTACCGGGTCTCCTTGGTGGACTCCATGGACAGGCTCCCTTTCTCACTGGTACTGGACATCCTCTCCCGGATGCTGTGGCGCCTGCTATCAGAGCTTGGCCTGTTAATAGGAAAAAAAAAAAAAAAAAAAAAAAGAAAAAAAAGAAAAAAGAAAAAAAAAGAGGATAAGAATAAAAACACATTTTCTCAAGGCATTACAAAGGAAAACAAAGGAAAACAAAAAGCTAAAATCAGCTTTTCTGTGTGTGCGCATCTTCTCCCATCCAAAAGGTTCTATGTGACTGCACTAATAGATTGGTTTAGAATCTGAGGCAAAAATCACTTAATGTTTGTACCTGAATTTGCAAGTCACCTAAATTATTAACTGGGCTATTTTCAAGTATTATTGGCCAATTAGAGATGCAAACTTTCCTAACACTCTCAAAAATACAATAGCGTATAAAACAGTCCCTATTCTCATTGCAATACCACTTTCATAAAAATTAAGAAGTGGTTTTAGCACTACAACAAAACTCACAAGGTATTTAAAGCTGTTGTAAAGTAGAATTTTTGTTCATGTTACTATACATATATGAGACATTACTTAACATCCTAGACATGCACATGACCCAAATGTGCTGTACACTGCTGAATGAAAACCAAACAAAACTATAGTATAATGGCAATGGACTCACATCTAGTAAGAGATTTTTATGAATAGCTGCTGCAGGCATGGTAAAAAATATTCAAAAAACTGAGAGGATATAAAATTACCAAGAGAACCAGCAGTGAACTTAGATTGCTTCTGGAAGGCAAACAGCTCTTGCAATGCACGCTTTCCAGTAAGAGTCCACACTAGAACTTGTCCAGGTGATAAATACAATTGGCTGTGACAGCATCACACAGGCTAAAACAGTAAGAATCCTACAGTTTATGGTAATTATACACTTACCATGCATGCTTTAATTGCTGATTAGTAAACAGGTGGCTTTTATCTCCCCAGAGTCCAAACATTTTCTCTCGCATATCCTGGGTTTGAACCTGGGAAACTGGGGGCTCTCTCTTTGAGATTTCTTCCTACATATCTAAATTTCTCCTACTGCCTTCTTCAGCACAGCAGAATTTCTTGTGTTTCAGTGAACTGAGGTGTCTGACACCAGCAGCACCTTTGTGCTCCTCAACAACTTTCTGTTTACTTATATGCTCAGCTATTCTCTCATCTCACCAAAGTTCCCTGACATCTGCTCCCGTCCATATAAACACCCAAAAGCTCTCTACTAGTCAAAGCCACGTGGATGCTCTCACACATGCTGCCAGCCATCTCCTCAAGGCTTTTTATATATAATGTCTGTCCTCAGATATGGTATATTTTCATTGAACAGCTCTGAATGAATAATCATTTAGTAGAGAAACATGAGGCTTTGCCATGCTAGAAACTGCTACTGGCATCATTCAGAAAAATGGCATTTTTTTAAACCTGAAGTTTAAAGCTTTATAGACCAGCTAATTTTGAATACTTATTTAAAATTTTGTTTCACTGGGACTTGTGCAAGCCAGAAGAAACTGTAATTGGTGAAGTACTAAAATGGCACAACTCTGGATTTTTAGTGAGAGTGGAAAGCTGGAGAACCTTGCAATTCTCACAACAGGAATTTATGAAAGCAAATAGCAAAGAAAAAAAACGTGTATTTTAGATGTTAAAATGTGAAAGTAAAATCAGCATCATTAATAAATCATCATGGATTCAATATGTCCATGGTTTATGTAATGACCTTATTCAGCTCACCAGATCTTGGTAGGTTTTTCTTATCCTTCTCCAAGTACAAAGTTTTCCTTTGAGTTTGCTTTATCTCAGTGCCTCATTTAACTGATGACTTTTTTTTCTACTGAGCACTGATCAAAGCTTCTGTTTCTTATCTTCTCTACCCCATTCTCTCCTGCCTGCAGCAAGATCACCTAATGCATCCACATGGTACAAATTTAAATTAACCACAACGTACTTTTTTAAAGATCCTTTTAGGTGTATATAACTACAATCACCTTCTAAATATTTAAAGAAAATTAGCAAGCAATCAAATAACTTCCAATGTAATTTCAATAGCAGTAAGTGAGTCTGTTAGGTGTACATGAACACCTGATAGATGTTCATGGGTTTGGAAGTATTTTTTTCAAATCTACAAACACCTAAGACAACAATATTTTTTTTAAATTTTTATGAATAAGAAATAAAAATAAATTATAGTTTAAAAAATTTTACCTTTTAATTTTACCTTTTAAAAAGGCACATTAAAAACACTAAAAAAAAAATATCAGATTGCAAAACAACCACGTATTATTGCAAGTGTGCAATGATTTTCCAATACCATGCACTCACAAATTTACTAGAGAAATCCTGGTTTCCTAGCTGCATATGAAAGAAAATAGTTTCAGCTGTTAGGTAAAACCAAAATAAAGAAATACTAAAATGTACTAGTCATTCAGTCCAAATAATTTAAGTTTTCAACTTTTCATAATATTTGTCTTCACTGAGATCAAGACTAGGCTCAAAAATACATTTTATTAAAATTGTATTTAATCAAATAATGGTGATGTTTAATAATAATGGTAAATAATAATAGAGGAAAGAGCAAAAAAATATTTTTCTATCTAGAAAAGATAATAAGTCTCACAAAAAATTAACTTTCCAAAGAAAAGAAGATGCATAAGTAACAAGGAAGATGCTCTAAAAGCAGACATATTCTGCCATGCTGCTTGCAGGGAGTGTGTCCTGCAGGGTTTGTCCATCCACAGTCACTGAACAGTGGCCACTTTGTCAGAGGCAGGCTGCTGACAGAAGCAACAAGACAGCTCACTCCCTGTAAGCATCCACAGGATCCATGGCACAGGGGTCACAGCCAGACAGGGGTACAGCACCACATGATGAGATCACACCTGCACCTAAAGAATAGTTTGAGTTGGAAGGGACCTTAGAGATCATCTAATCCAACCTCCTGCCATGGGCAGGGATGCTTCTCAACTAAACAAGGTTGCTCAAAGCCTCATCCAGCCTTGTCTGGAACACCTCCAGGGAGGGAGCATCCACAGCTTCTTTAAGCAATCTAATCCAGAGTCTAGTTTGCTCTCTTTTGTGCAAACTGGCCTTTCAGAGTCATCACATCCCACTCGTGAACCACAGTGGGAACCATATTAAAATACCCCTAGCCTCATCCTCCCCAAAACTAACATCCTGCTATCCCTTTTCATTTATACAGTGGAAATGAAAACTGATAATAAACTAACAAACTGATGAACTTGGAATTATCACAACTCTAGTACTTACTAGAGGAGGCAAGGAGGTAATATTTTCAGGGAAAGAGTATCGCAATACCACAGAGCTTGTTAAATCAAAATAGCTTCTCAAATTTCATCCAGAAATCAGCTGCTAAATAGTGTACATGACATACCACTGATTCTGTTCTGACAAAAAATAACAGTCTGCTCTTCATCCAGTTTTCAGTTAGGTTTGAAGGGTTAGCCTTCTGGAGAACATAGTGCAACAACTTAACCCAACTTGAATAACTTTGGCAAGATCATCATTCCAAAAATACAATAGCAAAACCTTTTCAACAATTTCCTTTTTAAATCTACGCAAACAATAACACACACATGCACACAAAAAACCCCCAGAAGTTCTTGTCAACTATGTTTACCAAAGAGAAACACAAATCAAAAAGAAAGAAAACCCCAGATAAAGCTCTCCCTCTAAGGCCTCCACCAAAACAGAACAGATTAGAAAGCAAAAAACTCCTCAGGATTTACTTCTTGTTTCCAAGTATAATAAAACAGCAGACATAAAATGGAAAGTGTTCTGCAACCTACAGAGCAGGAGAAACTTGTCTTCCCTACTTGCATGTTTTTCCACCTAAGTTGCACCAAGTCTGCTCTTCAATAACTGTATTAGCAATCAAGACAACTCTGCTTTAAATATTCAGTCATCACCTGCAGTTCTGAATCAGCCCAGAGATCATTAGCTCCATATTCACTGCAAGGTAAAAAAGAATGTGTACATGAGGGAATTATAGTTTTGTAATGTAAATTCAGTTTTTATACCACTGGAATCTAAGAAGGCTGCAAGATGAATTTAGGATAAGACAGTACAAAATCCACC
The DNA here is from genome assembly GCA_023637945.1 of Phaethornis superciliosus. Taxonomy (NCBI): domain Eukaryota; kingdom Metazoa; phylum Chordata; class Aves; order Apodiformes; family Trochilidae; genus Phaethornis; species Phaethornis superciliosus. The sequence continues at coordinate 51,126,485 of JAJQWJ010000003.1, read as the reverse complement.
CCACACCCTAGTTTATTCATAACTTCAGTTTTTCTGAAATAATGAGATCTCATAGGTAGGAAGGATGAAGGGAAAAGTTATTTAATCACTTAAAGGAGACACCCTGAGAAATTCTAGTTTTTTTAATTTACTTTCATACAAGAAACTTTAATGTGCAACTGTTAAATCATTCTTACCACAATTCATGGAAGCTCCAATTGTAAGAAGCCTCAAAACCAAGGGCCATTTTAAATGCAGTCAAGGTCTAGAGCAAATGCTTTTCCACACACTATTCAATATGAAATTAACTTGCTGATAAATGTGAATTACCATATGGGGCAAACTATAGATAGAAAATTATTTGAACAGAATTAAGTGCTTGAAAATACTTAAATGACATCCCAAGGAGAAGTACTGCAATAGGAATGACTAAGTATTCAAACAGAAAATTGCCAAGTACATTAAGCATCTCAAATCTGTACTCTCAGAAAGTAGCTCCAATGAATCTGAAGTCACATGCCATTCAAATGTAAACATAGGCTTAAAGAAAATACTCCAAAATGGCTAGGGTTGTACTGAAGCTAAATACAAATTGACAATGGAGAAAGACCTACCCATTGCATGGACAGAACCACAGAGTATTTTAGGCCAGATGAGACCTCAGGAGGTGGCCCAGTGCCAAGCCAACATTGGCACAAGATGTACTACATCAGTGATGGTGGGTTCCAGCAATGGATCTGAAAGTCAGCATCCCTACTTGGCTGATAGTCCTTTGGCAATGAACATCAACTGAAGCTCACCTCAGGGCCTGATGGGACTCCTGGTTCTTAGCTCTGAGCATGTTTCCCTCACAGCTAAACTCACTTCCTCCCCAAATGAAGATGGTTTCATCTGTACTGCTAAGGCAGAAGGACCCTTGCATAGCTCCTGTCTCATCCATGCCCTAGGACATAACTACTCAGCTAGGGCAAACTGCCTGGGAATGTCAAGATATTGAGCAGTGAGAGCCTTTGAGCTGCTGGTTGTACCTACAACTTGGCCTAGTTTAGGTAAATAATATACATGTAGGCCTTTCTTGCCCCACTATCCTGTTTATCTCCTGACTGTCAACAAATTGACGTCTCTGGCTGTAGCATCACAAAAGAGTGTGATAAGCATTTCCCTTTGTCAATGATGACATGGCTTCCAGCTTAGTGTCTACCTCACCAATCATGATATTTAAGGTCATCTAGAATTCCTATATAGAATAAACAGTTGTAAATAGTTGTAAAAGTTTGACAGTGAGAATAAGCTGTAGGATGAGAAGGAGCTGCCTGTAATTCAAATCTCTATATGGACTGCATGGCAAGCCCCTTCTCATCCATCTCCCACAGCCTTGCACAGCTCCTTGTACCTTCACGAGTCTTTCTGCCAGGAGAAACACTGGATGCAACCAGGAAGGCCACCAGAGCAGAGCTGCAGAGCAGCTTCCTTCCCACCTGTGACAACAATGAAGGAGAAAACCTCCTCTAGCTGCTTCATCTGAATTATTTTATGGATTTGGCTCATATCTCCTCCTTCACAGTGAATACAGGGATATCTAAATAGTGAAACTATCTACCTGAGTTGAAGAGTCTAAGCTAGTGTAATGAATGGTTGAGATGAAGAAATAATTGACAAAAAGAAATCAGGAGAGACAATATGATGAACCATGTTAAAAATAATAAGATATATTCAAAAGTTCATACAATCTTAAAATACTGACAGGATTTCACAATGTAGCAGAAAAAAATACTTTATACTCAGAAGACACTGGAATATTTTCTTTAGAGATAGAATAAAATACAATTCTACTTGGTAACTGAAAAAAAATTGTTTAGGACAGGCTCTGTAAATATGAAAACACAAACATATCTCCTTAGGTCACCAAAACTTCTTACTCAACATGAATTTAAATATTTCCTTTGGCATTAGTTTTATTATCTTCCTTCATCCTGAACTCTGGCTAATTTTAAAATGAGTGATTGAAATACTACATTTGGATATGGCAAAATTAAACTATGCCATGGGTGAAGAAAAATCTCTAATGCTCTTTGATAAAGTCAGTAGAAATTTGCACACCCTTTCAGTCCCTTAAAACTTCATTTTGACTAATTTCATTCTTTTCTTAGATGTGCCACTAGTTTTTGTAGACTGGGTGTAAGTCTAGAGCAGTGTGTCTATCCACAGTTACTGTGTGGTCCCTGGCATCTCCAGCCACATTTCCTGAAGATTCTGTTGTCACATGGGCAAGGGTTCCCAGGCTACATGTTTGCAAGCTTAATATCTGAATTTGGATGGTTTCAGTATTTTCCTCTTTCATGCTTCCATTCCTGCAATCACTTTTCCATGGTTTATAAATGGAATGGGAGCTAGTGGTTTTGCAGCTGATCCCCTTGACAACACAGAAGTTTACTCAACTTTATGAAAAATGTGGAAGATCTTCTTGGACATGACAGAGGGATGGGAGGTGGGTTTAAAAGGGGAGTAATCTTGGTCTATTTGTCAGTGCAGATTTAAATTTATGCCAAAAAACTTTTTTTTAATAAATACTGATAAATTGGTTTGGTTTCGTTCTATTTATTTCTGCTGCTGGAATCTTAAATATAGTTCACTTAAAAGGTAATTTTTATTAGTTTGAAGTGAAGAATAGTGGAATAGTGGTGTTACTGTACCTCACAGAGTAGCCCACATTTCAAGGAGTTCTGAAGCATTGGCAATTTTCTGGTTTGGGTTTGGTTTGTGTGGGTTTTTTGGGGTATTTTTTGGGGGGGGGAGTGGGAGGTCTGGTTGTTTTTTTGTTTTGTTTTTTGTTTTATGCACAGAAGGTTAATAATTTCTTTCTGTACATAAGGTGAAGAAAAACCCACACACATGCTTTATATGAATATACATTAAAAGAAGACTAAGATTTTAAGTACAGTGTATGGCTAAACTGTACCTTGCAAATGCAACTGAAACCCTCATTTATCCCTCCTGTGCATGTTAACTTTACTTACCATACTTGTCACAGAGCATCAGCTCATCAGTGAATAAATATAATTTCCTAAATGAGCCGCCATTCTGTCTTTGAGTTTTGGGGGTTTTTTTTGTTTTATTTTTTGTTTGGTTGTTTTTTGGGGGTTTGTTTTGGTTTTTTTATTCTTCTTTTTTTGTTTGTTTTCTGTCTGCTCAGTGCCTGGTGCCTTACTATCAGCACACTATCCACACCCAGTTATAACATCAGAATTAATTTCTTTGTTATTTCCATGCCAGCATAGCATTTATGAGGTTGACAGGTGCTATGAATGTGTTTGAATGTATTTTTCCAGTACCTTTGTGAGTTGAAAGGAAAAAAAATGAGGCTGAGAGATTTTAAGGTCAGAAGTATGTAATGTGCAACCCAAGTTTTTTAAGTACCCACCATTAAATAGCATTTTGAATGTTCAGAGTGCTACTTCCCTTGTCTGCAATTACAAGGGTAAATTTTCAACACTTACATAAGTCAAACTGTAAAACTTAGATTTAGCAAAAAGAAAATCACAATACATCACTACTTGTGAGGAGTTTTCTGTAAATGGTTTCTGAACTTCACAAAATTATTTGTTGCAAAATTAGATAGTGAATTTAGGAAGCAAACAGGTTAGAAATTAGCTGCCTTCATAAAACACTTCTTGACGGTTTTGCCTCATTACTGTTTTGTTTTGTTTTTTTCCAGTTAGCAGTCTTTGTGAGAAATTAGTCAAAAATTTACAGTGACGTATTTTACTATATGAACATGACACAATCCAGAGTTGATTCTTTTCATATATTGAAACATCAGTCTACTGATGATACCTCAAAATTGTGAAAATAACTATTACAACAATCACAAAGGCACACAGGGGCCAAATAAGATTTGCAGAGGTCAGCTTAATTTGGGTTTATTAAAAATACAAGGTTGCAAATAACATCATTTCTGTGTGTAGCATCTCACCTCCTGAAGTGGACATCTGGGAAAACAAAATGTTATTCCTTCACCTCATATTTTCAGTCACAGACAGCAGGGCTGGGACATGTAGGTGAGCTTCTCGCTTGCATTAAGGTATCAGGCCATGACAAGAGACCACTCGCATTCCTGAGCAGAAGAGGACATCAGTGATACCTGCTAACAATTATTACTAGTGACACTACACTACGAGACCTTTATTCTACTCCAGTTTAGAAGAAGGAAAAGCTAGTAAGTATGCAGAGGTTGCTGCTGACATTGTCAGTGGGAATGTCCACTCTGTCCTCCCACAGCTGTTCTTGGCCAAGTTTCATTTGACCCACCCAGCTCCTCTAGTCCCATGCTTACATTTACCTCCACCTTTGGACTTTTTCTTTCAGTCTTAGTCCCCCTGTCCAGAAATTACAAACTCCTCTCCTCTGGAGCCTGGCCTGACTCTGCCTGGCTACTTCTCACAAGCCCAGAATCTCTGCAGGCATCTCACCCAATACTCTCCTCTCGCCATCACTACTTATTTTCTTCCTCGCCTGGACAGGAAGGTTCCACTTTTCTGCCTCTCTCTGTACCCTTGTAACCCAGTCTGCCAGGAGTATTTACCTCCTGTTAATCTTAATACAGTAATCTTGCTTTCCTTTGACCTTCCTGACAAGTTCCATAAATACATACTAAGCTTTGTAACTAAAGAAGGATTGATATACACTACTTTTGCCTTTTGTTGATCACATATAACTCATTAATAATAAAGGAAAAAAATACATATTTTTTACCAGTTCTGAACTTGGAATTTCTGAAATTAGGTGGCAAACATCTCATTATGAGTGCTATGAACTATCAACAAAAAAACCTACGTTTAAGTCAATCTAAACAGAATTAAAACTGTTCAAAACCCCCACCTAACTCTGAAAACTTTTTTCATAATACCTTTAAAACTATGAAATTTCATTAACATATTTGGCCTTGAGTTGTATGATTTGACCACCCATCTATTTGTCTCTGGACTGACACTGCACTTTTAATGAGCCAGCCCTCCTCTCAGTAACCTTTCCCATTGGAGACCTGGGATTTTGACACTGCTCATGGGCTAAATCAAGATGTAAGATGTGAGAAACACATCTTTGAAGAACCAATTAAGGAATGTTATGATGGCTATAGTATATGATAAATGCCATAATATTTCTTGCCAGGATTTCACTCTTGAAAAAAGAAAGCATCTTGTCTTCTTATTAGTGTTTTGAAGACTATTGAAATCAGCACAGAAATGTAGTTAGTGCAAAAAAAAATTAAGAAAATCCATCCTTTTTAATTTTGAAAGAAAAAAAATTTGCTGTGGGAACTTTTTTTTCCAAAAATCTCAATTTTAAAAGTTATGACAGAATTATATTCTAACACCAAAACATTTTTTTCATGCAATATACACTTACAATGAACTAAACATGTATATAATAACCAAAAAGAACCTACAGATATACCTATAGGGACAGTTCTACAGGGCTTACTTGATGCAGAATTTGCTGCTAGAAAGCTGCTGAGACAGTAGTTGAACTGCCCTGCAGTCTCAATGGGAAAGTGAAAGAAACAGACCTACAGATATTACATGCTCTGCAACCATTATATAGTAGTATTCAGTAAAGCAGGGACAAAGTATCACTTAAAGACTATCTAGACTTACCTCGTGGGAACTTGTTTTAATGTTTTTAGAACATTTCCAATGTTTAAGCCTCTCACTGTGGACTGTTTGCTGCTTCACTACCTCATGTCCACCCTAAAACGTCTCTGCTGCAAGTTAAGCTCATTCATCCTCAGCTATTTCCCATTAGCCCAGAGAATAATTCAGCTGTTGCTCTTTTAGGGCATATTTTCCTTTTGTAAAGTTCCCGCTATGCACCTTTCAGCCTCCAACCTTCCCTACAGAGTCGCCTCTAATTCTCTCATCCTCTTGCTGCTCTCATCAGGACTTTGCCTGCCCCTCAGTGGGAATAAAACTCTTAAAGAGGCCTCAGTCTTTCTCAAAACAGCATGTTGACATTTTAATCTTTTTTTCTACCCACAGAATTTACCATATCTGCAAAAGATTACTCTGTTGACTCGTGTTTAGCTTGAAATCTTCTCTACTCTTTTACTTTTTTAATCTACAACCCAAACCAGGACACCCTACTTAGAAATTCCCCAGTTACTGTACTTGTTCATTGGTTCTCTTCTGCCCAAAAGCTGAGCACTGCACTGGCCCTCGGTGAGCTGGAGAAACATTTAATGTTTCAGATCCTGTTTTGGTAAGCAGCACTAGAAAAACGTTCACTTACACAGTTACATTTTAAGTGGCCCATTTACCCATCTATACTGCTGTTAACAACTGGCAGATACCATTTGCTTATTTAAATATTAACTGCACTGTTTTATCTTTGAAGTAAGATCTCTGCAAATTATTGTTTTAACATATCTTTTGAATCACTGATCACTAGATAATCCTCCTACTCTTTTAGGAGCACTGCCAGTGAAATAAATGTTTTGATCCAGTTCCCAAATAATCACCAGCCAACTTGCTCAGGGTTTTTCTGTGCCTTTCTGCCTCCTGCCAGGCACAGTTTTTGCCTGGGCACTATGTCTCCAAAACCATCTCCCTCTTTCAATTAGGCAATTCCACAGGCTCTGGTCTATGAAGAGTCATCTAATCTGAAGAAAAACTTCAATCCACTTTCTAAAAGCGTGCCAAATTTGATGAAAAAGCTGCTGACAGACAAAGTGGCTCTGGACACCACATAGATATTATTTTCTGGCAGCAGTACACAAATGGTGTGTGGTTGTGGGGCTCTGGGGACAGAAGGAACAGGGGCCTACGTGTGGCAATCAACTGTGTCCACAAGTGTGTCAAAGTGGAGAGAGCCTGGTGGGCAAACACACTGGAAGCATGGGGAAAGGACATCTCCCTTTGGTGTAAACAGTCTGAAGAGTAAAGTATATCTGAAAAGAAGGAAGCATGAAAAAGAAAAACAACAAAACAACCAGAAGGACAGCTTCAGCTGACAATTTCTGGTGTACATCCTCTTCAGCATTCACACTTTTAGAAACATTTCGTCTCCCTTGTCTCCATTAAAGCTATGCTAAGCCTCAAAAATTAAGCTGGGAAGTTGTACAGCTGCATTTCTTATACCAGTCTTAGATTTATAACATGGCTTTTGTGAAAAAGTTTAAGTTCAGCCTTTCATATAAGACTATAAAACATCCAGAAATTGTCTTTTCACTGTTCCTAGCAAACCATTCACCATTTTCAGAGTTTTCACTGTTCCTAGCAAACTCAGTCCAGAATCACTCAGTCACAAGGCTTCTTCTTTTTTATTTTTTCTTTTTTTTTTTTTTTCTTTCTTTTCTAACACTCAGATAAACTAGCACAATCCTACCATCTGAAAGCTGAAGGTTAAATGCACTCAATAGATTGGAAAAGTGTGCTCCAGGAAAAACAGTCTGATTCTTACACTTACCTCCATACTTCTTCAAAGGTATATGCCAGCAAAAATACAGGAATCAGTCATAAATCCTCTTTCACCATGCCAGTATAGGATTTTTATGGGCTCATGTGTGCCTTTTATTTCCGAGCAAGCCCCTTTTTCCAAACATTTCAGATGTACACATTAAGACTGCAGTTTAACCAGTTACCCAAAGCTCCATTAAATTCCTAGGAAAATCCTTTAATGACCAACATTTAACAAGACATTTTAAAGATAAATGCCTGAAAGATATAAATGTTGCCCTTTACACCAAGGAATGCAGATTGTATAACATGATATCACAGTTCAGGTAACATTGTTTCAAAAATTTCAGTCTAAAGCAATCTATCATTTCAAGTGGCTATGTTTGTTTAAATGGCATTTTAAACGGAAAATGTAACTTTAAGAGGTATGTGGCATTTGAAAGGGAACTTTTGAAACAGGACACTGGTACAGACACATATGGTCCAAACAAAGAAATCAGACAGCTCTCGGCCACAGGAAAATAAACCCTGGCAAAATAAAAGACTGCTTAAAGTAGTGCTTTTAAGTTCATCAAAGTGCATGCAGACCTCTTGAACCCACTGGTATAAAGCACAGAGTAGAAACAAAAATGTTTCCCCCCCCCCACGAGTTAGCACTACTGATCAAAGGACTGGTGACAAAACTGTGACAAAAGGCAAGTAAAGTAGCCAGTCTGAAAACACATCATGCCAACCAGTCGTGACAAACAAGAAGGGCTGCATTTCACCTGCAGAGCTGGGCTGCTGCAAGTGTTCACAGCACTTCAGTGTGGTTCACACCAACAGAATACCTGTGCTTGGTAGCTTGTTATGAACACTTCTTCGTCTGTTAAGAAAAATTAATAATAAATTATGTCAAGCTTCAGTCTTGAGAGGTCTGGACCCTAGTAGGGAAGATGCAGACCTCAAGGCAGCATGCTTTAGTTTGTCCTTTCAAAGTAGAGACAAACTGGGTGCAGAGAAATACAATTCCTCATAAAATCTGGGTAGCTGGTGGAGAAGCATTGCTGCAGCTGAGGTACGTGACTCATACCTGTCTTCTGGAAAGTGCTGAATTCAAATTGGCATGCCAATTCATTCTTTGAATATTAATGAGCAGTAAACCATGTGATAAATATGTTGGACACTGAAACAGAGCAGTGAAGTCTGGCAATGACACATCGCATAACTCTTAGGTGCATGCTAGCTTTATAATGCCAGGCCTCGTTGACACATAGGGAAATAAAATATAATTTCTCTATAACGTTTGTCATGCAAAGATCTCCAGAAATAGAAAATTACATATGCTCAAAATATAGTTCAAAGTATAAGAAATAGAAAATAAAATTAATAAGAAATATGATCTGAACAGTTTGTTGTATAAAGGAAACCCCTCTGCCAAAATGATTTTCAAACTAATTTTAAATTTCTTAGATCCCGTGTCTCTCCAATCTTGCAAGGATGGCTGAAAGTGTTCAGCACCACTCTAAGTAAGCAATAGATATCACTGCTGAAAATTTAGTGTTAAAGGGTACAAAGGTTTTAATTCTTCTTTATGCCCAAGTAGGAGTAACTGCAAACTGCTGCCAGACTGTGCAGTCTCGCTCTCCCTTCATTTCTGGCTATAGACATTTAGGGACAATGTTTAGGGTCAAATCAATGCTGTTCAACACAAAGTCACAAGACTTGAGGCCAGAGCAGAGGCTAGAAAATGCTGGATGCAGAAGGAAGGATCCCAACTCTGTGGTCCCACTGGCTTACTAATGCAGCCACACTAATTGTGACCAGAAATAGAACAGGGGAAAAACTCTTTCAGTGGCAGCTTTCCATTGATCAGACTAATGGTTACATCACAATGGTATAAAGTATTAAAATAGTAAATTGCAAAACTGTATTCTTTTCCTCACTTCCCTGTGTATTCTTTCCTGCTTGCAGACTGCAGATCTTTCTGTCTTTCTTCATGTGCATGTCTCAATCATCAGTAATAATCAAAGACTAACATTTACATACCTACATTGTCTAAGGTATCACAAAGTAGCTAAATTATTCATTCAATGTCCACAGATAAATTTGTGTAGTCTGACTATGCCGTCAGTAGTAAGCAAAGAGAAAATGGCTCCTGAAAGGTAGGAAATACATTCGCTTTGCCAAATGCATATAATATGTGATTGCAAAAATGCTTGTTGACATATTTTTGGGGTAACTTATGTAGCAATTTGTAAGAAATTAGATCTGTGAGAAATCCATGCATTTGCCTTTTGTGCTGGTGACAATTCTGTTTCAAGAAATTAAGGGGCTGCATTTTGGTTTTGGCAAATCCATGTCATCTAAGTGTCATTTCTCATTCCTCACAGCAACACAGAATAAGCTCAAATGCTTCAGAGGTGCCACAATATAGCACCTCATTAATCTTTTCACTTTTTATTGTTGCTAGACAGTAATTGCTCCCTGCCTTACAAATTACAAAGGAAGGAAAAAGTCTATTAGACAGACACATTCATGCAGAATTAAACATACGGTATTATGGACAAAGTAGCCACACTTCTGTCATGACATTTAAAAACATAAATATTACCTATTCTCATAGGATGCACATAATACCAATGTACTCAGCACAAGGAACCCCCGCTGAATGTGACCTTTTTTTTCATTATTATTTTCAGGTATGAAAGCTTCTTATAAATGAAAGGGAACAAATTAATTAATTTCTAGCCCAGACATTCTCTGTTGCATACAACTGAATGCTGGAAGTGGATGTTGCACTGAGGATGTTTGCAGGGCAAACGTATTAACCAACCATGGTCCAGCCTCAAAAATAAAGCAGCAGCTTAGTGAGACCAAGACTGCAGTCCATCCCTTCTCACTTCTAGTTTTGGAAGGCTGTAAGGATCTCATCAGAGCCCCTTAGCTCTCATGGCTTTAGGACTGAGCAGGAACCAGCAGCTATGCCTCACCTTTCTTCAATACATTCCAACAATGTTTCCAATGCTACTTCAGACATCACTCTTCCAGAATATCATCTGTATAAGCATCAGGTTATGACACAACATCAGGATTTTATCTAGGCTTTCTGTGGTATAAATATGAACAAAATCAATGCTTGATTTACAAAGAGTGCAGGTACTCAACAGAATATCAAATGTATTTTATAAGACAAATAGGCCAATATTTGAATTATTTCCCAAAGGCCTCTGTTTTTTTATTTAATTCTGGTTTGGTTTTAATTTTACTCTAACCTTAATTAAAACATTTTGAAAGGTCAGTAACAGTTTAAAGTTATGCTGTCTTTCTTCACACAGCATTATTAATCTCAGAAATATTCTAATCCCTTTCCATTAGATGCATATTTCTTTTTTTATTTCTACTTGGCATATCATAGTTGGACCAACATATGTGTCTGACATTACAAGTTTTAAATCTTGCTTTTCATGAAACAGTCTTGAATATCTCCCACATTCAGAGATAAAAGTTGCAGTGGAAACTCTGATATTGAATCTGGGATTCAGAATTTGAAGTAAGACTTAGACCTTGTCCTTATTTTTTTTTTATTTTCCCTGTGATATCATCATCAAAGGACCTAGTAGCTGGCAGACACAAATATTCTCTGGGACAAGGAGACTTTCTCCAAGTAATCTGGTACCAAGTCTATCCTACAAAGACCACATCCAGGCTCCATTCATGTTATGCCGCTACAGAATTTAAGCATGGCTCTCACCAGAAGGCATGAACTGGACCAAGAGGAGACCTGTTCTCACTCATTTCTTATCTCTCCTGTAATAAACAGGACAACTCAGCTCTGCTCTCCTGGGTTTAAGCTGTGGAACAACCTGGAGAGACAGTGCTGAAGGGGGGCCTGTCTCTTAGGCAATGCAGCTTTCAGGCTGCTTGCCATTTCCAGCCAGATCCACATTTGTTGACAATAAAGTAAATTTGAGAGAGGCACGTATGAATCAGAAAATGGGTCATACATGGGAACAGCTTGAAGCTATTAATACCTCACGCTGCTATTTAATAAATAATAAGGAAGCTGATGCTAGCCATACAGTGACTGTTTAGATCTTATTGAAAAAGCAGTCTTGGTCTGGGTAATGTTCTTAATTTTTTTTTTTAATAAAAAAGGGATGTATAGGCAGCATTTAATATTTACTTATGTACTGATTTTTGTACAGAAATGCATCTCTCCCTCTGAAGAGTAAGTTATTCAGTGCTTCACCGAAATGAAACAAGAAAAATCCTTCAGCTTAAGTAAGGAATACAAACAGGTCATCTCTCAGAATTTATGGCAGAAGCATATTAGAGAACATGAAAAACTGGTACACTGCTACCTTGCTTCTGTAACTCAAGGTAGCGAAACATAAAATTTCATATAAGAACTGAAGTGGAAACATATTTATGCTGTGTTTTTTCTGAGCAAAACACTGGGTATGTGTCTTAAACAACTCTGTAAACCATTTTTGTTCCATTTCAGACAATGCATTTAGTAATACCATTCTCAGTTTCCAAAATCATACTCACTGACTGAGCACCTACTCAATATGTTGGATGTTTTCACCCTTGCTCATGTGTAGCCTCATGTCTTCCTTAAGCAAACCTGCTCTGAAAGCAGTCTAGTTGATATTCCACACATAATTTTCAACAGCACTCTTCACTATAACAGTTGTACACTCCACAGACACCAATGGATGTTTATTCATAGGGGTCCTGTATGGTAAAGCAGTTGTATCATCATTACATGTGTTAGGAAATTAGGCAGAGAGGGAGAAAGATATATGCATGTAAATATAGGAGGCCAATGCTACAATCTTACTGATGTCACTTTATTACATTTTCCCTATGCATATGAGAAATACCAAGAATTTAAATAAATTAAGCAATTGACACCCAAAACAATCTCATTGAGTCCTTCTGAGTGGCCGTTGCTGTTTCAAGAGTGATGGAATTTTATATCTACATCACAGACCTCTACTGCTTGGGCTATTTTAAAAAACAACTTCTGGGACGATCCCTTACCTTCTGCACAAATCTGTAGTAGCAATAAAAGAAAATAAGAGTTGCGCATATTTATTGGAAGCAAGATTATCTACATAGAGCCAGCTTCATAATCCTTGTTTCTCTCTGTCATCCCTTGTATTTCCCCATGCTCTGTGACATGTACCTGCTTTGTTTCAATAATATCTATAGCTCCTGTAACCAGTCCAAGTCTCAGTTCATGAGTACCTTTAAATGCCACTCTTTTTCTCCAGATCAGTCTTCTTCCAGGGTGTATTATCCAACTTTACTTTTTCTAGTTCCCCAGATTCTACCAGGGTACAGTATCTACTTTCTCCCACTATGGCACTCTCTTTTCTCCATCCATATCTTGGCTGCCTCTTCACAACAGTCTGCTTGAGCACCTTAACATAGCAGAGATTCAAAGTTTCTGCATTACCAGGCTCACCATAGTTCTTCATTGCCTCTATTCTGTTCTTCAGAAACCCCCTTTATTTACTCCTCATCCCATTCTCCAGACTTACTTTTTACTGTATTTTTGCTGGTGTAGCTTTTGGTACACTCTTTTTAACAAAAAGAGATGAGGCAGAATGGCACTAAACACAGAAAGAGGCCATTTTTCTCCTCCTCAGTGCAATGAGATAGGGGCTGCACAGGCAAACTGTAAGGTGGCTGGGCTGCCACCTCACAAAACCTCAACAAGGTTTTATCAGCAGCTCAAATTTGGCCAGGTACTAGTAGCATCTCTGTGCAATCAATACTGAGGTGAATATTTTGTTAATAACAGTGATGAAGGGAGAAACTGCACCCCTATCAACTTAATGACCTATACCAAGTGGAGAGGTGTGGGGAGGAGGAGGAAGAGGGGCAAGGCACACAGATTGGTGAATGTCCTGCAAAGCAAAGCTGTCACTGAGAGGAACCTCAATAGGCTACAGAAATGGCTCAACAGTATTCTCAACTTCAACACTGGAAAATGCAGAGCTACTTATCTGGGATGAAATAACTCCCTGTAGAAAGACAGAAGCAGCTGGAAAGCAGCTCTGCAGAGAATGGAAGATCCTGGTGGACAAGGCGAACAGCAGTGTTCCCTGGAAGCAAGGAAGCCAGATATGTCCTGGGCTGTAGTATTACAAACATAAACAGGATTCTGAGAGCAGAGCTTGTTCCCCTCCCCTTGACACTTGTAAGACTGCTTCCAATTTGGGGCTTTCACACTGAACCAGTCTTTGACAAACTGGATCAAGTCCAGTGGACAGCCACCAAAGTGAGGAGGGGGATGGAAAAAATCATATATGACAAAATGATGACAGAACTGAAATTATGTAGTCTTCCAAAAGAAGCTCTCCAAAGAAAGAGCTAAGGCAAGATTTTGTTGCTGCCTCCAACTCTATGATGGGAGAAGTCAAAGAAAACTTCAATCAGCCAGCATCTGATTGGAGGTACACAGTAAAAGGACAAGAGATTTCTGAAACAACTTTGGGCAAGGAATATTGTGCTTATACATTTGGAAAATGCTTTTCACAGGGAGAGCTATTCAGCACGCTAACAGATTTTCCATCCAGGTGGATGTGTATTCTCCACTCCTGGGTGCAGAAATTCAAACAGAACTCAACTGGGCAGGGCCTGAGCAACCTGATCTACCTTGGAAGTTAGCCCTGCTTTAAGCAGGATGTTGACCAGATAATCCAGATGTCCTTTCAGGCTTACATTACTGTGTGATTCTCATCTCTCAACAACTTGCCTCAGCTTTCAGTAATAACTGCAGAGAAAGTCCAGCTCAAAAGCCATGCAGCTGTGTGATGAAGCAACCTCACACGTTTTGTCAGAGAAGGATGCTTTTGCAATCAAGTCAATATACAATCACTGAGAAAGGATGGATCATACATGATACATGAAATATTGTATAATTTATCTATCAAATACAAATAAATTCCCATTCTGAAGAGCGAGATGCTTCAAGATTTTGTAGCTTAAATTTGAGTAGGTTTCTTGGGGAAAATCAAACAAACATGACCCTGATTTGGCAGCATCCCCACTCTATATCAAAGCTATATCTGTAACACAAAGTTGTCTAAGCTGTGAAAATGAAAAATGATAAAATCTGGGGCTTTTTTTTACAAATATAGCAAAATTTTTTTTTCTCTTCATGATACTTAGATAGTTAAGCCCTTTTTAGTCAAAACATTTAAAAAAAAATTGAGACAGTCATCTAACACAGAAAATACGAGACAAAGCTGGACAATTTAAGTGACCAAAAATTAGACGAACAAAGGCAGACTTACTAATAAGCAGTGTTAATAGAACTGTCTGTAAAAAGGGCAGATTTGCTCCAGGGTGTTTAGATATTTCTATGCACAATCAGATTTCTTTTTTTGTTTTCATTGCTTGGATCAAGATATAGTAACTTAAGTTACCAATGGGCAACATGCTTGAGCAATGTTTGACTCCTTAAGCTGCAATACACCTGGCAGATATTCTTAATACATGCCTCTTACAGTTGGACTATTTCCTATATTGTTGCCATTAAATCTTTCAGCTACTTGTTTTATATGGCTTTTTGTCTCACCACCTTTTTCCATTAACCTAATTAGAATGTTCTCAAATATTTAATATTCTGCTGAACCACCACTTCTAGGGTTTACATTCTTTATCTTATTGCTTATTTATCTCGTTTGTTGAAAATTAGCAAAAAAAACATTTTTTAAAATATTTTCTAGCTTTATAAGCTGAAAACACAGATGAGAAGGTGCTATGTGACTTTTGAGCCTCTTTGACATGGAACAGATTTTATGGTACTTCCATAGTAAAATTAAATGATGATTCTTAGAGTTAGCACCTTCTCAACTTCCATCTGTTTACAGATCATGTCTCACAGACCTGAATTGCACTTAAAGTAAAATAAATAGATAAATAAATAAAAGAGAATAGAAAAAAGCAGTAGGTATTATAAATTCCAGTTTTTACTAGAATATATATATTAAAAATGCAGTTGAGGTTATTTGGAAATTCAGTACATTATGAGTTTATAAGTCCTGTTATTTATGATTTGGGGCCTAATTTTTTTGCTGCATCTTCTTCTGAAGCTGCTGCTTTCTGCACAGCATTTTCCAAACTATTTTTATTTATCACAAACTGGGATTTGGAAACACTGAAATGAAACACTGAAAAATCTTCAAAGGAGAATTACAGTTAAAACAAGCTTCCCTATTTGGATATGATGAACAGGACCCAGAAACACACCACTTACTCACATAGCTTATGAATATGAAGTGAAAGGCATGGGTATTAAATGCTCCCCAGTGCTGCCCAGATGCTCATTGGTGTGTCATCCTTGAAGGGAGAGAAGGGCTCTCACTTGTAGCATTCAACTGATACTCTACACAGATGCTGTTGCCTGTGTCCTGGGGATGTAGATTTTGACAGCTAGCTGCATTGCAAGATAGCAGCACAGGGAAACAGAATGTGTCATATTCCATCCAAATTGATTCAATCTGCACTCTTGAACAGTCCAAAATTCCACCCATTGGATGTGAAGTGGTTACATGCATGGCTGCTCATTGTTAGCCACCGACTGCTTTTTTAAGACTTTCAACCTTATGTTGTAGTCAATGGGGCAGAATCTGGTTGGAGGTGTGTGACTAGTGGAGTCCCTCAGGGGTCGGTGCTGGGACCGGTGCTGTTCGATATCTTCATCAACGACTTGGATGAGGGTATAGAATGTACCCTCAGCAAGTTTGCTGATGACACTAAGCTGGGAGGAGTGGCTGACACACCAGAAGGCTGTGCTGCCATCCAGAGAGACTTAGACAGGCTGGAGAGTTGGGCAGGGAGAAACAAGATGAAATTTAACAAGGGAAAGTGTAGAGTTTTGCATTTGGGGAGGAACAACACTATGTCCCAGTATAGGTTGGGGGCTGACCTGCTGGAGAGCAGTGTAGGTGAAAGAGACCTGGGGGTCCTGGTAGACAAGAAGATGACCATGAGCCAGCAATGTGCCCTTGTGGCCAAGAAGGCCAATGGCATCCTGGGGTGCATTAGAAAGGGTGTGGTTAGTAGGTCAAGAGAGGTTCTCCTCCCCCTCTATTCTGCATTGGTGAGGCCGCACCTGGAGTATTGTGTCCAGTTCTGGGCCCCTCAGTTCAAGAAGGACAGGGAAGTGCTTGAAAGAGTCCAGCGCAGGGCTACTAAGATGATTAAGGGAGTGGAGCATCTCCCTTATGAGGATAGGCTGCGGGAGCTGGGTCTCTTTAGCTTGGAGAAAAGGAGACTGAGGGGTGACCTCATCAATGTTTTCAAATATGTAAGGGGTGAGTGCCAGGGAGATGGAGTTAGGCTTTTCTCAGTGGTGACCAGCGATAGGACAAGGGATAATGGGTGTAAATTGAAGCATAGGAGGTTCAAGTTGAATATCAGAAAAAATTTCTTTACTGTGAGGGTGACAGAGCCCTGGAACAGGCTCCCCAGGGGGGTTGTGGAGTCTCCTTCACTGGAGACATTCAAAACCCGCCTGGACACGTTCCTGGGAGATGTACTCTAGGTGGCCCTGCTCTGGCAGGGGGGGTTGGACTAGATGATCTTTCGAGGTCCCTTCCAACCCCTAGGATTCTATGAACCTTTACTGCTATTTTTAAACTTGTACTCATGGCTTCCATAGCGTGAGGAAAAGGGAGTTATCTGTTCATATTTATATAGATGCTGGCTGCTGTGGCATTAAGACTGTCACTGCAATGATTAGAGGAAACACTGGAATTTCTATGCAAATCTATTAGTATTGTAGCTCTGGGTTTTCTGGGGAACATATTTCCTTTTTCTAGTAAAAGATTAAAATAAAATGCCCAGATCACTCTCACTCCCAAATCCAATACTGTTATCAATATCTTTACAAGGAACAAGATTATCCTGCACATTTATGATCTTCTTGTCTCTAACAGGTATTTCAGTAAGTTTGTGGTATGTTAAACCTGGCAATCTGAATCTCACAAGTTCACCAAAAAAAGAAGTATGTTCAGTAAGATGATGTAAGAACCCTCCCAAGAACTGGAATCTGAGCTTGGCAGAAAAGCAGAAATTCCTTGTCTTGCCCATTGTCATATTGATCAGGGTTCATAATGAGCTGAGGTAAATTATGAGCTTTTGCAGTTCACTGGAAAGGCCACCTAAATACATGGGGATAGTGTACAATCTCAGATGTGACTTCTCTCTATACAGACAATTTTACAAACAGTCCCTGTAATGAATGCAATGAAAACAACACTTAAATGAGAATGTTGAAGGACAGCATCTCTTCTCTAATCTCAGTTCTGATGCCTGAATAGATAACAGGCAGACCAGGGAGCTTGTTATTAGTTTCAGTGTTTCACTGTCAAGAGTATCAAATTACTAAAATTATCAAAATCCCAATTTGTTAGAATAAATAGACACATTTCAGTTGCAGGACTCTTCTCCTCACTGTTTGTCTGGAGCTATGCCTTAGCTCTGATCAAGCCTTTCTTGTCAGTTTAATAAAAATGCTGGCATTTGATGTTCACTTTGCAATTGCTGAAGGAACCGGTGCCAGCAGCTAATGCTTTCCCTATCAGAACAGATATGGCCAGCAGTGTTTGTTTTTCAATAGCCTCAGAGCAAGCGTGATCAAGGCCAATGACACAGAGTCAATTCCCTGTCTTCCTTTCAAGGGAAGGGATCTAAAGGGTGATCACTTTGACTCTTTAGAAAAAGGAGATGCACAGGTGGGATTAATTTCTCATAACTCTGAACATCACTGGGCATCCATCTTCATCTAGTAGATAGCTGTACCAGACTGAGTCACTTTTGCCATCTTTTATACTATAGAAACTTACACTTCTAGAGCCTAGAGCCTTAATCAGGTGTCTTAGAAAGAGACTGTGTGTGTGTTCACAGTGCCTCCTGCTCTCTGTGTCTGCACAGACTAAGAAGGGAGCCAATGTGAAGGTTTGATGCTGTTCTCCATTTTGCATGCCATTTGAGGTGTTCTAGATAGTGACACTTACTGGCACCTACCTCCTACTCCAAAAAGCAGCAGCTGTGATAATACTGGTTGGAACAGCAGGTTTGAAATCCTTCAGTCTCAATTTCAGTATGATAACTGGGACTAAAACTAAATAAATACTTTATTATATTAACTTAAACCCAGAGGCTGAGATACTAGGAGAGACTCACAAACTAGCCACTAAAACTGAGGGAGCAACGAAAGATTTCTCATCTGGTATTTCTGTTTGTACACTGATTTGCCCAGCTTCTGTCACTCATGACAGACTGACAGACAACTCCATCACCAGGTAGCTATTAGATGCAGTCCATTTTTATATGGGTTTTGGCCAAATTGGAAAGCAGCACTAAGAACAGGCTACAGAGAGCCTGAAATACAGATCTTGCTTCAGCTCTGAGAAGTGCAGACTCAGTGGGACAATATAGAACATCACACTCTGGCAGAACAAAAGGATTCATCTTTGCTATTGCTCACAGGAATTTACTGAGTTAAATTAGCTACTTGGTTTTCCTCTGAATGAACAAAAACTTGCTGAAAGGCATAAGGAAAAAGCCATAAATAGTCAGAACTCAAATTTAATCGTGAAGAACAAAAGAAATCTTTTAACTAGTCTACCCTAATATCCAGGATTACAGGATTTCCTGTAATAAGAAATTACTAGTCAGCATTTAATAAAAAAACTTTACTGTAAAGTGATGAAGAAACTAAGATATATATAAACATTGAAGAGAATTAAAAATATAACCAGAGCTATGCCTTCTCCCTCTTACTAGAAGATACTGACACTGTAAGAGAAGGGAAAGGTACTTTAGTTTGCCTCCCCATAAAAACAGCCAGAAGGTCAGACATAAAAGGGGCCATGTTAGAGACAGCACAATTTGAATCAATTAACTCCCTTCTCTTTTCTCAAATTCTGATGTCCCATGATTTAGAATCTCCAGAAAGGAGGAGATTGGTATATTTTTTTAATAGTTTGCAAAATTACACTCTTCAGTATTTTTGTGTTCAACTAGATATAGAAGTCTGTCTTTGTCCTGCAAGAAGAGACAAAGCCTTTTGGCAAGGAAACAATTTGAAAGAAATAAAATAGAGCTTCAGAATTAACACACATGTAGCTAGATTTGTTTCTATAATTAATACAATTTTCAATACAAATTATGTTAGAAACTTTCCTTATCACTTGTGATAAGTTTCGAGTTTTGTGACTGAAGATCTTTTATGCTTTATGTATTAACAGAATATAATTTCAGCTCCAACCTACAATGTATTAGTTCTGGTATTTCTTGCTATTTGTATCACAGAATGCATTATTTGCATCACAAATCTATAGAATAATAGGGTGATGCAATGCAAATATTTCAGTCTTACAAGCAAAACAACAGAATGCTGTCATGCAGAAGGTAAATAAGAATGGCAGAAGAGTCTTTCTGGTTCTTGGGTTGCATTGCTTTTTATAAAAGCAGGCAGACATGTAATAAACTGATTATGAACCATTTTCAATTTTCTCAGAGATTTTAGTTTGAGAACTTTTGTCTTTACCACTCTTACTGGTAGGTTGTTACAGAAACTACCATTTTGGTAGTTTAACATGTCCCAGTCTCCAGCAATTAATCAGCCTATTCATTGCCAGATTGCACTGCCCCATGCTCTCTTTTCTCCCATAATACAGTTGAAACCAATGAGATTATAAAAATGAATAAAGCACATTGGAAATTTATGTATTACAATAATTTTTAAAGAACTTCCTTTAAACCCCGTGATTAGATATTTCATTATTTCCCAGTCACTGAACAAATACACAAATTATTTTTAACAGACTAGTGGTGTTTGGATTTGTGCCAAAACATAAGAATAAAGCCCTAATATGTAATGTTGTGAGGGTGATAACTTTGTAAATATAATGCTGCAAAAATGAAAAGGACAAAAACAATGCTTTTATCAATTTAATTCCTACAGCACTATGCCTGTTAACAAAAGATAATCATGGCAAGCACTTTGACACACATTTGTTATTACCACATAAGATGTGCTTTACAGAATTATGGCTAGAAGAGACCATTAAATCATTTTGTATAACAGTGTATGCAGGTAAACCACCTGCATATCCAAGATCATAAATTTACATAATTACTGCTGCATTAAAAACATCTCCAAGGGAGACACCTATTCTTTGTCAGGAAAATCCTTTGTTCAGGAGAATCCAGCACTGGCCTTATGTGTTTGCTCCAACAGATAGACTTAAAAGTACATTAACTTTAGTTTGAAGTGTCTCACCTCAACTCACTGTGAAAAAATAAAACATCATTTCTATTGTGTGACTTTTATTTCCAGATGATTCTTCATTTTGACTGCAGTATATTTTCTGCCTATTTCAGCCTCAGAAACTCACTACTCAGCTGTTTACATATCTAAAATCACTTACACACTGTTCACCATAGGTTTGCACCGGACATGCGAAAGAAAAAAAACAAACAAACAAGGTTTAATCCAGTTCAAAGTGCAGTTTCATTCTCAAGTCACCACTAATCATTCAAGATCTTTATGTATTCACTCTTCATAGAGCTATCATATTTGGTTGCACTACAATACATTTTATTTGAACCAATTCAGTTAACAGATCACTGTATTGGCCAGTATGACATAACTGTTATCTATCCTTTCAGCAGTCTTTATTCTATCTTCTCCCCAAAACTGATTAATCATTTATCAAAAGTGCAATCATCATCTGGGTTTTTGGCCCAGACTCTTAGGCTGAGTTAGACTGCCTTTAAGAACACATGTTGCTGGTCACAGTAACATGCTATGTTGTGCAGATAAGGCTCATAGAGCCTGGCCCTCGACAGGGTAAGAATAATTTTATTTTTTTTTTCAGAGCTGCTCTATTTCTAGAAAACTCACATGAATATCCCAAAGAGATACAGAGTTTAGGGTGGAAAAATTTGTATCTAACTGTTCACTTTGATGTACCAAAGCCCAGTGTGATAAGCTTATGAAAAACTGTGCTATTAACACTACGCAAACATTAACAGGCTGGATATTGGTGTGTTTGACTATATTTTCTTGATAGCTGCTGTTCTATCTGTTTCTACCACTTAATTAAAGAATTACATAAATGTACTCACTACTGACAATAAATATTTAAACCAAGGATAATTATTCCTCCCCCTTCAAAGAGACTTTCATCTATTACAGACCAAACCATAACTTTTCTATTGAGGGATAAATATACAAAAGTCCTAAAAATCTTATCTTTTGAAATGCAGGATGCCAGATTTATGGCTCATATATATCACCTGCCAATGAAAAATGCGGGCTAACATATACACAGCTCTCAGGTGGTTCCTGACTGAAACACTGTCACTGTGTTAGCTCTAACAGTTTAATTAGGAACTACTATGCTCTGAACTACTTCCTATATAAGCCCCTTCTCACACTGTAAAGGAAGCCAGAGAAAAATACTCTTACTGCTAGCTAAGAGCTGAACAAACAACCACACACACCCAGAAATGAGTGTTGGTGGAGGTCTTTTTAGTATACTTCAAACAGCAATTCTAGTATATTACAACAGGGAGGTCTTTCGCCATTCCTTAATCAACTATGATTTCATGTTTTCTCAGGAAACATACCCGTTATCTAATTTGTTTCTTAGTTACGTACAGTTTTCAAAATTTACAGCTTACAGACACAGTGAGCTGTAAATTACAGTTCTGTTTTATTCTACGGTATTTTTTACAGTCTAGATATCATGGATGATTAAATCACATGGTCCTTTACACAAAAAGAAAAGATCAGGGCATACAGATTTCCACATTTTAATTTTCTCAGTTACTCTGCTTAAAGAAGAAAGAAGAATGATCTGTAGCATTTACCTGTAGAAGGCTGGAGGAGCAGCTTCCCTCATCCCAAAGCTGCCCTGTTCATTCTCGAGGTAATAGGGTACCTGTTGGCTGTGATGATGGATGAAGGGTGAGAGCTGGGGCGCCGTTTGCAAGAACACCACTGGGCTTGGCGGGACATTGTTCAGTGAGTGAAATCCTGCCAGACTGCTGGACCCAAAAGATTCAGAAGTTGGGGCATAACTGAGAGTAGTAGAGCTGTACACTGGAGCCGTAGTACCGAAATCGTAAGTGGCCCCTTCTGGGTAGTTAAAAACTCCTGTCTTGTTGCTCTCCACGTACATGTCGCTGAGCGATCTTTCCACGGGAATCTTAGGCTGAGGTCTGCTCAGTGTCTCCAGTTCAGTGCCTTGAATCTGGTGCAGCAGGGTAATTCCAGAGGTTTTGGTGTGAAGGGTCATGGTCAGTGCTAATGGCAGTGAGCAAGGAACATATCTGCTTTTACTGTCAACAGCGAGATCGGCAGCTGGCAGTCCACCTAAAAAAAATACCAGAACCTATTCTGAGGCTCAGCAGAAATCATAATAAAGCAGCACTAGACAGGTATTCCTCTAATCTCGGCAAGGAGGAGGATACAAACAAATGCAGAGCGAGCACTGAAAACGCACATTCTCTCTCTCTCGCCTTTCCTTCCTCCCTCTCCCTCTCTCTACTTTTAGGAACTCATCTGCACTAATATGCATTACATGGTGCTGGCCACAAGCCAGGAACTCTTGCCCTATGCCGATGCTGGTTTAAACACCACTTCAGAAACAATGAGTTTTGGAGTTATACCAAATAATTGTCCCACTAAGTGTTGCTTCATTCTAACTAGTCCTTTAATTTTTCACTTCAGGGTAGCCAGCACTCCACAGCAACTAGCGGGAGAGAACACTGAAACCCTACCAGGAAGAGTATTCCAGTGGTCAGGCAGATTACTGCCTTTTATTTCCTCAGCAGGCTCCAATCTATCTGTGCTTATCTCTCCTCCTGTTTGATTCATTTTCGTGTTTGCTAGAAATATGTAAAGTGTACATTGTAGTGACCCTGGGTAGGACTATGCTGTAACTGAGATAGGGCAAAGCAGAACGCGTGTGTGCAAGCGCGCGCGTCTCTCTGCTTGTGTGTGCAACAAGCCCCAGTCAATAAAACTATCTCACAAAATTAGTGTATGATATCTATGCAGAAGACAAGCATTATAATAGACTTTCAGCAGCAGCAGCAATTTGAAGTTGCTAGAGTGCAGAAGTAACATTAAAAAGTGAGGAAGAGCTTTAGATTAGCCTAGAGATGTCTGTCTGCTTCTTTTTTGGCAGTAAAATGATGAAACACAGCACCATTCTGACTTTATCATAGGAAGACCCAAAAAGATAAGAAAAAAATATTTGATTACATTGCACATTAATTGAATAAAAGAAATTCTTTTTCCTAGTACTGTGTAAAAAATCTCAAACCTGAATTTTTAAATCCAACAAGAAAAACGAGTAATCTAAAATAATCAAATGAGATCCACTTTAAAATTAACTGAAATGCCTCCCAAAGACATATTTAGAAGGAAAAAAAAAAAAAAAAAAAAGAGAGAGAACATAATGAAAAGGTGTGGCATGCATGCTTCATCTTGCAAATTCATTCCATATAATTAAACTTTGCACAAACCAATTCTCCTGAACCACCTAAATGAAAACCTCCAGAAACTGTTTCAAACTCTCTAGCTTTATTGCTGTGGTCTGTGGTTCAGTCGGTGAGATAGGTTAATGTCAGCCCTAAACGCATTAATATATGGGCTCCAGTTAGTGTGCTCTGAATACTATCAAAGTCCCTGCTATACTTAAACAACTCCACAGTTACTCAGATCCACCTTCAAAAAAAACCCAAGAAACCAAAAAGCTGAATATGCAGGTCTCTAATAGCTTTAAGAGAAGTTTACAAAAAATAGCCTTATTTTAGTAGTAATATTATGGTTTTAGAACTTCTACTAAAATAGACAAAGTTATTTCTATTTGTAAGATTTTTCTGAAGCAATGTGCATTTGTACCTCTGCAGGCACACGGCTAAGACAGCAGCACACAAATAAAGAGGTACTTGATAGATTTCCTCACCCACCCAGCCACCCTTCCTACCCTGTTCAAATTTCAGGTTGTAGACTTTGATCGAAGAGATAAGCTTGTTTAAATAACACTGGACTAAACATGTCCTCAGTTAAAAAAAAAAAATAATAATAATCAGACAATCATACCCAGCAGTTCAGAAAGTCTTCGAAGGGTTATTCTGAAAACATGCCAGACAGTGTGAGAGAAAAAAAAGAGCGTGTGTGCATGTTTGCACAGAGGGGGTGAATGTGCATCTGCAGAGACTCAGAAACTAGCAAGCAAGCCTAGCTCTCTGCAGCCAGTCTGCTGGGCTACACGGCCTGAAATGAATGACAGTTACAAGTTTAAGGTTGGTCACTCTAATTGATTTCGCCTCATGCTTCAGTAATACATAGAAAAAAGCCTTATCTCATATTAAACTGCATATTTTGAGATTTTATGTGAATCTGCCTGCCATAAGAAGTACCCACTTGCAGTAGTGTGCTACAAAATGGACTTAATTTTTTTATTTAAAGCATTATCCAACATGTATACTGTTTTAGAATTACTGTATTGACTTGCATAAAATGCTCCAGCATAAGAGCTATGCAGAAGATGGAAGATAGAAGCATAAACACAGAGAGCTGACTTCTGTCTCCTGTGCAGCCACAGTGCTCTTTAAAAACCTCAGTAATGATTCTGAGAGCATTGTCTGTTTTCAGAGAGAAAAATATTTAAAATCTCCAACATATGCAAACAGCATTAAAACAAACTGTAGGATTAAGTTAACGTACCATCAGCTCTGGTCCATACCATTCAACCTGGGGAAACTATGAGCAGCTTTCCACAGCCAGGGTGGAAAGTTACAGCCTTGGCCTCTAAAATGGCTCAGCAATAGAGAGATGGAAGTACCCTTTAAACACACAACCAGGTACACATCTTGAAAGAAAAAAACGTGAGTGCCTCCAACAAGATCTTGGGGACTGTCTGGGAAGCCCTGTGACAGCATCCTGTAATGTTTGGCTCACTTTTTCTATGCAGGAAGAGCAAGAGAGCAAGAAAGGGCAAGGGTGAGATGGGGCTTAGTCAAACTCAGTCTCATGAGGAAGGTGAATTTTTGGAATTGCATATATTGCATAAAACCAGTGTTTTATTATTCAAAGTACATGTAGGATTTTCAGATTTTAAAAAAGTGGAAAAAAAAAAACAAAAAAACCTCCCATACACAAATGTAAAATGGAACAGATTATCAGAGGATATTATTTTTCTTATCCTACATGGTGATGACTAACCTGCTTACTCCAAATTAACACATGCTGCAAAGTCACTCTGCTTTAGACATGACATTAGATACATCCACTTGCAGCCTCACCACTCAGAAAAAATAAGATCTAAGTTTCTAAAACCTTGTCTTGTTCTTCAAGGACAGGACTTACTTGACCCACCCGGTTTAATCAGATATCAGGTTTTACATGTTATGAGCACACTATGGAAATATGTACAGGATTTAGCACTAATATATGATACCTTTTAACAACAGACAAAGTCTATGTTAAAAATTGGTTCCAATAAATCCAGCTCCATGTTTACCTTTAAAAATATGCAAATCTCATACAGAAGGGCTTCCCTCGTTCACTGTGTATTTAAAAAAAGACAAAATTCACATGTAGTAAAAACAGAGAATGAATAAAATATTAATTGGCCACAGCATCTTCATTTCCAGTGATAGACAGAAGTGTCAAAAAAAAAGACATAGTCAATAGGAAATCTACCTTTTCGGTAATTTCTCCACTGTGTATTCAACAGCAACCAAGTTGCCCATGTATTGTCTTATGTGAATGAAGGTCTAATGATTTTATTTTTTTTTTTGAGTTACTGAACATACCCTACAGAAAAAATCATCTATCCCAGTGTTCCTCAGACACCCATAAAAACAGAGGGAAACTCACTCTGCAAAATCTTAATGCCAGGTAGAAATTGTCTTTTTTGTTGTATTTTGTTGTATTTCTGAAGGCTTTGCTCTATCCTGATTTATGCATACAAGGTATGTATATATACATTAAAATAGGGAAGGAACAGGAAAGAAAGTGGGAATAGCAGCTATGAACACAGAAGAAATGGGAAAGGATAGTCTGCTGGGACTGAGGAGCACTACAGACATGTTGGTGAGGAAGGTCAAAGCAGAAATTCCTTCTTCATACACAGTCACTTTTACTGAGACAAAGCCAAGAGATTTGTTTCTGAAGCAGTGATGATTCAGACAGTATTCTTCTCATGGAAATGAGAAATTAATTGATTAAATGAGCGGAAGTGACTGATTAAACCCTATGTTCCCTTTTGCAAAATGTCAACCTATTTTAAATTTCTAGATATGCCAGAGTTCCAGTCCCCAATTTGGATTTTCCAGAGTGCAAATTTACTCTAAATTACACTAGTAAAATACTCAAAGTAGCAACACTAAAACTAAATCACATTTCTGGGGCTCTGTAAGTGACCAGCATCATTTGCAGCTGAAGAATATCTAGATTATTTGTTTCTAAAGGTAAATGATGCTCAATGAAATTCACTGGTGAACAGTTTGAATACATGAACAGATTAATAGTTTTACGTTTCTTTTTTCTTTTTTTTTTCCTTTTTTTACAGTTTGGCCCAGGTGGACCATGAGTCCAACAGTCTTGCAAGCTGCAAATGTCATTGCACCGATCAGACTCAGGATTCTTATCATAAAAGGCAACACGAACATACTTTCACTTCAAAACTGGAACACAGCTTTAAAAAAACAACAAGAAGCCAACTTCCACAAATATGCAAGTAATGTGACACTAGCAAAATGGACTCAGAAACAGAAAAAATGAAAGGGACAGATGACAGATTAAGAAATTATAGAAAATGTTACTGACACGTCCAAAGAACCAAAAGAAGGTTTGGGAATTTCCAGTGCTGTCAGTAATTTTCTACTAACTAAAAGTCTTGAAAGGCAGCCAGGAAACAGTAACAAAAAAGTTCAGTTCATAAGGAAAAAAAAAAAAAATAGCAGTTTGAGAGAAATGGAGATGAAAGTTAAAACACTACACACAGAGTATTCAAATTATAGGAATCTTTAAATATAGCAAAACTCCTAATCCTATAAAGGGTTGTTTTCACCACTAGTTTTTGTAAGTATTCCAACAAAAAACAGTAAACTCAGAACTGAGAACATATACTATAAATTTTCTGTAAACTGGATGACAGTGAGAGACCATAAACTTTGTCGCTTTGGTTCCACAGCTATAAAGATAGAAGCTTTTTTTAGCTGCTGCAATTAAAGAAGAATCTATTGCACATAACAGGAGGAACATTATGTTTTTCCAAGATTCCACTGTAGCATTACAGAGAAATTATGTTGTGTTTAGTCCAGTGAGGAAACTCCTCAAGATAGACAGCTGGAGAACAGCACCATCTACCCCACTGATTTATAAATCTTCACTGGAAAAATAATTAATAATAATAATAATAATAATAATAATAATAAATCTAACCCCCCTGATACCACTAGGTGAAGCAAAAGTTATGCCTAAAAATTCCTTAGGCTCTTAATAGAAGTAAGTGCTTCACCTTAAGTGTTTTTAGGAGATTTTAACATTCAAATTTTTAAAGGCTGATAGAAAGATGTATACCTTTTTTTTTCCCTCTGCCCTCAAATAACTTTTGAAACCAGACAGGTACCAAAAGCCTGGACCCAGATTTTTGAAGTCCAACTTTATGATTTAAAAATTACTTTTTAACTGTTTTTTCTGTTAAAATGGGAACTTCCACTTTCATATGTCAAATCTAAGTAGAAAATTTGAGATTTGTTCAGAGAAGTTCTTATTCCAAACAAAAAACTGTGGAACACAATTATTCCACTCATGTTTATCAGTCTGTAACATTTAAATATACCTTCAGTTTTGCCTATATTTGTGTAAACAAAAAATTAGGTTGGGATGCCAGGATAGCTTTTTGGTAAAGTATTCCTCAGGCTTTAAATTTTAAGTCTTTTTTTAAAGGTACTTATGTACATCAGATTTTAGCCATTGAGGTGGGAATTTTATATATCTCTGTTGAGCTTAGAGAGAAAAATTTCGAGCCAACTGGAACAAAAGTGCTTGCTTTTCCCTACTTAAAGACTTCTAGAAACCCTGTTTTGAAATGGGAAAAACTCTGTTGTAGCAAATGAGGGGTTTGGAGCAGAACATTGAATCTGGCAGGAAGCTGAAACTGTGTCACAAAACCTTTGCTATTCCTATGAAACTCCATCCACATATGGCCAATTTTTCAACCCCGGAAAAACTGCAAGTTTTCAAAAATTAAGATATCTAAAACCTCTCTCCTGACTAAGCCTGCTCTCTTCTCTCTCAAATCCTACTCCTTACTAGACTGGGAGCAAAACTTTCCAAAAGATTGAATGACATGATATCATACAGACCAGTACAAAGTTTTCCACTTTTGCTACTCTCTTGAGGCAGAGGAGGAGTCTGGGCTTCAATACAGATTATGTCACTTACAATACTGAATTTCAGTTTCCAGATGTACAAACAGAATTTTGTGACACCATAACAGGGCATCTTCTGCCTTTCTAATTCATCACTAGAAAACGATATGTAGGAAAAACACCTTTCCTAAAGGCATAGAAGAGATGCTGTAATATAACTACCTTGTGCATTTCTTCAAGTTTTTTATACCTAAGATGAGAGAGGATAAGACTAAATTGCACCCCACTCATGCAGAGTCAATTACTTAGTACACACATAAAATGGGCCAAAATACCTGAGTACTCTGGACAAACTCAAAAGATATTAGCAAATACTGATGTCTCAGACAGTTAGTACATGTTTTCATGGAGGCAGAAATACTGAAGGAAAAAGGCATTTTTGTGCTTTCCTAAACAAAATATTAAACATTTAATTAACCATTAATTTAATTAATTATTTCTTTTTAAGTTACCTCTTGACATGAAAGAATGACAGCGTGTGGAACACATATAAACATTTTTCTTTCTCCTGCCTTTTTCCTCACCCTTTTCCCCAGGGTCTTGCCTTGTTTTAGCAGTTTTGCTCAGTGGATCTCAGCTCCATTTGCTAATCAGTCATACTTAATTATTAATTTGCCTCACAGCATTACTTCTTAAGTTTAATTTTGCTGACAAATGTTTGATTTTGTACTGTGCAACAAGAGTCACTCAGGCTTCAGGTTTAAACATGTGGACGCGAGTGCTCTTGTGCAAGTGCACCCATGGGCATGCAAAATATGCATGGTGATATTCTCCTTCAGGTACACTCTTTCAGCTCTTTCAAGTACTGAGGCTCCTTTTTTTATATCTCCTACTGTAATTTCAAGTTACACTGAAGCTGATACATAAAATAAGGCCAGTTCTATTTTTTTTCAATACAGATTTGCTGACAGATGAAGAATTAAAGTGAAATACAAGTGCTGGCCTATTTATAGTCTCCACACTTACAGGCTTCAAATTACATCAATGTGAGACTTCCTGCTATACATACTACTTTTTGAAGTCCTTTATTTTCTGTGCATCTTCAGACAAGTGGGGTTTTTTTAGAGATTAGTTATCCCACTAATCACTGCCAATGAATTTTCTCTGCTTTTGCAAGCATGGCTACAAGTACTGATGAATAACATGCAGCCAGCAAATAACATCCTCTTTTGTACCTTTGCTTCTCTCTATTCTATTAAATGTTATCACAGAGGCACTGACCAATGCCACACAAGGAAGAGGTGTCAGTTTACCTCTGGGACTATTTTCACAGTCCTCAAGTCAAAAGGAAAAGTCCACAAGGTGTATCAGTTGTTGAACTAATCAGTGTTGCCACACGTTTTTCTGTATGCTCTCCTTGATGTGAAGAACTGGCTTGTTGTTGCCACCACTGTTCCAGAAACAACTAAGGCCACATCTGAGTGGCTCATTGCTGCCCCTGAGCAACCATCTGACAGATACTCTAGAAAAGCATAGACAGTAAATGTTCATTAAAAATTATCATGTGCATCAGGGAAGGTACTGGCTGCAGTCATCCTGTGTAGACCTCAAGTATCAAGCAAATTCAATAGTCTAGATAGAAAAAAAGTGTGGTGGATGTTGTAGGGAAAGATGTCTTTTGTTAATAATTCAGCAGGCCTTCGTAACTAGGAGCTGTTTCTTGTGTTCTGGTGTACTTCTTAAAATTTTCAGTCACCAATTATGAAGATATGTCTTAATCCTAGCAAAAATTCCACCTTTCAAGAAAGAAGTCTCAGTAATAAGCTCTCTCAGAAGATATGATTCCTTTTAAGTGGCAGAAATGTATCATCTATATTAAAAGATGAAATTTGGAGCTAATTACTTGCTTCTTTCATAAAAATTATAGTGAAGACATGAAGGACCAGGAAGATTTTGACATAAATCCTTGTAAGAAATTTTCTGATGCTTTTACATTTTTATAAAAAAAAAAAAAAAAAAACAAAAAAACCAAAAAAAACCAAACTAAATTTTTTACTAAATATATAGTTCTAAATAATTTTGTGCATGTCTTCCACAACAATATGAAACGGTCACCATCTGAGTGGAACTGATCATGATGAGCTAACTTAAAAACGAGTTTAAGTGCTTTGCTGGATGAGGGCCTAAGTCTCTGATCCTCACACACACATCATCTCAAACCATCAGAGAAGTCCAAAATTAACAGCCAGAAAGGTTATATCTCATTCTTTGGGAATAACTTGCAAAATTTCCAAAATTCTGTTTCTGTGATATAACGAATACTCCTTATTCCAGAGAAGTCCAATTTTAAAACTGAGTTAACAATCTGACAAGCCCGGACAATGGAATCAGAACCAAAAAGCAGCATGAAACACTCAGTTCTACAGCAATTGTTATTTGTACTCAGGAGCACCTAAGAACACCATCAGAAATTAGGGTCTTGTTGTCCTAAGTACAATGTATACTTAGAACAAAGAATGTTTACTTACTAGGCCAGATTTGAATATCCAGGAATATGCTAGTGACCAAAACCAACACCATTAAAGACAGTTTCTCTACTTCTTCAAAAATTCTAATAGACCTGACAAAGTATCTCCTGCTTCCATTATGATGTTGCACTGTTTAATGAAACTGCTCTGTTTTCTGAACTCTAAATATAAAATCATTTGATCAAGATACCAAACAATTCAACAACTACAAAGACAGGAACCTATACAGGACTAAAGAATTAACACTTGATAAAAAAATAAGGGATTTACAAAGTAGGCAATTTCAGCAGCCACTCACAAACTAGGCATAGGGTAACTGAAGAACCAACATATGTTGGATGTTCTGAAGACTTCAGTTCTTGCCAGAACAATCATGAACAACAAAATCAGACAACTTCAGTCTTGTCTAACCAGCATCAAACAGAAATCATGTCATATTCATCTGCATATTCATCTATCTCAAGCAGATGAGAAATAAAACCACTCAAAAGAAAAGAAAGAGTCGGAAAAAAACTAGTCTTCTGTTTGCTGAAAGCTTTCAAAGTCACTTCTATGCTTCTGTAGAAAGACAAAAATGCATTGTCATCTGTCGAGCGGAACAAATAGGACCTCAGTGATTCAGTAACAGTTGTGCTCTCTTGGCAGACATTAGCTTGTTTAAGGCAGGGAAGATCAAAGGAAACAACTGGATGCCAAGAGAGGAAAAAAAAAAAAAAAAAAAAAAGGAAAAAAAAAAGGGGGGGGGGGGAAATAGGTCAAAGTTATTTATTATTTCAGCATTCCCCTATCTTTATTTGTTCTTGTACCATTTTCATTGTTTTGTGCAACAAGATAGAGGCTTTCCTGAAAGAGAGCAGTCAATAATTTAATGCAATAGTTCTTTTGCAACAAAGAGCCGCCTATATGTTCAGGAACTCATTAGAGCAACAGGTTCCCTATTCTCAAGAGTAGGTAAAATGCACAGTTCCATATATTCATTTAGCATGATGGTCTACAAGAGAGAGAAGTTATCAGCTGTTAGTATTGAATTAGAAGAACAGAAAGAATTCTCAGCAATCATTAACATTAGAGATTCCTAATACAATAATATTGGTGTTTTTATTTTGTTTGAAACTGTAGGAAAACCAGCATTAGTATTAACTAGTTGCCGTTTTTCCAAGTGAGGTTACACCTGCAAAACCTAACACATGGCATAACACTACTATGGTTATATTACTTTGTATACCAAGTTACTTTCTCTTTACAGTGTAATATGTTAAATAATCCAGGCAGTGATATTACATGGCTCTTTCTACTGCACTTCTTTGACTAGGACATGTATGTGTAGAATGGTCTCTTGGCAGGAAAAAAAAAAATGCTTGGTAGTGTAGACTCTCCACTGTATTTCTTCTCCTCCCCTGAGTGCAAATAGTCTTGGCACCACTAGAGCAATATGGACTGAGGACACATTACAGCCCAAAACCAACATCATGATACTGAGCAGCACCAGGAAGGGAGAAATGCCCTTCAGAGTTAAAGGCAGTTTCACAAGGGATTGAACAGGTTGTTGGAGGCAAAATACTACAACTGATGGATCAACACTTTGCTCTAATATACCAATAATTGCTTTAGGCCTACTGTGTTTATGGTTTTCAGAGAAAGACTAAATATTAACAGAATGCATATTACATAGCATTCTACCTAAATAAGAGCTTTGCACTAAAATGTACCCCAACAAAAAGCCCCACATTTCAGTCTTCAGATATAGAGTACTGCTAGAATGTCTTTTCTTATGTAGTAGGGGTCCTGGCATACAGTATGCACCAATAAATCACTTAGAAGAAGATATAAAAGGTACTCTTTCCATGCAAAATTTTATCCTACAATATTCACAGTACTAGTCCATCTGAAAATTCATTTATGTTTTTTTACAGATGTTTTAGTGAACCATTTTGAATCTGGTCCACTAGATGTCGGTTCTTTCTCAAATATATTTACCAAGATAAGGATTTTAGGACATATACCTGAAATATACTTGAACAGGTGTTTCTCTTGAGCTTATACCATAAATTAGTTCTACCAGTTTTAGAAATGAGACTTATGTTAAATTGATTCATGTTCTGTAATTTGACTATGCTTACAGCGGTTCCAAGTCAAGCACAGACACTATGTGTGCTCAGAGACTGCAGTGGTTGGGCAATACCACTGAAAAATTTTGGTCAGTATAGAAAAATGGTTGGTTATCAGTCCACAATATAGGCTGAACACTGATAACCTGTAAGTTTATATCCAGGTTCACTGTGTGGGATCCATACACCAGAAATTTACAGCATATCATTTTAGCACTACAAATACTTCTTTCAGCACTTCAGACACAGTTTATTTACCCAGGCAGTTCAACCCACTCTTCCCCATGTAGTACTCTTAACTTGCTGTTCATTGCTTGTGATAAAATCACAAACACTTAATTTTATATGAAAAATAAAATTAATGTTAAAAAAAAAATCTACACATGCTCTGTGACAGAAGTGTATGATGAATGCTGGTAGATACTTATTTTATCTGAGGTATCCAAACTGCATACAGCCACCCCTGATAAAACTGAATTAACTTGAACTAAACCTAAGTAACTGCCACAATGAGCATGACTGTCCTCACCCAAATCAATGAAGAAATTATCCCCATAAAATTAATAGGATTATCCATGAATAAATTTTCAACAATGGTATGTTAAAATAATATGGCCCTTATTACTAAAAGGAAATAAAACCACAACACACTTAGAAACATTCCTTTACCATATTTCTGATTTGACATGTTGATTCTGAGGAAACAAAGGAGCAAATGTTGTTGCAGAGCCTCACTGGCAAAAGTAGCCATTAATTTTTGTGATGAATCTCTCCCTGATTGCCTACAATCTTCAAATATAAAGAAACATAAAAGATACTGTATCAGAAATGTCTGAAACCAAGCAAAGTTGAAGGAATTTATTTTCCCAAGTGATTTCTGCTTTAAAGAAATAAACTGTCATTTATTTTAACCTCCCATATATTGACAGAAATGACTAGGGATATACTATAACATCTCTATCCAAGAAAATTTGACTTCTTTTGCTCTGATGGATGTAGGTCCATGAAGGAGAAAAATCTTACCATTTTAAACACATTCTAGATAAACTTGTATATTTTACAGAGCAGTGACAAAATTTATCCATTTGCAATTCATGCTTTCTTCATTTGATACATACACCAACTTTACAGTCATATTTGGCAAAAATGAAACATTTTTTTCTGTCAAAATGCATTATATTTCAAGAAAACTCCCTGATGCTATAGTATTTTATGTATTTCCACATAATTATGTAAAAAAATACAACATGGAGTTGAGTTCTTAAAACAATGTATAGCCATCAACACTGTAATAAATAAAACAGGCTCAGAAACTTAGTTAACAATTAACAAAACTCCTGAAAGTAGCCTTCGAGCATACTATTTTTTTTCAGCCCTTCTAAAAAACTCAAAACATGCTGACCTTGCAATACTCAGGACAGTTATGAGATCATGAGATCAAAGAAGTTCAGCCATTTACTTCATATTTTAAA
The DNA here is from genome assembly GCA_023637945.1 of Phaethornis superciliosus. Taxonomy (NCBI): domain Eukaryota; kingdom Metazoa; phylum Chordata; class Aves; order Apodiformes; family Trochilidae; genus Phaethornis; species Phaethornis superciliosus. The sequence goes on along the minus strand of JAJQWJ010000003.1, from coordinate 51,091,533 downwards.
TAAGTTATGTAAAAGCATCATGTCACCATCTTGTTCTCTCCTTGGCCAAAGTAGCTGCGTTATTGAAACTACAGCACAACCAACTCTGAGAAAATACTCCACACTTAGTTTCATAGGCTTAAAAACATAACTCAGAAGAGAAGCACTCAGAAAAGAACAGTTTGAACAATCCAATGTGAAACTTTAGATAAAATAATCTCATCTCAAAGAGATGGAAGCACATATAGCATCACAGAAACCAGCCCCCAGAAGAAAAGCTTACTGCCTTCAAGTCAGAAATGGAAGGAACATTAATTTTGATCAGAACTGAGGTCTGATTATCTCCTGGAAGCTGAAGGCTTGCAAACACTATTAAAGTTATTATCTCTTCAAAAGAACAGAAAGATATCTATCTTCTGCTAGGCAGCTTGTAGTGCCTGTCACTGTATCATCTCATTTCCTTTCCAGAATCTTTGAATTCCACATGAACTCCTTTTATAATTGTAGCTACATACTCCATTTACATTACATATTGCTTGCTCCATTTACAGCCTGTCACTAGGTAATTACATTACCTATTCTGTTACCAGAAAAAATAATAATAATTTAATTACTCATATTATAAGGGAAGCAACAAGAAGTCAGCATTTTTAGATGTAGACTAACAAAACAACTTTTATATGTTTAACACTTCCAGACACTTTGAAAATGTTAAAATGTTAATTTGTCTTACATTTTTGTATGTTTACAAAGTTTTTTTCCAAAATTCTGAATGAACTTATAAGATAAACTTAAGAATCTATGCATTTTTTGGTTTTGATACATCAGTGTCTTAAGAAAAAAGTGAGCAGAGTAAGCCTGCATTCCTTGGAAGAATAGGTAAGCCAATCTGAATTACCTTTGTTACACTGATTTCCAAATACTTCTGCAAAAATATGGTTCCCAGAGTGTAAAAATCCCAGAGTGTTCCCAGGTCAAGTTAGTAGTCCCTGCTTTTGGAACTACAGAAGTTCCTTCAGGCCTATGGAAAAATACCATGCAATCCATGTAGTTATCAGCCTGTTACGCATAACACTTAACAACAGGCCTTTTAAGTGCAATTCGGTATTGTAAATACATCCATACCATATCATTTGGGTCTCTCTCAGATACCCAAGGCACTACATCAGACTTGCATATTTAACCCAATGGTTAGAGGAGACTATTGCTCTCTGGAGCAGCTCTGTGTGGGCAACTGGCAGTTAAACCTCAGAGAATCATGGAATAGTTTAGGTTGGAAGGGACACTAAAGATCATCCAGTTCCAGCCACCATCCATGGGCAGGGACACCTCCCACCAGATCAGGTTGCTCAAAGCCCCATCCAACCTGGCCTTGAACACTTCCAGGGAGGGGGCAACTTCCCCTGGGCAACCTGTGCCACTGTCTCATCACCCTCACATTTAAGAATTTCTTCCTCATGTCTAACCTAAATTTACCCTCTTTCAGTTTGAAATTGATAGTCCTCATCCTATCACTCCATGTCCTTGTAAAAAGTCCCTCCCCAGCTTTCCTGTGGACCCCTTCAGGCACTGGAAGGCTGCTGTAAGGTCCCCTTGGAGCATTCTCTTCTCCAGGCTGAACAAACCCAACTCTTGTAGCCTGTCCTCACAGGAGAGGTGCTCCAGCCTTATGATCATTTTCATGCCCCTCGTCTGGACCTGCTCCAGCAGATGATGGGCTCTTGTGCTTCTATTGCTACATACATATACACGTTCATGTACAGTGTATATTTATGTGTGCATATATAATATAGTATATGTATACATGTGTATATCAGTAGTAGTACAATGGCTCATACCTAAAAATTCCTATATGTGTATATCTGAGAGGTCTGATTTTGGGGAAAAGAGCTATTAACTTGCTATCCATGTGGTGTTTTTTATACTTATTAAAAAAAAAAAAAAAAAAAAAAAAAAAAGAAAACCAGCAAGTGATGAGACAGAATAATTTGGCAGTATACCTTACCAATAAACAGAGGCAAAAATGTTATTTACTACATAAGCTTACCCTACCTTACCTAAGAAAATTTGTAGCAGCACCATGTTTGTACTTTCAGGTCAAGAGTGGCCTTCTGTGTTCAGATACTGATATGGGTAATGTAGATTGTGTTTCCCACTGGCATCAAGGCCTTTCATCTAGTATATGCTTTATTGCCACTCCCTAAATGGATCTCCAAATAATTTTAGGATAAATTATTTGTACTGCACTGCTACCCCATATCAATTAGAGACAGCTTTTCAAAATACAAATTGATCATTAAAAAAAAAAAAACATTTTTTAAAAAATGATAGCAACACCTTAGCATTTTCAAAAATGCTTTTGTTCTGAAATAGATATATCAATTATTAGCTTTGCAAATTGAATATTTTCTTCTTCTACTACTACTATTTTAACTTTAAAAGCAGCAGATTTTGATATTGTTCAAACTGAAGTTTGGTAGAGTTCTTTTCTCTGTTCTTTCCTTCAAAGACAGGATAAAAGCATTAATTTTCTTATTCCAGGCTGCTGCCAGTGTTATGCATTAAATTATTCACACCGATTCATCGTTCCTTTAGAGACTTACTGATCATTTACAACTGACTGAAAAGTATGCTATTCAAACCAAACTACAAGATACTTTAATCACTCTCCTACTTCTCAAAATGAGCACAAGTGTAGCACTGGAGACATCAAGGAGGCTTACACCTACTTAACTCACATGGTTTGAACTCAACATATAAAGGAATGTGATTACCAGATATGTGAAGTTAACAAACTAACTAGTTGAAAACTGATACCTAAATTTGAAACCTTTAGTCAATGATGCTGTCTAAATGGGTCTGGAGAACTAACAGCAAGAGCGCAGCTAGATAGAAACAGAAAAGACTGGGGTAACTGGAAGTGGACTGGAGAAGATGAAAAATACCAAGAACAGCCACATCAGCTCAGACTCTTGGTACTGATAGCCCTGTAATCCCATCTTCAGCAATAGTTGCTACAAATGGATGATCACAAAAGAACAGAAAAAGTATGTTATTTCTCCTATATATTCTCCTAGCTTCTATTTCTGCTCACAGGATTTGCTGAGCCTAACCCAGTTATCAATTCAACAGCCCTCGATGGAACTATCTTCCATGTTATTTTCATTCTCCTTTCAGCCTGTACAAACTGTTTGCCTCCATAACAACTTTTGGCAATGAATCTCACAAATTGCCCTGTGTGGGACATTACCTCTTTTTGCTAGTGCTGAACTTGGTTTCTTAAAGCTTCACTGCACGGTCTACAAGTCATTCTTTTTGGAAAAACTGTGTAAGGCTTAATCCCTATACATTAAATCCAAAACTATTACCCAAAAAGACCCATCAAACCAACTGTGAAGACCCCTGTAGGAATGTGAAGTAATGAAACACACCTCTGCTTTATCTGGAAGTCTTAAATCTGATTGCTTTTCTCTGGCACAGCACTGAAGCTGTCCTCCCCTTAGCAGCTGGGTGCCCAGTTTCAAATGTAGAATAGGCTGGGATATGAAAAAGAGGCAGAACAGCATTCCAATTCTCTATAGACAGTTTGGAAGCAGCACTCTAAGTATGTCTAACACACACAGTAAAGCACTAAAAGAAAGCTTCGCAAAAGTTACTTTGTTATTTTATTTTATTTTTAAGTGATGTAAGTATGAGTAAAAGCAAAACTGTAGCCTTGCAGTGAGAAATTTCACTGGGGAAAGGGAAAATTTGCATTTTGGTCCTGCTTCCAGAACTATTTGCTTTTTATTCAAATTCTGCTTTCATATAAAACTCACAAAATAAGTCTTAGATTAACACTCTTATATGCAATCTCAAAAAAAAAAAAAAAAAAACCAAAAACAAACAAACAAAAAAAACCCAAACAAACAAAAAAAACACCATAAAAAATCCCAAACAAAACCATTAGGACATTAGAACACTAGAATGCAAAATTGTTAGGTATGAAACAAGATTTATACTTCTGATAACACTCTCTGGATCCAGCCTTCCTTGAACACCTATCTCAGTGTAAGAACAGTTTCTATATTCTCCATGTGGTCCTAGATAACAATGATATTAGCTCATGCACCTCTTACAGTCAAAACACAGAAAAACAATTACAAAGTGTTCTCACATTTTCTGGACAGAAAGGTTCAAGTACTACATTTACAATTAAATTCCAATTTAAAAAAAATATTTTTCACCAGAATATTTGTCCTCACTAATTACTAGTTTTCTGAAAAATTTTTAAAAATAGCTAATTTTATGTCTAATTACCATGATAACTTTAGAATTTTGGTGTGTACTATTGATATTCCTGCCAGTCAGCTGTGCAATCTTAACATTGCTGCCCAAAGGTGGGATATATCTATTGGATAGCTTCCTGTAAATCAAGAGATGAAAGCATGGCAGAAGATACCACTGTACTATTATCCAGTTGGATGCCTTAGCATTTTGATGGAGCATCTGCAGCTGAACCATATGAAACTGCACTGAGAAGTGGCAGGATTAGTCTAAATAGCCAAAGAGCCCCTCTAAGTGGTTAAATAAATAAATAAAAATATTTTCACCTGGGATACATTTCCCAATGGCACAATTTTCTTCTTGTGACTACTTAGCAATAATGGGCATTTTCCATACAGTTATCTTCCATGTACATAGGAAGAGCTCCAGGCAAACTACTGTGTACAATATTTATTATTCTGAATGCAATAGTGGAAAAAGGGGGGGGGGGGGAAATACCGAGTTCAAAATAACACTGTATTGCTTAGTAATTTTTACAAAATATCTTTTGCCTGTATTCCAGGTACAATTTTAAATTATTAATCATAATTAGTTTTTCTCCATTAAAAAAAAAAAAAAATTCTAAAAATCTGCAAGTCTCTGACATCAGTCCATTGCCATAGTGTTCAGCCACACTGTGAGGTGCTGTGTAGTTCAGTAGCTCTGCAACAATTCAGATGAAATTTTCTACAATCATAGCTGGAATAAGTAGTTCAACATCAAAGATGTGTCAAAAAGATACTGCCTTCCCAAGTATGTCTAAGGAGACCAGAAACAACATTACTTTGACAATGTTTAGAAAGCTTAATGTAGCCAGAACTACACTACTTCATCATCAAAATATACCTATTGTAACATCCATTTCCTATCCATTATAATTTAGTAGCATTGTGGTTACTTAAAGGTGATAATTAAAATCTGGCTGTACTATTTTAGCTCTATCTGTTCTCTCTAATTCGTTTTGGCTGGAATATTCATATCCCCAGGAGTGGAAGAAGAGGAGCAGAAAAAAAGAAAGATGAATTGGTAATGTGTAATGACTACGAACATAGTTCAGAAAAAAATCTTTAAGAATGCACTAAAACTTACATGAAAATGCTTTACAGCTGTTATCAAGGCTTGAAATTACAGCAAAATAGAGATTCTGCACTCTCAAACTTTCCAGATTTCAAGTAATTTTTGCCTGTTTTTCAACTTTTCAACATCCTTCTAAAATCATTGACAAATGAAACAATATTTTCTATGAGGATTTACTTTGATTTACTCAATACTTCATCCTGTTTCCCTGTTTCAATGTCCAAAGATTACATTAGCTCTTTTGTTGCAATATTGCACAGGCAGAACATGGTTGCTTGGTTCCCTCAGTACTCTTTCCAGAACCATTGTTTCCTCAGACACAGAATAGGATTATAATAACTGTGCAAATACAAGATTGGCTTGGCTCACTCTGAGATTCAGTCTCAAGGTCCTAATTCCCTAACTGGGAGCAGTGCCATACTTCTCAGATCATTCCAGGGATCACTGCTGGAGTGATCCAATCAGCTCAGGGCAAGGACATCAAATTCTGCTGAGTTTCCCAGGAAACACAAGCATAGCTGCCAGGGGTTCCTATAATTAAATGAAATGTATTCATCCTCAGTTTAGTTTTTCCCTTCCAGAGCAGTTCTATTTCCCCAAACCCAGAAGGAATTGCACCTTCTTCATCTACAACCATACCCAAAAATGCAAATCTTGTCACTCAGGTACACTGATGCAACTTGCTCATTATCCAGGACATAAAATATAATAAGAATTGTGCCTCAGTGCCACATGGGTGATGTGAGTTCCAGCACTCTGTAGTATGGATGCAATTAACCACTCTAGAGAAGGCTGACTTTGAGTTAGTTTATTGGTGTTCTCCACAAAGCCAGTATGAGAAAAACCTAAGGGCATATTTCATTTGAAGCAGATGGATTCTTGTACAGGCCAGTAGAAAGAAACATCTTTACATGGAGGAATATTGCTGCTACTCTTAAACATCTATACGAATGATGTGCATGCTACTTGAAGCATGCTAATGGTCTTTCATGCTAATTGAAGCTTAGGGGGGAAAAAAAGGATAAAATCAGCATTTGCTATCAGGTTGAACAAACTTCTCTACAAATCTGTTTGCCTCTGTCTGATGATGAGTCACTGCAGGTAGGCAAATTGATCATCAGTCTCCTTTCCTGGCTTAACTCACTGAATCTCTGAAGGGCTTTCAGATTTTTACTTTGAAGATAATACAAAAGTATTGTCATGATGATACCTCAATGACTAGGAAAGAATTAATCGAAACATGTAAACATTACCCAGAATTAATGCTTTCTGCAGACAAAGTTGTGTATTACTGCTACAACAGCATTTATGGCTGAGTATTATGACTAGCAGCAATTGTCGATGTTGACAATGGAAAGCATACAGGAAAAAGCATAGAGTCACAGAATCATGCCAGGTTGGAAGGGACACATCAGGATAATTATGTCCAGCTCCTTCCTCTGTGTAAGTCACCCCAAGAATCACACCATGTTCCTGACAGCACCAAAAAGCCTATTGCTTTACAGTTACTCATTTTGATCCCTGTTAAGAGAGTGGTAGTTTGGCTTCAAACTTAAATTAGAACCTTTTTAAGCCCTTCAAAATGAAAACTTGGAAACAGCTCTAGAGCTAGAGATCTTCATTATAAAAGTAGTCCGTCTCAACTAGAAAAACAACATTCTCTAAAATTGCAAAAGGGAGGAATTTGTGTAACAGTAGATAAAAGCAGGCATAATCATTATAATTTGAAGCACAAATTATGAGGGGAAGGGGAACATAAAAAAAAATATAAACAAACACCTCAGACACATTTAATTCTCCACTCAGAATAACTGTGAACAGTTGTTCTACGAGAAAATCAGATATTTTTCAAAAGAGAAAGCAAACATTAGCAAGCATAAAAACATAGACTTCATAGAGAAGGGTAGTCAACCAACATATCTCAACTTATGCCAAGAGCCTGATATGTAAAGAGGAAGAAAGAGGAAGAATTTGTACTGATTCAGAGATGCTGAGTGAGCAATCATAGAATGTTTTGGGTTGGAAGGGACACTAAAGATCATCTGGTTCCAACCCCCCTGAATAGGCAGGGACCCCTCCCACCAGCCCAGGTTGCTCAAGGCCCCATCCAACCTGGCCTTGAACACGTCCAGGGAGGGGGCAGCCACAGCTTCCCCGAGCAACCTGTGCCAGTGTGTCACAACCCTCACAGTAGACATTTCTTCCAAATGTCTAACCTAAATCTCCCCTCTTCAAGTGTTATATAATTTTCCTTTTTCATCTCATTATACATCTGTGTAAAAAGCACTACCTCAGCTTTCTTGTAGGTCCCTTCAGATACTGGAAGGTTGCTATAAGGTCCTCTTGGAGCCTTCTCTTCTCCAGACTGTGGCAAACCCCAACTTCTTTAGCTTGTCTTCACAGGGGAGGTGCTCCAGCCCTCTGGTCATTTTTGTGTCTCTTCTCTGGACATGTTTAAAGAGCTCTGTGCCCTACTTATGTTGGTAACTCCAGAACTGATCACAAGTGAGATGAGAAAGCTTTACGTTTTCTGTATTAGGTGACTGTTGGTCTGAAATTGACGCCTTTGGCTTTTTCTCAGTCAACACTCCCAGTGGATTTTGGCAGATACTTCTGCCTAGTAACAATATTGAATTAATATTATGTATATTATCACTTTAAAGAGTGTTTTTTACCAGTGAGCACCATTTTGAAATTGCCTCTTTCTGCAGCACAGTAGTAATAAAAGTTGCTAGCAGAAATGTCAACCTTCTGGACTATAGCAAAATAGCATAGCCATCCATGGCTCTTGAAAGAAAGATAATAGGCACAAGTGTACTAGCATAACTGGTCTGTAACAAATAAGGTGTCTTGGGTCCACTTTACCACTGCTGGAAACAGGACATGTGCTATATAAACATTTGATCTGACCTGTGTAGCCATTCTTTTGTTCTTGAAGTTAGTTTGAATCAAGCTGTTTGCATAGCCTAATATTCTACTTAACTTCTGTTTCAGAGATTAAATCAAATGTCTTTGATCTCATGGACTACAAGCAAGGCATATGCAGGCTGCACCTTACAGATGTAAGAAAAGTAGCTTAGAAATGTTCTGTATCTTCTGGTGATAACACATAGCAGAGTAGCATTTTTAAAAAGCCAAATACATGGGCAAGAATTAACAAATTCATATGCAGTTTAAATGTAAGTAGTTTATCAAAACCAGAGAAATATCACCCTAGAGGAAAACATGCCTTAAAGTCTCAGCATCTTCCACAGAATTCAGTCTTGCAGTTATACCCTTGTAGCCCCTGTTCTCCTTGGAGCACACAGGAAGAGTCTTCCTTCTAGCTTCTTATTTTGTAGACACCAGATATACTTGCACAAGATCCCAAGCTATTTCCTAGAGAGAATCTTCTCTGAAGTAAGTTTAAAGAAGTGCAGACTACCTTCAAGGGATTATTACCAGGAGTGAAAAAGTTTGCAAAATGCAAAACTTGCATGAAGTCACATAAAGGGCAGAAAAATGCAACAAAAGCATTAATATAGAGGTTTTAATACAACAAAGGTATTAATATAGACTCAATTTCTGAGGGCCCAGCTAAACCCAGACTTGATTACAGTAACTCATTTCCACAGCTTCAGGTGACAGGCAGCCCAGAGTGACCCACGGTCATACTGACTTTCTCACATTCAAGAGGACAGAAGACATAATCACTTCATGTTTGCAAACAGTGCTGAACACTATGATTAAAATTAAACAAGGGCAAGTGCTAAGTTAAACGAAGGGAAATCAGGGGCATAACTATACACAGCTATATGAGCCCATGAGCACACAAAACCAAAATGGCAACCTATCGTAAAAATTCCCTTTATTCAGCTAACAGAACATAACAAAGATCCAAACTGGAGTCTGCTCAAGTGTGAACAGTTTGTGGAGGAACAAGAGCACAAACACCTCACTTATCAAAAGGGCTTACTTAGCCCATGGAAGCTCCTGCAAAACCCTCACCTACTTGTCCTTTTGGACTACACATGTGCAAAGGGTGAGCATCAGGAGGATGTAGTCAGGTTCTTCTCAGTGATATCCAATGATAGAGCAAGGGGCAACAAGTGCAAGCTGGAGTATGGGAGGTTCCACGTGAATGGAAGGAAAAACTTTCTCTCTGAGGGTGACAGTGCAAGGCTGCTCAGTGAGGTTGTGAAGTCTACTATGGAGACATTCAAAACCCACCTGGATGTGTTCCTGTGTGTCCTATGCTACATGATCCTGCTCTGGCAGGGGGTTGGACCCAAGGTCCCTACCAGCCCCTAATATTCAAAAGAAAAAAGACTTAGCTAAGTAAGCTTTTATGTTATATTCCTTACCATGACGTCTGAACATCTTTTAAAATTATTATGCTGGCCCAAATTGTCTTTACTTCTGTCTCACCTCATCAGGGAAATGGTAGGAAGCTGAATCAGAGGAGGCTTAAGTTAGGTAGCAGGGAAAAGTTTCTCACCCAGAGGGTGGCTGAGCAGTGGAACAGGCTCCCCAGGGAAGTGGTCACAGCACCAAGCCTGCCTGAGCTTAAGAAGAATTTGGATTACACTCTCAGGCACACGGTGTGATTCTTGGAGTGATCTATACCAGGACAAGATTTGGACTTGATGATCCTCATGGGTCCCTTCCAACTCGGCAGATTCTATGATTCTATGGTCTCAGTTCTAAATTTCTCTTTCTGTGTCTGATGTCTTCTGTGCTAGTTTTTTCCAAGCATTCAGCATTATGTTCCTTGCTCACAATTTAAAAAAGGGAAGGGAGCAAAGGATAAGACTTAGTAGAAGAGTTATACTTCCTGTTCTCCAGGAAGAAGGTAACTTCATTACTTAAATGAAAGCAAAAAAGAGAGATTGAACTGACAAAAACGACAAACCACAGATATCCCTCACCATGGATAACTCCTTAGGGCACCCATCAACACAGGAAACTTTCCATTATCCTACAAGTTCTCACAAGATGAACCCACATGGATTCCTTCCCATTACTTAGGGAGTCCTACAGATTACTCTAAACTAGAAACGCACATTTGTTATTTGCATTGTTTATAACCATGAGTAATCAACAGTAGTGGAAATGGAGCTAAAAATATATATTTTTCCATCTATTAGTGCATAATATCTAATTGTATGCCTGGCTGGAATTCAGAAAAGAAGCTTGAACAAATTATTTTCACATGTGACATCCAAGAGGCATGAAAAAAGCAGGTAGTCACTGTGCATAAGGAGGTCTTGAAACATTAAGATGAACAGACTGTAGGCAGTACTGGTAAAATTGGAAAGAAATATAGAATTAAGACCTCTATTTAGTTACTAAAGCTTATCAAAGAAATTATTTGTATTTTTATTTCTATATTTTCAGTTGATCAAGATAAATTAAAGACACAAGAAAAGTTAAATAGGAATGAAGTTATCTTTTGGTGAGGTAATTCCATTTTCTCTCTGTAGTTGCCCTTCTGACCTTGTTTACATAAGTAGCAAACTTTCCTTTTTTCCTTCAGGCCCTTTGCAAGCTTCTTCTCTTTTCTAAATTATCATAATCCTTTGTAAACTGTGGTAAAATGTCAGATGGTGTTAGTAACAAGAAGTTTTTAAGATTAGGAGAGCAGTAAAAGATCTTTTCAGAATTATGCTGAATAGCATGTTATTTCTTTCCTGTAAGATACAAAAAGGTGAACGGAGATTTGCTGTCCCTGCATGTTAGAAAAGCACAGGGTGGGGGAAAAAAGGGCTTAAGGTTCTTTTTCCTTGAAACATTCGTCCTAAGTGTGTGATCCGTGGAAAATTAGACCAGTGTTTCTGAGACATGAGTTGGTTAGGAAACACATTTTTATGTAGTTAGAGATCATCCTCCTTGAATGTCTTAGAGTCTCCCCAGAAATTAATTGGCTTTGATCCTGTTAATTTTGATACTTTTTTTTTTCCCCTTACCAGCTTTAAGAGCAGATGAAATTTCACTCATAATTTGACCAATTTTTAATCTGACCTTCTTAGATTCATTCAGTCTCATAGACATATATTTATATATTGTCATATTGTCTGAACAGTGCAGATGATGCTTGATTCTAACAGGAAAAGCTGAAATGAGACAGGGAAAATATGAGGTCCTATGAAACAAGCTGAAGATCAGGATTTCAGTGATGGCATTCCCTGAATTCTTGCAGTATTTTGTTCAAAAGTGAAATACCAAAATTTATACCTACTTCAGAGTATGGAAGAAAGAAAAGAGATTCAGTCATTAGGAATTTGGGGCTGCAGAAACTAATCTATTGCTTCACTAAACTAAGAAAGAAAATTGTCATCCTTTAAACAAACAAACAGAAAAGGACCATTATGGGACAGAAACTACAAAATACAGGGTAACATCTCTATTGCAGATCAAGGTAAGAAAATACAGTGCAGTTGGCATCAGAGGACAGAAGTAGTCAAATGGAAAACAGCAAAAAAGATGTGATTTTTAACAGTGCAAAGAGAACAAATTAGTACACGTGCTTTTGCATTTATGTTGGAAGGCATAAGAAATATGACAACAGAGCGGCAGTGTCTAGACCTAAACATGGATATCCTGAGTATACTGGAAACTTAATGAATCTTGTAATGAACTTGTGATGCTAGCATACAAAATACAGTGGAAAAAGTAGAGCAACCAACTCTATTAGAAGCAGATAGAGTACGTCTGTATATTAAAGGGAGATTAATCTAAACAAACAGACAAGCTATGTATCTTAAAAAGTAGTGATTGAAATATCAGGCCTAAGCAGGAAGGGTTGAATGTGAGTCTATCAGCTGGAATGATGACAATTTCTGATATGCTTTGGAACGTGAGACAACACATGCAGAAAAAGCAATTATAATAATGCTTGCTTTTATCTATCTCTATGTAGGTAAATAAAATGTATCAGGATACAATACAATGATCAAATAAAAGACACCATTAATTATGCTTCTATGAAGCAATAAGGGATGTACAGCAGGCTGAAATATCTTGCATAGTGGAAGAGCCCTTCTATAAGAGCAACCATAATATTCCTAGATTCCTAGATTCAGCATCTCTGCAGAGATATGAAACTACTCACCCACAATTACCCTCGGACTCAAAAGGACATAAAAATATAGTCATATAAAATACACACAGAGAAAGTTAAGAGAATTAAATCCTTAGAAGTGGATACTTGAGAACAACAACACAAGAACACAGAGCCACTTCAGCAAGGCTTGACAAAGGGCAATGGGACATCAGCAGGGAATGGGGGGGATAGATAAAATAAAGAAGGCAAACTTCCAAAAGCTGAAGTTGAATCTAAAGGAGGAAAACAGAAAGGCTGATGGCCTCTGGGAGATCAAATGTAAGCACACAACAAAGCAGGACAAAACTGTTTGAGGAACAGCTGAAGAAGTAAAACTAATGCTACATTTTTTATTGAAACACATCAGGAGCAGAAGCCTGACAATGTGCCTGTAGAACCAGCTGAATATCAGGACACAAAATCAGCAAGCAGAGGAAAAGAGGAGTCTTCCACAGTAGCAAACAGAAGTAACTGGAGAGTTTCTAAAACTCTTAAAAATTAAAAAAAAAAAATAAAAAAATCTGAACTTGCTTAGTGAGGGTCTTGGAAAAATATCTGTCTAATATTCAGATGGGTGTAGAATAGGCTATAGAAAGATTTGACAATGTGATTATAAACAAGTTGCAAAAAACAGATGGTATTCACCCCAGCTATCTAAAGGAACTAAAGAACGAAATAACTACATTATAATAATGAGTGGTACATTCATAAATTTGTCTTTGTATGCAATGATAGGAGCATGGCAAACACGGCAACTGGCAACTTCTAAAAAGCATTGCAGGGTAGGTCAGAGAAACTGCAGGTTGTAGTAGCAACTTTAGAGAACGTATGAGAATAAAATTGAGAGACGCCTACAGAAATGTGATATAGTCAGTAGAAATCAATGCAAATTTTACAAAGGAAGACCAGCCTTATCTTCTTCTTGGTATTCTTTGATACAGCTGACATAATCTTTTTCAATTTTCAAAAGCCAAAACTATGAGGTACTGCCAAAGATCTGTTTGCCTGGCCACAAATCAGAAGATGAAGCTCAAAGTAGAAGTGAAGGCACGTGAGGAAAAATATGCCTAAACTCATACACTGGATGACACAAGGATATGTGTGGGGCTGACCATGACCCTGAGTTTTTACACTTAAGTCTTATGAAGATGAGACAGAGGGTCCTGATCTAAAAGGAGCCAACAGGGAGAAATACCTCAAAGGAATTCCATCCACTCCATCCAGTAAGTCAGCTTCTTTGGGGCCCAATTTAAATACCTCTATGCAAATGCACACAGGCAATAAACAAGAGGAGATAAATATGCAGGCTATGATCTTATCAGCACCATTAAAACACATGGCTCTTACCTTTTCTGTTAGCAGCACTAGCTGGGCTAAAGGGAAGGGGAAGTACGTTCTCATCATGTCTTTGAACTTTTTCAGAATTATAACTTCCCTACTGTGCCTGAAGTAGGGGTTCCACCACACACGTAGAAAGAAGGTGCCACAATACATCCTTCACCTATTCAACAGGTCTTATCCCCATAGGCCTCCCCAGTTACTGCTCTGTGCCCTGACTAGGCTGTGCTGTTAATGTGCAAATAGCAGAGGTCTGTCCAGATGCTGAATGGACTCAATAGAAAATGAGAAAGGGAAAGAGGGTAGTAGTGCCTCTTTTTCTTTTCAGTAGAATTTTATCAGAGTGCAACAGAATGACCCTAGATTCAGCACATTGTCTTGGAACATTAATATGCAAATACCATCATGTTCAGAGAACCATTCTGAATCCACAGCTGTTTATGCAAGTCCTGTCAAGCACAAGATAATAAAAAGTCCTTCTAATAAACCTGATTATTCTCCTTAACTGCTCTGAACAGCAGTGATACAAATGAAATATTTCTGCTCTATTGTAATTCTTACCTCTTCATGCATTTATGTGTCTGGCCTGAACAAACCATTTTTATTTGATATAAGATACATTATAGGACTGCATTATATGAAGTCTAATGCCACTACCAGTAATTGAGGTTATGCAAGAGTTCTTTTCATCTTCTTATATCAGTTTGGGCTGAAATTTATTGCAATGATTTGCTTTACTATACACAGGTTAATTTTTTCCATGACAATCCAAGGTGTTACCTAGGACAAAGACCAAGGAAAGTGCTTCATTTTGCCTGCATTAAAAAAATCATTGTCTCTTTACTGACCTCCAAAAGCACATTCTATACCCTGAAGCACAGATCAAAAGCAAAGCTTAGTCTGAGCTTCATATCAGGAGGTTCTTCAGCTTCACTGTGAAATTCTACTTCAGTCTGGCCAAATCAGATAGTTCTTATCAGTTAAAATCTCTCAAAACTGTTCTTGAATATCATTCCCAATGTTTTAAGAACATCTACTTCCATACCAATATTCAAGTCAGTTATTCTAATACTGCCTTACAGCTTAAATAGCACTATCCATTACTTGAAGATTACAGTCCTTGACTCACAGAGTTCTGTAATATGCCTCATACCTCTTCCTTTCAAATTACAGTTTATACATTTTTTGCTCATCTGCTAGTTCAAATCAATTTTCTAGGACACATATGACCTGAACAAGGCTAACCAGGATTATATAAAATATAATACAGTACATTAAAGAATCGCATAGATGGGTATTTTCCTAAATACAGGATGTAAGAATCATGGAGGTGGAAAGGGACCAATATAGATTGCTTAGTCCCACTCCTCCTGCTCAAGCAGGGTGAGCCAGTGCATGTTTCTAAGAACAGTATTAGCAAGATTTTTAATATCTTCACAGGGGAAAACTCTGGCAACCTGCAGAAAAAAAGTTTTTTCCTGTTTATGTAGAATTTTGTGTATTTCAGTTTTTACCCATTGCCTCTTCTAACACAGAACACCACTGAGAAGAATCTGGCTTCAATTTCTTTACTCCTTCCCATCAGGTATTTATGCATATTGATAAGATTCCCCTGAAGCTTCTCTTGTTCAGGCTGAAGATAACATAGATTGTCAGGCCAGGAGGGTCATTATATTCCTCTGGCCTGATTTTCTGCACAGCACCAACCATACACAGCATTTCATGCTGTGATTTCTTCACCTATGCAAGCACTTTGCAGATGAGCTAAGTTGTAGTAAAAATGCACACAACCCTGTGTAGCCCTCCTGTCTACTTATGTGGACTTTAATTACTCAAAACATAGCATTCCATCAGAAGTTTCCAGCAATGTTCATCCACCCACTCCAGGAGAGTTCTTTATTCCTTCTTGAGAGCACTAAATTATTTGAGATGTAACATTTATGCACATAGAAGCTTCAGGAGAGCTCTAATTTATCAGCTTTCACTCTCTTTCTTATTCAAGCATTTCAACAGGGCAAGAGATGGTCCTTGCGGGCCATTTGCTGTGACTGGAATTGTAGTGTCCAGAAAGAAGAATAGCTTTCTTATAGCTAAAAGTGAGTCTAAGTCTTCTTACCTAGGAAGAATTTCAAGTGATGCCTCGATTTGCTTTGCTACAAAAGAAAACATGTTTTCCAACAATTAAAGGGTGCAATCTGCAAACTATAAAAATAATTTCTCACCATATGGACTATCATACCTTTATAATCACAGAGAACAGTGGTTTTGAAGACATAGCATAGGAAAGTCCTCATTTTTGTCTCTGTACCTTTATATCCTGAACTTAGGGTGACCGAAACAGTAATTTATTTTAAAGTAATCCTCTTCTCATTATTTATTGATATAATTGGCACAATTAAACATTTGTAGGGACTAGTTACAGTTGTGTACTCTATCAATGCACCTTAGGAGAACAGATGTTATGTAAGCCAAAAGTTTTTGTCCTAATAAAAAAAAAAAAACAAAAAACAAACAGGATTAAATAAACCAGTTCTCTTAGTTTGCTTTATCTCCTTGAATTTCGTAAACAGCTCCATTTTACTGACCAACACAAAATATTTCTAAAGGCCTAAATAAAGTTAATAATATGAAATTCATATTGCATATGAAATTCTCTAGACCAGCTCTTGTAGATGGACTATAGCTCCACACGGAACAGATGGGAGTTGAGGCCCCATACCTGGACATATTCAAGGTGAGGCTTGATGAGGCTCTGAGCAATCTGATCTAGTTGAGGGTGTCCCTGCTTAGTGTGGGGTGCTGGCCTAGATGACCCTTAGAGGTCCCTTCCAGCCCAAACCCTCTATGATTCTATGGCTTCTATGAACAGTCCCAGCTCCCATCTCTTCCTGACCCTTAGATGCTTCAGTCCCCTAATCATCTCTGTGGCCCTTTGCTGGATCATCTCCTGTATGTCCTTATCTTTTTTTAAACTCTGAAATATCCACTGGAACACCTGAGCCTCTTGCCTTGATTATAGCTGCATTAATAGTAGCAGTTTGTAACCATCTGATTAACAACTAATATATTGATGTATGCCTACATAAATCTAAACATGCCTAATTACACCCCAGTTTAAGTATACTTCGGTTTCTTTCAGGCAGGGAGATCTCTGTTTATAGGAAGAATTGACAATTTTTCTTGCCAGGTCTTTCAGTTTATACCATTATAATTCAGTATTACAGTTCAGTGAACTGTACAGTTCAGTTACTACAGACCTTATGATTTGCATATTTTAACCCTCTCCAACAATACTTTTTCTTGCGATTTCCTCCCAAATGCTTCAATTAATGTTGATCAAATTGACTGGGATTTCTTTGTTTGAAAAATCTGTTGTCAAAGAAATAATCAATTTACTGTGGCACAACCAGCTTTTGGTCAGTCTTTCATTTTAACTCACTTTACCACCTACTTTTTAATCCCTCTCACCTTCAAAATGTGGTCTAAAGTTTAACATATAACTGAAATCAGACTGTAGCTAACCCCTCACTATTTTCCTTTTCAAATAGCTGATACTATCTTTGCCAGTAAATAATTATATTTATAATTTGACAGGTGATAAAAATATCAGGTTTGGAATCTCAAAAACAACTTCTCAAATTATTTCATCCTGCTAATTTAAATTCACTCAGCTAAATTTTAATTTCACCCTTTGTCATTTCCATGTCCATACACTTCCTATTTGCAGCTATCCTGCCTGTGTCAAAAGTCAGTATCTAAAACAGAAGCAAAGATTTTTTAATTATATCTGAACTGTTTCCAGCAACATCTTCATCTTTAGGATCTTTACCTAAGAAACCATGTCTGCAGAGGAAGTGAGAATTTAAAACTGTCACTTATGCCTCCCCTTAAGATATGGATTTTCAAAGTTATTTATAATGTTAAATCCTGAGGAAAACAAGGTCTCCAAAGTCTCTAAATTCCACTAGTCTAATTTGTACCCCACCTCTGATCGCTGAAATGGAAACAATACTACAATGGTGTCTTACATAAAACTATCAAAAGATTTCTAAGAAAATTAATAAATTTAATATCAGTCTCCATAATATTTTCAGAGCAGCATTTAAAATAAGGACTTTGCCATACATTGCACAATGGTGATGAAACATGGAAAGAGGTTCACCACTTATGGATCTTTATTTTGTGCCTGAAGAGACTTTATAAGAAATATCATGGAATCATATAATTACAATTCTATCAAATAGTATGCATGCACAATAAAGTTGAATTTAGAACGAAATAGCAGTTCTTACAAATTTTGCAGTCTTCCAAATATTTTCCCTTTGATGTTCAGAATTTATCTGATGAACACATCACTGAAAAAGTAATTAAAATCTCATCTATCATTAACAGTAAGGCATCAAGTATAAGTATCTATGCATACTTTGCTCTTGATTACCTAAAATACAGTTTCACAGAAGACAGAATACTTTAATATAAATGGAGGAAACACATTGTTTCCCAGGAAACCTGCTGGAATATGTGCCAACAGATACTGTCTGACAAACTAAGGAATGTTGTGATATCTACCAATGAACAGTAAATTGGATGACCAAAAAAAAAAACAACTAAAATATTATTTTACAACAAAACAGCATTCCAAGAAGAAATTAAAAGAAAAAAGAGGAAGGCAAACAATCTTTACAGAATAAGTACAACTAACACAAAATTCTTCTATAAAATGTCTTCAAAACTTCCTCTTCACTTCTAGTTGAAAAAAAAAATACTACAGCACCTGGAATTTATTTCACACTTCTCTGTCTCATTTCTATCTTCTCTGCTTGGGTCAAATCAGGAGCCAAAAAAATGCTTCCAAAACACTAAAATACTAGTTCACTTCCACAGGAAAGTACTGCATTTATACTGTGTTCAAAATACATACAGCAACAAATAATAGATCCAATAACTACCAGAGTAGTTGCCACTAAACTGTTGGTGACTTGAAGCTGACCCATCACGGGAAAATAATGTATTTTATCTACCAGGGGACCTATAAGAAGTTAAATTTTATTGCTGAATATAGCTAACACTCATTGCCTTCAGGGGAAAAGGACACATACAACCATCATGGATCAGAATTTTCACATTAGAAATGTTTTTCACAGTGTCATGCCAATATGACCAGCAAAATGACACACAGATCATTCCTATACAGAGAAAATCTCCCTGAATTTAAATCATGTATTCATATCAAAACCCTTTCACAACCATTTCTCCAGTCACTCCATCAGCCTAGGACACTACTCACAGAAGAAATTACATCTTTGTTTTTCCTTTGAAAAGGTTAAAGAGGAAAAGGAAACCAAAGGCAAACCCTTATGTGAAGAAAATATGTGTGTTAGATTTATAAATCCGGTATGCAACATTGCCCATATCCTTCATGCTGCTTATTTTAAACTTTCAGTGCCACAGTCAGCATCTTCCAGCACACCAAGGGGGGCTGCTATGTTCAGCAGCACTTTAGGTTGTCCTTCTGATGCAGAGCACAGGATGGGAATTTGACAATGTGTTTCTTCAGCTAATGCTTGTTTCCTGACCTACAAGTTTCTTGACCTTCCATTATCTGATATCTCCTTCCTAAACTTTAATCACTGACTCAGTGGGACCAGACGGACTGTTGATGGGCTGGGGGGGCTTTTTGATCCAGGATTGAAATAAACACATAGACACACACTTTACACACTTTAACTTGTGTTTTTGTAGGTATGTTCCCTGACTGGAATTTCAATACAGTTCAGTAGACAGCAGAGCCCAGTCTACTGGAAGAGTGACACAGTAACTGTGAGAGTCACCAGCAGAAGGGCAGGAATGTCTCAAGTCAGCATTACCAATCTGGAAGCATTACCTTCCTTATTTTCATGCAATGTCAGCGTTCATGGACTGGGCTCATTGCCTCTTTTGTTGTAGTCCATTCATTTTTAAACAGGTGAATTAACTTTAGTATGTGAAAGGATGTTCTTATTAGCAAGTAATATTTCTTTTTAATATGTTTAGAATAAAAAGTCAACTCCAAACTCCTCCACACCTGAAATGATATTTTAATGTATATGGAAGACAGGCAAGTCCATCAAGGTCCCTTGGAAACAATAACCATAAATTTTTGCAAAAACCCCCAAAATTTTGCAAAAAACTCTGTGTAACTACACATGTATGCACACAAAGCTAGCAGGAATTATATATGTCTACAGAGCATCTCATGTGCTGCTACCTTGAAGACAGGAACACTATATGGATTTAATCCTGCACTATTAGGAAATAAAGAAATTAATATTTTAATGGTCACCTTTTCAAACCAGCTGAATTACTTTCCAACAGCCAGTAAAATAATGTAGCATATTGGAACAGGCTATCAGAAATTTTGATAAAATAGTAGCTAAAGCCTAAGTATCCAGGATTTAACGTGTGGAGTCTCAAATAGCCTCTTCTGAGAAAACACTGAGATGTTGAACAAACCTTGGCACAGGGCTTACTACCCACAAACCATCTGTCTAATAAATTATTAGTTCATCAGAGACTCTAACGTACAAACAAAACCAGATATGATAAGCTCTGTGTGAATTTACTGATGTCCCCTTTGCATTCCAGCTATTTGAGCATCCATGTTCACTATATTATCTCTTTATGAAAAATTGATTAGATGTGTACACTGCCTTGCTACTTACACACATCTGAATAGTTACAGCAGCAGAAAAGGAGTAACAGGTGTCTGGTTGACTAAACTGTTCTTGAGAGTATCTTGCCTAATATTTAAATGTAACAAAATTTTCAAGTAGTAAAAATCTGATTATGGAAATTATTTTTTCAGAATATCCTCACTAAGAAAACAATGTAAGACCTCACCTAAGTGTATTTTTTTATTATTATTTACGTATCTATACGTAATACTATCAGTATCAGACTTATTATTCCCCTGGCCTGAGCCCCATTATCCATTCAATGACTCAGATAAGATGTATAAGCATACAAATTGTACTAGAAATTCAAGCACTTCCAGCAAAATCAGGGCATCCACACATGCACACCCCTTCTACCCTTCTACCACTGAAAAAAAAAATATTTAAGAAATGAAACATTCAGAATTCAGAACAGCAAGAAAATAATAAAAGTACCACAGGTTTCATGAGGGCTCTATAGTGACTAATAAGTGTCCATAGATTGTAATGCATATACCTATAACCCCGGGTCTCCGAAATTAAGAGACTTGATGCAAAAAAATTGAAACTGCAATTTTTAGAGATTTCTTCAGGAGCAAAATGAAAGAATAATGAATTCTCATTGTGTGACCCTCTCTAAAAAGGAACTCCGAAAAGTTGTTTCTCTGGAAATTGCAATCCATAATATGCAATTATACAGAACATAAGGGAAAGAGTTTCTTCATCTAATCCAGAGACACAGATCCTACTATATGCACAACTGACAATTTTTTCCACTTTTTTAATTCCAAGTTTGTTCTAACAACTATGAAAAGGACAAATGAAAAATCTGTAAATTGAAACACCATATTAAATTACAGAATAGTAGAAAGAAAAGTGGGACTGAACCCTAAATGCTTTAATAGATAAATTCTATTTTTCCATTACTAAAAGGTGTTGCTAAGGGTGCCCAGACAAATGAACAGGGAAGAGAGGAAGAAAAAAAAAAAATAAAAAAAAAAACAAGGGTGTCTGGAAAGAAAAAATTCACTAGGTATAGAGCAGAGCAACAAAGGTAGTGAAGGGACTAAGGGGAAAGGAGAGGCTGGGGGAGCTGGGGTCATTTAGCCTGGAGAAGAGGAGGCTTCGGAGGGACCTTGCCACTCTCTACAATTACCTGAAAGAATGTTTCAGTCAAGGGGAGGTCGGGCTCTTCTCCCAGGTAACTAGTGACAGGACGAGAGGGGATGGCCTGAAGCTGTGCCAGGAAGGAGAGGTTTGGGTTGGATATCAGGAAGCAATTCCTCATGGAGAAGGTGATCAGGCATTGGAAAGGACTGCCCAGGGAAGTCAGCATCCCTGGAGGCGTTTAAGTAAAGGCTGCTGTGGCACAGTGTTAGGTGTTAGGTCAGAGTCTGGACTTGATCTCAGAGGCCTTTTCCAGCCTCAGTAATTCTGTGTATAGAGGGTCCTCTCATCTGAGGGGGAATTTGATGCATAAGCTGTTTTACAAACAGTGGGAAATCTTTTAAAAAGTAGACAGCCTTCTAAAGACAAAAATAAAGTGAAGTCATAATGATAAAACATTCAAGGCTGTCTGCTAATACAATAGCTGTGTCCTGTAGTACTCAGTAGCAGTACCAGAATGATGATTTCAAGAAATCTGATGATATTCATAAATAAAAGGCATACCACAGCCATCCAGCCCTGTCCTTTCCTAAGTAACAAATGGCAACGGGGAAGGCTCCCAGGAGTCACACAATAGATTATCAGCACAGCCAGAATTAGAGTGAGAGGGTAATGGGTCAGGACATGTGAATGTGAAAATGGATGTGAAATGGAACCACTAAAACTCACTTCCAAGTCCTGTACAGTAGTCAGACAATTGATATTTCCATACCCTGCTCACTTGCATAAATTATAATCTAGTACATCATCTTGTGTATTTAAATAGACTTAATCAAAAAATAATGTATTCCTTGAATATTAATCATAAAATTATATCTATTCTAATAATTAATAATCCCCTTCTTAAATATTTGCACTTTTTCCAAACTTTTGACTTTAATGTTTTTACCTCCTATCTCAAGATTTCTAGTATGAAACTGTTATTCAAATACCATATTCCCTTATAAACCACCACCATTTACAAAGCTGTTTACCAGGCTGGAGCTCTCCTCTCTGTGTCTCCAAAGTAAAACATGAATTGTTTGTTTGAACTAAACTAACCAAACAGTTCAGATCACAGTAAACAGAATTTCTCTGTTTATACCAGTATTTTGTCCTCTCTAAACTTTGAGCAATGCTTTTGGTATTCCTTCCCAAATATGATTTTTATTTTGGTCCCTTGAAATACTTCTGAAGTGAAGAGGTGTTTCTTCCATTTCTCTATTACTATATTCTCATTATTTCTGATTTTCCAGCTGTGGCAAGCTCATTTAAAGGTAACAAATACATAAAGATGGCAAATGTATCTTTATGCTTCAGTATAAAGTGCTTAATACTAATTTTTAATACTTAATTTTTGATTAATAGTTAATTCTTCAGTGTAAGGAGCTTAATAGGTCAGCTCTGTATGCCGAACAACATCCAGCCTTCAATCACCTTTACAAACAAGTCATATGCAAATTTGAAAATAATGGAGGTAAAATATGAAACTCTTTTCCCTACTCATATAAACGAATAATCTGAAAAAGCTCATGTGCATGAATCCAACTGTCTTTACTATCTGCCTAACTCATATGGTTTTACAGGACAAGCTATACGGAAAGGTGCCAGGGCAACCCTCCAACAACCTAGAGTAAAAAACACGGAAATCTGCACCGAATACACATTTGACAAACATGATAATTTGAGCAAAAGCATAATACACTTTCAGGTCTGAAAAGAAAGGTGTTGGGGGGACAAGATGGAAAGTAGTCCCAAGCAGCATCTCTCCAAAATTAACTTTTTGATATATAGGATTAACACTGTCTACTGGCATACTCATTATAGAGAGGAATATTTAAATATAAGTGTGTATATATATATATATGTGTGTGAAAATATATGTGTGTATAGACACACATGTTATACACATATGCGCATATGTATGAATATATTAATTATAAAATGAGATCTAAGTCTTTCACAATACTCATTCAGACTCAGCAGCTGTTCACCAAAGGAAAAAAAAAAAAAAAGAAGCTGCTTCCAAAGTAATTACAAAAATTGCAGCTTTGTGATTCAGTTCTTTCACACAGATTTTGTAGCCGTTTGTCTGACTTTGAAGAAAGATGCAGAAATTGAAGGCTATTAAATTTAGCTGAATTTTCCTTTTGACTTCTTTGTACTACCTGAAAGCGCTTTTGAAACCAAAACCATCTTTGAACCATGAAATTAATCAAAGTTTCCTAATCTATTGAAGACAAAGGAAAAAATAATGAGGTACATCTTCAACATCTGAGCCATTTGAACATCTCACTCTTCTGGCTGTGCTTCTCCCTTCTCAGAAACAACATGTGCAAACTTTTCTGTCACAGATCAGTCGCAGAGGTGATGGAGCTGGTAGCTGAAGGCTCTAGGGGAACCTCCAAACAGTCCCAGCCTTCGTCACACCCTGTCACCAAGAGGAGCAAGGGCCACCCATGAAGGAACTGGGGAGCAGGAGGCATGCAGGGGGCTCCCACGCAGGGCAGAAAGCGGAGTCTGGGTCAGCAGTGTCAGCAGCTGAGAAGGTACAGAGAGAATGGAGGATCAGTGCAGAGGCTAATGCCTGGAGGAAGATAGAAAGAGAGCAAAAAATAGAGCAGATAGTGACAATGAGAAAGAGATGAGCTAGAAGAAGAAAAGTTGTGACTGCCAGTAGGAAGTTCATTAGCAAAGGGAATAGAAGCTAAAAGGGTGTCCTGAGAAAGGCATCAATTGGTAACTGCAACTTTATCTTGAAAAGAAATAGTATAGAAACACCAAATGGGTGTGCATACCACCAAGGGATCTTTACACTGGCATTAGAGAGAGTTCAGCTGAGCCAGGGGTGAATTTTTCCTTCAACTACCCCCTACTTTCAGGACAAAGAAGGCTACCAAGGCAACAAGGCAACATCACTTCAAGTTTCCTGTACAAGTGTTTGCTATATTACTTTCTGCAGAAGGGGTGGGCTTGCCAGCAGACTGCAAGAAATCCTTTAATGGAAGAGGTCCTTCTGTCTTCCTTGGGTTGTGCATCACATTACCCTATAAACTAACCCACAGGTCCAAACCAAACCAAAACATAATACAGATGGGAGATTTCTTCACCTCAGAGGCTGAAACATCAGGATCAACTACGATAACCAAGTTGTTGTTGCAAATACTTACCACCAACAGAACTGAAAATCAACTTTTCTGTGCCAATTGCAAAAAAAAAAAAAAATAGTGAACAAAATGGTTAAACCAAACAACTATGTTCTTTTGCTACTATTTTATTTTAATTGATGACTCCCAGATCAGACTATCATCCTCTACAATTAGCAGGCAACTTAGAGAGCTGATGTGGTTTGCTATTTTAGTTTAACAGCCATTCTAGTGCAAACAGAACAATTCTGTTATAAGGAAGTGAGGGGAAAAGGAGATATGAGGGAGTATGAAGGAAGGGAGGAAGAAAACAAGGAGAAAGAGAAGGAAAAGAAGCTGTCATCAAGCAGGAAATAATGTCAGTGTTCTCATTTCCCAAACAAGGGTAAGGTTCATGGCTTAAAGTTCATGACTTTATGTGATTTTGCAAGAATCTATGAACTCAGACAATGAAGAAC
Organism: Phaethornis superciliosus; assembly: GCA_023637945.1. NCBI lineage: Eukaryota > Metazoa > Chordata > Aves > Apodiformes > Trochilidae > Phaethornis > Phaethornis superciliosus. Next base: position 51,066,311 of record JAJQWJ010000003.1, on the reverse strand, counting down.
AGTGAATGCATTTTGTGTTAGCTTTCTTTTCACCCGTAGTATTTCTTCATGTCCTCACTGACTACTTCTTTAGGATAGCAGCATCACAAGTTCCATGAACGGAAAGGGAACAGGTCACAAAAACATTATCATTCATCTACAAGACTTTTCTTAAATCTAGTATTTTAACACAGAATTTGAGAAATAGCAACAAGATTGAAAAATATTTGGTGTTAATGAATGAATTCCTAATATTCTTAGATCTACATATGACTTTAAAAATACAGCTAGTTTCTCAAGGTAGGATGTTTTAATACTAATATGACACTGCAAGTGAATTGTGTCAAGAGTTACTACTCTGATAGTGAAAATCTTTCTTCAGTCATGAACCATGGGGAGTGATGGAATACACTGACAAAGGATGGCTGGGAAGCAGAGAAGCCAAGAAAAGAAATGGAATTACAGATGTGGGATGCATAGACAAAGTAAGGATATAATATAAAAAGGAGAGTGTGTGATAAAAAAGTGAAAATCAAGATGAAAATGGTCATAAAAATAGCAACAGAGACTAGGGCCTCGATCCAGAAAAGCTCTTATGTTCTTAACTTCAACTGTATTATTAAATATATGAAGCATACTACAAATGTTAATGATATATTTTGCAAGACAGGAATTAATAGTCAAGGAAAGAAAAGTAATAAATCAGAAAGCAATAGTATCTAAAAAACCAAGATGAAGGCTCAGCAGAAGACTAGACTGAAACCAAACACAGATGTGAGCCATCCTTGTCATAGGTATTTTTTATGAGTTTGACATTAAAGCATCTTTGGATATCCTAAAAATCATACACAGTAATTTCTCAAATAAAATATACTGAATCCAGCATTAAGAAACTACATACCATTTGACAAAGGAAGAAGAGATAATCATTTAACAAAAAAAAACTTTATAATTACATAGTTTAAAATTATAAAAATTTGGTTAACATAATGTGTAAACAGCATCGAGTCCAAATCAGTTATACATATATATCACACACACTTTCTAATTTTAAAGGGCCTATTCCGTAAATATAAAAACAATAAAGCTTAAAATCAGTTGAGAGTAATAATTTGTTTAGAAAATAATAACAGCCCTTAAAAACTTTCATCCTTTACTACCTGTTGAGAAAAACTATAACTAAACAAAATACCATAGTTGAAAAACTAAAAATGAAAATCAAATTTGGTTTAGAAGGTGACCAAATGAAAAATTATAAATTAAATAACAGTCTAGGGTAATAAAACTTCAGATCCTCAAACTGTAATTGCAAGCTTAAATATATGCAGTGGATATATATATCAAGTGAAAACTGATGTAAAAAAACATTTCAGGAATTCTAGGAAATTAAAAACTGAAATAAAGTGACACAAAAAGCAGGCAGAAGTAGAGCCAAAGAGGGTAGTTTTAGAAACTATTTAGGGAGTAAAAAGGAATCTTAATATTTGCTTCAGACAGTTCTTAGAATGAAACACTGGCATTCTCAAGAACAGTAATGTAAAAAAATTCAACTGCATTTAGCAAACACGTTCTGGGTTTGGAGGAGAAGCCAGATGATGCTGTATCACTTTTCATCCTTGTAATAATTCACAACAATGTTAACAACAGGTGCAGTTAACAACATCACGTTTTTAGCTAAGTATGTCTGAAGAAAATTTCTAGAAGACTTGCAAGAACTGGTCAGTGACTTCTCTGCACACAAACTAAGATACTCACTAAATCCTGAACACTGAAACTTTGTAAGACTCAGAGAAAAAAAATAGTATTATCCTAGTATTCTAAAGAAATAAACAGCATGACCCAATTGTCTTGGGCATCATATCTGATTCAACTCTCAGAGGAAATCAGGGTTTTAATTCAGAATTAGAGACTAATGTAATAAAATCAACCAATAAGGGTGTGTAAAAGTAGAGTGATTTATCTCAAACCAAGCAAACTATTAATTCAAGATATTTGGGCAATCAAAGTAATAGCGTTGCAAAATGTAAGGATCTGATACAGAAGTCTGACAATTTGACTAAGGTGAAATTATGAAATGAAAGAAATTTTTGTACATTTCCTAGACAGGGTGCTCTTGTCCTGAGGAGAAGTGACTGCCAAAGACTGGAAGTACTAGTGGGCAGTCTAACAGAAGTTGCCAATATTACCCTGTGCCCATACAGCTAGAATAACCCTCATGTAGGACAGCTCAAGTGGGAAAGATGGAATCACAAGACAAGTCACACTGGCCTCTATTTGTCACTGGCACACCAGCTACTGGGGTGACACATATAAAGGTCAGAAATAAATAGCACTTTTTAACAGTACAAAAAATTACTCATTGGAAAACTACAGTGTGCTTGTCCAGGCTGATCTATAAAGTCTTACAATGAAGCAAATATTTTTTTCCTAAACTATCCATAATTCCAAAAATAAAATAATTTGAAAAGCTCCTATAGGTTGTGCTATGCAGAACATCAGCCCGAATGGTCAGAAGAGATCTTTTCAGCCATGCAAGCTCTGAAAACAGGACTGTAAAAGCCCTGGGCTCATACTGTGGGAATCATCCATAAGGCAAATATTGCCACAGAGAGATCTGTTCCCCTCACAAATCCTCACAGCCTCCAGATGCCAAGAGCAATCAGAGCCAAGAGGAGAACAGCAAATCAGACTGCAAGAGAGCATTGTGAAAAACCCCAAGCAATACTGCCACTCAGAGCTGCCTACCTCTGCTGGGGCTTTTCCAGCTCCTTGAGGTGCCTGCAAGTACAAGAGGAAGAGGATTTCTTTCTAGTTTGACCACACATTTTGTAAATATACAGAGACTCCTTCCCAGCATATCAACATCACATTAAGCATATTAAGCTAGTATATTTTAAAACAAAACATATTAAAGAGATAGCACAGGAAATTTTGCTACCAAGGAACCAACTTGTAACAGCAGTCATAAAGTCCTTAAATTAAGCATTTAAGGCTAACAAGCAAGCCAACAAATCCTCTCAACAACTGCTTAACTGGAAAACTAAGAATTGCAGAGTAATAAAGAAGTTGCTATTAAGGAGCTAACAAGTGTACAAATAGAAAAGCAAATGTTTGTAGCTAGTACATGGAATATATTGAGTGATGCAGAGCAAAAGTATGGAAAACCAACAGAGCTAACTACCAATGTAAGAGGCTATTTAAAACAGCTCTTAAAAAAACTGAAGTTGGTGTCTTAATAGGGAAAATAACTAAAACCAAAATTCTGGCAGATTAAATTTTAAAAATAAGACAGGCCAAAAAGGTTTGAGAAATAAGGGGGGATTTTGGAGAGGTTGTTGTTTTTCTAAATACATCAAGATCAGGAAGCTTGCCAGACTGTCTAGGGGTCTGAAACATAAAGATGTAAAAGGAGCACTGAGAGAAAATAACTCTGTAACAGAAAAAATAAATTAAGTTTTGCCTCCATGCTCATAGCAAGGACCTTAAGAGAAATCAAATAACAGAACCTTTCTTAAGAGGGGGCCGCTTATGTCTGAAAGTTAAAGTGTCAGTAAAAGAGGCTATAGAAAAATCCACAAAGAGAACAATAAGTAATCTCCAGGACCAGATGGTGAGCTTTAAAGGAATTCAAGGGTAAAATGCTCAGCATCAAAGGACATGGAAAAGACAAAATATGATGAGAAATCTTAGAAAGATTTGTGAAAGAAGGAAGAGAAGTTAACCTAAAGTAGTTGAGAACAGGTGCTCAGCATCTCTAATGGGCGAATTAGCAGCCACTGTTTCAAGGAACACAATTAAATATCCATGAAAACAATACTTGAAGTGTGTCATCATGGGAGAATTGCTAAGAGAATTATTTCTTGAGCTAATTTAAATGTTAAAAGGAATGAAATTAATTTGTTTTCTACAAGTAATTCAACAAGAGAAACTGAGATGCCACAAACAGGCCCCATGAGGCTAAATAATTGGCTAAATGTGGGACGCAAAACCAAATAATAACAGCTAGGCTTTTTTCAATGGAGATCACTTGGGGGTCTTTCTGTAAGCGCCTCTAATTTATTGTTTTACTAAGACAGCTGGAAAAGAGGGTGAATAGTGATTGAACTAAGTTTGTTGATTATATTAGGATGACAAGAGTGAGGGCCAACTGCAACAAGTTGAAAAAGGATTTCAAAATATAAACTAAGTGATGAGATGGAAGATGGAATTCAATGAGGATCTGAAAGTTGAAAAGTGCATTAAACAAATGATGGTTAAAAAATGGCTTATTTGAACTACAAAAAAACAAACAAAATAAATGGGAGGAAATCAGACAACTCTCTGTAAATACTGCATTAGGCATAAACATCAAGACGTGTAAGGTATTTAAGCCAAAGAAAAAAAGCTGCCACTGCAAACAAATTTAGTATGGAAATTTCAAGCTTTTCAGCTGTCGGAGGGGTGAAGCTCTAGATCAGCCTGTCCACAAGAGAAAAAACAGCCTTACCAGTCTTAAAGATAAATGTGGATAAGCATTGTGAACAAATCACACAATCTGGTTGCTATGACAGCTCAGTGCTCAGTTAGCTGCTCAACTTATGCTGGATTCAATAAACGCATCCAAAGCAAAAACTTATCAGCAAGAAGCAGATGCACTGACTTGTGTCTATGCAGAAGCAAGTTCTAGTGCAGTACCTGTGCAGAAATAAGTTTCTGCTTAAAGACATAGTAAGTTTCTGTTTCTCTTCAGTTCAAGAAAGGTGAACTGCTTTATGTGCAAAGAGCCTTGGGGGTAACTAGTAGTAACGCAGTGACATGCACAAGACAGCTACCACTAGAGACAGAAATAAATTTAATGTATTTTTTAGAGAGAAAGCACATTCTACTTTTATCCAAAATGTCTGCTTTTCCCTTAGATTATGTTTCTATGACAGCAGAGGGGGTTTTAATGTAGAAATAAAGGGGCTCATATGAAGGTCCACTCTTTTGAAAGCAGTTATTTGACTTGTTAGAGCAAACCCTGTGCTGAGACAAGTAAGTGAGAGGTGAGTTAGCTAGGACAGAGAAGGCAAATAATTAGGAAGGAAAAAAAAAGAAAAGCTGTGTCTTTGTTATCAGTGTTGTACACAGCAGTACCACACACAGTCACAGAATGGTTTGGGTTGGAAGAGACCTTGCAGATCTAGTTTCAACCTTCCTGTCATGGACAGGGACACCTTCCACTAGAGTAGGCGGATCAAAGCCCCATCACACCTTGCCTTAAACAACTTCCCTGGGCAGCCTGTTCCAGTTTCTCTCCACCCTCAGAGTAAAGAATTTGTTCCTAATGTCCAAAGTCAATCTACTCCCTTCCAGTGTAAAGCCATTACCCCTTGTCCTATCACTACATGCACTAATAAAAAGTTTCTCCCAGAAACTGAAGTGATTTCCCTCAATCTGGTGTTGGCTTGGTTTGCAGAGCAGCTGGGATTTGCATAAATCAGATTATCTGGGGGGAAAACTAAACTGAAATCTCTGCTCCAAAGGTGTATAAAACATAACTCCAGCCCCTCATGGAAACATTAGGATCAGAATACAAGACTGGTTCTTTGGGCAGTCTTGAGTCATGTGTCTGGCAGGATATCAAGCCCTCATTATGCCACCACAGAACTGGGAGACATCCACAGGAATGGACACTGCCAGATGGAGACCTGCCGGAAAGACAGTGTCAGGAGAGCAGGGCACAACATGCATGGTCCCAATCCTGACATCCAAGTTGGAGGATCTACACCACCCAGGCAATTAGTAGAGTTAGAAGACACTGGTTGATTTACAATGGCAACAAGTTGGGTGGAAGGATCATACCATAGCAGGCAGCTGATATGATATCACTTCATAACATACACATTTCCCAAGAACAAAAACTTTGCCCTGAATGAATTTAGGTGTTCAATGTTTTGTCTACTTTGTAATCACTTAAGTTATCAAAGATCAAATTTGCTAAATGGTTTGTCTTACTTGCTTCAGTTTAATCCCCAAGGGAAGATTAATTGCTTTTGCTTATTCTTCCTTTAAAAAAAAATAAAAATGTCATAACTGACTCACCATCTAATTCATAGTTTCTTAAGTGTCTCTTGACTCAGATTTCTCTAGCTTTTCCTGTTTTATTTTTGAAGGCATTTCTGCAAGTGCATCCTTCATGTTGCTAGGTTTCAAGAGAAAAGAAATAGAGGGAAAAAGTATTTTTTTTAAAAACCCAGCTCTTTGTCAAAAGTCCAAAGAAAGAATGAAAGTAATCTTCTGTTACAAATATGTCAACCTGCCTTTTTTCCTAAATTTACTCTTTTATCCTTCGTGATAGATACTTTGCATACAAAACTGTGCCAGTAAGAAACAGCAAATTCTTTGTTAAGAAGAAAGCTACCAAAGAAATCAGTATTAAGGAAATAATTATGAACTCATAAGTTTCATAGCTCATTGAATTATAAAATTGCATTTAAGTTGTGCCTTTCGTGTCCTGCACTAAAGCGTGTGCATGTATATGCATGTACAACCTCTTGTGTGTCCAGTGCACCAACACATGCAGGAACATTATGGAAATGCACTCATTTTTTGTGCAAAGCAGCTGCTCAACAGGACATAGCAACTTTAATAACAGATTAGGACAAAAGCAAATCTGTAAGAAATCTGCCCTGTTTAAACTACTGGAAGAGTTTAGGCTGACCAAACAGAATAGATTGGCTGGCACAAGAATGTTATCACTCCTTAACTCTTGTGAAATGTGCCATCAGCTCCCTAGAGACCCCAGGCAATAACAACTTGAGGGCTGTTTTCCTGTCCAGGCAAGCTACTAATGCCTGTAGAGAACACTTCTGACAGAGCCAGAGCAAGCCAATACCTGCAGAAATTGAACAACTTCTTAGGGTGGTGAGGACACAGCTTGGCACCAGTTGCAGATATAGTTGCATACTGGGCAGTAGCACAGTGGCACTGAGATTAATGGTGTTTTAGAAAAAATGAGCAGGCTGTTGATTTATAACAAAATAACAAGATGAGCCCATAAATATCATTCAAGTCATTACCATAAAATCATCAATGCCAGTAAAATGAGACCAGGCTATGAAACACCACTGCATCACTGCATAAAAAAAAAAGTTTCAATGATCCTGTTTGTAAAGGCACAACCACTTGAAGAAAACACAAGGCAAAAACGTTAAGTAGTTGCACTAAATTTACCAACTTTCAGAGTCACAGAAACGACATGGTTGGAGAAGACTTCTAAGATCACCGAGTCTAACCTTCAAAGCAGAAAAAAACACCAAGCCCACTGAAGCATGCCCTGACATTCCTCACCTACACGGTTTTATGATACCTCCGGGGATGGTGACTCCACCATCTCCCTGGACAGCCCATTCCAGCACCTGACTACTCTCTTAGTAAAGAAAGTCTTCTTAATATCTTGCTTAAACCTTCCCTGGTACAACTTCAGACCATTTCCTCTAGTCCTATCTTTATTTACTCAGGAGAAGAGGCTGACCCTCACTTCATTACAATCTCCTTTCAGGTAGCTGTGGAGAGCAATAAAGACTCCCCTCAGCCTCCTCTTCTCCAAACTAAGGAATCCCAGTTCCCTCATCCTCTCATCACAGGACTTGTGCTCTCGCTTATCTGGACATGGTACAGCAACTCAGTGTTCTTGTAGTGAGGAGCTCAGAACTCAATACAGTTCTCAAGATTCATTCTCACCAGTGCCAAGTGCAAGGGGACAAATGCATCTCTTCTTCTGGCCACATTATTTTTTAGGCAGTCCAGGAAGCTGTTGGCCTTCTTGACCACCTGGGCACACTGCTGGCTTATATTCAGCCAGATGTTGACCAACACCCCCAGGTCCTTTCCCAATGGGCAGCTTTCCAGACATTCTTTCTTAAGCCTGTAGCATCACATAGGGTTGTTGTGACCAAAATGCAAGACCCAGCACTTGGCCTTGCTAAACCTCATTCAACTGGCCTCAACGCATCAATCCAGCCTGCCCAGGTCCCTCTACAGACCCTTCCAATCCTCAGGCAGATCAGCACTTCCACCTAACTTGGAGTCATCTGCAGACTTACTGAGGAGCACTCAATCCCCTCATCCAGATTGTTGATAAAGATATTGAACAAGATCTACCCCAAAACTGAGCCCTGGGGGACGCTGCTGGTGACCAGACACCAACTGGATTTAATTCCATTCACTAAAACTCTCTGAGCTCAGCCACCCAGCCTGTTTTTTACACATCAAAGAGTACACCTGTCTGTGCCATCAGCTGACAGCTTTTCTAGGAGAATGCTGTGGGAGACAGCGCCAAAGGCTTTACTAGGTAGATAACATCAACAGCATTTCCCTCATCTACTGTGCAGACCACCTGGTCATAGAATGAGATCAGGTTGGTCAAGCAGGACCTTCTTTTCCTGAACCTATGCTGCCTGCGTCTGAGCACCTGGGTGTCCTGCACATGCCATGTGAGGGCACTCAAAATGAACCTCTCCGTAATTTTTGCAGGTACCAAGGTCAGGCTGGCAGGACTATAGTTCCCTGTTTCCTCCTTTCAGCCTTTCTTGTGGATGGATGTCATGCTTGCAAGCCTGCAGTTGCCTGTGACTTCCCCTGCTCACCAAGACTGCTGATAAATAATGGAGAGAGGCTTGGAAACTCTTCTGCCATCTCCTTCAATACTCTTGGGTGGATCCTATCCAGACCCATAGACTTGTGAGTGTCCAGATGCCATACAAGGTAATTAACTGCTTCCTCCTGGATTATGGGAGTCTTGTGCTGCCCTCCATGCTGGTCTGACTCTTAAGGACCAAACAAGAATGAACAAGATCTAAAGGAGATTTTAGTTCACTGTTGTTTTGAATTTAAAACTAAGTGCTTTGAAAAAAATTGACAAAATTCAAATATGACCAAATTTGGTTTCATGGAGTTTACTTTATCTGACACAGATGATACAGAGCCTGAATAGAAAGCTACAATAGTCCACAGGCTATTTTGACAGAGATCTGTCAAAACTGTAACTGCTACGCTACTGAAAGCCATAAAAACTGGGAATGAGAAATATTTAGAATGTAACAGGTACTAAACTAGTAGCTTTATTTAGAAATGTAGTTGGATTCTTAAAAAAGCCCAATAAGCATCTTTTCAAAACCAACTATTAATTTTGCTTAAAAAAAATAACCTACTTTTGTCATTTAGACTCTAGAATATGCTGCTTTAGTGGTTAAATGATGAAATTCTGTCTTTTTTTCTGTTAACCCACCCTTGCAGTAAGTAATGGTAACAGAAAGTATTAAAAAGGAAAAACCAAATAGCAGAGACAACCCAAATTATAGGTCTGGAAGGTTATAAACAAGATTACTTTTACTATCCAACATGAAAAAGGAATTTTTTTCAGATCAAATTGATTAGCTAATTCAAAAAGCTGTAATACACAAATTCTTCCCACCAAAAAAAAAAAGCAGAAGAAATAAATGTATCTTTTAGAACTAGCAGATAGTTTAATATCAGGTAATTATTCGAAAATCTCTTTTTCCTGCTTTGTGTTCTTTCTCAGACTAGTTCATTCAGATGAATGCTACCAGACTCACCTGTTACAGCTACTGGGCTTTTTGGAACATGTTCGGTTTTTTCTAAAATTAATTTTATTCTTGAAAAGTCAAATTATTATATCCATCAAAGATTCAAGAAAGCGTTGCACAAATTCCTTCAATCCTCATCTACAGTACTGCCCTCCAAAAAGGAAAAAAAAAAAAAAAAAAAAAAAAAAAAATTTGTTAAGAAAATATACGGTCATGTTTCTAAACCATGTCTCCTTTGGGAAAAAAATACTGTGTTTAAATTCCAGTTTCACTATTTGGGCAGAAATGGAAATGGCCTAAGTCACTAGTGTAATCCTTCTTACCTTCACCTCCTGCAGCCAACTCACTGTGCCTCTTCCAAACAGTGACATATCCCAGCCTAGCCCTCCACTGGAAGGCTGAATCTGCCTACGTTTCCAGCTAAAGCCTGAGTTTATTATTTGTCAGTCCTGCTTGGGGTTTTTTCAGTAATAGCTTTCAGGAAAAGTAATTATGTTTCATCAAGATAAACAATATTTAAACAAAGTCATCATTTACAGCATTATTGCAGAAAGCTTTAAAATCATCTTTTCTAAGAGCAAGTCAGTTATTCCTTTTTGCCATTTTTACTTAAAATTTATATTCATAGTTTAGCGTGAAATGTATTAAATGAACCCTACACTTGAATTTTTGGCAAGCATATTTTAAGTATACATATATATAAAATGTAATTCTTTTGAACTTTTGTATTCTCTTTTCGCTATTTTTTTAGTTTCACTTACTAGTAAATGATCTCATGTTTCCCTGAGTCATGAGGAAACTCCAGGTACATCTTGAGGGTGCAGCTCTAGACACAACACATGGGTCTGCGGCTTAATCTTTTCTGTATCATCCTAAATCTCCCATGTGTTCTTCCTCCCTTCCTTCCACACACCCTGGCATGGCTTTTGCAAGTTCCTTCACCCCTGCCGTAGCTACTGGAGACTCTACAAGGAGGTCTCAGTAGAGAAGCAGAACACACGCAGGAACCCAGTGCACACTGGCTCCCTCCCTTCACTTTCTACGTAGCCAGAATAAAAAAGGACATGGGATAAGAAACTGCTGCCAGAAGTAACTTCGGATAGCTGTGAGGGAGAGGTGAAAGAGAAACCCTGCTCACCGTCAGCAGCCACGAGCTTGGCAGAGACATCCTTGGTAGCAGGCATTGGGCAGTGCCAGCAGGACAGGCACAGACATCACTCCAAATGAATGAGTAATGACCGAGCTGTGGCAGGAAAATGACAAGGTCTAAAATACAAGAGTGACAGTCTAAGATTAAAGTCCACACATGACTTTTGATCTCCCCTCCAAATGGCACAGGGAAATTCTCAGAACCTCACCAGAACCACCACACTGTGCCTGGTATGGGCCTCATACAGCACAAACCCACTGCAGTCACTCAGGGCTGTGTCCAGTCAGGGATTTTCTCCAGAGAAACTCTACAACCTTTCAGGGCAACCTCCACTGTTTTGACTTGGTTTCTGGGGGCTTTTTTTTTTTTCTTTTTAGAAACAAAGATGACAGATGAGCACAAAGTAAAATAGGTAAATACACCAGTAGGGGGGGGGGGGGGGGGGGGAAGATAATACAGAACCTCTAATTTTAACTTGTTGCATTTTACCAATTGCCATTTCTTTGGTTGCAAAAGAGCAACCACATTTCTTAAGCTGGAGACACACATTCACAAGCCTTAAGCTCTAAATATTAGGAAGCATCAGGGAATCCAGCTCAAAGGCAAAGTCTCAAAACAAGGATTCTGTTCACATTAACATTGTGCAAACTCATGAAGAGAAAGCAAATAGAAAACATTGGATCAGAACTTCCTTTATCATCTAATGAGCATAATTTTTATTTTTTTAAAAAAGCAGTAGAAACACTGTCCTCTCCTGCCCATGCAATGCTTTATCAACAAGGCCAACAACTCAAACCTAAAAAAAATAGGAAAAAAAAAAAAGTCTGTCTGCATAAAAAGGATGGCTTTTTAAAGTGTTTTCATCTTCTGAGTCAGGTATTTACACACAGATTCCATGGGACTGACACTGCAGCAATTCAATAAACACAGAAAACAGGACACAATTTTCTTTCAGATCCTGTGATGAGGAGATGAACTGCATAGAAAAATTAAAATACCTCACCACTGCTCTTTGTTCTTCAGTTTAATCAATAAGTGAAATTTCTTCATTCACAATGGATTTTTAGAAAAAAACTAAGCAAGATTTCAAACAGTTCTTTCATCTAATTCCTGGTCATTAGGCTATATATCAGCAATACAGAGAAACAAGAAATGTGTGGAAATGGTCTCTGCACCTCCAAGTGATGCAATGCAATGCTGACTGCAGGCAAGAAATGGAGATCAGGAGTTTCCAACTTATTTCATTATGTCCTTTTCACAAACACTTTTTCTCAAACTTTTATATGGTATCAAGGTATATCACTTAGAGATCCACAACTAAAATAAGTTTTTGCAGCTTAAAAGAAAACCCCAAAGAAAGCACAGGTAATTTTGAAGAAAAATAGTAGAAAGCCAAACCACAAACCCAATCAACAAGGATTTAGAAAAAAAAAAAAATTAAATAGAAAACAAGGAAAACACCTATATCTTATTAGAGAGGAGAAGGATTTTTGGAAGATCATATCTATTGAGGAAAAGAAAAATATAGCTAAACTAGACAAAACCACTTCTCAGTAGTAATTATCAGGTAAATTTTCATGCTGTGTTTAGAAACTGTCTTTCAAAACAGAAAGACAAGATTCTCACATTGTACCAGAAAAAGCCCCTGCAATAAAGGGACAAATATCATCAAGTGCACAATCTCAGGATCATATAGTGTAAGTGTGGCCCCACATCAGTTGAGATCAAAATACAGTATTTCACTTCATTCATACCAGAAAAGTTACACACTGCCTTGTGTACATTACTGCCCTTTAACTGAATTAAATTCTTTCACCATTATGATTCAGCACCAGCCTGTGACTTTAGATAATTTTCTTTACTATCGTTTTTCTCCCTAAATGATCAATTTTGACTAAAGGATAGGGGAGGGGGGGAATTTCACATTATTCTTTCTCAAAGGCAGTGCATATTTTTTGACACCATTTACAATACATGCTAAAAAAAGTACAAGTATACCTGAAATATTCCTTATTAAACTTAAAACGTACTTTAAGCAAAAGTTGGAATTCATTTGTTTGGTTTTCTGTTGCTTTTTTAGGCTTCTCAAGTACACTGCAGGACACAGGAAAAAAGGAGCATGGTAAAAAAAAGTAACGTTAGAAAGCATAAAAAATAAATTAAAACAAAAGAACTGAACTTCTAAGCATTTCCATAGGTACTACCAGGTCTTCCCAGCAAAGGCTGGGGATAAAAGCAGCATTTAAAATTGTGTGTGAGGGATAGAAACTGCAAAAAACCAAGAGTTTCATCTGACTTACATCGATCCCAGCAGGCTGTTGCCATTCCCTCTGCAAAGCTCTCACTGGCCACGGGGCTCACGTGACAGGGGGAACCAAAATAGAAAAGTCTCAGCAGCAAGGAAACTGAACCAGAAGCACATTTGCAAGAAAAGCCATATCACAGACACAGCAACACGCCCTGAGCAGCAAAAGGTGATAAAATTAGATGGGGACCTGGGCTGCCTTGAAAAATGGATGATGCCTTGAACCTTTCAGCCCGGCACCAGCCGCCTTTTTAATACACTGGAAATGTTTTCTGCTATAAATCTCGGTCAGGGTCTGTACGTAACTAAACCTGGTAACTGCTGTAATAAATCTCAACCAATTACCAGATGTCAAAAGAAAGCAAGACCTATTAAATATAAATAGAAATCTACTACTGCTTAAAAATAAACTTCCACCATAATCTTCAGTCTAAGGTTTTGAGTAGCTTGCCTCTGGAGAGGAAGTAATTCTTTTTTAAGCAAATACTCTCGAGATAATTGGGAGAGCTGTAAATACGATTGGAAGACTGCTTTCAATTCTTTTACAAGTAAAAGATAGGGTTGCAGTCCTGTATAAATGTCGAACATACACCATAAATCTGCATTTGTAAACAAAGTTCAAAGAATGCAAGACAAAAGTTGAACAGAGAAATTAGTGACAGAATGAAAGTTCTGTAAAATGATAAAATATAGTCTGAATTCAAAGCTATTGATTTAATTAAAGTACAGTAGTCAGAATTGGAGCTCTTCCAGTTTGGTAAAGCTTGTAGTAAAGAGGTTCCAGCCAAATCCTGCTATTTGGGTTACAGGAAAAACATGTTACCATTCGTAACAGTACTTTTTTTTTCACCATTTGCTAGTTTGATATTAAATTATTATAGTTTTCTGTTCTATGAAATGTCAGCCATTTCTTTGTTTCTAATGCATGTTGGGACAGTTTCTGTAGAAGGCGACTTTACTGAAAAATGCAAAAAGCAGTATGAAGGAGATATCGGTCAAAGCAAAAAGGATATATGCTGCATATGTTAGTAGGACAGGAGCAGAAAATCATTTTTTGTTCTGATCCTTAAGTGCAACCACCCTCACCTTGGAGATATATGGCAAAATAAAGAAATGCCCACCCTGACAATGCAAATGGCTCACAAAGGTTTTCAAGTAAACACTGAAGTAGAGAATTAAATCCAAACTCCTGCATAGCAGACTCCCACTGTGCAAGAAAAACTGAAATCAAGAAACAGAATTTAAAAAATTAAATTATTCTCCTTTTAATAAAAAGCCACAAGGGTATTTTTCCTTAATAGAAAAATCCCAAAAGAAATTTCTCCCCCAAAAAAGTATACTTGTATCAAAATACATACATAATTAGAAAATATATTCATCAAGAGATAAATTTGTTATTACAGAACCAAGATCTATTTTATTCTTAGACCAACACTTACACTGAATTTTCCAGAAAGTGAGGTACTAGTCCATGCAAACATGGTAGCATAAAAATGTTTTTCAGATCTTCCCTGTTCTTTTTAACAGTTGTGAAGTGAAGCATGAACACTGACTCAAAGTAATAGAATAAAATAACACAACAGAGCTGTTCATATTGGCTATTTAAATAATTTTTTTTAAAATATAATAATAAAATCCAAAACTACTACATTTTCTTTCCAGAAAAATAATAATGTCTTTTAAGATTTGTAGTACTGTGTACAAGTATTATACTAGGTACATTTTTTTTTGCCACTGTGTTCTTAGGAAAAGGTTTGCATCACTTAAATTGTGCCATTTAGCAGCTAGTATGGCAGAATCAGTACAAGATTTCCATTGATCACAATCATTGGCATATTTGAGCAAGGAAATAAGTACACAAGACCACCATAGCTCTTCAAAAAGTGACGAAAGAAAATTTGCTACAGCTACATACCATTCATTGATTTAAGGGGCTTGGATGAAAAAACAGCTCTTGGATCATTTTTAAATGTAACAATGACAAGCTTACCACATTTCAGAGTGGGCTTAGATAGGTGCTAATATCTTTTCAGACTATTCAAATCCACTCAGCAATCCCTTTGTGACCAAACACATAGCTTATTCTATCCATCTTGCATCACCCTTTTCTACATTTAATTTTTCAGTTCAAAATTATGAAAGCTGCAAAACACATGGGGTGGGGGCAACTCTTCAGTATTCCAATATAGAGTGTACATTATTTTTTAAATAAACAAATAAATAAAATCAATTCATAGGTAGTTAAAGAATACCTTTGAAAGTAGCATGCAGATTCATTTTACTGATTTAAACTCCCAGAAAGCTGTATCCCTATTCATCTACTTTGAGGTAACTTAATTCTTCAACTAGATGAAACCAAGAAACTTTTTTAAAGCCATGGTATCATTTATTTCCCAGAAGTATAACTAAATTAAACATTCTCAGGGTTTCTTCATAAATTAATAGAATACTTGAAAAGCAAAATAGCAGGGCCAGCAGGTTATTCCACAACTGTGTTTAAACACAACATTTGGACCCCTTCCTAATCACAATACTAATACAACCTCAAATAAGTTTTCTTTCCCATCACCAAATAATTTAAATCTTACTGCTATCACCAAGTTCCTGTATGTCCCAAGGGGTCAGTTTTCATAACATTGGTGGAAAGTTTATTTACAAACAAAAAGAGAATACATGTTCATCCTTCCTTATGTACTTCGGGCTTTTGTTTTGTTTTTAAAAAACAAGAGTGAAAACGGGAGTAAATCATATCACGTTTGTATACAACTGTAATCCACAGCCATTTGAACAAAGTGTAGTAGTAAAGTAGTAATCCTGATGCTAAAATTGGACTTTAGGAGCCTGAAGATAATCCTCTGTAACAGATGCTCCCCCTTAGTTTATTTACATTCACCATAAATAGCTCTGCCAAGTTACTAGTAGTTGGTGATACACATGAGCTAAACACCAGCATGCATATGTTACTCACAAACCGTACTACTGGAAAACACAGTCCTCATGCATGGTATTTAAACTCCTTTAAACTGCCTTTCTATGAAAGAAGATACCAAGTAGTTATATAAAACTCTACCTCCTGCAAAATATTACCCAGTCTTTCCTAGTGGAATAAACCAAAGTACTATCCCCTCCTACTCTAGGGATAACTGCTTCTACTGAAGAATTTTTTCTCCTTGTTTAAAATTCATCATAAACTCTCATCCCTAAGAGATAAAACAAGTTTCAAAAGAAACATAATGAGTAATTTTGTCCTGTAGGAAAGGAGGGAAATGAGGCATTTCTTACACTGTTTAAATACATAATAATACTCCGCATATCAAAAAAAACAGGTTTGCTACCACCTTTCAGTTAATATGCTCAATAGACAAGCCAGTTTTATGCAGGCCTTATTTCTGCAAAAAGAGATGGTGAAAGTCTTGGAAATGTCAGCTTATGTAGTATTTCCCACTGCTGGCTGTGCCAGCCATCAGTCTGTCACAACTACAATCTGTTCGACCAGAATGTTGCAAAGACTAGAGATCTACAATTCATATTCTTTTTGAAGACTGCTACCAGTTTGTTTTTCCATTTAGACCAATTAAACAAAGTAAAAAGATGCACATGTCACAAGGCTATTAAATGTAACAGATGTTTTGCTGCAGCAACTTATGCAAATTCCGTCTCTTTAATATGAAAGGTCCTTACCCACTGCTTTGCTGTTACTTAATATTACTAATTAATTTAAAACTCTTTACAGATGGAATTTTGCCTTTAATATGTCTCTAAAACATGCATTCTGAAAAATATTATTAAAAGAATATGAGGTAGCCAACTAAATCTATGAGCCTTGTCAGGGTCAAGAGCATTGAAAATTATACCAAAAATTTCAGTTTGTAAATGATTTGTTTAAATCAAACATTCATGAGATGAAAATAGGCTCTTGCTTGATCATCAGCAGTTCAATGTATTATTTTGGCCTCACATTTCCCATATGCCATTCAATAGCAACCTCATTGTCATCATTATCCCCATCTGCTCAAGAAAGGTCAGGATTTATATGAACAAATTAATTCCAAGAAACATAATATTAGAAATTATTTAAATCAAAAGGTTGAACAAATTAATTTCCTTGTTACAGCTGCCGAGCATTAAGAGAGACTAAATCTATTTAAATCAGTGGACAGATTCCCTTCTCCTGCAATGGGCTTTATAAAAGCTTCAAGAGTACCGTGAAGCTCTTTACACATGTTTTCCTGTACCCTGACACTAAGATTTTGAGTGCCTAATAGCAATTGAAAAATACGTATTGGTGCAAAAGCATCTGAAGTAGATGAATCAGCATGATGCATGTTGCATGGGTTTCACTTCTGAAGTTTGCAGCTACAGAGCTTTTCTTTTCCTTAGTGCCGACTTGAAACTTGGGTCACAACAACCCCAGGCAACACTACAGGCTTGGGGAAGAGTGGCTGGAAAGCTGCCCAGTGGGAAAGGACCTGGGGTTGCTGCATGACACCTGGCTGAGTATGAGCCAGCAGTGTGCCCAGGTGGCCAAGACATCCAACAGCAGCCTGGCTTGTATCAGGAATAGTGTGGCCAGCAGGAGATGGGAAGGGATCACCCCCCTGTACAAGGCACTGGTGAGACCTCCAGTACTGCATTCAGTTCTGGGCCCCTCTCTACAAGAAGGACGTTTTGCTGCTGGAACATATCCAGAGAAGGTCAAGCTGGTGAAGGTTCTAGAGCACAAGGAGAGGGTGAGGGATCTGGCATTGTTTAGTCTGGAGAAAAGGAGGCTGAGGGGAGACCTTGTTGCTCTCTACAGCTGCCTGAAAGGAGGTGTTGGTCTCTTTTCCCCAGTAACAAGTAACAGAACAAAAGGAGGTGACTTTATGTTATGCCAGGGGACGTCTGGATTGAATATTAGGGGAAAAATCACTTCACTGAAAGGGTTGTTAGGCATTGGGGCAGGCTTCTCATGGAAGTCATTGAGTAACCAACCCTATAGGTATTTAAAAGACTTGTAGGTGGGATCCTTAGGGACATAGTTTAGTGATGGACTTGGCAGCGTGCTATGTTGATGGTTGGACTTGATGATCTTAAAGGTCTTTCCCACCCAAAATTATTCTATGATTCATGATTCTATGGTTCTGTGACTTTAATTCTAATAAGAATCAACTTGATTGCTTTCCACAGAAACTTAATTAAGCAACAACTGTGAAAAATTTTCCTATAAACTGATATACCAGGAAATACAGTCCTACTTTACCACTAATGGAAAATCTTGGAGACCTACACAGGTAGATAGTAGGCATTAATCATTTTTTGGTTTTTCAAAATCTGAGTGCACTATCATGAAGAGATTAAACAGATCTTTTCATACAGTTATAAACATACAATCTTCAGAAGAGATACAGGAGGAAAAGTCTACAAAGCTGAGCAAGCAAAATGTTACACTGATGTTACACTGGAATTGCACGTTACAGAATGTTTAGATTTTAGGCAAAGATGATTCACCTTCATTAAATTCTCTACCATCTTTGCATACACCTAATATTAGGACCTCTAATACCTCTAATATTAGGAACTGACTCAATTCATGAAGTTCAAACCTGAATTGTTGACCTCCTGCCAAAACCACATGATATAGGTGACTTACTACTAATACTTTGAGGCCTTCTCAAATGTTTCAATACCTCCATGTCAGTATGGGCCAGCTTTAATTAAAAGAAAATTTTTCAGAAATTCACTGGTAGATAGAATAAAGGAACTGGCAGACATCAAAGAACACAAATGTTACAAGTATAGAGAACAGCTGAAGAACGTGTATAAGCAAAAAATCTTCGATGAAGATAAAACATAAGAAGAGGAACAAAAAACTATATAAAACTTCACAGGGATGCATTGAAAAGCTTTCTGCTAGTCTCTATATTTTCTATATTATTACGTATGCAAGCCTGATTCGCACATGTACCGCAGCTACAAAAGTCATTCAGTAGCAAAAGACATTCAGTGCAAACAGTAAAATCTGCTTCAGGGTCTGGATTTACACAAGACAGGTAATCACAAGTAGGTTATGTGTTACCATGGCTGCACATGATCCAGCAGTTTACAACTAGTTCTGACATACCAGCATAGCATACAGTCCCAAATTTCTGCACAGTGCAGAAGCATCCTAAGATATTCACTTCACTCACACAGAGTATTTGCCTTCAGTGAAGAACTTAAAAGATCTTTACAGAAAGACCCCCATGGAAAACCCAATGTCTGTGACTGAAATTTTCTAAGATCTAGCACAAAGACTAAGTAAAGCCAATTTGCAAAGAATATGCGGAGGATATCACTGGAAGAGATGAGATCATAAACTTTTACCTTAAAATTTTCTTCCTCAAATGCAGCAAGAAAAATTTGAAGTCCCATTAATTATAATAAAGTATATATATTTTTTTACTACCACAAAAAAATACAATAAACAAATGTGGTTTTCCTTTAATTTTCTAATAAGAAAGAAAGAAAATATAAAAGTCATCCAAGAGATCAAATAGGGGAAATCATAGCCTAAATGATGAAAGGTTTGCAAAGTGATAAGAAAAATTATGAAACCATGTTAGAAGAGAGTCGAGAACAAATCTGAATTAGGGTTGGCACCAGTTAAACAACAGGGGTACTAACCCACATGAGCCACTGAATTAGTGAGAGAAAACCTAGGGTTCTTATTAATACAAGTATTTGCCAGTTGAAACTCAAATAATGAGCAGATTTAATTACCTCTCCTTAGTATCACAATTTTATAACAGATTTAGGCAGCCACAACTTCCCTGGGCAACCTGTGCCAGTGTCTCACCACCCTCACAGTAAAGAATTTCTTACTGATATCTGCTGTAAATCTACCATCTTTCAGTTTGAAGCTGATATCCCTTGTCCTGTCACTGCATGCCCTTGTGAAAACTCAGACACAGCTTTCCTGGAGGCTGCTTCAGATACTGGAAGGCCACTCTAATTCCTCCCCAAAACCTTCTCTTCTCCAAGCTTAAAACCCCAGCTCCCTCAGCCTGTCTTCACAAGAGATGTGCTCCAGCCCTCCAATCATTAAAGAAATCTCAAAATAAAATCTGATTTTCTGTCAGAACATCAAAATATTTTATCATGAAATTATATTTTAAATAAAAATAAACCATGATTTTTCTTTTTTTTCATGTTTTAATTTTAACTGGGAAAAAAGATGGAATTCAAATGAGTTATTCAAATTTTAATTTTTGAGAACAATGTGCTTTTTTCCCATCAATTTCATCCCTCTCTAATTGTACTAGCAAGCTAAATTGATTTACAGTTCAATGTGTCTGTAAATCAGGTACAGAATCAAAGCATTTCATACTACATACAATTTCAACACACATGCAGTTAACCCAGAAAAACATACTTCAAGAAGCTGATTCTTACCAAAGTTGCCCATATTGCAGAGTTAGAAAATATTAAGTACTCCCAAAAGTCAGTAGTCCCTTAGTAGTAAAGCACAGTCAACTCAGATTGCATATTGAGGAAAAGGAAATTGTCAGCAGTTGTTAATGTCAACAGTTGGATTAAAAGGAGTTTCTATTGTTATTATCAACATTTTACTTTGCCTCTACTGAATTGATATTTAGAGAAAAGAATCTGTTGAAAATGAGGAACAGCTTGAAGTTCCAGAATAATTTGATCAAAATAAATACACCAACACACAGCACAAAAGCTTTCAACATGCAGCAGAAAAAAAAGCTTGGTTTTAATTATTTTGATTATCACAGAATTATAGGTATTTATAAAGCACTTCTTTACCTGTTCATGGGCTGTATGGGAGTCCCCAGACTCTTTTCTTTCCCAGCATTTCTTGCAGTACTACCACCTCTTGTGCCCTTACAGGCAGGGCAGGATGGGTGTAGCAGCTGAGACACTCAGCAGGATGGAGACATCTCACCCACCTGGGCTGCTTCTCTACTCCTGCAGAGGCTGAGTTTTCAATAGGAACATGTGTCTCCTTTCACTTACATGAATCATGTGTTTCCACTTCAGATCCATACCCTTTTAGGCACTACTGTTTTTATATTATAGTAGGGGGGTGTTAACAGACAAGCGAGGGTCCACAAGTAAAGAAGAGTAAGAAAATTCAAGGAAAAAGGATGTGGTGCCTGAATTTTTAATGGAGGAACCTGAGAAAAGAGTGAAAAAGGAAAGCTCTCATCCTCTTGTTCCTCTCCTCCTTCCAAAACTTTGTTCATAATCACTGAATGTAAACTGGACCAGCTGATATACATGTTGCCTCTCACTACTGCTTGATGTCCTCTTCAGGAGGGGATGAATTGGAAAGCACACACATATATGTGCACAGTACACTGGTTTATCTGTGACTTGCCAAGACAAACAAGCAAACTCCACCCTAGATTCCTGTGACTTCTGTGAGGGGAAGCAGGAAATATATACTGTGACCCAAAAGCACAGCTGAGGCAACAACCTTTCTCCTAAGTGGGATGAGAAGCCAAATGCACATAGGTACCCAAGAACAAACATCCACATCTGTGAACCTTCAGGCATAGTGTACTGGCAGTCAGCCAATGCCATGAAATTCTTCTGCCACACCTTCCCCCTTAATTGATGCTATCACAGCTACTGAAGCTATTTAATTCATTTTACCTTTGAAGATGAGACAAAATTAATTGCCAGCAGCTGAGGCTCTCTCTCTCACACAGATAGACACTCCACTCTTAGTGTCTGCTCCTCAAAGAAGTGGGTGTCCAGTTGGATACCAGGGATATACCATTTGTGTTGAACCTCACACATGAGTCACCTCTAGAAGCAGTGATGGGAAATAAACCCTATCTTCTGTATTCAGAAGAATAAAAGCCATCAGGCAGCAGATAGGACAGGCCATGTTGGGTCAGACAGCTGCCCAGTAGCAAGTCTCCTACACCATCCACAAGCAGACATCTAGGGAAGAGTGGGAAAAAGTAAGCACCCATACCATTTCTCCCCATACTTGACCAGCTTTCATCTAATTTCGTCTTCCTGAGCCACATGCAGCTTTTGTAAATCATAAACATCATATGTGTATGTCTTTGGGAAAGGTTATTTGAGGAGAAACTGTAGCAAAAGCTATCAGCAAATTCATCCTTAAAAGCACTGTACACCTGCACTGAGGCAATCCCATGCATGAATACAGGTTGGGAGGAGGAAGGACCGAGAGCAGCCCTGAAGTAGTGGGTGGTAGTGGGTTGGGGGTGGACCAGAAACTTAACATGAGCCATCAGTGTGTGTTTGCAGCTCAGAAAGCCAACCAGGTCCTGGGCTGCATCAAAAGAAGCACAGACAGCAGTCAAGGGAGGTGATTCTCCCCCTCTGCTCTGCTCTTGTGAGACCCCACCTGGAGTACTGTGTCTGGTTCTGGAATCCCCAGCATAAGGACATGGAGCTCCTTGAGCATGTCCAGAGAAGAGACACAAAAATGACCAGAGGGCTGGAGCATCTCCCCTGTGAAGATGGGCTAAAGAAGTTGGGGTTGTTCAGCCTGGAGAAGAGGAGGCTCTGAGGTGACATTATAGCAGCTTTCCAATACATAAAGGGGGCCCAAAAGAAAGCTGGGGCAGGGATTTTTGCATGGGTGTGTAGTGAGTGGACAAAGGGAAGTGGTTTAAAACTTGAAGAGGGGAGATTTAGATCAGACATTAGGAAGAAATTCTTTCCTGGGAGAGTGATGAGACACTGGCACAGGTTGCTCGGGGAAGCTGTGGCTGCCCCCTCCCTGGAAGTGTTCAAGGCCAGGCTGGATGGGGCTTTGAGCAACCTGGTCTGGTGGGAGGTGTCCCTGCCCATGCAGGGGCATTGGAACCAGATGATCTTTAAGGTCTCTTCCAACCAGAGCCATTCTATGATTCTACTCAATAATTTAATACCTTTTCAAAACACTTTTTCTATTAACAGTGTGGGGGGGAGAATGTAACACTTCCACACACATAAAAAAGGATAAAGAAAAGGAACGGCTTTTAGTTTTTAATATTACTCTTTTTTGATAAAAAATTACCATCCTCTCATTTTCAGATTCCATCAAAACACAAATCTAAAAACGTTATCTTGAGACTTCAAAAAACCAAAAAAACAAAAACTACTGACAAGTTTCAAGGATGGGCAAACTGATCTCTGTGGGGCTTTGCAATCTTTAGGCAGTAGGAAGAAATTGCTGAAAAAAAGCAATAAATTCTTCTTTAACACAAGAAATTTCTTTCAATCTTGTGCCCTAAGTAGCCATTGCTGATAGAAAAGAAGCAAAACCCGTTTCTCATTTGTATTTATGTCTGAAATAAAGGTGAATTGAAGGGGGGGGTGTATTGAACTTATTAAATACTAATAGGTTAATCCACACTACATGAACATAACAGGCACCTTGTTATGGGCTTATTATGGTTTAACTCATCTCTCCATGCAACAATCTCACCAGGCTGCTGAGTGATAAACTGATCCATTGAAGTACAACTCAGGCAACTTTACTCAGTCAACAGCACCCCTGACACCCTTTGCTTTACCAGGAATCTATCAGAGGTAGTTAATCCTTTGATGACATATGACTTCAACAAGAACATTGCCCTATCATTTAAGTCTTTTTTTTGCACCCAACCCTTGTAGCAAAATTGCCTGAAGGCTTCTCAGAAATACAGGCCAGTGAACTCTGCTAAGAGGAGAAATGTGTGGGCAGAAGTGCAGGGAGAGAGAGGGGAAAGGAAAAGAGGAGGGGGGCCTGACATAGAGCCCTAAACAACCAGCCTTGCTGCTCCTTGGTTGCCAAAATAGCCAGGTGAATCTGGTCAGCAGCAGCTGCAAAACCTTCCTCTAGCAATATCTCTGCCCACTCAGGTAGTCCCTGCCTTGTGGGCAGGTGGGTGGGAGGCTGTGGCAGCACCTACAGCAGCTGCCCTGGCTCTGCAGGGCTCTGGTAGTGGCAAAACAAGCAGTGTGACTCACTTGTGCCCTTGCAGGTCTGCTCTGAAATCTATGGTTAAATTCTACCTAAAGGGTAGGAAAGGCCTGAAAATTAAACTCTCAGGAAAACTGAGAGGAAAAGAGAAACAATTAAGTCATCCCTAATGTGATTTTATTTTTTTTTAAGTGTGACTTTATGGGTTAAGGTCAGGAATAGAGTTCAGGCAGGCTACAGTGACTGGGACATAAACTCAGTGCTGCTTCTGACTTATTTATTCAAAATGTTACTCTACAAACCATCAGGCTGCCTAGCATTATGAATTAACTGTACAGAGTTCAGAAATACTGCCTTTGAAATCTTAATTAATGTAGTAGTAGTAGGCTTTTACTTCAATACTACCATAGTTTATATGCCAGACAGGCCAAAGAGCTAAATGAAGAGCACAATGTGTGCATCTCAGCAGGCACAGTCAGGTGATGTAACTCTGTCCTTATACCCTGTTTCCTTTCCTTGAAGCATATTTCTTACCTTAAAAGAAATCCCTCCTTCTACCATGTTCTGAATCTTTGGGTGATTTGTCCTCGTAACATGACTGCAAATCCTAAATATCCATGTCTTATTTCAAATACAGATGTGGCCTGGATTAAATTTATCTTCACTTTTTTTTTTACCTTTTGGGGAAAATTTTCCAACTCTTCTCTGCATATGTGAGAAACGGGAGGTCGTCTTAAATAAAAGAGGAGCATTATGTAATCACATGATTCTACCTTTTTTTTTAATTAGTAAAGTACACACTCTTTGTGTCTTCCATTCACCAGAGATCCTATCCTCCCTCCTGTCCCTCCATCCCACAGCATCCCATCTCAGTCTTGTTTCCCAAATTGCACTCCTCAGCTTCCCTTTCATGTGCTTTCCTCTTTCTCACCTTTCCAATATTGTCTCTCTGCTTCCTTCCAACCTGCACTGTTGCTCAATTTTGCTCCAGAATCAGCATCCTGGAGACCTGACTTCTGTTCCCTCGTTGGACATTTCTCCTGCTGACCTACCTCCTTCCCCTTCCAGCATTCCCAAATAATCCCAACCTGCTGCCTCTCCTCACCCCCATCCTTACTGAGGCCAGAAGCCATTCTTTCCTGATTCATCCTGTCCTCTCAGCAAGGCAGACAACCCAGACCCCTTGTGTACCTGTAAAGCTCACCAGAAGCTCTGTATTCTCATTTCTTAACCACTCAGACAGCAAGTCAGGGCTTGCTTGCTGTCACATTTGGGTTAATGTCCCAGAGGAGAGGGCATTTCAAGGCAGATCCCAAAGCACTGCAGCTGAGTGCTTTCCTGGATTTCACTATGAACAAGGAATTCCTCTTGCATAGGAGAGATATCCTTAGTGGGGAGAAAGCACAAAACATTGTCTACTTGAAAATCTAGTGAGTGTGCAGTTCTGTCTAGTATAAGAGCCTTGATAAGGTTAGAGATTAATTTTAATTTGCTTAAATATTTTTTAATAATTTAAATTTAATTTTATTAAAGGATTTAATTTTACTTAGTGGTTCATTTAGACTGTGAATCAGCAGGGATGTCCAAACCAAAGCTGACAACCAGGCCTCAACAACATGAGGGATGAGTTTTCTCCACCGTGATCAAAAAAGGATATAAGGGTGACAAAGGGACCAGGAAAAGGAAAAGGAAGAAGGTTTTAAAGGATTAAAAGAATTCTGTTTACTTTTGAGCTAGCGATCAAGTATCTCTGAGAAATGTGCCAGGATTTTAGCTTAAGTGGAAAGGAGAAAGAGCTGAAATAGAAAAAAAAAAATCAGTGCTTGTTCTGCACTCCTCCTCTTCCTTCCACTCCTCCCAGGAGCACTAGAAAATAGTGACAAAGAGGAAAGAATTAATTGTGGGGAGAGGAAAGTGCAAAGAAGTGCTAAAAAACATTGAAGACTTCTTGCCAGATTTAAGGACAGGGATTTGTTTGCTTTCCAAATATAAATGAAGATTATAAAATTGAGAATTAGGAAAAAAAGAACAGCTTAGGAGAAAAAGTGCAATGATGTGCTTGCTTAAATGGAAACAACAAAGAATTTCCATATCCATAAGTCACTGAGGATGATGTTGAACAACAACTATTAGAGATAAGCACTTGATAGATTGTACCCTAGGGCACTGTTTGGGCCAGTCAAAGCAGTCTTTGGCTTGTTAATGGAGCAGCAGAGCAGTTCCAAAAAACACTTGGCACTTCTTGGCGTGTCTCAGAAAATTTCCACAGTGATCTGTGCACATTGCAATGACCTGATTATACCTATTCATCAGAGATGGGGAATCATGGAATCATTTTCATTGGAAACAACCTTTAAGATCATCAAGTTGAGCCATAAGCTAGCATATTGCCAAGGGGCCCAAAACTGAACACAGTATTAAAGGTGCAGCCTCCCCACTGCTGAGTACAGGGGGATACTCACTTCCCTTCTCCTGCTGTCACAATATTCCTGATACAGCAAGGATGCTGTTGGCCTTCTGGGCACACAGCTGGCTCATATTCAGATGGCTGTTGACCAGTATTCCCAGGTCCTTTTCCTCTGGGCAGCTTTCCAGCCACTCTTCCCCAAGCCTGTAGCATTGCATAGGGTTGTTGTGACCCAAGTGCTGGACCCACCACTTGGTGTTGTTGAACCTAATACAATTGGCCTCAAGCCCCTTGATCCAGCCTGTCCAGGTCCCTCTGCAGACCCTGCCAACCCTCAGGCACTTCCAGCACTCCCACTCAACTTGGAGTTACCATCTGCAAACTTACTGGAGGAGCATTCAATCCTCTCATCCACATCACTGGTAAAGATAATAAAGGTATGAAAGAGAACTGGCCCCAACACTGAGCCCTGGGAAACACCATTTGTAACTGGGTGCCAGCTGGATTTCATTCCATTCATCACAACTCTCTGGGCCTGTCCAGCCAGGAAGTTTTTTACCCAGCAAAGCATACACCCATTTAAGCATGAGTATCTAGTTTCTAGAGAATTCTGTGGGAAACTGTTTCAAAAGCTTTACTAAATTCTAGATTGACAGCATCCACAGCCTTTCCCTCATCCACTGCGTGGGCCACCTTATCATAAAAGCACATCAGGTTAGCCAAGGAGAAACTGCCTTTCATGAACCCATGCTAACCAGGTCTGATTGCCTGGTTATCCTGCACGCATTGCATGAGGACACCCAAGATGATTTGCTCTGTAACTTCCCCAGCACCAAGGGCAGACTGACAGGCCTGTGGTTTCCTTAATGGCCCTTCTTGTAGATGGGTGTCACATTTGCTAACCTCCAGTCGACTGGGACCTCCCTGGTTAGCCAAGGCTGCTGATAGATGACAAAAAGTGGCTTGTTGAGCACTTTTGCCAGCTCCCTCAGTATCCCCGGGTGGAATCTGGTCCCGTAGACC
Organism: Phaethornis superciliosus; assembly: GCA_023637945.1. Lineage (NCBI taxonomy): Eukaryota > Metazoa > Chordata > Aves > Apodiformes > Trochilidae > Phaethornis > Phaethornis superciliosus. Next base: position 51,038,966 of record JAJQWJ010000003.1, on the reverse strand, counting down.
TGTCTATGTCTAAGTGGTGCAGTAGGTCTCTAAACATTTCTCCTTGGAGTATTTGGGCTCCATTCTACTCCCATCCCTGTCTTCTAGCTCAGGGGAGTGGGTGCCTGGAGAGCAAATGGTCTTACTATTGAAGACTGATGCAAAGAAGGCATTAAGTAAAATCTCTGAGAACAGCATATGAAGAGGATTTAATGACTGGCCATCATACATCGATTTGGATCACTTCACAGCTGTTAATAGTCTAGGCTTTTTGAAAGCCAGTTCAAAGTATCTAGCAATATAGGTCAACTGTGGCTGAAGAGAGGGCTTTATCCCATAAACTAATGACCCTAAAAAGGCTCAAGCCACTCTGTAGAACTTCTGTCACCAGCCATATTTAAACACCTGGTAGTAAAGCATCCACTTCTGAACAGCATGAATAAGATACCTATCTTGTTGGCCTTTTAGCTACAACTTCGGGCATAACAACCTTCAACCCAGCATCCAGCTAAGTAGCTGACACTGTGGTAATCAGCTGCATCAGTCCCAAAACTTACACTGGATCTCAGATTTTCTAAGGCTGCAGGACCATTTTTTTCCCTGGGAGTACAGACTCTGGTTCTCTGATCGTACAATTAGAAAGGCAGGCCTGCTATCAAGCCAGAGGTAAGTGAGGATTTTATATCATCTGTACATAAGTGTAGACAATGAACCCCACAGCAGATTCTGAGAATTATCTTGTGGAGAAGAGTTGCCAGTCTTTTCAAAATATTACTAATATCTAGGGAGATACTGGAAGAATGGATAAAAAGAACTACTCCTTACAAGAATAAAATAAAATAAGAAAAAAAAAAAAAGAAAAAGGCAAGAGAGTGTTTCTGGTAATCTTCCTGTAAGTTTCTCTTTATTGTTAAACAAGAAATGGAACAAATACTTTAAAAAGAAACAATTACTGGCTAGCAACAGCTTTGTGTGAATCAAGCGGTATTAAATTATGAAAGAAAAATCTTGCCAGATATCCATTGATCTGTCCAAAAAAACAATTATAAAATTAGACAAAGGAGTGAATTACTATGTGACAGTAAGAAAGGCATGTGATATATTCTAGAAATCATAACTCAAAAATTAATTCCAGCTGACTGGATAACAACATTGCCAAATTTGTTGATCTATAGTTCCATTGTTATGACCATTTAAGATCTGCAAACAACAGTCATCTTACTTAACATCCATAAGATGGTAAAGACAGCATACTTGTATAATTATTGCATTAATGACCTTCCAACTTTACAAAAAGAAATATTTTTCCTTGTGTGAATGGACATAACCCAATCAAATGCTGCAGTTTTCCTACTGCATAGTGGTGTTCCTCATCAGACCCACAGATCATGCAATAATCTCTTGACATACTAACCTCTTGCTGTCAAAAATAGCTTGAATTCTCCAGCCACCTTGCATTCAACTTTGGTTCAGAGATGATTCAGCCCATCTTGCCAATGGTCGCCACCTGCTCACCACAAACTCAGTGTTCCCAATAGAAAACAATAGGGGAGGAAGAGAAAAAAAGATAAAGCAAAAAGGTAGGACAGCATCCTGGACTACCTCTAGAGGGGATAGTATGTGTCAGACTGCATTGCATGCACCCTGCACAGTGTGTCCTAGCACAAGAAGGAATGGGAAGAGAGAGGAACTGGTGATGGAGGCATAATGGAGATACCTTACTGAGAGTAAGTATTTTTCAATCATCTGAACAGCGTCCACTGGAAGTCTATGCTACTGTGAGACCTCTGAGAAATTAGCTAACCCAAGAACTGCTAAACCAAGAGGCAGATAGTAAAGAAATGCTTCCACTGCATAACCTAAGCTGCCTTCTGTTCAAATCAAGCATTGCTCCTCTGATGAACTGAGTTCACAGGGGGAAGGATGTGGCCTTATGAAACAGATAGCAACAAACTGAAGAAATGCTGCATTATATTGCTGACATCTGCAATCGCACAGTATTCTCTGGAAGCTTTGAGACATCAAGACATTATATGAATTTAGGGGAATCCTTTTTGCCATAAAGATGTTGTCAAGGAAAAGTCCACAGTGGAAGGAAAACAAAACAAAACAAAACAAAACAAAAAAAGGTGTTGGCATGAGTAAACTACAAGGAAAGATATAAAAATCAGAACATCTCTTTTGACTTGTTTTAGACAACTTCAGTGGTCTCCAGAAATGTAGAAGGTACCAAGGAAGAAGAAAATATATTTACCATTTTAAAAAGCATATAAAGGGTAAGGTGAAATTAAAAGGAAAAGGTAGGGAGATAATGTTTAGAAATTAAATACTCCTCATGCTGAAGAAATCACCCAAATCAGTAATTAGCTGATATCCTGGGATTTCCAGCTCTTGAGCAGGTCAGAAATTTAAGAACAAACAAGCCTATGGAAAATATCCCTGAAAGTTCTGGAAAACATCTGAAATAACTTTTTGTATCTTAACTTTTTGTTTTGTTCAAAACAGTGCTACATTACTCCATAATCCAAGAGTGGCCTTGGACCATCTTCTTATTATTAATTTAATAGCTTGAATTCGGTTATGGTCAGGATTAAACCATAACTTGCACTGAAGCTCTGTAGAGCAGATTTGCTGTTTCTAGGATCTTGAGTTCTAAATTTGAAAGCTCCCATAAACACCATGTAACTAGGGTCTGAATATTCTACCTAGTGCTGTATAAATGGCCCAACCTGTTGGTCCCTTGTGCCAGACAATAAAAAGGCTGCTCCTCTGAATGATACATTGTCCTGAGTTTTTACTGAAAGAAAAATTACTTTCTCTGGATCTTTTTAAAGAATATTTGTATGCAACTCCTCCATACCCAAAAATCAGCTTAATGAGCAAAGACAGATGCTTTTAAGTGCTATCTGTTTTCCAAGGTCTGAAACACAGATGTCTCTTTTTGGTAATGCTGCAAACCACTGACCTCACCACAAATGTGATGCCTTCCATTGGTGCATCTCCCAGACATGATTTGCTAGGTAAAGAGGGGTTTTGTCAGGTTTTTTAGAAGCTAACTTCAATTCAGAGCCTTAATTTAGAGAGTTTATCTTAATATTGTTCTGTGTTTCAACAGGTGGTTTAAATACAAAGACACAGCCACTTGCCAGATTATGAAGGGCTTCACTGGTAAAGAGGGAAATATTAATTTTTTTTTTTCAGTTGTCAGTCTTTCTAAGATTTCTGATTCGAATAATATTTCTCTTCTCTTGCCATTGTATTTTGCAAAGAAAATTTTCGAGAACAGATTAGGACCTACATTTATTATATGTATATCACAGTGATACCTAACTCTGAAAAGCTGTCCTTAGTTTGAATAAAGCTTGCACAGAATTAACTGATATATTTGGTGTTTTATCCTTTTCAGTTTCTCTTAATTTTAAGTGTATGTTTCTTTTTAACCCTTAAATCACAATACGAACTTTACTTCTGTGACATCTTGGCGCATTTCCTGAAACTGATCTGGTTTCTCTATTTCCTGACATTGATGTAAACACGTACTTCCCTTTACATAATCTTTTCCACATACTTATCCACTTCCCCTTGAATATGTAAACTGTCACACATTTGAATTATCCATACATGCTTTCACATGACATTCCAAAATCTATTGGCTACTGCCTTAAAAAAATAAAATCTTTTGGCTTTGAACGTGGCTTCTGTTAGCTTTGGTGTACCAAAAGGAATGATAAGCAGTCAATGCCACTCACAATTTTGTAGATTTATATCAAATATCCCCTAATTAATCTATTTTCAGGGTGATGAGTTTTAACCTATATAATTTTTCCCCATTTTATTTCAGAGCATGATTTTGAATATTTTTAACTGTTTTGGTTTTTTTTTTAAGCCATACCTGTTTGTTCTGCAGTTCCTTTATTTAGAGCCTAGCACAGGGGCAAATATAATTTGTTTCTATATTTTATTTTCATTTTGCATTAAAGTAAACTAAAACATAAAGTACTAGGTTACAGAATATAATCAAATCCAATGCACAAACACAAGACAAAATATCTGGCTAGGCAGTCACGTAGAAGCTATCAGTTTGCTATATCTGTCACTGATGAATCCTTAGACAAAGAACTAATTTAATACAATTTCAAGAAAAATGTAAACAAATCAGAATCCAGAGGACCGTAATAGTGTTAGAAAAGTTAAAAAGAAAAACCAGTGATTAAAAGAAAGACTGTTCTAATTGGTTACTTTTTCTGAAGAAATAGAGGCTGGGAACAGATATGACAATTATCTTAGAATAAGTAATAGAGCACTATAAAGGGATGGTAATCAATAGATCACATTTTCCATCAAGAGAAAGAAAATTTGCAAAATAACTTAGACTGGATATTACAAAGATCTGTCTGAGAGTGAGGGGAGGGAAATGCCAAAAAAGTCTCTCTAAAGAGAACTGGAATCTCCTCCCCTGAGGGCTTTTAATATCTTCCAGGGTGGCATTCTTGATCCTTTCCCAGTCTATGGAGATAAGCAAGTGATCTTCTGAAATCCCTGACTGCTCCGCATTGCTATGGTTTCTTATTGATGTAACATGTGGCTTTAATGGGACACAGCTGCCTAAGAGCATTTTATGAGTTCTGGTAGCTAGCCAAAGGACCAATATATGGACCTGTAAATAGCAGGAATAGGACACAAGGGCTATTGTTTGTAGTCATATGGTTTTATTTGTATGTTACTTGGAAAAATTAGATCTTGCCTATTCACTTTTTGCTGCTTCTGTCTAAGGCGTATAAAGTGCAGAAATAACATAATTGAAGCTCTTATTCTGAATTCAAAATTTCCAAATTGCTAAGTACATCAAGGGTCTCTCAGCACAATGCAAACAGAATGTGTTTGCAGGAATAGGCATAATCACAACTTTGTTCCAATTAAAACATTTTTTGCGTTGTTGTTTCCCTCTACTTACCATTACAATTACCATGACCTAATGAGAACTCAGACATCAGCATGTTCTCCAAAATTATAACCATTCCACTCCTTCATAAATTATAATTATTGTTCCTAAACCACATGCCTTACATGTGGCAGAATTTGCTCAAATTTCGCAAGCAGAAGTATATGAGGACCATCTGCTGCATCTAATGAAACGAGGCTCATCATTAAGGCCTTCTCATGACAGCTCTGCAGTGCTAAGTGTGAACAAGACTGCCTCACTAGACACTAACAGACGACTACACAAAGATATCAGACTGGTGAACTTTAATTTTACAATGTTATTTTATTCTTGATCTGTATGTCTCATTTTAGCTTCCTATAAAATTAGTGAAAAGAAGTGCGTCCTAAACTTTAATTTTCCTCTTGGTTCCAGGCAAATAGCTTAGGTTTTAAAATTTTTCTTGCATAATTTCTTCTTAAAATTTACATATTATCTAGGTCATAACAAAGACTTTTTGTCACTTCCTCCCCTCCATTTGTTTTAAATACAGGTGTCCTATTTGATGATTCTCTAGTCAAAATACCAGCCAGTGTAAATGTATTGATTAAAATCTTTTGCTTTTGGCCTTACGATAACATTAAAAGAACAGAGACATAAACTTTCACAGACTGTTTAATCCCCTTATTCTGTGCATGTGTTAGGCCAAGAGTAGTATTTTCAGGATGTAAATAAACAAGTTCAAAATTAAGGCCAAGTGGGATATTTTATCTCTGGCATCTACTCATTCTGAGTTTCCAATGCTGCAGAATTATTAATGTTTTTAAAATAGAAGTTGTGTAGTTTTTTGCTTTGAAAAACAAACTAATAGCCTTCCTTTTTTAAACTTCAATTACATGATGCCTTCTAACATCCTCAATCCATATAAAGAGCTAAGAACTATGGATTCACCCCAAAATCATCTTCTGTGCCTTCTCTTACAGCCTTCCTCACACATAATTCTTCCCATTTTCTCTTGGTTTTGGTCTTTACTGCTTAGCCATCTGATCTTAGTTTTTCTTCTCATAGAAAGTAGAGTGGAACATTTTTTTCACCTTCCCTGTCCCTCCTGAAGGAGGAACAGCCTGGAGCTTTACAACCTGCTTAGGTTGTACAGCCCCACCAGTCGCATTTCTTCTCTTCAAGCTTTTTAAACTAGCCTCTTGCTACCTATACCTTTACTCCCTTCCTCATTCCTTACCTTAATCCCTCTAAAGTAAAGCCATTCTGACAGCTAAATTCTGTTCTTTTTACCCAGCAGACTAATTGCAGAACCCAGTTTCCACTGACCATTAACCCTCTTTCAGGGTCCCCTACTACCAGAACCCTTTTCCCAGTCTCCTGCCTTGGACCCTGGCACAAGGTCAGGCTTTCCTCCATTACTCTTTTCAGTTTTATAATTTTATAAAACATAGGCAATTAAGAGAAAGAGGCCCTGGTCTTCAGAGTGATGTCCAGAACCAGTGTACTCAAGAACTTCAGTGTACCCCAAGAACTTCAGTTACAGGAGAGGTCTTCTCAGCCCTGCACTGTCCCAGCCTGAACATAGAGATAAACTTAAGGGAAGAAGGCAGAAAACATCTGGGGAGCATGAGCATTTTTGAAATATGCATTCTTTAAGCAGCTTAGAGCTTTGCCAGATTTGGGCTGATTTTACAGAGATTAAAGCTGTCCTTTAGCCAATGGCCCCTTCTCTTCCAAGTGTCAAGTCTTCACTCAGAGAGCACAGACACACTCAGGCAAGAAAGTTTCCTTTAATGAGGGCCAAGCAGGACTTGAAAATACCTTTGGCAGCCCACGCAGTGTACATGAAAAAAATCCATTAGGGTTCACATTTTCTAGAATAATATGAAGCCTATGCTGCCTCTTCTCCTACTAATGAGACCATGAAATGATGACCTGCAGATCAAAGATTCCACAGCTGCATTTAAAGTTTTACATGGAAAAAATTATCTTCCCTGTGCAAAACAATTTCTCTAGTCTCATTTAAAAATAAATACAATAAAAAAAAAACTGAGGAACTCATTTTAATTCATTTCTACATGAAGTGTTTCAGCTAGGATTTTCTCAAAAGACCTGCATCAGTCATGCACCCCAGCATAAGGAGAAGTCAGATTGCAACTCAGTTATAGTATTACTACATTATAAGCATCTGAAAACAAAGTCCATAATGGGAAGTGTCAGGCAACTTTAACAATAGGTGGGGCTGATATAACCACTTTATCATAGGGAAACACACTACATATGCAAGGAGATCAGCCATGAAATAACCTCATTCCCGTTATTGCCCTGCAGATCCAGTAGCTCCCACACTTCAAGCCACTTGAATTTTGGCAGCCCAGTGACTAACAGCCAGAAGCACTATTTCAAGCTGATGATAAAACAGGAACCTCTCAAAACAACTCCTAACGGCTTTTCCAGCTTGTGATTTTCAGTGGGCAAAATTAAGAGTAGTTATACATTTGCTGCTACATTAAATGCTCTAAGTCATCGGCAATTTCTGAACATTTCTCCAAGCCTAAACCTGTAGCCAACATATATTTTCTGATATACTCAATAAACTCACCTTGTACCGAGGCTAAGGGTAAGGTTATCTCATAGGTACTTCCCCAACTCAGAGCACAGTGTAAAAAGCTGCTATGATGCCAATGGGTATTTCTGAATGGCTGCAACATGGAACTTCATAAGGAGCTGTACACAATGTATTTTGCTTCGAGTACAGTAGATAAGCTGTCACTGCTGCTTTGGGAAAAGGGCACTCTACTGATTATTGCTCCAGAAGCCAGTTTTCCCAAAAGCAGGCTGAGGCAGAGTCCTGCTCTCATAGTCTGGAACACAAATTCACAATAGGTGCAGCACAGAAAAACATACACCGACTTACTGTACATATAAATATAGATTTGCAATTAAGTCACAACAGATATGAACCAAAACAGAAACAAATAAAAAAAATTAATTACCTACTTTGACAGATTCATACCTGCAGTCTTCTCATTTTAAAGCAAAAAGCCAGGAGGGAGAATATTCAAATTTCTTGCCCATTGGGGTGGCTTCTTTGCACATGTTCCTGAATTTTCAGCTATGATGAGATCCGCTCATTGGCAGTCACCAAGAGGCTGATATGACCATGAAATGAGGAAACACAGTGAATGAAAAATAAGGTACTAGCACCACCATTTGCTGAGGGCTGGAAAAACTAGCAGAAACTTCAAGAGGCCATGTAGACCTATTTCTATAATACTAGCTGCTTTAAACTCATTTACCATTGCTGCTATTGGAGATGTTTGACCAAAACATGCTTCAGCATTAATTACTTGCCAGGAAAATCTTAATGAAGTCCAGATGATAATTTTTATTCATAGCACTATAAATCTGCATCTGTAGAAATAGTTTCATAGAAGGGGATTATATTTTTTTAGTTCTTTGTATTAAACAAAAAAAATTATTGAAAGCTAACCCTATGCTAGAAGGGAACATAAAGTGGACTGAAACAGTTTAAGATAATCACTGGAAATACCCCTGGAAAACTCATATTTTATTGTCACTCCTTGCTATCCCAACACTAAGAAATGTGTGGTTCTGAAAAGTGACCCTGGAAGGGATGAACTCTCCTCTGCCACTGGACCCTGTCCCTGCTGTCACATGGTGTTTCCATTTCTGCCTCCTGCTTCCTGAAGCAATTTAAATTCACTTCTAGGAAAGAGGAGTTCTGTGAAGCAGAATAGTAGTACAAATCCTATTTAAGCTTTTTTAAAGGAGCAGTCTGATTTTATAAAATATTTGTTTAGAAACATATTTCAACACCTGTATTGTGAAGTGCAAATAATACCAGAATTGATGTAGACTTTTAAAATCTAATTTGCTCCTGCCGTCTCTGCTGGCTACTAGTTTCATTTTGCTCCTCTTGAGCAACCAGATGTAGCTATTACAGATGACAACCATCACATCAGTTCATAAAAGTGGAAGCATTAAACCTTTCACTGTTTCAAGTTAAAACTAGTGTGGAGGAGAAATATTTTAATGTGGAACCAAAATAGCTCTCCAATAACTATATTTTTTCAAAATTAATGTTAATAAACTTTTATCTTATAAAGAAATTACTGTTGGCCCAAAAGACCTAGTAAATATGCTCTTTACAAACTTTTTCAAGTTGCATTTTAATTTCTTTCTCTGGGTCTTCTTTTATATATTTAAAATAAAAATTAAAAAAAAAACCTTTTCTTAGATTTAGATCTGTGAAAAGAATAAAGACAAAGAAACAGGTATTCCATCTCAAAATAATATTATATATCTGCTTGATACAAGGTAGTTTTGGATGGAGAGGAGGAACAAAAAATAAAGTATATCTTCCTTAGCTTTTTAATTCTTTCCTGAAAGCTATGTAGGCTAGACTTACCACCCCAAGATTATTGTTGTTTAATTTCTTTCTCTCCCATATCTTTCCACAAAGATCACATTTTCATGATCCGGAAGCTTGAAAATCAGACACTTGAAGCTATGAGGTGGGTCAAGACCTACTGCAAGAAAGAACTAAGACATAAAATAAGTGTATATTAGGTGATGCAGAACAAAGAGGTGAAAAAAGTTCCTTAATGAGAAGTATTAATTATGGCCTCCCATAGTGTCCCCCAGCATAACCCTGTGGAAATCAGCAGAAACTTCTTTGATCTGCACAGGTTGAGGTCTTTGCAAACACAAAAAGACACAGAAATATATTTATACTGTCTATATAAAGACACAATGGGAAAAAAATTAAGAAAGCACAGACCAATATTTTTTTTAATTATTTTTCTTGGATCAGATCATTCCAGTTATTTTACTGGAATGCAGTACAAGTGAAGCTTGATAGTATCAAAATAGATTTAAAGGTATTTTCTTCTTTTGCTCAGAAATTTTCTCATCCTCAGATCTCTCTTTCCTGGTCCCCTTTCCAAAGTCATCTTAAAAAACATCTGCTTCTTGAAGAAGTATTGGTCAGGACTTGTCAGACTCTTGCCACGATCTTTTTCAACATACAAAAGGCATTTTCAAATTCTAGTATCATGCCATATTTTCTGGTTCTGTTGTCTGAGCAATTATTCTTCTCTTCAGTATTTCTGACTCAGAAGCCATATTCACACATCCAAACTAACTCAAGACATAAAGAATTGCTGCATGCATTCAGTTGTCTGTTGATTTCACATCTTCTCTGGGTGTGATCTTCTCTGTCTTAACTTTCCTCAAAACCTAAGTCCTCAAGCCACATTTCTCAAACACATTCAAAAATTCTGCTCCTCCAAGATACAGCTGACAGCCACATTTGTCAAGCTCTTCAATCTTTCCCACACTGACTGGCATTTTGCATCATTACTAAGCATAATCAAACCAAACTCATTTCAAATGTGACTAAGCCATGCAAGCAGCTAATAATCAATCTCCCTTCTCTACAGTTTTGTATATCTTTATGAATGTATTTATGTGTTTATGTATGTGTGTGTGTAAATATATCTATTCTCCAAGTACAGGACATAGACACATGATATAGCAGTATACTTTCCATGTTTCTTATTTCCAACCTGTTTTACAGTGTTTCTGCAGTTCTTTCTGCTCTTTAGCAACTGCACTCTGAAGAATAACATATCAAACCAGAGGGAAGTAAAGATCAGATGTGTGAAACACACTTTAAAACTGCTCAGAGTGTAAATATTAAAGATGGGGAGGGAGTACAAAACAGAAAAAAGAGTGAAGTTCTAGGTTTCTAGGTTCTTTGTAAATAACCATACTCCATAAGCCAGCAGTAATAATTTCTGATGTCAGGTCAAAATTGGTTGCTTCTAATCCTTCTCTAGGTTCAGGAAAGTGTGCAACAGACAGCATCACTCACACACACTCATGCTCAGAAGGAAATCAGAAATCAGCATGAATAATCTTGTCACTAGGAGCTCCTGCTCTCTCAATGTTTTTTCCTTGCACTTCAGGATTTTTCAGGGACACCACATGTTCCTGAACCTATGGGACTGGCAAGTAGATAGCGATTGCAATTGGAAACGTGTGTTAGTCTGAGAAACAACCTCAGATTTTAGGTGAATCAGAGTGACCAAGACTTTTCTTCACGAGCCCATTGGGCAAGTCCTTGTGGGACAGGAATCAAGGTCCCAACAGTCAACTTCTGTCCCCGTATTCATTTGAGGTGGGACAAAAATGGGAAAGACAGATGGCACAAAACCCTAAAGGTCTGTCAGATAGTGGAAAACTGTGTTAGATCAAGCTGCCAGAGAAACACCCTACATGTCTTCCAGGAACAGAAAATGATCAATGCGATGGGCAAAAACTTTGGGCCCCAAAATACTGCCAGCTTGACTCGTGTGAAACCATTTTAAAGAATCTGACATCTGCTTAGGGAAAAGTGTAGCTCCACAAGCAGTAATCTCTCAGTGCCACCCATACATATACAACACACTGCTAATAGGGGCATAGACACTTGTATTAATTCTTTGCAAGAATCATGGAGGCACGTATATGCAGGCTTTTACTGAGGATTTTTGTGCACTGTTTTCACATTGCATTTATGTAATTTATTCTGTGAAGCCACTCATGAAATTCCCATCTGTTAAAAGATCTATCTTAAAGACAGAGTAAATCTTCAGTCCTTTAAGATGTTTGTAAAATCATGACAGTTTTTCACTTCTTTTTGAAAGGCACAACATGGATGTAAAACTCATCATCCCTATGAAAGAAATTACTGTAGAGATCAGATACTGTGGAAAGCAAGAGGACAGAAGACACGACTAAAGACACTAACACCTTAGCAGAGTAAGCATCTTCACTCTTTCAAGTAAAGATTGTACATTTCTGGTATTTTATAAAAGTAAAATGGATGTTAAAATAAATACATAATTTACTTATTAAGACAGAATATCTAGTTTGCGTGATAATTTTATTAGGAGTTGTGAGTTCCTGAAACTTCTACAAAAACAAGAGCTACTTACATCTTGAAATACTATTTGTTCCCTGCTATGAGGATTTCTGCAAGAGACACAAAACACTCCCTCAGAGCAGACATAGCATGGAGAGATTTAGATCAGCATGGTGATGCAACCGTTCAACCTGACTCTGGAGTTCAACATGTGTCCAGCTGATGGTATCGCAGGCAATTGCATTTAGAGAGTAATATTTTTTTTCAGTCTTTTCTTGAAAGGGATATAAGCAACACCATGGTAAATAAATCAACTCCTAACTGAGAACGTGGGACAGCTTCTTTTTACTGGTAATTTATTCTTGTGCAAACTTCCTTGCAAAGGAGAGTTACCCTCCAACTATCCCTGGTCTGTGGCACCCAGCACTGGCCCTTTCCTCCAGTCAGCACCAGCCATGAGAGAAAATCGATGGGCTTTGCTGAAGCAGGTCACAAAATTGTTTTCTAGGCCACCTCTCTACAAAGAGTCAAACCAGTTTAAGATACTTGTAAATTTAGGTAAACAAAAAACAGTTAATACTTTATTCTACAGTCTGAAATGTAAACCTCTACATAAAATAATTGCCTATCTTAGGAAGAGTCATAGTATTCCTCTTTTTCAGCCCTGTCAGATTTATTCAGCCAGCTTTAGTGTTGGGAAGAGTCACTTGACTAAAGTAAAAGTAAACAACATTTTTAAAGGATTAAAACATACTATTTTATTTAAACCAAATTTGTGACTGTCAAGTTACCCAAAGATCCCCTCGGGAACAAGAAATGTCCCTAGGGAAGTTGTTATTAATATATCCATGATAAATTTCATTAAAGATTTTGTAATTGATGTTCAACAGATGCATCTATGAAAACAGTGCATTTTCCTTTCAAAACAGCAATGAACTTGTGACTGCCTAGGTCACTTAGTTAGTGTACTGCTAGGCTGGGTTTTCAATAGTTGACCTTTATCAGATTGGCTTGCTGACAGTAATTTGGTCGGTCATTCTGTTAAAGGTAAATGTGTATTTCTTGGCCCCAGAATGAAAATGTTAATTGGTTAACAGTACATCAAGCTGCATTTCAGTTCAAAGTCTTTTTGTTGTTGTTGATGTTGTTGCTAGATTCAAGTTCCTTTAACTTGATATTTTGCTAAATTACTAGCAGTAACATTAAAGTCAATTTAAATCAGTAATTGAATTCTGAAAACCTATACCAAAGCTTTAAAAAGAACCAGTTCTATGGGCATTTCCAACAGGGACTAAAAAATGAAGGCTACTCAAGGAATATTTCTACTCTTAATAACTGGGCTATTCTTATCAATGCCCAAATTTTATCAGCACAAGGAAGAAAGTCTCCACAACTGAACTCTTCCTGATGTCTACATTGACACATAACGTATTTTGACATTTTCATCACATTAAACTTACCTGTCCTTAACAGGGCAAATACTGCTGCCCTCTAGGACTGAAAGCCTTCAGACCGTCAGGTTGTTGCTCTTTCTGCACTTTCTGCCACATCTGGCCAACAAAGTTGTACTCCCTTCTTTACATCTGACAGATGATCTAAACCAAATGACAGTGGAAAAGCAGCTAGTTGATGTATCAAGTAAAATATGTCAGTCTTGTAGTTCTATGATAGTGATCAACTGTTTGCATTCATTCAGCAATCTTTTTAAACACCAAAAGAACATCCTTGGGATAATCTGTGAGACTGTTAGGCAACTGTCTCCAAGTCTTGCTGTATGATAGCGTTTTGCCTCTCGTTTCTTTTGCCTGTTCTTTATTTATACGGTCAATATTTTCCCTTCAGTTGTTCTGTATTTGCTTTATGTCACTGATAGTTTGTGCTTACTTCCTAAATAAGAGCATCTTGCTGACTTTGTACCTGCTAGCTGGCTTATTTGAGCTGAAAATTCCCACAAATGTGTGCCTCATGTCTGCAAACATACCAGGCAAGATTCCTCAGGATTTTTCCTACATAACCAGATCCTAAATTGTATCATGTATGAGGATGCATCTTCCTACATTATTTCTTGGGTTAATAGTGCATTTTACTATTTCGCAATAGCTCTTCACACTAGTCCAGCCAGTAAAATATGACATCTGAGGTAAGTATCTATTTTAGTGTCCTACAAGTATTAAGTAACAGACATGTACATGCAAGTGCACAAACAAATAGTATGTTAAAGAAACTGCATTTGAAAAATTAAGAGACTTTGTATTTCACTGATTTTAGATTATCTATACTTCTGAGCAGAGCAAAGAACACTTAGTAGCAGTTAAATAAGAAATCCCACAGTTACCAAAGCATTATACATAATATAATTTCCTCCAAGTTGTCAAGCTGTTTTGTTGCTCCTTAAAAAGGTGAGGTGAATAAGAATTATAAAATAACTATGAATAAAATACTGAACTGTAGTTTCTAACTGCAAAGGATAGAAAACTATATGTGACAGGAATGAACAGATACTCTCCATGTACATACACGTATGTCCCACTGATGGTCCTATCACATCTTTATCACAGCCACTACCATGAGTTCATGTGACAGATTTTTTGACCAGTTTGGAAAACAAGCCTCTCCTTTTCTACCTGTTTGTTATATACTGGCCTACCAGTATACTCTTTATCAATCTTTTTGTAAGCTGTTACCATTTCTCCACCACCAGTCTTAAAAGTAAACAAGAATTGACCATTACTAAGTGAACTGCCTTCAGCATGAGGATGAAAGCATTTTAAGGAGCCCCATGTTACTGAAAAACATAATTTGTTTCAAGCAGGCATTTTTTCTGGATTCCAAGAATAATAAAGTGCTACAGAAATTATTTTACATATTAACTGACTATAACTGGATCAGATATGGCAAACAGCACCTTATCCTATTTGATGAGCACACACCACAGTCTTATGACTGGAAATCTTTACATACTATAAAATAAACAATAACCATCACATGACTGGATGTATATAAGGAATATACATTATATTTGTGTTGAAACTTCAGTAATGTGTGTGGGTCTTCTCCACCAACATTGCTTTATCACTTTGCAGTCTGGTCCAGTCCCCTCATTGAACACCTCTATGCCACCAGCATCCTTATCCCTCAGGCCAAGCATCCTCACCCATCCCACAGCACTTATTAGAGGAACCAACATTCACTGACCTCCTGATTGCTGATTTGGGGCTTTTTACAACTCTTCTTTTTGGTATATTTTGGAGTAAAAAATGCAATCCCTTCTTTAAGTTAAATATGTTGTCCCTTTTTTCCGAGCTGATATATTAAATTTACGTTGGTTTTCATGTGGAATTGTGAAAAGCAACAGACTCAGCTGGAAAATTGTGTTAAGCTTCCAGAATAGGAAAAAAAAAACAAACACATCCGGAAGTAATCAGAAGATCTGGGATTTTGATATTTTGACTGCTCTTCATTCTAAATTCAAAGTCCCCTATTGTATGTTAAAAGCAGGTTGCTCCAGCTAAGACTTAGCAACATTGAAATTGCTAAATCTTCTTTCTGCATAATTCCAATCCCCTTTCTACTTGCCAAAGAGACTGGAGTTTAAATGATGGCAGTCATATTGTACCCAAGTTGAACTTCTCTTCATATGTTTCACTGAAAAATGCATCATTATAGTGAAGCAACCATGTTGTTCCTTTAGCAATTGTTAAAGTGGGGGTTCTATTGAGTTGGAGGAAGATCTGCTCTCTGTAATAATTTCTTGTCAGAAAATGCAGCTAAAAAAGGATCCTGGAAAAAGCAGCAAAGGATCAGGTCCAGATGCTTCACAGATGTGCAGCTCGGCACCAGCACAGAAACAGAGGATGTAGCTGCCCATCTGCCTTGCTGCATTTTTCAGAAATTTAATTCCCTTTATTGTAGCTTTTCTGACTGTAAAGAGAGAAGCAATGGGCAAGCAGTCCTTTATCAAGCACTCTGACATCACACAGAAAGGGCTATGTCAGAGTATAATTATTAACAATTAAGAAATTAACAACCCCAATTATTGACTGGTTCTTTTATTATAATTTGATAATATACTTGTGGCTATTAGTAAGTTATTGTAGGACGTTTGCAAAAAAATGTGTTTATTAGATATTGCCAGTTTTATCATTTTTTTATCAGGAATTTTATTCACTGGACAGAACAGTATGTATTTTTTGTTCATCACAGTATATTTGCATCCTGACACTTTTCTTTACAACATTAATTTAATTTACATATGGGCAGTGGTTTTAAACCTGCACGTAAGGTCTACAGGATAGGCACCAGTTAAGGGAGTACACTACCATGGTGTTTACTAGTTAAAGAGCTGCTGTCCAATGGGTCTCAAAATATAATCAAGGTCATTGAAAGGAAAATACTGGCAAATCTTGTAAATCTTAGTTGTTCTCCAGGAAGACAATTCCAGTTTCCCAAAGCACAAAAGGAATGGCAGAGGCTTGGGCAGTTGCACTGCTGCTGCAATTTTTCACTCTTATTTTTATAAAAGATGTGAATAAGAAGGCTTTTTCTGTTTAATACTGAATAACAAGATCACTAACCTGTGCCTAGCTGAGAAGTGGCAAAGTGGTAAAACCAAAGGAACTGTTAACTTCTGACTGAAAAATGCTATGTAAACTCACTGAGACACCAGCCACAAGTCAAAGAAATCTAATTTTCAAACTCCATTTGTGTCCCTGAGTTTCAGAGGATATTCACCCTTGCAACTCCAGTTGATCTCTGACAGCCATTCTATGTTCTCTCCACCTCCAAGAACCAGATATTAAAGCCCTTCCAATATGCAGAATGCACGTACATAACCACTGTGGAAGAGTTTCACAAAGACTGTATGTCCAGTTTACTGCTGCTGTGAAATGCTGGCAGTAGTGCTGTTTGTGCAAACAGATGTGACTCCAGACAAGTCTCTGTAGGAGGAGGACAAGGAGCCAACTCGCACTTGCCAAGTAGTAGTCCAGCAGTGTGCACCACTGCTAGAAGGCACCTGTAGCTACTTCAGTGATGCACACAAAGCAAACAAGTCCTTACACAACAAAACACTGTTTCAGACAGGTTTTTTACA
Organism: Phaethornis superciliosus; assembly: GCA_023637945.1. Classification (NCBI taxonomy): domain Eukaryota; kingdom Metazoa; phylum Chordata; class Aves; order Apodiformes; family Trochilidae; genus Phaethornis; species Phaethornis superciliosus. The sequence continues at coordinate 51,022,040 of JAJQWJ010000003.1, read as the reverse complement.
TTCTACCTCACCTGAGCTTCCTCCCACTCTTCCTCCTTCATTGGACATGCAAGTTCTGTTTTTCTCATGCTGTTCCTGGATTTTCCCCGTACAGCACCCACAACTTCAATCTCCTTTCCTGGGCTTCCCTCTCAAGTCCTTTATCCCAGTCTCTCTGTCAAGGCAGCTCTGAACTGCTCCTGTTCTCACTGGTACCACCTGCTTGCTTCCTAAACTTCAGCTCTTCCAAACACTCTTCACCATATCCCTACTCAGCTACACTTACTTTTTTCCCCACAGCCCACCTTTCCTGTAGCTCTCCCAAGAAACTTCCTTTCTCTTTCCTTCCCTATGAAAACTGTCATAAGTAGCTCCTTCCTGAGTGGCTTTGAGCTGGACCATTCTGTCCACTCCCACTTGTTTCCAGTGAAAAGAGCACTGGGAGCAGAGAGACGTGTCAACCTTTGCTCTGGCTCTGAGCAGACAAAAACACCCATTATAAAGAAGGTCTTTTTTCACTCTGGCTTCAAGTTGCCAGATTTTTATTTATGGGTATAGGCAAGTTATGGTTTTTCCATTAGTCTTTTTCTTAGGAGGGATTGAACCATTTTGGCTTGAATTTTCAAATTAATAAATTCTGTCCACTGGTATGGAAGACTTCACTCCTTCTGTAAATAAAAGCAGATCACCACATTGCATTAGAGGCAATAACACCGGTGCTACAGACACAAATATAAAGTGAACTCTCAAAACAGTCAAGAATTTCTTAGGAAAACCACAGAGGGAACATTTTTGGAGAAACACCACCTCTTCTCTGACTTTCAGGCCAGAAAGCCACTCTTCTATTTGAAGAATCTGAAAGCACCCTGCTTAAGAATAAAAAAGCTGTTGTAAAAATGGTTATACTAATGGGGGGATTTTGAAACTCTGTCACTTGATGGTTCAGGCATTGCCATTTGTACAGATTCCTGAGACTGAAAGAAATTTTACCTACCTTGATTTGAAAACCAGCTGGGAAGTAATCCTCAGGCATCTTGTCAGCTCTTCCTCCTTCTTCAGCCTCCCTTTTCCCTCTACATCATGGGCAGATTCCCAACTAGCTCCTCCTTTTCTATCCTGAAGCTTATCCACAAGTCAGGAGAAGTTTATAAAGTCTTGCAGTTAAGATTTATCAGCAGATAATTATTCTGCTCAACTCTGGACCAATGACATTATTTTCTGTTTAGATCATTAGTCTAAATCCATCTCTGTTTACTTGTTAATTTTTCCAATATTTATTCTTTGTCATTCCTATGCTCTCTACGCCCTGCTATCTTGAACTGTTAAGAGGAGTAGTTGCTAATAGTAAAAAAGGGAAGCCATCTTTAAGCCTATTCTTAGCCATTTGGATTGATCCATTTTAGTTATGTGACTTTGAGAAGCATTTGAAATACTCTCTGTTCCCCCCTCCATCCAGAAAGCCTCAGGCAGCTAAATGTCATCAATCATGCTCAGACTGGAATCCCTAAGGGTTACATGAGACTCACAGCTTCTCAGTTCCTGCTGAACACTGTGTCTCTTGTCTGTTTAACTTTTCTCAATCCACACTCTCAAAGGCATCCAGATCTAGTTAGTGGTGTCACATGCTGAAGTGACACCACAGAAGTATTATTCTAAAAGTCTGTGATACCAAACAATATCAATATGATTATTCATTGATATAATTGTAATAACCTCCAATTAATCTGATCCGTAGCCTGCAGGATTCCTTCATCTACACTGATGTCCATAGTACTTCTACTATAAAAATTATTGCAGCCTGCTTCACAAATATCTGCATCAATACCTGCACCTGCCTGGTTTGTCTGCTGCCATCATTTTACCCTCATATTATTCCTTCAACTTGCAACTCCACCTCCCCTACCACAAGCCAGCACTACATATCTGTTCTCTGTCGTATTCCTGACTTATTCTTGTTAGCTCACAAGTTGCCTTTAGGCTGACCAAAACCTTTCTGCTTTTTCTCCTCCCCACACAAGAACATACTTACTGCCCCCATCCTGGCAGCTTCAGAAAATCACCTAAAAGGGGTATGAAGCATCCTCAAAGTGTCTGCAGCAGTCTAGACTGTGCAGTCATCTTACACAAGAAAGTGAACCATATCTTGGTGTCTTTCTGAACTCCATACAATGCTGCAAGGTCTCAAGGTGTGGTGCACAGTACTGGAGGAGGCTGCCACATCTTAGAGGCAAAAGTGACAGCACAGCAAGAGCGTGGATAGTTTTCTCCAGCAACCTGATAAAACCCAGCTGCCACTGGGGATCCCTGCAACGATCCCTTCATTGGGTGAGGAACAGGGCTGGACACTGACATTTCACTGCAGATAGGTGATCTGTGAAAGATCAAGGTGAGCAAGATATTGTTACTGACTGCAAATTTAACGGAGTACGTGGAGGATAAGAAGAAACAAGAAATTACTTCAAGTTCTGAGATTTGCCTGCCAGTACTATATTTCTACTTGTCCTTTGGGATGCCTGTTGGGTTGACTGTGAGTCTCTGACCACAAATAAGGCCAAGAGGCCAGCCAGAGTGGCTGCCCACATCAATTCATACTGCATGCTTGAGCAATGTTGCTGCATTATGAAGTACACAGAGCAGAAATGCTTTGAAATGTTTCTCTCAGTACTTCTTACTGCCCCACAGTATCACCTTGAATGCAAAAGGAGTCTGGCCATCAGCCAAGGCACAGGTTACAGGCTGCAGACGTGACCAGAGGTGGCTCTTCGACCTGCCCAGATTTACAGTCCAGGATTTGCAAGGTTCTTTCTTAAAGCCCTGCCACAGCCTGCAGAGCTGCTTAGGTCCCACTCTTCCTCACAGTATGAAAACATGACCACAAGGGGAAAGGGCCAAGTCAGCTCTGCTGAAGCATTGTTGCCTTCATAGCAGTGCTGGGGAAGGTCTTTCAGCATCCCACAGCTACCGCCACATATTTGTTTTGTAATCAGAGCTCCCAGCACACAGCCTGATGAGCAGTAGAGGATCACGGCTGAGGAGGGGACCCAGCAACTGATGGGGACATAGATGGCACAAACCAGCACAGGCACAGCCAGACAGGGTGCTCAGACCCAGGGAGCCCTTGGCACTGGGTTCTGCTGCCCACAGGGCTGCTTGCATGGCAAGGTCAGAGGCTGGCAGCACCACTTGCCAGGAATGATTGCTCCCAGCAGGAAGCATCCTCATTTTGGAAGATGAAAATAAGTTTTGGAATTAATACAGGCCTCTTAATCAGCATCTTATATAGAATTTGTCACTACTAAGGTGGGGTAAAAAAATATTTTGTAGACAAGACTCCTTTTTTCAGATAAGCTACATTCATTCAAAAAAATATTAACATTAAATTGAATGTTTTGTTAATGACCAAGCACACATCTTACTCACCCAACAAACTAGCATTCCATTTCCAAAAATAAAATAGCCCAAATCATGATTTTGTAAACATAGACTCATAGAATAGTTTGTATTGGAAGGTCACTTTAAAAGTCTTGTAATTCGACCCCCCTGCAGTGAGCAGGGACATCCTTAACTAGATCAGGTTGCTCAGAGCCCCATCTAACCTTGAATGCTTCTAAGGATGAGGCATCTACTACCTCTCTGAGCACCCAGTTTCACTGTTTCACCACCCTCAATTGTAAAAAAATTTCTTCTTTGTATCTAGTCTGAATCTGCCCTCTTTCTGTTTAAAACCATCACCCTTTGACCTATCAAAACAAGCCCTGCTAAAAACCTTGTGCCCTTATAGGCCCTCTTTAAGTACTGAAAGGCCACAATAAGGTCTCCTTGGAGCCTTCTCTTTTCTAGGCAGAACAAACCCAACTCTCTCAGCCTTTCCTCATAGGAGAGCTGTTACATTTGCATAATCCAGGGGCCTAACCTATTCACCTCACAGTCTGATTAGAGTTCCTGCTCACCAATCCAAATTCCTAGCATTACCAAAAGCCACCTGCCAGTTGCTTTCTCTACCTGGAGCTACTTGGAAGATAACATATATTTTATCTTGTTTCTCCTAGTTACCTAAAGTGTAAGTAATCACAGGGAAAAAAATAAGAACACATATCTCAACTGTTTTATTTATTGCCTTCTGAAAAGAAGTGTTCTTTTTTGTCTGAAGGTTCATTAGCTGACTTTAAAACTGTCAGAACACAACTACTTTGTTCAAGCAAACTGTCTTGTTTTGTAGATCTTTCATTTCTGACTCAGTTATTCTTGCATAATTATGAGTACAGTGTAATAAATGCATCCTCCTTTTCTTCCAGAAAATAAAGCATTGCCATAGAGGATTCTTACTTGTTTTGACAGAAGTACAAAGCTCTCTGAAATGTTCCATTTGAAAAGGATTATGTTTGAACATCCTTTCCAATTTCTATTCTGGCAAACTACCACTCTTCCTATTTTCCACATAGTTAACTGATTTTGTTTTCTGTGCTTCAGTAATACCAGAAACCCCTTCTACTAAATTCATAGAAAATATCATATATAGTTTCCTTTCTTTTTTTTCTTTTTCTTTTTTTTTTTAATTAAAAAAAAAAAAAAGTTGTCACTATCTTCAGTCTTAAAACAAGACAAAACAAAACAAAACAAACTTCTATTTCACATGAAAAAGTTTCTGAGTTTACATGATCCAGGAGTCTTTTTTCCTAGAACTGTGTCTGACGACTCACCTGCTTTTTTTTTAAATTTAAAAGCCATTAAGACTTTGGTCATCCATATTTCTTCTCCTATGCACCATAATGCGCAGAATAATCCAGTAAAAAAATAGCCCTAAGAAAACATGGATAATGCACACATCATCTGAAGAAGCAAAATGTGGGAAAAGCAAGTAAACTGTCTTAAAGAGATTAATAAACTCTCAAGCAATGTAAGCTGAGGAGTAATTTAATGTGATCTGGTTTTATGCTTCCTAATTCTAATTCAGAAAAGCATTTAAGTGCTGTTGCACTTAATCTCTTTGAGGAATCATGATTCTATTTCATTAATTCCTGTTTTTTGAAGAATGTATTATTAACAGTAAGTTGTATAGATAGAAATTCAATTGCACATATTGTAACATACTCACAATATTGCCAGACTAATTTTTCTATTTGTATCATTTTTTAGTAGTGTTTGTTGCACATAAATGGTTTCATTTCAATATCTGTAATTGCAACATTTTAATGTGTTGCATTTTTTTGTTTTTGACACAGCCAAGCTGAAATCAGAAAGCTGCCTTCATTGGAGTTGGTTCAGCTATTATTTGGAGAAAAAAAATCTAGCCCTGTAAATGTGCCAATCTGTGATTTCACACATATTAAAAAAAAAAAAATTTAATGTGCATCCTCCTCATAAATCAAGAATCTTTTACCACTATAAAAGAGTAAAGGGAAGAGATAGCAACCTCTTAAATCACATACCTCCTATTAATACACATCCAATAAAAACAGTGATCTACTGAAAGAGGGGTAGCAGCTGACAGAGCCTTAATACACACTTTCAAGACATCTCTAATCCAATCTGTCCAGTGTTGAATGCATCTTGGTTTGAAAAAAGAGGAAACATTTGAAACAAATGTTAAAACCATTCATAAGCCTTTTTTTTATTATTTGAAACATTCATAAGCCTTTTTTTTTGGTTGAGGATTTTTATTTGGTGGTTGTTTTGGTTTTGACTAAGTTCAATGCTGTATGAAACAAACAAACAAACAAAAAAAAGGTTGCAAGTCACTTTAAACTTTGTTCAGGAGTTAATTAAATTACATGGGTCAAAAACTTACCCGAACTTTGTTCGTGTCAAATTACTTCTTTACTTTGTTTTTGTTATTTGCTTTGGCTTAGTGAACAAAGATTTCAGTACTCTTCCAAAAGTAAAGTAAATACAGGGAATATTAAGAGGCAACTAAGTGGTCATATTCTGGCGGTAATGTTAGCAATAATATTTTTTAAAATTAAAAATCCAGGCATTAGAAAGCCCTTACTCAACTTCCTATTGGCTTAACACATAAGACAATAGTCAAGCTTTGCTACCAGCTTCATGTGAAAACCTGGGTCCTCTGAAGTATTTAGAACTTTGCTCGTGGCTTCTGTAAGGCTGGAACTTCACTGCTAGTGCCATGGCTGGTCATGGGCTGGGAATATACAAAACTGCTGAGTATGGCAAGAGATCTTAAGTCGCTTTGCAAATATTAGGAAAACATCTAACTTAACCATAAGATATGGCCAGCTACGCATACTTACTTTATGACTGGCATTCTCAGAGTCTCTTTCTTAAACTTACAAATACATTACCTGGGCTGAGTGAAGGCTACCTAATTTTGTATAGTATTTATTAATGTGTATGAAGAAACAAGGTTTTAATTTTTACTTATAACTCAAGCAGAAGAGGAAAAAAGTGCTTTTGGAACCACGAAAACAAAAGCTGAAACAACTTGCATTCTCTCATGAAGATTCAGAAAATTATGATATCCTTTTCACCCTCTACATTCCCAATCAATATATTATGTCTAAAATATTTACATTTCACTATTTTATTTTATTTTATTTTGAAATTGTGGTGCTTTCCTAAAATTTAGTCTTTTCAATTTTAGTTTCTCCCTTTATTCCATTTATTAGACTATACCTGAAAAATAATGCTACATTATAAAACAGGAAAGGAAATGTATTTTAATGCTGGTAGTTAAAAGAGCATAAGAATATATGATTTACCATATCTCCTCAAATGACTGATTTTTCAAGAGCTTTGATAATTTTTTGTTATTTACCAAACAATCACTGAGAAATAATTCTTCAGAGGCAAGTGAAATAAAAGCAGTCTATAATGCTTTGAGTCCCTAGCCAGATGCCAGAATTACCACACTTACTTGAAATAGTCCCCTCTTTCTTAAAATAGTGTATGCAGTTTTAATGACTAAGTTATCATTTGCTGACATACTACAGAAAGTACAAAATAGTTAGATATGAATAGGTAAGTCTTATTTACTGTTCTATACATCCATGTAAAATATATAAGCAGAGACAACTAAAACCACAGGATCATGTATGAATGTGCTGTTAGATTTATTGTTCAAATTTCTCTCAAAAAATCATGAAGTTTAACAACACTCAAAAAGGGTGGTAGATGAACACCTTTTATGTTTTATCATTGCTTTTATGAAAATAAAGACTTTAGTAATTCAACTATTTTCTCTAGTAGACAAGCATTTTAAAATAGCTTTATTAAATCAAGAGAACTGGCACTTATTTGGCCTACGGATTAATTGCTCAAGGTATACAGCAGCTACAAAAAAAAATTTCAAGGCTCCATGACCAAGGGCAAGATGTAATTTTATCAAATATATGTACAGCAGGCACATGGCTAGACCCATTGAAGAGCTTCTGCTGAAAAGGTATAAATTTTTGTTTTGGCACAAGAGCAGACTAAAGAGAACAATAGAAGAAAAAAATCCCTTGTTCCAAAATTGTGAAAGTTCTCTAACTTCCAACTAGCTGTCTTGAAGAGGAATTCCTTTGAAGCAGAAATACAGAGAAGTCCCACTTTGCAAGGGGAACAGTAGTGGGACAAGCCCTCCTTTATTTCATCCCTGTGACCCAAAGGTAAAGCACAAAGAATGTTGATAAAGCTGACATTCATTAGCAAGTACTTTCCAAAACTGTGAACTGACCTCAATGGTCTGTGCCTTCAACACCTCTGCAATGAAACAGGAGAGCTATATATTGTTCACATACTGTCTGTCATTTTCATATTGTCCAGGGATTTTCTGTTTGCTTTCTCTAGGCTTCACTCTCTCCATTCATCACAGTCTCCTTAACTAAAATAAGAAAAATCAGCCCAAGTTGGTATCTCTAAAGTAGGGAACAGAAATAAACAGTTGTTTTCTGTGCATGTCTAGAAGGTAGGAAAGCACAAAATAATATTTTACTTTGTTCAGTCTCCTTACAAGACGTGTACTTCAGTGAAGAAGCTGTATGCTTCTTTGTGAATGTTCCTCTGGTGCCACTGACACATCTTTGAGGCAGACACAGGGGAAATAGTGGTGCTGATGAAAGTGAATCAACCCTTCAAGATGCGTAATGATTTCATAGTCAGGAAGAGCCAGGCTGGCAATGTTGAGACCCAGCATCCGTGAGACCACCTCTCGAAAATCTGCCAGCTGCAAGAGCAAACACAGAGGAGTTACTAAGAAATTAAGTACCAAGCAAAGGAGGTGCCTGCAAAAACATATACACATCCATATAAACACAAATATTTGCATGAGCAGTGTAAAACATAGATATTACTACTGCTGCTGAATATGGAGAGCTGAAGAGGATGGAAACAGCCCAAAGGGGTGTACCTCAACAATACACATGAACAGTTTAGGTGCTAAGGATCTTGAACACAAAACAGAGTTTCAGGTGTCTTTTACTATCCCTCACAGGCATATCTTCCCTGCTGACTTAACAGCAAAAAGGGTAGGAGGAGTTGTACTTGACCTAAGTGACTGCAAACTATCAAGCAAATGTAAATTCTGGCAGATGCATCGCACTGTGTATACTAAGGTGCTGGTCCTGACCTCTGCCTGCTGTAGGTCCCCTGCATTATGCTTTCTTGTGGAAACCACAGCAGAAATTAGAAAGTTAGAAGAAAAGTGGAGGTTTGTCGCATCCTTCAGTCTGACTTTGACTTGAAATCAGGATGCAGCCAAAATCCAAGACTCAATCATCTAGCAAATGCTCATTTTTAATTCTGTGTGTCGCTACTGAATGTATCACAGGAAGGGTGTTTGGGCAAAGTAATTAAAGAAACCAACTTTCTCTTCACTGTTCCAGGTGGACACACATCCACAAGTAACTGTCATCACTAGCAACCCCACCAGCAACTAGATTAAAAACTTAAGATCATACAAAACATGAATGCTGATTTGCTCTTCTCAAATCACAATACAGAACACTGCACATCAGCCTTCATTGGATAATGCATTATATAGCCTAAGAAAGTAATGAATTAATGCTCCTTATTTCAAAACACAATTAAAAGTGGCAAATGTTCCTGTTTGAGGAAATATGCTTGTTCTGCTATCTATTTGAATGTCAGGATCCCATTCCCAGGCATAACAGAGACTAAAAATGTGACAGACCCATCAAAAGCATCAAGAAGCTGGACTTGCACTGTGGTGTGGCAGCACCCTACCTCCACCAATTGTGCTGATAGCTAATGGTAAGGATGAGATAAATGCACTCCTGAAATGGAGACAAAAGCAGTCCTGAAATATGTGTCCAATCCCAAGAATGCCATACAGCATGCTAAAGCAGCTGTAAAATATGAGGCAAGATATATAAAACATGAAAGCAAGGTATCAGTTCCAAGACTTTACCAAAGACAGTTTCCTCCCAGTACAAACCCTAAGAAGCTGCCAACAGTTCAGAAAAATAAATGTGGAAACCAAGACAGTAGAGAGCTGAAGAATTTGAGAATTCAGACCTAACTATCTGTCTTATGAAGACAATGCAATGTCTTGGATGAAGAACTGGAACAATGAAAAGTACCTAAATTCCCAAAATTCTCCTCAGCAGCAAGGCAGGAGGTCATTGATATGGGGTTGTGGCAGTGTGCCAGGTAAGTACAATTTAGGAGAAGCTAAAGATTTTTCTAAACATCTGGATCACAGACAGCAAGACAGGAATCCAAGCTGGAATTTTTTTCCATACCGACTTTATGTTAAAGGATCAAGGCAGCCTTCTGCAAAGATCCAGCCTTTGGGTGGATTAAACCCCCACAACATGTCTATACAGCAAACTCAAATGATCTTCTAGAAGCACATTAGGACCTGTGCTTTGCAACAGACTTCTTGCTCTCAGATGTTAATTTGTGACCTGTTCAATATAATTACAGCAAGTGCAAGTAAAACAGATTTCACTACAACCATGTACCAAACACAGACAAATTAAATTTGATGCACTGACGCAGATCAGTCTTGCAGAATTTTTTTCAGAGGGACTAGACACAAATTAAAACATATACACAATCATCTCACTTTTTCTTTCTGATGGGAAAAGCAGGTCATAGCTATACTGAATGGGCTCTTACCGAACATGTTAATTCAATACATTTCATCAGCAAATAACAGAAATTGGAAAGCACACAGAGCTTTTAAAAAGCCCTTTAAGGCATCCACTCATGTCAATTTCAAATTGAGGATTTTTTTTCCACTTTAATGGAATAACACTTGGACAAAAAAAAAATCAGACTATTGTAGTTTATGTAGTATCATATAGATGAAGCTGCAGTTCAGTGAAAATGCAGAAAAAGGATTAACTACAAAGATTAATTCACCACATAAACTGACAATCACTCTTGGATGCAAAAATGTCCCACCAGAGGACATCAATCTGCTTTTAAAAGCAGACATCAAACTGTTTTAAAACTCCAAACAAAAGCAAAAGAAGATGCGTGCTGGATCATCCATAGAATGTTATTACATATCTCACATGGAACCAGTTGCACACTTACACTCTTAAGAGGATGCAGAGCTGTAAGCACATCATCAACAACCTTCTAAAACAGAGGTATTAAGAACATAATAGTGCTGTTGAAATGCTACAAGTTAACAGAAGAACTCTCTAAGGCTTTCTTCCATAGCTGTTAATGTTCCTATGATAGTCAGAACTTGAAATACTAGAGATAAATAATAAAAGACAAGCATCACTAAAGACTCAAACCAAAATTTCACTACAGCAGAAGCACTCATGGTCAATTTTCTTTCCACCTGCCATCCAGTGTGCAAAAATTATCTGAAGCAAAAGACGAGAAACAAATGCAACTCAGAGCATTACCCCAAGATACTGGGAGGAGGGAGCAGAAGTAAAAAACAAACACTACATCTTGTTTTCATCTTATACCTACTGAAAAGGAGAAGGGTTCTTATTCCAATAGAAGGAAAAGAAGAAAAAAACTACAACTGGAAAAATCTTTATAATAAACCCATCAAAAACTCAGCTAAAGCATCCGTATTTATATTCTTACTCCAAGTACTGCTGCAAATATGGACTTGAGTTAAACTGATATAAATATAAGTTATATTCAGATTTTAAACTATAGTTGACTGCAGTAGTCACATACTAGTGTTATCAGTCCCTGTGAACATCCTTTAGCCATCAGACAGTGTGCATACTCTTATCTAGTCTTATTAAAACAAATCTCAGCTACACCGATATTTATTTATATTCAGAAATATGTAATAATGAAACAAAAAGTCAGGAAAGTTTTTCTGTTTACCCTACAGAGGAAATCCAGTATGGATATCTGGAAACACACAGGTAATCTTGCAAAATTTCAATATATGCAACTAATTCTCCACTATATATCCACTGAAGTAATCTCTAACTTTGACTCTTCACATTAGTTTCACCTCTCTATAGTTTTACTCTGCAGTATGATTTAATAATGATGTGAACATCATTCTAGTTGGTTTTATATATCCATGCAAGAGTGGAAAAAAAACAAAGCCAAAAACCCACAAATGTCAAACCTAATTTTCCCAACTCTGAAGAGTGTAGCACAACCAGAAACACTGTGTTAAACCCCAGTTATGAGGTACTTTAAAATTACTTCAATCCAATCTTAATTTCTAAGTTCACTTGGGTATGTTCTACCTTTCTCTATGATCACAAGACAAATCAGTGTCTTAACCATCTGACAGTAGTTCAGTTCTGCATACTTTTAATTTTGACAGCATGGAAGGTAGCCACACAACATTAACAATGCCATTCATGATGCTATAAAGATGGCATTTAGCCTTGCACATAGTGATATCCATGGAAAGAAGAGTATACCTGAAAAAGCCACGCAAATACACATAAAATCAGTCAATCTGGCCACATCAATAACTCCATCAGGCAATGGCAACTTCACTTTCTAGTAATTTTCTTAACATGCATACACACAGACATGACATGGTTGTGCTTATATTCATATTAAATATACACACACATGCTCAGTGACATATTTAATATCTGCATTCACTACCTTCTACAGAGAGTGAGAGAAGTCTGGTCTTGTTTAGCTTCCCTGAGAAGAAAGAATGAATGAGCCCAAAGCAGCTGAAAAAAGACATAGGGGTGGGAATAAGGAAGAAATTGTCCTTAGGTAACAGTTTGGGACAACTTCAGAAAAAAACCTCATGTATTATTTAGTGAGAGAGTTTAGAATGAAATCTCTGATTTAGCAACAGTACCTTTATTTTAAGGATAGATAAGAACTAAGTAAACTATTAAGTTGAAGAGTATGCTGTTAATATTACTGGCAATTCTTATATTGTCAAAATACCATTACTACTAATAAGCACTGCACAACAGCCAGGCATCAGTTTTACAAACAGCTTTGCTCACAGTTTAGCCTGTAGTTCCCCTTACAGGTCTGAAACATCCCTGTGATGCAGACTGTGGATGGTGATGAATTATAAGCTGGTATTTTTCTTTCATTAACCCAAAAAGCCTGAGAACCAATGTTATGCACTGCTTGAGCATTCTGCACTGTAGTCCAGTTACCTCACTTCTCTCATGTTCTTCACATTCAGCCAAAGAGCATTGCAGCAGTGGTTTGAAAGACTTTGGGTTCAGAAAATAAAAATTCAACATTTGTTTATTTTTAGCAAGTCATACCTTCCTCTGTGTGCAGGATACTTTGTTTCCTCGTGAGTCACATGAAGAAATTAAATTTTCTTGACAAATATCTTACCTTCATTTTAAAATGAAACAGTGCTAAAGCTATACACCTACCTGTCTTTCTCTTTTTGCTAATTCTGCAAGAGCTGTTTTAAGCACCTTCATCTCACTGGTAACTCCTTCTAACATATTTTTGGTTTTTTCCTTCTCTTCAGTTGCTTTATGCTCCTTTAAAAGAAGTTCTGATTTGACAGAGGTAAGTTGTTTCTCAGCCTTTTCTTTCATTCTTTCCAACTTGTCTTGAGTCTTACTGAGTTCTTCTATTGTTTTGTTCTGCTCCAAAGTTTTGATCTGCAATAACAAAGTAGTGTTTTATTTGTCACACTTTTTCATCTAACACAAATAAATAATGAAGATAATAATAAAAAAGCAATTTGATGTGGTTTTCTTCTGGGTTCCTGATGAAATCACATGTATGTATGAACTGAAAGTTAATTAAAATAGACTCCCACTCTCAACTCAATCAACAAAAATAATTTTGTTCCAAAGAAAGCTAATTCATTACAGGTTTTGTGAAGAGAGGTAACTGGACAGACAAAAACCCACAGAGAGAATTCACTCTCTACCAGCCCCGGGAAAATTAGTATGAAAAAGAGCTGCCAAATGTTTTGATGGTAAAAATCCTTCAATTGGAAGATGCACCTACTTATCTGTTTCACTCCATCATCCACAAGATACAAACTCATGTAAAGTCAATTTTCCTTTCTTCCAACAGTGGCAAGCTATCAATGACTCCAAACTATTTGTTTTCACTTGAGTTAAAGAAAGCAATATATTACTGATGCAGTGTAAAATAAAACACAGGAATAAGGAAAACTTTGCAACTTGCACATTTTATGCAGAAAAAAAGCCTTTTTTTCCACTCCATACTTAGAAGGCAGAATAGATCAGCCTTCTGTGAGCAATCTATGGGAAAATACAAGATTACAGTCATATGGACAGGAAAGAGAGGAATGCATGCATCATAATTTTCTTACAGTAGCCTGAAAATTTACATTGTTTTACAGATGCTACTTAGTATATATCAAGACAAATAGCAAAATATCCAAAACACTGTAAAATTATATTTTATTTCCCCCATAGATGGATTTGAGCAGTTCTGCATTAAAATATATTTACTGTAAATGAACTCCAGCTGTATCCAGCTGGAACAGAAAAATGGATAAAGGCACAAATGTAACCTTTTAACTCACCTTAAGTTCATTGGTTTCAGACAGTTTGGCTTTGAGATTAGTATTGGTTTCTTTTGCCAGATCAAGCTGCTTCTGTAACCTCTCTATCATCTTATGTAACTTTCTGACAGCAAGCTTGGCCTCATCCCTCTCTGTAGCCAAGGCAGTCCTTACTTGCTTCTCTTCTTCCAGCTGGGTTATTTTCTGCCGCAGAAGGTTCATGTGCAGCTCTTTGCTTTCCAGTTTTTCTTTCTGAGTCTTCAACTAGTTTTCCAAACACAAGGATATTTGGAAACAAAAAAACATGAAGGATAATAGTACTACATAGATTGTTTTGTAAATTTAATCCCCATGTTGCATATTTAATTTGAACTCCTATTCCTTTCTTGAAAACTCTGTAAAGCAGTATAAACACAGATACAACAAAACTGTTACCTCTTATATCACCAATTCATTGTGCTTCTTCCTCCCTGAATCTGTGAATTACCTTTTAGAACAGATTTACATATAGACTGCACCCCATATGAACATAAATACTTGTGCATAATTCATAATATGTGAGACTATCTGAAATGTAAGAAACTAGTCAAATGCAAAAGGTAAGAGAGAGGCATTAAAGAGACAGTGGCTTTCATAGTGATAATTTAAGATATCTCCATCTTTAATCAGTTAACTAAGGCTAGGGTGCAAAAAAGAGAACCAACATACAGAAATAACAAAACTTTCATCCACTGCTCCAATACAAGGTCCGGCAGCTTAAGTCTGTAATTTTGGTGCACCGGGAGTCACCTATTTTCAGGTGAACTGAGCAGAACTCAGCTGCCAGGCTTTACTGTGGAACATCTGAGGCATATTAACATACACACTATACTCCCTACTAGAGATGCAGTTGCTTGCAGAAAAATACAATGTTGTTTTAAATCTTTAAAAAATGCAATTCTAAGATCTAAACCATTCTGAAAAGCCTAAAAGCAGAATATTTCACTCTGTCATAATAGGACAAGCAAATAGATTTGCTCCTAAAAGAGCACAGTTCTTGTTGGAAATGTTGATATTCCTGGTGAAATACAACCAACATTCTACCAGTTTCTGGAGAGGTTTGTGTAAAATGTCTTGCCAGAAGCTCCCTTTAGATTTAAATATTGACTGTAGTTGTTTACAGAAGTATATTATAAATTTGTAGAAAGTAGACAGACATCCACATATAAACATGCATAACTTCATATGCTCATTTTAAAAGTTGTGAAAAGGAGTATCACAGGGGGTGGGTTTAGTTGTTTTAATATGCAGTCTGCACCATTTGCAAATGTTGACCATCTCAATGTAATGGACAATGTTCAATTATTGTAATGGACTTAATGTTCCTTGTACATATACAAAGTTCTAATCTGCTGCCTCTAGCAAGCAACTGTAGAAATATAGGCATAACAATGCTTATCTTTGAAATAAACAGTAACAGTATGTCTTTTTTGCCTACCTTCCTTCTAAGACTATATGCCATAGTCTTGTTTTCAATCACTGCATCACTTTCCAGTTTAATCAACTGTTCTACCCGAGCCAGAATCACATCCAGATTCATATCAAATCCAACCTCTGCTGCTAGGCTGTCCAGCTTCATTTTCTCATTAAGTTGTTCCAGAAATTTCAGGTACTAATACAATATGTAGAAAAGTGGGTAAAACAGTAATAGTATGACTTCATTAGAAGTTCTGAAGTACAATTTAAAAAAAATTCTCCTTATATCAGCAGCCAACTATACAGAGCTAAGTCCGCTATCCACAAGAACTAACATACTGAAAGGCTGGTTTGTATTACTCACTCCTGACACAATTGCAGATCCTCTCCATTTGTCCTTTTTTAGTCAACATTAATTTTGCTCACAAATTCCTGGACCTACCCTATTTATCTTCTCAGCAAGAACAGATTTTTTCTGTACAATAAGAAGAACAGAAGGTTTGTGCATCTGCCTCTGACTTCAGTTCCCCTCTTTGGCTCTCCTGCTTTCCATAACCATGAATTAGTGGGGAGAAGTTATAAAGGACAGCTACAGGTAATTTGGAAGTGTTGAGATCATCCATGGCTGTGAGCTTCAAAACAGATAAAACTGGCATCAGGGATGCCATGGGTGAGATCTGATGTAGCCTGAGGAGATGCAGGAATGTTAACATGGTCAGACCTTTGCCCTTCTTTGGAAAATTAAGCTGTAGAAATAAGAGTTATTGGTTTACAAGTTGTTTTAAAGATTATTGTGATTGCATCTCCAACTGATTTACTGATGTGAAATTATCAAATATTACTTATTCTGCATTTTCCTTCTTTTGTCCTTCCCTGCTAGCTCCTTTAAAATTGCATTACTTTCCTGGTCTCAATTAGCCTCTCCTGCAAACCCCAAAGGTCTTCTTCTCACTAAGAACTGTGTTTGGCTTTTTTTCCCTCTTACTTCTGTGGCAGGTCAGAATCTTTACAAAAAAGCAATATAAAAAAATAAACCAAACAAACAAGTTCCATAAGTATTGCTTGAGTCCAAGACAATAAAACATAGCAAGAATCTCTTTTTGTTTCATGATACTTCTGGTTCAAAAAGTTTAAAACAGCAGCAGCAGAAAAAAACACTGTATTTGTTCATTAACAGGGGAAAAATATCAACAGTAAAATCTCTTTATTGCAGCAAAATATAGAAATAAATTAAGAAATTAGATACACATACTCTCCACAGAGGAAGCAGAGGGGAAGGAAACACTCTTTTTCTGGTTTGCTCCCCACGTGGTGGAAGCTACATTCACTGAAGTTATTGTATCATAGACTCAGGCAAAACAGAGAGCACCAGATTCTTGATTCTTTGGCAAATACAACTAAGCACTAACCTTGGACTGGTAACATGCTACAGCTTTGTCTGCCTTGGCTCTATTGGATGGATGCTTTAGCTTTCCAGTTATTATGTCATTTTTGAAACTTTTAGTATGTAGATGTATTATAGACTACTACATCATTCATATAATTAATAAAAAAAATCCTGGTAGCCTTGATGGTCTTAAGGATATAAAAGAATCAAGGACTTCAAAATCTTGAGGACTGCAGACCAGATGATATATTAGAGAAAGAAGCAAAGTTCAGAGAAAGCTTTGGGATCAGACACTCCTTGAAGGGTTTCTGACATATTTAGAATCTTTTAATATGCTCTTTTTTTTTTTTCCATATTAAATAGACTTTGAAGTCACAAGCTTAGCTACTTTTCCCAACTAAAACTGTTGATCAAAGATATTACTACTCCCTTCACAATGCTTCACTTTGCTAATTCGCATTACTTGCAGAATTGTAATACTCCATCTTATCAGTGCCCTACAACTAGCTCTATCTCTGTATTTAGTGACTTTTGTGCAAAAGAAAATAATGCATGCAACTACTTTTTGTTTCTCAAGCTTCAAACCATCTTGCATCAGATCTACAGAGAGTAATTCCTCTTCCAAGTGTTTCAGTTGATCCTGCAAAGTCTCAGAACATTTTTCAGCTTTCCTGCTCCTCTGCAGGGCTTCTTTGTACAATCCGGTCTGATTTTCCAAAGCTTGAGTCAATCTAGATATTTGGTTTTCAAGCTGGGATACCACCTAGGGAGCAAGCAAAACAACAAGACATATGAGATTAGGTGAGTGTAGTAATGTTAGAAAGATATGACAGATGCATCCTTAAATTATTTAAAAGAGAGTTAAATATCTATCTTTGAAATATATACATTTTAAAATGTAAAAATGTCTTTAAAATGACAAAAAGAGGCAGATCTTGTTAAACTGCCAGGATAAAATGGCAAAAGTGGTGATATGTGAGACACCCAAAAGCAAACAACAGAAATTGTATTTAAGAGGAGTCAAATGACTAAAGGGGATAATATCTATTAAAAAATAGTACAAATTAATTTAGATAAAAACTTACCATACCAAAGATGTTAACAAATAAGCAACAGCTGACAGTCAACTAACATTCTTTAAAATAAGCAAATAAAACTTACATTGTGCCAAGGAACTGAGAGGAAAAAACAGGTAAAATTTAGAAAATGCATGCCGCACGTACATGAGAATGTCGGTAAGGATAACTAAGTCTCAAAGAATTGCTTCCCAATTTTTGACTGTTAAAGAGAGTTTAGCTAAAAGATTTTGCTAAAAAAATAATTACTATTATTTCAGTAATGTAGCCAAAGCCCAAGGCTAAGAGGATAAAATCTCATAATAAGAAACTAGACTAAAAATTCTGAAAGAATTTGTAGCTGTAAACTGCTAACTTTGCAACACCTACATAAAATGTATTGGATTGTAAGCTGTACATTACTTATAAATCAAATGCTTGAAAGAATCCAATTACACCATTGACAAATACTGAAAGACAGTTCTATTTAAAAATTTCCTTGCTTCACTCTTTCCCTCTCTCCTTTTCTTACTGTCATATAATTATTTAGTTATGTAAAATGATGTTGCATTTGTAACCCAGTGTTCAGATATTCATCTCCAAGCAGAGTCCTCATTTTAAACAATTGTTTGCCTCCTACTAAGAAAATTAACAATAAGCACACAAAACTTCCACTAATTTTAATGGCAGAGAAAGGTTTCCAACTTAGACTGCAATTAAATACAAACAAGAGTTTGCACCCAAGCTGCCTAAAAGCCACTGAGAAATTACCACTGCTCATACAGTGGTAAAAAAACACTAAGCACTAATAAAACTGCTAGAACCCACACATAGATTTTCTGATTTTCTGCATCACTTAACACTCAACAGGAAAAAAAAAAGCTTTCAGTGACTGGTGCCCACAGAGACACACTGTTGCTGGAGAACCCTTTATCAAGCCCCTTTATCAATCTGCAGAGCAGCTCTGGCCACAGCCCAGCTGTGTGGGGACTACAGGCTTCAGCATGAGAAGGTGAGACCACAAAAACACCAAGCTCTTAGTTTATCTTCCAGAGCATCCTGGAGTAACCTTCACTCTTGGCTTAGGGATAATCAACAGCTTAGGTATTTCCTAAAATAGTGTCGCACACTTATGACCCACCCATGCCTGTACCCAAGACTTACAAATACTATATTTGTCGTCCTACAGTTCTAACCTCCACAATTTCCTGTACCAACAACCTGTGCAGCTTGATCAGCCAGCCTCCAAAAACCACTTCCCACTTTTCATTTTAATGTGGCTACCAGATAATTTCAAAGACCTTTCACGTGCTACACAAAGTTGCAAATACTCATTTCCAGAGGTAGCAACTACTCTGGAGACAGCAGGGTTCATCTCTGCTGCAACTAAATAATCCTCAGTAAAATATTCCTGAATTTTATTTTTCTCTTGTGCTAAGCTTTTATTCTTTTCTTGTGTTGAGACCTCGTGCAAGCATCGCCTCTAGCCCCACAGCAAACCAGAACAAAAAGTGGGTTACAGCTATGCAGTCAGTAGGGCATATTCCTCAACAGACCAAAAGGTGCAAACATGCACACGGCAGACTTAGGATGAGTGCAGAAAAACAGCATTAAAGACAAACTTACAAATCACATCATAGCATTTTTCCTCTTTTCCAACATAACTACTATATATCTTCATTGTCTTAGTTTTAACTTGACAACCAATAGCCTATTCTCCTCTGGTTTGGTAGGATGTTACCTTACGCTTCCACTCTTTTATGTACCCATTTGCAGACTCACACATGCACCTAGTACATTTTTTTTTTTTATAATCCCTACCAGCTGAAAAGCATTAGAGCTGACACATTTCTTACCATGGTACCTACATCTTGTTTTTTGATTTACTGCATTGGTCTCACCATCCCAAGATGAAAAGTTTTTGTCTGTTGAGTCTTTCCTTGCATGGAAGCCTTTATATGCTGTATCCTAGGTCCTTCCTGGGATTTTTTTTGAAGGCCCTTTTTGTGCATGAAATTTTGATAAACGTGTGTGCTCCTCAGAACACAGCAACCATGGATTAATACAGTGGCATAAACACAGTTTTCCTTTCATTCTCAACTTTTTTTCTTAATAATTTCTCATATTCTAGTTGCCTGAGGTACTTTACTCTCCTTTTATCAGTGTTTATTTTCAATTCCCAAATTATTTTCCACTC
Source organism: Phaethornis superciliosus (assembly GCA_023637945.1). Classification (NCBI taxonomy): domain Eukaryota; kingdom Metazoa; phylum Chordata; class Aves; order Apodiformes; family Trochilidae; genus Phaethornis; species Phaethornis superciliosus. Next base: position 51,002,082 of record JAJQWJ010000003.1, on the reverse strand, counting down.
AAATATTTTGTTTGGAATGATAAAGTGTATAAATCCCTATAAATAAATATGCATTTATGACATTGTCATAGAAATCATTAAGAAATGAGAACAGGAGATTGTAATGGGAGCAGTAGTAGAGCCTCATCAATTTTGGTATTTAAGAGTCTAAAGATCAACATGCAATGACAAAAGCTGATAAAATTAAGAAAAGACTTTTAAGAGGTATTTCCAGTCCTGGACAGAACACAAAAACATTTATGTAAATAAAACACTATCTCATGGGCAGGAGATGCTAGCATCTTAAAATCTGGCAAGAACACAGAAGCTGTTTTCACAGCAGCTCAGGAGAAACAGGTTTTGATTTAGTGCAGGACTTTTAATTAAAGTAACAGTCCTCTCTGACAAAATTAGGATATGGTCTTGTAAGCAAATGAGAAACTTCAGTGCAGTGTCAGCATACAGACATTGGTTGGACTGTATTCTGGCTCATCTTTCTCCTGAGCTGTCCATTCTCCACCTGTACATGAAAACACTATCAGCCAAAACCTCTACCCCTTGAGCCAGAGTATTAGAAGACCCAGCTGCTTTTCTATTGCTGCTTTCCTGGATGGGGAACAGTTACAGTTTCAAGAATGTTTTAAGTGTAAAAAATACGTTGGTTTTTTTTTGGGGGGGAAGGTACAGGTTTATAGGATTGGAGGGAAAGAAACTGTCTGGGCCAATTCATCAATTATGTCTGCTTTGAGAAACTGGTCAGTCCTTGAAGTTATTGTTGTAGCAGTGAGTCCATATTTGTTCATGTGTTCCCCTAAATCATGGTGACCACGAAGCCTATTTAGCACTGAAATCAAATTTCAATGTCTTAACTGAAAGATCACTCCATGTATTTTCTTGCTAAAAGCATCTATTCCTAAATTAATTTCTGACTTCTTCCTAATTAATAAAATATAGATACTTTTCACCTACTACTGGAAATTAATAGAAAACAAATTAAAGGTGTCTGTAGTTTCAAAACCTATGCAGAAGGAATGGACGCTGTAACAGATTAATACAATGAAATATAACAGATTTATACAAATACATTAGACGAGTGCAGTAGTTGCTAACTTACTATTTCTTTATTCTCCTCTTTGCAACTTAGTTCTTGGATCCTTTCAAAAATAGCTTTCTCAGAAGGTTTAACTATTGCAGATCCACTGCTAAGTAGGGTAGCAATTTGCTCTTTAAAAGCCACAAAGGAACTCTGAGCAATCTTGGCCTCTTCTCTGCTTCTCTTCAAACTTCCATCCAACTCACTGGAAGATTTCTTCAGATTCTGCAGTTCCTGATTTGAGGTATCCAAAGCCATCTGGTTAGCAGTCAGTTTATCTTGGAGGTTTCTGATCTCCAGCTCCAAATTCTGTCTTCCTGTCATAGCACTGTCAAGATCCTAAAATATATGAAAGATTAAACTAGGCTTTTAAAAACTGTTATAACTGTGATATAACTGTTATATCACACACAAACCAAAGAATAACCCAGAAGCAGGTACTAGAGAAAGAGAAATTAGGACCCATATTGCTTATATGGGCACAACATCAGGACTCCACTAGAGAATTCTCACTGAAACTGATGAAAGCCCAAAGCCTACTGTAATCAGCGTAGACTGACCTCTTGCAGTGGCTTGTAAGAAGTAATACATAAAGAAAAGTTTCAAGTAAACAGAAATGTTTTAAAATGTAAAACTATTGTTATCTTATTTTTTCATTCAGATAATATGACTTAGAAAAACAAATAGCAAATAAAACATAACTCAAAACCAAAGTACTACCCCCCAGAAGGAATGTAACGGAACAGAATAAAACAGAAAAGAATACAAAGTAGTTCAGTTCATTTCAAAGTGACCTACAATGAACATCTAATCCAACTGCCTGACCATTTCAGGGATGACCAAGTGAATTCACATGAACTCTTTGAATACAGTGCTAACAGCAGAATTAGAGGCGATCTTTTAGTATCTTTTTTAGATCTTTTTTACTTGAATGCAGTAAAAATTCCTGAAACTATTTATATATAGAAATGGGGAGTGAGAGGCTAAACAAAAAAATATTGGAAAGTCAAGACAGTATAAAAGAAGTTGCATGGTCAAATACCAGTTTCACCTCAAAGAAGAAATCCTTAGATTGTGAAACACAATGAAAAATTTGCCAAAATATGAATTATTCTGAGCTGTGTCATTGTCTGAAGAAAGCAAAATTCTTGTTACTATAAGGTCAAGTTTGCCTGGGGAACAGAAGAAAGCTGACAAAGAGCTGTGTCCTTCCACAGACATTATAACTGTCCCCATCTGCTGCTCAGCTGGTCTGCTGGTGTGCAGAAGTATGCCTGATGAAGGACTAATGGGATGCTGGTTCTATCTAGTATCCTTGTAAATTTTTTTATTTTTTTTTAAAGTCCCTTGAATTTCAGAAGTAATACACTGTTGTCTTTGGTATGGAGACAGGGTACTGGAGGATAAAGTTACCCGGTGAATAGTCCATAGCATTTACTGCTCAGGGATATCCTCAGCTCTCTAGCATTTTGTCATTCTAAGTCCAGAGCTTTTAAAAGTTAATTTCCCTTTGCCATCTGGTGAATAAAGACTGGATTTGAAAAGAAGAAAAAATAGCCAGTGTATATATATCTATATCAGTTGTATATAAACTATAGACCAAACAGAGCAGACAGAACTGTCTATCCTGCCCGATTACATGGAAGCAAGGGATAGAAAATGAAAGAAAAATAATCCATTTAAACACAAAGAAAAAATAATGTCTCTCAATCATTCAGATTGTGGACCTCTTTCATTTGCCCACAATACCAATTTTAACAGTGCTTACACATTCATACACAAGAATAAAATTTGCAGTGAAACCAATTATAATGAAGTATAACAAAGACTAAGTTAATTCCTCAGGGATTCTGATCTGATTGATCGGAACAATTAGGAAAGAATATTACTTCCCGCAAGACAAAAAATTCTGCCAGGAGATGGCATATTTATAGAGAGTGACTGAATTTCCATGGAAGTTTCAGTTGCTTAGTAGAGGATTATTAAACGGAATGATATGAACTAAGATTGTGTACATTGGGGTTGCAGAATTGTTCCCAGAGCAGCTGTGAATACGTGGCCACTCAAGGGTATCTCAGGGTCTATATGTGCTTGCTGTGTAGGATAGTAAGTCAGTTATGTAAATGGAATACATGCCAATCAAGTAGGAAATTTGGGACTATTTATGTAGATCAGCAGTGAGGATGGACAAAAAAGGAGTTCGGGAGGCACCCTTAGAATAAATATAAATATACGATACTAAAAATACTAAAATTTTTAAATAGCTTCAAAAAGCCAAACATGCAAACACATAAATTAAAACAAACCAAAACAAACCCTGTCATTTAGGAAACTATTTGTTACTAACCCTTTCTAGAGTAATTGTAGAACTCTCTTGGAAACAAATGTTGGCCATGATTCCTTGCCATTTTTTCTTTTTTATTCTAAACAAGTCCTATTAATAGAAAATTCCCACCTGTGTTCAAAATTACATTATGGCAATTACAGCAAAAAATAAAGAGTAGTTTATTTCAATTCCAGTTTTTAGCAGCGTGTATTTTTCCTTTCAGAAAGACAGTGCAAAAGAAGTTGGCCAGTACCAGGGAGCTTACCTAATTACAATCTTGTGAACATCTGCAAACACACACAATTGAATCAAAAGATTAAGGTAAAAAAAAAAATTAGGAACTGCAAGCCTGTTGATACCCAATTCTTTAAAAAACAAAACAAAACAAAAAACCCAAACCCACAAAACCAAGTAATTAACAATGAAAACCCTGAACCTCTAAACATTAACACTGAACAATCCTCCTTGAAGCCTCTCTTGAATGGAGAGCATTTACACTGGTTAGCTTCAGCAAGATCAGCCTGAATGTTGAACAGGATCTGGAAATTTAGGGACTGTAACACATAAAGTTGGTACCCCAACAAGAAGCAAGTCCCTAAAACCCCCAAGTGATCATTGCTGGCAGATCAAACAATTTCCACTCCAAAAGACTGAAAGGATGGAACTGCAAAGTGGTTCCTCTTTGGGCCCTCAATATTTATCTCTCATCTGAATTATATGAAGGTTCCAGCATGCAGCTTGTAAAGTCAAAAAATCTGCCCAATGCAGGCAGATATACAGGGAATATTGAATACAGGGATAATTAATGGAAATGAATGTTCAAAAAAAGAGAATTAGATGTTAGGTGGATTTACCCAGAGTAGACTATGTCAATGAATGACTGTTAGACACGAGAGGTGTGGCAGATCTACCATGGCTGTGTTCACCTATGGACACAGAAATAAGCACCAAAAGTTCTAAAGTAGCTGAGACCAGATCAATAGGGTTCATAGAGCACAGTGTCATACTTAAAGTTACTCACTCAGCAACTACTGCCCATGCTCACCCACAGGCACTCTTACCTGCACTGTACCAGAAAAGATGCTCAGGGTACCCTAAGCTAAGGTGTAAAACACTGAAGAAAATATGATCACACTGAGGATGCAGACAAAAGAAAGAGAGGAAAAAAGAAGGGATAAAATCTTTTAAGTAATAATGCATATTAATACATTCACCCCCTCTCAATATGATATCAGTATCTAAAAGCATACATACTTAGTTGCTCGTTTACCTACCATGCATTTTTGCAAACCTTACTTTCACCTAACCAAATAGTTTAAAACAGGCTATGAAAGTGTTTTTACTCATTATTTTGTATATATAGCTTTACAGAACTATGCCACATCCTATTAAAAAGGTCTCTTTTATGTCTTTGCGGATGAGTTTATGGTAAAACTGATTTCTATCCCCAGCACCAGCTTGCATCTTAACTTCTTTAGAAGTCTTCTTGAAGAGCAGAGTGTTCACATTAAATAATTCAAGAGCGTTTTTAAACCAGAGAAGGATATTTTAACTTACCTTTATTTATACTGGCACCCCAATCACCATCATGGTTTCAACATACTAACTTAATTACATATATGCAGACCCAAAAAAACCCACATTACACTAACAGTAATAATAAGGCATGACAGAGAATGAGCGTATTTTCCAGATTAATCCAGCTGCATTTCCAGTTGCCATTGTTACACCACAAAGACTCTAAAACAGCTTGCTCTTATCTCCTGTCTTCTCTGATAATTCAACCTGAAAGCATTTATGAAGCCTGCTGAAACCTGTCCCTAGTACATATTTTCTTAATGAGATCTTATAAACAAAAAAATCCACATTCTGAGACACTCATTACTGTAGTTATCCACTGGAACAAGAAAAACCTAAAATCATTTGTGTCTCCTACAATGAAAGCGTTAGGGTACACTCAAAATATGGACATATTTTTCAAATTTACTCAGTTGCCTTAATAAGTTTATATTTTAATTATCTATTTTAATATAATCGTTTTATTTGGATTAATTTATACTGATTGGATGCTATTTAAATTTTATTAATTATTAATATAATTTAATTCAAGACAGGATTGAACACTAAATTGCATTTTCATGGTCAATTTTTCATGACTAGTACATATAGATACAGTTGCATTAATTAAAATTGATTTTTTATGTTTCAACTATGTTCTTTAAAGACACTGCATGGTTCACATCTTTGCAAATCATTTGCTTAAATTAACACTTCAGAGGGAAACAAGTATTTCCAGGCTGAATCATCAGTGAAGATGTGAAACAGAACAAGCCATTTTACTAGTTCTTGTCATTCATCAATAGTAATGCTATTACTATTACAAAAGGCAGATTCATCTAAAAGAAGTATATATACATATTCTTCTATACCTTAAAATAAATATCCTATAGGAATTTATTAAATACTATACAGACATTTAGTTAAAGCAAATAAGACATTTTATAAAGACATACATTTTCAAAGAAGGTCATAATTCTGTCATTATGATTATCATAATCAATAATCACTATCTAGGCAGACAGAAAGAAAGAAGAGGTATTTTGACTCTCAGTCTAGAAATATGTGCAGCATTTAAAAGTTATTTTCCATCAAATGCAACTGCCAGAATAAAGGTATGAACGTTTACATAATTCCATAAGCAAGCTCTTCTAATATTTGATCAGAAATGTGAATAGTTCAAAATTCTAGAAGAAAAGCAATGCATAACACAAACAGCTTGATGGCTTCATATTGTTACTTATATTAGTTTTGAGATCATATTAGTTTCTGTTGTTTGCTGTTTGATATTGTGATGTGGTGAGGCTAAGAGGGGAACAGATGGACTTACTGTTCACTTGCTAATGCCACTCAAATGAAAACCATCTAACTGCAACAAATTCTGAAGTAATATATATACTAAAGAACATTCTGAATTACTCTCATGTAAGAGCCTTATAACCTGCTAAAATATTGCTTGAACAACCTGGTTTTCATTTTCCTCATCAGGAATTTGAGGATCTACAGTCTGTTTAATTATGAGGTTAGCTGCCTCTTCCTGGGACATAAAAAAAGGTCACAAGAGAAATCCCAAGTAGCAGGACTGAAGAACTACCTAGCAGGGAAAACTGGAAATGATTCAGAGAGGTGGCAGGGAACAGTGCTGTGGCTCAGGCTTGCTGGAGAAGGCTGACAGAACAGTGTGAACGCCTCTGTAATCTTTGGGAGAATTTTGAGACAAAACTGGAAGAAATGGGCCACCACCATTTACAATCTGTAACCAATATGTTCAGCCCAGGGAGCTTCAGGCAAATTGCTACAGCCAATTCCACTAATTAAAACACAGTAAACAGTCCCGGAACACACCCCTGTTTGTGTGCCTGTTTTGCGCGTCTTCTGGCAGAGGAACAGTATGGATTTCTGCTTTTCACTTTCACAGGGAAACACGTAATAACATATAACTCTGAGGATGTGCTAATTTAAACCATGCAGCAAAGTATGACATTCAAACAACTTTATACCAGTGATGCCCTTCCTGTAAGCTAGAAAGTCACCCATCAGAGGAACAGAGAATGCCATACATTATGTGTATTTAAAGCTTTTTTTTTACTTCTTTTTTTCTTTTTTTCTTTTTTTTTTTTCTTTTTTTACTTATTTTTCCAGTAGTGATTTTCTTAATATGCTTTTTTGAACACAAAAACTGCTCAACAGATTTACTTGGTATCTCCAGATTTAAGCAGCTAAACTGAAACAGCACTGGAGGAAACGGCGGTGTCTAGATAAGCCCTGATGACACACATTTCATTTGAAAGGCAGTGCTAATAATTTAGCAAGGCATTTCTGTAAAATGGGTTAAATAAATTATGTATTTGGCATATGCACAATCATAACTGGAAAATATTTTTCATACATCTAGTTCAATGTTGGAAATGTTTTGGCAGACAGAGTAAGCTTGCAAAAAAAGTCACAAACAAAGCCCTCATCTTGGTCTAAAACATCTCCAGATTGTGGAGCAACCTACACTCTTTTCCTGTGTTTGAAGTATGAGAACAAAATGTTCTCAAAAAGGACCTGTTGAAGTTTTCTGATATGCATTCTCTCTCAGTCCAGTTTCAGTCCTAGAAAATTTTAGACAGCTTGGTAAGAAGTATTTTCAGCAGTAAGTAAAATTTATGACCCTCATGGTACTCAACATTTATCTTCCCCACAACAAATTCTTTCTTCTCCAGAGTACACTGTAAGCTATTCCTCATCCCCTAAGTATTTTGTCTACAAAAAAATCTGAACACTTTATCCTTTAAAGTATACAGCAGTGGTCTTCTCTTCAGAGAAAAAAAAAATAGGTAGTGCCAGGGCGGTAAGGAAAATGTTGTACATTTGAAACTTGTATAAAGTTTCTTTTTTGTTAAAAATTTCTATAAACTCAGTCACACACAGCTCAGCTACATATTTGACTAAATCTAAGTTACTTTTTTTTTTTCCTATAGTTCTGACCATCAGCTTTAACCGCACTGCTCTAGTATCTGCAGGAAATTTTCATTATGGTTTTAGTAAACTGCTCCCTTTCCACGGTTATTGCTAAAAGTAAAAAGAAAGACTGCTACAGAAGCTCATTTTGTTCACCCATCCTTTGCAATGTACAAATGTACAAATGTATAAATGTTCTAATGGAGTAACTAAATCCTTAAATGACACCCTTTTCCTTTCCAAATATATTTAGGTTAGTTTGTTGAATACTTGACTTACAACTTAACTTACATTTCTCATTTCAGCATCGTCTGCTGTACAGATTTCCTCTGTGGATTCCCCACAGCAAAACAATGTTTTCCTGCAAGAACCATCCTATTGCCTACACTTTTTGGGATATGAGTAGACTGAATGTTTATAGTTATGAAATACAAGTTTACAATGCAGTGAAACAAGATAATCTTGTGTCTGGAAGCCAGGACACTTAACTTCCAGTTTCTTAAGAGAAAGAAGAAAATAGTATCCTACCAACTCCTTTCAATTTCTCATTAGAAACCGAGTAGAAGAATCCTCAGAAAATATGCAATATTACAGAAATATTATGTAACAGCGTTTTTCCATCATTCCATTCTTAAGCCTCAGATACACTCATTAACTCTGTATGTTTACACTACTTTAAAAACATCTGTTATTTGCTTATTTGTGCAAGCACAGCAAGGGCTACAGCAATAAAAAGGAAGCAAAAACATAAATTTACAAGCATCATCAGAAAACATGCTAATCAGAACTATTTTATACAATATTATTGTTTCACTTGTGTATATTCTCAAGCTTTCAAAAAGCTTAGAATAACCTTAGAAAAGTGTCCTTTTTAGGGAAGACCATAACCACTGGACATCTTTAAGAAGCATTTTTTTCCTCAGATAACTTCTACTGAACATTAAGTTGAGATTTTGAGAAAATATTTGAAAATCAGACAAACATATACATCATGCAATTATGTACCTTACTAAGTTTTTCCATTTCTTGACAGTATCCTGATGCCTTTTTTTGCTCCTTGGTCACTTCTGAAACCAGCCTCATGATAGTTTCTCTATTAGCTTTGGACTCCATCTCATGGATGGTGATCGTCTCTTGAAGAGCAGCAACCTGATCTTTTAGTTTCAGATTTTCTTTACATATTTCAGAGACCTAGAAATAATTCAAGTATTGGTAACTTTTTAAAAGCACTTAATGACATATATTTGTTCCAGTACAGATGCTCCTAATCATCCCAATAAAGATATGATGTTTCTGGGGACCCCCAGGTCAGATTTACAATTGTATTCCACTATTCCTTCCTAAAAGGAGTAGAAATACAATCACAATGAGAACCATATTCCCACCAGAAACCCACACTTTAGTGTAATGTGGTTCAGATTTACTCCCACATGATCTCCATGATCTATTAAACAGGTGGAGAGCTACTGCCTCTGCATATCTGCACTTAATACGAAGCAGGTCAGAAAATGAAAACAGATCACGTAACCATGCAAAAACCAGACCACTTCAGCTTGGCTTGTGAAGATTTATGTGTCTCATTTGGAACAAGAAACTGAAAGCTAAATTTGATGCTTGGAACTTTTTAGGCATGGGGAGATTTGAGTTAGTAACAGCTATTTCATAAACATATTTAAGGGCAGGGCAAAATACCTGGTGGGCTGCTGCTCTGAGTACACACTAGGAGAAGCTGTTTTTTCCAGGAGGATCATAGGGCTGGTTTGATACATTATGCTATTTCCAAGAAGTGGAATAGATGAAGGTGGGCACTTCAAAGAGTGCATAAGTCAAAAAAAAAAAAAAAAAGTACCCTGATTTCTACAGCAGGACATTAGTTACACTTAAGCCAGATCAATTCTGACTTAAATGAGACCATAATGTGGAAAAAAGTCTAAATAAACATGCCATGACCCTAAACAGAAAATGAACTGCAAAGTTTTCCTAACTTGCAGTTTTCAGCACAAATTAGATTTCACAGTTAGATGTCTTACTAGATTGTTAAAACATCAACATGTACTTTTTGCTAAATTTCCTTTACTTAAAGGTTATTTCCTTAACTTAAAGTATCTAAGAGCTGCAGCTTAATACAAACATTTTTGCCTCTAATGACAACTAGCCAAGTTTGTTAGAGTATCTATTACAATTTTAACATGCTTGCAATGTTATAAGGGTAAAGTCTGTAAAAAACCCTCTGATACATACCTAGATAGTCTTAATTTATTAAGTGTTCTTTATAGTTAGAATTCTTATAATAATATAATAAAAAGAAACAAAATATCCCAAAATACCCAATATGCACCCAAGTGAAGAAAAATAGGGATAGAAAAGACTAGTAAGAACATGAGAAAAATGTACAAAATTAAGAAAGAAATTTCCCTTCAGCAGCACCAATAAAGGTTAAAAGAGTCTATGAGCAATTTTCCTTTCCTAAACAGCAGTTTAGCTTTTGGAATTTAAAAATTATTCTGAAGAGAAAAAAATAAAAAAATATAGTTAGCCTTCAAAAACATCACACAATGTATTACAGCACTATGTTACAGGGCATGGTTAAGGTTGGTTTAGGATATGCCATTTCAGATGTTTCTACTTAACAGTGTGTTGGCTCAATGTAAGTGTTAGATCTAGTGTACAGTTTTTGTGTCACCTAGTGACTCTCAGTGCTAATGTTTTCAGGAAAACTTTCAACCAAGTATCTAATCAGGGTTGCACCTAGAATCTACAGGTTGATAAAGTACTTATGCAGATAAGGCCAGACTGAATTCATTGAGGTCTACTAATGTTCAGCACTTTTGGAAATCAACTAAATATAAAAATAAATCCATCTTAAATGAGAGCACTGTCTGCAAATCATTATTTAACACATAGATCCCTGTCTTCATCACTTGCTTCATTTCCCTGACAACCAAATATTCTTCTAGTAAATCTTTATACAGAAACTCTTGCCTACAAACAATCACCTTCAACATTAAATGTTCCTGTGGTTTCTCTTTTTCTCTGATGTCTGTCTCCAGAAATCCTGAAAGCTGTGTAAGGAGCTCTTCATACTTTCTGCTGATTTTAGAAGCTTGAGTCATGCTTTCTTCACAGTCATTCAAATATTTACTGATCAAACAGGAAGAAAATACACACATCAGGATGCATGTTCTCTGAAACAGATTTTTGAGGCAAAAGACATTATCCCAAGAGTACTGCAAGCTTCTGCATACCACAAAATGAATTTTGAAAGTTGCACAGAACGCTCTTTATCTGTTACTTGATACATATAACTTTTGTTGTTGCCCTTTAACACTAATATTCCTTTAACACTTTAAAGAATCCTCTACAATTCCAACCTCATTATCAGCACAAGATTTCAATAAAACACAAGAACCAGGTAACACCAATAAACAGTGCTCTCAAGATACTAGAAATGGAGTATTCAAGAAAAAAAAAACATAACAGAGAAGAGAGATATCAAACTATAGTAAAAATATACTAAAAGCACTTTACATCCCCTCTCTTTCTAAAGAAGTTGACTATGCTGATCAACAAACTCCAGGGAAAAAGGAGGTTCTCCAAAGTAATGAAAGTGCAGGACACCCAAAGTACCTAAGAATGGAAATTTATCAGCAGAAGCAAAGGGACATGGCAGACACTACTTTGCTGTACATAGAGTCTTCTGCAGCATAATCCTACACATGAACACAGGACATAAAGGTAAAGAGAGGAATAAGAAGCAGACTAGATTCAGGTTAAAGGGATCCATTAAAAAAGAAAATTTCTAGGGACTACCACAAAAATGTGAAGAAGAGGCAGCTTTCTGTCATCATTTTCATCACTCTCAAAAGATGCCTGTCATGCACACACGTAGCCCAGCTAAGATATCTGTTATCAGCCTTAACAGCAGATACTATTTTTTAAATGCTCTGTATGAACAATCAAATAATAAGAGCTGTCAAGTTTGACTCATTGGCATAGATGTAGTTACATCCTTCATTTCCAGGCACAAAGACAAGGCCAGTAAACAAGCACAGCCCCAGTCTGCATAGGTAGCAAATGTATAGATTTCAATCTTGATTTAGATGCTGCAATGCTGAGCATCACTACAAATAAACTGATTAACAAAACAGACAACCAAATGAAGCTCAAAATGGTCATTAGTGTAATTTAACTTCAATACTTCCTGGGTAACACCCATGAAAGAGGCAAAAATACAGGGCAAGAGACAAACAATTGAGTTTTCAGTTGAGAAACAAGGTACTTTCTGAAGCAAGTTCTTCACAAAGATTTGAATATCACAATAAAGCGAGATGTGAAATATCACCAAACAGCTGTATCAAGCACATTTTATTGAAACTCATCTGCTTATCAGAGTGTAGTCTCAGTTTTCAAGATGGTCATGCTAGCAATTTCTGGACTCATCCATTTCTCATTTCTTCCTCTCTAGGATGGCCTTTAAGCAGGCAACTAAGCATCACTCCATAGTCAAAAAGCAGCATGAGATTCCAATAGCAAACACAGTGAGTGCGAGCACAGTACATTAAGCAGTTATAAATTTCTATGTAAAATAGATAGTCCACCAAAAAACATTTAAGATGTTGCCTTAGGAGGGAGATCAGTAGTTTCCAATGCTGCAAAGTGGAGGAGAGTTCAAGAGTACCAGAGAGGAGCTGAAAACTTTAATTACTGGTCTGGACAATACAAAAATAATTCCATGTACAACTGCACAGCACACATCATGAGCCAAAAGAGCTCTGACTTCTGCAGCAGGCACTGTCCTTCAGAAAACAAGTGCCTGACAGCTTTCTCACCTCCGGGCCCCTTTCTCTCCTTTATAGCTCCAGCAAACTCAGCTGTGAGATGGTCACACATCCCTGCAGAGGGATATGTCAGAAGGGAAAAGGTATGAGGCTCCAAACATAGAATCAAAGAATCATAGAATCGGCTGGGTTGGAAGGGACCTCAGAGGTCATCAGGTCCAACCCTTGACCACCTTTACATTGCAATATCATGAGATTGACCACTAACCCCTCCACAAGCTGTTTCATGACTCTGAAAATTCAAGGCACACCACACAGAATCATGCCTGCTTTTAAAAATAAGCAATCTGAAGTACAAAGCACATACTTGAAAATTGTACAAATAACCTAATTACCTCTAGTAGGACCATAAAGGTGTGAGCACCTAGAAAATGGGCGATCAGGTACAAAAAACTAGAACACAGCTCCTTCACAGCTTTGCTAGCTCTTCAGAACTAATGAGCAAAGAGAAGGGCAGGAAAAAGAACAAAATGAATTTTCAAAAAAATTTTCACAGTTCAGGCTCTAAAAATACCTTAGCAATAAACCTGTTGAGTAGAAAAGCACCATTTTTAATAGGAGAGGTATATATCTTGGAAACCAATCACATAATTCATGTAACCTTTTTTATTGTATCACTAGCTACAGAATGTAAATGTGCATTTCATGCCTACTGAGTTTCTTTTCCATTTCATTAGTGGTTTTCAGTGAAAATCTTTCTTGAATACCCAATTAGGCCTAGTCATGTCATGTGCTACTAAGGTGGACAGACTGAGCAATTGAAGTTCATTAAGTTAACACAATGACTAGTGTTAAGTGGCACAGGTAACCATCAGCTGAGGATGAGAAAAAGCTTTGAAACCATACACTGTAGATTCATGACCAAACCAATGTATTTTTTCCTTCCAAAAGAGCCAACTCACCCTCCATTTGTGCCTTCCCTTTCGGCATCACTACAGCAATACATGCCAGGTGCACAGAAAAATGAGACCTGGGACTGGTAAAGCCAGAAATTAAGCTGGAAATCAAGTAAAATTTTATTCTCGCTGGGAGCAGTTCCCTGGTCATAATCATCATGCAGCAACACAAATAGCAGTGCTAACATAAGCATCACAGGCAAAACAAAGCAGCCAGGACCACATTGGAAGTCACAATACAGATTTATGCCACATAAAACTGATCATATTGATGTAATGATAACATAGTATGATATACTAGCTTATTACTTCCACTAGTATTTTGGCAGTTTTCTCGCAGTGACTCAGAAGAGAGTAGGAAGTTGTTCTTCCTCTTTTTCTTTCCCCTTCCTCCCACCTCCAAGGACTATCAATTTAAAGAATCTTAACCATTATCTCAGGCACTGTGACATTTCCATCTTGCTAAAATGCATAATACACTACTTGGTTTCACTGACCCCTCACTTACATCAGGATAATATCTAAAATCTTTAGTGATCAATGTCAGCACTCTCCAGGCAGCATTTTTGGCAAATAAGCTGGTAACATACAAGTGCACATCAACAGATTTCTCTAGACTTTAAAATAACTTCATTATCCACTTCTAACCCACAAAGCCTGTGCAAAGTACTGATTTAAGAAATACAGATATCTGATGAACACTCATCTTGCTCTTAACTAGACAACATTAGAAAAGAGGGGGTATTAGCCATGTAAGAGTCAGGAAAAAATCCCTTAAAAGAGTCTCTAAGATGTCTACTAATATGACTGACACTGATTTTTTAATTTTAAAGTTCGGAATAATTTTCACAACAATCAGTTTTACTTGTGATCAACATTGCTATCAGTCTCCATCCCTCAGCCTGAAATATCAGAAGGTATGCAGAACTGACAGTGTTCTGGACACACTAATCTAAGAACAGTATAGTAACAAATACTATATTTTATTAAATTTCTTATGCAATCAGTATGCACATTAAAACTAAAACCTAAACAACACACAGCAATGTCCAAAACAAAGCAGAAGCAAAGTCAGACAAAGCTAACAGTACTGAAATCTGAAAAATGTTAGACAAACATTAGCATACTCCCTTCAGGATGCTACTAATTAGGAATTCTACCATAATTTCTTTATTACCCTGCTCCTAATAGAGAGCTTTACACTAAAGAAAAAATTCACATGACACTGTTCCAGCTGTGGCACAGAAGAGGGTAAAGGAGACTGGAGTGATGCAGCTGCACAGTCATTGTAGGCAAATGTCAGCAAAAAATCACACAAGGTAAGGATAGACCAGGGCACTAGACCAAAGTTGCAGGTACTGCCCATGACAAATGCACTATGAGAGGCACAAAGTTTGCCTCGGTGCCATATGTGGCAATACCTGAATGAGGAAACAATATGTATTGTTTCTTCTGCATTCAGACAAACAGCCTTCTGTGCTCATTTTTTGTAAACAATGAGGTTATATGAATTTCAGATTAAAATTTCAATACCTTTGACACATTTAGGTACAATGGCTGTGCAAGGCATTGTAAAGAATTCAGTTCTGCAATAAAACTGTTCACCAAGCATATTTTTCTGTTGACAACTGCACTGTTCTGTCATCCCAAACAAATATTGTTTCTTATGTCACACAAATCTTACTTAAGTTTGGCATTTTGCCCATGAAGGTCTTCCTTCAGCTCCCAGTTTTCCTTGAATGCTGCCTGAGCTGTTAGCTCAGCCTGGTTTTTAGACGTGGCAAGTGCACATGCCTCTTCCTCCATCTCTTGAATTCGGGTTTGCAGAGACAGGAGGCGAGACATCTGTCTAGCATTGTTTTCCTTGTAGCTTTCAGCTTCAGCCTTCAGCTCTTGAAAAGAGGCTTCTCTAGAGACCATTCTGGACCTGAGTTCAAGAAGCTATAGATAGAAAAGGAGAAGACTCATGAAAAGAGGTAGAATCATTTTGCCCAGGTTGAAATAATGTGGACTGCACTACAAGTTCTGTAATGTGACAAGAACCACATTTTGGAACAAAAGACTCAGTCTTCTAGTACTACAAGACTGAGTGGAGGGATGAGATTTATTTTCATATAAATTGGAAAAAGCCTAGAAGAATGGAGTTTGTAAAACAAGGAGCTGCTGATATGTAATACAATACAACCTTTTAAGTTAGGAAGAGAAAATTTATTTACAGGAATAAATAATTTATTTACAGGAAGAGAAATTTATTTACAAGTTCAGAATTCAAGAAAAGCCCAGCTTAAGTTCTGCTGTCCAGCCTTAGCTCAGCTTCCTTATGAATCTGCACTAAAACAGTCGCTAACACCACTACTCCCTCTTTCTTGTCTGCCTCCTCCCTGCTTCCAATTCTGGTGCCCAGTTCCACAGGTAAGCTATAGCTGTGGGATTTGTAACAGCAAAGTATCCTGTTGCATGAGGGTGGAGCCTTTTGATGATTTGTAACATATTTAAAGGCAAAAACACTTTTGGAGAGTTGTGGTGTAGGCAACTTCATCTCAGTTATATGAACAGTTATTTTTGTGTCTGATAAAACAATTAAATGTAGCTGGATTTACACCGAAACAACGAGAGCCTTTTATAAAAGAAGGGCAGGAGGAGGGAAATCACCACCAAAATTCAAGGATCTGTTCTGAGATGGTGCTAGAGCTTCCTAACAGTTCATAGAGCTCAGTCTCTTTTCCTTACTTTCTCCTCTCTGTTAAAAATACTGTTTTACATTGAACTATTTCTGCCACAACCTAGTCTAACAGACTGAGCTTGAGGTAGACACAACAGGCACATAAAATTTCAGTTTATTTTTTTGTCAAAAGGAACAAGTAAAGCAGATTTCTTGTCCTAACACTTAAGAAGTGGTAAGACATGTTTCAGCTCTCCTGACAATTCCAGTTATAAGCTGCAAGACACAATCTGAAGCGTGTCCTACTACATAAATATAACAGGCAAATAAGTAAGCCACACTAACTGCTCTTTATGATGTGTGCTACAGCTTTTAACTTGTGGCAAGCAATTTAAGGCAATAAATATTTAAGACACGAAGCTGCAAATTAGGACATCAAGAAATCTAAGGCTCTGCCAGAGGCTTCCAGTGTGATCAAACCCAAGACACTCAGAGAAATTTCAGGAGGCCAGTGAGCCAACTGAACAACTGCCTTGGAAAAGAGAGGCACTGCTTCTGCTTCCAGCCATGCACGCCTGTCCACTCCCTCGCACCAGCTCTGGTATTTGTCTGACTCCTCCACAAACAACTAATGCAGCTGGCAGAAAATAATCCACTTTCTGCAGAGGAGAAGGAGGAAGGGGAGCTGGCCACAACACAGAGAAAAAGCTAACACTGAGGAGTCATGTAGGAGGATCGCTCTTAAAAGCAGCAACTTAGTCTGATGAGTTTATGCTTCACCTGCAGGCACTGGTTTATCAGGCACTTTGGAGCTGACATAAAGCAGCACTGATTTTAAAAAAAAGCAACTCTGCCTTTTCTCAGGCTCACAGGTCTCATTTCTCTACCCTTTTCTTTGTCCTAGCAGAAGAACTTCTATGGCTACAAGGTGCAATAAGATTGGAAATCTGATCCAATTGAAAAACAACCCAGAAGAAGAGGCTTTGCTTTTCAATTGCATCAGCTACCCAACAACACAGTGCACCAGAAAACTACACATATATCTGTGCCAACACCAGGGACGGGGCAGTGTGGGGAAGGAAACGAGCAGCTGGAGGAACAATAGGATTGCTTTACTTGGCAGCTGGACCAAGCTATGGTAGCTTAAAGCATTCACAACCTTAAAATTTCTCTGTGGTTCAACTCCCCATCTGCAAACTGTGATATTTTTTCCTCTGTCCATTGTCTTTGTGGTCAGTTCCAACAGCAGAAAAAGCAACAATAATCCCATATCATGAGTTTTACAGAGCACTCAGGAGAACAGGGCTCTGACCTCAGCTGGGTCATGAAGATCTTTATTAACAAGAGCATGAACAGCTGCTTTCATGACTATTTTTTGCTTTTGCAAGCACAGGGCTGAATGAATCTACAAATCAGTCAGTCATGCTGGCAATAGTCATTAAACATTTCCAGTAATAAATTCTTTTGATGAGAACATGAGATTCTGTAAGGCTTTTCAGAACTGAAATGTAAAGTACGGATCCTGAATAGCCATTAAAAGTAGGGAACCTTTGCAGTAACTTCAGGATCAACTGGTCAAATTCAAGCTTAGGTAATGGACACTCACCTCTGTAATCCTGACTGGATACTGTATTACCATTTCATTCTCATACAATATTACATGTTCTTGCTGTTTCCTATATTCAACCATCCACAATTACAGACATCTTATTGCACTGATAGAGCATTTTTTTTATGTTCATGTGCTATGCAAGTATATTGCAAAGTACTTTACCACGTGCCATACACATGCGTAAAATCTACAGGAATTTAAAGTAGTAATGGAATGAATGTTCACGAGTTTGTCAAATGTTATATACTTATGAATATTTATGATGCTTACACCTAAGTCTATGTATATATGTAAATAAATAGAAGTACTTCATTTTACTTGATTTCAAAATTGACCCCTGCAGACATTGCTGAATGGGATCAAATCACTCTTATTCAACCACATGTTTTTTTTAAAAAGTGTTAAAATACAGAAACCCTAAAAATTACCCTCTAATAAAGCATCTCTCCTAAGAACCACCATTACCACATCAGGGGCAGCAGAAAATTATGCTTGTGTATGTGTGTGTGTATTCTTCAGCCTCTCTAGTTACAATAAACTTCATTAGCTCAATTGAAACTTCACTGGTGATGAAAGCAAAGCAAATCTGGGAAGCTGTAACTTGAATAGTGGAGAAAGAAGTAAGCTGGCAGTTTTATCTTAACACACCAGCAACAGGACATCTATCAGAACTTTTATGCAACCACAATTTAGAAATATTAACTTTCAGGTTTAATTACAAAAGATTGCATTTAAATAATTATGATAAAAATCAAATCTTTCAAATATAAGCTTATGATCAGACTCTTGAACACAGAAGCACGTGGAGTAAAAATCACATAGAAATTTTATATTATGAGAAACAACAGTTCTGTACCAAAAGCAATAAGGTTTTTATTTTCTGCAAACTTTCTATTCTGTGCAGAAAATACTGTGGAAAGTCGTCAGGCTTGGAGAAGGATTTAGAAGTATTTAAGTGTACCTCTGACTTGGCACAATCATACTTCACTGAAAGTGCTGCAAGTTCACTTTGAGCAGTTTCAGCTGCAGCTCGATAGTGATTAATCTGCTCTCTGGTGACAGGAATATCCAAAAGAACATGATTATGAGATTCCTGGGAAGACAGCGTGAAAACAAAGCCATTAGACACCACATTTTTTTAACATTTTCACTTCAGCGCTTTTTTGTTTGATTAAGCTGCTCAAGGGTATCTATTCCAAATATGTTATTCCCAGAGTAACTGATTTACTGGAAAATAGGATAAAAGCTAACTTCTTTACCAGTCACCACTTTCATCTGAAAATTCAGCCATCAACATCAGTGCTAAAGTCATATCATCATGGAAGATCTTCCCCCTCAACAACCCCATAGCCTACCACTGTTTTCAACTCCGGTTGTTTCTTGCAGTTTGTGTGGGTAGCAACATTTAGGAAGTGCCTCTTCTACTAATTTATCCAATCGCTCCTTCAATCCCCATAAATTTTGACCCAAATTGCATCTTCAGGCATCTTTTATGTAAAGAAACATCTTGAATTTTTTGTTTCAGTTGCCTTGTATGCCTCTTCCCTTTTATTTTGGAAGAAATGGTGAAAAAAAAAAACAGTGGCAAAATATCTTCCCTGTGCCACTCACAAGCTTGCAGATTTCTATCATATCTTACCTCCACAGTCAGACATTCCTACCTGCTCCTCAAAGTCACTTATGTGGCTTGCCCACCTTTGCTTTTACTCCTAACCTGCCAAAGCTAAAGGTCTTTTTGAACTCCTACACTTGGACATAACTTCAGCTTTCTGAATGGTGCTTTCTTATCCCCAGAAATCACCATACTTGACTTTTTTTAACCCTTTTTTCAAGCATTTCTAATAGAAAGCAAGCATGACCCCTGAGCTTTTATATCAGTCCCCTTAACACCACTTGCGCAACTCTGTTAGCTGTGCCTTCTAGACTCTTCATAGCAAGCTTTCTCGTTTTGGTTCTTTTACAGTAAAGCAGAAATATGGTGGGTTTCTTTGCCTTTATTGCTTAAAGCTTTCAAAATTAAAATTCAGGCTTGAAGATAGGAGTTTCACTGGACACAGCATTTTTTTTCAATCAATAGTGACTACTAAATGACAAAATTTAACATCTTCAGAACAAGGTTGATGCTGGGAGCACACATTTTCAGAGGACACAACATGAGAGTTTTATTCCATCAGTTCCCACACAGAACAAACAAAACTGCAATCCTAGTACATTTAGACATATATTACAAAATATAAATTTCCCCCAGCTAATGACTTCTATTGAAACAAGGTATTCCAATGGAGACAGACAAGATATTTTCACTTTGTGCTCTTCTACATCAGCATTGGTTTCCAGGTCAATATACATTACAAGTTCAGCTCTCACCTATTCTAAACAGAAAAAAATTCTAAATAGGTGAGCATCTAGTAAACTAAGCCTCTAGCAAAATCCCTGAGGAATAAGGCAAAACTACTCATTTGGACTCTAGCAGAAGACAAATTACCTTGGATCAGTTTCTATAATGTCAACTCTTTTCTATTCCTTCTTCATTGCATAAGTACACATTGGAATGGATCCATCAAGTTTAATCACATTCATCTCACAGAGGAGTTGCCACTCTTCTCAAGCCAGACTGATACATGTAGTACAGCTCACAGCCATGTACAACACAGCACACAATCTCTGAGATAAAAGGGTTGCTAATTTTCTCAACACTTTATCACCACTCTGAGGGAGTAAGGGAAGGCATGTGCTCTTCGCTACTTTGTCTTCCTTTTTGCTTTACTCCACTTGTTTCACATTGTAGAGCCACATAAAATTCTTTAATGTAGAGGATTTTGTTTTGTTCTGTAATACACTGGGACTCCAAAACCATGGTCAGAGCCATGAAACAGTAACACTGCTGTATGTTACAACTGTGTATGTTATTTCTATATGCTATTACATTACTGGATCTATGTATGTTTTCTTTCTATACCCTAAACAAACACAAGTACTTCTAACTCTACAAAAAGAATACATCTCAATACTGATGAAATAAATATATTTCAGTGCACAGCTAAAGAAAGAAGACCACTGTTGAACAGTAACAATCAATGTAACCTTTTCCATCTGGAACTTCTGAAACAGAGTCATCATGAAAGTCCAGATTTTAATGCGATGAGCAGTTCAAAGATGCAGATACACATCCAGAAGGATTTTTAAAGGATTAAGTTAAGCCAGGTGCAAAAGCCAATGGGAATTACCATTTCACTAATTTACAGCCTAAGTGAAATTTAGACAAGCAGATCTCTGCACCTTTGGTGACTTAGCAAATACACAGCTAATCACAGATGGTTACACCATGCTAGGAATGTTAGTGTAATTATCACACTTTTGGCGGGGAATGTGCATGCTTTAATATTTAGGTAAATAGTTTTCTATGTTTAGCCAGAAGCTATTCACAAGCCTGATCAATTAATCATACCTATAACAATGGAATTAATTAGGCATGGCTCTAGTATGAGGATAAAATTTATAATGCAGGTGTGGCACTGCGTATCTCTGGAAAAATCAGATTTTTAGCACCTCATGAATTATGTGTAGTTTGTACTGATTACTGTTAAGAGAACAAAATTAATAACAGGTTAAAAGAATAAGAGGCAGTAGACAGAAGCCTTAAAATACTATCACTCAATCAGCTCTACATAGTCTGGGCTTGAGGTGCTCCTCCCACACCCATTATGAACTTTTCTGATCCCTTTCCACTTACCTGCAAGCAAATGAAGTTTTAATTCCTTCCAAATGCTAAACAGAAGCTAAATCTGTATTTGCAATACTTAAGAGTTATGTCAACTTGGACTTTTGTCTCCATTAGGAATACACGTTCTTTAGAATATCAACAACATAAGGACATTATTATTGGGGGTGGGGGGGCTGTTTTCACTTTTTACCAAGTAATTACTTTCACCTTCCTGGAATTCAGCCTGTGGCTGACAAACTTCACCTGATTCAGAATCTACAAAGCTTCAAGAATATCCCCTTATACTTCAAAATCCACCAACTGCCCACTCCCATTCTGCTTTTTTCAGCTTTTCTTTTATTAACAAAATCCTTTCCTCTTACACTTCTAATTTCAACCCCAGCAAAGGCTGCTACCACTGCCACTGTCCTCCCCTGCAGCCTTCCCAAAATATATTTTAAAAATCTCTACTGAAACCAAACAGCCCTTCTAAAATAACCATTGAACACCACCCTGAGTGACCTGCCAATGCCTTGACCCCTTGATGGACACTAGTCAGGGCAGGGGTTACTTCTTGCTGTTTCCAAAGTGATTGTGCACTCCAAAAATAAATACTCACAAAGCTTTTGTCATCTTTGTTCTCCCTTTGCTTCTACAGAATAAACGAAGGGGAGTTGAAAATTAAACAGATTTTGTAACACAATGACATATGACACTCATTTTTCAGAGATCTGCTTTACTAAACCATGTTATGTGTGTCATCAGCTAAGCAGGGCACAACAGGCTGGGGAAGGTTTCTCTAGTAGTTTATGAGCTTTGATGGCTTCCACAGTATTCAAACACACATATAAACTAAGCAGACATCTTAGCTCTGACTCCTCTGTGTTACATTCATTCATTCAGCTGCACAGTCAGGCTTTGAGCTGTGACCACTTCCTTTGCCACTGCTTTTCACGTGCTCCAATTTTTTTATTTCATCTTTCCTTTTATCCTGCATCATTTCTAAACCAATATTTTTTTTTTAATTATCTGTCTTACCTGTTTCATCTGCATCTTTTTCTCCCCTCAGATTTTAATGTAACTAGGGGACAGAACTAAGTGCAGAACTTAGCACGCTTGTTGGACTCGGGGAGACGGAAATTCAAGAATTTCTATAAATCCTAGTGCCATAACAGTTCATTTTTATGAAAGAAAAAAAATATTGAATATCCTGGATCTATAATATTTCCTCCTAGACAAATAAATATTCATGGGTGTGCATGGGCACAAAAATTTATCTAATTTCTGAAAATACAATGTAGCTGCACAACTGGTTATTGCTGCCATCCAGTACGAGGTACTGGGAAGAACATGAACTTGAAAAATTTCCGTGCAGAATTTATCTCCCTAAGAAATCTCAATGAAATATAAGTCCTCAAACATACTACTGGATCCATGAGAGGCTAAGATGCCATTCAAAACAATGAGGATGAAGAATAATTCCTTTTGCATGGTCAAATCTGCTGCAAAAGAGAGTTTAAACACTGTGTGTTGATTGTAACTAAAGCTAGAAGCTCCGCATTAAGTTTCTTGCTGCCTGGAAGCTAACTAGCTAAATTTTCTGATTAAACAATCAAAGAGTTCTAAAAAAAGGCCATTTCCAAAACTGTCTTGTATAAATCGATTTTTTAAAAATAATTAAGAAAAATTTTAAAAATCCTCAAACAAATTTTGCTTCAGCATGCAGGGGGCACAGTGACTACACACACCAATAGCTGTCAGAAGGGCAAGCCACTGTTACACAGTTAAGTTTGATTTGGCTAACTCGTGAAAAGGACAAATTGGAGTAATCTAGGAAAAACAACAACAACAACAACAACAACAACAAAGCTTCACAAATTAACCATCTTGTATGTATATTGTAGGTAAGACTGACGTCTTCTAGATAATAAATACTTTGCCCAATTTGCCTACTGGATATCTCAATATGTTTGTATTGATAATGATATTGACAACAGCAATTGCAAAATATTCAAGTAACATTTCAAAACTATTTCAGTTTTGTTAGTTTCTCTTTCACATTATAAAATGCCAGAAACACTCAATTATTTTTTATCACTGCCCACCTGGTGGAGTCCTCTTTCCCCTTTCTGATTTCCACCCATAGCTAAGCATAAATCAATTGCTTGCAGTTTGTGCATGCAATTCTGCAAAGTTCTTTTTTGTTGTTGTTGTTAAATGCCTGGAAAGTTTTTATGCAGTTTCTGTTCCAGAAACACTAAGTAAAGCATTCCAAACAGCTCAAATAAATTACCAAAGAGATTTTCTAAATTCCATTCAGAAGGGTACTGCTTAGCTCTACTCTCCTCCCTTTGCAGTAATCATTGGAAGGTATTACTGAAAGATAAAAATCACTCTCTGGTGGTGTTCATCTACTGAAGATGCCAATTTCAAACTTGATTAATGGGGTAAAATAGAAGTTTCACAACAATCAAAATTTTAGTGTTATCCTCTACTACTACAAGCAGTAGTTAAAGCTTTTTCATCTTTCATTTTCCTGCTAGGATGAAGTAGTTTTGCATTTAAATATAACAAATTTATTTAATATGATGAAGTACAGCAATCATCTTAAGCAATTGCAGAGACTCATCATCTACTGCAAATATTACTTACTAAGTTTTTTGTTTTACTTCATCCTTTGCCTGTCTGGCTAAACTGAGAAATTTGGATCTTCCCTGACTATCTTACAGTTTTTCTAAAACAAGTAACAAGAAAGAGCTGCTGTGTTTAGCGTCAAAATAATAGAAATGGCTACTGTTAAGGCAAAATTTAGGAGACAAATATGACAAAATTAAGTGCTTATGCAGAGATCTTTTGCAAACCACTTGTTGTTCTGTTTACTTTACCAGTGATGGAGTTACATGACTTTTTAAAAAATAACTTACATGAGAGATTTATAAAACAGACCATCATGCAATGCTAACATTATTGCAGTTTTCCTACAATGCCTGCTATACTATGCCGGAGTCGATGAAAGGAGAGTATTTTAGATATATCTAAGGGGGTGGGTATACAAACAATTAAAACTGGTTAGTGCTGTACTTCAATCTGCAATTTGTAGCCTACATTTTAAAAATTCACAGT
The DNA here is from genome assembly GCA_023637945.1 of Phaethornis superciliosus. Classification (NCBI taxonomy): domain Eukaryota; kingdom Metazoa; phylum Chordata; class Aves; order Apodiformes; family Trochilidae; genus Phaethornis; species Phaethornis superciliosus. Next base: position 50,977,347 of record JAJQWJ010000003.1, on the reverse strand, counting down.
ATTTGATGTGCTTCTGAGTCACAAGAGTAACAACCAAGCCATTTGACTTCTGGTGAGAAGGATGCAGAGCAGGTTATTGTCAATTCTCTAACTAAGTAGTGATAAGGAAAACTTTGTAATCAGGCCAAAACAATCATATTTAATGGCAGATGATTTTGGCATGACAAACTACCAAACTTCTCTATTTTTTGTCTCAGAGCAGTTACAAAATTGTTCCACTCTTAGGAAGATACTAAGTTGTACACACACTAATAAATTGGTTATCCTTTGGAATATGAAACTGTTACATGTTTTCTATGGTATCTTTAGTACAACAGAGTTTGATCCTTCTAAGCAATATTGTTGAGCGTCTCCTTTAAATTCACATCAAAGCCAGCAAAGCAGTTCCAAAGGAACTAGAAAGGGAAAAAAAGAAATTCTTAGATAACTATAAATTCCTACTCGATGAAGGATACTCCCTTCTGCAACACTTAAGAGAAAAACTTTCGTCCTTGAATTTGTGAAGATAAGCTGTTAAGGATGAGCTGAAGTTCACCGAGCTGTATCCGACGTGAACGCCTACAGCCGGGGACAGCTCTGCAGCTACAGAAGATGGGGTTGTTTTGGGTTTTTTTTTAAAAAAAAAACTAAATTAAATTGAAAATTGAAAACATAGCTTGCAAGGAGGGTTTACTGACAGCTTAAGTGTCAGTCACCCTCCACTGAAACAGCCAACAGAAGTCTATTGGACCCGAGGGGTGGCAGGGCGGGTATGTTTCCCAAATTGGAACGTTGTTCTCTAAGACGGTAACCGGGGAGGGGAGGGGGAAAACAAAACAAAACAAAACAAAACCCACAGAAGGCAAAACCCTCTCCCCCTCCTGAGTCCCCCTCCGTCACCGCCCAGCTTCGCCCCGTGCCGCGAATCGGTCACGGCAGCCTCAGGGGCTCTCACGGAAGCCCGCGGGCGCCTTGCAGCGGTCCGCACGGGCCCTGCCGCCGAGGCCGCCCCCTCCTCCGCGCCCGCGCTGCCTTCCCCCTGGCTCTTCCCGGGACCGCCGTACAGCTTCCCGCCGGCAGAAACCACCGTCGCCCCGCAGACGAGCCCCAAGGCCGGGCCGCTCCTCAGCGCCCAGCGCCGCGGTACCTGCACCGCCGCGCTGCTGCCCCCGCCAGCACGCCGAGGGGCGGCGGAGGCCGCGCGGTGCCCGGTACTGGCGGCCCTGGCGCCGCTCATGGCGGCCTCCGCGGTGCCGCCGTCCCCATGGCAACGCGAGGCGGGCGGTGCCGACTGAGCCCGACCCTACCCCAGCGGCGGGGCCGGGGCGGCACCGGGGAGCAGCCTGTGGGGCTCTGAGCCTGAGGATCTCAACAGGGACCCCGGTTAAGGGAGGGGAGGGCGGTACCGGGTGCCTGCAAGTCAATCGTCTTTACAAAAGGATGCTCAGAAAAGCAGTTTTCCCACTGCAGACAGGCAATAGGCAGCAAGACTTGATACACCTGAGAAAATTACCTCTAACGTTTTCTTCAAAAAAAGTCAAAAACACGCCAGCAGAGCAGGTGAAATTTGAACAGCAGTGTACACCAACTCGCAGGGCTGTTTCCCTCTCCCTCCCCCCAGAGCCTGTAAAATCCCCCCCCAGCCCAGGGCAGGCAGCCTGCCTTGGTTACAGCTAACACAACTCCAGCTGAAAGGGCACCTCCTCCTCTTCACCTCCCTTCCAAATACAGTAAATAGACATGGGAGGAGAGGAACTCCAGCTAGCAGTAATAATATTAAACCTTCAGCTATGTCGATGCTGCACATCATTTATCTGGAGACCCTGTGAGCTGCCTAACAGGGCCTGTCCCCGTGCCCCTGGGAGCCATGTGATATTGTACCATTTCTGTACTGCTTCCCAGGTCAAAAGCATCTCACCTTTCATAAGAACACTGATTTATTTATGTTTCTGGATAGCAAAATGGAAAAGCTAGGCATCGTACTGCATTTATTCTCTTTTTTTCCTCCTGTCTTTGTGCTTGATGCCATTTCCCTGCTCTGCTGCCAAGAACAGAGCAGACCCCTACCCAAGCAGAGGGGTACTAGTGTGGATCATCACTGTATTCAAAGTGCTAAAAGAACAGAACTAGACAATGCCATACCTCAGCTACAATCTCCCACTAAACTCATATAGGACAGGACAAAAACCACTTAACCACAAGGAAGCAGTGCTGGCAACAGATCAGGGGAAATGGAGCCTGGCAGGGGCTGAGGCCACGCAGCAGAGGTACAGGAGCCACCAGCCTCCATCACAGGGAGCATGTGAGGAGAGAGACAGTAACCAATGGTCCGTGAGGTAACAACAGCTCCCTGGCTGGAACAATTCCCCTTCATCCTCACGGGAAAAAGGGTGAGCTAACAGCAACACGGGATGGCACAGGGAGTATAAAAATGTATTACAAAAACTCCGCTGCCCTAGAGGACTGTCTACACAAATGCCCTCACTGCTACTGTCGTAGAGGAGTAAAACCAGTAAAGCATTTCTGAATCAAAATTCATTGATCTAGCGTTGGCGAGGTGAATGGAGGATGCAGAGAAGGGAGCTGTGAGCAACATGTGCTGCAGGCATCTCTGAACTGAGACAGCTCCTGAGCCCGGGCAGAGCAGACAGAAGAGCAGGAAACTTCACCAGGGGGAAACTTTGCACCCAGCCTCTGTCTCCATACAGCACAGAAATGCCCAAACAGTCCCTAGTTCTCAGTTTAATTCCATTCAGTTCCCAAGCCAAAATGTATTACAAAGTGATAAAAATCTTGATAAACACAGAGCCTTAATAGTTTTAAAAATACAGTATTCCTGAATGTTTTTTCTCTTCTATGTCTGTAACTGTTCTGTTATGTGAGGTACCTCAAATGCTAGTTAACAGCTAGGAAGCCCAGCCAAAAGTTTTTATAATTTCAAACATGGGACTCATGGTACTGGATCAAAGCTGTTACTATTGCATGGTGCAAAACACTCAATCTGATATACACTCATTCTGCAATTCAACAGGTTAAATTTGTACTGGCTGTCTTACATAAAATCTGCATAAATTTGATACAAGTTTTAATGTCCTCTGCAAATATGGACAAAAATAGCAACCTGACTAAAGCCTAAACTGTCCCACTGCTGGAGCAATTCCACTACACTCAAAAATCACACCTCAAAGATAGGTCAGCAGGTTCCTAAATACCTGCTCCTAACATAGTTTTCTGTAAGTAGATGAGAAAATGTATCAGCTCCAGAAGCACAGTACATCCCCACACCAACCAGCACTCCTCCACCATCTCCTCAAAATCACTACTGTCATATTCAGTAGTAGAGAAATTTTTCTTGAGGAGTGCTTACCCACTTTAAAAAAAATTATTAAGTCAAGACAGGACTTACTCCCAGTTCTTATTTTTGTCAGCTGATGCAGAGATCTGGCTCATGACCAGTGACAGACAATTTGACATTGAGATCCTTAACATTTACTTGAAAATGCAATTGCTGTTAACTAAGTAGGATACTGGTAATTTTGTAGACAGACATTTACAGACCTCAAAGTGGAAAAGGTATTAATGCAGTATCTTACACCTTATATATAAGGAAAAAATAGGCTTATATGGGAAAGTGGAAAGACAATGATTAAGATGCGTCCATGTAAATTGTGCCTGACATCAGTTACTTTTCAAAATCTGATAGTGGACAAATTTAGATTAACTAGTCTGATTATGTCTATCTGTATTTCTGCCTATGTGAGTCCCTTTTTGCCACCTGAAACATTTAAGTTTACCACTGCCCTTGTTCCATGTAAATTTGCACAACTGATGGAGACACCATGTGGGGTCAGTAAAACTTATGAAGGAAATACGCCAATTGATTTTACAACCCTGGACTCCCCCATTGGTACAAAACAGGGTGGTGAAAATGCAGTATGCATATGGGAGAACTAATTAGACTTTGGAAAGAGATTTTAACAATTAATCTGTTTAAGCATGATTCTGCCCCGTATTTCAGGTTTGAACAAGATATTCTCTAGAACCATCAGGGTAAAAGAAGTAAGTTCTGAAGAGGTTTTCCTGAAGATGTCCCATGTGGCAATAAACAGTTTAGCCTGCCCATGAGCAGATATTAAATATCTTTGGATGATAGAACAGTAACCAAACATTTTTATGATAGCATTAACCAGATACCTTCTTATCTTGTACCAGCAGAATAACCATGGACTGAAAACAAAAAGTTAACTCTGAAACACAGACAAACAGCAATTATGAAAATACAAAGCTTCATGGTGTAACAAACAATGTACTTACAGTTCACAAATAATAATCTTTGGGCTGGACAGGGTGCTGGGTCATTTTGTCTAGACCATGCTTTTGCCAAGATAGGTTGGACTAGATGATCTGATCCTTGAAGTCCCTTCCAACTCAGCATTCTATGATTTTATAATTTACACTGAAGTTTTGGAAATTATAGTTGAACTTTTTCACTTGTAAATTCACCCATTATATTCAAAGTATAAGCTGTGTCTAAATGAGGGAGAAGTACTGCAATAATGTCCACGTAAGCAAATATTTGGCTCAACATGTTTTATGCACAGAATAACATATTTCTATCTGTCTTTGAATGGAGACATACATCTCTGTGTATGGAAACGTAGGACACATAAGGAAACTTTGCACAGCTGTTTTCCAGCTCAGGACATTAGCAGTAAGTGCATAGTAAGGCACAGCAGTGAAGCAAAAACTCCATTGCAATACTTGCAGTTATCTAAACACAAGTATGGTAAATTAAAAAAAAAAAAAATCAGGTCAACTTAGAAGAAATTATTTGCTTTGAAAATTTAAGAATTCTGTCCTTGAAAGCTGCTGCTGCCATTTTACGTTATTTTCATTTTAGGAAACTTATACCAAGATATAAAGTCTTTGAAAGTTTAAATTAAAATCCATGCAAATATTTTGGAAATTCTCTCTATGTGGGACTAAGGTTTCTGCATTATGTATGGACACTTTATGATTGGCACTGGGCAGCTGGTTCTTGCTAATGCTCCATCATGATCTAGAAAAATAGCAGCAAAACTTCTCAGGTCCAAATCGATTGCCATGGATGCTGTCAGAACTGCATCCCCAACACCCCACAGGCATACAGGAATGCCTGAAATAAGGAACACAGCCAATTACCAAGAAAATGGGAATACTTTTTGCTCACAAAAAACCACTAGAGCCCTCACTGGAAGTTGTAAGGCCCTTCTCTGCCTGAAGGAATTTGCATTTTATGTCTCATAATTCCCTAATCTTAGACCATGTGCACATATACTTCCTGGGTTGGAACAGGACTGTTCTCCAGGTAACACAAGAGTTACTGGATGGAAGGAAGAGCAGGTGAAGGGATCCTTGCCAGCTTGATGGAGCACTTCTGGATCCTAGCCCTTTTTCCAGAATTATTTTGTATTTTATAAACATATATCCTAGACTAAAATAATTATATATGTATATAAGCCCTCTAGGACCTGGAACAAATCCATTTCTGGGAGGTAAAAGCTAAAACCTGTTCCAGGCCATGAATGGATGTTAAAGCCAGTTTCCTGAACAACTTTTCTATATGTAACACCACCTGAGAAAGGTGGTGGTGTTACCTCTGATTGGCACTGATGTATTTACCAGTTTGCAGACCCTTTTCTGCCACATTATTTTAATATACACAGGCCTTTTAAAGAGTGAGCCTTGGTCTACTATTTCAAGGAAACTATGTGACTATCCCCAGTACAGTATTCTGCATTGCAATAGCAGAGGAAGCAGAAAGTCTTTCTCTGCAGGTGCCTGAATTTCAAGGGTGAGGGCTCAGAGTTGTTCCTGTGCCTTGTGTCAGCATTAAGCAGCACTGCACTGACTACCTGGGTTTCTGTACAGCCATGTCCATACAGGGAATGGGAGGCCTGGATGCCTTCTGCCTCTGCCCCATAACCCATTGGCCTAGGTGTCAGGCACTTATCTCCACATTTGCTAACAAACAAGTTCTCCCTTAAAATTAATCTCCGAGCAAAATACCACAACAAAACTCAGTGTGAAGTGAACACTGAAGGATGCAACTAACTGTGTCAGCAGGCCTTTTATCAATTATAGTCAGCATCAGCCTTACCATGATAGTCTAAGATTAATCAATTAGTTAACATTAAGAAAGCAAACAAAAAAGCCCATAATGTATACCTTGCTAGATCTTACCTTGGTCTACACAGCTCTTAATCTGTTACTTCACTGAAGACTTGGAAGAATTAAATGGAATCCCAAAAGTTAAAAAATTCCTACAGGCATGAAAATTGCTTCAAAAGGGACTCTGTAGGGCTATGGTCATTAAATTTACTGAAAAGTGATATAATAAAAGCAGAATACAAGTACTGAATGTTTATTCATTCTATATTATCATGTGACCCTTTGTATTTCTTTCCCTGTGGAAACAAAGCCAAATGAGCCAAACCTCAAAAAGAAGTTTAAATAAAACCCCTTCTCACAATGTATCTGCAGAATTCACAACTATAAACCTGAGAAAGAATGTGGATTACTCAATCTATATATATTTGTATAAGTGGACTGTACTTTCAGGGTTAACAAGATATATCTGTATCAACTAGAATAAATATTGATAAGAGTTCTGAAAACCTGTTTTAGATTTTAAAAAAACACCAAACACACAAAAACCAAAAAAATAAAAAAACTGTCCATGGTCTACAAAGATTTTTCACCATGTACTTTCTGCCACTGCCCTATTTGAAAGAAATGACAGGACCACTTTAACCAGAACATTTTCACAATTTTATTTTAAAATCCTTAGGCAAGTCTTGGGTGATTTTAAACTTATATTTTTGCATTCAATAAAAATAATCCTAAACACTTGTTCTTTAATTTTGAGCAAACAGAAGGCTTGTAAGCAAACAAACTGTTTAATGAAAAATCCTTACAGCTCCATAGAAAATTCCACTTTGGAATTTTGTATTTAAATATATATTTTTTTTTCAGATTAAAAACATTTCATGTGGTAATTTTCATGCAACAGTGAACATTTTTCCTATGCTGTATGACAGAATACAAGAGATAAGTGTGCTTCACATGAAACAAGTAATTAAGTAGTTCAACCATTAATTCAAACACACTATGAATATTAAAGGACTAGTTAAGGTTTATGAGACAACAGTAAGGTGTTTACACCAAATAGATGTGAAAATATTTTAGTCACAGCAAGTGTAACACAAATAATTCCATTTTTGTTGAGAACACTTGGAGCACCTATCAGTTTGAGAAGTAATCCAGACAGTGACATGGCCAGTTGCACCAGTAAGTAATTACCAGAATAATTTAAAGAGATACTCAATGCCTTTTAAGGTTTAGAAATTTGAACAAGAATATTGATACAGTAGCAAGGCACAAACTTTATCAAGACAGGGTAGCATTAGGGAAGAAGAACATTTTGTGTTATCCATCCCCTGCATCTGCATCTTCCAAATCCTCATGGGATAAACAGGTTTTACATATTTTTGTATAAGATCTGTTTCAGAGGAAAAAAAGCTCCAGAAATCAAATGAAAATAAATTATTTTAAATTGGCTTTCCTAGCCACTGAAATAGTATAATTATATATATAGCTGTATAGTTTACTGTACTATATTATACTATTTATATGGTATATAAAATAGTATAATAGAAATTACATTTAGCTTTTGCACAAAATTATATAATTTATTTCAATATTCTTGCAACAGTTTTCAGTCACACAACAAACTTAATTTCCCACAGAAAATTATTATAAGAATGCTTATATACATACAGATTTATTGCATATATCTTACCTAAACAAGTATTTAGATAGATGCATGCACTGGCTTTCACTGTCTGTGACATCACTTTTCCTTTTGTTCCATCCCAAATGGGAGTCACAGTTATCACTCAACAACTCATTTACAAATGCAACTGCTCAAAAGGCAGGACAAAAAACAGAAGTCAAAAGATGCTGGTCTGTGGTGGTCTCCAGAATTACTGAAAATGCCCTTGTTTTTGCCATAAATATTCAAATGAATGGAACATGAAATTAAAATCTCAGTACTTTGGCTATACAATTATTAGCTCCTGAGTTACACCATACAAGCATTTTGGGCAATCAGTTGTAGGTGATATAATTATATTTTTTTTTTCAGTATTCAAGAAAAAAATCTGTACAACATATGCTATTATAACGTATGCTTTACTTTGTGTACCAGTAAATTTCACCTAACTGCAGTAGGCCCATGCTGCCATTTCATGAAGCTGTATTACACAATTAACACTGAATATTTACAAAAGTATTTCCTATTTTCAACTAAACTATAGCTAACTCAACAGCAGAGTACACAATGCCTCATCGGAGCACCTATCTTCACGACTTCTTTGTGGCACAGGAACATGTAACACTGGCACTACAGCACCATGTACTCATTTTTTTATAAACTCAGCCCCAAGTTTACAAAAATATAGCCAATCAGTCAACTAACAGAAAAGTATGCTGCATGTTCAGTCCTGTCTATAGATAGCACTTTGCAATTACAGCTATAAAAGTCAAGCAATTAAGCATTTGGAAGTTACAGCTGTGCATTCCTCACATAACTGTAGTTACACTATTTCTATATAAACTTGTCTTTGTGAGGGGCAAATGGTGAAAAGTTCTCACTTAATAAACTGAAGAACAGAACTAATAAAACTAGAACTAATAATCGAACATCATATCTTGTAATGCCATTCAAATGCTCATCTAAGAACTACATGCCTTATGGTACTCACATAATCGCCACCTTTCTTTCCCACAAGTATTGATGCAAAAATCTCCAATGAGATGATTCAGCAATATCAAATGAATACTGCTGCATCTCCTGTGTGATTTAGCATTTTGTAGGCTTCTATTTATCATAAGTTCAGAATATTTCCTCTGATCTGCAGTTTGAGTTACTAGAAATAACAATCTGAAAGCAACCTGGGCACTCAGAGACACCTTAACAACCAGGGTAAAATGAAAACAAGTTTCCCCATGAATGTAAGAGGCTAGATGTGTTCTTCAAGTGTGGCCTCAACAGTTAATCCTTTTTTTTTTTTCTTGTCCATTCCACACTTTTAAACCTCTCCAGCAAATTAACTCAGCACCTTACTATCTGTCTAAAGATAAAGCATATTTTTTCCCCAATATCATTCTGCCTCTTCAAACAGGGCAGGACCTTAAATTGCACATATCCCACAACTTCAATCCCCCTGTTCTTGGCTCAAAGTTATTACTTTGAAGTGCATTTGAAACAAGTTAACAGCACTTTCAAAGATGATAAACCTAATGCTCCAGTGCTGATTCACCATGTCATTTATGCATTGGGTCAAAGCACCAGAGATGGTGCTCTCTCAGCTCTCTTGACTGTATTTCTAATTTGCACAGTTTCATCAAGTGCCTAAAGATGACCATGAATTCATCTTTTAGGACTGCTAAGCCAGAGATACAAAGGAGATGAGAATACTAAACTCAGGTCTCACAACCAGAACCCTATGTACAATATCACATTGCCTCTTTAAATTCCTAGCATCTTAGTTTTGGAATACTTGACCATACAACTTTAAAATACTAATAAACATTCAAATGTAAGAAAACAAAGAGTCTCTGGCAGTTGAAGGATATATATATATATACACAGTATGAACACAGTAAGCAGCAGCTGACTCTCCACTGCACAAGACATCCTTAGCAATGATTTCACTGACCAGACAGTGAATTCTGCTGCTTCAACTTTCAAAGCTTGAAACTGGTGCAAAATACTGCCCCATCTTCCCCCTCTCACTTCTTTAGGCCTGACAAATCTTACCCTTGCCTTAGATTAACCATAAACACAGAAGTCTCTTAATCCACAATCTACCACACTGTCACGCTAATTCCCTTGACGCAGCACTGCTTCCAGAACACACTCAAATAAGGCCATTTCTGTACCCTCCTTTTTACTGTGTGAGATACATGGACAACTTGACTCCTGCTCTCTAGAAACAGCCATGCTGGCTACCAGGGGTAAGTTCTTCATTTTAGCAGCTCTAGGCAAGAGCATAAACCAGTCACAGTCTAAGAATATTTTTCTAACAAACTGCTGCCTGTCACTGGCATTACACCAGTCACCTGTCAAAGCCCCTATTTCTAACCACAAAACTACTTTAAGACTTGACAGACCCACTTTTTATTTTCTCCTTCTATAAATGGATAATGCATTTCTGCTTTCATTTCACTTCACCCTGAAAAACCACTAAAATATCCCTGAATTTTCAAAAAAAATTAGTAATCTGAGAGTAGGTAGAAGAGAAGAAATGGGAAACCAACAGCTCCAGTTAGCAGCAAACTATGGCTTAAGCTTCTCCAGCATATACTCCTCAGTGCAACTGGGGTTTTATTTCCCCCAGAAAAAAGCATGGCATCCTTCTCATAAAAACAAATACAATTGACAAAGAGAAGTATCATGACAACAAGAGGCAGTAATGCTTGAACCACAAATATTGCTGACAGGATATTTAATTCAAATCTGTGTTAAATCTAAAATCCAATTAACATAACTGGGTGGGCTGCTTGGTTGGTTCAGTTTTGTGCGGTTTTGGTGTGCTTTTTTGGTAGAGGTTCTTAGACAAACAATAACTTCCATAGTCTTAAAACGACATTGTCCTTTTTCCCACTGTCTCCTTCCTACCCAATGGGACAACTAGGCAAACTGGCTAGCAACATCCACTTGTCGTTTAAAATCAAAATTTCGTTTTCAAAATCTAAATTGATATTTACAAGATACCACCCAAGTATTTGTCCCTTGTATTTGTCCACAAACACATGAAACCATTAAAAAAAAACAATTTCCGTAACAAACTCATGGTAGAAGCCAACTCTGTTTTCAACAGTTTTAAAATATGATCTTGCAATAGGCTGCAAAGAATCTATCTGGAAATAATTTGTGCATTTTCTAAAATACTAACTTTCATGCAATGCACAGCACATGGAGCACAAATTATCCTGAAATAAATAAATACACATTAATAGGAGATTAAGGAAATGGTTTCTGAAGTAGATTTTTTAATTGTTGGCCATAAATTCTCATACCCACTGATGAATATTATTGACAACTAAGTGTTCACCTTATACATCTGCTCATATCGAACATTAGGAAAACAAAATATATTGAAATGCAGAGTGAGTTATGTATACACAAACTAAACTTTTGCACAACATTCAAGTCTTTTGTGGAACAAACCAAACAAATCACTGGGGGCAGTGGGGGGTGGGGAAAAGTGCAAACAAAAAAAGAACCTTTGCTGGAGCCAAGCATGGAACAAGAGAAAGTAAATATTCAGACTGAATCTTTTTTTATATGATCAGGAACCACATAACTAGAGAGCAGCATCAAACTGCACTATCCCATATTTTCCACTTGTCATCCATTCAGGGTCAGAAGCCTGAATTTGTTCACCTTGTCCAGGTTTCAGACCAACCTGAGTGTCAGATTTCAGTGTTCTCAAACTACAGAGAGGCGCAGGATGAAACTTGTTCAAGGCTTGATGAAATGGAACACTACATTCCCACTTTTTATCTCCTGTTAGTTTCCTATAGTTTAGATCACCCTTGAAAAGAAGGAAGTCTGACTTCTGTAGGTCAGCATACAAGTCAGGAGCAACTTCAGCCATACTGGCAAAATCATGTGGCAAAGTCCAAAACATGTGATCGTGGTAAACCCAAACTCCCTTTTTCAAATTGCCTTCCCAGTTTATCCCACATTTAGACATGCACATATTATTACCTGACTGCAGTTGTTTAATAGTCCAGTTAAAATCATGTTTTGTAGTATCTGACACATACCATGGAATACTTTTTCCATGAAAATGGACTTCATTGGCCAGCTTTGATGATACCAGGAAGTCAGCCAACACAAGATCACACACGAGTTCAAATCCAGCATTATCCAGGATTATGTCAACCCTAAACTTACTTTTTTCTATATTTCTGTTTTTGGCACTTACAAGTAGTGACCAAATTTTTTCCGTATCATTCACTAAGATGTAAGGTATCATGTTTTCCAGGGACTGTAAAGGACTGGCTTTCTGAGAGCTCTCTTCACAAGCTGAAAAAGAAAGATCACACTTGTTGCCCCACAATGACACCTAGAAGGAGGGAAAAACAAAAACATTTGCTAAATCTCATGGTGGTTACATTCTAAACCTCAGGTACACTAAGTATTTTGTTTGGATGCTTTTGTTTTGGGGACGAGGGCTCTATAACCACATTTTACTCCCAGATTTAATACAATTCATTTTCTTGTACAGAAATCTTAATATAAAACAACATTTTGTGGCAGAAACCAAACAACACTGTATGCAGGCCTCAGAAATGTGCATCAGAAGTGAAAAGGATGGAACTTTTAGATCAACACAAATACACCGACCACAAACCCACAAATATTCTCCATACTATGATTCCAGAAAGTATCAGTGGGAACACAAAAAAGTAGTAATAAAAGCAGATTTATTTTTAATTACATGCAGCCATGTATGAACTTGTATTTTAAGTACACACTAATGAGGTCTTTATAAAGATTCATCTTCATTTCATCATCAAATACTTGGTGTGCACTGTTGCCAGCTATTTAGCTTGTCATCCTATGACATTTCATATTCTACCCAAAGGCATTCTTTTCCAATAGCAACGCAATTATAGAGTTTTTAAACCACATCTGGCCCAGGCTAACTTCTTACTTTCCTTCCAAAGAAGTCTAAGAATTTTTAGAGAGTCAATAAAATGAACTGGTTAAAAAAACATAGTTAAATAACAAAAAGGCCAACTGGAACTTAACCTAAAATTTTTTAGAGATACTGATTTTGAGGGAGAATAAGCTGTGTTTTCAAATACACAATGAGGAGCAGCAGTATAATGAAAATGTCATATTTAATACAAGTAACCAAAATTTAAGTATTTCCAAAGAAGCAGCTGTCAGGATTTTATCACATTTCTAGAAGCAAGACTTAAATTTTAATTTCCATACAAAGTTCAGATTCTTTATTACCTCGAGTTTTTGTTTGTTACGTAGGAAAGAGATTTTAAATTGTTAAGCTTTACTAGTTTACCTGCAATAGCTTAAAAAGTTCTTCTTGAAGTTGCTTTTCATCTAGATCCTTGATGTTTTTGAGAAGTTCCTGAAAATAAGTGCATAAGGCAATAATAGCCTCTTGGGATTCAAAGAAGTTTTGAGCCTTTCCTTCCTTAAATACGTCAAAGCTGTCAATAGGTGGGCTAAAAATAGGAGAAAAATGTATTAACATACTTGCCACATTTTCCATGACAGTAAGTCAAACACACCTAAAAGTACAACCTCAAAGCTCAGCTTTTTTAGGCCATACTATGGACCCTAGTTAGATTTTGCCATTTCTAATTTGTCATACTAAATGTTCACAAAACTCAGAAATAGCCTGCTATCATGTCACATTGAAACAGACACAATAACAAAATAATTTCTAGCAATATACTCTGAAAAGCAAGCAAGTGTTCAGTCACAATTCTGGGAACCATGCATGCAGTGACGATTTCAAGCTCTGGTTTCCACACACAAAGAATTAAAAACTGAAACATGTAAGTGAACTAATGTGGGGAATTGCCAGTCCAACTTTAAGCACGTTTGTGTGTGCTGAAGAGTACTTCCCATACTAAAGTCTCTTACAGCAGTAGGAAGCTATATACATATTTGCACGTACTTTTTGCATATAATTGAACTTCCATCCAAGAGTACACTCAAAAGCAGCTAAATAATGGAGATCAAGAAACTTAAAAGTTTACTCAGGAAAAGTATCTGCTCCGTTTTGTAAGTGCAGCCCACCAGATCCATTTCATATTTGAAGTTTTGGCTATGGGAGTTCAAATTACACAACATACAAGTAGGAACAGAGTCCCATTACTGCGTTTGCCTTTGTCTAATACCAAGGACAAATTCAGTACACGTGTCCTGGTTTGGGCCATGATAAAGGTGATTTTCTGTCTTGTACTTTTGCTTTCAGCTAAGTCTCTTGTAAGTAGTTTAATAGAGAGCATCTGTTACTCGGTTTAATTGCCGGGCCCGTGTTAAACCGTGACAACATGGAGCCTTCAAATTTTTTTCAGCAGCAGAGGAAACTTAAAACTGCTCATTCCTACCCCATTACATTGTACTGGCACCTCTCCACAGTACCAGCACAAGTTTTTCCTGCAGTTATTTTTAGCCAGGATCAGGTCCCAAAGTTTGATGCAACATATGGTCTGCAAACGCTGCTGTAACTCGTAAGATGGTGCAGAATGAAAAACAGGGGCTGCAAAACCTGGGTCCAAGAAACAGTTCTCAAATGGTAGCTTCCGAATTTGAGCAGCAAAGCAAGTTAGAATGCCCAACAGATGAGTAGCTCTCGCATTGTGTTTTAAAACGCGAACGTGTATTAACAGATAATCTAAACTACTTAACCTACTTGAAATGCTAAATAACTAATATCTCAATGCATATTAGTCTGCAAGGTAACACTGAACAGTCAAGCTTAAGAGTTTCCATGTAGGCCAAGTCACAGAAGCTGAAGCATAAATAAAACTTGTAAGCTTCAAATTCTGCTGAATGGAAGAAAAAGTATTAATTTTAAATCTAAGGTGCAAGACAAGGGAAAAAGCATATGGTAGAAGCTTAAGATTTTCCTCCATCTTACTCACCAGCTGTCTCCCTTCCTCCTAAAATAAAAATGGGAAAGAATAATATTTTGCAGAGTAATACATCAAGCTCGTAAATGCTTACTTCTGTGCTACTGCTGCGTGAATTCTTCGATACAGGTAACACTCTACATATAACCATGGGGACTGAAACCAACTCGGTTCTCCATTTCCATTTGATAAATTTCGTTGATAGTCTAGGTACTGGTTCCAAAGTGCAGCATCAGGCAGCTCATCTTCCAGTGGGGTGACTGGTTTGTCTGTCTGCAGCTCATTCCGCAGTTTGGAAAGCAAAGATATCGCTCTTTTGTCTGCTTCAACACCCTTCTGTAACAAGTGGAGAAGAAAAGTTCCTATTCTGTACATTAATTCCTGTAGAGACACATATATTAATTTCTAATGAAAGGAAGAAGCTGTAAGTTTTAATTGCTAAATACGAGTCCCAGACAAATCAGAGTTTGATTCAGCAAAACAAAGTGAATGAAGCTCATTTTCCACTTAACATCCTAAAATGAGTCACAGGACTTTTTTTTATATGGGGCTTTTTGCTAATCGGAGAAGAACAGAGTATTGAGACACTGCCACCTTCAGAAGGTGCTACAGTCTACTAAACACTGCATGGATGCGAACACCTGAGAAACCAAAGCAGCTGCAGAACAAAGAGAGTGAAGGAGTTTAGACAGACATGTGAATTACAAAACTAAAGAATAGCTACAATAAAAAAGTGATAAAGAAATAAAAAATATCAGACAAAAAAAAAAAAAAAAAAGACAGACAAGTAATGATTGCATGAAGAAACCAGTAAAAATGAGGCAGAGAAGGGGTCTCAAGGGTTGGAGGAGTGGGGGATCTTGCACAAAACCAGACCTTACTCTTACCTCACCATATTCTTCAAAAAATTCATTTTTATGTCGATGCAGAGTATCGATAGCTTTTGTGAGGATCCTGGGCAGTTTGTCTTTAATTATAAAATATGCAAAGGATCTAAATAGGACAAGATCAAAATTTTATTATTGAGAAGAAATTATGAAATAACTTCTTTTTTAAAAAATAGATTCTAGGTCTTAAAAGTAAACTTCTGTGTCTTCAAAGCAGTGGACACCAATCAAATAGAAACAAAACAGACCAAATTGATCAGGTACTTAGGTTTACTTTTGAAGAAAAAAAACACATGGCAGCCTTTTCAGAGAAGAAAATTCTAAGCAACCGGCCCTGCCAAAAGAGTGGAAACTGCAGTTAATTTTAAGTGCACTATAACTGCTGAGGTACCCAGATGCAAAGGCAAGGAAATTTAAAATTTAAACCACACGTATTTCTTTAAAGCTTAAGTACGTCATCAACCAACAATAAAACCCACACTCGCCACTATGTCCTTGATTTACGTTTTCCCCAAAAGCTGCTGACACATCAGAAGGACAAAACGTGACCAGCCCCTAGGGAGTGTGCGAAGGATGAGTTTTACTTTGACAATTCCTATCCCCAGAGTCGCAACCCCATCCTCAGGGACTCGGAACTGAACTCGGAACCCGCTAGGATCCGCCAACCCAAAGAAACCCGGGACAAACAGCCACACATCTGACGCCTTCCCTAAACCTACGCCGGTGAGTAACGGGCAGGGACAGCTGCAGCGCTAAAGCGGGGGAGAAGCGAGGACGCGCCGACCCCAGGAGGCGCCCGCCTCGGCGGCACCAAACCGTCAGCACCGAGCCCACAGCGCCGCCTCCCGGGCAAGGGGTCGTCAGCCGAGCGGGCCGGTTCTGAGCTCGACGCCGGCGCGGCCCCCGCCCGTTCAGTGGGCCGAAAGCCGGCCCCTGGCTCCGCCCGCCGCTAGGCCGGAGGGCGCAACCGGTCAGGCCCCGTCGCTCTGAAACGACGGCGCCCCGGCCGCGGGGACACCATCCGACCCCCCGGCGCCCTCCTGCCCCCCGCCCCGCTGCCGCTAACCAGCGCGCCAAGCCCTGACGGACCCCTTAAACCTGCCCGAGAGGGAGACCGGTAGCGCCGCTACGGCCGCCATCTTGCTCCGCCCCCTCCAGCCGGCGGGCCGCCCCCCGGAAGTGGGTGCGCGCCGCCCGGACGTTATTGGTGACTCAGCCTCGCCCGCCGCGCGGCGCGGCACGGCGACGGAGGTGGCGGGCGGGCGGGGCCCTGGCGGAGCCCGGCGGGGCGGTGGGCGGGGCCGCGGCTCGGGCGGCGGAGAGCGGCTCGCCCCCTCCCCCAGGTCAGTGCTGGCGCGCGGCGGGAACCGCCTCGCCCCTCCCGCCGCGGCGGCGACGGGCGGGGCGGGGAAGAGGAGAGAAGGGAGGGGGAGGGCGGCGGTGTGGCTGCCCTCGGCGGTTCCCCGCCGCTGGTCGGAGACGAGCGGGGGCCCTGCCCTGACGAAGGGGGAGGGGGAGCTGTGTAACCCCTGCTGGGACCCCCCTACAGTCTCCCCCCCCGGTGCACCGCGGGGGTGGGGGCAGGGACGCCTGCGGGCTGGGCCTGCGCAGCGCCCGCGGGAGGAAGTGGAAGAGCCGGGGCGGCCTCTCCCGACCTTCGGGCCGGCTCTGATCGTGCCCCCAGCGAGAGGGCTGCGCGTCCCTCGCGGCTCGGCTGTAGGCCTAGGGAGGGGAGGCAGTTTCGGGGGTGAGAAGGATCCCGGCCCGATGGAGGTGGGGGTGGGTAGAGGATCGGGAATTTTCTGGCCCCTCCTTTCTTCGTCCCCGGGCTGCCGCCGCCGTAGCCAGAAGGCTGCCGGGCCGCTGCCCACCTACCCCCCGCTACCCTGGTACCGCGGGGGCTGCCGGCCTCCCCTCTGAGCGCCCCCCGGCGGTGGCGCAGCTGGGGCGGCAGGGAGGGGGAGGCGGGCGGGCTGGCAGTGGTTGCTGCCGGCGCCCGGTAGGGGAGCCCGTCAGCCGCTCGCTGCCGCAGGGCGGGGCGGGGCCCAAGCGCCTCTGCTGCCGCCTGGGGCGGGGGCGACGGTGGCCGCGTTCTTCCTGCGGAGGCGGGCGCCTTCTCCTCCCGATTGGCCGCCTGAGCGGAGGGCTGCCCGCACCCTCCCACCCTCTCCCGGCAGGCCGCTGATCGGAGCGCGGCCTCTCCCCTCCCCTCCCCCAGCCCGTGCCGGAGAGGGCGCTCAAGGGGTGGGGGCGGGGCTGCCGCAGCCGTTTCCCTCAAGGGAAGGCCGAAGGCTGAGTGGGGTGCAGAGCGTTCTGTCAGCGAAGGCAGGGCTGGGATGGGCCTGGCCTGGCCTTATCCGGAGCATTCTTCTATTTTGCTGTCTCCTCAGTCAGCTTGGCCTTCCGCTGAAAAGGCAGCGGGCGTGGACAAAGTGTGTTGTGTCACACTTAAGTGTTAAGAGAGGCGTTGGAGACTAAACCTCAGCTTTGTTCCTGCTCTTGGTAGGAGGCACCTGCTGTCAGGTTTTGGTAGCCCCTTGTCCCATGTGTTTATGGATCCTTCTGCACGCCCTGTCTGGGTACCTCTTCTGTTACCGATCTGGCGTTCACGCTCCTCGGTGGAATTTAAGCTTTACGATCACTCCTTCCTTGTAACTTGCTGCAAGCCTGTGCTGTTGAAAAATCACCCCTGGAGTCACTGTGTTTTGACACAAAGTTTTGTTGGCTAGGAACACAGGGATTTGCCTGGCATTTATGAGTCTCTTTCCGCTAGTTAAACCGTGGTGCTGGAGACTTCTCCCCTTGCTCTGGCTTTCAACCACCTTGAGTTTAAACTGCTCAGCTTTTCAGCCATCTTGATGATCCAGAAGTAACAGGCTTCTGAAAAAGGCAAATATAGCTTGTCCTGAGCAAGAGTCTCCTGGGTCAATTTTTAAATGCAGGACAAAATATCAAATTAACAAATTATTTATTTGAATAACTATGCAGATAACACACAAACTGTATCAAAAGCTACAAGTGAAGAGCATGTATCAATTAGCTATTTTCACAGAACTCTAGAATTGTCATTGGAAAAGACCTCTAAGATCAGAGTCCAACCGGTGGTAGCCTAAATGTGTTTTGCATCCTTTTGTTTTGGTTTGTTATTTTTTTTAGAATTATATGTCTCTGTCATCATAATTAGTGTACTGTCTTGCAAGTGTAGTCTCTCTTATGTCAGGGTGAGGTTTAGTTTTAGTTTATTTGACGTTGTGTGTGTATTGTGCCAGCATCTAGGTATCCATGTCAGGGTGGAGGGCTTGCTTCAGTCAGGACACAATGATTTGTTCACAAAAGAAAATGCTTATTTGAGCTATTACATAAAATGTGTGGGTGGTATTGAAGATCTTTCTTTACACAGTTTTTGAGAAGTAATCTGAAATTAGCAGTTTTTTCAAACTTTACATCTTTTTTTTTTTAGTTACTAACTTGCTTAAGGTGGATTTTGTCACTAGGGAAATGATGAATAAAAGCAGATGGGGGCAGGGACTTGATGCTGCAATTTTTTAGCAAGTGAAGCACACCCATTAAGGTATTCAGTCTACTTTCTAGGAATACTTTTCAAGTTAATTTCATCAGTTTATACAAGTTGGTGGAAATACAATAGTCTTCCTCTTAGTTTTGCGTAACAGGTTAAGGACACTGTCACTCTTCTGTCAGCACAGGTCAGTCGGCAAGCAGGTCTTGTGGTCTCTGCAGCACGGATGTGTACTTGCAGGATCAGGAGGGTAACGTCACTGGCTTGATTCTCACTCTGTTCCTGTCAGATGCACAGAGCTGCTTACATGCTTGGCTGTTTGCAGTACAGCTGTTTGAGCTGATGCTGATCAGTGTGTGTGTTCTGTGTGTGACTACTCATACAAATACATAGTAATCTAACTGTTGCTTTTATTATGCGTAAAATAGTGATTCACAGAATCTGATGTCCTCTTTAAGCTGTGTGCTTGCTCTCCTGAGTAATTTTGTTGGTGGGGTTACTGAGAGTGCAGACTGCTACACAGAATGAGCAACAGAGGAAAAAGATGTGTGCTTACATTCTGATGTAGCAACCAATTCTACTTTTTCATCATGTGTGGCAAATGCACAGCTCAATAACGTGTTTTGATCTTAATTATAGCATTCCCATAGCATTGAAAAAAAACTCTTCAGTCCCACCAAGATTTATGAGCTTAAGAATACTAACAGATGCAAAAGGAGTCACCTTTTAGATAGGGGGCAAGTAATATTTCTTTTTAAAGTGTTGATGGATGATTTTGGTTTTTGTTTTAAATACAGTTCTGAGGGAAGCAATGAGACTGAAACTTCTGCACCTTCAGACTAGAACTTTCCACGCTTTAACAACAATATGCCGTCGCCAAAGCTTTAATAAAACTGGACATCTGATATTAAAGCTGGCTAATGAAGTTGAGAGAACATCTCACAGAACACCAAAGTCTTGGAATTTGTGTGCTCTGAAAACTGCTTCACCTTGTTTGACAAGTCTGTGTGTGCAAATCAAAAACTGGCAATTGCTCCAAGGAAATACATTGGCTTTGGGAAGAAATGTTTGTTATCTGAATGGAGAGATTTTTTTTACATCCTGGAAATTTTTTGGTATGACAATGATGGAACACTACAAGTTTAATACAGAGCATATTAAAAAGCTGTGGAACATATCATCGAGATTCTACTCAGTTGTATCAGCTGGTAAAATTATTCCAAAACACAGTGACAAGCCAGTTAAGAGGCCACCAAAGGCACCAAGGACCAAGCAGCCATCCAGAACTAACCAGCCACTACTGTCAGACATGGAGGTAAAGTATAAAGTTTATAGTCTTTGTAACATTAAGGGAACTTTATCAATTAAATCTAGTTTCAGATTTGGGTTTAGATTAACATTTTAATGAAGTAATGTGTTTATTTGGTGAGGAAGATTTCATTATTTACCCTAGTGTGGCCACAAAGAGTTTGAAACTCTGCAAGGAGAAGCAAGCTTGACAGAAAATAGTGAGTCAGGTATTTTGAAGATAAAATAGAGATTTATGATGTGTAAATGGAAGTGGAGAAAAGATCAACAGTTAGTAAAGCAGGAAGATGATATGCGTTTAAAATAACTTAAAGTGCTCTCAACTCACATTTAATATTGAGAAATAAAGTCTAGCTCTCAGAATAATTTAACTTTTCCTACATATCCTTTCCAGTCCGGTTCTACTCAGTTTTAAGGCTTCACTGAAACAGAAAGGAAGATGAAAGTGAATAGTGTAAAATTCAGGTAAAGTTTCAGATGGGAAATGGAAGTGTAGATGTAGCCTGTGTTATTTGAGGAAGGTTATTCCATATGTAGAAATAGCACCTTGATCTCCAGATGCCTTGGTCTGCAGAGTAACTGCAGCAACAAACTGCTTTGCATAAAATGAGATAAGATTAAATGGAACACTGCATACCTGTGGCTGTTTCTTCTTAAGATAGTTCTTTGCAAGCCTCAATACTGTCCAAGTCAGACCTGAATCATACATGAATGAAAGATCTCCAAGAACAATCCTGGTGTCAGAAGTGTTCCTGTTCTCCTCAAGCTACAACAAATGAGTTCCAGAGTATTGTAGATGAGACTGAAACAAGTATAGTGCTTTCAGAAGTAGCTTCCACATTACAAAATACATGGACTACTGAATATAAGCACAGAAACTGAAGTTTAGTGCTTGCCTTCTCATCATCTAAGCTTCTGTTTAATATTGTGTATGAGGAGGAGGATGTTTTAAAGACTCCATCACAGACAATTTAGTTCCTGCTTGTATTTTCCTGTTGTTTTGAAAAAAGCAAAGAAGAATATTAGTCCTGAAACACTGTGTATTGTTTCAAGCTTGTTAGTCATGATATGACATTGCATTCAGAGGTTGCTTCTTGGTTTTGGTTCAACTGAAGTGACAATTTTTAGATTCTTGAGGCTTTTAAATGCCAGCTTAGTATGCAAATAGTTTCTTTTTTTGGAATTTTCATTTATATGTATAGAAGAAATATGCACTGCTATTTATGCTTTCTTCCATTGTGAAGCAATGATAAACTGAAATAATAATATACTTCTGAAGAAGTCACACACAGCAAATTGCTGTGCCAGAAGTCACATAAACACAGGCCTAACAAAAACTTTTGCTATTTTTTAATAAACTCCAGATTGTCTTGGTGTATATACAGTACCACTAAAGGGGTACAGACGTGCTGTCACCCTCACTGCAGGCTCACAGGATTTTGAAATATAGAGTATAGAAATATAGAAATTAATATTAGGGTATAGTAAAATACAGAGTATAGAAAAATAAGATCTAGAGTTTAGAAAAATAAGATGTGGCTTGTTTCTGCAAGATGACTAATAGAAGTAGAGCAAATTGACATCCTTGAGGGTTTTTTTTTTATGTGCACTCTGTTTTCCCTACATCCGTGTGGCATGAAAAAGCTGATTGTGCCTTCCAGCACTCGTGTGATCACCAAGAGCCCTCGGGCAAAACAGGGCAGCTGGAGACAGGCTGCTTCCTTTTCTCCTTTCCAGTCTGCCCCTGGAGGCACCAGCTCTACGCCCCCTCTTGAGGTTATCAGATAGATGACCTCTCATGATCTCTGGTGTTTTGTGTCTGGGAAGGCCTGGCAGTTGACACCTTTCTTTTGGAGCAGAAGTTCATGAATGGTACCACTCCCAGCCCTCCCCATCGCTTGTCTTCATGGTGTGTACAGGCATAGTGCTGAGCACCAGCAGTGGTAAAGGGTCGTAGGACCAGTTTTTCCAGGTAGATGGAGGAGTTACTTGAAAGTAGTTTACTGGTTTAGTCAGTCCATCAGTGGGTAGGACCACGACTCAGCTTAGTTTATTGCATACAGACTGATGGCACGAAAAGCCTCTGAAGTACTTTTTAATGCTGTAGCCTTGTAGTCCAGAAAAAGCTTCAAAATCAAGTATGGATATAGTATTTATTATCCTTAAGACTAAGACCAGTTCCTGTGGTGATGTGACAACTTAAGTTCTTCCTGCAGGTTTTCTTTCTTACAAAGTTTGTATGCTTAAAGTGGAAGGGATGGGCTGTGGAGAATTATGGTTCCATGAGCCTGTGTGGTTGTTGGGGGTTGTGATGATATGGGAAACAAGTTGTTGAGGTACTCAGATAGCTGTTCTGGTGCTCTGAATAGACAATCTCAATGAAGCCCCAGCTGTAGTCAGAAAGCGGGATGGTGGTGAGTAGCTGGATTTTCTTTCTAGGACCAGAACGGGTCTTGCGTTCTGTAATTTTGAATTTTGCAGGTGGAAATGTCAGAGCAGAAAGCATGGGATAAAGGCTGACCAGCCAGTTAACCTGTCTGTTTTAGGATTAATTGAATCACTCATTACAGTATAGATTTTTTGGCTATATCCTCACCAACTGTTACAGGAGCTTAGACATTTACAGAGCCTGTAGTCACATGTATTTTAGGTGTCTTAATCACGAATTGTACCCAATCCAAATGTTTCCCATCAAGCAGGATTTTACTGAAAATTTAAATGAAACAGTGCGTGCTGAAAAACCATATCCATAGTCTTAACAGCAAACTTGTGGTTCTAAGAAAATGTAGTCTTGATGTTGAAACTAAAATTGCAGGAGACAGAAAGTCTGTCATTCAGTGCATCTGCACTTGAAATAAATGATAGCACAAGTCATAAACTCCGGAAAGCATAGAATAGGATAGAGATTTTCAGATTATATACCAATTAGAAGATACATTTTTGCTCCCTTAGCTCTTGATAGAAGACTTTCATGGCAGAGCATGTATACTTCTAAAATCTGAGCTTTCAGGAAGAGTCTGAACTATGTAATTTGCATTGTCAGTTTAAAGATTGAGAACAGAATTATACAGATAAAGTTGTCGTACTTCAACTTTTGAAAGGTACTGCAGCCTGGGAACTGAAAACACAGTTCTGTTCCACCATTAATTCAGCCTTGTAGTGCAGTCCTGTTAAAGTTTACTTTGTTAGTGATCACTTAGTGAAGATGTTTAAGCAAAGATTTGGGAACAGTAACGGAATGTTAACATAAGAAGGTTTAAACATGTGGCCATGATTCTGATGACACTAGTTGGGGTGATGGGGCCCCCAACTAGTAGAACATATTCTTAAGCCTTGCTGTTTGATAGTGTATGACTGCTGCAAGACTATAATTTGGATTTTAAGTTGAAGTATATTGTGGGTATAAATGCTTGCAGATGACTACAGTTCTTTTTTTCATTTGTTGTTAGTTACATCCCCATTTGTATTAGTTACAAAAAGCTGAGTAGTGTCTGATCCACAATGAGACACATAGATTTCTGGATATCTTCCACTATATTGTACTGAAAAACATTATCATGGGACATACATGGTATTGGAACAAAGAAATGTACTTAAAATGAGTAGTAGAGTTTGTAAATCAGACTTTGATTATCAAGAAAATCTTTACACAAATGACCTTTTGATTTCTTTGCCATGCGTGAGTCAGTCTCATAGTTCAGTAACATTTATCCAGTCATTTGTTTCAATATAGTATTTCAGTTATTTACCTTTGTGGAATACTGAGACAGACTCTGACTGTTTATTGTTTGACTGTGCTGTCAGTTGAGACTGTGGTGTTAGTGCATGATTCAGCTTGGGGGAGCACTATAGATCTGCAGCACCTGTGACTGGTCTGAAAGGTTTATGAATTTCTGTGTTGCAGTGGTTCATATCCTGGGTGTTACCTCAGCAGTGAGCTTTGTGCTTGGAAGAACATTATGTTTGCTCTTGGAGCAGGCTGGGATAGCTGAATTTAATTGGTCTTTGAAATACAGATTTTAAAGCTGGTATCGGGTGTCTTGTTTTTTATTTCAGTGGTCAGCCAAATATGTAGGATATATGTAGCTGTAGGATGGGGCAGCAGAGGCAAGTATGACTGTACTGTAAAAGCATTTGATTGGGATTCAGGGAAGAAGGGTTTGTTTTGTTTACTTTGCTATAGCAAAGTTCTTTGTGATGACATACTCATGTCACCTGGATTGATCTGTTTGTGATTTTGCTTCCCCACTTAACAAGGAGCAAATAATCCCATGATTATTTGTACACCAGCTGGACAGCATGGCAGTGATAGCATAGAAAAGAGTGAATAAATGAAAAATGTTATTCATGATAAATTTGAGGCAAACAGTTGTCTTATGAACATCTTGACTGAGCCTTTCCTAACTAAAGTCTTTATTCCTTTGGCACAGAATCTGATGCAGTGCACAGCCTTTGCAACAGCAGATGAATATCATCTTGGTAATCTGTGTCATGACCTGACTTCACAAGGATATGTTGAAATAACAAGTTTGCCTAGAGGTAGATTTTTGAAACATATTAAAAATAATGTTATACCTTGGGAAATGAAACATGGGTGCGGTATATAATTTTTATAACTCAAGTATTCTTATTCTGGTAATTCACTGGAATATATCATACTGCCTATAAAAATATTGCCTTGCGTGAACATTCCATTTGCTTAAAAAAAAAACAAACATAACCAAGCCTTTCAGAATAGGAATATAACTATCACTTGCTGTAACCATATTATAATTTTTCCAAAATAAGTTACACCAAAATTACTGAAAAATTAGATGCACACAGAAAGTGATTTCTGATCCAAAGAATACAGAAATTCACCAACTCAAAAAATTCTGAAAGTTTTCTTTATTTTAATTCATCTTTCATTAATGTAATACTGTAGTGCTTAAACTGTCAAAACAATTTTGTAATTTGAAGTGTTGCCTCTTCTTTACCATACCCACACCACTGTTAATGTAAATCATTAAGGGCTGAAGAGGAAGGCATGAAAGAGAAAATCTTTTAAGTGAAATGCAAAAGAACACATAAATGCCTAGTTATAGTATAGAGAATGGAATTAATACTTTTTTATTGGGCCAAGTATATCCTAGAAACTGTTGGCATGCTTTACTTCGCTAGGCTTCAGCAAAATGATTAGTTCTGGTTTCCATACAAAGTATCTCTGAAGACTTGGGAAAGGGGGACTTGGAAATAGCTGAAGTATATACTACAAGAGAAAACAAATGGAGCTTTTTATAGCCAAAGGAAACTTATGCCCTAGTACAGCTGTGATTTGTATATGTTGACAATAGAATGCTTTGTTGTGTTGTGTCTTTTTTTCTTTGAACAGATTATATGAAACTAAGAAAATGACAAATAGTATTTATGGACATTTCAGTAGAGGTTATCAAGTACCTAGCTGCCTCTCAAACACTTCATAATGATTGCAATAATACTCCAGTGGGTCTATTTTAGACAGAAGTTATACTATTATCACCTTTCTCAGAAAGGTGTCTTGGTAAGACAAGGTGCTGTAAAGCATAGGCTTCAAGTTACTTTGCAGTTTCTTTGTGTTAAAACCAACACTGATTTCACAGCTTTGTAAAAAGTTGTGCACAGTCCCCAGCAGAACTATGAGTTATTGTAAGGCAAATGTTGCTGTTCGTGATATTTGTCCATGGGGTGTGGATTTGGCCATTATTTTCGTATGATCCATAGATTTGGTTCAGAAGGGACCTTAAAGATGATCTAGTTCCAAACCACCTGCGTACACCAGTGTTCAGAGCCCCATCCAACCTGGCCTTGAACACTTTAATGGATGGGGCATCCATAACTCTTCTGGGAAACCTGTTCCAGCATCTTACCACCTTCATGCTGAAGAATTTTTTCCTAAAGTCTAACCTGAATCTACACTCCCTCATCTTAACACTGTTCCCCCTCATCTTATAACTACATGCTTTTGTAAAAAGTCCCTCCCAGCTTTCCTTTAGGGCCCCCCAGGAATCAGAAGGCTGCTCTAAGGTCTTCCTGGACCTTTCTCTTCTCCAGGCTGAACAATGCCAACTCTCAGCCTGTCTTCATAGGAGTGGTGCTCCATCCCTCTGGTCATCTTCCTAGCCCTCCTCTGGACCTGCTCCAACAGCTCCATGTACTTCCTTGTGTTGGGGACTCCAAAACTGGACACAGCACTCCAGGTGGGGTCTCATAAGAGTGGAGTAGCTCGCTCAACCTGCCAGCCATGCTTCTTTTGCTGCATCCCAGGATACAGATGGCTTTCTGGGCTGCAAGCACACATTGCTGGCTTATGTTGAGCTCCTCATCAAACCATGCCCCTCCCCAAGCGTTCCTTCCTCAGGGCCATTACCATTCTCTGCCCAGCCTGTATTTGGGCTTGGGATTAGCCTGACCCATGAGCAGGACCCTACAGTTGGCCTTGTGGAATTTCATGAGGTTGGCATGGGCCCACCTCTCAAGCCTCTCAGGATGCCTCTGGATGGCATCCCTTCCCCCCAGTGTGTCGGCCATGCCACACAGCAAGTCAGCAAACTTGCTGAAGTAACACTCAGTTCCACTCATTTCTTCTTTATGGTGTATTTTTGACTCTTCACAATAGGTATTCTGTTCATCAAAAGTCTGGAAGAAGTAATGGTGAAAGGATACTGGATTGTGCTGGATGTGGATTTGTGGTGGGAGTCTTGTGCATGTAGCAGTGGTTGGTTACCAACTAAACATTTTATCTTAGAAAACTGAAAAATATTAGCACATAGAAATTGGCAATTATTGTGTAGATTTGTTGCTTTGTAGTGTTGTTCCTAAGCATTATTCTTCTTTTCAGCTTCTCTAAAAACATTTGAGCAGCAGGTCCTGTTCTTCTACTTACAGTGGACCAAATTCTCTTCAATTGTGTATGTTTTGGCTGGAGTGACTAAATAAAGATTAGAGGTGATATTTTAAAAGACAAAAAGAAAATCTATACAAATGTTTCTTCCAAAGTGAACTCAAACTTTGTTCTAGTGTAACTTGCTCTAATGATTCATCAAATCATATGTTTCTGGACTGAAATAGAAATTAATAAAAAATCTTTAAAAAGAGTTCATTCATACAGACCAGCATGTGTGTACTCACTTCACATATTAGCAAAAGTGGATCTGATACATATCCATCTCTGTCTGCTGCCTTAATTTACCTGGTCTCTGTGGCTTGAGCAGTAAAGCAAAGAATGGAATTCATACACAGGCTGAATTTGATTCCTTACTGGTTGATTTGTGATCTTTCTGCAAAGAGGTTGAACTTCTTAAGGCTTAGTTCTTAGGCCCCACAAAGTCCTTTTTGTGGAGTCTCGATTTTTAATAGAGGTAGGGGTTTGCTTGTCTAGCTTCTACTGGTTCTGTAACAAAGGGACTCATGCTGGAAAGTAACATTTTTCTGTCTAAACCACATGAGGATTTCTAAAACTTCATCTACATTAGCAAGTAGTACAGTGGAGAAGACCTGTAGAGAAAAAAAAAAAACAGAGAAACAACCCTGTTTTGAGAACACAGCATCCACATTTTGTATGTTTTGTCTCATTCTACTTAGCGAAGCTCAACTGTGGTCCCTGGTAACAGATGCCCATTAGTGTTTGGAGTGCCATGTCTTTTGAAGCTCCTCTTTCAGTTTAGTGTAATGGGGGAAAAATGCATTTTGTGTACTTGGACATTGTTCTGCAGTGCTCATCGAAGTGCTGTAAATGAGGATGGCTGGAAAATCTGTTTCAGAATCCTTCTGATTGAAGGAGAATGCAGATATACCCTCTTTTGTCTTGGGGATATGCTTTTTCAAGTTTCTGACTATCAAAGCAAAGTCAGCAAAATTTGAGTGCAGATTAGTCCCTTCCTATTTAGAAAAGAGAAATACCTTCTGGGCAAGCAGATTTGAATGGTAGTTTCTCTGCAACTATGGGCAAACTTTCATAGTTCCCTCACATTGCCTGTCTGCTTCTGAATTATGTTCTTGGTTATTTACTATGCCCTGTATCAGTTTTTCCTTAAGTCTTTTGTTCTTCAAAACTTCCAGTAAAGGTCAGCATAGTGGCTGGGTCTGTCTGGAGACTGACACTTCAGAGAAAGAATAGTTTGCTGTTGCAGTTGTTTCCTGGCAAGCATTTTAATCAGAAAAATAAAATATGAAACTGGCAGATGTTAGCACGTAATTGTTAAAACTGGAATTCCATGCTTACAGCTATAATATTTAGAAGTTTGAAAATTTTTTTTCATTGTTTTCATATTTTTCAAACTAGATGCTGCAAATGTCCTGGTGATTGGTACTGAGAAATGTGCAAAAGAAGATGATCCTGGCATGATTTTTTTCTTTAGGTAAGTTATGAATCATGCTCAAAACATTACTTTACTCATAATAATGGTGTGAAAAAAGTAGTGCAGCTTGCTAGATGATTGCATCATATTATCTCATGAAACTCAATGAATAACTATCCAATGAGAATGATTTTTTTTCAATTAGAATTATTTAAGTGGTTAAAAAATAACATTCTTTTTTTTCATTAAAGCATGGTTAAAAGCAGCTATTAAGTAGATCTTTGTGAAGATAGTATGAAGTCTCTTGATTCCCAGTGACAAAAATTACAACTGCACAATTTGAGTATAGGATAGAAATTTACTTAAAACAGTATAATTACACCTCAGTTTTTCCTTGAATTTACAGGGAGGGGGCTGTTGTGTTTTGGAATGTGGATGAGAAAAATGTAAGTAAAGCTAACTCATTTGTTTAAACATAAGTGGATGTTTTGCCAGTCCCACAGAGCCCAACATGATTAGGCTTTGTTTGGGAGCTTAGATCTCTCCATGAAAGAAAAGGACTGATTCTTCTCCTAATGAGTGCAGGTGCTTGCCTGCTGCTGCTCTGAAGTGTGTGAGTTGCTGATACCTTTGAAACTTGTCTTTCTGCACAAAAGGAGCAAATAAATGTGTAGCATATAAGTGGATAACATTTTATGCATAAGGAAAAAATCTGATCTCACACTAGTGAGTTTGACAGCTCTTGTTGTTCTGCATCATGAAGAAGTAGATAAAAAAATCAGCCTGTGGATGGTTGTTTGCAAGGCACTAAATGTGGCAGACAGTGGATTAGAAGTAAAAGGGTTCATTGTAGAGCCATTTAAGTCAAAATTATTTGAATATTCATTTATACAGTTTTGAAAGAGACAAAATTGGTAAGCGCCTTTTTAGGGGGGTTTTTGTGTGCGTTTCTACCTGCTAGCAAATTTCCAAAAGTACGATTTTTATTGATTGGTATAATTGTTAAAATATGTTGATAATGAAATTACATACCTTTTATGATAATTTTGTACCCTTTAG
The DNA here is from genome assembly GCA_023637945.1 of Phaethornis superciliosus. NCBI lineage: Eukaryota > Metazoa > Chordata > Aves > Apodiformes > Trochilidae > Phaethornis > Phaethornis superciliosus. The sequence goes on along the minus strand of JAJQWJ010000003.1, from coordinate 50,947,558 downwards.
TGCACCTTTGGAGTGGTATGCCAAAGGTATATCTGTTTTTATGACTGTATTCATAGTTATTTAAAAATATAGATATATATTGGGGTTTATTACTGTGGTGAAATAAAACTGGATTCTAGATAGAGAAGTATTGACTGTCTGTAGGCAGAGTATGTGAGATTAAATGGTGCACTAGATGGGTGCCTGCACTTAGATGCACAGAAGTTTACAGGAGGGTTTTCATCAAGGTAAATGAAAATACAGAGCAGTTGTTTCCAGATATGAAGAATTTCTGGATTCAAGTTTGCTCTTTCTGTTACAGAAATTTTGCTGATTTCCTGTCTGTTTTGGGGGGGGTTTCAGTTTATGAGCTGGCCTACAAAAAGATATTAGTTCTCCCTTCAAACCTTGCCTGTAGCATACTTAAGATGCTATGGCAGTATCTATACTACTGATTTACAGGTATTACTGAAGACTACCTGACTAACTGCTGTTGATTTTTATGGGCTGGGCACCTCTACCCACTGGAATACTATGGAAAATCTCATTATGTTGTGCATTCTTAAGTACCTTTGAAAATTTGATACAGCATTTTTCTTGTCAGTACTAGTAACCTTAGTTGGTCCCTTGCTAGCTTTATTTATAGAAAACTGCTGGTTTTTGCTTACTGAAATCATAGCGTTTTAACTTCCAAACAACTTGCTTAAGTAGAGGAAATATTGTTATGCATGTTTTAGTGAACTGAAACTAAAAAATCTGGTCTGTAGAACAGAAACTGAAAGCAATTCACTGAAACAGCACGCAGAAAATTACTGAATGGACGAAGTTGCTTTTAAAAAGCATACTCCAGAATGAGTATTAAGAGAAGAAATGCTATTTTAAACTACTGGACACTTAGCAGAAAAAGTAATAACTACAGACAGATCGTGAATACGCATTTAAAATGTAAAAATACCCTTTTTGAATACCTGATTAGGGAGGTTGTACAACAGCTTCTTACTAAAAATAGCAAGGGCAAAAAGCAAAACTATCTTTGAACTGGAGTTTCATCTGTTTGCTTTTTGGTTGGGTGTTTTTTTTAAGAAAATTGTGTAACACAATTGCTTGTAATGGCTAGAGCTGACATTTAGTGAATCCAGAATGTCTCTTACTAAATGCACTGTGTCATAAGAGGCCCTTCTATAAAGTTAAACGAGGCCCAGAAGAAACTCACATCAGTCAGGGGAAGCCTTTGTATTACTCTGCATAGATAAAAGAAAGCTACCACTGAAATACAGTTTCTCATTATCCAGAGCAATGGAAGAACTTTGTAGGTATGGATTTTACAAGGCATACGAACTTGACAGGATCAGTTTTGGTCTGTAAAGCTTTGTTAAGTCTTGCTTTTCACTGACCCTGGGAAGCCCAAGCTGGTTGTAGTTCTGGAAGGGACAGTTAGCCTGTTACCAGCAGAATCACTACTGATTAGTAATGACTTCTCACAGCCAGATAGAGCACCTGGATCCAAGGGAACAAACTCTTGAAGTCTGGCATGCTGCACTATGGATTGGCTAGTAACTCTGGCATTGTTTTATGCCCCTGGACACAGCATATACAGTTGGCCAAGCTGACTGGCCTAACAGCAAACACTTCCTTGCTTAAAAAATTACATTTTCTCATACCCGTTTTTACCACAGTACTTGGAATATATGGCAGTTATTAGTCAATGTAGTATTATACTGAGGATTTGGAACAAGCAGTTGAAGCTGTAGGGTTGAGATTTTTTTTTTTAGCGAAAATTGTGATCATGTCTTACCTAGATAGTATCACCAAAATTCTTGAAAGGAATAAAGAAAGCTAGCACTACAGAGGAAATCCCTCTTGCAGGTGATCCAAGAGTTGGGGTTTTTTAAGAGTACTTAACCTTGAGAATGTGCTTCATGAACAGTTTACTAGCATACATTTTTGTACTTCTTCATTTTTATGAAGAGTGTATTTTAGGTACGAGTTAGAAGATTCATCTCTTTAAAGAATTTAGGCATCAAAAGTGTGTTGTGGGTTATTTTTGTTTTTTTATGATTCACTGTTGTGTAGCTAAATATATTATGTATATTAAGATCTAGCAGTGAGTGCTTTTATTAGTTCAGATTGCAGAAAATTGTTCCAATTGCAGATATATTTTTATGAGGGGAGCTTTGTAGCCCATAAAAAAGAGCAAGGATGAGTCGGATGTCAGAAGAGAAAGTTTTGTGAAAGAAAAGGGCTCTTTCCTCCTGTGTCAAGTTTTAGTGTTCTTGAGAATAAAATGATAATGAGATTATGCCTTCAGGTGAAACTGCACATTTTAACTGTTTGCAGGGTTGAATATGGGCAGCTGAATCCATTTTTACAGATTTTTGTAAAAGGTGATAAAGGATTTATGTTTGTTTTATATATATGTATATATAACCCAACCTCAGGTAGCTGGTTTTAGCAGCAAGCTAGTTTGGCAGAAACACTCATCTGATGTATTTATTCTAAAGATCCATTCCCATGCTCCCACTTTTGCCAGTATCTTGTACATTTCATTGTTCTAATACCGAATATGTCCACATTGTCCTTAACTCTGCTGTGGTTAATCCTTACCCTGTTTTTTTTATGCAGATATTAAATGACATTTTATTTTCACAGATGCCTCACAATTCATAGCCACAAATTCTTCCACACAGTTACAGATAGCTTAAAAAGTAAGCTGTGTTAATAATTTCTTAGTACACCTATTAGTTATTATTTAAACAATGTCAACATGAAAGTTAAATTAACTTACCTGTTCTATGCTATATCTTTATAGAGCGATAGGATATTGCATGGTAACTGTTCCTGTATGTACAATTCTCTACTTCTTAGATGAAGAATATCATGCAAGTGCTGGAACAGCATGAAATTGAGCCATATGAAGTTGCACTAGTCCATTGGGAGAATGAAGAGCTGAATTATAGAATAGGAGAGTAAGTATTTTGATCTAAAAGCTAATAGACAAAAACATTTAAAACAAACGCAAGCAAAAGCAGCTAGTAAAAATATACTTTTACTCTTTGTCAAATGCGTAAGATAAGGAAAGGAGAAAACAGTAAATCTAAATTTACACTTTTTGCTGAACTGCAAGTGAGGGCCTTTGTGACTTGTTTATGCACTAGATTTTATAAGTTACAGAGCTCGATGGCTACACAACTGCAGGTGTCTTCAGCAATCCCAAACAGAAACTATGTACTTCATGGAAATAAATATGCATTATGTATATATACAAATTGGATTTTGAAGAGGGTTTTCTGCATACACTTTCCTTGCTGCCCTCTAGGTTCATATACAAAGATGTGATTTTCCACATACTTCACTTCTTAGGAAAGTTGTAACTTGGCAAGTTGGCTTTGTTAATGTAATCTTTTCCTCATGAAAAGCAAATTATCTCCACAGAAGTATTTCTCAGTGTAAATTATAAAAATAATCTAACAGCACCAATACACAACTCCTAGACAGGACACTGTAACACTAGGAGCTGAGCTTCACTAGAGCGTGAGCTTATTTAAAGTAACCTGAGAAGATGACAGATTTTTGGTTTTGTGTTTTCCTGGCCATTTGGAAACTTTATGTACAATCCAGATGTGTACTTTGGGATTCCTCGCAAACACAACACATTGTGCTTATGCAAATTTCATAGTGAGATTGATGTGATAAACCTGAATGACTTTCATGGCCGTTTTCTTTGCTGTTGGCCCCTAAGTAATAGAGGTTTCAGGGAAAGTAACATTGTAACATGGTGGGAGTGATGTTTGTAAAAACGGCATAAGAAAAAGAGAAGGATAATGCACAAGATAGAGAGCAGGAGAGAGGCCAGCATTAGGGTTACTTACTCTGAACTTCCTCTGTGTGTCAATATAGTAATGCTGTAGTTACCATTATAGCTTGCTGCAGTTTCATTTTAGCATAGAAAATTTGGTCATAGTATTAGTCTTAAAATGAGGAACTAATTTTCATTGATTTGTTTTGGTTATTGTCAGGTTGGAAATTAGTAAAATGCAAGGATGGGAATGATGTCCATGTAGATATGGCATGTTTTATGTAAATAAACAGCCAGCCTTGCTTGTGTTGTTGGTTGTTCTTTAAATGTTTGTTTTTGGTGGCTTAGTCAATGAAGATACTTCAATCCTGTTTTAACAGAGGTCAGTCAAAGCTTCATAAAGGAGAAATTGTATTAAATTCTGAGCTGGATAGTGATGAAGTCATTCTGCAGAAATTTGCATTTTCAAATGCCCTTTGTCTTTCCGGTAAGTTAGTATTGTTTATAATAACAGCCTCTGCTACAGGTTTTGTGAAATGTCATAAGTGTGACTTGTACTGTGACAGGTTGGAGAAGACTTGGTGTCTGGCTTAGGCAAACTGTATAAAGATTGATTGTGCTTCAGTGGGAGGATTGTTTTCAAAGTTTTTACCTTGTTCTCTGTAAACTGGAGTTACCTCATTCAATGTAAATCTATCTCCTTAAATATGAAGAGAGCACATTAAGAAATATAATTTGCATAAGATAAACATTCCATTGAGCATCCTGTTCCTCCACCCTAGAGAACTATTCCAAGATAGCAATGAGCATAGAGTCCAGTATTAGAAACGTGTCGATAGTCATAGGTTAACTCATTCTGACATCATTTCCCCCAACAAAAAAACCCAAATTCCAGCTAAAGAAGTAATGTAGAGCAGTGATTCTCAGATAGGGAGGTGTACCAGTCTTGAAGGTGTGGACCAGAGTCACGTGCTTATTAGCCATAGCTGCAGGCCATAGGCAGTACTTCTGTCAGGAGACAACAGGAGCTGCAGGGAAGAAGTCAGGCTCTGCAGTGGTGGTTGAGGAAGTACAAGTACCTATCTCTGCTGCTCCACACCTCAGAGGAGGTAGGAAATAAGCAGCAGTAAGGCCGTCCTCAAAAAGACCTTTAAAGGAAATCTGGTTTATCTATCCCCTACTGCTTTTAGGGTAAATTACAGGACTCCTGTAGAATCTGGGGAGGCACACCTTGAAATAGGAGGGACATCAAGAAGCAGAATGCATGTGTTTGAAGTGAAAAACCATTTGATTGAGGAGTACAGCATAAATAAGTGGTTCTTGACTATTGAAGAAAAGCTTTTGAGAAAAAAAAAAAAGCCTGTAGTTCTCTGTAGTTTTCCTATTCATAAAGCCACTGCATGGAAGAGTGGTGCCACATATAAAGGAGATTTATTTTTCAGGAAATAATTTGTGTTAGTGTGATATATGAACATCATAAAGGAAAACAGCCTAAAATTAAAAAAAAGGATGCAAGTCTCTAGTCCAAATCAACTTATGACACAGCAGAAACCAACCTCTGTCAAATAATTGCTAATAGCTGAAATGCTTCTTGGCTTTTTCACAAGGGCTAAATCAAATGTCATTTAAGTCACTGACTTGGATTAGGCATCTGTACTCAGAAAGATGAGTGTGAAAAATGCTTGGCATTGGATTTGCTATCAGTGGCCTGACTAGATGATACTGATTACTACCACTTAAAAGTTCATTTTGACAATTAAATCTTCCTCGGATTCATTTTTCTGAGTGAATGGGCCTAATTTTTTATCTATTCCTGCTGAATTCTTGTCTGAGAATCTTAAAACTAAAGGCCTGAGTCATAACATCTTCCTGTAGAAACATCTTTCCAGGCTCAAGCTGAAGCATAGTAGAATTTATGTTGCCATTGCCTATGCTGAACAGTTTCCATGGAAGAGAAGTTACATCTTCAGTGAACAGTGTATTCACCTAAAAAAAATTGGGAGATTCCTTAAATTTGAATTTAGCTTCAACAAGTAAAGTGATGTCTTAATATAAACTAATTCTTTGTGGCTTGAGCATGCTGTGTCAAACACTCGACAGATGGAGAATGAGAGTTCTGCAGGACATTAGAAATACATCAGACTCTTGAGCGGCACCATATGAAGCCAGCCTGACTCCAGCTTGCCTCATTATCTCCAGACTCCTTGGAATGTAGTTTTCAAAGGCTTCATACATACAGCAGAGCACTTAAACACTCAACTTTCAAGCTGAAGCAAAAACTCCCCAGTCATTTGAACCCATCATTAGGAGAAGTGGGCTGGGCTCACAGAGGTTCTGCAGGCAGAGCTGTTGTCAGTGCCCAACCCAGATATCCATAGATGTATGAGCATTGATTGTGTGACACTAACAGTAGCTTGCTGCAAATAATGCTTGTATCAATGTGTTTTGAAGCAGCATGTTGGCAGATTTAAACTTACGATTACTTGGAAGCATATATACTTCTTACAGTGTTCTTCTGTGTTACCTCTGTGTTCCAGTAAAACTGGCTATTTGGGAATCATTATTGGATAACTTTGTGGAATCCATACAGTCAATTCCTGAGGTGAGGTCATCTTCCTTTTCTCCTGTGCTTTGTTAAAGATCAGTCCAGATACTGCTGAGGATATGGAAAAAACAACTGAACACTTAACATTTTTGATGGTAAAGCTATCAACACAGAGAAGCTCTTAAGACCTGCAATGTGGTGGAACAAGAAATCATCAGTCTTTAAAGGGCTGGGAGTGGGTTCTGAATTGGAATGTTTCCCATGTTGTGCCACTCTCACCTGCTACTGTTGAATGTCTGTGTGTAATAGGGCAAGTAGCATTTACAAGCCTGGCCAAACACAGTGTGGCAGCTTGGACTGAAAGTTGTGTGTTTTAACTTTATATAATGATGAGTTTGAGTGAATTAACTTAAACTGCAGTTTCTCGTCTGACTTTAATGCAAGTACAAAGTCCACATGGTGTAGCATAAAAATGAGAGCTGTAGAGTTTAAAATGGAAATAATTATTTTTATTTTTTATGAAGGAAATAAATGCTTAATACAGTGTTTGCTTTAAGGAAAATGTCTATAAAAAGGCTAAGTAAATTGAAGGTAGAAGAACAATGGTAGAAAGAAAAAAACAAATCATCTCTAGCTCAGGAAATCATTCACAGAAAATGCTCCAGTATTGTCTTCATACTGATGGCATACTCAGTGATTTATTGAAAAACCTGGATAAGCAGTTGCACGGTGATACTCTTAAAAAGGTAGATAAGCAAGTCACAAAGCAAACAAACTCAAGTGTTAGCAAGCATTACATGCATTCAAATTTTAACTCGTTTACATCAGGCTGTAGAAATCCAGACTTCTTAACTTCTAGGACAACCTCTAGAACATGCTACTTGATCAGGTAGTGAAAAACTTTGTACTTTGCAGATACTGAAATCACGAAGGAAGGTGAAACTTTCTCATGCAGATGTAATGCAGAAGATTGGAGAACTCTTTGCATTAAGGTAATTTTTTTTTTTTTTGTTACACCTAAGACATTGTATTAATTTTAAAGATACAAAGAGCAGAATACACACTAAAGCCAGTGGGGTAGGTCAGGGGGGGAAAGTCTGTGTGCTGTTACATTAGTCAGAGGGCTCCCTGCTTTACTATCTCATTGACGGCATCTCAGCTATAGGCAGGCATTAAGCAGCATGCTGTAAATAGCAAAATTTCCCTTTTCCTTCTCGTGTTCTAAGTGTGCATGTCTCATAAGCAGCAATTACAGTAGGTTCTAGAGTATGCAAAGGATACCAGGAGGAAGCACAGGGGTATGCAGAATTGTTAACTATGGCCTGGAGATAGTAAAATTTTTCTGACAGTTCTGTTCTTCCCTTGACTTAATCAGAAACCACTGCTACATGGTAAGAAGTTAATGAGGTTTGTTTCCTTCTACAGTGAAACTTGGCCATTGGAAATACAGAGCATTACACACACACACTTTCACAAAAAAAAACCTACAAAATCAGTGAAGAGCGAGCTACATTTAAAAATCAGTTCCTCTTTATACACCAGATTTTGTATCCCTATATGAAGGACTGTTAAGTAATTAACAATAGTTTTCTAAGTATCCAAAGATTTCTGTGAGCAGTAGGCTGAGGATAGGAGATCTTGGCTCTTAGCCTTTATTAAATGTTGAGACAACAACCTGGTTCTGAAAGGTGTGCTGTGTTCACATAGCCAGCATACAGCCCCAGTTACAGTTAAGAGTTCTGAGACAGGAAAAGGTTATAAGGAATTCCCCCAGTAACTTTAATTCATGTATTTCAGCAAGCTGCTAGCAGAATCAAGGACTGCTCTGCAGATACCAGAAGTTAATGGTGACAAGTTGAGGAGGCAGGGCTCAAAATTATTACACAGTACAGTATGCTCAGAGTTATTTTAGGAGATGTAACCAGTTTTAAACAATCACTGCAATTGTATTTTTATTATGAAAGGAGATTCTTTCCATATTGTACTTTCAGTTACAGGAAAATTACCCTGTTTCTTTTAAGTGCTATGTAAATATTTGCTCCTGTATTAATCTAAAGGAAGTTTTAACTACTGTAATACCCATTCCTTTTAGACACCGTATAAATCTGAGTTCAGACCTGCTAATAACACCTGACTTCTACTGGGATAGAGAAAAACTGGAAGAGCTTTATGACAAGACATGCCACTTTCTCAACATTAATCGTAGAGTTAAGGTAAGTGTATTACTGTTATGGGAAATTTTCATGTTTAAACAAAGTGTCTTTGGCTCATTGGGGTTACTGCTCCATGACTGTCTAGTTTAAGTGTAGAAACTGAACAAAGAATATTAGGATCCTATACACTATCCCCCTTTCCATGTGTTCATAATCCACTTCAATCTTTTACCCAGTTCAGGTTAACACCACTGCCTCATATGAATGGACTGCCTATCTCCTGAGTCACTATATTAGGCTTTAAGCAGTTGTAAGAGATTTACTTCTTGTTTTGAAATGCATGAAGGAAAACAAGCTTTTTAAAAATTGAGATACGAAATGGCCTTCTTACTAACATGGTCATCTTTGACCATGTGTCAGCTCACTGAAGGGCAACAATTCTTATTGCTGTACCAGACTAAGCAGCATGAAAACTACCCAGCAACCTTAAATACTTAGTTACTTTCAAGGTATTCCAGTAAGCTGCATCTTCGTTTGTGTCCATTGTCATAAGTATCAAGCTGAACCAGTTTAATACCTGCAGGTGCCTATCTAAATTTCTGTTATTTTTGTGAACCTATAATTCACTTACACTGAAACTTCAGTTGCTTGCACATACTGCCTTACAAAACTTTCTGTACTATCACAGAAAAGTGTTAACACCTTTCTGTTTCTGTTGAGTGAGCCTTTCTGTGAATTGTTATCCTTTATTTAGTGATCTCATTACATTTCTGGAATTCAGATTTCCCATGTATTTGGAATCTCCTCAGGTAATGAACGAAAAGCTTCAGCACTGCATGGAGCTGACGGACCTAATGCGAAATCACCTGAATGAAAAACACACTCTACGTCTCGAGTGGATGATAGTAATACTCATCACCATAGAGGTTGGTGGGGTTTTTCCCCTATCACACTGAAAATGTAATCACAAGTGCAGTTTACATATTTTGTGACTTGAGAATCAGTATTACTTTATCAATATGCTGTACAAGGGGGTTAGTCTTCAGTTCTTTGCAAGTAACTTTTGTTACTTGCTGTAGTTATTTTTCAGATTCTCATTTATTTTTTTAAGCTGTTTTAAGGTTTATTGAATCAAATAAAAATTCCTATCAATGTGTTTGCTATTCCACAGGTTTTGTTTGAACTTGCAAGGGTAGTCTTCTGACAACAGAATAAACTCAGGAAGAAGAAAACTGAAAAAATCGTAATGACAATATGGCTCAGAAAATTCTTGTTGTGGAATTATGTGTCTTGATAAATAAAAATACATCTATTAAAATTAATAATAAAAATCATCAGTCTGTGAACATTATTCCCAATTAAGTTTTCTAGAGAGTAGGTCTGGATACACGCAGCGAGAGATTTGGCTTTGTCTGCTCAATAAGCAAAGCTAGAAGGCTGGATCCCTTCTGTGCTGACTGTATTAATCTGGTGAAGCACTCTACTGCCTTGTCCCCTTTGACAGCTATAAAGATGTTGAGTACTAAACTACTTCATGCATTTCTGACTGATGACAAAGTTTTCCCTTGTTTTTCCCAGCTCTTTCTTGGATAGCCATGATGCTGTCCCAAGCTTGGAAACAGCATTAGTATTCATTCTCCTTAAGTTAGCTGGCATGAGTTTAATATACTGGGCACATACATTTAATATTACATTCAAGTCTATCACAAACAGGTATATATATACTCGTATGGAAATACATTTATTTAGAAGGCATTTATATGAAGGGTGAACAAGGTGAACTTTACCCAAGGTCACCAGAGCTAAAGCAGAATGAGAAACTAAAGGTTCACAAAATTTCTGTTACCAAACTGTCTTATCCTGTTACCTGATTCATACAAGCTTGAAGGAACTGAGTCAGCATAGGGTACTATGTCTTAAACATTCTCTAGGTAAAAATTCATTGTTTGGGGTTTTTTTTAATCTATTGCTAGTCCACAAGCCTGTAAATTGCTGTCTGCAGAATGTTACCACTTATATGAAAAGATGAGGGGATCTTTTCCCCAACAATTTCTATATGACTTTTCAGAACAAGAATGCCACTATTTATCACCTTTTTTCAAAATTAGGCTAGTTCAGGCTACTGCCTGTGCAATATAGCCTAAGAATTTTATTAAAAACTCCAGAAGCATCATTGACAAGCCACAGTGACTGAATACAAGCTAGAAGTGTGATTATGTTTGCAGTAGTTTACTGTTGTCTCTTCACCTGAAAACAGTATTTCCAAGTGAGTAGATTTTAGATTCCTGTTGAATACATCAAACACCTGGGGAAGAGAACAGAGTCAGGCTGTGGAAAAACAGCTGACTACAGACCCATCCATTTGCCATAAATTACATTACCAGTACCCCAGGAGTCACCTAAGAAGCGTCAGCTCCTCTTCAGAGTAGGTTTTCTCCTCAGAGTAGCTTATACCTGGATGTCTACATTCTGGAACAGCTCAACTCCCACTGCTGTGAGCTGGTGAGAAGGTCTGAGCCATCCACCCTACTCACAGAAGCCAATCAGTCATTGCTGGCAGCATCTTACAGTACACAGTGTAGAGCAGATTCTCAGCACCAGTCTCCTGGCCTGCCTAGGGTTATAGAAATGGTACATCAGATCCTGTATTACTTAATCATAGTAACAAAGAATTAGGTTACTTTTAAATTGTAATTTTCCAGCAAACATTTTTCACTCCTCTAGACAAATAGGCTGTTTTTTTCCCCCCCTATCTGAAGCTAACACAAATGCTTAAGTTCCCATTCATCTCACATTTAATGTTTCAGCTTTTCAGCTACATTGCTAAAATGTGTATTTGCAGACCAACTGCAAATTGTTCTGACGAAGTGATTTGAGGACTCCTAGATGTTCTTTAAAAGCAGGAAGTGTCTAGGCTTTTTTACCTTAGGTGTTTGTCTTGGGACTGTATTTAAGAGTTACCAAGTCAAACATCTCAAAATGAGAGATGCACAGTTACTTTTGGAACCTTAAATCAGTTTCTGTCAGCACAAAGTCACAGTCATAAAATCACACTCTTCCCACCAAGCCCACAAACCCATTTGCTGTGTGGCTGTTCAGTTTTGCAGCTTCAATTAAGCTTTAACTGTATTAAAACTTTGTATTCCTCTTATTCACAATGTACCCAGAGGTAGCTGCATCGAAGTACAGAGGGGTTTTTGTTCTAGCAAGTAACCATACAATCTCTTATAGTGCGAATATTCTCAGTATATTACACATAGAGAACTAAGACCCCGTAAGGACGTTGTGTGTCAAGAACCTAACATGAGCTTTCACAACACAATACATTCAGAAAGCAGAGCCCTCCTGCCACCAGACAGTGCTTAGCAAACTCTTCTTGCCTGCAATCCTTAATTCTGCTTAAACCTGGAGATCTCTGGGGACGTTGTGCAAGTGTATGCATGAGCTGGCCTGGAGGAGGTTTTACGGCAGAGGCTCCAGTTCCAGCAGCAACACAAACCTCCTTAGCTGTGGGAACACATGGGTTTTCCTTCTTCCTCATCCACCACACACCTTCATAATGTAACTGAAAAGAGTCATCTTCACTACACAGTGTGCACCATTCCAATCTTTACAAAATGGGCTTATTCTGACCAGTAAGGGTCACCTGGGGGGGTGGAGGGAAATGCAACAGCAATAAACACAGAATATACAAGGTAAAAAAAAAATAAAGAGGAATTCTGGTATACACAGAACTCTAAAACATTGAACTCTTTAACAAGAGGGGATGAGTGGCCAAGTTCTGGCCATACAGCACCCTGTTAGACCATCCTTTATAAGGATCCTACCTGCATGACTGCTTCCATCTGCACTTTTTTTTTTTTTTTTTCCCCCAGATGATGTAAAGAACAAGTCACAGAAGATTTTCTTTGGCAGATCTGCTAGAAGTTATAAGACTAGCTATTTGTAAAGCTGCAAGGATGCTCAGAGCTGGGACTCCTGACTTCCAGTCCCTTTTTTTTTTTTAAAAAGGACAACCTTTGTCCTTTAAAAAAGGACAACCATTATTTTTCTTCACTACTTTCCTTCAACCATTATTTTCCTTCACTTCTAAATATTGAAGGCATCACAGCTACAGCTAGTACCACAATTTCTCTCCGTTAGTACTCATTTATTTGCCTGTTTATGTCCATCTTCAAGTTCCAGCCATTCAAGAAATACATGACTACTAGATGATAGTAACCACAAAGTACTATTGCACTCCAAATACTTTTAAACACTTTCTTAACTGAAAGTGAGTCAATAATGACTCTTGCATTTATTCAAAACTGTAAGTATCTCATGAGTTTGAAAGTCACAATATAAATACTACATAGTAACATAGTATCAACGATATTTCAATTACAGCTTCTTTCTCCACAGACTACCTCAGCTGCATGAGTTCTAAAAATGCACTCGGTACAGTGGCAGTTTGACTCCTTTTTTTAAGGAAAATGAAACATACAAGTGCCTGTACTACTGCACCTTTATAGTCACGCTCCACCCAAGAATACATAGTCAAGTTTGCACTTAAAAGCAGGCAGGGCTCAGGGCTCATCTGAGACTAAAGCAAAGCCAGAAAGTAGAAGGCTTATCTACACTGCAGAAACTGCATCAGCTCAGTTATACCAACAGCTCCTGATGGAGACAAGACTCCTAACAAGACTCTATTCCTACAGTGAAAACATCTCCTTAGATGACAAATATTGTACTAAAAAAAAAGTGTATGTTTATTATTCTCTTTTTCCCAGGCTAAATTGCAGCTACTCTCTAGCTGTTGATAAAGCTTTGTTCACTAAATGTAGAAACAATTCCTAATTAACATATTGATCCAGAAAAGCAGCTTAGCCTACAGAGCAGCAAAGATTTATTTCTTCATTTTTTCACCTTACACAGCATACACAAAAAATGGCTTATACACTATAGTTCCCCTTCACTTATAGGGCAGAAAGACCTATTTGCAACGAAAATATGAAAGCTTGGGTCTGCTTGGGAGCTGACCACTTGCCTGTCATGAACACACCCCAAAAGCCTCCCCATGTCACAGAAGCCAAGGAAATAAAACAAGAGTCATTTCATGCCTGTGGCTGTGCACCTACATCAAGGTTTTTCCTGGGGGATCACTTTTGTGTGAAAGATGAGTAATGTTTGGACCAAGTGTGTGAAAAACTCTGCCAGGGAGAGAGGATGTCCCTGGATGAAAGGGTTGGAGTCTTATCAGAGGTACAATATTTACTCATCTAGCAAGAAGCTGCTGCGGCTGTCACGCGTCCCACTGAGCCTTCTCACCAACATAAATCAGAAGTGAAAGTGTCAGAAATGGCAGCTGTGCCAATAAAACAGATTTACAGCATTGATGTAAACTTGTGTTTTACTACAGCAGTACCAGCACAGAAGAGATGCTCAGCACCTTCAGGAAAGGCCTCCCACCCACTGCCTGGGACATGCAGCTCTCAGCTCCCCATGGCAGAGGCTGCAGCAGTCCTGTAGGAGTGGGTCAGCAAAGAACTCTGGAGAACAGGGACTCTGCTCTCTTGATTTTTCAGAAATGCTGAGGAGCTAGAAAACTCACTGAAAATCTATGCACTTTGAGCCTGATTACAGTCACTTGAGCTGTTCAGGTTTTTACTATACTAGCAAAAAAATCTGCTGTTCCACTCCAGCTTTCAACTGAACTCTACCAAAAAGCCACATTTGCAGCACCTGGGTCTGGATCAAGCTCCTCCCACTGCTCAAGTGAATTTTTACTCAGATTAGCAGACACCTTTGCCATCCTATTAACATTTGGATAATCAGCAGTATGCTCATTTGCAATGCAAAATATGATTTTAGGAGACAAAAATCTGCCTTTAATCTGAGTACACACAGACCAAAGCAAAACCAAAAGCCTAGGGACTGTTCCTATCATAAACAGCAACACAACTAAGAATGCTCTCAGGTGTGTAGCAATATCTGAATCTGTCTGCACAGTTTTTTCAAACTCAAAAAAAAATCCTAAACAAGTATCCCAAGAAACTCGGGGGGAAAAAAGCAGATAAAACCTAAAAGCTCAATAATAATACTTAAAGAGACAAAGATAAACGTTAATTATAATTTCAGGTGCATGGATTGTTACTGTTAAAAAAAAATCTCAAAAGATGAGAAGTAAAATTTTAGATTCACATCTTAAGTTAGGTGTCCAAAATACACCAGTTGAACTGCTTGTTGCCCTCTGTGACACAGATGATGTGTCTCAGGTATTAGTCACTACTCAAGGTGTTAAGTTTGGTGGCATTGACCTCAACACAGAAATCTTTGGCCTTGAATCCAACAGGATGCTTTCAATTTAAGAATTGTATTTTTTCTGGGTTAAATTACTGCAGTAAAAAAAAACAAAACAAAAAAACAAAACAAAAAAAAAACCACCACAAACAAACCAAAAAACCAACAGCTTTAAAACTTAATTATGATCTATTAATTTAAAAAATTTCAAAAGCTAAGTAATTTGAGAGATAGCACAGAGAACAATCCCACACAAATGCTGACAGAGAAGTACTGAAGTGCCCCATGTAAGAGAAAAAACAGGCCACCAAAACTTGCCAAATATCTGCCAGAAATGCAGTGGTTTTCCTAAATAGCCCACTCAATTTAATTAGTAATTATATCATTTTCACCATCTACCATGAGAAAAAGACAAGTCAGCCACTACCAAGCAACTTAAGTTCAAATGTCAATTTACTTTCTTTATTTTGTATTTTTCTTGCAAAACTGAAATGAAAGTGAAATGTAAAGGAAAAAACTGGCCAAACAGACTGGTTAAATACACTCCTTTGTGTATCTGCACTTTTGCCACGTGCTCACATAGTAGAACTCAGAGAGCTACTGAAAACACATCCCTTGTAGTTCAGCACATCACAGGTACTCCAGGTAGGTCCTAAAGATGCTGTTCTGTTCAGCTGCTTTGTTCAAAATACTGCATAGCAGCAAACAAGACTACCCACTTTCAGCTCCACTAAAATTAAAAATAAGTTGTTAGGTCTGGGGTTGGTATTTTTTAAGACTTAACTAGTTTTCAAGTGCAGTTTCATTTGGGCATGTAAATTATTGTTCATGAACAGAGACTCAAGCCTTGTCTATCAAGATTTTCATTAACTTCACTGAGAGACAGCAGGGTCAGACTCCCATAAAACTGGCCTAGTCCTTATCGATACAGATCCTGTAAAAATAACTATACCCTGGGATGACTGCAATCAGCTGTTGATTTACAAGGAAGATACAAGATTCCTCCCTCCCCCTCTCAGCACGTTTCATGTCAATTAAAAGAATGTGGGCCTTCTTTCTATAGCAAGTCTTATTTAATGACTACTGTGGAAACATCATCCCAGCTACAGCTAGTCCACTGAAAGGTTGCTTAGATAAGGATCTTTTTAAAAGGTAGTAATAATCTGGACCTAATTCAAACCGTTGACATGGCAGCATATGCTGTTCCTAAGGAACAGCACAGAGCACACTTGACAATAGGAGGAGCAGGCCCCTGGGGCAGGGGGTGCAAAGCGGATGTCACCTTACAACAAGGTGCAGCTCCAGATCACACACAAACCCATTCTCTGACTCAGAGAAATCACACCTAAGCACGACACAGAGCTCACCTTTCCATTTCTTCAGGGACCTCCCAGCTCCGTGCTGCAGACAGCCTCCCTGCTTCACAACAACCACTCTTAATAACTTTTGCAAGACCAACAATTTCTTTTTCACGTATCACATTATCCTTTGGTGCGTTCGTCTGTGCAATTTTAAAAGCACCCGTGGATTCTGCACCACGCCTTAGATTTGGATAAAACAAGGCCGGGCCACAGCAGCCTTTCCTCCACACTCCACGGCAACCGAACCTGCGGTTCCGCCCAGTTAGATTTGACTTTTATGGGAGACTGCAGCGTGTCCCCGGTTTAAAAAGCCGACTTAAAAATACCCCGTTCACCAAACAGCCCCAATGCTAACCCCAGCTCCCCACGTTTGTACTCTGATTCACTCTTTTTCCCAGTGAACTTCTCACCTCCCTGCCTTGACAGTTCAAGCTCCACAAGCCCGGGTCAGTCCCCACAGACCGACCCGGCAGTACCCCGCCACCACCCGAACCACCGAACCCAGACCTGGCTATAAATGACACCTGGAGGGAGTCCAGGACCGGGACACCGCTCACAAAGTTCGAGACCCAGAGCCTCGGGATATCACCTCCCAGTCCCCGTCTCCCCTGGGTCCCCGGTGGCTCGGCGGGAAGCGGAGGGACGAACCCGCGCCCGCCACTTCTCCCCAGGACGGCGAAAGGGAGGGATCCCGCCGCCGCGAGATTCACTGAGCCGCCAAGCGCTGCCCGGTGCCCACCGAGCCCGGGCGCCCCCGGCGGCGAGCAGCCCCTGCCGCCAGTGCGCCGGGAAGGCTGCGGCGAGCGGAGCGGAGCTGAGCACCGCCCCGTCCCGTCCCGTCCCGTCCCCGCATGCTGCAGCGGCCCCGAGCCGGGACCGCCGGGTAGCCGGCAGCAGCCCGTCCCGTTATTCCTCATCCCGGCCGGCGAAGGGGCGCCGGCGGTCGAGGGGCCGCCCCCGAGCAGCAGCGGCGAGGGCTCGGCTGCACCGGCACCAACCCTCGAGAGTTTTAAAGGGGCAGCGCGCCCGCCGCGGGGCCCGCCCGCCTCTCCGCCGGTGGCAGCACTTTTCGGCCGGGGGGGTTCCCGGGAGGACGGCGGCGGCGGGGCCGGTCCCGCCGGTGCGGCCCGCGCGGCGGGCGGGGGAGGGAGGGGCGGGCGGGGGCTGGGTGGCTCCTGCTGCTGCTGCTGCCGCCACAGCGCTCGCCGCCTCCCCTCCCCCCCGGCGGGGGCTCCTCGCTGCAGCCTCTGTGCTCCGCTCTCGGTCATGTGACCCTAACGTAACCGGACAGGAAAAGCCGCCGCCGCCGCCGCCGCGCTGACTCCGTTGTTGCTGCTGCTGCTGGGCGCGGAGACGGCGGCGGCCCGCGCGGCACCAGGCGCCTCGGCGGCCCGCGCCCCTCAGGTGAGCACCGGCCGCGCCGCGCACCGCAGGGGATCCCGGCGCCGCCCGCACGTGCGCCCGGCCCCGCCGTACCGGTCGCGGCCCGGGCCGAGGCGGCGGCAGCGGCGGCGGGCGGGCGGGCGAGCGTGGGGGCGCGGCGGGGCCTGCTCGGCCCTATCTCCTCATTGTGTGCGAGGGGCGCTCGGCCGCGGGGCCCGGCCGCGCCGCGGCGGACCGAGGGGGGCGCGGAGGAGGAGGGCTGCGCCTGGCGCCGCTAGGGCTGCCTGGCCTCCTGACAAACCCCCGCCGGGCCGGGCCGGGCCGGGCGGCTCCATCCGGGACACAGCCCGGGGGGTGGTGGCGGGGGGGAGGAGAGGGGAGGGGGGGGATGGGCCCGCGCGGAGGGGAGGGCCAGGCCGGGGTGGGGGATGTGGGCCGCGCCGCGGGAGGGAGGAGGCAGGAGCGGGGAGGGAGGGGGCGGGAGGCCGGTGTCGCCCGGTGCCGGGCTCGTCGTGGCCGGTTGAGGCCCGCGCGCCCTCCCTCCGTCCCTCCCGCCGCGGGGCGGCCCCCCCCGTCCGGCGGCGTCCGGCGGCATCCGGCGCAGGGGAGGGCGGAGAGGAGAGGAGGGCGCCGCGCGGCGCGGGAGGGGCGGCCCCGCCTGTCTCTCCTCGCAGGCTTGGGCGGCCCTGGCGGCGGCAGCGGCGGCGGCGGTTCCCGTCTCGCGCGCCCTGGCGGCTTCGCTCGCGCTGCGTCTCGCGCCGTCTCCGTCCGTCCGTGCGCGCGTGGCGTGGGCGGGAGGGGAGGAGAGGGGGGGGGGGGGGGGAGAAAGAGGGGAGAGGGGGAGGGAGGGAGAGAGGGAGGGACGGAAGCGGTGGGAGGGAGGGAGGCGGAGAGAGGGGAGGAAGGGCGGGCGGGGAGCAGCCAGTGAGAGCGGACCGCGGACACCCGGCCTTCCGCCACGACCGCCAATGGGAGGGCGCCGGCACCTGTGCCACAGAGGCCGAGCGTGACTCCGGGGAGGAGGAGGAGGAGGAGCGGGGCGGGCGGCGGGCAGCAGGGCCACGCCTCCTCCCTCCCCTCCCGCCCCCTCTTCCCCGCCGCCTCGAGCGTCCCTCTGCCGCGCGCTACGGCGCCGTCAGGCGGTGGCAGCGCCCGCGCGGCGCGCGCCCCGGCTCTCCCTTCCCGCTGCCGGTGTGTGCGCGCGCGCGCGGTCCCGTTGCGGCGGGCGGGGCCGGCCCAGGCCCCAGCGCGAGCCTCCGGCAGCCTCCGGGCAGTGAGCGACCCGCGCCACCCCCCCCTCCCCCCCTCACTCCTGCCCCGAGCCCGCTGCCCAGCGGCTGCCGTTCCTCCGGAGGTCCGGGGCTGCCGGGTGGTGGGGCCCGTTTGTCGCCGACCGGACCGGACCAGACCGGACCCCTCCGTAGCTGGAGGGGCTGGGGCTCGGCGGGAGGTGGGTGTGTGCGGGCAGAGCAGGAAGCGGCGGGCGGCAGCTGCGTCCTCTGTTCTGTCAGCACGACCGCCGTGTGCCCGGCCCGGGCGGCTGTCAGCCTCCTCTCCCTTCCGTCTCGTCGGTCACGGCGATTTTCCACCCGTCCCGTTTCTCCTCCGGCCCGGTACCGGCTCCTTCCCAGTCTCAGCTGTGACCGGTGCCCATCGCTTTTCCTTCGTGGCCTTCCAAGTAAACGTACGGTTTCTGAAAGGGCTCCGCCCGACGTGGCCTTTCGTCGGGTGTTGAGCAAACGAGGTAATTTCGAAAGTTTTGGTAAAGCTGCGCCGGGCCAGCTGTGCCGGGCCAGGACTGTGCCTTAAGTGTCAGGGAGTGACTTCGGAAGGTTGTTCAATCCTTGTTCAATCACACAGCCTTGGTGTTAGTGACAGCATTTAGTTTAGCATAAAATCGGCAAATCAGGAAGACAGGCATATCTAATAAGGTACTTCTCTACGAGTCAAAGTCTTTTTCGCTGCCCTGTCATTTCTTTTGAGTGTAATTCTGGTGCTTTCAGTTCAAACCATTTCGACGTCTTTTAGAAACACACCAAAACTTAGTGCTGCACATGGGTACACTGTACCATTTTATGAAAAAATTAGTTCAGGTCTCTGATGAAGGGTAACAGCTTCACCTGCCACTGGGACCACTGTGTGAATAAGGGTGAAACCATAACCTAAACAAGCGTTGGATGATAGTAGCTAGAAAGACTGACATTCTGGCTTGGAGTTCCCTCACATCAATGATTTGCTCTGCTTGAGAAGATTTGCTGTCCAAATATAATCCAGGCCTCACACTGATGAATTAAATAATATCATACGCAGAGAATAATATAAATAAAACCTACAGGAAAAAAAAATTGAATGTGTTTTCTGTAATATCACAAAGTCTACCTGCATGGGGCATCTTGCAGGGTTAAATAGTTTTTGTTATTGATGACTGCAAGTTTTTGGTTTTTTGTTTTTTTTTTTCTTTTTTTTTTTTAGAGAGAGGGAGAGGATTCTAGCATATTGTTTACACAGACATAATTATCAAAACACTCATTTAGGGCGGAGAGGACGGACCTGCAGAGAGTTGGAGCCTGGTTTTTGTTTTGTTTTTTTTCTCCTGTTAAGTGTAAGAAAATAATCAGTGTATCTTAAATTGTGTTTCTTTCTTTGCCCATACACCCCCTGACTCAAATGCATTGTGATTTCATGTGGATGCAAAGAAATGCATTTGATCAGCCTGGTTACTGATTTAAATACAAGTGCATTCTTCACTCTTCAGCAAATAGAAATTCTTTTTTCTTCAATAACTGAACTTATTGGCATATGTGTAATGCACTTTTCTTCTTTTTCCCCAAAGCCACTCTCTTCGTGCATAGAAGCAGCAAGCTGTTTGTACCCTACATGGCATTTCAATAGCTTCCTTTTAAATTTGGAGGGCAAAAGACTCAAAACTTTCTACAAGTCTACCATTTTTTATGTACTTCTGGTTTCTCTTTCTTTTCTGTTCATAGAGCATCTGCACTGTTCCGGGCATAATGAGCCCAGGTATTTTGTCCACTTCTCTTGCTGTTCTGCCTGGCTAGGCTACATACAGACCTACAGTACTTCATCCCTTCAGTTTTTCTGCCCAAAATTCTGTCTTTGTTAAGTTCATATCCACTTACTGGTCTTACTAGCCATATACTTATCCATCCAACCGTATGCAACTGCCCTAATGTGTTTCCTTTGTTTTTTTTTTCCCCACAGTTACCAATTATTGCTTCCAAGCCTGCCCCTGAATTCCTAAGAAAAAATTTATAGCTCCTAGGTAGTTCTTTGAGAGCACCCTCCACCAAGGAAATACAAGCTAATGTGGAAAGCTGCAGAAGCCCTGGTTTAGGGGGGCTCAGATTGTTGCCACATTTCACCATTAGTTATCCTACTTTGTATCTGTGCCCAGCAGTGAATGGAACTGCATCTCTTGCCTTTGAATTTCTTTATTTGCAAGGCGAGCATGAGGCACTCTGTCATGCAGGCTCCTTACAAAATGCTGTTGTAACTGATCTCAATAAATAAACAAATAGTTGTTGAGTGAAAAGTTTGGTCCCTCCTGTTCTGATAGTCCAGAGGGCTTGCCAATACCTAGGTTGAATTAAATATTTCAGACAGGGAAGTCTCAGGTATGTATCTGGTATTTCCCAAGACAGGGCATAACCATCGGAAATGCTTAATTATTTAATGCTGGGTTTGTACTCAATTGGATGGACACATACTTTTATCTGGATTCTTCAGTATCTGTATATATCTTTCATGCAGAAGTTATCTAACTTGTCTTTTATCAGGTTCTGCTCTTGCCTCTCCCACCCACTGAGGTGAGGGTGACAGATACTAGAAGGGAGAATTATTTTTCCTGTTAGAACAGACAAGTGGTAGCCCAAATAATACTTAGTTATCCCCATTACAAATAGATGAGTTTACTACCTGTTAATGTCTTCTCTTTTCTATATCAAATTCCCCCCAGTGCCTCTTCAAAAGTCTCCAGTCTCTGCTTTTTTCTTTTAAGAGTCAGCAAATCACTTGTACCGTTGTGAATTGCTTTGTTCTTCATGAAACACAGCCCACATGTAACAAACCATTTATACAGTAGCTAGGGATCAAGAGGTGTTAATAAAGCGTGATATATGGGTATTAGAGGAAAACAGCCATTCTGGTGTGTCTGTGCATCTACTGTTAAGTTTTACATGGAAGTCATTTGTTTTTCAGAGTGTGAAAAAATGGATTTGGCCAACCATGGACTTATTCTACTGCAGCAACTCAATGCTCAGAGAGAGTTCGGTTTCCTGTGTGACTGCACAGTTGCCATTGGTGATGTCTACTTCAAGGCACACAAATCAGTCCTTGCTTCTTTCTCCAACTACTTTAAGATGCTGTTTGTTCATCAAACCAGGTAACTAAAAAGGTTCACTGTTTTAAGTGTTGTTCAGTTAGCTAAGGCAAGGTGGTCTAGCAACATTTTGAAACAAGATGATGTTCTTGTTTCTTCTTGCTATAACATAAGGAATACAGAATACACTAGAATCTCAGTTTAAAACATATCAAAGTTGAACTGTGATTAATTTTAAAATGTTATAGTTAAACACAAGTTCTTTATCTTTACAAAAAAAACATAGAATCCTAGAATTGAATACTTAGAGAATCCTGTCTTCACTCTTGCACTTTCCTTCCCCCACTCACTATCCTCTCCAGTCTTGGCACTGTTCTTGACATTTCCATAACATTATAGACAATCCAGTAAGTGTTTTCTAGGAGAAATTGACTTATAAATGAGGATAATATGTTTCATTTTTTTACAGTTTGCACCCAAGTTGGGTAAATTATAAAGACTACACAGTAGAATAAAGGAGATGTAAAGGGGGATTCGGGGGGTTGGGTTGTTTTGGTTTTTGTTTTATTTTTGTAGCCAGCCTTTTATGGAGGGCATTGAAAATATAACAAAAGTATAAGACTTTTAGATATTTTTCTGTCTTTTATTTTTCCCAGTCATTTGAACTATCTCAAAAAGTTTATTTTAAGTGAGTGAAACTTAACTCTTTGCCTAAGAGTTCTTAGTCAAAAGTATACATCAAGGATAGAAATGCATGTTTATTTCTGAGACAGGACTTCTGGCAGATGTATCTGTCGGTCTTGATGCTCCATCAAGAGCACACAGTCATGTTGAAGACAGCATTGCAAACTTTCTATTTGAGTAATATATCTAAATTCAAAATCAGTCAGAGAGAGAGCTCGAGGAGGATGCACTTCAAGAAATGGAAGGGCTGGCTGTAATTTCCTCCTAATTTTGGTAGCCTACTGTGTTCAGAGCATTCAGGTGGCAGTCTACTGTCATGTCCGTTTCTGGATTTCTTATTTAACTGTTTAATGGAAGAGCTACAAATAACTCTGATAGAATCCCCAGTTCTCTCGTTAGCTAACTGGCCTAATCAAGATGTTCCTGATTTTCTTTCTGCTTCTGTGAACCTTGCCTCTCTTTCTGCACAGAGATCCAGCTTCAACCAAAGGAGTGGTGCGTTTTTCAGTCCAGAGTATCCTAAAGGTTGATGCATGCACTCAGCTGGAGGATGGTGTTGGTTTCAGTCCTGTTAGCCTGAAGAGGGCATTACAGCTAAAGCTTCTCCCTTTGTGGAGTGTTTTAACGGAGGGACTGTTAGGCTGACCACTAGGCTGACCATACCACTGGTGCTACTGTTTCTTACTTACTCCCAGTTCAAGAAAGAAGCTACTATTTTGCTTTGAAAGGAGCCTGGCCTCCACGGGTTAGATATGCCCAAGCTACACCTGTTGCATCACATTCTGTCCTGCAGAGTTTCTGGATGGTAATGCAGTTGAGACAAGGTGATACCACACATTTGCAGAGCTGTAGTGGTAAACAGTGGTAAGCCATAGAAGCCAAACAGGCAAGTACCAGATGAATTTTAGGTGTTTTCAGGGGTGGGTACTGAGGAAAGTTTAATCAACTCTGAATTAGACTCCAGTCCTAGCAGATTTTAAGTTAGTTACATTAGCTACTAAAAAAGGGGAAAAATATCTTTGCCGTTCACAAAATGCATTAATATGTGACAACAAATCTATACAATAACTGCAGCGTAGAAA
This sequence comes from Phaethornis superciliosus, assembly GCA_023637945.1. Lineage (NCBI taxonomy): Eukaryota > Metazoa > Chordata > Aves > Apodiformes > Trochilidae > Phaethornis > Phaethornis superciliosus. The sequence continues at coordinate 50,923,957 of JAJQWJ010000003.1, read as the reverse complement.
GGTGTAGATTGCAATGCGACAGCTTTGTCTTTCAAGACAGGTACTTCCCTTGGCCAACAAGATTAGTTCTTTTACATTGAAGCATTTCTCTATTTATTGCAGATTCTGCCTTTTGAATTAAAGTAGATGCCTGAGATTTTTCTCAATGCTTGAATAGCTTAGATCTGTTAAAAAAAGATTTTCCTTATCTTTTATTGATCATTTTGCTTCACCTTTCAGTGAATGTGTCCGTTTGAAAGCAACTGACATACAGCCAGATATCTTCAGTTATCTCTTGCATTTGATGTACACCGGGAAGATGGCACCGCAACTCATTGACCCAGTTCGACTAGAACAGGGCATAAAGTTTCTGCATGCATATCCACTAATTCAAGAGGCCAGCCTTGCAAGTCAGGGAACTTTTTCTCACCCGGATCAAGTTTTTCCATTAGCATCTTCATTATATGGCATTCAGATTGCAGATCACCAGATAAGACATCCCACTAAAGTTACGTCAGCGACTGAGAAACTCGGGCGAGAACCAAGGCCACAGACATCACGGATGAACCAAGAGCAGGTTTCTGAAGGCTCACAGCTCTCACAGTTAGCTACAACTCTGCCACAAGTGACCAGGACAAATATGTCCACATCTGACCCATTGCCATCCTCTTTATCCCCAGAACTGGTATCTGGTGCTGGTAATAATTCACCTGCAGGAGAAGAGGTCAACATGGAAGCGTCTTCTTCAGACGAACAGCCTGCCTCACTCACAATAGCACACATCAAGCCAAGCATTATGAAAAGGAATGGCAGCTTCCCAAAATACTATGCCTGCCACCTCTGTGGTCGCCGCTTTAATTTGCGAAGTAGTTTGCGTGAGCACCTGCAGATTCACACAGGAGTTCCCTTCACATCAAGCCAGCAAGGAGAAAGCAATATTTCTTTGTCTCTCTGTAACAACACAGCTGATAAAGATGCTGTGGAAGTGCCTGAAGCAGGGATGATTAGTGACAGCGAGCTGCAGCAGATCTCAGACTCCCCAATAATTGATGGGCAGCAGCAGTCAGAGACACCTCCCCCCTCCGACATTGCAGACATCGACAACTTGGAGCAGGCAGATCAAGAGAGGGAAGTAAAAAGACGGAAATACGAGTGTTCCATCTGTGGTCGCAAATTTATTCAGAAAAGCCACTGGAGGGAGCACATGTACATACACACTGGTAAACCCTTCAAGTGCAGCACTTGTGACAAAAGCTTTTGTAGGGCTAACCAGGCTGCCAGACACGTGTGCCTAAACCAGAGCATGGACACGTACACCATGGTGGACAAACAGACTCTGGAACTCTGTACTTTTGAGGAAGGCAGTCAAATGGACAACATGCTAGTACAGACCAACAAGCCCTACAAATGTAACTTGTGTGACAAAACGTTTTCAACTCCCAATGAAGTAGTCAAACATTCGTGCCAAAATCAAAACTCTGTCTTTACGCTAGAGGAAGATCGCTCCATTCTGCTAGGTGGTGGGGACACAGAAGCCACGGAGACTGATAATGCAGTGTTAGCCTCCATCAAAAAGGAGCAGGAAGCAGTGTTGTTAGACTGAATGTGAAACCTGTATCAATTTTTTAAAGGTTCTTTACTCATTTTTTATTAAATCAATTTTTTCCTCCCACCTCTTACCTCACTTACCCCTGCCATCTTTTCCAACAGCCTCCTTCCCGCCCTTTGTCTTCAGCAACCAGAACTGTACTGGCACGTTAGAAAATTGGACTTTGCCTCTCCCACCAAAACAAACAGAAAGCTCTTGCATCAAACCAAAATGTAATTGATTTTAATACAAAGGAACATGTGAAAATAATAATCCAGCTAACTATGTTGATAGTATTAGTTAATCCAAATTTAATAGATTTTAAACAAAATTTAGATTGCTTAAGGTGTATTTAGATACAATGATGAGTGTAATGAGAAACAGTATCAGTTTGGTAAGCAAAGAATATATATTTAGTGTCCCTGGTAAAAGGCATTTGAAGAAGATCTGGCAAATATACACCATGCTTTTTAGGAGTCCACATGCAAGCTGATTAAGGTTATAACTTAAAGTCCTCAGAATTTTTCTCAATGAACACAAAAAATCTCTGTTCATTGAGTTAAAAACAGATGAGGGTGTTTGGTTTCTTTTAGCTCTATGCTTTCTGTCAAGTATGCCTTTGGGTATCTGTTTCAAATAACATCATTGAGTCAAGCGAAGTAGTTACTTAGTCAAATTTTGACTTAAGTAGCTATAATAATAATGTGATGGCAATCTTTATATATATATATATATATAAAATCCCATACATGTATAAAGATTTATATATATATATATATATATAGGAAGTATTTGTGTATATTTGGTACAGGTAAATAAATGCACACATCCTTTTTAAGTAAGGGGCTGTCTGTTCTCAGATTGATCCCAGAAAGCTCTTCAGTTTGACAAAACTAGTCATTGCACAGGTAATTTTTAATCAAATTTAAAATGTCCTGAGCTGTGTGCGTTTTTATTGGCCTATTGAAGAGAAACTAATAGGTAAGTGTTGTCACCTCAGCTGCAAAGGAAACTAGAGAAGTGATGTACTGGTGAGCACTGTACCACATCAGCACAACACATGCATGTGGTGTTAGCTACAGGTTTGGGTCATTCCAGATAAAAGGAGATTGAATATTTATTGCCTCACTCAGGCAAGAAATGTCCATGATTTTATTTGGTCTAATGGTGTGAGTCAAGAGGAAGAAGAACTGGTCAGAGATGTTTTAGAGGGGATCATGGTTGTTTTAAAGTGAATCGCTTTGCTGACTGGCAAATTCTGCTCTGTGAGTATCCCGCTATTTTCAAAGCCAAGACAAAGTCTGCAGAAACTGAAAGAGTGAATTCTGTAGTATTAGTTATAGCTGATGGTGTAGCACTGCATCTTTGTGTTAAAAATCAAGTGGCTGATTCTTATAATTTTATATAGATGCCCAGATTTTTTGCTGGTAGCCTCTAAACCGAAACTGACAGCAGCAATGAAATTCACTGAACAATTGCGGGGCCGACAGAAGGCGTAAGCAGACAGAACAAGTGCCCCATGGTAAATGGAGACAGTGTGTGTTTTGGGGGGGAGGGGTGGGAGAGGGCAAGTCATAAACCACAGCTCTTCTCTGTGTATACGTTTAAACTGAGTATCATCTTTTTGTGTATAGTTAAGTTCTCAGATTTGTAAGTTTTTATACATCATTTCACTGAATAAAAACTGAATTAAATGGGATATGATTTGTTGAGTTGAAGGAGAAAGGTTGTTGGTCTTCAGTCTTCCTGAAAGAGCTCTTACTGAATCGGTTTAAAAGCTAAGCAATGTATTCTGTGTATCAGACTGAAACCTCTGTCATACAGATGAACAAATATCTTACTGAATCTCTTAAAACAGTGGATCTAGCACAAAGGGTCACTGCGTATTCATTTTTCCAGTTTATTATAACATGAAAAATATTGTAAAGTTTATTGTGAGTGGTGTTGAGTTTTGTTATCTCTCTTGTATTAGAGTAATAGATTTTAAATCAGTTGATTTTACTTCAAAGTATAGAAGTGTTTTGAGGTAAAAAAGTAACATCTTACATTATTACTTTAGTGTTGCCCATTTTAAAACTTTTTTAGGATCTTCATTTACCAGTATAATTTCTTTAAATGTATTTTTTATTTCACCTCACTAAGTCTGAAATGCTCTCAGAGCGGGAACAAAAAAAACCAAAACAAAACAAAACAAAAACTAATAAAACTTTTATAATTCAGGGTGAGGTCAGCTTTTGAGGTAACTATGGTTTAAGGGGGTAGTCACAAGTTCATTTCCATAATTACTACAGCTGTTAAAGGTGCTGCCACCTCAGCTATTAATTACTGCTTAGTCAGATGCTCTTCTTTTTCAGAGCTCCAGCTCTGCTCCAATGCAGAGTACAACAGTTCAGCTTAGCTCCCCAGGTGGGTGGTTGTATCAACAGGGTACATATGGCCATTTTTTGTGAGACATCCAGCAGCTCCAAGTCCTTATCATATCCCTGCTCTCACCTCTCCTTTTCCACGGTTTGGAAAACATGTTTGCTCAGTTACATGTTGAATGATCTCAGGTGATCTGACTCCGTTGAAAAACAGCTAGTCTTAAAATATGCTGTTTCTCTGTCAAATCTGTTCTCTATTTTAGTTCTGCAGAGGGCTGCAGTAGGAGCAGGGTTGCGCAAGGGTAGAAGCGGCCAGGGAGGAGGCTTGTTGAAGCCACTCTTGGTGATGCAGAGGGTGGGAAGCAGTGAGTCCCACTGGGGCAGGCCCCTCATCTGGTGGGTAGTACAGCCTCAGGAGCCTGTGTGCTGCCCAGAAGGAAGAGATGGTGTAGAGCAGGGAACAGTCATCTGGGGAAGGAAGAATTGTGAAACTGCAGGTTCAGCAGAGATACTTTAATCTGTTAATATTTATTCTTAAGAAATAATACTGTCAGGTAAAGAGAAAAAAAAAATCACAATAAAGAGATTATTTTTATATGTGTTCAGATATCATAATGGTTTATTTAAAATACCCTTTATTGTCTGATGCTCCATAGTGATGTTTAAGTGATTGCTTCCCACTGCTTGAGCAGTTTTGTTCCTCTACAAGGAATCAGAAACAGAATATTCTGGTTACTAACAGCTACACCAAGAATGTGAGTAGTTACAGCACAATTATAGTTTTGTTCAAGCTCCTTTGTTAGATCCCATCTGAATTATTATTACAGAAAACTTCAGGTTTTATCTTGAGGTTTTTGACTCAAATCTGTGACTGAATTGTTCATTGCTCATTCAGTCTCCTCACCTACTGAAGGTGTGAATTTTCTACCAAATTAAAGATAACAGTTTTGCAGGAACTACTGAATGATCAGTGAAAATCTGCTCATCATTCAAGGCTGTGGGCCAGTCCTCCAGCCCCAGTGTATTTCTGAAGGAGTAACTGAAGTTAATTTCCCAGGTACGTCACTTTGCCTTGACTTCAGAAGTATCAAACACCTACAAATCTTAGCAGCTCAATAGAAGTAACAGATAATTTCACTTCCAAAAGTAAAGACTGCAGTCCTCTGCAATCTACAGTTTTTGTTAAGTTTGTACCATGTCTTCTGAGTCACTGGTCTGATTATCATTCTGTTTCTGCTGGGGGGAATTTAGTAGAATATACTAGTGTAAAATTTAAATGCTTTAAACTGTACTGTTTACACTTCAAAGCCTGAAGTTCCTATCTTGATGCTAAGCAAGTCTGCTTTCTGGCTCTTCAGCTCCAAATGCTGTAAATAATAGTTTCAGTCACAAGAAAAGAAAAAGTAGATTTCTTTCTTTTCACTTTTTTCTGTTCAATGTTTTCACTTCTTTACATTACGAAGACTTTTTACATTAAGGGAACTTGGTTAGACAGGAACAGGTTCTGTGGTGGCCAGTGGCATCACAATCCCTTGAAATGTTTTTTCCCTATCTGCTTAACAGCAAAATTAGCTTTTTTTAATTACTTAGCTTTTTTTTTTTTTTTTTTTTTTTTTTTTTTTTTTGTGGACAGTAGTAGAGTTCCTTGGTTATCTTCAGCCCATACAATTGAAGACAAAATTAATTACTTCTTAATCAAGTTAAAAGTATTTTTCTTTGATTGGAATTCCACATCTTTTAATCTTAAAAAGTAAACACAACTAAGGAAGAGTTAATTTTTGAAGTCTGTAATTTATTTATTGCTTTTTGAGAGTTGACTGTTGTTTCCATGTGGCAAGACACTTCATAGCTACGGATAATTAGGAGTATCTAGGGTACTTAAAATTCTATTTAAGACTCCTATATCAAAACTGTAAATATTACAGTTAGTTACAGCAGCATACCTTAATATTGAAGTCTAGGTGATAGACTACCAGTGATAAAGGCTGTCTGTTTAAAGATCCAAGCTGTTGTCCTTCCTGAGGCATTACGTTTGCATTTCTACAGCTCTTGTTTTCCCTTTTTTTTTTTTTGTAAAAATGTCTGGGTTTGTCACTGGATAATGAAATCCTACTCATACCAAAACCAGAACAAAACACAAAAAGAAGCAAGCTGCCATTTGCATCACACCTCTTTAATGTATATTTGCCAGATGATCCGTGATGACCTGTAGAAGTTATGTGAAACTCACTGTATAAATACAGGTTTCTACAAAGCCTGCCACTAAAAGGAAACATTTTAGTGAAATTCAGCCAAAACTACAAAACACACATTGCTGTCATCGTGTGGCCTTGCTGCCATGCTGTTGTTGCATCCGTGCTTTTGAACAGAGCACATGTGCCAAGATGCAGAGCTCAGCACAGTTCTCAGTAACTTGTTGTCACTCCTTGCAGTGCAGCTATTTTAGTCCTGCCAAAGGAGCTGCTGTCTACAGGACTTCCTAATACTCAGTCCATGTCTATTGCTTTGGCCAAAAGGGAAGCTTACCTAGAACCTTCAAAAATCTACTCACAGAACAGAGAAGCAGAGCCACAACGTGCAAGTTAGGACGACTGTACACTTGGTTGTACATGCTCTGTATAGAGTGTGTAAGAAGTACCTGACACACCAGTGTGCTACAGCACAGATCCATAGCCTGTCTCCACATTGCTGACTGTGCTTCGAAGCAGCCTCTATGCTTTGTAATGGATCTACTTGGTCAAAAGTTTCCTTCAATCCTTTTCTTTATTCTCTCAACCACGGGGTTTCCCCCATTTTTTAATTCTCTCAACCATTTTTCCCCATTCTTTATTCTCTCAACCACGGGGTTTTCCATTTTTTTACTACTGGGTTGTGTAAGTCCAGTTTCAGCAATGACTTACTTAGTGGATTGTCACAATCCATTTGTGGCTCTCACATTCACAGTGGAACATCCACTGTCAATCAAGCTTTGCTTCATGGACACACTAGGAAAAGAATCAAACAAGGATGCAATACCTAGTCTAAATTCTCCGTTCTCTAACTTCACTGCTTCAACAATTCACACACTCATTCACTCGCAGGCTTTTCCTTATCAGCAAGAGTTGCCTGGCTGAGGCTGCTCATGGGTCCTCCTCCGTCACGCTGCAGGTGTCCCCCCTGTCATCCTGGGAAGCAGGAGAGCCCCAGCAGCTCAGCAGCTGGCAGCTGGGCTTCTGAAGGCTTCTGGGGTTAAGCAGGCACAATCCTGCCTTCCAGCGTGGAAGTCTGGTCTGTTGCAGTTACTTGTGATGACTTTCAGGCTTGTCAGAAACTCCCAGCTACTCCTGCCGGGCCGCAGAGGCAGCAGACCTTATCTCCTGCTGGCCTCGGTCTCCGGACTTGACGCTGCTCCCTCTGCAGCCCAACGCTGCTGCTCCCCTCACACCCCAGGCCTTCCCAGGAGCTGGGCCTTAGGGCAGCCCCGGAGAGCCCGGGCCTTATTGCTGCTGCTGCTGCCTCATCTCTTCCTGACCCGCTTCAGACCCGTGCTGAACGCAGCCAGACACTGGGACAGAACCTCTGGTTTCCCTTGCGAGCCCGCTGAAGCAGCTTAACTAAGTTTTGTGCAGGTCCATTTGGAGCACGTACAGGACCGAGGCGAGCTTCCTCTTTTCCTCCTTAGCAGCCCTCCCTGCCGGAGGGGAGCTCGCCTACCCGGGATAACAGCGGCTGGAAGAAGCTGCTGCCCTCGCACACCAATTTCTCTGCCTTCTGGGGCGCTTATGAAACCGGGAGTTCGGTTCTGCCCGCATCTCAGGGCAGTCCCCACCGGGACTTGTGAGAAAGCAGCTGAGCCTCCGTTTGGCTGAAGGCAAGCGGTGAGGAGCAGCAGACGGCACTAGATGGTGCAGTGACACCAGTGCAACCAGCCCGGCATCCTGGGGGCTGTCCGGCAGCCCGGCCCGGGGACAGGGACAGGGACAGGCACCGCACACCCGGACAGCTTTCCTGTGGCAGTGTTCCTGGAAAAGCCAGAGTGGGCGGTAAGGACTCTGGCAGCTCTGCCTCACATCGGGCTTGCCCCGGAGAGCGGAGTCCTTTGCACTGAGGGGACTGACAAGCACTCAGAAGTACAAAATGCCGAGGCTTGCAGTGGTAGGTACGCAAGGGACCATCTCTTTGTATCCTCACTGACACAAAAATTCATCATCTTCAATATTAACAAAGTTTATTTTAGATACATACCTATAAGAATGCCACTGCATCTCCCATTCAGGACTAACCGAGACCATTTTCTCTCAAAGCTGTTGACTCCAAATCGGGTCATTTTCGTGCTGGCATAGTCAGCCTCTGCAAGTGCAGCCATGGATGAGGACAAGCATATGCTTTTGGGGAGCCCTGAATGTTGACCCTGCTCACAGCCTCTGTGCTGGTTTTCATCTGTGAGCTTCCCATCCCAGCAGGAGATCCTTCCTGGCTGCTCTACATAAGGGTAAGGCCTGGAAAATTAGGAGGGCTACACACACACAGGGCAGGTCCTTGCATCCCAATAGCTGTACCTGAAGGATGGGAAGTGAAATATTCACTCATATGCACTGATTAGGAAAAGGATGCCCCATTACTAAACCACCACCACTCCAGTTACTAGCACACAAGCCTCCACACGCAGACACCACATAGAGTAAGGAGATGTAATTGTTTAATAGTAATCTTATTCGTTGATATTATGGCATTTTTACACATAATTTAAGGAGAAGAAAAAAAGCTCATTTTGAGGTATACATGCGACATCTTTCTCAACATTAATAAATCAAAAAGACCTAGGAAAGGTCCTAATCTCTCCTAGAAGTCTGAACCTCAACCTTCATTTGTGTACAAGAACTGGAAAAGAATCCCCGGAGAAACTTCACCTCTGTTCATGAAGTGTATTAAACTTAAAAGTTTTCCCGCCCTACTTATTATCAATAAAGCTGTAATACGATTTGCGTTTTTTTTAAAAAAAAAAGCATACCCCAAGTTTGACTTGAAGGGTGCTCCTGTGCACCCCCCTCTTCCCATGCATGAGGTCTCTGGAGGTAACACGCTCCCTCTCTACAACACCCAGGATCGATCCTCGTGGTGAAAGCAGCAACCTGCACGCCGAATTTCACAGGCGGATTGCCCGGAGCGTGCACCCCAAGGGACGGGAAGCCAACACGGCGCGTCCCCGCCACCACCAGGGCCGCCCCCCCCCCTTCCTCCGGGACGGGGAGGCACCGGCAGCCGGAGGGGCGAGCGCCGCATGCTCGGCTCGGCGGCGTCCGGCAGCTCTCCGTGCTTGGGGGAGGGAATCGGCGATCCGCCGGGATTGATGGCGGGAGGCAGGAAGCTCCCTGAGGGAGCGCTAACACCCGCCAGCGCCCCGGCCTGAGGGGCTGAGGGAACCGCGCATGCGGAGGGCGGGAAGGCGGCGGGGGGCGGTGGGTGTCCCCTCCCTGGCGGTGTGAGCCCAGGGACGCTCTCCCCACGCTGCTCGGCGTCTGTGTGGCAATGCCTCCTCCTGGCGTGGGCAGCAGAAATTAATCACTAGGATTTTACTTCAGACTGGACTGGCTGGAACGTCCTTTCCAGAGGCCAGAGTCGTGTTGAGGCCGGAGTGTAGCAAAAGGTGTGCTCGGAGCAAAGGGCCACGATGTCACCGGTCTTTCCTGAGCTCCGTCTGCTGCTAGCGAAAACAAAAAGCATCCAAAGGGTGATGAAGGCTGGAATCAGATTCCAGCTGCGTGCAGAGCTGATCTGTGGTGAAACGGCGGAGAAAGAGGGAGAGAACGAGAGAACCAAGCGGTGTCTCAGGAAGCAGCCACCTAAACGGTGACCACACCCCTAGGGACAACACCTTTCCTGTTTTGGGGCGGGGTTTCGGTTTGCTTTGGTTTAGTTTGTTACTACTGGGTTGTGTAAGTCCAGTTTCAGCAATGACTTACTTAGTGGATTGTCACGATCCATTTGTGGCTCTCACATTCACAGTGGAACATCCACTGTGAATCAAGCTTTACTTCATGGACACACTAGGAAAAGAATCAAACAAGGATGCAATACCTAGTCTAAATTCTCCGTTCTCTAACTTCACTGCTTCAACAATTCACGCACTCATTCACTCACAGGCTTTTCCTTATCAGCAAGAGTTGCCTGGCTGAGGCTGCTCATGGGTCCTCCTCCGTCACGCTGCAGGTGTCCCCCCTGTCATCCTGGGAAGCAGGAGAGCCCCAGCAGGTCAGCAGCTGGGCTTCTGAAGGCTTCTGGGGTTAAGCAGGCACAATCCTGCCTTCCAGCGTGGAAGTCTGGTCTGTTGCAGTTACTTGTGATGACTTTCAGGCTTGTCAGAAACTCCCAGCTACTCCTGCCGGGCCGCAGAGGCAGCAGACCTTATCTCCTGCTGGCCTCGGTCTCCGGACTTGACGCTGCTCCCTCTGCAGCCCAACGCTGCTGCTCCCCTCACACCCCAGGCCTTCCCAGGAGCTGGGCCTTAGGGCAGCCCCGGAGAGCCCGGGCCTTATTGCTGCTGCTGCTGCCTCATCTCTTCCTGACCCGCTTCAGACCCGTGCTGAACGCAGCCAGACACTGGGACAGAACCTCTGGTTTCCCTTGCGAGCCCGCTGAAGCAGCTTAACTAAGTTTTGTGCAGGTCCATTTGGAGCACGTACAGGACCGAGGCGAGCTTCCTCTTTTCCTCCTTAGCAGCCCTCCCTGCCGGAGGGGAGCTCGCCTACCCGGGATAACAGCGGCTGGAAGAAGCTGCTGCCCTCGCACACCAATTTCTCTGCCTTCTGGGGCGCTTATGAAACCGGGAGTTCGGTTCTGCCCGCATCTCAGGGCAGTCCCCATCGGGACTTGGGAGAAAGCAGCTGAGCCTCCGTTTGGCTGAAGGCAAGCGGTGAGGAGCAGCAGACGGCACTAGATGGTGCAGTGACACCAGTGCAACCAGCCCGGCATCCTGGGGGCTGTCCGGCAGCCCGGCCCGGGGACAGGGACAGGGACAGGCACCGCACACCCGGACAGCTTTCCTGTGGCAGTGTCCTTGTACCGAGGGGCTGCGCTGCTCTGCCTCACACCGGGCTTGCCTCTGGGAGCGGAGTCCCTTGCACAGAGGGGACTGCCGAGCACTCAAAAGCACAGAATGCCGAGGCTTGCAGTGGCAGGTACAGACCTTCACTGGTGAGAAAAGAAATTTCCTTATACTGTCAGAAGTGACCAGGACCAGGCTGATGTCTCGGTGTGACTCAACCATTTAGAAAGCAGGATGTGACAGTCACTGCCACTGACCTGCCCATGTCCTCGGCATCTTGGCAAGAACACTTTGTGCTATGACAAGACTTGTGGGAGGGCCTTGGATGAGTATCTGTCTTTTGCACTGTAAGCACATGAGGTAATGAGAGGTGGAGAGATAGATATATGAGAATAGATGTTCTGAAGCATGAGAGAGTCAGTTTCCAAAACGTCAGGATGCATCTTAAATTTTTTGTCTAAAGTTTTTGAAATTTTTGCTTCTGTGGAGAAAGGGTTGCCTCTTTCTGAGTGTGAGCACCCAGTACTTGTAGGAAGAGACACTGGAGGCAGAAGCAGCTGTTGGAGAGCAGCAAAGAACAGCATCGTCCCTGACCAGCTCCTCGGATGCCCAGGTGTCACAGGTGCTCCGTGTTTGCGTGAGGACAAGAGGACGGGAAATGAGCCTCTGGGAGTGTGTGTGTCCCTCACACAGTGTTGGCAGGGTTGACAGCAGAGAGCCATGAGCTGAGGAACAGGTGGCACAGTACCTTCATCAAGGAGGCAGCACTGACACTTCCATGTGATATTCCAGCTGCCCCAGGGAGTGTGTAGCCAAGGGGCAGTAACAATTGGGTCTTCAGCACCACCTGTCCCTGCAAAAGAGAGGGCTGCTGCTGCTGCTGCTGCTGCATTTCCAGCTGCCCCAGGCCCAGAGAGGAGACAGAGCCTGAGCATGTCCTTGCTGGTGGTCGTGCACATGTGCATGCACACAAACACAGAGAATACACAAAGGCCCGGCTGCTCTCACAGCCCCCCCCCAGTGCTCCCTTCTGATGGAGTGGTGAGAAATGTTAGTTTTCAAAGCATCAGCACTACTTCTCCCTATATTTAATTTTCTCTGCTGAAAAAAGAGAGTATTTTCTCCCTTTAGTGAGTCTGTTCCTGTATTTTGCTTGCATTTTGAGTTCACAGCAGAATCAAAAAGAAGTGGTGATTTTTCTTCCGTAACACTTTAACGGGCTAACCTCAGCACTGCTCATTTGACAGTCTATTTTAAGCTCTTCTGAACTGAAGAATCATTATTATTTCAGTCTAGCTTATCTAAAATTCAAACATAACCTTCTCAACTTTGTGTCCTGTATCTTGAGTAGGATCCAGTTAGAGGGTTTTGGTGTCCCCTTCTTTTACTTAAAAAAACAGTAATGAAAAATTACAGTTACTTAAGAAAATGGTAATGAAAATGGTAATAATTAAGAAATCAGGTAATGAGGAGAAAAACTGATCTGCACTGACACAAATCATAATTACTTATTGAGATACTGTAATATTTCTTGGGTTTATCAAGCTTTGAAAACTCTAAACACCCTCTCTACCTGGAGAAAGGAAAATAATTGGCTTCACAGCATCTTTAGTTCATTACTTAATGTTACCTCAAAGAGATTAAATTCTCTTTAAAGTGAAGATATTCTTACTTCAAATGCTTGTTTGTATATATGAACATTTTCTTTAAAAATTACTTCACAGAAATGCCTGTGTCCCTAAAGGCTTTATCTGCTGCAGTCAATTATTTATCGATGGATTTCATTTATTATAAAGCTGGTTTTCTCTCCACTATGTACAGAAGGAACTCACTTCACTTTCAATATTCTGTTGAGGTTTTGTATGGGGTTCTGGGGAGATGAGAGTGATATTTTTTTGTAATTTTGGGGATTTCCACATAGCAGTGAGTGGTCAGAAGATTTTTGCCTAGAGGAGCAGCCCACAGTCACAGCAGGCTTGAGTTCTGGAAGAGTGTTTTGGGTTAAAATGCAGTTGGCTTGAGGTCAACAGAAAGTATAAAAGTTCAGTACTTAAAACGTGAACTTCATAGCCAGCACAATGTATTTCCTGGCTTCAGGAAAAAACAGAGAGAATAAAGAAACAAGATCCCACCTTTCCCCTTCCATTTCCCACTGATCTCTGCAGAGTGGGACCCACAGCCCCCAGGAAGCTCTCACTCTTTATATGTAACCCTGCTTCCTCTGGCTGCTCTGGAGGAGCTAAAACAGCTGCCACAAACAGGTCACAAAGTAATGTTCAATAAAAGCACCCACTTTTTTCAACTATTTTCAACCTTTTCCTGTTTTTGCAACAGATTGTGAAGCCTGTCTGATTTTCTTCTAATGCCAATTTTGTCATAATAAGCAGGTTTGTTTCCAGTAACAGCAGTCCTATGTCACGTAGTGTGTGTTTGTCTCTGTTCCTCAAGTCCTCCAGCTGTGCTCTTCTGTTTCCCTGCATGTTATCAGCAGCACTCACTCCCACTTTCTGCTTGTTGCACCTTGCTACTCAATGGGGACAATTAATTGATACCTTACATCATTTACAAGTCAAATTCAAGATGCATTACATTGTTTTCCAGGGATGTGCCAAGGTTCCTTGTTGCTACAGTATGATACAGAAGTATAACAGGTTGTTTTGCCTTACCACTTCATCACTGCACTCCTGTACGATTGCCACAACCAAACTGGAAATTTTTGAAGTTTGAAGCTAAATCATCTCTTCTGCTTAGGTTATAAGGTTTGATGCTTACCAGTAACTCAAGCTCTTAATGTGAAAACAAAATCAAATTTTGTGATGTTTGTTTTATTGTGAAAATAAAGAACTAATAGATAACAGGAATGTCCACAGCCTTGAGACACATCAAGAAATTAATATAGAAAGAAGTAGTGCATTTCTTCTTTCTGTAAGCAACTATTGCTTATGTATGAAAGAAAGCAAAATAGTAATTTCAGCATAGTTGATATAATACTGCCATAGTGAAACTGAGACTTCTATGAATTCATAAAAGCATGGGCTCGAGCAGTCTGTCTGATTGATTTTTTTTAATTAAATATATTTCTGTATGAAGAACTGTAAGCAACACACCCAGCCTTTGCCACACCATTCATAGTGATACAGGTTCCTTCCCTGCAACTGAGAGGCAATAACTGGCTCAACTGTTGGAAGAAAAGAGGATGTATGAGCCTGGATCTAATTGCAGGATGAAGACAGATTATGCAAAAATCCAATAAAAGCTTTTCCTCAGCAGGTACACTTATGCCAAAGTGATTAATGCTGCTTTCAATTTTGTTCAGCAAATATTCTTGTTTAGAACAGTTCATGTCAGGTGCAGAACAACGAGGAGTTCATATTTGTCTTTGAAGTTTTTAATTGTGCTCATGAAATGATAATGAAAATTCCTCATGGAGATTAAAAAAACCCCAAGCAAATGTATTTGGGCTAAGACAAGTTTCCTCTAAATAAACACCCACATTGCCACCAAGGCCTGTGGGGAGGCTACCTTTCCAGTTAGTATCTCAAACAATTTGGGCCATCTCCCTTGCCCTACCCTCCTCAAGCACAGAAGCACAGTCTTCTCTCAGAGCTCCAAGTAGTCCTCCAGCCTCCTCTGCTTTAGTGAGCCAGCCTTGAAATATCTTTTTTTAATTTTGTTTTTGGTTTTGTTTGTGTTTTTTTGTTTGGTTGGTTGGTTTTTTTTGTTTTGTTTTGGTTTGGTTTGGTTTTTTTGGCTACCTCTTCAAACACAAAAGTAATTTCTATTCAAATCCAGAGGTCAGCCTCCTCCCATGTTTGCCCTCCTCCCTTGGTGTCTTGCCAAGCACACACAAGCCAATCCTAAGGCTGGTGGCCAGAGTCAGATGCACAACCATGAGAAACTTGAATTTGGTCCTGTTGTGGTACGGAGGAGAGGGAGCCCACGACCCTGTGTTGCCTTGGGTCTGGGTGCCCTGAAGACCTGGGAAGGCACTACCCAGGTAGCTACTCTCCAATACTGGCTGAGCATCACTTCTCTCTGTCTTTTAGCCTGTGAACCTCATGGCTACCCCTGGAAGGGTGAAAGGGAGAAGTGTTAGTATAGATGGGTGTGTGCCAGATTATCTGCTTCACAACAGCCATTTCTATGGGAAATGAGAGGCACCACTGACCATGTCATGATGACCCTGGGACTAGTTGCTGAAAATCTAGAAACCTGTTTAAAAGTTCTCAAGGAGCCTGCTTGCCAAGCAGAGAGATAGATACTCCCTTCAAGTAGGGGAGAGGAGGCCATAGCACTGTAAAGCCAAGGAGCCACATAAGACTGTGACAAGGGGACACTCACAGTGGGATGTCTGTTGGGCTGCTTTCCGAAGGCTTCTTGGAACATCTGCCTTCTAGGATAGCAGCTAGATTGTCAACTCCTTGCAAAGTTTTACAATTCCCTTCTTGTCTGGCTGCTTAGACAACAAGGCATCCTTTTTGGCTATTCTTTCTATTCTGGTGCCTTTGTAGGAGGGACAGGGATGTATCTGTAGGCTGGATTATGAGGAGAGGGTCAAGCCGCCAGAAGACTTTACACAGAGACTCTTCCTGGGAAGCAGTTCCCATGGCACACTGGACTTATGCTTCCCTCATTTCCTCACATCATAAGTGCCATCCCCAAGGACTGAGGCAAATGGGGTTTTCAGTCTCTGCAAATGGATGTAATTTTCAAGGGGGAATAGGAGACAATTCTTAAACCTGTTCCTCCAGTTCTGAAGAGCTGGTATTACTTTGTCCAGAGGATGTTGGAGCAGAACAGCCATGGACCTTTACTAACCCTTTCATACTCACTGCTGCAAAGTCTAAATTTAGTGGCCAACTAGAAATTACATCAGCCCAAATTAGGTATCAGTATTGTGATGTCTAAGCTTCTGTCTTGCTAGCAGCATGGTAAAACATTCACACAGCTAAGAGTCATTCTCTTTTACTACATCTCATCCATCTCCCCCAGAGCAGGACTCTAAGCCCTGTGCTGCCAGTCACACTGGCCTTCTGTTCCATAGTGCTCCTCATTTCAAACCACATCCTTCTATCCAGGGCCATCAGCCTCCTCAGGAGTGTTCTCCACCCACACAGCAGCGTGACTGACAAACATCCAGTGTTCAGCAGCCAGACATGGCCATCTCAGGAATTCTTTGTGCTTTTGGCAAGCTGCCTGCCCATCCCCAGGCACTTGCTGTATCCAGGCTGTGCAGGTTCCTCAAGCACAGCTGTCTCCCATATGCTCTGGATCTGATCGTGAAAGCCAGATCTGCTTCCATACTTGATACTTGAGCCCATGCCAATAAAACAGCATTACAAAAGAGAAAAAAACAGCACACAAACCTCCCTGGGATGCAAATGGGTTGGTCTCCAATCCCTCCTTTGATGCTTGCCTAGGAACTTCCTGTCACCCAGTAACAGGATGGAATAAATGCATAAACCTTCTGTAAGGACTGGTAAAAGTTGTGTGCCTTGAGCACAAGGTCAGGTGGGAGATGCTGGTTTGACCTCTACCTGCAGATACTGGAGCTAGGCAGTGAGATCCATCATCCACAGTATGAGCCCCCTGACTCAATATGAAACCAAGAGCAGGGAGAGACATCCTGCAGTGTTTCAGTGTCCCTCCTTTTGCTGTGACCAGTGCAGGCAAGTATTTGCAGGTATTGCATTCAGCATCTTGGCTGAGATAGGACAGTAAATGTGTAGCTTTACAAAACTAGTTCAGATGTAATCTATGCAAGTCTTTTTTAGAGACAAATGCTGCTGAACATCCTTAGTCATAGAAAAGAGCAGGAAAAAATCCAAATCTCAAGTCCAAGGTCCATGAACATAAACCACAAGTACCTCTGGACGTTCAGTGCCATGAGCAATACCCCAGCTAAGAAGAAGGTGAGCCTAGAAGATACCAATTACGGGCCTAAGATCCTTCATCTACTACTCATATAATATAGGAATTTTTCATTCTATCTCACTGAATACTGACACCTGTCTTGACTCTGAGGGTTTTTTCCTTCATATTCTTCTGATGTGATGTATGCAAATTTTGTAGAAACTTACAACCAAATCACAATTTAATTTGGTTACTGATTTGTTTCATTCAAAACAAAAGCTGAACATCAGTCAACAACAAATGACTTGTCAGGAACAAATCTAACTCAAGAGATGAAAGTAACTATCAGAAAATAATTTACATGAAGCAAGTTGAAAAAAACACCACGTACACACGTTAGAACAAATCTGTAGTGTATTTTATTTTATCAATGAAAATCTACCTTAAAAACAAAAAATCAAATTTTGGTAACCCAGTACATTGGATTAGAGAAAGCTTCAAGCTCTTAAGCACAAGCCAGAAGTCACAGTCTCAAATTAAGAGTTTCAGAGGCCAAAGCAATATGCTGGAACAAAGTAGTATCTTTATGTGGAGGCATGCTCCTTGCACCATTAGTGTGGTTTCGAGTGCAGTATTTTTTATAGCTATCAGTTATTAGAAAGAGCTTTTGTATTTGTTTTATAGTTAAGTTTGTTGCATTCCTTACCTAGGCCCTGGATTAATGGATAAAACAGGCAAGTTTAAGCACTCACCTGTCTAGTTACTACCAAAAGACAACTTACATTGTTGTAAAGCTAGTTTTATTTAAATGAGGTTCAGACAAGAATTAACTTTACATATTATTAACAGCTTCAGAGCTATAAACGTAAGAATCAAGATTACACAGGTCATGCTACTGTTATTTTGTTTTACCTGCTGCAGTTATTGCAATATGGCTTAACGTACATAGGTATTACAATTTGTACAAATTCAGCCAAGTTTGCACTTGTGAGGTGTTATTAAGAGCACGACTAATTTGCAAGTCAACTTAAACCTGTGGAAACCAACCGAGGTTCTTTGAATTGCCCAAAGCTAAGGGGGAAAGCTGCTGCTAACGATGGTCAGAGATAGACTGGATTGTTTGAAACCACATTGTTTGGCTTTAAATATTTATATAATTTGCTCTGAGGTAAGGAAAAATCTTTCGATGCTTCCACGCAGGGGAGCACCAGATGGTGCAATCACACCAGTGCAATCAGTCACATTGCTTGCTGTACGTGCAGCCTTGAGGAGAGGCAAGCACCTGCCATAACAAGAGCATTTGTACACTAAAAGTTGATTTTAAAATAAATTACTATACAGGTAAGATAGTGAGCTATTGTTCAACTTGATGGGCATCGGTTCCACAAAGTGCCATCTGTGACCTTCACTTTAGAAGTCAGAGCTGAAATTATGGACTTGTACCCCATGTTTGATTTTAATGTAAACAAAAGAGAGGACCAACTCCTGCTGGGGACAGACATCCCAGGACTCTCAAGTCTCAGGGATTTTTTCCATCATTAGATCACCCTGCTCATTCTGGTTTAAGCTGCTTTGAGTCAAATGCACCTTAAGTGAAGGTTTTTAAGATCTCAGCACCCCAAAGGTCTCATCAGCTTTTTGCAATCCAAGGCAGAATTCATCACCTAGTCCTTACACTTCTTCCTACTCCTCCCTCAGTGAGGACAGGGAATTGAAGGGAATGGAAAGGATTTCAGGAACTAACTGTGGTGGGAAAGAGTTCTAGGCAGCGGCTGAGAAAGAAGGATCCTTGCATGCAGGTAGGCCATTAGGAGGTGTTTGTGTGAGGGGATGAGGGGGATGATGGGGGGGGGATGAGGGGACTCTGGAATGAGAGGGGTATGATTTGAGGGTTGTGGTACTACATAAGCAAGACAGTAGGGAAATGTAAGTCTGGAGGGTTCTCAAAGACCAGGGAGGACTGCAAGTAGAAGTGGTTGGTGGATGTGACACAGGTCAGGCTCTCCTTTTGTCTTGGTAAGTATCATAGTTCTACATTAAAATCAGAACTGGGTTAAGGATATACATATAAATATTCAAAGCAAGACAGCCAACTTTTTGAGAGATTTTACAAGGGGAAAGACCTGGAACAATAAATAGGAAACTACATGTTATCAATTTCCGCTCCAATGGTATCCATTTCCTCTCCAGGCTACTCTACAAAATTCATTTAAGGGTACATCTAAATAGTACAGAAGGGTCATAGCTCTACATTAAAATCAGAATTGGGTTTAAGACATACATATAAATATTCAACACATTACAGTCCAGTCCTGAGACCTGAAGTCTGGAACAACAGAAGAAGGGTATTTTCAATCTCCTTTTAAGCTACACTGTAATTTCTGACTATATCAGGCCTGCACAAATACAACTGAAGTATGGATAGAGACACCTGAAGGGGACTGAAAGGCATCAATCTTGAGCATCTTGCTCAAGAATTTGTGTGTGACCCAGCTCCTGCCATTTGGAAAGCCATGTCTGTTACTTGGCCAGGAGCCTTCAGTGTTCTCTTCACTCAGCTCTCCTCTTCCCCCTCACACCCAAGTCGAGCAGCATCTACAGCCACTCATAGGTCAAATCAAGGCAGCTACAGAGGGTGTGGGGGTAAGGGAGAGTGCAGAAGGAAGGTAGATGGATTCAGGGATGAGTGAAGGGACTCGAGGGGATGTGGCAGATAGGACACACATCAAGTCAGGGCACAGTAATAACTGTGGCACAAATTTAAGTGGTCTGACCATTCACTTTGTTTTGCATTTCCAGTCTAAATGGTGTATTCTGGGCAGAGGCAAATAACCTTTGAATGGAATGTACATGTGGATACAGCCAACACTAAAGGCATTGTTTTTTAATAGAAATGACAAAAAAGGTGAGGTCTTCAAAGAGCAGATGTTAACATCCAAGAATTAAGGGTAGTGAATAAAGCTCCTGGTTTGGTCACAGGATTGTCAGCTGTTCTCTAGGACTGGAATCTGTCCAAATGCCATATGGATGCTTAGCACATCTAAAAGGAAGACAACAGTAAAAAAAGCTTTATTACTGACAACTCACTCTGTCATTCTTATTTTCCCAAGCAGTTCTCAAAGAGAAAGGTCTTAGTTAAGCAAGTGCAGTAAATATCTTAAGGAGAGACTATACCTATTAATTTCTGATTCAGTCTTCGCTGAAGTACAGAGTACTTTGGTACATGAGGCACTCCAGGTTTACAATGGAAGGCAACACTCATATCCTTTAGGATTTTTTTTATTAAATCCCATACATTAAATGTGTGCCACATGAGTGCATACCTAGGAAAACTGGAAGCCACATTTTCTACCTCCCAGAAATACCACCCTAAACTATAGGGCATGTCAATGGCCATTACAGTGAGGGTAGCTGCACAAAAAATAAACACAGTGTTGAATAGTCAGAAGGAGAAAGAGAGTAAATTGAGAAGGGAAAAAAAAAAAAAAAAAAAAAAAGATAAAATAATCTGTGGCCTGTTGGTTAAACTGAGAAGCAGCTGTCTTTCACTAGGATAATAAATAAATTAAACAAAAAAAAATAATTAAAAAAAAATAGAAGCACAACAATTTTAGAAACCTCCAAACCTATTTTGGAAAAATATAGAAATTTCTGGCTAAAATGCTACTTACATTCAAGGCTTCGGGAGCCACTGAGTTCTGATTTTGTGGACTATCACAAGATGTTTCTTCTTGATAACTATCATCCTCCCATGTCTGCTTTTTCCCATCTTCCACTGGCAGGTGATGCTGCTCTTCTTCACTTTCTCTGCATGTTTGCTGGCCTGAATGCTGGTCTGGCACTTCCCTAATCAGCCCAACCTCTTTTTCCCTTAATTTTGATGCGTGTGTGTCTAAGAGGTCTTTGGTTGACTCTTCTGAAGTACTTAGTTCTAGTGTTGATTTCTGAAGTCTCACACTTTCCCTTGAAATGTCTTCAGGGCTAGTCAGAATTGTTACAGAATTCTGACTTTGTCCATCTTGCAGCATCTCAGAAGTTAACAGTATGCCTTTCATTTTTTCTACAGTTGCATGAATTTCTGCAGACTCTGTTAAGATAGCAGTTTTCATTATTCCTGATTGCTGGACCTCTTGTTCTTTACTCAGTATCTCTTCCTGTTTTACTGGAAGTTGATGATCCACCTGCATACTTTCCATCAGTTCAGGTATATTTGCATCTGATGGGCTTTTACCTATGGACTTAAAGCAGGGCTCTGACTCAAAGGGAGACTCTTCTGTTTCTGCCAGTTGGTGAACAGCCGTCTGGATGGCGTTCAGTACAATTTTTGTACTCTGAGACTCTATAGTCACAGACTGAACAACATCATTCTCAAATTCCATGTGGGTATCAGACAGACTGTCACTTAGAGGAATACCATTTTGTTTGGGTTGTTCTGTACTTTGTAGCCTCTCTTCCTCCTCTGATACTCCATTCATGGATGCAGGAGTTACTTGAGGCTCAGGTGCTTCTGCAGTTCCAAGCTCTATAGTCCCATAGACTGGATGGTCAACAGCACTAACTGGGACTTCTTCAGAAGCCATTTGTTCTGGTGTGGTTGCCAAGGGCTGCACAGTTTCTGCTCTTGTGTCTACAGGTGTTATGGTTTCTGCCACGACATGCTCTTCAGCTGCTGCAGCTACTAAAGGCACAGGTACTTTCAGAGCCTCCAAGCTGAAAGCTTGGAGGAAGGCTGAGTCAGAGCCCTCCTGTTGCATAGTTAAAACCTCTTGCTGGACAGCAGTTGAGTATTCATCACCTCTCACAGCTTCCTGTTTTCCACATTCAGATAGGTCTTGGGATCTTCCCGTCAGTTGCTCGTTTTTGTTTCCTTCTTTCTCAAAGTCTTGACAGCTGAAGGTTTCTGCAAGTTCTTCTTCCACAGCCTCTTCTTCAGCTAGGCTGTTTACTGTTTCACATTTCTTAGGACTTAAGACAGTGAGGACAGTGCTTTCATTTTCAGTGATATCTGGGCATGTTGAATCAGATACGCTGTCTGCTTCAATCTGTGTGGCAGTCTTGGTGACCATGGTATTGCTCTCTAAGTCTGTTTCAGTTTCAAGCAGAGCATCTTCCATTTTGCCACCTGGGGTTTCATCACTCTGGGAGGTGATTTCACTTGTTTTTTCCCTCCATTGTGGCTCTAGCACAGGCATAGAAGCTTTCACTGTAATCTGCCTGCCAGCCACATCCTTCACATTCTGCTCAGCATCTGCAGCTGCTTCTAAACCAACTGTTTCTGAAGCAAGAGCAGAGGTTTTTACCTCATTCTGCAGAGGAACCTCAGTAACACTGACTTCTATGCTTTTTACTCCAAGGAGCACAGCATCATCTTCCTCTTCCTCTCTCTGGTCTGGCACCCTACTAGGAAGGCCTTCAGTATAAGCTTGCTCCTGAGAGTCTAAATCAGGAATTTCATCTTGTCTTTCTGATTTAACAGGAACCACAGTGACAGCTACTTCTGTGCACTCTGACCCCACAGCAAGGGTTTTTCCCTCTCCTTCAAGCTGCACAGGCTCTTCAGCTCTAAGTGCCAAAGTAGAGGTTTCATCCTCTGTCTTGTCATGCACCTGTGGAGAATTACAAAATACCTATAAAAAACGGTACAAGCAGGGAGCAACCAGAAATGTTCCAGGTGAAAAAGCACTCGAAGGAACAGCCAGCAGGGTTATGAGAAGAACATGAGGTGATGACACAGATTAAGGAGTCACCAATACCCCACCTTGTTTCAGTTTCTCAGGAGACACAGCTCATTAAATAAAGGGCAGCCAAAAGCAAGGGTCAACAGACAACACTTGAAACAAAGACTAAGTCAGGAAGATGGTGAGGAAGTAGGGAAAAAGGTAGGAGCATATCATCCACAATAATTCCTGCACATTTAAAGATGCTGACATTGGTGTCATTTCCTTCCCCCCCTTTGCAGAAATACTTCAGCTACAATTGTATCTCTGCCTACAAATGAAGACACCATCTGCTACCTATGGTACCATATGGATCACGTGTATCGTGTTTTTTCACACAGTATCTCCAGTCACACTGCACTATGCAGAAGCCCTTATAGCAATTGTTTCATCACTTTCTGATCTGATCTACACACACCTTCTCCCACCTTTTTTCTCCAGGAATTGCATCCCCCTCACTCTGCACACAGGCCTCAGTGGCTGCTGCTTCTGAACACTGGTGTCTGTCTCACAGGAAACAAAACTTCAGATGCCTCAGGCTGCACAAGAAGGTCCTTGACAATAATACTGACACAACCTGGTTCTAAATTAAGTATAAAACCTAACACTTGCTGATTTTCTCTTTGACAGATGAACCTTTGTGTTATATGTGATACTTACTGCAGTCTGCACTTCTGGAATACATTCATCTCTTGTCTCATCTGGTGTCAAATCTGTTACAGGCAGTTGTTCTTGTTCTGAAGGCTCCTGCTTTGCAAACAGCTCTTCCTTGGAAGTGACTGCTTTGATTATGTGAAAGTCTCTGTCTGGTGATGAAGGCTCTTCTACTGTCCTCAGAGCTCCAGATACTTCTACATGGTCTTCTATAACTGGTTTTTCATATGCATGCCACTGACTTTCATCTCCTAAGACATCTACATTTTCACATCC
Organism: Phaethornis superciliosus; assembly: GCA_023637945.1. Lineage (NCBI taxonomy): Eukaryota > Metazoa > Chordata > Aves > Apodiformes > Trochilidae > Phaethornis > Phaethornis superciliosus. The sequence goes on along the minus strand of JAJQWJ010000003.1, from coordinate 50,900,503 downwards.
TTCTGCACTTTCTTCTATTGCAGCAGATATGTCACTTTTCTCTGAACCTTCCTGTAGAACACTCACTTCAACTCCAGTTTGGCCCTGAACACTCTCTGCACTTCCCAGGGCCTGGAGGTCATCTACATCATATTCTTCTTTTTGCAAGGACTCTTCACGCAAAACAGTTTCCTGACTTACAGCTTCTCCATCTTTAGCATCTTCCTTTTCTTCTGACTCAGTTCCTTGTGCTGTTGTAATTACAGTTTCTGAAGTGGTTCTTTCACTAACCAGCTGGGCTATATCTGCTGACTTTACTCTTTCAGCAACTTCTTGAAGAATTTTTTGTGTCTGTCTGTCTAATTCTTTCAAATTTTGTTCAGTGGCCTCTACTTCTTGTACAGGTGTAACTTCCTCTGTAGTATCTGGGGTTTCTAACAGCTGTGATACAGCAGAAACCATCTCGGTTGTCTCCTCAGCAAGGGACACTTCCATTGTTTCTTCAGCACAGGATGCTCCTGCTGTCTCCTCCAGAGCTGTCACTGCTTCTGAGGTCATCTCTAGCTCACTTGCTGTGGTGTCATCACTTACATCCTTTCTCGTGTCTGGCACTGTCTTCGCAGTTACCAGTGCTTCTTCCACAGTAACATCTGATTCAAATGTTTTATCTGTTTCTTCCTCTTCTTTTGCCTGCTCAATGCACTCTGTTATAGCAGCAGATATCCAAGATGGTGACCTTTCTTCAATACTAGTAATTGCCCTTTCCCCTTCCACAACAGTGACAGTAACTGCATGTACCAGCCCTTCATGTGCCTGCTCAATTCTTAGGGTCTCCTCTAATTTTTCTGCTTCCTCTTGCTCCGAGGTTTGCTTTTGCATCGCTTCAGCATTTTTCGCTTGTTGTGCTTCAATTTTCTCCTGCTCTGCTGCTTCGTATTCAGATAAAGGAACAACAGCTGGAATATCTGAGTCTTCTTCAGTTGTTTCTGCCATGTCTTCTCGTGCTTGTTTAAGATGAGCTGGTTCGGGCTTCCCATCTGACTTCTTCTTCCTACGCCCAGGCATCAGTTTTCTAAATGGAACCCACGATTCATCTTTTCCAGGCTCACCATCAGATGTTGAATGCTCCAGGCTAGATCCCACAACAGAGTCTTCAGTTCTCTCTTCCATTCTGGTTTTGGATTTCCTTCTCGGAGTGACTAGCCTTTTAAACGATTCCCATGTTGAAATTCCTTCACCTTCAGATGGGCTTCCAGCTTGTTCTGGGGAAGAATTACCTTGTCCTTGATCGCTCTCCTGAGAGCTAGTTACAATTGCATCTGTTGCTTCTTTGCTGTGTCCAGATTCATCTACTTTTTGCCTTTCTTGACCAAGCTTATGTTCAGTTTCTTCATCAGATGATGAGGATTTCCTGGCTCTTTTCTTTGAAGAACCTACACATATAAAAGCTTCCCAGGAAACAGAGGTGTCAACCTTTCTTTTAGGCTCTTCCGTGACTTTCTCTGGTTTCTGCTCCACCTCATTTTCTTTTAATTCTCCCTGATTTTCATCAGCAGCATTTTCAGTTGCAGTTACTCCAGCACTTTTTGTCTTATCAATTTCTTCTTCTTTATCACTTTCAGAAGATCTTCTGACACGTTTCTTGGGAGTTACCATCTTTTTAAATGATGCCCAGGGCGTGACACTTTCTCTTTTTCGCTCCACATCTGAAATTGCAGCATCTTCATTTTCAGTGACCTGTACTCCATCTACAGGTTTTTCCAAAGAAGGAATTTCATTCATCTCCTCAGGAGAAGAAGCAGAACTCTCTCCCTTTTGTTCCTCTGGGCTATCTGGGGAATCTGATAAGTGCTGAATTGGTTCCCCCTGCTCCCCTACCCTAGATTCTTCTCTTTTGCCTTTATGCTTCTTTCCAGACAGTTTTTTTAATCCAGTACTTGTAAAGAGTTTCTTTAAAGGACTGCCTTGAAGTTTAGTTTTTTCTTGAGAAGACAGCAGTTCAGCTTCATTTGTGATACCTTCTGTAGGCCTCTTTCCAGCTGCCTCATCAGGAGTTACTTCTGTTGTTATTTCATCTGGTTTGACAGGATCAGTCATAATTATGCCAGTTTTTCCCTGTAGACCATCATCATCAGTGGGTTTGATTGACTGCTGATCATCCTCTGTGACAACTGAGTGTTCAGAAGTAGAAAAGGGATTCAATCCAGGAGCAGCAGGTGTCAGTTTTGTGTCATGTTCTTTGCTTTCTTTCTTCTCTGTGGTTCTGTCTTGAGCTTCTCCTTGTATGTCTAACTTGACAGTGATTTCTTCTGATGTAGGTGACATTTTCAATTCTGCTTCCTCTGTTTTCTCATCAAATGTTTCTTTCCCCAGTGGAGCAGATTTATTTCCTTCTCTTCCTTCAGATTTTTTAAGCTGTTCACTAGAAATTTCAATTGCCAAAGATCCCGCTTCAAGTTTCTCTTCAGAGGGTATTTCAGTTTTGTCCTGTAATTCACACTTGGCTCCAGCTGACTCTGTTTTTTCTCCCACAGGTAGGACTTCTGAGGATGTTTTCAATTTTCCATTCACACCGTCAGTGATAACAGGTACCCCAGACCTTGCTTTTAGGGGTTTATCTGTAACTTCACTTTTTTTCTCTCCTTCAGTTTTTTCTTCCTTTTCACCAACACCTTCTGAGACTTCTGACATTTTCCTTTCTTGATCACCATCTTCCGTTTTTTTCTCCTTCACACTTTCTTTAACTGCTGCTGCTACATCCTCTTTTTGTCCCTGCTCATCATACTTGACTAGCTCTTCCTTCTCACATGTCTTGACTCCTATGGCTGTCACTGTCCTTTTTGACTCCTGCTTTTCTCCTTCAGTTTGCTCCTTCTCATGCATTTCAATAGTTACTGCTGTCACATTCTCCTCTTCACCTTGCTTCTCAAACTCAGATTTCTCCTCCTTTTCACTGTTTTCAGTTGTTAATGTTGCCCCCTCTTTTTCTTGCTCCTCTTTTATAGGAGACTGTATTTCATCTTCTTTAGGCTTCCTAAAGCTCTTCTTTTTCCTAAAACCAGTCCATCCCTGAGTAAAAAATTTTCTTAATGGTGATGCAGTATCAGTGGTTAAGGCAGATGACTGTGAAGAAATCTCATTGGCTTCTTGTGTTTTAGGAGATTCGTCTTCCATTTTTTCATTTTTTGGTGTTTCTTTGGTGTTGTCTTCTGCAGAGTGTGCATCCTCAGGCACTGCTATTTCTTCTGAGATGACTTCTTTTTGATCATCAGCTCCTTCAAGGACTTGTGTTTCTTTTTTTACAGTAAGCAGTTGAACTGGTTCCGATTTTCCTGTCTTTTCCTTCTTTACTGTGAATCTGAATCCAACAAATTTAAAAACCTTTTTAAAACCCAGATCATAAGACTGCGGCTCAGATGCATGGTCAAGGTCTTCTGCACCTTCTTCCGAAGAGGGCAGTTGTTTAATTGTATGACCATCCTCTTTCTCAGCATCCACACTGTCCCTGGGGTTTGAGTCAGATGGACTTGTCTCCATAGTTCCAGTGTCTTCCTTCAAAGTTACACTGGAATGTTCTGTCTGTCCAACTGTTTAAAAAAAAAAAAAAAAAAAAAAAAGTTAGTTCCCTTCTCAATTTAATGTTCTGTTAAATCCTGAAATAAAAATATCCTTTTTAAAATTTTTGTTGAACTTTCCTAGACAGACATGTTCTATTCTCTGTGTGTCTTGTCTATGTGCTGCTATTAGTTTTTTTTAAGGACTAGTTTTTGTTCCAAGATTATTATGAATCCTTTCCTTCCTCATATCATTGTACAGGTCTTCACAAAGTTTATTTGCAAATACACCTTTTGAGCCTATATTCTCTCATTCTCTTACCTTTTTCCTTCTGTTTTGTTGTGTTGGGAGGGTAGGCAGGGTGTGGGATTTTGGTTGGAGTTTTTTGGGGGCGTTTTTTTTCATTGTTTGTTTGGGTTTTTTGTTGGACAAAAATTATTTATATCCTATCATTACTTAAATAATATACAGAAGAATATATGTAATTATTCTTCAAGCAAAGCTCAGTATCCCTTCTACACAGAGACCCGAGAGAAAAGAAAAAGCTATCTAAAAAAGTGTGTTGACTAAAATGATGACAAGAGAAGCTCATTTTACAGATCTGTCCCATAAGAATAGCAAGATGTGAAAACACCCATAGGAAATTTCCTATTTTTCTGAAAACCCCCGAAACGGTTACATTACAACTTACTTGTTTTAAAGATCACGAATCTTGGAATGCTCCCATACATCACACCACCACTATGGCCAGACAGAAACCTCACCCGCAGCAATTCCACATTACTTGAAATTAATGAAATCGTTACTGTGCAGGCAGGTAAAATTCTACCCTCCACTGCTGACAAGTTTGTGTTTGCATTTTCTCTTTCTTGAGCAGCATTTGAGTTTTACCTTCAGGACACTGGTAAGCACCCTCTTAGTCTTGCTGGGACAATTTAAGCAGTATTGCTGCCCCTGGCCATGAGCTGCCCAAGTTCACAGACTGGCATATATATTAAACCTCCTGGAATGCAGCAGTTAAGAAGCCACTTACACATCATGTTTAAAGCACAAAAATGCAAGCTCCCCATGCCACAAACAAGAAACTTTATAGGGAAGAGGTAGGAAAGGAAAAAGAACACTAAACCTTTAACTTCTCCCATTTAAACCAAAAATGAGCAGGCAATAACTGCTTCTGCCTATAATGAGAGTTTCAATAACAACAATAACTCTGTGATGAACATGCCTGATGATGAACATGACAACAGGTGAAGATAAAATCTACAGCATGATCAAGACACCAAAAGATTCTTGGGCTTGGATACTGCCAGCATTTCAGTTCAGTGTTAGTCTTGACCTTTGATTTTGCCCAACAGGTTAAAGTGCAAGGGCAGGAATGTTTTTTTGTCTGAGCAAACTTGTTCAAATGGGAAGATGACAAAGGAATTTAAAAAGTAATAATGTTAAACAGCAACATATTGGAAGAAGGCATAGTGTCTTTTTTTTTTTTTTAAAGTTGTACATGTGTACTACTTTGATGCCTAAAGGCATGGAGGACATACATTTCATAGATTTCAATTTCATAGATTTCAAATGCGTCACTGAATTCACCAAAGTTCTTTAGTTTTTATTTGATCCATCTTTTAAATCCAATCTAACACTGCAGTTGGCCCAGCTTCATGAAGGGGCTGGAAGACCTGTTCTCCAGAGGTCCCATCCAGCCTAGGTACCTTCTCAATGCTGCTTGCCTGAGTTCCCTTTGAGAAGAACAGCATCTTCATAAGCACACAGACAATTCACTCTAGGTAAGGCTGAAACACACCTAAATAGCAAGCAAAACTAAATCTGCAAGTATATGGGCTTCCAAGTAGCTATACAGAGGGCAAATTTTGTTTATATTCACTACCAGCAGCCTACTGATTGTTGTTTCTCATCTGACATAAGTGAAGCTTTTCTATTTTTCCCTTTGTCTAACAGCTTAAAATTATTTCCTTTCATTTTTAACTCCTAATTCACTTAAAAGTCTGACCTCTTTAGGGTATGGTAACACCCTACCTCCTAAACATTTTAAAACAAAGATGTCCAAACCAAGTAATTTGTGAAGGAGTACTATAAAAGGAAATGAACATTTTTCTGAAGAACACAGAGCAAAAAGTAACTCTCTGCAAGAACACTTCAGTCAGTGAAGGAAAAGGAGGTTGTAAGTACAGCTAGAAGCAGTAACACTTTTGAACTCTCTTTTAATTTTAAGATGGTTACCAGAGACAAACTGTGCTTATTTTATTAATATTTTTTGACTCTTACAAGTCAAACATTACGTAGTTGTATGCTGACACTACACAAAGATAAAGCCAATGAACCACTTTCATATCTGTGCTCATGAAACCGTCAGCTAAAAAATCAACCACTGATCATTTAATGTTAAATAAATATTTGTTCATGAAACATGACTTAGACAAAGGCAGAGCAAAAAATGAGGCTGAGAGCCAGTGGGGAATGCTGGGTCTAGGTGGGAAAGACCAGAAGTAGGAGCAGTAGGAGCAGAGAGGAGGTCAAGACACTTGTGACCTTGTGACTGACTCATTGTGGGCAACTGCTGAGCAGCCAGAGACACTGCCCCTTTCCTCCTGCAAACAGACCAGGGGATGCATGATTACCATTTTAAAAAACCTGATATTTTGAAAAACAAACAAACAAACAAACAAACTTGCAGCAGAGGCTGCATTTTTTTTTTTCCATTCCTAGAGCACAAATTTAGTGTTGAAGAGGAGTTTCACGGGTCCACAAGTAAACAGGATTACTGTAAGAGGGGAATGATACAGAAAATGAACAAGTGAGGTATTCTATTTTGACAGTAAGAGATAAGATCCAAGATTAGTGTGTAAAGGCACCTCTTCATAGTCACAATAAGCATTCAAAGGATTTTAGCTTATTCTAGTTTCAAACCGATGTGTTTGTAACACCCTAAGACAGACTTGGTGTCTGAAATTCTCTTCAGGTGGAAAGAGCTTAGTAACTCTTATAAAATCAGCAGGTATGGGTATGCATTAGGATGGCAAATACAATCGCAAAAATAGACAACACTAGAGGCACAGTGATAAGCTTTCAAAACTGTTAAATAAAGCTATCAGTAATGAGGTCTTCCTTATGAATCCAGCAAATACACTACCTTGCAATACTTCACTGAACGAAGTGAAAAGGAAAAACTAACAAAAATGCTGACTGCTGGAACACACACTTTTAATACCAGTTTGAAAAGCTGCAACTGTGCTACACACATCACAATTCCATCACTTCCTCAGAGCACACAGTGGCCATACTTGAACACTTGGTGCCGGCACAAACCCTTCAATTCCACAAGAAAAAAACATTTAACCTGTCCAGAAGGCATTTCATCCCCAGTGTAACACAGAGCTTGGATGTCAGCTGTTAAGTGATCTGCTGCTGTTGCTCCCAGCCCCTACCTTCCCCACATCTTTGCCATTTATACCACTGCACGTGTCTTTTAAACTGAATTTCTGATGCCCTTTCTCAGCATGTGAAGGAAATGTCATTTGAGGAATTTGCCTGCATGCTGCCAGGAGACTGCCACTGCTGAGTGACAAGCCTGCAGTGCAATACATATTGTTGTATACAAGTTGTACTTCTACACAATATAAACTGAAGAGCATCTTTACGTCCAGTGGAGCATGAAAGAAACAGAAGACCCAAGAAGTGAGCTGTACACGCTGAACTTGATATTTAGCAGTTGAACTCATTAATGACATTGTTATGAATTACATTCTTGATGCACAAACATTGTTAGCGCACTTCTGAATGCAAAGCTTATTGTGAGTACTCCGCTGTGAAAGCTCTGGAAGTTATTTACACAAGCTATTGTTGTTTAGAGTAGTGTAGAATGTCACTACCACAGGTATTTTGGCAAGACAAGGAGCACTTTGTGAAAGAATTACTAGAATTTGAATACATCTTTAAGAAACACAGGAAAACCTCATCAGAATACCTACAGAGGAAAAAAAAATGTAGTAAAAGACTGCTATGACTACAATGTCTTTAGATCTGTCCTGAGCAGGGCTGCACTTCACCAGCCACATGCTAGTCAAGGAAAACAATACAATAAAAATATATGCAGAGGAAGAGATAAAAATCAAGGGCGATATCATAAAATTGATCCACTTTGCTATTTAAATCCACTGTGGCTAAGAACTAATGCTGAAATTCTATTTTAACTACTTACATACCAGTTAAGCTTTCCAACATTTGTAATTGAATCAAGGTGCTGCTTTTGCTTTAATAACCTTAAGGATTTTTTTAATTTTTGGAGAATTACAGTCTTAGGGAATGAAAAGTGGTTGATTTCACAATTTCACAGGTAGCTTAAGTCTACGGTAATAAAAAAATGTTTCTATTTTATCAGAAATATACTGATCAGACATTGGATAATTAATATTTTCAGAATGAATTCTTGTCCCATCCAATTAAAAAATAAATTAATAAATAACAGTTGTCTGATAGTAGGCTGACAAGACATTGTTGGCAGCACAACTTCACTGCTCCCACCATCTTATCTGTCTCTAAAAGTGAAAATGTCTCTCCCCTGGTAGTTGCTGGAGTGTTAGAAAAAGCACTCTGACTGCAAGAGTTAAATCCACAGCACTTCATGTGCTCAAAGTCAACCATGTCAACATCTGGAGCTGGTTGACTTTTCCCCCTAAGGATTTGCAGCACAGCACTGGATTTTTTCCATGAATTCCCTACATTCTCAATCTCTCAGATGGATGTCACACACACCCTGCACCCGCTCTGCAGACTACATTGACCACCAAAAGGCTCCAGAGGACTTTGTGCTGTTTTCATTTATTCAATGTTTAAGTATTTAAGTATTCAATGATTAAGTATTTACTTATATAAGTAGGGCCAAACCATGCTTTTGGTCACACTCACAAAGAATACTCTCAGTATTGCTGAAGCCGTAGGGCTGAAGGGGTACTTTACAATCACTGTATTCAGATTTGTTTTGAATACAAATTAGGAAATAAAAAAACCAAAAAAACCTACTGCTCTAAGACTCACATGGCAGTGAAAAAGGAGAAGACAATTTAAAAAAAAAAATTGAACCTAGTGCTCATGATCTATCAGGCTTTTACTTGTTAAATGAAATTTTTCCCTTAACTGCCTGATTCTTCTAATTATTATTAGAAGCATTAAAAGACAAAATCAAAAATGGGTAAAAACTGATAAGGATGGAGGAGCAGTAATTAAAAAACATAACACAGTTTGAAATTACACTATCTATGAAAAACCTGTCCAGAACAGATCTATTTGTAATGAAGTAGATGGAATTACTTCTGAAATCAAATACTTAAGCAATTTTAAAAAAACGGTAGGTAGTCCCTTTAGGTTTTCATTGCAGAGAGTAAGAAGTCCACATTATACTACAAATGCTCATTATTTTAAATTCTTTTAACCAAAAATTTCACAAGGTTTGGGCTAATAAATTAAACAAACACACCACCTACTTTGCAGTAACAGAATAACACCGAAATGTATTCAAGTGTTAACCTTCTATCAATTTTTTTTTTTTTTTACTGTAAGGCTTAAAGTCTGTGACACCATTGCTTGACATTATATTTCACAAGTTCTTCCTTCCTTTCCCTACTATTCACAGTATTTGTATCTACTTCAGTGTATAAATAATTCCTTCATGTAAAACATACTACTTCCTTCCCTGTGCTATTCATCATTTCTGAAGACTGACTTGCCATGTTAATTGTGGGGAGGGAGTTCTTTCAGAATAATTAATTAATGAGGGATGACTTACAGAGCTTCTCGCGTACTAAATATACAGTGCATACACACAATTCCTGAGCTTTCTAACTACATTGTTCTTTCAAAGCTTTAGAAACAAATGTCACCAAGTTCAGTCTTTAGTTCCCCGGTACTTGGGTATCAACCGAAGAGTAAATTTTAAAAATAACACATACTTTTGTGTCCATTTTTAAAAACGGGGAAAAAAGAAAAAGGTTGCAAAATAGCTGTAATTTTTCATGGCTTAGGACTGCTCAAGAAAGCAAAAGCAACATCCCCAGAAAAGGACATCATACATAACCTCAAAGGAAAGCAACTTAAAAGAATCATTTCCACTGTGATGGTATAACATTCCTCACAGACTGTTATTCTAAGAAGATTTTTCTTGAGCTGTACTTGTCTGCTTGAACCTAGACACCAACTTCTTAAATTCCAGCAAGGTAAGTTACATATTTCATTCATTCAAGATTTAAAGGTTATTTATTTATTTATTTTTCAATGTTTCAAGAAACAGCACTAAAAACAATTTTAAAAACCCAAACAGTAAAGGTCCTCTAAAAAATAGTTTTGGTTTTAATCCAGAGAGGTCATTAGCCATAGCTTCGATATATAGTTACTGCAGTCAAGAGATTCTTCTTTAAACGAACTCACAATAATAAACTGTCCTCAAACCAGTCCAGCTGTTCTGCTTGGGAACCATACCAGCATGCTACAAATATTTATGAAATTTCATGGTTACCCGTGCTGTGCATGTCTCACGTTCTGCTTTTTAAAATAAAATGTATTCACTGAGCGTAAGACAGATGCAACACTGGCAGTTGGGCACTGGGGGGGCAAGAGGGGGGAAAAAGGGGAGAAATCTACTCCACTAGGTAGAAGAATGGGATAAGCAATAAAAGTCAGCAAATGTTGGGATATTTTTCAGAACCCCTAATGATTAATGAAAATATACAACGAATAAGCGGATTGATTTTTTTTTTCAGAATGACTGTGTAAAGAGTAACACAAGCTTCACAGACCAACTCACCACACAAAGGAGATGTAGCATGAATTAGACACACAACAGTTTAAGGCACTCCTGCATACTGATAAGAAAAGGTACACCTCTGTCCCTTGAAAGAAATGGTAACTTGTACTGAGCTAGACGCAGTTCTTGAAAAGCATACTGGAGAAGCAGTGAAAAACAGCTGCAGAGAAAAATCCAACTTTTCACGAGATTAAATAAGGAAAACCTCAAACGATCAAATTGTGCAACCCTATAAAGAGACTGCTTTTGAAAAACAGTTTAACCTTTAATTACTAACAATAAAAGGAAATTAAAAAAATAGAGAACCCTTGAGGAAAAAGACTCAGCATGTGATAAGCTCATTAAGCATCAAGTTTAATGAAAACCCTATTGTAAAGAGCAGTAGGCTATCTCCTCCCCTACTAACTGATTCAAATCACGTACAGTCTCCCCCAGGGTCAGCTGCAAACAGCAAGGGACTTCTCCAGGCTTTGTTGTCCATAAGCATTGTACCACTAAAGCATTTTGCATGAATAAACCTCCACTATTTGTTGAGTTCATTCACTAGCTCTAGTAAGTAAAATATAAGCAATTAATACAATGAAATAAAAGCTTTCCTAGATTGCTATAGGCATATATAATCTCTGAGAAAAATTCCAATGCAAAATAGTTATCTTTAGGAAAACAAAAATTTTAAAATATCATAGCACCACTTTGTTTCCCAGAGAAGGACACAAGTTTGTGCCAATCCAGCAGTGCAAGATCATGCCTTTTCCTTTTAATTCTTTGCTTCTCCAAATACTATTATCTTTCCAGAAAGCCCGGTTAGTTTATGTTGTTAGCCCTTGCACTTTAGTTGCTCACAAATCACTTTATTTAATAGCTGTTCAGTGCACAAAGCATCAAGTTTTTGCCCTCACAAGCGTGAATCCCATTGCCATACAAACGTATCCACATACACCCTCAGTGTTAATCTCTGGATTATACTTCTTTAAAATTAAAACAGCTATGGAGCAACAGCTTCATATCACTCATGCAAATATTTTTACAACTTAGAAGCAGTGCCCACTTGTACATTTTCTTCAATTGCACCACGCTTAGCTCTTAAGATATTTTACTGCATTATTTCTTGATTCATATAAAACAGCATCACCAATATGGTCACTACCTTTACTTTCTGCTCCTCAGTTTCAGACACCTATGCCATAGTCTGGTACTGCAGAAGAAAAACGAGTCAGTATCTTCGAATTTATAAAAGCCTCGTATTACCAGTACCGCACTGAACATCCGACAGAGGTGACAAGAAACAAAAATTCCAGCAACCTCCGCTGGGAAGCGGCTCTCGGGGAGATACAAATATTTAAGCCAGAGCTTTAACTCCTCATGCAGCGTCAGGAAACCCAAAGCAAGAGAAGCAATGCTTTGGGAAGGTGAAGGAGCGCTACAGCAAGCATCCTGCAGCATCCACTCCCCAGGCGTCAGACGCTGGGAGACAGACGGACACAAAGACGGGCAGGCAGACAGACAGATAGGCAGGCGCCATCGGCAGAGAGAAAATAACAATAAATAAATAAACGCTTACACGTTAGCAACGCCGCGCTGCCTTACCCGTCATCGTTATGGTCCCGAGCCCTTCTGACACTGCACACTCATCATCAGAAACTCCCTCCTCAAGAGCGCAGGTCCCACCCCCTTCTCCTTCTCCTCCTCCTCCCTGCCCGGCGCGGAGCCGGCCCAAAGGGGAGGGGCGGCCCGGCCCGGCCCGGCCCGGCCCAGAGGGGTGGTCCCGCCCCCGATTCCCGCCCTGCGCGGGCAGCGCCGCTGCCTCAGGGCTCGGCTCAGGGCTCGGCTCTTCTGCTTCCCTCACAGCGCAGCGGGCAGTCCCAAACATTCCTGCCTCAGCCAGACATCCGTCCCGAAACTGTCACTTCTGTCTATTTTTTTTTTTTTCCCCCCCTCCTCCTCCGGAGAGCGGAGGAGCCGCCTCTGCAGTGAGAAACAGACACTTTTCTAAATAAACTACAGACCACTTCTGCTCCCGCTTGTGTAATGCCTTTTTGATGCTATTTGCACGAAGAACCCAGAACAAACCTCAGGAGGTGCCTGTTAAAAGCCCTCAGCAGTTTACCCCTAAAAAAAAAAATAAAAAATCAACCCCCCAAAAAAACCCCACCAAACCAGAAACAAAAAACAAAAAAAGCAGGCCAAACCGAACCGAAAAAAGCCCACCTATGAAACACTTTGGTTTCTCCACACTGAAACATTTGCTCCTTTTCCTATTATCAGTCACTTAAGGGCTGGGGGCTTTGTTCTTGTTTTGTTTGAGCTGAAATTCTTTACAACTTATTTACATTATAGATTTTCCCAAATTTGCTAGGTTACTTTGGATACCTTTGGATATTACTTTTGCAGAATAAAGGTCCAGAAGCTCTTTGTGCTAGTAAAAAGGGAGGCAATACAGTAAAACAAAATGTAAAGGATTGGTATCTGATATAGGTGACCTCCTATTATAGTCACAATGTATATATACATTACATTGGGTATTTCCAGAGTTCTGACACAAAAGTACTTGGGGACAGCTGCACACAGCCTTTGCTGGTGGCTCCAATTGCCAGCACCAACACAGTTCCCAGTAAATTTAACAGAGTTGTGGCAACTTTGATGAATTTGGATCATCTCAACTGACCTTCCGAATATGAGACTCAAATAGAGATGGCAACAATAGACAAATAACCAACCCACTAAACCCTTCAGTCAAACATTCCTTTACTGTAAGCAATTATCTATCTTGCCTCAGTGCTCAGTGTCATGATACTTTATTTCTGATTTTATAAATTTTGCCAACAAGTTGAAATAAAGAATGACTGGGGAACATGAAGAAGTGTATAGCTAAAATTATTTATTTATCTATGTGGACATATTTCTCTGCACAGAGTATTTAAGAGAGGCTTCTTCCTCACCTTTATTCATCTGCATAAAGACACATGGATATGAGGTCCAGAGGGGTGCATATAGTTATGAATTTCTGAACATAGTCTTTACTTAAAGAACCATCTTTTCAACACTTGACCAAACACGTTTTTTGTCTGAAAATACATGTTACATCACCTTCATAGAAGTGTTTTTTCCTTTCAGATCAAACCTGCAGAATTTTTTGCCTTCCATGTAAGTTATGCTACTATGTAGGCTTTGTACCAACAACAGTAAAATAAATCCTGATTAAAACAGCAATATCAAGCAACCACATGAGGGATGATTACCAAAGAAAGCAAAGAAAAATCAGGCAATCTACTGATAAAAATTCCTAATGCTATCTGTGGCCATAACACATTATATATTTGGTCACACATAACTACCCCTATTTAATGGGAGTTTCTCACCTTGTCTTCATTATACATCCTAGGAACACAATTTCTGTACAACTGAAGCTACAACCCAACATAGAATTAATCAACAAGAATTATAATCTCTGACTATTAACTTGAAATTAATGTCCTTTTAAAGGCCACCTCTGCAGCTTGATCCAGAAGATGAATATCAACATGAAATCTACTGACTATATTTCAAATCAGAAGGTATTTTCTTCAGTGAAATTTTAAAGAGAAGCAGTGTTCATCATGAGTGAAAAATAAAAGATGCTGTAACCCATTTTTACAGCGTCAACAGCCTCTACCAATACAATGAAAAGACAGCACAAAAGCCCAGCATAAAACATGGTAACCTTTTGGGATTAAGTAATCTGCAATTAATCTGAAGGCATGTCAAAGAATTGCCTTTACTAAAATTCACAGAATGATTTGGATTGGAAAAGACCTCAAAGATCACCTTGTTCCAGCCCCCCTGCATGGGCAGGGACCCCTCCCACTAGATCAGGTTGCTCGAAGTCCCATCCAGCCTGGCTTTGAAAACTTCCAGGGGAGGCAAAGAGTTTCCCTGGGCAACCTCTGCCAGTGTCTCACCACCCTAACAGTACAGGATTTCTTCCTTATGTCTCATCTAAATCTACTCCCTTCCCGTTTAACACCATTACTCTTTGTCCTCATCTTTCCTATAGGCACCTTTAGGTACTGGAAGGCCATTATAACCTTTCTCCAGAGCCTTCTCTCCTCCAAGGTGAACAAACCCAACTATTCTCAGTCTCTCTCAGTAGAAGAGGAACTCCAGCCCTCTGATTATCCTTGTGGCCCTCCTCTGGACTTGCTCCAATGGCTCCAGGTCCTTAATTTGAAACCCAAACTACGAGGGCTACACAGTTGCTGTAAGATGCTTTTAGGGCTGTCACTGAAAATGTGCCCCATCTCACCCTTACCCCATGTGTCCCCTGGGGGCTGGGTCCCACAGGAGAGAGCAGCAGCACATTTCTGTCTGTGAAGCAAGGGAAGACAAGGGTTTTCCAGGATAGGGCAGGCATGGGTGCCCCCAGTGACAAAAGTTTGTGGTTAAACGCAAGCCTGATTAAAAGGAAAGGGAACTTTAATCAGAACAGAGCCAATGGATCCACACTCTGTCCCTTCCAGTGAGATGAAAATAGCTTAATAACATTAATACCACTAATGAATGAACATAATAAGGATTTCTCCCCTATGAAATAAGAGACAGGCCTGTGCAGCAGAAGATCATAACATGAGAGATGGAAACTGAGCTGCTGCTTTATGGAAATTAATGGTGGAGAGGCTGGCAACAGGCGAGCAGAGGCACCACAGGGTGCACTGGGGGAAGAGAACCACTCCTAAGGAGGAATGCATACCACCAATCCACAACCTGTTTTATCTAAACTCTGCTATAGAGAAAACGTGTCCCATGTGTAGAGCAACAGTGTCCTAGAAAAAGAAGCACTTGAGCAACCAAGAGCTCACCCAATTAACAACCTGTTCACTAGCAGATGGCTGACTGGACCCCCATTTCAGCTTCTCATCCCATTTTATCACCCAGGCCTCCATCATCTGTCCACTGAACACAGGGTTTTACATACCATTTGTTCCAGCAGCCTCTCCGGGTGCTTCTTGGAGGGGTGACGCCACCCCTGGCTGCTGCCCATCCATCTCCTGAGATGCTGGAACACCTCCTGGCTGCTGTGCATCCTCTGGTAGGACATCATGTTCCACACCGCCTTCCCGAACATCAGGTACTGGTACACTTGCATCTAAAGCCTGCATGGTCAAGTATTGGTTGAAGGATGGTAGGGAAGGAGAAAGAGAGAAAAGAAAAGAAAACAAAAAAGGAGTATCAGCATTAGGCCAGTTAGTTTCTCCCCCACGGAGTATTGTATTCTCGTTTTGCATACAGACACGCAAACATTTTGGGAAATAATGCTGCTTTCAAAATCACCAACTTTAATAAAATAAAGTACTTCTGTGAAGGAAAAATACCCCAAATGAATACAAAGCAAAAAACTAAACAAGACAATCTGGGGCTGTTTATTTTACTGTTCTCCTGCATGAATTAGGTGGAAGAAGAAAGTCTTACGGACAACGGCTTAAAACTTGGTGTAAAAACTGGCTTCTAGCACAAAGGAAAACTCAAGGATAATGTGAATCCAGCTGATGGAAAGATATTTTTCATTCTTCAAAATGTCTGGCACCATTTCTCTGATATACGCATAAATCCTGCCTACATGACAGCCTTTGGTATCGCTCCTCTGCTGATGTACTTAACTTATCATCATAAACAAGAAAACTTCAAAGAAACTGAACTGTTCAGGAAACCGAACTAACTATTCAGGATAGAAAGCAGAAAAAATATATACACAAATCCCATGAAGAAATTCAGTGAAACTGGAATTAAAACTAGAATTTTGGGGCCTCAGTTATGAAGCAGAGATTATTTTTACAGAGGGGAAAAAGCACTGCAATTCTTAGGGACACTGTAAAGTAAGATTAGAAATATTTTGTTGAGATTTCCTAGTATGTATTTAAAAGTAAAACCATCTTTTTCAGCTTCCCTATTTGATAAATTTTAATTATTTTCATAGTTTGTATTGGCTTGCCATATAACAAAAAAGATATTTTTAAAAGAAAAATACACTTCTGAAAGTATGAAGTGTGTTGTGGTCACTAAAAAAATACTTCCTTGCCATTTAATTACTTAATTAACTGTCTTCCCAACTGATTGTATGTATTACTTTCCAACAGAAGCTATTTCAACTAATAACCCTCTTAAACATCTACTCTTGAAGCACAGGTTTAAGGTTCCTCTGGTAGAACAGCAAATCCTAATTACATATCATTGTCTTATTACTCAGCTGTACTCTCAAAATACTGCCAATGAATCCCTGGTAATTAGTGACGGAACCCCAGATACAGTCCATCTTGCCATGTAATGTAGCATCCAAATGCCTGGAGCACCAAACTCAGAGCAGAAAGATGCCACGTTCCTGACAATTCTCTTCCAAAATCCACTAAAACAGGCTGCTGAATGGCAATGGCCATTTATTTATTTTTATTAGCAATTAGCCCGCTGCTATGGCATTCCAAATCAGCATACAAAGTGCCAGGCAAATGTCTTTCCTCTTATCAGTCAGCCCCCTTTTCACACGCCACACCCCTGCTTCCACCAGCAACAAAGTGTGCGTTTGGGTTCCCAATTTTCAGTTCAGAAGCCCTTAATTAAGCCAAATTATTTCCACCTGGCATTGCTGCACTCCTCAAAGCTGCCTTTCACAGCCACATAATCCACCTCACGGAAAAAGGACCCCATTCTGCTCCACTGCCAATACCACAGATGGAATAATTTGGCTTCAGAGTTATCACATGCTGAGACCAGATATTAAGTAGAAGAAATAGGGAATGGCTCAACACTCGGATTACATTCCCGCTTCTCACATCATCCTTCTTGTAAATCTAAAACACAGGAAAACTCAGAAGGAATAAAAATGCCACAGCATTGAACAAAGGCATGTAAATTCTGGGAAGCTCTTCTGCAGTTGCACACAGTATTAACTGTGCAACTGTTTAATTGGACAGCAACATATACACATAGAAAATATGTGAGATTTTTCAATATGAATTGAAGAGCAACTGTTATTATTTTTAATAATTAATTTTAATCTTTTATTCTTGGAGGCCAACTGCTGCTCCTGCAAACACAGTAACATACTTAACTTTACTGGCCCTCAGGGCACTTGGCTATTAGAAGGTAAATCCATAGATGGCTACTTCAAGATGACACCCTCAGAATTGGCACCAACAACTCTTTGAAGTCACAAGAAAGGCAACAGCACTGCATATCTTAGCACTCCTTACTTTATTAAAAAAATTCCTTGCCTTTCTTTGCAAAACTCCCCTGCCCCCAGTCAGCAAATCATTTTAAAGCTGGAGTCATATGTACAGGCAAATATGTATAGACACATAAAGTCTACCATTTGCCTACATGCCTGATATGAACCTGCAGGACCACAAGGAATCAGGGTACAAAGGAATAGGGAACCCAATACAGTACAACTTGTCTCCGTTTTCAGTTGAACCCTGAGTGTTACCACAAAATGTTAATTAATTAGCAATATTCCTCCAGCTCTGAATTTATTCTACAGTCATGAAGCATTTATAAAACACTGACTATACTTCATCTCAAAGTTTTGTGACCATTTCAGAAGTCACTGTATCTAGCAAACTGCTGGATCTGAAAAATGCTGTGTGATATCTTCCAGTATGAAGAAAAATGTAAATGTAGGACTAAAATAACTAAATGTAGGACTATAAACAGGTTTCACCTTCAAACAGCTAGTATAATTATAATCCTTCTTCAGTGTTTTCAAATCTGACCAGACCTGCCATATATCCCTACCCTGGACCTTTTTACCTCAGGCTCCTGGGTATGAGTCTGATGTGATTCTTGGGCATATGAGGGCAAATGTGGATTTTTAAACCAAGTGTTCTACTTTAAATAATTTAATAATAATAGAAACATAGAATCATAGAATGGTTCAAAGGGACCTTGAAGATCATCTAGTTCCACCTTCCCCTCCTCTGCAACGGCAGGGACACCTCCCACTGGACCAGATTGCTCAAAGTCCCATCCAACCTGGCCTTGAACACTTCCAGGGAGTGTCTCACCACTCTTACAGAGAATAATTTCTCCTAGCACCCAATCTAAATGTACCATCTTTTAGTTTGCAGCTGTTCCCCTTAATCCTATCACTACATGCTCTTGTAGCCAAAAACTAATAAAAAAATAGTATTTCTTTGCAAATTAAAATTAATGCAAAGGAGAAGAAACTATGCAGCTTCGGGGCATTTGTCATGCAAAGGGAGACACAACAGCTTCATTAGTTAAAAAGGACATTTTCTCTTGTCAGACACTTGATTAGGCTCTTGAGTCAGGCTCTTGAGTCAGTGCAATCTATCCCACTGCATTAGTCCTCAAAAGAAACTAATTTCAGTTTTCCCTCACTTTAACTGCTTTATTTCTCTGAAGGGATCTAAACCATAGTTTAGCTCAATTATGTCTAATTTGGTGAGCTGTCTTCTTAATTCCATTGAGAATAGTTGTAAATCTTAGACAAATACAAAGTCAAAGTTTAGAGAGACGGGTGAAAACCTTAAAGACAAAATTAATCGTATTAGGAATCTCATTATTCAGCTCTGTGTATTTGTCTACAGGTAATGAGACATTGCAGTTGACAGGCTTATCAACACTTATCAGGTTTCTGTGGCACACATTCATTGCTCTCCTTTAATTATTAATTAATTTATGAATGCGTCATCTTAGAAATGCAGAAATGCAAGAGAACTGGTTATCCAGTTCACCGATCCTTTAGCTTCTTCATTCCCCAAACAAAGGCTCATCAGTGAAGCAACACTTTGGCCTCTGTCATCCCACTACTACATTTCATGCACAGATTTTTTTAAGATTTTCCTCATATCCACCACAAAGGTAGAAGCAAAGGACAGACACAGAGCTACCGAGACTAAAACACATAGGGCATGCTGCCCATGTCACTCCAAGAGCAGCTTCTGCTCTAATTTGCATACAGTATTAGATCCAGCTGTTGGATCCCACTAAATGCATACCAAATTAAAAATGTATAAAGAAATCTAACACAAAGAGATATGGAGGTCTCTGGCCTCTCACTGTATGCTAGTGAATGCTTCATTCACACACTATTCTGGAGGGATGAGCAGCACCCAGCTTCTTCCCCCCACTAGCAAACACACCATTCCCAACATTCCTTGTACCAGACCCAAATCATTCCAGGGATTCCTCACACCAGGCCCAAACACACCAGAGTTAATTTTGCCTCATTCTGTTAATCCTGGTACGCTGATTCTACATTAGATTACTAAAATAGCCAGATCCAGCTGTCCGAACAACTGAGCAAACTAACATAATGGTCTCTAATATTTTTCCTGAAGTTTGGTTTTGAAACTTTGGGAAAGCTTGCAGCACAGTTGGTCAGCTCTTAACACATACTGCTTCATTAAAAAAACCTTCCAACATCAGGAAAAAACCCCTGAATTTAGGTCATTCCAAGTCTTTGTTCACAGCAGTGTCTTGTTTTGCTTTAGCTAAGGCAGTAGAGGTTTGTGAGAGACTGCAAATTCCAGGTGGAGAAAACATACGGCCCTAACTCTGTAAGTATATGACAGTATACTTAATTTCAGTACCTTATTTCTGGTTAACATCTCCTGCAGACAAAGCCAAGAGCATTCTCCTCACATTTTGTTACTCCTCTAGATCTATCCTCTTCTGCCCTCTCAGCCTTACTCCATTAGGACATGTCCTTATGGATGACTACCCTCAAAATCCACATGACTGTAAGAAAACCTACAGTTTTGCTCCCAAATCATCTCGCACGCTGTATCTCTTGCACGCTGTGAAGGAAACATTACTCTCACCTTGTGATTCTGGTCCACATCTTAAGCCTGATCCAACCTCAGCCCCTTCACAGGTCTTGCATCTTTCAGCTCTTCCTGCACAGCATTCCTGGGTCAGCTCCTCACCCTACATATTCACATCAATACAACTCATCCAGACGCTAAGGATCAGTTAGAAAAAGGACTGAGCACAAAGTGAATTACTGTCATTTCAGTAACCACAACCATGGCTTGCACTTCCCACCAGAAGGACCTTCAAAGACCTCTTTCAAAGACACTCCTCTTTGCATCTCTTTAGCCTCTATCACATCAAACACAAGCTAATTGCCTTGGCTCTCAAAGTGCCTGGACACTGCCTCTATCACCTCCCTCTTATCTCCTATAAGATTAGGGGGTTTTTTCACACTTGCAGTGCATCCACAACAACAATTTCCATTGTGCATTTTACTCAATTAAGCATTTTTCTCCTTTCTCCCCAGCCACCCTACAAGCAGAGGCGGGCCTCCAAACCTGACCACCAAACTATATCACTCTTCTTTCCCAGCTGGAAGAAAAGTATTTAAAGTGAATCAGAACCCTGCATCCTCATCATTCAGACCAAGTGCTTAAACTCGAGTGGTTAACTGAGGCTCTTAGAGACACAGTTAGGGACTTTCCTGTGGCACTTGATTAAGCTTTGTTGTACCATCACTAATGTTGTACTTTCAGGCTGACTCAGCTCCCTCCCCAGAACGCAGTTGTTTAAACAGCAGAAGTATGTCCCAGCTGTTATTTGTCAGGCACTCAGACAATAAGACACTCTGACATCTCAGCTGGTAACCTCTTTAGAAGAGACAGTTCCAAATATTTACTGTCTAGCAGACACTTGCTCTCATTACAACACAGGTAGCTTAATCAAGTTACTACTCAGAAATGGGAACTATCCCGAAGCACTGCTTGAATGATTCACTGCTCTTCAGTATGGGCCCTTGCGTACGAGCAAGCCAGGAATTCACCACACAACATTTAAAGCCATTGATTGCTGCAGAAGATTATCTCTGCCAAACTTAGTATTTTGCTGCAATAATAGCTTATTAGCATGCCGGTATTTTTCCAGATTCTCTCTTTAAGTGTTACTCCATATGCCATTCCAAGTAGCTACTCCAACACAGCTCTGCTCCCTCAGCAGGGCCGCAGAGAGAAACCTGTATTAAAACCAGGAACTTCAGCTTCTAAATAAAATAAAAGCGGAAGGGGAGAGGATTTCAAGCACAATTGCTTCAGCTGAGATGTTGGTAGGATGACACAGCTTTCCTTGCATCACCCACGTGGCTTGTAGTTGCTTTCTGCCCCCTGGGACCTCAGAGGGCACCACTGCAGGGAGCAGGGTGCTGGCGTCTTTTCCCATTCTCCATTTGATGCTTAGCATTCCAAACGGGAAGTCGGGCAAGAGCTGCGTCACTCCTGTGAAGAGAGAGGGAGCTCACAAGACAGAGATGCCTCAACCAACCCATGTGCTGCCACCAAGAGAGGCATCACCCAGTTGCCTGCCTAATGCTGGTCACAAAGTCCTACCTGCTCCCCTGCACCTGCAGATTCTGCTGTCCAAGTTCCAGAAGCCAACACATCTTGCAAAATCAGCAGAGAATGACCTTGCCAAAGAAGCTAAACAGCTTCCTATGGTTTTAGCTCCTGAAGTGAGCTTGCCAAGTACTGGAAGCAGCAGAGGGGAAGCTGCCCTGGGTAGAGGCAGGACCACAGGCCCCAGGCCCCCAGACATCTCAAACTTTTGGCTTGCTTGTTCTCTGTGAGACTAACAATCCTGTGCTAACTTTTAGCACTGTTATTTCTGAAATCTCTTAAATCCTTCTCAGGCCAAGCTTCAGCCTTCTGTGCTACTCAGGGCAGCCTGACAGGGAGGGTACGCAAGCAGACAGGGTCTACCAGCTCACTGACAATGAGAGGGAGAGGTTTTTTTTCATTTCCCCTCTTGCAGATGCTTGCCTTGTCTTGCTTCTGGGTCTTACCTGGGTGTTATATGAAGGAATTCACTAATACATGAGGAACTGGTCCAGCAAAAAAACAGTTTGCTGTTTTCTAAAGAGTTATTGAGTTTAACTGGCTTAGGGAAAGGTAAAGTGAGGATCATACATGGTAGGAGGAGGGACTGCTTCATCTGGGGCAATACAGGGAAGAGGGACTGGGTAGGAAAAAAAGAGGGAAAGAGTACTGCTGCTTCAACAGCAAGGAGATAACTCCATTAGATAAGCCTTCTGTGGGACTATACCCTGTCCCTTGATTTCAACAGGAATTTGGGTGTTGATTCACAAATCAAATTAATTCTCTTCAAGTATGCAAATGCACTAGTATCACCAGGATCTGTCACACTCCTCTGCAGAGGTGACTTCCCGCAGTGGGGTGGCTATGCAAGATACAGAGCAGCTCCTCTACTGCCAGAATTTAAGCCTCATCTGTTACAGTAAAAAAAACCTACCAGTGTCAAGTGCCAGTAACACGCTGGGCTGGAAACTCTGGAGATGCTTTACATGTAATTTAGCAGCAACTTGTGAAAGGATGGGGTGAGCAGCTGAGGTATCAAGCCCCTTGAACCAACATTTAACCTGCAGTGCTTGTGAGATGGCACCCAAGGGCTCTTAGGTGTCTCTTGCACCTTTAGCAAAGCACTTTACAAGGGTTTCTCACACCTCCTGGGCTTTGTAACTGAGACACACAGAACCATACACTTCCCCCTCCCTGTAACTAGGACAACTCAAAAGCTGGTATCTGGCCATAGAGCCACTTGCAAATAACAAAACAACTTAAGGACTATATACTTGGACCTTTTTAAGAAGCAAAGGCAAAGAGGTTTTCATCTCATACAAAATATGGTACCGCTGTATCATGAAAAAAGTTTGATGAAATATTTTGAGGAATTTCAACTGAGAAAAAAAGCACAACTTCTGTAAGATTTTGTAACCTATACTAGACTAGGTGCCTAGACAATTTATTTGTGATTGACTTGCCAAGGCTTACTGACATTGGATTCCACTGAGATTTGGGGATTGTAGTAAGTGCTTCAGTTTGGAAAGCGCAAGAAAAAAAGACTATCCTTCAAAATGTCCCCATTGTATCTCCTGTAAACAAATTAGTTCTTTAACAGATTTCTCCAGGGACATTGCAGGATCTGGTAATTTTCAAATTCAAAGGGCTCAAAGGAATAATGATGAAAAATTGTGTCACAGATCTGCCCAAAACTACATTAGTAAGAACAGACTAAATGAGGTACATATGAAATTTAATTAAACTTCATTAAAACTTTTTTTTAGTTTATTTTTAACTTATTTTTATTTAACATAATGAAAGGCAAAAATGGTTGTTTTAGAAGAACAGCAGTAAAATGCAAAAAATAACTTCCCCACCTTTAAACAGTTCTATTTAAACAATACGATAAAACCTATTTGAAAACATTTTCTTAAAGTGTGGAAGACATAAAACAGGGTATCAGTACCAATAATGATCTGTATTTAAGAAATGGTGTTATCTTGGGGAAAGGGTCTTGTTTCCCATTACCAGATAAATATGGCCATGAACATTAAGTCCCTTCTTAAAGTCACATTACCTTCATTGTTAAACAAACACAGCAGCCAAATGCTTGCCCTGTATAAATTCACTGTTGCCTAAATTTCAGCACCTGAATTCTGAAACTGCCTGCCAGAGCCACTAAATATTTTGTTGACAAACATCAATCCCTAACACTGATTTGGTTAAGAAGAAAGAAAAAAAAATCTCCCTGAATTTAAAAGTTCATTCTCAATGTGGTTTTCAAATCTGTCAAAACATGCACGAGGAAGTCTAGTGGCAGCCAGGAACTATGGGAAATTCAACTTGAAAGTTAAATCTGAACCACAAGGTCAAAGAAACAAAGTCATAACCAGTTCTCAAGATCCTACACACCCACACACCAACTTTTGAGACTTCGGAGTAGCCCTGCTCTGAAGACCCAAACTCTGAAGAGCCTAAAGAAGGGCACCACGGTATAATGTAGCATTATTTCTCTCCTAACAAACTCACGCCTAACCCCCAAGCAACGCTGTGTAAACACACAGATGCACATAACCTCCATTTCAGTCCCAGAATCCCCCAAACGCGCCTATCCCAGAGGGATAAATGGGTTCATTCATAATCTATTTTTAAACACCAGACATGTTTTACAAGAATTTCTTTCAATTCTTCAACGTCTTTATTAAAAATAACACATACCTACAGCTCCTCTACTCCCTACTGGGTGAGAGTTAGCCAGTCGCTCCCTCTCTCCCGCCCCCCGCGATGCGGTGTGAGACACCGGGGGCCACCAAAGCCACCGCTACAGCCCACCCCACCCCACCTCACCCCACCCGTGGCCGGGGGGCTTCGGCTGGGGTGACCCTGCGGCTGGGGAGCGGGGGTGGCTGCCGCTCAGGATGGGACTGACCCGAGGATCAGGACGAGGCTGGCGCCCAGCCGAAAGAACTGCAAAAGCGGCGGGCCGGCCGCGCCCCGCGGCGCCTCCCACCTGCATCCTCAGGAGGGGAGAGGATGGAGAGGGGGAGGGTGGGCTGCGGAGAGCCGCGGGAGCCCTGAGCACGGCTGCGAGCCGACTGCAGGACCGCAATCAGGAGATTTCTTGGCGCAGACCCCGCCGCGGTGGGTGCGGCCCTTCCCCCCCACACCTCCCCTCCCCACGGCCGCACACAAAAGCGGCGGCGCCCCCGCGGCTGCCCTCGCCCCCCGCCTTCGCCCCCCCCCACCGCCGCCGGCGGGAGTTTTATGACTGCGGCGCTAGCCCTAGCACAGTCCCGGCCCCACGGCGATTGCTGCCGCACCCCGGCTCCGCGCCCGGGCCGAAGGGGTGTTCGGCAGTCGCGGCAGGTGCCCGCCGCTGCGGCGGGAAAGTTTCCCCGGGCCGGGGTTGCGGCGGGAGCCGCCGCCCCGCGTCGTCCGTCCCCCCCCCTCCCCGCCTTCCCGCCGCCTCTTGCCTTACCTTGGCGGGCTCCGGTGGCTGTGGCGCCGCCGCTTCCTCTGCCGGCAGCAGCTCTGGGGGGGTACTAGGGGGCCCGGCCCCGTCCTGCGGGGCGGGCGGCTCGGTGGAGCTGCCGGCGCCCATGGCGCTGCCCCGCGGGTGGGAGCCGGTGGTGGGCGGAGGGCGGCGGCGCAGCCGGGAATGAAGGAGCCCGGCTCTCCGCGAACTCCTTTAGGGAGCGAGAGGAGGGGAGAGGGGGAAAAAAAAAAAAAGCAAAAAAGAAAAAAAAAAAAGAGGCAAAACCAAAAACGAGAGCGGAAAAAAAAAAAAAAAAAAAAAAGAAAGAAAAAAAAAAAGAGTGAGCGAGAGCCAGCGAGGAAAATCACCTCCTCCCCTGGTCCCCCCGCCCGTCTGCCTCTTGGTCCATCACATGAGCAGAGCCCCGGACACGCCTTGCAGCATCAAATCGGGCTGATAAGAAGCGGCCAAGGGGGGCAGCGCCCTGCCTGCTGCCTCCCCGCCGACCGGCGGCCGCTCCCCGCCGGGGCACTGCTGGTGCTGCCGGGCTGGGGGCGCCGCTCGGCCCCCGGTCCCCGGCGGCTGCACCTCGGCGCTGACTCAGCGTTTCTGCCCCTCGCCGGGACCGTGTCGGGACGAACCGCCGCCCGCCGCCTCCCTCGGGGGGCTCCGGCCCTGGGGCTGCGCCCCTCACCCGGCTGCGCTGCCCTGCACCTCCCACGGGTTTTCCGCCTCCTCCTGACCCGGGGGGTGGTCGGCTCCGGGGCTCCAAGCCTTCAGCAGCGTGGGCTTGCAGACCTCAGCTATGCAGGGCCTGCCTGCCCGAAGGACGTCCAGATTTCATCTGATGTAGGAAAGAAGGGTCCCATGTCTTAGGTAACTTTAAGAAAAAAAAAAAATAAAATCAAAACGCTCTTTTTTTCTGTCTTGCAGGACAGGTTCCTTATTAATTCATGCCAGAATACATGGCATAAGCAAGAAAAGCAAAGAACGTGGTAGTTTCTCTTTTGTTGCAGAACACATAGAGAGCTTATTTTCTCATGCCGCAAAAGCAAGACTGACATCTTTGTAGGTATGCTCTTAACCAGTGCTTTCAAAGATATCAGCAGGGAAATGGCACATACAATAAAATAAACCAACCACAATGTGCCACATGGGTAGAAAGTGGATCCATTGAGTGTTCTTCACCACAAGTATAAAATCTATTTCTAAAAATGTAAATCTTCCTTTCCTCTAGGGAGTTTAGGGTTAATTAAAGTCAGGTATGATCTCAAGACTTTGCAGTACATACTATAGAACCATATTCAATTTCCTTTAGAACATTTAAACCAGTCCTCTCACACCAAAACACTGATTCATTCAGAAAAAAACAAAAAACAAAAAAACTACCCATGCCCACACACAAATAAACAACAACAACAACATCCTCTTAGAAAGTCATTCCATGAATTGCCTGATCTCCACACATTGGTCAGTTTTTTTCCCTAAAAAACCAAGACATACCAAGTCAGTAACTGAAAAAGCCCCTGCAGCAACTCTCCTTAGCTAATCCAAGAACCTACCAAAGTCATTGTCATTCAGCAGAATAAAACTGCTGTCATGGATCATGCAGATGGAATCAACATCTCCTCTTTTCTGCTTAGTTTTACTCATTTTCAGATCAGCCTTTTACTTACATACATGTACATGTCATAGCAGGAGCACATCATGCTAAAGCCACTTACCTGCTCAAGAGTTTTCTTATTATTTCATTATTTGTTCTTCATCTCGAGGAAGTTAGTATTGGGGTGTTTGTTTTACAGGAGAACAGCAAAAGGAAGAAGGGAGTGAAAAATCAGTCATGTGGTCAACCTGATTCAGGGAAGTAGAAACAACCCAAGCAGTGCTGGTCGGCTCTTGGTCAACACATGCTGAAGGGCAGAGCACTCTAGTCCTGGTTTCAGGAACAACATTTGATACATTCTGGCCTCCAGGCAGCCTGTGGGGCCAGAGACATAGAGGTGCCTGGTTCTAGAGTGAAGATACATAGGTCTAAGCTTTCAGTAGTGCTAAGTCTCTGTAGAACTTCCCCATAACCACCTACTGCTCCTGGATCACCCATCAGCCACCACCCAACAACAGGGGAGCATGTAGCCCTTTCCCGGCCTTTTCTGTCATCCTTGATGATGTCATCCTCCATCTCTGGTGGAGGAAAAGCTAGCACCACCTCCATTCCCCACCAAATCTGCCTTTTCTCCCTGCCTTCAGCTGAGGCCAGCCTGGTGCTCTTGGGTTCCCCTTCAGCCACGGATCCTGGGTGCAGGGACAGAGGTCTCCTGGGTTTTGGCAAGGGGAGGGCCAGTCCTGGGGCTCAGTGGCATGCAGAGCAGCCAGGAATGGTGTGTGTGGTGGGGAGATCAGGGATTTACCAGGGAGTTTCTCAAGAAGGGAAATGTGACATAATTCAAGGTCTGTGGCATATCATTTACTTTTTCACTCCTCACTGACCACAGAATGCTTTCCTTGCAAGCAGATAGAACACAGACTCCTTCCTCCCACCTAAACTTGCTCTTCAGTCTTTTTGCTTGTGCCTTGCACCAGCTGCTCCATGCCCAGCGGTCTTGGAGCACAGCTGCAAACACTGCAGCTGAGTGAGATCCCCCCTCAACACCCAACTCCTGGTAATTTTCTCAACAGAGATCTCTTTCTCTCTGGTGGAACTCCTTGGCTACATCTCTGTGGTGAAATAAAATGTGCTGGGCACTGCTTTGTGGTTTTAAGGTCTAGCGGTGCAGCATGGCTTCTGTACACAGGCCTAACTTCTCCCCACTCTGAACCAGCATGTCTCAGCAAACTTGTGCTGGTGGCAACCATGGGCCTGCGTCCCAGCCCTATTTAATCCTTAGTATTCACACAACTTCCATCTCCTTTCCTTTTATGTGTCTGTCTGTCTGTCTGTCTTTCTGTCTGTCTGTCTGTCTGTCTGTATGTAGGTATCTATCTATCTATCTATCTATCTATTCTTTCCTGGAGTAGATATAGCATAGGGACTTGGAGAGAGATATCCAGCATCTCCACTGTCACCCATGGTCTGGTCAGTTCTCTTTTAGTCTTTCATGATGCTCTGTGCCCTGCCTGTACAGAAGGAATCGTGATGAATGGCAGGTCTGACTCTGGCATGTGTCGGCCTGTGTTTCTCTATCTTCTGCCTGTGTGCTAGAGTGGTTATTGTCCAGACCTTTGCCCTGAACACTGTATCTGCCTCTTACTATATCGAAGTGTTTTTCAGGCATGAAGTCTGTTTCTCTTGACAGCCTTTCCAGTGAAGTGGAATCACATATGCCTCAGATGATCCTCTTCCTAAGTCACCAAGTGTTGGGGCTGAGGCAAGAGTACTCAAGCTATTGACAGAAGCATGCACGCACACTTCTTGGGATGAAACCCAGGAAGCTAAAAAGATAACAATTAAAGTGCTACTGGCATGTTACCTAGACCTGTTTGCAGTGAAACATCTTTGAGGAAACTCCTACTAAGGTGTTCAAGCACAGATCTTCCAAATGGCAAGACAAATTTTGAACGTTTCAGCTAGTATATGACTGCTTTAAACTTCCCTGAAGTCTGGTTAACTTTCATAGTGAGATTTAAAATGCAGAGTCTGTGAACAGGATTTAACTTACTTTTAAAAATTGCCACTTCCAAAAGTATTGATAATTGTTATAACCCTTGCTGGTGAATTTTTAAAAAAGAGATAAACCACATGTCTCAACCTCTGTTGTTGAACTATTTTCCTGCTCTCTCCTGTCCCGATCAAGATTTTCCCCATCCACTCCTTGCATCCTTGACTCTGAGTCCCTGCAAGTGACCGGAAGCTGTGCTGCTGCCACCCTCTCTGATGGCACCCAAGGAGCAGGGGGGCAGCCAGGGCAAGGTGGGGATGGGGGAGCTGGTCTCCTCCATCTGCTGGTCCCCCCTCATCTGTGGATGAGGTACAGGGCCACCAGCCCAGCTTGCTCCACGTATCCCTGCAGATACAACTCCTCATGTCTGACCTAGGGTGGCTGCTCACAAGTTTGTGCAAGACAGTGACTGGGAGTGCTGGCAGCTGCCTAGAGCCCTGTTTACATGAATGTTCCTGCTGCTTTTATCAGTGGCAGAGCCTCACTGGGATATTTTTGGCATAAAAGCTAAGTGGAAACATATCATATAAGTGTTCCTGAAGCTCTTGAGAACATACCTTAGATCTGGATAGAGAATATGGTAATCTGACTTCACCTCAGCTGTATTTACCAGCTATCTCCAGCTTTACCCCCAACAATTTTGTCCAGTTATGACAGAAAATCCCAAGGCACTGCTGGAAATAAATGCATATGCCTAAGGAGCCCATATGTATCAGCCTAACAAAGTACCGATGAGTATAAAAGGAAGAAAATGTTAAAAATTGCCATGTAAAAATAGTTTGCCTTCAAGAAGCATTGATAAAGCCTTAGGAAGAAACAACAAGAAAGGAATCAATTTTGCAAATTTACCTGGGGGAAAACCCTTTCTGTACTTCCCAAGAGCTAACATATCCCAGAAAAACCCCATTGATAAAATTAACAGAATGTCTAAATCTAATGTTCACATCACAAAGGTGATGTAGATCAGAAAAGACCTGGTCATGGATAAAGCCACACATTCATGTATTCTAGAAACTAATTCTAGTAGCAGAAATTCACTTCCAGTCTTGACTTTGATGACTATTTCAGTAAAGGCCATAGATTTGAATAGCAATTGCATCATCCAGTGTGTAACTCCACATTGCTGCAGAACCCAGAGACAACTGTTGGGCATCTCAGACCTGTTTCAGGTGAGGCAGACCCAGCCTGTAGTATAGTTTCTCTCCTTGCCAGTTCCTCACTTACCCTGATCTTTCCAGGAGGTGCTGGAAAAATAGGTTAAGCTTCAGTAGTCCGACTCTCATCACCTGCCCACAGGCAGCTCTTTGCAGGGGCATAGCACAGGGAAAAAGACTGCAAAGGTGTATCCAGTTGGGAGTTTGTCTGAAGAGATGTGCAGCATGGTTTGCTCATTGCCCAGATGATGCTGTCTCAGCCCTTTAAGAGCTCTGGTTGCTGCACAGTCTCTGATCTGGCCATATCAAAATATTGATGTTTCCAGGAGGCAATGTTTTGGTGTTCAAGCTTAAAAGAGACAGTGGCTGAAAATTTTTTCTTCAGTGGGGAAAAAAAAAAAATTGCTTTATAAAGAAGAAAAAAAAGAAGTATGTTATATGACTTTTCAGAGGGGGAGGAAGCTTAAAGGACTCTCTTTCATTGTGCCCCTGTAAAGCTGAGTTGTGTGTTTTGCTGCTAAGGAGGGGAAAGCTACACCCAGTCTGTTGTTTAGTTTCATGTGATCAGTTTGGTAGCCGTGCAGTGTAAGAGAAGAAAGAACACTGTGGCGTGCAGGTGCAAGGACAGTAGATTGCCAGTGTGGAGACCAGCGTACATCCAAGCTTAGTGACAGTGGAAAAGATGGAAGAATGTGACCTCTGCTGCAGTGTGTTATCTGCTGCCCAGATAAATGCATCTCACCCATAAAGCCTTCCAGGCAGTGCTCTGAGGAAATTCCTCCTCAAGGAAAGAATGCCCAGAGGTCAAGATAAAGAGGCACAGAAGGTCCTTGTAATACCATTGCCTCATTGTCCCAGCAGCAGGTGAGTGGGGGCTCTTTTGTCTTTGAGAGGAAATCCCTGTGGCTTGGGACTGAGAGCACTGACTGTTTAGAAATGCCTTGGCACTACTGAGGTTACTAAAGATTGGCAGGGTTCAGAGGCAGCAGGTGCTAGAACACCACTCTGAAAATTAAATTTGAATCTAGAGTGCACTCAGAGTGTAATTTAGGGTGGAGGAGTCATCTAGGCCAAACTCTTGCTTGAGACAGGGCAAGAATTTCAACATCATATAATGTTGCCCAGGGCTTTGTTCAAGTGAGTTCTTGTTCCTTGTTACCTGTTGCCGGGGCCTGCCCTCTACATGCACATCCACAGGCGAAGAAAACACTTTCCCTCTGTTGCTGGAAGTTATATGCTTCCAGCTTCTGCTTCTGAGGGATGCCCATCCTCCACAAGCTTGGGGTGTTGCCCCCAAGATGCCTACCCTCTGCCTGTCTGCCAAGCCTGTCTATTCCCATCTCCCCTGCCAAAAACTTGGTGCCACGAGCAGGCTGTGTCTCCCCAAGGGAAGGCCATTGCCCCAACAGGCACCTGGCTCATCACCTGGACAGCCTCGTCCACTCTCAGGAACCCTGTCCCCTATATGGGAAGTGGGATGTGAAGCTGCTCTGTGAACCCATCCCATGGCAGTTTCTTGTCATGTTTTGTGACTCCTGGCAGAACCAAGAGATATTTGCAGTGTGAATGCTGCATTGGCCATATGATCCTTCCTTCTGTGACACACTCCTCAAGCAGGGTCAAACAGTCTGGGAAACCTCTGTAGCTGCAGGTGGGAAAGAGCAAAATGTTTTCTGAGTCACAGCAGCAGAAAAGAGAGCAGGAAAACAAACATGAAAGGAAACATAGATGCCATCAAGATCATGTCTTAGTATCATCACATTCTTTATCAGTCCTGAGCAAGCACTGTCCTGCTCTGCCAGTGCCCACCCAGAATGATGCTGCAAGGATAATTTCCCTAGCTTGTTACCTTGACCTTGATCTTTGCAGCATCCCTCTGGCTCACTCTGAAGCATGATTTACTTATCTTTGCCTTCCTCATCTAACCCCACTGTATTTATAATCTGTTTTTCAGTATTGATGATAGTTGTGCCTACCCACCTCCTTCATATGTTTTCGAGATTTTAATACAGGAGCCTCTGTGTTTTGCCTTCTGCTGCTCCTGATGCCTGTAGGGATTGTCCTTCAAAACCTTCATTAAATCATGCCTTTGACAGGTCATCTACAAAAAATGGGACAGCAGTTTGGTAGTGATGTGGCTGACCCATGATTATTGATTACTCAACAATCTTATTTCCTTATTTCCCTGTATCTATAGCAAACACATCAGGTTTCACCTCAGAGCTGAGACTCTTCCCTCACCCCCTGCCTGCACATAGCAGCCCCAACTTCCCCTCAGCCCCAGCCTGGCAGGGGGGTCTGGGCACAGAGAGACACAGACCCATCAGGCAGTCCCTGGGAGGGCTCTGCCTCTTTCCTTTGCTGGAATGGTGCACATGGGGGAAGCCACAAGATGAGCTCTGCTGGTTCCTCTGCTTTGTAATGAGACTGTAAATTCTCCCATGCAAGGAAAGCACTTTTGTTCTATCTGATATAATGCTGAGTGCACAGGGGGGTCTGTCTATGGCTTGACATGTCTGTTTCTGCAGTAATGCAAACAATCAATAAGCTTTAGCCATTCATGATTTATAATTTTTGGCATGAGCAATGAATAGAAATTTTTGACTGGTCACTTGACTGGCAAAGTACGAAGCAGCACCCGAACTTTTAACCAGAAGCTTTTAACCTTCTGTCAGCATGGTCAAAAATAAGTTTACTTCCAGAAAAATAAGCAGGAGGAAGATAGATGGAAAGCTAACCATTATCTTTCAGACTTCTAAATAATTCCTGAACTGGGACTTGAGCTGAAAGCATTTTTAGCCCCTTTGTTGTCAAGGTATATAAAAAAGATTACTGATGCAAAGGGAGTGAGAAACAGAGTGAGCATAGATCATTTCCATGGTCCAGATTTTGTCTTAGTCATTGTATAAGAGGGCACTAACACACCTGACAAGTGGAAAACTTCAGCAGTGGCAAGAACTATCTATAGCCTTCATATGGGTCTGTGTGTTTGTCTCAGAAAACAAGAAATAAAGATCCTCTGGGATGGAGACAGAAGTCTTTCAGTAAGGCGTCATGTACAGATGTAAAATTCAGATCAAGTTTTGCAGTTTTAACACACAAAAAGGTAAAATGCTTCTGTCCATCTTTAAACATTTATAACAGAAGTATCCCATAGCTGGTCCGGTCAGTAAATGCTCCCTGTACCTCCATTGTAATAGCAGGGAGCAGCTGGTGTCAATTCTACAGCCAGACAGGCTGCCACTGCACTTGAAGTGATCCTTGATAAGATTTCTAGTGAAAGAAGGAAAGAGAGACAGAAAGAAAGGAGGCAAGGAGGCCTCGTCCACTTCAAATTCTTCAGGTTGACCTGTCAGCTTCCATGTTACTACATTTGGACTTGAATTTCTCACCAAGGTCAGAGCAGATTAGAAGCCGCTTTCATATCTGATAGAAATACTGTTCCCTGGTGAATAGGGAGCTGTATAACTGGTGTCTGTAAGTGGAAAGAGAAGTCTGTACTTCTCCAGCTGGCAGTGTGGAGTACACAGGGGTCTCCCAGTTTTAGCTTGGATCAGCACCAGCGAGTTATCTTCTCGCCATAATCTTCTCTTCACCCACCCCCTCCCCCATCTCTGGATCTAGGCAGCAGACTTGGAAAGCAAGAATGAAAATACCAGGAAAACACAGAAAGATCTGAAAGATCACACGATCATCTCATGATCAACAGCATTAATTTCTTTTTATGCTATTTGTGGGAAACAATATTTTTTTTCTGCATCATCTTTAAAACACAACAGCAGAATTATGCACGGCCAAGCGAGGGCTTGATTTTGGGAGTGATCTCAGGACTTACATTTCCTCTTGCCTTAAGCTCAATTCACATTTGTAGGGAACTCGCTCAGTGGGAGACATGTTTTTCTTAAATGTTCAACAGCTGCATAGAAGCTAAGCAGCAGGAAATACAGGGGCAGGCAAAGGATAATATTAATAATGCTGTATCCCCCCCTTGTCTTTTAAATCTCTGGTTCCCTCAAATAAAAAGAAAGGAAAGTCTGAAAATCCTGATGTGATGAGACCAAGGCCCATATGAGGAGTGGGATGCCAGAGATCATAAAGGAGCCTGGACAAAGAACAACTCCATAGTCCAGCCATGTTTACAAAAATGTCTAGTTCCACCAGAATTAGTAATTGGATGCCAGAATACAGGACAGCTAGAGGGTTTTTTTTTTAGTACAGAGCTATGTAAGACAGTACTAACGAAACACAATGTGAAGGCAAAGGGGAGACAGTTTTATTAAAAGTCTTTATTTTAGAGTGGACTGGCACAGTAAGAGGTTTTGCTGAGGAAGATGTTTGGGAATTTGTACAGTGTCAGAAAAAGATGGAGACTGTACTGACCTGTGGTCAGTAGGTGACCACAAAGCACTGAAGGTCACTATTAACCAGAGTTTTCCTTTTTTCCACTGGACTTTTCATATGCCATTTTGCAGGTCACAGACTGACTTTGCACCCCTTTTAAACTCTGTCATAGTGATAGTCCACAGCAATGAGAGCAGCTACTCAGGATAATAGGAAACAATCTACTTTTGTGAATTTCACAAACAGGTAGGAAGGGAGGCTAAGAAGGGGAAGCTAAAGAGAGAACAAGAAGGAAAGAGAGACAAAGAAGTGGGGAATGGCAAAAACCAAAAGAGTAGTAGGGATGATGGTTAAGGACTCCAAAGGCAGGGGGAGCAAAGGACAGGTATGGGGGAGGCGAAGAAAACCAGTGGGAGTCCAGAGGTAGTAACAAGGATAATGGAATTAGGAGAAAGGAAGCAGAATTGTTTAAAACGACCTTCCAGGCCAAAGTTAGTTTTTACCTCACGTGTGTGTATGTGTGTGTGTGTGTGTAACCCTTCGTCAGGTCAGTGGGTTGGCTTCTCGCTTAGTAAGCACCCATGTTTGGTGTTGGGAAGGGGATGGAGATAATGCTGATGGAAATTAGTTCCTCTTTATCTGACCTGACTCTAGCTACAAGACTGGGCAAGCTGAAGATTCTCATCTTGTTAAAGGTTAAACAGTCTTCCAAAAATGCAATTAACAAATTCTTGATGTCCTTTCAGGAACTAACAATGAATCAGTGTGCACTGTGTTTATCCTAGAAGGAGTCAAGGTCTCTTGAAACATGTAGATTCAGACTCAAAAGCATGTGAGTGTCTGTCAGGCCATGGAGAGGAACATAGGTCACATTTCTCTGGTGCCCCAGGGGAGTGAATGCTGGCAAAAGCCCAGACTGTCAGGCAGAGGGGGGCTTTCTCCTCCAAATGTTTCATAAATAACTTCCATCTGACACTTCAGAGTAGAGGTGACTTGGGTACCAGAGATGTCTCAGAGCAATACCTCTTCTGCAGAGAAGTACTGAATGCTCCAGGCATGGCAGCAGCCCTCTGAAGAAAGCAAGACTTCACAACAGCATGGATGCTACTCTATACCTTGTTTCTTGTTGAATTAGGAGTTGTAAATCCGTGCTGCATTTGTACAGACCTGAGACCCAACCTGTGAAGTTGGCATAAAAAATTAACTTTCTAGCAAAATATGAACCTTCTGGCAAAGCTTAAACCCAATGTTTTTGTATAACTTTCCTCCTCATTTTCAGACGTATCATCAAATCCCTTTTGACCATTTCATCTGGCAACCTGCAGACTGCTGTGTTAGGACTACAGGCTGTTAGCACGGCCACTGTGTGATAAGAAAACTCAAGTGGAGTTTACTGAAGTTTAGTCTGAAGAGTGGTCAGTACTGACCTAAATCTGCTCCCCAAAAAATCTCTCTGTGGGACAGGCGTGTTCCCAGAGGACGTTCAGCCTACACTGAGTTCTGTGCCTGGCAGGCATTGCTCACCCCCATCTCTTCACAGACAGAGCATGTGAGCCCATGGGCAGCAGGGCTCCCCATGCCCATTCCCCAGGTCAGCAGAGATGCACTTACCACCTGCCTGCTGAGGCTCTTGCCACTCCGGGGGGTCAGGGAAGGTTCCTCCCCCTCCAATGGCACCAACATAGGCCTGGGTTGTCTTCTCAGCTGGAGTCCATGAGCTTAGTGACTCCTGTACTAGCAGCAGTCTCTTCTTAGTGCTAAAGTTATCCACCTTTTAATGAAAAAATCCGTTAGTTTTTAAGAACTGCTGCTTTTTTAAAAAGCATGTCACTCTTTTCAAGGCTGAAGTGCAAGGCAAACCAGAAAGGCAGGGTTGATAACTTATGCTTTGTGTGTTTTTTTTCTTTCCTTACATCAGATGACAAATTGTGAGCCTGCATGGGCTGAGCCCTGCAGATGATGTCTGTGAGCCCCTGCACAGCTGCGTGCTGCTCATAGAGCTATAGACAGGGATCAACCTGTGGGACAAAAACTGTAGGTCAAGGCCAACCTCTCTGTCACCTTGGGACTCTGGGGTCAGAAGGAATCAGAGCAGAGGCACTGTCCTGCTGGATCAAACTGAAGTTCATTTAACTCAATGGTGTGACATCCATACTGTACAATACCTGACTACTACAGGGGTAAGGATCTCTTGATGAATATTTGTAGAATCTCTTTCTGTTTAATAGGTTATGTTTTTGCCAAGCTCTTTTATGTAGAGGCTGATAGATTTCTTGAGAAATGAAGTGTTACTCTTATGTTTTATCTTCCTTACTGCATATTTTCAATCTGATTTCCAGAAAAAATAAATATAATTGGAAAGTACACCACACTGTGTTTTTGTGGTGTCAGGAAATAAGCCTGGTAATGGAAGAAGTGGTAATGTGTTCCAGGGTTTTAACCACCTTCTATCTAATGCTATGAATTTATCATTTTAGTCTCTATTTTACTGAGCACTAAGCTTGATTAAACTACTTCACACATTACTTTCATTTTAAATCCATTGCCTGTTTATCCCAAAGCATGTAATAATGTGACTACCTGTCATACACCAAAAATAATGTGAGAAAGGGCTGCAGGCTAGATGATGAGGATTTTTTTTCTGTCTAGATACTCACACTACAGTACCAAAGAGGTAATCAGATTGCTTCTCTGTTCCAAGGGGTTTGTCACATGGTTATCCAATCCCTTTCAAACAAATGGTGTGTGCTCTTCAATCTAAAAGTCAATGCCCAGAGCCATGTTTCTGAAGGTTCCCCTAAAGGCATAGGCAGAAGATCTCTTCCCCTCTGAGGGGAATGCTGGAGGAATTGATTGCCATCACATAGCTCATAGCTGCTGTAGGCTTCCCATCCATCAGCTCAAAGAATATTTTTTGCAAGTGGGGATGGGAGTGAAGAAACTGAAATTCCCTATCAATGATGGTAGTGCTAGGAAAAGGATTCCCCTCTGTTGTGCTCCCATTTTCAAGCACAGAACTAAATACAACATTGGTGGCAGTTCAAGTTTTCCTTGTGAGGTTTGGTATTGCACTCAGCTATGCCCTTTTGTTTGGTTTTTAGCTCTGGGAATTTTTATGGGGGAAAGCAGTGCCTCCAGCTTTTACAAATGCTGGTATTTTTTTAAGAGAAGTTTTGTTAGCTGATAAATTTGTAGATATAGAATAGTACTTCATGGAAGAGTAAATGCAAACCACTGACTCAGAGATGGTGGCTAACTATATGATGGTTAACTGTGTGTACCTAATGAGGACTGGATCTATGGCCCCAGCTGAACCGTGGCCCTGCTTAAATCATGGACTCATAGGAGTGGAAAAAAACATAGAAAATAATCAATTTCACCTCTCTGACCCAAGGGAGGATCAGTTGTAACTGAGCTATTCTTGACTGCTACTCATCCATCCTGTTCTCAAAGACCTCCAGTGATGGAAACATTTCAGCTTCCTAAAATAATCCCTTCCCTCTCAGTGTTGGAGGCTGCTGCATGCACAGAACCCCTCTGCTTCTGTGGGAGCCTGCGGAGAGCTTTAGAGAAAGGGAGAAGAATGGTATTCACTGCTCTCAGGCTGTGCCTCAGAGATACTTTTCTCTAGCACTCCTCTCTTATATAGCATCCACCTCCTCCTTCCCAGACCTCTTCTGTCCTTCCCCCTTCATCCCTGTTTGCTGTTCCTCCTCAGCTTTGTAAAGCTGTGGCGTGAAGAGGATTCCCTGAGACCATCTGCATTAGGGAAATATATGTATTTCCTCTGGCCAGAGGCAAATGGAACTGATGGGGTGGTGGACTGGAGCACAGGGAAGGTCAGGGTGATTTCACTGGGTTTGCTGCCAGGGAAAATGGTTGTAGAAAGGGACTCAAACTCATGTTTCTCACCAATTGCTAGTAGCAACTGGTCTGAATCAGGATATTCCAGAGCTTTTGTTAAACTTAGTTACAGTCTTCCAAAAAGCATTCTACACTTACACTTCATGGACTCCTTTCCCAAGCAGATGCACAAAGACCAGTCTGCATCTCAGCCTCAATAAAAACATTTGAGGTACTTTTTACAGAAGAGGCTGGTCCATGTCATGAAGCAACTCATTATTCAATATACCTTAAATTAACTTTGGTCACAGAAACTCAAAACAATTAACATACTTCTGAGTGCCAAATTTTGCCATTTTCCCCCCTTTCTGTTGAGCTTTGCATAACCTTAAAAAAAGCTGAACTGACTGAAACAGTTCTAGGAGGAATCCCACCCTTGAGCCCTGCTTGTTGGTGAAGCTTTGTTCTGCAGCACCATTTACAGCAGGGATCTGATCCTCAGCATCAGTGTTTACAGTGGAAGAGCTGACAGATTCATAAATATGGAGACTAACAAGCACAGCTATGATGAAAATGTTTCTTTGTGAATCACATACAATTTTCTTATCCAAACGGAGGGAACATCGTGTTGCTAATACAGTACACAAGGTCATGTCAAATTGTGAAGTAAAAATTATTTACTCTTTGCTGGTTTTACTTTCAATGCCATCATGTTCCAGGTTGGAACATTGTTCTACAATACCTCCCTTTCCAGTTCTCCAAGTATCCTGTGTTAGAGACATTTGTCTGTCCTTGGCCAGAAACAAATGGGTTTAGGAGGAGTTTTTTGAAAGAATAAGGCCTCTTTTAACAGTTCTTCTAATGCCACAAATGTTTCTGTTTGGAAGTGAATATTCCAAGAACCTAACTATTAACCATGTCCCTGCTCTTCTGACTAACATCTGCTGTAAGGCTAGGGGAGTTGCTCAGGTGAGAGAAGCTAATGGATGGGTTTATGTAAATGCTTATTTTTATATCCCTTCATTCTTCAGCTATTGCGTTATATGAGATTGAAAGCAGGGTGGATTCAGCAAATGTTTACTCAGTTTGTGCCAGTTTTCCAGCTTGTCTAGACTAAATAGGAGAATCCACAGCTCTGCACTTCAGCACATGAAGCAGATGAATAATTTAGTTATTGATTATTGAAACCTGATGCAAGCAAAATGGAGCAAGACTAAGTATCTTGTTTTTCATGGGGCATTCTTAGTTACAGTGTAATATTCCAGTGTAACATCCCATGGTATCTATCCAGGGAGGAAATAGTTTGTAGCATTCCATTAGATAAAAATATGCAGCCAAGAAGAATTCCAGCAAATGATAATGCTCTGCTGGAATACATATCATGTGAGCAAAAGGCATTGTTAAAAGGGTCCCTGCAAAAGCAATCTTAATCTGCTTAAGTTGTTGGTCTTCTATTATTTATTCTCCCTGGTCATTATAAACGTCATCATTATTATTCTTTTTCAGGTATTTCCAGTGATGTGGGATGAGATCTGTGAAGGCAGCAGCATGAAATAATATGGGGTTACCACAGATGGAGTTAATCTTCAATGAAAGGATTTGCTTAGTGTCTGGAAGAGCTCTGATTTTATAATGCCACCCATTTTTCAGAGAAAAAAAAACAACTTTCACAAGCTCTGCTCCCATTTTTACAGAAGCCAAAGTAAAAATTAAACTCTGAATGAACAGAAAAAATATTGCTCTTCATAATTTTTCTTGAGTGATCATTCATTTCTGGGGACTTTAGTACTAATCTTACTGTCCTGTGTAATCAAACATGAAAAGGAAGCACCACATAAAATTTTGTGTCAGTATGAGCTTTTGAAAAAAGTGTAGAAATTCATTTATTACTTTTTTTTTTTTTTTTAATCTTATTACAACTTTTGTTGGGCTTGGAAATGCTTACACTGAAGTACTGTGTTGGGGCATGGTAGATACAATTGGCAGTGACTAAAAAAAATGCAGCTACAAATAAAAATTAACCTGATGACTGTTTATATAATCTAGGCAAAACATAAAAATTAAACACCAAGTGTTACAAAATAGTAATTAAACTGTCAGATTCATTCACTTTTAATAGTCTAATAATATGAATTGTTTTAACAATGAGGTTTTTCATCTGGCACCTTCTCTACTCAGGAATGTACTGCTGCAGTCCAGAAGTGTAGAAAAGCACCATGAATGTCAATAGTTTAACCGAAGCGGGGGAGATGTTTGAAGATTTCTGAAATATGAATTACATGAGATAAATCTGGCATTCTAAGCAAAGCACAACCACCTTCTGAATCTAGAAATGTTAATCTTTATATCTTGGTCTGAGAGAGTAACCATTAACACAAACTTCAACATAACCATCTGCAGTTCACAAAAATAAATAAATAAATAAAGCATTCTCTTCAGATGAGATGAACAGAGTTGCTCTGAAACAGTTTTAGAGACCTGGGAGGAAAAAAAAACCCACAACTCTTTTCTAATGCCTGCATCTTGCAAGGAATAAACATCTGTTACACTGAGAAAAAGTATGAATTCTCTTGTCTGTATTAGGGTATCTAAGAACATCAGTACTTAGTGACACTTTCTAAAAACAGGATTTCACCACTTTTGAAATATGTTTTGAAAGACGAAGTTCAGAATGACCTTTCTGTACTAAATGCTTGATTTTTTTCCTCTGAGAGGATCCTATGGGTTTCTCATCTTCTTCAGGATGTTTGGACCTTCTTGAAAGGTTTGCCCAATTCTGGAAAAGGGAAGGGGGAAGAGGCCATTAAGTAGCAAAGCTGATGAGAAACCATCCAGTAGACCAGAAACTACAGGGGGAGAAAAGGACATGAGTTTTCTACAGCTAGTTTTAAGCAGTATTTTGAGATGTATGAGGACAATTATCATATGGTTTTGTAGATTTCTTTCAGCCCCATCTTTCCAGATCAGAAATATCTATCTACTGGTCAGTTTAATTTTACTAGCTTGTCCAGGAAAATATTAACTCTTGTATTATTATTCCACATACACTGTTATACTCCTGTGTACTGTGTAGTAGTTGTTATGTTATACGCATGATAGTCTTAAAAATTTAAGCAAACTGTTGATTGTAGAGACAAATTATATTTTCATTAGACTAAAAATGTTACTGCAGTAAAAATAAGCAAGTTTTTCGTAATACAGGCTCCTCTACAGAGCCACATGACATTTTGAATTAAAATACCATTTTCAATGAAATGTTTCTCTTGAGCTCTAACAAATGTAATACTTTGTAATACAACCGATACACAACACATATTATCTAACTAAAATACTTACTTCTGTTTCTTACATGTATATGATTATAATATTCTTCTGCCTACATGACACCTTGCATGGATTTAGCACAGTTTTCGCTGAAGCCACTTAATTAAGCTGACATAAAATTGTGGCCACTTATTTGAACCAGATTTATTTAATTTGTCCAGATTCAGGTGGGCATTGGTTTAAGATGTACTGAACTAAGTTGTTCTCATCTGATTTCATACAGGCTTCCTAAAAATGTAACTGCTTTGGTCAGTTAGGCTTGGCATTTGGATTCATTCACTTTCCCTAAAATACCTGTTTTAATGGAAGCTTTCTTGCAGACACAAACGTACTCATTGTGGTGTGTTTGTGATGGTGGCTGTACTAACCAAACACTTCTCTATACCTGCAAACTCTGTCCCTGGCAGCAGCCTTGGACTGCTCTGACAGTGCCAGGACAGTCGCCAGATCCAGATTTACTGAATCCAGAAGGGAAAGCTAAGGGAAGTGTGAGATACAGTGCCCTGCCTCTGTCCCTAGCCCTCTTGCCATGTGTTGTGTGCCTATAAACTGATACAGAAGAAGTCTCATCCCTGGTATTCATGTTCAGCTCTGTCTGACCCTGTAAAAACTGTGCCTGCCCTCCAGGCTTCGAGGGTGATGGCTGCAGCAACTGGGGATGTGAGAAGCTGTGAACCCACACCAATGTCTCTGGGTCAGCAGGAGCATCTCAGACAAACAAGCCACACTGACATATGGTCATGTTTACTGGGGTAGTTTCTTCATCTTGGGGAGGGAGTGGTTTTCACCCACAATGTATTCAAAACAAAAAAAAACAAACCAAAGAAACCAACAAACCAAACCAAAGCAGCTTTGGTAGTGAAGCTGCATTTACACTGGGAGACATGGCTGCCAAGGATTTAAAATATTCCTTTGCCCCTAAAGTGCTCCTATTGAAAACATGTTAGTATATAAAGAAGTCCAATGTATGGGCTCACACAAGTGAGCATTGATCAACTTAAATTGATTTAGTGTATGATTGTAGCTCGCTCATAGCTGTGCTGTGGCTGAGAGACAGAACCTATAGTCACTCCCCTTTTAAGAGCATTATTGATAGCATTGGTAGCATGAGCTGTCAAGCCAGGAGGAGTCTGATTTCTCAAGGTTGGGTGCAGTTCATCCCAAAGGGAGACATATTCATGTGTGTTAGCCTTTGCTGTTATGCATTGCTGCTCCTGTTCTTAGCATGCTGCTTTTGAAACCATCACAGTGTTACCTGTGATGATGTCAAAAGGTGACCAAGCTCAGAGGAGCTCAGGGTGTCCCTGGCAGCAGCAGCAGCAGCTGCTTTCCTAGGAGCTGCCGAGTACATTAAAGAAATTGACTCTCACTGTTTATCAATAAGCAAGGTTAATCCTCTACCACAGGCAAAACATGAAATTCCCATGTGACATTCCTTCCCCTCCTCCTTTCTCATTGCAACTAAGTGGTGGAGGACAGTCCATTTTATACTGTACCTGAGAGGAGGGGGGAAGGGAGGTGCATCCCTGTTCTCCCATGGGGGCTTTCCTGGATGCTTGCCTCCCTCCTGGCAGCATCCCAGAGACCCACAGGAGCCCCAGGTGTTGCAGCTCACAGCATCTGCCTTTGATCTCTCTGTCTTGACCTCAGAGCAGCCCTGGTGCCACACCAGCCCATACTTCCCACTAGAAGCAAGAAAAAGAATGAGAAGCTTTATAAAATATTTCTTCAGTTGAATTTTTGTTCATCC
Source organism: Phaethornis superciliosus (assembly GCA_023637945.1). Classification (NCBI taxonomy): domain Eukaryota; kingdom Metazoa; phylum Chordata; class Aves; order Apodiformes; family Trochilidae; genus Phaethornis; species Phaethornis superciliosus. The sequence goes on along the minus strand of JAJQWJ010000003.1, from coordinate 50,857,300 downwards.
AGATAAGGGAGTGTGTGGCACGTCTGACTCTTCGGTCTCCTCTTGTCAGCAGAGCAGTTTCCTGGATCACAGGGTAGAGAGAAGATGTGGGGATCTCCCACATCCTGATTCGGGCATCCTGATTCATGCCTGATTCGGGCATGAAAGTCCAGCCTAGTGGCACAACTCTATTTTTACCATTGAAATAGCAGTACCATGTGATTTAAAAATAAATTTGCAGTTCAATTACAAAGAAAGAGTTTCAAAATTGCTGAATTCAGAAGGTGATGCTTTCATAATAGAGTCGCCATTATCACAGTTGTATAAGAATATGGCCCTGGGGAATGTCAGCATTTTCATTATTCATGTAGCCTGGCCTATTTTCTCCCCTGTTCTGGAAAGATCGCTTTTATATATATATATGTGTGTGTGTGTGTGTGTGTGTGCATGGGAAAGAGAGGATACAGATAAGTTACATTTTTCAAATACAGTATCTGGAAAATATCATTCTCCAAAATATGATTAACTCCATATGTATTTGGCTAGTGCCACCACAGACAGCAATATCCCCAGTCAGAGTTATGGCTCTACAGCCACTCCCATATCCCACGGAGGCAGTAATTTCTGGCAGCTCCATGAGGTCCATGCAGGGATGCCCTAGCTTCAGTGAAGCTGTTGCAGAAGGATGGAGGGCAGATCCTCCACACCTAGGACAGATGGGACACATCCATGGATCTCATGGCCTTTGGGGACTTCCAGTGATGAAGCCAGACACAGGTGGGACCAGCATCAGGGGATGGCTGTACCTGCCTGGGTGGATAAAGGGTCCTCTGGGGGTGGGGGTCCATGCAACCCAGGTAAGTGTGAGGGAGGACCTCCCTTTCTGGGGGGTGCACACAGGGGGAGCCATGACAGGGTGACAGAGCTATCACATCAGGGATCAGCTGCTTAGCAGTGCTGTGTGTGACAAAGCCTGTAAGCAGAGAAGTTATTGCATCCTGCAGAAGTGGTGCTAATAAACCTATTTAGTATCTTGTTCACATCTTTAAAGGTTCCATAAATATTAGTGACGCTGAAACATTTCTACTTGCTATGCCAGGGGAGGCAAGATGATGGCTTAGTCCAAATATCTGCATTCTTCTCATTTTGCATTTGTCATGGAGACTAAATTAGTACAGATAAATCAGTGGCAAACACTGCTCCCCTCCCCTCACCCATGCAGTGTCTGTGGCTGAGGCTCTGCTGTGTGGCAGCAGCCTGGATCACTCATCCCTCCTGACATTTCCAATTGCTCTCTCTTGACTGAAGCATCTACACGTACAAGAAATGGTGGCACTTAATAGTTCTCCGCACAGCCTGCTAAGCTTTGACATGATATTGCTTTTACATGCATGTAGTGAAGATTTCTAACATTTCTATATAAAAGCATTACACTTTTATAGCACTTTAAAATGCCGTATATTTTTATTTTGTTTAAAATCCACAAAGTTGTGTGCGTGTTTGTGTGTGTATGTAAGAAGCAGGTCCATAATTTAATCTGATGTGAGGAGTCACCTTTCTGTTTCTGAATCACACCTGAAACTTTTGAAGAAAGTAATTAGACCAGCTGGGGGCATTTAGCGTGATGGTGAAACACAAAGCTGGAAAGATAAGAAAGAGGTTAAAGATAGTGCTTGCTCATCAGTCAAGCCATCTGGATTTGGTTTATGGTACACATTCCTCAGCATCAGTACTGGAGAGGAGATAATTTCCTTGTTTTCCTCTGCTTTCATTCCCTCAGCCTGTACCACAGCCACCCACCACTGTGGACGCAGCACGCTGTGTAAAATCTGTCTTTAAACTCTGTGCCAAGGGGAGTTATGAATGCTCAGCCACTTCCAAGAGCTGATGGATCAGGAGCCACCTAAGGACTGAACATCATTCTGTTCCTACTGTTACAGTGCCCTTTCAGCCTTCCACACACACACACATATAGAGGGGGAATAAAAAGATAAAATACTGGAGACACATCACCCAGCCCAGGTCCTCCCTGGCTACCTTCAGGCTAGTGGGAGGCTTGCCAAGGCTTGCCACCTCCAGGCCCCCCTCTGCCTCCTTCTGTGAAACTGTGCTGAGGTAGCAGAGACCTAATGACACAGCTTCATCTGGTGGTTCACCTGGTTTTGGGACATGTGATGCTGGGCCAAAACCACAGCAGCCTGCTAGTGCAGAGCAGTGAAGCAGTGCCCATTGATGCTGCCTGCTCAGCTTTCTCCATAAGATGGTGAGTGGGCTGTGTCAGATTGCACATCACCTCCAGAAACTGAGGAAGATCCAAACCCAGCATTTACACAGTTTGTTTTGAATCATTTGACAGATATATGCTCTGAAAAAACCCTGCAATTTCAGGTCACCCAATGATTCAGGGAGGTAATGACTGAAAGGCATGTATCCACATTCTGGCTGGATTTATGAAACCTGGGCACTGATGCCTCTGGTTAGGGACCACCCCAAATTCCTGGGGTAGGGGAAAGGCACTCATTTCTTCCTTCACTCTGCTACTGTCAAAGGAGAACTGAGTCCAGAGCCTCTCTGCCAACATATACCCTGGGTCTGCCATATGCAGATTGAAAGATGGCAGACATTATACTCTTCACCCCTTGAGCATATTCTGAAGCAGTGACTACTATACCCATGCCCCCTTACAGCCTAGGGTACTATTGGTCTACAGCATGCTTATCAGCCAGACCCACAGCTTGTGTTATTTACAACATGAGGTTTGAAATTGCCCTGTGAAATAAAGTACGAAGTCAAGCTGAGAAAATACTACATAGATTCCTATCTTGTAGTTGGCTGCATTTCTGTGGAAATATGGATTGTCACCCAAACCAAAACCTTTTCAATAATGAGATAAAAAAGCCCATTTATTTTAAAAGCATGCACAAATTAATACTGCAGAATATAAAAATGAATATAAAAGAACATATCTTTATTTCTGGACAGAGATGAATGAAGGGAAGGCATCACAAAAGTGACTTTACTTCTCCTGCTGCCCAAAGGCCACTGTTACTGTGACCTTCACAGACGTACAGCATTCCTCCTCATCTTTGTGCTTGTCGCTGTAGCCCTGTGTGCAGAAAGGGGTCAAAATCCAGGAGTCTGAATCAAGAGAAGTTCTCTAGGAGCTGTAGGCACCAAGTGTGGGAGTGGTTTGTCCCAGTGGAATAGCATAAGGTGGTTAGAATATGGCTCAGGACCAGCAGGTTAGGTGATGATCACATCTACAGTTGTTTAAAAATAGTAAAGTCTGAGGTCACTCTGCAGAAAACAGTGTTAGAAATGCCACAAAGAATAATAAAGATCTGTGACACTGGTCACAGTAAAAAGAGCAGTGGGAGGAAAGAAGACAGCAGAAAGGTAGAGATTTATGAGGATTTTTTATAAGACTTTATGAAGAGAGCAGGGAGAAGAAACAGAAATATATGTAGAGACTCCAGGGGACATGTTCTAATCACACATCTGAAGATGCAAGTGCATATATATAAAAGTGATTACTCCAGTGTATTGGTAAAAACATATGCAAACAGATGTATACATATGCAAGCATCCATTTACATTTACTGGTATGAATTATGCATATACAGTTTCCTGTAAATCCAATGTCCTGTGGCTTTTATTGGTGCAAATCAAGATTCCTGCATTTTGCAAATATGGTGCTTTGCCTGTGTTCTATTAGGCTATTGTGTGTATTTTACAGAGGTTATGTTGCAGAGATCTATAGTGCTAACAGCTGGAGACGGGGGTGCTGTCAATCTGTGGGGTAGCATGGCTGACTTAGAGCACTAACATAACCATCTTTTTCATGTCCAGAGATGATTAGAACAGCCTCATCACTTCACATCATCCAGCAAGCAAGCAGGCTTGGAAAGGAAAAGATGAAGTGGTTGCAGCTCTGCTCTCACTGAAAATAGGTGGTCACCTATCTTTGCTGTGTAGAGGCAGGATTTTTAGTTATAAAGTTAAGTAAGATGTGATAATTGATTCTCAGCTGGTGATGGGCTCAGTGCAGAGCCATAAGAAAAGCACTCACCCTTTTGCTCCTGCTTGGTCTCACAGCAAGAAGGTAAGACTGGGTTTTCTGTTCTATTTTTGTTCACCATTTCTGAGATACTGTGTGAGGATAAGGTTTAAACTGCTTCAGAAATGCCACTGTTGTTAAAGGTTTGCCTAAGGTCAGTGTCTTCCCAGGTGGAAGGGCCTGAAACTTTGTTGTGAATTCTTCACTGTAAATCAAGTATCATCCCAGCAGTTGGGGTTCACCCCCTCTGCTTGAAGGGTGGGGGTCATCCCGTGGCCATGTAGGGAGTAAAACCACAGAGGGGTTGACACCTTGAGCCTAAATATAACAGGAAACAGAGCTGCTGCCCACTGGCAGATTCTCTCCTGCCATTTCTCCCAGAAAGAGAAATGCTCAGTTTGACAGCAAACTCCAGTTGGTCTGGAGAGAAAGAGAGAGGGAAATTCACACATTTCTGTCTGTTTTGAGACATGGTGTGAGAGTGCTGCCCCTTGCTTTGTTCTCCTCCTTCCCCGACCATGCATCTTTGCATAAAATCAGAGTGATCAATACTGATTAACTGTCTTCAGAAAAAAAGGTCCTTTCCTTTGTTTCTTGTGAGATAAGAAGCAATCCTGTCAGTCTGCTCTGTGGGAAATGTTAGATACTTTGCAGCCTGTAAAACCAAGTGATTGCTTTTTGCCCTGGACATGGTAGAGCTGAGATCCCTCATTCAGGAGCAGAGGTTTGTTTTCCCATCTGATACAGCTGAGAAAGAGGCCAAATGACTGGGCTGAGGATCCTTTTATTTCCAGATGTTGCAGATGATCGGGTAAAAAGTTATCTGTCTTGCAAGCCTGGCTTTTCTTATAACTCTAGACTTCATGTTAGAAAACAGTAGCAGCCCAAGCATTAGCTAGCAATATTCAATTTAATTGGGAAGAGTAATAAAGGGAGGCCCACAAAGAGTTATTCAAAAGCACAGATTTCATTCAGTGCCGTGGCAGCTGTATGAAAATGAAACTCAACACTCAGTTGGCAGCAGGTAAAGGTAAAGGCACTGGGTGAAAATAAACATATTTCAGACCTTCTTAGGGCAGGAATTCACTCAGATTACCATCTCATTTGGATTTACTCAGATCACCACTCCAAGGTAAACTTATTGGAGAGGGAAACCCCAAATACGTACTTTTTCTATTTTCTGACTGACTGGGTAGCACTGGCTGATGAAAGACAAGTGCACCAGATGGACTGCAGCAAGAGATGAATTGAGAGAAATGGGGAGATGCTGTGTGATGAGGAGCAGAGGGAAGGAGGAGGCAGGACCACCCTTTGCAGCAGGAACGAGCTAACAGCTCAGTTCAGCCACCCTGTCCCTGAAGTGCCCTTTGACAAAATGCCTCCTATGAAAAAAAAAAGTCCTATTCACCCCTTCTCCCACCCCATTTATTTGGCTTGTGTGGGAGGGATGAGTCAGGCTGTGCTTCCAGCTGAGGAGGTGGTAGGCAGACCCAGCCCCTGCCTGCTTTGCCCCTTCCTCCAACCACAGTCCCAGGTGGGAACACACGTTCCTGCAGTGTGAGGGGGGGAATGATAAGATCCTTCAGGTTAAATTAAACATGGCAAAAACATTGCTTCTATTTGGATGGATGTGGGGAAGTAAATCTGGAATGAGAGATAACTCTGCCTCATATCTCTGCTGCATGCCACTGCTTTTGCATGCACACAGCTACTGGCTCCAGCACGGTTTTAATTTTAAGCAATTTGATTTGTGAACCCAAATTGCTCCTTATGTAATAAATTTTCATATGGGCATATACTTTGTTTCAACTTTAAATGCTGAGATTTTATTTCATTGACCATAATGGTCATTGGGTTGGACTGAGGTATTTTATATATATTTGTAGGTTTTTTTTAATTTTACGCACACACTGCATAGCTACAATGGGACCCGTGTGAACCTCATGGAGAACAACAGAGGGGCATTCTTTTCCAGTTTAAATGATACTGTAGCATCTCAGCACATTTGAAGGTCAGGCCGTGTGGCAATATGATGAAAATTCACATCAAACAAAAGGTTTGTCCTTCCTCTGTTGGGCTGCTTTGGCATGGCTTAGTGAGGAAGTGAGTTATTTTCATCCCTGCAAAACCCAAGTGCTCAGTGTTCCCTTAAGTATCAAGTTAGTATCAGTGCAAAGGGGGAGCAAGCATTTGTGATACTAATTGCCTTCTGTCTAGGGAATCAGTTGGGACATATTCTCTTTTAATTGTCTTTATCCCTCCCATGCAGCAATGTACTCTCTCTTACCTGAGCAGGGCAGAATGAGTGGGTAAGAAAACCTAAATCTTTATCTCAGCTTGCAATAGGGCTCAATAGCATTTAAATGTCTTCATTGATTTATGAGTCTTTGCGTTTTGGATATTTGGTCAAGATTTAAGGAGTGACAGGTTGCTTGTGTGATACTTTTGACATAAAGAAAATGTAGAATGTGCTTCAAGCTCTCTAATTTCAGAAGAGCATTGAGCGGTTAGCTAAAATTTCTTGTACTCAGACAACTTTCAGGCCTTTAGAAACTTGCTATCACTCAGTCAATTAAGCTAAAATGCAAACTACTTTCAAAATAAAAACAACAATACAACACACAGCACGATAGAACAACTCCATTAGCAGCCTGCCAACCTGGAGGCTACGTACTACCACTGGTCCCAGGTCAGCTCCAAAGGATGCTGTAGCCACAATTCCTGTATAGCTGCCTCCTTCCTTACATTGTTCTGAGCAGTATTTAGGGGTAGTAAAGAAATGGATGGGAGGGAAAAGAGAGAGAATAATGTTGAGTGGCTGTTCTCTTACGATATTTGCTGTGAGCAAGAATAATCACCCAATTATCTTTTTATCAGAAAACCGAGCAGTATTTCAGTTGCATTGCTAGATTTTTGGAGTACCTTGTTCAGAAATATTTTTTTAAATTATTTTGTATTTTTGGGACTCTATTAAGGAAATACTTTTCATATTAGGCAGGAATGAAGATGTACCACTCCACAGGAGCTAAAGGTTGGGCTTACTTTGAATTGCTTTTTTCAAACTGTCATTACTTTTTTTGGTTATGTTTTTTAATTTACATATTAAACTGATTACCTGTAAATTCTCTTACACATGACCTTATAGTATCTTTCTCTTACTACTGTTTTAGGAAGATCCAGACTGATCTAATCCTTGGCTTTCATGCTATAGACACAGCTCATACAGTGTGATTGCAGTTCACTGAGTAAATAATTACGTAGCCATAATTTCAGATTATGTTAGACTGAAGCCATGATTGCTTATAATTCAATATGACAAAGGAAAGGAAACATCACACTGAGAAAATTAGACTTCATGTAATGACATTGCTTACGAAATATGCAGTTAGTCAAGGATTTTCAAGAGCTATAAATAGTGGAAACTTTAAGTTCAATGAGTAGATTTTTTACTGATGGAAAGCAGAAGTGATGCAGCCAGCAGCTATTGCCATAACAAAGTTAAAAAAACCCTTCTGTGGATGAAGAGCTGGAGAGTGGTAGAGGTGGATCACATTCAAGGGATAAGGCTTCTCAAAATTGGCTGTGCTTTTGATCAGTGAACTTTAACACTTCAGGAATCACTAGGATATGCACTTGTAGTTCAACATGGCAGAGTATAGAGCCTCCTTGAGTCACTGTCCCAAGCCTTGTCCCTCCAAAGAGTTGCCCTTGCTCCCATGTGCTCCCCACAGCTGTTGATGCAAACCCTTATCTTGCCCTTTCTGAGGAAAAGGATTCAGTTTTGCTAGTCTGGAGTCCACACTGGTTTTGATGAAAACGCTTAAAGTTAGAATGCTTAAGCCCTAATAGAAAACTTGGCTTCACTGTGAATTTTATCTTCTTCTCTATCTCATTCAATTATTTGTCCCTTCATGTCAGGTGGTAAAATAATTTTTTAAGTATTAGAAAGTGATAGAAATCCAAATATTTTCTAGCATTTTCCTATGGAAATAATATAAAGAAGAGGAAGTAAATGCTCCCCTGTTCTGAAATGAACATCTGAAGATCTACATATTTCCTTTTTTCATCTTGAAAAAAATTTGGTATGTAAAGGTTTTGGCTTCTTTGCCACATGCTTGTGTTTGAGTCACATTGTGTTTGAGTCACATTTTTCCTAAATCAACAGTCTTCAAACATTCAATATTGCTTGCATAAGCATGAATATTTCTTACATGTCTCTGATAATAAAGACCTCGTACCTACCAGCAGTGATTGAGGCAACTGTTGGAAAGGGATCATTCCTATCTTTCAGCAGCAATATCTTCTCCTCTTATCCTAGAACACTGGCTCAATAGGATAAAACTGACATAAGTCTTTTATCAAGTCTATACATTTTATCAAAGCACTAATCAAGAACTCAAAGGAGTTTGGGTCAAAATCTAAGCAGAGGGATGAAAGGAAACAAGTTGTCACCACTTCAATCCCTGCCAACAATCTCTTCCTCCAAACAAAAGGCCTCATTCCTGGTAACCTTGCCTTTGATTTTATCTTTAAGCATCTTCTCTGTAGTCCCACCTTCCTTTCTTCCCCTGGTCCCTCTAGGGATGGATGGGTGTTAGGGGAAGGGCTCAGAATTGATCAGCAGACTTTGAATCAGGCTCTAGGTGATGCCCAGGCAGCAGTATAAGGTTTCAGATAACATTTAGGGTGTATTCAAGTCACCTTTTCTTACTGAGACTGTGCAAATAGGGGAAAGATTACCTTTAATATTTTATTTCATGCCAAAAACATCAGCCAGAACTACAATTTGTCTTTGCCTTTCAGTATTTCTCAGAGTTTATATCTGAAAGTGTATGATTTTGTAACGTACTTTTTTTTGTATGTGTGTGTTTGCGTGTTTGAAGTGTTTTAGAAAATGCTCAATTTCACATTTTCAAGATTTACACACACGTATCTTTTAATTCACCAGAATATTTTGAGTAGTTTTAAATATTTGAAATGGTTATGAACCAATCAAAAGTACTGCTTGCTTGATTAGTTTTTGAACTGAAAAATCACGTGGAAACTTCTGTAATGCCAAATGCCTCTGCTCCCACTGACGACAGCACGCATCCCACTGAACATGTACATGTAAGCTCTTTTCCTACTGACCTCTAGCTGCACAGTATCATGTACAAAATAGAAACACCGCTTCTCCTGAAGAATTTTGCAGCTACTTTGTCATTATTTTACTTTTTTTCCTCGTCTCTTAAACTCTTGTTCAACAGAAACACACGAAATGTTAAGAAGGTGAGCTACGCAGAGCTCTTACTCCCAGCAGTTTCAATAGGCAACCTGAATAAGCTTCACCTCTGGCTGGAGGGACACAACCCTTCCCACCTGTGCTGCAGCTCTCACAGATTTCTAGTCTGAAGGTGGGCATCCAGACTGAGCCTTACATACACCAAAGGTCATGAGTAGTGAGAGGGAGCAGCTCTCAGGGCCAAGAAAAAAAAACCAAAACATACATGAACCAGAATGACAGTAAAATACTGTGCCTTTTCACCACATGGAAATAGATGCATTTTGCCTCCTTCAACAAATCCCCTGGGCCCGATTTAGTGTTCTTCTGTCTCCTCAGGCCCTCAGTCTTGGGAACACCAAGTGTTTGGCAAGCTGGTTTTCACCATCACTAAATGGTTCTGCAGTAAAGAAGAGGATCATAATTAAGATTAAAATGTTTTGCCCTCATTTTAACAGCTAGTAAAGTAATATCAGTGCTCTTGCTCAGTGTAGAGTTATGGAGTACACCTGAAGCAACAACACACTATTTTTCAAGCTCAACATTGTGTGATGGATCTACTCTTTCCTACTCTTTGTGTGCAGCTAGTACACTGCAGCGTTTTTTGCAGTAGTAGTAGGATAGATCTTGGATGGTTTAAATGAAATGCACAAGTAGGCATTTAAGAGCTGGAACCATTTGCACACCCATGGGTGCAGGGGCAATCTGGCCTCTTTAAAAATGCAGCTTCTGAGCCTTTTATCAGAGACAGCCAAGGAGTTTCTCTCAGACACTGCAGCTCTTGAAAATGTTGAACATTATTTACCCAGAGCATTAAGGAACTATTGAATTATTCCCTAACAGTATAATGTGTAGAAGTTTTCTAATTATACATCTTCCCATGATTGAAACATTCAGACTGAAATGGTGTTTATAAATTACTCTCTTATACCTCAGAAGCACTTTCCTGTCATTTTCAGCCAAGAGATCCATGGGATCCAGAACCACTGGAATGCTCAGGGCATGGCCGGGCTGTCACAAGGCAGCAGAGACCAGCAAACAAAAATACCAGCATTGCTTTCCCAGACATCACAGGGAGGATAAACATGGATGGATTCTCTCCCATGTGTGAAGAAAAGTAATGTATTTATTAATCTTGTTTCTTCAGAGAGGACAAGAGGTGATTTATTTGGCATTTTACTCCTATAATGCATTCAGCATGTGAGTTACCCCTTTGATTTCACTCCTCCTCTGCTGTAGCTGCTTAGCACCACTGAGATGCTGCGAGCATCGCTTCCTGGCTGTGGAGCAGAACCGAGTGACCAGGAGTGAGAGACTGGGATTGCTGCTCAGCTCCCATGAGTAAAACAGGTGCTGGCAGCTGTGTCCTCTTAAAGTGGGGAGGAAGCTGAAGCTGTGCAGGGAAGTCCCATCACCAGAGCACACAGGAGGAAAAAGCCCCAGGGGAAAGCACAGGAGGGGGCTGCTGGTCTGGGAATGTGAAGGGGTCATATCTCTGTGGCTGGGATTTGGCAGGCTCCTGCTGGGTTTGGGGATAATACAGTGACCTGGAAAATGATGCTAGGATTAATTTTTCATATTTTTCCATGAAACCATATTTTCTTGGTGTCTCTCAAAAGCCTTGTGATAACAGCCCTCCATTTCTCCTTGCAGGACAGGCAATGGATGGATGGAAACCGGGACAACTTCTATATGGAGCACTTGTTATTGCACCCAATTTCTCAAAAATAAAGTTAATGGGATTTAAGTATCAGAGCAGGACTGAAATCCTGAGCTTAAGTCTCCCCTATGAAAAAATCTTTGCAGTCCCTCAGACAGTACAGGTTGAAAAATAATCAGTGAGGTCAGATGGCCCTGTTTTGAGCATTATCTATTGGTGAGGTGTAATACAGGCCAGCTGGATTTTCTCCTATTCATTGATTGTAACCCATTTTCAGGGTTGAGTAAAGGACCGTACAGGTGGAATTGTAGCAACTTTGGATTTTATTAGCAGTATCTTGTCTTGCAACAGATCCACAAACTTTAGTAATATTCCTGGCTCTGAAATATAACTGTATTGCAAGCAGAAATATGTGATAATTAAAATATTCCATATAATGAAAGTTTGGCCAGGTGAGAAGTGGAATTGGGAAAAGTTTATTTGTTATAAATTTCTGTCTTACCATGGAAAGGTTCTTGTCTCTTGCCACTGTCTCTGGTTAATTTCTTCCTCTCCCACTGGCTCCCTGCTTTCATGAAATCTATAATAATTTGCTTGTCTGCCAATTTACTGAATAACTGTTCAGGGACAGATTCAATATTAGGGGATGGGAAAACATGCAAAAATACCATGTTCATATGAAATCAAATGTCTTGAGGAAGAGTAAAAATCAATCTAATGAGCTCCCTTTACTGCTTACTAAGCATTAGAATAGTTCAGTAGATGCAAATGTATGCAAAGGTCCATGGAGGGATCTAAATTTTACTTACCATTATTTTGGAGGTGATCTGTGCTATCTAATGTCACTGGTTAGAGTAAGATGGCCATTTCCGATTCACATTTGTATATGTGAAAGGTGTGTGTGTGTGTATACAGATGCACACATATGTTTACACCCACCTGGCAGTGACTGTCAGTCACCAAAAACAATCGCAGCGGCTGACAAGTCAAAGGTCAAGTAGAAGTTTTTTTTGTAAACCTGGGGAAATCCTGCTTTGAATAAGCAATGCCTTGACCTTTGCCAGCTATTTAGTCTAGTCGGTAGTAATTATCCAAAGGAGATTAAATTATGAGACTCTCAAGGCGAGGTATTTTGCATATTGAATAAGACTAGGGACCAAACACAGATATTTTCCAAACACCAAGGGAGTTGGCAGTGGGATAACAACTTCAGAGGGAAAACAAACGACTGTGAGTAAATTGCAGTTTCCTTTCCTCTTTCTTGATCCCCTCCCCAAGCTTGTGAGCCTGGGGCAATGCTTATCATGGGCCAGTGACCAGGCACCACTGCTTATTGAACAGGCTGCAAGCAATACTGAAATAGCAGCACTATGTTTGCAAACCAGGCAGATGCTGTGTAGGTCCTGCTATGGGAACACTTTCAGGAGCACCTGCACACCAGGGCACAGTATTTTGAGGTCAGCTGCTAGATTGCTGAGGCCTGAAAAAAACACCATCCAGACTCCTTCCATCCCCAAGGTACCAGTCATCTGCCCAGCCACGTTGTGAGAGGCTTCCCTGGTGGCACAGGCATCAGCCCTCTCCTGGCTGGGCTGAGGGGCAGTCAGCCTCCAGGATCGGTCCAGGCACATGTGGCACTGCTGTGCTGGTTGGCACTGGGGGTGCTGGCAAAGTGGGCTGAGCCACAGGATTCAGCCTCACTGGTTATTCCCAATGTCCTTCCTGCATCCCCTTCCGTGGGATAGCTGGAGGGGTGCTTCTAGCACCTGCTGTCCCACCTGCTCCAGGCAAGGCTGTCTGCATGGGCTGAAGCACCAGGGTGGTGGTGGTTTGAGCTCACCCATCTGCTCTTGCTTGAGGAGGCCATGGAGGGGCTGCTGCCTCCACCACGGCACAGGTCACTGCCAGCCACTGAACCAACAACCTGAGCTTATCTGACAGCTGGGAAACCAAAACCTCTGTCCCACCACAGCTCTGGGGAGGATGACTCCTCTCAACACAGAGCCCTGCAGCTGGTAGCCAACAAACCACATCTGGCTCCCCTGAGCCAGCCAGGAGTTCCCCTCCTCTTCTCAGCTGGCCCCATGCTAGCAGCTGCTGGATCACCCATGTGTGCTTTGGTGACCACAAGTTTCTCCAGCAGCAGCAGCATAAGGTCCTTCCATGGCTTCATGTTCCTAATGGCTGCTGAGGGGGAAAGCATCAGCAGGCTGAGGAGATGCTGTGTGATGGGAAGAGGGAAAACTGGGGGAACAACAGCCACGAGGAGAAGGTAGCATTTGAAATGAGAGACTGGTTGCAAGTATGATTGAATCCTGGACTGGCTGGAAATTTGTGGGAGAGGGAAGCAAGTAAGGTAACAAGGTGAGTCCAAGTCCTATGATAAAAAAGGGAAAAGAAAACTCCATGCAACGGGAAAGTTTGGGATATTTTAGAAAAAGGAAAGGATAATGCAAAAAAATCTGTCAGGAAGAAGTACAGTTTCAGAGGGGAGCAATGCCAGGGTAGTGCAGAAAGCTGCCATTGCTGCCTTCCTCATCTCCATGGGCAGGTGAGCCTGGGAGACCCAGTGACTGCCCACCCCCATGGGTGGGTTCCTTGGCTACCCCCTGGGGAGAAGGGGCTGCAGGGGGAGCAGAGGCCAATGTTACCTTCCAGGTAACCATTACCAGGCTGGCTGCAGGCTCCAAGATGAACAATTATTAGAACTGTGTCAGGGAAATGAACTCTGTGACCAGGCATGCTACTAAGAGGGTGTGCTGCTGCTGCTGCTGCTATGGTGTGTCTGAGCTGTCCTGCTGGCTCTGATTGCCATCCAGGATGGAAGTGTCAGCATTTGGATAAATCAGATGCACAAGATTTACTGAGATCCTTACAAAGAGCAAGTCAACCTTTTGTCAACCCTGTACAAGTGCCGAGGAGCTGTGGGCAGGGGGGTGAGGACCTATGTGGGGATAGGAAATACCTTCACCTGCCAGACTTCAGTTGTTCTGGAGAAACTTGAAACACCTGAGGGACCAGGGAGGTGGAGGGAGAGCTGGTTCATTCAGGTGTTTTGACTGATTTTTTCTTGCTGATTTTTCCCTCTGGTGGTTTGAAATAAGAGACTAGGTCAGTGCTCTTAAAGTCTGCAGGGTGCTGCTTGGACTGTAGTTTCCCATTCAAAGGAATGAGCAGGTTAGTTGTCTTAATCTTGTTCCTCTGAGAGGTGGAAGGGAGATAGGTGTAATGCTTCTGTGGTTCAGAACAGTGGCTGGATTATTTGCTTGTGTTAATTAGACCATCAAATCTTTGCAGCAAGCCTTTGGTTTTTCAGCATTCCCTCTATATAAATGAGCAAGCCCTCCTGTTTACAGCTAAGTAGTTTCATAGTGCTTTGCCATGTTTGTCCCTAAAGATGTACCTGAAAGTACAAGCATACCTGAAGAACTCTTGTTCACTAATAAGTAAAAAATTTGAGTATTGGGTGGGAGCTGGAGACCTCTAGAAATCCTTTCTATCCTAATGGGTTCTGAGTAAACTGTGTGTTAAGTGGGAGCACCTGTACCAGATCTGAATGAATGGTATATTTGAATAAAGTCATTCTATGATAATTTTATTAGAACAAATACAGACTTAGTGTGTTAACTCTGTACTGAAATCCTCACCTTTATTGAAAAAAAACTTTTTAAAAAGGGTCTTAAATTTATCTCAAGCTACCTTTACCATAAGAGAGGATGGCTCTGCAACATTGCATGGGCATGCAAAGGAGGAGGTGAAGGATATAGCTAATAACTAGAAATTCTGTGTTTCAAGTTCTGTTTACTTCAGTATGAACCATTTTTGGCACCAGCAGGTCTTGGAAAGGTGCCTCGTTTTGATACATTTTGAAGCTTTTTTTTTTAATGCTTTTGGGAATATATGAGTCTTCCACTTATAAGCAATGGTATAAATTCAGCTATATAGCTACAATATAAAAATCTCAATAGTTAAAATACAATACTTGTTGAATTAATGCAGAGATGAAAAGGCAAAATGACTTATTTGGTAGTGGTGAAATAGGTGATATTTAGCTTACTTATATCTTTTCATTGTTTTTTCATTAATGCACTAAGAGCATTTCAGGAATATATGCAGTGATTATATGATTTTCAGGAACAGCGTGTCCAGTAGGTCCAGGGAAGTGATTCTGCCCCTGTACTCAGCCCTGGTGAGGCCACACCTTGAGTCCTGTGTCCAGTTCTGGGCCCCTCAGTTCAGGAAGGAGATTGAGGTCCTGGAGCAGGTCCAGAGAAGAGCAAGGAGGCTGTGAAGGGACTCCAGCACAAGTCCTGTGAGGAGAGGCTGAGGGAGCTGGGGGTGTTCAGCCTGGAGAAGAGGAGGCTCAGGGGAGACCTCATCGCTCTCTACAACTCCCTGAAAGGAGGCTGGAGCCAGGGGGAAGTCGGTCTCTTTTCCCAGGCAACTTTCAACAAGACAAGAGGGCATGGTCTCAAGTTGTGCCAGGGGAGGTTTAGGTTGGATATTAGAATTTCTTTACAGAGAGAGTGATCAGACATTGGAATGGGCTGCCCAGGGAAGTAGTGGATTCTCCGTCCCTGGAGATATTTAAAAAGAGACTGGATGTGGCACTCAGTGCCATGGTCTGGTAACCACAGCGGTAGTGGATCAAGGGTTGGACTTGATGATCTCTGAGGTCCCCTCCAACCCAGCCGATTCTATGATTTGAACCTTGACTTTATTCACAACAGGTATATTGGGATGCAAAACCAGGTGGTCCTTGTTACTGAACAAGCTAGTGATGCTCAGGGGTTCCCCCTGCCCACCTGCCAGCTTAAGGACCATGCATTTCTGGCACAACTTCACAGTTTTTACAGTGTAGGTTTGGCTAAGTGTAAATCTGATAATAGCTTGCACAGGGCTTAACAAAACAAAACTGCTGAGCTAGTTCCTATTGGTACTTCTATGTTATAAATTCTGGTTGTCATCTATTTCCCTGCTGGGCACTGGCATTTAGGCAAAGCATGTATAATTTAAAATATTAGTGGTTTGGGTTTTTTTGTTGTTTTGTTTTGTTTGTTTGTTTTTTGGTTTGTTTTTTTTTTTTTTGTTTTGTGTTGGTTTTATGGTTTTTTTTTTTTTTTTTAATTTGTTTTTTGTTTTTTTATTTGTTGTGGGTTTTTTTATTTGTGTTTTTTTTTTTTTTTATTATTTGTTTTTTTTTCCCCCCCAGCATTGAGGTTTATAAATTCTGGGAGAAGGCTTCAGCAAGGGTGAGCTGTGGCAAGCAGGATTTTGCTCTTTGTAGGGTGGGATTCTGTGGAGAGGACATTCTGGCCAGCCCGGGGGCATGGTGGCACTGTAGTAAAACAGCAGAATTAGGCAAATGTCTGTGGTGAGGGAGCTCCAGTCGAACTGGTTCCTGTGCTGACCACCTCTGAACAGCCCCCAGACATTGGTTTCAAAAGCCAAGTAAAGCTTTTTTTTTAATCTTGCTGCAGGGAATGGCTGTAAACATTTCTGTAGCTGTTCAGGCTCAAATCAAGCTGGTTAAGGCAATGTGAAATTCAAGGTCAAAAGGTGAAATGCTGCTAAATTTAAGATTCAAGTTTATGCATATGAGTAAATGGTTACTTGGATTGTTTCCATTTCAGAGGCACCAAGGAAGGTATGGCTCTTCTAGGGTCTGTCTCCTGCTGCAGCTGGGTGCTGTAGACACTTCACAAGAGTTAGGGACTAAAAGGATCCTTCCTAAACATATTTTCCTGAGTAAGCAAGCCATATTGCTCTTGTGTATCCAGGCTTGTATCTATAAATGTTTGGATGTGGTTTTGTAGGTTCACTTTGTCATCCTTTATACAGGATTAAACAGTGTATTCTGTCAGTTTGTTCCCACCACTTGTCTTCAAACAGTGGAAAAAACTCAAGCATTAGAGATGTTTGGGGTAATAACCCATTCATAGGTACACAGATGTATTTGATGGGATTATCTCAGTGAAAAAGAATGATGTTTTGGCTTTTCAGCATTTTTGGTTTTGGTGTCAGAGCTTAAAGAAACAAAACTAAACTCCTACTTCTCTGATAGGACTTTAGGGAACCATTTTTTCCACATGGGTACTGTACTCTTTCCCCCAGCATGGCATTGGAATGATTATGCTTTTGGTCCTTTCTAAAGGGCTTGCGAAACAGACCATCTATCTTTTAAACAACTTGTGACATTCTTGGTTTGATAATTGCAGGTTGTCTATGCAGCTCCCAGACATGTTTAAACCACACAGTCATGCCAGGTATAACTCTTCCATTTCTGCTTCCAAGCTGGCGCTTGGTTTGCTTGTTGCTGAGCAAATGCCATCACAGGAGAGAGATGCCCAAACTTAGCAGAAGGTGAAGTTATCTGATGCAGTCCCCCCACCCCAGAGGGGGCACAGGTCAGGAGGGGCTCTATAAATCAGGAGGCTGAAACTGATGCCTCCTCCCCAGCTCCATGGTAATTGCTGCCACCCTGTTGATTCCTTGCACTTGCTACAGGTGATGCCAGGCACAAGCTCATCAGGACATTCTTCCCTTTCTGGGGACCTGGTAGCCAATGGCATGAGAAAGAAATGATTCAAAACAGCATGCTGGGTGTGAATCAAAGCACTAGTAAAGGGTCTTTTCCATTAGTGTGTTAACTTTCCCTCAGAAGATGTCTTAAACAACTTCTTTTAAATTTATCACATCTTTCATGTGATGCTCTTCTCCCCCACCCCCCTCTCTATTTCTTAGCACTATTTGATTGCATTTCTTTGGTTTAGTGCCTCTCTTTAAAACCAAGTTATTATTAAAAGTAAGCTATCACACTTATTCTGAGAGTATCTTTTCCTTTTTCTGTAGTAATTTGCAGACACATGTACTTTTTTTTGTTTTTTACATAGCCTTCTTCAAAACTGTTGGTAGAACTTTATATAAAGCTCAATTTAAATGAGTTTTTTCAAGTCAGATTTAGTGAAATAACTTCTTAGACACCTCTCAATTGACATCTGCTGCTTTTATACAATTTTGTTCCCCCCAAAAGTGAATTTGATTTGTGTACTTTGTTGCTGCATTTGCCATTATCATATTTTTTACTTATTCTTTTCCATTTTCCAATCACAAACATTAAATACCTTGCATACTTGGTTATTACTAAGAAACTGAGGTCGTAAGTCTGCCTGACTTTCAGTAGTGCCAGAAGCTGAATTAGATCTAGGTTTCAACCTGGATGAACATGAAGCTTTTGCCAGGTACTAATATTTCCTACTGAATTCCCCTTACAAAAATGAACAGCTGTATGGAAGGGATGAGAAGGGCTTGGTTCATTAAACTGCTACCTTAGGCTAATGTGAGAAAGAGCAGATCAGTGATGAGATGCTAGTTTTGCTGGTCTCCCAAGAACCTTCCTCAGGGGGAGTTAAATTACATCAAACACCTGAAAAAAAAAAACAGGTTAGAAAATACAGCTTTTTCTGACTGAGATGGAGACACTGAGGTAATAGGTGCTCCAGGTGAGCTGGAATTGGGTGTGATTATGTGTAACACCCAAGCTGCATAACCAGAAAATACAGGGACACTGGCCTCCTTGCAGTGACTTTGGCTGACCAAAATCTTGTCTGCTGCCCCAAGCCAGACACAAGGCTTTCTTCTCCCCTCAAGCCTTTTGGCAAAAATGGAACTGGGAGAAAACATTCTAGAATTCATGTAGTGGCACAGATCCACATCATGTATATAATACCTACTTTGTGCAAATACAGCCATAATTAAATATTTTCTGGAAAATAAATACAAACTGTTCATGTGATGGGAACATGCAGGTGCTATTATATGGGCAACTAATACTGTCCTGAAAAGCTGAAAGTCTCTGGCATTAGGGATTTAATGTTGACCAGATGTTGATGGAAACTGATTTGCAATACCATGCTGGGAATTGCTCAGTGGGAAACAACTTAACTTTTACAGTGTCGTATTTTAAGACTTGATTTAGTGTGTTGCATAAAAACGAGCATAACTTGTGTCTGAAACATCCTCTTTTTTTATTAGTATTCTGTGAATTAAAGTTCTGACAGACCCTATAGCATCTGTATTTCATCTTTCATGCTCGCCCAGCACTAACTTTTTCTACTAGCATTGGATTCATAAAGTGTGCAGAGGAACAGTGTACCTTGGAAGGGACCTGGAGATCACCCAGTATAGGGCTGACTTAAGGTTCTTCAGGGTCTTGTCCAGCTGAGCCAATGCTGGCATATAGCAGTCTAGCTCTTCCCAATCATTACTCAAAGGTTTACGTTAAAAAGTTTACTTGGGAAGCAAATATTGAAGATTTTAAAGAAAAGCTGCATGCACAAATGTGTACTCTTTTGTATGTAATATATTACACTCAAGTGCAAGGAGCAGGGAACTATTATTATGACCACACTGGAAGAAAAGGTTGAATTTAGCTCTACATAAACATTCCAGCCTTGACCCTGCAGTACAGGGGGACATGTATAGTGCAGGACTCCTTTTCTCAGGACAAATGCTTGAAGGGGCTTTTAGTGCTTCCACTTCAACCCTTTCAGGCAGGGGTCTTAGCTTGGCCTACATTTTTTCTCAGAAATATTTTCTCAAAAACATTTCAGAGAGAAACTGCATGTTAAAAGGGAGGTGCCTTCTTCCTCCCCCTCCCCCAAGTAATTCAGTGGAGGAGAGTGAGCCTCCCCTGCCTCCACTGCTTGTGCTGGCTGGCTGGCTGTGTCTTCAGCAGCAGAGCAGACCCCAGGACCACTGGAATCCAAACCTAGTGCTTGAGATCTGTTATATGGAGGTAAGCCCCTCGCTGAAGCATCGTAGTGAAGCTGAAAAGCTGTTTGGAAATCTAACCATGAGAAGCATATTAAAAATCCATTACTAATCCCAATCATAAGGTTAAGACTTCCTTTACCTATTTAAAAAACAGGAGCGATGTCCAATACGTGCCTGAAATGCTCATTTTCTTACCCTGCTCCACCTTACCTCCTGCTTCCCTATTTTGTTTATTTCTGCTTCTGGGATGCTTTATGCCATGTTATCATCCAGCTAATTAAACACCTATAGTTCCTGAAGCTTTTGCATTGCTTGTGTTTAAATTCCACTCTGAGGAGCTCACAGGTGTATGTTCTTGTACCTGATTCTGTTTCACATAAATGCAGCTGCCTATTGAGAAGTGGAAAGTGTCCAGCTGACCCTTGCATCTGATCCAGCCTTTCAAGCCAAGGACTAAAGGCAATAGCAAGGTATTTAGAGACCAGGACAGGATGTTAGTTTGGTGTGTCCTTCCCTCCAAACACAAATGAACTTCAAAGGACTCTACGGATGGAGAAGGTCCTGTGGACAAGCCTCCTGTGCACAGCCCCTTATGGCAACAGGCAGGGACCAAATGAGTTCCTGGCTTCCCGAGCCAGGCTTGGCCCTGCTGCAGCTCTGCCAGCAGTTCTGGTCACAAAAAGCCCCAAGCATTGCCTGCATCTGGCACTTGACCAGGATGTGGCTGAGCTCCCCTTTTTCCTTGGCATAGTGGTGTTTAGCTGGAGGCAGGGGCATGACAAGACTTAGTTAAGAGGGAAGAAACCTGAAGTCACTAAACAGACAACATAGAAGGAAAAGAAAGAACAATATTAAATAATGCATGTACATTTTATTTAAAAACTCAGACTTGAGACAGGCACCACTGGCAAATGAACATCAGCATACGTGTGCACTTCATTTTCATGAAGTCAGCAACTGAAACATTGGGATTTTAAGTTTTAAAATACAAACAAAGGAATCAGTTGTATGTAGTCTGATGAATTTCAATGTCATTAGTTTTCTGTAGTAGCAATAGCAAAGTATTCAGTCACTACAAAAAGCAGATCTTCTGGTAATAAACAACAGTGTCGTTCTTAACAAGCTTTGGCAACTGCAGGGATAAGCATGGGAAGCTGCCTCCTGCCATGTCCCAAACCAGCTCAGAGCAGATGCAAAGGCAGCATTCCCTCACCTGCAATCACATCCATGTAGCAACAAATGCCTAGCAAGAACATGTACCTACTAAAAACTGAAAGAACCAAAAATGTAATAGCTCAAGGGATTTTGCAGATAGTTAGCTAGATGATGGTGGGGGGAAGCTATGACAAAACGAGAGAGTCATTTCAGCTTTCCTTGAATTATTGAAGCTATCAAAACAATATAACAAATCCTGCGCACATGACAGTAGAAAAAAATTACAGGATGTTTTGTCAACTCTCAGCTAACTGAACTGGAATGGTGTTTTAGGGAAAGACTGATGGGTCAGATAAACAGACCCAGCATGTGTCATCTGAAGGGACAATGCGGACACTACATCATCGAATGTGTGTGGTTATCAAGCAGTAGTTTGAAATTACTTAGAAAACCTGTTGCTCAGACATCCATGTCCCCTATGGAAACTTGACAGGCAGACAGCTACTGCCACATTTAGTATCCCACACCACATGGAGATAAGTACAATAGTGATCACAAGTAAGGCATGTTTATGGTTTTATAAATTTCTCCAGGCAAGATGGAGGGAAAAAATAATTTATTTTTTTCTTGAATGAATGCTACTAGGAAAATGCTAGCTGGAAGCGCTTACTTTTTTCTGTAAGTCTTTGAATTTTTCTAGGCTAGATAGCTCAGTATGTGTAGGATGAAATTACAGGACAGTTATGTATATGAATGATGTGGCTGTATTTTGGGGCACAATATAAGAGAAAATATCAGAAACACTCTCCCCAGTAGCTGTGAGACCCATACTTTAATCTTGCTTTCTACTGATCATGTTTGTCCTGCCCCAGTGTAATTAAAGTTTCTCCAGCCTGGGCCATTATGAGCTCTATTGTCCAAGCAGGCTAAAATATCAACGAGCCCTATTTTTTATGTTTATCTTCACAGCCATCCCCACAGTGCTGGGGGGACCACGCTATGAATAGAACAGTTCTGAAATGCAGTCAACAGACATTTCCGTGCAACTCTAGGGAAGGCACAGATAATTATTTTAATTGTCCCCAGTTCGCTCTTCTGTCCGTAATTATAGTTTTGAGTTTATAAATAACAAAGTATGATTTTAAAAACCAAAACAAACCCCTCAATTACAACACAGTTCCTGAGATAATTAAGTCTCCAAATGTGGCTGTGTAGAAGGGAACCAAAACTACACTGCAGAAGCCCATAACATACAGATGTGCGTAAGCAGAGCAAAACGACAGGATGGGAAACGTCACCAGGAAAATAAACTCTCTCCTCATTATTTCACTGCTTTCTACCTAAAAAAAACAATGGCCTATTGTTTAAATTCAACCTATTGTTCTGTTGCATTTTTTGTTATTGAAGGAACCAACAGTCAGTCAGCAACAGCTTCCTGAGGAGTAACAGCTTGAAAAGCCAAACGCAGCATCCTGTGCCTAAGGCTTGTTTTGCTGCAGATTTAGGAAAGAAACAGACAAGGTATGTTGCTGAGGTGAACTAAAGTCCACGGTTCAGGATTTACGTTCTTTAAATACCCCCTCCAAATAGGAAACAAACTCCAGATTTACAAGTATGGTGGTTAAAAACTGTAAAATGAAGCAGAGCAAAGCACTGCTCTGTCGCATCCTTGCTTAGTGGACATTCCTCTGTTGTTACTGGGTGATGTGTACTGTCACAGACAGGAGAAGAAAAATTCTATGTTGGGAGCCAGCACAGCAGGAGGCTTCATTAGCCATGAACAAGAGCAAAACAGGCCTTCAGAAGGAGCAGTGCCTCCCCTGAACATCCAGCTTCACCACAACAAACACAAAAGCAGTTGGACAGCCTGTAGCATACGCTTTGGATAAACAGAGACCTATGGATACGAGACAGCTATGGCTGAAGTGTTTCAAAAGATCTTTGCCCAACAAGGAAACAAATTACATATTGAAAACCTTTTACAAAATATGTGTTCTGTTCTTTCTCTGCTTAATATCTTCCTTGCTTGAAGTTTGGCTGTTGCCCAAACGTATCCAGAGCAACCCTTGATGATAACTCAAAAATGTGCAGTTAATCTGTGTAGTTTCAGCTCCTGAATGCCAGGAGCGAAAGTGTGTTTTTCAGAGTGAAACAGGCTTGATCACACAGTATAATCGTGTTAACACAAGTTTTTAGATGGCCAAGATAAGGGAAGTATCTCTGTAAACTCCTTTGAGAAAAGATGAAAACTCTGCGGTGCAAAATTTCTCTTTTTCAGTGTTGTTTTATCCACAAACAAGACCCAGAAGAGAGAAGAGACATTTTTTCCTTTTGTCTTGATTTGCAGGTTTTTTCCTTTCTTTTTTTCTTTCCTTAACCTTATATCTATATTTCATAATAAAAAACTAAATTGAAGAAAGAGTAAACTTTTGCTCTTTGGTCTCTCTTGACATTTCCCCAGAGACACATAACAGGAATGTTTCAGATTCATTTTTGTCTTCTACTTGCAGGAAACAGGAAAGTTGCAGTTCTTAGTTTCCAGGCTTCTGAAATGAGAAAGATATGAATTTATACATTGAAAGAAGATATCTTTGCTTTCTTTAAAGGAAAAACCGAGGAGAAGCATCACAACCTAGAAGCTATGTTTTAGTGAAATTGGAAAATTTTGCTATAAGCATAATAAACAAATATGTTTAGTTATGCCATGTTCATCTCCCATTTCTTATCTGTGCAGTACTACTATGAGAAAACCAAAAGTCTTTACTAATATTTCAGTATGACATGGACTTTGCTACATTACTGTCATAGTTGCTGCTGACTGAAACCAAATATTGTGGAATGAGACTAAAAGACAGTTTTCTGTTTCATAGGATCAATTTTGTGAATGCAAAGGAAAGCTTTTAAACACCTTCTATCCATATCTCAATGAATTAAGATGAAAACAGTTTGCAACTTTAGGACAAGTTTTGGTGATGTGAGAAAAGATTTGAGGGTGGCAAAATGCCTATGCTGTTTACTACAATCATTAGGATGTCCTACCAGTTTTAAAGAGGAGATGTGTGCAAGAATCTACCTGCCACTTGTGACAAGCCACGGCTTTGCTAAGTCACCACCAACTGAGGAAAACAAGCACCCCACAGCATCAATCCAGATACTCAAAGCCAAACTGGCACAGGTACCTGCTGTGGCTGACTGAATTAGAGAGGTTCTTACAACTCAGAAGGATCCTTAACAGACTTTCCTTTAGCAGAGTGGGTCACGTTCATAAATTCCCCTCATTGTGCAAACAATACTTAAAAAAAATAAATATTCCTTCCTACTGGCAGACTTGTCTCCATGGAGACGTGCTAACTGGCTCCTAAGGAAACAATTTCAACATTCTAAGTGTATGAGCTGGGCAGTATAATTTAGGGTAGTGGCTAGTGAGGAAGAACTAGACAGATTCCTTTGAGTTAATTTCCAGGTATTAATGTGTCAGTTTTTAAGAGAGCAAGTTATTCTTACTAAAGTTGTAATGCTATGTGTTCCATCTATGAGCTGTTTGTCAATGGAAAGGCACAAAGGTAACTTTAAAAAAAAAAAAAAAAGCGAACAAATAAAATTTGCTTGTATGACTTTTTTTGAGTATGTTCTAATATGTTCTAATATATACTGGTATACAAGACTGGCATTCTGCAGATTTTGAGGTTTATCATCTGTTTCATCAATGCAGTGAGGATAGTTGAGAAAACTGAGGGGAGCCCCACACAGCTACCCTAGCAGCAGGAACTATTGCCAGTATCTCATGAGTCTCATGACCATACACTAAACCAACTGTTCTCAGCACTGCATGTATGTTTATAATGAAACATCTGCAGCTCTTCCACAAATCTCTAAATATTTTTCAATTACCACATCTTAAGGATTTGAATCAGACCTAATGAGTTATCACTATATCATATTACTAGAAATTTAACATTGTACACTAAAAGCCTAAGACATTAATTAAAACAAAATGAAAAAATATAATATCCTTCTGCCTGCCTTCACAGAAACAAGCCAACAAATACCACAAAATGTAGTATCAGCTACAGTGTGGTTTCATCTCAGTGAATGTGCGAATGCAAAGAGTAATACTAAACTGCTCTACAGAAAGTTGGGAGTAAAGATTATATGATAATACTGTTTCTCTCTTTCCTTAATATGAGAAATGTAAATATCTAGCACATGAATTAGCTGAATATTAGAGCTGATGAGCACTGACTACCTTCTGTGGTGCTCAGCTGGCATTACAATACTCTCAAGGTATTTATTTAGATTGTTAGAAAAAGGAACACAAGTGAATATGTGCCTATACAAATGAAAAAAATATATATGATCAAACTTTTTCTTTAAAAGTCTTAAGCATTCTGATGCATTCATCTGTTGGGTGTCAGCAATGTCTCCCTAATGAAATTAAAATAATGTATTGAGAGTTGGATATATACACCATTTCCTACCTGATTATTACATTTTTGTGATTTTGTTAGCATTTCTTTTCACACCTGTGAAAACACCATCACTGACTAAAAGCCAAGTTTAACATTTTCATTTCAAGCACAACTTCAAAGGGAAGACTTTCACAGTTGGACTGGAGTATTTCATCTCCTTAATTATTTTTGTTCTTCAAAACTCACCAGTCCCTGGTATGGATAGATCTGTGTAAGAGTAGGCGATAAACCCAATTAAGCAGGCTATGTGAATCTACATATAGATTTTACATTAGGATCCTACAGTAATTTCAAATGATTCAGAAGCAATTACATGACTGACACATGATAAATCAGTATGTATGTGTGAAGCCATCAGACTTTAATGCACATGAGTAACAAAAATGATACATTTGCAAAGAAGTGATATGCCTAACACCACCCAGCAACAGAAAAGTCAGTGGTGGTTTGCACATAAGCTGGTAATTACCTGTGCAAGCTGGATAACTTTCAAGTTCACTGCTTTTAACTTGTCTTGACGGGTAGATGTGAAATGGCAGAATCTGCTCTCACCAAATGTTATGTGAATTATGTGATGTTCAAGTATAGGCAAGCAAACAGTTAATTTAGTCTGAACTGTAATCTTGTTGGATTGTGCAAACCTCTCCCCTCCTCCAGACAATCGTCAAAATGCAGAAACAGAAAATGAAAGCTGGTTTGCTTAAACCAGAGTAGACAAGATTGCTAGAGCAGGGTTGAAGAGCCTGACCACATCCGCCTCAAAGCTGTGGCTTATCTGGGGTCCTGTCACAGTCCTGTTAGCTCGTAGTAATATTGTTTTGTTGTGTAAAAGTAGCCATTTTACTCTCCAAACCCATTTACTGAGGGAAGGGAGAGAGTTAAGAGTGCCGTTGCCCTGATGAACATGATTTGCTTCAGTCAAGGCTACATTCTCTTTCAATCCAATTACTATTTTACAATGTTAAAATGGAGTAGCTTGTAATAGGCTCGTAACAACTTGAATTTTTAAGTGAGGAACATGTGCTACACAAAATTAAAGCAGGACATTATGAAAATTAAGTGCTTAGAGAAGGGGAGGTGGTGGTGGGAAACTGCAACCTTCAAGGAAAAGGGGAATAACCATATATGAAAAACAGACAGGCTAAGAGGACAGATTTGTGTTCCTGAAATGCTTATTACCATTTAAGAGAGATGACAGCTCAGAAAAAAACATCAAGGAATAAAAAACACCACACAGAAAAACCAAAGCTAAGCTCATGAGCAAGCTGAGAAACATCTCCCCTGATACCTAGGTAGGCAGAAACACACTATCACATGAGAGTAGTATCAAAGAGGAACTAGATTATTCCTTTTGAGGTGACTAACATGAAATTATTTCTTCAGACTAACTTTTTTTTAAGAACAGTACAACTGCAGATCCAGCTCCTTCTCACGCCAAACTGAGAGCCTGGAAATCCAAGAGGCACCATCAATGTGTGCCACCAGTGTACACCAGCCAAGTGTGCACCATCATTTGGCAAACAAGAAGCCCATGTGATAAAGTGAACATTATGAAATATTCCCCCAAGTCCTCCCAAATTGTGTTAAGTCTTCAATGAAACTAAGGCCTAGATAAACTCCTGACAACCTTTTTTATATAAATACTAGAGACAAGCATCCTCCTCTGAGATGGAATGGGAAAAACAAAGGCTGTTGACCAACCTGAATTGGGATGTCACTCTCAAAACAATCCTTTCACTTGCTCTGTGATGGGGTCGAGGTCAATGTCATAGAAGCATGGCCTTGTTGGCAGTCCTGGCATGGTACTCATCTGTGGGAACAATAAAATGAAGCTTTACTCCTGCACCTGTGAGCAGATCACCACTCCACCCATGTCAATCTTATATTAAGAGAAAGGCTGGATTGTTCATCATGGACTCAACCACAGATGTGATCTTCAATGCTTTTTTTTTTTTTTTTTTTTTTTTTAGTTTCTGCAAAAAACATGTGAAGCCTGGTACTTTTTCAATTAATTTTTAACTGTATGCTTCTAAAATACAGGGAAAAGCCACAAAATGTGGGTCAGAACAACAACCTAAGAATAAACTCATTAACAAAACAATGGCACTTCGGGACTTGTTTCTCATGATATTTATCCAGAACATTTATCCATTTGTATCAACTGGGGAAAATCACACAGTAAAGGACAAGGACATAGTGACTTGAATTCACTAGGTGATATGAATGTGTTGACATCAGATCTCTTCCACAGAAAACTAGAACACAGAAGAAAAATTAATTGCAACTTTCATGACTGTTAAATGTTATGAACAAATTCAAATAGTTAAACTAATCATAGATGGATTACAGGTGAATCCTGATTTAGTAGTTAGAATTAACAGGTTGAGATATGAAGCCAATGCCACCCAATTATCTCAAACTATGCATAATTAAGATCCTGATCTAGCATAAGACACCAGCATTTGCATACTTTTATACATGTAAATAGTTTCAAGGACTGAAATTGCACACTTAACTACAGCTCTGCTCCCTCTACTTACACTATTAATTACAACTGGCATTTTAGCAGCAATTTAAGACACATGGGTGATGTGGAAATCTTGAGGTGCTGGTCCACAATATCTTAAGCCCCTTGAAATCCAAAATACCCCAGCTTCTCACTTTTCCCCTAGGACTCTCCCCTTCTCCCTCATGAAGGAAATGTCTGGAGAGCAGCTTCAGCAGAGCAATGCTGCTTTTCCATCTGTTCAGCACTTGAGCCAGGAGGGGCTTCCCCAGCCCCAGTGCCAGCACTGGCACAGGGTAAAGGCTGTGACTGTGGGCAGTTTTAAGGAAAGACCAGTTTGGATCAACCTGAATCACCCTGCTTTCCCAACCTAAGGCTTCGTAAGATGACAATTAGAAGTCTTGAATATCACACCATATTTCCACTAATTCAAGGCACTCTAAAACTAGCATTTGGGTTTAAGAACTTCCTAAACCCGTTCAATATCTTAACCTCAGAGGCAGAGAATGGCCCTGCTATAGTAATACCAAAAGAGATGAGAGATACTACAATCACTGGAAACAAAGTTGAAGTTTAACTTAGCTCAGCTCTTTGTTGGCTAAAAGCCTTTGAGCATTAAAACATCTATTTAAAAATTCTAGATTTAGAGGAACAAAATTTTAACTGGGGTAAGTTAGCAGAATTTGGTGAAGTCGGTTTGAGGTACCCTTTGAATGTGGCTCTATATAGAAAAAAAAATCATGCTGGCTTGAGTGCCAGGAACAGTCCAAACACTAAGCTAAGGAAAAGGTAAATTAGGGTATGTTTTCATTATGTGACCTGTTGCTCACAGTTTCTGCCTCTGAGCCCCTGGGATGATTCTGCCTGTGTAGCTGCCTCTGGCACTCATCTTACTGCAAGCAACCTCATTCAATATCCTGAACTGATGAAAATAGACATTTTAGGGGCCAGAGCTGGTTGGCTGATGAATAAAACCTGCTTATTGCATGACCAGATCATCACCAGGCCACCAGCTGCAGGAAAGCAGCCAGAGTACCCCATGGGCAGCCGCCACCACCCCACAGAAAGCACGGGGCCAGAAAGCTTCCTCCCTCTGTCCTGCCTAATCCTTTTCCCTGAGGGAAAAGCAGAGCTCAGCTACAGTGTTTACTCTGGCCAAAGGCAAGATTTAACAGGCTAATTGGCCTCAGAAGAGGAAAAATGCATGACCACCATCCTAGCTCCTCCAGAGAGTCAGGTTTACAGGCTGCCTAGAGCTGGAGCAGGCTGTATTTCTTTATAGGTCAACCTCTTCTGCTGCATACTCAGTGACTGAGACCTCCCTTATGCTTCAGCTTCACTTCGAACACTCCTGTAACCTCTCCATCATGGGAATAGAAGCAAACTGTAAGATCTCTCCACATGTAGTCCCATTTACTCTGAAGACCTCTGCTGCCATTCCAGAGGTTGAATCCATGCTGGGAAGGGGGAAAGAAGCCCAGGGAGCTCAGTACTGGTGCAGCCACCATCTCACTTGAGATCTGAGAAAAAAACAGTGCAATGAACTCTTCTAGTGGACTCAGTACATTTCCTCTGTTTTTAAATATAGTCCTTCCTGATCTTTTGTTATTGCACACAGTACGATTAAAAGACAGAACTCTTATTTTGCATTGACCAAACCCTGCCTCTGATTGCATGACATCATTTTGTTGGCTGACATTGTCTTGGCATCTTAGCTAAGTACTAAACCACCTTGTTACTATTCTTTATCTGATGGACACACTAGTTAGGACCACTACATCATCAGGGATACTGAATTATTTTCTGTCTCACATTCATCCCAGTTTCTGAGTTAATGCTTGACAAGGAACTGAATTACATTGCAGTGGGAGGGGAATGAACAAAATGCCAAAGAAAACTTTCTGGTTACTCTGTGTGCATGGCAGTTCTACATCCAAAAGTAAACTCCCAAATTCCAGGTTCTCTTCCCTACCCACCCCCCTCAAATATCTACAAGCTTGGCCACTCTTCATTTTTCCCTGTAAATAAAAACAAGAATCACATTAGGGGAGTTTTCCCGTTTTTTAGGTGGGTGTTTTGTTTTTTGGGCTTTTTTTTCCCAGCTCTTCACTGGTGTAAGTACACTATATTGACTAATGGAAATCTATTGCACATCTATAAAATGTGAATATTAAATCAGTTTATTGCCAATTCAGGAAATACAACTATTCTCATATTGAAAATTAAAGTCAGCAAAAGGGAATAAATTAATCTGAATTAAAATTACTGCCGCGTAAAATGAAAATGGCAAAAAAACCCCTCAACAGAGCAAATACTTTGGGATAATTACCTATGTGAATTACAGGGAGAAAATAAAACACATCCTGTCATTTTCCCTATGGCACAGACTCCCAAACAGGCAAAGCCATATAGATTTATGAGAGGTAACATGCAGCAGAATCTATTCCTTTTTCATTATTTCAAGGTCACTAGAAGGAGATGGCTGACTGGCTGAGCAGATTACTACTGATTATTCCCTCTCCAGCCCTCCATTTCTTTCCTGCAGCCAGAAAGGCAGGAGAGAAGAGAGGGCTGAAGGTGATCATCTTCCTTCTCATTCTTTCCACAATGCTGAATGAAGGCATTAATGATAGTTCACAGGCTGGCCCTAACCCCAGAACAGGCATGACCCAGAAGCATCCCTCTCTCTGCCCTAAGTAGCTGGAAGCTCTGTTTTTGCACGTGGAGGGGGGGATGCTGACCCCCAGCTGCAGCACATACCGTACCTGCAGAGTGGCTGGCAGACTACTTCCATCTCTCCAAGGCTATCTGAGATAACTACTTACCAAAGTGGCTTCATTTCTAAAACTTGAAAAAAAGGAGAATGCACAATGAAAGAGAAAATGTGCTTAAAACATTAACCACTTTGGTAATTAGCAGGTATGTACAGCATGAAAAAAAAAAAAAAAACCCACCAGAAATTTACACTCATACAGCAGCTTGCCAGGAATTTTATACAATATACATCTTCTATATTTTCTCCACTCTAATATAACAGCATTTGGGTTATATATTGGTAGCTATGCAACATCACACTGTGTGGTTGTTAGAAGACAGCAGGGTAAGAAGCAGTGAATAGCAGCACATTATTCACTTAAGACCACAAACTAAATTTAGGCAGCCAAAATAATCAGTACTTAATTTGATCAAAACTGTTACTATCACACTTCCTCTGGAAGAAGGAATATGTAAAGTATACACTTCACAGGTTTTATGTATAATTCATCCAGTTTCTACCCAAAAATCTATCATGAAAGGATTAATAGGAACTAGTTTTGTAAGAACTCGCTGTAATCCATTGTTTTCTTAGATATCTAATTGCGTAGCTGTCTATACACCCATGAGAGCAAATCAACCCTATTTATCACTGTGGCACTCTTATGCTTGGGAGGAAAAAGCAGCAAGTCTTACAGTCAACCATCCTGAGGAACATTCATGCTCCTGCAAATGCCCAACTGGTAAAAGATAAGCTACAATTTTAGCTGAGAAAGCCTGAAGGCTACTTTAATTTGTACTGGGGATTGACGATCTTCCTGAAGCTGACTTACCTGACTAAACAAACAAAAAATATGTAAGGAGCTTCCTTAAAAAAGGAAGATGCCAGTTATTTTTAAGGAAGCTATATCGAAGTGCTGTTTCATATTCTCTCCAAGAACACATCCAATGTCACTGGAAGAATGACTAAGTTGAGCTTCACTGGGTTTCCATTTAAATTACAATTATGTCTTGACCTGTAATTTTAGTTGACCATAAAGTCTGCATAACAGTTGCATGGTCAAGCACTAAGACTCTGCTAGCAAGGTTTGTAGTAGTCCCAAGAGTAACAATTCTTCCTAGCTTCCTTTTCTATCATACAAATGCCTATCAGTGGTTGACATATCCTGTCTTTTACTTCAAGTGTGTATCCATACATGCATATATATGTGTGTACATCTTTCTCTCTGTCTTTCATATATATATATGAAAAATCCTTACAGGACCTGAAATCACCTTAACTGGGTTAGCATAATGGAATTATTTGCAAACCATATGGTCCTGAGGACTACATCCAACTCATGTATAGTGTCTTTTTCACCTATAGAACAAGATGTGCCTGTTTTACAAGCATAGCATGGTTTCTAAATAAAGAAAACCAAATTCAAAACTTAAAGAAAGTAGGAAAAGCAGACTATTAAAAGACACAAAAAAATAAACAGCTTGAAGAAACCTCCCTGTTGTGTAGCTCATGGAGTTAGTTGCATTTAATAAGTGCAACCAACTCATATTATCTGATTGTATCTTTTTGCTAATTAAACAAGTTAAAACAACCCACAACTACTTCAAACTTGAAATAGTGCAGAAAACAGATGTCATTTCTCAAGAGAATCTAGCATACACGTGACTGTGGATAACTCCTCAATAAAATCTGATGGGGTGAATTGTACATCCCATATTCCCTCAGCAAGAAACAATACAAGAGGAAACTCAAGAGCAGCACTATAAACCTGCATGCATTGTGTTCAACGTGCCAGAATGAACTGGAATCCTGAGGCTCTGCACAAAGGAGCTATGCTTCAGGGTTTAAATAACTTCCTTAGTGTGAGTTAGAACTCTGAAAAACAATCCGCTCCCCTGCAGTGCATCTTTCAGTTTCGGAGCATGTGAGGCTATAGGGAAGAACTTTCCTCTCTTCTGAATCCCTCCAGGTCTTCAACCTTTTCTGCTTTGGGGCACTCTTTTTCTCCCCTGTCAGATTACCCCCCGATACCTCTGGTGCTGTCCCCACACTGGGATCTGGCACCAGGGAAATTGCTGTGCAGGGCTGGGAGAGTCACAGTCACCTCACTGCATGGCTGGAGGAGAGAGTGCAGATGACTGGATGCCTTGGGGTTCCTGCACTTTCCATTTTAAACCTATACCAGGAAATTTTTCATGAGACAATCCATGCAATGAGGTATCAGGTAGAACTACAGCACTCTGAACTACACAGACACTTCTAGTGGCTGGCCACTTATTTCATCTTCAAACAGGACTGTACTACACCACACCACACAGAGACATCCAGTCTGCACTGAGGAGGAAGCACATGAACAAAATTTAGGCAGCATATCCTAAGTATCACCAGGCTCAGCTCATAATTTTTTTCCACAGTACTGGAAAATTCCTTCATTCTGCCAAGATGCAGAGCTCTACAGCTTCAGAAGTAGCTCAAATTTTCAATGACGGCAGAAAAAAAATTACATGAAAATGACAGAATAGTTAGTCTTAATTAAAATAAATACAGATGAATGAAATGGCCAAAAGAAAATGTGCAGAATTTAGTCTACAGATATCCACACACAAACACACACTTGTTGGGGGGGATACCACCAAAGACTTAACTGATGTTCAAGACCTTCCACCACCTCTTAAAATCAAACCAACCTCCAAGTCTCACATTAGGGAAAACAGATGCACAATGGAGGCAAGTTGGGGTTTCCTTGGAAAAGGATAAACCTTTAAAAAAAAAAAAACTAATAAATTCAGACTTGGAAATGGAAATAATTTCTAAAAATCTACTTTAATAGCTTAATAATGATTAATTAAATATCATCTGATTGTTTTTCGTTGCCTGAAAATAACAAGGATTGCTAAAAGCAGCTAAGCAATGATCTCTAGTTGGTGTTCAAATAATGGTTTACTTATAAGTTTTAGTGAAAATTTGCCAACCCTGATGACAGCCAGAAGAGCTAGGGAGAGTGAAGATCACATTTCCTTCTCAGGAAATCTTTAACAAAAAGAGATCTTGTTGCAACGTATAAGAATAACCAACAGACAGAAACTCAACACATTAGCAGCTTTCAAAATAATCAAAATAAGGTTTACAAAGATGATGATGCTACCCCCAACACATGCTGAAGTGTTCCTTGCTATAAACAGTTCTGTTTCACTGACACACCAACAGATATCAGGTGAGTAAGTCTATCTGGCATCAATTATTATTCCATTATTATTGTTTCTTACTTTAATGTTTCCACATTCTTGTCAGTTGTTTGATTTTTGTGAAAGGATTTACAACAACAAAATGCATGGATGTTGCTCTCCTGCTGTCAGCATCTGGATGAAATTATTAAAGTACTGAATATTGATTGTACAATCCTAACTGACCTTGCTGGTAGGCATTCAAAGGAGGCAGAAGTAGTTTGTACCCTCTAACACTCTCTGGGGGATTACCAGGACCCCAGAATTTACTCATCTTGAGAGGACATAGTCTGAATCCAAAAGTGATCTCCTGGACACCCTAAAGAAAAAACAAAACCCCAATCTGTCCAGTACAGCTTTTGGAGATACCTAAGGGTGCATATCCCAAAGGAAGCTGTGGGTGAGAGGAATCTGTCAATGCCTAGTTAGTCAGGTTCTTGGTGACAGCATCAATTTAGTATGACTGGAACTCAAATATTTCTGTTAGTCACGTGCTGAAGCACTGAAGACCCAGAAACAGCATTTTGCTAGTCATTAAATAAAATATTTTGGCATAGATGTAATCTGTAGAAGAATGAGCAATTTCCCTGATTAAGTAAAACATTTGTGACTCAGATCTGACTGCAGTTCCTCTCAACAGAATTATCTCAACTCATTTCATCTTAGGATATATAAAACCATACTTGAAGCAGAAGAAAAATGATCCTCTTAGTAACAGCACAATGGGATCAATATTTGAAATTTTACTTTAGTAATATGTCTCTATCTCTGAGGTAGCAGGTTAGATGTGTGTTTGTGGGTGTTTTTTTAGTGTACTATATTTTTATACCACCAACCCATCATTTCATACTATCCCCAACACAGCATTATGTTTCACAGGGTATTTATTTCCTGCCTTAGATAAACCAATAGATAAAATACTACAAAAATTAAAGCTACAAAACCCTCAAAAAGCCTCTAAAAAAACCCAACACCCCCACCCCCAAAAAAGCAAAACCAAACCCCCCACAAAAAAATACAAAACCAAAAAACAACTGCAGAGGAGATAAAGGGGGAGAGAAAAAGCAGGGCTATAAATTCCTGGTGACTTGTTCCAAAACACCTCCCCCCATCCCAGCCCACTCAAATCCATTTCCAGGAGTAATTGCTCCCTTGGCCAAGGCCTACATCCTGATTTTGCTTTCCCCCTTGGGCTTTTGACTGAATCCCTGGCAAAGGATCCTCACTCACTGCCTCTTGTACAAAATCACCTCCTCAGCCAGAAAAAATCCTTTCGTCAAGCTAACTCCCAATGTCAAAGGCTCCTAGGGCTGTTCCCGTTCTTGAAAAATATCCAATATATCAGGCAGTGCTGGAAATGCACACCTGAGGAAATAAATCCAAGAGGATAAAGGCGATCCTCTCATGTGCTGTTTCAGCAACAGGAATATCTGAAGTATCTGATGTTTGTGGGTGCATATTCCTCCTGTGTCTTCCAGTGCTCACATCTCCTGGTAGGAGGAGGTGTCCAGGCTGTGACAGCAGCTCAGGTTCTGCTGAAAGCAGAGCAAGTTTTCTGGCTGTTTGCAGAGGTGAGCTCTCAGGTATACCCATCCCAACTGCCTTGCATTTGCTCAGGGACCAGGCATCCTTCACTTCCACTGAAACCTGTTTCTTTTTTACTGATTGTTTCTCCAGAAGGGCCATTCCTCAAACACTGGGAGCAAGTCCGACTTTGTATTCTTGATCTTCAGTATGCCATTTTGTTTAAAAGCTTTATCACTTTCATACAAGACTTTCCTTAACAGAGAAAAGCAGAGAGCCTCAATTACAGCCCAGAAACTGAAGATGGTGGCAGCAGAAGACTATATAAAGGAAATATGAGAGCTCAATATGCAACAAACTTTATTCTTCCACATGACACACCAGGAAGAGTATCAGAAGCATCAGCCAGCTGATTACAAATTACCTGTCTGATTAGCCATTACAAATTACCTGATCTACCCCCATGGCAGGGGGGTTGGAACTAGATGATCTTTAAGGTCTCTTCAAACCCTCACCATTCTGTGACTACAGCAAAAGACCACTTCATATTATTTCTTTATAACTGTTAAATCATCAGGCTGGCTTGATCTCATTATATGATTTACACCAAGTGCCAGTGGTGAGCTTTAAAACTCCAAAAGGTGCGAGAATTTTGGAAAACACCCAAAACACAGGAGCTGAAAAATCTGGAAGAGGTAACTACACTATGCTAATCCCATCTGAGTAGACACCACTTAGTTTTTAGTACTGGGAAGCAGTAAAACCTAGGATATACATTTCACAGGTGCAGTTCAAGTTTCTGGAATGTAGCTATCATGGCAGATTTCAGAAAGAAGAGCCTGGCAACTTGCCTCCAAAGAGTGAACAACTCTGTGGTGGACATCAGCAGCATAAAATACCACCATCATGTATCAGCCTTGACCCGTAAATATCTAATCTTGCTAGGTTAAGTTTCTATACCTACTTTCTCAAATCACTTGTTGCTTGGATAAACAGATTAAATTATTTGCTCTTTGTATCCCTCAACACACATTATTTTGTAACAAACTGAAGCAAAAAGGACACACGAAAACACAAACAAGCATTTTACGTTATAATTCTGGATGTGGCTGCTTTCTAACCGTATACAATTTCATCCCATCTCTTCCCAGAAAAATTACTGATTCGATATGCTAGGTAATTGCTATCTTACCTGCACCATGGAATGAAAAAACTTTTCTATGTGTCCTAACCCAGAAGATCCAGATTGGATCCTGTTAGGCTGGACACAAGGATGTCAAATTGTCAAGCTATCTGTGTAAAACTGATATTCTCAGTCGCAAGCCCATCACAGACTTCTACCAGTACATGTTATTCAACACAATGTGTCCTCAAAAATCATAACAGAACATACTGCTGTCCCCTTCGACAAGGAAGCAAATAAAAGATGGAGGATATTACTTAGAGCAGCAGTTTTCACTCTACAGACTACCTACTCATTATTTCAAGAGGTCTTCAAGAGGTCTCCAAGAGGCTGATTAAGAAAAGAGAGCACTGGAAAAACCATGCTAGAGATCACTTTTCTCCTGGGAAATGGAGAACCATATCAGTGCTATGAAAAAGGCCAATAGACACTGACTTGTGATGCACTGGTGCCTTCAGAAGAGCTGCCTTCTTTTCAAGTTTCCTGAACTGCACTAATGGCTCTAAGGAGAAAGGAAAAAATTCCAGCTACCAATGTGTGACTTAACTCTCTTATTGCAATACTTATATACCATAAAGAAGATACATATCTTTTTTAATAAAAATATTTTTAAAGGACTTACAAATATGAATTAAATACATTAAGTTCATCTGGGAAATACATGACATAAGATTTCTGTTTTAAAAAGTGAGATAGGAGGCAAATAAGATTAAATGATTTGCCAAAAGGAGCTGAGGTGCTTCTAGGAGAAAAGAACTTGACACAGGTAACTGATTCTCATCTTGTTCTCATATAATTGAAAATCAAAAATAACTATGCTAAATAGCTACACCGAATGAAACACATTCCTATGACATAATGAAGTCTTGGCATCAGTAGTTTTTAATGAAATACAACTTCCTCCATTTCTCACACTTTGCTCTGAAGTACTCATTATGCAGTAAGTCACTTTTCTAGCCACAGTTTCTGCAATATAACAAAGGACAAAAATATATTCATATAAATGACAAAAATGTTGTTAAACTGTCCAATTAAAAGCCACCATATTTGGAAAAATTTATTTTTTTCAGTTTGAAAAACAAACCAACCCCAAACAGATACTCCGTGGGTAAAGTTCAGTACTTTTCCCAAATGAAGCATAAGAAAGGACAAAAGTGGAAGGTAATAAGAAATTTAAACATCCCAATAAAAACCACGTTAACACAACTCTTATTTGTGTTTTGAAAAACATCTAGTAAAGGAACAATCTATGGGAACATCTCAGGTATTAAAAAGATGTGTAAAAAAAACATAGAACATTTATTTGGGCACATACAGGGTAAATAATTAAAAAATTAAATTGTTACATTAGAAATAAAATAAAAAACAAATACAATGTCTTCAGTGCCAAAGTGAACAAACTATCAGACAAAAGCCATAAGCTTTATTAACTCTTATGGTATGGCTCCCCTCGGCTTGTCCTAATCAAAACAAGGTCAGCCTGTAATGAACTTTCATTTCTGGCAAACAAATAAATTACAGCTCCACTGCTCAGCCAAAGGCATAACTAAAACAACACAGCCCCTAAGGTTCAGCCTGCCTCTTCCCCTCCTGGTGACCCCATAAAAGCAGTGCCCTCCGTGCTGGCACACTGATCCTGATGGAAGAGCTGCAATGCCCCAGTAAGGTGTTGCCACCTGCCTGAGCATCCTCCTTGGAGAGAAGCTGCTGGTGAGCAAGAGGAGTACTCTCCCTTGGATGCAGCCAAGGACTGTGCTTCTATCTCATCATCAGCATCGCCCCTAGCAGTCAGGATTCATGTAGTTATTCTCATTTGAAAATTGGTTGTTGATTCTCTGAAGGAAAACTCTTTGCTTCTGCATTGCATTTTATTTTGTTTTGTTTTGTTTTGGTTTTGTGAAGCTGCTTAAATACTCACAGTGAAGCTATTTTTAAATTGATTTTTTTTTTTTTTTGGTGACAGTTATAGAGAAGCCTAGTTTGTTTGTTTTTTGCTTTTTCCCCAGAGAAAATGAAGAGACAAAGAAAGAGCTTCACAAAGTCTGAGGGAGCTTATTTTTGCTGTCACAAACATGCCTTGATCCCACTCAAGACAGATTACCTCAGACAGATTACCTGCAGGGCACTTGGTTTCCATGTCTACACACTGCATCACATCTTTACTACAGGTGTCAAATAAAATGGTCTACTACAAATTGAATCAGAACTTTACAGCCAAAACAGCTTTTGTCATAAAACTAAATCTGACACATGCAGGGACAGCAGCACAATGTTGTTTCTCTCTGGTTCACATGGGAAAGGCTTTACTCTACTCCTTGTGTGCAACTGCATGTTCTCCCTTGTGCTCCTGCTGCTTTGCTGCATGCAGGAGAGTGCAGGGCACATGCCTGGCCACAACCAAGAAGTAACAGGAATGGGAAAAAGTCGCCAAAGGTTGAGGATGGTGAGAATTAGCTGTATCTATGTTGCTGTGTGTGTTTGTGAAACATCATATTTTACCTCAGTTTGATGTAGTCAAGTAACAGAAGTGCCAAGTGCCTTGCTTTCCATATATACAAAGCAGCAGGGTGCTGCATAGGCATGGCAAACTCGTGCAGTGTGAGCAATTAATTCAGAAGTTACACATTTTAAATCAGGCAGAAGGTGAGCAGGGAGGATGCCATATGACATCAGAGCAAATGTGAATGTCCCAGGGTTTTGCCTCCTATAATGGCCAGTGCCAGAAGCTTTGATGGAGGGAAGCTAAAATTTTGGAGGCTGACAAAGCAACACTGAAAGCCAATAGCTGAAGACTGTCTGAACTCTTGAACACCATGCTTAGCAGTTTTCCCAAATTACTCACTTACGTTAATTACAACCCTGCATATTGTTGATAGCCATATTTTTTCTAAATCTTGTTAAAATTCTTGGCCTCAGTGGCTTTCCTGTGTTAATGACTTCCACATTTTAATCATACATGAGAAAGTATTTCCTTCTTTTATAGAGGTATTAATACAGATGTCTGGCAACATCTGTTCACAGATGAAAGAAATATTTCCAAGAAAAATTGGTTCCCAGGTAGTATGGAGACATCTTCAGATAACCTCTGAATTCTACAGAACAATACAGGGACATAATATGTGTATAAATAAATATAAGCCTGTGAAATCCACAGGACTTCAGAAGTTACAGACACTAAATTCAAATGAACACAGCAACTTAAAAATTCTTGTTTTTCTCAGTATTTCAAGTATTAACATATCAAGAGTCCAAAAACTGTTTTTGTGTTAAAGAAACTGAGGATGATCCGACAAACTTATGTTAATGGAGAGAAACACAACAGTCAATTTACTAAAGAATGCAAATCTCTTACCAGATTGATCTGGGGATAACAGCAGAGCTCAGATAACAGCAATTAGCTCTGAGAACACATTTTAAATCAGCAAGCAAAAAACCCCAAAATGCATCAGATGGTGTGCAAGCTCATGTTTAAAACCAACTTTAGTACTCTGTTCGCAAAGGGATGTGCCTAAAAATGTGGCTGCATTGTAGTCTCTGCACCATTCTCCTTTTTAAGATTACTGTCTAGCTACTTACTCACTAACTCAAATTTTAGCTGACAGAGATACTTTAAATGAATTTCCATTTTTGTGGGATCCAGGTCATGTGCACTTTTGGGAACCTGAATTATGTACACCTAATAAATGCAATAACCTTCACAACAGCAAATTTGTCCCTTTCTTATGTGCAGTGTGGCAGTGGTCCTCCAGTTATAACCTTTGAATTTAACATGCCAGCTGAAGTGGCTGCAATGTCACATGAATAAGGATCTTTACTTTTTTGTGGATCTGCTAGGATTACTGGGGAGGGTGCTGAGAAGCCTGTCAGAACACTGAAAAAAACAGCACAGGTCAGAAAGTCATTTCTGGGAGCAGATGTTTGTTCTAATTGCATTTACAGATGGATGCCATATAAAAGGAAGCTGGCATTTAAAAAGTACTGTACTCAGATCCATTTCACTGTCATTAAGGCTACTATTAAAAAAAACAGAACAAAACAAAAAAAGCCACACACAAAAGAGCAAAAAAGACTCAGTGAGTGAGAAGGGAAAACAATGACATAGCCAGGGATCAGCTCCAAATAACCTAGGAGATGCTCTGCAACATCTTTATTGCTCATTTGCTCTCATTACATTTTGACCCTTGGCTAGCTCATTCTGATATTTAAGGTTTATGGTCTCTTCACTAGTGAATACCCCTTAAAAAGCCACAGCAAACAAAACAGAGAGCTTCACACTACTCTCCCCTCAGAGAGGACTGTGGCAGGCAGGGCATAGGAGCTCAGTCTCCTCCTCAAGGTAGCACAGATTCACCACTTCCAGACATAGGCACGTGCACCCAAATTTCTTTGGAAAGGGGCAGCCCTGCCTCTCTGGCAATGCTCAGCTCACTCAGGAGCTGCCTGAGATTTAGAATCCTGATTAACCAGCAAGAACAGTGGGTTTGGAGCAAAAGATGAGACAGACACTCCTGTCATCTCCTCCTCAGCTCCTGACGCTTAAATATCTCAGTCACTTCTGAAGCAGTTTCAGTACAATTGCTTTTTCTCTGGAGTAATATAAGCAAAACTAAGAGAGGCTTGCCTACAAAACACACAATACAGTAAATTTTAACCTTTGCAGAGCTGAGTCACAAGCAGATCGGACATCCCTGCCCTCAGGTGCACTACCATCCCTCAAAGTGGCAGGGACTGATAGGGCTTTAGCAATATGATTTTCATTTGCAGGCACATGCCTGTCAGAATCCTGAATCTCTTACTGTATCACCTGATATTACATGTGTCTGGAAAGAATCAAAGAGCAGTCAGTTGTCTCAAATCTGAGAAAATTTAATTTTTCTTCTTCAAGTGTCAAAAAATATTAACATAACTTTGAACTTGAACAAAGCTGTAATACAGATCTGTTAAAAAATCAAAACTCTACTCTAAATTTCTTTCCCATCTGGGAGAACACTGCAATTCTTCGTGAATACCACCAGCAAACTATCATGCTGAATTTTCCTCTATAGTATGTATTTGATTCAGAATCAATCCCAGAGAAGACACCAGAGAATTTAATTGCCCCATAAAATGAAGACCACTTTAGCTCCTTAAAGCCTCTTAAAAGTTCTTTTATCATGGAATGTGAATGCTCATAGCCTGATGCTCTAGAACAGCCACTCTGCTTAGATTTTAATACTACCTTGTTTCAGCATGACACATGTGCATGTGTGGTGGGCATTTGTGTGTATATTCATCAGTTTCTCCATCCCACTTTCTCTCCTGACTAGGGACTAAAGCGAGTCTCCCAGTTTTGCCCATTTTGTAAAGCACAGGTGAAGTATTAGGAAAAGGCATTTAATCAGTTTGAAATGATTGCTGACATTACCTTTAGAAAACAGTGAAAGAACATGTTTTTACTACAGACTTCTGCAGCAGCTCATTTATCAGGAATATCAGGAAATGTGGTCACCGACTGTCACAGCTCACTCAGCTACCAGGCTTGCTTGTGCTGATAGCCTTCCTACAATCAAATTAGGATCCCTTGCTGGTAAAATTACACTGATATAATACCATTAAAGCACACCTTTCAGTGAATGTGGCCTCTCTTCAAGAGCTCTCATCTCTCAAATTTCAAAATGGCAACTCAGAAAAAAAAATAAAGCTCCAGCTCAGTGGAAACACAGTTACGGGACTGGAAGAGCCTTATGCAACACAGACATTTTGCATTACTGACCAACTTCAGCCATTAGGAAGACTTATTTGCTTGTGCAGACTTGTTGTCTCCACTTGTTTGTGCTTTGCCATGTAGGAAAGACAAACAAGTGTTTTAAAATCAGCTACTTAGGGCTTTTAATCACATCTTTTCCTATTCCTGAGTGACTTCAGTTCAGGCAGTACAATGCAGAGCTGCTTGCATAGTGCTCACACTTCATTCAGCCTCAGTGGTGGAAAGTTTTACCACCTCTTAGGGATGCCAGTTTGTGGGCTTTAATGTCACCCTGACTCTTTCTCCTGAAATGGTGGCCAGAGCACAGGCCTTAGGGTAACTTTTATTTCTTTTTTTGATTAAATCCTAGGAGAGGAAAACTAGCCCCTGCACCTGGAGGCACTCAGGCAAATTGATGTCTCTGAGATTTTCTCTTTTCTTTCATGATGGCTTTGACCACTTCAGTAAGCTTCAGTCTCACTGTAAGCATCTTCCTCCCTCCCTCTTAGGTATAATCCTTTACAGATTACATGTCCTGTTCACCAGCAGAGAAATATCTGAAGTAATATATCTGTATAGCTGGGCCAGACATTCCTTCTATGTTCTTCCTGTACTTATGTTTGTAATTGTATCTGTCTTTCAAGAATTTAATAAAGGGAAAGTTAATGAAAATTAATTAACTTAGTCCTCTGACAATGCAGAACAGCACCAAATAGATGAGATATTACAAGTTCATGATGGAGCAATAAGAAAGAAGTAGCAAAACACCAGTAAGTCTGTTTCACATCCCTCAAAACACTTGTGAAGGACCCTCTAAGTTGGTTGTTAGAAAGGATGGGATATGACATACAATGTGAAACAGTGGCCAATTTCTAAATGAGACAAGAGAGAAGCTAAAAAAAGAGAAAGCAGAAAGGTAAAAAGTATGCAAGTGTTAAATCCAGGGGGGAAAACAACTTGGTTATCTTCTCTTCACATCTAATGAAGACATTATCTTGGCATTTTTTTTTGAGGAAAAAGAGTGTAAAATATGTGTAAGTTCTATACATGAGGGTTAAAAAAGTCTCTGTTCTTTGCACAGAGGCAAGAAAGAGAGGGTTTAAACAAACAAACAAACAAACAAATATTCAGTATTTTAAGAAAAAATGAATTCTCCAACTGTCCAAAAGGTTTTGTTTTCAAGCAAATATGCAAAAATCCTAAAACACTTTCCACTGTATTTTGATGTAGCTTTTTCATTTACTTCTATTCCAGCACATCCAATTTACTGGGGGGAGGGACAAGAGAAGGCAGGAGGAGGAGGGTGAAAGATCTCATAACGATCAAGCAGGCAGTCCCTATGAAGTATGACTAACTTATCTGCAAAGTCAAAATGAATGTGCAAATACATACAGGAATCTTCTCACCATGCACACATCCCGGTTGCTTCATACTGTAGTCATAGCATACTCAGTGTAACCTGGATGTGAAAGTTTCTGAAATTTGATTTAAATTACTTAATTTACCTGGAAAACACAAATACAGAACTGGAAGCACTCTTACTTGCATCTTTCCCCTAAGGGTGTGTAAGTGTGCAGGTAGGCTGATATACCCACACACATGGGTAAGTAGTCCCCCTATTCTGCATAACTATGAAGGAAATGTTTTCTTGTCAAATGCAGACTATTTAAAAATAAGTTTATTGCACTTTTTATTCAAAATTTCCAGCCAAGTTTTTCCCTCTTGTACACATAAGTGCTCTCAAAACAAAATCACAGAATCACAGAATCATTCAAGTTGGAAAAGACCTTTCAGATCGTCTAGTCCAACCTCAGCCAGGTTATTCACAGCATGTGCTGCAGACTCCATGCATGCCCACCTCTAGGCTCCAGCACTGTAAACTGAATTTGGGGATGTAGCTAAACATTAAAACTTTGCCTCTAAGATAACATGC
Source organism: Phaethornis superciliosus (assembly GCA_023637945.1). Lineage (NCBI taxonomy): Eukaryota > Metazoa > Chordata > Aves > Apodiformes > Trochilidae > Phaethornis > Phaethornis superciliosus. Next base: position 50,813,095 of record JAJQWJ010000003.1, on the reverse strand, counting down.
AGTACTGTGTCTTGCTAGAACAGAAGCCTTGGGTAAGCTTGCTCAGGCATTCAGCAGAGAGTTAGGACTGTTTGCCCTCAGCTTGACTTCCTGACACAGCACAGCTCTTTCAGCATCCATATTTCCCTTTATGGCAGAGCCTTCCAGAGCATTCAACTGCAGAAATTCAACCTGCTGTAAAGCAAGGCTGTGTCAAACACGGCCTTTGAGGGAAGCTGGGTCATCCCTCTGGTGCTCGTCCTCTCAGGAGATAAGAATGACTTTATTTTGTAGAATCAAATGGAAAAAAATAAAATCACAACACTTCCACACTGCTCTTCATATGGTCATACACGCAAGAGGAAGATAATAAGGAATGTAAATGTGTCAAACCAATTACAGTTGCTCACAGTCTTCTGACAAGCACGACTGAGCATTACCTGCCACCTGAAGAGTCAGCCAAGACAGGCATGTATCTGCTTAGCTAGAGGACTGTGCCAAGCACGCCCCCTGATCACATCTAAGCCCAAGGGACATAAAGGTCTGGAAGCAACACTCTACTTTAAGCCAATGCTCTTCAAATGCTTCAAGAAGAGGAGCTATGAGTACTGGAAGTGAGGAGTGAAAGGGGAAATGAAAACCTCGTAAGTGGGTATTTCAAGAAAGTAAGAGTCAAATGATGCATCCAAACACCATCCATTATAGTGATCTTGTAATAAATCAATTAACTTTCTTTCAAGTATTATGGGATCTAAGGAATCATTAAATAAATTAATAATGTGATACTTTATGCTAGTTCATCAGGTGCTATTAGTGTACACTGTGTTCCACCTGAGTAACTCTTTCTTTTTCCACAACACTATGAATCAATATTGAGTATCAGCATTTTAATTTTTGGGGTTAAAGACAGGACTAACTGAAGTTCTAATTTCATGGTATTAAAAATGTTATTAAAAATGTATTAAGAGTTGCTGAAAGTAACACCTACAAAGAAATTATAAAGCAATTATAACTGAAGCACTTGTTACTAAAGTTTACAGCTATTTTACAGCTGCTTTTTCCCTGCACTGCTTTGGTAAAAATAGAGAAGTTCATCTGTGCTCTAGCTGCACAGTTGCAGCTTGTTGGTTCACTGTGGGTAACCAACAATAAATTTAGATGATCAAACCCACTGAGACACTACTTAGATTGTTTGGATCACGATGCAGGAAAACAGCTAACATAAATTTTACAGCTTTCAATAATCCTGTGTGTTTCACAGACCAGTCATATGAAACTAATAACTGATGATGAGCTTATTCATTAAGGAAGACCTACTAACTCAGGAAATGATCATGGGGGGAGGAAACCCTTCTGAGACAGTAAACAAATGAAATGCAGTGTGATGTGGAAGCAGAAATAGCCACTCAGTAAGCAGAGTGTGTGAGCTGACTCCTCAGCACCTCAGCTCATATTCCACAAACCAGAGACAGACCTGTCCCATGCTGCATGTGTGTCCAGGACTGCTGCCCTTCCTGCTGCTTAACTGTGCTCCCTGTTGGCATGGCACAGCTCAACATGAGCAGCCCACCCTAGCTTTGGAAACAAAAGCTAGATATATATTCAGATGAATGTGACATCAAGTCGAAGGGTATTCATTCAGCCACAGTGCCCTGCTACTGCCTAGCTTACAAACTTTGAAACCATAGATTGCCCTTCCCATGCCCACTGTGCCATGGGATGTACCATCACAGATCTCCATGCTGCACTGCACAGCATGCCATGGGCTGCTCCCACTCGTGCTCCATACCCTAGAAAAGCGCTCCCATCAATGCACCAAAAGGTTCATTGATAAAAAGAGTAAAAGCATAAAAACAGAGCTTTGGAGAAGACTGTGTTTTAACAGGAAAATTCTGGCCACAAAACATTAATGTCTCTCACACTAATTTCTTGTGATGCTAATTTGACATAATTTTTCCTCAATTCTGCATTTCAAAATCAAGTTTGATCAAAGCGGTGGCTATAATTCTCTTTCCTACACCATATGCTTACAGCTGAGCTCCAGGGGCTGTAAAGCCAAGTAAGAAAGGAACCAGAGAACATTGTTTCATTTCCAGACTGGGAGGTCATTAGTAAACAAATTCCTGAAACCACCATCTTAAAAACAGATTTTCAAAAGCTTTGAGTCAGTGACTAGATAACAAATGCTAATCCAAAATTTAAGTTTGCTTCTGAAGTAACCAAAATAAATCCATTCCTATGCAGATCTCCAGGATCACACTCTTTCCCATTTTCTAACCATAAAGGCACATATACCTTCCTACTTTCATGTGTAGTACTTTGGTCCTCTTCCCAGAGCAGTGTGATATCCCTCTTTCTCTCGTTAAAGACATGACACAGAATCCAGCTGCAACTACACTGAGATTTGGCCACAAACACTATCTACAGCAGATCAGTTCCTGGAACTTCCATTTTTACATACAAAGCAGTGTGTTACTGTTGCTGAATAAATAAAAGATTAGACAATAGCAAAACCAACCCACTTCCTTACAAAATATTGCAAGCTTCAAATCAGTGATGTGAAGAATTTTATAAAGAATGATTGTAGGAGTCCTAAGGAAAGAAAATGGAGTGGTGTTGTGATAATAAGGCCATTTCCTTTGTCAAACTGTCCTTAATTAAGACCTAAGAAATAAAAAGGTCCATTTTGTTAAAAAGTCAAAAGTTCATTAATGAGACTTTCAGAGCTTTGTGACAGCCAGATAATCAGCTGCCCTTAAAAATAATAAGATTTTTTTTAGTCCCTAATTCCTACTTAGCTTTGTAAAACCTCTCTCGATGCAGCTCATTACTAGGATCAGTTCACCTACATGGGTTATATCAGTTTACCAAATCAAACTTCAGCAATTCCTACTTAAACTTCATTGGACATCGAGGTTTCATGGAAAATATTTTTTACCTATGAAGGAGCTAGAGGTAATCTGGCCTACAGGTAAATGAAACTGCATTTGCCTGCTGTCTGGATAGTCACCACTCATTTTTTTGAAAGATAACAAGCAGTTATGTAGAAAGACAGTACTGTTGTGATTCCATTTACCTTCAATGCTGTGTTGTCTAGAGTAAGATAGAAGAGTAAGTGTCGTAAGAAAGAAAACTTTTATGGAAGATAAGCATGGTCTTTCACTTTGGTATGAGTAATCTATCACAGATCGTGGTTTATTTCTGAGGAGTAAGTGGGTGGGGCCACAAGGCACACTTTAAATATATCCTCCTACATGATTTGAAATTAAATAGGAGCAAATACTCCCATTCACCAGTTTGAATGTACAAGTTAATGCTAGCAACACTACAGACATTAATTTTAATACAGTACCAAGGACTAAACAAAAAATTCTACAAAAGAAAGAAGGCTTGTATGAAAGCAAAGTTGACATAAAAGGTAGATGTCACAGAGCACAGAAGAACACAAGCTGCTTTCAGCACTAGACATTAGGAAAAAAATACGTAAAAATTTGGCAATGTCATATTTGCTGAAGGCTTTGATTAGGCAAAATTGCCATTTCCAAAGCCATACTTCAAACAAGAGTTACAAACAGCACAAGAGAGACATGGCAAGTATGAGGATGTAACTCATGCCCAATGCCTACTGGCAGCCATGCAGGTGTGTGAGCTTTAATGTAACAGGGGCAACAGCAGCCATGAAGATTTCAAAATGGACTAATAAGCCACATAGACATTCAGAACCCCTTGGGAGCTTGTACTGCAACTGCTAGCTGCATCTGCATCACTACTACCATCTGGCTATGCATTTGCTTACTCACAGTACAAACATCTTCAAGATTTCTGCACATGTATCAGCAATGGCCATAGGGTGGCTTGTGGTGTAGGTGAATGAACGGCAGCAGCATTTGCAGTATGCATGTTTCATCCCCAGTAACTCATAAAAGAAACTTGAAACACTGGTGGCACTGACTCTTGGTACCCAAACCAAGTTCTCAAACAGCAGCTTAAGAAACAGATTTTCTGATCTACAGCCTTTCAAATATATGTGAATTGATCCATATGACAAGCCAATATGACAAGTCAGCTTGCACACGCAATGTGCTTACTCTGTATTTTCCCCTTCTCCGCTTTCCATTATGAAAGAGTATATTCTATAACTACAGCCCCAGACTCAATATGTGGGCAATATACAAGAAAAACAGCAACTCTGCAATCCAATAAAATTATCCAAGTGATGCTGAAATCAGGTAACGTTCTCTGGTCTTTTCCAATCGCTGACATACACAACCAAATGTTTGCATTTCCTTCTATGTTAAGTTTTTTTCAGCAGGTTTTCTCCTAAAAAGAAAAGGCTTATCACTTTGCTGCTTTTGAAAGCCTCCTGTTACAGAAATGAAACTGAACGAGAAAAAATACTGAATGGATAGTCCTGAAGACAGCAAATATAAGACAGGGATTTTAGAAGGAAGGGCAAGTCCTTCCAAGTATTTCCATCACCAAAATGGATTGGCAGCATGAGGCGAGAGCTGATTTGGCAGACTGAAAGCTGACCATAAAAAATAAAATTCAATTAGGTTATTCAAAAGCAAGAGCTGCTGGCATCTAAGTCTGCTGGAATTCTAATCAACTTTCCAAACAGAATTCCTATTTGGAATTAAAAATGAACATATCATCTATGTTAGAAGCTTAATTACTCTTGAAAGCAAATGGGTGCATAACTGACATGATGCAAACATACATATGTTTCAGTTTACCTGTTTCTACAGACTTCATACTTCTCTATCTTTGCTGTTAAGGCAGCTGGAGTCAGTTAGCAGATGTCTCTCATTTTGACACTCAAACAGCAATTCAACTACATCCATAACTCTTCACACAGGCTTTATTCTCCATTGAGTGGTCTGCACAGGACCAAGCCCGCTAAGCAAATTACTGTCGGTTTTTTAATTTAAAAGTAAATGCTGGAAAGATTTACCAAAAGAAATGCATGAATTCTCTGTAGCTAGGGTTGCAAAGGTGACACTCCAAACCCTTCCAAAACAGGTGAAGAATAAAAAAACCCACCCTTTCTTTTTGCTCAAGAGATAAGAAAAATATACTGAGAGATTGCATCCATCTCTGAATCAGCAGCTACCTCTACCTTCTGCTCATCCATAAAGAAAGAGCTCCAAAAGATGAAGTGAAGACCTGAAGAACTAATTTTTACTAAATAAGTGGCAAGGAGTCAGAGATGATATTCCAGCTAAAGCAGTGAGCATCATTATGCCCTAATGTATCAATTACACTGTAGTGGTGTTTCATAAACTATTCCAAGAACAGGCTCTGCAGCTGCTTGGCCTGGAGAATGTATCATGCAATCAGTTCTCAAAATGAAAGCAAACCAAATGCATTAGATGCTATTAAAACTTTCTGATTTTGTTTTCAATTTTGTGAAAACCTCTTAGGGGTTGTAGAAAAGTAACTAAACTTCAAAGTACAAACAATTTAAGGTTTGTGGCTTGGCTTTTTTTTCGTTTTGGTTTTTTTTTTATTGCTGTTTGGGGTTTTTTGTTTGATTGTTTTTTTACTGTTACAGGTATGCTTGATTCCAGTTATCAGAATTATTACTTTATTACAAATAGGTAAAAACCTATACCTATAGGTAAGAACCACGAACTATTCCTGGTGCTCCAGAATTCGAGCCTATGTGGCAGGGAACAGGAAAGGTTTGACTCTTGTGTACTGAAATAAACAGTCTGGAAACCAGTGTTAAATAGGTAATAATTAAAAACAATAGAAAATAATGGATATTCAGTGCACAAACTAACACAGCTCTGCATTCTCTGCTTTATTCTCTTTCCTGCCACTCTGCACAGGGACTCCAGGCCCCATCTCCTCTCAGGAAGGAGAGGACAGCAGGGGATGTGCTGCCCCTTGGCAAAGGTACACCTACTCACATGCAGTCTGCAGTACCACCCTGGAGTCAGCATTTCTTACTCATGGTCCAGGGGCTAGCCCTGTAGGACTGCAGGAGCTTTGTGTTAGCTCTGTGTAAACTAACAAGAGCCCAGCAAATCTTTCTCCGTTATGACAAGCTCAAATTCGTACTCACATTCAGGTCAGTAGCTTCCTAATAGTTGAAGGATTAATCTGGCACTATGCTTAAGGAAATGTTTTTTAATAAATACAACAAGCTTCAACATCCAAAGGATTTCAAGACTCAGGTTGTACTATCATTAAAACCACACCCCAAGCAACACCTACTACTGCTAGAAGTACCAGTCTGGTTTCCAGGAAACTCAGGTAAATTCCCAGTTCCTGTGCTTCTGACAGACAATTTCCTTCTCATCTGAGTACAAGGACTGAACCTCACTTGCACCTGGTCTATGACACTTGAGAAAGTTATAAGAAAAAGCACTGTGTAAGATGTGGCATGTTACTGCAAATATATTATGTGATACCATATCAAATGGGAAGAATGGCACTACAAATTGATTTTCAATAGTACACTTGGGAGCTGCTAAGGATGTTCATAGTACAGTAAACATCTACTGCCTGTCATCTTGTTTGTCTGCCCACTGACAGTGTATTTTATATCAATTAATGAATGACTTTGACATTACACTTTTCACACACTTTATCTAAGGGTATGTGATGTAACTTGTGATATAAGTTGAACAAACTATTCAAAATATGCAACCCCTCCCAGGGCAGTCTCTATTGTAAAATTATTTATGACGTACCTTATTTATATTTCATGAATGTCTCAAGGCATAAATAGGCACACTGAGAAATCAACAATCACTTCCACAATTAGGTAATAGAGTTTGCAAGTTGCAGGAAATAACCCTGGTTCCTGGCTATCAGCTAAAGGCATTATTCAGAGGAGAATATTAATCCAAAGGGGATGCATTAGAAGAATGAAAAATATCTAAGTACATAGGCGCTTTTTGAATTGGTACAAAAATTTCTGAAGATATTGCTTGGAAAATCATTATTAATTTTGATTACTGGGGAAGTAAAGAAAAATTATTAAATAACAAATAAAAACATTTCAAGTCTAGAAGCTGGAAGGAAAAAGAAGCATTAAAAAGAACTTGGCTTTGAGGACAGTACAGAAAATACTATGTAATCTATGAAAGGACACACAAAATGGGTAAGAGTCTCTTCACAGCAAGAGAAACAACAGGAAGCTGCGAATCCCAGAGACTCTCAGATGCCAACAGGATGGAGAGGCAAAAGTCTATTTGCTGTTAGCTGCCAAACTGCATAAAACAGCACACCCAGACTGGCATATGGTGCCAACTAAAGAAAGAGATAATGAAATTTCTCTCTGCAAGGATGCCCCATCATATCACACCTGTCTTGATATCTGATCATTGTAGGCAACTTGAACAGGCACATCTTGGTACTTGTCCATAGGTGGCTACAACAGACAGGGCAAATGAAAATTCTTTTTGCTTCCTTTCCTGACTTTGGCTTAAGAATTTCTACACTATCAAAACATTATTTCCTATATCTCTTAAATCTATTTCTTTGAAGGACAGACAAGAAAACAGTAGAAGGAGAAGAAACAAGTGTTTGACGAAGAAAATATGTCCCGTGCAAACAAGAATGGTATCAAAACTATTTGTGAAAAAGTAGCAAGCAGGAGCAGAGGAAGCTGAACTGCAGACAACCAGAATATGATCACACCAGCAAAATGCAATGAATGGATAGACATGACTTCAGAAGACAACTGAAAAAATGGAAATAATGAAGCAGCAGTAATGATATTACACAGGCCTTGTAATCACACCTCTCTGAGGCATGAGAACACATATCATCTCTAACATGTTACAAGCCTTAATATCAGGAAACATTCTGCCCTCATGCCTTTGAACTACTGAAGAATTCACATTTTGAAGATCTCAGAGTTTAAATAGCTGAAGCAAATGAAGAAAGGAATGTTAAGATGTTGATGGTTTCTGAGAAACATGTTTGAAACAGCAGTAAGGAAGTACTTATTAGGAATTCATCATATTCATCTTAAAACCAATTCTCCATGGAATTAGGAATAAATATGCCATTGCATTCAAAGCCAGATAATTTCAAATGTAATCAATCTTGTAATCCATGGCAATTAAACAGAAAAGAACACTCTTTAGAGGTTGTGAGAAAGCAGAAATATTTAAACCTGATTTCTTTTTTTCCTTTTTAGGAAATACTTTTCTTCCATTATTTCTGCAGATTTTAAAACCATTTCAGCAGCTAGGTTTCCTTATAAGTGCAGGCCTTCTCCTGTTTCTTCTACAGCTGGGCTCAAGTACATCACAAGATACAGGAAATAGAAAAGGGTAGGTCCAAAATGTATTTACATAAAAAAGCATGTTCCTCCCCATTTTATATTTAAACACCAAAAAAGTCAGTTAGATCTTCACTTGTTTTCCATAAAAATACAAAAATCCTTTGAGTTTTGTTGGTTTTCTATAACTGCTTCTGCAACTATGTTCATAATTTCTAAGAATACTGCCCTTCTCTAGCACCTGCTTTTAATACTTCCTCAGCAGATTTATCTTCTGAAGTTCTCACTGCAGTAAGTTGCATCAGACTTACTTAATGCATGGAATAAAACTAAAACAAAGTGGCTAGCAAGGCTTTCCCAAGACTTGGAATAGTGATAAACACATTAACTCATCTATTTACAAAAGCAGACCTAATCACAACATCAAATAAGAACAGACTCAGATGTCTTCCTCTGAATGCTTGATGGCTTCCTCCTCACTTTACAAATGAGCGCTCCAATTTCAGTTTAATATGATCCTGTAGATAATTTTACCTCATAGAAAATGACATGCTAATGCAACACAACCAAGAGGTCACTTCAAGCACTGGCCCACACAAGAGACTAAACTTCAGTTAAGCACTTCAGTTAAAATGCTATCAGATGAAGGTTTGAATTAATTTTACAATTAAAGCAAATGCACTCGTTAACCTTCCCTCCAAATTAACCTGAAATTAATTAATTGAGGCTTCACATATATTGCCTTTTCACTTTCTTTCTTGTTGCTTTTCACAAAACTACAGAATAAAGTTTACTGGAAGGCATATCAAAACAATTTTAACAAGTGGAAGCTCATTCTGTCAAAAAGGCTAAATTATGTTTTCCAGGGATCCCATTTGGCAGGAGTCTAATACTGCAAACTGCCATGGTTTCTAGAGATTATGCCTGAAGTTAATACAGAATCAGCAACACCATAAACAGGATGGGATGAGACATCAGGCAGAGAGCTGAAGATCAAGAAGAGTTCACTGCTTTTGAGGATTGATTTAGGATGTTAGAGTTGCTTACTGTTCAAGCAAGTAGCATTCAGAACACACCTTTCATTCAGTACATTCCCTGGCTCACTCATCCCTGGAGGAAGCCAGAAGTCCTCCATTTGACATCCCAAACCACCCTTTGTTCTTTTTGGCAAGCCTGGAAGGACAAAACACAGTGACACTGATGCGAAAGGATGTAATGCTTCGTAGTCAAGAAATGTGGGTTCAAGAGACACAAAGATAGGGCCAGAAAGTTTCTCCTTTAGAACTGCAGAGGCACAAGATAGGAAGTAACTACACACACATTTGGGGGGAATGCATATGCCTGCACAGGAATGGCAGTCAGGGAAACACCTACATACTATATGAAAGAACTCAAGACAGTTTGATGGCATGCTTCTTTTGAAATGTTGACTACACATAAAAGCCCTACACTTGGATGCATATGCCTTTCAGTCCAGGATTGATCCCCATAAGCACATATATATGGCTACTATTTTTTTTTTATATACAACTTTCTCTTGGCTGGATCCCCAAAGTTTTGAGTTATACATTCTATTTTTACATTATTTTTAATGTGGTTTTCCATTTTGTTTCCTTAAAAAGTTAAGTTTTATGGTGCTAACAACATAGCTAAATTCTCTCCCTTTGCCCTTAAATTGCAATGCATTCTTGAATTTATCAGGAGCTGAAACCAGAAACTATTTCTGCTTGATGGAGTAGCAAGTATATTCTTGATTTCTGTAATACAATGATGGATTTTTTTCCTCCACCAGCTTTTCTGCTTCCCAGACTGGACACATTCCATCCCTTATGTCAAACGTATCAAAACAAAAAATGCCTCCAGCTGCCAAAACAGCTTCAAGGAGGAAAAAGAAGGATAATAAGGAAAAAAAAAAATAAAAAAAAAAAAAAAAAAAAAAAAGAGGAGGAATAATGAGGGGAAAAAAAGAAAAAATAAAAAGGGTATGCTATCATGAAGAGATGATGGTCATTGTAGTACATAATCTAAATGAAACAGGGATAAAAACCAGAATGGTAATTCTTAATACTGTCAACAGTCAGCAGAAATCTTTCTTGTTCAGTTATAGTAGAATTTTCCATGAGCATCTGATGATCAAACTAAATGCATCCTTCCATCAACAAATTCATTCTCAGAATTTATATTCTCTGTACTTACAAGGAAATTTTTTTAACATCAAACGATGACTACTCCATTCATTGCACTCCACCTCCAGTAGTAACATTATAAACTGAGTACAACATGTATGAGCTGACGAGTGGAAAGCTTCTCTTTCAACATAAATGCACATGAATTCTTAAAACACTTTCAACTATTAAAAGATGCCACTCAAATTGCCAGTCAGTGGCAAAGCTGAGCAGGAACTGAACTGCACAGCATGTACATCTCCTCTGGATACTGATATATTGCATAGAAGAGCCTGACTGTTCACTCAGTGGTAGAGATGGATTTGTGTGGGCAGTTACAAAATAGCAGAAAGACAGGAGAGCACTACGAAAGTGCTGCTTTCAAACAGGCACAACATCCTGCATAGTAGTCACACTCTTGGAAACCAGAAATTGAATCTGGACCAAATGTATGAGTTGCATGGCAAGAAAAATCTGCAGGGCAGCCTTCTGAACAAGCACTAGCTGAATGAAACCTGGAGATGCTTGCAGGGGAACTCCTTTGTGACTAAGGAAAGGGTATTTGTAATCTCATAAAATTAACAGTATTGCTTGTAACATACTCAACTCCACCAGTGTTTTTTCCCATCATAATAACCACAGAGCCCTGTATTTTGGCTTATTTCATAGATCAGAGATGTAAAAGTCACAGCTTTTGTTGCACAGCTTTCTTGACAAACTCTGAGAGTAACACTTCATTTCTGAGCCCTAGAAGTTTTTGATTGTAGAGCAAATTGCAGTAACTTCTGAGCAGCAAGAGGCAAACATTGCAAATGGAATTGGGGAAAAATTCAGTCCTATCACCTGTATGATGTTACTGTTTCTTTTTTGGCTCTTTCAGGGATGCATTTGCCACATTGTCATAAGTATATTCTTGTTTAGAAGAAAAAATATAGTATTTTCTTACACCATGTTACCAGCATTTCTCCAAACTTATTATAAATTAACACCACTGAGATTCAACACTGTACTTCTGTGAAGCACCTTTTAGATTATGGCTGGAGGACAACAGCCTTAGTGATGTCCCTGAGGACATTTCTCCAGCAGCACCTTTGCTCCTGACAGCAGTCTGAGAAGAAGGAGCCAAGCATGAACTTTAAGTCCTGTTGAACTTCACATGGTTTTGTGGAAAAGATAAATGAAGAGCAAAATGAGGTCATTTCATTTATCTGAGATTTCATTTATCTAAAAGAGACAAAAAAAAGACTAGAAAAAGTACAACAGGTTTCTAAACTGTCAAAGTTCTGGCCTCAGTCTACTGATTGGTTTTATTAAGTGAGCAAGTAACAAAACCAGATCGTCTAAGCATTAAAGTTTACTGATGATTTACTAAAAGGCAAACACATTATCCACATTCCTCTGCTGCTTTCATTCATGGTAAGCTTATTTGACTGCATGACTGAAAGCAGAAGGCTATCTCAAAACAAAACTAGTATTCAGTATTGCAGGGTGTTGGCCTGCTAGGTGGCTTAATACATAGAAAAGGTTTGCCACCTCTGTAAGAGGTACTGCTAGGTACATTTCCCTCACATGCATCAATGCAGCATTCTCACTGTCACATACTCAGTGTTCCTTCAGAGACTGCTTCTCATTATAAAAGACAAGATTAAAGGAGAACCAGAAAAAGATTTTCTAAAGATTGCAAGGAATATAAATGGTATTTCCATGACTATCACAACTGATATTTTGATTGCTAAAAATAATTAAATCTGAGTATCTTTATCCTATTTTGTACATATGTAGAAACGAGAAGCTATTGATTTGGACATAGTCATCCTTATTAAATTGCTGATACAGACACATGCTCTTCAATTTAAAAACTTAAGGAAATGTCTGTAAAAGTGACATTAAAAAGTTCCTGATGAATTTAGGTTGTCTGTGCAGAAGATGAAACCGTGTCCTGATTACCTAATTCTCATTAATTTCCCTGAGAATTGGAGAAAACATATACTCTGAGGTTAAGTTTAGACACAGTCTTCAGAGCATTGCTAAGCTTTAAATAGGACAGCACTTGTAAATCTTTAGCATTTTAAAAATACTTTCTTAACAATTCCAGCATTCTTTGAAATGACTGAATGGCTCATTCTAAAGTTCTCCGTGTCACTATCTTTTCTTTTTAAGTCCAAAGCTCAATTCCTTATGTTGCCTAAAGAAACATACTTATTAAAGAAAGATGCTGTGGTCAGGCACTCCAACCTAAAATGTCATGCAGTTAGAGAATTTTATCATCAGAATATTCTGTGTCCCTGGAGAAAAAATATTTTTCCTACAACTAGCTCCAAACTTTGACGTGTTATTATAAGAAAAAAACATAATTAAAAATGTGAAATTGGCTAAAGGTGTATTGGTTAAATTGGTTAAATTTGTATTAGGCATTTTTATAGCACTCTAAGCAAAAACTGAATGTCCAGCTGTCCATCACTAATTTGTAAAGTACCAAAACCTGCTACAGCTAGCATGGCATATCCACTGCATAGCTACAGAGGTAAGAGTTCAAAACATTTCAAATGATCCAGACTCTGTTATAAAAGCAAGCACCCTTTTTCCACATTTCATTCAGATTTCTTGCAGCTGTCCCAGACTGCATCACTACCCAGTGCACTGTGTTTCAGCTCTGGGAGCACACAAATGTTACACACAGCCCTGCACATGGCAAACCCATGATTTCAGCATTGCATCAGATACTGACTTTTACAGTCACCAGAGCCAGGCCCATCTTCACACAACACCTCATAATTCAGTTTAGGAATTGTAACTAGCATACACCTTCTAAACATAGAAAAAACTAGGCAGACCATGGCTTGGGCTACACATCAGCCTGAGTATTTCCGTGCTGAGGTGGTTGTAGCTGCTGTTGAGTTCTGGGAGCTGAATAATGTTGGCACAATTTTCCTCTATGACAAAAATATACCATAATGCAGCAGCTACATCACAGCTAGCACTCAGGAAGTTTTACTGGCATTGTTAAGATACCTCATACTGATACATTTTTGTATGGAATTGCAGTAACAAAATGGTGAGGAGAGATAAAGTTCTTTCTTGCTTTACCTGTACAACTGTTAGCTCAGACCTGATCATATTTCTTTGTCACATGCCTATGGAAAGCTCTGCTCTTAGGAGTCCAGCTCCAGGTAAAGAAATAATATCCTTGGCTTTTACAATGCCAAAGAGAATTAAATACAGTTTTCCCACATCTCTGTGGTATAGGCATTGAACTGGAGAGGCTTAATCTTGGTGTAAAACTAAACATACACTTACCGTCAAAAATATGAGAAGAAAATGTTATGAAGAAAAGATGGTCAAGCTGGCATAGATATACACCATGGAAAAACAGGTGAGAGAGGCAAGACAGTATTCTACAGTAGCTGACAAGAAGTCCATGGCAGGGTTTTAGTACCAGACATAGGAAACACTGTCAGCTGCTGCAAAGTTACTTCTGCTGGGAGACAGAATTTCCTCAAGCATACAAGGATACATGCCTTATTCTTTTTTTTCCCTTCTATTAAGATAAAAACAGAAAAAAAAAGTCATCATTTGACAAGTGATATTTACCAGTGTGTAGGAAGAGAAGACAGGAAGACAGAAGACAGATACAGGTCAGCATCAATTAGTTTTCTCTAAGGATCAAAAAGCTACATCTGTAGAAGTCTGTGGGTAACTGTTGTGCCATGCTGAGAAAACTTTTAAAATGGACTTCACCTGTCTTGATCTATAGGCTATCAAGGCAGTTTTATGCAACCCTCTTCACAGTTGTGATCAAAAGGTGATCTCCATTCGGGATGATATTGCATGGTTTCAGAAGTGAAGAAAGTTCATTCTTTTCAAAATAAACCCATTAGCACTTACCAGCAGCAAAACACAGTATGCTAGCACTAATACCTTCTTTTTTCTTAAATAGGACACATGAGGTACATCTCAGGAAATACTTCAAGATTTTTGAATAGGTGGGTGGTATAAAGGAGGAATAGCAGCATAACTTCTAGTGTTGTCCACAGAATGTAGGTCAGCTTACTCAAATGAAATTACCCCAGTTTGATTTTTCACATTCTTAGACATAAACATTTTATGATTTTGAGGCCAGGAAATAATGAATTTTACTCGTAGTCCTGCCCCTGATTTGTCAGGGGACCTTACTGTCTGCCTCTCTGGATTCCTTATTTTAAAAACTGTGTCAAAATTTTGCTGGTCTTGCAAACTAGTAATACAAAGTGATATTATGCAACTTGAGTACTATAATTTCTATGTAATAAATTAGAGGAGCTCAGTTTTTAATTTACTGATAAATGCTATTTTATAAATATGTGCAGGATGTATTTATAAAACAATTATAAAAACAATATAAAAACAATTTGGGAAATGCTCTTCCTTCAACTATTTTAAAAATAATAATAGATGTATATTTTTCTGTGTAAAAGTGTAACCTATTTTTAACCTCATGTTTTCAAGCAAAGTTTATGAAGAAAATACTTTTAAACAGGAAATCAGAGTCCATTTCCTGTTTTGACAAGGATAATCCCTTGACCAGTAGGTACAAATATTCATTACTCTTTAATGTTAATTAGCACACTATTCATCCTATATTTCACAATTGAATGAAAGCAAGCAAGTTGCTGGAAGCATTATTAAGTTCAAAACATTTTTCACCTAATTTATTCAGAACTCAATAAAACTGTTCAGTCACAGACTTGCAGCCTCCAACTAGGTTCCTGCTGTTAGGCTTAAATCACTTTTGGAGTTGCAATAACAGTAAGTTGCCAAACTCAAATATACAGCTATCTACATCTGCTAGATAGTTTGTCTTGCTGGACAGTCTGGAAAAAATTAAGTCATTTGACTCAAACTGTAAATTTTTTGCTCCTTAAAAAGGAATCAATATTTTTAAAACATGCAAATTAGCGTTTGAAAAATGTATCTGCAAGAATGTTGAAGGGCATACGATAGCCTCTCAAAAACATTAATCATAGAATCACCATTGTTGGAACGGATGAGGAAGATCATCAAGTCCACCTGTCAGTCCTACACTACCATAACTTCTAAATCAACTCTTGAAGTGCCACATTTACCCATTTTCTGAACACACCCCCCCCATGGACAGTGACTCCACCTCCCTGGGCAACCTGTTCCACTGCTTCACCACTCTTCCGGTGAAAAAAATATTCTTAATATCCAATCTGAACCTCTCCTGATGCAACTTGAACCTGTTTCCTCTTGTTCCATCACTAGTCAGTAGGGAGAAGAGGAAACATCTGCCTCACTATAACCTCCTTTCAGGTACCTGTGGAGAGCAATAAGGTCTCTCAGCCTCCTCTTCTCCAGGCTGAACAGTCTCCTCATGTTCTCCAGATCCCTAATCACCTTAGTTGCCCTTTTCTGCATCCTCTCTAGCACTTCAATGCCCTTCCTATACTGCAGTGCCCAAAACTGTAAACAGGGATTTTAAAAGGTACCTACTGCTTGTAAGTGGCAGAATCGCTAAATTTACAGTCTGAAACATGAGGCCCCTTCTCCGAAACTGCGATTTCCTTAACTGAAGAAGGTGACCGGGCTGAACAAAAGAAAAAAGAAGAAAAAAACCCAAACAAACATGAAACATTGTTTTATTTCATATCTATATGGAGGAACAGCAGAAAGCTGCAAGTGACAGAGCATGGCTGCTGCTACCAATCTAAATGAATACAGGCAGCAATGCCATCAGATTCAGTGATGCCTGGCTCTGGCAGCATCAGGCTCTTCATGCTTCTGTCATCAAAAACATTACGAGTGGGAGAGGTGAATACCTGGCTGCCCTCTCTGCACAGGTTTATACATCTTTTGTATAGATAGCACAATCAAAATACAAACCCTAACACCACCGTTTCAAGACGTTCCATCAACTGATTTTTGATCTCTTTCCATTTGATCAAAGCGCAGACAGAGGAGGCTGATTAATTGCATGAGGTCTTAATCAGCCCCATTTACTTGCTGTGAACTGGCACCAGTACAAAACAGGCATGCTAACCAGCACAGTCAGAGCTGTAAGCAAGAACTGGTGTGGGTGGGCAGCAGATCTGTACCAAGGAGAAGCTGCCATGAACTGCACGTTTCAGCCACCCGCTTCCCTCTTTGCCCTGGAGAAGGCTCAGCAAGGCAGTCACTGACTGCTCAAACTTGCACGTGCCTACGCTTCCACTGCAAAGCCCCTGTTTCACGTCTGAAGTCATGTGTAAAATCTAAGGGCAGTGGTCCAAAATTGCTGCTGGATTTTGTCCAAATTGCACTTCCCACTCTTAACTGGAATGCCTTTCTTAATGGCAAGCCCCATACAAATAAGCTAACGTACATCATTCAAAGAGCCCTTATCTCCATATGGAATATCAGCCTCTTGATTTTTTCCTTTCTTAACTGATGCAGTTATATTAATTCTTGCCTGAGATCATGAACTGTAAATCAGAGACAAGGGAATGACACAGAAAGCATAACTGTGCTCTATGTTAGGTCTTGCTGGAACAAACAGCAAGGACCTTAATGATTTCCAGATTCTCTTAAGGCCTTGAGCAAACTATGTTTTCACAGAGGTGCCCCTTTGGCTGCACACATGCCACAGGTGATTCTCATTTTCTTTGCCACCACTAATGGCATTTACAACCCCAGGGCAGCTGCACTGAGTTCATTACATACATCTTCACAGGTCTGAAGAAAAAAATGCAAAGCATTACCAATCACACTGAAGAAAACTGTTTCAGAGCATAATGAGTTATCTTTGTTCCAGCATTGCTTAAATTTGTCCTCACGAGCCAGGCACTACTTGTGATCAATTAATCCGTACTGCCTGAGCTAATGTGTGAAGTTAGTTAACCTTAACTGAAAACGTGTGTTAAGGCAGTTGTGATCTAGGCATACCAGGTTAAGAAATTCCTCTCCAGAAGCTCTGACTTACCATACCTTCCACAGGGAAAGCATAGTGGTCCATGTCCTCTGCCCCTTTACATGCAAAGAAAAGGAGGCTAGGTAAAATTCCCACTACCAGGAATGGGAGGTGGTCAAAATGCATTTTCATGGTATCACTTACTGACTAAAGTGAAACACAGAAGTAATCTTTTGTGTACTTATCCATGTTTTAAGGGACCTATTCAGATAAACTAGTTAAAGTTACCAGTGGCACACAGCTATTAAGTCTAAGAACTTGAATACGTCACGTTTCAATTGATGTGCTTTTAAAAAATATGTTTGGAAAAGGTAACCAAGAAAACCTGATTGATACCAGAAATACACTAGGTTCATTTCAAGAGTTTAGAGCCAAAATTAAACTTTCGTACAAAAGAATTCTCTGATAAGGCTTAAAATATGTTAAGATGGAAAAATACATAATACAGACACTAAACAGAAAGAAGTAATTTTACAACAGCTACAGTGAAATGGTTTGTAATGGGGGTTGTCTTACTTTGTTTGGACATGTCCAGCTTTTCATCCATCAGTAGCCCCAAATCCATCTTGCCAGGGCTGCTCTCAATCCCATCATTCCTCAGCTTCTATTTATACTGACAATAGACTTGACCCAGGTGCAGGACCTGGCATATTTGGCCTTGCTGAACCTCATGAGGTTCACATGAGCCCAGTTCTCAAGCTTGTCCAGGTCCTCTGCATGGCATCCCATCCCTCAGGCATTTCAACCACATCACTCAGCTTGGTGTCATCTGGAAACTTGCTGAGGGTGTACTCTATCCCACTGCCTATGTCACTGATGAAGATATTAAACAATACTGGTCCCAGTACAGGCCCCTGAGGGACACTACTTGTTACTTATCTCCTTCTGGACATCAAGCCCCTGAACACTACCCTTGGATGAGACCACCCAACCAATTCCTCATCCACTAACAATCCATCCACCAAATCCATATCTCTACGATTTAGAGAGAAGTCTATAGTGGGGGACAATGTCAAAGGCTTTACAGACATCCAGATAGATGACATTTGAGGCTCTTCCCTTGTCCACTCATGTAGTAACTCCATCACAGAAAGCCACTAGGTTGGTCAGGCAGGACATAGCCTTGGTGAAACCACGCTGGCTGTCTTGAACTTATCCATTTTTGAATTCACAGCTACACAATTGCTAACCTACATTTCCCATATGAGTTCAAAGATTTCCTTTTCTGTTACTTTTTCCACACTTACTGCAGTTACCTCAAAACCAGCCTTTGGAGTTTCTGAGAACCCAGTATTTTTACAGCTACCTCTTTGGGGACTTCTGAACTCTGATGCAGCACAGCAACTATACGATACCAAAGGCAGGTGGCAAATGCCACATCACCAGGGTAATTTTGGGACTAAGAGAGGTCAGAATACCAATCAGACCACTGCTCCTTTATAAATGATATAAAATTGCATTGTAAGCTAAATCATTTACAAGGCAAATTAAAAATAAATAAAAATAAATAAAATAATAAAAAAAAGAAAGGCTCTCACTATCATGAACATTTTTGAAGCTATGTTACACAGATCAGGATTAGTTGGGCAACCCATGAGTAATTATTTAGCTGTCCCATAAGAGAGCATAAGAGAAGTTACAAAATGATAATCTAGAGGGAACTTGGGCTTCATGCACCACTGGGAAACTTCAATTTCCCTTCAGGTGGGCCTGAATTCCAGCTTATGATCAAAGGACACTCTCAAAACTTGTTAAGCTTTTACAGTATGAAAGAAGAAATTCATTCAACAGGGAACAATATTTTCCTTCTAAAAGCACTCATAAATATTTACTTTCAAGGTCTTTTCCCTCTTACAATTTTCAGACAATATTTCAGCAGGACAATCCTGGCTCTCATCTACAGGTGAATTAGGGCTTATCACTCCCACAAACTGACTTCAAACCCTACTGGATTCTGCCACAGGCCCCTTCCCTGAGGATACAGGTTCAGAACTAGTTCCAGAAACATGAACTACTTTCTCTATGGGGATTAAAATAATATTTCTGTAATAGATCAACCCTTCTTCAGGTATGCCAGTATCTGAATGATGTCAGTTCATTGTGAGAATTTGTGAGCTGGCATGGTACTAAAGGCTCCACATGTTTTCAAATGGACCCTGCCTGTAATTTTAACCATTAAAACAAAAGTGCATGGCTGGAAAAGGGTAGTACATCTTTAAAATCTCACTATGATTCAAACGCAGCTATATTACTGGCACCAGTGACTTGGGGGTTTCACTTCCCAAAGGCAAAAGACAATAGCTTTTATTTCTATGACCAGCCCACATTCTTGAACATCACATGAAAGAGAACAATGGAAACGTGGTTGAATGTGAGAAAGCACCAAATTGCAAAGGATTTTCTGGGTGAGGGTGGAGAGAAACACACATACTACAGAAATCTAATAAATCTCCACCCAAGCATTGCTGGTGAATGACCTCACTGGTTTCCTACATAGACTCCAGCAGCCTTCCTGCCATCACTCTGTTGAGCCAAGCAATGATGTCACCAGTCCACCTGTGAGAGTGATGTAGCCCTCTGGGTCATGGTCTCAGGGAACTGGGATAAAAGCTGTGCCAGTGTTAATTAAATGCACCTCTTGTTTCGCTGCTGATTTCCTCTGATAAGACTCAGCTCATTTTTCCTGGAAAGACTTCCAGGCTGTAAGGGAATCAGAGCCAATCATAATACAAAATAAATACTACTTAGACAATATGTTAAATATTTAGTTTTTAAAAAATAAGATTATTGCCTATCAGTGCTGGGTAAATACAAATCTCATTAATTTACATGTGCTAATGACAAGGTTAAAATACAAAACTATTTAGTGCAGGTCATTTATTATCTTTCAGCAGTACTTCTCTCATTTGTAACGTTCTTCCCAATTAAACCGGATCAGAATTCTAACAACTTGTGTTACTACTCAGCCAGTAAAAA
The DNA here is from genome assembly GCA_023637945.1 of Phaethornis superciliosus. Lineage (NCBI taxonomy): Eukaryota > Metazoa > Chordata > Aves > Apodiformes > Trochilidae > Phaethornis > Phaethornis superciliosus. The sequence goes on along the minus strand of JAJQWJ010000003.1, from coordinate 50,792,790 downwards.
ATATGATTCGAGAATGGAGTTTGACATTTAATTAGCATCAGAATTATCACTACAACTTTAACAAATATTTTGTTCAATATGGCATTTATTCTGCCATCAGAAAGGTCTTCGCTGTAAGAAAGCTCTAAGCAGGTCAGGTATTAAGGATTGTCTTCCATTAATACAATTAGCCACCAAGTAGTGAAAGGAAAAAATACAGACTGTTCCTTCTTTTTTACCTGCATAAAAAAATCTAATCCACTGACATGGCTGGATGGTTTAACCATATGCTATGACCAGGATTTCTGCAATCCCTCTACTTAGCATCTGACTTCCAGCCACTTCAGGCTTTCAGGTCATGCCCTTTTATACTTGCTTCATTCTTGTAGACATTTTTGGATAGCCTTATTAGTAAAAGAACTGTCAAAGGATAACTCTTACTTTTGGAACCTGGCACTGAAAATATTTCTAGTACAACTAACTCTATGACTTCATTGCTGAGAACAGCACACACAAAAAAATCTAAAGGCAGAAAAACAGAAAAATTATCTGAAATGTAGTCATACAACTCTACTATGACAGCTGATGATCCTGATGATTACAAACTTCAGAACTCTCACTTCTGAAAGGCAGCAAGTTGGCCCTCTGCCATAAATTTAATTCTAGAAAAAGAATTCTATGGCAAGGATACTAGGAATACATTAATATTCATTAATTAATTTTGATTTTTAGCAATTGTGATAGTTTCAAGGAGAGTTCTGTCCCACATTCCTGAGCATTTGCAATATTATATATGTCCATCTATTTAGATTTTTAGCTCTTGCGGATCTTATGTTTAAGCAGTACCTTTCCCTGAGGACTCTCTTGGAATACATAACACTAAGAGTACACTGCCTACCCAGTTCCTGATATGGGAAAATTTCTACAGATGTACTACATTCCACCAAAGTCAGGGTAACTAACTTGGACATGTTTTTACAATCTCCCACAGTAAACAATCCCATACATAAAATGTACTTCATAAGAATCATATTTTTTGGTTCTAGGTGGAAACCGGAAATGAGAGATAATCCTTGAACTTGTTTGGTTTGTACTTGTCCTATGGACAGTTCCTATGGATTTATGAGGCTGATATACAGCTGGTTTGTGTTGAAGGGTACAGAGTGTGACTCATTCAGAAAGTTCAACCCAAGAAGAACATTTCACTCTGGCATCCTACAGAATAGCTCCCTCATAGATTTGAAGTAGTTGCTGCCCTTTCTTCACATTCACTCCTTCTCACTACTGGACACACAACCTCTAATGTAAACGTCAGTTCAGGCCATGAAGGAGATAATAGGACTTCTGAGAAATTTTATTCTATTACCAGTAATTGGAATTTGACGTTACAAAATTTATATACACAGCTGTGCTCCACTTGTGGTGAATAGGCATAACGTGGCCATGCAGAAGGAAAGCACATTCCAAAGTCCAGCAAGCTAAAGTGACACAGTTTCCTGAACTCCAGGAACTCTCCTGGTCAGAAAGTACTTCCTTCCTTGTTTCAAACACTTGATTGTTTCAGAGGGAATTCAAAACAATAGATTAGAAACTTTCAACCTTTCCTAAGTGTACGGCTACACAAGGAAATCAGGCCATGCTCTGGGAAGATGAGATAACATTGGGGGAGTACTCTTTCCGGAAATGCATGGGCTTTTGCATCCCTTCTCTAGCACCATCCTCTGACTCAGCTACACATAAGTAATAATTCATGCTACGAGATGTCAGATGCAGTTCAACTACTCTTCGGAATACCATGTGCCTGGCTGGCAAAAGGCACAAACTAATTAGCTTCTCACTGATGAGGCATGTCAGGGAAGAAAGTATCAGGAGCTTCCTAATCCAAATCTGTATTTTAAGAACAGGTAGGAAAAAAACGTGACAGTTGCCTCCTTTTATCACTTCATTGTTTAAATCTCTGTAAAGGAGAAAGAATTAACTACTACTTCTGCAGTTCAAAAATCTATCCCTTCGCACCATAGCTTAGCTTTACAAAGCCAGCAGAAGTATTCACAAGGACTGGGAATAGATCAGGTTCATCAGTTGAAAAGCAATAATTTTAATCACACACTTTTTCCTAACACAATTCCTTTCATCCAAATACATTACAGAATACTTTGTAATGAGAGATGAAAGATTTAATACCTAGAATATAATCATGCACCTACAGCTATTTACAGGCTGCAACTTGAATAAGAAAAGGCAACGGATACGTAAATTAAACTAACTAAACTAATTAAACTAACTAAAAAACATCAGAAACAGAACCAGTGGCAAGAGCCGTTCCCTCAGAGCCTGTTGTCAAAGCTCTTACATGTTATTACATTTTACTAATTCTCTTTTCCTGTCAATGTAGAGCTACAAAACATGTGAAGATAAAATTATTACTAAAAAACCCAAGAACTCACCTGGCTCTCCACATTATTTTTAGAGGAAAACAGGAAGTGCACTTCCCAGTCAAGCTGGGTCACAGGAAGGGGAGTGATCAAGTTGAATACTCTGCACTCACCGTTCCTACCAAAGGGTAGATGAATCCAGCTCCAATACTGGCTCGCACATCATTAATCGGCAAAACGAAACCAGTGGGAACGCCCTTCCTCTCAGGCTGATGGGAGAGGGATAGGTGAGTTTTTGCCATACAAATGGGAAGATTTCCAAATCCCTAACAGAAAAGAGAAAGAAAATACAAGAAAGTAATTTTTTAAGATTACAGTTAAGATGGAATATATTCACTCTTGGTTATCAGTACCTTCTAAAAAATCCTAAAATCCACACAGCAACAGTTAACCTCAGCTTTTTAAAGCTAGTATTTCAGAAATGGACAGAATACTGTATTTTACATGCAGTTTTCTCTCAGCTCAGGCCTGTATCTCTGGAAACTTGGCTGTGGTAATATCCAGCTTCTATAGTTGGTTTTCAATTTAGAGTTAGATGCAAAATTGCCTACAAAATGGATAGAGTGTGTATTTTCAGAAAGGGTGCACACAAGAGATATCAGACTGTACAAGAAACCTGCACCAACTCAACAAAATTCCGGCACAGCACTTCATCTCGGCATTGATGATGCCTACCTGAGACCAGAATTCATAGTGAAAACCTCTGTAATGTCTCCTTGGGGATAAACACAATCAGCTCATGATGCTTTCCTTTATTTTTAAACAAGGCAAAAACTGTGAGGTGATGGCACCTACTTTAGTAACGACAATGCAGTAGTTACTTAAAAAGTGGGTGAAAATCAGGGAAGGGCCCACAGCAGCTCCCATCACACTATTTGTCTCTCATGTTATTGGTTAACCTTGAGTTGGGCGCCTTCCATTCTTCTGTAATTCCTTCACAAAAACGGATGCAATTCAAAAGGTCAGAAGGAGAGGCAGCACTGCAGGGAACTGCATCTGCAGCCCAGTGCTCAATACAATCCTTTAATAACATTGTGAAAATATTTCTTAGTACTACTAATGTTTAGAACAAAAACTGGATTAGAGAGTCACAACTCTAATCCATAAAGATCTGCATTATTTTGCTTCAAGTACCCTAGGTGAGCTTCTTTTCCACCTAGTAACTCAAATTAATTCTCAGGAGATTTGTATTATAGAGAAGACATGAATTTCTGTTTGTCTGACCAGGATGCAGAAGTATCCTCAGGAATTTTTCCATGACACAATTTCCATACTTTCTATATTCTGACAGAAAGGCTCCAGCTGTGTTTACGTGCAGAAGCCGTTCCATTACAGAAAACACATTCACCTCTGCAGGTGGAGAGGTGTTTTCAAACTGTAACAAAGCCCACTCTCATGTGCTTTAGCAATGGTGACCTATTTCACCTTATAGCATTTAGAATCCCCTTGAAAATAAAGCAAACAGAAGGTAAACAAAAGGATTTACAAGTATTGGGAGTTTTATTATTAATGCGCATATCTGTGCACAGGTCTTGTGTTTGCAAACCCATTTTTGCAGGTACAAATGAATGCTCATATGCTAAAACTGGCACATTAATGACCTGATACTTCTGCAGATGTGCAGTTGTCACATTGAAGGCAGTAACCCAAAATTACTACTCAGCATAGAAAGTAGAGAGTTTCAACAGTGATCTCAGAATGACTACAAACACCATACATATTTTACGGGAGATAGCTTTCAAGGTTAATACCATCCTGTTCTACGTAACCTAATCTAACCCAATCCGTACTGACCTCCACAATTTAGCACCATCGCTAAACTCACATCTTGTAGGAAAGCTTGACTAAACACTCCAATCTGAGAAACTTCTGTACCCCAAGGTTTCCTACGACTTCCATCCCGCAAGTACCCAAATGTCTTACCTGCCGGGTGTAACGATCAACCTGTGACTGTGCAGCAGGAGACAACTCTATATCCTGAGCTCCATACACCTTCTGAGCAATGATCCTTATTTTTTCAACAATAGGAAGCTACAGAGACAAGAAAACAATGCAAGGATGAACAGTACCCAAGAGAAACTAGAATCTTGTTTGCTGAGTGAGGAAACTGAGTCCTCATTTAGATTCATCCTTGTTAAACAGGTTTGCTAAAGCATGAAACCAAGTTTAGGGCACTGGTGATGGATTTGATATTGAGGTATGGGTACATGAATTACGACCATGTTTTCAGCTACTACATTATTTAGGAGCTACACAATTTGAGCATTACGAAGTTGAAAACATGAGCTTATGGTCTTGATTAAAGGGGGGGGTGTGAAATTACTGCTATGTAGTTTTAAGACTCAAGAGCTAATACACACTGCAGATTAAAGGAAGTAACCTCCACTGAGTTAACACGTATCACTAGACAAATACATTTCATCTTAGAATAAAGAAATACTATACAATGAGTGGACAAGGCAAGGTAGCAGGCAGCCAGAGAATTTTCCTCCGAGAAGCAAGAAACTGCAGCAGAAAACTCCTGACCCATCATTGCTCCTTCATTTCTAATTGTTAGAATTTTTTAATTTCTGTTTTTATTTTTTTATTCTCACCTTGTATCCCTCCTAACATGTATTTTTGAAAAAAAGAATATGAAAGCAGTTAAAAAAATAGTTTCACTTTGAAATCACAAGTCATTAAGTTCAACCCTAGTTTCCATTAGTGTGTCTTCATCATATTATTCAACTCAAACTGAATGCATGTTCTACTTCACAACTTCCATTTTAACGCAGATGCAGAGTCTCCCATTCAGGCTACTACGAACTGTTTCACTGATATTCAGCAGACAGCTTTTTTGTGATTAGATCAGGCATTTACTTTTTGTGCCATCATTTCTGCTTATTTAGGCTAAACTGCTCTTTCCTCTTTCTCTCTTCTTTTTCTTTGAATGACCTTGGAAACAGTAGGTATGACCCCTACAGTCTATTTTTAAAAAGCTAGCCTCTTGGACTTTTTTTCAAAAGGATGATGAAGGGAGATCATACCACCATTTCAGCTACTTCAGTGCTGACTACAGATGGCAAGAGATATGTGCAACACTCCAGGGAACAACCCACCAATAGTTTGTACTCTAGCATATTTGATTTTGTTATCAACACATGTGAAAGAAGTGCTAAAATCTAAAAACATACCACTTGGAGAAGAAGACTCGGTAATCTCAAGCAATACAAAAGGTCCAGAACACAAAACAGAAGCATTTAATTTTTCCAACAAAGGCAAGCAATTGGTTTGTAAAACAACAACTCTATCTGGTACATTTATAGGAAGTTTGAGATAATTGTATTTTTGCAATGCCTGTCTAGAAACAATGTTTTTGGGTTTTTTTTTTTGCAAAGATACATCAGTTGAAGGGTTTGTGTCATAGAATCATAGAACAATTAAGGTTGGAAGGGACCTTTAAAGATCTCATAGTTCCAACCGCCCTGCTCATGCAGGGACACCTCCCACTACACCAAGTTTTTCAAAGTCCCATCCAACCTGGCCTTGAACACTTCTATGGATGGGACAGCCACAGCCTCTCTGGGCAACATGTTCTAGTGTCTCAGTAGAGAATTTCCTCCCAGTGCCTAATCTGTATCTATCCTCTCCTACTTTTAAGCCATTCTCCTTTGTCTTGTCACTATACGCCTTTGTGAAAAGTCCCTCCACAGCTTTCCTGCAAATCCCCTTCAGGTACTGGAAGGCTGCTATAAGGTTGCCCCAGAGCCTTTTCTTTTACAAGCTCAACAACCCCAAGTCTCAGTTTCTCTTCATGGCAGAGGTGCTCCAGCCCTCTGATCATATTTTTAGCCCTTCTCTGGACTTGTTCTGGGAGCTCCATGTCCTTATGTTGGGTCAGTGTCAAATTGACCTTTTCTGTATTTATCACTGAATTTGATAAAAATTAATGTATAAAGCAGTCTGCCTTTACATTTGTAAAGAACTCCAGTAACAGACATATCACAAGAAACTTGCGACTTTCAAGCAGCTTGACTGTAAGGCAGATAAAACCTCCTACAATACAAATAAAATGTCCCCTCAGACCTGAAATTTCAAAGTGAGGTTTAATGATGATTCATGTGACACTTTCTGAACATGATGGCTTTATGATTACTACACCGTATTTGGGTAGAACGTTGTCACATTCCTGACTTCAGATGTTTTACAGGAATACAAGAAGTTTAAAAAAAAAATCTAATGAGGATTGGAGATAACACATTGCAGATACCCTGGATATAATTCCAAGCAGCACTACGCTGAAAGGAATATTTAATGACATAGAGAGTCATCACAAGATGAAACTTCTTTCAGGTTTATTATTCAGTATGTTTGTACCCACGGCAGTTTTGAACAGCAGTGGAAAAAATGCAAAACATCTTGGTTACTTTGCCTTTTGGGTTAGTCCAGTCAAGGACTAACAGCAACAGCAAAAGCCAAGGCAAAAGGCATACCACTCCCTGTCAGTAGACCAACATCGATACTAACAGCTTCCTGCTTGAATCTCAGTAATTCACTGAGATGGAGATGTCAATGTAGATTCAATTTGTATTTGTGTCAAAATATTTCAAATTAATTTGACAGCAGCATAATTAGTACACCTCAGCCTCCTTCCCATGAGCATTGCTTCTATTTCTAAATGAAACCCAGCAGGGTTCTGGCCAAAATCAGATCACATTTCTTTAATGACAATGGTGGCATTGTGATCCTCATGGCCTGTGCACAGTATCTTGCATGACTGAGTCTGAGCTGGGCAGTCAAACTGTATCCCTACAGACTGTTGTTTTTTGGTTGGTTGAGTTTCTGTTTTTAAAACAGAATTGCAGATACTTTTCAGGCATGTACTCACACCTCAAGTTATGCAGATGTGACCTCAGAAGAATCATCAGTGGAAAAGCAGTTGTGAGAGTGTGAATGGCAAACAAAAGTGGTTTCTAGAGACCATCACATCTTTTTGCATGGTATGATCATACAAATAGGTGAGGCAATGTGCAGGGTGTCATAGGAGAGTTTGAGCCTCTTTCATCTCGGAGCACAGGCAGATGAGTCCTGAACACAACCCAGATAGAAACTAGAAGGAAGGCACAGATGCTCTATACACATTAATAGAGCCCATGCCTGTGAACATTCCCAGACATGCTTCCTTCTTGAAGTTTCAGGAGTAGGGAAGTTTACTACACTGTACAAAGAATCCCATTTAGTGGGATTTTAAGGGATTATCTCTTTAGAATCACAGCATAACAGCATTCAGGCATGAAGGTTTCCGTGAAGGTTTCCATGTTTCAGTTATCAAGTACTACTGCTGGAAAACTTTGTTCTAATTTAAATTTAAAAATATTTTCCAAAGAAACATCACATATTACTTTATGTGAGGAACATAAATTAATTTTCGGCAAAAGTAACGTAATGGTATTTGTCAGAAAAGTAGTTCTAGGAACTAAAGAGACTTTTTACACATTTGCCATAGCAGAAACCTGAAAATTTATAAGACACTCATAGGAATAATTATAAATTTTTGTTATCTGGTCCTTAAGGTGAAGCTTATATTTAGCTTTAGCTTTTCAACAAAACTGTTGATTATTCAGCACTTCACTACTGAAATACCTACTGACAGGCACAGGGATCCACCATACATTTCTTCACAGTGCTAACTCATACGGTAAAGTACTTAACTGTATTCCAAGCGTCTAAAAAATAGAAGCATATTCCCCTAAGTTCCTTACCATTAAGTGATTTTAAGCTAGATTTTTGTTCCAGATGATACCGTACTCTTCCAAAAAATTCTGATGAAATACCTGCAAGCAGAAGCCACATAAACTGGACACTCAGAAAAAAAAAAAGTTATTTCATTTCTCTCATGTTTTTTGTCTTGAGAATTTTCTACCATGGCCTAGGATATTCCTGAACCTGTTGTTTATTCTCACTTGCAAACTATAATGCAGTATCCTCACTTTCATTCCTCAGAAAAATAGTCTCAATGAAAGAAGAATGAAAATCCCACCCATACAATACATGTAGATGCACACTTACGAACAACAATTTGGCTCCACAGCATTTCTGCTATTTGGACAGATATACTGATAATATTTATAAAATATGCAGACACTGAAAGTATCAAAACCATGTGAGATTTAGGATCAGCAATAAAAGCTGCTCTTCTCATTACTTTTATATAAGGTTGTGAATGTTACACAACTAAGCACATTCAAGTAGAGAACGGGTGATAAATACACAATGGACAGTATGGATTTAGACAAATACTGCAGGAATCATGGCAGCTTTGAAGAATAAATTTCAAATTCTTTTTTAGGTTCTTGAGAAAATGGTAGCATGAAATACTCAATGTAAATTTATACCAAACATGAGAAGGTGCTACAAGGCCACATGGTATGAATACCTGCTGGCAGCTAAGTAGCTTTGTTACTTCTCTGAGAAACATCCAATCTCCCCAGCCCTGCCAGAGACAATGTGCATTTCTGAAATCTCATATGTTCAGAGCTACCAATCCATATGCTGTTTCTGAGACAAGCACAAGCACACATGCTTGTTGAGGCTGCCAAGTACCCACACCATAAACAAGTTTATCTCCTTAGTTAGAGCATAACAAGTGCTACAGCATAAGTGCCCAAACAGCTTTCACAAAACAGCATCTGTCTAGCTCTACATTTCATTCATTGAGAATGATTAAAGCAAGAAGTCAGCACTGAAAAAGAGGAAAGCGTGTCACTCCCAAGACTGAATTATTATCCCAGATGAAATCACACCAGTGTTGTCACCCAGCCATATTGCTCCTTCCAGGGCATCCCCCTTGCAAGACGCGATGTTAGCACAAATTGGTGCTGTTTATTACACAACCTTCTTTCTTCCAATACTATCAACAACTAAGTTTTTATAAAAAAATAATTTAATAGGGTTTCACTTATGCTAGTGTTTCTTCACATTTCTTTCACTCTTTATCCCTTCTTTCAGCTATAAGAGCAGATGTAGATTATCATTTTCCCATGTGGGGCATGATGAGGATTTCCACTGACAGCAGACCAGATTCAACATATCCTCTTTCACCCTCCTTTCCTTTGCTGCTTACACTCGCCTATGTACCCAGTACAACTGAGAGGGCAGCACCACTGCTTGTGCAGCTGAATGTACCAGAGAAAGTGATCCAGGCTAAAATATAACTCTGGGGGAAAAAAAGGGTTATTTTAACCCAAATCAGTTCACACATCCAGTTTACTATAAAAGTCAGTATAAAGTAGAGGGAAAGAGATGGCTCAAATGCCATCTCTGCAGAAAGAATTGCTCAAAGTGCTCAAAACAAATAGCAAAAATGTAACAGCAGAAATAGTGATTTGGGGCAGGGACACAAGGCTTGGGCTGTGATTCCTCAAAAGAGTTTCATTGCTCTAAGCCAGTATCATATGGAATGAAACATACAGATTAGCAGGCACCTGGCTCACACCTGTGCTGGTGTTCCCATCTTTTGCACCCTACTCTGGACACTGGACTTCAAGCTCTTCAGTTACAGGAGAAAATAGCTCATTTTTTAAATGCCTCATAGCCAGTTTCTGCTGAAAACAACCTTTGTTCCTTTCCTCCTTCCTTTTTTCTGCTTTTAAATATTCCTCCTGATTTTCACACCACAACAGAGTCAACAGAAAATATTTCCAAAAAAACAGACTCAAGAGCAGTAAATCCATAGGTAGTCTTTATGCTGCTAGGTCTCAGCCAAGACTCAACTACTATAAGAAGCACTGGTATTATCTAATTAAAACTGGGCACCTTATGCGAATGCTTATTAGTACAGCACCATCCAAAAATAAATATTTAAAAATACTTTATTCTCTGTGAAAACTTAAAATTTGCCTAAAAACCATGTGTTTAACCTGAGAATATACAAACCAAATATTCACTTGTAAGTTGGACATTTAATACTTTCAGTTCTTTAAATGAGTTCTTTCTCATTTTAGCCTCACTACCTATTTTTAATTAGGAGATCACCAGTTTAAATCTGGGGACACCAAACTCTGCATTTACTGTTGCTAAACCATTTGTGTTTTAAGAGAAATTCTTCAAATAATAAAAAATTCAAGGCAGAGGCACTTTTTTTTTTTTTTAATTAACTTATGGATTCACTAGAAAACAATAATAAAGAATTGCTGGTTGGATAAGTGAAACAGTATGCAGACATCACTCATTCATCTTCTTGGGAAGGCTGCCAAATGAAAACACATGATGGGAGTATTGCCGAAGGTGCTGTGTGGGGTGACAGAGTGCAGTGCTAAAACAATAGCTGACTCTGCACATTTGAACTCCTACCTCTGGGTTTTCCCCTTGATAAACCAGAAACACATTCATTAAAGTATCTGTATATTCTGGTTCCAGAAGATCCATGGCTGACAGAAGGATTCCCAAGTCTTTAGTGTTCCCCTTCCTTTGTTGGCACAGGACAAGAGTTAGTTTTTTAATTTGTGGAAAAGCATTTTCAGTCAAGTTAAACATTTTGTGAATCAACACCTAAGCCTGTGGCCTTAGAGATTTATTTTCCATTTCCCCAACTTTGAAACCCCAGCTGTGCCTAAGAAAATTGCTTCACACAAAGAATGGGAAAATAATGATCACAAACATAAAAAATGCAATGACATCAAGAATCTACATCCAAGAAAAAAGAGAGGGAGTGGAAGAAAGATAGCTTCCAAACCCAGAACACCCAATTCAGTGAAAGAAGTGTCCAGATTCCACTGAAAACTCTTTGATGGGAGTGGGAGGAGAGGCTGGTACAGCTTTGTGGAATTCCTCTTTAATGTGGCTTCCTTGCTAGATGGCTTACTAGTAGGGTGGGGGAAATAGTTTAAAGACTAGCATACCCTGTAGGGCAGCTCAGCCTGCATTTCAAGATGAGAAAACACCTCCATTTTTTATCAGCAACATTTCAATAAAAGGCATATCACATTTTATTTATTCATACCCCAGTAGTGCTTAAGGACCTCTTATTAGGCCCATACAAGGCTGAACTTTGTGCTAAATAAAAACCACAGTAGTTATTTTCCTAGAGATCAGAGGTATGTTGGGCTGATGTGACAGTGGACACATGATGGATGGCTTTCGTGGTTTAGTGGCTTCATGGTATTAGAGGAGGAGGCAAAAAATACTCCTTACTTCCATCCCTACCATGGCCCTGCTCCTCCACATTTGAATCCCATAGTGAGATTGAAAGATGAGTAGTTTACAAATGAAGAGAAACACTCTGCTTGAGGCCATTCCTCTAAAGGTCTGTGTCCTCAAATCCAGGCTCCATGAGCCATTCTGCGCCTTCTTCTTCCAACCACTCTCCTTCTTCCAGTACACGCAGCAAGAAACCTTTTTTTCCATTGCCCAGTCCCTTTTCTCCTTCAGGACTCATAGCTCGTTGTTGTTACTGCAGACCATGGGCAGCAGATGGAAGGCAAGATAACACACTGAGAACTTACTGCCAGCAGAGTTTTCTCTGTTGTGATGCTGCTCTTATACTCTTCTCTAAGTGACCCATTTTCTCTGACAGATGAAGCTAACTAAGACTGGAAGAAATGAGCCAAATGGCAGCCCCCATTATACTCTCGTAGCAAAAGAGAAGCAGAAGCAGCTAAAACTGGAAGCTCAGATGCCTCCCAGCAGGGTAAGAAAAATACCAGTGTTGAGGCTGTGAACTGCTTGAATGCCTCCCTGACAAGTGCTGCTACTCTGCCTCATTCCCAGGCGATGGCACCGGACTGAGAAACCTCTTGCTCTGTTCTTTGGGCTGGCCAGGCAATTCACTGCCTTCAGCCAAAAAATTTGTTTAATCAAGCTCCACAATACAACCTGAAAATATTTTCATTTGTCACTACCTTACTTAAAAGCGGAGCACTGGCAAAAATAGATGCCATCGAATAATCTGGAAGACTGGAACAATCCCTTCTCCTTTCTCCCTTTTGCTTTAGCTTTCCGATGCAATATAAATCAGGTGATTTGAGGCCCTTCAGTCATGTCTATCAGGTTACCACATGAGTCTTTCAAGGAGACAATGCTGATCCTGCCTCAAGCCATATGCTTGTCTTTCTCCACTCTTTTATCTCCTGAAGTGTTAGCCCACTGTGCTCCAGATGCCTTCCAGGAAGGGGCAATGCACCCCTTAAAGAAACCACTGCCTACCTCCATTCATAGAATCATAGAATCATAGAATAGGCTGGGTTGGAAGGGACCTCAGAGATCATCGAGTCCAACCCTTAAAGACCTGTGTTTTCTCCACCAGGTTGAGAAGGGCCGCTTGCAGACAACAGATAGTTCACCACAGAAGAGATGAGACCAGGACAGTGAAAGAAGGAGGTTACACACCAGTCATGCATTAGTGAGGAATATAGCTTCCCCCCTGCCAAGAACAGGAACTGAAGCCAGAGAAATTTGGGAAAGGGATGTGTGCGTTTCCATCCTCTCCTATTCTCCCCCTAGTATCTAAACTTACTTTTAACGGGTCAGTCACCTTTATTTTGAATAATAGCTTTTTGTTGCAATTTAAAGACCCATACTTCAAGGAAAGTGAACCCAGAAAGGAAGTCAGCAGTGATAAGAGAGTTGATATTTTGATATTTTCCATATGTAGTGAGAATACATACATATATATAAAAAGCACTGATTATTTCATAGAGAGTTCAGGAGGCCTTTAAAACAAACTCATCCTCCAAACACTGAAGAGAAATACTTGGCAAGAAATAAATTCAATAGTAAAATAAGTGAAGTTAGTGTCCAGTGGGGGCAAAAATCCCCACTAAACCACATGTTACTATAGTATTTATTACAACTACTGCCAATAATTTTTTAAACTCTGTTATACTCTGCAGTCTATCATACAAAAATGCATCCTTGCCCCTGAACCCCTTTGCCTCATGCAGTTCCTAATATTGTATTTTATGGTTCACTTTATCTGCTTATGTTTTTTTCTTACACTTTTAAAGTGGTAATAGTGATGGTGTTACTTATCAGGGGTGAGTTCTTGTACTCGATCTGTGAACTGACACTGGCACACATGCACTCCCCAAATCACATTTGCATCTATACTTCACACTGTGTTCAGAACATGCTTGAAGCTTATTCTATTCTTATTTCTGTTGTGTTCTGAAAAAATATTAATTCATCTAATATTAAGTATCAAATACACCCTTGCTAGAATCAACAAGTATTAAAAAAGAAAAAAGAAAGGTGTGTCAATCCCTAGGATAAAACCAGAAACTTGCCTGCTTACAGAAATAAGTAAAGACAACCTGAAAAGCAATCTAAACTTGAGACTACAGAACAACATGTCACGTAGAGAGACCTCAGTAAGTTTAGACAGACCAAATGAGATGCTTCAAGGAATATAACCACATTAGCACAGTCTTCTAATTAGACTATCTTATTATGATGCTGAACAGAACTGCTTAGCTGAGCATCATTCCTGAGCTGACACATCTGTGTTGTGTCCACTAAAATTGCTAAAATGTGCTTAAAATTGCTCATTCAGCACATGCATGGTTATCACTGGACAAGATAGTTTAATGTATACTTACTTCAGAATTAAGAAAAAAAATAGCTGTTCCTCAACTTTTTAAAGGTATTTGACAAATCTGGAAAAGATATTCTTGTTCTTCTCATATTATAAAGAATTGTAAGCACCTTTGTTTTCAGGTATTCATATGGAAATTACAAAAACATGGTAGACATGCATGTCATCTGAAAAAAAAACAGAGATCCCAGTTGACCTGGACTATCCTCTACTTATATGCCCAATTGCAAAGTAACAATATAGTTTACTGCAAACTTTGGTCTAACCATTAAAAAATTATCTAAGTTTTATATATTATCTAAGTTTATATCAGTTTTTGTTTTTAAAACTCTAGAGTAATGCTTTCCAACAAAACATAAAAATTCTGAATGAACCTATTATGATTACAGTGGTCTGTCAACATTTTTGGAAGAAAATTCTGATTAAGTTTTCCGTACTGAGGAAAATGCAATGCATAGGCATCAAAGGACTAAATGGATACATAGAAGAGTAATCAATCTCATAAAGACTGATGGAGATATGAATGAAGTTGTAGGGAGGTTGTGCAGAATATTTCCCCCTTCAACTTTCCAAGGGAGAGGGAGAGGGAAAAAGGAAAAAAACCCAGCACAGCAAACCCCCACCAAACTTGAGGCAAATAGGAGTTAATAATATTCAACTGCACAAATACAGCAGCACTGGAAAGATGAGGGATAGAACTGTCCTTACACACACATCCTCTTTAGGCACAGTGATAGGGGGAAATAATCTCTCTGAATCCCATTTTACTATTCTGTCTCCTTATCTTCTGTCATAGTCCTTTGAAGAGCTGAAATCAGTCTTCAAAAACTACATCAAAATGTTCTATTAGAACCTTAAGATCTGGGCAGGCTCATTTGGAAGGGGTTTCTTACCTTGACATCTCTATGAGCCCCGTGGCCAAACACCCTACCATACCAAACAAGTGACACCTCTGCTGTTTCACTCTCCTACATCCAATTGCTTAAGTCCCCACCCTTTGAGCAGTAAGGATGAAACATAACCCTGAACTTTACACTTGACTGTTTTAGTTGGCCTGAAATTACTTTTTTACAGTATTTAAAAATCTTTTTATGTCTTTACAAAATCCTCTCAACATATTTTTGAGGCTTATTAACGTTGTGTTAAGTCACAGGATATTAAGTTGATGCAAAGATGTCATTCATTCCCTCTGTGCTTAAGATCATGCTGCTTCTGCCACACTGCACGGGAAGATGTGTCTGGGAAAGACATCAAAGTCAAAATCAATCTCATTTTCTTCCTTCATAGAGGCAGAGAGCATCCCTACCAATCCATTCTACTTATTCATACCACTAGGCTGTAAGCTACACAGAACATAACGACACCAGAGCTTAAATATGGGACCTGTCAAAAATTAATGTGCAATATCTGTAACACAAGTGTCCTATGGGGAAAATTATTATATGTATTGAAAAATTTAATTTTTATTATATATATGGGGCTTTTTTTCCATTTTATTATGCAAAACCAATAAAATGATATCCTCAGTTTCCACAGCAGCTCATTAAAGATACATTCAGAAAGGCAGACACATTATCCATTTTTTGGCTGTAAAAATGTTCCATGGGCAAAACACCTTGAATGAATGCCACAGCACTTAAAATTCCCAAGGTATTTCAATTTCCATCTATTCTCTGAAGGTGGTGGTTAGTACAAATAGGAGTTGGTTGGATTACTGATATTTGGGAAAACAGTGAGGAAGGTAGAAAGAAGAAATGAAATGTATGCAAAAGATACAGTGGAGAAAGAGTGAAAGACAACAGTAGAGCATATCTACCTCAGGCTGAACTTTTTTCTGGTGAGAATCAAAACAGGGACTTCCAGCCATTTAAAAGAATGAAGCTGAGGTTCTGCTGTTCAAAAACAGCACTCAAACATTTTCTAAAGAAACTTAAGTAGTACTGTCAACTGGGACACGAGGACACTGAAATATGACGAGGGCTTCCTTGGTGCCAGATAAGTCTATATTGCTGCCCAAATTTTAACCCACCCACAACTGGATAGTTAGGAAGGTCCGGAGAAATCATTTGTATAACCTCCTAGGCAAAACACCCCTCTAAATGTTCTGCCTGCATGGTGGCACTCCAGCACATTGCTTTCAGGGGCCAAAGTAGCCCTTCCCTGCAAACTGCTCCTCTTACCAGCTCACAATGCTGAGATTTTACCTTGCAGCCAACTGCAACAACAGAGCCTCCAAGAGCAGGAAGAGGAATCACTGCCTCTGGATGAGTAGGATTGAAACTTGGACCACACTATCCTTTGTTAGGTTATCTGATTAACAAACAAATTAAACAATTTAAAGCCAAAGCAAAGATCAGAGGAACAATAGGTGAAGGAACCCTAGTAAATGTAGTCAGTGGAAAACCTAATCAGTAAAAATTTGAGAGAACTGGCTGTTTCCTAAGACCATCCAAAAGGAGGGATGAGAACATTGTCCCTGGTGTCAGATGCACAAAGGTGGGAAAATCTTTCAACAAAAAACAAAAGGAGGTAATCGCCTTAGGGCAATTAGTGCCCCTGAGCTGTACGTGGACTCATTATGGGATAGAGGGTGAGCAGCATTTTGGGACTCAGTAAAACTAAGAAGATATTTTTGAAGGGGATTGTAGGAATGTGTAAAGATCTTAGAGAATGTTCAGTTGGAGGACTGAAAAGGGGGAGAGGGAGTAATCAAGATGAACTGAAGAGGAAGATGTGTGGGAAGAAGTGAGGGAAAAGGGGAAGAAAAGCATGGTCGTTGCCCGGTCAGCAGCTTGACTGAGCTCTTTGCTTAAGCATCACAGTCAGTCTTCTCTCATTAAATCTGATTTCTCTCTGCCTTCTGTGTGGCTGTATTCTCTGCTCTAGATGTGTATATATGAATACTGGAGAGGAGAAGGCGAGCTCTGAATGCCAGCAGCTGGGGCGAGCTGTAAAGCTCGGGGACTCATGCACCCTGGTGTGAACAGCAGGAACAGGGCAGGGTCACTGGAGGCTGTTCCTGGATAGATCTAAGGGCAGCAGCAGCAGTGACCCATATATTGTGTGTGCCACATTGTGCTAGCAGACTCCAGTCCCAAGCAGCAGGAGAGAAGGAACAGGGCTGTGGTCTCCATGTTCATCTGGGGGCTGTGGGTGTGTAAGGGGGTGCTGGTAAAGGCAGCACTTTTTCACTATGTTGACCTGTCTGGCTGGGCAGATGTGTAGCTTCAGCATGCATGTGCTGCCTCTAACATCGCTCTTATAGGGAGAGTGAATACTTGAGGGAGCCACAACTTGGTGAAACATCTGGTACTGAGGTACAGTAACTACATTTTATTTTAGGTGATTGTCAGGACAAATATGATGACTGTGAAATCTTTGCAGAGAAGTGTCCCACAATAATTAACGTTCCATCAACAGACATACTTCTATGTTAAAAAATAAAGTATTGGAAACATCATTCAACACACTAAATAACAAACATTACCAGCAAGTATCCTGCTACTCTGATTAGATGAGCCACAGACTGTTATCTCCAGCTTTTGTGATGTTAAGCCAAGTCAAGCCCCCTTCCAAGTATGCTAGATAGCTTTGTTGTAATGATCTTCTTGTTTTAATGCCAACATTGATGCAACATGCTTTCAAAACAAAATTTAAAAAAAGTTTAAAAAATAGTAAAAAAAATTCCTTACCTCCAAGTTGTAGAGATATTTGAAAGTGCTTTTCTGATTGGCTGCTTTTTCTACAGCTTGAGCTAATTTTACTGCTCCTCTACCACCAGCTGACCAGTGGTTGCAGGGTACAGCATCAAATGCTCCAGATTGCTTTGCAATGTCACACACGAGATCAATCTCAGCAGGAGAATCAGTTCTGCCAACGAGACAGTTCAGTTACATTATTTTTTTTTTAAAATTAGTTCGCTTTTATGGCCTTATATACTTAACCTTCTACTACCATCAGCAATTGTAAAGTAAGTCTGTATAGAAATTGTGCCGTAAACATAATGTGCTTACATGCAGCATACTTATTTACATTTCAAGAAGACTCTCTGTAACTGTCACAGCTAATTAACACAGAAGATTGGTATTTCCATAACAGCATATATTTTTGGTGGTTTTAAAACCTCAAGAACAAATTAAGGATTTAAAGGTCTTTACAGTCATGATGAGAAAAGGAAATTCTTTAATGGCTTATTTTCTTTGTGCCAAAAGTGATTAATTTACAACCAAGGAAAGTGTGAATTTCAAACTATTGAACTACTGGACTTATTACATAAGAGAAAAAAAAGAACACACTTACTTGAAGACATTTAGAGCAACCACCACGGGAACTCCAAAGAGCTGAGTAATTTGAATCTGTTTCTGTAGATTACAGCAACCATCAGCTACCAGCTGGAGGTTCTGTGTAATTTAATAAAAATTAATGGAATTGGTAAGATACATCAAGTCTTCTCCAGACAAAAAACTTTCCATAAATTAAAGAGAACACAATCAGTGCTGATCATAACAGTTACAGGCAAGTTGCATACTTCCAGACAAAAATATTTTGGCACTGTTCTTAATAATTCTTATTTCAATTAATAAGCAAAAGACATTTAAGTGACTAAGCAGATATGGATATGAATGCATTGCTCTTCTCTGGGACACAAGCTGAGAGTACAGCTGATGACTGCCTGTCGCAATTGTGGAAGGGCTGTTCATTTCTTGTTTGCAAAGTTTATAAACAAATTACAGCAGGGGTAAGGCATAGAGATGTGTTAAGATGCATAGTTTAATTTATCTATATCCAAGCACAATTACAGGTTGGATGGAGCATGGACTGAGAACAGCCCTGAGGAAAAGAGCCTGGGGGTGATGGTTGATGAGAAGCTTAGCATGAGCTGGCAATGTGTGCTTGCAGCCCAGAAAGCCCAATGTATCTTGGGCTGCAGCAAAAGAGGCATGGCCAGCAGGTCAAGGGAGGTGATTCTGCCCCTCTATTCTGCTACATTTACAGTATTGTGTGCAGTTCTGGAGTCCCCAACACAAGAATCCCATAGAGCTGCTAGAGCAAGTCCAGAGGGTCACAAAGATGAAGGCCTGTATGATGAACTGGAATGAAGAGCAGAATCATCTGAAAATTTAGAGGTCCTGGAAAAACCACTGAAAAAAGTTATTTTTCAGCTAACTCAGTTCCTCAGTACAATCTACCGTGCACTCATGTACATGACACATGCAAGAGAGATAACACCAAGTGGATGGGGAAAGATTGAGATGGCTTACTTGTTGGCAAAACCTGTTAAAGATGTTCATTGAATGTCAGCATTAGAGTGCCTTTATTGTCAAACCTGAGGCTGCACAGTATTCAGCCAGAGGAGTAAGTTCTGACTCACCACACACCACATTGTTTTGTTTCTTTAAACAAAAACTCCTCATAAAGTCACTCTTACCTCTTCTGTGTATTCTTTCTTCAAGGGGGCACCAGCAGTTACCTGGAATAATAAATAAAGTCATCACAGATCGACACTTGTCATAATCCTAAATGGTCAGAAGTGCCTACTGTCAGTCAGCACATATGTTGCACACACCATAGCTTCACTGTAGCTTCTGCTTTATTCCAAGTTACACCAGAACATGGAAAACGGCATCACTTCCTCTTGTATTTAAGGAGCAAGACACAGGTAGTGACTCAGCAAATTGTTGTAAAAGATTCATTAGAGAGGAGGTAATTGGATTTAACAAAGCCCCAGCAGTACAAAGACACTGGACAACTTCCTCTAACAGCTGGCTGAAGGAATGAAAGTAACACAGATGACTGGACAAGGAACATCATCTTTGGATGTCTTGTCATTATTGCCCATGACAAGGAACTGCATGCAAGTAATTTACTTTGCTGGAGAGCAAAGGTTTACAAAGAGTATCACCATCATATTATATACTGAGTCTCCAAGAACAAAATACATTTATCCCAGACATTGGATTTAGACACTTTTGTCTGAAACGTGGGTCTTGGTCCACTTTATAGTTAATCTCCCAGTAAAAGCATCCAGTACTCTACATGCCTCTATGATGTATTATGTAAACAAATAAAAGATTTATACTTCTAAAGACACAGATCAGACCAATAAAGATATTTATTAAGACATACTTATGTTCATATGTTTGCTAGATCGAATGGTGACACACATGACAATACACCTGTCTTGATAAGCATATAGGAATATAATTAAAGACAACTTGCATTAGAAGTGGACTAAAATGATAGAAAGTTATACAATGGTGTCAACCTGAAAGACTGACAAAGGACAGTACAGTTCAGCTTTAGCTCTGAGTAGATGTAAGGGAGACTACACCCCCCAAAATTCTATGGCTGTGGCAACAGCTCTGGTATTTTCACTCAGTGAGACTGTTTCCCTGGCAGCATCACTGACTTGCATGCTGCTAGGCAGGTGGAATTGTTTCTAGGTAATAAGTGTCTGTCTGCTTGGCTAGCTGAGTGCGATCTGGTCATATCACTGAGGAGTACCTTCTACAATCAGCAATCTGTATAAGTCTCTTTTGGATTAAATAGCAAAAAATTCTATACTCATGACTTTTGGTACACTGGGAGAACACTTGCACAACTTCACCAGTTCCCCTAGCATCCCTGAGGGAATTAACCTGAGCAGATCAAAAAGACAGGAGGGGTTCCCATTACTGCAGTGAAACAAATCTCAAAACCTTCCCTAACAATGTACCCTGATTCTGCTCACACACTGACCCAAACTTTCTTCATTCCTCCTGAGCTGCCAACCTTCCCAGACTGCAACTACCTCAAGGAACTTACAAATGGTATATCAAAAGGCAGTGAAATGAAGTATGTAAGTATTATAACTTTTTCTTTTCGTGACAGCAAGCTTCCCTCCCTTAACAATATGTAGTACTCCTTCAAAGGTCTTTCGTCCTTCTCTTTCATTAGTGCCTTTCCATTCCTATATTACCTTTGGAGGTAGCATCTATATAATGAGGTAACTCAGGAGGGGTATCTAAATAGTGCCCCATAAGCTACCCTGAATATTTCTTAAACCAAGGTATTTTACTTATTTCAAATATTAGCAACAATTTTCTTTTCCAAGAAAGGTGCAAAAACTTACATTTGGCCCCCCTCCATGCATCTTCAAAGCTCTCACTGTAGCAACAAGTACAACCACACTGGGAACCAAGCCAGAGGCTCTGCATTTGATGTTGAAGAATTTCTCCATCCCAATGTCAGCACCAAAGCCAGCTTCAGTCACTGTTAAACATTAAAAAAACATAACAAAACCACACATAAAACATGCTTTCAGTTAAACACTGGGGGACATTTCTACTTTAGCATACAGTGCTCTTCAATACATACAAGTACTCAGTTTTGAATGAACTTTCAAACAGAGGTCTATTTACATTACTGAGTCTGATTTTAAAAATATTCTCAACTCAGAAATAAATTACCTTGTTCTTGATATGTACAATATGTTATCAAAAGTAGTCACATAGGGGAAAACAACTGAAGCAATCCAAATTAGTAGTATTCTAAAAACAGTCCTTTAAAATAACTATTTCTGTTTAATTATATTTATTTAAAATCTTTAAAATTCTTGGAAATCTAGGGCTTCACTACATTATTCCTCCTCCCTTGATTTCACTGAAGATGTGCTTTCATCATAATTAATGGATGTAAATTCTCCTGGGTTAGCAGAACTGCTGATCGTCTCTTGCCTTTGTGGAGCAGATGTTTAATTATAAACAAAAAACAGCATTTACAGCCCTGTCTCAGTGTTGAAGATACTATGAAAAAGTGAATTATAAAACAGGACTTTGCACCTAAGAAGTAAGACATTCATGTGACTCAGAAAAAAAAAAAATTGTGCAGAATTAAGATATGCCTGGCAAAGTATTTTTACAAGAGCTACAAATAAAAGATAAGATAGTCTGTATTAAATGATGTGAGTCTCTTCAGGGCTAATGTGCTCTGATTTGTCAAATATATATTATTTCAATTTTCACTTTTAAAATTCAGATAATGTATTTTTATTAGACAAACACAATCACAAAGCAATTAAAAAATTCAAGGGATTACATCTCCTGTTGGATGAAAATTTAATGATGTAACTATTTTCCACCAGCACTCACTGAAGAACCGGGATGATGATCTGGAATACATGAATGGACTTTCATCAGAGCAGTCAGGGTAGGAAAATCTCTTGCTCCAGAGGCTCCTGGACCTGACTCCCCACCGGCTTGTCAATTTGCCCCCATAATCCCAATCAGTTTACAAAAACTAGTAAATTGTGTTTTCTTTCTCTCCCTCTCGCCATCAGTTGTGATTCTTGTGCTTAGGAGGGGGCTCACAAACAGCCGATTGAACATTTCAGGGGGGGAAACCATCAGCAAGGGTCAAGGAAGAGGAGGTGCAGATCAGCCCTGCTGCTGTGGGAGAAAGTATCTTGCTGTTGGCAGCAGGAGCGCTTCAGGAAGCCGCAGCCTTTGTGCATTTGTCCTCACCCCATCGCTCCTTTCCAGCCCTTCTTTTTGCACAGGCTGAAACAATTGCCTGCCCGGGTCTGCTGGAAGGGAGGAAATGGCTGCTGGGGATGGAGGAGGAAGCCAGAGATAGCAAACAAGGGGGTGGGCATGCGGGAGGGGAGGGGAGCACAGGGAACTCTTGAAATAGTAACAAGGCAAGTGTGGCAATTAAAATTCTCAAAAATCATTGTAATAAGCCCGTTATCTTTTTCTGAACTGCCCTGAGAAAAAACAGACATACTAAACGTGGACACAAACAAAAGCCAAAAACAAAAAGAGAAAGAAAAATAATAAAAGGGGTTTACGCAAACACAGCAATTCACAGAAACAAAGCTAGTATCAGGATAAGTTGTATTTAAAGCAAAGCTAAAGAAGTCTGCTTTCCAGTATCCTGCATTCTTCTCCAGTCTCTTATGTGGAACAGTGTGATTAATGAGAACTCTGAGTCAGGAATATATAACCACGATCAATCTTTAATATAAACAACAGATAAACTACCAAGTACTTGAGAGGGTGGGAAAATAATTTGTCTCTTAGGGAGATTGCCAGTGTATACACATAGCAGTCTCCTAACATTTGCAAACGAAGTTTCCAGGGAGTTAACCCTTTTTCATGCCAAGCCTTTTCAAGGGTCAGCTTTCCATAGAGAAAGGAGGATTGGAAGTGTACCTTTCAGTGAGAGAAAAGCAGTGACTTCAGCCTTCCATCAAGGGCAGCAACAGCTCACACAGCACTTCAGGGCTCTCCGGGAGATGCTCCACACCCTTCAGGCAGCCTCAGCAGCCTGTGCAAATGCCCAGGAAAGGTGTGCAGGGGCACTTCTCCAGCTTGTGCATATTCTGTATTCTTTGCAATGCTTTCCTTTGATATGGAGGGAGAAACACACGTTTCCCTAAACAAACTAAATCCTGCATAAGCACCAGAATAGCTAACAGAACACCGGTGCTCACTGAGTGAGTGTTACAACAAGAAGAATGGGATTTCTTCATTTGAAGAGGAGGAAAGGGAGAGGAACCTTGATGCTTTCTCCAGTGTGCGGAAGGAAACAGGATGTAGTAGCTGCTTGGATGAAAGTTGCTAACTGTTTTATTTCCTCTGAGGAATAGTGAGAAGATGGAGTAATATGCCAAGCTATTATATTTTAAAAACTTTGTCCTGAACACTTAATACAATTACTTTCAGATTGTTTCCTGCTTTCAAATGAGAGCATCAATGAAAAACAAATACAGACTATGAATGGGAAGTTTCAGGCTAGCCGACATTTAGAGATTGTGAGATAAAACAGGTAATCACTTTATGTGAAACAACAGAAATTTAAAACAATATATCGGTTTGTTTATTTTGATTATAGTTTTTTACATATAGTTTGTCAAAAGAAGGCAATTACAGATTACAGGTGATCTGACGAAGATTTTGGGAAAAAGTTTCTGTCTAAGCAAATGTAGTCTGCTGTACCTCAGCTGAAGGAAAGATGATGATATGACCTGCCTGGACAGAGCCTTTGCCCAGCTTCAGGTCCCCTCCCAGAAACCTTCTTCATCCTGTTCCCTGCCAAGAGGCCACTTTCCAGCCCCATGAATCCCTGCTACCTGGGCTGCTGCAAGAAGGTAGGGTAGTAATAATAGATGTGATGATGTTGGCAGGATGTCAACTGCTTGGTTTGATTTCCCAGTCACAAACATTTTTCTAACAAAAGCAAAGAGGTAAATGATTTGCCTTCAGTGAGCTCATGGAGAACATAAAGGTATTTGCGCTTCCAGCCTGAGAACAAAATCTCATGGCAGTGTAAGATGACCCAATCTGGGATTTTACAGTCCCAGGCCTTGCTTTTCATTCTGGATCCCCTTCTTTCAGTGACAAGGCTGGAAAATGATCCAGACAAGTACTGAAAGACTATTAACTGGGTGTAATTTTCAGTGAGTACAGCTCTCTCAACTGTCTCACTTCATGGTCACATAAAGTGTAAAACCTAACTCTACAAATAGTCTATTGTTTGATTTTATGCTTCAATTTTACAGTTCAAGTATCACAAGGAAAACTAGAATGAAGATTAACAATTAACATTTCATGTATCAGCAGTGCACTACCATTACAGCACTCTTAACAGAGGGCTGTAGGTCAAATCTAGCAATTAATACACACACACACATATATATATATCAGAAATAACCTGCATCAAAACACTCCAATAAGTTAAAACAATTTCTTTGCATGAAAGATCCATTTGATGGTAAACAGAAGCTGGGGAATTCTGTTTTGAAACAATAGCAGGCAAAACACAACAATTTTAATGAATCTTTCTACAGGTCATTTATGTAACATTTACTTCATGCAGTTCAGCTACCAAAATAATCAATAAACTACACTTTTCGTTTACAGCAAAAAGCCAAAGAATCCAAATTAGTACAAAAGGAAAAGCTCAAAAATGTGGAATTAGGCAATGGTGATAAGTGTATCGAAGGCTGTCAAATCAGAACAACTGATACTCTTCAGTGAAGCCTCTAATTCCACTTTAGCTTTCAGCCAAGAGAACAAATCACTCTGGTGGTTTTATTTCTTGTTTATAATTACCATAACCTCTTCGTGGAATTACTGCCTTGCCAAGCATATCTGGGAATATTTTATCACCTACACATGACAATAGCTTAAATAGACACTGTCATGGTTTAGGCAGCTAATCAGATTTCATCATCAGACTTAAGATAAAATACAATTTTTCTCCACCTAAAAATACATCTCTCATGCTATAGCTGCATAAAGTGATTCCATATTAGCCTCACGTTTACATAGTGCTAAAAGCCTTACTGAAAGTGATGTTTAGAATTTCTTTAAAAGATACTTCTGAAGATACAAGTGAACGTTATGTAAATGGAGGGTAATTTCTAGGGAAAGTAGCTTCTCCTTAGTCAGCTCTTTCTATCAACAAGTCAGTGTCAAAATACAACATTTGTACTATAAAGGGCCAAGTCAGATGCATACACGTGAGGCAAAGCTTTAGGACAGAAACTGCAAGCCTGGATTCCTGAACAATATAAAAGGAAATGGAAACTCTGAGCTGCAAGCTGCCATTTACTCCCCACATGTAAACATATCTGTTCTGGTGCAGCTGTCTGCTGCTACAGTCAGGAAAAGAAGAGTTCAAAGTCACAGAAGCACATGAACTGTGAACCTGGAGCAGGAGGCATGCTAGCTGTAAAGTACTGATACGTTCTTGTTTAAGTGAAAAATACCAAGGTACTCAACTGCCAAGATAAACTAGGATGATCAGTGATTTATCTAACAGGATATCATATTTTTGTTAGTATAGCTAGGGATGAATAAAACAGATGTTTGTCCATTCTGACTCTGGCAATTTATCTGATGTGAACTTCCATTATTATGACTGATTTTGGAATGTAACAGATCCTTTTTTTTATTTTTAATTATTTTTTAATTTTTTTTTCTTTTTTTTTTCCCTTTCTTCCCTCCCCCCCCCCCCTCCTCTCTCCTAAGAGAGGGAGTTTTCCTGTTCATTATTCTCCTGTTACATTCTCAGATGGCATGCAACACAGGCACTCACTGCTACCACTACTGGACACAAAGTCCAGCAAAAAACCACACACGCATGTATTAAGACTGAACATTTTTCACGCTGTGAAGAAAAGAGTTTGCATCAGCTATTGAAGCTTTTACCTCCTCAAGGTACTTTTCACCCTTTGCTAAAGAAGTTGCCAGGGCAGCATGTGCTCTGCAGAAGGATGGGCACTGAAGGTTTCTGACTGTTAATCACTACATTACAACATTACACTACAACTACAATCTACATCACAACATTAACTGACTGTTAATTCTACACTTTTGACTGGACCAGAAGGTACAGCAGTCCTGCCTTCCTACGCCAAAAGGATCACATTTTTAACAGCTATAAATGGGTTTTCTTCTGCAAGGAGTTCTGACTAAAATAAGCATTCTCAGAAAGCAGATTATATGAAGTTATCTTCAATAGCAGATTATTATTTACACAAGACTCCCTGCACAGAAGTCTCTCCAATTGTAGACAGAGAGAGCAGCCAACCAGCATGAACATGTCCAGAGAGACCTGCTATAAATGCATCCTTTCTGGATCCACCAGCATGCCCACCAAGCTGCAGTACTCAAACTCTAGTGCTTGAGACCTCTCCTAATAGAAATTTCTTTGGAGAAAAAAAAAAATCTCCAGGAAATTTTCAACTTTTCCACACAAACAAAATCCATCAGCTGAAAACAAAGATTTATATTCAAGCACCCTGCCATCATACCCCGTGGCAGTAGCAGTTCAATTCATGCTACCATCTTCCATAAGGCACTTGTCTCCAGTGGCTGAGAGTCTCAGACTTCAGCTGACTGTCACTGTCTCCAGGCAGCAAAGGGTGAGTGGGGAGCTGGGCTCCCAGGAGTAAATTTCCAATATGTGCTGATTCCCATGCGACCCCATAACATGCAGTTTCAATCTTTTGCTCAGAGACTTTCCTTTTTCTATAAGAGATTAATTTTACCATTGAAATGCAGAGCAACTTTAAGTGAGAAACTAAAGGCTTCAGCATAACATCTCATAGGTATTCACTTTTAAGTACCCATTGCTGTTAGCTTTACAAGATCATCTTATACATTAAACAAAAAAATAGGTACTATGAGTCATATAGATTATTCCCAGACTGGAGACAAAAGATTAGCAGAAAGTTCACTTTATTTACTACAAGTGAGACTGCTGAAGACAACTCTTAAATCTTGATTGTCTCACAATTAAATTAAACTCTTTGTGGTTTTTAGAGGCCTGCTTCTATATGTATGCTGCATGTGTTGGATTTGAAATTCAGGGGGTGGGAATCAAGCTGAAAACTCCATGAGCAGCACTGTGTGACAGAAAGCATGCTCTGCACATCTACACAGCTCTGCTTGCCTCTCTCCTCTTGAAAATATACAGAGGTGCAACTGCAGTGATTCCAAAATACAAAGCGCTAATTTAGGGCATGATTTTGGACTGCGACTGAACCAAATGAGCACACTCTTTTCCTGAAAGGGCAGCTCCCATTCCCTGTAAATTTTCCCACCTTTCTACCTTTTCCTCCCTCCCTGCTGTCCAGACTTCCCACAGGTTTTGGCACTCATCTAATTAGAAGATAAACGGTTGCAATTTGCTAACCAGAAAAAAAACCAAATAGAAAAACACAGGAAAAAAACCCACTTTTTCCAGTGGGTTAGATTTGAATCAGGCTGAGTGAGACCAGAAGTTTCTGAACATGTTCAAGCAAGCAGGAAAAGCAAATAAGCAGAAGCCGGGGAAGGGAGCGAGATGCATTTCAAGAGTGGCAAACTGTTAATTCATCCCTAGCTGCCTTGTCAAACCATATCTAGGTATTTCAAATGTAAAATTTGACACCTTCTCGCAGCTCACAAGTAACAAGCTCATTATTTAGATTTATTACTAGAGATTAAAAATCTAAAGACATCTTAGAAACCACAAATGATTAATTCTAATAGAAATAAAGCCAGCTGTATGTGGCATCATGGGCTAAATGTTTCTCTGAATTCCCCTGTAAAGGCTGCTGGGTTTTACAGCTATTTTCTCTTAACTTCTGTGTCCTATAGTCATGTAAAGACCCATAACTTATAGGCTAAGTGCTGGCCCCTGACATGAATTTTAATGTGTAGTTGAATACACTAACCAAATATACACAGTTATCTGCCTCTCTTGTCTCCCTCCCTCCCTCCCTCCCTCTCCTTCTGTTACGGTATTAACTACAAAAATTCAAACAAAAGAATTGTGGATTTTAAGTGGCATCTTTTAACGTTCATAGCACATTTCCATTGAGGTAATAGAGTATTTGCTCATAAGACAGATGACCACGTTTTTAAAATGGAGCACAGTTAATGGCACAGGAATAAGGTAATTACATTATCTCATACTTAAGACATCATCATGGCCTTTGGCAAAGAATTATTAGCCTTCTGGTAATTATAAAATTAAAACCTCAACACTTTTTTTTTTTTAATTATTTTTCTTGAGTTCTGTAAAAGGAATAATTAACAGCAGTACTGACGGATCTTCATTGAAGGCCATCCTACATTTCCCTAGCTGCAAGGAGAAGATTAATTTATTAACCTACACACTTAAGAAGAAGATTAACCTACACACTTAAAATAAATTTCATCACACCTAAAACATGTTTATCTCTGGGTATCTCACTACCAAACTTTCTTTTACTCTCCCTTCTAAAGATCCATCTGAATGAAGCTCCTGCCACAAATATACCTTACATCAAACAAAGCTGACCTCTTTTTAACTCTCAGGTTAGGGTTAGGGCTCCTCCTAATCCTCTTGGAAGACCTAAGGAAAATGGACTTTGAACATGCTTTGAGAAGTCATGTCACAAGCACCTGGAAGACACTGGCTTCAGGGGCTGGGTAGAGCCTAAAGATCTCATCCCTGGAACAACTGTACCCATTTCATCAAATAGCAATCAAGTAACACATGCCTTAGAATAACAGCACACTGATTCAAGAAAAAGGAAAGAGAGGATGCAAAAGATCTTATTCTTGAGACAGAACACACTTCAGTGTGTGTCCTAGAAAATTACACGTTTTCTAAGCAGCAACAGAAATATTATCCGGTGGTGCGTGGTGGTAAAGGTAGTGAATGCCAAAATACATTTTTTCCATCCATATAAGGCACCCTCAGAGCCTGTCACAACTCAGAGACAAAACCAGCACCACACTGGGCTGCGGGTGCCCATGCACTCCTGCACACCTTCAGATGGGCATGGTTCTGAGAGGCAGTGAGGCCAGGAAATCCTTGCCAGCCACACATACTCCTGTGTTCTCATCACAAAACAGAAGCTCCTGTGCATGTACTGCAGGAGAGTGGTGTTAGCTGAGGTGGATGCCACACAACAAAGAGCTGCCATTGAATCAGGATGATCAATGCTCCTGTCACTTGGCGCAATCACCCGAAACACGCAAGACATGGAGTCATCAATCACTGCAGTGGAAGCTTACCCCATATGCATTAAACTATTCGCCTTGGGCTGCTGCCTTGTTAAAACTCATTCAGAATCCTTGCCAAAGCACACATTTTGAAAAGTATTCCTCACTCTGCCCTTCTGAAATCCTGGGGAGTACTTGCTTATTATGATAATGATTTTGCCCATGGTGCAGGAACTGTCTTTTCAATATGCACATTGTGAATCCTCCTCCTAGGTTCTCCTAGGTTCTGGTTTTATTTCATTCCACTGGGTCTTTGCTAGGAGACAAAATGCCTTCGCTTTGTGATTGACCTGAGAGAGGACACCATCAACACTATTCTTGACAAATCTACTGAGTCATGTTTTAAAAATTAATGGAAAAGGGCATCTCCTGTTACATATTCCCAGGCAGAACAGTATTCCTCTGCACTAGCACTTTATCTTAATGAAAAAATGGCCCAGTGAAAAATCTGCTGTGAAGGTTGTAAATTACTTCACAAAACCATTCTGAGAGTTTAGTTGGAGACGTCTGCTGGTGAAAATTCTGGAACACGTTTCAAACACATACAGATTTTAAAGTATCAATACATAGAATGGCTTCTCATAGAGAAAGGATCAGATACTGTTAGTAGTATTTTAGGAGACAGAAAAATGCCTAGCAGTAAGAACATACAGCATAAGCCACAGAAGAGGGTAAAAGAAGCAGGCATGTAAAGCCCATGGTGCTTCACAAACTTTATGTGATAACCTTATGCATGGAGATACACAGCAGAAACAACTTGGGTAGTGGTGGAAACTTTTCAGATGTAAGCCATCCAGTACTTTTTGCATTAGCTTGGTTGTAGTCATCTATATTTTAAAAATAAGTTGTACAAACCCAGTATTTGAATCTCTACTCAAAGTTTAAGAATGATGGCTTCTTTTAAACCCATTATTATGTATTAACTGTTTTTCCTGTAAGTTTTGGATGAGGAAAAAGATCTCAGCTGGTTAAAATTGATGGGGAAAATAACTGTCTATTGAACCATATGTGTGTGCATGTGTGTAATACTTCTTCCAGAAAGAATTACAAACTGAGCAGAGTGAAGGTACTTAGGTCACACACCAACAAATCCCACATGGGAAAGGATTTTTTTGAACATGGATTTCCTAATTAAAAGCAAACTCAAAATCAAAACCAACTCAAACCATAATTCTGTCAGTTTACAAGCCAAATAGTTTCAATTCATGGCTAAGCCTTCAGTGCCTATTGTGAATTTCTTCACTTAACTAAAATTCATGTAACCAACATGGCACTAACAACATAATTGCCATTGCAAACTACTCAATACCGTTTTCTTAAGTACTTGTACATTATTAGTGGATTCTCCTTTATGAAAGATTATATATTATTTTTTTTTCTAGTTCCTCTTCATGATTGTCTATCATTATGTCATCTCAGATGCTTTTTCATCCTTGGCCCTCCCCTGCATTTTTGTGCCTTTTAACGCCTTGTGCAGTGAAGGACCCCAAACCATACACTGAATTCCTAATTGGCTGCAGGAAAAGCTGAACTTGCAGCCTTTGATTTATGAAGCTGTTACTCAGCCTCCTGGGAGCTCTATTTGAAATGTAGATGGAGGCAGCATCCTCATGCATGCAAAGCATCTGCTCTGTCCCTGAAGCTTCATTCCCACTCAGAGTTTGCAGACAGGGCTAAGGTGAAGATCCATTATTACCATGTGCCTTATTATTGCAGGAAACAAATTTGAAGCATTTGAACTGTCAGTATAGCACATGAAGGTTAAAGGGATGGACAAGAAGACCCACCACATCAAAGATAGGCCACTCAAAATTAAAAAATTGGTGAAAAAATTGGTGAAACCCATATTTTCTCTTACTGTATTTGAACCTACTGTGTTTTCTCAATCAAATTAATTACACAGAAGGGATATAAAGCAGTAAAAATAAAATTACAAAGTCAGAGCAGCAAACTGATCCTGATACACCATTTAGATTATTAATCTTTTCTTCTATGTATTATTTAATATATTCAGAACAGTCTCTGAGCACTTTCAAATCTGACCTTCAAAAGCACTATGGCTACTTGCCAAAGTAACACTATTACCATTAACAAATCATACTGGCCATACATGACCTAGTATTATCTGCAATCTAATTAACATGTTTAGAAACATATTTGTAATCCAAGTCATGAATTCTTGATATTTTAATACATATTAGCTTTAATAAGATAACCACACCAGGTCACAAGGTTAGACTTGTAAGCAAACCTAATTTCTGCTTTCAAAGAGAAGTAACCGTTTTCTTCAAAAATTATTTAGAAATTCTCAGCATAGAATAACACATATGGTTTGTTATTTGAAAAATTAAAACACTCAGCAATTTGCACTCAGCATACTTACTGAGAAATCACAGTATTTTTCTTATAGATTATCTTACAATGGAATATGTCATAAAATTTATGAGGCAGAACAAATCACCTACAAATAAAAAGCTCAGGAACCTTTTGCATATGTGTATTTGACTTCCAAGAACATCTGAAGGCACACCTTAATCTTCTCCCCAAGTCATGACATTATTTCATTTAGGCTGGTAGAAAGGGTAGTGCAGCACAAGAAAACATTTCTGAGTTTTGAGTCCAACTAAGACAATGTAGCTTTGAACAATTATCTCTGAAACACCTACTAACAGCTCTAAGTGTGCATTTAGTTATGGAATACCAGTGGGAAATGGAAAATAAATTCTGCTAAATATAAACTTGCATTAGATTACATTAAATTTGTGCCAACTATAATTGCCATAATGAAAAATGGAAGCACATATATTTATGTCGGTACCACATTTTACATTTGCATTGTATTCTCTGGAGCCTTGAAGATTTAAGTCAACAGCTGACAACATAAATACACATATAAACAATGCTGAGTCTGCATTTGTACATTATTAACATTTTTAGTTATAAAAACTTTCAGAAAACAAAGCACTCCTGCCTGCAGATTCAGAAAATAAAAAGCAAAGAACGTTTTCTCTGACATGATGCAAATGATTGAACAAACTTAATTCTTTCAAAAGGGGACCATGAAAAAATATTAGATTTCAGTATCAAAAAAACAGTTAAAAAAAATCTAATTAAGAGCTTTCATTTTCAAATGAAATAGCTTGGCTATTTGGACAAGGAGGCCAACAGCATCCTGGTTTGTATCAAAAATAGTGTGGCCAGCAGAAGTGATTTTGCCCCTGTACTCAGCACTGGTGGGTCCACACCAGTTGAATATTGTGTTCAGTTCTGAGCCCCTCACTGCAAGAATAACACAGAGTTGCTAGACCATATCCAAAGAAGGGCAACAAAACTGGTGAAAGATCTAGAGCACAAGTCTAACAAGGACCAGTTGAGGGAACTGGGGTTTTTTAGTCTGGATTAAAGGAAGCTGAGGGGAAACCACATGACTGTCTACAACTACCTGAAAGGAGGTCATAGTGAGATGGGGATTGGTCTCTTTTCCCAAGTAACAAGCAATAGAACAAGATGAAATGGCCTCAAGTTGTGCCAGGGGAGGTTTAATTTAGAAATTAGGGAACATTTCTTTAGCAAAAGGATTGTCAGGCACTCGGACACGCTGCCCGCAGAAGATGGTGAAGCTGCTATCCCTGGAGATATTTAAAAGACATGTAGATGTGGTATTCAGGGACATGGTTTAGTGATGGACTTGGCAGTGTGCTGGATTAACAGTTGGACTCGATGATATTAAAGGTCTTTTCAAACCTAAACAATTCTATGATTCTGTGATTCTAAATGATATGAAAAATAAACCATCCACTAAAATTAAAATGAAGCCTTTGAAATGGGACTTGAACTTTTTATGCATACTCTGCCCTGCTGACCTTTGCTAAAGGGTGTAAGTCAATATTAAATACAAATGGAGACAGGATGATGGATTTTCTGCCAAATAACCCTAAGAAAAAGTAATACTGTTAGCTAGGGAGCCTGCTTTTGTTTCCTTTGCCAAGTGATGAATTAAGAGAACTTCCTGCCATATATGATGCTTTACTGTTTGCATTTTTTTCTCTGGTTCTTCTTATAAGTAAAAGCAATACAACCAGCAGGTAACAAAAGAACAAAAGGAAATGCTTATTTGGTTTTTATGTGTTACGGATTTTCAAACTAGGTAAGACTGCTAACTTGGGGAAGGAAGGGAAAATAAATAGGACATAAGTTGCAATGTTATCAGTTTCTACTCAGTAGAAAGTCATTTTATTTATCAGGAACTGGGCAGTGCCTCTACTTTCTGAATGAATGGCAGGTCCTTCCTATCTATTTTTACCTCTGGATAACTGTCCTGAGACCAAGAATAATGGATAGCCCTTAACAGTTGTACACACTTTTAATTTATGAATGTCATTGACAGAGGAAAAGAGTTGTGTTAAGCTCCAACATATTGCAGAAGAGGTCAGCAAACAGAGCATTAAAACACCATGTCAGCTTGTCAGTGAATTCCTGGTGCATGTTTAAGTACTGGCAGCTTCCAAGGCTCTACAGAAGCCCTGTAACATCAAAGTTGCTAACACTGGTGTTTGGTATCTCTACATTTGCTATCATGAGACAGTTCTTGCCTCTAAGAAAGTTTATAAACTGAATTTATAAAAGGGAAGAATGAGATTACCTATGCAGGCATGGAGGCAGAAATTATTGGCTTATGGCCACAAAGCTAGTCAAGGATAGAGGTGGTAACAAGATGTATGCCTCCTGACATAAACTACATTGCCCCAGCCATGTAGTTTAAAGTAGTATAGTAGTACATATAGTAGGTTTCAAGGACTGGCAGGGAAAATGTGGACTCTGAACACACAAAGGTATAAGAAAAGTTTTGATTCTCATTTGGCATAATAATTTCTAAATTATTTCAAGACTAGTTTAAGCATTTTCTGCAAATGGAGCTAATTTAAATAACTGTTAATTCACTTTTGGTGGCACCAACCCATGAGGAAGGGATGCTTGATTTGCACCACGGTTATTTGTGACATGTCAGTAAGTGAGCTCAGCTTTCAGGAAGTTTTACTTCTTGTCAATGAAGGAAAATGTGTTGCACAACATCTGGTCATCTTTCCAGCTTAGTGGGTAAGAATATTTGCTAAGATTTTAAATGCAAAGAGAAATAGGAAATTTTTTTGTTTGTTTCTACTTCATGACACAGGAAAGAAATGGAATTTAGTTTTACTTTGGCAAATGTAAAGGAAGAAATGAAAAGGACACCTAGGATGTGAATGGAATCATCATCTAGAAGTGAATGGCAAAGATTCACAGATGATCTAGCAGTAACAGTATCTTATTTTGCAGTTTGTGGTACCACTGTGGCTTGTATTATTAGGC
The DNA here is from genome assembly GCA_023637945.1 of Phaethornis superciliosus. Taxonomy (NCBI): domain Eukaryota; kingdom Metazoa; phylum Chordata; class Aves; order Apodiformes; family Trochilidae; genus Phaethornis; species Phaethornis superciliosus. Next base: position 50,757,934 of record JAJQWJ010000003.1, on the reverse strand, counting down.
CATGATTTTAAGACACTTGCAATAATACTGACTAATAGAGTATCACCTTCCTTCTCAACACCCCACTGCCACAGTTGTGCTAAATACAGCTGCACTATGAATGGGATCACAGAAAACACTTAGTTTTGAACACCCCTTATCTTGTTGGTAGCACACACATTCCAAACTACACTATAACACCTACACTGGTCATACTGTCAACCACCTTGTACAGTGAAGCCTTAGCCTTCCTTTTCAGACTAAATAATTCCAGTTCCCACAGCTGCTCCTCATACAACACACTCTCCAAACCCCTCACCAGCCTCATAGCTCTTCTCTGGACATGCTGCAGGACCTCACCATCCTTCATACACTGCAGCAACCAGAACTGAACACAATGCTCAAGCTGTGGCCTCACCAGGGCTGAGTACAGGGGCACGAGCACTTCCCTACCTCTGACGGGTCACTCAGTGGAAATAATTCCTAATGGTATCATGGAAAAAAAAAAAAAAAAAAAGAAAGAAAAACAAATCCTTGAACTCGACATTTGAATGTAGTAATACCACATGTAAAACTGGTGCCAAAATAAGCTTAGCCAAAGTATTTGTTCCTTATTTCCTTTTTTTGGGGGGAGAAAAAGACTACCACTAAGTAGATAGTTTGAAGTGTCTTACAACATTAAAAAAAATCTACTGAAGCTCATTCACTTGAAGTATTAAACACATACAATTTTCATAAGGTTGTTTATAAACTTGTTATACAAGGTCTACTCTGAAAGTGTGCAAAAATGATACCCTTTGAGTTACAACTTTGTATGTACTAAACAGATAATTAGAGCAGCTAGAATAACTAGCTTATTCCAAAAAGAGTCCCAGCACACTAAAAAAAGTCAGTTACTTAGCTTATAAAAATTTACTGCTTCTATTTGAGTTCATACTACTAAAAGTGTGTGACAAAGTCTTTCCAATTACACCAAGTAGATCAACTAAAAAAACACAGAAAGTGAAGCTTTTTTAAGAAAGTCACCATTATCTAGCAATAACCCTCTTCATAATTTGAGGTTGGTCAGATACTGGCACAGGTTGCCCAGGGAAGTTGTGGCTGCCCCCTCCCTGGAAGTGTTCAAGGCCAGGTTGGATGGGGCCTTGAGCAACCTGGTCTGGTGGGAGGGGTCCCTGCCCATGCTGGGGGCTTGGAACTAACCCTCTTTAAGGTCCCTTGCAACCCAAACCATTCAATGATTCTATATAACTTTGATAAGACACCAGGGAAGACAAAATCATACTCAACTTTGCCTGGTACAGTGTGCTTTCAGCACTGAATGGGATGTGTTTACTAGGAGGAGGAAAGAAAGCAACCACCAAACATATAATCCAAGTCTGAAAAACAAATTTCAGAAGAACTTTGGTTTAGGATTTGAAAAACAAATACATGCTTAACTTTTCCTGTAATTTACAACTCCTTTCATAAGCTGAAACACCCTCAAGGTATTACAGAGATGGATGGCAGGTGAGGCAGGCTGTTGAGTTGTTTATTGCAATAATTTCTGACACACTGACAAATGTGACTCAGGAAAACTAATTTTTCTTCCTCTTTCATCCTTTAAGCCTCCAAAACAGACTGCATCCACTGACTGGAAAACCTAATAATTCATCCTTTCTATTCACCTTAATAGAGTGTTAAGAAAAAAATCTCACTGATGCAGAAAAGGAACCTGGACTTTTAGAAAGTATTTTGTGGCTTTAAGCCAACAGAAGAGGAATGATCAGCAGAGTGATATGGTGTAAGAAGCCCTGACACTGTTAAATGTGTTAAGCATCAGAAATTATTCTTCCTGAGCCAAGCATCAGCCTCATCACAAGGCGTGACCTGTTGTATTCTGTGTTGATACCAAAATTTCACTATTTTCACTATTTTGGTTTATTGATATCTCCTTTTCTTTCTTAGCAAGGTTGCCTGCATACAGGCAGTAAACAAGGAACACTTTGTCCTCATGGCATGCTTGAAGTTAGTATAGGTTCTGTAGTCTAGTCCCCTCCATTTCTGGGTGCAGTTCAAGGCTCCTCTCTCTAAACAAACCTTTGTCCCTAGAGATTCATTTGAGACAACAGCAACCTGAATAAATTCCATCTCACTGGTGCCTCTTTGCACTTTTTCTCTGCTTTCCCTGAAGTGAGATATGCCTTCTGAAACCTACAGAACCTCTTGCCACCTGTCTACTTATAAACTACACCAAGAATTTTCTTCCCCTTGGGAAACAATCACAAAAAAGAAAACTTCTGGGTGAGCAGGACAGCCGTATTACTGTCATAAAGGCACATTTTCCTGTGCTTTGTCAGCTGCCCATTTGTAGGCACTCACTTGTCACCTCTTGCCCTCTGAGTAACTAGCAAGTCTTTCTAGGACAAGAACTTTAATTTTTGTTCTGCATACACACAGTGTTTATGACTGGGACTCTTTAACTGGCAACAGTCACAGTGTGGTTTGACCCATACGTTGCTTCCCAAATCCTTGATAAGCACATGTGAGCATGTTTAAGTTAAGCACCCCACACACTGTTGTGTGAAAGGTCTCTATCCTATAATGCAGCATCTTATCTGACAAAGTATTTTCAAGAACACTTGCATCCTTAAATACTGCCATATTTGGAGTTATAATCAAGCATTTTACATACAAATATATACCATTTAGTCCAAATATGGGACTTCTGCTGTCAGAGAAACAAATGCAAGAATTCTTTGTTCACTTAAGGTAATCACTGTAGCTGACATATCCAGAAACTCCGTTAATGTTCTGGTTTGCAAAAAGTGCCATCACATTTCCGAAACAATTAAAATCCTTCTCAAAGTAATGGTGCAAAACTACAGAGAAAACAAAGATGAGGCATGGAGGTCATTTCAGAAGAGAACTTCCAGCAAGTCAAAATGCACTCCCCTGAACCATGAGATAAGAACACAAGCACAAGGCAAAATTAATGGAAAGTTGAAGCCTTACAGAAGTGGCAAATTTATTCTCAAGGCTGCCAGTAAAAAATTCAGTTGCAATTTACACCAGGTGTGGCCTTCAGACTTGACCAATTTCTGCAAGTCAGCCATGAGTTTGGTGCTCCTACATTAGAGGATGGTGATGAAGAACGAAAGTGCAGTGAAAGAGGTTAGCATCACAAAACAAAAACCCCCAAAAGAATTAATTGCCTAAATACAGATCAAGATATATTCCCCCACTCAGTCACAGCACAGGACTCAGCCTAATTGCCAAGGCTCCTCTCCCTGCCAATGCTGCAATGTCAGATATCCTTGCTGTTAAACAGTTAAGTTCAACCAAAGGTAAGTGATGTAGAATTGGTTAAACAGGACACTTTAGACAGCTTTTAATACAAAAGGGAAACTAACTGTCAGAAACAGACCTCAGGCTGCTGCCAGAGGGGCTAAAGAGACACGTGAGAGACCACAAAGCTCCGACAGTAACAGTGAAGGTTGGCACATTCCATGTGCTGCAGTGCAACACCTCCTGGGCCACGGGCAGGGCTGAGCTGCATGGCTCAGCAGCTGTGCAGCACAGGACCCATCCTCAACAGGCCACACTTGCTCACAGCAGGGATGGAGGGAATCTGCAAGGAAATAGACCCAAGGCAGTAGAAAGGCTGAGAAGACAAATAAGTGCAAGGTAGCCAGTGCTAGCCAAGACATTGCGCTAAAAGTTTGTGGCAAAACTGGTACCAAGAGAACGCAAAATTAGAGGAAAATGACTGAGTTGCCACTATATAGCAACAAGGCTCAAGGAAGAGGGAATGGATGAGCTGAGTTAAAAGCTTGAGGCCCTCTCGAACTTAATGAGGGTCTGTAATTTACTTGGATACCTGCAACTGAAGCAGGAAATGCCTTCAATTAGTGAGAATTCACAGCAGGATTCAATGGTTAAACTTTCTTTAGCTTCTTTTTAATCCAAACCTTCTACATTATTGTTAGATAAACCTACTCAAAAGGCACAGCACATTGTAATTCCAGCTGCAAAGCAAGCAGAGAAACAGGCAATGCAAGCCAGAGAGAGAAATTGAAGTTTCAAAAGAAATGTTAAAAGAACATTTTCAGAGGATTTTTTTCCCTTGGCCATGGCACACTGTCTCATTAACAGTGGGATCTACACAACAGATTGGTTCTTTGCTGTTGGCTGTCCCAGCTCAGCCTCCCCTGCACCAGCCCTGGTGTTTTTGTGACTCTGGGCTGAACTGCTGCTGTGTTAAGTCAGCAGAAAACTAAGCCAACAAAAAGGGCAATAGGTTTCTGCTGGGATGTCATGCAAAAACAGTCGAGCACAGTCTGAGAGAGGAGACAGGCAAAGCTGCTCTAGCAATGCAGCCTCAGTCTGATTAGCTAGTGCATCCACAGGAGCTCTACTGGCACTTTAAAGCTCCAGATGAAGCTATAATATTATAAATATTTATTACAGCAAAAACACTATCTTCTGTGGCATTAACTCATCTGTTGCATGTATAACCATTTGCCCAGCCACTCTCTGAGAGGGGAAGGAAGGGGATTTTTTTTTGTTGTTGTAGTTATTTTCAATCAAGACCAACACTCTGTTTTAGTTTATCACTTGCCTCTATAAATAGGTGTGCTGGCAAGTTAGGAGTTACACAGGCCTGGAAAAAAGCATCTGGAGGAAGGAGGCTGCTTAAGCCACAACAGAAAATTTAAAATATCTATATTTGTGAAACCCTAGTGCATGTTCAGGCCATTATATTCTCCTTGATACTTTCTACACACTTAGCAGGAGGGTCTGCTCTAAAATAAGTATGGCTTAAGTAAAAAATGAAATGCTAAATACATATAAAATAATAAAATAAAAAATTAATAATATATAAAATATAATACAAACAATAAAGTTAGAAATACTACTTGTATATCAACATACCATCTCACAGTAGGTGATCTAGCATACATACATTAACACATTTACTCACTTACCCAGGAAATTAATTTAATTTCAGATCCTGTCACAGATTTCTTATATTCCTGCTTTGGATACAGATGCACAAAGCTGAGAACCAATCTCATAGCTTATGGTCTCTAAAATGCCTCTGCTGGCCATGCAGTTCTACCGCTTACTTTGAGGTATTTCCAGCACCTCTTGGACTCTTTCATGAGCTCATGCAACTGAACAGCATGGCAAACCATGATCTACAAAACCATGATAGACAAGAATCTACCAAGTGTCAGACACAATGCAAGGAAATGATGAACTGCACAAGAACAGTGGCAAAACAGAGACACAGAATTGTGACAATTTTTGCTTTTAGCAAAAGTGAATAAATAAACTTGTTCAGCTAGTTACAAAACTGCAGCAAAGCTGTCCTGCATTCCTTCTGTCAGAATGAACCACAGGTTCAGTTTTCCCCACAGGGTTCCAGCAGCATTACAGGCTTCAGGCACCCACCACACCAAGCAGAGTGCAGTATGGACTGGTGCACACTCTCATTTTAGACTTCAGTTGTGCAGGGTAGGATAAGTATTCAATATACCAACAAATGTAACATGTAGTCACTACCCATATGCTCTGACTGGTTACCAGAAATAAGGTTTTTTTTTTTAAATATGAAGCTATAGCAATTACAACCACTGGAACAACTATTTACACTTGTGACTGCCGATGAAGTTTATTTAATAGGCCACTCTAGGAACTGTTGCTTTTAATAATGTAACAAGGATCTAAAAATCCCGCTGAAGTTCTTTGCTCAGCAGAGTAAAGCCACTCTCATTTTGAAGCTAGTTTCACGGGGATTTGTGTTCTGTAAAATAAAAACTGGAAAAGAGCCTTTCTCTGGCAACATACAAAGGTTCTCATCTATTGCAGCTACACTGCTTTATTTCTCAACAAAGAAACTGGGCCAAAGACAAGTAAAGCATATAAGAGTGTTAAAGACAAACAGGTGGGATAAGAAAAGAAAAAAAAAAATAGAAAAGCATGAAATTTAAGGAAGAAATCCCAGTGCCTGAAGGAAGCACCAAATGAAGAGGAATCCAAATCCAAGGCAACAATTTTTGGACTTGAAAATCTGGATCAAGCCTCACGACTGCCACCAACCTACTTCCATTCATATGATACAAAACAGATTTAGCACTTGAAGGGACTTCTCACTGCAGAAACAAAGTCACTTCACCAAGTCTATGAAAAATTTTAGCTACTTTGCTTTTTATTCCATACAGCCAAATGTGAATTAATGAAATACCAATTCTATTAGCATTAAATAAAATTATTTAGAATCCAAAATGTTCTTACTTTGAATGGATATTTGATTATTAAAGGGAAATAAAGAACTTCAACTGTACAACAGTAACACTGGAGAAAATAACACTTTTCCATGACACATTAAAAAGGAAACACAAACACATAACACATGTCCAAACAACCTTGAAAACCTCATGTTTCACCACCTTTAACTTCAATGCATCAATTTCTTACACAGGTCATCATTTCCCTAGCCATTCCTACCTAAACATAAGAAATCAGAGCAGAATATGGAATCAAATTTATCCCAAGAATGCTTTGGCTAAGCAAGTATTACAAGAAGTTCTCCAACAATCTTTGCAAATTAGATGGAATTAGAAGGGCAGAGGTTAGCCAAACTGACTCTAGGAACTAATGTTGTTAATAATACCCTTAACAAGGATCTAAAAATAATTGTGTGCAATTTGCTGCTCCACTGCAAAAAAAGGATGGAGACCACTTATTATAGGCACAGAACACTTAGGGAGATCAGAAACTTACTTCTAGAAAGATGAACAAGCAAAAATGAGAAAAGAGAAAATAAATCAATATTCTTTAAAAAGAAGAAAGCCCTCAGGACAGTGGAATACACATAAATAGAGTTTTTGTTATTCAGAGAATAACAAAGAGACATTTCTTTATGCTTTTTTTTTTTTTTTCCAAAGTCAGTATGATCTACAAGAGTTTTAAATCCTTTGTTTTTTATTGGTATAAATTTTCATTACTTTTTAAGATTTCTGTAGGAAAATATCACTGTCTTCTTGTTCAGTAGTTAACAACTTTGTATAAGAAAGTGTTCAATTATCTATCTGTAAATATATAGGTTGATTAAACAAAAACTATACACACACTCTATAACAATGTAAACAACTCCTCCAGCATTTCTGTGATTACCAATTAATTTAAACAAATATTACTTTCAAGTAATTTAATTTTCTTTTAGCAATTTACAGCAACCTGTAGGTATGAAACAAGCATATGCATATGTGTTTCTCTGCTAGTTTAAGGGCATAAGAAACTTCATGTTTCACACCACCTTTTCAAGTGCACTGTTCCACAGGTACTGAAAATTCAATTTTAAGATTCACGTAAACCAGCCTGGGTGTTCAGGACACAGAAGAGCACGGCTACAGCAATGCAAAGGCATTACTACTGCAAAGTACCAACACCTCTTTCATTTTTTTAGTTCTAAAGATTAAACACTGTCCTGGTTTGGGCCAGGATAAAGGTAATTTTCTGTCTTGTATGTTTACTTTCAGCTAAGTCTCTTGCAAGTAGTTGCACTTGCTGAAATTAACAGCAAGTTTCTCAGACAGTGTCTGCTGCTAGGACTGATAACACTCGATGTTTATAGTTACTGCCAGAGACTGGTATGCAGAGCCAAGGACACTGCTCAGCTCTGAGGAACATTTTGACCTCTGGAAGGAGAAAAGGAGTAAAGAGGTCACACCTGCAGCCCTCCCTTGGGGAGGAACAGACAGACAGATGGACAAAATTGACCAGACAGAGTATTCCATCCCATACACATCATACTCAGTATAAATTGGAGGGATCACGAGGGTCAAACCCCTTCCTGCTTCCCCTTCTTCGCCTGTCCCTGTTTGCTTTGGCATCCTGAGAGGATTCCATCCGTTCCTCTGCCTGTGGTCCTGATCCCTGCCAGCCTGAATCTGTGTGTTCCTGCCTCTAGCTCCTGACTGCTGCTGACTCCAGGATTCCAGCCTGGACTTTCCCAGGGCTGCCCTGCAGTCTCGGTGGTGACGTGAGAGTTACTGGGGGAAAGGAGGGAGGAACGTGGTATCAATTTTCCTGTATATTTGTATATATTTAGTAATTTTTTCCTATTTATCATTCCTGTTCCATTAAAGTTGTGTAGTTTAGTTTCCAACACATAGGTCTCTCTCCCTTATTCTCTCTCCTTCCTTTATCTGGGAGGGGGGTTAATAGAGAGCATCCATCATTTGGTTTAATTGCTGGGACAGTGTTAAACTGTGACAAACACACGTGACTATTTTTCTAAAAACAAGTATACTTTTCAGCCACAAATTTATTTTGCCTGCAACCAGAGCAGTAAGTTCTACATGTCTATTGTTGTTTGTGCAGGCTGAATTCTTAATATAAAAGAGTCCACCCACCCACATGCTTTCATGGGAACATGAGGACCTCATGGTAAGGTTTTACAAAGCAGCTGGACCAACCTAATGGCTCACTGCTGCCAAAGTAAGGCAGTCGTACTCCTCCTTCTGCCACCTTCCCTCTTCTGTTCCTCTGTACTGGTTCAGGGACATCTGACCCCTGATTTGGCTCAGTTTGCTGAATTGACAGAGAAATAATTCAACAGGAAAAGGGAAAGGTTTCTGCCATTTATCAAGAGAGGCCAGATGAATACTAATACAAGGAACTACAGGATACTTCTTTCAAGGCAATCTGGTTCAGCCATCTTGTGGGATGTCCAACATGGTGACTGGAGCATTTGAGACAAAGGGCAGGGTGAAAAGAGAAGTGCTTTGGGCTTTTTGTATGTTCTCTTTAGAATTACTTAATATTAATATTTGTGTAAAATGAAGTAACATTCTTACCCTTCATTGCTATCTTATCTGCTCCCTTACATCACTTTTTGTCAACTCATCAATAAACGGCAATATAATCAACAAAATAATTACTTACCTACAAATCCTTTCTCTCCAACTAATTTAAGAGCAATTTTATCTGCCAAAACAGAAGAATTTCCATGTGCAATGTTAGCAAAAGGTCCAGCGTGAACAAATACTGGCGTTCCCTAAATGATAAAATATAAAGAATGTTAATTTAATGGATAGGTAAAAACACATGCTAAGTACTCTTGCAGAATAATCAAGATTATATATAAATCTAAAGCACATCTAATGAGTAAGCACTGTTAGATAGTTCAGGGGTAGTCAGGTATATCTCAGGTGCTTGAGACTCCATACACTGGCAGCTCTAGCTGTCAGAACTTGCTTCATTCATAGAAAAGAAAAGGCCAGCAGTGCAACCTGTAGGTAATTCACATAACCTCTGACCCAGTCTTGTACTAATGTTTCATATTTCCACTACCTTTATGCAGTGGTGGGGTATCCTGGCACATGTACTACATACAATCAGTATAAAGCGCATCCCTGCAGACGGTAAATAAATAAGAGTCCAGCTCCAACCCTACTCCATCCCTTGTGGCTCCTATTTCCTGACTGTAATTGTCATTCCTGTGCAGGAGAAGTAACCAGCAGAAGCAATGGGGGTTCTAAATCAATGGCTAGGAAGCTGGAGAGGAAGAAGGTACATGGCTGGGGTGCATGGAGATGCTGACATACAATGAAAAGAGCACTCATTGCTGCTGGTCAAGCACCAGGGAGCCTCATGTGCAGAGCTGAATTCCCTTACACTAGACACCACACAAAAAAATTCCTCAAAAAACTTTGAAGGTGGTCAGACACTGGCACAGGTTGCCCAGGGAAATTGTGGATGATGTCTCCCTGGAAGAGGATGACCTCTCCCAAGGCCAGGATGGATGGGACCTTGAGCAACCTGGTCTGGTGGGAGGTGTCCCTACCCATGCAGGAGGGTTGGTACTGGATGATCTTTAAAGTCCCTTCCAACTCAAACCATTCTATGATTCTATGATTCAAATACACAAGGAAAGTAGACTCTGTAGCAGGGACCAATCTAAAAGAGGAAAAGGAGAGGGAAGGAGTAAGAAAATTAACTGTGTATGGGGAAATTTGTCAGATAGCAAAAAATTCTCAGCTTCCCTGTTACATTTCTGGCATTCATCCCAAGGAAAGGAGAAATTAGAAAATTAGCATCACAGAAAGGGATTACATTTAGGTGAGATATATTAACTGCTATCTTTTCTCCAAGCCAGAATATACTATCAGACAGAAGGATGTCACTTCAGCTGTTTTACTACAAAATACATAGGCAAACAAATCCCTGTGTTAATGCTTTTAAAAATGCCCAACTGGTTAAAGAAAAGATAAATAGATGACTGCAGATTATGTCCATCAACATTTTTCACACATCTAGTGTTAGCAGCTACTGTCAACCCACAGAATTTTAGACAAATTACTGGGCAATCTTCCTCCTTTTCTGACCAAAAACACCAATTAAGGAGGACTATGTTCCATGGATCAGCTGCAGCCCACATTCAACAGACTCATGAACCACAACTTGGAAACTACTGACCATGTAATAAGAGCTGGACTAGTGTCTTAAGAAAACAACTCACAGATACAAAATACATCCATGTTTTCCATAAAACACCAGAACAATTGGATAACATTAACAAAATACCTGTTATAGCAAACAGATTTTCCTGTTTCAGTAACAATCAATATAAATCATATACAAAATCTCAACAACAAATATCTGTTCTTATTGTTTTCTTTATAAGCAATTATACATAGCTTGTTCAGAGCAAAGACAAGTAACTTTTTAGCCACTAGCACATTAAGCTTCAGGATTGTTCTAATAAAATGAGGGATCTTTTAAGATTAAGAGTGGAAAAAGGAGAATACCCATATATATGAGCTGGGAATATTCCCCAAAACCTAGCTAATTAAGCTACAACCCAAAGACCACTCTGCTTCAGACATGTTAGAGAAGAAACAGTAGAAAAAGTAGATAAACCAGAAACCATGCCGTGTAACGAGGAATTATGTAGATAATTATCATCATAAAATACTGAATTAATTGAGTTTAGGTAAGGTTGCTTTTTTTCATGTTTTCTGTCTGCAACCACACATTGCAATATCGATTGCAGTTTTAAATATTTATGCAAAAATTTAACTTGAACGTCATACACTTTCAAAGCTTCCTATATTTGTATAACAGACGAATGGGAGGCACTGTGCGAAAGAAAATATTATCCCTACCCCAAAGAGCCTATAACTTTTGCAAATTAAAATGCAAACCACTTCCACCAATCTAAGTTTTGCTTCTACTTTAATCCTGTATCTACCTCTCTTAGCGTTCAATTAAGTAAGACTGCAGTTTTCAGCAACTAGATTGAAATCCATGGGATTTTTTCTGATTTGCATTTAATTACTCTCTAAGTTTAATTTCACTCTTTCAAGCCCTTAATTTCTTCTGGCAAGTAATTATGTGTGCTGTCACCACAGCACAGTGCACACACGGGCAGATGCAATGCACAGAAGCACAAACATGGCCAGTGAGAGGGCTGCCCAACATGTATCACGACAGCTACACAGAGTTGGGGGGAAGGGGGTGGACAGAAAAGTCTCCTAAAACATTCCCTGTGCAATTGTGGTTCCCAGAGTTATTCCACACAACATGGGTAGGAAGAAACTTTGGACTGCGGGGTCCAACATCCAGAATATTAGTAGCCAAGAGGCCAAATACACTACTAAACCACTGGCATGGGCAGTGCTACCCTGGAGCTCTGTAATCTGCTGAAAGAAAAGGGAGAGACAGTTGAGTGATCTTTTTACAAGGGCATGCCTGGAAAAAAGAATACAATTTAAGTGCTGAAGGGAATGAACTCCAGCAGAACCTCAGGAGCCTTAGGCACATTCTGGAACAGGGACAACAATATCTTCTTGGGCAAGCTTCAGTAACTGTGTCAGCCTGTCCTTCCCACTCTGCAGAGTGCCACTTATTTTTCTCACACTCTTAATAAACTATATGGAGAAACAAGCAGTAACACAGAGATGCTTTCTGCTGACTGTTTTCAGCACAGGAAATTTTATTATTCAAGTTTTAGTAAAAGAAAATAAACCCAGAATGTCAATAAATATCTGAAGTTATCTGGTTGCTAGAAGGATGTTTATAATACTACCATCCTCCCTTCATCTTTACTCTCAGTGGCACTTTAAATGTAATTTGAGCAGTCCACCCCAGAGCAGCCAGCCTGCCACTACAAAGAGTTGTCCAAAAGAGCAGCTGCTGTGTTACGCATGATATAAATAAATGCTAAACATTAAGGCATCAGTTCTTGAGGGAACAAACCTGTCATGACAAAACATGAGTAAACACTATGAAATCATTTCATTTCATTTCATACATTTCAAACAAAGTCATCTCAATTGTACAACACTGGATCGAAGTTCTACTGAAGCCTACAGTTATAGTAGGTAGAGTGTCCTATGTTTCCCATTTTGAGATATTACTGTCATTTCTGCATGAAACACTGTCAATCACTAAAGCCTAGAGGCAGCATTTCTGATGACGGAGTAGCAGGGTTTTGATGGAAATCAACCCACCAAGAAACTACTTTATAAGCCAGCAAATTAAAACACACACATCAGTTCACATATGGAAAAAGAACTGACATAAGTTGCCAGTTCAGCTCCACGCAAGACTGACGTTCAGACGTTTTTAATTTATGAACTTCTAAACATATTCTCCAGTGCATGAAGATGCACATATGAAGCTCATGCAAATCTAGTGAGTAGGTTCTTCTCCCCTTTCTTAGGACCTTAAGAAGAAACTCCTCAGACTTCCACAACTTTAAACAATACCCATCTATAGGCTCTTTGCCAGATCACAGAGGAGTGCAGCTATCTCCGCAATGGTTTCTTTCAGCTGCTGCTAACCACAGGCACTATGACTTGCAATTCACATGCTCATCAGAAATATGTCATTCCCTATAGCAGAAGAGACATTATAACATCCACCACCTTGGGGTACACTAAGATTAGTTTACCTTAAACTCTATCATGCTGGAGGGCTCTAACTCAGAGGTAGATCAGTGTGCTACATTAAAGAGTGCAGAGCAAAATATTTTCCCTGTTCCTCTCTCACTCTTTTTTTGGAAAAGCTGAAGCTATTAAAATTAGCTGCTCTTAAAGGGAATAATTAAAGGTAGTTAAAGGTATTTATTCACAAAATACTACATGACACAAGCTTGACGCTCAAGAACAGCAACAAAAGCATGGGCAGTAACAGAGCAGGTCATTGCACTTCTAGACAAGAGCAATGAAACAGCCCGAGAGTAAAAATCAGCCAAAGCAAAGCACTATATTAGTAAAGATTTACACAAGCTGGAGATTTGCATTCTTGGATAGGTAACTCATATTAGCCTGTAAGCCAATAGGTATTCAAAGTTTTTGAGACTCAAATGGCAGAAGTGGACCATGAAGCAGTTTTCTGAGCTGCTTTACTCTGTTGTTTTAAAAATTACTTTATAAGAAGAGTTTTTGGGAAAAATATCCTGAGGTACTCCTAACAAGGAGTGCAATAGTGTTTGATAAAAGTTGTCAGATGTTTCAGCCATAGCATAGATTAGACTAGAAAAAAATACCACAAGAAGGGTAGGAATTTTATAAATATAAAAAAAAATAGCAGCAGAAAAAAACCCAAGCTTGCAAGTCCCATAACCAGATGCCTATTGATCAAAAGAAACTCTTCTGATATTTATAATTGCCTTTTATACTATAACATATAACTATACTACAACAAAAACATTGTTGTACAAGGTGAAGTGCAAATAGAGTGATGCAGACTCAAGACTCAGAATCAAAGCTACCTTGTCACTGACACTTAATGCACACAATCTTATCCAAGGGGCAATTAAATACGCAGCTCTGGCCATGACATTCTTCATCCTGTGTGACCTCCAGCTTTTTGTGCTGGATGTTATTTTAAATTCTGACACATACATATATTCCTCATACAGCCACATGAAAGAACAGGTGGTCTTTGAAGGAGACAATAATGAGATAGCTATAGTTAAATAATATCTGTAAACTCTATTTTTCTAATATTCCTTTTGAGCAGGAAATTGTGACCATCTAAGAACAAAATCAAAAAGGTAGATATCACTTATCTAGATATCACTTAATGCTGTGAAAATGAGAGATTTTTACAAACTGGGGAGTGCACTGGTATCTTTCTATATTCTCCAACTTTTGATCATACCAAGAATTGCTGTGAAATGTTCCAGTTATGTAATTTTGATGGTCAAACTTTCATAATAGACATTACTTTTGCTCCAAATGCTTTTGTTTTCAAAACAGATTTATTATGTCCCCATTATTTTTTCTGCTGCCTTCCCATTACTTTTGTTAATCAGATTACTATTGAAAAGGCAATACTACACTGACCAGTTAGAAAGTTAGTTTGTACTAATTCTGTGTTCTTTGAGCTACTGGAAGAAAGGCCTGAACTTTGAAAGTTAAGCATAGCCACCTGAGAGAAGCACAATAAACACAATATGGAATTTGAAAGTCAGAGAAGGGCAGGACTCTTAAGCCATACTCACCTCTAATGTCTGCATTAGTGTAGGCTTAATTGCATCTTTCATCAAAACTGCCAAAGCACCTGTCACCCCCTAAAAAACCAAAAGAATCAACATTTTAAGGAAGTCAGTTCTAATGTACAACATTTTTGATTTACAGTGAAAACAGTGAAAAAAGCGTACACTTAACAGGAGAAAAAGGAAGTGTGCTCACAAACCACTATGGATAAGCAGTGTAACAGCACTGCATGAAGTACTCATTTAGATATTAATTCAGGATTTTTAACATACTGTTATTTACAGAGTATGCCAGAAATAGAAACAATTTCACTCTGAATAGACTTAACAGGCAGTAGGTAAATATTCTTCCTATCTTGTGCAGAGACCAGAAATAGAGTTATTAAGTGTTGAGCATGAGGATGGTCATGGGAGCAAAAGTGGAAGCAAAGGCTACTGAGAGCTGAGAAAGCAAGAAGGCAATAACTTGCTAAAACTGCCTAAAGAAATGACAGATGTATTTTTTTCATGACAGAATCAACAGCATGAATCAATAGCTAGCAACAACCAGAAAGGATGTATTTCAAGACTTGTACAAATATATATGTAATAGACACAGGATAAAATCAGGTACAGAGATGACTAGGAGAGATGATGAACACATCACAAGGTTAAAAGTTAGAGGAGCCTTACTGCCATGAGAGGACAAAAGAAGCTCAGTGAACTGCTACATTTTTGTTGTGAAAAATCATACTCCTCTCTAAATATTTTACTAGATATTCAGTATAAATTTAAAACTGACTAAATTTAAAATTAAAAAAAGTAATGACATTCATGTACACTTAAAATTGAACACCCAATTTAGAAAAAAATAGCTATAGGCTCTGCAAATCTGTCACGGTTTAATGCTGGCCCAGACCAGGACAACATCACTATCAGACTATATGCAGAGTACTATATGAAAACCACAAGAATATATTTCAGTTTATTCCTAAATTAATTTGATGCTGAGAAGAGTGTTTTGTTTTGAGAGAACTACATCATGGAGAGAAAAAAAAAAAGCAGTAGAGAACACAAAAAATGAATTTAATACATTATAGTATTAAAAAAACCATTAAAACAAATAAGAATAAAATTAAAAAAAACAAACCCCAAAACAAGCAAGTGTTTCCTTGAAGGAGAGTGAAGGAAAGAGAGAGAGCAGGAAAAGATATTCCTTCACTCTTTGCACTTTGTAAACTGCCACTATCTACAAACCCAAATAGATCCAGAAAGACATAATATGAAAAACTGACAGGAAAACAATATAGTTTCCCCTCTCTGAACTAGCAAAAATAGATTTCTGTTACTTTATATGTTAATTTTAGAAGATAAGATCATAAAAACAATATTATTAGAAGGGTTGAACCAGGTGATCCTTGAAGTCCCTTCCAAGCTGACATTCTATGGTTCTTTGAAAATGCAAGAAAACACAAGCATGCTAGCTCTCTATCAGAATGGGTCAGGCTCTACCACTTCTATAGAAGCAGCCTGGTGCTATTTTGTACATATATCCTACTACTCTCATTTCAATCCAAAGCTGATGGCCCAAATGCAAGGAAAAACATGTTAAAAACACAAATGAAGTTATCATTGATTTTCACTCCCACGGACTCCTTTTTAGCTGTAGATTGTTTTAGTTAGTAAGATTATAAACTACTAATTTTAGGTTAAGAACTTTAAAATGCAGGACAAATCTCAACAATGTTTAATAAAGGTTCATTTAACTAGTATCCCACAAAATGCTAAGCTGCCAGGATACAATGCAAGTACAATACCTTATTATAAATGAATTTTCTTTTTGGGACCATGTAAAAATAACTACCATTGCCATTGCCTTTGATTTCTTGGCTTTTAGTAATTTGTGAAAGTTTTTCTAAAGTAGCCATATTTCTTAGGATACTAAATTTTAAATCCATTGAACTTTAAATCAAATCAACTACTTGCTTTATATAACTGATTTGATCCACTTCCAATTCTGAAGCACTTAGAAAATAAAATAGCAAAGTCAGTCCCAGATTGAAGAATTCAAAATGAAAGGGAACAAATCTCAATCCTAGCAATTTCTTCATTAAATCCCAGTTTTTAATTCTACTAATTTATCAAAACAACTTTTTTCTTTTTCCTGTTGAACCTAGTACAGAATTTGAATTCATTAAAAAAAAAAAAAATCAGGTTCCAAAATACTAATTGAATGTATCTGTAAGCCTGTTTTTTTCCTACTAATTGATCAATTATCAATAAATCTGCTAGCTAGGACAGAATTTGTCAGATCAGAAGCACAGATCTTGCTTTCCACCTCCAGTGGGAGAAAATGATGCTTGTCGCTATTTTCTAGCAAATCAAAACTGTAACAGCTTGCTGTTTGGCATCTGTGTTATGAAAAGCAGAACTGTGTACACACACTAGTTTGAAGGCAACAGCTAATAGAAATAGCTGGAAAAAAAGGTTGGTTAATTTTATATTTTCTTTCTGTATCTCAGTTTTTCCATCTTCCTATCACATACACTACTCATCATTACGCTAAAAGTAAAACAGCTGCTAATAATTTTCAGCACATGAATGCTGAGATAGTTTACAGTCTTACCATGTAAAAGGCAACTGTGCAAGCTATTCAGCTTTCTGGAGACAAAAAAAAAAAGCCAAATGGAAAAGTTTAAACTAGATCTTCCAGCTGGTCAATGGCAGGGTTACCTATCTGAAAACCATGGATCAGCCTTTATACTCATCTTGGAAAACTTGCCTAATGACTGACAAGTGTTAATTCATGCCAATTGTAGACATATGATTAGGAATTTCTGTTGTCTACTTCATGCTGGATGACACCACTAGCTCATCTAACGTAAGCATTCAAACAGCCATTTGCTGACCCAAGCCATTTTGACTGGAAAGGTGGCTTTGGCAGATGTGTAAAATAGAAAATAAAACCAGGACACTTTTTCTGTCACTCCCCCCTCATAGTACATTATGGCCCAAATCCTGTCAGCTTTGCTTTCTGATAGTTCACCAATCTGATAAAAACAGTGATGCAAAAACCCAATACTTCTTATACATTTTAACTTGTTGGGAAAATTCACCTGTATTAGATATGCATTCTGCACACAACTCATTGTACCTGAAGTTGAAAGCAAAGCAAAAAAAAAAAAAAAAAAGTGAAGACTTCAATTAGCACACATGAAGTCTATCCGCCTTCCATGGTTCTTAAACAGGTTTGGTGTCAACAAAAGTCCTTAAAGGCTAAACTGCCAATAAAGCTTTCATATCCATCTGACATGACTGCTCTAATGAAGTTTTCATTCCTTCGTATCCCCAGTCCCCCAAGCAGCTAGCAAACAATTCTCACAGCACAAAGTCCTGGACCTGATTTTCAAAGCTATTTAAGGACTTAGATCTCCAATTCAGAGAAGGTAGATAATTTTTTTATCAAAGAGTTAGAGGATTAGAGACATACACACCAATTAGAGCGTGAGAGCCCAAAGATCATCAGCTTTCCTGTAACTCATTGTCAGAAGAAAGAACTAGGACTCCAAATCAAATGTATATGGACATCCAACTCTCCTGGGTTCCCTTCTGGAAAATAATACTCTTTCCATCTATCCCCCAGCCACTGAGGCAGGTGTGCTCCTCAGAACAGCAAGGTCATAGCGCACAAAATAAATTACACACAGGAAAGGCAAAGTTAGATGAAAAACTGAAATGCTTTCAAAGTCACTTCCAGGGGAGCACCCTCTGAAGTCTAGCAAGAGTGGAAATGAAAGCCAGCATCACATAACAGGGAAGATGATTGAGAATAAGTACTGTGATATTAAGAGTTACACAGGTTAAAAGGCAGAGATTCTTGATATGAAAAAAAGTGAAGTACCTGTAACATTGCTTCATTTGAAACTAGAGTCTCAAACAAAACGGTAATATTTTTTCTGCAATATCAGTTCTATAAAAAATGAAACTTTAAACCACAAGCTGAGCACTGCAACCACTTGGGTTTAAAGTGAAGTATGTACACAATGTTTCTGAAGAATCAGAGAACAAAATATATTAATCTGACAGATCATTTATGAAAGTAAATATTAAGCAGGTTTTTTTGTTCCTGGAATTATTGAAATCTAACAGCATGGCACAGAAAGTAAGCTAAGAAGTCTTATTTAGAAAAATAGTGACATAATTATTTGATATTTTTCATATCTGCTGAAATACATACCTATTTAATTTCACAAAAGACGTGTCACATGTCCATCAAAATTCTACTACAGCGTAAAAGCCAAAAAGCAATTCAGTATTTAAAATACTGCACAATGGGGACCACATTTTGGCAAAGACTTCTGTATTTTCCATTACAGAGGACAGATATTTAATCCATTATTCTTGTGGAAGGAGTTTTCTCATTTCACGAAATATTCAATTTATCTTCTTTCTATTACTCCTAGCCTGCCTCTGCATCTGGTTTTTATCTGCTGATGTGTATTTTAGGTTTTACTATTGTATTATTATAAATATACTGCATACACAGTCAAAATTAAGGGTGATTGTGTTGTTGTGAAGTATATTTTGTGTACATCTGTAAAAAAATTTCAGAGAGGAATTTAGAGGTTTTGTTTCACATAGATTCCACGGAACTAAAGATTCCTGTCAAACATTTAAACTTGCATAAATTCAATTTGGACAGTATATAAAACATGAGCCCTAGGGTTTTTTTTAAGTGACAGGTAGGACTGACTACCACCCATTATTCAGGTTGTGAGGTACTTCCCATGACAAAGCTACCTTTAAAACTTGTTAAAAATATATGCAATTGCAGCTCTTTGGGCTATAACGTCCCATGCCAAGTGACTGTGGTAGGTTCAAGCTTTTAATTTTTTTTTTTTTTTAATGAAAACAACCAGACTTTTTATGAAATGCTAAAATGATTGAACTGTTCTTGGATTAAGAGTATTTGGAAAGCACGTATGTTGTTTTCCCTATGTCCAGTTGTCTCAATATCTTTCCTTCCTGAGCTATAAAGCTTTACCTCCTCTCTGACTCTCAGATGGATGAAAATTCAGGAGGAGAATGGCTTCACATCCAACCTCTTACCACATCTTAAAATTTGGTCATGGTATAGACCTTAGGAAAGTAAAAATTACAGATCACAGATACTCATTAGTGAATGCCTGCCCTTGCCCCATCCTGCGCATAGTACTTTATATGCAATGTGTGGTGTGCTTACAGCTTAGGGTATAAAAACAGTCCTTCTTTATCAAAGAAAACTTAGTAAGAAAATCCACTACTGATTTCCTTTTTTTTTGACATTGCTTAAAGCCCAACACCATGGTATCTGACTTCTTGAGCAATACTATGTCTGCAGAAATGAACAATTGTTCCTGTTTTCAAAAGAGAAACCAACACACACTAGGATCAAACTCAAAAGTATTCATCAATTTTAGAGGCTCAACCTGAGACAATATAAAATAATTTCTCCTGGTTCAAAGTTCTTGATGTTGTTTCACATAGATTTCAGCTGTTCAGCTCCTGGGTATCAAGCCAGATTGAGGAATGCCCAACTCTTCACATACTGTAAGAATCAGTCTGTATGGACACAGCATCACATCTAAGTTTTGTGAAGAATACAAGAATAGAATTTAACTCTCTGAAAAGTCACTTTTCTGCCTAAACCAGGAAATTATCTTTCTATTCTTCCTGTAATTCTTATCTCATGTTACTCTCAGAGTGTAACACATGGCAACACAGGAGATAGGCATTTCTGCACTTCACAATCATGGTACGCATCCAAATCCTGCCTGTGTGTGATAAGGAGAACCTGCAGAAGAAAAAGAATTCAGCAGCATAGCTGCAGTTGGTCATAATACATATTCTTGATGCTGTAAGGAATTTTCTTTTCTAGGCATTCTTTTGCTCTATAACACAGAACGCTGCTTTAAAGAAGAATTACAGAAACACATTCGGCACAAGTGACACTGTCAAATGATTGAGGCACTAAACATAGGAAGTTTGTTCTAAAAAAAGCCAAAAAAAAAAGAAACCAAACCAGTAACAGACCTTTTGCTGAACACTATTTCCATCTAAGGGGCAGAGTGGAAAAATTTCAAAGTTCTTTGTGTGGTGTTCATAATGTTAGACCTAACATTTTATTTCTGCAGAGCAGCTATAGATGAACAACTGCTTTTATTCACCAGACCTATTTAGCACTAAGTTGGTAAAGACAGGCTAAATATTTTGCAATATTAATACATAAAAGTACGTTCATACAAAAGTAGCATCAGGATTAAAATTGCATATTTCAAATGTAGTTTTAACTCTGACACTGAATTATTTAAAGTTTGTGCATATGCATTAAAAGGTAACTCATCCCCCAGCCCCCTCTGTCTGGCAAAGGAAAATTTATACTACTGAAAATTAAAAACAAAACTTCAACAGCTAAAATAATACATGCAGTTCTTCATGTCTCCTGCATAATTGGAAGTATCTGATTTGCGTTGAATTCTAATAACTGTATTTAGAAATTTTGGTATCTTTATCTTAAGTTCAATCTCTAATTCAGGCAAGCTACATATTATGTTTTCATTTCTTTATTGAACTGGAATACATTAAGGATCTGAAGGTATTCCTGGTTCATGAATTTGCTATCTTTGCTGGCAAGGCAGGATGCTGGTTCCATTGCTCATTCTAAAAACGAAGTAAGTTTGTGCAGATGTCCACATAAAAGGGACAAACAGGAAAAGCCACACATAGCCTTTGTGATATGGGCAGTCATTGAGAGCAGGGTGGCATGAAAGCACGGCTCCAAGACATATCACTGGTGCTGTAAGGATATATTTAGATGACAGAAAAGCATAAAAGCAAAGCATTATCATATTTATTGAATTTAGGGTGTGCTGTCAATCTGCAATATATGAACTTAATCTGGCAATGAGGCTTCAGAATTTAAGCAATGTAATGTTACAGTAGACTAGTGCCAAATACAGTGAGCCTACTCCAGGCATACAATTGACTGTTGAATTGACAATTGAAATGCAAAAGTTGACTGCTGGCTGCAGTAGAACCTGCCATACACAAACAATGTGAACTTCCAAACACTGTGCACTGACTGACAGCCTGGCTTTAATGGCTAGGATTTGCTATAAAGGAAGAATATATTGACTTCTTCCAAAAGCCGAAATAGGGAATGACGAAACAGCAACTAACTAATGAAGACAAGGAAGAAAAAGACTTAACGATGTGAAGAGGTAACCCTGTTCTCAGCACTATCAGCAACCTATGAACTAAGAATATCATGTTTCCATTCTGATTTAGTGGCATAATCATTCATATGGTAGCTATCATTGTGACACTTTCCAAGCACAGTAGCAAATGTTACCAGCCCTCTCAAATAGGAGCATCTTCTCTGACTGTCTCCAGCACCAAACTTATTGTCTTAAGAATTTCAAAAAAACCATCCAAGTAGGTTATGAAGACCAGATACTTCCTGAACCAGATGTTACCAGAGACTTGGAAAAACGAGTTCTACATCTTGTTTTCATTGTGAGCAAGTTTTGACCCAGAAGATGGTCTTTCTTCGATACTTACTGTGCTGTTCAAAGCAAAATCCTTGACATACACCTGCCTTTCTAATGCTTCAATAGGTAAAACAAACATATCAGGGGTTATTCACAGGTCTACAGCACTGAACATACCAAATCCTCTGCTGTTACAGGTTCTCCTTTCTTGTCATTAGCCACCACCATTTTCCCTAGCCTCTCCTTCATATCTTGCAGGCTGGTGGTAAGTGCCAGTATGGCCATAATTTCACTTGCAACAGCGATATCAAACTGAGCCTGTAAAACACAAATGAGAATTATGAATGAAACCAAAGTCAGGTCAAATATTCACAGGGAATTGTCCAGCATAGGCTCAGGAAAGACAGATTTCACACTGTAGTTCAAACAAGTTCTAAATTGTAACCCACAGCTTTTGAGATTACTCATACCACAGTAACTTCAAACACTTTGTTTACATTTCCTCATTAATGTTCTCTGTTACACTTAATTTACTTCAGAACCAGTCTTGTAGAGTGGTTAGCCCCTTGGCTCACATTATCCTTAGCAGAAGCTCTCTGAAGGACCAAGAATTTTTTTTATGCGGCAAAAAAGAAAATCACCAGATGTGTTCGAAACTTTGCTGGCATGAGCACAGCATTGTGGTTTTGTTGGCTTTTTTTTTTTTTCTATAACACTGTCCAAAAGTTTTTTATTCTTGTTTCAAAAACATTCTTGTTACATTTGATCACTCTTTTTCTAAATCAGCTCAAACTTTAGAGTCTGCTGCTAGGTTTGCGCTTGACCAATGGTAACGTAAAATATATATTCGCCTCTTTTTCTTTAAAATGAATAAATATACACGTTCAAAAAAAATCAAAACAGCAACAACATGTGGCATCAGTCTCCTATTGCTCCTGTAGGAAAGCAATAGAACCTTACTTCAACACAACACAAGCTGTGGCTGTTACTTTTCTTTAGGAGCTTGCAGTATACATTAAAAGTATTTGTCCTATTTTACTATTAATAAAACGCAGGCCACATGCTGTCCAAACATAAACAGAGAAGAAAGGCAAAGTCACTAATGTATTCTGTGATTGGAATGCAAACTTGGAAGTGAACAAGAAGTTCAGCTTCTTTAGTAATCTCTCCAATCTTCAGCAAGTATAGTCTATACAAAAACTTGGTCATTGACATCCTACCGCTATCTATGTAAAAAAAAGCTTCCAGGACTTTCTCTGTGTCAGATCTCTACCAGATGTATCCCATACTGACTGATACCAGAGGCTTGTAGGTACTGTCTTGACAGCTGCAATCCAGAGCAACATTATTCTGGCTGACCTCTACATTCCTGCACATTTGCCCAAACTTCTGAAGATAATCAAGAAGTCTTCTGCGTTGGGCACAGAGGGATATACACCACAGAAAACAAACAAACAGAAAAAACCTGTTCTTGAGATTTTCAGCATAGGGATTAAAATGAAATGCTGCATTTACAACACAGATATAAGTGGGCGTATATATATTCTAGAGAATAGCTGGGTACACAATGAACACCATTAGAGTTGCAATGACATGGATGCTGTTATATTTTCCGAACTTAAGATATGTCCCTGCTATGTCACTGCAGCATATGTAGAACAGGAAATAAGCCTGAAAAATCTATGCCCAACTTGTATACTGGAATATTACCTACCTTTATTAGGTTGCAGACCAAAAAATAAATTATTATCATTGTTGCTATGTAACTCAGCAGGACAGGAAACACAATCCCAGATAGTTTCTCAGAGATTTAATTGATTCTCAAAGATTAATTGATTTAATAGATTCTCCATATTTAATTGAAAAAATGGGCACAAAAGACTGTGGTAGCAGGTGCTATTTTAACTCTAATAACCTTTATATACCTATGAAGTGCTGACAGAAGCCTTAGCTGTAAAATCACAGTTCTCTATTGATGAAAGGATCCACCCACATGGATTCAATTGCAGGATCAAGGGCATCAGTCACATAATACTCTTTAGAAACCACAGCATCCCTGTTCATTAAAATGGAGACTTTTCTGCCTGCTGTGTTCTGCCATTTTACACAGGTGTCATTGATTTTAAAAGTGCTAGAACATCACTCCAAATATTTATAAAATGCATCTGTTAACTGTGAAGTCCTGTTTTCTCTGGATTAGCTCTGAAATGAGTTTTCCTAACTGTTCTCTGTTTCTCGAGTCACCAAGTCCATGTTAAAATGTTACTGATTATGCCATTATATCCAACACATCAACATTGAATACATCAAAGGTCATTTTATCCAAAACAGTAGAGAAGCAACATTTGACAGCCATATGTCAACTAGTAGTCCATAATAAAACAACCCATATTTGACTCAGCAGCATAATTAGTGTAAAATACTGCACAAAAAGGCTGGCAGAACCTGGCTCAAAGCTAATAATCACACTGAGTAATCAAAACAAATCTAAACACTGGAGAACATTTCAAGTGTTGATGGCACTTGTACTAAGTACAGCATCTTGTAACTTCAGCCCCTTAGCAGAAATTTTAAAGTAATAGTGAGTTTTCTGTAACTTATAGACAGAAAAGTATCTACTGTGCATGTTCAAAACCAAACCAAGCAAGAATTTCTAATGGAACATATCATAGCAGTGGGGTTGGAACGAGGTCATCGTTAAGGCCCCTTCCCGAACCATTCTATGATTTGTCTCTAAAGTTCTCTCCAATTTGACTGTTTTACCTGCTGCACTGAGAAAAAACATTAGCACTATTTTATACAATTTAGGCACAAAGCTAGAAGATATCTGAAATTACAAACTAAAATTAATGACAGTATTTCCAAAACGAATGACAGTTTTTCGAAAATGAATGACAGTCTTATCTCTATCACAATAGCTACTTCACCTCAAAACAGTCAGAACCTCATGAATTTCATATTCCAGAGTGTTAGATTACAGCATCTCAATGGAATTAGGAGCAACTCCACATCATTACAATGAGATTGCTCCACCTGGCATTGCTATTCCACATTCCATTGTTTCAGAAATGGATTTATCCATACAACACCAAGAACACTTGCTCAAATAGTGCTGGAAAAGTCTGGCTTTCAATTATCATTATCAATTATTAAATTATTTAATAAAAATATCCTTTAATAAATTCCAGAAGCTTTCATACAGAAATGTAGGTTAGATTTTTACACTACTGCAAATATACACATGCTCATTTTCTGAACTACCCTTTCAAGCCCACGTATGAATGTTAGGCACAAATTTCTTACAGTTTAAATCAGAAAGCTGAGATGCACAATAAGGAAATGAAAACTTTGAATAAAAAGCTAATGGACATTTTCAGTCCTCACCAATGAGCCCAATACCACGACTCATCACTCCCCCCAATTTTTTAACATTAAATTCCACTTAAATTACATAGATAATACATAAATTATTATACAAACTTTAAAAAAAGTAGGATAAATCACACAAATTTAACTTATGAGGGCACAAGGGCATCTTTTATAATAATAATAGGATGACGGTGTTGAATCCCTAACATGCAATTTTTTCAAGTGCTTTCAACACATTGTGCAGTATGCATTGGTTTCTGTTTCTGCAATTTCAGACAAAATCAGTTTCTCTGCAAGAATACAGTACAACAGCAACAGATGTTAGCATAACATTTCAAAGAAACATTCTGAAAGAATTGCAAAAACAACTCTCAGCCTCTAAAACAAAGTTTATCCAGAGTGAGATACATTAACTGCCTTTACATACCTGACGAAAAAATCCTTTTTCTGTATTTGCCTGGCCAACTGTTATTTTGCGCAGGAATCTGTCATTTGTATCCACCACTGAAATAAGGAAACATCAAAAGCAAAACATGTTAACAAGGCCTCAGAGAGCTGGATGTTTTTCAAGGTATCCCTGATGAGACACGTGGAAGATTCATCCACTTGGCTGGTGTAACCAGACAACCATGCTCCTGCATGTTAGCCTTAGCACTGACTTGGTTTCTCTCTTCTACTTGATAACATTGGATGAAAGGTTGAAACACCTCAAATACAGTATCTCTGAACAGTATCTGAAGCTAAAAGATTCTTAATATTCTAACATACAAATTAATATTTTACCTACATAAGAAAAATCTCTGAGTCGATACAATGCACCCCAGACCTCAACTTGCTGCATCATTGACTTATTAAGAATTGATCTTAAAAATGCATGATGTAGGTTAAACTTGGTCTGTTTCTATTTTAAAGGGTGATTATGCTGTCAGATGGGTTCTTCCAGACAAGTCACTTTCTTGCACATCACAGTAACTAACTCCACATTCAGCTGCACAGCATTTGAGTGAAATTTTTCCTTCAGCTGCCAAGACCAGCCATCTGCTGCTGTTCAACACAACTTTGATTTCAGACAATTGGATTTCTAAACTGGAAACACTTTTGGTACTGCAGTCTTGTGTCCAAACCTATGGACTTGCTAACTTCATTAACAATCTTTGCAAGCCAGGTTCTCCAATTCTGCACTGACAGCATTCAACTTCAAATGTGCCTTTGTAGGAACCAATAGGAAGGACGAAGAATAAATGAAGAGATTTCTCATCTGCTGAGAACTGATCAGGATCATAGAAGAAACATTAGGAGGATGTTGCTGTTTCTTAGGAAATGAGAATGAACTCCAGGACCTCTCCTTCCCAGGAATGGCAATCCCTACAGAATGCAAAACTAAGATCCCTCTACAAATGTTTCAATTTGCACCAACCCTAAAAGAAACGGTGGGAGGTACTCCTGAACAGCCCAGTCTGTAGCTTGGCAATCAAGTCAGTCTTCTGAGTCCTGAACTGAGTCCTGTTCATTTAGAGACAGAGAAGCAAGGAATCTTCAAATAAGTTGCCTGTATTGGATATAACTGAGATCACCTCCTCTTACTATTCCTGCAGCTTTTGGAGATTAAGAAATCAGTCAGTATGGAAAAGGATGACATAATCATCCAAGGGGGACTTTGAATCTCAGTCCTACACAACCCCACTTCAGGGATGCGAGCGATCTGGGAGAAAAGCAGGATTTCAAGCCACTTCCCCCTCTTGAGTGTTTCTCATGGGACTGTTGTAAATACCATACATGCCTTCTTCCCACTACATGATACTTAGGCCCCTAATTTCCTCAGGAATTCCATTTAAGGGATGGTGCAACACAGATTTGGCTAACTCAGTTTGGTTTCTATTTATATACAGTCGTGCTCTAAAATCCTATGGTACTGGCAGAAATTGCAGAACAGAACCCAGTACATGGAAGCAGTAGCCTTGTACCAAGCTGTGGTACCATATGCCACTGTGAAGCCATACGGCAAGCTGATATCTCAAGCAGAAACCCAGCCCTTCTCCACTTAGGAATTCCAGTCTCACAGGCAGGCTTAAGCAGACCTGGACAGCCAGTGGGGTCTGCTTTTTGCATGGTTCTTTCTAGTGAAATCATGTAGCCTAAACAACCTTGCCATGAAGTTATAGCTACCCCTGTAACTCCTTCTTGGCACTGGGATACAGTGGCTTTCTCCACATGGTCAGAATTTGTTCTCCAGGTAGATTCCAATAGATGCACTTAGAAGTAGTAAAATAAGAAATAATTGCTTTTGCCACAAAACCGATTTTTCCTTCTACAATTCTTTCCTCTTCCTTACCCAAAGAAAATGTTTCAGCAAAGTTTAAGTTCTATCAAATGTTAGGTTTAGTATGTCTGCTTCCTTAACCCCTGGAGATATGAACAGGATCTGAATACTAGGCGAAGTAGGCAGAAGCTTTCCTTTTTCTCAATATGTTGTAGCTGCTCAAGTTAGTATAAGATGACAGTGAACTTTAAGCTGGTGACACTTGAAAGGAAACAGGTCCTGGCTAAAATTAATTTTTTAGACTTTCTCTTCTGCCCTACAAATTCCCTGGTATATTACAAGCTTCAGTGACATATGGATTGCAGAAACAGTCACAAATAAAACATTTTCCAAGTTATCTAAAATATTACTAAAACCCAATTTTTTTCCTTAATGCTTACATTATGTACATAATCTGGAGCTGTGTGGAATACAAGTTTCACTAACATTGTTTGAGATAAATTAAATAACTCACTTGAGGTTAACAGCTGTTGAGAAATGTTGCCTCCTCCCAAACCCATGATGAGTCACATTACACTAAATATTTGTATTACTCCTTCATCTCAATACAGATCTCCTCCAGAAACACTGTGTGACTAATAAAAAACATCTTATGCCACATCCCCCAGTACTATCGTACAAAAAAATCACAAGCTTGAGATGACATCCACACAAAGGATTCAGTAAAGCAAGACTCTCCACTTCACAACAGATTCACCTTATTTCTCTGGGCATCACAATATATTCCATTTAACAACTATTTTGAACTAATAACCAAATCTGGTGTTTGAGAACTTAAGAAGAAGATACAGTCCAATGGAATTTAGCCCAAACTTTATACAGAGTTTACAGAAAGAGAAACACAGAAGTTGAGATAAACCATGAAATTTAACCCAGCACTAGAATGCAGAGGGGAGCTGTCTAAGGGTGTGAGAGTGGCTATTGGTTTGCTTGGCATAGTTCAAACCATATCACATCTTTCACCTCTTTTTAACAAAGCAAACAACTTAGTATACTTTAAAAACAGGAAAAACACAGAATCCCTAAGGCTAATAAGTATCTGAGCTACCCAGGCTGATGAACTGGGGAGGATGAGGCACCAAAATCAAGTGAAGTACTAATAAATTCAAACCATAGTATCTAACGTGAGAGAGACACAGGGTGTATTCAAATTGTCAGAGCAACTTGTCTTTCAGAATATCAGCAGCCTCACAAGTTATTAAAGTGATTTGACCAAGTTTAGAGCAACATATTGCTCCCAAATCTGTTACGTGCCCAAACCCCCTGCTTGCAAATGGGTTGTTTTTACAGGCAGAGGGCAGAAACTGTTCTGATTCTGGTAAAATCAAGCAAATTCGAAATGTTAACATTAAATCCAAGCTGAAGCAAGGATTTCTGATGATATACCTCTTTGCCATGTTATGGTAGACGGGTCAATATCAAGGCGCACAAATTTGCTGATCTCCTCTTCTGTTAAAGCCCCAGGATCAGTCTTGTTGATTCCCAGCCTCTACATAAAAAAAAAAATAAAGAAATGCTTCAAAAGGTAACTAAAAACACTTGTAACTAAAACAGGGGCAAATATAGAGGTAGAAATGAAACAGAAAGAATACACATAGAACATGAAACTAGCAGTCTCGTTCTCGAACAGAAGAAACTCAATGTAAACCAAAAAGAAAATTCAACATTATCAATTCATGATAAAAACATAATTAGCTGCTTGCTCTAGCTCGTGGAAATATTTGAAAGACCCATGTGTTGTTTTGTGTAAACTTCTGCTTTAAGAGCCCATAATTCATATACTCAGTCACTTAAAATGAATGAGCCAGTGGCTTCCTGGCTTTTAAAGACTCACTATCTCAGCAGCACCAAACCTTTTTACCTTTCTTTTTAAATTATTATTATTTTTTTATTATTATTTTTTAAGTGAATCTACATAAAAGCGGATCAGGAAAGTGTGTTTAAGAATTGTAGTCTTATATTTTAAAAAAATCTTAATTTTTTCTAACATCAGAAAGCATTTCTCAGTGAATTAACCAATATGCTTACACTTCAGGACTAAAAATAAAATAAATCTAGAAGCCTAAAAATAACCAATTTCAACAAATACGACAGTTACTTCCCTGTTTGAACCAACAGTTATTTCTAGAAAGCTGGGGACATAATTTTGAGAGTATTAGAATTATTTTCACTATGCTCCTTGTGTTTCTCAGACTGTGAGGGCTATTTTCAAATCCAGATGAAAGCACTGGGGCATTTCCCACTGTACTCAGAAATGCAAAAAGATGTTGAAAACACAGCCTGTAGTTTTTGACACAGAGGGCTGACAGAAAACTCTCCAGTCATTTTTATAATTTTCAACTGCTACAAGGAGGGCTGGGAAGTGAGACTGCAAAGAAACAGCCTATCCTCCCGGGGTCTCAACATCATTTATGCTGGATCTAACTAGCAAGAAAAAAGATGACTGATCTGAAGGCAGATGGGAAGGAGTAAGGACACAGAGCTGAAGTGGAGAAGGAGACAAAGAAAGACTGGGATAGAAGTGGTTAAAGAAAGGAGGCAAGGAAAGGAGGTCTTAGGCTAGAATTACTGGGAAAAAGAGAAAAAAGCTGAGGAACAGGGGAATGAGGAAGGTAGCTCCTGAGGTTTAGACAGGAAGTTTGGAAAAAAAAATAAAAATGTTATGGAATCTTCTGAAACTACAAATTCAAACCATACATCTTCTTACATTTGATTTTTTTAAGGCATAAGAAATCATTGCGCAAAAAGTAATTCACAGCAAAATAATGCAATACAAATTCAATATAATAAATCAGTAAAATTTTTTTACTCAGTCACAGCTTGTATGAAGAGAGAAATCCATTTCAGTTGCAGAAGTAGTTGTTATGTCATGAATAAACAAAAGAATTCCCTTCTTCCCTTACCTGTTACCTTCCAGACAGTGTAAACAAGGACAAAATCAATATACTTCAAAATTCTTATGGAAAAAACTGTGAGATTTACTCAGCCGCACAGGCAAGGAGGCATCATTCACATCTTAGCTTATTGTAATTCAAACGAGGAGCACCAAAGCTTAAAATCTTATGAGAAACTCTTTTTTTTATTTCTTTCCAAACAGAAGCTGATGTTACCTCTGTTCTCCTTTCCACCCCACAATTCCAAACATACACCTGGCAGCTATCCATTGACACCTGGCAACTCCAGAATAACACTGACCAGGACTCAGAAGACTACAACAAACATGGAACTGGAAGAAGAAGACTGAAGTTGGCCTTAATGTTCATATACAAGGGTTTCATATTCTCCTTCCCCAGTGCTGGTGGACTATGTTGCTCTAGCTATTAATTAGAATGGCAGCCCCAAATCCAGATAGGTTATTTATACATGAATTGTAAATGAAGCTCATGTGGAAGCATTCAGAAAGCAAGATAGGTTGCAATAATATACTATGCATGCAAATACACTTCAGCCTCAAAAGGAAGAGCACTGTCAAATAGACATCAGTAAAACCCCAGAAGTATTTGCTATAATATACTTTCAACACCATAAAACATTGCAAAATGAAAGAATGTGAGCTTTCAAACATGACTTTACCATAACAGGAATCGTATTTTTAAAACTCTAACTTCAATATTTCATTAGGAAAGACGCAGCATTTAAAAACATTACTGATTTATTTCAGGATAAAAGAATAGTAAAAATGTTGGTTATGAAAATAATATCAGATTTAAATCTTTTTATTTCAAGGAGGATACTTTTAGAAAAAAGTCTGGACTTCATAAATTCATGAGGGAGGCTTATACAAACTCAGTCCCATACATCAAATAATATTAAACAAGTTGTTTAAGAGAGTATGTTTTGAGAAGAGAGAGTATGTTTTTATGTAACTGAGGAGAGACTACATTAACAACTTACTCTCAGACGGGAAAGCTGAATAGCTGAAAATCCTCTCAAGCCATTAACTACTGGAACCAGTCTACTATACAAAGCCTAGGAAAAACACATGAAAAGTTAATGAAAGAAAATGTTACAACTGGGAACTAGTTATATAAAAATCTAATAATTTATTTTATTTAGACTAATTTCAGTAAGAATTTCCCAACCACCTAAGCTGTGGACTTCTGGTTACCATTTAAAAACAATTTGGAGAAGGTGGCAGACATTTGAACAATGCCTATGATTTAACAGTCTAAATCCAATTACGAAAATTACTGTGTTCCTATGTTTCACTAAAAAAACCCCCAGATTATGATGAAAATGTTAGAAGTTAATCAACTCATTTGGTTTGAAATGTATTTTATTGAAAACCTGAAAAGAAAAAAATGCCATGTGGATATTAGAAAATAATTCTCACCTTATCAGACTGAGTGTTTTCATGCAAGATCCTAGCATCAATAGCAGCAGCCAACAAATTATTCGCAGCAGTTATAGCATGAATGTCTCCAGTCAAATGAAGATTGAACTAGAAGGTGGAAATGATTTTTTAAAAAATAAGAAACCATTTATGTCAAACTATTGATCTCAGATTAGTGGAAAAAAATTACTGCTGTCTCCTCGAGGTTGTGGCTCTGATTAGTTATTTATCAGTGTAGATGAAATATATCACGCTGAAAATACACCAAGTTATATGAAGGACTTGGTTTCACCCAATTACACAGTAAACTAACATAGCTTAGTGAAACATAGCCACATACATCTTTATTTTCTGTTAGATTATCCCAGAATGAAAAGTCCATGACTACATTTTCACATCATCAATACCAAATCAGTTTATCATTGATATTTACTATTTGACCTGGACCAGACATGCAGAAAGAACTGAGTTTGTTCAGCCTTGAGAAAAGAAGGCTTAAGTAAGACCTTATTGCCATGTTCCAGTACTGAATGGGTGGCTACCAAGAAGATGGAGTTTTCCTTTTTACAAGGAGTCACATGTAAAAGACAAGAGGTAATGGGTGCAAGTTATGCCTAGGGAGATCCCTTCTGGACATTGGAAGAAAACTTTTCACTGTGAGACTAGTCAGACATTGGAATAATCTTCCACCCAGGGAAGTGCTGGGGAACCCAACACTGGACACTTCTTAGACTCATCTTGACAAACTGCTGTGTCATCTCATCTAAACCTTGTTCCTACCTAGAAAGGTTGTACCAGATGATCCCTCAGATCCCTTCCAACCTGGCACTCTATGATTCTATGATTTCTGCTGAGTCCCCCTGTAGCACACTGTGCATGTTGGCTCTGGTGGTGTGTGCCAGCTTTCTGCTAACCCATAGCTGATCAGGTGTACGTTTTGCTGATATGGAGTCTGTCCAACTAAGTTTTGTGGAAAAAAAATGAAATCAGCAATTTAGATTAGAACTTGTGCTAAGTAGGTACCATATTTTTTTATATATTTATGATGGAAGGATATGGAAGGTCAGTTTTCGTGTGTCACACCCTTGACTGTGATCATACATGGAAGATAGCATCAAAACTTGAACTAAGTGATACATCAGAGCTCTGCTTGAACCAGCTGTTCCCTTTCATGGTGGTGCTTCACTGGTTCAGGCCATGGATTGGTTTGGTGAGGTCTTAATTAGACTTGTCTGAGGTGAAACCACCACGCATTTCCATATAAACACTGTGAATATATGTGTTAGCATACCCATGCTACCTTTTTGTGTCCCTTCACCCAGAAGACCTGCTTGTGCTTCATGCTCTGTAAAGCAACACAAAACTCTGCTGTCAGCTACAGTGTGCTGAAGCCCCTGGGCACATGGCTAGAACCTGCTGACAGTCCCTGCCTGGCTCCTCCAGGGCTCCCCCATGGCCCAGGACCCCACATCATCTCCTGGGCCATCAGTCCCTGTCCCAGCAATGCTGCAATAGGGTTCATCTTCAGCTCCTAAAAGGTCTGCTAGGCCATGGCCTTGCAGAGCCATCCCCAGGGAGGTGCCCAGGGCTGGGGCTGCCCCAGTGCCCCCTGGCTGGGCTTGGGACAGGCAGGGCCATCAGGACCATCCCTATGGATACAGCTGCTCAGCAGCCAGCACTTGTGACAAAAATTTTTTCACGACAGACATCTGTGTTTCAGCATTGCTTTTGAGCCAAATCATCCTCCTTTTACCAGCCTAGCCAAAGTGGTGGTATTCAGCCCTCCACAGTATTCTGGGGCTGTGTGCCACAGGAGGATGAGCCTTGCTAAAAACCAGGGCACCTGTGTGAAAGCTGCAATGTTGCAAACCTACGCAGTGTCTGCATAACCTCTTTGCACACCCATCCTGCAGCCCCTCCACGTCACACAGCAGGCACATGGCCTCGGCAAGGGCCACGTCCACCATTGCCACCAACCAAGTGTTCCACTGGCCACCTGGTCTGCCCACCACATCCCAGAAGGACAGGGACTTGCTGCCTCCTCCACTGTCTCACCTCCTCCATGGGAATCACTTGAGCGTATCCACCGCCGGCTGCTCCACCTACACAGGAAAGTATACAACCACATATGACTCACATTCATCTTAGAAAAAAACAATCAAACACCCTTAAACACGCAAAGTGAAACATACAGTGCTGGTGACACTTTTTTTTCAGCATTTGATTTCTATTAGAGGATCAATGATGCACCCAGAATGATCAAGACTTCCTTAAACGTTGCTGGCTCTTTTCAGCAGTAAAAAGAGAATTCTTGAACTGAAAGGAAAGTCTAAATATGATGGCTGGCCCAGACTATCCCTAGATACTAAGGGTATCTGGCCCTCTGCTCCTCCCCAGATCTATGACACAGTCATGCACATGCAGTTGTTGGATAGAAAGGACACAGCAGTCAGGAGCAAGCACTGCTTCTGAACAAAAACTTCAGACCCTAGCCTGAGCACTCCTTCCCCACTGCCTCCTAGGGCACGGACAACGAAGTCTGATGTAGCCTACACAAGTTGAGTGGAAGGAGTAAAGCACTCACATGCACCAGTCTGGGCTGAGAAGCACCAAGCACCAGCAGCCTTTCCGCTGAAATCAAACTTAAACTTCAGCTAAGCAAAGTAGAGCAGATGGGGAGTGCTTGCCACCAGTCTCAGCTGAGAAATGGCAAAAAAAGAGATTGCATTACTTCCTATCAGCAATGAAGACAGGTTTGAACTCTGGCTGACTCTTACCTGGCCCTCAGGTTCTTAAAAGGTTTGTAGACAAAAAGGCAGCAGACCACAATTAGGAGGGAAAACTCAGAGGAAGAGAAAGAAGAGATTGAGACCTTGCCAAAAGTATGATGCAGACAGAGCTGAACCATATGCATAACTGCCAACTTCCTTAGCTTGGATATCTCAAATCAGTATGGGTGGACTCTTTCTCATGGAAGAATTAAACAGTAACAATTAAAGACATCTTCAGATAGAGTCTCCAAGCAGAGGAAGGGCTGAAAGGGTATATACTCACACAAAACTCCTCCTGCCTAACTTATCCCTGGGCATTTCATTATGTTTGTGCTTTATTTACATTAACAATACATGTTAAGTACATGACCATAGACATGCATGGGATGACATGTGCAAGAAACCTTTATCTTTTATGTGTAGTTATCAAAAAAATCCTATTTGCTACCATTCAGACAATCCACTGAGTTAGTGAAGTGAGTAAAGAACTACAAAAAGCCAAACCAAGCACAAACAAAACAAAAAACAAAACGAACAGAAAAAGGAAAAAAAAAAAAAAAAGCACAATATTTCTTTTTAATCTGTAAGAGGTCATAAAGTCTGCAAATATTATGTACCTTTAACTCCAAAAGTAGGTCCTTGGGAAGGTTGCCTCAGACAAGCAAAGGAATTAATGTTAAGGTGAGCAGTAAGCGCCTGAACGAGACCAACTGTGACCGTGCTTTTCCCCTCTCCTAGGGGTGTAGGAGTTATTCTAGCAAAACAAGAAAAAAGATTAATCAAATTCTTTGCTGAAGTCAGCCTGGCTAAGGACATTAGAACTTACAGCTTTTCATTTCAATGAGGAATATTTGTATAGCAAATTTCAAGTAAGTAAGATTACTTTATCTCCACAAAAATACTACCATAATGTTAGCCCCTAGCTGAAGCTGGAATGCTAACATACATGTGTATTCTATTTAAGAAATTTACTATGATAGCAGAAAAGGAGAAGACTGTTTTGGAGTCAGAGACTCTAACCTCCACTCAAAGACTCTGTTCTTGTCCCTTTAATGAAGGAACAATGACAGCTGACTTTGCAAGTAGAAAACTTTATCAGTCTTCAGTGAATGATAGATTTCTCTGTTTAAGTTATGCCCTCCAGCATATTTCTCTATATTTCTCTATGATCTGTATTAAAAGTGGGGAGTAATGTTGCGGTTCTCCTTTTTCCATTTTTTTTTTTCTTCCTTAAAGTATGAACACCTCACATCTCAAAAACGCATTCAAGTGATTGATTTTCCCTTGTTATTGGCAAAAGAAAGAAGGAAGCCCCAGTCTTTTTCTGCTCATACTCATCTCACACAGCTTCTACTTTTTGGCAATGTGTAACCACTCATATCTTCGCTGCATATCTTCACTACCTGCAGAGAAGCAAGTACCTTAGTGAAGCTGATGTTAAGAACTCATTTTCATTCCCAAGGAAATGCAAGTATTCACATGTATCTGAGTCAAAAAACAACCTGTGATATCTTCAAAACTTCATCTAGAGCATCTAGCTCTAATTAGAAGCACTTCCTTTCCCAACTAGTAATTTTCCCAAGATACTGATATCCTCAGATCAGAATTCAAACAGCATAAAAACATTAGTAAAATTGTCAAATGCAAGGAGATATCTGTGTTGTCTGTTTGCCTTTAAGACAGAGATTTGGTTCAGTTAGTTCAGAGATTGACAAAAGCCCTTATTTGTCCCACAAAATTTAAACCCATAAAAAAACATTAATATATCAAAAATATATTTTACATCATCATCTGATCCTGAGCTTTTTGTTAAAAAAGAAGACTTTTGTTAGATGTATTAGGAAAAAATCTGTATGACAGGAGGCAAGTTAAATTAACATTTTCTGTAGTGTTCCAGGACAGAATTTTTTCTAATCAGAATTGTAATGTTTTAATTCAAGTTCCAGTGAAATCAGTGCAATTCAGTACATATATAAAAGATACCTCAGAGACTCTTCAGAAATAGTATTTTGTGGACTGATAGCTTTGCACTACACTTATATTACCATATAGTTATATAGTTACATCATTAGTTATATAGTTTTTATATATTTATATTGTTTATAGTTATATAATTATAGTAACCACGGGTTAATTGATCTGAGCATTTGTTCTTGGTAATTTTTTCCAATGTTTGTAATATCATGTTTTCCCAACTATGAGATCCTAAAGCATCATCAGTAATTTTCTATCTAGACATGGATACATCCTTTCATGATCCTGCCTTTCTAAACCAGCACTCCCTTTGCTTAAAAGGGAATTCACAGATTTTTAGCAAAATATCTCTGTAGATATATACATGTAAAAGATGGGAGATTCAGAGTATATCCTCAGAATAATCCATTTCATCTATTCACAAAAGCAGTTTTGGTCCTTGTTGTCTTTGTATCCATATTATGCCTTCTTATTTCATTCTGGTCTACTGCAGAAGCACAGAATGCTGTTTCATTTCTTTTGCTTTCATGCTTGCACTTCCTAGAATTTTTCTCTCTTCATTGTAGCAACAGTGAGCTCTCCAAGTTTTACTGATGTTGCAATTATAGCTTCTAGCTTTCCCACCACTAGTTCTGCCATCTCCGTTTTGTCCAAAGAGCATCCCAGCTAGATTAATATACTTTCTCTACCAGTTTCACCCTCCTGACTACTGCTCTAACATTGCTTGCCCAAAGCCCATTCAAATAATTATTAGCATGGTTTCTCCTTGCCCCTTGTCCTCCTACTGTATCATTCACTTCTTCATCATTCTTCATCATTCATTTGTTCTCACCTCATTTACTTAATCTTTACTTCTGTGCATTAAAAACAGTTTTAAAGAATATATGAGTAATCTGGAGTCATTGCTGCAATCATTCAAAGACTTAACAAGATAATTAGCCTTCAACCTATTAGTTCTTTAAAAAGCAACAAACCCCCTGAAAAAATATACCAAAAAGCAAACTATTCTGCTATGACAAAGACACCTATAACCATTTATTGCATGTGTAAAAGGACTTCCCACAACCCCCCAAAACTCAGTGCACACAACAGCTGCAGTGCTAACAGCACAATTTGTATTTGCAGTACTTCCTGTTGGTGGTTACTTCTTTTTTGGAAGATCAGACATAAAAACTTCACATTCGAGAGAATTCAGAGACACCACCACTAGGCTGTTCACTCAAATGCAGCTCAAAACATGGTAGAAGGCTGACCTGGCATGCAGTGTCACAGGGACTCTTTGCAGCTCATATGAAATGAGCAAAATCAAAGATGTATCCTACTATTCAGTGAAGGAAAGAAAATCAGAATTGTCAATTGTACAATCAGAAGGGATGTTGGTAGTTGCATGAAGAACAGTATCTACCTGTTGCAGGAGATCAGTCAAGTGCCGCATGACTAAAATGTTCTGGTGACCTGGCTAGCTTATTCCAAAATGACTATGCAAAATTAGCCAGAAAGCACTGGGAATTTTCTATGAGAAAGATCTTTTTTCCAGTAAACAGAAAGAGAAACACAGTACTGATCACAGTCTGATCATTGATCAGACTGGGGAGTACAGATTCTGGATGTGCTGAATCTCCAGTGCAGGGATACTCTGCATGAACCACATCCCTACTAAGAATATGGCACTCTGGGAAAACCAGCCTCCACCAAAGTGGATATGAAAATGAAGCACAAGAAGCTTATTTTCACCAGTGTGCCCATCCAAGCACACAATGGCTTGCAGCAGTAAATGAAGATGTCTTTGCAGACAGGACCCTGACTTCATTAAACTTGCTTGGCCTTACACTTGGCTCCTACACTTTCAATAGGTTCCTCAGACTGATTTGTTCATTTTAATCTGCTTTTTCCCTTCTGAGAAGTCCTGAGATCCTTGATTTTCATGGAACTAGAGTTATTCAGATGAATATCTAAAGGCTCAATATGTCTAAAGGCAAATACGGTAGAGGAAGAAAACCAGTACCTGGACTTCTATAAAAGCTCTACAGCACTTGGGTGGAATGCCCCAAGAAACCTCATCCACTGAAGTAAGTGGAATAGGTCAAAACCAGGATGCTGACTTATCAGTCTCTTTCTACCTAAAAGAATTAGCAAAACATGAGGACTCTGCCAGTCACACTATTCAGTGAAGCCAGACTAGTCTGGACAATTCCTTGTCCTATCCTCAACTTCTCATCTTACACAAAACATCCTGGCAGGACTCTTTTGCTTCTCAGAGGCTCACTAGCAGCCTGGAGACTCCAGGATAAAACTGAAGAGCTAAGCAATTATTTATTAGTTTAAATAATTACTATAAACTCAGTTTTAAACATTAGTTAAAAAAAAAAAAAAAAAGCGCCCGAAATTAAAAAAAATACCTATTCCAATAATTTCCTTAGAAAATGTATTTTAAAAATCTTCCCTTTTCTAACTGGTTTGCTTTTACTCATTTTTATAAATAAAATAATCCACTTAAACTGCTTTGTAGACACTGAGATGTTTTTGCTGGCTACACTACTCAGCCTACTCTCTTGCAACTTA
The DNA here is from genome assembly GCA_023637945.1 of Phaethornis superciliosus. Lineage (NCBI taxonomy): Eukaryota > Metazoa > Chordata > Aves > Apodiformes > Trochilidae > Phaethornis > Phaethornis superciliosus. The sequence goes on along the minus strand of JAJQWJ010000003.1, from coordinate 50,718,621 downwards.
GTCACTCACATGAGTATAAAATTACAACTGCCAATGGCTAACTTTAGCTAAATTGTGCAATGCTGTGCTTTGACCTTATGCAAATCTAGGAAAAAAATCTCCTTTGAAATACAGTTACTTTTTATGAACTTCATGAGACTTCTACAGCAATTTGCATCATTCTTCAAATGTATTTAGTATGTTTTCAATCTAAACACAGAAACCCCCCAAAAATTTTCGTCCTTAAAACTTCTTATTTTGCTGCCTACCAAGCAGTCACCAGCTCCTTGGCAAAATACATTTTCCATAACATTGGAAAGCCTTCTCTATGTATATCAAAAAGAAGATAAGAATATGCAGACTTTTTGTTTGTTTGTGAAACATTGTATTAGGTTACAGTGGAGCTGTTTCTGTGGGAAAGCTACATGAGGTCTCCCAAAGAGAAAATAAACAAAAAGTGAGATGATACACTGCACCAGCTGTGACCTCCTCGCAGTTACCCTGGCTTCTGTGACTCTAGCAAGAGTTTGCTGGATATGTGACAATTCTCTTCTTTCAAATTTCCTATCTTCAAGTCATCAGAGTCAGCAATTTCAAAGATCTTAATGAGTTCACCATTCCTGCCATCCCCATGTAAACCTGCAAAACTGAGCTAAAGAGGGCAATGAAGTAATCAAGTACCCATAAATGATCACCTCATCTACATACATCTCCCATCTGAGATTCCAAGTGGAAGAAATTCATTTCTGACAGAAGAAATGTTGCAACTCCTGTCACTTGATGGAGTTGAGATTATGACAACATTGCAGCAGCATCCTCAAAATGGGACTGGAGCATCCAGATACAAATGCACAGTGATGACTGTGAAGCGAAAATGACTAAACAAAGCCTGGACAGAGTGAGGAATACACAACTACGAACTCTCAAAAGCTGATGAAGACCCATCCAAGACATTCTCAATCAGGAGCTGTGCAACGACATGATGAATACATGGCAAACTGTCTTGGCCATGACTTTGCTTTAGACTGTGAGGTTTTTCAGTGCATCAGCACAGTGGTATTTCTCCAACTTCTTACTCTTCCCTATATACTTTCTTTCTTTTTTTTTTTTTCTTTTTCTTTTTTTTTTTCTTCTTTTTTTTTTTGCTACCTTTTTTCTTTTCTTTTAAGCACCTTGAAGCTCAAGAAATACAGTGAACAGAAATACAATCCAATATGCACAATACTGTACAATTAGAGTAAAATGCATTTCCAAATCTGAAAATTCTGTCCTGAAGATGTTTACAATTGTACAACTTGTATGAGCAGTAAGTTAGTATTTATTTCTCCCCATTTCTTACACTGTTAATGCTAGGTGAAAAGTACTGATTTTTGATTTTGAAGTGTTCAAAATCCAACAAACTTCTTACTACAAGCAGCACTAAATTTCATATTTTTCCAGAATCTGTTGCTCCCAGCTTGCATTTTTGAAGTGAACAAGTGTTCAGAATTAACTGCTAAAAGCCACAGCACTGGAGCATTTAAAAACAAAATGTTGGAACACACGCGGACTTGAACAGATTTTCGGTGTAGTTTCATATTGTGTTTATGAAGACACTATCTACCTACTTGAATGAATGATTAAGTTACCCTGGGCATCAAACTTAGCTACTAGGTCATGGACAAGCATTGTTCATTTGCATGCTCACTCTGCAGTGAATGGGGAGCAGTTGGAGTTAAGACATCCCAGAACATAGTTTTTTTCCAGCGCACTAAAAGCCTCTCTACAGGCAGTCGATACCCAGGAGCTAATAACTCTATGATAATTTGTGCCTCTGACCCCAAGGTGTTTTTAATGCAAGCACTATAACAAATCTCACATAAACAAAACAAAACAAAACAGTAAGAATGAAAGAAAGTGAATAGAATGTTCTACACAGAAGAAAATGAAAAAGCTAATAAGAAATTACATCTTCACCCTATTTTGGGGTGCCAGGATCTATAAATTGAACTACAATTTTTCAGCATACAAAGTATGTATTCAATGAGGCATTTAGACATATGTGTGTGCATTGAGAAAGAGCAAATAAGCTTTCCAGTTAGTAGCAACATCTAAAAAACTCATAAATACAGCTATACTTAGAGAAAAAAAAGGTCTGTCAGGTTGCATTTTGATATTCAGAACAATTTTGGGCTCTAGCATATCAGGAACAAACTAGAAAAGCATTTGCAGCAAATATTTATAATTCCTAGTCATCATGAAATATTTAAACCCAATTGTGGAACTACATGGCATAAATGTCACTGGCTTGATCATGGATGGATGTTGGAGATTTTGCAGCATGTTGAATACACAATACACACTTTTCATTCTCTTCACGTATGAAAAGTTCACTTCATACATAATAAATGTTTCCATCATACCAAATACCCTGAAGTATAAGCATATATATCATATGTTTCCTCTGAAGCACTAAAAACTTATTCTGAAGACCTATACTGCATCATCCTAAAAGAACTTCTAAACAACTTTGTTTACTGTGAACAAACATCATGATTCAAATGGCAGGTTTTTGTTGACCTTGCCCTGGCAGGGAGCCAGTGAAGAAGATAATCCAAGATATTCTTTTACTCTCCAACATCCACACTGGAGTGATACTCAGTTTACATCATACTGAACATTTCCCCACCAGATGTAGATCCCTACTTAGAATCATTGTCTGCTACAGTCCATTCAGCAAATTGGAACAGCTGAGAACGCATAACTCAAGTTATATATTTATATTTTCCATGTACAATATTTCAAAGTTAAACTTTGAGGTCTCTAAGAAGAGAATTTTCCCACTATTGCAGCCACTCTGCCCAGGCAGTCCCGGAGCAGCAGATGTGGCTTTTTCCTCACTCCACAACATGCAATGAATTCAGAGAGTTACAAATAGCAACATATTGCATAATCAGATTGCTCAGGTACCAAACCCAGCCATTGGGTTTGTGAAATACGGTTTGGTCTTTATACACATTATATAAATCTAAGAAGATGGTTTTCTATTTGTTGCCAACCTTTCACCTTGCTAGTCAAAACTTCCCCATTTCTTCCATTTGTATATACACTTCTTCCTGAGCCAACAAAACAGCATTCACACAATTGCTTGAGACACCTTCCTTGAAGACAACTGTGAGACAAAGCAGTGTGAAGAAACATAAGCACTAGTGCATACAACCTCACACAACTAAAATCCACCTGAGTGGGGTTTTCCCTCATGTTTTCTACCACCTCCAGATATTTAATGATTTCTATGACTGTTCTGTTCAGCTTTGTAACTTGCCTGCCATCGCTTTGTAACAGCATCAGGTCTACCAGTCTACATCAGCACCATCTCAGAAATCCAGGTTGTCCCCAAAAGAAGGTACTAAAGCATTTACAAAACACTAATCTGTGAAACTGCTAGATCAAGGCAGTTAGAAAAACTGTTCTCCTTCTCAATCAGAACAAAGGCATATTTTAAACCTGACTGGTTTTACTTACAGAGAAGCAGCCACAGAGATTAATTAAAAATATAAGGAACATGTTGCAATTTAAATATTAATGAAAAACTTCATGTTTGTTCACAATTAGAGGTTTCCATTTAGCAAACCAGGTAGATGAAAAGAAGTTGCATCACTGAGTGCAGAAAAAGCCTGTAAGCTCTTCAGAAGAGAGGAACATAATTCCTGCTGAGCATAGCATCTGCTATAATCGTGGGAACAGAGAGCAGGATAAGCCTGCCTGGAGCCATGTCTACACTGCAGAGAAAAAAACATGTCTTTTTTAACTTCATAATCTGTTCTGCAATAAAAGAAGTATTTATTGTTAATATCAACAGATTAGCAAGCAGCTTCTGTTAAAGTTTGTTTATAAACAGCCACAATACACACAGATTTAAATATTCAAATAAAACATGTAAAAATCTGATAAAACAGTAAGAAAAAATAACATTTAAGAAACTTAGAACAAGTGATCATTTGTAAAATATACTTCAATTCAGTAAGAACCATTTGAAAGAAAAGTTGTGTCACTTAAAAAAAATTTCAAAACTGGCTCACTGTCAGAAAAGAACAACATAAAGCTGAAGGCATTCGGTGTTCTTATTTGTGCAGTGTATTAAAAAGATGTAAGCTGCATGTTTATATTAGTATGAGTGAAAAGGGTGGACATTAATGTCATTACTGTGCATTCTTACCCAGCAACTAGAACATAGTTTCCATCTGGTTGATTCTTTAACCTTTCCAGCAGGGACAAACGTACTTTGGCTTTGGTTTGGCCATAGATCTCAATTTCATCTGTAAGCAATCCTATCTCCTTGGCAAGTACATCAACAGCTTTTGGACTCTGTGCTCGGGAAATCTCAATATCACTGGAAAAGAAAACAAATAGGAGCCAGGAGATTTCTCTCAGCTTAGGTGGTCGACAACAAAGCACAAAACAACAGCAAATACTCCAACAATAGCGTTATTGTAATCAGTTTTTCAATCCTCTCTCACATTTTATTAACCTAACCTAAATATTAGCTAACACCTAATATAACATTGAAAATCATGTGCAGTGTTCATTTTCATTAATTGTTACAATTTCAGAGTTTTCTCTTTTAATCAGATTCCAAATATTACATAATGCTTTCCTATCAAACTAGAAACATGTCTGCTGGATGCTCAGCCATGTCCCACTAGAATGGATGTTTCTGGTTTTGTTTTTCTTCTCCTCCCTCTCAATATATCTCAGCACTTGCACTTTACTAAAACCCACATACATTCTTTGGGCAACAGTCACATAAAACACATTAGTTAAACATGATGCTTGTGCTTGTAGCACCTTTCATCAGAGGGCACTGCCAAGCAGGCTAAACCTCCCTACTGCCCCACAAGGGCACCAAGGGCAACGAGGAATTTGAAGATAATTAGGGCACCCTAAAAACACAGCTACATGGAAAACGGCCCCACAGGTTAATGCACAGGGCGCAGGCCAGGGGTAGCCTATGAACTATTTCAGCAAGGAACGCAAGTGGCAGCTGTGGCAAGAGAACAAGCACAGGACAAGCACACATGGAAGAATGAATTACCCAAGAGGAGGTGGCTGTATGCTGGCAGACACTATTGTATATGCAATTCCTGACCTAAACCACCCGGGGTCTTTGCACTTCATACTCCTTCGTGGAATTTTCATTTGTGAGCTTGGCTAAGTTGCCCCTTATGTCCAAGTAAGAGTTTGGCAGCTGTAAGATCCCACAGCGGTAAAGTTCAGGAACTGGTATATAAAATGTGAGGACTTGTCTCCTTTGGCTTTGAATTGCTCACAACATCACAAATCCAAGTTAAAAAATTACCATGTGATTAATTACTTTCAACCTATCAAGGCTAAATTCCCACCTGCAGTTTCAGTTGATTACCATATTTTTAAGATAGAACCTGGCAATCGCATCAAAGTGAATGTCCTGAACTTTCAAACAGTCTGCAGGACCTCAAATATCCAGAGATGAACAGAGAACTAATGCCAGATTTCAGCTCTGCATGTGGACTTCAGCTGTTCTGCATCCACCAGCAAATGATCAGTTTGTGCCAACTCAATTGCTTGCAATTCTTTGAGGATATCCTAAACTGGGACCATCACACAATTCTAATTCTCAAGTATTCCACTTTTGCACCCTGCAGCAACTAAGTGAAATGCAGAAATCACCCATCTAGACACTGACATAATTGAGTACTACAGAACAACAAGTTACTCAAACACTGTACTTAATAGTTGGGTTGCAGAGCATTTCATTGCATATACTAACCTGGAATCTGCTTTCAGGGACATCCTTAGCTATCCTTTTGCATGGAGGGATATACCTTTAGCTTTCTTATGCATTACTTCAAACACAACTAGCCATAAATACATACCAAGAACACAAGATGGAGTGGCTTACAAACATCTCATGACAAAGAATATTTTAAGTTTTCATTCAGAACTCTTATACAAAAAGCAATTTGATACCCAGAAAGATATATATAAGTTGATGACAGTCCAGTCCCTTAAAGAGAAAGAAAGGAAAATTTGTAGGGTGACTGTTCTTCTATTAAAGGAAGATGTATTTGGCAAGGAGAGAAAGATGTAGACTAGTATGACAGAAAGTTCATCTGCCTTTTTTTTTTTTTTTCCCTACGAATAAAGATATCAGCCTCTTTACTAAAAGGCAGAAGCTGTTATTTCAAATTTCAGGCCAAACTATCAAGACTCTCTGCAGCAATCTTAGCTCTGCCTATTTCCCTCATCTGCTGGTCCACAAACATCTCCCTTTTGTCATTCTGGAAGAAATAGTGAATAGAACTACTGGCAACAAGTTCTCTGAAGAACCTTCAAGGAAACTAGATCTTTAACAACTTAGAAACCCTTTAATGACAGATTGCACACTGATACACACAATTAAGTGATCAAAGGAATAATTTCAGAATGAACTGACATATCTTATATTAGTAGGGCTAAACAACACATAAAAAATGTTTATGTCTAGTCTACTATTTCTGGTAAAGGCATTTTCTAGAACACAGGAAATTAAAGATTTTATTATAACTAGCATTTGGAAGCCTACATTGGCAGCTATCTCTCTTACTTAGACAATATATTCTCTACATTAGAAATATCAGAATTATTCAGTAAGTTGCATTATTCAGTACTGCTGGAAATGTGCAACACCGTTTCCTCTGCATGAATGAACTTTGTTAACCAAAAATTCATAATTTACAAAATATGTGAAAATTTAAAGATGGGGATGGCTCTACATCTACTTAGCCTATGTGCTGGCTTTTTTTTTTTTTTTTTTTTTTTTTTTTTTTTTTTTTTTACTGCATGTTTGTAAGAAAACTTCCATTCCATTTCCAGAATTTTTGGAAATACTTCAATTAACACTCAGATCTCTCATAAAGATCAGTCAGAAATCATAAAGTGCCTGTTCTTAGTTTTAATTCGCAAGCAGCTTTGCCTCATTTTCAATGAAAACTCCATCTGCTTCCACATAACATGGTGTATTATTGTAAGATTACATTTATTGGAGGGTATTTTCCATATGATGAGTTATTTTACTTTTCAAAGAAAAAAAGACATGAAGCTAAAAAGTTATCAAATAAATGGAAGTCCTATTATCAGTTATATTAAATGCCATCATATGTTATTTATGTAAATATTTATGTACTAAACACAGAAAGCCACAGAGAGTGTTGGGAATGCTTTTCTGAGTTATTCATCATCAAACGTATGACATCACATGCTTTAATCTACCGTTTAAGTATATTATTTAAGGATGAATTTTTCAGAGTTGAATTCAAGAACTTCAAGAATTCCATGCTCAGGAAAAGCCCAAGCATTCTTCCCCAGTGCAGCCCAAGTAGAAATAAAAAACCTCATGCTTTTAGCATCTCTGTTTTAAATTGCAATTGTTTCCATTCCCATGAAACCGTTGTTACAGAGCGAAAATGGAATCAAGGTGCTTTAAAAAGAAAACATTTTGTTACAGCTTTCAAAAAACATATCAGTGGGATTTAGAATTACAGAATCACAGAATGATTAAAGGTTGGAAGGGACCATTGAAGGTTATTTGGTCCAACCTTCCTGCTCAAGAAGGGAAACCTAGAGCCAGTTGCCCGGTACCATGTCCAGGTGAATTTTTAATAGGTCCAAGGATGGAGACTCCACAACGTCCCTGGGGAAACCTGTGCCCGTGCTCGGTCATCCTCACAGTAAAGAAGTGTCTCCTGATGTTCAGACCTTTGAGGTTGTGCCCATTGCCTCTGGCCCTGTCACTGGGCACCACTGAGAAGAGCCTCTGTCCTCTGTACCCTTGTATCTATATACACTGTATACACATTTATCAGATATCCTTGAGCCTTATCCAGGCTGAGCAATCCCAGCTTTCTCTGCATTTATTCCTCCACAAGTCCCTTCATCATCTGCAGGGTGCAGAAACAGGCATATAAATAAGCACACAAAAATTTCAAAGCTTTTCTAAATGGCAGAACCCCACTTCAAGTCCTTGGTTCCTCTCTCCATCACCCACCACCACCAGCACACAGCCAAGCCCTTCAGCACAGGGCTCAGGCTGCTCTACATGCCAGAGGTGTCAGCAACCCTGCCAAGGCAGATCTAAAATGCCTGCAGGCTGGACATGGGCCTTGGGGAGGTGAATGAGAGGAACTGATTGAAAAGGTTCTGGCTAGAAGAACAAACACGCTTCCTGCTTTTCACATCTACACGGGAATTTAAAAGTCTAGTGCAGAAGAAAGTATTTCTATGTAGGGAAGTGAATAAATACAAGATCAAACGCTATTGAAATCACTGCCTTTTATCTAGATCAATTAGCGCCTTCCTACATTAGGGCTTAGCAATTAGAAGCTTCTTGTATTTTGTATTTCTGTTGATATTACACAAGGCTTCACCTCCCTCCCTCAATGAAACTTTCCAGCTTTAGTTTTTCATTAAATAAAGCTTGGCTTCAATGTACACATTAAAAGTAAAAATTGACAAGAAACAGGAGGACATGTTCACAGTGAGGCATACAAGGCAGCACAACACATGGTCCATAGATTCAGATTTAAAAATATTTAGAGATGGACTATTTTTAGGATTGATTTCACATTTAACACTTAGCTACTATTTTTTTCCCTTCTAATTTGAAAAAAACAAAAACAAAAACAAAACCCCAAACACTTATTACCTGGGCACTGGGGAGAGGGGCTGCAATTTCAAGCAGCGGAGGTTCCACTTCCTGTGCTGCTGGGACTGGATCCATCGTTCTGTGTTTTTTACCATGTTCTGTTTTTAAACAAGAAAACAGCACACACCAGCTGCATCATAAAGGCTGAACACTAACTTCAAACGATCTCAAGAGTATGTCGAAATAACTTTTATGGCAAGGGCTAACAAAACCCCAAACTTAAAATTCTTTCCATTTCATGGTTTTAGGATGAAAGAATAAACAACCACTGCACTATTATTGTCCTGTTGTTTGTCCATATTTGAAAGAGAGGCAAGACCATTAATACATAAGTGGTAGAGAAAAGTCTAATCGGGAGAGACATTTGGAAATTTTATTCTGGCAAAATGGAGAATTACTATTATTCTCTCACATCTTAAAAATAATGGAAGATATTAATTGTTCACTGACTGACTCATGCTGCTTCCACTTAAAACAATGAACTTTGTGCACTCTCTCTCCATCATACCACAAAAAAATGTGTGCAGATATAATTAACCTTCGCTGTCCTACACAGAGTAAGTAACATAATTCTACTGATACAAGCACTTCTGCCAACCTTTACTGTAATCATCAGAATTATGGCACATTTTATTTTCAATTTACTTTTCTCTAACAAAGCCTAACAGGCATAACTCACCCTAACCGATTAGGAGTTGCTAACGAAATAGAAGGCAGGTAAGATGTTCAAAAAAGCAAAATGAATATTAAAATCTAAACTGCAGAAGCACTGCTAAAACTCATGGAAAGAGCAACAAATTTACAATGTCTGAAGTTTTACTAACCTGCATCCTCATTGCTATTGCAAGAGACTCAACAGTGTTTTGAGCAGTGTGGTTGTTTTGCTGACCATAGTTGGGTTTCTCTGCAAAATAAAAATATCACGCCAATAACTCACAAAGTTTTTGTGCGGTGCATGCATGTGCATTTGAAATCTATGCCCAAACAGAAGAAGTTCTGAATGCTGACTTGAAATTTCACAATGTAACCAACAAAATTATACATGGCTTCTTTAATACTTGAGAGAAATCACCCAGGAGGGTGGATATAGTGCAAAATCCAGAGAGAAACGGTATGCTCTGAAGCATATTATGCAAACACACATATGTATATGACAAAGCATGTACAGACTCGAAAAAGAAAATTATGAAACACAGAGATTAATTCCAGGATGTAACTAATTGCTTTTGGAAAAAATAAACAAAGAAACAAAAAACCCAAAACACCATTCCCCAAATATAAAAACACCAACACCACAAAAAACCAAAAAAAACCCAAAACAAACAAACAAACAAGAAAAAGGCAGACAGCTGTGAGGATTTGAAAAGCTATATATATATTTTTAAACTGAATGCCTAAATGAGTATTGTGAAGATTGTTCTTTCCCACACATAAAGCAAGAGAAAACAATGACTTTATCACAGAATACTAAATAGGATTATTAACCAAAGAGATTTATGCCTTGAAACAAAAATAATAATAAACTTTTGAGCAGCAAATGTTATCTTCATTAGTTTAACATTAAAAGTAGGTATTCTGAAGAGCCTACACAATTTATAGTGACTTCAATTACAGAGACAGTTACAATTGTTTCTAGTGGTAATATATCATATAATAATCATATATTAGCTACCCTAGCTTAATACATTATTTTGTCATCTTCCTGTAATCCCTCTTTTGGCTTTTTCTTCTGTGGCTGCTTATTGACTTATTATCAAGATGAAACCTCTCCAAAATTCACATCCTTCTCTCTGTGGGCATATCAAGGCCCCAGTCACATTTTGAAGGGTGTAAACGTAACTGTAATAAAAAATAACAACTGTGTGCTGACAGCTTTAACCTTTCCCCCACAGGAGAACCAAACTTCAAACCCTGACCTGGGTCAAGCTCTCACTCGACTCATCCCATCCCATCTGTACTGATTATAAAATGCTCACATTGCCTTGCACAATTGCCCTTCCCAACAAGGGTCCAGGCAGTGGCAGAGCACTGAAACCTCAGGCTGGAGCCAGAGCAGCAGGCAGAGGTGTGCAGAGGACCCAGCCCAGAACCCCACCAGAACCCAGAACCCCTCCACACCACACTCACTCCAGCCCATTCTCTCACACCCATCACAGAGAGAGCACAAGACCCTTTCTGCATACACCCTCAGCCTCATTCTGTATGCTTTGTAATCTTTTCTCACACTTTCCTGCCAGCAAGCATCTAAACATCAGTGGCAAAGCTCACCAAGAAGAAGGTGACAGTCCTGACATTAAACTGATTAAGAAAGTATCTGAAAAGTCCTTCTATTTGTATTAATAGTTGGAATTTAATAAATAAATAAATAAAATCTTCTAGAGAGGCTCAGTTTTAGACACAGACAGAAGAGTTTTACTGGAACAGTCTATCAGAGTCATAAATTGACTGCTGTTGCTTTGAGACCAGGCTGGGAGAGCTGCCAAAGAGACAAATGAGGTAGGAAGAATGAAGTTTTAAATCCCCTTTCAGACATCTGTGCGCTACAGAAACATTTTGACTTTTTATGTTATTTGGCTTAATATGACTTCTTTATCAGGGCTGAGCTAGCATATGTGTAAATACATATCAGAATTAGACATTTCCCTTCAACAAACCACTTCTGTCAGGCTGCCTATTCTACACGTTCACCCCACAAACAACTAACAAGGCTTTTAAAGGGGTGAAGGTGAAGCTAGGGGTGAAAGTCATGCACACATAAGCTAGCAAGACAATCACAGGATTGCAACAGCCCTCTTAGGATAAATTTTCCAGATGGGAGCTGGAATAGCACTCTCTGCTTTGGACTGTGGCCAGAAGATCAGCTGAACTGCAGACATTGTGCTCCCTCCTCTGACTCACCCCAATCGTACAGATGGGTGAGAGATGCTGCCATGCACTACCTGTTTGCTCAGGAAGAAGTGGGGAAATGTCTGGATTTCCCTCTAACATACTTAAACCATATGGGCTTAAGCTTTCAAGTCACCCCAAGGGAGCTGAACACCAAATCCCAAACAATAATTTTGGTATCTTTAAGTTTTGTTCAGAAACTTGATTTTCATGTCTAACGCATATGCTTTTAAAGTATTTTCCTGCAAGACTCTACCAGCACTCAATACTAAAATCCCTAGTCCAGCAGATTTAAGAGACTGCACTGTTGGAAATTGTAGAACATATTAAAATTGTGATAACTCATAAACCTTGATCAGATTAAAAAAAAACCAAACACTTGAAAAACAATCCTTTCACTTTGGAGCAAGCACTTTTATCTCTGCTCCCTTGGGTTATGTCATTACAGCTGCCCGATCCAGCTATGTCCTTGCAACTTTTGTGTGCTTTTAAAACATGTAAGTGTGTTAGACTACATGACCACCTACATGAGATAGAAATAGAGCCATCATCTATCAAGAATAAAAGATATTTCATGGCCATTGCTGCTTTCAGACTCCATATTGATCCTGTGACCTCACAGATGTTAAGCTGGACATTTCTAAAGTGAGAAAAAACACAGAACAATTTCCAAGCACCTCAGCCAGATTTAACCATAAACTAAAAGTAGAGAGTCAGTTGAAAGTCTCAGTTGTTTTTCCTAGGTCAACAACTGTTCCACAATAGGCTTTCAATAAATATCTTGCAATTAAACTAAGTGCATTCTTCCTGTCAAAAACACCTGTGTTTCATGTACCTCTCCAGTAAAGTCTTGAGGCCAGCATTTTTTTAAAGCTGCAAAAAAGCATTTCTGCTATCCTTCTGGAGTTTCTCCAAGATTCTGACCATCTCAAAGGCATAACCAGAAAGACGGATGGACACTTGTTACAGCAGTTCCATTTAAATTATCTTGCTAAAAATCTCATGCTGGCTTTCCAAAGAAATGCTGTACTTAGCACAGCCTACTTTTGCAACTTTAAAAATGACAAGAAATCTACATGTTCATACCAAATTTTACTTTTCCTACCTTAAGAACAAATGTTGCTGTGGCATGTGAATACCACTCAAATGTCTTTATGCAGCTTTCCAAAAAGTATGTTTTCAGGGAAGGGAAACATTACTATAGTTCTACAGAGCAACTACGGCATGAAGATACTTAAGTCTTAAGGGATGGCACACAGTTACACTGCATACTTTGGTTTATAAGTTTTAGCTTACCCCTGTCCTGCTTCCAAAGAGCTGCACTTCTACCTCAAGTCCAACACCCAAGACGTTCCTGCTTAGAAGCATTGAAATGAGGATGGGCCATTCCTCTCATGTATTTATTTATAGGTGCTACTGCTAAACCACCATTTTCTCTCTTCTCCTACTCTTTCTTTTTCTCCCACATTCCTCTTTCACATAAAAATGTTATACTAGTAGGTTGGATACCTGTTAAAAAGACCTATGCTCCAAGCCCTGCCCCACAAATACTTAACTACATCCAGTAAGCGCTACGTAAAATAAATGGGCATTAAAGGTGTAAGTAGTCTCCTAATCACTAGGCTAGGAAAAAGAAAATATGAATTATTTTTGGAAGACTTGTGCAGCACCAGCAAGGCATAAGGCTTGGTACCCATTGCTGAGATCCTTGTTAGGATCAGAGCAGTGTTCTGCGAGGTGGAAAAAAAATGCCTTCACTTCAGATAATTCAGTTGAACAATTGAGACAATAGCCCAGACCTCCCACACTCACAATGTGTGTTCAAGCCAAGAGGATATCACAAAAGATTAGGAAAGGAACATCTTGCTAAGGTAGTGTTTTGCATGGGAACAGCAGCTACTTTATTATGAGCCTGATGTTGCATTTGCTCAGCACAGAATGTTTGCTTAATTTTTCCTTAGGGAATATCCCTAGTTTAAGAACCATACAACTAGTTTTGTTTGGCCTTATCCCAAGGCCATTTCTCCAGTTATGCCCATTTCTCCAGTTTTGTATCAATAGATGCCAATAAGCACACTTGTGACAGATTAACCAGTCACACTACCCATAGACTTCCTTATTTTCTTATTTATTTACAGCATAATCCCATCTAGACAACAGTCAAATTCATATAAATATTAAAATATATAGAAAATACATAGATTTTCACGGGACTTAAAGGAATTTTACAGGAAATGCAATTCTAGCAGTAGAGTAGAACAACTTCTGGGAAGCTTAATTTTATTCCTAATAAAATTCTGTAACATTTTTCAACTGAGAAACTAATATCTATAAACTCCCTCCCAAACCAGTCAAGGAAGGAGAAAAGAGGGTAATCCAAACTTTTTTGTAGCAGTAATTACTGCAAGTGATATTCTGCATGTTCTTAGCTACACATGATTTCTCTACTTCCTTCCTGCACCATTCTCTGCACACAGATTTACAGCACTTTGCATTTGATATTTTTGCCCCTCTTTTCTTCCCCATGTTCTGGGTGAATCCACAGAAGTCACTGGATTGTGATTCTAAAAAAAGACCCCACTAAATAACAGTTCATCTGATGATCCATAAATCTTCCCCTTGAATTCTTTGAATCCATAGGTTTCCTAACAATCCTGGCACAAAGAATCTGCTCCAGACTTTCTTCCCTCACCTGATCCCTTTTTCCTTTTCAATACATCAGAGACATATATACATCCTCTGTACACAAACACCCACTTTTAAAGGCCCTCTCCTAAAGAGACATTGCACTGTCACCAACATGCCACACGCTTATCTCAAGGACTTGCTGTACATCAGTTTGGAGCACTGTTATTTTTAATGCCTCTTACCTGACAGCAAGTCAGGAGAACAACTGATAATGGTGGTTCCAGGCTTTATCCAGCTCACAGGAATATCAGGAGGTTTTCTACTGCCAACGACCACCACATCCACGTGACGAAGCTGCAGTCAACCCAAAACACCCCCCAGAAACAAAACGAGCATTTCATGTTAGAAATACATTTTTGAATATGCATTTGATAATATTCAGAGTTATAGAGCAATAGTCTTTTGAGCAAAGTATTTGCGGACAACAGCAAAATCCAAATTGATGGCTTGGTTCTTACCCCACCATGAAATTTAAGAACAATAGCCTTTAAAATTAAGTCAGGTAAAAAAATTGTGAAATCAGGCAAGTGGGGTCAGAGTCAGGGAGCAATATGTAATGCAGATTGCATATTTTAAAAGAAAAACACCATCATTGTCCAAAGTCCTGACCAATAAGATAACTTGGAGAGACTTAAGAAAGAGAAGTATTGAAAGACAGTAAATAGGCAATTATAAAGGGTACAATCAGATTATCTGCAGTAGAAAACCAGGCCAGCTGACAGGAATGCAAGATGACCTGAACTGCAAACATAAATGCCTTTGAAGAGTACCAATTAAAACATCTTTTTTCCTCCTCAGTTCATATGTTTGCTAATCAGTGCCTCTGATTTAGTTCAGCCTGACAGATGTGGGAGCAAATATGGTTACTACAAAAATTCTTATAATCAAAGACATAAGTATGTCTTCCTTTTCTCCTTCCTTTGAAACACAGGCCTGCTTTGGAATCAACATGAGATAAGGGACAGCACCAGAGACAAATGTATAAAGATCCAGTAAAAAAGCAAAATATGGGTACAGCACTGCATCAAGGCTGAATGTGAAAATTATTTTAGAGATGCAATGCTTTGGGGAATATTTTGAAAAATGGAAATTAATACCAAGTGTCACAAACTTAGCAAACCCCTCTGAATTGATTTTAGACTGACAAGCGTTCCAGCTTCTTTTTTGGCCAAAAGTGCTCTGACGCAACCCTGTCCAACACTGCTGCCAAAAAAGAACAGCTACAAATCCTGTACCGACAGCAGGTTTTTGGCACATCCAGGAAAGGAGAAGAGCGTAACTGCGGCAGAAAAGGCAGAAAGCTAAAAAAAAAAGCTCTGTCTTCTCCCCAGAGGACACAAGGATGGCCTAACCCTCCTTAGAGATCCACATGCAGAAAGTGTGGGAGAAGTTTTACTTCCTTGACAAATGTCTAATGCAATGAGCTGATTCAGGCTTCACTGAGAAGTCCTGCAACACTTCTATGATTGCTTGCAAACATTCAGTCTCAATAGTCATTCAGCCTTTGCCAAATGGCTTACACTCCTACCTCTGGTGTGCATATCAACTTACATGACACTCCTAGAAGGCCACATAAATCAAAATGCTTGACCAGCATCAGGCCATATCATACTGAGAAATCTGCAAGCAAATTTGGATAAAAAGATGGTGTAATGTCTTCCATACCAAGAATACTATGCTGAGGACACGCTTTCCCCTGCAAAAGGAGGTAGTGTCTGTCTTAAGTCAACATCATCAACACAGAGAAAAATTATGATTATTCACAGTTAAATGAACTCAGTCTTTTTTTTTTTTTTTTTTTTTTTTTTTTTTAAACAAAAAATTATTCCTATTCTAGCAGTTATAATTCATATACTTATAGTCAGGTATATCTTCTCAGGCAAAGCCTATGGGACAAGGACTAAAAGCTTTGCACACCACTTCACATTGTGAAACTATGAACCATTTGAGAGCTGTATGCAACAAGTAATATTTTTGATAAATGTTCAGCCAGCATACTTATGACAGAATTGATCCAATGTAACTACAATGCCAGAAAACAACTGACCTGACCAAACATTAATCTTTGTGACTACCATCCATAATGTTAAAAAATGTTCTTAACAGCTGAACATAATAATTTTTTTTAGCCAACATTAACACTAGTTTGGATGGCTAATGTGGCACATCCCATAAATGTATCAGAAGACCGTTTGAATCTTTCATCTCATTGCCCTAACCCATCTTCTCCAGGACAAAAGTTGCATTGCACAGCAGAGAACAGTTGCACTATGAGCTGAACACACACTGACTGAAGAGCCTTCCCCATCAAGATTTCCTTTCCCTTAATTTCACAAAGGAAGTAAAGGTAAATAGGCACAGTTAAAACTGTAACTGTCCCTATAAGCAAGTATTTTATGTGCAACTATTGAAAAAGTTCCTGAAGAGTGATTAAAGCATATATGACACTTTATAGATTATTTTTGCCCTGTAAGTATATATATAAAAATATATATATACCCAGAAATGTACTTAGCAGAGAGTGAGACCATCGAAAACAAAATTGTTGTTTACAGAACTCTGTGTGTTCTTGGAAGGGATTTGTGAACTCCATTTTGGTTTCACTTGCAGGAAGCCCATGTCTTCCCTGTATTTTTAATTTCTTGTCATAACTTAATTTTTTAACTGCCTGTAAATCGTTAAAGCAAGCTTCAAGACTTAGGAGGCACGTGCAGACTTATCTTCCACATCAGAAACAAATCACCGGTGTTACAGATGGAAAAGACCTATGAAATCATCACATTCAACCTCCCTAGCAAATGCTCCACAAGTCCCAGGACAGAGGACACATCTGACAGCAATCAGATGCTACAGACAGCTGTAGCCAGAAGGCTGAGGAGATGCTCATGAAGGGAAATATGCAAGCACAGGGTGACTGAATGCCTGGTGCTCCCTGGACAATAAGGCTGTGTCCCACCAGGCAGGATAGAGTAAGGAGCATCATGCCAAATCACCCTTAATAGATTAGGCAACAGGCTGAAGACAAAGTAAGCCAATAATTCAGTAGTATCCTTCTTTCTTACTGGCAAATGTTTTTTTGAGTTGGGAAGAGCTGTGCCAATAAATAATCTGAAACCTTACCTCATAACAAAATATGACTCTCTCCACCAAGATTTAAGTAGAAGCAGATTAAGAAGCACCACCCATTCCCAAGACAGAGCACCAAATGTTAAAACAACAATACAGACTTTCCAGCCAAGAATTTAATGATAATGGTACAAAGTAGCTGTACATTCCAGATAACTGAAAAACCATTTTGCCATGAAACCTGCATGAAAATTTTACTTCCCCACAGTTAAAACTGACCAGTACAAAAGACATTTTTAAATACATGATCAAAGAAGAAAAAAAAAAATTGAAATAAATATTTGAAATATAAAAGTCCTTAATTTCCTGGATCTGAAGCTAAAATATAAGAGATGGGATGAGGAATAGGAACCTGACTCAAAGTTTTTTCACAATTCTCCTTATAAAAACACATCAGTTTACAGATCAGGTTCCACTTAAATCACAGCAAATCTCATTACTTTCTGAAATCTTGAAAACGTTATGTCACTGATAAGTTTTGGGTACTTTATGCACAAAGGCATGCTCCCCTTAAGTGTGTTCTTCCATCTCCATCTCTATCTCAGGAAGCTGAAGCTATGGTCTGTCAGTCACTGGCAAACCACTGGGACAACTATTCCTAGTCTGCTCCAATCCATCCCATCCTGGATATGGTCCTCATGGATGAGCTGCAGCAGGCAGCCACCAGCTCCCTTATACCATCTTCTTGCCCAGACACTGACAGCCCTTCCCTTGCCACATCAGCCTGAATGTACCTGTCCTACAGTGTGTGTGACCATGATGCTTACTTTAGCAGCTGCTCCTCTATCTCACAGACAAGGAGATAAATTCCTAGTTGTGAGGAACAGATATGATGCACATAAAATGCTGAAAGAGAAATACTTTGTCCACAGCACTGTCATTAGAAACTCTCACACAGTTTCCCTCTCCTCTTATGGGATCTGTGAACCTGTTCTCATGTCCTTCCATGCCTTCTTGTGTCCAACAATATAAAATGTAATTTTCTGCCAGTAGCAAGAGACTTGATCAAATCAAGACAGCAAAAACAAGACAGTAAATGATTAAGAGATGCCTAACAGTTTGAAGCTGAAGTATTGGCCCTAAGGAAAAGCAGACTGTGGCCAAAAGAGGTTCTTACTAAATCTGAAAGATGAACTTTCCATTCATGCACTCCAGCTAAACCACTCACTCTCCTACGTTTCAACTAGGCTTTTCTAAACATATTTTCCCATTCCAAGCATACCTAGACAGACTGATTTTCAGTTCTTTTACAACAAAATTGTAGGACAGCAGGTTCTTTCAAACCACCATAATGTAGTTCACACACAGATTATATTTTTAAGATCATGTTGAAATTGGAGGTGACTGGACTTAGATGACCGAACTGAAATTCTATTTCCTCATAGGTACTAAGTATTAAGCATTTTTTATCAAAAGAAATTTAATCTGTATTTTTCAATTCAAATCTATTTGCAAGCCTCCTTTCAAGCTAGGAATATAGCAAAATTCCAACATAATAAAGTATTAAGTACATCAGTTCCCATTCTTTGTCTGTGAGGACGAGTTGACTTTTGGCTGTCATTTAATAACAGGACTACCAGGCAAAATGTTCCTGCAAATATGTCAGTAAGTCATTCTTAAGGCACTCTGCAATAATTGTACTTTGAAAAGTTATCTACACAAAGCTTAACATAATAATAACATCTTACCTATTTCTACCAAAATGCCTATCTTTATAACTTAATTCAGTATTGATTTTACATCCAATATATCAATGCAAAAAGAACAACAATTATTCCTGGCAACTATACAAATCTGTACCAGAACCTTCTGAAATATACTGCTTTCTTTCATTTGTGATTTTATTTGAAACCCTGGGAAACTCAAGAGTGTTGAAGGACATGGCTCAGCTGTGACGTGATTATAATTTTTAATAGCTAAAGCCAAGCAAACCCAAAATGGAACAAAAAAGAAACAGTAACGATCTGTTCACCTTAGCAAAATATCAAGCACAGAGGGAAAAGGACATGCAAAGTGTGACCATTATTCATGCAGGTCAAAGCAAGGAAATTGAGATGTAATAATCTTCAGTTTATTCCCTTTTCCTGCCACAGGACAGAAAAGAGTTGCTTTAAAGAAGCACACTAAGTCATATGGCAGATAGCATTATTCTGTGTGTAGCTCTACATTGTTAGACTTTTTCTAAGGTGGACTAAAACTTACCTTCCTCTTAATAATTTTAAAATATTTTTGCTAAAGTGTATGGGTAAAAGGAGCAATGAGAAGTCCATATCAATATAGAGCCTTATTCAAAAAAACCCTACCATTTTAGTGCTGTGAGTCTCATTTAAACCATTAGAATTTCTAAAGAAAAGATTTCTTGTTACACTACCCTTTAACAGGAAGAACATATCAGCAGAGCTCGTCAAAGGTAATGTGGTATCTTCTTGAGAAAGGCATTACATCATTAGGTTTGGGATTAGTGCTTCAGTGCAAATGGGCCAAGCCAATGGATTAAGGCAGATAAAGTACACCTATCTCTAAACTTAACTTTTCCTTTGCTGGTAGATACTGCAAAACAAATGCATCTCAATGAAAACTCTTAGTAAGTTCATCCCTCACTTTATAAGTGAAGTTATGCTACCACAGGTTGTACTTCCAAACACCACCACAGAGATTGTTACTGTAGAGCTATCGCATTCAGAAGAAGGAATACAGCCATGTCTAAAGTTCAAGTATTACGCAGTAAAAACAAAACATGAATTAATTCTTCTGAGTCTTGTGAAAACCTCAACACCAACTAGCACATTTTCTTACTTGAAATTCAAATAAAAAGTGCAAGAGAAGAAATCTTTTGACCCGTTAAACTGTTTTTACTTAATGAGCATTTCAAATGAGCGAGTGAAAATAAATTTGTACCATCAGCTATAATCATGTTATCTAACAACATTGTACTTCAAATACAGGTTGCCACAAGAGACCGGTGCCTTGTTGTCAGCCTCTGGAAACACGAAACAGGACAGTTTTCCCTGCACACATTACATTTTATCTAGGAGCTAGAGTTTACTATAAGAGATTTACATCCAGCCTGGTTCAGCAGTGCTCTGAGGGTAACTGGCGACATGACATTCCAAGCTTACATATGAGGAAGATAGGTTTCCCCAGAGCTCTGCTTATTACTCCCTCCAGGAAAAGCCAAAACTCCTTTATCGAGAATAAAATGCAATAAGTGCACTTGGAAAGACTGATGTGCAATGCCTTGAACTGCCTCCTGCTTAGGCCTCCTATTCTGTTTCCCATCAGTGACCTGCTGTGAGAAGTAAGCTACAGGGAATGCTGAAAAGCAAAGCATGATTATGGGAAAGCATCTGGGTAGAAGGAAACAGATCTCTTTCTTCAGCATATCAACAGCATTGCACAAGCAGCTCTGGTCCGAGCCTTTTGGGGCAAGTCAGTGGAAACACCTCCAGCCACCCTGTGACCCATCCCATCCAGTCCAAAGCAGCCCTCTAGCACAACCCTAAGCAATGAGAAATAATTAAAGCATAAGGATAGCTAGTATTAAGTTCACAGTGCTCCCATCTCTGAGAAAGGCACATGTTCCCCAAGCGCTGACAGTCACTGAAGGCACAGAGCTTGAAACCAGCCTGATAAAAACATCCGCAGCTGTGAAAACACAGGTCTGCCAGAGAACTTTCTAACTAATGCAGCTGCTGAGGACTTCCTTCCTCCTCCTGTCCTGGCCTTCAACACCCAGAGGCTTCACGCTGCATCCCTTTGCATTGGCTGCCACCTTGTGGCAGATGCTGCCAAGTGCAACAATAAAATTGTCCCTCCCACCGCACCCCTGGGGCGACTTCCAAACAGCCCCTGAAATACATGTGCCTCTTCTACAGATAATATCTGAACCGCTCTGCACAGGGCTAAAGGACAACACATTCCCAGATGCATTACTCTGTGGAATGTGGGGCTAAGGGACAAACTGGGAAGTTTCAGAGGAAGTCAGACCAACTTTGAAGTCATTGCTCAATGCTCTGCAAAAAACAACCAGGAAGACCATGTAAATTAAATCCTTCAAATTAAGACTCTGAATCCTTTTACAGTTCTTTTCGAAGATAAAGACTGCGATCCTCCTTGTCACAGAAGAGGCAGAATTTGCAAACCTTTAAGACAAACTCAATGAAAGTAATTTCATACAGATAAATATATCACAGGACAATAAAGCAGGCATCTCTCTCGAACACCAAGGTAAAGAAAAAGGGAAACCTAAATGTTTGTTTTAAATTGTAACACTGAATTATTTATCTTACAGCTAGTAAGTAAACTAGTGTACTAGTGTGTACTACTGTGTACTAGTGTACTAGTGTAAATTTATGAAGTTATAGCAGCTGCTGCTCCATATTTAATGTTTGGCACTGGTGAGGCAACACCTTGAGCATTGCGTTCAGTTCTGGGCCCCTCACAGCAAGAAAGACATTGAGTTGCTGGAGCACGTCCAAGTGAAGGGCAACCAAGCTTGTGAAGGGTCTGGAGAACAAGTCCTATGAGGAGAGGCTGAGGAAACTGTGATTGTTTAGTCTGGAGAAGAAGAGGCTGAGCTCTCTATAGCAGAGGAGGCTCTCTGCTCTCTACAGCTACATTAAAGGAGGTTGTAGGGAGGTGGGTGTTGGCCAAGTAAATGATGGGACTAGAGGAAATGGCCTAAAGTTACATCAGGGGAGGTTTAGCGTAGATATTAGGAAGAATTTCCTTATGGAGAGAGTAGTCAGGTGCTGGAACGGGCTGCCCAGGGAGGTGGTGGAGTGATCACCCCCAGAGGTGTTTTAAAACAGTGTTGATGAGACACTTCAGGACATGCTGTCCTGGGCATGGTGATATATAATTTTGGTTGCTTGGTTGGTTTTTGTTTTTTGTTTTGGGTGGGGAATATTGATGGTTGGACACAGTGATCTTAGAGGTCATTTCCAACCGTGACACTTCTGTGTGTGTGATTCTGGTAGAGACCCCCATTTGCCTGAGCACCATTTCTAAGCAAGCAGCAAAGGAGAAGTGAAAAAATCCTAACCCACATTGGCCACCAGCGAGTTCCAGTGCCACCCGGGAACAGCCATGAGGGGAAGCAGTGCCAGAGGGGCTGCCATCTGGGATGCCTGGACACCGGGGATGCTGCATGACCCCCGGGCATGGAGCAGAGAGGAGAGCACCCACCTTGGCCTGCAGCTGAGGGTCTCTCCACCGGCAGCTCAGGGTGGCCGCTCCCTCCCTCTGCAGCAAGCACTGCAGCGCAGCCCCCGCCGCCCCGACAGCTCCCACCAGCAGCACCGTCTTCCCACCTGCGTGACACAAGGAAAAGTTGTTGTCCTGCCCTCACCGCAGCGGTACCAGCACCGGGCTCTGTCGGGCTGCAGAACTGGAGCACGGGAACTCCCCGCCTTTACCAGGCCACCTGGTACCAAAGCCCTCCAGAAGGGCCATGAGAGCAGCAGCTGGGGTTACTCTTTCAGAGCACATGTGGTGAGAAAAAACACAGGTTTTAAGTTGTTTCCCAGAGACTCTCTGATTCTAGTAGGCACATACTGCTCTTCTGGTTCTCTGGTATTTTATTTGCACAGATCTTTTCATTCATTCACAAAGTACATTCGACCTCCTGTTTAAAGTTCTGCTACAGAAATCCTTGTCTCTAACATTATGAATTACTACCAGGGAGACTACTTCAGCGGCACTGCCTTAAACTAACACGCTATGAAGCAACTTGTTTAAATTTGCCATTTCAGTGTTACCATTTCCACAATACAACCCAAACCAAAAGATTCACTCTGCTCTTACTTACAGGCAGACCTGGATTTTTCCAAATGTTGGCAATAATCAAAATTGCCAAATGAAATCCCTAAAGTGATGTTTGTATTTTTGGTTTAGACGACGCAGATGTCCCTGGTGACTTCGGTGAGATTAAACATGCAGATTATGGGTAATTTCTGCCTAATCTCCAAAATTTCTATGACTGAGACTCATTTCTGCCAATATTACATTTATATCTCACTGAGGCTCCTCACTATCAGGAGACAAATACATGTTGAGTGGGTAAAGAACATAAACCAGAAAACACCACAAGGTCAAAAGATCATATTTGTTTCTCAGTCGGGAATAAAACTGAGAATATTAGTTCAGCTAAAATTTCTTTAATAATTATGATAGAATGTCTCACCTAAATCTTCAAGAAGCTCTATGACAGCACACGCTGTAGGAGGAACTAGATAGTCAGAGACATCACCACGTACCAAGCGTCCTAGGTTTACATCAGATAATCTGCAGTAGAAAAATATGGCAATTTTTTAAAAAAAGAAAAGGCTTGTGTAACAAATCCTCAATAAAACTTGTAACATGGCTAACCACTAATCCCAAGTGCAAATACATTTCATAAAAGTAAATCCTTTGACAGTCGTGTACTGTGGCTAATTTGTATCATCCCACATGCCAGTAAGACAAATACTGAGCCTCAAGAGAGGCCTCGAGAGGGATCTGGGAGTTAGAACAAGTCACACGAGCACATGAAACACATCAGATGCACTACCCATGGCATGTTGGGCCAAAACACCTCAGTGGCTGCAGTGGAACCAGACCGGTGCTGCTAGAGCCAAGGTGAGCCAGAGGCAACGTGTGCTGGTCCCAGGCTGCCTTGCTGGGAGGATCTTGGGCGTTCCAGTGCTTCATGCACTGTGCTCTCTCTTATACACAAGGATGCTCTGAATTTCCATTTTCTGTCAACCTCCACTATTCCAGATAATGGGAAGGTAGCTAATTTGGAAGATTTATTTTTCTGACGTGAAAAAAAGAGAGAGAAAAAAATTTAAAATGTTCTCTGAAAAATGGCAAATATATTCAAACACCACCATCTGAAGCTAAGAGCAAGAAGGCTGCAAGAACAGCAAAATGGTAACCCAGACATCTAGATTATGCCAGTGGCCTCTCCAGAGAGCACTGCAACTCATGACTTAATAAAAAGTTCCCCTAATTGGCCCGAACTGTTATAGCCTACTCTTCCACTGTGAGAGTGCTGTAAGGAAACTAAAACCTTCTCTGCAACTTTCCAATCGATCTTTCTTGTGACAAATTTGGGGGTTGTGTTCAGTACTT
The DNA here is from genome assembly GCA_023637945.1 of Phaethornis superciliosus. Taxonomy (NCBI): domain Eukaryota; kingdom Metazoa; phylum Chordata; class Aves; order Apodiformes; family Trochilidae; genus Phaethornis; species Phaethornis superciliosus. Next base: position 50,694,128 of record JAJQWJ010000003.1, on the reverse strand, counting down.
TATGACTACCATTGGTATTGCTAAAGTACTCAAATACCTTAAGTATCATCAGTAAATCAGAACTTGGTTTTTACTTCTTTGAAATTACCATGTTCTGAATATACAGTATATAAGGATTAAAAAGATAATGAATCAAAACTGCTTCAGCAAAACTAATTGATTCAGTAGCATCTTTTATCACTGCTCAATAGCACAGCTAGACACATTGAGTGAAGAATCCATTAAAGAAAAGCACAGGGGAAAATTGATTTTACAGAGCCGTCAGCCTTGTGTCTGCTAATATTATTTCTCAGTGCCCCACTTACCCGTCCACATCCTTCTCCAGTTTCACAGCATTTAATACCTTACTGCTATATAAGCTTTCTGGGAGATCAAGAGCAAGGCCGTGCACATTTGGATCCTCATTAAGTCTCAAGATTTCATTCACAATCTAGGAAGTTAATAAAAAGCATTAAAGATCAGAAAAACAGACAAAAGAAAATTCTAATTTGAAGGGGATAAAACCTATATTGTAAAACTACCTTAGGGCCATGTTTCCTTCCCTCACATATTACTGCTACTTCTAAATGAAAAAGCAATAACCACTCTTCTTGTTTTATATTTCCATGGCTTACCAAATTAAGCCACCTTGACTTTATTCTAAATATTTCGCAAATCCAACGCATATTACATGACAATACACTGCCAAAATAATTTTTTATTTCAGTGTTCAAAATCTCAGCAAAATCTTGACACTGTAATGGCTTTAGAAGATGTTTTTAGAAATAAGAAGCCTTGGTTAAAGCATAGTTCAAACCAGGACCAGATTATGTCCCAACACAGAACATGGACAAAAAGTTGTAACACTGGAAAAAGTTATACATGAGAAAATTTGTTTTTATGAAACCAGCATCATCAGTTTTTCTTCTCAAAACACCCTGTTCCTAAGAGTGAGTGAACAATTGTTAATTTGAAAAAGCACTGCATGGAAGTTCATGAATTTCAAGTAGCGAACCAAATGTGAGTTCAGATGTTTTATAATTGTTCATATTTCACATTTGAGACTGTACTACATACTCCTGATTGCTTCATCTCTGAAGTGCAATTCTGATCCATAGTCATATAGGCTCGTCTGCTGTAACCATGAAGAACACAATGGAATAAAACATGCTAAAGTTTTGCCATGTGAGCAATGCCACATGAGCATGTCTTTCCACAATATAAATGAAATCAGTGTGCAATCACCACAAAGCTGTATTAATATTCAGCAGAAAATGAGTATGACTTTTTCTCCTTAGCTAGTACCACGCCTTCCTAAAATGCTTTGCATTGGAAATTAGTCAATACAATTGCAAACTCTACTGCCCACACACTCACTATGCAATCAACATTAAGGTAGGGGAATTTTGTAGGGATTAGACTATCTGCATCTCTGAACCAAGAGAGTGTGCTATTTTCATGTTAACAAAAATTAAACAAGCATGTCACTGGTATAGAAATGCCCTTCTAGTTTGCTGACTTCTGAAACAGAAACAGGCACATATACTGACCCTGTTATAGCAGTAGGGCTGGTATGCATTCTAATATAAAGTAAGGATGAGTAAGAGGAGAAAGTAAATTCTGAGACACTACAAAATGTTGGGGGCTTACACAGCAATTAAAGGAAACTTAATTCATAAAAAGCCTGAATCTAATTAAGATCAAATGATATTTCTGCTTCCTGGGAAAATAATTCTATTTTTAATCTTCCTTGCATATTACTTTAATTCAGCTTTTCATCATCACAACGTTTAAAACATTTGCAACTCATTCAGAGTAAAGTAATCTTGTTGTATTAATTCATCTTTACTGTACTCAGGCACATATGGCAGAACAAAAAATGCACAGTATCGAAATCCTTCCTGCCTTCCAAACCAGGGAATGCAAACTAGCATGTGGATTTCAACAGAGGAACAAAGCTTTATTATAGTGAGCAGTCAGGGGAGGAAGCAAACTGTTACGAACTGTATTGGAAGTAACTTTAATAAAGTAGCAAAAATACTCTGGTTTTCTCTTTTCATACCCAGCTCAGCCACTTCCTATTACTTCAAAGTAAGAGCAACTACTGCTGCACACTGAATATATTTTACCTATTTCCTATAAAATGTATTTACTAACAGCAAAGTGTATTTGATCTTTATTTCAAAAGCCTCTTCTTCTTAAATGGGTATCTGTCTATTCATCAACAAACCAGACTCCTGAAATTCTTCACAGTAAGTTCCTCTCCATATATCTGGAAGCTGTTCTTAAGAAGCTTGCAAGCCAGTAACATTTTAAAAACAGAGTGTACCAAATACAAAACATTACACAAAACCCACCCTAATGCCTTTGACAAGGTAAGAATTTGGCCCTCCAGTGATTTGAGGCGGGTGAATTTTTAATACATTTTTCAAGCATTACAAGATCAATAAACAGGCAAATATATTCAAACACCACCACCATCACCCAAATCAATTAATCTTTAATTTCCCGGAATAACTTGGGCAAGAATCAAGTTTGGTCACAAGAGCAACTGTGGGAGACAAGATATCCATGCTGGTATGAGAGGACATTGCAATTAAGCACCAGAATGAAAACAAAACATTACTCTGCTGATTCTGCCTCAGCTTGCCAGGGGACAGTAGGCAAGACCATTAATTCCCTTTTTTTCCCACGCTAGCCAATATGGAGATAATAGTTGCTATTTCAACTAAGGCCGTTCCAATCCCTATCCGAGTTAACAGAGATCAGTTCAAAGTGATAACAAACAGCAGCAGAAAACACAAGTTTCTGATGAAAGAAAAAAAGGAAGAGTCTTTCAGATACTTACGTCATCCTTGCTGCTGCCTTCAGGGAGACAGGTGTGAATAACATGTAGGCCAACCTATCAAAAGAAAATGCTTCTAAGTGCCAAAGGCAAGTAGCTCATGATTAACATCAAGTGCACCAGCTAAAGCTTACCTCTTCAGCAAAGCTCTTGTTTATGTCTTGAATCACATGATCGTTACATGCCTTGGGGAACAAAACAGAAATGACATTTTATAATCATAAATTTACATTTAAAAATGCAGACTACGCTAACGCACAGGTCTATGCAGGAAATGTAGTGAGGATGTTTGTGTCTACTAGTATTCCAACAAATAAAAAGCTTAGCAATTCTAAGAAAGAAGTAGAATGGCATTCATTAAATTGAGTTTGACTTGATTAATTTAAATTTGTCTTGATATTAGCCTGGCTTTTAGAGACAACTGTGGCTGCTTTTATAACAAGTGTCCTGCATAAGAAAGGTAAAACTCTGAAGATACTGTTTTCCATTCATCCATATAACAAGGATGAAACGGACAACAGCAACCCTAACATTTCCTGCTGTGTCCCTGTATCATCTGACAACACTGGTTTGCCTCACCATTAAAAATTAGATGAATCATCATTATCATATATTACAGTCTGCTCTGTCAGTATAGAAGCAAGAGAAGTGATCAGTTCCTCAGCTGTCAGCAGGCTCCTGTTCTAGGACAGAAGTATCTCCTGGGCAGATTTGCCCAGGAGACCATCTCATCCAGGGATCTTCCTCCCTGAAGTCTCTACACCTATATGCACCTTATATATTATGATATTTATCATAATAATTACAATTGAATTTTTGTCTTCTAGTTACTATTGAATCTTAGGAGGATCTCCAAATCTTTTCATATATTGTAACTCCAAATATTTTCATATATTGTCTCCAAATCTCTCCAAATCTTTTCATATATTGTAACAATAATAGTTAGAATTCAGTATCAAGAACTAGCAACCTCATGCCAACAGATCAATAAGGGTTTCACCCTCAAAATTGTTAGTGGCTTCATAAAAAAATGAATAAAGCACTTCTTACAGCTACATGATTACATATATAAACATGCCTTGAAACCCAGATAACAGAACCAAAATAAACAATTTTAAATAGATTGGTACAATTTCATTAACACATTCTATGTAGGTTTTATGACAAGACTCAGTGCCAGTGACTTTCCATCAGAGGTGAGTGACTCACTTCATGGTTGGCTGCCAGCACTAGCTTTGACTGGCTCTAGCATCACCCAAAATGATTTTGGTTGAAGCTTGTAACAATTTATTAACCTGTCAGTTACGAGTGCTTCAAGACTGCTGACAAGGAAGGAAAAAAAAAAAAAAAGGCATTAAAAAATGACAGGCTCTGTGGAGAGAGGCAGCTCAAAGGGAATGAAGGCTTGCCATCCATCCCCTGGCTCCCACTGCCTACATCCCTGCCACTGCATAAGTCTCCCACTCCCCAGATCTGACTGCTGGGGGTGAGGGGCAGCATGGAGGCTGCTGCATTGAGAACACACTGTGGAGAGGGAAGAGACAGGACTAAGGAGAGCTCAGCAGCTGCTCCCCCACGCCAGTCAGTGTGGAACTGCATCCCCATACTGATGCATACCCACCAGGACTGCTCAAGGGGTAAAACTGCAATGGAGCCATCAGCGGCTCTGCACTGTCCCCTGTAATTTTCCTGCTCCTGCAGCACTGGTGAACAATCACCTTTGTGTGGGCACAGAAAGCCCCTGCCCTAAACCGGTTCCCATCACAAAGCACGATGGTTGTGCAGACACCCCTGCCCCAGGCTGCATGACAATGTTACAATGCCAACACCAGACAACATTGTTCTTGCTTTACTGACAAGGGCAGCAGGCCCAACATTGTTCTTGTTTCAATTGCAAGTGCAGTGAATTGGGAAGATTAGACACTACATTGAAATCTCTACACCTAATCCCTTTAGACATAAAACATTAACCAAGTCTGGAGCTAGGAGTGGATCTAGACACATCTAAATTCCTCTCCAATTAGGAGTTTAGAAAGCAATGGGTTCCACTCTGAAGCTCATGACTCAATGAGAGGTTTTTCTTAACCCTTTATTAGACATAAACCATTGACCAAGTCTGGATCCAGTTGCACCTAAACAAGCAAAAGGATTCTTCCTGGATCTCATAACTCAATGGTAACTCCTCCTTCGTTCACTTTCCCTGACCCCCCAAAACCCGATCTTGACTTGATTTCTCCTATCTCTAATTATAAATAATTTCTTCCAATCCCCGTGTAAATCACTCCAACCCAATTCCAACCTTTATATGATTCTTCCATATAGTGAACCTTGCCATGAAACTCTGTCAAGCTCTGCTTTTACAAATTTATATTAACATCACTTTCTCTAATACATTTGGTGGTGATTGTCTAAGAGAACTTTAGTCCTTCCACACCCATCTGTGGAACAGGCAAAGGTGGCACAGGCAAAGTCAGGGGCAGGCATGGGGTTCAGGGGAGCTGGTGGTTCTTTGCTGAACTTTGCAGGGCAACAGCTCCAATGCTAACCAGGATCTTGCTGCTACAAGTTTTCAGCTTAACAAAATTAAGCAGCAGCTAGCAATTATTTCTTGCTGTCATTTTTGGTTCAGATGAGGTTTCTACACAGATAAGAAGCAATGTAGGTATCAATCTCAGTATCAGTTTTCAAGAGGTAAAGAATGCACTTCAGACCAGCTCACTCTGCAACTCATTCCCAGTATTGGTCCCTACAACCAGACTAGAGCTATGGTGCCCAACAGCTGGAGAACATAATTTGGGTGAATTTCATCCAGAAGAATCTAGGCCACCTCATGATGCAAAACAAGTGGGGTAAATAGGAAAAGAGGGATATTCATTTACAGCCTGTGATCAAAACCAAAACACTGATGCAGCTGAAACCCCAATTGATACTAAAAGTGAGCCAGAACCTCTCCCTCCTCCCAGAATGCTCTCTCCTATCCTGACAATATCTGTGTCAGCATAAAACAGTCCTGTGGCCACACAGAAACCACACTCAGGGACTAATGTGGCTGAAAGCAAGCTTCCCCAGACCTCTCTCCAGTCTAGAGGGATTCACTGACTTGTGCCAGCTCATTGTGTATCTGGCTGGAGACAAGACAGGAGTGAGAAACAATCACTGAGAACACAGATCACCAGTTTTCTAGTAGTCCTTGAAGTCTTTTCATGACTATTTGAAAACATTAACCAAAATCACCGGGGAGGCAGGGGAAAGAAATGGGAGAGCTTGTTTGGTCAGCCTTGCTAGAAAACCTACTGAAACAAAGTTGGTGTTGCATTTCATAGATTCACTGTCAGTACTTAAAAATAGGTTTTAAAATTAAAAACTACTGGGTCAGAGATACAGTGTTTATTCACTCAAAAACGCCAACCATTCCAGGAAACAGGACAAAAGCATTTCTGCCTGCGTGGCTCTGGGTCTCACTCAGAATGATGAGCATTCCAAATATCTTGGCCTTGACACCTCAAGAAATGAAAGAGGAACATCTCTCAGCTTTGCTGGGATAACAATCCCTACCTCTGAGTTTGACTGTCTCTCTCAAGATGAGAGAAGGAGCACCACCATCATGGAAAGGAGAGGTCTTCATGGTGTTAGTAATACAGCAGTTCTCAGTTCACTATGGGATAGCTTTACCTGAGGAAGTTCTGCTACTTGTAAAAGATACTGACACTTTACACAGAGCATTTGTTTCATATAAGTCCTTTTGAGCTGAATGGAACTTTTCAGTGTGGCTTTCCTTTCCTTAGGACACCAGTCCTCCCCTTAGATACAGCTGCTAAAAGGTAACAAGGCTGGCAGGAAGCAAGCCTGGCAATGTTATTTCAGGGGTAGGAGGTGAAAGGAGGCCACATTTTCAGGCGCATAAACTTTTTTCATGACTTCAAGATTAAAAAAAAGGTTGAGAACGACGGCTTTTACTTTATGTTAGTCAGCACAAGATAACCTGCAAGAAAAGGCAATCTGTACTTACAATGGGGAAGACTTAGCCAGAGGAGGAAGGGATAAAATCATTCCCTTCCTTTGCAAACCTTTCCCACAGTCTGAAGTTTGCTGTAGCTGTTACAATCTACAGCATGGTGGAACTGCCTTCTCATACCACTTTGCTTGAACAGAAGCTGGTTTCAATATCATGCACTTCTGAAGTTCAGCCAAGCAATGATACTGAAGGGGATCTCTCACAGCCACCAAGCATACTTTACCTGAATAATGGCAAGCGTTGGCTCAAGCTGAGGGTTTTCTCTCTTAAGAGAGGCCAAGGATTTCTTTGCATTCTCAGTGATTTTACTGCAACACAGTAACAACAAGCAAATCTTTAGAAAAATAAATATTCCTAACATGAGTCAGCAGGAACATACCTTATTCAGCAATGTGCAACAAATACTAAGGCCCATACACTTTTAATCACCAAAATTACAGTAGATGTGAACTGTGAAGGATGGCTTTTGGCAGGCAGCTACAGAAAAACTTAACAGACCAAAATACCTTCGCTTTACAGCTACAGGTGTCATTGCTCTGACATGCCCAAAATGTCATCATGAGCCTACGTAGTTTCATGAGAAGGCTTGTCCAGCCCTACCACCAGAAGCATAGCACGGATCCCTGAGCCCTCAATGAGTTCTACATTTCCACACCCTAGGGCCAGGTGGTGACAGAAGCAGAGGCCACTACATCTGAGTCGCTTTACACAGGGACATCACCAGCCCTAATAGCAGCAAACCAGCCACTTTTCATGGATGCTATTCAGAGCTGCGGGCAGCAGGGAGACAGAGGAGCTCTGTTTGCCACACCGCTTCTTGGAAAAACCGGTGGCAGCCAGGCACTGGGAATCCTTTCTGGAAAAATTTTTCTGGTTAAGTGGTTGCCAGCTCTGGTACCTTTGCACATGCAAATGATACTTGCCCGCAATGGGCAGGAGGACACTCCCTGAAAGATATGTCTGTCTGTTCCCCGCAGAAGGCAAGACTAACAGAGAAAAACACAGCCTAGAGCATTTTTTTTTGCTACCTCATACCCTCCTCCCTTGCAGAAAAAGCAGTGACCAATTCAGGTCAATGCTGTGGCAAGACAAATCGTCCCGACTGAGGCTGAATGGACAGGGGTGGGAGATGGGGCAGGGGCGACACAGAGGACACGTTTTCCAGGCACAAGTCCGTGCACAGCCACCACGTAAAGGCTGTAAATACTGTAACACAACAGCCATGGGGAAAAAACAAAACAAAAGAAAAAACACAAAACAACACAAAATACAAACAAACAAAAACAAACAAAAAACCCCAAACAAAACAAACAAACAAACAAAACCCAAAACAAACAAAAAGCCCCAAAGCCCAAACAAAACAAACCACAAAACCAAAACGATGGATGAAGTGGAGTGGGGGTGGAGGAAGGATGGATATTTTGTTACGAGGTCGCCCCCCTTCCCCGGTGGAGCATCACATACCCCAAAAACCAATCCGACTCACTCACCGAAGAAACTCTCTCCCACCCCCCCAAAAAAAATTTTTTTTTCTAAGTCCCTTTACCCCCCGCCCCCATCTCCAGCCCCCCGGTTGCATCAGCCGGCACCGCTTCCCCATGTGCTCTTCTTACCGCGCCGCTGCCGCCGCCGCCGCCGCCGCCCCCCTCCCGCCCCCCGTCCCGCACCGCCCGCGCCTCGGCGGCAGCGCTGCGGGGAGCGCCGGGCTCAGGCAGCGCCGGAACCCCGCGGTTCTCATTCCCCCGCCGGGTTCCGAGGTAGCAGCGCCGGGGTCGGTTCGGCGAGCTGGGCGAGGGAGGTTCTATCCGGGGCCGGGCGGTGCTGGGAGAGCTCCCCGCCCTCCCGCTCAGCCCCATTCGCTTCCGCTTGCCGGCAAGAAAAAAGCCCTACACACATCACCCCCAAACATCAAAGACATCCCCCCCTGCTCTTCCTCCACCTTCCTTCCCCCTCCCCGTCACCAAGAACGCTACGCAAAGCTTTTGCATACTCAACGTTTATTAAAAATAGTATGAAATGGTCCCTGGGAGAAGTTACAGACTAATAGAAGTCCCTTTTTCTGTTGTTTTCTTTCTTTTTTTCTTTTTGGGTTCCCCACTCCCACGCCCCCAACTCAGCTGACTGCATGAGATGCGAGTTAAACAGGATTCCCCTAGGCGTTTAAACAAATCTAGACGTGCGCAGGTAAAGCACAGATTTAACTTCTATTCATATTTACAATACTTTACAAGCTATATTTAATAAATACGGGCTCTGCTACACTTCGTCATCTTAAATATGTACAACATTCTTTCTCAATCGGATTTTACTAGATAGCTGCGGGTCCTATCACAGTGGATGTGATGACTGTAACAAGTATCCCTGTGGGATGAGCTAGTAAGTACCGTGACCAACCAGCTCTCAAAACAACTCCCAGCCAATGCAAGGTATGCACGGTAAATAATTTAATCAGTTCTAACAAATTCAAGTCCTTAAATCTTATTCTACAAGTAACTAGCTGAACACTGTTAACTTCAGGTTTTCCTCATGGTAACCAGTGTAGTAAATAGCTGTTCTGGATGTACAGTGCTCTGTAGCTGAGGAGATTAATAAAAATAGTATTTCAATTAAACTCTTCTATTTAGTGGTATCTTTAACTCTGTACTGGCTTTATCCATGTGATCTGTAGAATTTAAGCACCAAAAAAGAGCAACAGTCACACGAGATCAGTGTAGACATATTTAGGCTTTCCTTTAGGTACAATGTTTTCAAGTAACAGAATCCAAACCTGTGCAACAGAGATGACAAAGGGGAGCAAATGTGCATTGTATTGAAAAGATAGGTCTCACTGCAAACTGCAGTGGTTTTTTTCTATGCATGATTTCCAGAAGAATGGAATGCATTCTCATTTTTTAGGATCCTTTTTATTGTACATAAATTGGATTAATTGTAGTCAGCCCAGGCTGGTTTAAAAAAATATGTATTTTAGCTCTCTCTGCCAGGAAGGATTGTTTCCTACTACACAAGATACATTTCCTGGGTAAGGCAGCCTGTCACACAGCAGCAGTATTGCTGAAACATCCTATGGACCAAACATGCTGCATTATTTGTATTTCACCCAAACATTTGGCAAAGCCCCAATTTCTCTCTTAGGGTTACTCACTCTGAGACTCAAACAAATGTCCTGCTGGCCACTGCGTACAAAACACAGCTACTCAAACTCATACCAGTAGCTCTACAATGCCGGGCTCTGTGCTACAAGATACTCAAATTTTGGCCTGCTTGTTACAAACACCACCACTGAACTCAGTCTAGCCATCTTCACCAGCAGTGGAGCTCCCCTTCTACAGGGGAAGCTCCAAAAATATCCTCCAGGCAAGGACTGTGTCACATCAACAGATTCACATAAAGATCTCTCACTGCCCATCCTCTACTTACTGTGCAGTTACAAAAAGGAGAAGAGGCTTCAGACACAGAGCTACCAGTCTGGCATCCCTCACGAGCACTATGATAAGATTTTGTTAGAATATAAGAAGCCTGTTCTAAAGTAATGTAGCGTATGCATTGGTCCCAACACTTGGAATATGTCTGTCAAAAAGTAACGTGCAAAAAGTATGTGCAACTGCACATGTAGCATGTTGGTGTAACTACCAGAACCCTGCTCAGAAATCGGCACAGTCATGGGAGCAGCTGCTCACCTAAATGTTCCCATACGCAATCATTATAATCCTGTGGGTATTTTGGATGCAGAACACTGGTCACCAACTCAGAAATCCAAATACTAAGGCTCCCATGAGATAAAATGGTTTAAGAATCAAGTGGCATGACACCTGTTTGATGGTAAGAATCAAAGGGTATTGCACCTAACAAGGGAAGACGTGAAGGCTAAAAAGGACATGAGAAGTCCCCCTGCACTATGCAGTGAGACTCCAGACACAGTGTGCATGTGGCCCTTTTCAATTCCAGGATTCTAAACCATTCTGAAAAGATACATTTTACATCTATCTACAGTATTACTGTGATACAATGATTGTGTAATATTACAGAAATACATTATGCCAGTACTGACTGTCCTGGTATATACTCTGTCATGATACAGCTAGAAATTACTGAAAGCATCAAGCAAAGCTACTTGAACTGAGACACTGGAACTTTTCCCTTAAAGACTGGACAATATTCTGCTGATTAGGAGATGGTACTCTCCACAGGTAGTCGTTCAGTTTATCAGAATCACTATATGCAGTCAGATATGGGGTAAGAGCATGTTTGCTGCTGGCAGGCTTTGCAAGAGTACAAGAGACAGTTTTCCCACAGAGCATTTCAGATGGAGCAGTATCTGCAGTATGCTTCTTAGGATCACATCTCCTTTCTTGGTTCTGAGAAGCCTCCAAGTCAGATCCCTCATCTTCAGACTTTATTTCAACATAGTCATCATCATCCCCTTCTTCTTCAGTATCTTTAAAATTTGAAAAATAGTTCTGAGTGGCCATCTGTGCTGTCAGAGGGGAGGCCCTGTTCACTCTCAGGACCTTTTGAGAATCCTGCAGAATCATATCAGAACAGTTTTCAGGCATTTGCTTTCTCGTATCAGGCCCTGTACCTCCCGATGCAATACCTGGCGTTTGAGAGCTGTTGAATCCGAAATTCCTATTCAAGTGGAGCTTTTTCTTGTCCATTTCATTTGGATATATGATGGCTTCTCCAGACCTGTTGACCACAACTGAGGAAGATGACTGTGACCTGCTATACGCCTGTGGTTTTGTATTGCTTACTCTTCTGCCAAGGGAGTTATAGATGTGATCTTGATGTAAATTTTCTTTGTTTGGTTGGCTTATAATGGCACTCCACCTCTGCGCTGGGACATGCAAACGGTTAGAAATCTGAAGGGAAGGCACTGAGCCAGCTGATGGCAGCTGCCTTGAATTGCCTTTTGTACCAGCTTCTGTGTAAGAGCTCTTGCCCTTTGGGTCTTGGGGTTCGGGCCACGGAGAGTAGTCGGCCAGCTCGCCATTACTGTATGTGGAATGCAAAAGCCAATCCTCTGCTCTTGAGCATTCACTGGCAGCCTGGGAGTGAGGAGCAGAAGCAGACACAGGTGTGGAATGCCTCCCGGCTGATGGCTCCTGAGGGGTGGCCCAGGCTTCCTTTGGGACCTTAGGTACACCTTCCCTAAAGACGATTTGGTCATAAAGCTGAGAGTATTCAGCTATTCTGGCACCTAGGAAGAAGAGAGAATTTACTAAGTAGAGGCAAGCAATCCATTCAAGCGAGTCACGTGAAAACTTAAAAATCCCCAAACACTTTGGAAAGTGGAAAATTTAATGGTGTGTCAGTCTTCAATCTCAACAAAGTAACATGAAGTAATGGAAGCTGGAAGAACTGTGCAGTGCGTTGCATTTTGGTACCTTGCATTGAAAAACAGAAGCATAAGATACCTTGCAACAGTAAACAGTCATGCAGGAGGCAATGTAGCACACAGTTATAGTAATATGCTGCTTGTTTCATGTTAAAATAAAAAAAAGAACACTCTGACAATGGCCTGGTAAGTAAGATATTTAGGGACTTATAAACATCACAAGAAGGCAAGAGTCATACTCTAGCATATGAAATCTGCTTGCTCCATGTCTCCAATTTGTTTAAATTAACCATGGACAAAAAGACAAAAATTAACCAAGACTGTTGCATCTCCCCAACTCTGCATATTCTTCAGAAAGTGCAAGACGACCAGCTCTTTCTTATCTGAAACCACTCCTTATGCTTTTGTGATGTGGATAGTACCTGGTCAGATGTACATGACTCATTAGAAGGTGAACATACCAGAAAAGACACCTTTTTAGTTGAATTGTCAAGATCACACACTCTTACATGAAATAGCTGTTTTTCTGTAAAGAGGCCAATAGTGCTTCAGGCATAAGTTCTATTCCCAGCTTAAGCTGAATTGATCTCTTCTGACACCACCCCACTGTTTATTCCCAGATCTATCAAGTAACAACAAGAATTTATTGTGATATAAAGGACTATGCAAATCAGAAGCAGTCACAGAAAACCTATTTTCTGTGGTAACACAGAATATGCAATACTGATACTCAGCTACTAAGGTGGGGAAAACGCAACCTTCTAGTTCAGTACACAAATGCCATTGGAAGTTACTAAAGAAATATATCTGTATAGAAATGTTTTTGACATACCAATAGCAGGACCACCTTGTTTCTTCTCTTCCAGAATAGCAGCAAGATCTTTGTGTTTCATTTTTTGTTGTCTGCTAGCTGGTTGTTCCTGCTCTGGGCTTTTAACTTTCAAAAGTTGGTTAGCCTTCTTAATTTTTTGACTGTATTGTCTTGCCATCATAAAAACTCTGTTTTTTGTTTTATCCACAACAGCCATGTCATTTTCAATGCCCTCTGCATGAGTGTTGGACAGAACACTATTGGCAGATTCATAAGGGCTGTCTACAAAAGGCATGTCACTGGAGAAAGAAGATCTGTTCAGACTCATAAAAGAGTTCTCCTTGCACGGTGTGGTGCCTTCAAGCCTGAGATTGGCCTCGCTTATAGTGGCAGCCCTGGGCTTCACAGCTTTAGGGAAAATAGGAGTTTCTGGCAGAGAGAGAGTAGACAGTGAGTACTCTACATCTTTACTCAGTTCAGGTGTACTACCGGCATGCAACCGTTCCTGCATATCATCTTTACAAACGGGAAAGGCTGCAAGAAGACGGTCTCTTGTCTTCTCCTCATTCTTCTTGATGTAGTTCTCCAGGTCATTCCAAATCTCATCTACTTCCTCTGAAAGTTTATCAGCTGCAGACTTATGGGAGAGTGAATCAGAGTTGGAGGAGCTATCTACTAAGCTCAAATAGTCATTTTCAACAGGAACATGATGGTAAGGACTTTCATCTTCACTGAACTGAAGACTCTCTTCAGAAACAAACTGCTGTAAATTGTCACAGCATGCAAAGTCCTTTCCCAGGCCCAGAAAACTCCGCCTTTTAGAGCCTTTTAAATTCAACAGTGGTGCTTCTGGAAGCACGATGGTGTCATAGATGTTGTCTTCAACGATCCTGAGCTCATCTAAACTTGAAGCTTCTCTACTGAGTGGTATCTCATCCCTACTAGCATGAATGGAGGCTCTGTTTTGCTTGGCTGTCCTCTTTTTTGAGAGTGAATCTAAGCTGCTTTTGTTCTCAGCCTCATAGAGAGAGTCTCTAGCAGATCTCTGAGGACCACGGTCTGTCTCCTCCCTCCTCGTCAGACCCATCATCTTTAAGTCTTCATAGCTTATATTATCATAAACATGTTCAATATCATCGATGGTCAGCTCCTCTGAAGATTCGGGATATGCATTCATGCTGCTCCCCTCTGCTCTCTTTCCTTGCCCTCGAGAATCACGCTCCCCAATTTTATACCTGGTGCTGGCAGGACCCGAGTTACTTTCACCAGCACTACTGGCCCGCCTGACAATTTTGTGACGAGTAGGGCTGGAGGTCTCATTTTGATGCACTACCCCCAAGTGCCAGCTGCACGGACGCCCAGAAGATCCCCTCCTCTCTCCACCGACAGCTGACCTAGCACTGGGTGTAGACATGGATGGTAAAAACATCTGATAATCATCTTCGTCGTCCTCATTCTCATAAGGTGGGCGCCGGCTGGGAAACAGCGCCTGCCTGATCTGATGGTCAGTCCAGATGTTTCGAATAGAGGTGCTTCCCCCCAGGATATTCATGATGAGTGAGTTGTTCTGGGGTGTGCTGAATTGTCGAGGCAACTGTGGCTGTCTGGCTGAGCAGGAAAAGGGAAGATCGGTATTCAACTGGGTTGACTCTTCATCTGAAGGGTCCTTGGAACTCTGGGGACATTTAAAATACACAGAGAAGGTCAGCCTATCCCCCACAGTAATACAGCAATTCTCTCTGTTCCCAGAGCTGTCATGGTACCAGGGTGTCTGACAGCATGGAGTCAGGTGGAGATGGGCAGGGTGAGCAGGCTCCTTGCTAGAGAGCCAGGGACCCAAGGTTGCAATGCCACACTACTTTGCCTCCTAATCCTTAGCATGGCGCAGAGTTCAATCTTGGCGTTTAAGAACAACTTACTTCAAATGCAAGACACTGGCTCATGCTAACACATGAGTTATGAAAGACAAATTTGTTTGTCAGGGGTTAGATTAGACCTTTTATGCTAACTCTGCAGTTAAACTAACCTGACTCTGGGTTTGTGCCAAAAGTTTTGCTCTCCTCCCTTTCCCCTTGCCTATAACCCTAGCACAAAGGTATTCTTTGCTGTCTAGCACATGCTACTGAAAATTTCATAGTCTTCTGCAAGTAAGTCTTCCTTCAGCTCAGCTAGTGGATCTAAATTACAGCAAGGCCACATGCCTGCTAATGCTAATATGAATGATGCTGTAGATGTTCCTGACCAAAGGCCCAAAAATGTAATTACTTCTGTCTTCATTTAATGCTGATGGGTTTGATTGTTTTTTTCCCCTGGTCCAAAAAGAGTTGTTTTTCATCATATAAATAAATATTTCCATGTTATGAATACTAACACATTACATAAACAGAATATGGCTTATCTCTCTACCTAGGAACAACACAGATTTATTTGACATATCAAAGATGCACAGCAAAATGAAGTAAAGAAAATTTGCATACCTGCATTTCACCCTTGTTGAGATTAACACTTCTCCGTTTTTCCACATTTTCAGCAGCTTGACTATTAAGTCTTTTCCTTCCCCCTTTCAATTTCTGCAGTGAGTTTTGCTGCATTCCCTGTAGTTTAAAAGACCAAGGGAGGGGTGAAAAAAAATAATCTAAAGTTCTTTGTACAGCCTTGTGCAGAAGAATTACTAGCAGTGAGAACACACCACACATCCATAATGGGAGGAAAAAATGCTCATGAGTAGTTGAAGTACTGGCACAACAATGATTCAGAGCCTAGAAAACTTTCTTTATGATAACCAGTTAAATGAAATTAAACCATACAGCTTGTCAAAAGTTGAAAGCAGAATCTGTGTATAAAAATACAGATTAAAAAGAATATGTAGAAACTAAATGAGAGAAAGAGCTTAATCTCACAACCAAAGTTATGACAGAAGAAGGTATAAAAAAAAAAAAAAAGCAATTTTCAAAGGTTTTTTTTTGGGGGGGGGTCTAAAATGGAGAGGGGATAGTCTTCCTATCACTTGCAATCTTGAAAACAAGAAACAGGTCTAAACTAAAAAAATACGCTGTCATCCAACTTGCAAAAAACCCCCCCAAAACCCAACAAACTAAAGGCCAGAATATTGTATATTAAGCAGTATCCAAATTAACACACAGTGAAGGGCATGTATGGTGGGAGCAAGGGCAATCTGAGTAGGTACTGTTGCCACATCTAGGATTAAACAGTAAGCTTCTATTATATATTTTTATAGTGGTATTCTATTGCACTTATTCTTCCGTACTTACGTCAGGAAGAGGGAGAATTATAAGATGCTACATTGGTATGAGATAGTATTTTATCAAAGATTTACAAAGTAAATACTGTAATTTCAAAGAAAAAGTGCACAGGAACCTTTAAAAAGAACTTGAGTAATAGGTTTCAGATAATTCATGAAATAAGTGGACCACACAATGATATGACCTCAGCATAACCTAAACCAAACAAATTGAAAACCTACATTCTTTAATAGGGTCACATTTCACTACGTATTTCATAGGTGTAGAAACATGATGCAGAGTGGGGAGAACTACCACCTGTCAAAGGCCTTTGCAATAGGAAGAGAGAAAGATTCTCATCTTCACAAATCCTATTTAGAACATCTCATCTTGAAGATCACATGTTATCTACTGCCAGCAGCTTACAGGTCAAGAAACATCAGACATGGCACTGAATCTTAACATGTCATCTAATTCAAAATATTTCTAAGGTGAAAGAGTTAGCAACACTTCTAACACACTCCTGCGTCCTTGCAGTTTCATAGGTAATTTGAATCCCTCTTCTATCCTCCCTAGGAAGACAGAACTTTATTTTTTCCCTCTTTTTCTACCTGTTCAGACTCTTCTTCATCATCAGCATCAATCTGCGACATAGCAGAAGACTGGAGATTTTCATCCTGATCACTGCTGTAGGCTGGTTCAATGGACTCTTGAAATTGGCTCTCCAGCCCACGGGGTTCCAAGGAGCCCTTTTTCCTAGAATTCAGCAGGGCATCATTTGATCCTAGTTTGGTGGCTTGAGATAGCAGGGCTCCTTCAATGCTGATCCGCTAAAAACCAAAACCCACGACACAACTTTTAAACAAAGTTTATGGAGATTTTATATTTTAAATATAAATATTTAAAATATTTATTTATAATCATTATAAATTATATATTTATAATATTTATTTATAAATATTTTAAATAGAAATTATGTTCTAGTAAGACACCATTTTACATCAGCATTCTAGGCAATGTTTAAGCCAAGTTCAGTTAGCTGCACTGAGATTTATTAAGAAGTAAGTAAAACAACCAGTATTTTTCCATAGAATATTTAGAACTGAAAAAAGGTATTAAAAAACGTCCACTCAAATCATGTGCTTTAGTTTTCTGACATCTCAGTGAAGTCATATCTAATGCACCTTGTTTGTAAAACTTCTGCACACTCTCACTTAAAATTCCATTCCAAATAAAAGCCTGGGACCTGAAATTTAACGAGACAGTCCAACTGCACTGGGAACTTCATTACAGATTCTTACAGAAAACGCAAAAATTATAAATGCTCACTTCTATCTGCTTTAGTTGTACCAGCTCTCATTATATGTCATGACTTAAACATATATTTTATATATGTGTATATATATATATCTATCTCAGAATAAGCTAAAACTTTCATTTAATAAATGCAAAGACGTGCTCTGAAGAATAAGCACCACCTTCATACACAGAACTTTGGTGACCATAGTTCTGGTCATATTTTAAAGCACCCCATAGTATTATAAAGTACAACCAGTATACAGACCAGTTTTTTATTCTTCATTAGATATTCCCGAAATGGTTAGCTGTATTTCTATTGCTTTCATTCCAATAATCTTATTCAAGATGCTAAACAATTACGGTTTTGTTTCCATTCTTAAATGCTACACAACCAAGATATCTATTCTACAGTAAATACTATGCTCTAAGTCATTTAAATGTGCTAAACCATTAAATGTAAGAAATGGCTTACCTTTTGCATATCTGGACTTACATCTGAAAACAGAAATATATATTTAATCATAAATGAAAAACTAAACTGGTACCAGTTTATGCCCATTTTACTGCTACGCCAGTATCCCAATTATGAATTCCCCAAGGGCGATTAAATACTGCAGCAATTGACCAAACAATTGATAAAAACAGAGGCAGCATGAGTTGACCATGAGGTCCTGATTTTGCAACACTGCCATGAGAGGGGCAACTACTCACAGTGGCCACAGCTCTGTGTGTTCAGCTTCCACTTGCTAGGATGTTCACAAGACTTAACATTTTTTGATTTCTACACACTTTGTGTTCCTCTCCCCACACCCCACACCCAAAGAATTTAGGAAAAGTTATAGGAGAAAAGAATCCATCTTATAATGCTCTACAAAGTACAGAAGCACAAGGTCAATAAACAGTAGACAAAGTAGCTTACCGTTTGACTTCAAAACTTTATGGACTCTAGATGAGGGTTCTGAAAAAGACAACAATGTGTTTAAGAACTCCAGCATCTCAAAGAAACTTATGGGTACACCTTGGTCAACTTTTCATAACGTGGATAACAAGTTATAAGCTTCTGAGCCCATGCAGGGAAGCCAGATTTTCATTTCTTAACCACCTTATTTCCTCGTGAAAAAAAAGTACATGTTCCAGTGTCAAACCTACATCTGTTTTTTAGTAAAGTATCTATATTTCTTAATGCAATAACAGCTCAAAAGAGGAGTACAGTGACTGCTATTTGAAGTCACCTATTACAAAGACAGTTGTGGCTTCAAGAGGAAACTAACAGTAATTATGGATGTATGTTTAAGCTAGGAGAAAAAAAACAAACCTCAAAGTTAGCATGACCACTTCTCAGATCTCTATTATCCATAACACAGACATTATATTATGTAAAGACAGGAATTATGTTTTGAAATGACAAACCTATCGCAATCAGGAGGAAGCCACTTCTGAGACAGTAATTACTTGGGACATGGTAGAAATGCCAGATTTAAATAATGTGACTGGCTTCCCTGCATATGTATTCTTTCATCCATTCTAAAGTACCAAATGTTTTTTTATGCATCCATGAATAGAAATGTACATCCACTGAATTAAATGCAAACGGTGGATTAAAAAAAAAATCATACAAACCCCAAATTTAATAAGATACTCCACCCATATCTGACAGATACTGTGCCTTGTTAGGTCTGCGTGGAGTACAGGCTAATTCCAAGTGCCCACCCCACCCAACCCTAAGCAATCCCGATTTCCCTTTTGTCATCTTGATAGTGAAGGAGTTTATTCACCTGATTTCCTTCTCACTCTGTGAGAAGCACTGCCTTCTTTAGGCTGGTAAGATGATTTCATTTCTCCCTCAGGGCTATAGTGGAAGCCTGGATGATCTGTGGAACAAGCAGAGGCAGAAGGAATAAGGGAGACAAAGGCATCACTTCACAAGCCTCTGCAGCTCTCTTCAGAGGCAGTGCCATCATCCCTTTATGACTGACAAAAGTGGCACTTCATCAGAGACTGAAGAAACACAAGCAAAGTGGTGTGCTGCTGTAGGGCAGATGTTAACCACCCAGCCCATTTAGTTGTGCCTTGCTCCAGACAGCTAACCCAGCAACATTTATGCACCATCATCATCTTTAATTGCCAGTTTCTCAGTCAGAGTCTTCCTGACCAATACAACTACATAAGAAAATAAGAAACCTGTTTTACCCCAAGACTTCCTAAGCATTTATATCATAGGACAATTATTCTAATTTCTTTACATTACTACGAATTGCTGGCAACATGAAGAGCTAACACAGCTTGCACCAGCCAAGGCAGTGAACAGAAGACACAGCAGCAGGGACAGAGCAGATGAGACTGGGTCCAGTACATAGGCAGCAGCACCACACATGCTCTATGGCCCTGGTTCTTGGGTCAGACACAGGTAAACTCCTCAGACACAAGCACAAGCCTGATGGGTCTCAGCATGGAGTTTTCTTGTTCGTTTTCTTCTCAGGGCTGTTCCGTAGGTACAGACACTTTCTGCCACAGCAGAAGGAGAGGAGAGCAGCTGCTCCACTAACTGGGCAGGAGGCAGCCTAGAGGCTGCTGCAGAAGCTCTGGGCTCCCTCATTTCCCTTCCAGAGAGGCTGTGCACACATTTTGATTTTTCAAAATGAAAGTGATAAAGAACCAACTTACGTATAGCATCCATTTCTAGAATTGCCTGTTTTGCCTGAAAGATAAAAATAACAAATGAAAAGGTTTCATTTCTACTTCTATAAGTAGAAGAACAACTTGCACTGCATATTGCAGATAGGAGTGAGTGTGTATGTAAGAAAAGGCAAGTTGGATTTTTGAACTACAAAATACGGTTAGCAGCATAGCTTTCTGTCTTTCAATGTGCATTGGACACATCACATATGTGAAAAAAAATTTTCTGGCAGAACCTTACCAGAGATCCACACAAAACTGTTTTATTCTCTGCTCATGGCAGCTCTGCCCTGCATGCCCACCTCCCTTCCTGGCAGCAAAAGAGGAAAAGCGTGTCCCTGGAGCACCACTGGAGTGAGGTTTTTCTGGAGCACATATTGATGGCACATCTGATGGTAAAAACTACTTTGGCTTCAAAAGACAGGGGTTGTGCTGTGCTGAGAACATGCTGCACATACTGGGCCTCATCCATGGGCTTCCAGATAGACTGCCCTACAGGTCTCAGAATTTGGAACAATTGATGCACATATTGCTGGCATTAGCACTAAACTGGTCCTAGTGTCTGGGAATCACAAGTCTTCTTGTTATTCACAAAACATTTCCTCTGTAAAAATCAAGTAGTCAATAAACTAAAATATAATAACCTTTGTGATCTGTTTGCCCTTCTGCAGGTGCAGTTCAGTAATTTTCCACCAGGTGTCACATGTGGACTACTACTAAATACTCTGGGCAGCCAGAGGTCTTGTAGCTAGCAACTACTGGTTTGGTTAGGATTTTCCTCTCTTAAACCAAGTTATTTCTATGAGCTGAAAATCACAATATATTTTAGTTACACATATTTTCCACAGATAAAAACAAAGTCCAATTAGAAAGAAAAAATACTGATACAAAAGCTGAGATCATTCTGTATTCTCTTTTTACAACCTAATAAACTGCAGTGAATGTTTACATTGTAAGCATGGATACCAGAATTTTACCTTTGATACACCCTGTCAACAAAAAGAGAATTAGTAATGGCAACTGGTAGAGCTTTTTTCTCCCATAATTCTCTTTTTGTTGAAAATGAGAGTTAGTACAGCACTGTTTATACCAGAGGTAGCATTTTTTTTTTTTTTAGCCATTATAGCATAGAACTCAGTGGGGAAAAAAGTCAAGGAAACTTATTGGTGAAACTAACACTGGGGGGAAAAAAGAATTAGTAAAACTCAGTGTCAAGAAAAAAAGAGAAAAATAGTCCTGCTTCCACATGAGTCAGAGGCTAAAGATTCAGTGTTCAGGATGGGTGCATGTAGTTATAAAGGTGAAGTGCATGCAGCTAAATGGCTTCACTGCTACAATACCTAACCAAGATAGATTAGAACTAGCTTGTTAAGGGCTACACAACCTGGAATTAGCACTCCTTGTGCAGACAGGCAGTATCAAGCCAAGTATACTCTTACAGTGGAGCTTACTGACATTTGCATCTCTCTGTTACTCATGTCAGAGAGGGCAAATCCTAATGTGGACAGCAATGCTGCTAACCCAGTTAAATTGTTCTACTTCTCTACCGAGCTCTGTAGCTGCTTTAAGTAGAACCTTCCCATCAATTTTGAGAAACTTTTAAAGACATAAGGACACAATATGTTAATTGATCTGAATCAGAAACCTGGAATCTGAACTTTCTATAAATTGCCATACATCCTGGAGCTAACAAGATTGCTTTAAGTTAAATGCACATACAAGGAGTTGCTGAGTTGTTTTGACTTTTACCTTGGCAGGAATCTTAGCAGGATGATTTTCTAGAATTAACCTCTTCAGGTGAAGAATCCAAAGGCGCTTGTCTTGCTGCGACTTTGCCTGATAAAAAAATTGTAGTACCATGAAAAAACGCATTACTGCACTACATGGGCTGAGGTCATTAGCCTATGTTACCCAGTAGGCAGGGAAGCTTCTGTCATACCTGGACAGTATGTTGCATCTTGGGATTTTTGTAATGGAAGACGCTAAAGCTAAGTGGTTCCTTTGGTATTACTTCCACAAGCATGAGATTCCCACACTGTAAAACAAAGAGAAGCAATGACTTGAGTCACGAGGGAGTTTCATGAAGACTCAGAGCGAGCATTTGACCATGTGCTCTCCAACATACCAGTATATGAGCTTTATATGCAAACATCTCATCTCTCTTTTTTGTAATTAGCAGCAGCTTGTCGAAGAGGAACAGCGTGCGCTCATTTTTGGCTCGCTGTATGCGAAATGTTCCTTCTAACACCAGCTCCCCATAACTCGTGAGGTCTGGCCCCTTCCAGTTGGTGAGCAAACTCTGTATCTCCTGCAACAGATTGAAGAACAACAAACAACATTCATTTCATAGATCTAACTTAAAAACTCAAACAAAAACTGCTAAGGACATTCCCACTCCCACTTCTACATGAAGTTCAGCATCTGACAGTGTAAAGTTACCATACACTGGTACCAAGGTTGCTAGGCTAGGTGCAACACCAAAGCCAGGTGCCTGGAGGCCTATTGCTAAAACCAGATTAAAACACACCTCCTGAGTACTGGTTACTCCTGTGTGGACCCAGCAAAAAGCGCCGAGCTCCTGGGGCCAGTCTGCAGTGAAAGACCACAGTCCGACTGGGCTCGGGGAGATGGAAAACAGTCTGTAATCCAGGCATCACTCTTTCTTGTGCCTGGTTCCCTCTCCCCTTTATGTCCTTTATCAACTTCTCTTAATATTTCTCTCTTGCTCTGTGTATCCTCCCGAAGTTCTGTTGTCCCCCTCCTCTGGATGAATTATAATGCCATCCCAAAATGCCATAAGCCCATCATGGAAGACACCTCTCTGTGAGATAGAAGAGATGTTTCTCAGAGGCCCAGAAGGTCTAGAAGTGATTTAGTAAACTAATCATTTTAGGATGCCAAGATTTATTTGTATTTTTAATGATTTGTATACATATCATAGATATTTCTCACCTTGTTTAATATTAAAAAAACCCAACAAACAAGACTGGAGAAACATCTACAGACATCCTCACAAGTCTGTGTTACTTAGCTATGGCTGTTCTTGTTCCTTTCAGTTTTTTCTGTAAGTGGCAGTGACATAGCACTTAAGAATGGTACAGCAATTTGTAAAAAAAGACTAGACATTAAGTAGGGAAATCTTTTAAAATGTCCATCAGGCTTTAGACCTGGCAGCATTAGCAAAGCAGGGACAGATTTCCCCATTGTAGGCTGGATGTTTTCTACTAGATGAGTGCTAGAAAACATATCAGTACATCTGATGCACAAATGCAGTCCAGATGATTTGCAAGAAGAAAATCCAAAAGCAGCACACTTTGGACTTTACACAGGACTGTTAAAAGAAAAATACATTAAATATAACAAATAAAAAACTTGCATTTTATCAGGTCTATCTAGGAACTTGTAAATAAGTCAGGGTACAGCACAGGGATCAAGTCCACCATTGCTGCAGGAGACTTTGCACAGGAATTGTTGTGGCAGTATTTGCAGCATTACAGACCAAATGACAGTTTGATAGCCCACAGAAGACCTATCCTTCTGGCTGCAGAAACAGATTTTACTTTTTAAATGGCTAAGTATGAACATAAACATTTTCCATAACCTCATAGATTTGCCAGCTGAGCTCAATAAATTACTTACAAATAAAAAGATACACCCCCTGCACTTTTCCCAAAGCATTTAACTCTCTTTATTGCCAAATATTAGTCGTTATCATTACTCAGATTTATAGCAAACTGTAGGTAGGTCATTAGCGTGAATTTCCAGCGATGTGTGGCAAAGGTTACACTGCTGCAGGCAAGACATTACCAAGTGTAACCCTATTCTTCCTACACAAACAACAAAAAACCTCAAAAAAATGAGGATCAGTAAGCAACTATTCAAGAAAAAAGAGACGATGAATAACATTACAAAGATTTCTAAACTGGTATAAGACTATTACTCCCTTTTATAAAGTAAAAAATCCTCCCAATTTTCTTAAAGTAATATAGACATTGCTATTGAAAAAGTAATGTAAAATCATGATTCACTAAGAATTTGGAAACAGAATGACCATTCTGCAAAATGTCTACAAAATAGCTTGCTCTTGGTGCCAAAAGCTACTCAGGGAGTAGGTTTTGTTTTGTCCTAAAAAATTCTTCATTCGAAGCACAGTTAGCCGTTTTCTAACTATCATATTTCTAGTTTATATTATTCACAAGGCAATTGATACAGAGTCTTCAAAAGCCCAAGAGGGAAGTACTTAAACAAGAAGCAGCACAAGAAATGCCTCAAAACAAAATTAATCAGTGTGAAGGGGAGAAATCAGAAACCACAGGATTTCTGAACAAAGCCATGCCCTAAGGTTGTACAGCAGTGCTGTACAATTGAGGGAAAGGAAGAAAGAAAAGTTATCTGAAGTTCTGTATTACTGCAAAAAAATGCTTTGCAGGATGCTGCTTGTAGGGCAGAGATGTCTGAGATTTTCCTGCAGCAGCTATGGCCAAGATCAAATAGCCACAGGCATACTCAACAGGAGTGTAAATTATGACAGACAAAGATTAAAAAAAGAGATAAGCTTAAAAATGTTAATGGCATATATATTGACAAAAACAGCTCACAAACACCCATAAAATCTTTTTGGGTACTCACTTGGAGCCTGATGGCATGTTCATGTTTCCTCTTCATGTCATTTATATGCCATGCCACTCTCTGCATTGTATCTATGGCATCCAGCACCACATCATAGCCCTCAGTGTCCTTGTCAAGGTGGTTCTCTATTTCCTAAGACAGGGGTGAGGGGAAAAACCTTGTTATTTCTAAGTTCATTGTCCCAGCCATATGCAGTATTATCTTTTTATCTGTGCTATTTTGTCTTTGCACTGCAATCACCCAAATGCAGTGTTCCTTCTTTTGTTATTATTGCACGTCATTATCAACTTGCTTAACACAAGATGACTACCAAAACTAAGCTTTTATGGCCAGTTTAGCAGTGACTATACTTGTAGGAGCTGATGCGAGCAGAGAGTCACAGAAAGAGAGTGCAGCATGCTGACAGGAGACCTTTCCAGGCAGCATTTCATGGCTTTCTTATAACACAGAACACACCAACAAACTTAGAAACACTGATGGAATTACATTAGGCATTACTTTACAGTTGGAGAGCAGAAAAGGACCAGACATATTAAATGAGGATCAGTGCCTTTACACTTCACTAAAACACGACTCTCTAATAGGAAACAGATGTGGAAAACATTAACAATAAAGCAGGAATTTCCAAAGCTTGCTTAACTCAACTCACTGAATATGGAAGTAGTTCCCACTTCCTCAGCCATTCCTCTCCACAGAATTCTTACCAATTGTGGTGTTTACATGTATTTAGAACTTCTTTCGGCCACCCCCAGCATTGCAACATGTGGAAAAAACGCTGTTTTTCATTGGAGCAATATATTTGTGCACAAAAGTGATCATGACAAGAATCGTCCAAATAAATTCAGAATTACAGAGCAGTTAGGTTTGGTTTGTTTGTTTTGGTTTTTTGTTTGTTTGTTTGGTTAGGGTTTTTTTGTTAGAACACCTAGTTATTTGGGTGAATAGATTGATTGAATGTGTCTAAAAATAATTATCAAAAATCTCCACACCAGACATATGCATATATTGTGAAATGTTGAAGGCAGAAAGAACCTCGAAATGTAGAAATCCATCAACTCCAAAATCAAAGCATGAGAAGAAACCTAGAACCTTTTTCTAACCATCAAGCCTTGTGCCAGAAGAACGAACTTTGACTTGCTGCAGCCCTAAATGAAATGTAATTTGTAATATGTGCTCACGTGCAAAAGTAGGTGGTACTTGAGGATACGCTGGACAGGTTTCAAGAGATAGGAGCCCAGGGGCAGAGAATGTTGCAGTGCTTCTTGCCGTTCTCTGAAAAACTTGGCCAGTGTCTTGTTCCTCATGCATTCTGTCAACACTGCCACCGACCTGGAAACATCAACACGTACCTTTGAGACACACTGTCTCCAAAAGTCTATTGCTAAAGTCAACAATTATTTCTTTCTTCTATTGGAAAAAGAGGTAGCAGGCTCCTAATCCAATCACTGCTGGTTCGGGGGGAAGGAAGGATTTTGTTTTTTGTTTGTTTTGGTTTAGATTTTTTGGAGGTGGTTTTAGTTATGTTGTGAATTCAGTTACGTTTTCCTCTGACATGCAACTATTCTTTCTTAGTGGTAGTCGCATATTTGGAGCAATGCAGAATAAGACTAATTTCTAAAGGACAATTAATAGCAGTGAAAGACAAGAAGAATCAGAATAATGCTCCAGATGACTACTCTTAAAAAAAAACCAAAAAACAATCCAACAAAAAAACTCACTTGAAATTAAGGAATAAAGACAATCTCCTTGATTGTCCCTGAAATTTCATAGCATCATAGTATGGCTAGGGTTGAAGGGACTTGAAAGAGCATCTATTTCCATCCCCCTTGCATGGGCAGGGACACCTCACACTAGATCAGGATTAGACTTTGAACACTTCCAGGGAGGGGGCAGCCACAGCTTCCTTGGGCAACCTGTTCCAGCATCTCACCACTCTCACAGGAAAGAATTGTTTCCTAATGTTTAGGCTAAATCTCCTCTCTTCAAGTTTTAAACCACTGCTATTTGTCCTCTCACTACACACCCATGCAAAAAGCCCTATCCCAGCTTTCTTGTAGGCCCCCTTCAGATATTGGAAAACCACTATAAGGTCACCTCGAAACCTCCTCAGCCTATCCTCATAAGGGAAGTGCTCCAGACTTATCATTTTTGTGGTTTTCCTCTGGACACACTCAAGGAGCTCTATGTCCTTCTTATGCTGGGGACTTTAGAACTGGACACAGTACTCCAGATGGGGTCTCACAAGAGCAGAGGGGGAGAATCACCTCCCTCGACTGCTGTCTGTGCTGTTTTCGATGCAGCCCAGGACCTGTTTGGCTCTCTGAGCTGCAAACACACATTGATGGCTCATGTTGAGCTTCTGGTCCACCACCACTCCCCAGGTCCTTCTCCTCAGGGCTGTCTGCAATCCTTTCTCCTCCCAGCCTGTATTCGTGCATGGGATTGCTTTGACCCAGGTGCAGAACCCTGCACTTAGCCCTGTTGACCTTCATGCAGTTTGCACAGGGCATGATTTTTACTTTAGACTGTAACTTGCATTACATTAACAGGAGAAGAGACAAATGAGAAAAGGGAATCCAGTGTTCCTACCTTGGGTAGTTGGTGCAGTACTGAGTATATATGTGGAAATCTTCACTCTGCACAGGGAGGAAAGGTTTACATATATTCAGATTTTGTCAAACTAGCAGCTAACACATGCGCAAGATAATGATTATGATATTGAGACAATGCCCTCTTCAGTTTCCTGATCAACAAATTCACTGTGATAGTCCTATCACTACCATATACCTACTAACTGATTTAATTTTTCCTTTTTTTTTTTTTGGAAATTTTTCCTTTTCTTGAAGGAAAAAAAAAACCAATTAAAACCTACATAGAATTAAAGCAAGCAGCTTTGTGACAGAGCCTCCAAGGTCCCTTGTGATGCTCTGTTCATCTTAAAAACCCACCATAAAAGCAAAGCCAAAACCCACCAACACACACCCCTTCAAACAACTGACTTGGACAAAGCTAGTTTTGTACACACTAAAGCTCACACCTGCTTACAGGGAGACGTTATTTTTGCAGGTTATGTCTGGTGTGTGATTCTCAAAGAGCTATAAATACTTTCACATTTGAGCACAGTCTCAGTGTGAAAATTAGAAAACAGAAAAGCAATTTTAAAAATGTCAACTATGACTCTTTGAAAGCAGACAGTTATTGGCTGATCAACTTGTAACTAGATTTAGGTGGGCTTCCACATTGGCCTGTCACAGTAAAATTATCCACACTTAATGCTGAAAAGATTCCCAGAGCAAACCTCTGAGTTTCCTCCTTAGACTAAGATTTTTTTCTTAATCATCATAATGTAATTCTATGCAAGAACAAGCTTTCAGAAACACTCCCATATGCTTAAAACTCACATCTGCCTATCAACTTCTATCTCAAATAATGTGCCATTTCTGCTGCTTTGTTGTAACCCTAAAGACTAAGCAAGCCTTGACGAATTGCAAAGTGCTCCTAAAATAAATTACTTTTTCTTTCCTGAGACCTAGACCAATAAAAAGCAATTTTTCAGTAGTAAACAAGGCCCCAGTTTCCACTTGAAA
This sequence comes from Phaethornis superciliosus, assembly GCA_023637945.1. Taxonomy (NCBI): domain Eukaryota; kingdom Metazoa; phylum Chordata; class Aves; order Apodiformes; family Trochilidae; genus Phaethornis; species Phaethornis superciliosus. Next base: position 50,665,710 of record JAJQWJ010000003.1, on the reverse strand, counting down.
CATCTTCTGAGGGAATTCAGGCATTGTGCACACAATAGCTGTGCTCTGCAAGGGGTACTCATTGATGAATGGCAAGACCAAATATCTGCCTTCACAGAAGGCAACAGCACTCTGAGGAGCAATACCACTTGAGGAGAGGGATGGATGCAGCCTGTGGGCTTTTGTTTCTCATTGTTGGAGGCTTTTTCTGGCTATTCATCAGAAAGAGTTGGCTCAGGCAGTACCCTTCCCCATTTCCAACAGCACTGCTCCCTTCCCCCTCTTGCAGGAGTAAAGCACATTGTGCCATTCATTTTTGCACCAAGTGGTGATTCATAAGGACCTGTATAAAGTCAGGTATTACTCCATGTGTGAGCACAAGTCACCACAATTCATTTCACTGTTCCTTGATGGACTTGAATAAGAGCTATTCTGAAAAAAATAACTCAAGCAAACTTGTAGTAAGTGTTTCTCTAGGGGACTGCAATCCCCATATATTCACTAGTGGGGTATAAGCTTATTAAACTGCTCTTTGCTTAGGAAGGAACGAAGCAATTAAACATAGTCTTGATAGAAATACAGTTACACAATATAGCTTGGTTATTCACACTTGGACTAATTTTGCAGTCACTACTAATTTTTACAGTGGTCTACCTCCATCTCATGTCCCTACCCACAGACAGCAAGTGTGTCATGGCCTGCCTTTGTCCAGACTCGGAACCTTTGGCCCCAGCTCCAAACCCTCTTTCAAAATGAAGAATTAAAAGTCCTCAGAGCATTGCATTCACTGCACTGTGTAATTTTCCATGCAATCACTACTAGAAGTGGCTAGCACTTGTAACAATTCTACTTAAGAAAGAGCATTAGAATGAAATCTAGTATGATGAAAAAGGGTGCTATATGTTTTTATATTCATATATTAATAAAAGGTTTTTATTTAGGAGCTTTTGGTATATATTGTAATATATTGCCATAGTTACAAGCACAGAATAATGCAACATCTAGAACTATTTCATAAGCAAAGCGTAGAACAGTTTGTATCAGTTTATATATAAACACATATATATATTCTGCTCATAGTCACATGATTGCTCTGCTTTTCAAACAAAAAGGAAAATAAATTCTGCTGTGAAATTTTAAAAAAATGAAAGCATTATCTGTAAAACAAACAAGGCCAAAAACTTGAGGGCTTCAGAGTGGACTGAGTGCACATTCCACATAAAATCAAAAGCAAGTCTGAAATCCCCAAGAGCCTTTCCACTGTCTCTTTCTTTGTTTTGGTTTTTTGGTGTTTAGGTTTTGTTTTTACACGGGGTCAAAACTACTTCCAGTAGGATTTTCATTTTAAAACAATTTTAGTCTAACTACTAAATGGAAAAAATATATTATAAAAAAAAAAGGTAGTTTCTCAAGACATCAACACCTCTAAAAACTTATACAATGGTTTCACAATCATTCCTGCTTTCTGAACAGACATGACACCAAACTTCATATGGCACTTACATTTGTACTCACTTTATTGCACCACAGCTCATTTCATCATCCAAAACCATCAGAGAGCATTTACTTTTACTGAGAGCATTTGCTTTTACCAAGCTAAGCGAGCATAACACCAGTAGAAAGTCAATTACATGTAATTTGCCTCCAGCATGAGACTGTGGATACACATCTGAACTGACACAACTGGTGTGAATCAGCATCGTACACCTTGCCCAGGCATCAGCAGGATTAATGTGAAAACCTTGGGAGAATGGCCAGGAGAGTCCCCTTCCAACAGAGGCCTTTCCTGGCCCTGAAAAAGCCACACTACTCAGTTCCCCCACTGCCTGCCTCATTACCCAGCACCTCTGCATGCTCAAAGAAAGGAATTTTAGTTTGCATGCCCAGCTGGTCTTCTTCATAGCTGACTCCCCAGAGAGAGCCCATGAGCTCTCAGTAGCCGTGGGACATGCAGGCTAAAGTGGATGCTGTAAACTGTGTTCAGAAGCAACAGAAAAACCAGGCCTGAGATAGATTCAGTATATTTCTATCAATACTTTCACACTGTAAGTGAAATGCCAGCCACAGTAATCATGATTTCTTTGGACATTCTTAAACAATCTTAAATAATCTTGAAATCATCTCAACTGTCTTCAAAACAGATTTAAAATTATCTCTGCAGAGAGACTGGAATCACTCAAGAGATCACTTTTAATCTGGAAGCCCAAAGCTGTTGTGGCAGAGGGTGTGAAACTGAGATCCAAGCTGAGAGTTCATCTGCACCAACTACAAGAACAAATCAAACACAAGCAGAACCCAGCTACACTTAGCTTATCCCCCGATGCTGAATCAATTCACGGCACATCTCCTCCACATCAAGTGCCAACATCCCTGATCTTCTCTCAGCTCCTGGTGCACTGTGCTTTTTTAAAGCCACAAAAGGCACTTTAAAAGAAAATGGAGACTGAGAAAAGGAGCTGAATCAGAGTGTAAACTGAAGCCAGTTGCCTGGATCTTGTCTCCATTAATGAGGTGGTAGATTAAGAGTAATTCCCTTTCCCCTTGGTTAAGCTCTTGGTGTGTCTTTCTGAAAACATGTGTTCTGAATTTCTGGGGTGCTGAGTGAGTGGATGAACATGCCAGAATTAAGCTCTCATCTACAACAACTCACTTAAATGTAAATGAGTAGAATACTGAGCCAACCTTATAATTAACATTGGCATCATTATTATGAAAATGAAAGACTGAGTTGGCAAGAAAACTTACAATCTTTTATATGAATAATTAAGCTACAGCTAAGTTTGCACTGGAACCATTTTTTTCAGCCTCCCATTACCGTCACCAGCAAAATGTCTCCAAGATACTTAATGTACTAGAGTTACTACAGTTCTTCTAGATGAAGAGGCAGGACCAGAGCTGATAGAAACTGAACTAGTATACCACTACCCTCAGTGGCAAGTTATTTTCATGTGTCCTGGTTTGCTGCCTTCCCACTCTCTTTAAACAAATATTCATCCACACGATCTGCATCTTGGGGCAGAAAGGTAAAGACAACAATTCATGACCATAGATCAAGTTTTTAAAAACTGTGCTTTTATGCATTTGTTTCTATTTGCCTGTGATTTATTAATGAAATGAAATATCCAGAAGCAGCTAGTTTTCGCATGGTTGTTTTATCTCTTAGTGATTTTTATGTTACTGGCTAATTTATACTGATGACAACTTGCTTAAGTCTGTTGTCAAATAAAGCCTGCCATTTTAGGAGCTATTTACTTTGGGCACTCAGCACAACAATTGCCAAGATAAAAATTCAAATCCAAAATTAAGAGTTTTGTTCAAAGTGCACTAATGGGATTTGATAGTCTTCACTCTATTTCCCTTAAAAGTAGAAGTTGCAAGGCTATTATCTACTCAAGCACAAAAATTCTACACAGAAAACATAGCAATGTATGAGTGTGTGAGGGAAGCATAATATGCTATACAACTAATTTTATTGAGCCAAACAAAAGAACAAAGTCGATTTCAAAGAAACTGTCTATCAAATATGGTCCCAAACTAGACCTTAAAAAATTAAGCTCCCTAGGTTGTTTTCACAAATATCAAACATTTTAGTTCCAACAAGCTCCAGAGTTTTTAACCATAACTGTTCCTTTATACATGCAAACCAGCTTTGTGTAATTTCACATGAATCCTGAAGAAACATCTGTAACTTACTTGATGCAGTTACTGAGCTTTTATGAAAAGCAAAAAGTAAACACAGTACCGACAGTGAAAACTTGATTATGGGTTTAAATTCCCAACAACCACAGCACTCACAGCTGAACCAGAAAGGTGAAAAAAAAAGGCAGTAAAGTCAGAGCTCACGTAACCTAAGCACTGTTCCACTGAAAGCATTAAAGATGCTCCTGCAGAGCTACATTCATTAGCTAAGATTGTGAGCTATGACTTCAGCATGGTATTATCCCCATGCTGAACTCACAGTGAAGATCTTAGCACACTTGAAACAATCAAACAATAAATGGACAAAGTCCCATAAGACTTGAAGGACTGTACTGCCAAAAAAGGCAGTTTTATTTCCACTACACAGTGCTGGGAAGACACAAGCAACCAAGAATGGATAACTGGAGTCTGTTAAGACAGTCAGCAGTTGTTGTAATGACATCTTCACAGCCAAAACTAGAACTGTGGGGTATTTTGGTGTTGTTTGATTTTGCTTTTAAGTGTTTGCACTTGTCTGGATGAAGCTAAAAAATTCTTGTTAGGATTGCAGTCTCTAACAACTTCTGAGCCATCAGGCAGTTGCCTGCCAATAATACAAATGCTAAAAGCATTTGACAAGGGAACAAAAGCACAAGCAATGATATGCAGATGTATTTTGGAACTAGTGGCCAGAAAGTCTACCAGAAAACTCCTTTCAGCTGGCCAATATGAATGAGAGTGCAACTTTTTCCTGGACTTTCTATTATCACTTGCACCACCTCTGTTTCATTTCCCAGACAGGAGTAGTTCCAGTGGTCCCAGCTATAAGCGAACAGTGCATCAGAAAAATCTACCACCTCCCAGATGTGGTATCTGTAAATATCCTGAAGGCCTCACCAATGTCTTTCTCTGCAGGGTCACTCTGCTGATTTGCACTCAAGTTCTTGTCTGCTAGGACTCCCAGAGCCCTTTTTGCCAAGTTGTTCCCTAGTCAGCTGGGTCCAGCATGCACATGGGGTTGTTCTGTTCCAGAAGCAGGAGTCTGTGCTTGGCTTTACCCCATTCTCTCTCTTTCAATTCTATATGGACTATTTGGAGTGAATACAATTTGCCATAAAACCCACTGTAACATGGAAAAACACATTAATTTTGTAGTAGTTGTGCCAACACTAAGATCCCTCAGTGCTTACAAAAGATCAATAACTAGATAAATAACAGCTTTCTCAAACTCAGCTCAAGCAAGTGATCTGGTGAAACAGCAGCACTAAGCTGTATCATCACACCCCTTTAGGATAAAACCCCTCATGTCACAACAGTGCCAAACAAATTACTGGACCACTATGAGAGGGTGGTCCAGTTAATCCTAAACCCTTGTGTTAGACCTGTTACATTGAATGCTTGGTGCTGGCAATACAGAGTTCAACACAAACTATGAAACATGAGACAGGACTTGGGTTTCTGTTGTTTTCCCTGTGTTTTGGCTTTTTAACAGAAAAAGGCAAACACATCTAAGAGAGATTATTAAAATTTAAACAACTACATGCTTTCTGTTCTACTCCTCTTCCCACAGAAATACCATGGAGATAGTATTGTTTATTAACACATTTGGGCTCTACAGATTTAAGACATATGTAGGTTCTCTAGTCAAGTCTTTAATGAACTAGAGTTATCAGTAGCCCAAATCACTTAATCTCTTGTTCTCCTAGCTATTATGGCCACTCCCCTTCTCCCTGTCTGCTTCTCCACATTTCCCACAATGAAGGACACCTACTTGTGCCCTGTGTTTCTCCTGCACCTAAAAACTTCTTCATATTTTTGGCCTCAGGATTGCCCGACTGAATAAAGATACCAGATCAGTGTTCAGAACATTAAAAATATTCTAGAGAAAATGAGATTTGAAACTTCGGGCCATCCTCTTTAAAAATAAAATTACGGTATTAAGGTATGACTGCTAAATTCAGGAAAAAATGGATCTCAGAAAACAATATGGTCACAAGTACATTAAGGTTCTTGCCTTTTCTAAAAATGCAGCCAATTTGTACTCTCTGTTTTAAAGCTAACAAGGCTTAAGTGGCTTATCACTTGATCATCAATTATAAAAAAGGAGGACAAAAAGAATCCCTGTAATACTCTAAAAAAAAGAAACAAAAACAAAAACTAAATTTCATATATACTCATGAAGAAAATAACACCTTTTTTCCTGATCTTTAAAATGCAATTCAGATGCATATCCCTATCAACTACTAAGAGAAATTCCTTCCCTTTCCATGGATTTTCTAACTTTTCTTGGTTGTCATCACACAAGCTGTCAAAATTAGGTTTCAAAAGCTAATAAATTAATATTATTTCCCTATATTATCTTGCAACATGTGCTGGAGAGTTCTGCAGTAGCCACTTACCTTGGAAACAAAACAGTCTGCTATAGCCACAGGATCATTTTCACAGTTTTCCAAATCTTGCAGAAGTTCACTAAAACAAAGAACAGGGGAAGGAAAGACAATTATGGCACACCTTGGAATGGGCATACCTATATATTCAGAGCCAGGCAGTGCTTCGTCATACAAGGCAGTGATGCAGAAAGCCCTTAATGATATGGGGAGTCCTAAAAAGGGAACAAAACCCCCTTTGATGCCCCTCTTCCCCCTAGGTGCTGTTGCTGGGGTTTTTTTGTTTGGAGGCAGAGGAGCACTCTCAGGAAATGGTATCCCCCTATACTTAAAAATTCAAGCAATCACAATGACAATGGATCAGTGATCTCCTAAGCAAAACTGAGCCCCTTCCTCCATATTAACAGCCCTTCCACCACACCAGTGGTGCAGTCGGACACTTGTGTAGCTTGTATGCCAACTAACACAGTTAAAACTAACAAAATTTAACAGATACTGAAGCACATGCTCTGTCCTATAAAGACTTGATTTGTTTTAGGAGCTTTATTTGACTGAGGGAGATGAGGAGCTGGTCTGGAACAGAGATGACAACCAGGGATGTATTATACATACATGAAGAATAGTAATAGTAAGCCCAACTCAGGAAGATTTCTCAGCTTTTACTGGGTTTCTTCACTGAAGAAAAATGGTTAGCCTAGAAAAAGTTTTCTGGAAGGGAATATATAAATCCTACATGCATAAAAGTAAAGCCTTGCTGGGAGAATTTAATAATTTTGACATGCCAAGCAGGAAATTAATTCATTGTAACAAGAGCAAAGGAATAAGGGAGGCATGTTCACTGTGGTATGAAACTCAGTTCTCAAAATCCAGTTCAGTGAAAGAAGTTGAAGCAGAAGCAAACCTCAAAGGTCTCCCCTTGATCCAAACAGTCTTCAGTTTTACTGGAAGATGTACTTAGAAAAACGAGAGAAGAAACTGAATTTTCTGCCAAACTGGTCTTCAATAGAACTTTCTTTTTTTTTTTTTTTTTTTTCTTTTCCCTCCCCTCACAACCAGATGATTTTTCATGTGGGGTTACTTTCCTCCCAGTTCACAGCTGAACAAGTTTTTCCTACCAGTTGCTAAGCACATATCTAGGTAACTACCCTTTTCCCCAGTAAGTAGATGCAATTTCCTTCTATAAGTAAGAGAAGGAGTAAGCCAGAAAAGTTTCCTGACTCGTGCTTTGCTTCTCCAATTACTGGAGGAAGAAAGAAATCAGCAATCAGCCCCAAGGAACGAAGAGGAGACTTGAGGTTCAGTGGTCACTGGGCCACTCTGCATAGCAACAATTTAAACTTCACACCTCGATTTCTCCTGTCATCAAAAAGTAAATAAAAATATGACCCTAGCTTGATGCCCCATGCTTATAGAGAGTAAAAATTATATCAGACAAACTTAACAGGCTCAGAGGATTCCTACTGTCCAGCATGCAGATGTTCTCCTGAAGGCTTAGATAATGTAGCACCTTATTTACCATCTTATTTCTATTTATCTGCTATAACACCACATTTTTTTCCCCTACAAGATGCATGTTTAAATGCACCATTTAAAGATTTTATATGTTCATGCAATGCATCCAAGTTTATGCAGTAAATATGCCAGTGGCTTGCATCTGTAGCACAAGCCTGCAGCGTAATAGTGGTTTGAAAACTTTTGTTACCTATAATGTACTCTTTTCTGTCTCTCCTGGCTGGTAAGAATGGGATTGGTAAGAACAGCCTACCACTGCAAAAATAACAAATAGGTCATGCCCAGGAATCCTAAAAGACTTAAATAAGTCCCTGTAATACCTAGCTGTCATGAAAAAAAAGCAGGGCTATTATTACAGGCTACATGTAAGCACCTGGCAGGAGACAGAAGAAACAACAAAGAAAAACACTAGTTCTCTTCACCAGAATATCCAAAGGCTTTATGCTGTTCACAGATGGTACCACAGGTCTTGGCCTCTGCGACTCACTTGTGCCAACAAGGAAGGGAGCATGAGGAAGCACTGTTAGAGGTACTCCATGCTCTCCCAGCTGAATCACTAACAAGACTCAGACTGAAGCATGACACAAGCGCCAGATTTTAAGATCACACACAGACTTATGCAGCTGTGAGTTAGAGGTTGGAAAAATCTGAATCTCAATTATCATCATCAATAGCTAATGCTAACCCTTTGGGACTAAAGGGGGAAGCACAAGGAGACAGATGATTTTTCATGCAGGGCATTCATTACCTTCTCAACTCAAATTAATACAACCTCATTAAAATGTCTTTCAGGATGCTTTGATTTTTTGAGTACTAATTATTTTCAAGACACTACACTTGTTTTCCCCCTTCCCAATGGCTGAAGACTAAGTAGGACAAAGTGCAGATCAGTATTAAGCTGATCAACTACAGAAAATCCAGAGTGAGATAAATACATTCATAGGTCTGCAAATAATCATGGTATTTGCACATGTAATTCAGGCAAGGCACTTGTATTTATTTGACTCATTTTATAACACCACCACACCATTTTAAAGCAAGAGACAAGCATTTTTTCCTCCTTTTTGATCTGAATTGGAAAAGAGAGAAATGGTAATGACAGGGACAACAGATGGGCAATTTTGGTGGAATGGAAGGAACAGAAAGATGAAGGAAGGAAACAGCATGGTTTATCCTGAACCCATGACAAAATAAAAAAAAGCTGAAGACCAAGTACTCCACAATCTAGCCATAAATGTTAGGTACCAGCATTTCTGAAAACCTTCACTCTCTCAACTTCTGCCAGTGCATGGCATTCAAAACAAAAATGGTCATAGCAGGCACAGTCTGGGCTGTAGAGCAGAATACTTCCACCACAAAGTTATGGAAAATAAATCTGGTCAAGCTCAGACTTTCAGCAAAAAACAAAAACACAATCAAGAGAAATTTAGCCCTTATATAACTTCACTGTCACAAAAATCCTGTGGCCAAGACTAACTTCTTTCACTCAGGAAAAAAACAACACCTTTTCCCCTAAAGGTGACCTCTAAACAGGTTTCATGAAGGCTCCTCCTGACAACAAGCCAGCTCTTACCACCATGAAGCTCAGAGCATAAAAACTGCTGAATATGGGAGTTACAGAACAGGGCCCTTCACTGCACTTGGATGCTTCTGTACTCACAGATGGAGAACTGTGCAGAATGATCTGTGTCAGCAGTAGAGATTTCAGTTTGGCCTCTCCTAAGATTGTCTGATTGTTGTACTAAAGTGTACTAAACTTTAGCACACTTCTTTGCAGAGTTCCCAATTCAGAATCAAGTCACAGTGTCAGAGGGAGAATGTGTGCTTAACTGACACTGGAAACAATCTAAACAGAAGAGGCCAGGGAAGGAAGGCAACAAACAGGGACTCCGAGAACACTTACTCTTTCTGAATAAATAAGTTACTAGTGTGGGAGCCTTTCTCAGGGGACAAAGCAGGACCTGTGGACCAATATAGAATCAGTGATTCTGCTTTAAGAAATAGGATTCCAAGAAGAGATTATAGTCACAGGACTAGCAATTACCATCCTAACCACCATTTCTGCCATTCAATAAAACACCTAAAAACCCTAAGTAGTTTAGCTGAGAGAAATTCCTATTTACTGAAATTTCTCTGGTCTACATGAAGTCCAAAAAACCCCTCAGCTGTGACTTTTGATCACTGATTAATGGTCGAATTCAAAGCTGAGAAAAACAAGGTCATTCTGAACCTATAAAAATGACGCTCACAAAAAGCATCTGAAACTACAAACACAGAACCGCAAAATGGATCAGGGGTAAAAATATATAAGGAGGCTCTAGTGTATGTTTAGGTCCCAGGACCTACATGCCATGTTTAACACAAGAGGACCTTGAAGATATATTGGGATCTACAATGAGTGCTCAGACTTAAAAGCTCACAATTTCCACGCAGAATTTTAAATTATAAGGTCTGAAATACATAAGTAATTCACTAGAGGTTTTGGACAACTTTCCAGTGAGTTTTAACCATTGTAACATATTTATCTCTAAAATGGTCCCCAAATGCTTTTTTTTTTTTTTTTTTTTTTTTAAGCTTCTGCAAATAATCTTTTGGCAACTCAATTACTCAATTATTCTGTATAATGACTTCTCATACTCAAAGGTATTTTTATTAGGTAGTATTTGTAATTGTGTCCTAGCTGCCAAGTCTGCCATTTCTTTAACTTTTTCAAGGATCAGAAAATATAATGGCCAGAACCACTTTTTACCATCATATGATGGCTGGGAAACTGTAAGATTACAATCATTGTTTCATGGCTCTAAAACACATGATCAGGCTATCACTATGTATTTTCCATAAGGTTTTTCATTCAGTCAAGTCAGTTGTAGTAGCTGAAGCAGGACAAAGCAGCTTTCTAGTTAAGCATATTTTCATTTCTCTGCAGTGGTTGTTTTAAGCTGAAAAGATTTCAGGTTCCATATTTGTCCTCAAGTTGGGAACAGACCCATCCCCACTCTTCCCTCTTATACTGAACAGCAATCCCAAAAGCCAAAGCACTTTAACATAGCTTCCCATGATCATGGAAGAGCACTGAAGATGACTTCTGACACTACTTCTCCACTTCAGAAACCTTGTTGTTTCAAATAAATTATCTGTTCTTCTTTAAAGAAGACAGCAGTTTGAGAGATGCTTTGTCAACTGCAACAAAGAGAGCTATTGCAGGAGTGATGGAATGAATCAAATAGTCAGGTTTTCCTTAATCCTGAGTAAATAAATTGCTTTTACGTTAACAGAGAATTCTGGCAAAAGTAGTAGTAGCATGTTCCCAAACCTGCAGATTCTGCAGGTCCCACACAATATGACACTAGCTATACAAGCTAGAAATTTTACCACAGGTTCCCAATACACACCAGAATCCCATCTGTGGAATTTTAGAGAAGATTGTACAGATATTGAACAGAAGCTACTGCATCCCAGTGATGTACATTTATGCCTGCAGTGTTGTCTTTTTGTGTACCAAACAACTTCTCTTTGAAAAGGCAAGAATTTCATTTAGTGGTTTTGCACTAGGCGCAGTTAGGGGACAGAGTGGGTTAAGCTTAAATTCATGGAAATACCCAGCATGAAAACAAAAAAGCAAATGGAGAACACATTTGATTCATAAACAGCAACAAAAATCTGATCTCAGCAAACCAACCCTGCTGAGAATCAAAGATAGACCATTTCTCAATTTCTGTCTCTCAGCTATATTAAAGCAGTAACAGAGTATTTGCTTGCCTTGCTCCCACCCCATTAGCACAGGCTACTGAACTGTTTTCATGTAGTTAAATATGAATTTACCTGTTGAAATGATAGATATCCCGTATGTTTCCAAACAGGGCTGATCGCTCTTCTGTCCCCAGGGAGAGTTTGGTGTGATCGGTGATACAATCGAGGTAATCCTACAAGAGGAATGACAAGAAGGCCTTTAGACATTTCCTCCTTTTCTAGATCAGTAAGCAGAGCTATGATTTACTCTACGAGATGAGTCTCTTCATATCAGTTTCACCTTATTATTACAGTAAAGTCTTTAGTAGCCCCTCTGTGAACAGTCATTCTATTATGTAAGGTAACAGTACTCATCTGTTCATGGAAACCAAGAAAATAACAAAAGACTGAACTCTGACTTGGAGCCCATAGACAGGACAGCCAACATTTCTCAGTACTGATACACAAATGTATTCAGACCTAATTCACTATGACAGTTTAACTGATCATTTAACTGGCTCAAGGACAAAAGAAAAATATAAAAATGAGATGTAGAATGCAATTTAACGCAGTCCTAGTAACATAAAACCTGTATAATGAGGAGCAGAAAGCATACAAACAACAGACTCAGAAGAGCAACCACTCCAATTTTTTTTTTTTTTTTTTTTTTTAAATCCCAGTTCAGAAAACAATACAGAGCTTGTAGGGACCAGATCTCAACATAAAAGCCTACATGCAATTCAACCACACATACAGTTACATTGCAAATTACATTGTTCTACACTCCAGGAAAGATTTCCTTTTGCATTTACAATAGTGACAGTGTCTCATGCAGAGACTTCAACTGAATAAGAACAAGAGAGCTAGAAAAAGCTCAGATCAGCAGTGTTCTTGCCAACACTTGCCCACCTCTTCCTTCATTTTGGTAACAGATCAACTCCCAAAGAGTCACCTTTCATTCTGTAGCTGCTGCAGTAATAAAATTCTCAGGTAAAGGCAAACAAATCCAGCAAGCTATTCAACTAACTATGACTCATAAACCAAGAAACCCAATGTGCTGCTACATTCATGAAGAAATTCTGCTGGAGTACGGAAATAAAGTAAAAGTGAAAACAGCTGAAACAATGTGAAATAAAAATAAATAAAATCCCTTAGCCTGGGGCTAGACAACATGGTGTGGCAACCTCCCAAAAACAACACAACATTCCATGGTGCTTCCAAGGAAGGAGCCCTGCAAAATATCAACCAGACCATGCTTCTAACATATAACTGTGTTCCAGAGACATAAAGAAAAAAATATAATAGAACACATACATTGGCCAAGATTTATTTTCTTTGTAAAATCTGTGAAGACAAAGGGCTTGTACCAACCATGGATATGACTTTTGGCTTTTAGATGCCCTCCCCTAAGGAAGGAAGGTCAAGAATTGCAGTGCTCAAGCCTCTGTCTCTATATACTTCTTTTCCACCAAAATAGTGTCAGTGGAGTTATAGGTATAAGCAAGACTCAGATTTAGGTACCAGTAAACTTCCTTGCCCTCTCCCCTTTATCTTAATGCTCAAAAATCCAAACTCTTCCATCACCTTCAGTTAAAGGTACCACTCATCACCCAAAACTCAGTATTTTTTTGCCAAGGGCAAGCAAGCAAGGCTATTCCAAAATTCCTGGTGTCTTCAAGAAGAGCAACAAGCAACAGAGGGCAGACAATCAGACAGGTCCCCAGGGATCCACCTCATTTCTTTTGTGATGGCATCTGATCTGTACTACACCTTTTCTTCTAGTTGACAGCAGCCTCATAGTCCAAGTCTGCCCTTGAAATACATTTGTGCAGTAAGTATTTCGAACAGCATCCCTGGGGCTCTCTGAACTTGTTCTTGGCTGTTTATTTATGCTGGGAAGCTGCAGAAGAGTAAAAGGTTCAGTATGGTGAGGCAGAGAGGACTGCAGCAAGCAAAACACTAGGTAAAAGGCAGAAGTAGGTGATAGATTTGCAGTGATGGCAGTAAATAAATAACCTTTTCTGGCCACTAATACGAATCTGCATGGAACAACAAAGAACAGAAAAGCTCGAGTAGAACTGTGATCCTCTGAAAACATTTGCATGAACACTGCAGCAGTCTGAGCTGGTATGATAGAATGGGTTGCAGAGGAATGGAAATCTTAAAATAAGTCACTCGATACAGAATGTCTGTTGAATAAAGGGGTTCCTTTCATTTTCATTCATCTCAGCATAGAGATGAATGAAAATAACAAACAGTTATTTTCCCCAAAATAACAAACAGTTCACAGTTATTTCCAGTAATGTAAACAGTGTTATAAGCTAGTTTGTACTCCTTTTGTCCTCTTATCTCTGTTCTCCTTGACATACTCATAACTCTTCTCAGATTTTACCAACTCCTAGGAAGAAAGAAGGGACCAAGTAATTCCTAATGCTCCTGCCAAGCGGCAGCCTGCAGGTGCTTGGGCAGTTTTCCAGCATTCCCGTAGTGTATGCCAGTATCAGGTTATACCACACACCCACAGCTTGTGCTTGCTTTTGCTAATAAGTTCCTTGAGACTGCGCTTCAGGCCCCCTTCTCCCAGCATCAGGACCAGAAACAAACCAGAAATTAATGGCTGGATCTGTGCCTACCTGGAGTAAAAGGAGATGGTTATGTGCTTCAGATGCTTGGCATTCGGAGGTTCCTTGTATCTTACCTCATGCTGCTAGGAAAACACAGAGGATTTGGGACTGCTTTCACTGTTTTTTTGTCAATATTACTGATTTGAGGGCAGTACAAGTCTGACAGCTACAGACACGTCCATGCTGCTGTGACACGTGTAAGCAGGTACCTGAGCTAGACACAAACCACCTGACATAGCACAGACAGCAGGGTAGTCACAGCAGCAAAAAGCTTCAGATATCCATGGTTATCTGAAAGAGGCGGACACTGGATACTCCTGACATAGTCGTCTGATGAAGTCCATGCACAGCTCAGCACTTGGCACCGACACAGCAAGTGGGACCCTTCTAGTTACACTGTTTCATAGAGTATGTGTGGTCTCATATGGGCTTCAGGAACTTATCCAGGAAACAGAGGCAGTATTGGCATATAATGTCCTCTGCAAGGCCAACACCACAGGTAGATCAAAGCTGCACAGCCATGGGGTTTTTTCTAATTATTTCTTAGTAAATGGTACTTTACCCCCATGGTAGTCACTGCAGCCTCTTGCAGCATATCAACAGCTGTTATCATCTGAAGCCATAATGAAAGGTTTGGAGCTACAAGATAACAGGGCAGTCTGCAGCTGTAATGACATGGTGCAGAAATCAATGAAATTTATCAGAAAAGAGTACTGACCTTATTCCCTTTATTTGTTCTTTGTCAGCATCTGTGGACCCTCTATCGGCACCGAATTATTTGTTTACAACCTTTGCCTTCACCAGTCTTTTATTGCTTCTTTCATTTATGGCAAAACCATGCCATTTACTTCATAGAAGAAAAAAATTACCAATCTTCTTGAGGTTGATTTAAGGAGCAAGGTCTTCTTCTAATGGTATTCCACACTTTTTCCATACTATTTCCTGAAACTCTCCCAAAACTGTAAGAGTCTTGCCAGACTGCCCTGCCTGCCTTGCTTGTTGTTACTCCCCATTTGCCTTTGATCACAAGACCATCAGAAGCGTGTCTTTTAGAAGCTGCACATCCTGACTACCATCTCCTCTATAATCACACAAAAAGATCTCTGGGAGAACAAAACCATGACAAAACTAACCTCAGAGACTAAAAATACAATTACATGAACTGGAAATGAGAGAAAACCAAGCAAAGGACAAAATAAGAAAAAAGTATCTTCACATTGATCAAACAAAATTTTTTTCATGACCAAACTTCAGAGACTAAATGCAAAGTAGTGGAACATTTTTACCTATCCACCCAGGTTTTCCTACAAGAACAGACACACAATTAGCTTTAAAATCAGACTACAGGATGAACAATAATAAATAATGTCAACCATTAATGTGACAATGTGAAAATTACACATAAAAATGAGTAATATTAATGGTAATGTTGACATGTTAATGCTAAAAAATTGGTAAAAGCCCTACTGCCTTGTAAAACTAGAATAAATTTTTATATTTTTTTTCCTTAGTATTCATTTATGGATTTATCTGGCATGTACAGAAACATACCCTGAATGCCTTCTGGGTCAAAAAATAGCATACTATCCACAACAGGTGGCCAAGGACGTGAATTCTCATCACAGTAGCTCACTGCAGCTCTTCAATTATTTTAAGTACAGCTGTACCATACAAAGGTGCAGTTGTAAACCAAACATACCTGGCTTTCTTCCTTGGTTCCTTTAGCTATATGAGTCCAAGCACTGACTGAGACCTAAATCAAATTCATCTCCTTCCCATATCATCCCTAAAACACTTTGTGGGAATTTGCTACCTAGCAGCAAGTTTCTCCAGTTCCCATATGTGTAACACAACCACTAACCCAGGCAGCAAGTAACACAGTCACATTGTCATACAGTAGGCTAATTCAGCTAAATGCTTATATTTAACAACAGGCATATTTCTAGCTGTAGATAGAGTTTAGTTTGAGTGCCATAAACAACAGAGCTATATTTTTTTCTCTTGTAGATGTTGCACATTATTGATGCCAGTAAATCAAACCTCAAAAAATCCTTGCATTGCCCACCATGCATCTCTTTTACATATAAAAACAGAAACCTAAATAAAGAAGGGAATTCTTTATTTAACCTAGCATGTCTTTCTACTTTTAGTGGAAAATGGGGGAGCTGCGGAATGGTATTTTGTGGGTGGTGTGTTTTTTTTTTAAAGACATTGGAAGCAAGAAAACCCTAACAGCAGCCAGAGAACAGAGAAGTCCAAAAGACCAGAACCTGTCTGGGGCTACGTGCAGCCACCCACTAGAAGCCAAAGCTAGGGTCTTTCTGAGGATAACGCGGACTTGGAGATGTGTCCTTCTCTTCTTGCTTCAGCAACAGGGGCAGAAAGCTCCCAGGCTCCATGCATTCATGCATTTCCTACCCCTCTTTCCCATTTGCTTTACACCCCTCAGTACATTGCAGATAAGCCAGCTGTCAATGCAAGCAAACCTCTGCCCTCACAGCAAACAGCTCTGCTGGGCTTTGCAGGTGGGATCCGGAGCACTGACCCTGTCGGCAAGGGAGAAGAGTAAGAATACCTCCCACCACTGACAGCCACCAAGCCTCCAAATGGGAATGGATTAAGTAATCCCTGTGCCTGACACAGTCTGCTACTAGATGTGGTTTGTAATAGATGATGTTCTTCTCTGATCTCTGTGCAGAAGAACAGAGTCTCTGAACAGGCATCAGTCCTCTCCCCAGGCTCCAGGAGGAGGTAGCAGAGGAAGACACAGTGCACTCACCTGGGTTTATGACCAGCTTCCTCAGAACTACCCCATTCAGACATGCACTGCTGTGGGTAACAGCAATACAGCAGGCATGATACAGTAAGACGATGCTTTCCTGACTCCATGCAGGAAGGACAAAGATTGATGGTGAGAGCACTTGTGAGAACATGGTATGAGGAAAGACTAAAATTAGAGAAGCACGTTTAAGTTTTCTTTCCACTGTTCAACATAGCAGAGTAAGGTGATCTGACAGACTACTCCCTATCCTTTCCACAGTCGCAGTTCTGCAAATAAGTTAAAGTTAACAGCATTAACTTAAATTTTACCTACAGAAGAAAAGGGAAAAAAAAATAATTTTTTTCATTGAGCTATTCCTGATCAACAGATTTTCTATAATCAACATGACTTCCTCACCTATGTTATATATGATAAACACTGCTCCATCCACAGATACTAAAGGTCTGGAAGCAGTGACCCCTAGTAGGTTCACTCGGCTTTACCCACATGCATGGAAATCCAGAGGGGGAGTACGTGTGAGCCCAAATTAGCAGCGAGGAATTCCTGAGTCCTAACACTACGCTTTGCACCTCTAAAATGCACGCTTTCTTTGCTTTAGGCTGCCTTTCAACAGTTGTGCCTGAGTAGAATATGAGCACAGATGGAGTTGTACACAAAGCCAGAAATTTCTAGGGCACATCAATGTCAACGGAGTAGCAGTCAGGAGATCTTGTCACAGGACAAGTTGTCAGGGCACAGCTATTCCCTGGAACTGAACTGAAGCATTAGCTATGGAAAGCTGTCAGTGAGAAAGAAGTCCCTTGACACTCCTTAGGCTGTTGCACAGAGTTCATCCCCAGGCTCCCTGGGCTAACACAACAGTCTCGCCCCTCTGCATGGCTGGGGGGTAGCAGCAAAGCTTTCTGCAACAGAGGGTTCTCCCTCACCAGCCTCTAAAGCAGGCTCTGCACACCCTTTTGCCCTGCCCTAGGGATGCCCGTGTCAGCTTCCAGCACTGCCCCACAGCTGCCTCCTAGAACTGGAACAAAAGGAGCCACGTGTCCAGCAATGTCTGCTCCACCACCGCAGGGGTTTATGTCCTTTTTTTTTTCCCCAATGTCTGCTTTCTTCTTCTGTTGCCTCTGTCCCATGTGCTGTTTTAGAAGGAACATTGTGTCTAGGATGCTCTCTGGAGCATCAAAACCTGCCATCAGCTGGTTCAGGGTTGACCTGGAAGCCTGCTCGCATAGACTGCTTTCATGGCTTTTGACTTCTATGCTGAAGCGAATTTTTGCTCTAATGAAACACAATCAAAGTTCAATAAAATTCTCCTGTTCAACTGTAGGAATTTAATATTGAAATTTCTTACCTTAAAACACTACTTTGGAAGGGAGACTGTCAATTAAATCAAACTGTAATTTGATAGAAATGCTCTAAAAGTAACTGGGATTCATGGATTTTACACAGATTGGTACCCTACATTTTCCATCATCCGTCAAGAAAATACAGGTAAATCACTAGGAAAAGAAATTCACATGTGACTCCAGTTGGACACTTCAGTACACTACATTACTGAAGTTGCAACCCAGTAGATTAAAACCACATCCCACATTTATCTTCAGGTATCAGCCAGCACCCACTGCTACATTACAGCTACAGGAATTTCTCCAAAAAGCTGGTGCTCAGAATTACTGCCCAGAGGTGCACTGTAAGAGAGAAGTTCAGAGCACAGATGGAGATCATGGGACAATAACAAGTGCTATCAGTAGTTTACTGACATTTCATTGAAGAGCTATGCGAGGTGCTCACCTAACCAACTTCCTAAAGTTAAGAGGAAACACAACAAAAATAAGATACAGTAATGAGAACAGTCAAATGAAAACATTAAACAGTAATCAGTATGTCAAACTGTTTGAGGTTGCTTGGTGGATGAATTAAGTGCTCTAAAAGATTTCTAAATCTAAGGGTTTCAGATGAGGCTTGACATTATCAGTGTCATACACCATCATCATTCTGTAACCTAGAGCTTTTTTATAAAGTACCGGGTGAAAATATTTAATAATAATAAATTAAAAAAAAAAACTCAAAGTTCATAAGGACACATATAAAGTAACTCTCACAATACAGTTTAGTTTGTCTGACTATAATGTTATTGAACCATATTCAAGCAAAACACAGAGATGTATTACAGCATATTTAGCCTTTGAATGTGTGAATCACCCCAGGAAAGGAACCTGATACTCGTGTTGTAGACCTTTGTCTTGTTAAATAAACTTTCTCCAATTTGTAAGGCAAATGAATGCTAACATTTTTTAGAAGAGACCTTGATATGCTTACAAGTTAAAGGAGACATTCCAGAAGATAAATGTTTATTTTAGAACACAAGAAGAGAAATGGCAAAAGTTTGTTTTCCAAAGAATGAAGATGCAAACCCAACATAATGGAGAAAATCTGCACACATCCTAAACATGCATATATCTTAACCTTAGTAACCACATGACTCCCAGAAACTTAACTTTTATTATTAATATTTGACCAGCAATTAAATGTAAGCTTATAGTAGTGGGTGGTTTGCAAGTGAAAACTCTTTAAAAAGTATCTTATTTGCAAAATGTTCTTCTCATGAAACCACAAAATTTAGCAGCTACCTCCACACCTTAATCCGTGGGAGTGGTAAGAGTAGAGAAGAGAGACTTCTATGCTGTTTGTTAAGCTTTCAGGCTTAAAGGTCATAGAATACTAGAACACTGTTCTCTGACTAGTAATATTTAAAAACAATGATATAAAAATGATATAACAAAACATTTAAAAGCGGTCAATATTTCCATGGATGACTATGGAAATGGCCATAATAAGTAAATAAAATTTCAGAAACCACAAGTCTAGATAGAAATGCAGACATTTTTTGGCTGTGAAGTTCATTTCCAAATATTGAAATTTCTTTACAGAAACCCAAATCATTCTGAAAAAATGAAGTATCATCATATATTAATATTTACAAAAAATTTCACAAGCTAAGCTGTACTTTCTCTCTCCTGCCTCTCAGATCTACTCCTCCCATTTTTGCGGTCCACCCTCTACAAAGCTGCTTTCCCAGAGCTGCTGCTGTGCTCTGTCAGGTCCTCATTTGGTGACAATGAGCAACAGCAAGCTGGAGGGCAGAGGGGAACAGATCTCTGGTTAACTTCTGAATTTCAGAAGGGCTCTATAAATCACACTCACAGGGCACACAACCTACAGCTTCAGCCTCAGTGCTGTCACAGGAGAGAAGTTTCCCTCCAGGAGCTCCCTGCCCACCATCAGGACTCTTAATGGCATACTCAACATTTAACTGCATCTTCCCTTTGGCTCCCCCCTCCCAGAAGAATAAAGCTTTCTGGAACAGAATATAACTCTCACCCTTTTATCTATATTAATTAGCATTTAGAAAGTGGGTAGGTGGTTGCAAACAGCACAGTTGAGGGATTTAGACCCTGCTGCAAGAAAAGGGAGGGCAAGAGCAGTGGCAGACAGGCTTTTTGGTAATTCTGCAGCTCCCTGGAAGAGCAGCAGGTATTCCTAGTGCTTTTCTTCCACCCAGAGCTTGAGAAAGGCTCGCTGTACATTTGTAGACAGTTCACTTATTATCACAGTATAACACACTCTTGTGTGCTGACCATACACAGAGCTGACCTTACACCAAGGTCATATATACTATATGACTTCTGTAAGTCATATCTGCTATATATATGCATATATGCTATATGCTTCTGCAGTCTTGATGTCTGCAGTTTCAGCCACATAGGTTGAAGCTCAACAATCACCTGACAAAAGCCATCCCTGTCCCAGGCAAGTTTCTACAAGCGAGCTGTAAGAAAAGAACTGGATGCAAAGCAGAGGTAGTGAAAACACAAGGCAGAAAGGAGATTTTATTTAGCATCTTTCAAATCCCTGGGAATGTGCCAGCTGAAAGACATTTATGTATGTTACCAGCAGAAATAAGACCAAGTGTAGTGATAATGTAGATAAGAAATAACATGCATCAGTATATTTAACCCTGGCTTTGCAAATTTTGCATGAGGTCAGTTTACAAACAGCTCCCTGTTCATACATAGGCAGTTTCCTTTACCATCTAAGTGTTGTGTGTGGTTACTTCTCATTCTTCTTTGGTTACATCTGGTCCTTCACAACATAATATATTCCTATTGCGCTGCTATAAATCATCTTTTCCAAATCCAGAATCCTTCTAATCCCAGAAGTACAGAGCTTTGGTTTTGCTTCTGTTTCTGTGTTTGTTTCATTTAAAGGTAAAGCTTAAGGCAAACATTGCTGCCAAAATGTTTTTCTTCAAGATCTTGTAGTTCCAAGATCTTGGTTTATTTACCTGATCTAGGTATTTATGACAAATACATGAACAGTTTGTGTATACTTCCATTAGTTTAGGTTGTTTTGGGATATTTAATAGGATTCACATCCAGGAAGCAAGAAGTCTGCAGTGAAAGCTCAACAGTCCTACCACCTCAGAAGAAACAAGTTCTGGTTTGCTTTAGGTATTGCTTTAAAGGTACCTGTTCCATAACATACCTTAGTAGTGTTGCAGAAACACATCTCCCAAAAGTCTCCAGTGTGGCTTATGGCCCTGATTTTTAAACAACTCCAGGAAAAAACAAAACGCTGACATTCTCCAATACATCTGTTTCTAAATTTATTACAGAATTTTATTAAGTGGAACATTTTGCTGCATGGATTCATACTGCTTTCCCTGTGGAATTCAATCAGAATTTGACACAGATCCTCCTTCATGGGTGAAAAAGCAAAGCAGTGAGAAGGTTCATCAGCTCAGAAGTGTATCAAATACTAATCACACTGTCGTGGCCATAATATATGTTTTGCAGCTAACTTAAATTGCTCATCCAGATCTTCTAAACGCATAAGATTCAAACCCTAGTCAGAAAAAAAGAGCATGTGTGCTAACCTGCCTTTAACTGCTTTTTAATGTTGCAGCAAGACATATTTTCATCACATTTTCATGTGATATTCACTCTGAATATCACAATCTTACTTTAAAGAAAATGTCTTTTCTTTATGAATTGGACAGACTGCAGCTGGCAGAGAGGAGAACCTGCTTATTAATCATCACGCTGTTCATAATAAGATTAAAAGTAAACTGCCTAAAAATCATGCACTCATCACCTGCCTTCTCACTCTTGTGATGAAGATTTAAGACAAATAAACCAAGTATGTCAGCAATCTTTGTCAGCCAGACTAGATTGCTTGATTTGCAAGCCAGCAGTGCCTATACATGGAACTGAGGCACTGCTCCTTCTGCCCTTAATGCACCGAACAAAAATACTAATTGTGACACCACACAGCACAGCTGATTTCACTTCTACTTACTGAAATAAGTCATGAAAAAAAAAAAGAAAAAAAAAAACGAAGAAAAAAAAAACAACAAAAACCAACAACCAGAAAAATGCCATTGTTACAGTCTGATGATTACAGCAGCACCATAAAATGCACGATGCTTATACAGGAGGGACTGGTACAAGCTCTCACATGTCAATATTCTCAATAACACTCAATGAACTTTCCACTGAAGCACCCTGTGAATTCCTCATGTACATAATGCTCACGAGGATCAAACCATTTATTTTTGGTGAGTGCCAGAATTTGGAACTGTGAAAAACAGGTAGTCTTCCAAAGTAGTATCTTTACATGCAACACACTGCAAGGGGTGACAATGCACACAGGCAGCCTTCTGCATTGTCTTTAAAAATTAACTGCCTAAAACATAGAGAAAGATATCCTTTAGCCACATCACTGGAAGGCAGGAAACTGGAAACAATAAAACTCTGATACTGACTTCATCTCAAAAGAGCTTCCCTTAACCACTGGTGCCACAACACCTATCTACAGCAAATGTCCAGTATTTACCCTTACATGGCTTCTTCCCATGCTGTCAAGGGGTATAACCTCAACAGACTTGCTCACCTTGGGTGAAGCTTTCCACCTCAGAAACCTGCCTCTTTACTGACCTGCTGTAGGAAATTCCAGCAAAAGCATTATTCCCCCACGCCTTTTTGAAAAAGAACATCTTTTTTTCGTTTGCTTATGTTGAAAAATTTTGGTGGCCTTTCCCCAGAGAAGACAAGCACCTCCCAGGCTAACTAGAAGGGATATGAACCCTACCAATACATCTCAAGAAGTGGCAGTAGCAGACTAAAGCATGGAGACTGTTTCCAAGAGTATGCCTTTTTTTGTCTTTGTCCAAATCTGTCCATTTTTCACCATTTAGGGGAAGATGAGTGTGGAGGGCAGGGAAGAGGATGAAACACTTCAAATGCACATATCCCCAGTAGGAATATTTAGCAATGGTTCATCGCATATTTCAGCTCAGGCTTCACAAGGTCTTAACCCACAACTGCTATTTTCAGATGTTGCCAGTCACATCTGGTTCAGATCTACTCCTCTAAAGCAAGACCAGTGGAGAAATTGCTCCTGTGTCTTCAGTGAACTTCTGCAAACCTTACACAATGTAGAGAAGAGTCCTGTGCACTTTCAGGTCAGAGGAGACATAAAGGAGTCCTACAGAGAGATGAGAAAGAGAAAATGGGAACGAAGCTTCATAGACACCAGGAGCTGGAGACTGAATGTTCCAGAACTTAAGAGGGTGGAAAAATCAGGAATAGTGATGAAAACTATGTAAGAAGAAAATAAGGACTGACCGAAAAGTTGAAGTACAGAGTAAGAACTAATACAGACCTGGTAGAAAAATTATGACAAGTTATTTAAGTGACTTCAGACCTGCCAAAATAACTACAGAGAGACATACAAATTCAGAAGACACTACAATCATGGGAAAGAGAAAAAGTAAAAAGTGATAAAGAGGAAATGAGACAACATGGACTGACAGGGGATGAGGACGAGATATATTGAGAGAAGACTAAGGATAGATGGGTGGGGAGGCTGTAGTCAGAATACTGTACAGAGGAGAATGAGGCTTCCTAAGTAAAAAGCGCTGAATGAGGAGTCTTAAATTTTGAAAAAAGGGGTGAGGGACAAAAAATCTGGAAGGGAGATAGGAGAGAGACTTCAACTAGACCAGCAGGAATGGTTTGAAAATTGTCACATCTGGAATGAAAGAGTAGAAGAGGTTATTCACACAAAAGAAGTCTCCCAGATTACAGATTGAGTTCAAGATTCTTTAAGATCAACCTCTGCTTAAATAAAATATTTGTGAAATGTCCTGAAAATGCATTCTTCACTCCCCTGCAGTTAGTGTAAGGAGTAACCTTTTACTGGCATTATTTTACTGATAGGAGTTCTTATGTCAAATGGCTGACATTCATGCAGAGGGTATCTAAATATTCTCAATGGACTGATATCATTGTGACAGTGTATTTAATGTAACAAGACAAATGCAGGCACTACGGTAGTTCATTTGCATTACTCTCTCATGTTGTAAAGGTAAAACACATATGCATATCTCTTTTTCCAGTTACAGACATCTATACGTATTATTATGGGCTTCTGACTCCTGTGAACTGCAAAAGCAAAACATGTTTTTATAAGAAACTCGGGGACAGCATCTTACTCAGGAAAAGTTATTCCAGTATGCTACTCTAATTGAAGTTTATGCCTGTTCTAACTAAATTACTACTTGAAAAAGCTGGGCTAGCTCCTGAAGAAGAGAAGGTCAGCAGATTCTGCCCCAGCCAGCACACCTGTCAGCATGACAAGCAGGAAGCCGAGGTATCAGATTTCTCATCACAAACTTGCCCAAAGAACACTTCAAGCTGCACTAATAGAAAAAAAATAATTATACTTAACTGATCATCTGATAAAACATACCAAACAATGGAAAAGTTTGCTCTTTGTTATAGTGCAAAATGTCTGGATTTGACTAGAAAAGCAGTTATTTTTAAGGCATATCCTGGGACATAGGGAGCCAAATAGTGCCCACATGGCTTGCTTTCACTCATCTTAAATCCATTAAATACTTATCAGCAATTTAAAAGAAAGCTGGAGAATCTCAGAAGGTCTACATTATCTGGTAGAGACCATATTAGCCACATTCTGTGAAGTCAATTTCTACAACTGTCTAGTACCCTGGCATTGTTAAGAACAACGATTACTCAGATAGTCAAAAGCCAAAAGAAGTAATGCTTTTTAATCTTATTTTTATTTATTTATTTAATGACCTAACAGCATTAGGTCACAAAAGCATCAGAAAGTGCGAAATTGTGTTTTCCTCCGTTCATTCTGTAGTGTTTTATGTCAAGCATAACTCTACACTTTCTAAAGATAATATAGGCTGAGAGGACACTTCCCAAAATACTATGCTAGACTAATTCTTAGTGAGCTAACTTTGGATAAGATGATTAGGACCAGGATACTTCATGCAATTTAACAACAAGTGCATTAGTGGGTTGTTTGTGTACAGCTGTGTATGTTCTTTATATGTGCGTACAACTCATCTTGGAATCCAGTCTCAGGCACATGAAGGACAAAAAGGTAATTAAGAACAGTTAGCATGCATTCATAAAAAGGAAGTTGATTGCTCATCTCTACAATTAAATTACTGGCTTAGTAGGAGTGGAGAGCAGTGAGCATTGACTTCAGAACGCCTTCTGACACTGTATCCCATAAGTTCCTCATAGACAAGCTGATGAAGTATAGGTTGGATAGACAGTGAGACTAATTGAAAACTGGCTGAATGGATGGGCCCTAAGGGTGATCAAAGGGGGAGGACAGTAGCTAGTGGCATATTTCAAGTGTTAATACTGGGTCCCAGTCTGTTTAAGATATTAGTTAATTTTCTCGATAATGGGAAAGAGTGTGGATGCATTAAAAAGGAAACAAACAAGCCCAACAAAGCCTCACCAGCTCTTCCTCCCCTCCCCATCAAAATAATTAAAATTACCTTCAAAACCAACCAACCAAAACCCCAAAAAGCTTGATTGTGTCCCACATGCAAACATGCTTAGCATTATACCAAGAATTTAGAGAGTGGATTCACAGATCTAAGTTTTGACACCCTCCAGCTCTAGCTCTAGAATCTGTTTCAAAGTGTAAACAACAGTAAGGACAGAGTCTTTTAAAGTATGTTTCCATTGTCTACAGAGAAGGTAGCATCAGCAAATCCCCACTACCAGGGATCAAAAAGCAATCGCCTAAATCGACTACTGGTAGTTCTCAGCTCGGGGTAGAGGGCAACTAAAATAATACCTCTTCATTTCTCCCATTTTTTTATTATGCCCTTCACAGTCTGACATCTCTTCAGCTCTTAGCTCTTTGTACCTGGGTTGCCCTGCTTCTTTTCTTCCCTCCCTTCCCCTGCAAAAAAAAACTCCACCCCAAAACAAAACAAAAAAACCCTTCTTACTATTTTTAGTTTGTGTATATAAGCTGCTGTATTGCAGTCAGCTGCAAAACTCGCTAGAGAGCTCCGGTTCAACTCTCTGCTTCCTGGGTTTTCTCTCATTTCCTCATATTGTTTTACCTTTAACAATTTTCTCTATCCACTTAGCCCTGGTCATTTGCTTATGCCTTCCTCCAGCAGCTCCCACCCTCTGTGTATCCCTTCAGTTCCCAACTTGAGCAGCAGTTGTCCTTTGACCCTTCCCCAGCTTCCCTTTTCCCATTTCTCATTCTATTTCCTAACCAGCTGCCATTTTTTTACCCATGTTTATCTGGAAAATAAGACAGATCAAGCTGCTTCCCCTTCATCTCGCTGTGGCTCAGCACCAGTCAGCTGGCTGCCACACTAATGACCTCAAATTATAGAGGCTGAGATAATCAAACCCTGTAAGGATGTGACACTCCTGCAGATGTCTGTGGAGCCTCTCTATCCTTCTCACAGCCACCACCCATGGTTAGGTAAATGACTGCAGCATTGCTAAGGTAACTTATGGAGAAAAGAATCCCGAGAAGCATACGAAATGGTCTCTTCTGTAACATCCTTCTTTGCACATGCTTCCATGCAGCACTACATACTGGGGGAAGAGTGGCCCAGCAGAGAGGGTCCTGGGAGTACTGGTTACCAACCAGCTGAACACGAGCCACCAGTGTGCCCGGGTAGCTCAGAGCACCAATGGCATCCTGGCTTGTGTCAGGATAGTGTGGCCAGCAAGAGCAGGGATGCAATTCTCCCCTTGTACTCAGCACTGGTGAGGCCTCACCTCGGGTACTGTGCACAGGTCTGGGCTCCTCACTTCAAGAAGGACATTGAGGTGCTGGAGTGGGTCCAGAGGAGGGCAACAAGGCTGGTGAAGGGACTCAGGGAAAAGTCTTATAAGGAGAAGCTAAGGGAGCTGGGGTTGTTTAGCCCAGAGAAAAGAAGCCTCAGGGGCCATCGTATCACTCTCTACAACTACCTGAAGGGAGGCTGTAGTCAGGTGGGAGTCAGGCTCTTCCCCCAAGCAACCGGTGATAGGACAATAGGGCATGGCCTGAAGCTGCACCAGGAGAGAATTAGGCTGGATATTAGAAAGCACTTCCTGGCTTGCTTCTGCAGCTTATGACAACTATATGCACTCCAGAAAGAAACTTAAGGAAGAGGAAAATGTAGAGAAACAGCAGCAACTACAGAAACCAATGAAGTCTTGCAGAACAATTCCTCTTTGTGAGAAGTCTGGGAGGGGAAGGGCAATTTAATCATGATGCACAATTGTGTTATTAAAGTCTCAGCATTTCTTTCCCTGCTCATTGCTTGGAGGATGGACCAAGGGCCTGGAACTGTAAGTAGGAAGAGTGTCCCCAGATGACTGGTATATCCTTGTGCAGATAATGCCATACACCTACCTAAAGCTATATATTCTTTAAAAAGAGCATTCACCATGCATCTCCCAATAAGCATTCATTTATGGGTAGTCACACACAGGTTAAGTATGTAGACTTCAAACAATATCCAAGTGACTTAACCAGCATCTTCAAAAATGCAAAAGAACTTGATTCTGATGGCACAGTTACAAGTACATGAAGTGAGTGAACAGCTCACAAAAGGATTGATCCAGATTTTTTCCTGTACCAGAAAAGGAAACCCCAAAAATACTTTTCATCTGTAATGATGGGGATTGGACAAAAACTTATAAAATGAGTGTAGCATTAATTAGCACCACTCATTCAGATTTAGTACTAAAGAAAACATAATCCCTTCCTGTAACAGCCAAACAACAGGGTTTTCCAGCAAAAACACATGCCATCTTCAATACCAGAGGCCAGTGAGACAGAGTGAATAGACCGCAGCTATAAGCTGCATGGAAAGGAGAGAGAAAAAGGCAGAAAAGAACCCAGAACTAGGATCAGGTGAAGGGGAAAATAATCAATACATGAGACCCCTTCAGATAAATCATATAAAGGGGCAGACAAGCTTTCTGCTTCATACTGTATGTTCTAGGAAACAGCACTGTACTTCCTGTTAATGAACATTACTGCAAAGTGTTTACCACTCTTCGTTGACTACCACTGTCAACTGTAGAATGCTTTTTTCTGTTATTTATCATGAACACATAGTAACAGCTTAGATTTATTCTGTCAAATAAAAACTAGAAGCACATGAGAACAATGATGTTACGCTAATTTATAAAGACCAGTACATTCCATTGTCAGGTCCATCTGTCCAACTGTGAAATCAAACAGTGCAAAAAAATAGCATTATGGAACAAGTAACACCATCCTAACCAAGACTCCTACCTTCACAATGCTTTTTAGATCCTGCACATACATCCTCTCTGTCTCCAGAATCTCTTGGACAACTCTGTCTACGTAGAGAAGCTTGGGACTGGTGGGCTCTGTGACCAGGGACATCACACAGTTTTTGCTCGCTCCTTTTGGTTCTGCTTTCCTTGGAATGCTTAGCCTTTTTTCAAGACTTTCCTCGGGATCCTCTTGCTCCATAGGAGAGGTTTTGTGTGGTTTGTTGCTTGAAAATCGTCTGGCTGGAACCAGTTCTAGCTTGATGGCTCCTGTTTCTTTATCCTGGTTAAACAAGCCCAAGTGGCTGTTTGAAACTAAGGTCATTCTGCTTCCAAAGGAGCAGTGGCTGTCCCTAGAGGAAGCAGAGGAAGAAGTGGAACTAAAGCTGACAGGACGGTCACTGTCTGACAGGTCCATGGTTTTTTTCTCACAGTAGCAGAAAGGTCTGGTCTCCTTGTGCAAATCTTCCCCTTTTGCCTTGGAGTCCAGTGTGTCCCTCACAGCTGGTAAAACATCAAGAGGTAAGTGGAAGTCATCTAAAAAATAAACAGAAGAAATGGGTTTAGTGTTGCTGCTCCACATAACACAAAAGCTGACAACAGATACTTTCAAAGGCTTTTGCATACAAAACAGCCATAACTCTTAGTTAAAAGGCAACCACAACAGCACGATTTGGGGGTCACTGCAGCTCTAATGCTTTCCAGGTGGCGGGGATGCCCCAATGGGGACTGATACACAGGCACCAGGCCTCTCGCTCACATACAGGTCTCTCGCATGTCCTCCTTGTGCCACTGTGCTGGGCTTGATTATAACATTTGCAGTGTCCAGGGCTCACCAACAGGAGAGAGATGACACTCAAATGATTTTCCCTAAGGTTAAAAATAATGCTGTTGAGAGCAATTCCTGCTATGTCCAAGCTGAGCACTAACTCTGGTTTGGAGTCTTTGGAAAACTCAGGGATCAGACAATGATACCAGACAGTACCTTTCTTTTTGAATACAGTAAGGTCAACAGTCAAACAAAAGCTAAGGCAGTTATCAATTACCAGCTCAGTGGCTTGTACAAAGACACTAAAATTGGAACAATTTCCCAATGAAAATGACGTAGCTTCTGAAAACAAAAAAAAACCAAAACAAAAAGTTCCCTCTGGAAAGAGTGCTGCCAAATAATTCAGTTTTCTACTGGGAAAATAAGTAATTCTAAAACTGTTCAGCTCAAGCCAGGATATTACCCCCTACTGAACTGACCCAAAGTTGTTTTTCAGATCAGTGCAACAACAAAGTAAGGTGTCTGTCTTCTTGTTGACTTTTCAAGTCTGCTTTCTTTTTATTGCCTAAATGCTCTGCAGGACACTGTCCACAATGCAATGCAGATTTCTCTCTGGCCAAGTTGTGTGTAATGCACTGTGAGAGTCTGTACACGCAGCTGCAGGTAAATGCAATACTTCAAAGATTTGTTTTGGTAAGAAGTGTCTACCCAAAAAATCTTGCCTCAAACTCAAAGAATTTCAGAATATCTGTGCCATGAAACAGGGAAACTTGTAATGATTTAGGAGGAAAAGAAGTCCTGAAACTGCCCACACAGTGTTAGCTTAGTTCTTATTTTACTCCAAGGAAAACCTCATTTTTCAAAAATGATACCAGCAATTACAGTTCTAGACAGCAGTTTCAGTAAAGAAACCAGAAAGCCAGTAAACTGCAAATTAAACCCGCCCAAACTTTAAGGTGGCCCTTCTTAAACTGAGGCAGACTTGCTATGCAATTACAAGCAGAAACCTCCCTGACATCACTTCTGCTGCAGTTAGCCTGGGGTAGGGGGTGGGGGCAAGAGAAATTCATTCCAGGCAGAAAGAAACTCTCTCATTTTTCAAAACCAAATAGTACTATTTATTTTTAAATAAAATTGAAAGACAGAGAAATAAAAATCCAAACCAAAACCCCACAACAATCCAAAGCAAACAAACAAACAAAGGCCTAGAGAAGAATATTTTATTTATTTTGCCCGTCTTGAATATGTATGATTTTGTTTGTAGAAGAGTAATTAATAATGTAATTTCAATGATCATGGCATTAGCTTTCTATTAAGGAGTAGTACTGCCCTCAAGGTAACACATGGAATTAACACAGTGTAATTTGCTCATTACATGGGTCAGAAATTGGCCATTAGATTAAAAACCTGATTCGGCACCTCTGTACCCCTGGTTTTACCTTGATATCTGAAAATCTATAGCCTTTGAGCCAAATTCTGGTTTTGCAGCACAGAAGCATTATTTTTTTGTACCCTTCTTGTATAAAGCGCATCAAGTACAAACTCCACAATAAAATAAAACAATAAATCAGGTAAATATTTAAAACTGAAGAATACAGTAAAATTCTCATGTTTCTAAATGGGTATGGACAAATATGTTTGCCTTCCTATTTCTTGTGATAAGAAAGTATGCATTTTTGATAAGGAAGAATGTATTTTCGTTATCAGCTTTGGATCATTTTTCATGTTGAGTTAGAAAGCACAATGTTGCTGTGCAGATGTAAACCCCATTGAAAAATGCACAGGATAAACAAGATAACAAAGATATCCTTCCACTAACTTACTCCAAGGCATTTTACTAAAATTACATGACAAAAAGCAACTGATTAGCCACATTTGAGGGAAGGGGGGAATAAAGGGTTTCTGTGACATTCCATCGCTCCACGCTCTTTTCTTCTTGTTTCACTGATAGGCATCCGCCTCTCAGATAAGAGTGTATTAGAGCGTAGTATTTGCTTCAAAAACATTGTCAGGCTCATTAATATAAAAAAAACAACCAAAACACAGATCAGGTAAATGAAACTGGAGTCAGAATAAACTTTAAAAGCAGTTTTTTGTAAGACAGACTTGTAGCCAGAAGCACAAGGAGATCTTGGACATATCTTGGAATAACAAAATTTTAAAAAAAACAAACTACTTTTTTGTTCAATGACAATGTCATTACTTATTAAAAAATATCTGTAAAAGTTGGTCTTGCTCTTTAACACCTGTAATCCTGCTGACTTTGGCAAACCCCAGGCACCTGTTTAGGCATGGCTAATTACATGCATGCAACACTGTTGACTCAAGTTCCTCCTTTTTTTTCATACAAATTACAAGTCCTGTATGTTTCTACATCAAGTAGCAAATACTTTGCTTGGTGTAATTTAAAATCTTGAGCTGTTTTGCCCTCAAAGCCTCATCCTGACTGCTAGCCTCCCAGTAACTTTTTTACTTCATTCTGGATCCTTTCCCAGCTAGGCATAAATTGGTTATTTGGCTTCTCTGTGGAGAGTTTCTGCTAAAATTCTGCCCATTACATCTCCAACCAGCAAAATGTGTTTCTCAGGGTCTGTGCAGATGGCACCAAATCCCATTGCTCCTGGACAGTGGCAGCTGGTGTACCCAGCAGAAAGGCAGGACACACAGGACCAGGGATTTCACCATGACACAAAATCAGGAAGCAGATGGGGAGCCCTACACCAAACACTTAAAAGCCTTCCTATGGAAGTCAGAGCTTGGGGACAAGTCCTGGTTCTGCCCAGCCCTCAGTTTCTGCCTCAGCTGCAGGCTCCTGTTACAAACCCATAGCCCTTCCCTATAACACAAGATCTCTGTATCTTTCAAGGCTTCACAGGTTTATCTTCAGAAAGCTCCCTGCACCTAGGGTAGCATTACCCCTGCTGTTGAAATCAGGAAGAGGTATTGTAGATGGTTTTTGCAGTCCATCACAACAGGCAGCAGCTGAATCCGGCTCATTGCCACAGCCACGCACCCATCCATCTTTCTCTTTACTGGTTTGCATTTGGCTTTTCAGAGCTTTACTACAGTTTTACCTCAAAGCTACTCCACCCTCACACCAGCCACCTAAGTTCTGTACCAGCTGCTGGCTGAAAAACTCAGGGGGAATTAATGAGGGAGTGAGGGGGTAAAGAAAAGGGGCCTCCCCCACGATTGCTCTAGACCATAGATTGCGCTTTTGGCAAACCCTGTAACCTCTTAAAAATTTCTCTTTGATACAAACTTAACTATAAAAAGCAAGTTAATTTCTCCCCTGCCTTACCAGACTGATTTACAAGCAATGTACCCCCCCAGCCAGCAATTTTGTCAGTAGCAGGTGGGTGCATTCACCAAAAAAATCTGACTGCAAATTGCATGTGTGATTGTAGGTACCTCCTTGAACCTCACAGAGGTCCTGACATCCCAGCCCACAGCAGGCCGGGTTCGCTGCTTTTTTTTTTTTTTGTTAGGCATTCTTTTGTTTAGTGAACTTTTTCAACGATGAAGCAAAATAACATTGAGAACTTTCAAGAGTTGTGAATAACGGTATTTAACTTGGTCTGGGGAGAAAAAAAAAAAAAAAGAAATATTTGATTTGCATACTTTAATTAAGGAATAACAGTAATCACTTGTTAGCTCAGCACTGAAAGGAGGATAATTACTACTTGTCCCTACTCACAAGGAAAAACACACCCTGAACAAGGTCATTTCTTGTTCGTGCCTTTGCGTTAATTCAGTTGCCCTCTCCTCCCCTCCAGCCTGCAAACCTTCCTGCTCCCCCCCGCACCCCCTGACACACACACACACACACACACACACACACACACACACACACTGACAGGGCACAACCCCCCGAGCACTCCCCAGCAAGAACAGAGTCTCTACAGAGAGAGGTGCAAGGGCAAGTAACACCCATGTTTCACACCAACAAGCAATTGAGTTACAACACTGAGGGAACATGCAAAGCAACTATTTTGGTCTCTCTCATGTTTTCAGGGTCCAGTCATAAACAAGTTCTCACCAAAAATGCATACGCTTCTTCTGTCACTTACTTTAACAAATACCTCCTTCCTGTAAGAATATTCACAGTAATGATAAATGTGTGTCCACTATCTGCAGCTTTGGCTACTCTAGAGCATTAGCATACAATGAGAGATAAAGTGCTTTGCCAATTTTATATTTAAATACAAAGATCCCAAACTCCTACCTAAATTTAGGAGTTTAACCCTCCAAGTTGTTTACTGCATACGGCATTTTAAGACGTTACTAAAACCTCACGAGTCAATTTATATTCATAATTAGTATTGTTGTTGTCGTTCTCCTGGCATGAAACAGATCACCTCAGATGTTATCTACAAAGTCAACATTACCCGAAATTACAGGCTTCACATCCTCTGGAAGTTTAGCTACATAAAAATGATGAGACTACAAATCTTTCCTGTATTTTCCTTGAGATATTTTCATATTAAAAAACAGAAAAACAATTATACCATGGATACAATCAAGCAAGAGTGTTTGGAACAGTTTTACATTCAGTATCAAATTCAAATGCAGAACAGGAACTGAGAAAAAAATGTTATGCCTAAGAAAGATTAAAAAACATTTACTAAAAGAATCTCAACATGATCTTTAATATGCTCCCCATATCCTCTCCTCTGAAAATTATCCAAGTGAAGGTCATCAAAGTTGTAATTACTAAATTTTGCATATGAACATGAACTATTTCGTAAAATAACACACTCTGCGAACAAAATCACATTAGAGAGCTACAATATTTTCAGGATTAGATCTTTAGTCTGAGCTGTAACAAACCACACACTTGGCAAGTACTTTAACTGAACTCTGAACAACAGAAAACCCATTTATTAGAAATCTTATGAGGGAAAAAAGTCACCAACTAACGAGTCTACGTCTTTCAAACTATTGCCTCCCCTGCTCCCCCCCCTCACATTATTTAAAGCAGACCTGCCTCTGTCACAACCAAGCACACTAACATCCAAGAACGTTATTGCAAGGGAAAATCCTCTGCGACAGTATCTCACCACTGAGGAATGTCTTTGGCTCCTCGCACCCACGACGAACAAGTCCTCTCTCTCTTTTTCCAGTCCTCTCCGAACAACCCACGACCTACCTGTGCGGCAGAGGAGAGGCGCGAGCTCTGCCTTCAGCTGTTCCCAAATTACCTCATTGGGCACTCAGGTAAAATGAGAAGCTCTTACTAGTCTGTACAGCTCCTTCGCCAGAAATATTGCATGAGTCAGCTTTTATCTATCAAAACCCTAAACACAGAGGCTTTACAGAAACCTGATTCACAACTTTCTCCCCGCCTTTATCCCAGTGCACCGACAGCATCGCTAAGAGCTTTAAATGAAACATGACATCATGCAATTCAGGGACAGGACAATGGGCATCACCGTGGGTAACTTTAAAATGCACACTTCACTGAACAACACCCACTGACTTCCATTTTTCCAGGCACAACACTTTGAAAACATCAAACAGACCCCCCACTTCCACAGCATTTATTACACTTTGCTCCCTGATTTGCAGATAATATTGATAAGCATGTAAAGCAAATAAATCACCTGCTGATATTGTGAAATTTCTGTGTTTATTGTAGAAACTCCTATGAACCTGTAATGCAATAGGATGATCCGTGGCAATAGGGTAATTCTAGATACTATTCTGCCCTAATGTAAACAGAAACAGGCTTTTGTGGGGTGCTTGCAAAATTTCACTGTTTGTTTTAAAGAAGGTAAGACTTGCAGAAGAAAACCAAACTATTTACACTGTGTAAATCACAGTGAAGCAAAGTAAAAGAGAAAAAAAACAACCAAACAAACAAACTAGTTTTGAGGAGAAACAGAAGCAAAGATGAAGAAACAGAGAACAGGACAAAAACTAATATAGACTGGTGCTAACTGATAGGAAAGCTGGTGGCTCTCTTGGCTGCAGAGGGGGTGGTGGAATTTCTGTCTTGAAGCTGTGAGGCAAAAGAAGTCAAAAGAGTTCCCAGCTGCTGGCACCATTTCCCAGGTGTGCTCTTAAAACTGCATGCTCAAACCTAGCCCACAAAGAGATACTTTATCTTTAAAATCATATTTGAAACTCACTCCCTCTTTCCTTCTACATTACATTAGCTTCATTCTAAGTTTTCCTAAACAGTAAGGTCCTTGAACAATGCTTTTGAGCAGGAAGATAGAAGAACAAAAAGGAAGCAAAGACAGCCTTGAGACCATACATAAAGCTGTGAAACACTTTGATCTAAACCTCAGGGCTGTCGGGGTGAAAGTCCCATTTACTCAAGTTAAAGATTGGGTGTTTACAACATGTTGCCACACTGACCCATATGAGATCACTGAGACATACTCTCACTTACACATGTTCTTCAGTTTCTGTGGGTTTTTAAAATACTTTTATATTTATGTGAATAGATATACAAAGAGATGTTCATTTTTTTACAAGACCTGAACAATACTTCAGACAGAGTCCCCCATGCATCTCTAAGTCCTGGATGCACTCACAGGCACATACATGATGGCCAACACTGGTCCCGATGTCCTCACTACATACATAGTACAGCACCCAAGTATTCAATCAAATAACCTGAATGTGGCAAATTTATCATACATTTGCTGTGCTCCACATTCACACATATTTCTGCCAGAAGGTAACGATTCACTCCTCTGCACTTCTTCATGCCTTGTGCCCATCTTGCTATAGAGCTTTCAGCACCTCTGAGGAAGTTTTTGAACTCCTGGACAAACCTATAGAGCATTAACTAACCACAGGGTCACAGAAATTATCAGAGGGATGGAACACCTTTCCTACAAAAGATCAGCAGACCATACATGAGGATTTCCCCAAGAACTACCCCTCACACTCCATTCACTTTAAACATGCTTAACACTGAGAGCTGTCAGTACAGGAGCCTAGAATCTCAAAAGCCTTCTATTTTACTGTTTAATGTGCATAGAAAAAGTAGGGATGTGCCATAAAAAAAATTTTGCTCTACTTCTCATTTTCTAGCATTAAAAAAAACAAAAACAAAAACAAGCCAATTCCAAGGGCTTTATCTGCATTATCTTTTAGGGGCTGCATCCTGTTCTCTGCCCCATCTCCTGCACCCTCCCACTGTATGCAGTGCCGACAGGCCACATAATCAATGCATCAGGACAAGTCATTGCCAAGTGTGGTCTGTTTAAGTTTGGAACAAAGTCTTGATTTTTCTAAACACGAACAATAAGTGGGGCTTATAGTGGTTAGAATTATTTTATTCTGCAGTTCCCAGGATTTACTTTCAGTACATAAGGATTTACTGAAGAAATAATTTCTAAGCAAAATTTTTTAAAACCCCAGAACTCAGTCACAAGGTACATTCAGGCTTAAGGACACACTGACATCTTCACTGAAAGTGCAATGTAATGTATTAATAACTCTCTGCAATGCAGTAGCTATTTAATCTGTATACAGTACTGCAGAGACACCTAACAAAAGGAACAAGCCATCACATGCTGCTGATGTACTGCAATACAAATAGAACATATAGATCCAGTGTTCCATTTATAGGCCTTTTAAAAGAATTATTTCCCATTTCCTTGTGAATTTTGAAGGGTTACTTCTCTCCTCTTTTTTAAAAGATGCCCTGGTTCTGTTCCATTCTATTCTGAATCACAGCAAATGAGAATTCAGTGAGGAAATGTAGATATGAATGCATCTGAAGGAGTAATACCCTCAATGATAGTATAATCAAAACTTTTATACCCTTTTCTTCTGTGCCTACACGGACATTTAGTGAAGAAGAGTGAACAGTAACTATTCAATATGATGGTGCTTGAATGTTTTAGTAGTTTTACTTACTGCAGTACCACAATCTGAATAAAAATTCATATAGACTTTTCATTCCACCCTGCACCATACAGGATCAGGCCATGCTGCTGGCATATTACTAGGGTCTTTCCATCCTACACTACAATGCTGTAACAGTGCATGGATATCAGGTCTGGTTTCTACTTCTGTTTGGACTAGTTTGCTCCTCTAAGCAAACATCCTGCCACACTAATGCAGTACTAATGCATGTCACACTAATGCAGGCAAGTTTTCAACTTCATCTAACACAGATAAAGTCGCTGCTGAATACCACAACTTTTCAAGGCCCACTGCAGCACAAGCACACTGGAGGTCTTGGCTAGGCATCCTCGACACAGTACAAGATGCTTGTTGTTTTACCAAGAAAACGGGGATGTTTTTAAGATTTAAAAATGTTAACTGTCTCACAGCTAGCAACATAACGTAGGCAAACTAAAGTATAGAAAGGAATGCACAGTTTCAGGAGAAGGAAATATAGTATCTAGGAATCATTCTTACTAGTTACTGTGAAGAAAATTGTGTGATCACAGAGAAGGCATCTTTGTACCACCCTTCTGCAATTTAACAAGAACTCATAGCCACAAGATCTAGCAGAGTGCTGGAGTTCTTTCAAACTAATTTGAACAGTTTGT
This sequence comes from Phaethornis superciliosus, assembly GCA_023637945.1. Taxonomy (NCBI): domain Eukaryota; kingdom Metazoa; phylum Chordata; class Aves; order Apodiformes; family Trochilidae; genus Phaethornis; species Phaethornis superciliosus. The sequence continues at coordinate 50,628,077 of JAJQWJ010000003.1, read as the reverse complement.
CATTCACTTCTGCCACTGAATTTTCCATTGACTTCCAAAACTTCCCAGAGAAAATCCTGCGTGAAAAAAAAAAAAAAAAAAAGCTGGAATAGCTGACTTTGTTAGATGCCTAATAGAGGTGAGTTTCAAAAGCCTTAAATAATTGATGTTTTTCTTTAAAACCAGCTAAATGATTTTTCCCGTTTGCTTTTGAACTGGAGGCACTTACTGGAACCTCCTCTGCACCTTAGGAAATTTAGCAACTAGAATTTTGAAACAAAACTGATAAAATAACATTAGTCTCATACTGACATGTTTGCATTTACAATAAAATAACTTTCTTCTGGGTTTCCTCTCTTGACTAAAAAAAGAAAAGCTGCATAAAACAGTATTCATATTTACACCTTGGGGAGAAGAATCCTCAAATTCTACCAAAGTTGGAACTAAGACATATTGATGATTGGCTCCACCACAGACTGGCTCTGGCATTTCAAGTCATAAGTCATTTTCTTACACTCACCCTGCAGAAAGGGAACAGTATGTCTGATTTTCAAGGTGGTATCATAACAGTGAGCTCATTGCTCTTCCAAACCCCAGTTCAATAGGAACATATTCAATGACAGCTGAAGGACTCGGGACTTAATAAACGACTGTGACAGATTTTTGCAGCATATAAAAATAAGTATTTTGAAATGTCACAGTAACTTAAATGAAAATAAATAAACTAATTAGGTGTGTTCAACTTCAAAGGAGTACAACATACCACAACTCTTTTCGCTATGCTGCTTCTATCGATAAATATGACATTTTATATAAAAAAGATCAAAAAGTCCAAAACTGCTAAATGATGACAAAATAATGGGTGACAGCAGAAAAATCAAGGTGTCTTACTGCTACCACACCCAAGAAATCTGTAAAAATATAGTCACACCAAATCTTAATTTTTTATTTTCTACCGATAATCCTAACACGTCCTGACTGTTCTTTACCTTTATTTGGTACCTCCCTACCCCCATCCTTTACTTCTTTGTCATTAAGCTTTAAAGTATCTCTGTGAAAGCCACTCCAACAGAATCACATCTGTGATGAGGTGGCTTCACAAGGCTTTCAGAGTTGCTTTCAGGCCATTCTGCAGAGAGTGCGGTACTTCCAGCTACTTTTAGCTGTTATCCCATGAAGACAAACCCCAAGAACAACAAAATTCCTGTCTCAAACAAGCAGTACTTTCCTTAGAGCTGTTTTATGAAAGAAACAAAGCAGAAATTGAGATGGACCTGATGGACCAGGTCCAGAGGTAATATACAAAAATTATCAGGGCACTGGAACACCTCCCACAGGAAGACAGCCTGAGAGAAGCTGGGGTTGTTCAGCCTGGAGAAAAGGCGGCTCAGGGGAGACCTAATAGTGACCTTGCAGGATCTGAAGGGGGCATACAAGAAGGCTGGAGATGTACTGTTTTCAAGGGCCTGCAGTGATAGGAGAAGGGGCAATGGTTTTAAAATTAGAGTAGATTTAAACTGGATGCTAGGAAAAAGTTCTTTACCATGAGGGTAGTGGAAAAATGGAACAGGTTGCCTGGAAATTAGCTGAGGCCTCAGCCCTGGAGATAATCAAGGTGAGGCTTGATGAGGCTCTGAGCAACCTGATCTAGTTGGGGATACCCCTGCTTTCTGCAGGGGGGTTGGACTAGATGACCTTCAGAGGTCCCTTGGAACCCAAATTATTCTATGATTCTATGGTTTGAGACCACTGCAGTGTCAGTGTAAGGCTGTGTGCAGATGAGATTAATGCTGCAACACTTATTGACATATCAGTATTCAAGATTAACACTGCCAGGAGTCACACTTCAGGAACTACAGGGCAAGAAGCAAACAGATTAGAGTCTTGGATTTGCTTGCAGTGAACATTTGGTCCATAATTCACAGCAACTGACTTACTGAGTCATAAGACTTCCTCTGTTCTTTCTTCTTAATAACATACTTAATTCAAACCAGAAAATCACTCATTTTATTAAAGCTGTATATATTGCAGAACCCCTATGCTTTATTTACCAATAACCAGAGAAAAATAATCCTGAGGATTTAAAAGCATTGAGATTCTCTAACATTTCTATTCAGAAGTATTCTAATTGAATTAAAGACAAAAACATCCCACAAAGAAGCCAGTAAAAAAATGGTCTTCAGCTTTCTACTGACAGTTGAATATGTTACGCAATTCTTTGTCAATCCGGAGAAATTGACAAATACAAACAAGGGAAGGCAAAGAAATCTCATTCATAATACCCACTGCTTCACTTTACAGCAAGGTAGGAGAAATTCAGAACATTCATGAAAGGAAATCGGATACAACAGTCTGCTACCATCCTTTTGCTTTCCTGATTTTACAGTCAGTAGTACCATATTACTTCTCTTTTGCAGCCTTCAAATATTTCTACACTGGCCACTTCTCAGACTGCTTGTTAACTACAACAAACAACCAAATCCATCCATATGGCCCAAACAGCTGCCAGTATTCAGTAAACAACTCAGATGAGCTTTCTCAGTGTTTATGTCAGAGACAGGCAAAACCAGAAACACAGCCTCCCATTTAAATCCTCTCAGTACAGCAAAAGGAGTTATTTTTCTCAGATTTCTCCTTCAAGCTCTATCTTCCTTCCAAATAGGGACATTCAATCCCACCATTTATCTTGTTGTTTGCTTTTTCCACTTGCTTGTTTTCTTTGAGAAGGAAGAAGCAAATCCATCCTTATTTAAATATTAGAGCTGGGATCCAAATCAAAATCTCAAATCCAAAACACAGAGTTTGGACTTGGAGAAACTTGGTCACAAAGGCAAATACTACAATCTAAAATGTGTGAGGGTGGAGGGTGAGGAGGGAAGGTTGTAATAACTCTGTGGTGGAACCACAGGTTATCCTGTGGAACTTTAGGTCATCCTAAAAAAGCTGTGCTAGGAAACAATTCTTTTTGTTGTTCCTGTTTAGAGAACATCAGGTGTTTCTTCTCATCTGTGTACCATATACATGGGAATTTACAAGGCAGTTCAGTGCAAGATGTAGCGTTTAAGAGACATGTTTCATGGTTTACCCTCAGTCCCTGTTTATTTTATAAAAAAACATCACACAGAAAAAGATTTCTTCCAAAGCCTGCACTGAAATGGAGAACGTTAAGTTGTAAATCCTCACAAAACTTTCTTCTGTTACGCCCACACTTTTTCTTAAATTCAAATGTTGCCTTCTAACTTCCCCCAGGGAACACTTTCCCTTCACATTCAACCATGAAACTCACATCAAATGAAGAGGCAAGGGGAAAAAAAATCCTATGTCTCCTCTCCTCTCTCATAGGTAGATTGCTGAGCTGCAAGATGCCTGCAGGGAACTCCCCACTGACAAGCATGAAGCTGGTACAGCAGAAGAGCAGGGAGGGATGGGGCTAACTGCCCCTAGACTTCTCCCAGCCCTGTTACAGGGAGGATACAAGCTGAAAATCAGTTTCTCTCAGTCTGCCCTGACATCCCAAAAGCTCTTCAGACTTTTCACAGCTGAACAATGCTGTGCATTCACTATTGAGCACTGAGGAGCAGGGAAACACCGAGAGGCCACTACACTGGTATTATTCCACTACATTCAGCCTGTTACTGCAGCTATTAGCTGGCATGCTCACTTTTCAAATCTTCATCCCTTTGCAAACCCTGATCACCATTATTTTGTTACAGAGAAGCACAGGTTAAAAGAAGTTTATCTGGACATTTTCCTTCTCTCCCTCTTTGTCATCACCTAGAGTGTATTACTCACGTAGGCAAAATTTTAATAGGAACCATCTCACTTTTACAGTTACATAGAAAACTTGTACCAATTGAAATATTTTATTAAAAAATACTCTGGCAAAAGATGTGTGACATTTGTGTAATTTAAATCAGTAACAGAATGCAAACATGATGTCCCATACCTATTTAGTAAGACATTTGTATTGAATTAGGTCTTGCAAATAATTCCATTAACTTTATTCAGCAACAGAGGATGGTGGTTCTCCTCCACGTCATCCATTTCTATATACAGTCACAGATTAAATCAGTTATACTTATTGCTGTACCAAAAAGCCATTATCTCTCAATACAGTAAGTCATAAAAATGGTTATATTCTTCCCCAGGACAAGTGGCATGAGAAGAATAAAACAGTTCCCTTTTGCAATTGATCACCATCACTTAATAAAGAACTAAAATATATCAGAATTTCCCCTCAAACTGTTTTTCAGTGAATTCATGTTCTTTATATTCTACAAATAAAGGACTTGAAACATTTTAAACCTTTAAAGTATGCACAGATGCTAGCAATTATAAATTCATTGCAAAATATTTTGAAGGTTATAAAAACAATCTGAGAGAAACATTCCCCTCCCAATGAAATTAGAGCAAAGTTCTTTGAAAACAAGGACACAGGCATCTGGAACTGAAGGTCTGGACCCTATATAGGACAAAGAGTCAAACTGGCTGTGGTCATATTGCTGCCTTTTGCATGGTAATTGCTATAGCAGACCTCGACTCTGAAAAATGCAATGTTACAACCTGAAAGAGCTGCTTGGCCAAACCCTGATGTTCACATGTACATCGATGGACAGAATAGAAGCCAATGGATCACATCGGGCAAGAGATGCTCAACAGCAAAATTACCAGACAGTGAAGTCACAACGGTAAGGATAAAAGCATTTCTAAGTAAGCACAGTACAGATCCACTGGTATTATCAGGAAGGGGCTTCAGCATCAGTGTTCATTCCTCTTTGCCCTTTAAGGTACAAAATAATAAGCCTGGTTTTAGGGCTTGATGAATAACGTTGACACAAACTGTGTTTCTAGAAGTAAGACATCAAACTTACTAGAAGATTACACAATGCAATTTAATCACTATATTTAATATATAGTGATTCTTATTGATATTTAATATATATTGATATTATATGCACGCATCATTTTTAACTTATTCATGCCTAGGGGAAGAAGTATTTCCTGCATTAGAAGACTATTCCAGAGAAAGTCCTGATGCCCTGGATAATTTCTTGCTAATATTTTTGCATCTGCCAATAACTCTGTCTTGAAAGAATACTGCATGGGATGGAACATGGGAGGATGCAAGCCTGGGAAAATTAGAATGGAAGTCCTATCCACTGAATATTTTAACCAGTTGCCACTGCCAATTTATAGAATTTTGAGTTGCGGACTTCCGCTTTATTGATTTTCTTATTGGCCATATGTTAACATTGATATAAGGAGATGGAAAGAAAAAATAATCCCCATTTGTTATCAGGTTCCCGAAAAGTATGGTTCAAACTCCAAGTCCCACTGTGTCAGCACTCTGTCTCTCATACCCAGAGGTGGCAAGAAGCATATTTAAGATAAAGGACCTGATAATCACCATTAGCAAACAGAGAAACAATTATGGAGTATGCACCTAGTGTGTTACACTGGAGCCCACCATTTTCCCCCCTTATTGACATTCCTTTCTCTTGTGTTTGCTTTTCTCTTTTCAAACAAAAATAGTTGGTTTAGGAACACATTGCTGATACTACTGGTTCTGCTTTGAGCCTCTAATATTACTCTGCACATAGTGATGTAGCTAGGAATCCCTCTTTAGCGCTCCCACTTGTCCCCTCCACTTATTCCCTTTGTTAGAGATGAATGAGCATGGGAAGTGACAGCTTATATTGTTCAAATAAAGGTAATTCACGAGGCAACTCTACATTCTCATCTGAGGTAAATTCATTTTAAGAAAATACAAAAAAAAATCTTCAGAGTTGCCACAGTGGAATAGAAGGAACATCAGTGTGGCATTTTGGAGTTTTCAGATTTCTGAAGTGCATACCATGGACTTTCCCCACATAAGTTTTAATGAAATTTTTAATGTATTTAAACCGGAAACTAGAATAGCCATCCTGCTAATATTTTTAAAATATATCATACTGTTAACTAGGTATCAGTAGCTCATTTTTTACCCATGTAAAAGACAAGCTGTTCCTTCGTTATTGGGATGTACCACATCACTAATGCCTTAGGCCACCTGAAAGGTTCAATTGATATCCCATTACTATTTACATCTAAAGCTTTAAAATTAAATAAACAGTTTCTGGAAAGGACTTAATAGTCTTACCTGCCATAAAAGTTTAATCGCTTTGGCACATTTTCTTTATGCATGCAAGTCCTGAGCCCAAAATGTGAACGATTTATCCTTTCCCACTCTCCTGAACAATGGAGTCAATAGATGGAGTCAATGGAGTCAAATGGAGGGGTGTAAAGTCTTACACACTACAGCTGAAACCCTGGGGTCCATCTTTTGAATTTGGTTAGATGAAAAACAACACACAGTAAAGGTGAAGAAGTTTTCCTATAATGTTATTCTTTCCAAGTGTGATAAAAGTAGAATTGGTGTTAAATGTCTGAAACCTACAGGTTTGATGGATTTAATATCCTGAGTCATAAGAGAGAAAAAGCTACTTCTTTTTTTCAGCACCTACATGCACCAGTGGCTTGAGACTCACCTGAGCCTGAGGGCCACAGATAGCACATCATCAGAAAATGCTTAGTGTGCAGTCCCTGTAAACTGATCCTCTCTGAATGCTTTAAAATCCTTAATTTTCCTACTTACTACAGTGGCAAAGGCATCTTAGGATCTTCACAGAGATCTGTGGTCATGACTTAGGACCTGCTTCACTTGCTGAATGGAAGAAAGGGGTAGTCTCAACTTTGCTGAGCCTGCTTTTGTAGTGAAGAATCAGCAGTTTAAAAATTTGAAAGTCAATTTTACAGTGAAAATTTATAGGCGATTGCAAGCCAGCTTTACAGTCATATGTCTAGAATGTGTGAATAAAGCCATTTTAAAAACCCCACCTTTTATTACAGCACATCAAAAATTCAGCAGGTATGAAAGAAGACGAAGATCTTTCTTTTGGTTTTGGTTGGGTTTTTTGTAAGAGTGTAAAAAAATTAAGCATACTCTCTCCTCACTGCATTAGTCTCATTTTCACTCTGAATATAACAAAAGATGTTTCCTTCTGTAGTTGTTATTCTACATTTCAATTCTCAATCAAAAACAGACAGGCTTGTAAAAACAGACATGTCAAAAGGTTAAGAAATGAATAAATAAGATTTCCTCCAGCTGTAGAAAAGTAGCTGACAAACTCAACCCTCCAGATCATAGCAGAGAGACATTACTAAACCAAATGTCTGGTATTGCTTTTAAAAGGAAATAAAGGGGTGGACTAAATTAATCTAGGAAAAAAGTAAAAGTAAGGAATTGCATGAAGAAATACTTCCAATCTGAGAAAAATGGATAATTTCCATGTAGGAAGAAAAGCATCTTAATAGATAGATGACTTAGTCTATACATTATGAATACAAAGCAAAAGCCCGTACAATAAAAACTCAGTATAAGTAGGCATTACTGAATATTAGAATCCAATATATAATAGAAATAATCATGTACCAGAAATAAAGGCCATTCAGCAGGGACTACAAACATTTTATAAATCTGACAAATTCATTCATTACAAAGTATGTATCAACTTTGTAATACTTCTAAACATTTGATACTTTGTTTTCAACCCTATCTATATTTTTCCTCTACTTGCACCCTTCAAAGCCAAACAAGACTTAAAAGGAAGCTTACCTTTGTTGGCAGGGTGGGGAAGGGATTTCCTAAGGCCTTTCTTTTCATTCTTTCCTCCCCACCCTCCAGTAAATGAAATTAAAGGTCAGCAAGCATTCAGTGCAGTGAAAGCTCCAGGTTATAAAAATAAATGAATTAGAAAAGCTGTGCAAGACTGTAATAGTGTGGCCTTGTACTCTCTAGACCATTCTCAAAACCCACACATGGTTGTGGATATATACTAGGTATCCCGGCATGGCCAGCAAACATGATTAAAGTATATTTATAAGCATTGTGAGAAAACATAGCATACACAGGCAAAACCTATCTCTCCAAATATTTGCTCTTGTCATTCAAGAGATTAATTCCTGACGGAAATTATCATATAATCCATTTTCCATCTGCTGCTTTTGTCCCTGGATTCTAAAAGGTACAGGAAATACATCTTTTAAAAGCATAAATTACTTTTTAAAGAATTATTTACATATTTTCTAACTTGATAGGCTGCAATAAAACATTTTTCTATTTTATATGCTAGCCAAAATCAGTGCAAGAGAATTAAAAGTTCACATGAGGATATCACAGACAGTGAACAAAATTCATTTAATTTCTTAATTTTCAGATCAGTTCTGTCTCGGGGCACTATTTCAGAGTCACTTTAAGTCCCTATTAAGCCCACCTATGGGCTTACCTCTCTCCTCTGGCTCTGGAACACATACTCTCAAACACCAGTAGTGGTCACAGCACTAATGGTACCATGGCCACACAGCTCTGTTGTCACCTGCATTAGGCTTCTGCTCAAATTGGGCAGCTGCAGGACTGATCCTGCCAGAGAAAGGGGATGGCAGGACCACACTGCCCAGGGGCTACAGGGAGAAGGCTCTTGTCCCTTCTATTATTGCATCAAAGTGATTGGAAATCTTTGGGAGAGCAAAGGTACCTCCTTTCTGGAGCTACACAAACCATCAGGGATGGCTGACCCAAGACCGTGCACACCCAACATAAATTCCTGGACAGACATCACTTCCTACCTGTTGATTGAAACAGAACCAACCTGCAGAACCAAGCTCAGTGACTTCAGAAGGATGGTTTGGGGTTTTGCATCTCCTGTTAGAGCTAGTTCCTTTGGACAGTGCTAAACGCTTTTTTTCTTTCTTCCTACTTTTTCCCCACAACAAGAACTGCAACTTCACTTCGATCCATCTTCCGCAGAGCATTTACTCAGGTCAGAACATTCAAATTATGTATTTTGAACAATAGAAAGGTAAAATAACTGAACGTGGTTTTCACCCAAAAGCCAGCAAGTTAAAGGGAAAATGCTTCTGTACAGACTTTAGTAAAATTACTGGCTGTAAAAAAAAAAAAAAAAAAAAAAAAAGTGTTACAGAGCAAATATTCCAATCTCAAAATGAAACTAGAGTGTTATTTGAGACCATGATCTGCTTGATCTTTGACTACACAAGATTACTTATGCTTTCGCATGCCCCTGTGCAACACACTTCCACAAATCACTCACCAGAGATAAAATATTAACAGTAGCAAGAATAAGGTACTAGATTGATGACAAAATAAAAAATAATTTGCACTTCCCTGGTTTCTGTAAAAACTGATCATAAAGCACTCTGAAATTTCTCTCTGTATCCCTCACTTGCCACCATCCCTCATCTCCATGCCAAAGAGAAACTGCAAATTAAATACCTAGGAATAACATACTTGGAGTTTTAACAGCTTTTCATTCTTATACAGCTACGTCAGCCCACATGAAAGGCAATTATGATGATGACCAAAACGGTCCCACAGCATTTAGTATTTGCCACTCGTGTAGTGAATGAAAGACTTTTTGGTACATCACTAAGATGTCAGGACACATACAAGCTGCAATGGCCAAAGGGACTGGTCATCCCAGCTATGCTAGACTAAACAACCAATTCAGGAAAAATCCTTCTCAAAAAAATTTGGCATGAAAATACAGGCTATTACAATTTGTTGTTTTTCTTGCCTTTTCATTCTTGGAAATAAAGTTATCTTAGAAAATACATAAAGTATGACAGAAAACTTCCTATTTAAAATTATCCAAGGGTCACTAAGTGCTTACTGAGTTACATTATATAGCTGGCCCATGACAAAAAATGACAAACCAAAAAAATGCCACATATACTTTTATAGAACAGCATTACCAGACTTTTTAATAAGATTGTTTTCACCATCTAATGGGAACTACAAATACTGGTAAAACCTTTTAGAGGGAGCAGGCAAAAGTGAGAAAGATGGAAAAGAAATGTAAATGTAAATGTAAAAGAAAAGGAAAGTCTTTCCCCAAGAACTGGTACTACAGCAAATACAGATTCAATTTCACTAGAGAGACAGAATCACAGAAATGTCACAGTTGGAAAAGACTCCATAGATCACCATGTCCAACTGTTAGTCCAACCCCCCCCAATACAATATATATATCAAATATATATATATATATCAAAACCCATATCATATCACCCACTAGACCATGTCCTCAAGTGCCTCATCTACACCTACAGACATTACTATATACAATGTACTTCCCATTTAGCCCAAGAAAGAACAGATAATTAGCTATTGCTGTTTTCAAACATTCTAGGAGTATTATTGTCTAGAAACAGACCTTCAGAAGTGTGCCCTCTCCATGCATGCCTGCCCCCTCCACTCCCTACCCCATGGTTACATCTGCACTTGTGAAGCTGTGGAACTGGTTACTGCCTCGGAGGTGTTAAGCACAGCATTAACAACCAGCTAAGAGCCATTCTGATTTTAAAGCTGGGGTTTTGATACCACAGTTGGACACCTACCATCACTGCAGGCCTCAAAGAGAAATACAGCTTAAAAAAAAAAAAAAAAAAAAAAAAAAGAATAGAGCAAATCATCTTTCGGGAATGTTCTTTTCCTCTCTCTGCTGCTCTGTACTGTCTTCAGACTCCCTGGGGAGTGTGTTTATTCCACTGCCAGCTTTGCATTCCAGTTCCAGAGAGCTGCAGGCAGCCCAAGCAGTATCTTTCTATAATTTCAGTTTGGGTATCCTCCAAAATTGCTCTCCATAATCTGTTCGGGAAACACTGCTTGGCAAATTTGCACTATGGTTTGAACTCAGACTCCTTGTACAGACTATATAAAGGACAGATGGAAAAGACTTTAAGACAGTAACATGCCCTCCTCCCCCCCTCCCCATTACACGCACATGCACTGTATCACTGAACTGCACTGCTATAATCTGGTAAGTGAAATAAGACGATAAACTGTATTTTCTGCCATTAAAAGAATAACCTAATTCACTAGACATTAAATGAGCTATAAGAACTTAAGAACAACAAAAAACCCCCAAAACCCACCCCTCTCAATCTTCTTAAATGCAGATTTTTACATACAGAGCATCTTTATTATGTCTTCTAGACACAAGTTAAGTTACTGAACCTACCAAGTAGCACCAAAGTCACATACACTGACATCTTTCTTAGTAAAAGAAGAATATAACAGCCTAACTTTTTCCTCCAAGATATGTATGAAAATTGTATATTTTTTTCAAACAGTTATGGAGGAATTGAGAGTTTTCTTCTTTTTGGGGTGGGGATTTGTTGTTGTTTTAAATTGTTATTTTTAAAATACTATTTCTCCTAATGCAGAACTGAAAGTTTGCAAATCTTTAGAAAGAACAAAAACGAGAGGGAAAACAATATAACATTACTGCTGTGTGGATATATAAACAGAAGTCTTTTGTCTAAGACTGTTTTGAACAAAAGCATCCTTTTGAACAGAAGCAATGCTTAAATGAGCCTCAATCCAGAGCAAAGTTAACTCTATAAGAAAAAGCAATTAAACGAGGAAATCCTAAAGGTAGATATTACTCCTTGCCAGCAGAGAAATCCTAAAGGTAGATATTACTCCTTGCCAGCAGAGACAAACTCATGTTCATTACAAGAGGTCACTTTCAGACATAGTTAATTGGTAAGTGAAGGGTAGAGATCCATGCATAATAAGGAACCAGCCACTGACATCTGCAGAATGCATGGCAATAATAAACACTGACATTTCTATTAAATAGAACTTAAAACTTAAAATGCAAGGGTTTAGGAGCATAAATTAGCTATGCAATGGGCAGGGCACACAATACAGTTCAATTACCAAATATCCTGAAATACTTGATATTGCTTGCTTACACTCACCGGTCATGTTGCACTAAAGTTTATATCATCGGTAGGAAAATGTGTGCCTGAGAAACATGTTCATAAAGAGGCAAAAGATTACTTGGAATTACCATAGCATCAAAAGATAAGTTTGAAATATATTAGAGGGCAATACATATAACCCCTTCAGCACCATGCCGAATTACATCATGAATTTATTGCTCCATTAATGTTTGTCAAACAACAGCAAAGTCATTCATTGTATGCCAAATGGTAAATTCAAAAGAGAAAATACAGTGAACTAACTTCATCAGTCATGAACATCACCAGCCACACGTTCACCTGCATTTATTAAAATACACCCCACAAACCTTTACATGAAGGACAATTCTTCATGTGTGACGGCCAGCACCCTGTTGATTTAAGCTTCAAGGAAGCTACCTGTCCCTCCTTTCAAATGTTGAGTTTACAAGGAAAGAGCTGCAAATGGCAAGAGACTAATTAATTCAGGTTTTTCATTAACTCTTTTTAACATTCACAGCTGTGTGAATTAAAGATAAAGTAAGTTTACTCCCTAGAAATCATATTCAAGTATGAAGTGAGTCAGGGCCCCTAGAGAGATAATGGAAATCATGTCTTCAAGATATGCTTTACAAACCTGAATTTTAAATTGAAAAACCTGTCAAATCCTGAAGTTTAATTAGTTTTGGCAGGTCTGGACTGATGGGAACATTTCCATAATTTCAATCATCAAAGTAATTATTGAAGGTTTTAAGGTTGGATGGCAGGGAAAGGAGATGGGATAGAAAAGGAGCAAAGAAAGCAGCTTGTTTCTCGCTGCCAGCACAGTAATTTTAACTTCTCGATTCTGCATCTAACTTTGATCAAAAAAGGAAAATAAACTTGACCCAGTGATAACACTCAAAGCCTCTGCACAAACAAACAGAAAACTAATTTAAATCACCTTGCAGCTCTCTCCCTTAGGCTGCACTAAACAAATAAGGTACATCTTTTCCTGTACAAAAATTCACTAGTAAATACATGGTTTGTGCTTTCAGCTCTTTCCTGTGTGACCAGGAGTAGATTTGTTCCTTTCATTACTATAACCAGCACCCAAGAATTTGGAGATTTTATATCACGCTTGTTCAGAAATGAGTGATTTGACGTATTTCATGCACCTTTCTAATACACCTGAAGAATTTGAAGGAAGTAGGGTTTAAATTTCAGCTGCACATATCAAAAAGGAAACAAACTGTCAAGGTAATACCTGACCCAGTTCCAAGTTTCACCTATTTTTAACAACCTTGGATTTGGTCACCACATTCAAATATTGATAATGGCCCCAATTCAGCAAACAGCAATGCACACTCTTATCTTTATCACAGATGCTTAACTTTGTTCTTATGAGCAAAGAATGAAGGTCAGAGCAATCTTGCTTTTCTTCTTAAGCAGTGTTCCTCACTTAAATATTAAACAAATCATACATGAGTTTACTTAGAAGTTATATGCCAATTAATTTGCTAGCAACACTTTTTTTTTTTTTTTTAAATTAAAAACTCTTCCATCACAATTACACAGCTCACCCAAGACTGTGACTGTACTGTAGATCCATTGCGGTCTGTATTATCTACAGAGAAATTTTAATTTGGTTGCTTTAAGTCTACATTTGCACAGAGTAATGTTAGAGAGTAAAAATACAAAAGGGACTCCCCAAAATAAACAGAAAAGACAGACACCTGCCTTATTAAGGGCAGCACTTACAAATATACTGAGAAAAAGACAGATACAGTCACAAGACAATCTCAGCTATTGATTTCTTATCAGGCAGTCACAACACACAAGTGCAAGTGTAGAGGCAGATGGGCTAGCTGCTCACTTAACATGGCTCATCATAGCAGAGCGGCTCCCACAGGACTACCAAGCTCCCACCATCACCACTGGACTATTTTTAATACTAATTTAAGTATACACTCTCAATATAGTCTAGATATAGAATACAAAAATGCACTTTAGATTTATACTATCAAGGCAGCAAAGAATAGAAGTCTTTTTGCAAAAACTAGGGTCAAATGATAAATGAGGCTTTGCATTTTTAGTCTCCTTGCTATATTGATTAGAAACACATCACAAGTTATTCTTACTACAGACCTAGTAAGTATAAATATACAAAAAATAGTGTGTGTTGTATGACTATAAGCACAATCAGCATTACATTATACTAGGCAAACACGCAGAGAATCTCAAAGAAATAAGCAAACCCTGAATTTTAAGCATTTGCATTTTCAGTCATGCATGTATCTATGACTCTTTGTCTTGCACACTCCAGAGGAGTGGAAACAAATAAAAACTGCAGTAGACATAGCCTTCTAAATTATGCCTTTGTAATTTTAGATAAGAACTAGTTAAGACTAATGAGAGTAACACAAAATAAAAAATATTCCTTGATTTCCTCATAGCTTGTCTCTGCCAAAAGCAATTAAGAGTACTGTACCTTTGGGGAGTGATGAGGAAGGGAGGGAATGCTTAATAACGTTATGACCCTTTCTCTGATACAAAACAAAGATCTCCGACTCCATTTCACAAGATTAGGTACTGAAAAGTATTGCAATTCCAGTTTTGCCCCAGAATTGGTTCATTTATTCTTAAGTCTTACAGTAGGATCAGCATTACATTCAGATCTGTAGCTGTTAGATTCTAAAAAGTAAAAAATAAAAATTGATCTCTCAAAATCTGAGGGAGTCTCTCAGATGAGCTCCCTCTTTGATCTGACCAAGTCAGCCCTGAACTCTGAGATGCATGCCTCTGAGCAGGCATATTTTGTGCTACACTTATATGTTAAACTTAAAACAGACATAGCATACTCATGAGCACTTGCTTTTATTTTGTCTAAAGCAGCATTTTTCTTGCACTCTTCTGCCAGTTGGAGCCTGGGTAATCACTTTCAGTTACAAAATTTGTGGCAATGGCCTTGACATCTGACTAAGGGTCCATTCCCACAAGGCCCTTTAAAGCTCAAAAACAAACAGTCTTTGCATATGGTCATACATAATCTTTACTTCAGACCCTGAACGTAAGAAATACTGGAAAACAGAGGCAATTATCTTCCATTTGCCAAGAGAGAGAAAATATTTTTGTCTGGCCTGGTATTCTCTGTTAAACACTAGCGGAAATATTGCTGCTACTGAAGTATCTTGGATGAGAAAACCCAAACAAACTCAAACCAATTCAAAAGTTATTTCCTTCTTGTAGGCAAGACATACACCATAATCTAACCTGAAAGAAAACAAAAACCAAAAAAACCCCCAACCGAACCACAAAACCAAAAAACCCCAAGAAGGCAACTTTTTGCAGTTATGGTGTCTACAAACCTCTTTTACCATACAAAGTACAGCTAATCCACAATTATAATTTTATTTCTGGCCAATTCAAATTCCTGGCACTACTACCTTTAAAAAGTATCATACCAGACATTTTCTTTCAGTGTGGGAGAGAAGAAAAGAGTAACTTCTGCCATACTCCTTGTTCTACTCTTATGATGGGATACTCTCAATTAACCAGTTGTCAGTGCAATCATACACTATTATAAAACCAGAAACTTGAGAAATGAAATACAATGGTTTTACAGATTTTCTTTTTCAGACACCTCTATCAGGATTCTCTAGGATTACCTTTAATCCTGTAATCAGAAAGACCATTTCACAATGGGGCTAAGAATTTACCAAAACAATACCTTTTTATGCCAAGGGAGTGAAGTTGAGTTAGTTCCATCACCATAAAAAGGAAAGAGACTGCTGTTTTGTTCACACTGAATTGGAGAATACACTGTGATCTCAACTTACTTGAGAGGAAAAAAAAAAATCTACCTGCCCACTAGGATTTCACATTGAGATTGCTATCGCAAATTAGCTATTGTGGTTTAACAATTACCTTCTTTTGACCACTGAAAACATAGCCTTGGACATTTGATTAACAAATTCAGTCCTTCCATGCATAAACACAAGAAAAGATCCCTTTGTAAAATAGTACAACAAAAGGTATCTAACCATATCACAGGAATAAGCAAGTTGCTGGCACTCTCCGTGAGGTTAATCACTGGCATCCAACCTGCCACCAGTGAGAAGAAACTTAAATTCATGTATGTTATTAATTTGCTTACCTGCAATCTCACTGTTTACCTGAGAGTGTTCGCTTCCTATTTATACTGGGAGAGGTTTCAAAAAGCCATTTCAAGGGAAATTCCAAAGCTCAAAATAAATAAAGCATTAGTTGGTGGATGCTACTTTCAAGATAAGGAGTTATACACCAGCAGTAAAGGCACCTGAGCTAATTAAGCCCTTCTAACCACAGAATGTTTACTCTGTATAAAAACTGGCTTCAAATGCTTTCAATGCAACTGCTAGCTACAAAACAGCTAACAAAAGTACTACCTATTTGCACAAAGTAAAATGGAAATGGAATGACAGAAAAAAAACCCTTGTCTGGGTTTGGAAGTCAAACTTGTTTGATTTCAGCATTAAGTTACTCAGTTATGAATGAGGGATGAAACAATGGCAGCCAGACAGAACATGCTTGAGTAAGCAAAAAAAAAAAACAAACCAAAACCAAACCAGCCCAACTTTTAAATAGGATTATACCAACCACTGAGCAAATATTGTAAAAAAAAAAAAAAAAAAAAAAAAAAAAAAATCCACCAAGAATACACATTTATATCAAAGCTCCAGTTTATTCTACTTCAGACATAAGATGCAGAGATTTGGAGGGCACAGACCGTGATCACAGGTTTTATTTCATTATCATTGTACAAAGAATAAGCTACTCTGGGCACTGCATTCCAAATATAACAAAATTATTATACCAAATCATTGGGAATTACAAGACTTTGAAAAATAGCACTTACTCCTCTGTGGTTTATACGCAAATCAATTTCTCTATGCCATTTCTCAAATCTTGAAAGTAAAGGCTGGGACTCTTTTCTTCCATGCTTTACAGATACAGTTTCAGAGGAAATCCCCAGAGAATTTCCCGCCCCCCCACTGCTATGTGTATTTGCACATGGACTTCTCCAAACTGGGACAGTTTAACCTCTCAGTAAAATGAGCCCTGCCTTTCCCCTGCTAATGATACTGAAATTTGAATATTTTTTTTTTTTATTCAAGCAATATGTTTCATGCTTTTTGTTTTGGATTATCATCTGCAGTATGACAGATCCTCCTGAACATAACATCATTCTAGTACCATGATGCTACTTCCCTTCAAGAGTTGTAATATCCACTTATCATCATAAAACTGTATTGAAGATTATACTTGTATGTGAAGACTGTCTTTTGTAAAGCCATAATCAAAAAAATAACTGTCATTGTAATTAAAATCTCCCTACCAAAACTGTCAAGCTTCTGCCAAATGCATGGAGTCACAGTGTGACAAAAGCTTCACTTGAAAAAAAGAGCCCTCCACAAAGATTCATTTTTTTGTAGTAATCATAAGTTACCTCATTCCAGCTGCAACCATCTCCTGTAACAATACAAGCAGTAGCCACTAAAGAGCCCCATGACAGTAGATAGTTACTACGAAGATAGAATTGGCAGCAGCTTCTTTTTTGCCTCAGGAGAAGATCTGGGATGATCAGAACAGAGACAGGTGGTGGACAGTGAAGCATCATTAAGTACTAAGCATGGAGGACAAAAAGAAGAGTAAATTCCCCTGAGATTACAGGTTAAAATTCTTCCCTATAGGTTGCTCAGAATACAGTCAAGTTGCTATCAGGTTCCCTAGGCAAGTCAGGGATGTGTTGAAGTATTACAGGCAAGGAAACAAACAGACCCAGATTTCAAAGTCTCTCCCCAGAGCCAACAAAAACCCCACTTTCCCTCTGCAAACTGTGCCTGTTGCTCTATGTACAGCTATCATTTACATCCTCTCCTAGCTTGGCATTAGAAGTATCATATTGCCCTGTCTGGAAGAGAATCAGCCCCTTACTTACTTCAGAGGCCAAGTATGTTTTTATTGCTCGAGTACATAAGCTCCATTATTTCATAGAACAGAGTTAACACCACTGAGGAGTAAAAATGAGCTACAGTCAACTTCTTCAGTGTGCATAAAGAGGAAGAGATTACCAAGTGCTGAATGAATCTTCAATGAGGCCTTCACATCAGAAAAAGTTAGGCAAACCCAGTCCCCATACTGTTATTTGCCCTGCAAAATATTTATAACCAGCACGGATGATAATCAAGAAAGCTCCACAGTAAGTTGGCTCAGGGATGGTTAAGTAGTTCGATGCAAAAAAAGCAAACAAAAAACTCCAAAAAACAAAACAAACACAAAACAAGACAACCCCTCAAAAAATTTACTTTCCTGCCAATATTACTCCCATAACATCATGGTTTTCATATTAGGTGAGAGCAAGCAGAGGTAGGTGAATACATAACTAGAGAGAAGACAGAACTGTTTCTTCCTGTGGTACTACTAGCAGAACATCTCCTTAGCTGTACCATGAAATCATAGCTCTTTTTCTGCAAGGTGGGAATTGAAATGCAAGACTTCACCATGAGTATGTCAGCTTCTCTAAATCTAAGAATATTTCATTCATTTAAAGTTAATCACTTACTAAAATGCATTGGTTCCGAGAACTTCTGAGACTATCAGTCCAAATATACCAATTTCTGTTGCAATAAGCACTTCAAAATTGTATTTTCTCTACACTGTACACTAACACTAGAACCACTGCTATTGGCAGCACAGCTTACAGGATGTTTATGAAAACTTTCATCTTTTGTTTATTAAGCAGATAAATGGCATGCATAGTACACACAAGTTTTCCAGAAATTCCACCCCCACATTTAAATACAAAGTATCGCTGTAACATCCTGACATGAAAATCTCCAAAGATTTTAAAATTAACATTGAATAAACTTCAGCAGCCCAGCCTGTGATACCGGCCACAGTTATACTGCAGATGCAAGGACACAGCACAGGGCTATGAAGCCACGTGCCGAGGTGACACAAGAAGGCCGTATCTTTTGAGTGCCCCAGAGAGCAAGTGAACCTCTTGAGCCATGGGCTGTGTGTGACTCTGCACCAGCTCAGATGTCTCCTTACATGTAGCTCTGCAAACTCCATCTGTGTTACTGGAGCCTCTTACTGAACAGAGGAGGAGGGAAATACAAGATGCAAAATGCAAGCACTACACATTACTTTAAGCAGGCCACCAACTTTAAGCAGATGCATACAGCAAAACCTTCCTTGCTCCATACAAAGCATCTTCAGAGTCCTCTACACAGTCTTGGAAAATCACCTAAACCAGACTGGAAATACAACATTGTCTATATACACACACAGATGACCGTTTTCAACTGGCTTACCGATTGCTTAACCATTCCGTGCTAATTAAGCCACAAGGCCAAGTTTCCAATGATTAATTTGGAGGTTTAGCCTTGGGTAAGGAGCCAGTGAGTTCACAAATGCTGGCTGCAGGGACTTGGACTGACTGGAGGCCAACGGAGTGTGACCCAGATAGACCACAAATAGATTTTTGTGCGCGAGTATTAGCTTCAGGACGCAAGTTTCTTTAGGGTTGTTTTTTGTTTGCTTGCTTTTTATTTTATTCTCAAAGTTGGTGGTCCACTGATCAACCAGAATTATTCAGCATCCAGTGAAACATATTAGTCCTTTGGCTGGGACATGTTTTAAGCAGAAAATCAGAGTTAATGCAGCCTCCTTAGAACTTTATGCCAAAACCCGTGTGTCCGTTTATTTACCACAGTGGTAAATAAAGCCAGTGATTCACTGTAAATTTCAACATTTATTGCATCAGACTGTTTAACACCATATTGTTTTCAGTGTCCACTATTGATAAAGAGGAATCTTGGCATTTTATCAAGAATAATCTCTTGGGAGAATCTGGTAAGATGACAAGGGAACTTTCAGCAACAGAAGCCACCATTAGGACTCCTCCAACAAGCAAATTTATGAGCCATTATTTTAACATCGTTTTGATCACTAAACCATATGCATAAGATTATGCATATAATTATAAATGCATAATATGCATACTATTATAAATCATATGCATAAGACTTAATAGGCAAAACCACAGTACCTGAAGAAGCAGATAATACTATGTGTATATAAATAGGTAACTAAGCAACTTTTTAACATTACAGAAGTGGTATGGTTTCTGTGTTTCTCAGAACAGAATTCTCTTGTACGACTTTAGGAAATCTTTCACTGATGACTTCTAAGCTTAGCTTTGAAAATCCCACTTAGTTGTAGACAAACACATTTCACTTTCGCATGTGAAAATCACTTCTCATACTAGGGCAGTAACAAAAGAATAAAACCGCCTGTACAAACCCCAACATTCAGAGCTCTATTACAGGACTAACAGGAACTACTAGGACACAGGAACTATACACATTCATTTGTTCATTCATTAATTTGTTCAGTTAGTAGACCACAGATTTTTTACTTATGAAACCCCTTCAACGTAAAAATCTGAGCTCTTTTCCAAGCTTTGTTTGATGTTTAGATTTCAGTGGCATGTATACAAAATCACCCAAGAGCCCTCCCTTTCATTATTATTAATATTTGCAATACAACATACACAAAGAAAGGCACACATGCAGCTAAACAAGACAGACCAGCCTATATCCTGCTAGCAGTCTGCTAAAGCAAGATCTCTCAAGCCAGGAGACACTTCTTTGGTGGGGAGTTCAAAAAGCAAGGCAGAAACCTTCTCTCATTTCTAACTCTCAGCCAATCTGATTATCAGGGTTTTCAAGTACTCTGCCAAAGTACTGAGAAAAGATCACCAGATAAAGGCTAACAGCTACAACTGTGTGATTTAAGAACGAAAGTGACTTTAAGTCATCAGGTTCTGTACTGTTTCCTCTAATTACTGGATCATTTCCTATCTGGACATTTATAGTTTTCGATTATAGAGCTGCAAAAATACCTGTGATCACAGATGACTGCTGCATTCAACAACATCCAAAGTTCAAGGTAACAGTGAGCTCAAAGTAGCCTTTATTTTCCTTTTCCCTTAACCCTTCAAATACCCAGAGATAGCTATTACATAGTACTGCCAAAAAGACAGACAAAAAAAAAAAGGAAACCCTACAAAAAACCTCTGGATTTAAACACTATTCGTAAAAAGGGCTGTTACTTAGTAGTTTAGCATAGTTTTACCCTGTAATCTGCATTCCAGTAAAAAAACTTTTAGAATCAGTTTGGAAAAAAGGAAAAGAATGTGCATTAATTACAAGGTATTGACTGACCTAGACTAGCTTTTATTCCATGTCAGCAGAAAAGAATTCCTGACATCTGCATCAATTACAAGGTCAGAATAAGCTAATCCAAGTGGATTTCTTATGAGAAATAAATAAAGAAAATAAACTTTTGGCTTTTGGGTACCTAAGTGTAACACTGTAACCTACTAATGAAATAGTGCCTTTCTTAAAAACCCTTAAAGGTATCTTAGGAGTACAGCGATATTCACTCCCATCAGGTTTCTGCCTGTGCTGTTTAAACTCTTAAATTTCTGGAATGCCAGTTTTCTCTTACATACAAATAATCCTAAACATCCAATCAAGTGGGACTAAAGAAATTCTGCCTACCTCTAGACCAGGATTTAAATATAATCAAGTCCTGGAATTTCAAAAAGAACACTGAAAAATTGTGAACACTGCAAAATAAGGCATAAGAATCCCTTGCTGTCAGAAACTCTATATTTTACCAATAGACAAAAGCATCTTAGTCCATAAGTACCTGTCTGAGGGTGACAACCATCTCTTTAAACAAAACTAATGTTGGAAGCTAAACACACAGACATGTTCTGTCTAGAAACAGAACTGAACTGATGGCTGTCAGAGTTGACTCTCCAACATAAGTTCTTGATTTAAAGACTAAATCTCATTCTTAAAATTATGATTTATCAGAAACCAAGCATTTGCAATTTCTGTCTTCAGCTGCCAAAGGATTGTGCAGAGGATGCACTTGTGCAGAGGATGCACTTGAACACCTATTGCAGTCCTTCCAGGCTTTAGAAACTTGTAATGAACACTGCAGTACCCTCAGATTTAGTGTTTGCTCCTTCCATCAGGAAGTTAATATATTTTCCTCAGATAATCCAGAACTCATTTAAAACCAAAAAACCCCATTTTTTTCCCATGCACCAAATCCAATATGCAATACTTGTAGTGACAAGCAGAATTACCACATTGGACACTGAAATCCAGCAGTGGATTTGTAAGAATAACCAATGGAAGTTTTCAACCAAAGCCATAAAGTTTTCATCACTTTTACTTCTGTAATTTTAAATTTTATCTTTTATCTTTATACAAGGAATGAAAGTATCACAAATACTCAGGTAATCCCACTAAAATATAGACTGTCTCATGTAATGATTTTGCAGTTCTGCATAAAAAGTTATAACAATGAGGATGTCACTGCAGGGACAGGCTTGAATTAAAGTAAAATTTGTTTAAAAAAGGTAGGAAAAAAGATGATTATCTTTTGGTAGTGATTTAGTGATTTAGCAACTGTTAATATATGCCATGTAGTCGAAGGAGCATGTATTCTGAAAAACTTTACATGCTATCATGATATGAAGTGTTTCAGACTAAATATATAGTAGCAGAATTTGCCACTTGAGTAGAAAATCTACTTCCAGACACATAACATACTTTAAGAAAAATTATATCCAATGTACAAAGTGAAATATCAATTAGTTGTGCTTCTTGACAGATTATAAAAACAACTAGAGGCTGAAATGTTTGAACTGGGATTTTCATATATCTTTACTTAGTTACAAACCAAGTCTGCCAAATACAATACTTGAATACATCCAGACTTGCGGAAACTTGCCAGAATGTCTCACTGGGCAGAAAAAGATTAAGCAGGATCTAGTCTGGTCAACAGGCAGTATTTTCTGCTCTATAAGATTCAGGGCTTTTTAGTTTTAGAGATTTTTTTTCCTATTTTTTTTCTTTAATTTGCATTAAATTCTAGAAGAATTATGAAGGCTCATACGTAGGAGCCAAACAGTTTCCCCATTTATCAGTGGTAAAAAAACATTCTTTAGCTTATGTCAAAGGCAGCTGATATCATATAATTTTATTTTAGACTTGAAAAAGGCACAGAACTAAAAGCAATATTTGTTTCCCTCTATACATTAACCTTCAGTATGATTGCCCCTCCCTCCCAAGCTTCCCTTCTCCCTCCCCCCATATTTTAAGTTAAAGATTTCCTGGTGTGACATTATCAGTGTGGCCTTTCCAGCTCTTCTATTCACATGCAGAGAAGGGTGTGGGTAGCTTATAAAAGTAGTTGTAAAGTAAATATGCCTATAAATTTTGACAATTTTATAAAAGGCAGCTGTCTGTATTCAGAAGTGACAACAATACAGTGACATTTTCCCACCATAGTTAAATGCAAACCTGGTTTTAGGTACTATACATTTCAGTCACAGCAGTAATGCCACAGCTTTTACATTAATGAACCATAAAAGCTTGTACAGTTATTTTCATTCTCAGCAAAACTTTGACTTCCCCACAGTACAAGGAAGGGACTCACAGAAGGCACTTTGCAGTTATATTCCAAAAATGTGAAAAATCTAAATGGAAGTTCAGCATCTCCAAAGAGGAAGAGAAGTGAAAAATATAAAGAAAAAAAGCACACACACACAAAATCTATTCCCATTTTTTAAAAAGTACACTCTCACCAAGAGAAGTACATTCTCTTACCTTCTCTTTACCAAGAGAAGGTAAAAAGCTGAGTCAGATCCTCCCCGGAAGGGCTCATTAAAAATAAATAAATAAATCGAAAGCAATCAAGCTGACAAAGAGCACAGGCAGGAAGAATATACTTGCCTTTCAATGAAGTCTCAACCAGTGTCTTCAGCCTTTTTACAAAAAGCAGTGTGTAACACCTAAAAATGGGTAGTAGTTCCAGTGGTTTTAGTTTCGGCTTACTCTCCTGTGCCTGGTTACACAACCCCAGCTGGTGCTAAACCCAGCTTTGATAGGGTTGTACCCCTCCTCTCCCTGGCCAGGGGAGATCAGTGTAGCACAAAGATTAGTAACATACTGCTACGGGTGGATTTAAGAGCAAAAAATTACTCCAAAGGCATGATCTGAACCATATCTGCTTTTCTCCATCTGTCTGAAAGATGTGTGGCAAAATGGACTGGAGCTGCTGTATTAATATAGCAGGATTCGGGCCAGGCCTGGAGTGATGAGCAAGTCACTGTCTGTGATACTTGCAGAGGGTGGCCATATGCATTACAGAAGTTTAAGGCATGATAAAAGACTGCAGAGGCACAGCCGTATTCAGAAACAAGTTTGTTCTCAGTGTTCTCAAAGCCAGACTCAGTGTACTAGTTTCTGGAAATGCTGTACAGAGCATTTTTCCCAGAAGCCCACAACACTGTGAAGGATACACTGAGTTCCCAAACCAAATGAAGATTGTCAGACTATCTTGAGTCCCTTCAGCTTTTGATGCAGGCAAAAATATCAGTAACCTCACAGTACACTTCCAAACTGGCAACCCTGGAGAGAAGAAAAACTCTACTGTTAGATGAAAATGCTAGGCATAAATATAAGACCCTTTTTTCAAAAGCCATCAGGCCCTTACGTCCTTGCTGTCCTCGCTGGCATCAAGAGTTGCAGGACTGTAACAAACACAGGTACTCAAGTTCTCAATGGCATTATACTTCTAAGCCATACCAAATGGTGGCATTATTTTCCTTCAGCAGCTCTCTTAGGAAACATTTTGCTTAAAGTATTACTGATCACTTCATTAAATGCACAATGTTAACAAGAAATATGCGACTAGCCAAATAATTTTATTTGTATTTCAATTATTATATTATTATTCAAATTTCCAAAAATTGTAATTTCAAGATGCAAACTAAAACCTCAGTGCTGCAACATAACTCAAAGACATAGCTCCTTGCACCCACCCATAACTCCATAAATTGTGAGAACCCGCCTCCTTCCAGGCTGGTAGAACATCGCTCTGTTAACAATGAAGTCTGGAGAAGTGGGTCCAGGTATGGATGGTGAGAAGATGTGGATGTGAATTTTTTTCTTTCGAGTGTTGGAAATGAAAAGAGATGACAATCAGCAGAACTAAACAATTACCTTTTATTATGAATATGATTTTTAAATAAGATTAGGACATTCTTTGTATGTATTTCTGAGGAGAGAAATTGACAAAAAGTTAATAAGGCAGACTTGACATTCCAGAAAATCTCTCACATCGAAGGATTTTCTAGCTAGCAGTTGTCAGTGGAAGAAGTCTTTAAATACTCTGCCTGTTCAACAAGACTCAAAATGTTTGTGTCGTCAGGTTGAGGAGGGCAAAATTTAGGGCATCTTCAATTTCTTATCTGACTGCCAGGTGCTACAAGAGTAAACCACTTCCTCTACTTAATGCAGCCACTTCTTTAAAATTGTAAAACCTATTATGTCTGAAAACTTGAGACAGATTTTAGATAAACCTATTTTATTTTACAACTACACAACTGTGAGGAGAATGCTACTTTAGACATGAGACAAGAAAAAAATAAATTATCCATTTTTATATATCTACACTTACAGCCCTAAAATGGCTCTGTGTTTCATTTTGAATGACTACAGAGTTCCAAGGGCTGGGATCTAATACCAAGACTGTTTCACTGGGTAGGGATCCTAGTCAGGGACAAACTTGAAATGTAGCCATTTTGTTCCTGGGAAAGTCAGCACAGAATTGTATCTTCCTAAAGGATTTCCTGTTGCCTATGAACTGTATTTTTAATTAAAAAAACATTCAAGACAGGACATCCCATCTTTAGAAATGCTGGCTTGCTTCAGACATTAGCAGACGGAACCATCTCCTGGCCAGACACCAGGCAAAATTCTCTAATGATTAGCCTCATACATAACTTGATTCTTCAAATATTGCTTTGATTGTGAAAGATACGCCCTCTCATGAGATAAGATATAACCATCAACATGAAATTTTTATACAGTGAAAAGTACAAACATGTAAACTGATAATCACCCTTCTTACAAACACAGGCTTCTAGAGGAAGCATGCAGTTCCTAACTATCTGGACAAAAACTAGACATAAAAGAACCAAATAACTTGGATTGTCTGGCTTACCTGAGCCAGGAAAGGCCAGACTTGCTAGGAGAGAGGTTATATTCAAATTCTCACCACTTTAAACAATTTCAAGTCCTCCCATCATCTGAAGCACAGACTACATTGTGTGTGTACATGGGAAGAAAATTGTGTATTGCACCTAGAAGTTGTGTTCATTTTTAATTATTCTACAAAATACGTTGCACGGATCACTGCCAAGATGTGCATAATGGAATTTATATTAAGCTCTGTTACACAAAACCCACAACTAAGCACAGCTACTATTCTCAAAGGTTTTGGCAACTTTTAATGCTTAGACTGCACAATTGGTTTTACAGCATATTCTGACCAGAAAGGCTACCAGAACAAAATGTGGCTTTAACTGAAAGCATAAAAGCCTCCTGCATGGTAAATCCAACCTCCTCAAGGCTCTCCTTGCCTACACCACTAATGGACCTGGATACAGGGTAACAAAAGCAGCCTCCCACCTTTCCCCCTTTCACCTCCTGCTCTCCTCATTTTGCTGACACTTCAAGAAGCTAATTTCAGGAGTTTGACATAGCGCTTCAAAACACATCAAAAGTTTCTATTAATATTTTATCACCCATAAAACATCAAAGCTAGCTCACCTTCTGGTTTATCAGCAAGCAGCTAATTCCACCCCCTTTATTTTTTTTTCACCGAGATAAATTAAACTACAGGGAGTCAATTAAAAGAAAGCGCAACATTTAACAGCAAAGCTTTTCTTTGTATTAATCTAAATTTAGGGTATATCAAGGCCTATCAGCTCACTTCCAATGTTTGTGGTATAGCATAAGATGATATAATTAGGTGACTAAAGGACAAAAGCCCCTTACTACAACACAGAAGTAATAATTAATATTATCGGGCTTGAATTTGATAACTATATAGTATCTGCCAAAGTTCTTTAAGCAATTAAGAACTGGGAGGTACCTGTCCTGCTGCACACCTTGCAACTCATCAAAAAGCCTCTCTGTTTTTACCACTTTGGATTTCTCGGTTGAAGGCCGTGGTCAGCTCAAGATGAAAGAATGTATCCTTGATGATATAATTTATCTTTAGAGTTGTAGCTCACTTGGACTAGTAGTAAGTAATCAATTTTTGCCTCTTATCCTTCAATATCTCAAGCTGCTTTGGAAGAAATATGGCTGGGGAGGAAGGGAAAGCAATGAATCTGAAAACAGATTTCTGGCACATCACTTGAATAAAGCAGCAAGATCAAACACAGAAGAAATTTCAGAAGGGGGAAATGCACAGTTTTGGGAATGAAGGTTAATTTACGTTTAAGAACCCGCTGACTTTGTAGTAGTTAAATGTATTTTACACCCTATAAGCTTAAGTAAAATATAGTAAAATCTAGTATTAACATTAACAGAAAGATTAACTATTGCTCATTTTGTGTGTATGAACCCTGTGCAGTTGGTAGTAATCTGAACTTAATATCATTGTTTGTGTTTCCACATAACACTTCTGGAAGCAGTAAAAACCCTGGAATATACAGTAGTAAAAACACCCAAAACCAAACAAAAATCAAGACAAAAACCCCATCTCCCAACCCCATGATGAAACTGGCAAAAGAAACCAACGTAAATCATTATTTCTACCATGACAATTTTCATGATTACTGCATATTTTTAGGATGTTTTAAGTAATGCAGAAAAGTATCTTCACACATAGTAGCTTCTTTAACAAAAATAACCATTCTGCTTGGTGACAAATAAATAAATGAGAGAATAGACAACTATTATTCCCTACCTAAAACCAGATATAAAAAACATTTGTATTCACAGAATTATAATTCCACATTTTCACTCCAGGTCACACACAGCTCAGACTGCAGTACTAGAGACAGCACCCTGTACTATCTGTCTGGGGTCCTCTCCAAGAACTATTGTGGTACTCATTTTTTTTTTTTTAATTGGAAAAGAGAACTTAAACCTGCAACAGCTTCTTTAGGATCAGCAGTACATTTCTGAGATGGTAAGCGAGACAAGATGCTAAGTATGACACAAAGATAAAAAATGCTACTTGTGAAGGAATAGCCAATCTTTTTCTTTGAATTATTTTATCTGCATACTTCAAATTACTTAATAATTTTAATCATTAAGACACTGTTTCTGAAGGACATCCCCCAGAAAGGGAATTGTTCCCAGCTCTGACCTCACCAGGGAGCACTAAGGGTGAGGCATCACTAGGAAAAAGCTAGGGCAGAAGCTGGGGAGGAGAGCCAGGGCTGGCTGCTTCCTGCATCACCATGCGGGTCACATCGCTTGGCCCCACCACAGCTGCCCTCTGCCTCAACTGGCAATTTCAAGGAATGCAAACAGACCACTGAATTTCTTGTTCTGATCAGAAAGACAGACACATAAATGAGGGAACTCATTTATGGCACCACTGTGTTTTACTTCCATGCTCTGTTTGTGAAGCAGTTTGGGGGTGGGGTTGTTTCTTATGTAAATACGATCAAGTTGAGAATCATATCAAAAATTCCACTGGCAATAATTTACCCTGGATAAGCAGACTCAGCTTTTAAAATTAGGGTGATGGTTAAATTACCATTTGCTGCTTAACTGTAAATATTTTTTTTAAAAAGCTCAGTTACAAGAGGGTGATCTTCAATCAGCTTTAAGCAGCATCTAATTAAGAGGAATATTAACACTAGAAGACCCAGAAAATTAGTACATTAATTGTTTCTTTGCTTTAACAAGGAACCTTTGCTCCTCCTGGAACATTTGCATTAGTTTCTATTTCTCTCAACTTGGAATATCAATTTAGAAGTAAATTAGACCATTAGCATTCAGAAGCACTTTCAGAAACTAGTTGTTTTTCATCAAAACATAGCACATTTGATTGCTTCATGTAAGCCACATTTAGTCTCCCTGTTTTGCACTACTCATAATTGGTTATCTAATGTGTGCACAGTATTTAGAGATCACAGTACAGAATGCTGTATCATGTAGGATTTACTTATAGAAAAGAAAAAAAATTAAACTGAAGTGCTACACTTCTTAGTTGATTGAGAACTAAGAATTACCACTGATACAGAAAAACAAAAGGAATTATTCAAAAATGGGATCATCAATATAAAGACCTCCATAGTTTTCTATGCCTTAAGTTTAAACAGTTCAGTCCACATAAGCTTCCTATAACTTGCAGAGGACTGGAACACTGATCTCTGGTGGGATACAAACCAGCCAGGGGACCAGGCAAAGTGCTTGATATTTGAGGAACCACCTATTCTACCTGTTAGTAGCCCAACCTTTGTAAACAGTGACATAACCACCATTACATTACAGCAGCTGCATCTTCATTTCCAATGAGGAGCACATTTTACTGTACTCACACATTTCACAATGTCCAGAACAGTCTACCTTCTACTGCCCTAGATCAAGGGAGCTGCCACCACCACTGCCCTCCTCCTCCTCTTAAGTGCACAGAAGTAGTTTAAAAGCCCATCCAGTGAACAGCCTTTTACCAGCCAAGAAAGTGAAACCCAACCAGTGTGGCCGAGTGGCTAGTGGAGCTCATCAAAATGCTTTCAGGAAAAAAAGCAAATTGATTCAATGCTGTGGTTTAATGCATCATAAGAGAACACTAGCCACACTGCAGAGCACAGGGATTGTAAAACAGCAAAGCAAATTGGTTGCTCAGGCTGTTGCTAATAGTCAACTTTGGTCTGGAACTAGCCCGTATTTCTCAAGGGAGTTATGACAAGAGTCATAATGCATTATGACAACAGTCTACAATCTCCTTCAAAGGAAGATATGCCAACCTCTCACAGCACGCAGAGAAAGCTAGTGAGGAGGCAGAAGCAGAATATCTAATTTTATGATTTGGGGATATAAAAAGCTGCTACAAAACGTGGCTATGAATGGTAAGTAAAGAAAGATAACCTGTCAAAGGAAGGTTTTATTACTCAGAACAGTGAGAACACAGCGCTTCCAACCATTTTCAGCTAAAGGCATTTCTGTGGTTTCCAGTGTGTCATTTATTTGAAGCTGTCTTCCAGAGGTTTTTCTGATCTCCCCTTCAGCTTATTAATTTTTTACATTGACATTATCCTTTGGCAGGGATGTCCACAGTGTCTACCACCTTCTGCACAAATAGCCAAGACCTTTTATGTTGCATGTCACCCACCTACTGTCAACTGGTAGCCACAAGTTATTGTCCACAAAATAGCACAGTTGGTATACACTGTTTACGCTTCAGTTAGGCAGCAAGAAGATGCAGGAAAAAGAGAATGGGGCAGCAAAATATAAAGAAACCAGCTGCAAAGAACCAGGGTGGTTAGATGAATTATAAAATCACAGTCCTTCAGCACACAGACAATTATGTGCCCATCTCAGCCCAGTGATACACCATTAAGCTTGAGTGCATTACACTATCACAGTTACCTGTGACTTCAGGCCCACCTAAGGCCTGAAAAGGTTTTAGAAAAGATGCTTCATTTTCCCATCAACTTTTGTGTTTCTTAAAAAGGGGTGCAGCAATAATCAAGTGTAACAACTTTCTCCATAAACATGGTACAAGATAGACACTACACTGCTGTGTGCTGGCTGAAAGCCCCCACAGCTCTGTGCAGCATGCAACATTTACTAACCTGAAAAAACGTACCTTGGCATTCCTTACATAAAAGAATCAAGTCTGTAAAATTTGGAAGCAGAAATATTGATTCTGTTCCCTTCACTGCATTTGAAGGGTATAGGAAGCATATAGATTTACATGGCTGTGCATCCACATTTTCCCTATGCAACGTGCTACACATAACAGAGAAGTTTAACTCCTCTGACCTATGTTTGCATGCTAAAGGAGTTTTACCAAGAACAACAACAGCTAACAGCCTCATTAACACCAGGGTCCCCTTAGTGCCATCAGGTACATAATGCAAGGAAAATCACAGCTGTTAATATAGGATATTTTATAATGACAAAAATCTGTTGTCCACTGGAATTTGTCAGTGTCTTTTTAATAAAGTCCAGGTGCAACATTTGTCTGCTTCAGGATGCTAGTGTGAAGCACAAAGTCAGTAAGGGAGGATCCAGCTGGGGGAAGTCATGGCTCTTACTTAAAGAAAAAAGATGGTGAGGAAAAGAAGAGTTTGGGAGAGTTTAACTTCCTCACATCTTTCTCTTGGAAGATGTCCTCTTTATAAGGTACAGAAAAACAACCGGTCAGGCTGGCTGGAGAAACCTAATACAGGTTCCTGCATCCATACACTTTTTCTAAGTATTTTGCATAGAGCTACTGCTAAGGTAGCATTTGGCTGATACAACAAAAACTTTTAGTATGGAAGCCTTCTAAAGGGATACTAAGATAAACATCATCTGGTTTCTTTCAACCAAATCTAACTATGTTATGAACAGATGTTTGACTGGGGTAAAAAAAAAAAAAAAAAAAATTAAAAAAACCCCAAAAATCAGCAATCCACAGATGAAGCACTTGGTTTTATGCAAACCATTCAGCTTTTCTTTTTTTTCAAGCTATCCAACCAAATGCTTTAACCCTATACTGCAGATAATTTATAATGAAAAATCTACAATCATTCCCCTAAATTTTTGCAAATAAGCACTTACTCCTTTCCAGATACCATCATGAGCAGTTGCTGTGAACCACAGCAGCCTCTCTGCGAGTGAAGCTTGCACAGTGGGTGGGGTACTCTCATCACAGCCCAATTTCCAATGGTTTAAAAGTGACTTTTCAGCAAACACAAGCAAAACAAATGCTAATTCCGTTGCAAGCTAAAACAGAAATATACTCAATCCACTTCCTGGTATTGACACAGTACATTGTTCTAAATGCATCCATTGTAAATAGAATATAATAGCCTTGCCATAGGAAAATGGTTTTAAAAAGTTATACATGGATCATGGTATGGGTTTTTTGTTTTAATGTATTTGTCTACCACTCCTTGATAGCTACACAAACTTCTTGGAAAATATTTTTCATGTGTGACAGACACACACTTCCATCTTTGGAACAACAGACTCTCCAGGTCCTGGGTTGTCGCCCCTACAGCACAAAGCAATCAGTAACATTTATAAATATAACTGTTGACTCTAAAGGGTTTGACAGAAGAAGTGGCAGAAAAGCAAACAGTCTGCCTCCTCACTGGGGGCCCTCAAGTCAAGGGCTAAGTCGCAGTAACTTAATTACAGGAAACTCATTTCTCAATTGTCTGCCTCCCTGTGCTTCATGGCTCAACTGGAGTATAAGGCCCAGTGGGTCAGTGGGTGAGGGGCAGGGAGGGGCACTGCTAGGTTAAAGCAACACTGACTTTTTAAAAGTTTCCAGATAATCAGTTATCTTGCCAACACTTTGCTCAACCCAGCTTGACCTTTATAAACATGAAAGGTTAATTGTTAAGACGTTTATAACAACAATTACAACTTTAAAAAAACCCAACACACTAATGATATCAAGAATACGTAAAAAAAAAAAACAAAACAAGCAGAAATAAGATGTCTGGAAATAATTAAGGAAGTTCATGTTAATGTTTATGCATATAAGTAGCAGTGATATTTTAAACATGAGAAATTAAACACTCACTTTATACTGACTCAGTCATACCAGTGAAACATTTCTATATATTAGTAAACTGTATAAACACTAAGTACGCAGAGAGATGCATATGATCAAAGACTGTGAAAGTTTATCTTTTAAGTCAGTGCTAGAACACCTACTGGCATATGGTGAGCAATTCCTTTCAGTACACGTCATCAAAATGTTCTTCAAAAGGAAAACTTGGTATAAGAATAAAACAACAAAACCTAAGTTCTAACTTCAAGCACTAATGATTTACTATCATTAAAAGACAGTAATATAATATTTTGTCTTTAATAGAACTTTTTTCATCAAGACAAAGAACAGATCTCTAAATGAAGGTTTTTATTCATTACTTCACTAAGCTTTTTAACATCTAAAAATTGATTTCACAAGGGAAAAACAAAGCAGCCAGATTACACCAAGTTATTTTACTGAACACTGTATCTGCTAATGCACATTTTCACACAAACTGCTTGAAAAACTTCATAAGCTCTTATCGTAACAAAACACAATGATAATTATAATTTTAAATGAAGACTTGGCATTATCTCAATTTTAAATACCTGTATTTTGCTGTATCAATTTCTCACTTCACCAACATCAACAATAATGCCTCTAGTACCCTCTGTTCCTATACCCTGTGTTGCTACAGTCCAGAAAAAGGTGTTTCAATATGTTAGTAGTTATTCAGCTTCTTTCCCCCATGCTAGTGTTTTCCAAACAGAGCCTCAGGAAAGCCAACAGACTCCAGCAAGCTTCACTGAAATTTTGTACCTCAAAACCTACAGGGCTTATTTCCATAGGCAAGTTTACCTATTTCCCAGGTTCCTGGATCTAAAAACCTGAGGTATTAAGGGAAGGAGAGAGGGAGGGCCAGCACTATTTGGGAAACAAAAAAATAACATGGAACAGACTATTTCCAAAGACCAAGCCTAGAAGTGGAAGCACAGCTTACCAGACCCTGACACATCCCTGCCCACTGCCTGAGGAACCATGGAGCTGCACATCCCAGGAGGCCAGGACTCACCATGCCATTCCTGGGAACAACTTCCTTGGGATCACACAATTTAAGGCTAACTACATATGTACACACATACATTGCTATATATGTATCTACAGGTGTATATTGTGTGCATGACGCAATACCTAAACCCACACAACAATTTTTCATGTGTCTTCTGTGCATATTGGAGATCTCAAGCCACAGGAATCCTCTGTTAATTCCCTCAAATCATACAACAAAGCATACGTAGAGGAGATTTCTAGTTGTGGTATCCCTAAACACTCTAATTGAATTTTATGTCTGAAAGCTTTTAATTTCTAGCTTTGCTTGATAATGTGCAGGGCACTATATTATGCATCTGTTTGATTAGACAGACATCAGAAGATACTGGAATAACACTAAAACCTTGAAAGTACCAAAAAAGATCCTCAGGGCAGCTTCTAGATCCCTCTTCATCTGCAAAAATGTTTCTGGAATGTTTTTTACCTGTTGGTATTTCTAGTGAAATGAAACCACATTTACTGAAAAAATGAAGGCTTCGTGAGAGGCTTCCAAAAATTAAATGAAACAAACAGCTCCCTGCCTCCCTCTCCTGTGCCACGACATGAACAATCCTGCATTCAGTTTCAACCTTCTAATTTGGGGATGGAGTTAGCAGGAAAATAATTAGGAAATGGTATCTGGGGTGTCCTTTCCTTAAAGCCTGTTGCCTTTTCTGTGTCTAACATTCAAGCTAGCTGTCTTCACCCACCCATTTTTGCAGGCATCATCCTCTGACTGCCAGCATGAGGAAGAGAATCAATGCCTGTTGGCCACACGATGTCATCCATGACCACCACTGACAATGCTCTATGGGATTCTTCCCATTCCCTCACCTTCCCCCCCCCCGCCTCAGACTCCTGTTCCCACCTCATCTACAGCTCTATCCTATCACAGTCCTACCCTCTTTAACTCCTGGTATAAAACCAAAGCAAACTGTACAGCTCGCTTGCTCTTAGTTGATTATATGGTAAAACTAAAATGCAGGAAAAAAGTTACCCTTTACAAATAGAATGAGTTTCCCCCAGACTTGTTCTGAAAATTTTACATCATGCCTACATCTCCCTTAACTTACCAGAACTCTTATCAGAGTCTGGTGAGCTGAAATGTAGCAATATTTGCCACTGTCCCACAGCCAGAAAATAAACTTGAATTTATAATGTATATAATCAGTGTAATTTAAACAGATTTGGACTTCATTAACACCTAGGAGAGCCACAAATGTGATCATGTAGGCTGCTTTAAGGGAAGCAACCAGCACGGTACATGCGAATTTGCTCCACATCCTAACTCACAGCACAGGTGTAGGCTTTGTTTTTAACCATATTCCATCACGGTGCTTTTAGGATACAGATTTATTTAAGAAGAGGGCAAACACAAGATCAGAGCGTGCTGTATTCAAAAGACGCTTCTCTTGTGTTGACAGTTCCCATAGCAGTGTGTTAACTTTACAGTAGATTTTAAAAAGAAATTACTAGAAAGGCCTTTTGCAGTTAAGTATAGCTTAACACCCTTTAGATGGAAATAAATTTGTTATTTGTTATTGATGTGCTTTTTGAATTTATACTGCAACCTGTTCCTTTCAAATGCCAAAACTGAAGTTCAAATGCAACAAAAATATCTAAAACTAAATTTTAGTATGTGTATCTTCTGGTTTACAAAGAAAAGACCATAAACGAGCCTCAGATGCAAGCTTTATACAAAATAAAACACATTTGAATGAATACAGCACTTGTGAGAGGACGGCAATGATCTAGGAAGCAAGTGTATACAAGAGCTACTACAAGTTTTGCCATAAAACTGTCAAGAAAACTTTATAACCTTCAAGTGAATTATCATATCTTTTAAAATATTTTAATGACACATTACACAGTGATTCTGAGGAAATACTCAAATTTGCAGGATTACAATTGTTTTTAAAGAGCAAGTTTTTCCCTGAAACCAAGTAGCAAACTTTCAGATGTGGGAATTTAAAGTTAATGGACCTTTAGAGTTAAAAAACAGATTAATTTTCAGAAAGGTTGAGAATTTCGAGATTCCAGTGATTTTAGTGGGAACAATGAATATTCAAGTCCTCCCTGTATCAATTCTTCACAAAATCACAATGCTTCTTTTCTTCAGTAATTAGTAAACTAATTAAAGGAAACTACTAACCTTCACTCCTGGGGACAGGTTCTGTACCACCTGGTGTTTTATCTGGCATCTCTGCAGACACAGGCTTAACAAAATCTAGGAGACACAAAGCAAAGAAAGCGTTAACAATCAAAACTATAATCTTTTGTTAGGACCCTCCCCTGACCCATGACCCCCATGAAGGATATTGTAATTCCTGTGTTTGTATGTAATTCCTGAAGCTTTCATAATTCCTGTGTTTGTACGTAAGATTTGTAAACAAGCAAAACTGCCTAAAGATCAACTGCAACATTACTTACTAGACTGTCACCTGGATGTATTGCCAGGTAGATGAGCACAGAAAGACCCTCTAATCAATTGCAGCACCAGACTGAAAGCACTTATTACACATGATGAACATCTCTGGGTTTGGCCATATTTCTCCCTCAGTGAATTTCTAGTGAGAAGCCCATGAACTTGGATGGAAGAGCTGCTTACTCTGAAGTACTGCTGAAGTTAACAAGAGTGACCACACAGAGGGTCACATCAGCCTGCACTAAATCTAAAATCCCTTTAACTCAAAGTTTTAATGCATTGTAGAACACCAATACTCAGTCTATCCCAGATGTGGGCAGAGTAGAAAAGGCTCCTCAGAGCACGTGTCCTCTTAAAACAGTGTTGTCTACCCTCTGTGGTACTGGCTGATGATCAACATATGGCCAATACATACTGACTGGGATTTTGTATCTTCCTTTTTAGCACCTTTAAGAATTTTCCCACCACCAGCTGGACTGACACGACATTCTACATCTTGAAAGTCTCAAGATCAGATAGGACACATCAAGAAGACAATTCAGAAAGAGCAGGACTCTCTGCCCAAAGGAGACTGTATGTCCAGTGGAGCAAGGACTTCACCCCAGCTGACAATTCAAGTAGTGCAGTGCTGTGCACAGCACCACACACAGCATTGAGAGTATTAGCAGTATAGCTTTAAATCCTAATGAAGTCACTGAATCATCTTGTTTCTAACAATGTTGAGGCAACGGAGATGATTCAGTGTGCAGATTTCAGACCATCATCAGATTCACTTACAGTGAACCTCCCTGATGGGTTCATCCTTCATCAGAACTGAGATGGAAAGCAAATAAATTCCCCCTTCTTAAATTATTTAATGATGCACTGTATATTGGCTGAACACTGCACTAGTTTGTAAATCGAACTGCAGTTAACCAGGAATTTACTAGTAAAGCTGATTAATCACACACTGCATTTGAACAAAGAAATCACACAAATAAATCCAATATTTACCGCTGTGACTTATTTCAAAATCCAACAAAATTCTACATTTAAAAGAAATCATGTCATATCACAAACACTTTAAAGTACAAGTTTAAAGCAGTAAAACACCGGTATCCATGTATTTGTTTTCTAGGTTTGGTCGGTTTCAGTTGCACACAATTGAAATAAATACATAAGTAAACTTCACCATTATAATGTTCACAGAATAACTTGATGACACATAAATTGCATAAAATTGGTAGTCTCTGAAATAATTTATTTCTTTGTTGATATTGTTTAGAGGTGCTAAACAAAAGCAAGAAAAAAAAATTTCTTCTTGACTCTTCTGACCAGGTATTTATGCTAGTCTACTTTTCCTTGCTTAAAGTCAGCTAATATTTCTTTCTGCTTGATCTTCTATAGAGGTGATATGCTTGCTTTTTTTGTCACCAAAACTCAGTATCAGAAAGCATTATAATTAGAGGTATGACACCTGCCAAAAGTCACTTCTGCATAATTTAACTGAGTGCCTGTGGTCATCGCTGTCTATGGAGCATGACCCACCATTCCCAGCATGAAACCAGACGTGATTCTAACAGGCACTGAGTGACATTGGCATTTTTAACAAGGGGACGGTAAACTCGAAGCTGGATCATTCAATTACAGCACACGAAGCAGGGTACTTACTGAACAGGTTCAGACTTCACACAGCTGCAACAGCTCTCCAAGAATTTATTTGGATAATCCGAGGCAATTAAAAAACTACCATCTCTGTAATGGTTTTGCACAGATTTACCGATTTAGCAGCTCCACATTACAACAAGTAACAGCAAGGGAGGTTTAACATAGTTGCAACAAGTTGAAGTCAGCCCCTGTGCCTAGAAAACAATTTTCAGGACACTTTTTAGAAACACCTTCTGTAATGTTTTGCAGCACTGAAACTGTCTGTGAAATGTGTTGCTGTTTCTAAGCCTTTTCTAATTCACATGGGATATTAAGAGCATGGAACCAGTTCAACCAGGTGTAATCATGACAGGACTTGTTTGGAGCCTCCAACACTTACCCATAGCATTGTCAATTTTAAAAATTACACCAAAAACTGAGGTCCAGTTACGTGGCACAGAATAGTATTAAAAAATTATTCATCTAAAAACCTACAGAAATCTATATAACTTAAAACCTAAAAAGTAGACTTTTCCCCTTACGTCTCATTAACAAAAATTTGTTCCACATTGTTGCAAGAAATTGTAGAAGATCCTAAACAAACTTACAAAAAAAAAAAAAAAAAAAAAAAAATTAAAATCCACATTTTGATGAAAGCTCCTATTTCATCTCTGCTAGTCATATCTCCAAGTAATCAACATATCTCTTCATGTAACCCTAATAAGTCTTGTCAGATTTATTTTAATTTTCTTTTCTGGGAGGGACAACAAAGCTAGTAAAAGAAGAGATTTAAAGAAAAGAAATGTAGAACTCTGATCTTGTTTTCTGTACCATATGAAACACACCAAGTTTTGAATTACCCAAAACCTGAAAGTCAAAGTTTATAAATAAGTAAATAAGGGAATACTAAAGTTCCTAGTTTTAATTTAGGAAGGAAATACCACTTATCAAACTAGGAAAATAAATATCTCTGCAGTAAAGCAAAGCAGGACTCATGTAAATTCAAAAGAAAAGCAGCATTTGGGGTATAAGCCTGCTAGCAAGACATAAAACAAAGTGATTCTTGCTCACTTTTTATACAAATAAACTCCACTTATCTAAATAATCATACCGCAAACTTTGAGATACCACTATTAATTTTAAGATCAATTATAAAGTACCTTATAAAAACAGTCCTATTAGATCCTTCCAGATACTCTTGCTATTTAATTACTGATACGATTTTAATTATCTTTGCATTTTGAGCTCAGCTTTTTTAGTAGTCCACGGAATATTAGTATTTCTGAATTCTTCACTCAAAGCTGCTACCTGTGTGTACTCCTTTGAGCAGTTTTTCACAGACCATCCCAGGAAGAGAGTTTGAAATACACATGCATTCATACTTTATGAATAAACACAGCCATAATGTTTACATTTCCTAATTAAGGAAAACTCTAACATTAACCAAAAGCATTCAGATGTATGAGCATGCATTTTCACAGGCCATAATCAGCCAGGGCCACCCAAACAGCCATACTGGGAGGTCCTAGCTCAAGAAATTTGTTGTTCCTTCTGCTAGATTGGTTTGCCTTCAAGATCCTGAGCTGCTAAATACTGCAGATCAACTCTAATGTTATGAAAAAATAAGATGTCGGTTCCTTCAAACACAAGTTCTACTCAATAGAATAGCTGAATTAATGGGAAAATATTCAGACTTACAGCACGTCAGTGACTAAAAATACTCTTAAAAAAAAGCATGTTCAGGAAAAAAAAATAGACTCTGCATTTCAGAGTCCTTGTCTGTTAAATTAACTGTAGTCTGATAAAAGAAACAAACAAACAAAAAAGGTTGATTATTCAAAACAGCTGTTAACTGAGATATCTAAATTTTCAATTTCTAAATTCCATGGAGAAATCTTTGTTGGAGAGAAGATTTATACTCCATTTTCAGTCTCTCAGAAACTTTTCGCTGTTCTCTAAAAAAGCATCAAGCAGCTTGAAAGAAACTACTGTTCAGAATGAGACTGCTTTCAGTTGTAACTATGGAGCCCAATGATGTATTTATGTTGAACAGCAGTCATCATTAACCAAAATCTAACCTGAAGTCATTCCTTTGTGTGAAATCACTGACATGTAGGGCTACATCCGCTCCAAATAGCTGGAAGTTATATTTAAGGAAGTTCATTAGATTTCTTCAAGAATTTTTCAACTTTGTCTGCCTTACACAGGTGCTGTATTTCTTTCTCATCTTCCAGAGGCACAACGACCACTAATATTGAAGATTCTGCTGTGGCCACTTCATTCATGATCAATATAAGTGTTCTTTTTAAAATACTGCATTACATTTTTATATGCAGTCTTTAACAGATTAAACAGTCAGTGCCTCATGAATACAGATCAATACATCTAAAACAACTGAGGCCATGAAGTTGCACTTTACATACTGTGCTGTTAACAGTGAAGCCATCTGCTGGTTTATTTTTAAACAGTATTTGGATGAGTCCTTCCTACTGTAATTAAAAAAAAAATAGAGCAAGAGTGGGTGGGAAAAAAAAGGGGGGATATTAGTCTTTTTTTTTTACATGAAATATTTTGTAAACAAACACAAACATTCAGATGCCTGCAGACAGCCTGGCCATACTACTGCAGTTCTCAGAAGATGGTATCAGATGAGGCATTTCTGAAAGCAGAACCACTCACACATGCTCAAAACCAGCACTGAGGGTCTCGGGTTGCAGGATCAACTCCAGACTCCAAGGAAGGCTATGGCAAAATTTTCATTCACATTAACATTACAAGAACTTGACACTGGCTGTTAAATATTACATATATCTTTTTTAGAGAATAAAAATATCCATCCTGGAACATTTCTTTTTTGTTGTTTGCTTGACAAAAAAAAAAAAATCTCTTTTGGAGCAGATGCACTGCTGCTCTGAACCCCATGAGAGTAGCTTTGATCCCAGGTCACATAAACGACAGAAGCAAATTTATATACTAACAGTAACACAGTTCTTTCACATGAACCAAGACGTGACACTGAAAGAAACTCTAAATAAAATGGAAAGAAAGGACAGAAGTTGCAATGACACAAAACTTTGTATGCCAGCAAGCCTCACTGGTGCTGCTATTCACTACCACCCCTCAAGCCCTTCTAAGTAACACAGCAGTACCTAAGAGGAAAAGTTATTTCAGGTTAATATTTATTCCTTCTAAATTGCACAGTATGATTTGGCTCCTTTCATTCCCTTCCAGCAGAGCTCTGGATATGAATATGTTATGGCTTCCCTTCTCCAACAGTCTTCTACTTTGAAATCCCACAAATATCTCTCTGCCTTTTCCCCCCTACACATAAGCACATACTGAAACATTCCAAATCTGTTGGGGTTTTGTTGTTGTTGTCCGTTTTTTTGTTTTGCTTGGGGTTTTGTGTACTCTAAGATGCTACACATTTTCCCAAATCAGGTCACCCTTGCACCTTCTTTTTCACAGAAAGGCCAGGAACAGCAGTACAGAAGACAACCACACAAAGAGATGAGCTGGTCCAAACAAGACCATCTCATCTATGCTGACATGAAGGAGGAAAACCTTCTTTGCATATTTTTTTCCCCATCGATCAAAGTCATACTAACGTCACTCTCTCTCCTACTGCCTTCTT
The DNA here is from genome assembly GCA_023637945.1 of Phaethornis superciliosus. Classification (NCBI taxonomy): domain Eukaryota; kingdom Metazoa; phylum Chordata; class Aves; order Apodiformes; family Trochilidae; genus Phaethornis; species Phaethornis superciliosus. Next base: position 50,586,903 of record JAJQWJ010000003.1, on the reverse strand, counting down.
CAAAATAGCATAAATCTACAGCATCCCTTGCCCAGTTTCTGGATCTAATCATCCATACTGCAGCTGCAATCCAAAAACCCCTAGTATTTTCCTGTCAAGCAAAGACCAAAGAACAGAATTCCTGTTCCATTTTCATTCTGGTTTACTGTAGTCCATGGCATCTGAATTTGAAAAACTTCACAAATGTTCTAGTATACAGAATAATCTGTCTCACTCCTCTGTGGTTTAAACTGCTACCCATACATCATCTCCCCCCCTGCATTCTCCCTGATACCTCTGAATCCATTCCCAGTGCTATCCCAGGGCTTTGGTTATGGTTTTCCAAACCAAAAAGATGACATTCAGCATAATCACTGAGTTTCAGTTTGAAGTCAAGACAGCATACATTTTTACGAAGTACCACAGGATATGAGGTCTGGGAGGGAATATGATATGACATCTTTTCCTTCAAACTTTGCATAGAATGAACTTCTTAAAAAGATGAGATGTCAACATTTGGTCAGTGTCCAACTGCATTGCAAGACTTCTTACTTAACAATATATTCTGATACTATGTCAAGTGAAACAAAGGAAATCTTCCCCACAGGGTCTTCTGAGAGGAGAAGGAAAAGGGATCAAAACCTTAAGTGACATTCCCCAAATACCCTTGTGAAGCGTAAATTCAACCTATGAAGAAAGATATCAGTTATAACTGATGAAAGGCATGTATTTAATTCTGATGCATTAATGCTATGTTAATCACAGCAATTTACCAGCTCATCAGAAGCAATAGCTTGCAAACAAAGTATTTCCAGAGCATATGATATGAAATTACTTAGTGTAACTAACTGCCATTATTTTTTTTTTCTGTAAAAATGAACTGTTAATGAGTATTTTTGAAAACATCATCTTTTATATCTGCAACTTGGCTCAAGATCAGCCCTTCCTTGCATATAACCATGCTGTACTACAGAAAGCTGATGGAAAACAACTCAACACCTCTTCTGTCCTGCTAGGAAAACCTAGCAGGCAATTTTCTGTGGTGATGCACCCCTGAACTCTCAGTCCACCTGTTGCTGCCAGGCTCCCGCAGGTGGCACTAGCTGCTCCCTACAGTGACACACAGGGCTCAGCTGGCAGACACCACCAAGTACTTGCAGCAGAAACTGCCTCTCCCTTCTGGTCAGCATGCCAAGCAAATGCTGCAAATCCTCCTCACTTTCAGTTATCTCAATAGCCCTGCTTACCACTTATCTGGATTTGGGTTGGGATAGCCTGACAGTTAAGCCACTACGCAACTTTTGCTTATTTCAAAAGTTCCTACCATCAGGTTAAACTACAAGTCGTTTCCAAAGCATGGCCATTTTTCAAAATATATACACATTATATATACATATACATTGCTTCTCTCAAATCTTTGGCAATGATGTTAATCTCAGCAGGCCTCATAGTTCTTCACAAAAGTTAAAAAAAACCCACATAAATAAACAAAAAATCCATCAAAAGATTGTGTTTCACTTACACACAGTAGGTCTGTCACTTTGGACATTTTCTTTTCAATCTACGCTTGAGAAAACAGGTAAATCTGGGCAAGGTGCCTCAGCACAGGACATGCCTGACAGAAACTTGTGAAAAACAAGAAAACGTAGGATGGTAGGCCAGTCCCACGATATTTAGGGATATAAAAGAATGTCCAAGCACAGACTGTATGAATAAAGCAGTAGCAAGTCATAGGTGATGAGTACAGCAATCATATCACAAAATACGGCTGTTGTCCACTCAAAAAAATAAAAATCTGTTTCTCAACAAGCAAGCAACATACTCTACACAAACCATTTCCTGAGTAGCACCATGCAATGCATTACAGTTACTCCAAAAAAATCCAAAAACCAACGAAACTCAAAAAAACCCACAAAACAACCCATCAAAACTAACATTAATTTTCATTGTTGATTTTTACAACGATGAAGATGAAATATTATAATTGAGCTACCTTTACATTGTTTTCTGATTTCATGGTTTAGATACCATTCTACTCTGACACGCTAATTAGGGCCACAACTAGGAAATCTCAATTTGAAGCAAACCCATTTAAAAAGAAAACCAAATGCCTCAGCACAGACAAGAGAACACAGAACAAGAACATTTCTTTTACTAGATGAGTTTATTTCCAGCACCATTACATTGTAACTTCAGTAACACGCATACGAAGTGCTGAAATAGCACAAAAAGGCATTATGCACATAGACCAGCTACAGCACTAAAGAGACTAAAGGATTTTACAAGTCTTCATATCGCAAGAACAGTCAAACCCATATCAAGAACCATGACAGTTGCCAGAGTATGACTTTTTCCTCAACAAATTCTGCAGTACTCTAAGAACTTACAATGTCACTTTACCACGTCACAGCGAGTTACAGCCAGCTACTGTCTTCAGCTACTAGTTCAACACCTGCACTTCTGTCTTGCTTACCATTCAACCCTCCAACATACAGATTCCGGTTAGGCATCTTGACTTCAATTTAAAAATAAACCAAAATAAAACCCTCTAACATTTATTACTTTCATTGGTCACTAGCATCCCCTCTTCTTGCCAGATGTTTTTCTTGAGCAGATGCATTTGTTCTCTGTTTCTAATAGATTTAATTCTAGTGGGGTGCACAGCACAAAACTCACTACTGGGCCAAAAACTTTGGTTTAATAAATGAAACAAACAAACAAAAAAAACACAAAACCAAAACTACACCCTCCCCCTCCCCCCCAAAAAATCCAACCAACCTACCATAAAACAACCAAAACACTCTTCAGCTGAAAATGAACCTGTCAAATTTCAACAGTAACAAACATTGCTTTGCACATGGTTATGGAAAAAAAACTGAAGAGGAACAGATTTCAGTGTTGAGCTTGAAATTACCCAAATTCTTTTTCAAAGCTCTGAATTTTGCTACAGTTAGGAGAGATGCTGATTAGACTAATAAACAATCACAGAGATGCACACACACAGTTTTCCTTTTTAGTGTTTGCCATACTCAAGTCCCTGGTGCTCAGCTGCTGCAGCCTTAGATTCCTCACTGAGGGCAGAGGCTGCTGCTGCTGTTCCGTGCCTCTTTCAAACACTAAAACCCAACAATAATCCAACATTTAAAAACCAAACAATGAATCATGGGCAATAACACAGCTAGCAACTCAACTGTCATTTTGCAGTCCCATTTCTTTGTTAAAGAACAAATACATAAAAAACTCCTCCAGACTTGTGTACCTGGTCTAAGTACTAAGATGACCCTAATACCTGCTTTCACAGCCTTTAAGACTCCTCCAAATTTATTTCTATTACAGATACTGTGTAGTGTCACTTTTTCCTTGATGCCTGTGCTTAGGATATCACTACACAGTCTTGGAAAAGACAACTGTTTTGCTAATTCATCATTCCACCACTAGCTTAAGTAATGGAAGAAATAAAATCAAAACAGGCTCTAAGGAAACAAAGCTGTTGTTGAATCACAAAAAATCCAATCACAGCAAACAAGTCAAGTAACAGTGAAAGGAAATTATAATATGCAAAGCTTTAAACGTATTTGAATCTAGTTTTATGTGCGGAATAACTATCAAGAGATAACATACCAATGGATTCAGTAACAATTGTGTTACTGTGGCAGAAACATACTTACCAAGTCTGGATGCATTTCACCTTCTGAAACTTCCTTCTCGCATTTCCCCAGGAAATTTATTAACACCCAGCTAAAGTTCACTAACACCATCACACTTTATAGAAAAAGGGAATCAGCCTTGCCACTCAGTAAGGACATTAGGCTGTCTATATCAGGCAGGATAGTCTCTCCTAAAATCACAGGACTATGATAACAATGAAGGCTTCTCTAAGGTTTGTTTTGTTTTAAATGAAAGCTTCATAGCCTTGTTACAGAGAAACTCTTGATACTTTAAGGTCATTAGAAAAGCTAATATCTGTGGAACAAATAAAATTCGTATGTATTTTAACACTGTGGAGGGTCAAAGTCAAGGTACTATGATACAGAATGACGTCTTCCTAAATTCACATAAACAGTCTGTAATACAAACCTTGAAAACACATTCGTGGCCAATTCAACAAACAGATAAGGTGCATCCAAAAGTAAATACTAAAAGACTACAGGAAAGCCTGGTGCTTTCTAAGAGTATAAATACAGACAAACCCATTTCAAAGTCAGCTGCTTGGGGGGACCTCTTCTCTCCACTTACAATACATGTTTCTGAAAAACCCCTAAACATAAAAGAAGAAAAGAAAGAGACAAACAAAATGCCGTTCTGCACCAAAAAAAATAATCACAAGCTTATTCTCTTATAAATGGATTTTTCAGGGCACGGTTTTTTTTCTTCCAGTCTCAATAACAGAGCAATTGGTATGCATCAACTACAATAAGGCTGGTTTACCTCTACTACAAAACACTCATAAATCTGTCTGGATTCACTATATATTTTCAAAGAAATAACTTCAGACCTGCTTACAGAAGAAGCTCACAGAACTTCCCGGAGAAGATCATGCTGATGAAAGACAAAAAGGTCAGCATTGTCCAAAAGGTCCATCTATTCTGTTAAAAGTTCTACTTGAGTTTAATGTTGTTTTGGAAACAAGAGAGAAAGATATTTTCCCCCTCAACTGTAAACTCCTTTGGAGAGTTGGTGAGAAAAAAACCCCAAACAACAAGAAAAAAAAAAAAAAAGGATAAAGGAATGTGTGGTTTGTCATTTTCAAGGCTTGTTCACAAAAGGGTATTCTACTTAAAACCAGGATAATGAATAATCACTTTACATGTGGATTCTTCACAATCTTCTTTTCTCTCCTAGCAAATAGGGACTCTATCATGTTTTGAAAGGCAAGGAGTGGGCACAGATTGACAGATTCACAATCAGGAAAAAGGGGTCCTAAAAAGCTCGCTTGTGTGTTTCCTGCAATCACCCAAACATGGTATTCTTGGACATGAGCTTTATCATTATTAGACAAGTAATTCTCAATTGGCTTTTCCAGAGAATGTCATTTAAGCAGCTAGCCGAAACACAGCCAAGTATGAGTTATTTACATATACCCTGTGAAACATATTTTTTTCCCCACAGCCATCAGAAAAAGCCCATCTAATTTTAACTACAGCAAAGTGTGATTAATTAATATTTCTGGGGCTTTGTTTTCATCACAGAGTATATAACACGAGGCAACCAACACAGCAACTAGCACAAGATAGGCAACAGTTAAAGCTTTCTGAGCCCTGACATCTTTCAGGAACCTGAACACCCAGCCAGGCTGCCCCTTGGGCCTCTCTCAGGCAGCTGACTGCAGGACCATGTCAAGGACCTCCCACTTTTACTTCTCTCATCTTTGAGAGTACATACATCTGTGTTTACACATACACAAAGAAATATTAATATACATACTGCATATACATGGGAAAAAAAAAAAAAAAAAAAAAAAGAGGGAATTCAAATTAACAGTGTTGCTCACTTGCAGTTTGTCTGAATGAATGGCCCCATAACTCAAATTGGGACATTTCCTGCAATAACACTCCACTGTTTATCAAACCACTCCAGAATGCAACTGTTGAAGCATGGCTTGCAAACAACATATTCTCTAGAGCCAAAACTTGCTGTTACACACAGAACACTGACTAGTTGTGATGCAGAAGATGCTCTAGATGTTCATTAACTTTGAATACTGTGTCCCCCATCCAACAGAGTTCTGTAACTGCAAACTTAGCCCTATTGACTTTTGTGGCACTGAAATGTATTTGCATACTGCAGAGCATAGAGGAATTACATAGTTTCAGATAGCATTGATGTTTAATCTCTGCCAGACCACAGTTTTTGCATAGATACAAAGTATAAATACATGCCTATACATAGTCACTATAAAAATATCAAATACTAAATTAAATATCACTAGAAAGAGAAAGGAAATTACTTCACCGACCTATGATCAACACAAGCAGAGAGCCTAGAAGACTCAGACTGGTAAAACAAAACCACACACAGCAACAATCTTTAACCTGTCACAATTTCCAAAAGACTTTGGATGACCATTTTGATAGAAGCAGCTGAGAAACTGCTGAATAAAATTTTCTTTTGGGTTAAAATGTAGTAGCCTCTAGACGGAAACTCCCTCTGTGATGCCGTAAGATAAAAAGCTTCTTATCTCCAACATGCTTTCTTGGAAAAGCTGGATTTATTACTAAACATCGCATCACTAAATGCAGACCTTGCTGGCCCCATGTGAGAACACTAGTTCCATTCAGGAAAAACACATGGACGAAAAAAATATCACTTAGAAATGTTATAGTTGGAAAAGCTATTTCCTTCATTTGAATGTTTTTCTCCTTTTTACACCAGTCTAAGAGATGTAGTTTAAACAAATCAGTTGTTTATAAGTAATTATCAATAACTGCACAGAGTGTGAGTCATTGAGCATTTTGACAGGACTTCCATTCTACTTTTAAAAAAATAAAACAAATAGCTTAAAACCAAAGAAATACTTATATTTGTACTTTAAAAATTGTCATCTGATATTACCTCATGGACAGAGTATAGAAGAGTATGCAATTGTTGAGAGTCTTCCAGAGACTATGCAATGAGACACCTTTTTTTGGTGAACTGCATGTGGTTTTGTAGCTTTCAGTAAGACAGGTGAAGAAACAAAGACAAATCCTATAGTGTGTTAGACTGAATGTTATTTCAAGAATAGTGATCATTAGGAAACATCCTGTTTGAATACAGGTTAGTAAGGGGTTCCATCAAAAGGGTTCCGTTAACTTTGCCTTATAGTTTTAAGACATGTTTGGATTACAAAGCTTTCTCTAGTTTCTCAACTAGTAGACACTTCTCACCCAGGAAAGCAGTTGACATTCTCCCCTCTTCACCTTTTCACACCGGTCATCAAAGTCACTATTCCTACATTTCCATTCTAACCACACTGAACAGTGAAGCTTTTTCTCCTTCTATGCAGTTAGTAAAGAATCAGAAGCAAATCATGCATTCAGCAGCTGTCTTTCCCTGCTCTAGCTGGAATGCCAGAATTATTGATAAAGGGATGTCTCTCTTCCATCCAGTGGCACCAAGTAAAATTTTAGCAGAGTGAAAGGTGCATCACTTGGTACTTCAACACTAGAAGGTGGCTTAAAGGGTAATCAAGTACTCATACTTCATTTCTATCCTGAGAAAGTTCTGAAAAAGACCAAACAGCTACATACAGGAATTGAGTTTTCCTTAATTAAGAAAGCTAAAACCAATATAATTCCCAAAATTATGTCAAGGATTTTCAAACTATATTTAAATATTACACACTGTATTAGAAACATGGACGAATACAAATTAGTTCAGTTCACAAACCACCGGCAACTCAAAAGAGATGGTCATGCTTTGCCAGTTATTGCAATTTACGTAAACACAGAACATAAAATGAAGCCACAGGACTTCTGACAGCTCCTTAATAACCTATTTCTAAGGTTACAACAAAAGGTTAATACAACAATTTGTATTTCGTTGAGCATTTGATCTAGTACTGGAAATCAATACACATAAGGACAGGGTGAGAGGGGGTTCTCTGAATAGGCTTTGGCTAAAGTAAGGGGATATTACTCAAGTCAGTACCAAGATCTTCAGCCAGTTTCCAAAGCCTTTTGAATTTCCTGAGCTAAGCCAAATGAATTCAGATGAAAGTCCCTTTTTCCCCACTTTTAAGTGAAGAAATAACTTAAGTGAACCTTCTGCAAAACAGTCTCCCAAATTTAGTAATTGGGGAACAAACCTAAAGCCCGGCCAAGTCACGCAACTACGTATTTATAAACCTTTATGGTTTATTCAAATATTAAGCACCGATGTGCTGAACCAAAAACCACAAGTTTCCCAGTAATGCTGTTTCAAGTTATGTAATGCCATCCCTGGTACACAAAAATCCAAGTTTGTCCATTCTTACTGCCTAGCCCACATTCTGTACTCTGAGGAAGGCGGGCACATGGGGTGCATACTAATGACACTGAGTTTCCACTGAATCCAGAGAGAGGCACAGAGAGGCAAGGACACCACCTGGTCCTGCCTCAGCTCTGAGATGATGTCAGCCTATTCAGTACATCAACAGAAAGAAAAAAAAAAAGCCCTGCTGTATTTAAAACACACACAAAAGGGCATGTATATTACCACAAGAAGCAGGAAACCACTCTTACCTCATCAGCAAATGACATTCTGCAGCTCTCTAAGCCTTACTGCAGCATTTAGGCAATAGAAACAGATATAAGAAGCAGCAATTATTTCTTTAGTTCTGATGACAGTTACCCTGGTCTCTGTCCCACCCCTGTCACTGTCCCCACAGCCTGTGCAGTATTACCAGGGGATATCACCAAGCAGCTATCACTTTTTGTCCATTGGTGACCACTACATACTGACCCACCAAAGCTATGCCAGTTTCAGTTTCTTCTGTTCATTTATAAATTTTTTATTATCCTCAGCCACTAGCTCCCCCATTTTTCTCTAAAGAAGGAAAGTATTTCAGATATTCACTTTTAAAATTAATAATAGAAACACTGTAGAGTGGGCTTCCTCCATGCCTGGGACTGAAAACAGAGAAACAGAGGAGCAGACGCACTCATGTCAAATAAAACGTGAACCTTCATCTTCCTCACAGTGGAGACATTCACAGGACCAGAGGACCAGCCTACAGGTTTTCTGATGCTGCAAAAGCATCACAGAGTTTAATCATTTGAAACACAAAGGCTACATACTTATTGCACTAAACATGCCAAAAACATAAAAGCTGGTACAGAAGAGCCCACATCTGTGCTTATTTAAAATAAGATACACAAAAAACTTTTCTCTTAAGTGATGGCTGAGCTGGACTAGGGCCTAAGCCATGCCTAGAAACTGTCCAGGGAGAAGGTAACCTGGAATTCCTCAAAATTACACCAGCAAACATGACCATCATAGACCATCTCTTCCAGGCTTGGCAAAGTTCTGAACTTAATACAGATGCAACCTTATAGGACTCCACTCTCAGGCCACTTACGCTTCAAGCTTTGCTGAAATGCAGTTTTGAGCACTTTTTTCTCTTAATTGAATTAAAATCTCCAAAGGTATAAAGAACTCTGAATGGGAAGCAGGATACAGACAAACACACATTGGAATAAAAAGCAAAACAAGTATGGGAAAGAACAAAAAGCCATACTCTCTGGAGAGCAGAAAGCATAATTACATTCAACTGAACTACTCTTCTCTTATGCATATGCCACTGGGTTCCCATCTGCCTTTACAGTCCTGACTTTTAAAATGGATCAGATAAAAATCTTTCAAAAAGCACCACAGTTTTCTGTCACTGTACCTGTGGACACCTTTCTTGGCAACATCTCAACCCCTGTGTATCCCAACAACTGCTGAAGGAGGCTTCAGCTGTGATAGAACAAGAGAACTCACAAGCTGAGTCCAGATGTGGCTGCCCAGCTCTCCTTCAGCAAGGGAAGTTCTCTTATGGCTGTTCCAGACACAAGTCTGAAGTTTGGCCTTGTTTATGACACTGGCATGCTAATACCAGCATTAAACATCGAGCAGACCCTTAATGGAAGGGAGTTTTTTGTGGTCTGGGAGATTTTGGGGGATTTGAGGTTTTCTTTTTAAGTCCAACTCCAGTAGAGCTTAAGCAAAAGCCATTAGAAGCCATAAAAAAGCTGCAATAAATCATAATTATTAGAAATCAAAGGCTAAACTTTTCAAAACTGATTAGTCATTTTAGCACCTACCCTAATTTATGGGTAGGAGCCCAGCGTACTTAAAAATAACTACAGTGGAGGCTGAAGTAACTACCAAACTTCAAAATTATCTGTTATTTTTGAAGGTTTGGGGAGTCTTAAACCTAAATGTAAAAAAAAGACCCACATTTTAAAACACATATCCATGTGGCGCATCTGCCAAATCAATCTTATTATTTGGCTTTATTTGTAAAACAGATATGGGGGGCAGGAGGAAACAACAAAAGAGAACAAAAACAAGGAACAAGGTCTAGATGCCATAAGCCCCGGAGAAATTAAATAACATAACTTGTATAGAGTCTAGAATTATTTTGGATTTTTCCAAAGTTAGCTGTCAGCAAAATTCACACACAACTCAACTATTAGATTAATTCACTTGGTATAAAAATTACTAGTTAAAACACATTACCTGTAGCTACCAGCTTCACATGTCCGAAGTTGAAGATTCAGCATATTCTCTAAGGAAGTAAGTGAACTGCTCCACTTTTTCAGAGAAGTAATTACAAAAACATGATTTTCCTTTTCTAATTAAAGCATGTATTAAAGCTGAAGTAGATAATGAAGTCCATTTCAACCACACCTATCTTTTGTGGGCTTTTACTGTAGTTTTGCTCTTTTTCTGCTTGGCAAGTACTCCACCAAAGATTTACTTTGACTGGTGCAGCTTATTTGCTTATTTGGCAAGATTATAAGAAGATACCAAGCAAAATAAAGTTTTTCAAAGTTTCAACTGAAATAAATAAACAAATAAATAAATAAAAGATGCATTAGGACGAACACTAAAACACTCTACAGGTTCAGAAGTGGCAGAGGATGGCACATGGGTTTGCCTTTGTCTTATTACTGGGCAGTGTTTTACAACCCACTTTTCCTCTGGGCAGTTGTGCCTACTCCAGGAGAGCTGACCTCTGCTTCTTTCTAAGTGTGTTGGTTACTGTACACTGTGGTGAAAATGATTTATAAGCACTAACAATTTACACAGAGCATGAAATAGACCTTGGAAATCTTTTACCCTTTAAATCATGCTATCATATCAAAACTCCATGGACTGTGGCATCTTTGGAAGTACAGGCCTGCAGTCCTTGATTAACATGTAAGAATCATCAAGGCAAAATTATTAGTTTACTTTTAGTCATAAAGATCAACAGCAAGAAGTACAATGGTGTGGAAGTACTAAAATATTTGTATTATGACTACTTACAAATAAATGTATGTTTATTTTATGCTTTCCAACTTCCACAGAATGAAGGATGCATTTTTCTATCAGTGCTGCCAAGTCATTTTAAGGAAACCCCCCAGTTACTAATCTTGTTTCCAGAAAGCCTGCAGCAGGCTCATGTCACACACCTTGAAGACCAGTATCCAAGCAAGCAGGGAAGGAAATTGCTCATGCAGGGGAATTTCATTCCTCCCTCACTGATACAGTTATTTACACTACAAAGTTTCTTAGGTATCTATATCCTACTGTCTGATAGGGTACAGATAAGACAAAATATGATTTGACAATAAATACAAAGAAATGTACACTACTCTCAGCACCAAAAGGCTGTAAAACAGCTTTATGAGAGTTACTGTTTCAGGTATTTAAACTAACTGCATCTTGAGTTACAAGCTAGGTACAAGTTATGAATAGCAACAGGGACAAAGAGCTGGGGACTCATCTGATGATCACATGTTCTGTTCCACCCTGGCAGATGAAGCACAATGGCACTTGTGTGGGGCTCCTCCAGGCCCCAGAGTGAAAAGAATTTGGGTTTTTTGTCTCTCATCTCTCCTGAGGGTAGAGGGAATCCAATCAAGCTGTTCTCAGGAATGGGGAATAACTAGAAAACAACAGTGAATGCTGTCCAGTTGGTAGGATTTTGTTTTGCGGGGGGTTGTTCGTGTGTGTGTTTGGTTTTTTTGTAGTTTGCATTCTCACTCCACTGGACAAGCAGTAAGATTCCAAAAAAAAAATTACCTTAAATTTATAGTTTCATCCAGGTATTATGTCCTTGTTCTATAACAATACAGTTATTAAGGTTTGCAAAAGCATGTTATCACAGGCATCACACAGTCTCTTGGAGTACACTGGATACTAACAACCCAGCAGATGGTCATTACTCCAAACTCCCCAACCCTCCATCATCATTAATTCAGGAGCAAATTCATGTCAGTGGGCTAGCCCCAATTCATAAAGAACTCATTGTCCTGGCCAAATTAATAGCTTTAGATCTTACGTTACCACATGTGCTTCAGAGACAAAATAACATCTTAAATTGCAATGTGCTGCTAAAGTCCACTTCAATGTCATTTCTCATAAATATCAGTGTATGAGGCAAACTTAAAACTATGAACCTATTCCCAAAATAAACACAGAAAACTCTGTATTTTTGGTTTAGACTCACAATGGATTTGGCACAAGCGTCCTCAATTATCCCGCAACCCATGTGACCAAAACCTCTCAACTCTGAGACTAGAACTTTTGAAAGGCTTTACTTCACCCTAATGACTAACAAACCCTCAACACTGGCACATCCAATAAAGAGATAGGCCGTTATAGTGCCTATTACATAAACAACAATTTAGACTAATAATAAGCAGGCCAAATCAAATTTGTAGGACTTAGGAGTAGGTCTTCATTGATAAGTCATCAGTAAGATGTATCATCAGTAAGTATTAATATACATCAAGTGAAGAACAAAAAGGAACAGGGGGAATAGTTTGTCATGACATTAGTAATGTCACGTCTGACACTTGTCAGACTGTTCTAATTAAAAAAAAAGGGAAGCCTCTTTTCCATAGAGAAACTTTACAGAAAAGAGTATCAGCACTCTAGGAGCAAGTAGTAAGCTGTCTTTCCAACTTAGGGAAAAAGAAGTCAAATTTTTAAAATATCCATGTTCTTTGTGAAGAAGAGGTAGAGACTGTGGGAGGACTGTAATCCAAATTAAAATACCAATTTAAAAATCAGAGACAGACGTTTCCAGAGAGACAGTATGCACTTCAGTTTCAAAAAATATTGTGGAGCAGAACCACATTTACTTATAATCCTGTAGCTCCAAAGCCTTTCTTGCTGATATTTTTGTTCAAGACTGTACGTGTGAAGTGTGCTGCTTTTCAATAAATTGCAATTTCCCAACAAAATATTTCTGGCTGAAAAACTCCTAACAGGATTTACTTTTAAAATTTCTCAAGTGTAACATTTCATAAAGTCTTTCTTTACTTAAAAGGCCACAATGTTTATTTTAAACATTCTCTTTCATACAGGAACAAAAGAAGATGCATTAGTGTTTAAACCTATATTTATGGAGGGTATTTTTCCCACATGATTTATTTCCACATGGGAGAAACAAATATAAAAATTCTGATGTTAAGGTCTTTTTTTCTACCTTGAGAACAGAATTAGAAGCCACATCTCCAATAATCTTTAACCTCCACTAGATCACAGAAGACTGTGATATCTAAGTAAAAATGTATAACTATATCTACTAAATAACTTAATGCATCTCACTTATGTAGGAAACCTGTAAAATCCAGGCTGGATTGACCCTTGAAGCACAGTTTATAGCCATACCTGAAGAAAAGAAGTTAGAGCTGAAATGTCTGTGGGATAACAAACACACTCTTCAGAGGTGATGAAGGAGTGAGGGGAAAAGAGAAATATTTTCTTTTAAAAATTAAAACAAAGGAAGAAAGGTAAATCAGTTCTGTCTTCTATCAAACTCCATACTGGCAATTACAAAAGAAACTCATGAATCAAGAACAAAACAGCATTTGATGTACTGTACTTACTCAAGTTAAGTATTCAAAAGCATACTTTTTTCTTTCCATGTATTAATTTTTTTTTCAAATTCCTACATAACATACTAATAAAAATATTTACTTTTACAAAGGGTCAAGTGGACAGAACATATTTCTCGCAGAAGGAAACCAGATGTTCAGTATCTTCACCATGATGTTTGTGCTGATAAAAGGAGTAGCTGATCTTTCTTTTGGAGGCTGGAGTTGTTGCTGAAGTTTCTTTTACTGAACTGCTATTTATCATGCTTTAATTAATATCTGTCTCAACAGAACAAGTATTTTTATATTTTAAATAAGATTTTAGTTTATGTGTATAGCCATAAATGCAGCAACACCCAAAGAGCTGCCTTTGAAAATTTTTTAAACCAATCTGTAGTCCTGCTCTAAGTCACGTATTGCATTTTTAGCTCAGGATAAAGGAAGTCACATCTGTTGCCAAAGCCAGGATTCCACAATAAAACATTTTAGCAATTTGAATACATTAAAACACATAAATATTCAGGGTTTTCTCATGAGTTGTGCAAGAGGTGCAGAATAATACATCAATGTAGTATTGCAAAAATCTCAAAATAACAATTTACTATCTTTCTTAAAACTCATCATAATACATTAGTAGATCCAAAGACTTGAGCAAATAGATTTCAGTGGGTTTTTCCTGTATTACTTGGCTGGTGGCATGACTAATATTTAGCTACAACATAATGCTTGCCAACAGATGCGAGATAAGCCTGAAATCCTATGGGAATAGGCTAAATGTTTAAATGGATTTGGAGGCATGAACAGCCTCTGTGTATCTCAGAAAGCAAAAGGATTATTTAGCTGCTTATATTACCCTTAGACAAGCCTACAAAAAAAAAAAAAAAATTATGGCACCTGTTTTTCCATTTTCTGAAGTTTGATCTCATCAAGAAAAAGCAGCAATGACAGAAGCTTAACCTTATCTATGCTGGATAATTACACAGTTGACTAATCCACATTGTCTGCAAATTTAGAGTGCGGGAAGAAATCATATCAAAGAAAGGGTCACAGTTTTGATGCCCATTTTGCCAGCACCATAAGGGCATATGTATCACTGGGGCATTGCTTGCAGCACAATTCATTTACAGCTTCATGGATTTTGTGTTTCGCTATGTTGATATTCACATACAGTACAGTATATTCTTATTCACTTTTCCTATCTCTATGACTACATGCATCTGCCACTTGAAAAAACATGCTTAGCTTAAGAAAGGCTCTAAGCTTCCAGCTAAACAGCATTGTCTGGATGCAGAGTAGCACACATCAATATCTCCTTCATCAAGGGATGGAGATCCCCTCTTCAGAGAGAGGGGTGAAAGCAGCCCTCGGGACAGTAAGTGAGTGACAAGAAAGGGATGAAAACAAACACTATTTTAACCAAAACAGACCAGAAACCCTCAAGAAGGAGGACAACTCTATCCAGTGCACTAACTTTAGCTAAACAGCCTCACCCAAGCTTAACATAATCACTCAGTTCAGGTACCAAAATCTTTCATCTGACCAAAAGCAGAGTACTGGAATCTTGCTCATGAGAAATGCTGCAGTCAAACACAATAAATGCAAACAGAAGAAACAAAGGACAACAAAGAAAGTGGTAAGGATTCAGATTTACACAGTGCTTTCAATTAAAGTTGCTCAAGAACTTCATGTGGGGAGAACAAAAAAGCTTCCTGTAAGCACACTCAAGGTTTGCAGAGAGCATCTTACTCATCTCTTCCTAACACTGGGGTCAAAAAGAAAAATAAACAATGAAAAATTATTGCTGGTGTGATGCAGAGGACCAGCTGTGATACAGTCCAGCACCAGCCCATACCTACTACACCCATCTGCTTTACTGGCCCCTATCAACCATTTCCCCAGACATCTACCTTCCCCACCTTCAAGTCCCCTTTTGCTCTAAGGCCACAGACCCTTTCCTGGACTTCTTCATTCCTGTGCCCCCAAAACTTCCCTCTCTGCAGTCTCTAAGGCCAAGTAAGGACCTTCCCCTGGCACCATGCCCAGCCCCTCTCCAGAAGCCCCCCATGAAACTCCCAAGAGTTATGCTGCAACACCTCAAACAAAAGATGTTCAACCAGAAGATGGATAACAATGCCACAGACTGAGAAATGCACCCTAGAAACTAGAATGAGAGTAGTGTGAACGTTTCAACTTTCAGGTCCTTGGTGTGGATGCTATCTTGTTTCTCTCCTTCCCCAGAGAAAACCATTTTCAGAATGATTTTGGAGTGTTACAATTGCAATGCAGTGACTGTAGTATGAAAACAGTACTCATTACCTATGCCATGCAATTAAACACACTAATATCCCTGAAGTCCTTGCAAGATTTCCTGTTGAGTTTTTTGGAGATTTTGGGTTGGTTTTTTTTTGGTTGGTTGGTTTTGCGTTTTTTTGGTTTGTTTTTAAATACACTTATTTGGAAAATATAAACAAGTCATTCTGTTCCAGCATGTGATTTGTTTTTCTGCTCTGACTACACCTGTGACAAAGGAACAACACTGTCCCATGTCACCCATACCCCTTCTTACAAACTAGTCCTGAACAGGAAAAAAAAAAAAAAAAAATAGTCTTCAAGACAGTTTCACTGCTGTACAGGATGCTTAACAGAAAACAACAGATGTGCTATAATCACTACTGGCCATTCATTTCCTTTCTGTCAGAAAGAAAGGAGCAGTCATCAATTAAGAGCCCCTATCTACTGGACACAAAAGGAAGTATACACTTTTCTTTGGTCATTTGACCGTAACAATAGGAGATGGCAGTGGGAAAGGAGGGACCACTCTGAGCAAGCATAGGGAAAAAGATAGGGGTGAGTGAGCTTGTCTTGTTAGATTTTTGAAAAATAAATAAGAATTTTTATACAACATCTTCATATACAAACATGTAAAAAATAATCACTTTGTTAATACATTATATAAAATCCTGATTATAATGTTCCTGAATTTTTCCAGGCAATTAATTTAATCTTTTACACAGCAGAAAATCCCAATCATGTGAACTGACAAGATAATTAAATGGCACTGGGAAAAGATGTTTTATCAGTTAACAAGACCTTTTCTTAAATAGTTTTCACAATTTTTATAAAGCCAATAGTCTAAATGTACATAGTATCACTGTTAAATTATTTGGATTAATATCTTTTTTAAATCTCATCAGCTCTGAAACCATCTGTTAACAATTGCATTCTCTGATCAGCTTTACCATTCTGAAGTAGAATGACAGCCTTCATACAACTGCTAACAACATCTAGAGATGCACTTCTCATGATGTCTGCTTCAGTCCAACTACAATCAGCCACAACAGGCTTGGGGGAAACTTATTAAAAATGGTTAGGCTTAATTAAGGTATTAGGCCCTAATCTAGCATGCCAAATTAAACCCCAAATATTCCCATGGATACTTATGCAAATGTTTCAACAACCTGCTGGGAGCTTCCCACAACAGAAAAGCTTTTACAGGCTCCACATAGCATCTGAACCCCTACTTCTGCCCTGCACCTCTGCTCCATTGCATACCAAAAATAGAACTGGCTTCCAGAAAAGCTCACAGGTGGGTATGCATCATTCCTCTCCACTCCCACACAGATTTTCAAGCCCTTATACCATTAAAGACATGGCCTTAACAAAGCACTCAGTGATGCACAGATGCTCGAGGAATTTTTTTTGTGTAGTGACTTGTAGCACAAACTAACTGTGTACTAAAACTCTTCCTGAACTGCTAGAACAGAATTCATTGTTGATGCTTCCTTCTCTGCTACAAGAAATGTAACTGCTAAAACCCATTTTCATTCTCCACAAAGATTAGCATATTCTAAACAAGAATTTGTTGAAATAATTAAAACCACACAATATTGTTACATAAGTGAAATGGA
This sequence comes from Phaethornis superciliosus, assembly GCA_023637945.1. NCBI lineage: Eukaryota > Metazoa > Chordata > Aves > Apodiformes > Trochilidae > Phaethornis > Phaethornis superciliosus. Next base: position 50,569,481 of record JAJQWJ010000003.1, on the reverse strand, counting down.
TAATAGCAAAATATGAATATATTTCATGAAATGTCTCCCCTGCCACCCCAAAAATTTTTTAGGAATGAAAAGATTTTTAAAGCCTTCAGATGTAAATCTGGCACATGAGGCAAATCTGTCAAAATTACTGGTGGTTCTTTGATACAAAGTTAACATGTGTCCCTCCAAACTGTATCTGTCCAAACCATCAAGCTATTCTTTTCACAGAACACTACTCCTCATATTTTAGATTTCTTCCTTTTTCCCACGACATTAATTCTTCACTAAATGCACTTCATCTAGTCCTTGAATGCCTTATCCCATTAGTTGATATATTCCCACACACTCCAGTTTTGTTGATACAACAATTTTCTGAAGCACTCTGCAGTGAATGCTTGTCTGCCATGGATCCCAGAGAATCTCAGGAAATCCTCTGCTTCCTAGGACACATGCACAAGCCACATTACCTCAGCCTGCAGAAAAAAGATTGAGTTTGGTGGTCTTGTTTAGCTCTTCTGTTCATTATGAAAACACATTAAAGTAACCAAAATTCAAAACCAGGGCCAAGCAGCACATTTGCAACTAAATGGAAATCAGGGAGAGGGGGTAAGTTTGTGCACTTCCCTCTCCAAGGTCTCTAGGCAAACACTTCATATGCATTTGGAAATGCACAAATTTCAAACTAAGTACAATTATTTGCTGTGTGGTATGTGGGAACGTATAACCCTTCACCTCTGTGGACCAATTCCAGTAATTAACTATAAGCAAATAACAGAGGCAACTAGTGTATTGAATTTAGGTCACACTCATTATTTTTCTCTAATGTATGTTAAAACATGCAACCTCATTCAAATCTTGCTATTTATAGAAAATACTGAAGAATTTCTGGTCTTTACTCCCAGCCTCTGCAAAATGTTGTCCTGCTAATAGAGACTGTTTTCCCTTAGATGCAAAGGAAAGCAAGAACTCCTTAATGTTTGTCCCATGCAAGCTTCAATTGAATGGTATACAGTCCTGCTGGTGTCTATTAAAGCTATGCAATCTTGAAGCACTGGATCAGACATAAAGTAGCCATTCTCCTAAAATTGTATGAACATTTGAACACCATTGGTTGATCAAGACATAGTACAAAATTGTATTATGAACCTCACTATGAGTAGCGTAAAGTGATAAGTATTATTAATCAGTGATCTAAAATAGCATATTAGTATTCTCTCTGCAGGCCACAGAAGGCAGACGGGCAATTAACAGAATGTACTATTTTAATTAAATTTTTAAACTAATCTGTACTGCACTAGTTCCAGCATTAGATACTCTATCCAGGAGTGAAGTAGGTTATTTAGAAGTCATTGAGTTTTTCCAAATACCAGTGCCTGTGCTGTTACCCACAAAATCCAAAACTGAATGTCCGCTTTCTTCAGAGAAAAGAAAAGACTTCTTTGGGTTGGTACCAAGACGGAGGAGGGAAGGAGGGAGAAAGGAAACTTGCCTAAAGCCATCTTATTTAATATTTTCCACAGAGTCTCCTGCATGCCCTATCGTGAATATTTCTGGAATGTCAATTTGTTTCAGATAATCAAATGAGTGAAATAAGTTATTACAATACAGTTACATTTCCATGGTATCTTAATCTGCTTCTCCTGAGCTCCCAAGACTTTCAGGTAGTAAAAATACATAAACAAACTTGGGGGGAAAAAAAAAAAAAAAAAAAAAAAAAAAAAAAAAAAAAAAAAAGCTCTATTTCTTCAATTTACATTTAATAACATAGGAAATCTCAGGAAAGCACAGAAGTCCCGCATCTCCCCATCACCATGGAGAGACCATTGCTTCTCCATGTAAGTTGCACTTCCTCCTCCAAAAGGAAGGAATCAAGCAACCAAGAGAAACTACAGCTACAGAAGCAGGTGATAAAACTGAAGACTTAACCTCCTCTAACTTCTGAGGTCCCCCAAACTTGAGTTTAATTAGCATAAAACCCCACTAGCATGCACATGGAGAAAACTCAGTCTGAGCTAACCAGCATTTCAGGCCAACGTAGTACAGAGACTTACTGGGGATTTACATAATAAGCAGTCTCACAGTTAACTTGAGGTATGTTCACTGAACACCAACAGCAATCACCTCAGACAGAGGCATAGCAAAAATGACTTAAAGAAAAATTGAAAATTCAAATAATAATGGAAAAAAAGATGTACCTGGTATAGCACTCACCAAGGAAATCACCGTTACATTAGGCAAAGTGGAGTCACTTTTCCTCCCCCTGTTGAATCTCTGGCATTCTGCAGAATGGAGCATAAAAATTATACAATTAGAGGAAAAAGAGCACAGCTCTGCAGCTTGGTGGGGAGCCATGCTCATCCCAGTTGATGCCCCCTAAGCCATGCTCTCTGTACTGCCTGCCCTCTTGAAGTGTAGCTGAATAAAACATTGGATGGGCTGAAGCTGGTTCGGAGAGGCTAAAGGGTCAGATTTTTAATAGGAATTGGACAGTAATGTGATTTTTTAAATCCCATTAAGAGCCTTACCACCTCTGCATGTGCCTCCCTACATATCTTTAAAAATCTAGATCAGGTTGTCTATGGTTGCATTCTAAGTCAGTGGTAGAGCAGGGAAGTGTTGTTGGGCTCCCAAGCTCTAAACCCCAAAAGAATCAGGCCATGCTCGTTCTGGAAATGATTAGCACTGATCTTAAACTTAATTATCTTAAATGTATGGAAACCTCTATTCAAATAAACCCTCACTTTCCTAGTGAGCAACAGAAGGTCTGATCTCTAGCCATTAAAGCAAATCAGAGCCAAGGGTTACTTTCTGAGATCTGTCTGGTACCTGCATCTAATCTAGGCATCTCCACAAGGTTAAAGAAGAGCGACTAGCATTCAAATGAAAATATTCTTTATTCTAGAACTTCACAAAAAGCAGATATTTATATACAACTATGGTGCAGCTTTTTTTAGCAAAATTTTTTAACCTAACGTGAAGACTGAAAAACAGAGGGGTTTTGATTTAACGAAGGAAAGAACTCATTTCCTTTGCTAAATTTTTAACCCTTCCCAGTGTTAGAACATCATCTGGAATATCAGCCAGGAACTTAACAAGGATACCTTTTTCATTATTTTCATTTTTCTAAGCCATTGCTTTACATTTGCCTGTTCTAGAGGACCCCAAGAGTAATTTACCTCTCCTTAGCTATTTCTGTGCTGTGGTCTCAGCCAAAGGTGACAGTGAAGAATCCACAGGAATCAAACATCAAATGTTCTTGCTCTGAACTTCCAAGAAGCTATTGAATTCAAGACTGGATTTTATTTTTTAATATCACCATAAGGCCTGTTTATATACTTGGAGTGGGAACAGTGCACATTCAGCTGCACTTGATTTCCTGTATGGCAAAATACCTCAGGCATTCAGCTGGCTGGGAACATTGTGGAGGCCTCTTACCATCACCAGTTTTTTGAGACCAGGAAGCTATACCCCTTGCTTGTTCTTATGCCAGAATAAACATAGTCCAAGCTGAGAATCCAAGTTAATTTGGTCTAAGGGAACCAAACCATAAACAGACACGATTTTGTATTTCAAAAATCCATCTAAAAAATATTGGTCTCCTTTCAACTTTAACAGTAATACAATCAATTAAATATTCCTAATGTGGCACAGCATTCACCTACAGATGTTTTTTTAAATGCAAAGCCATTATTCCATCTGAAAGATGTTTTTTAAAATTTAAAACCATGAAATATCAATACATTTTCCTTCATCCAATTGCTATATATACAGCAATAAAACAACACTACAAAGCAACTTCAGATTAAGAGACTATAGTTTTTCTCTTTTGGTATCACTGAGTGACAATTATAAACCAGTTCGATTTGCCACATTTGGGTTTTTTTCTCTTTATAAGTGAACACACAGAATAGGCTCCACTAACATTTCTATGAATCAGGGGAAGGAAATACGTGAGCAGTCTTACCAGGCTCCTGTGATTAGACTGTAACATTCAAATGCCCAGCCACCTGACTGTACCTTACATCATAAATTAAGTGAAAGGAAAATACAAAGTGAGCTGTAATTGCCGTTCTACTTTCCATTTAGTCCTTGCAAGTCTCTTTAGTCTCAAATCCTCTGTAGGCAACAGACTCCATTTCAACTGCTAGAGAAGGGCATTTCTTAAAGAACCCTAGAAAGGTTGTGGCAACACAACCATAGCCATTTAAATGCACACATACACACATGTGTGCGCGTATGCATGCATACATGTGTACATATACAAACGTGTATGTGTGTGTATAGAAATAAACGAAAACCAGCCAATCTTGAAGACACCTTAAACTTTTTGTAGGGCACTCTTGTTTGACAGAAGTTTCATGGGTCTTAAGAGTAAAATGATGGCCTATAGCCAATAGAGAATCTCTAACTCACATAGCAACCAATGGCCTTTCAAACACTTTGCATCAATGTCTTCAGACAGAGTCCTACAGACACATCCAATCAACTAGAGCACAAGCTACCTGATGCTATAGAATATTCTTCTATCAACTATCAACCTTTTTAACTTTTTCAAGAAACTTTTATACAGATCTTGCTATAATCATACTCTGTAAAAGAACAATACATAAGGAAAAAGAATTTTTTACCCTGTGAATGATGAATCTGTGCATCCTTTGATCAGTTCAGCCAAATGGAGGGCTAATTATCTTAAATCTCAGAGAGAGGAAACGCATTTATTCCATGGCAGTCAGCTGAGTGGTTTCCCATATGTATTAAGCCAATTTCACAGGCTAAGTACATGCAGCACTCCTAGAATTTCCTTCACTCTACCCATTCACAAGAGTGAACACCATGAAAGTTGAATTGCATGAGAAGGTCAAGAGCTAAGAGTGAATCTTTGCCAGAACTCCTCCAGACCGTACCTGTAATGACCTCAAACTGTCCCCAGGAAAGAAGTCAGTGCTGGGCAAGTATAGGCATAGAAAGGAAACTCTCCCACGTACCAGAACTAATAACCTGATGATATGACTCAATGTTTATAAATAACAAACAAAAGAAAACAACCCAGTACATTTTTCTGAAATTGTCAGAAGATAGGCATCACCAATGTTCTGTTAAAAACAAAATGGACTCTTCATGCAGCACAAGCATTGATTTTAAGAAGAATAAAAAGAAAAAAAGAACCATATAGTGGGTAGACTCCTCATCACTACACCACAGAGGCAATGAAGAGGCATTCAAACAGGTGTGGCACCTGTATTCATTTGGAAGATTGAACACCCAAATGGTGCACACTGCCAGGGTGGGCAGATGCATTTGTCATGTATGTGTGGAATCACTGTCCCCTAGAGAATAAAGAGACTAGAAAGGAACTGAACTTCAGTAGCAAAGGCTGCTCATCAGCTTTTCTGCCAAAGACAGCAATTCAGATAGTTGTGGGTTTGCTTTTCCAGAAGTCTTCTTGAAAAGCAGGCACAGTTCCTATCCCATCCAAGCAATGGCGTGTGGAAGATATCCCTCCTCTTCCATACCCCACGTCTGTGGGCATCATTGGTTCCACCACATCCGAGCTTTCCCAAAAAAGAGGACAGAAGGAAAATACCTAATCTGCTTTACTTTGACCTTGTGGGAATCTGAATCAGTGCCTGTGCTACCTTTCAGATGAGCAGTCTGCTTCAGAGGGGCCTGAGGAGTACAAGAGCCAAATCTGTTGGGTGGGTCTGACAACCAGGCTGGTCTAGTGGAGGACCCTCTGCTGCAGAGTTGCAGGAAGAACCTCTTCAATGTGGTTTCTTTTGGATCTGCACTATGTATTGGAGCAGCAGGATGGCTGACCTGTGAGACTGAAGAACTCAAGGGGCATTGTTGGTGTGTACAGCCATGACCGAGGAAGCACGCCAGTGTTGGGAACAGGCCACGTTCCCAGGAGTGACACTACAGCTCAAGTGACAAGCTGCAGTAATGGAGATTCCCAGGCTGAATCACCAGGCAGGAGAACACCTCTAAACTCTGCTCAGCATGGCTCATGCCTTGGTAAACAACTCTGTCCTTCACCCAAAAAGAAGGATGAAGTTTGCCTGAAGCTCTAGTCTGCATTTACCCACTGGCTGCTGTTACAAAAGAAGAAAGTGATTCCTCATGGGAGAAGGTTTGCAGAAAGCCTGGTTATTTTCAGATGAAAAAAACTGCCTAGCACAGACTCTGGCAGCATACAGACATCTTGGATACCTGTTTAGGAACAATGTCATATAAAGCAGTGAAGAACAGAAGCATGCCAAAATACTGCACTGTAAATCAAAGAAGCCTAGGAGATAAAATAGTTATTGGTGCTCTGAGGAATTACTTACTATCTTTCACTTACCAGACCACAAAATTCTACAGTGGCTCACCAAAAAGTCTATACTGTGTCTGGGTGCATCAGGTGGGTATTTAGAAGAGAAGTTAATGGCTTTATCCTGGAAATCTGGGTATATAAATGAGTTCAAGCTCAGGAGATACTGCAGCCGATACTCTCCTACCACAAGACAGAAGGGACTTTACAACATAACCAAACTGATAAGGCAAGGAATGTAGAAGACTACATCCAGTGAGGAGTATGCAAAGTCAGCCTGTCTTCCTGCAGGACAGAGCCAGCAACCTCCACATGAAATGACCAAAATAGATCAAATCACAGGTTTGATAGATCAAAGCACTTCAGATTCATCTACATGACAGAGACTGACAGTTATCAGAGAAGACTGACAGAAAGGAGACATTACAAACTTTGTATGCTGGTAGTTCAGGGAAGGCAAGCTGCTCTTCCAAATTCAATGTTTCATTGTTAAATACATCTCTGTCTAACATTCAAATAGGCTAAGACTGCTGACTCTTCATAGAAACCAGCACATCTCCAACAGGCTGGACTCTATGATGACATCACTCAGTAAGGTATGATAGCTCTCTGAGCAACTGCAATAAGTATGTTATCAGAATAATAAGAAGGAACTGGAAAGTAAACAGTGACAAAGCATCACAAGCACTTTGTTGTGAAAGACTTACCTCGGCAGCACCAAACCTGTTTGCAGGTTAGTGATGTTTCTGCTGATAGAAACTTGGTTTCAGTTTAAACAGCTAACGTAAAGTTTTGTGAACACTGAAGTAATCTTCTTTGTAGATTATATATTTGCATACTAAGTAGTTCTTCATTTCACCCATCGATTTTTTAAATTTTTACAAAGAAGGAACTGTAATTTTTCCTTAGGTATCAAGCACACAGAGAGAGCTGTTATTTTACATTAAAGTAATACAGATGAGTGGCTGCAGCAGAAAGCAAGTAGTTCTGCCACTGTATCTCTGCACTAGAACTTCAAATATGAATATGGACTCACTGGGATAGACAACATAAATAAAAAAAAGAACAAACAGCAAGTTGATTCTGGTATGTAGAAATCACAGCAAAGCTGCAGCAGACACTGCCTCTAATCTTAGGGGACGTGTAAACATCAGTAAATAATTTTAACAAAGAAGAGTTCAAAAGAGGTTAGAGAGGAAAACTAGCCTGTATTTACAGCTAGCACCACCTAACACAAGCAGGAGTATGGGAGAAAGTACAAGTGGCTAAAGAGTATGCTCTACATCTAGGAGAGAGAAGCTGTTCCTGTGGGCTGATTAAAGGCAGAAGCTGACCTTGAAGCCCACACCCAAATGACAATGCTAAGATGTCACCCATGACCATGAGAGGAAGCTGGCTGTTACGCTGTTCCTGACGGTGCTCCTTAGGGCAATCTGAACAGCCTTCACTTTCCTGAACTTGGTATCAAGGTTTTATCTACAACCGCTCTGAGTAAGCAGCTGGGCAGGTGATTCATTCACTGTTCCCGTGACACAGTTTTTACCTCTGCTCACTATTGTGGGTGAGACGACACATGCATCCGATCCACAGAGAACATTAGCTGCATAATAATAATAATGCCTGGGGCATGACCCTGAAATGTCTGAATGGATATGAATGTTCAAATAGTTCAGTGTTAACGTTCATTAAGTTAGGTTTTAAAACATCTGGGCAGGGTTCACATGCAAGTTTCTACAGAACGCATGCCTACAGGAAGAGACTTGGAACCACTTGTACTCTGAAACTCAATCACAGAGCAGACAAGCGAGACTTAAAGGATTCAAAGATAATTAGCTCCGCTTCAGAATCACAAGTTTGCATAGGAAACAGCTGACAGCCCAAGATATACCTGCTCACCACAGTTATGAAATACCCTTGCAACTTCCCCTACCATTACACCCATGGTCCCTTAGCGGACTAGAAAGCAGGACTAGTGGAGCTCAGGCTGTGGAAGGGCGGAAGAAAGAAACCAAGTCATGTGCAATAAGTTTCTCTTCTAGATAAATTATTAAACCAACACCTTGCTTTGTATTTTTACAGCAATGCTCTGCATCATGATTAGCGAGAACAGAGGCAATGACCACCCCCGTACTCAGGTCCTTCAGAAGGTGCCCCAGTCAGCAGCCGACAGTGGTTTTAAGCAGTCTGCAACTCTGCTTGGACAGCTGCTGCTTTCAGGCCTCCTTGATAAGTATCAGTACCTTTTCCCTCCGTTTCCTTCCCAGCCCACCCTGGCTAGGCCCCTTTCTTTTCCTGCACTTGTAATCAAACTTGCTCTTAAATCTATTTTAGGCCAAATTTGTATCAACTAGACTCTTGGTGAATCAGACTAGACAGATCAGATACAACAACCACAAATAATAATAAAAAAAAATAAATGTAAAGTGACTTCAAAAACCTTTAACACTCTGAGACAGTCTGTCACACAGTAATTTTGGAAGGCAAACAGCCTTTGCTGAAATTTGAGTTGTTATTTCATAAATTCATGTTCATCTCTTGTATTCTTAACCACATATATAAAAGGCTTCCATACGTGCAATCACAACTGTTGCCACTGTATTTACGATGTGCCTGAATGACTTCACCTCTTCACTCATTCTGCTTCTGTTTTCCCCTCAGTTCTGTCGATCCACATGCTCACTCTTGACATGTGACATTTTTTCTAAAGCCCCAAGTCTCATAGCCATAATATCTTTAAAAAAATCCCATCTGCTCTTTCAAAAAATAAGTTTCTAAACATTACAGTTACAACCAAAGAATTGGAAATTATTACTTTAATTGCCTTAAAAAACAATAGAAACTAAAATATATTACAAGATACTAGTTAATAAACCTAACACACAGTTTGGGAAGCCATGACTGGGGTGGAGAAGACACTGTTTGGGATTGGTGATGCAGCACAACTCTTTAGGTGGTTTTGGTTTGTCTCCCAGAATGAAAGGTTTAGTCAACCATTAAATGAGCAGCTATTAGAAATGCTTTGAAAAACATCTTTTTAAAAGGGGGATGGGAAAACCATAGGTCCCATGTCCTCTGCATTCTCAATTTACCAAAATAATGCTTCCTGGCATTTTTTTCCTCATTGCTAGTCCGACAAACTGAAACTTGCATAACCACAAAAATGCAGATTCTCAAAGCATTCAGCAACACCTCTACAAAACTTTCTGCCACTCCAGATCTTACTGACAGCTACAATAATTCTTCCCCCCCACACACTTAACACTACAAAAGGAAGGTGCTGCTTTGAGTAAGAAGTGGTAAGACATCTTCATTGTCCCCACAAGCAGAAATTCCAACTCATTCTTAGAGGACGCACATATTTAATTGCAACTACTCCAAATGTCTTCAGTAGACATTACATTACTAACTTGCATTTTTTTCACATTTAATTATTCTATCTTCTATTGTATATTCTATCCAAACATCTGTGCACTACAGTTGGCCTTTTTCAAAATTTCTGTAAAAAAATCTCAAAGCCATAACATAACATGTTGCTAAATGTGTTTCTTTAACACAGCAATCATCCTTCACAACCCATGACTGAACACAAACGGGAATGCACATCACATTAATTCCATTGTACTAACTTACAACTGTCACAGCTTTATACATGCTAAATCTGAGAAACGCTTCTAATCAGAGTCCTGCAAACTGCTCCCTTTTATCATCACATTGGATGTTTCTATTAATTCCTGGCATGGCACATCTGATCTTATGGACTTGTGGTAGATGATGAGGCCACGCTGAGCATCATCTCCAACTGCGATCCAGCTACCTGGCACCTCTCCTCATCAGGGCCCCATGTTCTAAAGGCCAAGAACTGCAACTCTGGCTGGGCTGGGGAGAGACTTAGTGGTGCCCAACAATTGCTGGAGTGGCAACCAGGCATGAGTAAAATAAAAAAACAAATAAAGAATCAACAGCTAAACAAGTCTTTGGCATACTTTAATAAGTTTGCTAAATATCTGTCTAAAAGTTTTAGCTGGAACAACATTAAAACAAACAAACAAACAAAAAAGCTGCTCATTCTGAGCTCACATATTTTGTAATGTACTTCCCAAAGAATTGCTTTGGCTTGAGGTTGTTTGGATTTTTTTAAATAGAAAGGGCACACTTACATTTTAATGAGAGGATACTTCTGTACAAAAACTTGCTTCTAATAGCAGTATGTCAGGCTAAGCCCTGGAAGTATTCTTCAAAACTACTTAAAGCAGATTTTTCTAACTGTGTTATTGTTGGCCCTGTATTTGGATTAATCTCACAAGTATTCATCAGTCCACAAGCTGGATGGGTGATGCTATCACAGATCTTCAGCTATCCCTGTTACTGATAATATTTTCAGTAAAGTGACAGAAGCCGCTATCAAAATTACAGTTCTGTTAGTGTTACATAGTTAGACAGATGAACTCTGTACTTCAGAGTTTGCATTCAAAGATAATAAAGCACTGGTTCAAAATATATGCCTTCATCAGTTGCTATTACCCTGTCTACTTAGCAGGGCTTAAAAAGCCTTTCCTGAATTGAAGCCAAGAAATTACAAGAATAGGAAAGGCAGAGGACAACAGGTACTGGCAACCCAAATAAACCCATGCGAGGAAGCTTTCAAGCATGCACACTGCTCCAAATGACTTCACAAAAAAACCCAATACCAGTGTCAACTTAAAAACTGCAGTGAAAGGTTCAACCATACAACCCATACAAATAACAAAATAACAGCAGCAAAAAAGTACCACAAAAGGGTGACTTGCCTAAATTCTTAAACAAGGTGTTTTTTTCTTCCCTTCCTGCTTTAACCTTTCAGCTCACAAGAAAGATTTAAAATTTAAAATTAAATACAAAACACAGGCTCATTTAAAAAACAACCCCCTCCCCCAAAAAACCACCTCCATCCCACATAAAAACAAAAACAAAACAAAACAAAAACAAAACAACAAAAAAACAAAAAAACAAAAAAACAAAAAAAAAAAAAAGGAAGGTATCAGGAGATCAGTGGGTTTGCTCCAAACCTTTTTGACTTGGCAGTTAATGCCAAGGCCTTGCAATAAACCACTTTAGGCCCAAAGTATGCCTTTCAACACTGAACTTGTATTCTCACATCCTGCCCAAGGAAGGAGAACACATTAGCAGATGTCCAAAAATTGTGAGAGCTGCCAACAAAGTTCACTACTTGAAGATTTCCAAAGCTGTGCATTCTTAACAGCTACCATCATATAAAAATCAAATCAACAGTGTCCTTGCAAGACATTATCAAGCCCATGAATTACAGACAAATCTGGGCACACCATCTTTTTCTTTTTTTTTTTTTCTTTTTTTTTTTTTTTTTTTTTGAAAATCATAAGTAAAACAAGAAAAGTGACACATTAACACCAACTGTTAGAATCAAAAGACACCTTTGCAGGGATGCACTCATACAGCCACAGATCAACAGTTTATTGAGGGCCATCTAAGTCTGTGAGAAAAAGACAGCATTACCCCAGTGTTCCAGAAAATGTATTTTGTTTAAAACATATTTGAAATGAAACCTTTTATCAGTGTGCTTTGCATCATTTCCAGTTTGCCAGCAGAGAACACAGAGAAATAAGAGAGTCAAAGTGTAATAGCCAGGCATCTGCACAGACCCAAGAACAATACCAATATTCATTAAGAGGTCAATCTCAAACTGCCATCTCATATTTTCAAGACAAACGCCCTATTAATACATTTTCTAACCTTAACATAACTCTTATGTTTTCATCTCAAAGCAACCACACACACTGGTAAAGAGTTCACAACGCTATGAGCACTGTGTCACACAGACACAAAACTTTAAAAAAAAAAAAAACAAAAACCCAAAACTCAAGGAAGGTATATATTGTGCCTTGCCAACTACAGCAAATTACACAGCCAGGAGTTGCTGCAGCCAGATTTAGCTTTATGCAAGCTAACAGGATTCCTTTATAAATTTAGCTACAGGCACGAGCAACAAACGCTTGTGGAAATTTGAACCGCAATTCTCCTGCAGCAGAGATTGTTCCCTCCAAGAATGAAACAGTAGCAAAAGACTATTAGTAGACTCTTATTACACAACTTTCAAAACACCTATAAGTCATCATGTTCTCTAGGCAGCGTGATTAAATTGCTGAAGTACCAGCAAACATTAAAGGAGAAAAAAAAGGCCACAGCTGTTTCTGAGTGTACCAATTAATAATGAAAGGAGGGGGAAAGCCAGCTGAAGATACAGCTATATTTGTTTTGTGTCTTTTTTTTCCTCCTGCTTGTAGTACCGTGGCTTGTGAAGGGAGAAGGAAATGAGCGCCTCAGGTCTGTCAACACCAAGGGGAAGGATGAGCTCTGACGGGCTTCTCGTTCAACAAGAGGGACAAAGGCTAGGATATACAACCCAAAAAGTAAGAAAAAGGCAGACCGGAGACGAGAAAACGCATCCAGGGTACCACAAGCGGCAGGACGCTGCTCTGCCCCGACAGCATCTCTTTCTCTTCCCTCTCCAGAAAAAAATGTTCCTGCTACTTAAAAATCAATCATATTTTTAACCCTTCTTAGCTCACACCACAATTCAATTAACGTTACCTTAAAACACTAAGGGGTTTGCTGTGTTGTGTTGGGGTTGTTTGTTTCGCTTTGGGGTTTTTTGTTTTTTGGTTTTTTTTTCTTTTTTGGGGGGGGGAGGGGGTGGGTTGTTTGTGTAGTCTTCTTTTTTGGAAGAGTTTTCAATAAGACACAGTTTTGCTAAAACATCTACACAACACCTGAAACGCCGGGGAGTTTTATCAAATATTAAAAGAGTCACCACCTCCTTCCTAAAAAGATGAAATCTCCAGAGCCCGGCAGAGCAGCTCCACCAGCGCCTGTCCCTCTGCTCTAAGCCGATCTGGGTGCTCCCCACCGGAGGCATCGGCCAAAGACACAGCACTCTGGTGGCGAAGCACCAGCAGCCCGTGGCTACCGGAGCCCTAAAGAGAGCCCGGTGCCGGTACCCGCTGCCCCCGGCGCGGATGGGATGTGGAGGCGGCGGGGCTGGCACAAAGGCTGCGGACACAAACGCGCCGGCTCTCCGGCAGACCCCCGGCGGAGGGCAGGAGCTGGGGGCCGTCGCGCCCCGACCGGCTGCTTTCATGGGGCTGCAGAACACCGAGGGTTTCACCCACCCACCGACCACCCACCCCCGAATCCGAGCCGCGTCCTCCCTCCCCCTCTACGGGCCGATCCAGCCGCCGCCCCCCCCTCCCTCGTCGCTCTCTGCTCGAACAAAGCCCCCGCGCTCACCGGCGGCACAGGCAGAAGCCCCTCGGCGTCCTCTGCCCTCACCCACTCGCTCTTCCTCCTCCCGTTTAAAATCCAGGCGCAAGAGTGCGGGAGATAATCCCCACGCACACCCGCCCCGTCACTCGTGCGGTGGCTGCGGGAGCCCCCGCGCAGCAGCCGCGCCCCGGATCCCTCCCTGCGCTGCGGCTTCGGGCAGCGGCTTAATCTCCAAACTTCCTCCTCCTCCCGCCTGGGCAGAGGAGTCTCTGAATCTCCCCTCCTCCATGCAGCTCCCGCAGCCCAGCAGCTGCCTCAGCCCCTCCCCAGAGAGGCCCGGCCCGGCCCGGCCCGGCCCCGGGCTGCTGCTGAGCCCCTTCCCCTTCTCCACCCTCGGAGGCTGAGAAAGGGCGGAGAAGAGAGGGGAGGGGGGTGGTGGGGAAACGAGAGATTAACCATTCGGATTTGTCTGGAGGCGAGCCAAAGAGAGCAATCAGATTACAGCCCCGGGAAGAAAAAAGGAGGAAAGAAAAAAAAGGAAAAAAAAAAAAAAAAAAAGGAAACCAGCTACCGTTTTCAGGCAGGGAGAAAGAACTTGCCTTTCCTGCCCTCCCTTCTCTGCCCGGGCACCGCTTCTCCCCCCAGCTGGGAGCCGTAGCCCCATCCCTGCCGTGCCCAGCTCTCCATCGGCCCCTCTCTCCCTCCCCGCGCCCCACGTGTTAAATTCAATGATGCAGCCCACAAAATTGGTACTAAACTGTTGGAGGTTCTGTAAATGAGTTCGAACTGCTGAAACGTGAAGGGGGCAGGTCTCCCCTAAAATACAGTCCGTGAAAAGCGAATTCAAAGACGTTTTAGAGGCTACACCTGCCTCCTGGCACCTTACCTGACCATCTTCTTTGAAAAAGTCAGTTTAAAGTTGGTTTTTTTTTTTTTGTTTTTTTTGTTTTTTTTTTTTAATATTGTGAAAAGCAAGCACGGAGAGAGAAACTGCTCAAATAAATCCCGGATTCTTTGTACGTGTTCAGTGGTCCTTACTCCTCTGAGCCCTAACAAATTCCTTGGTTTCCTGTAAAACCTTTTTCCGTAGTTCACATTCAGTGAAGCTCTGTTGCTTCTGTTCTATAGCATAGTTTCTCTCTCTCCTATACGAGGAAATTCCGTAGGTTAGAAGAGCTCGTAGTTTTAAGATGTCAAAGCAATTAATTAACAGCAGAAGTTCAGAAAAGCAGGAAGTTTTTCTGACCTCATTTTACCTGTTCTCCCCAGAATCCTCTTTAAAAAAAAAAAAAAAAAAAAAAAAAGCTGCAGCAGGGTCTGTCTCAGTATTATTAATTCAAAAGCCCGGAGGTCTTTCCCAACATGCACATTGAATATGCTTGAGACCAGTGTTGGATTTTAAAAGGTTAACACATTTATGAGTTAATTCTGATGATGCTTCAAACCAAACATTTGCATTTAATAAGTGGGACTATATTGTCTTCTTTAAAAAACAAACAAACAAACAAAACCTCTGATGTTTTAATAGCATTCTTACTTTAACATCTATTCATGTTGCAGAATCAAAGCAATATCACCAATCTCACTCTACCCCTCCTTCCTTGCACACCGTTGCTGTCCTATCAGTCAGGAAAAGGAGATCGTGGAAGGCTGGAGTCCACAGTTAATCTTCTGGAATGTCACTCTATGAAATTACTTGAGGGAGAAAACAGGGAAAGGACAAGCAATTTCAGACGTGACTAGGAGCTCTACTAAACCCAGTCCACTGTCCGTAACCTCCTGGACTACATGGATGCTCCACATCTGAATTCAGTGTCCAACTGAGCACTCATCCTTGCCTCAGCACACTACACTCTGACCTTGTGCTGGAGAAAAATATTTGGCCTTTGTTTGCACACCAATTAAAAAAAAAACAAAAACAAAAACCAAAAAACCAAAACCCTCTTTACTGAATCAACTGCGAAAGAAGCATTTGTGATTCCTTCCCATTGGGGAAATAAGGGAATGTTTTTTCTTTATGAACAGATCTATAAAGATGGTAAGAAAACAAACTACTGGTGAATGCATTTAACTAAGGCCAAATTAAAACAAATGAAAATGCACACACATCCCCAAATGGGAAATATAGGAATAAAAATCCCAAACCACAGAGTATTCCAAGTAACTTTAAGAAACTGTACGGTCTGCAAAGAAATTGTACAGTGTCTGCAAATATGTTTTAAAAGCCTTACATGATCTGTTCCATATGGAGTTTGTTTTTCCTCAGTGCTGTGAGTAACAGGAAAAATTTTCAAGAGAAGAAGTCTCTTCCTCTCTTCATCCTTCTGCCTCCCTTTCCCCAAAGGACTGATCATAAGCCAGTCTGGTTTCTGTTTGCTTGTGCTAAAAATAGTATTCCAGTGAACTGACCAAATACCTCCAGTTTTGTGTCGACTGACTGATAGAGTGCAATCATCATTGCAGAAGGAATTATAGAGGTTTAAAGGTCAATCTTTACAACACCCTAATACAAAACAGTCTATCTGAAGAACCACCCTTTTTTTTAAGAATCAGATGCATGAGCAAACTGTGGGAACCAGGTCACTGTTAGTAAAATAGCATGAGTGAGAAGGAACTTGCAGGCAGACAAACCTTTCACTTAGGTATTGCCTGTGCTCTGGAAGGCCTGTGGCACAGGTGAAATCACCATGTGTTCCGGGGGTTCCCAAACAGCTTGTTCAGTCACCTTCAGCTGTACTCCTGTGCACAGGCAAGAGACAAGCTTCTGCTCCCTCTGCATCCATCTTTTCAGCACTCATGTTTTTCAGTAGGACTTTTGCCTTCCCCTCACACATTTGGGATCCAGCTTCATCCACCAGCTCATTAACTGTCCCTCCTGCTGCTCCTGCAGTCAGGAACTTGCACCTCTGGTGAGATGGTAAGTTCCATACAGGTGGTCAGGACTTGCCTTCACCTACCACTTGAAAGGGCTTTGCTTGCTGCAGTCAGGGATCTGTAACCTAATGTTGTTTTCCTCTTTAGGATTTTTATTTTTTCTAAGAAGTTTGCTTATATCAGCCAGTCTACCAATACGTTTGTACATATACGTATGATCTCAAACATCATAGCATTTTCTTACACCCCGAGGACAGAATTTCACCAGTCATTGTGTTAATGTTTTTCTCATTTTGCCTGTGACTCAGTAAAACTGTAAGCAATACTTTTAAATGTACAGAAATCTGTATCACTTAAGTTGGGCTGTCTGATGATGAATTTCAGCATTCACTTGAAAAGAAGCACACATCCATTTGTTCCAAGTTAGAATCTGGGGGGCTGAAAAATCTGTCTCTACAATGGCAGAAAGCTACTACTTGTAAATACAACACAAACACACACACACACACACACACAAACACTTAGAAGACAGAAAGACACATCCCAGATGTGAGTATTTGGTGAGGGGGGGAGATCTGTACAAGCAAGCAGCTGTATCCCTGCCACGCACAAGGGTGTAAGGCAGGAAAAATGCATGTGATCCTAACCTGGGTGCTTTCCAATCAGACTAAATAAGTTAAACCCCCCAAAAAGCTGCATATGCTCCTTGCCTAGCATCCAAATTAATTATTCCACCCACGGTACAATTTAATTGGCAGGCATAGGTACACTCATTTGGTTTGCAAAGCAATATTATTAAATGTGCATTTTTTTAGAGCTATGCCACTGTTTAAAAGAAAACACTTTCATGTAGACTAATGCCAAGGAGCATACTACTATTCCAGTAACTATATGTTCCGGTAAAATCATAAATATCAAATAAAAAGCTATCATATCAGCTTTATGCTTTATGTCTTGTAGCTATTCCATTACCTCCAAGTTGATGAGATACTTGTGTGAAAAAAAAAAGTTGGAAGCATATTTAAGTCTTTACAGCAAGAGCTGATAAAACTTTTAATCACAAACTACAAAGTTCAAAATGTCTTACTCCCAATCTTTCTACAAAGTATAAGTGGAATTAGTTTAAATGTAAGATGACTTTGCATGCCACTTGCCTTGGGAAACAATAGTTCACATAAAGAACAGGAGGAAGATTATGGATTTTAGTGGTTAAAGGTACAAAGACTGTCAAAATAAAAAAAGAGCAAGATAATGCATGAAAGAAATTTATCGAACTTAATCTTCCGAGTGAGAGGGTTTGATTCCTTTTTTGTCTGGGAATGTTTCCATGCAGAAGTAAACACCTTGTTATCATGTGCCTTTCCTCATAGAAGTATTGCTTGCATTCTCCAAAAATACAATTGCATTTCATAAAAAAAAAAGCATGCAGACCAGATGCAGTTTTCAGAAAATAGATTTGTGGTAAATTAAAAAGCTGGAACAATCACATTGTCAGCTCAGGTATCAAATTTGTTATAGGTCTTGGACGTAAATCACAACTTCTTCTTCATTTGTTTTCTTAAGCTTTTTGGTAGATTATAGCTTTCTGTATTTCCCATCTATTCTCCTCTAGAACATTTTTCTGCTGGCTTATTCCTGAAAACATTTGCATCTACAAACAAAAAACATATTGCAGTCTCACAAGGACATATCTTCTTCCCAATTAAATTTTCTTGGGAGCATTTTAGGTTATGAGGCTAGAAATGAGCAGTTAATTTCAACCTTGTAGGCAAGCATAGTCTCCAGTCACTCTGCTCTGGAAGAAAATCACCACTAGTTCCATTTTCCTCATATAAAAGCCACCAGGTAAAGATGAACCATTACATCCCCTGCAGGATGTTTACCCTTTTTCTCTTTACTTCCAAAATAAGACTGGAGCAGGATCCCAACCATTCTATATTCTCTCTTTTCAGTTGCTCATACAGCAGACAAGTAAGTAGGCATTCAGGAGGTACATATTTCACAAAACTCAGCTGCTTCTTTTTATCTTAAATTGATTATTTAGAAAAAGAGTATTAAGTGGTGTCGCAAGGAGGCCTTTGGTTTGTGTGTTTAATTTAGGGGATGCCCCACATAAGATTGTTTCTTGATGCATACTTTGTGGTGAGTCCACATGAGCAAAAAATCAGGATCAAATCTGAGATCTTTAGAGCACCATAGAGGATTACGTTAGGATCTCTTTAAGCAGCAACAGGGAATTACATTTCAACACTGCTACTAGAGACTTCTCAGACAACAGATGAGCTCATAGAATTGCAGGAATCTATTTCAGCTTAAAGAAAACTCCTTCAAACATAAAACCACTTATTTCTTCAAGCTCATATTAGTTATTAAAAGAACTTTTACTACTTAAATTAAAATCTTGCGGTTCTCTACTTTCAGCTGTTCCTTTTAAAGCACAATGCTCCACGATAATTAGACTAATTCTCAGTAATGAGTAATAATCATGCTTTTTCTTCAGCAATAAACTAAATTCAGCCCCTGGCTAAGTGTTCTGAGATCACCAACCAGACCCTGCATTTTTTCTGTCAAGCATGACTGGCCTGAGATTCTCTCTTGCATTTAGTCTGGGTTTGCTGCCATCAGAGAGCAACAGCCCTGGAGAAGGTGGTTTGCAGTTCCGGTTCTCTAGGCATGGACTGCAGAAGATTCCAAGGAGCAGATTTCAAGAGGGAGCTAAGAGACTGTAATCTCCTTTGCTGTATCACTGTCTAATGCATCACACATTCACAGTCATTGCTGTGTCACTATTCAGCCACATCCATCCTAATCAAAGCTATATCACTCACTGTCCTGAGCAACTAGTGCAGCAAAAAGCTATCTCCAGAAAAGACTTTCCTATGGCTTAGTGAATTCTAGGAGTGGCAAAAGCCAACCAGGTCATGGGCAGCAGGCATAATTTATCACAGGCCTCAGGCAACTTTAAATTACACTGAACAACTCACTCTCTGCCGCTGTTGATAGGTGAAATATCAGATGCTATCAGTCTAGAACAAAGATTTAAGAAACCTGCTGTGGTTTCACAATGCACACATCTACATGGATGCAGACAGCGGAAGTCCAAAAGCTTTTATCAGGAATTGTAACCATCAAGGCTGTTAATCCCCAAATGAGAATTTGTGTTGACCTTGGTCAGTAACTATCCAGAAGAAGGATGTAAGTCCTGAAATTAATATCTGTTTTTGATAAATGGACAGGACATCTCCTAGAGTTTTTACAGACCTTACTACTTACAGTATGGATAGATGGTTTTGATTCTTCAATAGTTGCATATAACAAAGCAAATTGCAAAAGTACTTTAAATAGAAGAGAGAAAAAAAGGCAGTACCTCAACCTCAGATAAGGGGAGTTGAGTGCAAAAGAGAGACCTCTGTGAAAATAGTGAAATTGGGGAGAAAAATAGAGGAAAAAAGTATGAAAGGGAGGCAAAACAACAACCAAAAAAACCCCTGGAAGGTTACAGCCAGTGGTTGATCATGTGTGATGTTAGTTCCTTTTATTTCATGTAGAAGGTTAGCATAGACAGCTGGTACAGGAGAAAAACTCAAAACCAGAAACAAAATCACTTAGAAATGGCAATGTATTGCAGCATCTTGTAAATACTTGCTTGTGTAAATACTTGCTTGACCTTATATTGGTCATCCTATCTCTGGTCACAAAACAATTAACGATTAAAAAAATACAAAATTTGAATGTTAATGCAGCAGAAAAGAGTTCTGGATAATTCTGAGGCATAACTCAGTATCAGTTTTCAATGTTTTGAAAGCAGAATTCCACCAGTCAAACAGCCAGCCACTGTATTATTGTTGCAGATGCAAGAGTTTGAATAAAGTCACATGAAAAATTACATTCTTTCTGAATCTAATAGCAGATCAGAGTCCCAGATTTTTCAGTGTCAGAAACAGTGATGCTCAACTGCTTTCACTGAACACTGTTACTGTATTACTGTGTTATCTTGATAACACAAAGATGAGATCACCTTCAGAATATTTTTCCTAGCCACACACAAAGCAACTGATGCAGAAAGCAAAAACTGACGCAAGAAAGACACAAATGTCTGTTCCATTTCCTCAGACCTTCAACTTTTTGATACATCTGGCCCAGCACAGTGTCCCACTACATCACTTTGACTGAACAAAAAAGCCAAACACTTAACATCTGTTAACTGCCTGTAAATCTAAGCAGCTGTGCTGTGAGTCATTTTAGGACTGGCTAATAATTGAATAAACAATTGTAATTGTGCTCCATGAAACTCCCATGTTTTCTTTCAGTCTTGGCAGCTCTTCTCATGAAAGCTGTACAAGTTAGGGTGCAACCACACAAATTCAGTCAGCTGTGACAGTGTTTGCCTCATACCTCTAGTCTACCAACCATCATGAAGCACATTCTGGTTCTGGGCAACTAATAGTAAAAATTTACAAATATTTGAAATGCAGGGATCAGAAACTTATGTACAGAATGATATTTTTGAAGACCCTCAGGTAACAGTGCCATTTATTATTTATACTGCAATAATGCTCACAAGGCACAGTGACCAATGCACTGAATGCAGCACCTGTAGAAAATGAAGAAGTGATCCCTACACCAGAGAATTTAAAGTCTAGGTGGTATTGAGTGTGTCCTAAACCTCTGAGTAAATGTAGCTTAAATTTCAACTGGAAAGAAGGTGTTTTTTTTGGTTTTTTTTTTTCTAGATCAGTGGTCTTCAACCAAAGGTCTACTTTTATTAGACCTTGAAAGATAATTGAGAAAAGGAGGCTTACTTTGGTAAACTTAGCTTCAGTTTACAGGGGTCCACAGATTTGAAACAGATTGAAAATACCAATCTGTGTGTATTTGTAAAATGTGCTGTGGAATTGCATTCTTGTTTAATTATTTGTTGGGATTATAACAACATGACTGGTTAAATAAGAGAGGCAGTCACCCTGGGAAGTATACCAAGACAGACAC
The DNA here is from genome assembly GCA_023637945.1 of Phaethornis superciliosus. NCBI lineage: Eukaryota > Metazoa > Chordata > Aves > Apodiformes > Trochilidae > Phaethornis > Phaethornis superciliosus. Next base: position 50,548,048 of record JAJQWJ010000003.1, on the reverse strand, counting down.
TGAAAGGGGGCAATATTCCTGACCCCCACTGACTTTTGCTGCCTTCCAGCAAAGGACTGTAGGCTCACCTGTGCAGACTGAACAGTCAAAAGCAACAACTGGAAAAAAAAGCTAAGAGAGAAGGGCTTAGGAGCCAGAAGATCTCACCTTGGTTCTGCAAAGTGTTGGAAAGAATAAAAACCAAGCTCTAGGGTCTGTAAAAATCTATAAACTTTACTGTTAGATAAAGTAATTCCTAAAGAGATCCTTCTTTGTCTACCTACAGCTCATGTGCATGGTAGACACAGAAACAATTTTTCAGCATGTTTCTCTGAATGAGGTCCCTTTTGACAGTAGTTAACAAGCAAAGGAACATCTTCGCTTAAACCCACATTAGAGCCAGAACATTTGTATTTCCTACCTTAACCACTTGAACTATGTAAATTAGACCTCTTCTTTTCATTAAAAACGTCACACTTTTATGCCACTTTTTTTGTGGCCAGGACCTTGGTTTTTTAGAGACTGAGTCTATGGGCCTATAATATGTTTCTACAAAACAAAGTAAGCCAAATTCTTGTTCAAGTCAGTGTTCTTTTCTGGAGAAAGAGTTTTACCAAATCAGAAAAAAAAAAAAAAAAAAAAAAAAAAAAAAAAAAAGGAATGTCCCAAAACACTAAATATCTCAAGAAAACTCTCTTGCTCTACAGCATAGCCTTTTGCCACCATTCTCATTGCTTAAGTTCTCTGGGGATTTTGGATGGATTGTGACTATTCCATCAGTGCATTCATTGATGCTTTGTGCCAAATTTGTTTGCTTAAAAGAACAGAATTTCAGAAGTAACCATGAAAATGGAATAAATGCCCCCAGAAAGAAAGAGACCTCAGACTTTGTCTTACTGTACCCCTCTTGGTTCTTTTGCATGTTATCACATGTGTAGCACCACATATTTCAAAGACAAAATACTGAGTCTAGAAAGCACTGTGCTGCCAGCAGGTTTTCCTGCAAGCCAAATTTCCATGAAGAACACATTTAATGCTCAAAGGAAGACATTTAAGTGTTATAGCAGGAAGGTACTGATGGAAGAGAAATAGGCTAAGAAAAAGGAGGAAAAACCCCCATTGTTTCTGCTGTGTTCCATATCCCTTTCTGGAAGGTGGGTCTTTCCACCTAAGAAAATACTCTAAAGCACAAAAAGTAGTACCGAGAAAATACTCTCGAAAGGGCAATTAGAGAGAGCAAGCATACACACATCCTTCCTTTTGAGTAGACTTTCCTGAATATGGCCCCAGGTGTCTGCTGCACCCTCATGGAGATACTTCAGTTTTTATTAAAACAAGCAGTAAGGACCTTCTTCTTCATATTTTGGAGCCAGAAACTCTCCTCAGCAGCAGCTGTTTCCAAATATTTTATCACACTGGCTCCTTCCTGCTCTGTACAGACTTTGCCCTGCTTTTGTTTCATGGCATGGAAGCACCTGGGCCACTGGGCCTTACACAGCACTAGAGATGCTAATGTGCTGCATCCTTCCCATTTGCCACCCAACATGACCTATTCCAGGACTTGGCTCCATGCAGGTTATGTACCCACCTTGAATGAGACCATACCAAAAACTGCTTAGGCAATGCAGTTCTGCATAAAGCTCATCAGTAATTAATGTGTAGTCACTCATCAAGTCAAGCTCTGCCTGACGACAGTTCTCAGCAGCTCCAGGCTAAAAGGGGATATATACTCATTGTAGATGTGCTGCTTGTGTTTGCTATAGTAGGCTAGTGATAAATTGCAGATATATATAGAATTAAATTAATCAGAGGAAAATTCATATTCTTCCATTTGAAGAATGCTTTTGTTTTGGACAATGCTGGTAAAACACGTAGTAAAAGAAAATTAAAATTAGCTCTGGGTATTTCTCTCAAAAAAAGAGGTTCCTTCCAAAATTCCAGTGAAAATTGGCTTTGACCTGGCAGATTTATGAGGCTTTGAAACCTTCAGTTGGAGCCCAAGCAATAGTTTGTTTTGTGTTTAGAATAATAATACTCCTTAGCTGAAGCAAAGTGGGGCGGTGACACCACTATTTATGGCTTGTTGTCCCTCTCAGTTTCTGCACGGGGAATGCAGCTGGACTGGTTGTTGCTTTTCGAATTGCTGCACGCTTTTTGTATTAGCAACCCTCACGTATTGAAAACCACGAAACTGCTCCTCCAGAACAGAGTATTACTTCAAATGCTGAGCTGTTTTTAAATGAGTGTGGTTGCAGTTGCTTGTCTTCTTGTTTAAGCCATTTGTGTGCATTTGTTCCAAGTTTCCAAATAATTTCCCCAAACCGTGAACGTCAGAAATCTTTGAATCAAAGCTGACATAGTCATACATTTTAGGATTCTGTTATCTGAGGCCAGAGGAAAAACACTAAATATAGTATTAGCAATAGACTGCAGGTCACCATCATAGAAAGTTGTCAGAGCTGTTTTGTCTTTTGAAATGTCTTCCTCCATGAAGTGCTGGAAGCTTAGAAAGCTGGAAATATCACAAAAAGTTTGCACAACATTCTTGACAATTGGACATACGTAGTTTAAAATTTAGCATGCTTGCCTTTCTTTTATGTTTGTTCAAAGTTTGCATAACTCTAACCTGAGATTTTTTTAGTGTGTTGAAAGTACTTTCTTTCTGTACAGCCTCCTAAAATTGTCTTGGTAATGTGCTTTGCCTTTTCTAAATTGTGATAGTAAATAACATGGGAATTTTTTCCTATTGAAAAGTCAAATACCATTGTTTCTACTTTTGTACAACAATTTAAGAGTTGCAGAATCAAAAGGCTGTTTCATATTCCAGCAGCAGCAGATACTGGGCCAAAAGCCAGTTTCTTCATGATGGCTTTGTTTAGCCTACAGTTTTGGTCATACTGTAATTCTAGTTAATTGATTGCTGGTTTGTTTGAGTTAGCACAATTGAAAATGGTAATGTAGACATCCAAGAAAAAATTAGGGCAGAACAGTTCATTAATCAAAATTACAGCATGTCCAAAACTCTAAACCAAACCAGGTTAGGCTGGATATAACCATTCCCACCTCTCTCCCACCTGACCCTCAGGAACTCCACATCTCCCTGGGGTCAACAGTACTGGTGGAAGATGGCTCTCATCAGGACCTAGGGTGTGGTATGTCAGTCTTTTGATTACAGATGAAGGTAAACAGAATCCCTGCAGTCAAAGTAAACCTTCCACCCTGTCCCCAGCACCAAAGGGAGGCAGGAAGATGGTTGCATCTCACTGGAAAAGCAAAAGGAGATGCACTCAAGCACCTTACCCCCCGTTACTGCAGACAGCTGAAGCAGCAAAGGCCTCTCCAACTAAACCTTTCCTTTCACCTCTACTTTACATTTGAGTGTGAATGAAACTGGTTTTTTTCTGACACTTTATACCTAATGACCACAGCTTAATCATGGATGGTTCCTCATGCAGGACAGAACTGGGCAAAGCAGAACCATTCTTCCACCAATGAAAATATCAAAAATGCAAACAGACATGTGCAGTTACATTTATGCATCTGAATGAAGACGGATGATGGTTATTCTGACACGAATGTAACAACCCAAAATGCTGGGTTTTTTAGCACTGTCTTATAAAATACAGTGGATAAGAAATAGCATGACTTATCCAGACACTCATTATGGTATTTTGGACCGACATAGTAAAATAAGCAAAAAACAGTACCATTCTTCTGAAGGTTCCTTTAAGAGGACTTGCAGCTCAGGACCCCATCGTGTAGTTGCAGTCCCACTGGTGGACACTGTAACATAGATGGGATTTGGATGTATTTACTGTTCCATTGTCTGACTTTACCCCCGCATAGCATGGTTTGCTATGTGACAACAATGGTTTGAGTCTTCACTGCTGTTCAGCTTTCAGCACCCATAGAAGAGATTTAATGACAGAAAATTGTAACTTTGAATTTTGTAATGTAATGAGTTTATAATAGCCAGACTGGAATTTGAGCACTGGTCTCTTGACTCCTAGCTATGTGTTTTAACCCTAGAATTACTCTGCTCCCCACTGATGACCTTGCATACTATCTAATATTGCTGTTATAACACATACTTCATGACCAATGTTGCATTTAACTTAAGAAGCCAGATAATACTATACATGCCTCTTCTGGAGAGAGGACATAAAGCTTGACTGTCATATTTCTCTGGAATGGCTGACAGAAGCTCATATCAAATGGTCTGAGAGAACTTACGATTCTTATCTTTCCTCCTATAAACATCGGTAAAAAACTTGAGTGTTCTTATGATGGACTGAACCCAAAGGAGAGCTGGTCCCAGTTGCCCACCATAGAGAGCCATAAGCAGTTTTCAAAGCACAGAATAATTATGACAGCTCAGTATAGGGATGCTGAGAGATTCAGACTCATGACTGATGCATGTGAAAAGATTGGTGAATAGGAGGTGATAAGGTCTGAGGAAACAAATCCCATCACTGAAATCAGTGTAAGCTAATGAGAATTGGTTTTGCATACTGAGGCTGTTTCTAAGCATGAGAAAACTTACTGCTACTAACTGTACTTCTCTCTTTCCTCTTCTTGTTAAAACCACCAACTTCCTGCTGTGGTTCAAAAGGAAATCTGGAAGCAGGAAACAAGGCAAGAGGCAGCCCTACCTTTATGTAAGCCCTACTGTATGATCTATGTTCAATCAAAGTGTCATTCTTAAAATGAAGAGGATGTTTCTAGTTTGAATATTGTTTATTAATAAGTTGAAGTTCACCAGTAAACCATTACATTGATCAACTTATTATGTTGTATATATTTGACCTCCTTGTCCTGAGATATGAACACACTAAAACCAAGTGACAGATATGACCCTTGAGAGTTTATCAGACAGAACAGATGATTAGAGGTGAGATTAAAGCAGTAATGTTGTCCTCTGGATGAAAAACCAATGGTGTTAGTGTTTGCCCATTATTCTACTATACTCTTCATTTCTGTCACGTTTCTCTCCTTGGAATACAGCAGAGAATATACTGAAAGTAAAGAGTAAAAACTGACACTGCGATAGCAGCAGATTGGCTAAATGAAGTTAACATTCTTATAGCTCCTTCCCTTAGAAACCTCAGCCTCAAACCACTTGAGAGTCTCCTTTTTTTCCTTTTTTCTTTTTTTTTTTTCTTAACAGTTCAATATTAGACGGGGTGTCTTGATTAATACAGCTTGCTTGATAAATCAGACACTTGAAAATAAAGAAAACTTTAAGAAACCACAGCTCTGTGTCAGACACTATCCATGCAAACCAAATTAAGGAGATGACTCCACACTTTTGTAGTACAATGACAGAACTGCATGAGATGTACACTGCCCTAGGGAAAAGTCCAGGCAGAAGATCAAGAGAGCAGTTGTTTTTTGCCCCACAGTAAGGGAGGTGGTGAGTTTTACTCTCAGATTCACAGTTCACGTGCCTTCAACAAGGGCTCAGTCTGATTCTCAGTCACTGAGAAACCTTCAACATTCTTGTTCCTGGCATGAGCCAGAAATTTCCCATGTATTTATGGAAGCCACAATAAGTTTGTACTGAAAACCCTGAGAAGATCTTGTACTGTAAATGGGACAAAAAAAAAATCACCTTGTGTGGGAGCCAGCACAGCATATCACTTGAAACAATGCTCAGTGGCCTAGCCAAGTGTAGGCAGCATGGATGGGAAATCCCAGCCCTGAGACAACAGTCTTCCTGACTGTCCCTCACCCACAAGAGTGAATTTTCTCTTTCACTCTGCTTGGCAGTGCTTTGTCCTTCATATTTCAATCACTTCAGGGTAAAACAGATTAAAAAGAACCATATGTTAAGCCTGTTTGAGAAAAACCCTCTCCTTATTAGAAGATACTAGGGAGGGACCCATATGCTATATACTATGGAAATCATTATCCTTTTGAAGCTTCAGTTAACAGCAGTGTTCCTTCTGCATAGTGGAAGAATTGTTGTCTATGTTGAAAAAAACACAGAAGCCAACAGCAAAGTTAAGAACAGTAGTTTTTTTCATAAACATTTATATAAGTGGTTTTAATTTAGTTAAATACATGCAATTTTGTGTATATGCAAGGGTTAAAAATAAGAAGTACAAAATTATTATAAAAGAAAACATGCACAGTCTTCATAACACCTAAGTCATTCTTATTAAACAATGTTTAAAACACCATATATCAGGATGGGTGGAGTTTTCAGGAGACCCTGAAATTGTTTCCTCCTAATAAAATTTGAGAATCCTTTTGTCAGCACATATGATTTCCCATGCTCTTTGCTGTACTCCAAGAGCCAAAAAAAAAAAAAAAAAGGTTTACCAAGAAAAACAAACAAGCAAACAGAGCTCCATGGTTTCAGTACTGCAGGCAGCTTTTTGTATTTGTTGGAATATCTCATTGGGTTATGAAACAGTAAATATTTGTAATCATCCTCAAAAATTTTCAACAGAATTCATGATGAAAAAAATCTAAGACCTTTCCTCTTGTAGCTGCAAGGTTAAAACTCCCAGTAGTAAACTTAATACTGATCGTTAGTTCAACTTTGTTTCATGGTACACAGCCATGTAAAATAAAATCTGTTGGTAAAGTGAAGATCAGCATCCTAGAATACCAAACTAGACTGCTCCCTTCCTTGCAGAAGACACTCCATCAGTGAAATTATTTTACTGCTCTGGGGGAAGAAGATGGAAGGTAACTTCCTGTAGCATTTATCTTTCCAAGTAACTGTTAGGCATGATGGATCCCTGCTTTCCTAGAGATGGCCTGTCAATCCAAAGCAGTGAATTAACTTCTGTTTTGCTTGGCTTACATGCACAGTTTTTGCTCTACCTATTAAACTATCTTTATCTCAAAGTTTTCTCACTTTCATTCCTCCGATTCTCTCCCCCATCCCACCTGGGGAACATGGGTGAATGGCTGGGTGATGTTTAGTTGCCAGCTGGGGTTAAACCATGACACACTGTTAATAGGCATGCATGTTGGACAGTAAAAGCAGTAAGTGGTCAGACTGCAGGAACTCAGACACAAATTAGGCCAGCCTAGAGTTTTAGAAGCCTCTAGGCTCCAGTTCCACAAGACAAAATTGGAGACAATTTAATGGTTTATTAAGCTGTGGTTCCATGGGCAACCAAGCAAACATAGTGTCCTACAGTAGTCAACAAAGAGAAAGTCACACCATGCCCTGGACTCTCTTCTCCACTGCCCTGTTCTCACACTACACACTTGACATCTGGACTTTTCTGAATTAGGGCTCCTGGAGTCACTCACTTCAGATGCTAAAAAGGAAACTTGCTGCTGATTTCCACTAACAGTTTGATTGAACTTACTAATTTCACAAAATTACAACGTGGGTAAGGATGACCTGCAGGCAAGTTTAGGAAATTCCTGTGTTACTGGGTCTGCAGCAGGGAATCTGACTAGCAGACAGCCAAGAGAGAAGGAGGACTGCATTGTGATAGACTCTAATAAAAACTGTCTTCTACAAATACATTACAGCTGAGCAAACCAAATAAAATTAGGAGAAATAAAGAATTACCATGTCTATACGAAATGTTGACTGCAATATCAAAACTCAAGTCCAGGACTCTTGAGGCCCTCCTGCCTCACTGGGTCACTACATCTCTGTTGTTTTGCAAAGACCTTGGACCTCGTAAGAGCTCCACTAGATTATATTGTAGTGCTTGTAACTTTTACCAGTAAAAAGTCCATCAAGACTGTGGAACTGTTCAAGTGAACTGAAAATACACACTTAACATGTGGCTTTGGAAAAAGATTTGGTTCAATGGCAATTTTGATAGCAATTATACTGTGTTAACTCATAGGCTTCAACTGCTAGAAAGACCTGTAGGATTCATCATTTTGCTGGTTTATGTTTTGTTACAGATTTGTGGAGGACTGAATGGACAAAGTTTGTCTGCTGCTGAGTTAAAACTGTGGAGAATATTCATGCCTCAACAGAGTGAGGCTACTTCAGAAGGCAATTAACCTCTTAGCTCTGTCTATAAAGCATACAGTTAGCATCAGCTTAGGTACCTTACTTAGATGTTTATCTATCTGTGTATCTACTCTGCTAGAGCAGTCTGTATTCTACTGAAGCAGTGTGAACTCCTAACTTGTGTTTTTGGTGTGCAGACCACACAAATTTTCCTGAATAAGGAGAACCTCCAGCACGTTTTAATTTATGAAACATGTGTAGCCCATATGAGAAGTGTATCCCAGAAGAATGGAAAAGTATAGTATGCAAAATGTGTGGATAAGGAGTAACTGCTGTTGAAGGTAATTAAATTTTGGCACTGAATATTTTCAACCCACATTGTGCACCAATTAATCCACACAGTGCTCCTGTAAAGAAATGCAGAAAGGTCTGAGACTGAGGGTTTGTTGATGAATGAAGATTGACATATAGCAGGATAGGGAGACAATTTTAAGTTAATAGGTGCTTCAGATTGCATCTATGAGTGGACATTCCAATTCTGGAGCTAGTGTGACAATTTTCTAACTTGTTTAGTCCAAATGCAAAGCAGCTTGAACTCATTTAGAAACAGAGAGGAAAAAACCCCACTTCTGTTCCAGATAAAACTATCCAAACTCCAGAATTCTTTACTCATTAAATCTATAGACAAGCCCCAAAATCTATTATTTTATGTCCTGGTGTCCTTCAGTTCCTGCATATTTTTCACATCAGACAAGTGTATTGGTATAATTCTGATATCACTCCCTCCTAAAGGATCACAGAATCAGCGAGGTTGGAAAGGACCTCTGAGCTCATCAAGTCCAACCATTGACCCACTACCACTGTGGTTACCAGACCATGGCACTGAGTGCCACATCAGTCTCTCCTTGAAACACTCCAGGGATGGAGAATCCACCACCTCCCTGGGCAGCCCATTCCAATGCCTGATCACCCTCTCTGTAAAGAATTTCTTCCTAATATACAACCTAAACCTCCCCTGGCAGAGCTTAAGTCCATGCCCTCTTGTCTTACTGGTAGCTACTTGGGAAAAGAGACCAACCCCCCCCTGGCTCCAGCCTCCTTTCAGGGAGTTGTAGAGAGCGATGAGGTCTCCCCTGAGCCTCCTCTTCTCCAGGCTGAACACCCCCAGCTCCCTCAGCCTCTCCTCACAGGACTTGTGCTGGAGTCCCTTCACCAGCCTGGTTGCCCTCCTTTGGACCTGCTCCAGGACCTCAATCTCCTTCCTGAACTGAGGGGCCCAGAACTGGACTCAAGGTGTGGGCTCACCAGTGGATACAGTAGAACCAGGAGCATGCCAAAGAAGGACAAGGATGACTGAAAGAATGTCTCAGCATCTACCCATGGAAAGGCTAAGGCAGCCCAGCTTACTTCAGCTCCAGATGACTTGTGCATGTGGTGAGGTTTATAAAATCATAACTAGGACAGAGAAGATGAATAAGGAACAATGTCTCACCATATTAACAAATCAGTTTATTCAATGGCAGGTTTAAAACCAGATAAAAACAAAGGGAATACTTTGTCATGCAACAAGAAATTGAACTGTATGACTCACTTCTATGCTAAATTTGGATGCAAAATGTATTAACAGGTTCAAGATGGGATGAAGCAAGTCAATGGCAGAAAGGTCTATCAAGGATAACTGAACAAAGGCCCTAATGTAATAAGAAGGGGAGGAAATGCCTGCAGCACTGGTCACTAGAAGAAAGACGAATGGATCATTACTTCATTTCTTAAGATCTTTTCCTAAGCTGTTGGTACTGGCCATTGTCCAATACAGGTCAATGGGATGCTCAGCCACTGTGGGATTTCTTAAGCTGATTTCTTTGTGAGTTTCCAGTGACTACATTTGTGCTTAATGTGGATTTCAACCTTACGTTCAAAAGAGGTAATAGTAACATATTACCCAGAGAATGCAGAGCACAAGAACTGGTTTTGCATCCAACCCTCCTGGGTCTCTTATTTGTAGTAGCAAGTATGAGGGCTTGTGTCATGTGATTTCTACATATTTTCTAAGAAGCTCTGCAGCTATCCAAGAGGGATGATGAGCACAAGAAGGTAACTATAAATAAGTAAATTCCTTCCATGCCCTTTATTTATTGGACTCAAAAAAGTCCCTTGCTATAATAAACCACTGTCATGAATGATTTCTTTATTAAGGTCTTGACATACTGGTCACATTTGATTAATTGAATGTTATGACCATTGTTCCAGAGGCTGTATATTAAGAATGAATCTGCCTTGTAAACTTCTGGCTCCAAAACTTGATTGAAACAGACAATGATGTCTTTATGGTCTTTCTGAGCTCTGCCAATTCTACAGTTACCAAAAAACAAATGACAAGAAACTCACCACTCTTCTCTGTTTATTTCCACATTTCACTGTACTTTTTAATTTGATAATGCATTTTAGAGATTAAAGCTCTTTCTAACCTATTTTTGGTTCCAGTGCTATTAATGTAGGTCCTAAAAAGAGGTTTTTTCAGTTAAGGGTGGACAAATTCATGTTAGCTAATTTTAATCTCACAAAAAAAAAAAAAAAAAGGACAGGATCAAAATTTCAGTTTGACCTTTTGATGGTATCCTTTATATTCACTAATGAAGGGGTGAACCAAATAAAAATAGATTGCAGAAAAAAAAGAAAAGGAAATAATTCAAAAGTGAGAATATACAACGAGCAAATGAACGCTAAGATAACCCCTGTATACTGAGGCAGTTTCTGCAGGATGGTGGAGAGTTTGCCATCCCTACAAGGTTTAATCTAAAATGAAAACCAAACAAAAATCCCAAGCAATATGGTCTGTGGGAAATAATGAGTTTAAATTGGAGGTACGATGGGAATTTATAGTAATAACATCAATAAAAAGGAGAGCAATAAGGTGTGATGTGAACAACACTTTGTGCTGAAAGACAGTATTAAAAAAAAGTCTAGCTTTATATCAAGGCACCAACTGACAGATGGTTTCTGTATCTCTTCTTATACTAAAATCAAATCTGTATTTTGAAAGAAAGATGTGAAGATACTAAAAATAAACCTACCAAAGGGACATCTTAACCTAAGAAAAACTGAATGTAAGGACAAAAATATAGTGCTTCTATGTTAAGCTATGTTAGCATTTTAATTACATTGTGTATTACTAACATTATGTCATTTAGATGATGTTTAATGCTATACATATTATGTATCCTCCAGTATTCAAATTGTTTTAGAAAGTAAAATGGCATCACAAAAAGAGATTCCATTGAATCTATCTACTTAAAGCACTTCTACTGAAGATAAAGATATTTAACAGAGGGATGGTATGAGTGGTTTCTAATATAGTCTGCTAATCACTTACAGAGTTTTCAGCAATATAAGTTACACTATAATTATAGCTGTAGTAAAATATGTTTAGATACATATATTTTTAACTGCTAATAATAAACAAAGTAAAAAACAGTAGATTTCTACCAACATACAGTGAGCATATAAATTTCAGGAATGACATACCTGAGTGTCATGCATTCCTTGGAAATGTTTGAAAATAAGAAGATGCAGTTAATACTGAAGAATTCTGTATTACACTGAAACAATCACCTTGTGATATTAATCAAGAGTTCAAATACTATATAAGTGATTTATTATTAGCTTATGAAGAAGAAAGGGTATTTTTTAAAACTCTATGGACAGCACAGCCAAAGGCATACTTTTTTTCCAGAAAATGTTAAAGGGAGATTTAAAATAAAAAGAGGACTACAGCAACAGAAGTAAGAGAGGAAGAAGTGAAGGTTCTTGCTTTTTCCAGAAAGCAAGGCTTCCATAATCACATTTCTCCCAGACAGGGCACCACTGAGACGTATCAGTCAAAATAAGCATAGGCTAAAAGTCTCATAGATAATTGTAAACCCAGAAGGTCTATTAAATCAGAGGCTGGGTAGAGGTATGAAGTGATTTCACATGGTAAAGGCATGCAGGAATAAACTATTCTAGATTCGCATTCCACGTCTCGCACTGGCTGTAACCTAGCCAGGGAATATCACAGGAGCATGCTACCACACACTGACCTCTTTCTCTCCACTGACTTGAGGGTGCAAACCCTCTTCCTGGGTACTGAAAAGCTCAGTCTAGTTCCCTTCTCTGCTTGAGACAGCTTGAAGATGTATTTCTAACTATCAAGGAGAGGCTCAGATCACAGATAAGCACAGTTACCTAAATTTTTGGTGTATATTCTATAGGAAGTAGGAAGCACAACTGGAATATGGCAGTCCTGCTTTCCAGGGGAGCAGTCAAAGGCTGAGGTCCCTCTTGTTGAGTTGCCAATGGGTCAGTTCCAGCAGGCAGATCCCAGGAATACACTACGTCCTGGGGAGGAGATGAGGAATTCTGAGGAGGTGGGACTCAAACCCCTTCAGTAAGAGGAGAAACATAAACTTGCAATCCCAGGACAATATTGCAGCAGATGAGCTTTTTTGCTTTGTTTTAGAGCAGGCTATCCAGCTGATGGACTTTTTAAAGTCAGACATTTTATTCCTCTCCTCCTTCCCTCTGTTCTCTTCTACCACTTTCTGAAATAAAATATTACAACAGGGACATATTCCAGTTCATTCTGCCTTCTACACAGCTCCTTCATCTTTCCCTCATGTACTGGACCATGCAGTGCAATCTGAGATTACTGTGCTGGAGTTTTTGTGTCTGCTGGAGCCAATGATGAAGACATTTACATGCAAAGATGTATGACAACAGTGGTCTGAGAAATATACTAGCGCAACTAGAGATGCCAAAATCTTTCACCACCATTGTTTCTTGAATCAATTAAGAAATACAGAGAAGACAAAAAGAAATTGCACTAATTTATGTCTCTGATGTTTACACACACCCATGTGTCTCAGTGGGATTTCTGGAAATAATGCAAAGTGTCTCCAGAGCTTAAGATGCAGTGCTTCCAAGTACAAAAGGAGACCTCTACAGCCAATAAGCAGGAAAATTTACATTAAAATGGAAAATAATTTATCCCACCATAAAGAGAACATTCTTTATCTGGCAATCCTTACATGGCCAAATTTGCGTGCACTTCTTTGCAAAGACTACTACATGCAGTGTCACATTCATTCTGCTGCTACTGTGAAAAAAAGCAGACAGCATTTATCTCAACTGCTACTTATTGCTCAGTCGATGGGGTGTTTTAGGCCATACCTGAACAAAATATATCTATCTCATCCCCTTTTTTCTTAAGCAAAAGCATGTGTAAGATATTACAAGAAAAAAGGCTTTTGTCCACATATTTTTCCATTTGCTCATCAGCTTCTTGATTTTTTCTGTGGAATGGCAAAACAAAGCCCTGCTATGTTCTCAGCAGGGTTATTTTCATAGTGAAACAAGTTTCAGAGTAGCGACTTGTTCGTCTTCCACTATTAAAAACATAAAAATAAAAACTTGATTCTTTGTCCTTCCTTCAAAGAGCTAGCAGATTTTCCAGTGATATTCCTGGTATCTCCCAGAGCAAAAAACAACAGCAAAGCTTAGCATACATAATAGAGGAAGGAAGAGACAATGAAAGCAATGTTTTTGTTTATTTTATGCAGCGTATGCATTCAGCTCTCACTGATTTCAATGCAAATGCCATTTTCCACAACATCTACAGCATGAGACTGATGCTGCTGGAGCCATAGCCTAAAGTCTGAAGCAGAGTATAAAATTAGCCAAGCAAACAACTAGCCAAGCAGTCCTCTTGGAAGGTACCCGTGTGGGATGGCAACATACAGACTGCTTTGCCCTATCTTTCTTAGTAGAAAACTTTTCCCATACTCTCTCATGTTGCCTTTAAATAAATAATAGCAATAGGAAAGCAATAAGTCCCCTAGCTACAGTAAACACGGATGGACAAAACAGATTAAAAGTTCACTTCTTATGATCTTATATTCAAAGAAAATAAAAAGCTCATGCTGGGACTTGGTGTGGTGTTTTGGAACACAGCTTGCTTTCCCTGATTACTTGTCTGACCTTTGTACAGAATACCACAAACTGTCAATACAATATGCAGAAATTATGTCAGCCCTTTGATACGGAGGGTGAGGGATGGCTCATTTGGGATATTTGTTTTAATGATGTCACAATCACACATTGTGTGGTTTGAATTAAATACATGCTTGTGAGCTTAAAAAACCCTATTGATCTTTCAAAATATGCTTTTATTTTTGTCTGGTTCACTAGCAATGTTGCCATTTAAATGACTCCACAGCTGATGCAGTGAACATATTCAAAGATATAAATACCTTGGGTTTCTTTTAAAATTGAAACAAATATCTTTGTCTCAAAAAGCAACTAAAAATTAACAGTCAAATCCTGGTAATGCAATGAAAAAGCAGAAGTAGCACGTGGAAGGTCCCCATTAATCAAACTCATGGAATCAGATCTGTTGCTAAGAGTAATTTGACCCACAAAAATTGAACCTCCAAAAAATAATTTCCCAGTTTATGCCTCTGAACTTAATCAAAATTAATGAGATGCAAAACAAGTATTTGTAGCTTGCCTGCACAGGCAAATTCCACTTTCCATACGCCTTAAATGTTGATGCTAATGGTGTGTGGTACAGCATTACATAGTTAATGAGCTAGACATGAAAATAAAAGCTGAACTAACGCAATATCTTAAATACACTGCTCTAAATAGTAATCTCAAAACTGAATTAAAATTTTCACTCTGATTTAATCACCTGGTTTATTATCCCTATTTTCAAATTAATGAAGATAAAGTCTACACTAAAATTAGAATTTTGTTTTGAAACTGACTGTGAACCCCAAATATTTTCTGAATTATTTCCTTTCTCTCTTCCTTCTTCCCAGGCCCCCACTGATCTTCTTTAAACCTTTAAAGTATTCCAGATTGTTTTCCATCTACTGTGATATAGTACAGCAGGGACAGGACCACAATTGATGCTGAAATCATTGTTATAAACAAATGAAGCAAAAGTTCACCACCAGAAGCATGAGGTGGCTTGGTCATCTGTGAGCCAGGAAGAAATGAGAGCCCTGTCTTATCCTGCTTCTCTGACTGCCTTTCAGTGAAGTTGAACTTAAATGTAGCCTAGATATATTACTAGTACTTTGTATTTGCAAGTTATCAATAAAGGACAATAATAAAGATCTAAAAGTCAAATATCAAAAACATGAAAGGCATTTCTAGAAACGCATGAAGGAAATCAGGAGCTGTCAAATTTTGGCAGCTTCCTTGATTTAGTCTCAGTGACAGCCATCAATGTTCCAAATGAAGAGCATGAATTATTTCTGGACATCCTTGTTCTTAAGAGTAGTAAAGAAAAAGATGAATGTAGATCACTAATACTTGCCAAATCAACGGACAAAGAAATAAGAACAGTGGCAGCATACAAGTTGAAACAAACACTTTCCTTTTATAGGCAATCTCTTTGTAAGGAAACTACAGGAGAATCTACCATGGCTGATACCTGCACATTTTTGTAACAAGAACACTGTCCTAACATTGTATTTATTCAGCATTTGTTCTAGCCCCAGTTGATATAGGCATCTCAATAACACTTCTTTTTTATGTACTATGTAGGTGACATAGGTTTCTGAAAGTAAAATGTATTTTTATTGTATAAACTTCTGCTTTATTTACTGTGATCTGTAATTACTGCAACGATTCCTCCGGTATCTTGTAAAGCATATTCTACATTAGAAGGTGTCCTGAGAAATAGTTTTTCTTAGTAACAATAATGATAATAACATTTAAGTCATTTAACTATACTGTCCATCACTTCCAAAAGTACAGTCTGATAAGAGCAGTTCTTAATTCAAACCAAACTGCTCTCTACACATGAGGTTAAGACCACCACTACTGTAGCAAAACACTTGGGATATGCTCCCGGGCCATTGAAAAAAAATAGTTTTGCCACTGACTTCAACAGGACCAGTATTTAGTCTTCTGACATACAGCACAACAGATAATGAGACTTTTGTTAAATACTCTGGCTTAACTGTGCTCTCTTGCAGATGTTTTCCCTGGTGAATTTACCACCTGTCTTAGAAAAACCTAAGCTTATTCTTACTAAAATAAAAGAATCATAGAAGACAAGACCCGGTATCTTTCCACCACATGTTTCCTTTAAAAGATGATGTGTTTACCACCTTCGTGTTTCCTCATATTGCTTGGACTGCATCACCTTGGCTTCTCTCCCATGCAACCTGGTATTTACAAGTTCAGTAGTTTACAATCAAAACAGGGTAGTTCAAGTATTTTCTTCATTACACTGACAGAATTTCACATGTTCTCTATATTAATGTCTTTTCCTGCAATCAGAAATGAGGGCATATGAACTTAAATCCTTTCACACTCCACTGGTATAAAAATATACATCCTACTTTTGAAAAGCAGTTTGGTTATTTTTCTGGATCAGTTTCACACAAGTAAGGGCCTGTGCTCCTGATGCAAAACCCAGATGCCTGGGATGGCCTGAGCCATCCCTCAGTGATGAGAACGTAACACCAGCCAAAGTCTAAACCTTAGGGGAGCAGAACAGTACCATGTAAAACATGGGTAAATATTATGATATTAGAGTATCTATATCAGTTCTAGAATAATACTAGCTACTTATTCCAGGCAGACACAAATATACTTGTAGAAGCTTAGGAGCTTCATACTCTCAGCCTAAAAAATGAGCAGCCACTAAGAATTTCTCTGTTGGTGAGCACACTGTTTCTAATCATGAAATTGTTCAGTGAGTGTTCTCAGGAATGCTTTCTGCATTCAGGTGACCCGGGCTCTCCAAAAAAACAAGGATGGCCAATATAGCTAGGCTCCTGTTTCTCATACATCATCAAAACCACAGCTCTGTATAGTGAGTGTCAGAAATAAAACTCCCATTGCTCCAATATGGGATCAATTCATTCAAATTCAGCAAGTCAGTCCTATGAAAACCCAGTACTGGGGGAAACAGTCACACTGTTGCTGAGAAGGTGAGTTGGGACAATAATTACATGCAGATAGATGGCCTAGAGTAGATAATTTGGAGGTTATTAGCTGCCCAGGTGTCCCCCAGTGGAGACACTGTCCTGCATAATGTGCATTACAGGATGTGAGAAACCACCACAGCTTTGGCTGCCTGTTTTTAGGCTGAATAGAGGATTGATAGTCTAAACACAAAGCTCACAGCAATTTTATTAATAAAAGAGGTGCCATGGGGCAATGAGCACACCCAGCTACCCCTTCCCTTCATAGTTCTCTGCATGTTTGTAATGGTTATTTCCATCTTTTGGCATTCTAGAAGCAAATAGCACTCTCATTCCAGTTGTCCCTATGCTAGTTTTCAAAGCTCCTGACTCTGACTCCTTTTCAAGAGCAGGCATTTCTCATACTTGTTGCAAACTAAAACTTGAGTTCCAGATATTCAGTCCATCCAAAAGCAAAGCCTCAGAGAACTCCAGTGGGATGTTACTTTGGTGTATGTGAATTATCAGTAAATCCTGTAGGAAAGCCACAGTCCTAAAACTTTTCTTTCAAAGAAGGTGAAAAGAGAAAAGGATAATTTTTCATTGCTATTATGTTATTGTGTTGTGGCTGCAGGGAACAGCAAACTCTACAGTTCTCCTAACCAAGTGTTTTTTCCTTTTTTGTTGAGAGGTGGCTTTTTCTTCAGATAAAGTGTTCATGATCATTCTGCATCCTATGAAATTTCCACTAATTTCCACCACTGAGGTCCTTCCTCAATTAGCACAGCACAAAACCAGAATAAATCCATCCCACAGATCCACTGATCCTAACCTTAATTAATGCAAGTATTTGGAATTTATGGTTGTAGAGCATTCACAGAAAGCACAAAATACCCAGCTAGGTGTGAGATACCAAGATGTCCAAGAAGTAAAAACCAAAGTCTTAGAGTCAAATTAGACAATTTCCAGGCTCATTTAAAAGCAGGAGGGGGGCAAAAAAAATGGGAAAAGAGAAGAGAAAAAAAAAAAAAAAAAAAAAAAGGAGAAAGGAAAAAAAATAAAAAAGAAAAAAGAAAAAAGAAGAAAGGGAAAAGAATGCTACTGTGATAGAAGTGACAAGAGAGAGAGATCATCATCTCACTGCTTTGTAAAGACAACACAAAAAGATTATTAACCTGACAGGAAAATACTTTTTTAGTGGCTGTCATAAAGGTAGAATTAAAACAGAGCTGATAAGATAAAAAAAAACCCAAACAAACTTTTGCTACTGCTTTGGAAAAACTCCAACTTCACAATAAATAAAATGAAGAAACAAAACAAACTCACAAAACCTTATGCCAATATTAATTTGCAGCGTTTTGAGCTTTCTGATTTTTCCTAGATTACTAGTCTCTATTTTATTTATTCCCATTAGAGCATTCTAAAACATTCCTACTTGGCCATGTCTCATCATATCATAATTATTCGTCTTCATGAATGCTTCTGACAGCATCTGGTTAAAACACAATGACATTTTTTAATAAATTATTAAGTGAAAGGATAGTTTTGTCTCCATAACTAATTAATCTTCAGTTTCTTGGCAAAACATAATTCTAAAAATAATGTGTCCACTAATCTAGAAATAGACTCCAATAACCAGTTCACTCTTTCCTTGGAAATAATCAGCATATCTGAATGCTTTGCAGTTCCAACCAAACAAGACAAGCCTTAAAGAACAGCTGAAAAGGGAATCTGCAGCAGCCTCTTTGAAGTCTCTGGTCTTCTTCAGTGGGAGATCAAACCAAGAAAAAATTGCCATCCTAACATGGAACCAATGGAAAGACTGAATACAATTCAGGCTTGCTTTGGAGCAAATCTCATGCATTTTCAATAGAGCTTTGGCCAATGTCCTCTGACATGAACAGAAATAGTCCATTGACTTTATGGCTTCTAGTGTACATACTAAGAAGAGGTGGCACCGTGTTATTGTATAAACAGCAAGAGCAACCAACATAAACTTTTGGGTGTCTTGTAGTACAGTGATCAAGTTGACAATTTTTGAATTGTAGGTATAAGTACTCTTATAGGAGTACTCTTGTAGGAGTAAGTACTCTTAGAAAAAAACAGTTTTGTGAAGCCTAGTCTAATCCAAATCAACCCTTTCTAAAAGCAAATGGGTTTTATTCATTTAAACTCAGGTGTCAGCAGTACAGTACGTGTTCTGTCTTACACAGGCATGGTCAGTAGAATAGATGTCAAGGGAAAAAGCTTTCACATTTCTGGAATGGTAAAGGGAAGATTTATAAAGTTTTTACTGGCCTGAAGAAAAGAAAGTATAAACATCTGCCAGAGTCATGAGTGGATTGTTGGCTAAATTCATTCAGTGGAGGAGTCTGAAATAGATCATTTTCAGCAGTAGGCGTTAGTGGAGTCATCAAAAATAATTACTATAGAGGAGTCCAGGACATACCTACAGGGAATAAAACTAATCTGAAAATGTAAATTAATTCCACAGAGTATTATATCCACAAAGTATGAATAGAGAAGCCAACCACTCCTGGGCTCACACAACGTGCTAAGCTCTTATGAAGAAAAAGAACAGAAATACTTTTTATTTGCATCTGGACTAGTACCTATGAATGTGCTGTTAGGAGAGGTGGAAAATCAGAGACAACAGAGGTTTCAACAGATACACCTATAATCACACTATCCAGAGCTTCTGTGGTAAAACATCCACTCAGAGATGTAAGGATGTATGTCAAACATTGATACTGTGTTCTTTCTGATGCCCTCTAGAAACACCCGTGCTGAGAGAAGCAAACATAAGCAGGGGAAAAAAGGTTCAAACCATCGAATAGCAGTGACAGTAGTAAAAATTTAAACAGCTCTCTCCCTTTTAGGTTTTGAACAAGATCAAAAGGAATGTGTTTGTGCTCACTACTTGGCACTATCCTATAAACAAGGTACAGAACACCATAGGAACGGTGACGTGGCCATTTCCCACAGCAGCCCTTTCTCCCTCCTCATAAACAAACCCAAGGCTGCCTGTATTCTTTACAGCTGCCCTGGCCTCTCCTCAGGAGCTCACATGAAAGCGCTTTGACTGTGTTTTGCATTAGCTCGCTTCCAATGCCAAGCAGCCTCCGGACTCCCCAGGCGCATACCGCACGCCCCTGCTCTGGGCCGGGAGCCAGAGGGGCTGCTCGCAGCCTTGGGCCCGGGAGTCACCCGGGTGCCCACAGACCCCAACACTGTCTGAGAGGGCAAGGGAAGACTCCTCTCCCACTGCCCGGTTGATGGCAAGACCCCCTGCGGGCAAGTTTGATGGCAGGGTCCGGTGTTATCCGAAGGGTTTGCCCCTCACACGGCTGCCTTTGAGCAGCGGGAGCTCTTGGGAATGGCAGCCAGAGCTGCTGCTTTGAGCCCGGGTGTGAAAGCTTTGGCCTTCTCGCCGCACTGGCCGGTTTCCACGGATAAAGCACTGGGGCGTCAGGCACGTGTAATCCTTCAGGGCTGCTGAAAATTGATTAATCCCATTCCAGTGACGGTCAAACTGTCGAATGAAATGTTATACGGAAATTATCTCGCTTCCTTCCTTTCTGGGGGGCTGCTCCCACACCGCCCCTCCTCTCCTCCCGCTCTCTGACCCTGAGGCAGTGCTGGTCAGCCCAGTGTGAAGGGGGTATAAAAGGAATTCAAAACTATGTTTCTCAGTTTGTGCCACGGCATAAGAGGCCGACTATAAATATATGCAAAGGCAAAGATAATCGACAGGTAAAATAAATAATTATAAGAATGCTGTGAGCTCAGCCTAGAAAATTTTGCAAGATAAAACTTGTGTCAGTTCCATCAAGTTGTGTTCTGGTTTTCCCCATCTGACTTCATCAAAATGTCCCACTTTGCCTTTCTTCTTTGAGCCTCTGTACCACTCCGTGGAGTCCCAGTACCATGTTGTATAAATGAAATGTATTCCTGACTGTGAATACCTTCACAGATCTAGCAAAAAGGTGACTGCATGAGAGACGAATAATTCTAACAAGCCACGTGCAATCCCACAGTGTGGTTTTCAGAAAAAAGTAGGCATGTTTTTAAGTCAAAAAATCTTTCTAACCACCTTGTAATTGACTCTTTTGGCATGGGGACTGCTTTGGGCCTCCAGACTGCTTTGCATCTCTGGACTTGTCACTTTGAGGATGTGCCTCCTGGACAGGTGGCTCAGTAGGAAACTAGAATGTTAAAAGCCCACTTTTTTAACCTTATATAATGATGATTTGATAAAACATGAATTTAAAGGGCAGAGTAAGTGCTAAGCTACTGTCCACCCAGACTTTCTCCAGGAAAACAGCCATACAAGGCTCCACATGTGGGTCAACAGAACTTCCCATCTGAGAAGAAACTGGGAAGGAGACAGCGCAATTTGTGTTTCTAGCTCAAACCGCATTTCGGTTTCTGATTCTAACAGACGCTCACCTCAGGCCTGGTTCCATGGGAAAATTTCTATGCATTTTGATAAGAACAGGATTTGAACTCTGTTGCAGTAAGAATATGATGAAAAAATTACAAGTTTGTTTTAAGAGCAATTAGATTCATTTCCCTTCTGGCTTGAGCTAAAGTTCTGAGGTGGAGGAGAGTAAAAAAAATAGCTCCTGTAATTACACTCTTCAGAGTAGTACCTAAAACTATGTCATACTGTCTGGCTAGAACAAGATTTCATTTCCCCACAGGGAAAGGAATAGGCATGATCAGGAAGCCAGAAGGCATCCTGAATTATCAAGAAAAGTTGTTTTGAGGTGGGGTAGGGAAGGCAGAGGAAGAAACACAGTGGCTGGCTACACACAGAGAAATGGCCAACATCTGAAGGACGTTGTCCATCACTGTCATCTGTCACCACAACAATTTTTTAAAGTTAAATATTTTTTTTCAAATAAAAAAAATCAAGGATTTGAGAAAGGAAAAGGGCTAAATTACAAAGGGTAAACAGCTCTAGCAGAGAGGAGACTTCAAGGACAAGTCTCTCCATCAGATTGCTAACAAATACAAACCATGTGAAAAATCAGGTGCAGGTGGATCAAGCTGTCAAAAGCCGACTGGATTGCATAGTGTGTTTCAGACACACAGGCATCATCTGCAGTGTGGTGATGAACAAAAAAGCTAGTCAAAATTCAGAAAATGGAGACTTCATGGACTTGGGGGAGGAAAAGGTCAGTTCATTTAGCTTGTCTTAATCTCTCCTCATCATGGTTGTGAAGCGACAGACTGTCTTCACACTGATGTTACCTGCCAGGTCTTAGCCTTCCATTTCTCCATCCTGGAGCTTAGCTCCAAACAGAAAACCATTACAAAATAATCTGTGTGTCATCATAGAATCCAGTGTAAACACACAAATCTTTCTGTGTTAATAAACTAGCAAAGTGGTATGAGAAATTATTCTAATTATGTGCATTTAATACATGGAAAAAACACAGCTGCTAACTCTTTACATAAAACTGAGAACCAAACATCATTTGTCTGTCCTGTGATTCTTCCTAGAAGAGAAAGCTGAAAGATTGCTCTGCAAGCTAAAACTGAAACCCTATGGTTTGGTTTAACTGAAGAATGATGCATCTCTTTGGACATGCACAATTACAGGGGGAACCTTCCTTCACAAAATAGGAAGAAAAGGATTCTCTGATCTCTTCCCCCTGACAAACCAGGGGGAAAAGTCTATGAAATGAATGCAAGGGGCAGAGGGATTTTCTGCATTACTAAAGGTAACTTCAGACAGTTAGGTCAATAAACCCAAAGTACCTCAATAAGGCACTTAACATTTTAACAGCACTTACCCAAACAAGATTGTTTCATTCAGATAATTTGCTATCAGAAGGCCAATAGTTTAATTGCATCACATAAACATGAACCCAATTAAAATTACCTCAGCACTGCAAAGATACCGTCCAAATAACTCTCCCAAGCAAAAAAAATGGTCTTAAAATGGCACCCTTTAGAGTTGCAAAGGAGATCCTTGGGTGACGACCACAGACATCAAAGGTGAAAGACAGCCCTTTACCCACCAAAATGCAAATCTATTACTTTTAATGCTTTGTCAGGTTCTCAGTGTTTTTCTCATGGGTCTGCAGTGAGATCAGGCTACAGGGAGAAAAAGTATCTTTAAAGCTTTTTTGTTATTATTCCTGTTTTATTTCTGACCTCCTGATTTTTTTTTCTGCTTGACCTTTTACATGAATGAAAACAGTGCATTTCATCTGCCAGTTCAGTGCATTTTCTTTTCTTCACTCACAGAATTATAGGGTTTTAAGTGACTATCAGCTATTCTGCCTGCAGGCTTTCACTTCACAGCAAGAGTATACCTGGTCTTTTATTTCCTCACTGGTAATAGCTCTTGTTAAGTAAGGGAATGTTTACCAAGCAAAAAACCAGTTCAGCCTCTCCCAGTTGTGCTGAATGACAATGTTTTGGAAGACGGTTTCCCCTGGGCGTCAAAATCAGTGATATGTAGTCATCTATTTTCTTACTGCAACTGGCATATTTACCAAACCTGAGTATTTCCCATCATGGCTCTTTTGAACCGTGATAATGAACAGCACACAAACACCTGCCTATTGTGGGTTATCATATTTCTTCATGCCCAGAAGATGCTGCCCTGTTTTGTCCTTCCTCACCATCAATTCATTCTACAACTCTAGGTGTATGGACCCAAGGTTAATGCAGACACTTGTGTACTAAATCTACCCATGTACTGAACCAGAGACAGAAAGACATTCAGATTTGAGAACCTCATCACAGGATTAGCACCAGGGCTGTGTTAACATCTTAGCATTTATGGAAGCTGAGAATGTCACCCTCTCCTCTCTTCCTTCCATTAGCTCTCACAGTTTCCTAAACTGTCAGCCACTGATCCTGTTCTGTTTCCAGCCCTCCTTCTTATACTCACATCCAGAGCTTCTGGAACAACAGGAGCACCAAGACTGTCAGAAGTAGGACAGTAAGCTGAGACAGGTGTTGGACAGGAGCAAATAGGTTCAGGTCTCATGACCTTAAAGGAAGGTTGCTGCCTCTGGGAAGACTGAAAGCTGAACAAGCCATGGTACTTCTGCTTACTCCCCTCCCATTCTGACGAGACAGTTGAACTCCCTGTCTCAGTTATCACTGCTGCATTTGCAATCAGGGAAGATGACTGACCTGGCTGAACAGGGAGCTTTTTCTGGGACTTGGGAAAAAAAAAGGAGAGTTTACCTCCTTTGGAAGATGTGGCAGGTACCTCAGGATGGGTACAGGAATCTCGTTAGGTCATGCAGAGAAAAAATTAGGAAGAAAAAAACCCAGCTGACGTTCAATATAGCCATTGTCATAAGGGACAACAAAAAAAATTTTTACGAATACATTAACAACAAAAAGATACCCAGGGAAAATGTCCATCCCTTATTGGATTCAGGGGGAAATACTACAACCAAGGATGAGGAAAAGGCTGAGATACTTAATTCTGCTTTTGCTACTGACTTTGTCTTTATTAGTCAGACCAGTAACTCCCAGAGTATTCAGCCCCCTGAGCTGGCAGATAAAGACAGAGAGCAGCACATAATCCAGGAGGAAGAAGTTAATGTCCTGCTGTGGCACCTGGACACCCACAAGTCTGTGGGACCAGATGGGATCCACCCAAGGGTATTGAAGAAACTGACAGAATAGCTCACCAAGGCAGTCCTTCATTTATCAACAGTCTTGGTTAACAGAGAGGGTCCCAGATGACTGAAGGCTTGCCAGTGTGACACACATCTACAAGAACGGTGCTAAGGAGGATCTGGGGAACTACAGGCCTGTCACCCTGGCCACAGTGCCTGGAAAAATTACTCATCTTGAATGCACTCATCAAGTGCAGGACAGCTGGGGAATCATGCCTGCCAGCAGGGGTTCAGGAAAGGTAAGCCCTGCTTGACCAACCTGGTCTTATTCTATGACCAGGCAACCCATCTGGTGGACAAGCAAAAGGCTGTGGATGTTTTCTACCAGGACTTTAGTAAAACCTTTGACAACATCTCCCACAGTATTCTCCTAGAGAGGATGCTGGCTTGTGGCAGACAGTTGTACTCTTTGTTGGGTTAAAAACTTGGCTGCATGGACAGACCCAGAGAGCTGAAGTCAATTGAGTTAAATCCAGTTGGCGGCTGATCACCAGTGGTGTTTCCCAGGGCTCAGTTTGGGGCAAGTCTTGTTCAGTATCTTCCTCAATGATCTAGATGGGGGAACTGAGTGTTTCCTCTGTAAGTTTGCAGATGACACCAAGTTGGGTGGGAATGTTGATCAGCTCCAGGGTAGGAGGGCTCTGAAGAAGGATCTGTACAGGCTGGATCAGTGGGCCATGGACAAAAATATGAGGTTTAACAAGGCCAGGTGCCAGATCCTGTGCTTTGGTCAAAACAACCCCATGCAATACTACAGGCTCGGAGAAGAGTGGCTGGAGAACTGCCAGGCAAAAAAGGACCTGGGGGTGCTGGTTGACAGCTGACTGAATATGAGCCAGCACTGTGCCTTGGTGGCCAAGAAGACCAACAGCATCCTTGCCTGTATCAAAAAAGTGTGTCCAGCAGGAGCAGGGAAGTGATCATGCCCCTGTACTTAGCATTGGTGAGACTGCACCTCGAGCCATGCTTTCAAGTTCTGGGTGCCTCTGTACAAGAAAAGGCAGCTGATGGAGCAAGTTCAGAGAAGGGCAACCAAGCTGGTGGAGGGTCTGTAGAATGAGCCCTTTGAGGGGAGGCTGAAGGAACTGGGATTGTTTAATTTGGAGAAGGAGAGGCTGAGAGGAGACCTTATTGCTCTCTAGAGCTGCCTGAAAGGAGGTTGTAGGGAGGTTGGTGTTGGCCTTTTCTCTCAAGTAAATAATGATAGAACAAGAGGAAACGTCCTGAAGTTTCACCAAGAGAGATTTGGACTAGACATCAAAAGGAATTTCTTTACTGAGTAGAGAGTAGTCAGGAGCTGGAGTGGGCTGCCTAGGAAGGTGGTGGAGTCACCATCCCTGGAGGTCTTTAAAAAACTTGTAGATGATATGGTTCGGGACATGCTCTAGAGGTCTTGGAAATATAGATCAATACATTTTTATGGGGGGAGGAAAATGATGATTGGACGTAGTGATCTTAGAGCTCTTTTCCAACCATGACAATTCTGTGATTCTATTATTCTTTCAGTTAATTACATCAGGTTTTTTTGACACACTGACATCACTGCAGATTGATTGATCAGAAATACTGGAATAAGGAGAGGCATTGAAGGAAGGGGAATATCCTGCATTTGCCTTTGAGGTCATGAAAACAGCAGTAGGAAGGAAGAGTGTCACATGAAAGCACGTCTCCTTCAGACAGCATCTCTCCAGATGACAAAACAGATTTAAAATAAATGTTTATGCCACAGGAAAAAACAGGAAAACAGGAACTCTCCTGCACAGCATTAAGGAAGCAAATGCATGTTTCAGAAGAAGGCTCTCGTTACAGCTTTTTGACTATTTGAAGTCTCCTTAGGCTTGTAATGTTTCAGAAGCAGGTTTTTTTGTTGGTTTTTTTTTCTCTGCTTCTTCTACAATTCTTTAGAGTCTGCCAGCAGCTACTCAGGCTTTCTTCAAACAAAGTAGGGTTTCCTGGCACCCTTACCCAAGTTAGGCATTTTGAATGGCTTTCAGATGCACTTTAAGTGCCAACAACCATAGTCATATCTCAAACCTTGGCTACTTCATTAATGTTATCTTTTCACAGAAGTTTCCAGTGCCACCATGCTCATGACTAGAACCACAATCCCCTAATATTAAATCCCTGCTGTATGCAACTACAGTTATTGTATATTACTTTATTAAAGTATGTCGAGCCTTTTTTTTTTATACTGTCAGCACAATATCTGAAGAAGTTATTTAATTTAAAGACCCCTAAAAGATAATCATAGCTTTTTAATGCTATTTAGGCACTAGAAAAGCATGCCAGGACCTAGCTTTCATCAAAATGAGTTCAAAGAAGGCACCCATGTCTAGACAGCTTAAATGTCAATATATTGTTTCCTATAAAGCTTTTCTAAAGGCCTACAACCAGAAAATGTACCTGAGGGATCTCTCTCCTTGCCTGTTCAGTTCAGCTTTAACCATTGGTTTCCACCAACAGGTCCCTCATTACAGGGTTAAATAATGGGAACTGTGACAGCCTGGAGTGAGAGCCTGGTAAGTATGATCCATGCTAAAAAAACAACAGAAGGGTAATTTTTTTAGTTATATTATGCTGCCACAGTAAAGACAGGTCCAGATTATTCTAAAACAAGCTTTTCACACAGTCAGAACTAGTCCTCTAGAAAGAGGACCAAGATGATGCAAAGAGCCACAAATGACAAAAAAAGTGAAGAAAATGCCAGAAACCAGTTTGAACTACCTCCTTTTAAAGTTTAGCCACTGAGCCAGCTCATCTTCATGCAGACAGAAGTGGTCTGAAGACTGGCAGGAGCCAATGCTCCTTCTGCAAGCACACAAAGCTTGGTGCCACCTTCATGCCCCTGCCATCTCCAGTCCATGACAGGTTATAATTACCTCTTCTGCGTCCCCAGGGACACCAAACAGGATGCAAGAGTCTTGCTCTGTGCAGTCAGGGCCATCCCGAGTGTGCACACCTGGAGTGCATACAGCTCTGAAAGTCAGACTGCTTCTGTCAGCACATATTCAAAGTGAACAGATGAATCTGTGTGTGTCAGTATTTTATCCATCAAGGCAGGAAGCAGGAAATTCTGCTTCAGAAGTAGATCTGTCAATATTTCCTGAAATCTTTGGCTGTGATGAAGTCTTGTACATGTTCTGGTTTTTCAGAGGCCACTGGTAATTTGTCCCTTTGAACTGAAAAGAAGGCAAGAATTACATTGTTAGACTTTAAATAGATTGTATATTTTCTGATTGTCCTTTGAAAGTTTTATTAAAGAACCTTTCTCCTCTTTTTACCATCTGACTGATAGGAAATCAAAGTATTATAAAATGAAAAACATCTGATTGTGGGAATGAAGCAATTACTTGGCATCAATAACAACAACATATTATTACTGACAAAAGTGTGTCTGCAACCTAGGATCCTTAAATAGAGCATTGCCAAAAAGTGTATCAGCCAGGGCTAAGATCCATGTCAGCTTAAGGAGAGTAAGCAACTGATACTAGTTTATTGCCCTAGTTTAACATATTTGCTCTTCCTTTTTGGAACATGTTATTGCATACGATAATTACACAACAAGTAAACACTTCAGAAGTGTTCTTAAAAATGGAAATGATAAGGTAACTGCTATGTCAACAAGGCTTAATGTTCCTGCATTCATTTAATGGTGCTGCATAACCAGGAGCTCATCCTGTCTCACACATAAAATACATAAAAATAACATTGTTCATCCTGAGCCACAAAAACATAGTAAATATCTACAAACAAATAAACCATTAAAAGACATTACAATGGATTTTGAGAAACATCATTAGTGATACACTTATTGAAACAGTTGGAAATTATATTGGGGAGGGAGAGGTCAGCAGAATTAAGGTGGTTTTAAAGACTTCTGTGGCAACAGAGTCAGCAAGGTGTCTCTGGGCCTCATTTTTCCTCCCTGGACAACTAGGCAACTTGGCTCTAGTTTCAAAGCCATTGCTGAAAAAAAAAAAAAAAAAGAAAAAAATCTTGACATGCTGACTCCCATTAGTCTCTGAGTAAGTCTTATGTGATCTTTGACATAGGAATTAGGCTACAAAACCCTCTCACAGAAGCCAAGACTCAAAAGTCTGTTTTGCTTGGAAGTGTTTTTCAGCTCCCAGGGACGTATAATGGTTCATACACAGCAGTAATAAAACAGGAACAAGAACTCTGCATTCAAACCACTTTCTTTAGCAAATCATGAAGAAATACCAAGAGTGGCCTTGGTCTTTGATGTCTGAATAAAAACACAGAATGATCCCTCTAGCCATATTAAGTGGCCTTGTTATAATCAAGGCTCAAGAATATCTGTTTGTTTAACCTACATTATGCGAGATCTCCACAAGACAGGCAAAAATATTTCAGTCTGCACAGCTGAATTAATTACTGGAAACAGGTCACAATAGTGTTGAAAGTAATTTTAAAAACATACAGAGTAGGAAAAAGACAGGAAGGAGATAATCTTGTTATTTGCCTTGATACAGTATCAAATACTACATTACTTTTTTTCTAATTTAATGGAATAACAGCTCTGTTTTTCTAATGCAGTAACTCAGGACTCTCTCTTGCCACAAGATGGGCAATTATGAGTTTTTCTATCACCTGTCACTCTAGAATATATAATAATGTAGCATATAAATATAATTATAGATAAGACTGGAGTATATAATACAAATATGTATAAAGTTGAAGTTTTCAGTCCTGCCTCATTATGATTTCATGCAAATCACTTGGATGAAACTATTTTCCTGAGAATCACAGACATCCTCTCACCCAGCTAATAATTCCCTCTGAGCTCACATTCAATTTGCCTCTTCAAACCTGGCAGAAGTTGGTGAGATCTTTCTCTTCAGATCAGCTTTCACCCTAGGCTTTCTTGCTCTCCAAAAGAGGAAGGGGTGGGAAGGTGTCAGACAAAGCTGGGCCAGACCTCTCCCACCTTTCCTGGTATCTCTAAGGGTGTGCACCAAAGGCAACAGCTGTAGAAAAGGAAAAGGAAGAGAAAGGCGCTGAGGAAAGGGAGAGATAAGGAAAAGCTGTTGTGCAATGGATCACATTGCATAAACATGCAGGTGTGTGAACTGCTAAAATGAAATGCTCAAAGACAAGAGGACTAATAGGAGGCACTGGGATGAAACTGGGCTGATTGGAGTGTCATCTCTACACAAAGAGACCTAACTGAACAGCTCTGTATAAAAATAACAACCTGCCTTGCCAGCCGCATTCTCCCTTTGGCGCCCAGCTGTTTCCACTTCCTTAACATATGTTGAACCAAATAAAGTGTTTACTAATTTCCCATCCAGCTTTTTCAAAAAAACACAAGAGCATACACTGCCAAGGACGGAAGAAGGTGAAAAAGAGCAGGCAAGAATAGTAGAAGATAACTAAAGTGTTTAATCAGTGCATTTCTCTTGGGTTTTCTGCAGACCTTGTTTAACTGCTTCATTACAAGGGCTGGCATCAAGATGAACCTACACAGCTACCAGCTTTGTGGAAGCTGAGTTTATGTCTAAGGCAAAAGGTATAAGAGTGGGATCTGTTCCCTCCACAGGGAACCCAGTTGTACCTTTTGAGTAGCTAACAATGACAGTGACAAACACAAGTAACTTCACCACATTCGTTGATCACTCTTTAGAGAAGGTGCCCTGAACTGCAGCCCTCCACATGGTCCAGAGCCAAACAGAGAAGGCATATTTTTCCTACTTCAGTTCCTTTTAGCAATACTTTTAATAACTAAACAATAGTCAAAAGCTGTTGGTGTATTTTCTGTTTCTCTATCATTCTTTCATCAGCATAGCTCGAAGTTATTAGTGCACAATTCCCTGGCACTAGTCATTCAGTCATTCTGCTAATTCATGAACCCAAGTTAATAACCCAAACCAGTAATCCCAAACTGCTAATTCTCACTCACTTGTATCACATAAATAGCAACACTGTAGATTTATTCACTCACCAAGCAGAGAAGGGAAGGACTGACACCAAAGGGAAAGCTTTGTTGTTCATATTCAAATGTTCTGCTGCTGAATATGGTGCAGCTGTACACAGCTTCTGTGCCACTCTGCACACTTCATATTGATGCAGACAGCTGCAAGAACACACTGTACCTGTAAGAGCACCTCTGTATTTTCATAAGGATGTTCACATCCCAGTCCATCCAGATGTAGCTGTTTCAGTCCATAATCATACTTTCACAAGATAGGTAAACTAGTGAGAAAGCTCCAGGCAGCAATTGCACCACACCCTGAGACCACAGAAACAGCTCTGCCTTGGTTCCTTTTTTCATGCTTTCCTCTGTGAGCACAATTTTGTTAGAACAACAGGTAGCAGAACAGGTGAGTTAAAAAATGCAATTAAAAAAAGTAATCCTGGGGTTAGCATGTTTAATGAGTCCAAATCCCTGGAGTTTTATTGAAGTAAAAAGCTGGCACAGTAGCATGTGTCTCCAGACTATGGAGGAGTTTGGGTTGGGTTTGAAGCTTCAGCATTTATTATAATTGCTTGTTTTCTACTATTTTTGCACTTAACTGAGATGATCGAGTTAATGAGGGAGGAGAAAAGAGCCTT
This sequence comes from Phaethornis superciliosus, assembly GCA_023637945.1. Lineage (NCBI taxonomy): Eukaryota > Metazoa > Chordata > Aves > Apodiformes > Trochilidae > Phaethornis > Phaethornis superciliosus. The sequence continues at coordinate 50,516,942 of JAJQWJ010000003.1, read as the reverse complement.
ATATTGTAATACTTATTCTCTGCAGGTTCCCAATCACCATGGAACAACGACAAACCTGAACAGAAAAGAATTGTTTTTCCATCTTAGAAGTGAGGATCTTTGTTGCCCCCACATCTGCAAAGCAAGGCTGTTAAGATAGGCTCATTCAAAATTTGTGTCAGACAACTCTTCACCCTGAAACTGCAATAAAACTGCAATATGTGCGTAAGTTACCTCCATCCACTGGGATCCAAGGGCATACAATCATTTCCTTCTCCCAGTCAGGGTGGCTTCTGCTTGCCAAGGGCTCTGTCTCTTTGCCCTGCCATGCTACTTAAGGTCAGATTCCCTGGAATCACAGGAAACCTCAAACACAAGAAAAGATACTGGACTTTTTCCTTCCTCTTCCATGTTACTACTCTTCCAGTTGTCAGTGACTTCAGCACTGCAGACTGTGTAAGTGAGAAGGATATGGGTAAAGGAAGCTTTCAGCACCCTTATCCTTCTGTTTCCTGGTATCATTCAGAGCTGACTTGACTTCCAGTGCCATGCAAAGTTTCATGGCTGTGCTGATTCATTCTCATGTGCTCTCATCCAGAACACAACACATCCCAGCCATGACCCTTCCATCCTCCTCATGGCACTGTGGTGCTACAGGCACAGCAGAGTTTCATTAGGCAGGGGATGTCCCCTGCAGCCTTCTGCAGTACCTCTGGTTTCTTCTCCAGTGTGGTAAAGGAGAATGGATAACAGGTCCCAAAGAACTAATTCTCAGTAGCTTCCTTCATAAGTCAGGGTGATTAAAAAGGACTGAAAAACTTAGCCAGAAGCTGCTGGCCCACTACACAGAAGTGTTCTCCATACTGGAAAATATAGAGCACATGTTTTAGAGCTCCTTGACAATGCAACCGTGTGTAATACAATGAAACAAAGATAATACAAATATAAGCTAGTCCACTGCTATAGTTAAAGAGAGTTTGCACAGCAGAGGCAAAGGAGAAATAAAATAAAATAATTTAAAAAGGTAACATATGCTGTAAAAGAGTGAACTACAGATCCCTGGCCACTTGACATCCCTGTATGTGTTCCCATTTAGCCCAAATAGGTGTAGGCTACACTTTTTCTCTGATGACCACAGCCTATTGTAGTAGACCTTCTTCCATTCTTAACCCGGTGACAAAAATCTCCCCAAGTTATGGTGTAATGGAATACCATATCCCATACCTTGTTTGACTCCAAATGAGTAAGTCTTTCAACAATTGCACTTAAGATGTGGTTTATTCTTAATCAGTCCCTTTGATTTTGCTTCCCCACCTGCCTGATCTTGTACTGGCTTGTCCTCCAGTGGCATTGGTTTTAAAGCCCTAGCCTTTAATCCCTTTTTAATTTATAAGCTGTTAACATGTTCTTAAAGCACCTCCAGCCAAGGAAAGGTGATATCTCTAAATCATCTTGGCTCACACTCAGGAAATATTCTTAAAGTCTGACACATATCTCAATCGCTGCAATTTAGGCACAGTTTTCAATTTTCTTTTTTCTACTGGGGAAGCTGGAGAAGGAAAGGAAGAGGAGTTTACAGAGTCAAGAAAACAAGGGCTATTACTTACTTGCTCCAGGTTGGCGATGTGGTAACTGAGCTGCCTCAGGTTCACTGTGTTACAGTGGCAGCCTAGGGCTGTGAAACAATTTACTTGTTTCAGAGTAAATCATCTGTCTGTCAGGCAAGGAACATGGACAGTGCCAATGACTGATGAAGTTTGAGCCATCTTTCTCTGGCAAGGGCTGGCACCATCTCTGCATTCAGAGACAGCTTCTCCTTTGCATGCCACCGAGGGCAGGCAGACAGTCCTGCCAGAGGTGGGACTGGGGGTTCATGGAGGCTGAGGGGCAGCAGGAAAAAAATGCATTACAAATCATAATTTTTTCTGCATTTTTAAGTTATCTACAGGTTATGCTGATAACCTGTATGCTGATACTTTATGTGACTGTGATTTTCTAGAACTCTGAAACTGTATAGTAATATATTTGCAGTAGCTTACATGGACAGTCTCTAATGTACTTAGGACTCCAAATATATTCTGCAAAGGTCATTACCATTCAGTTATGCCTTCACCTCATTTTTCCCATTGTTTTCTGCTGTGCTGCAGATACTGATGTTCTTCTGTTTTTCTTATTTTCCACTAAAATTGCCATAGCCTTATCAACCACCCACCACCTTTTTGTTTTCTTTTCTCACATTACTTTTTCCCACTTGTACACTCCAAGGTCTTTTCTTTCATGAAGTCTGTTCAACTAGAAAACTAATATGTTTTCTAGTTTATTTTCCCTTTGTCTTTTTTGTCATGACCCACAGGGTAGGTGCAGCACATTCACACCTCACAAAGCGAGCACAGGTCCTGAGAGGTGGGGGCCCAAACCAAATACCACATCCCACACAGTGAGTATGGGTATGAGTTCCCCAGAGATGGGGGCTGGTCCAGGGAGATTCAGACTGGACCCCTTTGCTTTCTAAACTCCTTCACAGAGCAGCCTAGGTGTGGCTGGGCCCAATCCTCCTTCTTTAATTAATTTCTTTTAACAATCCACTCAATTAGATTAAGTTTGGGAATTCTCTGAACAGGACTCTAGGGGTGAGATTACCCAGGAGGTTTGTATAAAAGAACAACTTTACCTAAAAACGAGTAAGATTATAAAGCATGTCAGATTACAACTAGCAGAATTAGAAATTATTGTACTTTCAAATCAGTGGATTACAATTTAGCAAAACTTAAGGAAATCGTCAAAACAACAGGGTACGAGTAGTAAAACAACACAGTAAAGGGCAGTAAAACTTAACAAAGTTGGAAACTACGTTACCCTCATGTGCTGAGATAACATTTGGGAGAGAGAGAGAAAGAAAAGATAGGAAATATATCACCCTTGGATCCAGCAATGACACCAGTAGGAAGCTGTGGTCCTTGGCTGGCAGGCATGCATCCAGCATTTCAAGTGTGTCTCTTTTATGCCACCTGGCCCCACCTTTTTGGTGGGGGGCTTTGGCATATCATACAAAGTCAGGTGTTCACCTGACTGGGCCCCTCCAGATGGGATGAATGGGCAACAACCTTACTCCTCTGCGTGCACCCTCTTCAGTGGCTTTATACAGGGCAGTGTTCAGCTGTTTGGGATGGGACTAAAGGAGGGGCTGCTCTTGTGAGAATGGGGCCCTGTTTATCAGGGTGGTTACCCAAATGAAGGTCTCTCCATGAGAGAAGAAAGTCCAGAAGCTTATCAAATGAGGCCTCCACCTGAGTGCTATATCCATTTTACCAGGGTGGCTATTTTGAGACAAATATTCTTTTTGACATTCTATACTTTTCCTTCCTTCGTGCAGTCTAACACTACCTGACGTCTTTTCACCCTCTGCCCTCACCTTCTGTCCAGCATCAAGCCCTTCCACTTGTGTACTGCTCTCCTTCATTCATCTCCAACTTCTTTTTCTCAGGCAAGTTTCACTCATCCATGTTTTTTGTAATATTTTGCCTTCCCTCTTCTCATTCACCTCCACCATCATCCGCTTTGTTTTGTCCAGATGCTGACATGAACTCCATTTTCTCTTAGACATTCTGGTACACTCTTTTCTAGGATGTGAACAGATTATAACAGAGCCATATTACTTCCCAAACCATCATTTACATTTCTACAGTGCCTTCTAGCTGTGTATCACAAAATGCTCTGGAAAAATGAACACAGAAAAAGTCACAGAATCACAGAATTTAATTGCCTTTAATATCACCACATCCTAATGTCAAATCAGCAACACTCCATTTCTGATGACAGGACTATTAGCCTCTTTCCTAACTAGGTGAAACAGAACAGAATGACAAATTGAAATCTTCAATTTTATGGCTATTGTTTCTCTGCTACCTACTTTTCTTATATTTACCAGCCTTGTTGTCATCCTGTGCTCTGTTCTGAACCCTGCTTTCACTTTGCTTAAGAATTCCTCTGTTATTCCACATTTTATTTCTTTTCTTTAATTTCATATATCCCCCTTTTAAGCTGCAGATATCTAATTTCTTTTCAGTTGCCAGCTCAGAAGTGTTTCAGTGCTTCAGAAACAACAAAAGGTAATATACAGATATCTGTAAATGTTAATCTTTTCGGAAAACTTTACTTGAAAAAGAATTCCAACAGGTAAAATTCAGCAGAACATACCAAGAGTATAAAAAACCCCGAGCCTGTAAGCCACAGTAGTGGCTCCTCCAAAAGGAAGTTGTGCACTGAAGTTGTTGGATTACACCATGTACTTGCTGCTCTCTTGCTCAGAAGACAGGTGACCGAAATGTTCCATGGAAGCAGCATGCTAACACCCCAAGGGGAAGGAAGTCAGTCATTCCTCATTTCTCAGCTGACTTATGACTACCTTAGCAGTGATGTAAGTGAGGAAGCTTGTTAAGCGGAGGAGGAGAGAAAAGAAAAGGGGATGGGGTGCCTAAGGAGGGAAACATGCCAAAAAAATAAATTGCATTGCAGATCCAAGTTACTATCCAGACAGCACTGCAGGAGAGGAACTGCTTATCAACGAACCCTGCTATCACAATGCTCTCACGTCTTCTTCATATCCTCATAGCCCACTACAAACACTTACCTCCCCATCAGTCATACTAACTAAAGCTCCCACTGAATTGCCAGATTGCTCTTCTGCCCTCTAAATCTCTTCCACTGTAATTGCCCTACTACCCCCTATTCCCCACGCTGCCCTGACTTTCAAAATACTCACATTTCCCTCCCACACGACTGGACAAGAGGCAGCACACGTGATGCCTGATTGAGAACAGGAGTGCTGATAGCAGTGTTTGCAGATTGTACAGGCAGGACAAAGACTGAATTCAGATTTTCCCTTAGTCTTCTTTCTCATGAGGAATTTTCATTTTAGGAGCTTATCATCTTTAAAACTCCTATTCCTATGAATTTGGTTAAGGTTTAGAATTTATTGCTGAAATGGCAGAGATCAATGGACAATGCATAAGGCTTGTACTCACAAGAAGTTGCCTGCTTCCACATCTCTCTTGGATCTTACATTGTTCCTTGATAAGCGATCCTTTACCTGTTTTTTTACACAATGTGAACATGAAGCAGCTGAACAGAAGACAGTAGGGTGCAGAAAAATGAAGATGAGGTAAAGGAAAAGAAGATAGCTTTGTCAGCCTTTAGTAATTTTGGCAGCCCATTATTTATACTTTAGTCTCCTTTCCTGACACTTAGGAATGCCACTCATGTCAACATGTCATCATACAGAAAGCAGTTACAGGAGGTCAGATGTAGACACCTCCTAAATAACAAAACCAAAGCCAATCTTGGAATGGGCCCTAAGGCTCAAGACCTTTTCCCTTACAGAATTAGCAAGTTATTCAATCCGGTAGCTAATAACATTTTGGAAAGTTGAAAATCCATAGTCTCATTAGGTTTCAAAAATGGAAAATAACTTCTTTAATGCTTTCCTTTCTTCTCCTCTTGGTTTGAAGTCAACAGCTGCATAGTAACATGAAGCTTACTGCTCAGGCCTATATTTTGCAGCTGGCCTATAGCACATAAAAAGACAAGTTCTTCAGCATATCTTTCCACAATGTTTTACTTAAAAAAAAAAAAAAAAAAATTAAATCTTTTGTCTTGACACAGGGCTCTTCAGTTGTGAAAGATGCAAACCTACAGGACAAGAAAGTTTCTTTTGTTTAGTTTGTAAACTAGTGACTGTTACTGCTATTCTATCTGTAAAGTGTAACTGTCTTCCTACTACCCTATTTTCACAGCTTTTAAGTAAAAGCTGACAAAAAGAATGCAACTTGATGACAACCACTTTACTGGAACCTTGTGAGGACAAAAAAAGTGGAGACTATTAATGGCAGGTGAGTCACTGGGAAACTTTATCACCTTTCAGCTTTTATAGGGTCAATAAAAATTGCTATGAGCAGTGTCACCCGAGGAACTTGATTTCTCATTGACTGTCTTAAGCCCAGAGACATACCTGTCATCAAGGAGGTGATGAGCTAGAACAGGAGAATTTCTTAATTGCTTCTTCAAATAAAACCAGAATTTGTTGCAGTGAAACATGATTTTTTGTTTTTCATTGAGAAGTATTCAAAAGTATTCATGAGAATATTCAAAATATTGCTTTTCACAATGTGGGACAGCCTTTACACTTAAAGAATAATGTTCTGGGAAAATGACATTTTATCTAGAAACTATTTCCCTCATTCACACACTGAAATGTGCTGTACTGCAAGTAGCTGTCAAGCCATCAATCTGAGATGTAGTTCCCACAAAGAGCTTTGTATGTGGCAGATATTCCCCTGGCATGCCTCAGTATCAGTCCTATAATTGCTATTTACTGCCAGTTTGATTGTACATTTGGTATACGCTGCATTCATCCCTTTCCTCTCTTATCAGTGGCCGTGTTGCTGCTGGAACAGTACTACATACTCACTGAATCTCCTCAGCTCTGGTATCAATGTGTGTTATCTACACGTTCACCTCCGAAAAGGATAAAAAAAAATCAAATGTCTTCAGCCTGATTCCTGCCCAGACTGGATGAACTTTCTTTTCTGCTTGAATATGAGTAAATCAGGAAGTTTTAAGTATTTGATATTCAAATGTATACAAAAATATATCTTTAAAATCTTATGGAATCAGAACAGATGCTTAAAATTCAAGCTCTAGTCTTTCAGTGCTGTTGATTAGGTAAGGTTTATTTTCTGCTCTTAATTTTCACCCCTAATTTGGTGAATATGTAATCACTTCCAAAGCAAATGTTTTGTCTGTGTAACTGATATTTTTTCCTGAAATACTGATGTGAAAATACGTAAGATGTTTTTGATAATCAGATGCATCAGTAAATATTGGCTGACATTCCTGACAGGAAGACAGAAAATGGGCGCAGCTAGAGAACCAGTGATGCAGTTTAAAACAAACAAACAAAAAAATAATAATAATAAAAAAAAGACACAGCAAAAAGACCAAGAGTTTTATTGAGATGTGCAGTATTTGCATTATTCAGCCTTGCATTAGTAATATGTCTGGGGAGACGCATAAAACTGAGGAAGCTGAGCTGACCTGTCATACAGATTTTGAGGTTTACGACAGGCTGCTAAAGGAAGGTTATTATATGGCATTTAAAAGGATTTTTTTTTAAGAGCTATTTTTATAGTTCATATTTTGCATGGAAATGAGAATTTGTGATCAACCAGCTTTGTTCCCTTTTGTGATCAACCAGCTTTGTTCCCTCAGCACTGCCACAGAACATCCCAGGTAATAAGCTTGGTAAAATCTCCAATTAAATCGGGTCAAAGGAGGTCAGGGTCGAGCAACCTTTCCAGAAAGACAAGGCAGATTTTTTTTTCCTCACCAAACTAGAGACAAACCACATACTGCATTTAAAGAGGCAAAAGTCTCCTAACTCCTAACTCCCACATGCATAAAGTTCTACGTTGCCTCTATGCACAACAGGCACCTCCACTGAATTCATAACAGGGAGCAGAGAATTCCTGCAACATCTCCCTGAAGGCATCACAGCTCTCACCTGCTGAGTGCCAGCCAGAAGGCACCTGAGGTTCCTGATTTCTGGAATAAAGAACTACATGGAGGGACAACAACTCTTTCAAAAAATACAGAGCTTTCACATCTTTCACATCTATCTTGATGGCTGGATGCTTCTGTTGGAATGTCATGTAGCCTTGTCTTCCTGACACAGTGAAACCCTCTCCAGGTCTTTGTGCTTGGGTTTATTGTTTCTGGAAGCTTTGGAGCCTGGGGCTGGGGAAGAAAAGATGGAAGCTGGAAGAGTAATGATACAGCTTGAGCACAGTTCCTTACACAAGACCTGGGAATCACTCCCAGGATCCCCAGTTTTGGTTTATCCTTAGCTTATACCATCATAAAAACACTACTTGGAAAGTTCATTGTACCACAAACTGAGAAAAACGGTGATGTGTGCTAATCCACATTAGTAGATGCCAGTGGACTCCGTGACACATGAAATCCATTTTATCCCTGGTTTCTTTTCCAGCTGGTGGAACCATACATAAGGGATCTCACAAATGTCACCACAGGAAACAAACAAACAACTGCTAAACTTTGGTTTCAAAAAAGGCAGACCCAGGTTTGCAGTCTGTTACTGTGGGCTGTAATAGTGATATACAGATCTAATGGAAATTGTCTAAATATGAATAAACACTTTCTGTTTCTGTCCACGTATTGTATTCCTAGACTCTTAGAAGCCCATATGAAAAATGAGTGGAGGAGGCATTCAGCTTGGCTTCACTGCATAAAAATTCTCCATTCAAAACTGGACTTACTCTGGAAAGGCAAAGTAGGAAGCAAGCAGTCAGGGGTTAGACTTTCCTGCCTCGTGTTTGTTATTCAGCATATATGTGAATCACTTGATCCAAATAGCATTGCATCAGGTACAAATGATGCATTAGAAAAGACAGCGGAAGAGGTAAAAACATAGCAGGTGGGGTGAAAGAGAAACCTTCACTTGAAAATCTTGGAGGAGAAGGGGACTGAAAACATAATAGAAAGTTACTTTTGCGAACAGGACTATACCTTATTTAAGACTGAAGGAATCTTCATTTATGTAATTTTCCACAAAAGGGGTATTTTCCACTGAGATGTATACAAGGAGACATAGCAGTCATGTGTACTACAGGACATTCATGAAAATTAAAATATTAGCAAACTATATTCTTACATGCTAAGAAAACACAGAATTGTATTAAAATTCACATTAAAGCTGCACATCCCTCACTTTGCATTGTTCTCTTTAGCCAATTTTTCTCATTTTCTACTCCCTTTCTACCAGGATGGGCTGGAGAAGCAAACAAGCAAAAATATTACTTGCACAAGCTGATGGTCCCATGCCAGGAAGGCAAGACTGACTTGCAGTCGTCTTACCTGAAGGGAAGGAGACAAGCAGTTCTTTTCTCTGCAGAGACTTCAGCAGTTCCCAGACAGGAGTATAAGCAAGGATCCTGGACAGCTTCCCTGTGTCCTGCACAACACATCTTCTACTGACTTTGAAGTCCACATTCAGATGCCTATTTCTGCACAACACAGATGTGCTTCAAATCCACAATACTCTACTATCATGTCCCCACACTCAAGACAAGTTTCAGCCTACAGCAGGAATGGCATAATCCTTTAACAAAAGGCTGATAATGGTTAATCTGGTATAGGCAACAAAGATGCATACAGGAAAGAAAACTGTCCTTCAGTGAACATCCAGATACAGAAGCAAAGACCTTTTACCACCATTTTGTCATGTGCCTCTGTCAGCTTTAAACACTTCCTACAAAGTCCTTTAGGAAATGGAAGGAAGTCTGAACATCACTGAACCTCTGGCAAACTCTATCTCATTCAGTTTTCTTCTGAACCCATTTTGTTCCTGTCTTCTGCCTTTCATGTCCTCCTGGTCCTTACTCCAGTGCTCAAGGGAGGCTGCCAGCACAGTCCTCAGAAGAAATTAATTCACCTTCCTCTCTTCACAATCTGCAGCACTGAGCTTCAAATACCCTCAAAAAGCTTCTATCTCAGGAGATGACAAAACATTTAGCTCATTCATATTTGCACTACAAGTTTGCACTACTACTACTACAAACTCCTGTTTGCACTACATTTTTAAATGTTTACAAAGCGAAAATCACAAAAATATGGTTTACACTGGCTAAGTATTTTAATGTAGTTGTATAACATAAGATTTGGATTTACTGAACAGAGCCACATGGACATCCTCAAATCATCCAATTCAAAGTAGGCTGCTGGCTGGATCATAACCTGACACCTGATAGGTTACAAAATATTGAAAGCTTTCTTACAATTTTTTTTCAGAGACCAAATATGTTTTCCCCTTCCCCAAGAGAGCCAACCAAGCATTCAAACATAATCTCAGGAAATCCTGTTGTATTTATAAAAGATGCTGTCACCCCAACTTGCTCTTTATAGCTCCCTCCAGGTGGCTGGACACTTCCAGATGAAGTCACTGGAAGCACAGTCATGTCTACAGAGTTGCAAAGTGCTTTTCTGATACCAAGCACCAAGACATAACCCCGTTCCCCCACCCCCCATCAATTTTATGCTCAACATATCAAAATAAGCAATCAGCGCTTTGAGAAAAGCTTCTGGCTCCCAGTATTACTGAACCTGAGATTTGCCTGCCCGCATCTTGCATCCAACAAAGAGCATGCCCGGCAAGGTTGAGAGCTGTGGCAGCTACAATACAAACCCTCACCTAGCTCTGTGCCTAGAGCATGAGCTTCCCATCCTCTGCTGCTTCATGCTGCCAAGAAGGGGCTAGGACAGCCCCCCTGTTGGGTTCAGCTCCCAGACTCTCTGTGCCAAAAGAGTAAAAAATCCAGAAGCTACCAGCATCTGGTGCCAAGGAGTGGAAGGAGGTGCAGACTGCAGCTCTGCAGCCCATCCCATGGTACCAGCCTAGATCTGTGATAAAGCTTGGGATTTAGGGAAAGTGGTTTGCGTGATGATCCAGAGGGAACTCCCCTTCTACTGAAACAGCAAATCTTTCCCACACAGAGTCCCAGCTCCTGCCCACACACAGCGCTGGTCTCAGACCTGGAGGGATCCTCCTTCTTCTCTCTCTTCAAGACTCCAGAAGTTTTCCTCCCCTGTTTTTTGGCACTGATCCCAAAATGCAGCTGTCCCACAGTAATGCAACAGATCCTCTTTCCCTGTTTCTCCTCTAGTGAGTGCCGATAACAGGCATCAGTGTAGAAATCCCTTCCCAAGAGATCAGCCAGAATAATTAAACCCAGGATACTCAGGAACAGCTGGACTAATGGAGTTCTAGCTCTGTTTGCAGGGATCCCAGTGCCAAAAGAAGACGACTTGGCTGTGCAGACACCAGCAGCCTACATGACCAAAGGCATGCACTCAACCAGTGTGTGCCAACAGTGATAATTAGAGTCCCCTTCTACACTCAGTGTATCCAAGCCAAATGACACAGTCCAAGTCTGGCTCGGTCTGATAATACCCATATTTCTGTGAAAGCAACTAGTCTCTTTTCTTTCATCTCTCCTGCTTCTTCCATCTTTAAAAGCCCAGGCTTTCCCTTAGGCATACAAAGCCCCGAAGACATCTGTAATGGATTTGGAGATGCCTGTAATTGTATACATAATCTTTTAAATGTTTGTTTTATTACTGGAAGGCAATTGACTGTACAAAAACATGAAGCTAAACTGAAAAACAGGCTTCCTGCATCAGACAGGGAAGAACACAGTTGAGCTTAATACAGTTCAGCCATTTACCTTCTCCTTCTGGAAAGGGTTTTCAGATTTAGGACCACCGGGTCCTTCAGAAGGCATTTCAAGAGGCTCCAGAGAGCTCTCTCTTTTCAGATGATAAAATAGGCAGGGGGATACTACAGGACAAGGCAAGAAACTTTTTCATGTTATTGTACGAGTGCTTCCTGAGGTCAGGCTTATCTGTTGTGTAAGAATCAGGAAAAGCTTGTGGTGGACAAATCTCAGTAGGTTTAAAGGCACACTTCTTAAAATGTCCAGAAAGATTGTGAAGAGAAAGACAGACTTTGGTTCTACCTTCTCTCCACTCACAGTTCAAGGTCCCTGTAGCCCCCTTTGGTGAGCTAGTAAGATTCTTAAGAGAGCTCCATAAACTGTTTATCTGGGTTTTTTTATTTCTTCAGTTCCTCCCCCCAAAATCTAGTTCTTAAGAAATACACAGTGCTGTTCTGTGGCCAAGTCTCCATTTCTAGACTCAAAGGCGCTAAGCCAGATATTCTGTAGGGCAATACTGAACTTGGACTTGGTCCCAGGACTAAAGAACCACGGGAATCTTCTGTGAAGGACTGCCAGCTAAGAGATTTCTTCTGTAAATGGCTTCTGTAAAGTGACATAAGTGATTGAACGGAAGAGAGGCTCGAACCAAGTCAGACCATAATTTCTAGTCTCTGAAGTCACCTCTCATACTCATGCTCTTACTCCAGATAAACAGAGCTGGCTTCTGTTGCCACAAGATGTGGCTGGCTGAAGCTCCAGCTGCCCTCCCAAATACCTTTTCTCACCAGGGCAAACATGTTCTCCCAGCTTTCTTTTCCTTCTGTCTGGGAGATAAGTCATGCATCAGGCTCAGGAAATTAGTGAAAACCTAGCCAGAAAAGAGCAGCCTTGAATGCTCTGTCCTGCCCAACCCACCCATTCCATCCCACAGTGACCAAACTGCTTTGAACAATGTTCAAACATGTGCTCCAAGAGAAGAGGTTAGGCAGCACCTGGCCCAGCATGGATTAATGCCCCAGCAGCTTTGTACTATCTTTTTTTTTTTTTTGCTGATGCAGGACAGCACTGCTTCTCACAGCTTGGATGCCTGGGAGCAAGCAGGGGGAACTGAAGCAGCCCTCCCTTGCTGAGCAAGAGTAATGAGCCCAGAGAGCTTAGGAAAAGTGGAAAACATCCTCCCAGGCTGTCCTCAGGCTCTTCTGGACACTTAGACATCCCAGCACCACTGTGTGCAGGAAATCAAGGGTGATGAGAGGAGGCTGGAACATTTTGCCTTGGGATGATAAACAACTCTCACAGGCTGTCCTGGGGATTAACAGAAAAAACAAAACAAAACAAAACCAACAAAACAGCATAATCTAATAGGGTAAAAGGAGCAACAGGAAACAGCGACTCCATCGCTAACTGCTACCACTTTAGCTCTCCAAGGGCAGCTTTTCTCTCCTACACATTCCCCCCCACCCCTCTTTCCCCTTTTTATTTTACATCAGGATGCAGGTGGGATGGAAAGGAAAGTGCTGCAGGAGAATTCTGGTCTGCTCCTAACAATGGCTTAACCTATTTGACAAGCTCCCCCCTCCCACTTCCCCGCCCCCCCCGAGGCTCTCCCCTGTTAAAAATAATCATCACTTCAGTCTTTCATGGGAGTTTAGCCTTAAGACTGTGGGATCAGTGCTTTGTTTCCTCCTTCAGCCAAACATTTTGCTTGCTTCAGGTGGCAGAACTCTCTCCATCTGCCTTGAACTACCTCTGGCTTTGGGAGGGTGCCCAATACCCAGAACACACCAGCTCTCTGAGAGCCACACACTGGCCTGAGAGACCTGCTGGTCCCCAACACTGTTCTGATTTCTCCTCCTTTGTTGTAATCACTTTGGGCATAGCCAGGCTATCCAAGGCAGGCTGACTTCCCAGGTCCAGGTGCAATCAGTAAGGGGGAGTGGGCAGGGGGCTGACCCCTGGGTGCCAGTGGTGGGGTTTGGCTTCCAAGGGACACAATGGTTACTGCCCAGGAAGCTGCGCTGTGCTGACAGCTAGGAACACACCCAGGGCTTCGTGATCCAAGTGAGTTCAAGATTTTCTGGAAACTACCTAGTTCCAAACTGGACGTTTTTCACGGGGAGCTTCTGCTTTGGGCCCGTGCAGCTAATACTTTCACATTGCTGCAATGTGCAAACATGCCAAAGGATAGCTGGTAAGATTGCTGTGGATCTGTTTCTCTCAAGTAATGCAGATCTGCAAAACAGTAGCCCGTCTCTGCCGCATACACCATGAATTCCTAAGACCCTTTCCTTACTTAATTCTCAGTGCTCCCTCTGTTCCAATTTTCCCTTTCAGCAACTCTTTCAAGATAACAATGAAAGGTGTTTTATTCTTTGTGTAATTCTGCAACTTCTCCATCAACTGCCCTGTGACGGAGTTGCCTCTAGTGACAGAAGTTCAAAACAGTGTATATTAGCTTACACAACAATGAAGTACAAATTAATCACATTGATGGGACAAAATCCAGACATATTTATCTAAGCAGTATAAAAACAACATAGAATCATAGAATTGGCTGCATTGGAAGGGACCTCAGAGATCATCAAGTCCAAGCCTTGACCCACTACCGCTGCGGTTACCAGACCATGGCACTGAGTGCCACATCCAGTCTCTTTTTAAATGTCTCCTGGAATGGAGAATCCACTACTTCCCTAGGCAGCCCGTTCCAATGCCATAGTAAGCAGACTTCCATTAAGCAAGTATGAATCCATCTTTTACAAAAATACTCCGTTGTGGGCTTTTATACACTGTGGGATGTATTTTTGTACATCCCACCTACTGTATGGCCTTTGTAAAAAATTACTTTTCAATTTGGGAGTACAGGAGCACAGGATACAGGCCTGGGAACACCTTCTTTTTTCAGGTAGATACATGGCCACCTCATTAGGAAGACCTGAAATGCTGAAAGCAGCAGCAAAGATGGATTTGAGATTTAAGTCCACATTCTTTGCTTCCCCGAGCGCACAAAGCTCACTGCTACCAGTCTGTCCAATGTTAAAATATTTCTGCAGTGTTTATCTACTCTTTTTTAACTCTTTCTCAGTCTCCTACTTTCCCAGCATGCTTACAACATCCACGACTATTACGTGAAGAATACATTCATGATTACTGATCAAATACAGACAAGGTTTCATCACAGATAAGCTGAATGTGAAATCTGGAAAACTGATACAGGTAGCACATTTGAAATTATCAGATCAAGGTTATCATAGGCTGCTCTAGTGATTTTCCCTCTTCATTTCCTTTACACATTATTTTCACAAATCCTACCATTCATGCAGTGGCCAAAAAAGAGAAAAAAACCTATGCTAGTACTTTGTCCAATATTATACGGGCAGGAGTGCCAGCCTTGTGCCTCAACTACCTGGATGAATCTTTACTTAGGGTAGTACACCAGATATTCCTTCATTCGATGTTGACATCTAACTTGCTGCTTGGGCAACCAAGTAACTCCCCTGCACCTGCAGGCAATTTCAAGCCTCCCTTCCCGCAGTATATTCGGTGGCTTTGTTGTAACACAGCTGCAGAACTAGCCTGGACACAGCATTACAGACATGCCTGCAAATCTGTATTTAATTCCCAGGTCTTTTTGTGCTTCTGTGCTCCCATTAGGCTTTTAAGACCACAGCAGTTAATATTATATGGTGACTTGTACTTATTTCCCAGGTTATTTAAAACCCCAGTCTTAATCCTCATGCCACTTATGGAAACAGAGCTCTAATTTTCATATACAGCTCATTAAAAAATCCTGCAAGTACAGTGTAAAAAAAAAATATTTCAGAGTCACAATGAGGAAAGAGGAAGCTTTTTTTCTCCACAGCTCTTCTCAGTCTTATGTTTCGTAATTTACCCACGACATAACAGTGTCTGAAGAGAAAGAAACTTCTTTGGAGTTATCTCCCTCTTTGTGGTTACTTTCTCCCAGGCAAAGAGAATAAATGAAACACCCACACACCTTGCCTGGAGAGCAAACCATCCCTTGTGCTTCACACGAGCAACTATGAGCCTTTGAGTGGACTGGAGTTGTATCTGCTCCATGGGAGAAACATGCCTGTGTGCCATGCCTTGGCTGCTGGCTAACTAGAATTGCAGAGGTCTGGATGCTAGGATGAAGACAGATGGGACAGAAGAGAAAAAAACCATTGAGAATTATTTCAATTAAAGGAAATGGCTGTAATCATCATTTTCTTATTTAAAGACACCTAGTGAACATGAATGTCTGTTGGATGACCAATGTGAAGCCTTCTGGGTCTGTATCACTGAAAAGTATATGGCATTATGTGACTAGGTGACTAGGTAAAGCTGAGTCCCTTCTACATGATCTACTATGATCGGGTGACCTGCCTGGTGGATGAGGGGAGAGCTGTGGATGGGGTCTACCTGGACTTCAGCAAACCTTTGACACCGTCCCCCACAGCATTCTCCTGAAAAAGCTGTCAGCCCACAGCTTGGACAGGAGCACTCTGTGCTGGGTTAGGAACTGGCTGGAGGGCCGGGCCCAGAGAGTGGTGCTGAACGGTGCTGATCCAGTTGGCGGCCGGTCACCAGTGGTGTCCCCCAGGGATCAGTGCTGGGCCCAGTTCTGTTTAACATCTTTGCTGATGATTTAGATGAGGGGATTGAGTCCATCATCAGCAAATTTGCAGATGACACCAAGCTGGGGGGGAGTGTGGATCAGCTGGAAGGCAGGAGGGCTCTGCAGAGGGACCTGGACAGGCTGGAGAGTTGGGCTGATTCCAAGGGGATGAGGTTCAACACGGCCAAGTGCCGGGTCCTGCACTTTGGCCACAACAACCCCATGGGGAGCTCCAGGCTGGGCACAGAGAGGCTGAGAGCAGCCAGGCAGAGAGGGACCTGGGAGTCTGGATTGACAGGAAGCTGAACAGGAGCCAGCAGTGTGCCCAGGTGGCCAAGAAGGCCAATGGCATCCTGGCCTGGATCAGGAACAGCGTGGCCAGCAGGTCCAGGGAAGTGATTCTGCCCCTGTACTCAGCCCTGGTGAGGCCACAGCTCGAGTCCTGTGTCCAGTTCTGGGCCCCTCAGGTCAGGAAGGAGATTGAGGTCCTGGAGCAGGTCCAAAGGAGGGCAACCAGGCTGGTGAAGGGACTCCAGCACAAGTCCTGTGAGGAGAGGCTGAGGGAGCTGGGGGTGTTCAGCCTGGAGAAGAGGAGGCTCAGGGGAGACCTCATCGCTCTCTACAACTCCCTGAAAGGAAAGTGGAGCCAGGGAGGGGGGTTGGTCTCTTTTCCCAGGCAGCTACCAGCAAGATAAGAGGACATGGTCTTAAGTTGTGCCAGGGGAGGTTTAGGTTGGACATTAGAAAGAATTTCTTTACTGAGAGGGTGATCAGACATTGGAATGGGCTGCCCAGGGAAGTAGTGGATTCTCCATCCCTGTAGATTTTTAGAAAGAGACTGGATGTGGCACTCAGAGCCATGGTCTGGGAACCGCAGCGGTAGTGGATCAAGGGTTGGACTTGATGATCCCTGAGGTCCCCTCCAACCCAGCTGATTCTATGATACAGTGAAGAAAACCCCCACCTATCTAAGCCTATCAGAGCTTGAATGAGGTGGATCTCACCATTTGCAGTTACAGTGAACTTCTGAGCTATTTGAGCGTTTTTCAACTTTTGTGCTTTCTATGTGGTCTCCTTTGGACCGCAGACAAAACTCTAGGGGTTTATTCTCAGCTGTATATCCCTAGATCTGTGATTTGGGTAACAGCACACGGTAAAAGGCAATAGGAACAAGTGGGCTGAATGAGCCCACCCGTTTCCAGCCCAAGTCCCGCTCCTACACGGTACTCTTTCGCCCTCTAGTGGTCACAGAAAATATCAGTAAACGCAACAGAGCGCAGCCGGAGATAAAAACACTGCTGTATACACAATAGATCAAGGGAAATCCCATTTCATAAATCTAGACGTACTTTGGTAAACTAAAAAAACCAAATGTTTTCCCCTCTTCATTTATGTATCCAGCCTTTAGAGAACATAATAGGCATATCAAGGTAGTTAAACAGCTCATAAACCAACAAACCAACCAATCAAACAAAAACCAAAAACCAAAACCAAAACAAAACAAAAGGTAAGTTAAAATACTACTTATTTTTTCTTGCAAAAGGTATTTAAAGGTATTTTAACCTTGGGCAGGGATACTGACGTGCAGGCAGTACATCTTCCTGTTACATCAGCTGGCTCTGAATAATCCATGCAAAGAATATTGTTTTCCCATTCAGATGCTCATTCAGATGCTTTCCTATATCTATGGGGCAGGGGGAAGCACATGTTCCTCTCACGAGACAGACCTGCTGCATGATTATGCAGGTGAAAACACACAACCTTCAGTCTAGAGGGACCTTTATGCTCTGAAGGAACATGCCACACATCACAGGCACTTGTTCAGAGGGTCTTTCACCCTCGTGGTTACTTGCCATGCCAATTTCCACAGATTGATCACATTTAAAGCAACCTGCTCTGACCTCCCAGTGAGATGTGGAACCATGAAGTGGGAACCCACAGACATCCGATGTCAGCACCAGATTAAAAGGAAGTTAATTCTGAGGCAAATTTTAATGCAGGCCTGGTTACAAGTCTTCTGTGCTTGATTCTTTCAAGCGAACGTGTAGTCTTCTATTACAAGACATTTGTTCAGTGGAAGTTAGTTGGAAATCAAGCTGCATTCACTCTTTATTCTGTTTGATTCATTAAGTCTACCCAAATTTGTAACAGTGCAGTCTCATTTGGAGTGAGAAATGTGCTAACTAATTACAGCATCAATTACAAACTGTTTTCAGCTGCTAATCAAATGAACCACCGAATGTCAATTATGTGCTAAAGAAATTAATGAGTTTGATTATACTTTATTTGATTAAATATTATGACTAATATTTATATTTCACTAAGTTTAAAATTATTTTTCTCCCACTATGTGTATTGATGCCCAACAAGGCTGAAACAAACTGCTTAGAGACAGAATTTTAGCCTTTAAACAGCAAAGGTATTTATTGCAACATTGGGGAACCCCCAGCTTATGCTGAACAAAAGAGTTCCAAAGTACTTACGAAAAGTCAGATAATTTATACAGTTCCAGAGGGGGGTGGTAACACCTGTACATACATATTCATCAGATGACATCATGTCATTACAATATTCATGATAGGCGGAGCTGGGCAGAGTTAAGGCAGAGTCAGGGTGGAACCGGGAGAGTTGAGGCAGAGTCAAGGTGGAGTCGAGGCGAAACCTCCTTTGGGGAGGGGTTGAGCTTATCACATTCCTTGTTTTCCCGATCTCACTATGTTGTTGTAAGGAGCTGCCAGACCCTAGCCATAACTCTTCCTCTTATCCTCTTAACACCTTTATGCCCTTTTCGTGTAGGTGTTAATACATCTCTGGTGCCTAGCTAACCTTGATGATGTTTTTCTGTCTTGGGAATAGAACTCTTGCTCTTAATTATCTCTAGAGAGGAGTTAGCCTTTGTCTTGGGAACAGGACTCAAGGCCTCTTAATTATCTCCAGAGAGGAGTTACACTGGTTAAAGCCTTGCTTTATAAAAGTTAACCTTATCAAGGTCCTACTGTCCGGTTTCAGTATCATCTCCAGCTAAAAGAAAAACAGAGTCCAAAATTAGAGATTGAGCTGCTGTATTGTATTAATCCTAAGAAGGAGTCTGATAAATAAAAGGTCCCGTACCAAACAGGAGTACTGCTACCACTGTCCTGCTTGGCAGCAGCTAAATCATCACTCATTACTAGCTTTTAGGCATATCTCCAGAATCATCTCCTCAGATTTAAGTCAGCTCTAAATTTAATGTACTCATAAACAGGAAAAAGAGAACAACCAATCCTAAACCCATGCTGCTAGTGCTGCAGTGCAGGAAAACTCTCCTCAGCTCTTTCACTCCTTTCTACAGACACACAGTGCCTAGTAGTTGCTGCTCAGTTATATTTATTTTTTCCTCAGCTGTAAAACCTAAAGAACAAGTTTAATTGTGCACAGAGATTACACTATCATTGAAAGGGGCTTGAGACAGTCAGACTGAAAAAGGGGTGTACAGCAGTAGAGAATATTACTGATTGATGTTGAGATGCCAAAAGAACCCTTGCTAAAACTTTTCACACCCTGGACTACACTTTCCTCCACCACAAAAAAACCTTCCACATTTAAGTCATTAGGCCCTTATTATCATCATAGGGGTAGCTGCTCTGTACCATCAACCCCTGATAGCAGCAAGGCATGTAAGTCTGTTGCATGGGCAACACCCTTAGAGGCTTCTGCAGGTTTTAAAAAATGGGAAAATGGAATGCAGTATTCTTTCCCCTCTATTGTTTTTTTCTGTCTACTAATCTATCTTTCTCAATCTACTCTTTTAGATTATCTTGCTCCCCCAAGAACAATTGCTGAAGGAGGCTTTCATCACACCTCATACTTATTTGTCCCTGGAAGGCAAAACCAGAAAGTTTTTGTTACCCCATCCATCTGATAATACTACTTTCATACAGATGTCTTTCACAGCAACCTGTTAGGGAACATTTTTTCTTACCAAAGAGTGGTACCTTGGCAATGGTCTAAACCATGCATATCTGGTCTCATCCTTTCAGGCCGAGCAATTAGGGGCCTCAGTTAAAAGATCCTACTCTAGGACTCAAGACATCAAGTATCTCACAGTTATCCTCTTAAAACTGCTTCAAATACCCTAACCCTGAATGCTCTGACACAAAAAACCAAACCAAAACACCCAAAACAAACAAACCCACCAAACTATTCAGTTTCACTATTCAGTACTGTTTTCTCAAAAAATGCACGTCCAGTGGGGGTTAGGGTTAGAGTTGAGAAAACCAAAAAGCTCCTGGGATACTGGGGATGGAAAAGGTACTCTCCAGTCAGCAAGAAAGGACCTCTTCCACCTGACCCAGCTCTTGTGAGTGTATCCCATCAGGACCCATAGATAACCACCTTCTTTAATTGTTTTCTACCTTGATCTTCTTCTATAAACTGGTAAACTTCTTTCATTGAGACATTTACCTCTAAAGTCTGAGACTCCTAAAGGCTCTCGTCAAGGACATTAGTTCCAGTGGTAAGTCTGGACTGGGGACAGGTATGAGAGCAAAAAAAGGCAAATTTGGGGGGACTTTTGGAAGCCTAGAAAGTGGTTTGCTGCTGCCAGGGAGCAGTAGCTGGTGGACGAGGTCCTGTTATGATGTGAGTAGGACCAGCACCACACTAGGTGGGGAGGTCTTGTGGGTTTTTTTAGTTTTTCTGGCAGGTGGGCTTGTCTCTGGCTGTGTTTTCAGAGGACCTTCTGTTCGGTTGCCATTCCGGGGAGAGCTTGTGTTCATTCTGATGGTGCTTCGTGAGGTAGCTGATGGGGGTGCTTGTTTGTTTATAGCCTGGGGGGCTTGTGTTTGGTGGTGCTTCGGGAGGAGGTTCATGGGGGTTTGTTCCTTCAGGGGGGTTCTTTTGCTTTTTGGTGCTCAGGAGGGGTTGTGGGTTTTGTTGGTTTATGGGGCTGTCTTGTCTCTGGTGTGGCTTGGTAGGGGGCTTGCGTTAGTGTGTGGCTGGGGGGCTTTTTCTTGGTGCTTTGAGGGGGACTTGTGTTTGGTGGTGCTTTGAGACAGGATGCTGGTGCTTCGGGGAAGGGGGACTGTAGCAAGACGAACCTTTCTTGGGGTATGACTCTCTGAAGTCAGACCGGTGCTCTGGCAGAAGCTGATGCCTTCAGGGTTAGTCAGTCTGGGTCAGTGCTGGTGCTCCCAACACAACCAACCTCTCCTCTGCCCTGCTCTGCAAGTGAGCTGAGCTTGTGCTGGAGGCCAGGCCTTTTATTGGCCTCCTGATCCTGCCCCTGCGCAGTTGGGCCCAGCCCTAACCAGGCACAGGTGGGCTGAATGCAGGCTCACACCCACTGCCTGGTGAGTAGCAGCACCTGGGTGTTGCCTTATCTCACTACAGGGGACTTTTATTTTTGGTGGTGCTTTGGGGAATACTTTTATTTTGGGGGGGTACTTTCTGGTTTTGAGGGGTCTGCCGGTGTTGGCGGGGATCTGGCGTTGTTAAGGGGGGGTTCTGTATCTCGGAAAGCAGTTCGCCGGTTCCGAAGCCGAAAATGAGCGGCACCTGTGGGTGGGGTCATGTGACCAGGTGGGCGTGGCCAGCCCCACCCGCGGGAGATATAAACGGAGCGTGAAGGCGGCGGGGTCAGTGCGGAGGTGACCGGATCCTGGAGAGGGGAGTTTGTGCCGCCGGAGAAGAAGAAGAAGAAGCCGCCGGAGAAGAAGAAGAAGAAGCCGCCGGAGAAGAAGAAGAAGAAGCCGCCGGAGAAGAAGAAGAAGAAGCCGCCGGAGAAGAAGAAGAAGAAGCCGCCGGAGAAGAAGAAGCAGCAGCAGCCGCCGCCGCCGGAGAAGGTCTGTGTTGAGGGGTGTGTCTGTATTTACTAGTGTGCTGTGAGGGACTTTTGGGGGTTTTTTTCTGGCTTGTAGGAGGGCGGGGGCTCACTTTTTTCCCCCAATGTTTTACTATGGCTTTTTTTTAAATTGTTATTTTACTATAGTATTATTATTTTTTTTATATTTTAACATTATGTCGGACTCCGGAGGAGCTTCTGTTCAGTTGTGGTTCGGGAGGAGACGTGTTGTTTGCTGGCTTGGGGGAGAGGGAGCATGTGGGGTTTTTTGTTGTACCTGTGGGGCTTACGGTTCGTTTTATTAGTTTTGTTGTTTTGTTTGGGATCTGTTTAGTTTTGTTTTCTTCGTTTTCGGCTTTTATTTGGTTTTGATTGTTTGGGAGCCTTCTGTTTGTCCGGGATGTGGTGGGCTTCTAGCTTCGGGTTCTTAGGAGAGGGTTTTGTTGCTCGGGAGGGGTTTGTGGGTTTTGTTGGCTTATGGGGCTGTCTTGTCTCTGGTGTGGCTTGGTGGGGGGCTTGTGTTAGTGTGTGGCTGGGGGGGCTTTTTCTTGGTGCTTCGAGGGGGACTTGTGTTTGGTGGTGTTTCGAGATGGGTTGTTGGTGCTTCGGGGAAGGGGGACTTTTATTTTTGGTGGTGCTTTGGGGGGTACTTTCTGCTTTTGAGGGGGTCTGTCGGTGTTGCCGGGGATCTGGCGTTGTAAACGAGGGTCTTCTCTTATCCGGAAAGCAGTTCGCCGGTTCCGAAGCCGAAAATGAGCGGCACCTGTGGGTGGGGTCATGTGACCAGGTGGGCGTGGCCAGCCCCACCCGCGGAAGATATAAACGGAGCGTGAAGGCGGCGGGGTCAGTGCGGAGGTGACCGGATCCTGGAGAGGGGAGTTTGTGCCGCCGGGGAAGAAGAAGAAGAAGCCGAAGCCTCCGAAGAAGAAGCCGAAGCCGCCGGAGAAGGTCTGTGTTGAGGGGTGTGTCTGTGTTTATTAGTGTGCTGTGAGGGGCTTTTGGGGATTTTTGTTGACTTGTGAGGGGGCAGGGTTTCACTTTTTCCCCAATATTTTACTTTGGCGTTTTAATTTTTGATTTATTATTATTATTATTTTAAAATTTTGACAGTATTTTGGAGTCCTGGGGGGCTTCTGTTCAGTTGTGGTTCGGGATGGGACTTGTGTTGTTTGACGGCTTGGGGAGAGGGAGCATGTGGGTTTTTTTGTTGTACCTGTTGGGCTTACGGTTCGTTTTATTAGTTGTTTTGTTTGGGTTTTGTTTTGTTTTCGTTTTCGGCTTTTATTTGGTGTTATTATTTGGGAGCCTTCTGGCTTTTAGGAGAGGGTTTTGTTGCTCAGGAGGGGTTTGTGGGTTTTGTTGGCTTATGGGGCTGTCTTGTCTCTGGTGTGGCTTGGTAGGGGGCTTGTGTTAGTGTGTGGCTGCGGGGGCTTTTTCTTGGTGCTTCGAGGGGGGACTTGTGTTTGGTGGTGCTTCAGGGGGGTTGTTGGTTCTTGGGGGAAAGGGGACTTTTATTTTTGGTGGTGCTTTGGGGGTACTTTTATTTTGGGAGAGTACTTTCGGGTTTTGAGGGGTCTGCCGGTGTTGGCGGGGATCTGGCGTTGTTAAGGGGGGTTCTGTTTCTCGGAAAGCAGTTCGCCGGTTCCGAAGCCGAGAAGGAGCGGCAGCCTGTGGGTGGGGTCCTGTGGAGACGAGGGCGTGGCCAGCCCCACCCGCGGAAGATATAAACGAAGCGTGAAGGCGGCGGGGTCAGTGCGGAGGTGACCGGATCCTGAAGAGGGGAGTTTGTGCTGGAGAAGATGACGCCGGAGAAGAAGACGCCGGACAAGTTTTGGAGTTTGTGTTTAGGTGGCATTGTGGGGGGGCATGCGTCTTCTGGCAATTTAGAGGTCTGTGTTCAGGTGGCATTTTGGGGGGGGGGCTTGCGTCTTCTGGCAGTTTAGAGGTCTGTGTTTAGGTGGCATTTGGGGGGGGGCATGCGTTCGTCTGGCAATTTAGAGGTTTGTCTTTAGGTGGCATTTGGGGGGGGCATGCGTTCGTCTGGCAGTTTAGGGGTCTGTGTTTAGGTGGCATTTGGGGGGGGGTTGCGTTCGTCTGGCAATTTAGGGGTCTGTGTTTAGGTGGCATTTGGGGGGGGTTTGCGTCTTCTGGCAGTTTAGGGGTCTGTGTTTAGGTGGCATTGTGGGGGGGCATGCGTCTTCTGGCAATTTAGGGTTTTGTCTTTAGGTGGCGTTTGGGGGGGGCTTGCGTTCGTCTGGCAATTTAGGGGTTTGTGTTTAGGTGGCGTTTGGGGGGGGCTTGCGTTCGTCTGGCAATTTAGGGGTTTGTGTTTAGGTGGCATTGTGGGGGGGGCATGCGTTCGTCTGGCAATTTAGGGTTTTGTCTTTAGGTGGCGTTTGGGGGGGGCTTGCGTTCGTCTGGCAGTTTAGGGGTTTGTGTTTAGGTGGCGTTTGGGGGGGGCATGCGTTCGTCTGGCAATTTAGGGGTTTGTGTTTAGGTGGCATTGTGGGGGGGGCATGCGTTCGTCTGGCAATTTAGGGTTTTGTCTTTAGGTGGCATTTGGGGGGGGCTTGCGTTCGTCTGGCAGTTTAGGGGTTTGTGTTTAGGTGGCGTTTGGGGGGGGCATGCGTTCGTCTGGCAATTTAGGGGTTTGTGTTTAGGTGGCATTGTGGGGGGGCTTGCGTCGTCTGGCAATTTAGAGGTTTGTGTTCAGGTGGCATTTTGGGGGGGGCTTGCGTCTTCTGGCAGTTTAGGGGTCTGTGTTTAGGTGGCATTTGGGGGGGGCATGCGTTCGTCTGGCAATTTAGGGTTTTGTCTTTAGGTGGCGTTTGGGGGGGGCTTGCGTCGTCTGGCAATTTAGGGGTTTGTGTTTAGGTGGCATTGTGGGGGGGGCATGCGTTCGTCTGGCAATTTAGGGGTCTGTGTTTAGGTGGCATTTTGGGGGGCTTGCGTCTTCTGGCAGTTTAGGGGTCTGTGTTTAGGTGGCATTGTGGGGGGGCATGCGTCATCTGGCAATTTAGGGTTTTGTCTTTAGGTGGCGTTTGGGGGGGGCTTGCGTCGTCTGGCAATTTAGGGGTCTGTGTTTAGGTGGCATTTGGGGGGGCTTGCGTCTTCTGGCAGTTTAGGGGTTTGTCTTTAGGTGGCATTTGGGGGGGGCATGCGTTCGTCTGGCAATTTAGGGGTCTGTGTTTAGGTGGCATTTGGGGGGGCTTGCGTCTTCTGGCAGTTTAGGGGTTTGTCTTTAGGTGGCATTTGGGGGGGGCATGCGTTCGTCTGGCAGTTTAGGGGTTTGTCTTTAGGTGGCGTTTGGGGGGGGCATGCGTTCGTCTGGCAATTTAGGGGTCTGTGTTTAGGTGGCATTTGGGGGGGCATGCGTTCGTCTGGCAATTTAGGGGTTTGTTTTTAGGTGGCGTTTGGGGGGGGCTTGCGTCGTCTGGCAATTTAGGGGTTTGTGTTTAGGTGGCATTGTGGGGGGGGCTTGCGTCGTCTGGCAATTTAGGGTTTTGTCTTTAGGTGGCGTTTGGGGGGGGCATGCGTTCGTCTGGCAGTTTAGGGGTTTGTTTTTAGGTGGCGTTTGGGGGGGGCTTGCGTCGTCTGGCAATTTAGGGTTTTGTCTTTAGGTGGCGTTTGGGGGGGGCTTGCGTCTTCTGGCAATTTAGGGAAAAATCAAGAAGGGTCTGCCCTCACTCTGCCTCTTATGGATGTTAAAATTGCTTCATGTAATCTTCTGAATATGTATTTAAAGATGATCTCTCCCCTGAGATGTGTATAAATTGCCTGACTGTTACTAACAACTTGCAACTCTATGTCCAGCACGAGCTGGGGGTTATCCCAACGTTGTGAATAAATACCTTTGCTGTTTAAAGGCATGAAAACTCTCTCTAAACAGTTTTGTTAGGCCTTTTTGGGCTTCAATTTGGCAACCCAGATGGGACAGTGACGGACTCCATCGTGCTGTGATCCAGGGGGCCTGGGGACGCTTTTGGGGCCCCCCAACGAATCTTTCCTGTTGGATAAGCCTCCCCACTCCTGTCGGCTCCATGCACCGGTGGACGCCGGACCTTCCTCATACTGAAAAGGTATTTCTATATATATATACTTGTGTTTTGAATTTATAAGGGGGTTCAAGGCCCCTTTCTGTATGGTATTGTATTGGTAGTGTTCTGCTATTTATATTATTAACCTGATAATGTTGAGAATATTCTGTTAATGCTGAAATTCATGTGATTGCTTATATGCTGATTTCGGGATCCCTTGTGTGTGTGTTGATTGTGCTATTCCATTTCGCTGCTTTTAAAGAGGTTTGATTTGAGTGACTATATCCGTGTTTCCACTGAAGAAAAGTTTTGTAATTCCCGGGTTTTGCCTCGACATGGACTGGCTGACCAGCAGGTATCCGCGGTCTGTGGCGACATCTTGTGACCTTAGGCGGTAAAGCAACGTGTAAAATTCTGTGTGAATTGTATCTGTGTAAAGTTCTGTTTGAAGGTACGAGTACGTGTGTGAAAGCAAGTGATGGAGACGCCATTTAATTGTGAAGCGAAGTGTGGAGTCCTGATCTGCATTTCCGTGTGACCCGCGGGGGGCCGGCCAGAAGCGATTGGGGTGAGTGATTGTGGTGCAAGTTGTTGGAACGAGATAAGAAATACACTAGGATGGTGGAGTAGACTAAGTAAGGTGTTGAAATTTAAATAGAGCTAGGGGGAGGTAAAAGTTGGTAGGTAATAGGTAAAAAGAAGGTAAAATTGTATTTTTTTAATTGACACTGGAGCTGAATGTTCAGTTTTAAATCAAGAATAATACCAAAAACTGATTAATTTGTACTAGTGGTCTAGACAGTCTGATCTGGTTTGCAGTGTTAGATTTGAAAGATGCATTTTTCTGCCTCATCTTAGCCCCAGAGAGCCAAAAGATTTTTGCCTTTGGGAGTCTGTTAGCAAAGGGAGACACAACTAACCTGGACGGTTTTACCTCAGGGTTACCAAAACAGCCCTACAATATTTGGAAACTAATTGGCTAAAGAATTGGAACAATGGGAATGGCCACAGGGAGAAGGGCGGTCTTCTGCAATATGTGGATGATTTGCTAATAACAATCTTGTTTTTAAACTTCTTGTGTATCGAGTCTCCCAACAGAAAGCACAGCTGGTGCAAGAAAAGTTGGTGTACCAAGGATACGAGATCTCCGGAGGACAACGATCCCTTAGGGACAGCGAGGAAAGCAGCCATCTGCCAGATGCCCAGGCCAGGAAGAGTGAGAGAGCTGTGAGCCTTTCCAGGAATGACAGGTTGGTGCCATCTGTGGATATATCAATAGAGGATACTTGCTAAACCTCTATATGACATGTTGAAAGAAACTAAAAATATTCTAGTCTGGACTCCAGAGGCAGAAATGGCCTTTAAAAGGCTAAAGCAAGAACTGATGAAAGCCCCAGCATTGGGTCTGCCCAATGTAACAAAACCATCTTGGCTGTTCTCACCCGAGTGCCAAGGAATGGCCCTAGGAGTCCTAATTCAACAATTGGAATCATACAAAAGAGCTGTGACTTCTCTAAAAAACTAGATGAAGTAAGTAAAGATGGCCCATGTGGCTGCAGTAATTATAAACATAGAAGAAGACAGAAAACTTGGTATGGGCCAGAAATTGACTGTATTGGTGTCCCACACTGTATCAGCACTACTGAAGCAGAAAGGTGGCCATTGGCTGTCACCTTCTCAGTTCCTGAAATACCAAGCGATTTTAGCCGAATCAGATGATATAACCATTCAAGTAACTAATATTGTCAACCCAACTTCATTCCCAGAATGAAGAATATTAGCAGAACCAGTTGAGCATGACTGTCTGGAAACTATTGAAGCTCTATATTCCAGCCCCTCAGATCTCAAGGAAGAGCCACTTGAAGATGCGGACGACTGGTTTTCGGATGGCAGCAGCTTTGTGAAGCAAGGAGTAAGCATTTTGATAAGAATGCCATGGTGGTGATGGATCACCAACCTAAACAATCTGATTGTAAATTGCATCTTTTTATTCCTAGGGACTGGGTATATGTTCAGAAACTTTTAAGAAAACCTCTGCAAGAGAAGAGGGAAGGACCCTTTCAAGTGTTCCTGACCACCTTCACTGCATTCTGAGTTAAAGAACCACCCACCTGGATCCATTACTCCCGAATCAAGAGACCTCCAGAAGATCACAAAGCTCCTGAAAAAGCTCGACACTGGCGACCTCCGGTGTTGATATATGGACTTTTGATAAGTATATTTGTGAAAATACAGTTATAGAGAATGAAGATCTGTGCTTAGTGCATGTACCTTTGAAATGTTTCCCCATAATAAGAACTATTCACAAGTTTACTATGTAGGAATTAGATATGCATGTATTAAGACACTATGTGCTAGTATTTTTATTTACCATTGTCATGAAATAGCAAATGTGAATGTAATATTTGCTGGCAATTTAGGGGGCTATTGTTAGGTGGCCTTTGGGGGGTGGCTTGCATTCAGTGGATTTTTGGGGTGGGTTTACTTGGTGCTGGTTTGGGGATGAGTTGGGGTTTGGTTTTTTTTTGATTTCCAAGTTTGGAAGCCTTTATATGCCTGTCATTGTTTTGTTTAGTTCTGGTCCTGTGGTTTTGTTTTTGCTAAGCTTGTTGTCTTTTGGGCTGTGTTCTTTTGATTTTGGTTTTGTATTCATTTGGATTTATCTGGGCTTGGTACTCACAGTTATTATTTGGTTTGAAGTCCTGTAGTTTATTTACTGGGGCATAGAGTTTTGTGGTTTGATTTGAGCCTTGTCTGTTTTGGGGGCTCATGGTTTTAGGTTTGTTTCTCTACAGCCTGTTGTCTCTCTGTGTAAGGTGCTCTAATTTGTTTTGTTGGTTTGGGTGCCTGTGGTTTGGTTTTTTGCCTTGGTTTGGGGCTCTGTGATTTGGTTTTCATTTGGTTTTGTGGCTGGTGATTTGGTTGTTTTTGTTTGAAGCCCTATGTTTTGTTTTTTCTCTGGACCCCAGATTTTGTTTTCCTGTTGTTTCTTTCCATCTCTAGTTTGTTTATTTGGTTTTCTGCTCTGTGGTTTAGTTTAATCTTGATGTGGGAGCTCAGGAGTTTGGACCTGTGGTGTGTTAATTTTGTCCTTTGGTTTGGCTTTTTTTGTGCAGGTTTGGTATTGGTTTCAGTTTGTGCCTGTTGGCCAGATATTTTGATGTTTGGAGGTGGAGGCCTGTGGGTGTTTTAATTCTTTTTTAATTCTGATGCATGGGTTTGGTTTGTGTTTTGGGGATGTGTGGGTTGTTTTTTTCTTGGTTTGGGAGTCTGGTTTCTTTGATACTGGTTTGGAATCTCCTGGTTTTCTTTTTCATTTTGGGGACCATGTAATAGTTTTTAGGGGCTTTTTTCCAAGTTGTTTTTGGTTTTGGGAGTCTGTGGTTTGAGTTGCTTCTATTTGTGGTCCTGTGGTTTCTTTTTGATAGGGTTTGTTGTCTTTTGGTGGTGTGGTTTTCTTGTTTGTTTTGGGACTGTTTGTTTTGGGTTTTATTTTGTGACTTTATTTTTTTAAGGCCCAGACATCTGGGTTTTTTTGGCCCATAATTTCCTTTTTATTTGGTTTTGGGTTCTGTGTTTCTGGTGTTTTCTGATTTGGTCCTCATTGTTTTGACTTTGTTTGCTTTTGATGTGTTTTGGGGGGCTGTAATTTTTTGGATGTTTTTTTGGCCTGTGGTTTGGAACTGGTGTGGTTGGAGTGCCTGTCCCTTTTTTTTCCTCTCTTTGGGGCTCTGATTTGGTTTTCATTTGGTTTTCAGGCCTGTGTTTTGGATTTCTTTAGTGTGCCTGTGATTTGATTTTTTTCTTTGGTCTATGGTTTATTTTTGGTTTGGTTTTGGACTGGTTTATGGCTTGAGACCCATAGTTTGTTTTTTCTAGTTTGGGTGTATGATTTTTTGTTCTTTTAGCCTTTCGTTTTGGTTTTTTCCTAGGTTTTGGGGTGTGGGTGAGGGGACGCTGGTTTGTTTCATACTGTTTGGAGCCCTGTGGTTTTGTTTTAATTTTGAGGGCCCATGGGATTTCTTTGCTTATTTCAAGGGCATATGGTTTGGTTTGGGGCCTGGTGGTTTTGTTACATTACATGTTGTGTGGTTGGCTTCAGGGACTGTGGTTTGGAGTTGGTTTGATTTTGGGGTCTTTGCTTTTTGTTTGATCTTGGGGTCTGTGGCTTGGTTATTTTGAGGTTTTTTCTCCTTATCATTTGGCCAATTATAAGAACTAAGGGAGAGGGTATAAAAGAACTGGTTTTGCTTTGTTGTACTTGCAGAGCAGGAGACTCCCCGGTCACCCAGTGTGCTGTTTTGCTTATTTGCCCTTTAACAAATCTTTAACAAATGTTTAATGTTTTTAAATTTTAAAATTGCTCTGGTCTATGGACTATACCAATTTGGTGTCGTGACTTATTCAGACCCTCTGTGTGGTGGGATAATCTCCCCAGGAAGGGCGCCCCCGTCCCATTTTGGACGGTCCTGGAGGGACCCCTGCTTCACAGATCCTGAATATCCGACCGAGATTTATAAAAGGCAAATAAGCAAATAAACCCTATATTTTATATTTTTGTTTTTAAGGGCCGATAGTTTAATTTGTGGGCAACTTAAAACACGTGAAAACACGTGGTTTGGTGTTCATCTAGATTGGGGGCCCATAATTTGGGTTTAGTTCCTTCTTGTGGTGCGTGGCTTCTTTTTTAGTATAGGTTGTGGGCTTTTGGATTGGTTTATGTGGGTTGTTCTTTTTCTTGGTGCCGGTGTTTGGTTATTTTTTTGTTTAAGGCCCTATGTTTTGTTTTTTCACTGGGATCCATGGTTTGTTTGGTTTGGGCCCCATATATTTTTCTTTTCCAGTTTTTCAGCCTGTGGTTTTGGTTTAGTTTGGTTTCTGGTCTGTGGTTTGTTATATTTTGTGTTGGGGACTTCTGGATTCCTTTGATTTCTTTTCCCCTCTTGGTTTGGGCTCCCAGGGTTTGGTTTTGTACTGTTTGGACCTGTGGTTTACTCTGTTGTGATAGATGCTTTGATTTGTTTCTTGTCTTGTCATGATTTGTGGTCTTTGTTTTGGTGGTGGTTTGATTTTGGGTGATTTTGTTTAGTATGAGGATATGTGGTTTTGGGCCTGTGGTTTATATGAGTTTTTTCTGGGGACTGTCCTTTGGTTTGTGTTTAATTCCTTTTGTTTGGCTTTTGGCTGTGACCTTTTTTGGATTGGTTTTGTTTTGGTTATTTCTTCAGGTTTACAGGCCTGTGGTACACTTTTGGATTTTTTTTTGGGTTGTGTGGGTTTGTTTTTAAAGGCATGTCTGTTGTCCTTCATATGCATTTGGGGCCTGTGGTTTGTGTTCCTATATTTTTTAGGTGACTCTCTTATTTCCTGTTGGATTTATGATTTGGTTTCTGTATGGTGTGGGGTCCTCTGGTTTTGTTCTGGTTTGGTATGTAGGCTTTTGGTGTTGTCTGGTCTGGGGCCTGTTGTTTTTTTTCTCCTTATTTATTTGGGAGCCTGTGGTTTATTTTTTTGTGTGATTTGGGAGGGCCTGTGGTTTGTGTTGCAGGTGGTTATGAGGTGTATGGTTTGGTTTCTTTTGTACTTTTGGTGGCCTGTGGTTTGGTTTGTGTGTGGTTAGGTGTCCTATGGGTTTTTTTGGTTTTGTTTGTGGTTCTGTAGTTTGATTTTTCTTTTAGGGACCTTTTGTTTGTTTGATTATGGTTTGTGGGCCAGGTTTGGCTTTTGGTTGGTTTGAGAGTCTTTGTAATTTGTTGGATTTTTGTATCCTTTGTTGTGTTTTTTTGTTTCATGTAGATTGGGCACCTGTATTTTGGTTTTTCTTAGGAATGGTCACCTTTTATTTGGATTTTTTGTTAGTTTTTTTCTTTCTTTCAAGTTTGGGGCCCCAATATTTGGTTTTTGGTTTGCTTGCCTTTTTTTGTGGATGTTTTGTAGTTTTGGCAATCCATGTTTTGGTTTGTTTGAGAGCATGTGGTTTGGGGGGTTTTGTAGTTGTTGGAAGCTGTGGTTTGTGCTTCTTTTTGTTGTTGCAGTTGTTGATTTTTTTATTTTGAAGGCACTGGTTTTAATTTTCTTGTTAATTTTAGGTGCCTGTGAGTTGATTTTAATTTTTTTTATTGTTGCCCAGGGGCTTGTCTTATATTTTTGAGGGCTGTCTGGTTTGTTTTTTATTTAGATTTGGGTCCTCTGGTTTGGTTTGTGGGCCGGTGGCTTTATTTTTTTAGGATTTGCAGGCTTAGTTTGTTTTTAGTTCTACTTGTGGTTCTCTAATTTTGTTTTTCTTTAGGGACCTGTAGTTTGGGTTCCTTTTGTTGTGGGGGGCTGTAGTTTGTGCTTTTGTTTGCAGGCCTGTAGTTGGGTTTCTGCATGGTTTGTGTGCCAGTGGGATGGTTTTGGTTTGTGTTCTGAATGGGTTTGTTCTGCTTTTTTGTGTTTTGAGGTCATTTGTTTCTCTTAGGTTTCTGAGGCTTGTTTTTTGTATGTTTTGGTTGTTTGTTTCTGTTGTCCTTCTGTGCCTTAGTTTTGTTTGCAGGGGTATGGTTTGGTTCCTGTTTAAATCAGAGGCCTGTTGTTTGGGTTTTGTATGGTACGGTGGCGTGCCAGGTTTTTTGGTTTGGTTTATTGCACTGGGGCTAGGGTTTTCTGTATAGCTGGTGCCCTGTGATCTGATTTTGTATGGTTTGGGCACTTCTGGGTTTTTGATTTGGGGCCTTGTTTGGTGCTGACATGTCATTGTTTGGAGGATGTGTTGTTGTCATTTGTTGGCTGGTGATTGTCATTTGGGGTCTGGTGTTTTTGGGGCCTGTTGTCATCTTTTGGAGCTTGTCATTTGGGGTTGTGCTGTCATAGTTTGGGGACCTGGTTTTTTTGGAGCTGTTGTTGTCTTCTGGGCACCTGTTGTCATTTGGAGGTGTTGCTTTGTGCTGGTTGTTCTCGCTTGGGGTCTGGTTATTGTCACCTGGGATCTGGTCATGTTTTCGGTGGGCCCTCTTGTTTTGGGGCATGTTTTCCTTGTTGTTCAGGAGCCAGTTTTGGGCACATATGTTCATTGTTTGGGAACATGTTCTCATCATGTAGGGGCCTGTTGTCATCCCTTAGCGAGCCTGATGTTTTGGGGGCTGGTGGTTTTGGGGACCTTCTGTCATTTGGGGGCCCCTCATCATCCTGCATTTCAGGATCCTGTTGTTTACAAGTCTGTTGTCATCATTTGGGGGCCCATTGTGCTGTTTGGTCTTTTATGGGACCTGTAGTGTAGATTCCTGTTGTTTCTGATGGCTCTAGGTTTGGAGGCCTCTTGTCATTCAGTAGCCTATTGTTTGAAGGGTTAGTTGTCATTGTTTGGAAGCCTGTTTTTGGCATGCCCATGGTCATTCTTTTGGGAACTGTTGTAGATCGTGAGCCTTCTTGGGTGGGCACCTGTTGTGCTAGTGTTCTTGTCTCTTGGGGTCCTATTGTTTTGGTGGCCTGTGCTTGTCTTTTGGAAGTCCGTTTTTTGGGGCCTCTTCTCTTTGGGGGGCTGTTATGTCGTTGAGGGCGTTTGGGGGCCTCTATTTTGGGGGTGTGTTGTCGTTTGGTGACCTTTCCTCATCTTTTCAGGGTCTGCTGTTTTGGGAGCATGTTGATGCCTGGGCATCTTGAGTTTTGGGGGCCTGTTGTCTTAGTTTTGGGGGCCTCTTGTCTTAGTTTTGGGGGCCTCTTGTCTTAGTTTTGGGGGCCTCTTGTCTTAGTTTTGGGGGCCTCTTGTCTTAGTTTTGGGGGCCTCTTGTCTTAGTTTTGGGGGCCTCTTGTCTTAGTTTTGGGGGCCTCTTGTCTTAGTTTTGGGGCTGTTTGTTCTCAAGGCTGTTTTTTTAGTGGTCTGGTTTTGGGGACCCTGTTAGGGGTCCTGTATTTGTCATTTGAGGTCCTGTTGTTTTGGAGGCCTCTTGCTGTCATTTTGGGGGCCTGTCATCGCTTTTCAGGGCCTGTTATCTTTTGGGAGCCTGTTTTGGTGGCCTGTTGTCTTGGCAGTCTTTTTCTTTGGGGTCCTGTTTTAGCTTTGGAATCTTGTTAGTGTTCTGAGCCTGTTTTTGTTTGGGAGCATGTTATCTGGAGGTCTGTTCTTCTGCTAGTGGATTGTTTTGGGGACCTGTTGTCATCATTGTTGGCCTCTTCTTGTCATTAGAGGATCTGCAATTTAGGACCCTGTTGCTTAGTACTTGTCCTCATTCCAAAGCCTGTGGTGGTTTTTTTTTTTGTTTGGCTTGGGGGCCTGTGCTTTGTTTTTGTTTGGTATAGAGGATCTTGGTTATGTTTTTGTTAGGAGTTTTTTTGTTGGTTTGTTTAACTGGTAATTTGCTACTGTGATGAGTCAAGCTTCAAATGCTCCTCCACTCCAGTTGAATGGATATCATACATATCTTATTTGTTTGCAGCCCTGTGCTTAGGTTTTTCTTGGAGTCTCAGTGGTCAGGTTTCTTAATCTTTAGCCATGCAGTTTGGTTTTTTCTTGGTTTTTTGAGTCTCTTCCTTGGTATTGTAGTTTGGCTGTGGTTTCTTGTTTTCCTTGGTGTTTAAGGTTCTTATTTGGTTTGAGTTCACTTTAGGGGCCTTTGGTTAGCAGAGCCTGTGATTTAAGAACATGTCTATTTTTTTCTGTTTAGACTGTGGGCCTGTGATTTGTTTTCTATTTATTGGGCCGTTTGGTTTGGTTTTCGATTGTGTTGGGGCTTTCAGATTTTGTTTTTGAGGGCCTGTGGTTTAGGTCTGTTCTTGTGTTGGGAGCCTGTAATGGTTGATTGAAGCTAGAAGAAATTTGCTTATCAAATTAAGTTTGAGTTGATAAAGTTACAATAAGGCGTTATGTTATTCCAAAGCTGATGTTTAAGTTTTATATCCTGTTAAATTTAAAAGTATGGGGTTAAGTGTATGTATATGGCAGAAAAGTCAGAAAAGAAGACATCTTGGCCCCAACAGGAATGTCAGCATAGCAGTTCCTAAGGACTAACCATTGGCCAGTTCCTTCAGCGACAGGATAAAGCCCGCAAA
This sequence comes from Phaethornis superciliosus, assembly GCA_023637945.1. Lineage (NCBI taxonomy): Eukaryota > Metazoa > Chordata > Aves > Apodiformes > Trochilidae > Phaethornis > Phaethornis superciliosus. The sequence goes on along the minus strand of JAJQWJ010000003.1, from coordinate 50,482,175 downwards.
ACAAGAACCAGCGTAGGAAGAGCCTGCCAAAGGAGAACCAAAGATAGGGACTGAGGGAGAGGGTATAAGAGAACTGGTTTTGCTTTGTTGTACTTGCAGAGCAGGAGACTCCCTGGTCCCCCAGTGTGCTGTTTTGCTTATTTGCCCTTTAACAAATCTTTAATGTTTAATGTTTTTAAATTTTAAAATTGCTCTGCTCTATGGACTATACCAATTTGGTGTCGTGACTTATTCAGACCCTCTGTGGTGGGATAATCTCCCCAGGAAGGGCGCCCCCGTCCCATTTTGGACGGTCCTGGTGGGACCCCTGCTTCACAGATCCTGAATATCCGACCGAGATTTATAAAAGGCAAATAAGCAAATAAACCCTATATTTTATATTTTTGTTTTTAAGGGCCGACAGTTTAATTTGTGGGCAAATTAAAGCATGTGGTTTGGTGTTCATCTAGATTGGGGGCCCATAATTTGGGTTTAGTTCCTTCTTGTGGTGCGTGTTCTTTTTTAGTATAGGTTGTGGGACTTTGGATTGCTTTGTATGGGTTGTTCTTTTTCTTGGTGCCAGTGGTTTGGTTATTTTTTTAAGGCCCTACATTTTGGTTTTTCACTGGCATCCGTGGTTTGTTTGGTTTGGGCCCCATATATTTTTGGTTTAAATTTTTCAGCCTGTGGTTTTCGCTGTTTTACTTTGATTTCTCGGCTGTGGTTTGTTATATTTTGTGTTGGGGACTTCTGGATTCCTTTTTCTTTTCTCCTCTTGGTTTGGGGTCCCAGGGTTTGGTTTTGTACTGTTTGGACCTGTGTTTTACTCTGTTATGATAGATGGTTTGATTTGTTTCTTGTCTTGTCATGATTTGTGGTCTTTGTTTTGGTGGTTGTTTGGTTTGGGAGTCTTTGGTTTCTATTTGGTGGCCTGTGACTGTGTGACCTCTTCATTTTATGTTTGTTTGTTTTTTTGGTTTAGTTTTTCTTTGAGCTGCAGTGGTTTAGTTTCTTCAGTTTTAATGCCCATGGTTTATTGGAGTTTTGTGTGTGTGTATGGACTGTTTTGTGATTTTGTTTAGTATGGAGATTTGTGGTTTTGGTTTGTGGGCCTGTGCTTTATATGAGTTTTTTCTGGGAACTGTGCTTTAGTTTGTGTTTCGTCCCTTTTGTTTGGTTCTTGGCTCTGACCTTTTTGGATTGGTTTTGGTTTGGTTTTTTCCTTTAGGTTTACAGGCCTGTGGTATACTTCTGGATTTTTTTGGGTTGTGGGAGTTTGTTTTTAAAGGCATGTCTGTTGTTCTTCATTTGGATTTGGGGCCTGTGGTTTGTGTTCCTGTATTTTTAAGGTGACTTATTTCTTGTTGGATTTAAGATTTGGTTTCTGTAGGGTATGGTTTGGGGTCCTCTGGTTTTGTTCTGGTTTGGTATGGGGGCTCTTGGTGTTGTCTGGTCTGGGGCCTGTTGGTTTTTTCTCCTTATTTATTTGGAGGCCTGTGGTTTATTTGTTGTGTGATTTGGGAGGGCCTGTGGTTTGTGTTCCAGGTGGTTATGAGGCGTATGGTTTGGTTTCTTTTGGACTTTTGATGGCCTGTGGTTCAGTTTGTGTGTGGTTAGGTGTCCTATGGGTTTTTTTGGTTTTGTTTGTGGTTCTTTAGTTGGCCTTTTCTTTATGTTTTGGGGGCCTTAGGTTTGGCTTTTGGTTGGTTTGTGAGTCTTTGTATTTTGTTGGATTTTTGCATCCTTTGTTGTGTTTTTTTGTTTCATGTAGATTGGGCACCTGTATTATGGTTTTTCTTAGGAATGGTCACCTTTTATTTGGATTTTTTGTTAGTTTTTTTTCTCTTTCAAGTTTGGGGCCCCCAAATTTGGTTTTTGGTTTGCTTGCCTTTTTTTTGGATTTTCTGTAGGTTTGGCAATCAATGTTTTGATTTGTTTGGCAGCATGTGGTTTGGGGGCTTTTTATTGTTGTTGTTGTAAGCTGCAGTTTGTGCTTTTTTTGTTGTTGTAATTGTTGATTTTTTTAATTTGGAAGGCACTTGATTTAATATTTTTTAATGTTCGGTGCCTGTGAGTTGATATATTTATTTATGACTGGGGGCTTGTCTTTTATTTTTCAGGGCTGTCTGGTTTGTTTTTTGTTTGGATATGGGTCATGTGGTTTGGTTTGTGGGCCGGTGGCTTTATTTTTTTAGGGTTTGCAGGCTTATGGTTTCGTTTTTGTTCTACTTGTGGTTCTCTAATTTTGTTTTTCTTTAGGGTCCTGTAGCTTCTGCAGGGTTTGTGCCAGTGGGGTGGGTTTGGTTCATGTGCCTTTGCGGGTTTTCTTTTTTGTTTTTTGAGGTCATTTGTTTTCCTTACGATTGGGTTCTGAGGTTTGTTTTTTGTATGTTTTGGTTTTTTGTTTGTTGTCCTTCTGTGCCTTAGTTTTGTTTGCAGGGGTAGGGTTTGGTTCCTGCTTAAATCAGAGGCCTGTTGTTTGGGTTTTGTATGGTATGGTGTCATGACAGGTTTTTTTGTTTGGTTTATTGCACTGGGGTTAGGTTTTTTTGTATAGCTGGTGCCCTGTGATCTGTTTCTCTATGGTTTGGGCACTTCTGGGTTTTTGGTTTAGGTTTGCCTAAGGTTTGTTAGGGCTGTCTGGTTTGTTTTTTCTTTACATTTGGGTCCTCTGGTTTGGTTTGTGGGCCGGTGGCTTTATTTTTTTAGGGTTTGCAGGCTTATGGTTTAGTTTTTGTTCTGCTTTTGTGATGTAAACGCTCTGAAAATATGTAATAAGTCTCTCGAATCAGTATTTTTTCTGCTCTTTTAAAATATACCAAACATATTCTCAATTAGCAGAGTTTTACCCCAAAAGTTAACTAGCTTCTGTTATGTATCATGCCTGACAGGGACCTAAAGATAAGACTGTTAGTCAGGTCACCTCCTGGTACATGGTCCAGACAAAGACAATAAATTTAGCAAGGTAACCAGAACTGAAAGATGATAAGAAATAAAAGAAAAGTTCCTGGGATGGCAAAATCTGTGTTATCTTTAGTGAGTCTGTGTGCCAGTGATTTATGAAAAGACAGAAACCCTTTTGCTGTATAAAAACTCCAAGAGAAAAGGAGAGTGTGGGCTCTCTCTTCCCCCCCTGCTTGCTCTCCACTTCGGCTTCAGCTACGGGACAGCCCCAGCAGAACAGCACCAAGCAGGAACCACGGGTCCCACACATTCCTCCAGCCAGAGACCAGGGCCAGTGGACAATGATAAAACTTAATTGCTCTCTTGTTTTCCTTTTATTACTTAACAACTCTGTGCCCAAAGTGACTAATTTGTGTAAATTCTCTCCTCTTTTAAACTTATTTTTTCTTTTAAAGGTATATTATTGTCTCCTTTCCCTAAAATAAATCTTTGTAATTTGCTTGAATCATAAAGCCTGTTATTTTTGTAAATTCATGCAATGTCTATGAGTAGTGGCTGATTTTTCGTCACAATCAAAATATAAATAATAGCATGGATTGCAACATTGTGGTTCTCTAATTTTGTTTTTCTTTAGGGACCTGTCAAGTTTTTTTGTATAGCTGGTGCCCTGTGATCTGTTTTTCTATAGTTTGGGCACTTCTGGGTTTTTGGTTTGGGGCCTTGTTTGGTGCTGACATGTCATTGTTTGGGGGATGTGTTGTCATTTGTTGGCTGGCGATTGTCATTTGGGGTCTGGTGTTTTTGGGGCCTGTTGTCATCTTTTGGAGCTTGTCATTTGGGGTTGTGCTGTCATAGTTTGGGGACCTGGTTTTTTTAGGCTTGTTTTTTTGACTGTGTTTTGGTACCGGTTTTTTTGGAGCTGTTGTTGTCATATGTTGTCATTTGGAGGTGTGTTGTTTTATGCCTGTTGTCCTCGCTTGGGGTCTGGTTATTGTCACCTGGGATCTGCAACTTAGAGCAAAACCAGGTGGTTATAGCTTGCATGCTTTTCTGCTATGGGACACAGGGCACCACACTGAGACTTCCTTACGCCCGAAAGTTGCTTTGCTTTTATTGTACTAACAGTAATTCACATTGTAAGAAGCATGCAAATACACATCGGATAAACAACAGCTTAACACACTCCTGTGCCCCAGCTCAGAGCTACCAGCTGTTCTGGGCACCATTTTCTTGGAGCTGAGAGCAGTGCATTTAGATGTTTACCACAGCCCACCTAGCTTATGGGAACCTTGCACTTGAGTCACATACCTGTGTTCTGAGCTGTAGAGGAAATGGGCATGTATACCAGTGTAGCAGAATCCTCAGACCTTGCACTTGGAGTCACAAAGATAAAAAAAAACCTTTTAACAGAATCAGCTGGTTCTGGCTTAGCTGTCTGGAAATGATGTTGATAGAGTAGATAAGATGCTCCTGCTCCAGCAGTGTTTCTCTACCTCACTTTATGGCACACAATGCATCATACGGCTAGTGGGAATGGCTTGACTTGAGACCAACTGCAAAGGCAACTTTTAGATAGCCAGAGGACAGCCACTTACTGCTCTTGGAGAACATATCTGCCCAGCAGACTACATGGTCATCCTAAAGTCACCTTCTGTCACAAAAGCCTGTCACTTCTCTTATAAGCATGGTTTCCTGCCACCTACTTCTGCCACCCACATCACCCTTGATGGGAAAGGGAAATCTCAGCACAGCCATCTGCTACTCTTGGATGACACTGTCTTCTATAACGGGTCTCTCTTCATGAGACTGTGCACCAACTTAACACTTCCAGCACCTTTCCTGTAGCTTATAAACACTTGCACACTCCTACTGCTCTGACAGCCCTCACTGATGTCTCCTCTCCTTCCCCAGCATCACTGTTCTCATATGATGATGATCCCAGCCATATGCTCCTCAAAGAATGTGACATTTAGATCACAAACTATCAGTGCTGCATGCTTCTGCCACTAATTTTGCCCTCACAGCAAAAAGAAGCTCTGGCAACCTGTGCTCTTGGGTGACACTTCACAACTCTCCAGGTCCACTCTTGAGAGATTACAAGCTCACATAAATGATTACCCTAGCAGAGGGGGGAGTCATTTAGGTCATGAAGGCTGTCAACACCATTCTCTGAAAAAGAAGACCAGCAGAGTCTGCTCTTGGGCAACACTGCTCTGTCTCCTTGGGAGATAGCAAACATGTCAGAGCACCCCTCAGGCATCCTAGGAGTTAGCCTGTGAATGATACTGCTGCCACCACACCTCTTCTCAGAGACTTAGCAAACCACACTCGGGCATCTGCTGCTCCACAGAAATCCTTCCCCACCTCCTGCCTACCCATGGGGAAGGCTGATGGGTGGTGGCTTATGGTCACAGGAAAGAAGGTGCCTGCTGTAGCTGCAGATGTACCACTGCAGCAGAAATGCTGCACTTACTGTCAGGGGTAAAGAGGGACCCAATTCTCCAGCCTGCATCAGTGGGAAAGGTGAGAGACAGTCCCTGGAGCCTGCTTGCTGACCTGACACAGCCAGATGTCACAGGAGGTGTGCTGCTGGATGGGTAAAAAAGTGCTTTCCAGGGTAGAATCTTAGACCATTCAGTAGGTGTAAGAACTTCGGTTTTTAAGCTACTATGGTACGTAGCAGCAATATATGGGGGGAAAAAAACATCAGTGTTTTTTGCTATGTACATGCAAATATTTGTTGTTCTGACAATTTTGGTATTTTAAGTGTTCTAGTTCTTTGGGCATTTTTATTATGAAACCATAGTAGAAATGTGTATATATTCAAACTCAGTCTGGTTTAAACCAAATTCAATTGATAAGCTTTTCTGAGTGCTGTTGTGGAATAAACCTACCTGTTATTTTGCAGACTGTGGCCAGGCAGAAGCAGTTTATTGTAGTTGTAGGATAGATTACAAAACAACAGAGGTTCAGCCATCTATCCATGTGCACTCTGAATTAAACATAGTAAGGCTTTATAGACATTTAGGACAGACACAAACTTCTTTGCCAGGAAGTGTGAAACAGCAGAGCAGCATCTGCACAGAAAGAAAACTGCCCTTCAATGACTTGAACACTATTTCTTTATAGAGTTCAAGTTTCTATTTACTATAACTGGTAACTTGCAACTGGTTAGCCTTGAACTGGTTCAGCTTATACCTGTGTCCTTGAGCAGCTTTCAGACCTTGCAAGTGTGTAGTCACAGGACTTCTTTTAATTTTTATTTTACTACAATTACAAAACCTCATTTCAGATTGGATCTGGATGAGAAACTCTTCCTGAAACTGCTGTGCCACTGAGGCTGTGAAACAGGGCTAGTAAAGGAGGTGAACACATAGCCATGCCTGTTAAATACCAGCAAAACAGTCTGCCAAAGAGAAAAATGGTGTTTTTCATGGGGTGATGGAGAGGCCTTTACACCTCAAAAAGCTGTTAAATAAAATTGACTTCAGTCAGGGTGCAGTGATTTAACTCTCAACCCAGAAGGAAGGCTGATGCCAATTTGGCTGAATATGCCTGCAATTATATGCAGCAAAGAGCAGTGTGGGACAGTATTTTGCAGAATACAGACAGCTTCAGTGAAGGACTTTCTTCCTGTTCCTAAAAGCCAGCAGGAACCACAAGCCCACGAGGGGGCTCTACCACCTCAGCTATCAGCAGCATCAACCTTTTCAGTGAGCAACCCCCACTGATAACCATGCTCATCGTGCCAGGAGACAAGGCTTTTAACAGGAAGCATTGCCTCAAAATAAGCGTGATTTGGTATGATAAGAAAACTCATCTCACATGTCAGGGTCTTGAAAGCAGTTTTTAAATTTCAGGGTGTGAAAATAGAATAGTAGTAGGTATAAAAAGGATAACCAGGATAGTAGTTTTGTCTTCCATGGGTTACCTCCCATGGAAGCACAAAGAGGATTCATGACTGATGGCTGCTGTATGATCTCAGTGTGCCTGAAACTTGTATAAATAAATGGAAATAACTTGGATATGTTATTCCTACTACAGAGATGTGTGTACCAGCAGTGTGAGAAAGTACAGTCAAGGTTTTTTAGATAAATTGAGTAGGGGAAATGCTACTGGATATGAGAAAAATAGCTTCCTCCAAGACAGAACTGAATATTAAAGGATATTTATATAGCACATACCAATGAATATAAGACAGATGAATTTGACCTTTTTATACCTTTTAATGCAACCTGCTTTAAAATTCTGAAATGAGAAAAATGGTAATCACTTTATTTGTGATACCATAATAATGGTATACTTTAGTATAAAGAAAAATATACAATCCAGTTCCAGTAAAGATCTGTCCCTACACTGTACAAAAAAAAAAGTGATTAAGGTTTAAATGCCATTGTATGTATCCACTGGAACAAATGCCTGAGTTACTACTGCATTGGTAATAGTACCTGTCAGATGTAGTGCTTGACTGATCCCTGGTATTAGAAGCAGCAGCCGCTGTGATTAGATTAGCACTAAAAGACATACAAGTGTAAACAGCTATAATAGCAGTGATGTAGGAGGACAATGCATGGAAACAGCAGTAACAAGTTTAGTAGCTGCTGCTTACTAGCTGGCAGCAGGGATGTGCTCTTTCTTTCTGGTGCTGGATTCACACAACCACCATGATGTCTTCCAGTGGTTTTCTGGTCAGTGAGGGCACAGTAGCATCCTTCTTGGGATAGCCAACAGGGAGCAGCAAGAGTAGCTTCTCATTTGCTGGGCGCTGGAGCAGGGCCCGCAGTTGGGGGCCACAGTTGAGGGGTGTGGAGGTCACAGTGTACAGACCCACGTTCTGCAGCAAGATAGACATCAACACAGCGAGGCAGAGGCCTCTGCTTTATATCTGTATCCATTACTCTCACCAGACCTGCACATGTTGTCATACTGACTAGCTTAGAAACACAGTTTCGTTAGACTCTCTGGCAGGTTTTGGAATAACTAATAGCCTCAACAGTATCATTAAAGATGTCTGCTTTTTCTTAGAGAGAAGTACAGTGTTTCTCCACAGCAGCAGCAACACAGGCTGATAGAGCCTTATTTTGCCTGCTGTTGCACAGCAGAAGCCTGCATGCAATGCTCAGTGTAATCAGGGACCCATGGCTACAACAAAGTTGAGTGGCAGGTGTGGGGGACATCACTGCGATATCTTCCCATGGGGTTCACCTGGCTCATACAAAGAAATATTTTGGTTCTTCCCCCCATACAACTGACAGGAAGATGTCTTGCAGCTCTGTGATTATTTGTTCAAGAGCTATACATCACAGGGGTAGGGAACACAAGCTCTGTTTTGTCATAAAACTGCTGCCATCTATCTCTCACAGTGGCCAGTGTTTGAGCTTACATCAGAGCCCTAAAATATGTCTGTGTATCACTTCCCCTCTCATACAAAATCTCTTTAAAAAGCTAAACAATTTGACAAATAATGATCTGATACTGACCCAAATACAATTCCAAACCTGAGGCACTTCTTACGAGTTGTCCATGTGGATTTAAGTCTCTATATAAAGGAAACATTTTGGGAGGTACAGAAGTTGGCCAGGGAGAGATGTTCAGGCAATGGGCCTCTCACATTAGGTAACCTCCATGGCATTCTTAAGATAAGGGCTAATAGCAATGGTGCTAAGTGTTCAGAGTCCAGGGCACTGTGTTCTTTAAGGTTGTCAGATTTTCCTAAGAGCTGGGAAAAAGCAGGGTGTACTGTAACAGTGGATAGGGAGAAGTTTAACCTGATGGTGGGCTGGGCCAGGAGAAAAGGCAACCTTGCTAGCCCTACTGCTTCTGCAAATGACAGTGCTGTTTCTGCCCCATTCTGTGTGTATCCCCTTCGCTCTCAGCTCCATGAAGGGAAAATAGAACTCTGTGCAGTCGCAGATCAGTGTGATTCTGCACTGCTGATTTCTCAGATTTCCAGTGCTGAAGCTCCTCTTAAGCAACAGGAACATGATCAGGGAAGTGTCCCTTAGAGTGAAGAAGAAATGACAGTTCTTGGTAAGAAACTGGCCTAATATAAGAGGTGACAACTTGCTGTTATCCTGCTGACAGGACAAGTTAGCAATTGGAAAAGCTTGATTATTTAAACACTTATGCAAGTACATCAGATACAACAAGCAGAACTGAGAACTTGCTGATGTCAAACACCGGAGCTTTGGAAATTGTTTCACTTATAGAAATGCCTCAGAAAGACTTGTTGAAATAGTACAGCCTGTTCTGGGAAATACTTATTTGATTATTTTTTTTTCCAGCATTATATACTAAAAGGTATGTGGGGTCAAGCCCACATTTTTTTTCTTTTAGGGAAAAGGGCCAGTGTGGCACTGTACATCCATGCTGGACAATCTGCAGACCATGCCAGCCCTTTTGGTATAAGATAGAAGAAACCACAGGAGTTGAAGCTGAGCTGGGGTAAGAGTGACAGTACACTGCACTACCTCACCTTCCTGATGTGGGCTTGTGCAGAATAACTTTAAGACTCAAAGCTAAGACATTTCTACAAATGGTAATAATTCAATAATGTTAAAATGTTAAAATCTAAATTGGGATCTATTCTCTTTAGGGCAGAATAGCATTGGTATATAATCCAAACCAATATATTAACTCGCAGTGAGCAGTTCTGTCAGTGTACCTGCAGTGCAGCAAGTAGGATACCGCAGGCGATAGAAACACTGATTTCATTGTAGTAGTGGGTCTTCTTTTTGCCATTTGGAAGTTGTCTGTATACTTGCTTGAAAATCAGGATCAGATAGGGAGCAGTGTCCAAGTATTCCTTGATCCAGTTAGTTCTGCAGGAAAATCGTATTTAAGGCATTCATTTTGCAACCTTTTCACTTTGCTGTGATTCACATTTCCTGTCTGCAAAGGGGCACTAAAGGTACATGATAGTTAAAGCAGGAGCCTAAAGTTTAGAATGTTTGCTCAGGATTAAGTATTATCATCTTAAGCAGAAAAATATATTAAAAAAAAGCTTGAATAAAGTTCTCAATTTTAGCAGATTTGGCTGAGGAGTTCATGCAATCCCTCTGAAGAGTGGAAAAAAAGGACTATAAAGTAGGACGTAGTTTGTGGTTTCTTATCTATGAACAGGCCTCAAGAGCATTTACCCTTGATTATTTAATTCTTGGAATTTTGTACACTTGCAGCTCCCCCTTGTTACCAACAGTGCCAGCATTTTTGTGATTGCAGGAAAAACTGCTGGGAGTAAAGTTCAGAACTTCTTGATCTAAGGTATAAACCTAAATATATTCTCACATCAAAAAATGTTACTTTGAGTGTTTCGGTCCTGTTAGAGTCCATTTGATTCTCAGGTTTCTTAGTAACAATATATACAGTTACAGTGTAGGATTCAGATAAGAAAATATGCTTTCTAGTGTTCTGACTCAAAATATAAAAAATACTGCATTTTAGTTGCTTACATAGTACACAAGCATCTGAAAATAGTATCATTATGAAACAAATCTGGGAAATCAAGCCTATAAATCTTTGTGCTTGATTTGATAAGCCAAGACTCAGTAAATGTCTTGCCATTGTGTGAAGTGAAGCAAGTCAGTAAGATTTGGAGGGCACTTGGAACAATTCAATGTTGTGCAATTCAGCAATTGCACTGGGACAAGACTTGGGGACAGCACAGTCAGGAGCAAAACTCCGAGCTTTGTTGTTTGGCAAAGATGAGAGAAAAGCTGGGACAAGAGTTACGGCAGCAGTCATGGAATCACAGAATTTTTCTGGGTGGAAAAGACCTTTAAGATCAAGTCCAACCATTAACCTAACTATGCGGAGTCCAGTGCTAAGCCATGCTCCTAAGCAGCACATCTACACATTTTCTAAACACCTCCAGGGATAGTGATTCAATCACCTCCCTGGGCAGCACAAGTTATATGCATATAAAAAAATAAATCATTCAGCCAAATGCTTGGAAAATTTTAAAGATCAAGAGCATATAATCTCTTTTACTGGAGGCAATTTTATGAACCAGCCACTTATTTTCAAGCTTTTCTTTCAAAAAATTAATATTTTATATATATATTAAAAGCAGGAGGAAGAAAGATAAGGAAAAGGATAAAAGGAGAAATCAAGACAAGCTTCCTTTATAACTTGAGTTTTCTAGACTGTAGGGCTTCCCAGCATCTTGAGAATCAAGACAAAGCCAAGCAACAGGAAAGGGTGTATGGAATGCTTGGGTCACTGAGTTTGTTTTTCTGGCAAGATGGAAGCACACAGGCATAGTCAGTTTTTTGTGTTAGGTGCTGCATCTCACCTTGTCCCTAGAGGAAAGCAATCAGAATTCATAGAATCACAGAATGGCTTTAGTTGGAAGAGACGCTAAATATCACCTAGCTCCAACCCTCCTGCCTGGGCAAAATTTTACTTATTTTGATACCAGGAGATTTTTTTTTCTGCTCCTGCTGTGCAGTAATTTTGCTCAGACAGAAGAGCCTCTTCCAACCTGTAAATTATCAGGACCACAATATAGCGACCTGGGCAACTCCCTGTCTGGGGCAGTCTCTAACCCCACCTTCCTTCTTTCTCTGTAAGCAGGATGGGAAAATATTCACAGCTGCCCTCCTATGTTGAACCAGGAAACTGAAGAGAGTTTAAAGAGCATGGACTTGAGAGCTTATGGGTTAGAATCAAGGGAAAGGTCTTTAAGATGGACATCATCATGGGAGTCCACCCAACCAGGATGAAGAGGTGAATGAGGTACTTTATAGGCAGTTGGGTAAGGTCTCAGAGTCTCTACCTTTTGTTCTCATGGGGGACTTCAACTTCCCAGATATCTGCTGGGAAAATAATATGGCAGAGTGACAACAGGATTTATCCAGCCTGAGCAATTCTATGATTCTAAGACTTGAAAGAACATTTTCAAAGCAAGGTTTTTAAAATTGAGCTGAATTTTTTTTTCTTCATGAAAACAAGGGGGGAAACCAAACCAAAACAAAGCTTTAACCCCCCTAAAACTTTTCAGTATAGTCTTTCTTAGGCCAAAACCACAGCTCCCTTCAAGCAAGCCCCTTAGATAATTGATTTTTCCATACCTCAGTTTTTTCAGGTCATTAACCCATCTGTCTCCCATCCTCTTTTTGTAGTTGATTTCTTCTTCTTCTTCTATGATCTCACGAATCTTATGTTTTAAATGTGGATCTTGAACTACCACAAAGGTCCAGGGCTCAGTGTGTGCTCCACTAGGTGAAGTACCTTCATACAGAAATGGGAGGATGGAAACCCAATTGGCACAATGCTGGAGGAGGGTGTGCTGTAAAGAGGTATCAGCCCTTCTCTGGGGGCTTTCAGACTGAGCAGCGGAGAAATGAGAAAGCAAGGTGGTGAGATGGGAAGAAAAGAACTGAGATAAGATCATTTGTTCATTCTCTGTTCATGTTTCATTCAATGACAAAGAGTTTAGTTCTGTCATACAACCATCGTAGCAGGAAACAAAAATCGGGGATTTGTGAAAATCTTTGTGGATCTTATCATGGGACAGTACCCATGTGACCACCCACAGGTATCTGTTGCAGACTGAAAAAATGACGAGCTGCACAATGCAGGTATCTACCATAGAGCATCCAAGTTTGAGTTTTTTGTCCCAAAGACAGCTGGTATATGTAGATGTGCACATCTTAAGTCTGCACTTGCTTATTTAGCTGTGATTATGACACACCAAAACTACTCGAGAATATTGTAATTGCCTAGCAGATAAAAGCTAGAAGCTTAAGAATATAGTTATCTGTACAAGATTACAAGATTATAGAGAAATAGGTTAGGGAGACTGCTCAGATGCCTCCAGGCCCTCATACAGATTTTAAAAATGTTTTAAGGTCTTGAACATGTATTGTAGTTTCTTATTTAAGCACTGATTTTAGTTTAAGAAACATTGAATAGGTAGCTTGAACTACCTTTTAAATCAGAACGTGTTTGAAACATGAGGCTTGCCTCTTCTCGGGTTTGAGTAAGAGCTGACTACATTTATGCTTTGGTTTGTTTTCTTTTCCTCTACACAGCCCAAAGCTTTTAGGATTACTAAGTACTTCATCTGCACTCCAGGCTTGTTCACTTTGATGCATTTGCCAAAACATGCTCAGTGTTTTAATGACTCCCAAGCTTATTAGAGGAAGATGGAGACTCATTACAGTGCAGTAACAAACCTGCTTACAGTTTTTAAAGGAAAAAAAGTGCACATCAGTTGCTCAGAATCTCTATATTATTAATCTTGCTAAAGGCTACTGAACTTTTTTCTAAGGAAGCTTGTGAATATTTTCTATACTAATTGCAGCGAGTTCACAGCAGAGAAATAACATTCAAAACTACTCGTGCCTAAAGTCTGTTATGAAAGCAGAATGGAGATTAGGTCAGGACATGATAGTAATGCTTTGAAACACATTTAAAAAAAAACATTTTCTGACATTCAGTCAAGTAACCTTGATCAGGGTTCTCGGCATAACTCGAGTCATAAACAATAAGGATCTGGTACTGATGCTGAAAGAACTGGAAAAGTTGGTTGTTTTTCTAGGCTGAAATATTTTTCCTTTAATAAGCCCCCACCATTTATATCAACAGAAATATTTAACATGGCTGGGACAGTGTTATGAATGTTCTTGATTAGAAACCAAACAAACCAAACAACCAAAATCCAGAAAACCATGATATGTGTCTTCATAACAAATGGAATTTTAAAGCATGTGAAGAGCTCAGGATTTGACATTGTGGAGAGAAAATAGTTCATTATTTCTATATGGAAGACGTTTCAATGAACTGTACAGCAGTTGTATTTTAAATTAAATCTTTAAAAGTTTCAATATTAAATGTTCTGTATCAGGGTATTGAAATGTTTTTTCCTTTTTGGTGCACTGGAAATACAAGGGAACTGGGGATGCTCTAGAACAGTCCCTGACACAGAGTTGTTCAAGCTGAGTAATTTCCAACCCATGGGTGCTCATTCATTGCAGGGGAATCTAGCAAAACCATAAGACATGCCAATTTCCTTGACTTTTCCACATCACTTCTACACAACTGAAGAGATGTGGGGATCCTTTTTTTTTTTTTTCAGATGCTAAGCCAGTCCATACCATACCTGCTGTTCTGATGACATTATCAATAACCTCCCTGGGCACTGGCTCATCACTGAGAAATCTGACAGACCTCCTCTTATTAAGAAGCTCATAAAACATCTGTGACCTTTTAATCATTTCAGTCTCAGAGTAGCGCTCCACAACGAAGGGGACATGGGCAACATTTTCCTCAAGTCCTTGCCCCTCTTCATCAGCATCTGCAAGGAAATAAAAGTAATTAGGGATCTTTTTGCTGGCCAATGCTATTTATATCTTTGTCATTCATAACCATAACCAACTTTGGCCTGCATTGGCATTATATTGCACTTCTGCACCTCTGGAAAGGCAAAGTCTGAGGTTCCAGTTGACACAATGTGTTGATCCCTAGCTCCAACTACTGAATAAATGCCTTGTTAGATACTGAGAGGCAGGAGAGTCCTGGCTGGCTGTAGCAAGTGGGATCCACAAAGAAGTTATGGTCTTCTCCACTTCAATCTTCAAGCCTGCCTGTGGAAAGGCAGCCAACCTTTGAGCCCCCTTTCCTCCATAAATAAATATGGACATGTGTGGTCCTTCCTAAGCCATCAAACAAAAAATAAGTTACTAAATTACTGAGATTAAGGGGAGATCTTAACTACCATGATGTGTTAAATCTCTGAAGAGCCAAATGTCAACTTTTTCCATATTCATGTTTCATAGCAGAAGCATCACAAGTCCAGTCTCTGCAAAAATGTGACTGTGGTTAAGTTCCTTGGTTTCATGGTACTTTCAGTGTAAAAGAAAATGGATGATAGGCACCTATACTTAGGATAACAACATATCAAATATGGGATATTGTGTTTCTTTAGAATTCAAAGTGGTTCCTCATTTCACTGTCTCTTTATCACAGAGTACATCTGCTGTTGTCTCCCAGATCTCTTTCTCTTCTGTGTTCCTAGAATCAGAAGGTACAGTATTTTTTTGCAACTATGATACAAAAGTTTAAGCCATCTAAATTTTGCATTTTGGCTAGTCTGTAGTATTGAGCAATCTGCTGCAGAAGGCTGAGTCAAGAAAAAGCATTCCAGTTCTTTTTCAGTTGCCATTAGACTATTATTCTAGAATAATAGCAATCTCCAGTGTAAATTCAAACAGCAATTACTTCTGTGTTTAAGTAGCATGCAGCTGCCATAGAGACAAGGCTGACTTACTATTCATTTTGTAAACTGAAGTGAAATATTCAAGTGTGGCTCAGCATGTGCAACAGACTGCAATGTATATAGCTTCACATTGAGTCTAAACAGAATTATTCTGGACACCAAACAACAGACATTTCATTTTGCTTACAAAGGAGTCACCCAGAAAGTTGGATTTGTTTAGCATTTTCTGTCTGTGTTAAGCACTCTTGGGCACAGCCTGCAAGGATCTGGTTCCATGGTAATGGGAAGCAGTGACCCATTCTAAAAATCTTTTCTGGGGGCATCTTGCACTGTCAAACTACACTAAGTATTTAGTATTAGTATGATATTCAGTATTCAATAGCAACTGGCTGACTAGAACTTTCCCTTTGCTAGGATTATGTTGGTCTTCTCTTCCAGAAACTTCCACACCCCCTTTTTGATGATCCAGCCTCCACAGTCAAGTAAAGGGAATAGAAGAGAGTTAAAAGGCTGTGTGTACACTAGCAAGTAGTGTGTTGCAATAGAATGTTGAGAGAAAAGACTTTTGAACACTGGATTCAGTTTTCAACATCCTACGTGTTTTAGAGCCGAAGGGTCAATGGAGAAGGCGAGGCAGGGAGTTGGTTAGAAATCTGCATCCTTCCTGCCTCTTCTATGCTATTTATGGTATCATAACATGCCATTTTCAAGGGCCACTATGTTAAGCTGTGAAAAGCCAATATGCAACCTCTCTTTTAAGATTCACAGGTAATGCAGTTTTGGAGTCGTTTTCAGGACGCATATCTCTGCCTCTTGCGTGTCTTCCTGGTGCTTTGGAAGAAGATGCAACCCTGAGCCCAAGGGGTAGGGCCCATGTAAACAGAGGCACAGTGACTTTATTTCAGTGTTACTGAGACAATTGCTGTGTTGAATTGAGAAAGAACAGGAGCTAAAGCCATACTGGATGAGCAAGAAAAAAAATTTTTAAAACTTTCAGAGACAGAAACTGAGACAGTGATGGCTGGCAACCAGAGGATACACCAAAAAAAGGGGATTACTCAAAAAGGTGTAAAACCTTAAGGGAAAAATAACCCAACAAAACCTAACAAAAACAAGGAGGTCTAAGAAAGGAATTCAGTGAGCCTTTTTGACTTGATTAAGCAGTGTCTGGCCAGTAGGGAAACTCAAGTGCCCATTAGATAAGCAGGATAGGAAACTCTGCAAGCTTTGGCCACACAACCTCTCCTGCAAGCTCATCTTGAAGGACTTGGAAGGACTTGGTGTCTTGGAATCAGGATAGTCTCCTGCAACTGTTGTGATTGGTTCAGTAAAATCTCTAAATCACTCTCTAAATCCAGCGTGTGTTTAGCAGTACTGAAAACACAACAAAGGTACATACTGATGAACTGAGATTCAGCAGCTACACAGAATTACCTATAAGCCCTCACATAAGACAAAATTTTGTAAATGGGAGAAATATTTTCCTTATTATAATAAAAATTTCCTCAAAAGAACTGAGGTTGTGTTGTCTACCAGGAGGCAAAATCTGACCAGAAAACTATGTTGAAAGTAGGTATTGGGTTAGTATCTTGCTGAAAATTTCAAGTCAGACTATACTATTTTCTCTTATATCAATGTGCTGTATTGATCATCTCCACCCATTTCCCAAGTTTACAATGTTGAGTGTCCTGGGAAACTGAAGCATACAATTTCTAACCTAAAGTCAAAAAACTAGCTCTGGGACTCAAGAGTTGTTACATGCTCTCCATACTTACTTTCTTATGATGAGTTTTTTATCAAAGTTAATTGATTGGGCAATAGCATCCTTTTAATGCACCACATCTTTTATTCAGCCATTGTTGGAGGACACTTGAGGATCTAACCTTGGCTTCTAAGGAAATCCAAGCCCTGCTTGGTCAACTCTTTTTCTAGTATTGCAAAATTATCAACAATCATTTTGAGTTAGTGATGGTGGGTGTGTGTATATATATATATATGTATAAAATACTGAACATCTTTGCAAAGGAGTTTTGCCAAACAGGAGCAAAGGCTGGAGTAAAATCAGGTAGGTGATAAACCATCAATATATATATATATATAAACACTGAAGGTCAGAAGGCTAAAGACCAATTACATATATGGATGAGTAATCAGAGAGCTGACTCAGATGATGTACTTAATCCAAAGAGGATTCTGCTTGTGGTGAGCTGACTGAAGTGGCCTAGAGAGCAAATTGGAGGAGTACCTGTATAGAACATGAAGCAGAACATGACAGGGATGGGAGAGTGGAGATGCAGTAACAGCAGCAGCTGCTTTGACTTGTCCTGGAAGCGTAATACTAGGTATCAGGCTTCCCAGATAAAACATCCTCTACCTTAATAAAATCTCCTGCTCTGCTGTTGTGCAATGACTCTTTTAGCATTCGGCATGAATTCCCCTAAAATGAGATTATCAGTTCACTTAATTTAACTGATTAAATAAAAAGGTAGGGAAAACCATGTCTGTAAATGTAGCTTTCGGTTTTTAAGGGGACAAACTTAGGGAAAATAAGAAATGAAGAAAAATTAAGTTGGAGAACGTGGATTGAAGAATTCAGGGATCAGGATGCAAAGAGATTTCGTATTTAGCATTTCAGAAGTATGATAATAATCTTAGATGTAATTGGTTGAATAAAGTCCTGGATTAAATGATCTATGGGCAACCAGGAAAAAAAAAAATAAAACAGAAGTAGTTAGCACAGAAACAGAGGCCTTGTAAATCAGAAAGAATAAAACTTGCAGTATTACCTAAGGGCAAGTTGTCTTAAATTTTGTGAGGTTTGCTTGCTTGTTTTTAGGGTGGGGGTTTTTTATTTGTTGGGTTTATGGTGTTTTGTTTGGCTTGGTTTTTCCATGTAAGTAGAATAGAAGAAAAGAAATGAAACTGCTGTATGGTCTGGATTGTTCAACTTCATAATACCCTGATGAAAGAAGAAATGTACTTTCAAAGCTGTTGAATATGTGACAAAGTTGAGGTGACGAGGGAGAATGAAAGTATGACAATCACCATATCTGAGTGTGTACAATTAAAAACCACAATGCACTCAAAATGGTAATACTGGGTGATCCAGAATAATAATCCACACAGGAGATAACTGGCATACAAACAAAAACTGGCCTATTTTTTTATTAATAGTAAGTCCATCTATTGTTTATTCTCTTTCACCATGTGTCTACCTTTCATTTGTAGCAGTTAACACTACTCACATGCTAAGCTAAAATAATTATCAGTGCCATCCGTTCAGTACATGATTTCTATACCTTTAACTGCAGACTTTGGACATACTCCTGGTTCTATAGTCATGTCATACAATACTACAAATGTCTTGTTTACATCTCTGTGCATTCCGCCATTTGATGGAGAACAGCCAGCCTGCTAGCCAGTCTTTTATCTTATTAGCCACATTCTCAATATGTGGCACATTTGATGCAATCCACTTCCCCAGTTCAGACTTACTGACACTGATACTGGTCTCCTTGGTGAGTGAGGTGAAGAAAGATGTGGGGGGTTATAATCAGCCTACAAATAATGTAATTTCGGCCTTGGTTTGTGGTGAAAGTTCTTACTATGAGTTCCTAATGACACAAAGTCACAGTAAGAAAAGTGATTTGTCACTTTTTGTGTATCATTTTTGTTGGCCACTTGTTTTACTGACACTGACATTTCCCCATGTTGTTGGCTCCCAGCTGTATGTTGTTAAGAAACACTCTGGTATTATGCAAATACCACTAGATAATATTCATAATTGGTCCTGACACTGACACTTGAGAAACTTCACTTGAAACTCTGTCTAATCTAATGTGCTTGCTTTCCAAACCAACTCTTTCCTTTTCTTTCCTAAAGCGGTGCTTCCTAAGCATAGAATCAATCTCTGGTCCTGTTTTCCATTTTAAAGCCATGATGTATAATACAACAATCAAATATCAATACAACAATTACATATATATATATAGAAAGCTTTCAGATTTTTTGACTAATCTTGCTGGGCAATTGACCCTGTGTGTGGGGGGGGGCATTGTGATTAATTGCAGGCTTCTACATAATCTGCCATTACAGGAATCCCAGCAGTGAATCCAATTGCTAAGTGAGTGTGTGGCTAATAGGGAACTAAAAGAGATGGAGTGCCTTACTTCTAAGTTATAAATACTGATTAGCAGCCTTATCTTGGAAACCTTGAGAGCTGGTCAGGGGTCTTAAACAAAAGCCATATCAAGTGCGTGAGGCAGACCCTGGAAGAAAGAAGCCAGAGCTAAAATACTGTAAATATTATCTTAATCTGGAATACAGTTGCAGAAGGTTTCTTAAGATCTTCATAGGAATGGAGTGGCAGTTTTTTTATAAAGAGAAGATTTGGTAGTTTACCTAGTAAGAGGAAAGCTGAGAGGTAACCTGATTGCTGTCTATAAACCAAAGGAGGGTAAGCAGCAGGGCTGGACAAGTGTCCTTTAATATAACAGGATAGAGTAAGAAAAATGGATGTAGAGTAGTATTCAATAAGTCTGGGTGCATAAACAGGCAGAGGAGGATTTTTAACCCATAGAATAGAGTTCTGTAAAATTCTTCCAACAAGGTTAAAGAAATGGGATAAAGAAAAGTCTAGTTTTTACTTTTAGTCTGCAGATGACAAAGGCTGGAGGTGTCTGCGTCAGCAGGGAGAAAAACACGGTGATGCAACATGTGCATGCTTTGTGTCATTTGGAACACAGGATTTACATGAACTGCCATTGACCTGAGAAATTAAACCTCTATCTTGCTCATATCAGTAGCATTATTAAAAGATATGGAAAGCCTTTGAACTTGTGGAGAGGAGAAATACTTCTAAGTGGGAAAGATCTCTTTTAAAAAGTATCACAAGAAACAAGCAGAGCATTTTCAGAAGAGGTAGAGCATTGGGGGCCATTGCACATTGTAGTAATAAAATGCCTTTGCTATTAATTTCTTTGTTACCCCAAAGTAACAAGGACACAATCTTCAAAGTAACAAGAACACATCTTCATTCTCCACAACACTGTAAGCTGGGTCTGTATTCACCTTATCCATCAACTGTATTGATCTGAATATATGACCAAGAAAGTGGCCAAGATCCCCATGCTAAAAACTAACCATGTCTTCGCAACAGTCCAGATCGAATTGGGAATACCTGAAGCAGTGGGAAACAAGGTACCACCACTTTGGGATCAGATAACCACTACTAGAAGAGAGTCCTTGTGACTCATCATTCAAGACAAGGTTGAAGTATCTTTTTTTTTCATCTGAATTTGATCTGTAACTACACATGGCCTAATGCAAGACATGGACAGATTTTCACACACACACAAAAAGTTCCTGCCAATCCATAGTACAACAATCTTCCATTCTGGATCTCATAAATGAAGGAAAAAGTTAGAGGACAGATGGGTATGCAAACAAATCTGAAGTACTGCCAGCTAAGGCATTAAACAAATGGACTGAGTTAATGCTTTCCACTTAACCACAAGACTAACTTTTTGGCTGCCTTGAGAATCATTCTTCTCTTCAGCTGCCAAAAGCATAACATAGACAAGCTCAGGAGCACTTGTTCCTCTTCTTTCTGCCCTTCACTGCCAGTAAGTGACTCTTAGTCCATCCAAGCAGTTCAGCTAATTACACCTTATGCTTTGTTGCTTCTAAGGAAAACATTCCTGGCAGTGACACTTGAAGAAAGGTTGAGAGGGCTGGTGATGCCCAAGTAAGTTCAGTTCTTTTCTTACCAAGCACTTCACTCTCTGGGCAAAGTGCCCTCACTTTGGTCATGGACACAGATTGAAAGACATGGTCTTCCCCTGCCTCTTCCTGTTAGGAAGCTCTTCAAAATTCAGCTTTTTCACCAACAGCATCTCTATATTCTACACTTACACATGGCCTAAAATATGCTTCTTTCTCACATAAATAAAATTCCCTTCAGAGGAACTTTGTCTTTAAATACAAGTCAGCTTGTCTTGGAAGTAGAAATGAGCTTTTCTAATAAAGACAGACAAGTTAGTACAGTGAGTGCATTCTTTGCTATTAAGAATATCTTTATATCCATGTTTGCATTTCAGCATTTTCCAGTCAGTGAAAATTTGAAAATTGACAGCAAGGAGGATATGTTTTGATTCTCATTTATAGCATGGGCAGAATAAATCCCAGATCCTTACCAAGGTGGCCATATTCTCAGTCAGGCCAGGCTTTTTCTTCATGAGCAAAATCTTCTCCAAGCATGATACAATTATTTTTATTTTTCTGGAGACAAAAGACATGCATGCCTGTTTCACAAAGATATGGGCTTGGGACCATATAGCATTAAGGGAAAGAAGATTATTTGTTGTTAAAAGCAAAAAAGCAGGAAAGCCTAATTTAACATTGGATTAAATTGTACATTGAGAGGGGTTTTCTTTAAAAATAAATTAATCTCCTTTTAGCAACAGCACAAAAACCTATCTATTAACCTGCCAATTTTTGGTAAGCAATTAGAAACTAGTACAATTTTGAATTTAGTACTTGAATAAAGGGAAAACAACTAAGACATAAAAGAATAACATTTGTATATGGAGCTGTGGCAGTAAGGCTCTTTGTTCAAAGCTAATAGGTTTGTTTATACAAAGGATCTAAATATTTTAACTGATTGAAACAGTTGTAGTCAGATGTCACTGTCAGTTTGTAGATTATCACTTGAACTACTCAAAGGAATTTTAATTTGCAGCAGTTTAATCAAACTGGTCAGCTATTAAAGGCACAGGTAATAAAGTTTTATGCAAAATTTGTGTTGTACAAAGGAGGATATGATTTAACTTTTAGATAAATTTTTTATATTTGAGGAATAGTCAGCATGCTTTAAAAATTTCCAAGTATCTACTAATTCTTTAAAGTCATACAAAACACTGACAGACACCACTGAACACTGTGATGTTCAGTGAACAGAGAAATAATGTTTTTTATATAAGGAGAATAATGGTTGTTAGAAAAAGAAGTCTGTGCAGAAAAACAATGTAAGTTAGAAAATTCCTAGAAATATACTCAGGCAGTGTGTCATTATCGGGCAAAAAACCGTTGTGAAACAAAAATCTATAGAGTTCTGTTCCTATGAACTTTAACCTTGCAGTTATCACCTTTTCCACCCAAGCTGGTTTCAAAGAAATTAAGGAAGTTTATGGTCAGAAAGAAAAATGAAGGAAGGGTACATTTTGTGCTCAGACTGTTGTCCAAGCTGTGCATCAAATATCACTACTGCAAAAAAATAAAACAACGAAGTGGCATGGTGTACAGGTCTGAATATGCAGCTGAGTTAGCACCATCGCCACATTTTGCTCTTAAATATTTGTTCAACACACCTCCCAAATGATCCCAGTGCTGACTCCACGAAAGCTCTCATGGATTTCACACAAGTCACAAATGGAGGACTTTGGTAATAACTAATGGTTAATTAACCCATTTCCACCCTTTCTGGGGGTACTGAGATCAAATATGTAGTGCTGGATAGGAAAGTGGATGATATGTCTATAAAATGAGCTTGTAGATAGAAACTCTCTGCTTGGGTCTCTCTTTGCTCATAATAATGAAGCCTGGGAAGAGGCTGTGGGGACTTGAGCAATATCTCCTACACTTGTGCACTCCCCACAGAGTCCTTCACAGGTCTGAGATCTGCCGGGCAGAGGAGCAAACAGTGGTCTCTGTATCTTCCAGTTCCTGCATGTGAAGTGAAAATCAAAAATGTATTTTCAGGGCTTTACACCAAGTGACATGACATCGCGACAGACTCCTTCCACAGAACTGACAAGGTCAGGGCACAGCAGCAGTAGCACTATGCATCTCCACCACTGTGGAGAAGCTGAGAAGATGATACCTTTATTTCTATCAGTAGATCCAATTTAAACAACAAAGCTGCTCAGAAGAGTAAGACTTTTCTTACCTTCTTCCTTTAAGTGGTGGTCAGTGCCATCTTTTAAATCATCATCCAGCCATGGGCGAGATAGAGGCTTGTTTTTAGTCCGACCTTTTCCCTTCTCTCCATTATTTTTCTTCAGTATTACCACAATCAAAACACATATTATGGCTATAAAAACTGGGGTTAGGGAAGAAAAGAATGCCATGACTATGGAAACATGGAGCCTTCTTTCCAAGTTCAACAGTCTCATGAAAAGAAGATGATTAAATAGGAAGAGCAGAGTCGCAGTAAGCAAGAAAGGGGAGGACCTAAGGCTGGTCTTTGACCCTATCCTGCTTTTACTTTTTAGTCACCACCCCTGCAATCTCATTTATGAATGTGCTTCTGCTGTTAAGGAGCCCAGGTTTCTCTATTTTCCAGAAACTGCTTAAAGTCAGTGAGCTGAGGCATGACTGTATACAAACTCATAAATGCCATCAAGAGTAAACAAAAAAAGAGACCTTCCATTCCAAAACACCAGACTAGCACAAAACACTTCTCCCTCATCACAGTCATCCTGGTAATCTTGCTTGTAACAGTGGTTATGAGAAAGAGCCAAGTAGGAAAGTGGCTTTGAAAATCTGATGGCATCTCTTCAGTATTTAACTCAGAAAATTCACCATATTGCATGTACCCCAGGAAATCAGAATATCACCAATTAAAAAGCAGCTGGCAGCACCACCCTTGACTGTGTAAACAGGGCAATAAAACAGATAAAGAAAATGTCAGTGTTACTTCTGTGTGAAGCATGAATGAGATGTTTCACAGGACAGTGTATTCCTCCTTGATGTTCTGGGGGCAGAAAAAAAAAAATAAAATTCAGGGAATCAGAATAAGAAATACTTGAGGGCTGAAAGTCTACGCTGCAGTGAATTTTAGACTTTGACTCAGCTGTCTTATCAGAGGTAAGGTTAAAAATTGATAGGATGCTGGTCTAATACAAAAGTGGTCAATGTCTAACTGCTTAACCCATTTTTTTACCTCTGCCAGCTACAGGTTTGGCTGTGCACAGGTTTCATCCTGACAGGTTGTCAGTCCATCCACTCACAACTCCCACTCCACTGGTTATGCAGCATGGAGCACACATGCGCTGGTTCCACTCTTCCTGCTCCCATTTGACTACTGCCACTCCAAAGGCTCTTTGCTTTGTGCTCTCTACCTTCCCATGCTTCAGTGAATGTTGCTGGTTGCCTTGAGGAAGGGACAACGTGTGAGGAACCACAGATTAATGACCAGTTTAGTGCTCAAGAAGAGGATCGTGTGGCCGTAGTGGTTGGCAGAACACAGTGATAGTCTGGTTGTTAGTCTGTCCTCTCCTGATACAAGTTCCTTGTATGAAAAGGGGTAAAGCCAAGCAAATTTCTTAGCTGTATGTACATAGATGTGCTTAGAGGTAAAACAAAACTGCATCACAACGATGTGTACTGACGCTGGGCTTTCCCAGCTACTGAGCTCAGACACAGAATAAATAATTCACTGGTATTGCAGTGCATCCTACACAACACATAGTCCCCAGGCCCAAGTAGGTCCTGGTCCCTCCAGCATACTGAGTAGGAAGGTTCCCCAGAACCAGCCAAATGCCTGCATAAAAACATCAGAGATGAAATAAAAAGGATATGCAAAAGTTGCACTTAGGTTTCTAGTCTAACCCAGTAAATTTGGCACGAGACAGGAACCTACCTCTGGCTAAGAGGGTGACTTGCTTGAAAACCCAAGCCATTAATCTTCTCTTACCTGCTTCCCAGTCAAGTTGTGACCCAGGACACCTACTTGTCCCATTAATCTTGAACAAATAAACAAAGTCCAAGAAGTATACAGTAATAGGAAGTTGAACAATTATCATTTGAAGTAAAATAGTTAAATTTATCCCCTGTTCCTGATTCAAAGCAGATACTTAAACTCATTTGTTCTATTTGCTGGCCCTTCAGTCAGGGGAAGAGATACTTCATCTAATACCAATTAGAAACATAAAACTTTTTCATGTGAGTAGAATAGGGATCTACAGTTTCAGCAGACATTTTCCAGAGCCTGCTCTTTGGGATAGAAAATAAAAGGAATGTGGTCTGAATGGCACTGACTGTTTCTCCCATAGGGAATATGTTCTTGTTAACACTGAATATTTACAGACACATAAATTAGGATCTCAGCTGCATAGGCAGCTGAGAATCCATCCTGAGAATCCATCCTGCAGAGGCAAGTCTGTGCTGAAAAAGAAACAGAAGTAGTATAGAAGGTTGAAAGGTATTGCTTAAAATAAATACCTCTTCAGTGCTGGAAACCTTGTAATTTCTCACTTTTCAACTTTTTTAGAGGTGATGTGATATTATTTTTCACTTGTAGAGCAGAGAATGAAAGAAAGGTAAATAAAAGCTGCTTTGGTATTAACATATGAAAAATCTATATTTGTTTTTATATAGTGAAGATTGTTAACTTGAACTTCAGCCCCACAGAAATCTCACAATACCATGTATTATAAAAAGCTGACTTAGTCTCAATAACTCCATACCATAGACATCCGAAATAGTGATACCCCGAGGGACTGTGGAAAGTAGATGGAAGCAGTCGATTTTTTTATGGTAGATTTTCAACAGTTCTTCTAAATGCACTGTTGGATTTTCTTTGGTTCAATTATTACATAAATGTAGTTATCATCATGACAAGTTTAAGGAAACTTATTAACATTATTTCTTCTGTTCTACCCTAAATCCTAGAGCCTAGCAGCTTGAGTTTTGTTTAGTTTCAGAAAAAACAGGAGAAACATTATGAATTCCTGGGAATTAGTGAAGCCTTTTTGACTTAGAAAGAAGCTGGAAAATTTTGATTGAAATATAACTATTAAGAACACAACAGTACTAATTGGTATTCAAATACCAATGTATGAAATCCACACAAACACTCTTTAAAGATACAGACTGTCATATTAGAAGCTTCTGGACAAAAAGTTCTTTCTTTCACATTTCCCATTGAATTCTATGTGAATTTGTTGTTCTGAAATAAATACATAAATACATACGTACATACGTACTCAGTTATCAAATATGTCCCTTTAATTTTCTGAAGGGAAATAAGTAATGAGTGTCATTTATAGGCTACAAGAATTGGCTCTGCACTTGGTTCATGTGACTGCTTATGAGAGTTGGGGGACTGACTGACTACCTCTGCTGTTTTACCATCCTAATGTAGATACACTGCATGAGGGCAAAGCTACCTTTCAGCACCCAGCCATGAGCTCCAAGTTACACAGCTCCATTTCTGCTTTGTATAATCCCCATTACTTCTTCCCTTTGTCCCCATGACCTCAGCATACCCCTCTCTTCCTGCTTGGAGGAGGCTTGTGGCATTATTAGGAGATATAATGGCTAGTCTGGGGCAAGTCACTAATTCTTCAATGTATATGGGGTCTAACAGATGATTTACACAAAGGATGCAAATGGTAGAAGAGCCTCCAAAAGCACAAATTCTCAATGAATGTATTATTTGCAGGGTACCACAGGGTAAATGTGGACTACATAAATGCACAAAGACAGAAGGGAAAGAGACTGTGAGTAGTCAGAACCAAAAACCACCAGGCCCCACAATCTTTCCTACCTATGTTTTTCTGCCAGTATTTTATTGGAAAACTCTTAAGACTTTCTATGGCATGCCATAGGAAACCAGTCATGTCTAGCCATTCAAAAAGGGATTCAATACATCTCTTCACATTGGATTAATTATAAAACACACACTATGATAGTTAAAAAACATCTAATATAGGAAATCTCTAAACTTCTGGCAGCTGAGACCTGGGAAGACATACAGAAGGAGGGTCTGATATGCAGTCCATAGCCTTCTCATTTTTTCTACTTACATACCTTTGGCCACTTACATACCTTTGGCCAGGGGAATTCAACAGCACTAGATGGCCTCAGATGGCTAGGATTTGGTATGAGAATTCTTCCTTTAGTTAAAATCAGACCTGTGTAAAGGAGACCAGTAGTAGAAATGTATGAATGTAAGCAGAATGTATAGAGTAAGATAAAAGAGGTAATTGCAATAAATACAACACAAGTTTGAGAGAAAACATTTTTAGGTGCTTACTTCAGCTTCTACTACTAGTCAATGGATAAACCACTGTCAGGACCCTTGTGATATCTGTATATATTGGTGAAGGCATCCACACAAACACCTCAATGTGTTTATAGTTAAAAGCATGAAAAAGTGGACACTGGGAATCGTCTAGAGATGTGGTGTAATATTCCATTGTCATCAGAGGCAGATGGGAGTTTCAGATTGAAGTTGATGTTTACTGAAAAGCAAAACCAAAAAAAAAAGCATTGCCATCCATGATCAACCACCAATTCACTATATGTCTACTATAGGCAAAGCAGAAGCATAGACTCAATACACTTTCTTAGTCAACGTGTAGAGACAAGTGTCTAGGCTTAGCTAAACCTTCTATATCACCAGGTACTGGCATTACTAAAAATATTGTTAGCTTGGAAAGTGTCTTCATCTCCAGGATACATCTAGCACATGCCCTCCTGCCTCTGTAAATAACCAGCATACAGTGCTTCTCAGCAAGGTGACCCTCACTTTGCTGTCTCTTGCCTTTTCGGCACTTCTCCCATACAACTGCCTCCTTCCCTTCCCCCCAGATCAGCTCTCTGATCTCTTTATGACCCCTAGAGATATCAGATATCATGCTCTGTAGCATTAGATTTGATTATCTTTTTCATTAATGTGGCTTGGATTGCCACAAATGTTATTACTACTTAGGAAGTACCCTTTTGAAATCTAACAGTACCGTGGGTAATCCAATTAAATCCCATAGCAATGAAAGCTGGAGACAACAATGCACAACACAATAGAGTAATTCTTTCCATTTGTCCTCAGGATACCACCCTTCAGTTGCAAGCTTTCTGTATGTATGTTATAGGGCAGAAGAAATAAACTAGCAATAGACAACATGATTCATTTATATCCTTCTAAATAACATAATCCATTTATTAGGATCTGTGGTACCAAATAAAACATATTACTCATGCCCAATAAGACAATAATTGTCCTGAAAGTATTTATCATTTCAGAAAATAACTTAAATTTTAATGCAGAGACTAATTTACCCCCAGACTCATACTAGAAGGAGCTATTTGCTGCTGCTGTACCAGTGTTACCACCATGAGTGGAGTGAGTATATCCATGGCAGGCATCTGGTAGACCTGAAGATTGCTGCTCTTTGAAGTAAAGCTACATGGGTGAGTTTGCAGGAACTCACTAAAACTTTCAGCTCTCTAAACAAAGAGCCTGAAGCATCACTGAACTGACATGAAAAACCACCAAGCGTCTGCAGATTAAAACAGACTTTAAATGTTATTTGCCCCAACTGTGAGGAAGCATAAACACATAAAGACAAAATATTAGTTTTCCATAATCACTTCTAAGCATAGACTAGTAATTGACTTTGCTAAAATCTCTTCTATTATTTGGGTCCCTTCCAATAGCCAGCAAGTTGAGAGTAATCTTTTCTAGGTAAAATATCACAGCAAATTAATTCTCTACATTTCAAGATAAAGAGGGGAAGGCAAAGTCAAATGCAGAGACAGAAATTCAACAGACAGATTATGTCCATGTTGACTCAAATGTGGGACCAAAGCATGTGCATCAGTAGACCTGAACCAGCTCCATTATCAGAGCCACAGAGTTATTATGATGCCTAAGTAATTAAGTACCAGCTTACCTGTCACTTTAGGAGTAGAATCCTGCAAAGAATATTTGTGTCAAAACAGCTACCCTGACAAAATGGACATAGTGCTCAGGTGGAGGCCTCATTCATAAGCCACCAGGACTCTGTACTCTCATAGAGAGACCCTCATTTGGGTAACCACCCTAATAAACAGGGCCCTATTCTCACAAGATTAGCCCCTCCTTCAGTGGCCATCCCAAAAAGCTGAACATTGTCCTTGCAAGGGGAGCCCCTCTTTGATGGACACCCTGACAGGCAGGACACTGTCCTTATTCCACAAGGGACAGGGGCAGGGAAGCTGCACCCAGGGGAGGCAGGGTGACATCTTGAGTGTGCCCCCTTGTGTGTGCCACTGGAGAGGGCACATGTGCAGAAATAAGGATTATTGCTGTGTCATCCTGTTGGGGGGGGGCAATTGAACACCTGGCTTTGCAAGATATGGCAAAGCCCCCCCCCCCAAAAAAAGGTGGGGTCAGCCATCATAAAAGAGGCAGACTCAAAACGCTGGATGCATCCAAGGACCACAACTTCCTACTGAGATCATTCCTGGATCCAAGGGTGGTGATATCTTTCCTATCTTTTCTTTATCTCTTTCTCTCTTCCAAACCTTATCTTGGCACATAAGCGTAACAGAGTTTCCAACTTCGTTAAGTTTTACTCCTCGTTGTTTGTTAAGTTTTGCTAGTTGTACCCTGTTGTTTTGACAGTTTCCTTAAATTTTGCTAAATTGTAATCCATTGCTTCGAAAGTACAATAATTTCTAATTCTACTAGTTGTAATCTGACATGCTTTATAATATTACTCATTTTTAGGTAAAGGTGGTTTTTTTATACAAACCTCCTGGATAATAATCTCACCCCTAGAGTCCCATGCGGAGAATTTCCAAACTTGATCTCACTGAGTGGGTTGTTAAAAAGATTAATTAAAGGAGGAGGATTGGTCCTAGCCACACCTAGACTGCTGTGTGAAGGAGTATAGAAAGCAAGGGGGTGCAGTCCGAATCTCTCTGGGTTGACTCCCATCTCTGGGAAACTCTACCTGTGCCCACTCTGTGGGATGTGGTATTTGGGTTGGGTCCCCACCTCTGGGGAGCTGTGCTCACTTTGGGAGGTGTTGTTCTTATTGCAGCAGAGGCATCAGCCCAGTTCTCTCTCCCTCATCACTTTGCAGCACAGGAGAGTGAGTGTTTACAGTGAGTTTATAGCAGTGCCCCATAAAATCAAACTTTTCAAGTCATGCTGTGAAGTCAAGTAACAGCAGTGGAGAAATTATAGCTGGATGTCCTTTGTAGCTGGTGCAAGATACATTACTATTGTCTTTCTGACACAGAATAAATACGGGGGGGAGAAATCTAAACAAAATAAAATAAAAGGTAAAAAAAATTAAAATCCCCTACTTTTCAGAGGTGGATTTTTGTTTTTGTTTCTAATTACTAATACACTTTTTTTGTGTGTGTGCTTACAGAAAGGGAAATTTTCTTTGGTTCCATCCTCTTATGACAGGACAGCTGAATGGTAGCATGCAAAATCTAAAATCAGCATTTCAAAGCCTTAGCTATTCCTGGAATAGCTATTTCTATTACTTCAGTCCTTATTTGCACCAAATCAAAACACAGCTAGCTTATTTGAAGAGTTTCTTAGCTGATTACATCTGAGCCTCTAAAAACTTCATCTTGGAAAATGATTTCTAGCTGTGAACATGAAGGAAGGCTTGAATTCTTATGTAATCATGAACAGCAGTGTTCAAAGAATTTGACTTTTTTGTGTGTTTTCATTTCTTGAGGTGTTTTTGCTGCTTCTTCGCATGTTTTGAATGAGTTTCATCTTCCAGCTCCCTGAGGAAATCAGTCACAAGGCTGAAGCCCTGTTCTTAACACCAAAGGCATCCACAGCCTCCTCTCTTCCATGGGGTGGATCTGCCCATCCCTAGCTCTCATACTCCTCCAATTTATCTGCTTCACAGGGGCTACCTTGCTGTCTACAGTGTCACTTGGACAGTGGATTGACCACACAGGCTCCTTGCCCAGCTTAACAGCAAGGTATCACCTCTTCTTTGCTCTCCATAGAAGGCCTTTGCACCCCTCCTGGAAATGCCTCCTTGCAAAACCCTTCATCCTTTTTCACCAGTAGCATCAGTGGCCAAGCGTTAATTTGGCTCAGCTGGTGATTCTGGTTCAGCCACATCAAGAATCATATTGTTCCAGTATTTTCCTCTCCCTTGCTCCAACATTTGTTTATTGCAAAGAAAAGCTAGGAAGTAAGGATGGACATGGTTGTGCCTACCCCACGTCCAGATCAGCACATATGCTGACCCAGCTCTCAGGCAAACCATCAGACACTGTGGGAGATATTTTTAGAGTACCTGATACTGTGAAATATCTTGTAATCTAGGGAAGGCAGGTCAGTTGGGTGATCAGGTCAGCATGCTCCACAGGGGCCCTGAGGCTGGAAAGGCACATGCCAAGGGACCCAGGATTACAGACCTCCTTCCCACCTCAAGTCACCCTTTTAAAGAGCAATCCTGAGCACGCAGATAGTGTAAAGGCCCACCACAAAAAACCTGACAAAGATATTTTCACTCTGTTACATAAGGCCAGAAAGGAAAAAAAAAATTTTTTTCTTCCAAACCACTGACTTAAAACTTCAGGAGACATATCTCTTGCTTAGCTCTACTGTTACTTCTGCCCTGTATGTAAATATTTATTTCATAATCTGTCCCATCAGCTACTCAGTAAAGTGCACCTCCACCACCTGACAAGCTGCCAAGGGGTGATTAACATTTACCATTGTCACTCACAGAGAAAGAAGCTGCAGCTTTCCCAGGCTGGTCTGCAAAAGGACAGCATTTCTCACAATGACACTTAGTTCAAAATCCCAGCACTGTTCAAACAATTCACTTTGCTCAGCTCACTCTTCTTCTTACAGACAGTCACTCCCTCAAATGAAATGGAATACATTAGTGGATTGTTTGAAAAACATAACTATGTGGCACAGTTAAACCATTTGAGTGTTGCTACTACACCAGCCAGGGGACTTCACATGTGGTTTCTTCAGTGGGTTTAGACCTGATTTAAGCATATAGAGCCTGGAAATGGGCTTGGCTGAAATTTTTCCTTGGGATCTTTGGGGTCTAAATTCTTTTTAAAGATCAGACTAATTACATAGGCAAAATCTAGTCTGCTTCCCACTGTGAAATTCTTCCCTTTGTTGTCACATTAAAACATGGCCATGGCAGCTATTGAAAAGATCTACTTTCTGACTGAAAAACAAAAAATTCTCTTACTCCTTCTAAAGTAGGAATGTGGTCTTTGACAACAGAGGAAGAGTTCACAAAGGGAAATAATGATCTGCATTATCTGAAAGACCTGGAGGATCTCATGTTTCCTCACCACAGATATAATACAGCTGTAGCCATTGTTACAAGGAAATGGAGGCTAAGACTCCACCTCCACAGAGGTTATTTTATTTAAAAATTTATGACTGAATATTTCTTAAAAATGCGATGTGCACAATAACTGAACAGACTCAGAGATCCAGGCATTCTGCCAGTATCCATACCCTCACCTTGCCATGTTGCTGATATAGCAACAGAACAGGCTGCTGCCCTCCTCGATGCTCCCAGATTATCTTCATGTGCATTAAACAGGGATTCTCTTGCTGCTGGAAGTTCATGTAGGGACAGCTCTGCATATGTCTGACACTTGTTTAAAGATTGCCAAGGTGCTGCCCCAGGACCACATCTCTTCCCAACAGTGATCAATCTCTGCCTTACCTTACAATCAGTGCACTGCAGCCCATTACAGTTTATCAATGCTGAAGCACCTTCTTTGTCCAAAAAGATAAGTAAGCTCTTTTTCAAGATTGCAACTGTTTGTTTTCCAGTGTGATTTCACTCCAAAATAAAAAAAAGAATTAACACCTATATACTGCCTGCTCTGTCCTATGGATTCCCCCCCTGCCCCTGCTAACTGTGAGGTAGTCTATCATTGTGTAACATGCTTTGCCAGCAGGTACACACACAAAGGATCCTGCTTTAGCACTTTACCAGTGGATTTTTATAGCTGAAGAGCTCAATTGCTCATTTTAGTCAGGTTCTTCTTAATAAATGAAAAAGTAGCAGAACCTTAAGTATGAAACCAGGCTGTGGCCCTGTGCTAGCCCTGATGAGTCCTGAGTAGCTTTCCCTCACACCTGGTGTCAGCTGCTTTTGTGGTTGTTCTGACAGCAAAAATAGAGCTGGTATGTGACCAGCACTTGGTTATTTCCCCTTCCTCAGCTGATGCCTTATTATGCAAGGCTCTGAGGAATGTGGCTGTACAACTTACAATCTGTGAAAGCATATTTCTCCAGTGGTTTCTTCTGAGCAGTACAGAAGTGTCAGATGAGGACAGAAGCTGGCATTACATTACTGGAGTGACTGAATCACAACAGGAGTTCTACTGTTAACTAGTGAACAGCCTAAACATACTATACAGCACTGACCCATCTGGTTTCTGCCCAGCACTATTCCTATTAGAGAAGGTTTAGGGAACTAATAGCCCTGCAAAACTGCATGATGAGCCTCTGAACAGACACCAGACTGACAGATCCAAGCAATGGTGCAGCTGGTCTAGCATCCTGGCAACAATGGTGCAAAATGCCTCAAACGATGCTAAATCGTAATCTCCTTCAAAACCAGGTCCTTTCATGGCAGTCGTTTCTGCAGAAGATTATGATCTCTGAAAATATGTCATTCTTCTCTTCAGAAGGTAAAGGCTTGAATTACCATGACCCGTTTGTTCATGAGCTGCTTTTGCTAGTAGGTGGCATAAGAAAAGGTTTCTTTTCTGCACTATTCATTACACTCGCATCAAATTCTCCTGGGGATACACTGGCAACATGCTGACACAAGCTGACAACATCATTCATAGCCCAGGGGAAGGTAGTAAGTTCAGGCCTCCTAGAGACAAGATTTCCTTGTCCGGTGTCATCTTCTTGGAGCTGCTTGGCAGCAAGGATCTCTGCTCATTTACTCTCTGCCTGCTCTGTCCCCTCGTGCTACCTTACTTCTCCATTTTCCTCTTGCTTCATTCCCATGTCTCTCCCCTCTCCTTTTGTTCTCTGCCATCCAGCTCCTCAACACAAATACTGCCCTCCCCTCCAGTTAGGTCATCAAAGTCCATAAAATCCTAACCCAACTTCTCTGGGTGCTGGCAGAGGAACTCACCTTCCAGAGTCACCACTTCAGGCTCCTCAGAGCTGGGCCACCTGACAGGAGTCCTTCTCAGAGAAACAAACAAACAAACAAACAAAAAAAAAACAAAACCAAAAAAAAAGAAAAGAAGAAGGAAGACAGCACAAATGAACTGTTTGCCCATGCAATCATCCCATAACTCAACAGGGTAAATTAATGGTGAGGTGAGACAAATTTAAGACTAATTCTCCTCTGGCTGCTAATTTGGGGACCTCTCTTGGTTTCAGAAGGGATTGTTCTAACATCATTCTAACATTCTGCCAATAGATCTGACAGGAAACATGTCACACTCTCCTTTTCCAGCCCCCTGGTTTAAAATTTTATTGGTCTCATTATTTTCACAGTATTACTGCTTAGTGCATTGCACTACCTCCAGCCACAGCAAGATTAAAAGTAGTAAGAATCTTACATTTCATTGCTCTTGTCAGTTCAACTTAGCTACACAATGTCATTATGGTTTTATATAATAAGGAAAAACAAGTTGTTCTTTTATTCTTCCTTTTAACTAAATGCATTCTTTTTCTAGGCAGTAGGTAGTAAAATTAATGTCTTTTCTCATACTTTATGATCTTGAACATCAAATATTCTCTGGTCACTTAGTCCGTCAGGATTCATTGACTCCTATGAACAGTTAACAGGGCAGTGTGTTCTTCCA
Organism: Phaethornis superciliosus; assembly: GCA_023637945.1. Taxonomy (NCBI): domain Eukaryota; kingdom Metazoa; phylum Chordata; class Aves; order Apodiformes; family Trochilidae; genus Phaethornis; species Phaethornis superciliosus. The sequence continues at coordinate 50,447,503 of JAJQWJ010000003.1, read as the reverse complement.
GCAGACATTCATAACAAGGATTTCACTCTGAAATCTTATGAAATAGCCAGGAAGTCATTTAAGCTACGCGCAAGATCTGGTTTGCAGGAACAAAGAAGTATGAATACATTTATTTTCTTCAATATATTGATGTGAAATACCAGCCAAAGTCCTTATAGGATAACTTTATAGTAAGATGTCCTAACTTCATCATTTTCACACAAACCCTTTTATTTGTTTGTGTTTCTGGTAGACAGAAAGATAGATGATGTCTCTGATCATTCTTTGCCACAAACCATGAGGAAATTTAGCGTCCATACATTTTCAGAGAATATTTTGAGGAAATACAATTCTCTAGTATATGTGAAACATTAACACTGGTAATTTAAATGGACTCTGTAAGTGATAACAGGGACATCTTCATTTACAGTTATATGCACAGTTGCATATGTAGTTTTACAGCCTATCATGAAAAGCCCTGAACAAGCCTAGCTGGGGTACTTTATAAACAAAAACTCTGTACAGAAGCCCATATAACTGTCACTGGAATGTGAAACTAATATAGGACATTTCATGTTCTACTCACAAAATTTAAGGAATAAATTAATATATCTCACTTGTGAAAGCAGTGCCACCAGCTCCAGTGACAGCAGCATAAAGCAAATAAAATTAGGATCCCTGCACACATTGGGCTTCTCAGAATATGCGTTTCAGACATAATTGCTCTGTTGAAAGAATTAAGAGCCTCTGCACAGAAAAAACATTGCTTCCTCTCACTAGCAAGTATAGTTCAGTAACTGTAAAGTAATTTTAAATTCTAATTGAGAACAATCTGATTTGCGAGAAACGGTTAATTATTCATGCAAATGCCTCTGTTAGGTGTGGCTGGACTAATGCACAATCCACAAAATAGCAGAGAGAACACACTTCAGTGTGCCTTAGACAGGGTGAGATATCCTTCATAATACTGAGTAAAACAATTATTTTTTTCTGGAAATGACTACCCACTGAAAGTCATTTCCATGTGGAGGTTTAAATTATAGGTGCAGTTCAACAGAAGGATTAACTGCACCCCAGCCAGTTTTAACTACTGCCTACAGACTCATGCTCATCTGCATTTCACAAGGACTGCCCCTTTCTGTTATCCCAGTTTGACCTCTAGACAAACAAGAAATTCCTTCTGATCACTGGCATGTCTGAAGGTAGGGGTCTAGGGTCCTAAGCAGGGCCCAAAAATTCATATACAAGGGGTCAAGCCAGACAAAAATTGCCACATTTGAAAAGCACTGCCTAAGGCAATGTTTTGACAAGGGGAACAGGGGACTTTTCCATGTGGAGAGGCTGATCCTGCTGTGCTCAGTCAGGGCTTTCCCTCTCCCTCCTGACACATATTCCTTCCACGTTGACTCTTGCTCCATCGCACAAGGTTAGTGATGCTTCACTGGTGCTGTGTGTATGCTTTCCCACATCTTTTTGCCTCTGCTATGGCACCAACTCCAGCAGTAAATAAAGTCCTCGCTGTCTGCAGTCTATTTATCCAACCCTAACCCTGTGAGCTAGGAAAATACCACTACACCCACATCTCATGCAGGAGAGAGAGGCAGAGACTAAGCTGCAGCACAGCTGGGACTAAACATCCCCCCTCCTGTGTGAGCACCCAGTTATGTTCCCTCCTTGTTCTTTAGGATGTTAGTCTGACCTTTGAGCCAGAAAAATAATGCAAATTGTAATAAAGGTGAAAAATTAGTAAGCATCTAGAGAAGTAAAATCTACTTGGGTTGATCATAGCAGGAAGAGTTAGTATGGCTTTTATTATGAGAAGGTCTAGGAGATCTGCAAAGGGACCAACAAACCTGTGGGTATGAGTGATCTTGTTGACGCAGACTGCCTTGATTTTCAAAAATGTCCGCCAAGAGGTTAAGAGAAGCCAAGCATCTGTGGAAAATACTGGCACAGTTGGGAAATACAGTAGCAGCATTTTCTCAATGAAGGGAAAGGAATAGTTTAAGCTGGGACTGTGCTGGTTCCTGTGCTGTTCAGTGTGCTTACAGGCAATTTAGGAGAGGGTGAGGTGAGAAAGCTTACCAACAACACAAATCTATCCAGCACAGTAAGGACTAGCATCAACTGTGAAGAATTGCAGAGGAATCGTACATAACTGAGCAAGAAAATCACTCAAAAGGCTTATAGCAGAACTGGCAGATGTTCAGAGAAAGGCAAGAGAGAAGATCAAAGGTAAAGAAAGCTGCTGTATAAGGAACAAATCATGGAGGTAGGACATCACAGTCATAGAATCATAGAATTTTCAGGGTTTGTAGGGACCTTAAATATCATCTAGTTCCAACCCCCTGCCATGGGCAGGGACACCTCCCACTAGATCAAGTTGCTCAGAGCCCTGTCCAGCCTGTTCCAGGGATGGGGCTTCCACCACCTCTCTGAGCAACCTGTGTCTCACCACCCTCATGGTGAAGAACTTCTTCATAACTTCCAATCTAAATCTACCCTCCTCTAGTTTGAATCCATTCCCCCTAGTCCTATCACTACCTGACATCCTAAAAAGTCTCTCACCATATTTCTTGTCACTCCCCTTCAGATACTGGAAAGCTACAATAAGGTCTCCTCAGAGCCTTCTCCTCTCCAGACTGAATAACCCCAACTCTCTCAGTCTGTCTTCATAGGAGAGGTGCTCCAGTCCTCTGATGATCCTCATGGCCCTTCTCTGGACATGTTTCAGCACATCCATGTCCCTCGTGTAAAAGGGGCTCCAGAACTAGATGCAGTGTTCCAGGTGGGGTCTCACAAGAGCAGAGTAAAAGGGGAGAATCGCCTCCCTTGACCTTCTGTCCACACTTCGCTTGATGCAGCCAAGGATCTGGTTGTCTTTCTGGGCTGAAAGTGTACAGTGATGGCTCATGGTGAACTTCTCATTCACTAAGATGTTTTTAAGAAGTTCTGAGCTCTCTTCATAGCAGAGGCCATCTTGGCTGCACCTTCAAGGTTCAGAAATAAGAGCACAACCTCAATTTTAACTTAACTCACGGTTTCTAGGCTACTCTTGTGGTGATTGCTGCTTGGCAACAGCAATGAAGGTCTATGTACAGTTCAGTTTTCAGGCCTTATATCCAGAAAATCCTGTCACTGTGACAAGCTCTCGTAAGGATGTAGAAATGCTTTAAGAACTGTGTGGCACACATAAGGACAAGGAAGATCTCTAGGATGTCCAAGAGATGATTTGTTAGCTCTATTTCAGTCATTCTTGGTTAAAGGTCAAAAAAGATGAAAAAAACACTGTTGAAACGTGACACTATTTTACACAAGAAATGTTTTGAGATCTAGAACACAAAAGAAAAAAAAATGGTAATAAGCATCCAGTCATGATACAGTACCAAACAAGCCCATCTTGTACCTAATCTTAATGATAATTTCCACTGAATTGCTGCTTGGTTTCTCCAGCAAATCAGTATGCCAAGCAGCAGAGAAAATGGACTGCAGCAAGAAAAGAAGAAAAGGAAAAGGCTATTTGTCATTTGTTATTTGCACATTTCTGATGCAAAAGGAGAGATACCACAGAGGTTAGCCCTTACAGCAGAGCTGACTTGGTATTTTTGGGTTCTGTTTCACAACCTTCACAAGGAAGAAAGCAAACAAAAGAGCACCTGGCAGAGTTTCTGCAGGAGAAGATGTAATTGGAGCTGCTGTTGAGCAGCAGCATTCCACCTTCTTCCTCTGACAAAAGAGATAAGATAGATAGATAGATAGATAGATAGATAGATAAATAAATAAATAAATAAAGGCAGTTACAGGAGATCATGACCATACTGGAAAAGCAGCACAGTAAGATGTAGACAATCCAGGAGATTCCTGCTGGATTGAGAATAAATTCTTAATCCAGGTAATAGGACACCCTTACTGGAGACAATGTGATATTTTACGTGATGGTCATCAACACAAATAAGCTAAGTTAGGTGACATCAAGATTGGAGACCGCCGTGATCCAGCACTGGAGTAGCTCACAATCCTGAGGGATAAGGGTCATGCAAAGAGTAACATCATTCTTAAAAATTAATTTGAAGACTACAAGCTTCCAAATTCATCAAAGAGTTAATCGATAGGATCCCTAGGAAACTGCCCTCAGGGGCCAGGGAGCAGAACAGAGCTGGCAGATCTTTAATGAAGCTGGTTAATGTCCTGCAGGCCTCCTTGTCCCAGCACACCACCTCCAGCTTGTAGTCCCCCCTGGTCTCTGGAGCCTCCCCATAGCCTCCAGGCAGTCTCCACATCCCCCCAATTCTTCCTGCTCCCCTCTGGAAGGAGCTGAACCAAGGGGAGCACTGCTGTGCTGTGAGGGGTTGAGGCCCTTGTGCTGCACAGGGAAAGCCTTTTGCTCCAACAGAGCCTCCTCTTTCCACACTGTAGGGCTTGAGATTTCCTTCAGCTGATCATCCAATATTTAGCACACTGTGAATTATTTTAAGGCTATTACCCCACAAATGTGAATACTTTCTTCTTCCCTGATGCTTGAATATACTTTCACTGCTGGGTTTAGATAAGGTTGAATTTTGATGAGCAAGAGGAAAACAATAATTCTCCCTGTTTTCTTACTTAAATACCTTTTTTAAATCCCATCAAAAATACAATTCCCTGAAGGAAGCTTCAAGAAATACTTGAAGGCCTTTATTATGAATTGAAAGGAGTTGAAAAATGTCCTTTTTTCTGCATTTAGAAAGATGACACTTTGAGAAACATGCAAAGCTGTAATCAATCAAGCCATATGCTCCTAAGGCTATGGTTATACCACACCTAAACTCAGCTTAATGTCCCTTTACTGGGATGTCTGGTTTACTCCAAAGACCCATGCCTGAGTTCTACTAGTAGAAGTCCCATGTACTTTGGGACATATTTAGCTGGAGCCAACGGGCTTTTTAATGTTTAACCAAGTATCAAGCAAATGAGGAAGTTTAATCTCTTTTTAATTGATCAAGGAAACAAAGATCCACAAAAGAAGCACAGGCAAAATGCAATGAATTTCACTTCTGCTCCTGTTTTCTTTTGAACTCATTGATATTATTGTCATGATCTTCAGGCTTACCCTGTAGAAGGTCAGCCTAGATGGTCACATCAAGCCCTTTTGAAGCTGAAGTCTACATAATCCCAGAAGACACAATTCCTAAGGGAAACCAGGCAGCAGTGGAGAGGATTTCCACGCATATGTAACTCAGACAAGAGGCTGGAATGCCTGCCCATCCTCCTGAAAGCATGAGTACCTTCACCAGAAACTGGGGGCTTGTTTTGAAAAGCCCAGAGCCCAGATCAGTGCTTGTGTCCATCAAAACCTCACTGGTACCTAGGCACATAGATGCCTCTTAAACCTCAAAAAGTCCCCTCTATATCTTAAAGAGACCGATTAGTAAACTTGGGCAGATCAACATCTAAAGCAGGGAAAAAACCTTGAGAGTAGGAAGTAAAGAAAGTCAAACTGGGCTGAGGTATAAACTCATGATCTAATCCCTGCTTTGATGAATACAGAATCAAGAGTTCCAAATGCTATCAGAGGGCAAGGACTTGTACCTGACTCTCCTTCATACCTAACTGGATAAATAGATTATTGCATCCAAAGGCTAGATTTTGGCACAAAACCCATATGCAATTAGGACGATTATGAGTTTTCAAAACACAGTCAAAACATTTGGTTTCTAAATTGATACAAAACAAAAATTGGTTTCAAAAGTTGCCTTGAAACTAATTGCTGCTGCCCAGCCAGCCCTAGTATTAATGAGGAGCAGCAAACCATCTCACAGAAACCAAGGGATATTTGGCAGGGATGGCTGCTGTGGAGATCTCCACAAGTTACTGCCATAATTTTTTCAGGGGTGGCAGATGTAGGAAGGAGGGAGTTAGTCCTCTACTAGTTTTTTTATTTTCCCTTTCTCAGATGCTGGTTCATTTTATATTGAATTCACTCTTTTATTTCCTGGTTTTAAGACTTTTTATCTTTTCTAATGAGTTTTTCCAGTCTTTTTTCAGCTTTTCTCTCTTCCTCTATCACGTGTGCACACATGGTTCCATATCTACCAGCCATGTTTTCCTCCAGCACTTCTCTTTAGCTTCCTTCTTCTGCTGTCTGTCCATTTTCATTTCTCTCTTTTACTCCATCTCTTCTTCCCAACTTTTTTCCTTCTTTGTTCAAGTCCTCTCCCTTGACTGATTATTTTCTTCTTCCCTCCACTCACTAAATTTTTGTCTCATAGTCAAAGATCTAATTTTTTTTTTTCCTTTTAATTTCCTAACCTTTCCTACCTTAATGTTTCCACCTGCCACCCCCTGTATCATACACAGAGCACCACAGGAACAGCCTTCACCCCTGATAGGCTTCCCCCATGACAAACACAATATTTGGATTGACTCAAGACTTTGTCTTTCAGAAGAAAAGGAGAGGGCATTTTTCTTTAAAAAAAAAAAAAATTAAAATCCTTTGTTCATCTTCTTAGCCCTATCATCCATCAAAGCAATAAGCTCTTTATAAAAACGGGCCATGAGGGGAGTCTGTTGGCAGGGAATCTGCTCTGGCTGGGAAGCTGCCAAAGGCTGCAAAAGCACTGACAAACATCACAAGAGAAAGAGATAGAGAGAGAGGAAGCCATGCCCAGTGTGTCAGAAATGGGTTAGTATTACAAAAGGGAAAAAAGGCACAGAGATGTTTCAGAAAGGGTTAGTGTCTTTAATGTAAACCCAGCACATCTTAGAAAAAGAGTGATTTAGAAATTATTGCTTTTCTCAGCAGTTCCCAGTCCAGAGCTAACACTGCTTTTCTCTCCTCTTTCCAACCTCATATGCAATCAGCAGCTGCTGTTCAAATCCTCACAGTGTTGACAGAGTGAGAACTCAGCATCACCCAAATTCTCTCCACTTGGAAAACATCCTTCTGTCAATAAATATTTTTGAAAACAGATGCAAAGAATCTCCCAGAGGTAACCAAATTGTAACATTTAACTTCCTCTATGTGGAGTGAGTAAAGCAAATCAGAGAGGTGATATTTGTATGCAAGTACTATACATCATTAAAAGCTGCTTAGTTACGTTTGCTTCTGGCCTGCAAGCATACAACTGTTCCCATGGCTACTTTTTCCATTTGTGCTTCTCCTTTCTTTTCAGTAGTTTGTTTTGTCCATTCATGGTATCTTGGCTTCATTAGGCTATAAGCATTTCGTCTTCCACTGCCCAGCACCTGCCAGCACCTGGCAAACTGGGACTTCAGCACTGACAGAAGCCTGAGGTGCTATAACTGCATAGATTACTGGTAAGTAGTACAACATTTACTCATGAGAAAAAGATATATTTGAAAAATAGAATGTTAAAGTAGAGCAACATTTAACCCTACACCCTTTCTTCCTTTCATTCTACTAGTGTGAAGCACATTTTTAGTCTGCACCCTGAGAGTTGTCTGTGCTCTTTATCCCAGCATCAAATCAGTGTGAAGTGCTTATCAGCCAAAATGGTTGCTCATTACCACTATAAACTGCAAGTCACTTTGCCCCAGAGGAAGAGATTACATGAGATGAAGGTGGAGACACTTACTTACTAGAAAGAAAACTCAGTAAATTTGAGACTTCTCAGGGAGCTGGTTTGAATGAGCCAGACATCCCCAGAGGCTTGCCAAAGGACTGTAAAAGGCTACTCTGGCTTTAACTAAGAGCAATCTAGAGGGTCATTTGGAAGGCACTAAGATTTGACTTCAGTTTCCTCTCTATAAATAAATTCAAGGAACCTACACACACAAGAGAAATTTCTAGGCCTTTTGCCTCCTCCAGCAATTCACAGATTCAGTATCACCATGTCACTCATGTCCAGAGCCCTGAGACAGAGGACTAACTAGGGCAGCACCTCTAGATTGGCTGATTACTAATTTACTGGGTGTTCTTGGTACATATAAACATAAAGATCCGAGAGTCAATCTACATTCATGTGTCACATTCCTGTGGTCCTAAATATTCTTCCTTTTGAATGTGAAGGATAAAATTCATGACTCAGGATGTCATTCAACTCGATGTACTCTTTATTAAGGCATGTTTATGTGTTATTGGGAATATGGTATTTTTTCCTGTCCCTTAGTTATTCCTAAATGATCCTTTTTTTCCTAAGATCTGACGTGTTTCATACTGGCTGCCCTCTTCAGGCAAATGCTTCTTCAGCATTAGGGCTCTTCATCAGCCTAAATAACCTGCTTAAAATTTGTCAGTGGCAAGTGCCTAGTTGCTCAAGTCAGGAATATGGCATTCTGCCCTTTTATAAAATGTGCTGTATCTTTTTTAACATGTCCTAACATAAGTTTCTGAACTCATGACACCATCTAAAAGCCCTTCCTTTCTACAAAGACTAACATTCATGCTGATTTAGACTATTTTTTCCTTCAAATTTAGTTTGTATTTAAAACAGATCATTGTGTTTCTACATATTTAATGACTACGATTCATATAACCTATTTAATCTGAGAGTTTTTTATTATTCTCATATGATTTTGCTGCTGTTATTTTTGACTACTCAACAAGCCTATTTTGGTGAGGGAAGAAAGTGAATCTTCAGGACCTCACAAGCATTTTAAGAAAAGTTAGTGTTCATCCAGGTACACATGAATAATTTATAATGCATCCTTATTTTTAGCACCATAAAGTCAGTCCATTAGTTTGCAAATCCATTCTTGCATTATTCATTTTCTTCTAATTACTGAAATTCTTAAATAAAGTAAGGAAACACCACAGGGCTAGGAATTATTAGAAGATAGAAACAAATAGTTTTCATTTAGAACTAAACCAAGAATGGAGGCTCATTTTCCAATCCGTAATGTTTGACCTTGGGGCTAAACACAGCTTGACATTCTTACCACAATTTTTTGTGGAAACACAGCTAGTACAATCACATCCAGGGTGTGTGTGTGTGTGTGTTAGGGGTTTCTTAAAGCCACAGGCCAAATTCAACATAAGAGCAAAATGCCCTTAAGCAGGCTCAGTAGTTTTCAGTTGCTTCAGGTTCCTGAAGGAAAGACACAATAAATAGATAGCCACAAAGGCAAGACATTTTCTTACTAGTGGAACATGCATTGAACTAGAAACTAGGGAAGTCCTATAGAAGAGAGCTAAAAAATGCCCTAGTTACAAGAAAACTTGTACAGTTCCTTCTTTTACTTCAAAGGCTGCTGTCTAGATCAGAAAGGAACATGTATATTGGCAAGCATTGACTTTGAAATATATTCACAAACATCTGGTTTTGTGCTGCAATGCATCCATATTCTCTGGAATAAGACAAGCTACTACATGTAAAGGTAATGCCCATGACAGAGACTTATCCAAGTGTTCCTCATCCTCTGATTTCAGTTGCAAGTATTTCTATCTAAAGTGCAGAGACACCAGTCAGGCAGCTGGTATCATTCCTCCACAGCTGGATGTCCCAGGCAACTACTGCTGAAGGGAAGGTCAAGCAGGCCAATGACTCCTGGTGCATCTCTTTGGTTGGCTATCTACCTTAAAACAAGCCAACATCAATTTACTATTAAAAAGAAATAATTAAGTGCAGCTTTTCAAAGCAGTGCTCCTGCTATTAAAATGTTTTGTGAAAATCCTTGTGTCTCTTGCCACTATCACATGATTGCAGTGTGTAGGGACTTTCTGCCCCATCCAAAAACATTTCATTAAGAGGCCTACAGAAAACCACAAGCAGAGTGTGCTGGGTTGAGTCTTGAAGAACTCCAAGCACTGCTTTCAAGAGGATGGCTAAATACCAGTTTAACTGTTGCAATTGTTCATGATTTATTTAGCAGGATTTCAGAAAAGTCAAGAGGTGTGTTCAGATTCAAATATAGCCAGTGATTTTGGCAGACAGCCAGAGTTACCAGAAAGGATTGATGTATGTGTACTCACATGTCAGCTGTCAAAACTTGTTGAGGGCATTGGGATAGGTATTAACTGCATTTTCTATCTGGCAAAAAAAATAGCAATAATTTTAACAGATGCAGAAAGTTACACCTCAGCCCGAAACTTTGTCCCTACCGGCATCAATGGCAAGATTGCCATGAACCTGAAAAGGATCTTTCTTTGGGCTAGTCACGGGTAATTTTCCACACATGTTGTGCAGTGGGGTAAGACTAAGTATAGTTCCTGGCTGTGAAATGAAGACAGATTTCTCTTAAGATCAAAACATCATTATTTGTACAGATTTTACATATCGTGCTAGCAGTTATCGTTTTGGATTGTAACTCAGTTGTTTCATGGAGAATAGCATATAATAAAAATGTATAATGAGAGTGCCTGAAATGTAAATGATCCATATGGGTGTACATCTACTAAGAATTACTTGGAATCTGTCCCTGGAGGTCTCTCTTTTAAAGAAACATTTAGGCTGGGAGAACTCTGGAAGGTAATGGAGTTGTTACTGATGCTGTTTTGCTGCAATCATACAAGCAAAAGGCCCTTCAGGGATGCTGGAGCTAAAAAGTAGCACTAAGTGCTCGTAGTCCTGGGCTAAACATCTCTTCCCCACAGCCTGTCTTCTTTCAGTTAAAAATATCTCTGATTTACCAATGAGTGAATATTAAACTTCTTATTTAAGAAAATACTTGGAAGAAAGTAAATACAGCTCCAGGATTAGGATTTTTTTCAAGAGGACTGTTAAATTGATTCTCTCCCTTGCTCTGCACAGATCCTACCACAGAGCATTAAGCCCCAAAAGACATATCTCAGGATATAATTAAAGTGGTGCTGAAAAAACAGCCTCAGCCACTACAAGGTAGTACAAGGGCCACAGCTGTAGGTACTACCAAATAAAACTTTCTGAGGTATGCTTCAAGCACAGAGCATACCATCCATTCTGTTGTGCTGCTTTCTTCCCACGGACAGCAGTAGTAATACCAAACTCTGAGATGAACGCCAAAATGAAGAACACTGTCCACCAAAAATTATTTGGAGGGCATCCAGGACATACTGTGTGAACACATGAGAAAAGCTGGGTCACCACTGCTCCATCCTCCCCTTTTTTTAGTTTTGCAAGCCCTCTACAGCATGAGGTAAAATCCTGCAACTACATACACAGGGTAACAGCATTACAAAACCCATCAATAGATCAGGTGTTCAGGGACACAAAGGAATAAAACACATTGTGAGAGCCTTTTCTTAGCCAGCAATTCCCCATTCAACTAATCTGCAGTTCAGTGAAGCAAAGTATTCAATCAGAATTAATTCTTACTATACAAAAAGTGAAAGACTGTACATTTAGAAAACCTTAGGAGAACATTATACCAATAACAGGAAGGCAACAGGAAGTTTCTCTACATTCAGTGTAATTAAAAAACAAAACCACCCAAAACCCACAAACATGTCTCAATTCTTTTGAAAGAATCCTATTAGTAGAAAACAAGATACAGGGAGCAGGCTTTTATGCCTGAAGGTCTGAATCTCTCTTCAGTCTCCAAAACACTGACAGACCTTAGGTGGACCCCAGAGCAGAGCTGAGAGGACACCTCACACTGCATCAGTGAACGTGGCCACAGCTGTAGCTTCTGCAGCCTCAGTTGCCCGGCCTCCTGAAAAAATAGGCAGAATGAGAACAGGGTTTTCCACCTGGAAATCTTGCCCTTCTCCTGGCCTTCAAAGGAGTCATCATGCCCCTCACAATCTGGCCTGTGGGGCCTCGTCTTCACTGACTTCAAACCAGCTAACAAAATTTTGCGTGACTTCCAAGTTTTCCTTCTGCCTTACTCAACCTTACTCATGACAGGGTGGCACGGGTCTGCAGGAGGCAGTCTGCAGAGCTGCATCCACTCCTCTTCAGCACATCACACAAGGTGACCCAGATGGTGGCTGCCCTGGAAGACACAGTCCCCAAAAGAGTTACCGGCAGTACCAGCCAAATACCAAAACTTCAGTGCTGGGCCGTTCTGAAAACTCATCTTGGTAGTTTCTTTATTCTGTTTAATTTGTCCTCTATGGTAAAACCACAGTCTTGGAGGAAAACCTTATGTACTGGTGAAAAGTGGAAATTTCACACTTGAACTTCCAATCATCTGCAACTTCTGCTTAAAAAGTAATTTCTGATTTCTAAGCAGCTGCCTCATGCTGCTCAGTGAAAGCAGCTGACATCAGATACTGTCTCTTGCCTCACCTCATGGCAAAATAAGCCTTGGTTAAAGTATGAATATGCTTAGGAAGGAAAAGGAGATAGCTAATTTTGGGCTGTTTTCTGTTTGTGGTGGGAGAAGTTTCCTTAAAACATGATGTTTGAAAAGGTTCAGTTGACAAAATCTCTTTGAAACTTACTAATTACCCTAAAAGTGGCAGTCACAGCTATATGTGCATACAAACCTATACACGTGCGTTTTATAAGTATTTGAATATGAGGTAAAATGTGATTTCATATAGAAACCCCTCTACTACATGGCACACAGCATATGGAAACAAAAGTACAAGGATTTTTTTTTTTTTTAATGCCTGTCAGATACACTGAAGGCAAGAGTGACACCCCACATACTTAGCATTTACAAGCCATTCATACAACAATCCTCACTTTTATATCCATCCTTCAGGAAGCTAGATATTCAGTACCTTACATTGGAAATTACTTCATACTTGGGGAAAACACCAATTTTTCATCTCTTAGCAGTTCCCATAGTAACTAATGTTAGTGAAGGAAGGAGAAATCCATTGCCACAGGAGCCCAGTGTTTTCACATAAATGGGCAAAAGGGATGACAAGGAGGTAAAAGAGAAAGAGGTTTCATTCAGAGGTGTTTTGGAGAGACCATATAGCTCACCATGAGAGAATAAAAGTTTGTCAGGAGAGTTTAGCAAGGGAAATAAATCCTGGTCACATCATTGCATAGCCAGTTCAGCAGCCAGCACAAGGTCGCTCCCCGGTCAGATTTGGCATAGCTTTGCCTCTGGTACCGCCTCACCTTGCAGAGCTGTTCCAGCCAGGTTTTGTGACGCTTGGCTATTACTTTAACTCTAGGCTTGAAATGCAATAGATAACCTTACACAAAGATCATTCAAAAACAGAGCAATAATGATGGTTTTAGAATATAACATGCTTATGTAATACGCTTCTACGACAGGTCCTACTGAGAAACTCTGTGTTGCTGATGGCCTTCAGTGCAATTGATGGCCTTTGAAAAGGTGTATTTTTCAAGTACTCACAGAGAGCACCTGCCATCTCCAGGCATTTTCATGCAAGTCTTGCTACCTTTCCACATGAGCTCATACACAGGGCATCTGATATGAATTGGTTGATAAAAAGAAAAAAATCTTACAGAGAAGCAAACTGAATAGCAGAGCACCTGAGTGCCCTGTCAGAGAACAGTGGAACAGGAGTTAAGGAGATGGAGCTCATCCCGTGGCTCCAGTCAATGTCTGTTCCCACATCAAAACAGAAAATATTGGTAAGAACCTAGAAATAAGGCATGTGAGTAGGCCAGACATATTCCTGTCTTGCAGCACTGACTTCAGGAACTGCAAGAACTAAGAGATGGTTATCACATAGACACTTCCATCCAAAATAATTTGCTGTTTTTTAAAGAGCAGCCAGATACCATAACGAAGCTGACAGCATATTGCTAGCATTTAATTTATCTAATAATACTATTGTTTATCAAATATATTCTGCACTAAATTCTAGCTTGAAAGCCAGCATACAGATGGTCTTGCAGAATTTGGAATAACTCACACTTACTGTGAAGGGAACTACAGCCTCAATTATTTAGCAGCCATTGACTCAATATATAGCTCATGCTACTTCAGTGCATATATTTAAGCCTGAAACTCTGTTCTTGTGATCAAGAAAAATGCACTGAATAGGCCAACATGATTGCAAAATCCATCCCCACATTTAATATAGAAACAAGTAGGATACAGGAACTTAAACAGAGGAAGATGAAGGCCATCAACAAGGTGATACAAGCTCTCCATCATTTCTTGCAGATTATGCTGGCAAAAGGTGCTGCAGAGGCTTGAGCACACCACCCATTCATATGTCTGAGTGTGATGAAATGCATACAGGAATCATACCGTCCCTTTATTTAGGTCGTGTCACCTCTTCTGAAGGGAAAGCCTCCTGACGCTTCTGCGTATCTAGAGGTTAATGTATGGCAAGTTCTGAGTATGCATCAGCTCTTGTAGAAAAATCACTGGCTGTCCTTGTTCCCTATACAACCATCCTCAGCCCCACAGCACATGCCTTCCCCATCCCTCCTGGATCACAGCAGGATTTTGCTGCTTGCCCCAGAGCTCTGCCTTACAGCACAGTCTGATCCCCTTACCTTGCACCAGCCCCCTTCTCTCTTGAGACTGCAACCTGAACCCTTCAACCTGGTTCCTTTCTAGTGCAGACAGAAGCAAGTTTTGCGTAGGAGCAGATCTGGGTAAAACACACAGGATGGTAGGGATTATGCCTAGAACTGCAATGGATCACTCCAGAATGGAGCATCACAAAATGCCAGTCCACTTGTTTTGTGAATGCAACCCACAAGTTCCCTGACTTCTTGCTTTTTTGTAAGGAATGCTCTAAGTCACTGCCATCTAGTTCAATGCACACACTAAAATGTACACACAGTTTCTTACAGCACTGTCTCAACAGCATTAGACTCTTGAGGTCTAGAGGAAGCCATAGTGCATTCATGCACAGAAGTATTGTAGTGAATACTAATCAAAACAAAACCAAAGGTTGGTGGTACTTGCTTGACTTAAATAATTGAATTATCATCTTAATATAACACATGCATGATCTGGGGTATTTTCCCTCTCATTTAAAAAAAAAAAAAAAAAGTGAGAGTGAAACAGAAGACTTATTAAGGAAACTAAAGATCAGATCACTACCCATCAAGGTATATTAACTATCTTTCATACTTCTCTCTACATCAGAATCTTAATATGTAAGCATGGATTCCTCCTTTATTGCTGAAAGCATTGTTCAAAACTGTAAATATTGAAGGCATCAAAGTTAAAGCTCTCTATAAGACAACAGCATCTGCTGAACTGGTTCATAGTCCCCAGTGAACATTACCACTGCAGCATGAAGATTAAACAGATGCAACCATACATCTACATTAGAGCTTTTTCTCCATTCAAAGCCATTCTGCTAAATCTTTTGCTGTCCTGCCTTCTGTATAGCTGCACAACAAACAGACCAAGCAGGGAATAAAACCCCTTCCCATCCACATGTACCTTTGTAAAAATCTGCTTTAATAGGACAACTGTGACAAGTCCAAACCAAAGGGCAAACAAAGGCTACATGTAATGGTTCCAGAGGTATTTACCGGTCACCAGGCAACTTTCTGGTTAATGTAACCTTCAGGACAGAGGCAAGAGTTTTCACAACCTTCAGCAGCTCAAAAATAGCTTCTGGCTATACTATGCTGAGCTGTATGCCTGTTCTCCTCTGGAGATGCTGCTTCTGTCCTGGAGACTGAAGAGAATACAAGGTGACAAACTTCACTTGCTCTGGCAAACAAGCTGTGCTAAATCATGCAGATATATCCTTCTCACTTCCAGAAGCAAAAAAAAAAACAACAGAAGGGCAAAGCAAACATTTTAGGACTATAATTTCTTCATCTGCCCTTTAGCAAACGTATTTTGTCTTCACCAGCACAGGGGTGCAGCTGAAGTCAGCCATACCCAGGGCTGCTGAGGTGACAGATATGCCTGCATCTCACATCTTCTCCCCTGTGATCTACAATATCTGCAGAAGCTGGACAGGCACACAGCTGTGCTGACTGAGGTGCAGATATTGTCTTGCTGCCTGTTACAGGGTACCAACCGCCTGAGCTTTTTTCTCATGGGCAGCCCCACTCATACTTCATCTTTTAATTGGAAACACCAATGAGTGAGTGGTGATAAACCAACGTATGGGTTTTTTTGATAGTCTACTTTAAACAGGTGGCTCTAACACAAGTGCTCTGTGTCTCAAAGCTGAAAACTTATTGTAAGCAGAACCAAATGGCTGAACAGATTTGGAAATAATTTTTCCCAGCAAAACTTCCATGTTATGGTGACAGAAAGCTACAAATGCTTCACCACATTATCTCATACCCTTTGGAAAGCTCACTAGTTACCCATAGAAGACAGAAGTATGTTAACTCACTGTTCTGTCTGTTCCTGATGAGAACAACAGGAAGGCAGGGTGTGGGCATGTACTGGTTGACAAAGGAGAAATGTTACCTTGGAAGTAAAACAATGCACACAAGAGACCAGAAATCAGCCTTTCCTCCATATAACTTTCTTCCAGCTCAGACACAAAATTCAGGAGCAAAATGACCTTCCCACAATCCAGGAGGAGATGTCAAAGATCTGCTACACCATAAAAAAGTACAAGAGTGCTGAAAGAATGTATGAGAGTTCTCACCAAGCCACTTCCCATCATTTATCAGCATTCCTGTCTGACTGGAGAGGTACCAGGAGACTGGAAATCAGCCAACATAACCCTCATATACAAAAAGGGACAAAAGGATGGTTGGGAAATTGCGGGCTTGCTGGTTGGACTTTGGTACTGGAGAAGCTGATAGAGCAGATCATCCTGAGTACCATTATGCAGTATGTACAGGACAGCCAGGTGATCAGGCCCAGTCAGCATGGGTTCATTAAGTGCAGGTCCTGTTTGACTAACCTGATTCACTTTTATGACAGGGTGACCCACTTATTGGCTGAGGGAAGGATTGTAGGTGTTGTCTACCTTGACTTTAGCAAGGCCTTTGACACAGTTTCCCACGGCATTCTTCTGGAGAAGCTTCCTGCTCCTGGTTTGGATGAGCATATATTTTACCAGATAAAAAACTAGTTGGATGTCCAGGACCAAAGACCTGTTAAAAAAGAGATAAATCCAGTTGCCAGCTGGTCACAAGTGGTGTTCCCCAGGGCTTGGTGCAGGGGCAAATCCAGTTTAATATTTTTATTGATGATTTGGATGAGGGGATATAGTGCGCCCTCAGTAACTTTGCAAACGACACTACAGTGGGAGGAAATGTTGATCTGCCTGAGGGTAGGGAGGCTTTGCAGAGGGATCTGGACAGGATTGATTGATTGATTGATTGATTGATGGGCCAAAGCCAATGGCATGAGTTTCAACAAGGCCAAATATCGGGTCTGCACTTTGGCCACAGCAACCCCCAGCAGTGCTATGGGTCTGGGGAGGAGTGGCTGGAGAGCTGCCCAGCAGAGAGGGACCTGGGGGTGCTGACTGACAGCCAGCTGAAGATGAGCCAGCAGTGTGCCCAGGTAGCCAAGAAGGCAAATGGCATCCTGGCCTGTATAAGGAACAGTGTGACCAGCAGGACCAGGGAAGTGATCTTAGCCTTTTCCTTGGCCTCGGTGAGGCTGCACCTCGAGTACTGTGCACAGTTTGGGGCACCACAATATCAGAAGGCCACTGAGGTGCCAGACAGGGTGCAGAGAAGGGCAACCAAGCTGAGGTCTGGAGAACATGTCTTATGTGGAGAGGCTGAAGGAGGTGGGGATGTTCAGCCTGGAGAAAAGGAGGCTGAGGGAGACCTTTTTGGTCTCTACAACTACCTGAAAGGAGATTGTAGTGAGGTGACTATTGGTGTCCTCTCCGTAGTGACTAGTGATAAGACAAGAGGAAATGGGTTCAAGTTGTACCAGGGAAGGTTCAGATTGGATATTAGGACAAATTTCTTCACTGAACGTGTGGTGAAGCATTGGAACAGGCTGCCCAGGGAGGTGGTGGAATCCCCGTGCCGGGGTGTATTCAAAAACTGGGTAGATGTGGTTCTTCGGGAGACGGTTTAATGGTTACAGTGGTGTAGGACTGATGGTTGGACTTGATGATCTTGAAGGTCCTTTCCAACCTTTATGATTCTATGATTCTATTCTATGGATCTAAATATGGAAAACATTAGTACCAGTTACCAATGACTTAAATATCTCTCCAACTGCACTAAATAATTATATGGGGTTTCCTCCATTACTTATCTCAGCATTGAGGGAAGAAGCAGTATGCTTACAGAGAGGTAACAGGACCACGCAAGTACAGAAGATGAGGTGTGCCTTGCTAATAATCTTAGTCTCAGCTTTGGAGAACAGAATATAACAGGAATAAGTAGAAAAGGAGAAGAAGAAAATAGATGAAGTGTAGAAACCTAAAAAGCCAGGGGCTACTAAGAAAATAAACACTGAAAATTATTCCTCATTTTTTAACCACTTGTGGAGCTTTTAATCAAAGCTACTGTTCTCCTCAGTGATTATTGTGTCAAGTGTCAGTTTATTTTTGCAGACTGGGAATAGAAACATCATGCAAATAATTTCTAAAATTTTCAATTGGGTAAAACCTCTGGAGGAGCAAAGGAGTATCAGTGGCACTGTTCAAAGAAAGTATCACATCAGAGAGAAAACAAAGCAGAGCACAGAAGAAAAAGCAGTTCATATGAGGTAGTGAATTTAAAAATACTAAATCAGAACAAGATAGGGTAGGAAAAAAATGGAGTCTCAGGATAATTCTGTCTCACAGAAGAATCACCCTGCACCTCTACAATTTTCCAGGACAGATTCGCCTGACCTGTCCCAAACACTTACAGTAACGAAACATCACCAACGTTGCCACCCTGGAATCTATTCCAGTCTTTGTTTTACTTATTTTAGAAAGATTTTCCTAGCATCTAATTTCAGTCATCTCTGCTGTGCTTCCAGTAGAGTCAAAGAAACTATCTCTTGCCCTGGATACCCCACCTATGGTAATATTTTATTCTGCTCCTGTTGACAAGAACCTTTCATATACACAGAGACTTCTCCCTTGTTCCCTTCCATCCTCCAATCCCCATTCATGCCAGTAGGTGTGTTTTCTAGCCCTCAAATCATTCTCACAGTTTCTCCACATTCATCCTCCCAGGCAGTCCTCACTTTTCTTTAAACTTATCACCCAAAATGAGGAGCAAAGCTCTAGCCCTGGCCTTGCATACTCAGAAAAAGCAGCAGGCATCTGGTTGATTCTTCATGTTTCACCTTCCTCCTGTTGCACCAGCTGCAACATTGGCCTTCTTCACACAGCACTGCTCATCTTGTTCAGCCTGTACTTCTTGGTAAGCCTTAGACAATCTTCTGTCAGGCTGACGCCTTGGCACTCATTGACCACAGCATGCATAGTCTGACTTCCTCAGGGCAAGTATTGACTTCTTCCACTTATTAACTACCTCTGGATAGTACATTGCACTTGTTCCTATTGACCTGTCTCCTTTTATTTCCCAGCAATTTCTTCAATTCATCAAAAAGCTTTCGGATCCTAAAAGGAAGAATACCCAACATATACTACCCAAATCCTCACTTGATCTGTCCTTTCATTTTGATGACAAACCTTTGACACCAGCTGAGGAAATGGGTTCTCAATAAGTTTTGATCCTACACTACAGTAATTTCATTTTGACTATTTGTCTGTAGCTTACTTATATGGACCTGTTGAATAATGTCAAAAGCCAAGTCCTGCTGATTCTTTTGTACTGCAAGACTTGTTACTGTTTTGTGAAAATAGCTTAGACTGTCTTAACAAATTTTGTTCTTGAAAATTCATAACAGATACTACTTATTTTGTTATCTCATGGGGGGCTACAAAATACTCTGTCCCAGAATTTTTCCCACTTTTTAATAATAATCCTCTCTTTGTGATAGCCTCAGCCTCTCTATTAAGCCTTGAAGGGATTTAATGGGATTTATGTTTACTTTTTAATTGCAATGCAAAACACAGTAATTTTGAGAAGCCTCCAGTTTTCTCACTTCCGAGACTACTGTCTTCAACGTTGCTTTATATGTTTTGGCAAATTGCCTCATTTTCACAGAGTTTCCTTTCTTGAAATTGAATATTGAAGTTCTGAATTATTTTGGCTGCTTTGCTGAAATACAATCATTTTGAGACAGGTAGCTCTTGAAGTACATCTCATGCACCTCTTGGCACCAAACACAGATCAGCACCTTCTCCTGTAGGTTGTTCTAGGAAGCAGTCACACAGCATGTCAAAAATTTTTAGCTCCACCTTGAGAAGGCATCAGTCCAGTCTACAGAGGGACACTACAACTACCCACTTACTAACCCTACTGCAACTGCAGCTCTTCTTATCTCACATAATGCATCCTGGTCATGTTGCAATGATTAGACCCCCATTCCAGTGGATTTTCAGTACAATCCTACCATGACATCTTGTCACTAAGGGTTCCACTGCACACCTCTTTTCCTTGGAACATTTTTATGCCATTACACTTCATATTATTCTTCAAATACAGTGTCACTCCCCCGCCAATATGTCGTGCTTTCTCTTCCTGCAAGGTTGGTAGCCTGGCAACACCATATCCCACTGACTATCCTCCACCCACCATGTTCCTGGAACGACTGCTTCATCAAGGTTGCCATTTGAGCCCAGGAATTCTCATTTTCCCATTTTTTAATTTTTTATTTTAATACCAAGCACTGCTGTAAAAGCATGGGTATGTTTTGCCCTAGCTCCATTGTTGAGTATTCCTGGCCAAGGGGGACCACAGACAGTCTAGTTTTCTTTGTTCATTACAATTGAGCTCTTTATTTTTATTCCAAACTTTTCGGGGGTTCACAGCCATGGCCTCCCCACACTGACAAAACTTGCCCCAGAAGCTGATCACCTATAACACAGCCTGTGCAATCTCAGAAGAAAGCACCCCTCTCTTTCTGGCCTTCAGCTGCACTTTGAGCAGAAAGGGCTGTTTGGTTTTGAGCACTTATATAAATTTAGTTTCTCACCTTTAATTAATGCACTATCCTTGTACCTTACAATGCCTAGAGTAAGATAGGTAGCAACTGGCAAAATAGACACAACATAGTATGAGGAGCCACACTAGCCTAGGAAACTCAAAACCAAGCTCTTACTGGTGCCGGCTGCCTTACTCACTGCACTCTCAATCTGCTTGGAACTGGTTTTACCCTCTCCAAGCCCAGATGCTGCCTCCCTTTTTCAAAATCCAAGGGACCACTCCCCAGGTGTGCTCATAGCCCCAAGCAGCAGCCAGTCAGCACAGCCTCATTAGCTCAGCACCCTTCCATGTACTCACCTGGAGTTCACACCAACCCCCAAAGAACACCCTCTGGTCACACCAGGCAGAAATTCAACAAGCTTATTTGCTTTCCAGGACCCAACCTCCTTTTCTTCTTCTTCTTCTTCTTCCTCCTCCTTTCCCTAGCAAAACTGCCCTACAGACAGCCTCGTTTTCTCTCATTTGCTCATTACCTGTGGAGGGAATGTTCAAGGGGACCTCTTATCTGTGGAAAGCATCCTGATAAAATTCTAAGCTTTCTCCTTCCATGTGGTCGTCATTTTCATACCTGCACAGCTGGACATAGAAGAGGGTGAGTGCAGTTCTCCTGTCAAACACAGGAGCCTCAGACCCCCCTGAGATCCCTGAGTTTTTACCCCACCCTTCTCCAGCTGACCCTCTGTAGGGTTGGCTCTGTGTCACACCAGCTGATGCTGTAAGTGCTGTCAGAAACCCTAAGGCACTCAAACAGCACTGGATGGCTGCTGTTCAGGCAACTGAACTGAGCTTCTTAGGAATGTGAGATTTGCCCTAGATCAGCAGAGAAAGGCTCCCAAACTGGAAACAGAGAGATGCCTTGGCACAGCTAATTATAATATAAAATAGATGGTACTTCCTCCGAGGAAAGTAAGGAAGAATAAGGAAGAATTAGACACTTCCTTTCAGAGCAGAGTTATTCAGCTCAATTTGTTTTATTCTAGACATGGCTCCTAGAACAAAAAACCAAAACAAAACAAAACAAAGATTGGAGTGAGTGAAAAAGCAGCCAGAAGTTCTAGGCTTTACAGTTTCTTTTGGTCTACCACTGGCACACAACTCTTGTCAGGAATCAGCTTTTCTAAGGAGGGAAGCAAAGAGAGTGAAAAAGTCTTCAAAATCCTGGTATATCCTAGAATGCCCTGGGGTTTGACACCAGAGTTATGATGATCCCTTTCCAGAAGGTTTTATACCTCTGAGATCAAGGATCTGATATGCTACACATATGCTACAAAATTTTTTGACATGAGGTATGCGGTCACTTTTGCACTGTATGTTGTTTTAAGCATGAAATAAAGGAATCTCAAACAGAGTATCACAAATAACTATTTCTTGCCTAATAATTGTTTGTTCTTCAAAGCCTTAACATCCCAGTATACTAACTGAGGGCTTTGTAGGATAACTTCTGTGCTTTTGAAGGCATTCAACATCCACACAAAAGCATCAAAAGAATGCAGTCTTGCTGAAGAACATGTAATCTAATTTGCTTTGCTTTTTCACACCGCTACAGTTCATGGGTGTCACTTCCAAATGCAATATAAATTTGAAAATGCATCTGTTTCCCACCCACCCATACAAAAATGCTCTTCTCTACGAACAAGGATATTTTCTAGTGCCACACTCCATTGTGCCATATATTGTATAATACCTTTTCCATTAAACTATTGTACATAGTTTTTTCTTTGGAGGATACCTCCAAGTCCAGAAGAGCAATGGACAGGTCCTGATGAGATTTCTCCTGGAATTTCTCTTTCAATAGTTTGCTACATCATTCACCAATTTCTTTTGTGGGTGTCTTTACAAAGATGTATGTGCTTGTTGCTTGTGAAATAGCCCCTTTATGGGATATTCAGAACTACACATTGCAAAATACAGGACAACTAAAAGTAAATGCTTTTCTTCAAATGATACAATGACACTGACTGCAGAACAATCCATACTTAAATAAGGATTAATAGAAATGAACTTAAATATGAACAAAATACATAAGCAATTCTGATTTGGACACGACCTAGCCCACATTTTCCAGCAACTAAAGAAAAATTGCAGCTAGCCCTGGAAAGGTGATTGGGTTAAAAAGCAATGACTCTGCACATTTGACTAATTCAAATTATATTCCTAGTTCCAAAGGATACTATAGTTAATAAAGTAATGCACAAGGAGACAAACTACTGTTTGGGACTATTTTGCAGTGTCAGCCTTTTGCCTTCTATGAAATTAGTGTTGACCAACATCAACTAAATAAGAACCCAGTCAAGGGTAGACCCTGTATTGTACAAGAATAAACGTAGCAGAGAAGGGTTTCACCAAATGAGCTCTAGCCTTACCAGAAGGATGCAGCAGTTGTTACCCAATTTAAACAACACATACTCAGGCACTGTGCAGAACTACTACAGAAGTCTAGGAAATATAATTTTTGTCCAAAGATAGCACCTAGAGAAGTAACTGAATATCTATCTTTTCATCGGTCCTTCTTTTCACAGATGTATTTTTCATTAGCAAGGACAAAGAAATTGCAGGTACTGCAAAAAAAAAAACAAACAAAAAACCAACACACCAACCTAACAAACTAGTGCCAATGGTTCAAGCAGCAACCTTCCCTCTTCATCTATGCTGAACTAAAACCACAACACTTGGCCAGGAAGATCTCTTATTTGTTGTCCACTGTGCATAGAGCAGTTAACTCTAAGTGCCTTGGGAAATGTGAAGTTTGAGTCATTAACATTCAGCACACACAAATCCTTGCTGTCCTTAGGCTTGGGCATTGTATTCCCTTCACCACATCCCATATGCTACTGGGCAACACTGCAGCTCATCCTTCATCACAGCTCACGTCTGTTTCAAGAAGTAGCTACATTTCCATGGCAGGTGAAACTAATTTAATATAGAAGCTTCAGCACAAAAAATTTACTTTTGACCTTTACAGAGTGAAGTCTCATGGGACAGAAGTAATGAAATGCAAAGCTGACCAGCTAAAACTCAGAGGGGATGTATTGTGTTTTACTTTTTTGTTTAACAAACCAAAATAAGTCTATTTTAGCACATAGGGACACTTCCTTATTACTTTTTCAATCTGAATAGCCTTGCTTCCAATCCAAAAACTAAACAAATCCTACTTTCAAGGCAAAAATATTTATTTCACTCAAAGTTAGGGGTTGGAAGGGACCTTGAAAGAACATTGAGTCCAACCTCCCCTTTGAAAGCAGGGTCACCTACAGTAGGAACGTGTTCAGATGGGTTTTGAATATCTCCAGAGAAGGAGACATTCACACAACCTCCCTGGGCAGCCTGTGCCAGTGCCCTGACACCCTCACAGTGAAAAAGTTTAATTAAAAGTGCAAAAGAACAAAAGAGGGTTGTGTGGGTTTTTTTCTCCAAGATATATGAAAAATGTGGTAATCAGAGGCTGCACAATGTGTGATTAGAAAACCATATGAAGTGGTGAAAGTATGTATAGAGAACTTAATTTTTCACAGCTCCACCAGGGATAAAAGTGCTACTTCAGTGAAATATATTATTAGAATTTGTAATGCTCTTGCCATGGAAATTGCTGTCATGTCACCCACCAGGATTATGTCTGGGTGGACAAATAAAAAGAGCAGCTGATACATGAAAGCAGGAAAGACGCAAGTATTTTTCAGAATTAGACAGCAATGAAAAGGGAAATGAAAATGACATGTAAGATCTAATTGGAATTCCTTTAGTCACTTGGAAAAGATATTAAAAAGCCTTTCTCAAAAGCACTCTTATCACAATTTTCTCCAGGAATTAGAGTACAGCATAATTTAGTCAGTGCATAAGCATATTAATTTTTCATTCCAGGAGCAGGTGGCAGAAAGTTTGCAGATTTTAACACCAGCCTGCCAACTCTTATTTGAACCACAGTAGAAAGCAAAGCCATGGAGCATCAAGGTGCCCCCAGTGCTCTGCTCCCCAGAAAAATCATCCTGCAGCAATCCTCAGCCATAGGTCATCCCTAGCTGTGACCTTGCCATACAAGCTCACTGGCCTGCTAACACTCAGGATAATAGGGCCAGGGCTCAGCAGCAAGAAGCTGAGAGCCTGAGCTGGGGGACTGAGAAGGGACACATCACAAACAGGGTGCTGCAGTTTCACTTGTGCTTCTTCATCCTGTTCAACAAACCATGCTGGAAGCAGCCAAAAAAAAGTATTTCAGATTCAATCATGTCTCTCCTGTTTGTGAACACTCACTAAATAGACACACACTGTCCCTCATTCCCAAGACAAACCAACTCTTGGGAAGCAGAGGCCACCACATTAGCAATGGAGGCTAACAATAAATGACCCATGCCAACACCACAGCCCCAGTGAAAAGCAGGGAATGTGGATACCTGGAAAGGAGTGGATACATGAGAAAAACCTGACCTGTCAAGATTCATTATTTTTTCACAACCTTGACCAATTCAGTGATCCACATAGTGATCATTGTTCGGAGCTTGGCTTACAGCTGAGCACCAAAAGAGAAACTGCACAAAGCAGCCACTGAATCACAAATGAGATCTGACCAGCCTGATCTGACATTGAGGTTAACTCTGTTTTTGACAGGTGGTTAGATTAAATGACCTCCAAGTGTTCCTTCCAATACAGATATTCAACTGTATTCTTCCAATAACTCCTTTTTCCATCTGATTATTTCTAGCTGTCCCATGTGAGCTGTACTCCCATCACAAAAACTTACTGAAGATCCTCACTCTTTTCTAAGCTCATCCTGAGAAGGTCAGTTCTTGGCTGTATTGATCTTCCTGCAATTAACAGAAATCCTGACAGTCTTTGGGGGTGAGATGAACTGCTGAATTCCCCACCACAGTGGTTATTGGATGGCTCATGTTGTTCCTTTGCACAATGCAAAATTGACCTCTTTTGACAGAGGATCAAGATCTCCTCCATATCAAAGGAAAACATGCTGAGGGAAGAAACCCTTCCCTTATTAGCCCAACCCATTATCGTTCTGAAATGAAAGAATGACTAAAAGCCTGTGCACACTCATCACCCAGCACCCAAGAAAAAGCCTTGTAAACTAATCTGTTGAAGGTCAGAGTAGAAAGTGCTGTTTTACAAAACTATTATTTGCTTTAAAAGCACCATATCTGCTGCCTGTGTAGAACACTGGAATGATGGCAATGCAGCTTGATTAGTCATGAAATGAGTGTTTGATGTTGATGTGCTTTTAGAAGACTCAAGAACATTCAGAGCTTGTTAAGACATTTCAAAAAAAGCAATTTAAAATATAATTATAAAAATAGTATAATTCTTTAATCAGTTTTTGGGTTGCATGAAAATTTGTATACTCCACTGAGGTGGTAAGATTGTAAGTGGTAACAGGCCTAGGGTCTGCCCCATTGACCTCTCTCTCCAAGTGATAAGATCAGGCCAACAGCTGCCTGCCACAAGAGCCCCTCTCCAAGCACTCACCCTAAGCAAACATCTAGGGAAAACCAGGAATAAGACAAGCTTGTGTAATTCTTCTCCCTAAGACTGTCCTAACTTTCCCCTAGTTCCAGCTCATGCTTATCCTGAATCAGGTATGTATGAGGGTTTATCTTTTTGTAATAATCAACAACTCTCTTCCTACTAATTGTCCAGTCTCTCTTGACTTTACAGCTCCCACAACATCCTGTTGTAAAGACTTGGCTCTTCAGGTCAGCCACTTGTTGAGAGAACCCTGTATTTTCCTTCACTCTCAATCTGGGTTAATTATCTTAATTTGATGGCTCTTAGTTCTCAAATTAGCTGTGCTCTGTCCCTATCTACCCTCCCCTACAATTTTGTCCAGCTCTAACCTATTTACCTGTACAGACCTCTTGCCTCATCCAGCATCTTCCTTCCTGTACAAAAGGTTTATCACACCTTGGATCATTCTTGTTACCCCTTTTTTTAACCTTTTCCAGGTCTCCCATTAACTTGTTTGTGATGATAGGATCAGAAGTGTGGAAAAAAATTCAAGGAGGAGCTACAAAAGAAGTATACAGTGACATAATGTTTTGTTTTTCTCCCCATCATGTTAATAGCTCCTAATATTTTTTACATTGGGGGTTTTAACCATTCAAGAGTACTCACTATTACCAGTGTTTTCATGTACTTAATATAACCCCAGATCAAGCTTCTGAATTATATTGTACTGCTCCCTCAGCTCTTACTGGGCTGTTATGGTATACAGTTGTAGTTGTTTTGGGCTTATGTGTATCCCTTAACATTAATCTGCATTGAATTTCATGTGTAGTTTTTTTGTTTTGCTCTGTCACCTAGTCTTACAAGCTTCTTTTAAATATCTTCACAGCTGGTCCTGCTCCTTACTAATCTGAACAATTTAATGCCAGCAGCAGAATCTGACAGCTCGCAGCTGACCCTCTTTTCCAGGTCACACATAAATCTGCTGAACTGCACAGACTCTCAGGAGCTACTTCTGTGATTTCCCTCTGCTGCAAGACTTGAACATTTTCTTCTGCCCTTTTTCCTGACTTTAAATGCACAAAGGGGTTTTCCCATCTTGCAGAATGGCCAAGGGTGATATTCTGAGAGGCAGCAAATGAATATCCCTTACTCTGCTTCAGGTCTTCAGTTTGTTCATCTGAGCTCTGCATCTCTCACACATTACATTCAAGATTACATCTCTGAATTCCTGTAACTACATCAATAACATTTCTGCCCCACAGATACACTGTCTGTTCGCTTACCCTCATTCCTCCAGTACCAACTACCTGCTAAATTAAAAGGGAGGTTACAAATAGACCAGTGCAGTTTTAGGAAAATGTTGTTTTCAGGGGCAAATTAGAGCCTGGCATGAAAGACTGCTGCAAAGATTTATACTGCTTAAACTTGACTGCCTGATACCAAGCACTACATGGGTGGTCGAAACCTGAGGGAAAAGAAAAAGAAAAGACACCACTTCTGCCAGTTGTTTGCATTTCCAGTTCAGTCTTTCTGATGTGACCATGTGACCACATCTTTTTCCCCCAGGACTTTTCCTTTATTTACTGCACAAAATAGTTGAGTTTCGCTTGGCAGCTATTCAATATTTTGTTTTTCCCTTTATTTTTTCTGCATGAGGCACAATGTAATCCCTGCTCTGGAGAAAGAATTAGTCACTTCCTCCCATGCTTTTCAAGGCTGTCATCCCTATGAGATCTTTGAGCATGTCAGAAACATTCAGATGTCAAATGGGGAAAAATATGTGCAAACCCTGCCAGGGTTTAGACATGCAGCTGACTGCTGCCACTCAAAAGAAAAGCACAACTGAGAGCCAAACCTGATTTGCTTCTTTTATCATCGGCAGCACTAGGGAAGATGGGACATTTTGCCTGAGGCTTTTCTACATGCTTCCTGACAGCAGAGGAAGAGCAACAAAGAAAAACTTGGGTTGTCATTATGGGCTTAGGAGTAAAGGCTGCTTTAGTGGAACACTGCTTTGGATACTCTATCCATGACCTAAAACCTGACCTCTTTTGCCTCTCAAAGCTAGAATAGCTGCTCAGGCATCTCAAACAAACAAACAAACAAAAAAACAAACCAAACCAAAAACAAACAACCCCCCACCCCCAAAACAACAATAAAAAACAAACACTTTTTTTCCAGCATAGTCAGAAACTTTTTCCACCATAGCATCAAGGAGATGCTGGTTGGGAAGCAGTCCATCCCTTACTCACAGTAGGGTTATCAGAAAAGCTTCATTAAGTCAGTCACAGCTCTGTCTACCTTGGTCCCAGAAAGATCCAAGGGCCCTCTGGGTACTTTCTCCTGTGCAGCACCACTCTTTTTCCTCACATCCAACCTGAACACCCCTCATGGTACAATTGGGGGGGTAGGGGGAGGACTGCACACACCTTGCCATACTGCCTGGTACTACTAAGGGGCATTTGGGTCCTTAATCTTTGTGACTGTTTTTCAAGTACTTGAGCATCTCTGCTTTTTCTGTGTCAACCATTGTTGGGCTGCCTCCCCCATATGTGAGCAGATCCATATTTTATTTTAGCAGCTAACATACCTGCAGGATTCCTTCTTTTGAGTCTTAAAATGTGCCTCAAGTCTTTGCTCCAGCTGGGCTTTTTTCTTCTTGATGTTGTCCTTAGGCACCTAAAGTGATGCTTTCATACTCCTCTTCCATTGTCTGGCCCTGCTTCCATCTGCTGCATACTCCCAGTCTCATCCCAGTAGTCTTGAAACAGTTTTTCAAAGATAGCTGGTATCGAAAATTACAGCCTAGTCAAAGTTTCTTAGATACAAGTAACTGAAATTATGGTCTTATAATGAACAGGGTTAGGTAATTTTAATAATTAGTACTCTAGTCTTCCCTCGTATCATTATGCACTGCCAGTTAGTGCTAGTGACACTCTGGCCAGAGCCATGGAATCCTTTTAAGCAACCTGAAGGGTATTTATGTTACCTGAATAAATGCAGTACTGATTTATCCCAGTAAATGAGTGCACACTTGTTCTGTTCAATGTTATCACTGTGTTATCTTCCACTACTTCTGCAGCTCTTGCTATTTTTACTTTATTTCCATGATTTGAATCTTCTTTCCCCACTTCATTTTATGAAGCCACACTTCATTTTATGCACTCTGGCTCTTGCTGAGTTTTCTATTTGGATTTCATTGCATCTGATATCACTTGCCTATACTCCATTCCACTTTTTCTCATTTGACCTCAAGCTGTTCCCTGCTTCTCAAGCTTCCTCTCCCTTTATTTCCCCTCCTCTGCCTCGCACACACGCTGCTCCCCTCCATCTCTCTCACACACAATCAGTTCCTATCTCCTTCTTCTCAGACACAGCTCTTCTGGCTTGACACAAGCTCCCATCCATCATACCCATTTTATTCCAGTGCAATTC
The DNA here is from genome assembly GCA_023637945.1 of Phaethornis superciliosus. Taxonomy (NCBI): domain Eukaryota; kingdom Metazoa; phylum Chordata; class Aves; order Apodiformes; family Trochilidae; genus Phaethornis; species Phaethornis superciliosus. The sequence goes on along the minus strand of JAJQWJ010000003.1, from coordinate 50,417,888 downwards.
AATGTCACACAGTATCTGCCCTCCTGCCATGGGAAGACACCAGGCTGAAGTGCAGCGTTTCCCTTTGGCACATTCACTCCTTCACCCTCTGAGCTAACCTAACCCCCCCATCCCCCCATCCCCACATCCCCACAGCCAGCAGCTGTCCTGGACAGCCTGCACTTGGCAGTCCAGCCCCACGTGCAGACACATCCTCAGGCCACCCACAGACCCACCAAGCTTTTGGGGCTCTGGGTGATCTTTTCCTGCCTCTTGACTTCGGTGGGCAGAGAGGAGGTGTTCTAAGCAGAGCTGCTTCTGCATCCAGGCCTGAGCTGGGTTTGGGTTTGAAGTTTTATATTCTTCTCAGCAAGGATCAAAGATTTGCATTTACCTGCTACAAAAGTCATGAGGCTTTCCTGGAGGATTGAGGTCAGTAAGTCATACCCACTCCCTCCTCTCAGCTGCTCTAAGTCAGCACAGACATCTGCCTCTTGCTGTTTTTGGATGCCACCAGCGACAGCAGGAGGGACACTGTGCCAAGCTCCTGCACCAGCAGCCAGGGAAAACAGTAAGACCAGCAAACTCAGAGACAAAGTCCCTGCCTTGTACTTTCTGCATGATCTTGGGCAAGATGTTCAGTTGTTCCACAATCCCTAAGAATAACGCTTTTCTCAACCTACTTAGTCTCCCACTGGCCTGTGAGATACCCTGAAAATATCTAGAGCACCATGAATATTGATAAGGTAAACAGATTTTGGAATGAGGAATCAAGAAAGCTGCGGTGAATGTTTTCTATTTTCTTTGCTTGGGGGATGTGTGATTGCTATCTATTCGCTTTGGCAACATCCACCCACACAGAAGGGAAAACAGAGGGAAGCTGGCAGAGTGAGAGCTAAGTCTCAGGTCCACAAGGACATCCCACAGAGAGATTTGCCCAGGGCAGATGCATCTCTAGAAAGCAAGGCACCTGGTTCCCATGGTGGCTGACCAAAAAGATAAACCCAGGAGCTGCCAAGCAGCTGAGTCTGCAGGATTGTTGTTCCAACAGCACTGTCCATTGAATTGCTCCATCAGCCCCACACCTATATCCAGATCAGCCAGATGGTCTCCAGATCACTTGGTATGAGGCAAATGGCCTTTGTACACTTAAGTGTTGACTAATTTGTTTTTAACTGTTTAAAAATTAAGTTAATTGTCAACCCTTTAGCTACTCATGTTTGTTTGCTTCATTCTGTTAGCCAGTACTTAATATTTTAAAAGGCTTTATAAGGTACTGTCTAGCAACAGGTTCAGTTGTTGTTGTGCTGCACATTAATAATTTAACCCCCCCCTGAGAATAAAAATGGAGCCTGGAATAGTTAGACTGCTTTGTGCAGCCAAAGCAAGAGGCTTCTGAGACATCAGTGAGATGGCTTGACACCTAAGGACCTCCCTGTAGACACATCTCTCCTCTCCTCTCCTCTCCCACTTCTGCTCCTGTTAAGGTCAGCCAGACCTGTGCTCAGGATCCCAATAATGCCTCATTGTCCCTTCAGCTCTCCACCTTTCTCCTTTGCTCCACAGACCTGGGAAGGCTGCTTGTCACTTCAGAAACACAATGGCATGTTTCAGCTTTCACTGCAAATACCAATCTTGTGCTTTTTCAGCAGCTCTCTTTCCCCAGGCATCCTCACAGCTGTTGGTAGGTACCCACAGGCACCCTACAAGGGACCCAGATTTCCCAGCCAGCTCGACCAGCACCACAGAGGCCTCCCCACGCCCCACTGCAGATTGTACCTCCCTGTGGGATGCCACTGGGGATCAGGGCAGGCATGCAAAAAGGAGCTCTATCCCTATAAATATTTGACCTGTCAGCTCGCCTGTACATGTTTAGTGATGCTTTCACCTACAAGCTGACCAATAAAGCATCGAGCCAGAAGGCAAAAAACCAAACAAACAGATAAACAAAAAAACCCAGAAGCTATTTTCTGTATCCACAACTAAGGCGACAAAGGGAGGCAGAAGGTACTGGGACTCTACAAATACAAATCTGAGTACTCGAAGCAGAGAACAAAAGCTTTGTCAAATTCCAGTTCCTGGCTACAAGATTATTTTTTGAATTTTCTTTTTTTCTTTTTTATTTTTTTTTTTTTTTGTGTATGAGAGTGTTAGGAATTTAGTGTGCATAAAATGTCGGGTGGGAGGGTAGTAAACAATAAGCCATAAAGTTAGTACAGACTTACGTGGAAACACTAAGATTGCCTTAAGTAACCTGGCATCAGCAGACATTTCTGGGTGACAATGCTACAAACAACATAGGCAGAACTTTAAAAATAGTAACATGGGATCTATTAGCACATCAGCTTGCTATTCCCCTTGAGCTCTGTAAGCCGAGAGGGATCTAATTCTGTTGAGCAAACTGCAAGGCGCATACCCTGGGTAGCATTAGCCTCTTAAGTACAGCAGTTCCCACACTGTTGAAAAAAATAACCCAACCTTTCTTGTTTCTAAACACTGGACTTTGGGATTGGTTTTGTTTTTTCTTTAAAATACCAAAACAGTTTTGAGGCAAGATAAGAAAATTTACTTCACCGAGGTGAAACTACATGGGTTGATTTAGGCATCCTGTTCATCATATTTGATACAAGACTGTCAAAGTGGCTCATGTCACCACAGTGCTTCCCTGCCCCAACTGCATTTGTCCTGACACTGCTCCCTCAACACAACCAGCCCTACACCATTACTGCAAAGAGGGATGATGTGCAGAAGCAATTTTCCCAGGGCCAGCAAATTTCCCAGGCAGAGCAGCAAGCTTAAATCCCAGTTGGCAGATCTGAGGTGATCCCTAATTGCATGCAATTTTTCTTCACTGCGGCCAAGCTCATTGCCTCCTTTCCATACAGCTGAAAAACCCAGAACAAAACTCAAGAACATGCCAGAAGTAATACTTGCAGGTAGGGTGGGAGGTCCCTGTAATATCTCTCAGGGGGGATGCTGTGCAGCTTCTTGGCAGCAAGTGCCAGCCCCCAGCTCAGACCTGGGACCCACACCCCTTCCTTGCATTGCTGAACAGCTGAGCAGAGCCCTGGGGAGAAAAAAGGGGTTGGGAGACAGCAGGAAGGTCACACTGACCTCTCCTCTGGGGCAGGGAAGGGGTGGGAGGGGTTTGTGTGTAGACAATGGAGAGCAAGGACAGCCCCCAGGAACTGGGTTCCAGGAGGGTAACTAGGGTAGGATCAAGGCAGGGCTTGCTGTAGATCAGTTCAGGAATATTTTACGTGGCCTTTCTACTCAGCTGGATCAAGTTCTGGTCCAGTGAAGGCTGGAAACATCTGAAAAGAGATGTGCCAAAGGCAGCGTTAAGTAGCCACAGCAAGCAGTAAAAAAAACAACAAAAAAAAAAACACAAAAAAAAATGAATGAATGAAACCGAAAACAAATTAAGCACCCAAGAAACCCTACACGTGTTTCCAAGAGCAGCTGTAGTGTTTTATTAGTGCATTTGAATCATCCAAGTCTTTTCAGGATGCCCACCAGGCCGGAAAGCTTGCAAGCAGCCACTCTGGTTTCTTGTTCACTCCGAGCTGCAAAGAGCCCCCCCGAGGTTTTCTGCCATCTCCCAGCCAGGCAAAACCAGCAGGGCTGCAAACCCAGGAGTTAATGGCTCCATACACAAAACCCTTTAACAACACTCAGGGACCCAACGTTTCTTATTTCAAGTCCATTAAAGGCAGCTCACCCAGCACTCATCTATTGCACTTGTCAGCGAACATTGTTTGAAGCTGACCTCCACTCAGGTTGCAGCAGCCCCAGATCCGATAACAGCTCAGGCTGCCTCCAAGCTGAGCCTGGAGCTCGGAAATGCACCGTTTGCCTTCAGGATTTCAAGCTCTGTTTGCTGACAGTGAACATCATAAACCTGAGCCCTTCTCTTTATCCTTTGCTACTCACCAGTGAGTGCCTTTGCTCGCTTCACTGATTTATTTCCTTCCTTAGCTGCAGATGACCTTGCTTTACTCCCCATGCTGGGAAGGCCACGCCAGACACACAAATAATCACATATGCCCTGAACAGAGACATCCAAGCACACCACAACACCTTCCCACCCTTCAAACAGAAGAAAGTGCTGTGGACACATTAGGAACAAAGGAGGAAGCAATAGTCAGTCTTAAACGAATACATAATGTGACCACCTGCATTTCAAAGACAGTTGTTGGGGTAACAGAAGGTGGTTTGGAAATATTGTTTTTATTCTATGGATTAATTTTATAGGGCAAAAAAGAATCATAGAATCATAGAATCTGCTGGGTTGGAAGGGACCTCAGAGATCATCAGGTCCAACCCTTGACCCATCGCTGTGGTTCCCAGCCCATGGCACTGAGTGCCACATCCAGTCTCTTTTTAAATATCTCCAGGGACAGAGAATCCACTACTTCCCTGGGCAGCCTATTCCAATGTCTGATCACCCTCTCCGTAAAGACTACTATGCAAATCATATATTAACATTATCCCATAAGAAAAAAGGCAGTTTGTGAAAACACGAAGCTTGGCTTTTTATTTTTTTATTTACTGCTATGGTACCACAGAGGCACAGCCTGCCTTACTAGGTGTGGACTATTCTTTCATCTTGTTCACACTCAGAAGGTTTTCAAAAAATGGCCAGTGAGTTTGGAAACTTCAGATTCACAGTGCTCCAGTTGAGAAACATGGTAAAGAGAGCAATTACTATTTAAATAAAGTTCCTTTTATAATTCCCCGTGTTTGAACACTGAGAAATCATGGTGCTTCAAATCAGAAGTAAATTATGAGTCTTAGCCATTAGGCTTAACAAGCTTGCATCAGAATAAGCAATGTGTGTTGTTTTAAGAAAAAAAAATCTTTATTTAGGCTGAATGACCTTTTGGCTATTTTGATTACAGGAACTTTATATTTTCCAGTAGAGTATTCCTCTGTGGCAGAAGAAGTGGTGCATCTTTAATGTTCTAGAAGGATAAAGATTATTTTTCCATTAATAATAATGAATACCTTAATCCTACTTAAACCTTTGAAACATACCCAAACAACAGCCCCTCAGCAGGATTCTTACCTGTTACATCTGCCATATATCCCCTTCACAAGAGATCTTACACTACCCACTGCAGATCAATTATTTTTTGTTATATTTTTTTGAAAGGTACTTTAAAAATACTATGTTATTTATGGCTCCTGAGAGCAAGCAACTGAGGTGACTGGGGAGGGGGAGAGAGATGAGGAGAGAAAGCAACAATTGCAAGGGTCCTCAACATTCATTTAGGTGTTCACCTGAAACAGTAAAAAAAATTAACCCTCAAAACTTAATGAAGTCGGTGTGCTGCTTGTGCCTCTGTTGTGTTCAGCCTAGCCAGGGCCTTTGGTGCCAAGAGGCAAGTGCAGCTGGGAAGGAAAGATGTTAATTAGAAAGCCACTGAATTAGCCAAGAGAGTCCTTGCAGTTTTGCTTCACTTTTCCAAGTCACTGCCTGCTTCCTGTAGTCTCCTCCTGGGTATTTTTGACATATCAGCTGACATACCTGCTCCACTCTTTTAGGAAACTAGAAATAAGGGAATAAGGAAGGAAAAATACTGATGCACCATCAGATAACGAGCGGTATCTTGTTTAGGGAACTGCTGTCCTGAGAAGCTCTCCTGCCAAAGCTGTGAAGGACACTGGGGCTTGAAACAAAGACTTTTCCTTTACATCTTCAGAGAGAATCACCAGAGTCTGCGTTGAGAATCTGACCTAATATTAGATGCAGGAGAGTTCACATGTTTGTTTTCCTATGGGCAGACTGTCTGGTATGCAAAGCTTTCAGTACATTGACTGCTAAGAGCCCCGTGAACAGGAGAGGAAGTGCTGCTCCTTGCTTTTTAACACCACTGTTGAGCAAGCCTTTCTGAGATGTTTACAGGGATGGAGCACGACCCATGTCTTGAGCTTTCAGCTGTGGTACTTGCTGACACCACTTTAGGCAGCCTCTGTGTGAGCTGTGCAAGGATCTGTATGTTTTACCTGAGTCCCCACAGGAATAAGTAGGCAGGTTATGCTGACTGGAGCCCTTGTTTGCTCAGGCAGTGATGGATTGTACTGGCAGTGCAAGAAGTAGGAATTTGCATTAACCCACTGCCATGACAGAAACTGGCTGCTAAGTGTTGTCTCATACTCTTTTGTGGGAAACATTTCTCCAATATCTGCAAAGCAGAAGACAGACAACAAAGAGCAGACAGTAAGAGATATTTAGGTGGTAGGAGGGTGGATGGGACACAGTCCCTGGGTGACAATGAGCTGACTGGGCATCAGAACAGTAGACAAAGAAGAGAAATCAATTCTACTCAATGCCAACACAAATAGTGGAAAAATATTTTGTGGTGTTTATTTTTAATGCAAGAGCTCACACATTTGCTATTCCTAAGTAAGGGACTTCAAGTCCTCTGTGCACTTCTGTGGAAATGAGTTGCAAGCACTTAACTTCTGCTCAGCTCAGAGTTGCCTGACAGATGACAGCAGGTGGGAACACCTGTCCTTCCACACAGCCTGGTTCCCTCTTCAGGATCCCTTCTGATTCCCTGCATCACTCTAAGGGGAGGTCCCATGCACTGGAGAATAAGATACTGTTTATTTTTAATACCTTCCAATGGCAGCCTAACACGGGTTTTATAAGATAATCAATCCACTTCCAACTCTGTGCTCAGAAAGCAACCACTGCTTATCTGTCTTTCCCTCAGCAGTACCAAATTATGTGGGAAAAATGTGTGGGTAACTGAACCACACACCTGATCTGTCATTTCCAGAAAAAGGATACAACGTCAGTGTTGTCATTTTAGTTTGTTCCCCCTAGCCTAGAAACACGTGGCACAGAAAGCTATGTCTAGTCTCCCAGATGCCATTACACAGCTCTGAAAGCCCCTGCCAAATTTTGGGCATTAACTACCATTAGTTTTAGAGTTGTTTGCTTTCAGTAAGTGACCCTTTTAACCCTGAGAACAAGTCAAAGACTCACACAATTTGCAGACAGTCCAACATTTGCCAGCTTTCTCCTGTCCCTAAACAGGCAAGATTTGGAAATTTAATTGGCTGGGGTGTTAGCTAGGTTCCACTGCAACACACTTGCAGTTTAAACACATTTTTACTTCCCTCCATACTCAACCATAAAAAAACCAAAAAAACAAACAAACAAAAAAAAAAACAAAACCAAAACAAAACCAAACAAAAAAAAAAACCCAAACCAAAATCTGTTTCTAGCACACACTCAAGAACCATTTTTTTTCACCAGGGTCTCTATGTGTGACAGTGATATATGAAAGCCCTCTATCACTAACTCAGTTTAAAGGAAGGTTGCTTTCCAGTTAATAAATGAATAGCCTGAATTTCAATGGATAGGGGGTAAACTACACCAGCTCTAAACGCAAGTGATGTCAGTATATTTTAATTTTACCTTGCTTATCTACCTCATGGGTTTCTGTGCACAAGCATACATGGGGTCCTACCAGCACTGGAAGGATCTCCACAGGCTACAGGGGATGGACCAAGGAGGGCACCATTGCAGAGGAGCATGACCAGCTCCAGCACCTACAAATGCTGTTTTCCTACTTGTTCCTGACTTAAATGGTTTATCATAAGCACAGCATTGTTCCTAGGATTCCTGTTCCTGAAACTACTGAACACTGGAAAGAAATTTTTACTCTCCCACCAACAGAGCAAACAACTTGGAAATGGCACCGAAGAAAGCAACTCAAGAAACAAACAATCCAATATGCATTATAAAAGATTCAGGACTCTGTAGCCTCGAGAGTGCTTACATTACTTATGTCTTGATTTTTGAGCATTGAAGACTAGCAAGGTTCAGAGAGTAAGGAAACTCTGAAAGAAGTGGAGGGTTAACATATTCTGGTACTGTACGTGCTGCTTGATCTGGGTTCCCAGCCCTGATACATATTTGACAGCTGCCCCTCAGTTTCTAGATAGCAAGAGCCAGTGGTTGGATATAAAGGCTCTGAACAGTCCAGTCTGACTTTTAAAAAGCCAGCTTCATACACACACCTGCTCTATTTGAAACAACACCTAGACTGTTAAAAAATTTCTTTCAGGTGTTTCCTGCCTAGAAAAACAAATCAACTCCTCCAAGGAAAATATTCTGTTTTTATGAAAAAGATGTGATATCAGCTCAGGACTGGGGCTGGGCACAGCAGCCTAACTTTCTGCAGCAAACACAGCTACACTGTGGGTTAATCCAATTTATTTGATTTTTCTTGAATCTCTACCTAGTTATCTTCGCTGGTGCTGCAGCGGTAGCATAATTCTGACATATTTGAATTTCTGTTGCAAAAGAAATTAGAACACTAGAGATTAATTCTGAAACATTTGTTAGAGCAGATACCAACTGCAACCATAAATAAAACTGTAAGAAATACAAGTACTAAATTAATTAGGAAGCAGTTAACAAGATCATAAGTCATACTATTTTCAGGAAGCACTCAGATTTTCATATATGAGAGGTAACCAGAAAGAGGACAATTTAAACAATTATTTCACTCAACCCTGACTTAAAACTTCTAATTTTTGAAGAGCTAACATGTATTTTTAAAGACATAGTCCTTGTGCCAAGGACAGAAAACCCAGCCTCAAAGTGATTAAGTGCTGAGCTGAATATACAGCTTCATAGACAAAGAAATAATCAATACAATATGCTAAGTGGCAGCTCTTGACCAAAGCACATCAGAGGACAAAAGAAAGAGCAGGCACTTAAGGCAGACTATTAAAATTCAAAGAATACACCATTATAAAACACACACTGCTGCGGTACCTTGATGATATGGAAACAGAAACACCTTCAAGACAACGATAAAGAGGGGAATCTTGAAAACAAGTTACAGCTTACGTTGCCGTTTTCCAAGATGTAATCATGTTGGGCTTGGTTTTAGTCTAAACCAACACCAGAAAAATTCCCCAAAGAAATGCATTAAAGCATTTCTGATTGCTCTGAAGCTCTTTTAAAACAGCTGGAGTTTAGGAGGCATGAATTAAATGGATCCAGATAAGAGAACATTAAACTGCTTCATTTTCCTCTTAAAAACAGATGTTGTTAGTTGGGAATAGCATATGTACAGCTATAACGATTTTAAAAACTTGGGTTTTAGGTACATATATCAGAGGAACAGAGTTATTTTTATGTTTGGGTTGGCAACAAGCCCCTGTCCCTCACAAATGAAAAATATTCTTTTTCCTAATTTCAAGGCTGAAAAGCTGCAGTATTCCTTTTCTGGCAGTAGACTACACACATCACAGCCACTGCAAGACAGAGAAGACAGGTAATGATATATCTTACCAGTTCTCTGCCTGACACACTGGCTTATTAGCAGCCCAAACATGGGGTTCAGAGCTGAGAAAGTTGAGCTGGTACATGACTACACAAATATGTTTCTATCTGCATTACACCTGAAGAACCAGTACTCACCTCTCCACTAGGCCACTGCCTGGACCCAGTGCAGAGCTCAGTGGAGCCCAATGGGATGAAGGTAATCTCTGTGATACAGCACCCAAGCTTAAGAACACAGGGATGTTTCTTTTTCCAAAGGACAAAGGTCTCCATTTAGTGAGTTTCTGTGGCTTTGTTACTTGCATTATGCTCTTAGGTTTCTAAATAACATTTATAGAGCCCTCCAAGTGCTACTGAAGTGCCTTGGAGTGTCTTGGGACAGCAAAATAAAAAAAATAGGGCAAATAGTGAATAAGCTCCATCAGTGCAAAACTGTATTTCAGAAAACACTAAAATTTGCAGCATCCTTTCTGGTTTTTGGACTGGCAGCAGAGCCTCTGCGGCAGAAATAGCACCAGACAACACATTCACATTTCCACTGAGTAGTCAAGGTCCTTAGAAGAAATTATCAAGCTGTTAAACTTGAAGGAACAAGAGAAAATAATGCAGACTGTAGACAAATGCGCCATGACAGTATTGGAGGCAGCAGATGCTAAAACTGATTTAGTAACTACTGCTTTGGGATGCTTGAAATTAAGACTGGAGAGAGACAACAAAAACATGTAGTTCATTGAAGACTCTTGCAAGAATGAGGTACCCACCTGAGGGTTCACTTAGGGCACAGCTTAAGTTGTCATCCTTTACATTTCTACAGGCATTAGCTGGTACACCATCACCTTCTGCCCACAGGGATGAACAGGTACACTGGAAACAACCCACAAAGCAGCATCCAGAAATCTTCTCTGTTGTGGCCACTCATAGGAGTTCAGGACACACCTGAAACCTACCTGTCCAGCTTATCACAGTAAGTCAATTTTAGTGCCTTTGCCTCACACACCATCATGGCACACCATCTGTAGCCCTGACACCACTTTGACTTTCTATTTGTTGCTGGACAAGTCTGAGGCATCTGTTGGTCTTTTTGTTTGCTTTACGAAGGTACCTGCTACTTACAGCAGTAAGTAGATGTTGCACAAATAGGAAGGCAGGCCCTGACCCAAAGCCAGGTTCAGGCTGAGTTGGGAGATCTGTCTGCCACATCTGCACAGCCAGCACTGTCACAAATTGGATTCTCATACCAGGGGAGAGCAGTTATTGATGGGAGTTTCAACATATGACCTCTATTGGGATTTCCTCTTTGTTGTAGATCAGTATGTTTAATAAAGGTTATTCAGTCCTGGTTTTGCCTCAGGTCAAGCAACATGAAGGGATACACCAAGTCTAGGTAAGCACAATCCTGTCATAGACCTGCATGCTCTAATTCTTCATGTATCTGATAGTGCTCGGCACTCCAAGTCCCACCAGGATCTATCCACAAAACCTTGCTGACACTGATAATGAGGTCCTCAAGTAGGAGGTAGGAGACCTTCTTCTGCTCTTGTCTCCCTGTGCCTCTACAGGGGGTGGTGAGGCAAGTCTGTGGCCTTGAAGTGGATCAACTCCTCTATTTTTTGGTAATTCGTTATTTTCTTCAAGTCCAATTAATCAGTTGTTCAGTTGTACAGTTAATCAAACACACTGAAACCTCTGCTAAGCGCTCTATCTCAGGATATTTTTTATTTTGAACTTGGGGGAAAAAAGAATTAATTAAATAAAGAAACACCACACAGGGAGAGCAAACATATGTTTAAGTTGGCTACCAAACTAGACCTGTTACCTGCTCTTCCAAAAGAAGTTTCAATCTTAAATACATTAAAAAAGTAATAATAGTAAATTAGTTGTTTCTTTAATTATAGATAGCTAATGTTATTTTTTGTTGGAAAACAAAACTCTATAAGTAAACTCAGAATTTGGTCATTAGTTCTATCATTAAAATATAGAGCAGATAAGAATCCTATCAGCACTACGAAAGATGATTATAGTCACTTCAAAACTTCAGGAACACTGTATTTATGCTGTTGACACAGTTCCAAAATGGTAAGAATACATTTTGAAGCACTAAGTACTTCACTTCAATTTCTCTCTGGCTTGCATCAGCAACCTAATTACATTCACGCTTACCTTTTGCTTACTGCCAAGCAAAAGAAAGGGAAAGTAACATGGAAGCCAAGTAAAAAAATAATAGAGAGCTGTACATAACACATTTAATTGGTATTGTTGATTTGACTACTCCATAAGCATAATACCTAAACATAAACTGATGTGTATTACTTAATTTATCTGCTTTGCACTGTTCTAGAAAAAAAAAAAAAAAATTGAAGCAGAATACAGAGGTTTAAGGCTTTTAATTATCTTAACTGAAGTGAATAACTCATCTAATGAGAACTTATGTAGAAAAGCATCCAATTTCATTTTGAGTATATTAATAGATCATGATCCTACCTATCCCCTTAGTAGCAGGCTCTTCACCCTCACCCATCAAGGTGCTCTATCTTCTTCCACACTCAAAGTTTCTTTCCTTCCTTCATCTTCCAGGCATTGCTCCTTATGCTTTTCTTCAATACATGAAAACCTTTACATGCCTCATTTTCATCCCATAGAGAAATGTATGCATAAAAGCAAGACTCTTCTCTGTTTTCTTAATAGCTAAACATATCACAGAGTCTTTTTAGTGATTCTTTTTTTCTAAACTTCTCAGTATTTGATTTCTCTACTGAATCCTTCCCAAAACCTCAATATTATTTAAAAAGCATTGCATGGAGTCATCCACTACCTGTTCAACACCTGTGCCTGATGCTGGCAATAGCAACCCTTATGTAGCCAAGAACAAATCAGTCCTTTAGTTACAGCACTTAACAGAGACTTTAAGTAACAAACAACTGTTTAGAGTGAGACCTGAATCTTCTCCCAGTTTCCAAGCAACAGACTTTCTGCTGATGTGCCCACATTATTCCCCCAACACCCCCAGAAGTGCATATTTACATTAAGGCTTTCTTAAATCAGCAAAACTGTCACAGAAATAGAACGCCGAGTAATTAAAATTTTGCATACGCTACTATGCCCACCAGGGTAAAGTGCTAAAGACTTTTACCAAGACTCGGTGTCAAAGAGTTTGAAGCACACAAAAGCAGAAGATATTTGGTTCTGCTTTCGTTGGTCATGTTCTCTGGCAAAAGAGAAAGCTTTCCTCCCACATTTCCCCCAGGTATTTCCTGCATTAATGGCAACTTTAGAAGTAAAACCCTTCCATAGGAATAAAAAGGGGGAGGGGGAGAAAAACAAGGCTAGCAGGAGAACATATCATCTTTCTTCTGCACCACAGGAATATATAATCCTGTCAATGAAATTTCATGAGGCACACCAAATAAGATTACAAGCACTTTCCTCCTTTTTCTAAGCCAAGTGGAAGATCAACCACAGGAGACATCACACTGTCAGCTCCTGATGTAAAACATGCAAAGGTTAATTACACCATGAAGCAGACCCCAGAAACACACTCTTGCAGGCAATCTTTGTACACTGGAGATGCACTTCAATACCAAAACAAAAACCTCAGCTTCTTTAGGCAGATGTAAGAAGGAACTTCAGTTCCTTCCATTAGGCACTTTAAAAGCTCAGAGGAAACTCTCATTACAGCCAGACTTGGGCTTTCATATGAAAGCTTTCCAGACAACACAGTGAAGAGCCTGGTCTGTAAGATTTCATTTTAAATTGTCCCAGTAACAGTGTGCTATTGATATGGCCCTTAATATTGCCCAGAGCCAAGAACAGCTATGCTGTATAAAGACCTAGAGCACAATGAAATCTTAAGTGAATGAGTCAATTCTCCCTTCACTTACACCCAGGCCAAGAGTATCTCCATCAAGTAAAAAGTAGTGAGAATGACAAGACTTGAAACTCTGAAATCATGCCAGCTGCAAACAAAAGCTACTTAGAATTTGGTTTTACTCACTGACACTTCTAAGATAGTGAAACACAGAGCAGGAGGAGAGGCAGTCCTTCACAGAGCTGACTGTTTCATGTACACAAGACAAGACAATAAGGACTGCCTCTGATTCAGTTGTCTCTAGAAGCATTGGTTTCAGAAGATTGCTATCTTCCACAATTACTTCAGTGCAAGAGGAACAGGAGTACCAATACAAACGGGTGATGCACATAGTTGGCAGGCCTTTTTAGCCAAGTAATATAAAGGAAAAATACCTGTGTGGTAGCACTTAGTTGTAGGAAGAGAACTGGTGTAATTGCCATTACTGATATTTCTGATCTTGTACACTATTATTATATGGGAAGAAACAAAACTGTATTTGCAGTTTTAGGTGAAATCATAATGAGCCTTGCCAATGTGGAAATTGTTAGAACCTTGATCATCAGGCTTGAGGTTGTTTCCAAATACTACATGCAAAATATAGACAGCTGTAATAATCTCAGAAGATGAGAAGGAGTATTGCATGCTCTCAGTTGTTTCAGTCCATGTGTTAAATGCACATGAAAAGACTTACGACTCCAGGAACAGCACCCATGGGGAAACAGCATTTCAAGAACCAGCTCAAAACTCTAAATATTAGTAACAAGTCTCAAATAAAATGGTTTGGGTTTTTTCCCCATTTCAGGCACAATAAACTTGGTGCTTACAAAAGGCTCTCAATGGTTTACAAACCAACAGGCTTTCCAGAAAAAGGTCTGGGAGACTACTTGCCTAGTCAAACATCAGAAGCTTGCTAGTAACCAAGACTTCTTTACTTTAATACCACAGATTCCTGCCTCCAGAGTTGAGTGAAAAAATCTAAAAAAAAGGCCCCTTACCTCAGGAGTTAAGGAGGCTTTTCATGCAACTCTCTTGCCTTCAAACAGTTATGTTGATCCAAACTTGGTCATTCTGATCCTCTGCAAAGAGCACAAACCAAGGACAGAAAATCTCCTTGTGGCATGGGAGGTCATGCATATGGCACCTCTTCCAGAGCTAAAGACATCCTGTTGGTAATGCTGACAACAATAATTGGAGATCTCAGCATAGGAACTGATGAAATCACAGGCTCCTCCACCCCGATTTCCCTGGAGCACAGGTTTCACTTCACAATTTAAAAAAATTTTGCTGGAAGACTCCTTGGGAAACCAGAGCTGAACTGTAGCTTCAGGAAGGTACAAGATTTAATTGTAGGATGTTGCAGGCAAAACAACCAAATCTTTTCCTGGGGCTGCTGGAATTTCTTGAAGAAAATTAAGAGGGGTGCAGAAGGAAAAAAATAGAATGTCTCTTGCTGAGACACCCTCCTACTACACCTGCAGTAAAGAACTGTCACCCAGTGTAAGATTTCTCCTCGTCTCACCTCTGCCGGAAATAAAAAGAGGAGGAATTTCCAGTCTTTTTTCTTTCTTTCTTTCTTTTAAAATCCCCCAGGGCACAGGGAAGGAAGGCCTCATCTGTTGAAGAATTTTAAAAGTGAGGCTGTCTACCAAGCTTCAGGTGCTTGGTTAAGTGATACTGGGCAAGGGTTTTTGTTCCACACTAAAAGCCACTTCGGGTCTATAATAGGGTCTATTCCCATGTACTTACCATCTCACAGGCTTCTCTTTCTGATGAGACAGTTCATTTACCAACCTACTTAGCAAAGTGTACATGTAACAAGTCACAAGTTGTTCCATTTATTTGAGTAAATATCTGGTAAATAAAATCATCAGTAAACATTACAAAATTAAATACATTAAAAAAGCTTGCCA
Source organism: Phaethornis superciliosus (assembly GCA_023637945.1). NCBI lineage: Eukaryota > Metazoa > Chordata > Aves > Apodiformes > Trochilidae > Phaethornis > Phaethornis superciliosus. Next base: position 50,402,839 of record JAJQWJ010000003.1, on the reverse strand, counting down.
GTATACATGAAATTCACAAACATGTACTTCTTTTGAAAAATAAAATATGTTCAGAGCACCCTTGATATAAAATGCCTGACTAGTGTCACCTACCAGCATATGGTAGCTTACTGAGCATTTTAGTTAGGACATTTTCCAGGAGGGAGCAGGGATCTCTCTTCTGTTCTTGCTTTTACAAGTAAGAGAGCCCAAGTTACAAAGTCTCCCCACTTCTCAGGGCAGAGCTGTAAACAAAGACTATAATATTCTTTGCCTACCTTAATAGGAGAGGAATCTGCTTTTGATTAAGACCACATCACTAAATGCAGACCAGTGCCTGTAAGAAATTTTGGTAGCACTGCCTTTCCTCCAGTGTGAAGCAGCTTTTAAACAGTGATGGACATGTCTCTAGATATGACTGCAGGCCCTTTCCAATACAGGTTACCACAGTTCCAACACAGCATGAGGTGGAGAAGAAATGATCTGGCAAAGCATCAGTGTCAATCAAATAATTTTAAGTCTACAAATTAAGCCCTAAAAATTCCCCATTCTCATATGCTGCAGTCTAAGCAAGGAGATATGATGAAATTCTTCACTGGGCTGCTTTCAGGGTATTTAGAAAAATGGCAGCACTTACTCTAGTAATCTAAATCGGTACCTTCTGGTAGCAAATTTGCAATAACCACCGTTTAAATAATATACTGTAACTAACCTTTCCTTCCATCCATGTGAAACAGTATTCACAACCCACTTTATAATTTATGTACAGACAAGCACAAGAAACTTGACATCCATGAGTTAAATGTACAACCAACTTAAAAAAACATCATCCAACTAGTTGCAAGGAGAAGTCTCCTAGCTCTGTAAATTTACAAGATCTTCTGTTTCATCATGTAGGTTTGCTGCCTCTCATCACTAACTCTTGGATTCTTCGCTTGTTTCAGTAATCCTCAAATGAAAGTTGAGCAGCATTCAAATTGTTGATATCCTTGATTTAAAAAATTGACACTTAAAAAAGAAGCTTTAAAACACACAAAAGAAATTCCTTGAGTCAAAACTGAATGAAATCAAAAACTTGTGGAGAAAGACAACTGTTTGAATAAAGGTCTCATATTCAAAGTCCCATTTCCCTTGCCATGTCTTTTACAGAGTGCTACTATTTTGAGCTATTTATATACTCTTCTTTTGAGGGGGACTGAGTTTCCTCATTCCTCTTATCCGAGTTAGCAGTTCTTTGATAAATTCCTAGGAAAAAAGATTAGAAAATATGAGCAATTTTTATGATTCCATAATACCATCATTTTGAGTTTTAAAAATATGATAAATAAAATCAAAGCAATCTATACATTTTTATTTAAGCTTCTACTGCTAAGATGGAATTTTTCTGCCCTGATTTCTAGGAACCTTATATGCATCACACAGTGGATGTATGAACAGCTACCTTTTCCTCTGCATGAGTGTTTAAGCTCAGTTGCTGGCCATCTAAGGGCTTTACTACATAGGGCCTTCTACCAGCTGTTGAATCAAGTAAAATCTGTGGCTGGGTACAATGCAAATAGCCAAAGCAGATTTTCCCAGTTTATTCCTGCAGCAAACTAAGCAGTCCTGACAATAAAGGTGTTTCTCTCACCACTCCCCATGCCTGCATTAGCATTTTGGTTGGCTGCATACTCAGCTGGAACAGAAAGCTTATCTGACTAAAAACTCCACCGTCTTTACTCTTGCCCTGTTGCATTCTAAGTTGGCTCAGCTCTCCAGCCAGGCTCACCACCCAGCCCCACACCAACACTCCTGTCAGTCTGAGGTAAGGCAGCAACAGGTAGCTGGGTGAAACTACTTTTGGAGTTCAGAGAATGACATTATTCTGAAAAAGATATATATATTCATGGACGAAGTCTTTACTGGCAGTGATTTTTCCCAGTTTCAGCAGATTTTTCTCTTTTTAAATAGTGGGGGAATAAAGGCTTACAGATATTTGCTTGAAGATTTCAATATTAACACTACCATGAAATTGCTTAGCACCGACAAAATCAACCAAGCTGTAAGGGTAACCTCCTAACCTGATCCAAAGTAATTGAGGATGTTCTTAAGGAAGGAGAAAGACACTATATTCACCGAAGTAGTACATGTAATAATTGAAAATGTTTTACCCCTCAGGAACTATTTTTCTTCAAATAAAGGTCTGCAGTACCAAACAGCAATACCCAATAAGTGCATTTTGTATGTGGCAGACATTTTACTAATGCTGTAGTGTTGTTGTGCACACCCCATGGGTCTGCAAACCACAGCACTGGTTCAGTACCTTCCTGATTGAAGTATCATTTTGCATCTGATGCTTGCATGGAGCCAGCAGTCACTAACACAAGTCCTCTGGTGCTTGTGTCTTCCCTGTCTTGCAGCTCTCCATCAAGGAAAGGCAGCATTCTAGAAAGGATTCACATTTTCCCTCTTGGAGGCAAGAGAGGAGACTTAACATCGTTTTGTAAGTCTTCACTTTTTAACTAACCAGTTCAGCTTTATGACATACAGAAATACCCATTTGTTTTCTTCAAACATCGCTCAAAATTTGCAGTTTTATCCCTTGTGGACATCTGAGTTGATGCTAAGTAGAAGGCTTAACATCTGCATCGATCTTAATTTCATACACAAAAATCATTTTACATGAAGCGTTTTCTTGAAATCTCCTCTAGAAGATAGGCTAAGGTTTAGCACTGCGCATTTGAAAGCTGATCATGTACCAATCTATGCTAAAAGTAGTTCTGTAACACAGGTTGGATTATCTACTTATATAATACATATTACAATCACAGACTTGGAAAATGTTTAACAATAATTTAGCTAAAGACTAAAGAACTTTAGAACTGAGTTATTCACTGGAAGACTACAGCCAGAAATACACAGGTCACATCTGCTTTTAATAGAAGAGAAAAATCTCACACCAGCACTTTGGCCTGGATAAATGGGGAAAGAATAAAAAAAGCAAAATGTACACAAACTCAGTTTAAATTCTTTAACAGAATTTTCTGCAGGGAGGTACCTTTTAATATAGTTTTATTAGAATTACTGAGAATCCTGATAATTTATAATACAAAATCATTGTTTCTAGAAGATGTCTTTTTAATTCTAAAGGCAAATTCAAATGAGAGACAGGCTAAATCTATAGTTCATTTGAACTCATCTATACTCAGCCTTAGGCATGTCTTCTAATTTCTCTAGTGCTTTCCCTTGAATCAAAGTCATTCCTTTCAGCAAAAACATTCGTCTAATACAGAACAAAAAAATAAAAATGACAAACAAAGGTGAAATGATAATTCAGGAAAGGGAAAGAAATAACCTTGCTGCTTTGGAGGTGTGATTCATTGTTTTAATGAGCTCATCTGACAATGAATTCCAGGATTTCTATTCAAGTGTCCCAGTGCATTCTGGAGACTTGACTCTGTCTCTCCAGATTTCTCTTCCACAAAGAGTACACATGTAATAGGACTAGTTCCTAAATCAAAATGTAGATTTTCCAGTCTTCATGCTTCACTAGAGCATGAAATGAATCCTAAACCAGCTTTCCTTCACAGCTTTACTTCCCCACATACAAGCCATAAAATATTTCCTTGACTGTTTGTCTAAGGCTAGTTCCTAGACAGTGTCTGATCAGTTAGATGTAAGAAGTAAAGTCATCCTGGAGAGCAACCCCCACAGACACTTTGGGAAGAAACTCAACAGTAGCTCAAAAATGGAATGGGAAGGGAAATAAAGGAAGAAAAGAGGGAACCCTGCTGCTGAACACCTTCCATTCTTCACAGGCTCAAACCTGAAGTTAATCCTACAAGAAGAGAACTGATGAGATGGATGCTTCAGGAGAAGAAGAACAGAATCTTCTTTCTGGGAGCAAAAACTGGTGCAGTATTTCTGTAGCCTCACTGAGCAGTTCCATCAGCACAGACTTTCCAGTGACACCACAGAACCATCAGTGCCCAGAGGAGGACAATACCAACAGTTTAGCTTCTTGGGCACCCTTTACAAGGTACTGACTACTTACCACAAATATTAGCTGTGGTCAACACATGCATTCCAGTTATTTTCCAATTAGACAGTATGCAAACAAGCACAGCCTAATTCTTTTCAATTCACCATTTGCTCATCCATGTTTAATTCCCTCTGATGCTGTAGTACAATATAGGGCAGATCTCAGCAGGCAGGTACACAGTTTTAGTTCACTGAATGCAGAGTGATCAAATGGATAAGCAACAAATCATGTTTTTTCTAGAAATACTTTTGCCTGCATTGTTTTGAAATTTGCATGTTTCTTACTTTTTTTCTCTAGAAAGTGTTTGATTTGATTATGAATAATATGGACACATAATACAGTTACTGTAGCTTATTAATTTACCACCCATCAGCTGAGCTGCAATAAATGACTGAGCTCATAGGCTCTCACAGATGTAAGGCAGTACAATGCACTGAGGACTTTAGGATGCATCTTTCCTTATTAGTGCTTTCAATGAGTACCCTCTGTATTGCTGCCTTGGAATTACATTAGAAAAAATAATACTAACATTAACTTGAAATAATTCATAACATAAGAGGACCAAAAACCCATGATCCTTTATAAGTTTAGAGGGTCCATTTCAGAAAGGTTGAGCTTTCTATTAATGTCTGCATACTAAATACATACACTATCCAAAAACATGCCTAAAATATGTTTTTAACTGGCCCATCCTAAAAATCTGCATCACAAGCCTGAGAATTTGCTCCAACTAGGAATTAAACTTGGGGAAACATATTTAAGTAAATGTATCAAGAGTCTCCTTGTTATTTTTCCAGTCCCACCACCAGGAGCTCTAATTCACATCACCAAAATATTTCAGATTTTTTCCAAAGCCCAGTCAAAATGGGTGGTCTTGCTGCTACAAAAGCAGAGATACAATAACATGGGTTTTATCTCCTTCAAAGGATACATCTTGACAAAAGCTCATTGATTAGACTCCACATTCCCTGTGACCCACATTACGATTCTCCATTGCATAGACAGAACTGAGACCACAACTTGACAAAGGTCTGGATGGGATTTTCCACAGGTGATGCATGGCACTGAGAGAAGCACCAGTGGCTCAGACACACGGGTGATGCAGGAGGATGCTGCTGCTCCCTGCTCCTTTGCAGCCACAAAAGTTGAGATTCAAGAACTGGTTATGGCACTGATTTTGCAGATAGAATACTCTCTAGGTTGGTACAGTCCTAAAAATTAATTGCTGTGCTCTTACATCAAGCTCTCTTATGTCAAGACTACATGATATGTTAAGCTTTTGAACTAGGTATGATGCTAAATAAAAAAGCAGAGAAAATGTAAACCGAAGAATACTTCCAGAAATGTTTAATTTGGTATGGTGGGAAGGCCATTATCAGGTGTCAGAGCACTGTCCACATTTGAGTCCCCAAAGCCTATGCCTTCAGTCAGGCTCCTGACTCCTCAACTCCTCTTCAACAAGTGCAACTTAGCTCCATGGAGCAAGGAGATTGCAGGTCAAAAAAATAGACATAAAGTAGAAATTAAATTTGCACAGTGCAGTGATTAACAGCAATAAAAACATACTCTTTACAGTTTGCTAGTTACCGAATTTATTTCTTAAGACGCTGTTTTAATTATTATGTTTTTTAAAACAGCCAAGTTGGCAAATTGTGCCCAGAAATTATATTTAGTTTCTGGCATATGTTACAAAACTAACTTTTAATGACTGACACATCAGTCACATTGCATATGAATCTTGATTAGCAAATCAACCCTTTAATTTAAGGTTCATTAATGTAAACTTAAATAGCACCCAGAAATGATACTGACAGTGTATACAGTTTCCTGATTAACCTTTAGTTGCTCTGTTTAGGTGAACTACATGACTCTTTACAAGGTTCCCACATTAAGAAAATTTCCATGCCAAGTTTCCAAAACCAGCCATAACTGCTACCTTAGAAAAGCTTTAAAATTTTAGAGGACATTCAACAGTCTAGCTAGTTTTCCCTTAGAAGAAAGGTTTCATAGCAGTTCCTTGTAAGTTCCTGTGAGTTACTATATTTGGCCAATTTATTAAAGAGGCTGAGAATTCCTTCAGTTTCATGCCTTTCAAATGACCTGGGTAACTCTGCTTCTTTTGAAGAAGAGTCAATCCAGAATATATGCAAAGAATCCCATAGTCTTTCCTTAATATTTAGTTCAAGTGGAAGACACTAAGCAAAACTGATTTAAGTATACATTTGGGTTGCTTTTGTTGCCTTTTTTTTTAAAAAAAAAAACAGATGGAATAAGAGCTTCAACTTCTTAAGCTTTCTGCCTGTACTATTTTTTCTTATGTTCTGAACAGTGGAGAAATCATATTACCTAAATTTTTCCTTAGTTAGAGATTACTGGCTTTCTCAAACTGTAAAACTCTTGATGCTAAAATCCTTAGTGCCCTTGATTGACTGTATTTGATTGGTCAAGAGAAATTCTATCAGCTCACACCCATCCTCCACAAATCTTCAGAAATCTCTTCACAAACCAATTACCTCAATATTATTGAACTGGATAAAAATATGAAAGGACTGCAGATTTTCTAGACAAGATACAAGTCCTTATATAGCAAATTTAAGCCAACTTAAAGGCTCTATGAAGTCCACACATGGCAGGTTAAAAAAATTGCTATTTTTATGTGGCCTAAGATAGCAGTCATGCAGTATTACTATGCCTATCATGCTACAGATGAAGAACAAAAACTCTCGTTGAGAACAGTCCTGGAAAATTACTCCCATTTTGGCAACCATGCTCACAGAAGAGTGGATTAAGTATTCCTCTTAACTTGGCTATCTCAAAAGATTGTCACAGGAGATGGATGTTCTCCCAGGTAAAGAAGTATCCTCTATTCCAGAGGAATCCTCAGCAGAGGACTGAAGAGACAAGTCACAAGATCAGTATTAAAATCTCACTTGGACCCAAGTGCCTTGAGGGCAGTAAAACTCACATGTCCAAGATGTAGCTTCCTGCAAACTGCCATGCTAAGTGCATTTACCTGCACTGCACAAATATTTTCTGCAGTTCTGTGACAAAGGTGTGCAGTGAAAAACTCACTAACATCTGTCATGCCCCCATGTCACACCTCTGAAATTTGTCATTGCATTACATGTCAGGCTCTAGAGCTAAGAAAATAATTCATATTATATGTTCAACAAAGGAGGAAGAAAGGTAATTATTTAATTCTCTGCCTTCCCCATCTGCCTTTAAATAACACAGAGGTTACTCTTGGCAAATTGTTCTTCCCACCCACTTGTGACCCTCACTTTCTCTCACCAGCCTATGACAAGAACTATATCTGGCTCCATGTGCCCTATCAGTCTTCACACCTATCTTACAAAGAACAACTAAGGTTCATCATCATGCTTATGGACATTCAAGTCAAAAATTGAGAAGCTAAACTAAATTAAAACCTGCTACTTCAGGTTATCTGACAATTGTATCCAAACCCATGCACAAAATAAAAACAAATACCTGAGCTGCATATCTACATAACCATTCCCCAGATAGTTTCATTGACAGATAAAATTAAATGACTTCATACTGAAGAGCACACAGTATCTCTCTCAAGTGCAAATCATGTGCATGTATTTCATGCAAATACAGTAGGGTTTTAACCATCTGATGAGAATTGGAGTCAGCACTCTTGTAACATGACAGCCTTAAACATCAGTAAAGTCAAGGAGGACATTACAAAAGACAATATTGTTACTTCAGCTGTAAAGATCAGCACTTCCACAAGGCCCAATCCTATTCCTGCTGTAGTCAAGCGACAGGTACAAACATTTCCAGGATATAAAGTCCCAAGCCCACTAGAACTCCATTAATATTCCTATAGTTTATCATAAGTATATTAAAAAGTTACTTTAGATTAAACATAGCTATACTTTCCACACTTGAATAGTATTTAAAAAAAGTCTTTTTACCTCTGTTGGTTTGTAGCAATCTACAAGAGTTTCCTAGAAACAAAATATGAAAGTGTCAGTTCCATACAGAATATAACAGTGAACATAAACAAGTCTATAGTATGAAACCTGGCAAGGGAGTGGGGAAAGAAAAGCAGCAAGAACCAGCAATCACTAAATGAAGATGGTACCGAAAACCAAGCATTATAGCAAGTCGCTTTTGCTCTCTAGGTGGATCAGAATGATTTGCAACAGGAGAGAAATGATGGCTTCTTCTTCCTCCAGGTTGGAAGTTTCAAAATTCCTCTCTCCAAGAAAACTGAGAGGGGAAAGACCAAGAGCATTTCTCCCAGCAACACCCAGGTGAAAGCTGGCTTTCAATGAGGGCACCACAGTCTTTGTAATGAAAATACCCAGACTTGAGCTTGGTCAGCATTCCTAGCAGAGAGGCTTCAGCAGCTGGTTCAGGATAAAGCAGGGAAGCTATTTATGAATGCTGAGCAGCCAGCCTGAGATCCTGCCCCATGTCTGAGGGGCTGGGAAGTGGCATGGAGAAGCCCATAGGCACTGCTAATCGGCTGTGGGGCATCTAAGCACCAAGTCAGTCACCTCCCTGAAGTGAGCTGAGGGCAAGCCACAGGGCCAGGCTTCCTTCCTTTAGAGCACCTGAAAAGGTTACAAAGACCCTCATATTGGTTTTATTTCTTGACTTAAATTTATCTACCTCTACTAAGACAACTATGTTTATTTTTTTCTTCCTCTCATTCTTCCATTCGTTAACTTTTATCTCTTTTAACAGAGAACTGGAGAGTTGGTTTGAATTGTGTAATTTCAGCAGACTGCTTCTGAATTTCCCTCCTGCTGCTGAACATCCTGTTCTTTCCTCATTCTTTTAGACAGTTTACTCCAACATACTCATGGTGTTCCAATTCCTAGCTAGTATTCACAGAGAAACCATTGCCAGTATCCTAAGAACAGGGGAGGCTTTCTAGTCTGTATATGCATGCATGTATATGTCTGCTGCTGTGAATCACAGAAACCATCTGGTCATTCTAACTGACCCTCAGCCACATAATTTTCCCATGTGACTGTTGTTTATTCTTTATTTTTTATGCTTTCTGTTCTTTATTTTCTTTATGTGTAAAAATCAGAATGTGTAATCTATCCCGGCATATCTCCGTATGCTACTGATTCTTTAAATTTTATGTACTTCTGTTCCCACCTACCTTCCAGAAATTTTCTATCCTAAATGATTCTTATTACCTTTGTTCAGTCCAGTAGATTATGCTAAACTCAGAGATGGTGATGTCAGTTTGGGACAACACTAGGAACCTCTCATTTCTAATTCTATGATTTCAGTGGAATTTAACACATACAAGATAGGGATCCAGATGTATTAAATCAGCCACATTCTGATTTAAAATTAGATAATACTATTACCTGTAATTTGAGAGCTCTCTCCTCTTCATTGGCTGCATCAAGAAGGTCATCAATGTCAATTTCTACATCTGGCATCTCTTCTTCCTGAAAAGCAAATATCCATAGAAATACTCTTTAACTAACCTCAAAAGTAGCCAAAAATAAAAAAAAGCCAAAAAGCCAAAAGCATGCATAACCCCATCTGCCTGGAGCCAGACAAGAAAGAAATCAGTCAAGGACTGTGGGCTGATTCCCTGCTCCTGAGCTAGCCAGAAGGCGGCCAAGACCCAGCAGAACAAGAGACAGCTCTTAAGCAATCCTTCCCTCACAGTCAGGACTTGTGTTACTAACCCATGCCCAGCAGCACAAGTCATGCTATTCTCACAATACAGAATAAAAAAAAAAATAAGAGGCAAGGGAAGACGTCGGTAAAAGCTGTGGCCACAAAATTACTTTGAAAACATTCTTGATTGGATTGCTTATTTTGTTACACTGTGGAATATCTCCCTTGCATAAAGTTGGCTTACAACAATGACATAAATGCCACACATCAGAAGAACTTAAAGATTCTGCACTGGAGCATGAAGTCTAAAGCATAGTTTAGAGAATTTTTTGAAACCTCCTCCATACACACACTTTTCTCTTTGCATCACCAGCACATCAGACACTTTGTTCCCAGAACCAGAGCGGCAGTCCACACATTTTGAAAGACCCCTGACCTCCGGAATACCGATGACAACTCATCATCTACAAGTATCACCATTTATTGCATTTACAATCATAAAAATTATTCTGCCTATCATAATTTCTCATCTTCTCATGCATCTTCTCATCATAAAAGACACTTTAAAATGGTGAAGCAGCACCTCACTGCACGTACAAAGCTCTCTGGTCTCACTCAGCCCCTTCTCACACCAAGTCTCACCCAGTGACCTCAGTGCCACAGACACATGGCTCCTCTGTTGCCCCTGCTCTGCCCAGACCAATGCATGGGCACTGGGAGTCTGTCCTCTCCCACAGGTACAAGATGCATATCTGTTCACTGGCACAGCATCACCTGGGCACCTCCTGAATGAAAGCAGAGATCTGAAAGCATCCGAAGGGGAGGGTAAATTTGAGAATCGGGATGAAGCAACAAAACCCCTTTCTCCAGCAGGAGCTGTCTTCTCATACCTCACCAATACTTAAAGATCCTTTGAAAAAGAATTTTTTAAAAATGTGGCAGTCCCATCAATTCAAAAAATGTCAACAATTGTGAAATAATGTAATAGCTCCAGTAGCAACTGCCACAGGTAACACCAAAACTACTCTTCTACTGAATAAAAGATTAGTTCAAACATTATCAAGGAAGTTAACAGATTAGCTTGAGTTAATCTAACAAAAGTTAATTACCAAAGTGCCAAACAAACTACTTCTATCCTGAGCTCCAGCTAAAATTCCAACTGTTCAAAATGTATTTGAGCATAAGGAGAAAGGGTAGAAGGATGATTAAGTTCCCCATTCCCCACCTCTGAAGAAAAGCGTGCAGGAACATGATAGTGCAGCCCTGCAGGCTGTTAGACCTGATGAATAAAAATACAGAAAACACATCCTTTGCCCAATTAGCAGGTTCACTCAGTGCATTTTTTAGTCAGAAGGAAGTGTGGGCATTTGTTGAGATGAATCACAAAATATTAGTTACTGTAACACAATCTGTCAATAAGGGAGTGCTGTTTAACATCTTTGTTGGTGACACGGATGGTGGGATCAAGCGCACCCTCAGCAGGTTTGCTGACAACACCAAGCTGTGTGGTGTGGTTGAAATGCTGGAGGGCAGGAATTACACCCAGAGGAACCTTGACAGGCTGGAGAGGTGGGTCCACGCAAACTGCATGAAGTTCAACAAAGCCAAGTGCAAGGTCCTGAATCTGGGTCAGGGCACACATACAGGCTGGGCAGAGAATGGCTTGAGAACAACCCTGAGAAAAAGGACTTGGGGGTGGTGATTGATGAAAAGCTCAACATAAGCTGGTGATGTGTGCCTGCAGCCCAGAATCCAACCATATCCTGTATCAAAAACAGCACAGCCAGCAGATCAGGGGAGGTGATTCTCACCCCTCTACTCTGCTCTTGTAAGACTCTATTTGGAGTACTGTGTCAAGTTCTGGCAGAACTGTTGCGGCAAACCCAGAGGAGAGACACAGAGATGATCAAAGGGCTGGAGCACCTTTCCTATGAAGACAGACAGAGAGTTGGGGCTGTTCAGCCTGAATAAAAGGCTCCAAGGGAGACCTTATAGCAGCCTTGTAGTACCTGAGAGGGTCCTATGGGAAAGCTGGAGAGGGGCTTTTCACAAGGGCATGGAGTGACAAGACAAGGGGTAATGGATTTAAACTGGAAGAGAGTAAATTTAGATGTTAGAGAAAAAAAAAATTCTTTAGTGTGAGGGTTGTGACACACTGGCCCAGGTTGCCCAAGGAAGTTGTGGCTGCCCCCTCCCTGGAAGTGTTCAGTGCCAGGTTGGATGGGGGCCTTGAGCAACCTGGTCTGGTGGGAGGGGTCCCTGTCCATAACAGGGGAGTTGGAGCCAGAAGATCTTTAGGGTCACTCCCAACCCAAACAATTCTATCATTAAAATATTCTAATGCTATGGACTCATTAGCAATTTAAACAAAAGCAGGGAAAGGAGAGGAAAGAAGTCTTCCACAGACTATCCAGATATTAAGTAAAAGCCATCAGAATTAGAAAGGATAAAGATTAAGCCATAACAGAAGTGCACTTGGTAGCTCACTATCCCAACTTTACACTAATTCCCATATCACACTAAGAACTAGAAATTCCCTAAATAGACAGTAAACCTCCTATACATTTTATCTAAGCAGCTCATTATAAATACTGTTAAGACAGAGTGCCTGGAGTTATAATTGATGCTGTACACTTACAAAAATATGCATCACGGGCCTGTGGAAAGGCCAATTGTGCACCTCAAAAGTGCTGTTCAGCAAATTAAATATTTTGTCAGATACACATTTTGAACTTTTGTTTATCAGAGGAACATTCTGGTTCACTGAAACCACGTTGAAAGGCAACAGTGGGGGAGAATTCTCTAAAAGGTATATAATGCTCTTTTGTTAGCACAACCCATTGAAGCTGAGCCCTCCTGAAATGTTAGTTTTACTCTGATTAGTACCAGTCATGTGTGAAAAGCCCTTGCTTCTATCCATCTTCACTCTGACCTTATTCAAATCAGCTTTCTCCTACATCTTCAAAGTTCACACTGTCATCAGGGCAGAGGGCAACTGCACCAGTGATTCAGTAAGAGGTAAAACAGCCCCTCTTATGTTAAGGAAAGCCATAACAAAAAGTAAATTAGGAATATTTCAGAAACAAAGCACTACAGCGAAGAAGTTACAGTTTCTGTAAAAGATCACGTGTATCTTCACAGCAGATTTTAACTCCAATACATAACATGGGAAGGGAAATCCCATAATGCTTTTGCTCTTGTTTGGGGCTGAATTTTCTCCCACCTTAACAACTATGCCTGCATGATCTCAAGAGCTTTATGTTAGGCATGAAAAATATGTGCTTAGGTCAGAAGCCCGAGTGCCCCACAGCAGCTGAAATGACAAGAGGAAGGAAGGCACATGTCTTCTGTTTGCCTGATTTTATTGGCTAGGTAAGTGTGGCTGACCCTACTACAATTAAGCAGCTAGACTGGGACCTGGCATGGGAAGACAGTCCCATGGTTATTTAGATTGCATTAATTCTTTGCAGGCAACAGACCGTGGGGCACAGACATGAATTAAGAAGTAAACAACTGGAGTTGTTTACAACGTTATCACCTCTCCAAATGCTCGCTATTTAGCCTCTGGCAGAGGTGATCACAGCCCCAGAAGTGACTGGAACAGAAACAGGTAAATAACCTTGAATGAGACCAGGGAAACATCTGACAGCCTCTGAAACAACCTCCTCCCACAGCAGCTTAAGCCAATGAGATGGATTTTGCAAGGGCAGCTGAAGAACACTTGCAAAGTCCTGTCTGCTGACCCTGAGGACAGCACCTCCAGCACAGAAAGAGAAGGCCTAACACAGTTTCAAGTACTTACTCATTAAACATTTATCTGAGGCTTTAAAATTTAAAGGGTAACAGTTGCCCTGTAGCTAACTTCCCACCAAAAACCCAACTCTCAAACTAACCTCCTGTCTCTCATCCTCCCTGCCCATTCACTGTGCATCGTCTCATTTGCAGTGCTAGAAAATAATCATAGAACTTCTCAGGCTGGAGAAGTCCTTCGAGATCAATGAGTCCAGCCTTATCCTAACCCTATTAGCCAATTTCTCATGGGCAGCTACTAAAACATGTTCCCAAGCACCACATCCAGATGATTTTTCAACACAGTCAGGGATGGAGACTCAACCACACCCTGTTCCAGTGCTTAACAACCCTTTCTGTAAATAAGTGTCTCCTGATATCCAACCTAAATCTCTCCTGATACAACTTGAATCCATTTCCCCTTGTACTGTCATCTGTCACCAGTGAGAAGAGACCAACCCTACTCTCACTACAACCTCCTTTCAGGTATTTGTAAAGAGTGATGAGGTCTCCTCTCAGCCTCCATTTCCCCAGACTAAACAGCCCCAACACCCTCAGTCACCCCTCATAGGAAATGTTTTTCAAACCCTTCACCAGATTTGTTGCTCTTCTTTGGACTTGCTCCAACACCTCAATGTCCTTTTTGTATTGAAGTGCCCAAAACTGAACACAGTACTTCAGGTGGGGCCTCACCAGTGCCAAGTACGGGACCAGGATGACTTCCCTAGTCCTGCTGGTCTGATACAGCAATTCCATTGGCCTTCTTGGCCACCTGGGCGCATTGCTGGCTCATATTCAGCTGCCTGTCAATCAATGCACTAAGCTCCTTTTCTGCCAGGCAGCTGTCCAGCCTCTCTTCTCCAAACCTGTAGCATTGCCTGGGTTTGTTGTGCCCAAAATCCAGAACCCGACACTTGGCCTGATTGAATTCCATACGGTTGGTCTCAGCCCAACAATCCAGTCTGCCCAGGTCCCTCTGTAAAGCCTTTCTACTATCCAGCAGATGGACATTCCCTCCCAACTTGGTGTCATCTGTGAACTTACTGAGGGTGCATTCAATCCCCTCACCAGGATCATTAATAAAGATGTTAAATAAGAGTGGCCCCAGCACTGAGCCCTGGGGGACACCACTCGTGACTGCCCCACAATGGGATTTAACTCCATTGACCACAGAATTGGCCATCCAGACAGTGGAAAATGAATGAATATATAATATTCATAATAATAATTCACATAAATAATACAACGAATGAACATATAATGAAATAGGCTTGACTGCCTTTAACCTAACTAATTTCTCTCCTAAACTTAAAAATCTTAAGTGCAGCAAGACAAGTTAAAGCCATAATTTGTATAGTGAGTTTGAAAGCTACTTGAAAGGACATCAAGAGAAAGATGAAGGAAGAAGAGGGAAAGAAGACCATACAATGAATGGAAGCACCAGACCATTTGAATCAGGGATTTCTCTCAAAATCCTGGAAGATGGCCAGTGTAAGTGATCAAAATCAAACTAGAAAATAGGACCAGTGTTTCTAGAAGTAGCCATTTAATAAAATAAAATATTTATTTATTTTAAAATACACACTTGCTGGAAATCTAATACAGTTAGCTCTTAAACAAGTTTATCTGCAGATATGGATAGTCGGCAGATATGGATAGCACTGTAAGACATTGACTTAGGTTTCCAGATGATAAATAAAAGTGACATAAATTACCAGGACTAGAAGTAACCTAGTGGGATTATGAATCGATTGCACTTATTACAGTTAAAAGAATATTACAAGATAGTAATTTGTATGAAACACAAAGGAAAAAAACCTATGTGTTTCTTGACTTATGGGTCAGGGAAAAAACAATAAAAAATAATAATAGTTTTAAAATCAGAATTAAAATAATAGTTTAATCCACCCAAGTCAGAATCCAAATAAGCTCTTCTCATCTTAAAGCTAATCCTAGTTAAGAGGAGAATCATAATACAACAGCTAAAATAAAGCTGTTTGCAACATAAAAAAACCTGTTAGTTTCTACAGATTGACATGAAGAACAGAAGATTAGGAAAGGATGTTAAAGACAGCAAGAAGAGACTCAAAAGTGCCAGGGTTTGGGAAACATGAAGCAGGAACAGGAATCCTCCATGGTACAATCCAACTGCTAAATATTCTTATGTTTTCTTAAATACTTAAATATTAGCAGCACTAATGCTGTATCAGCCATGATAATTTAATGCTATACACTAGAAAAAAAAAAAATCTCATCTCTGATGGTCCAGGAGAAGTGGTTCATACAACAGTGAGTATAGTTTGCACAGTTGGTCATCAGTGAACACATTCAGGATGCTGCTCCCAGTGTGATACAATCCTTATGTCACAGAATTACCTTGGTTGGTAAAGACCTTCAAGATCATCCAGTCCAAGTCATTACATCCTATTTTCTCCCCCACTTACCTCATTAGTAACCATCCAGTTGAATGAACTCTCAAAGGCAACTGAGTGCAAGGTTTCACACCCCTGAGCACATGCCATCCAGTCTTGGCTACAATTAAGAGTTCAAAAAGCCTGATGAATAATCATCATTTACCTCTGGCATTGTGGCTATTTACAGAAACCTTCTCCTCTGCTGAGCCTGTCTTCAAACCTGACCTCACCTGGACCCAGTCAAATGCTCAGAAAGGGAAGGACACTAAATGTGCATCTGTTAACAGAATGGCTTATAGAAGTTGCCTAATACCTCACAGCAACACCAAGTCCATCTGTATCTAGACAACATGTCTTAAATGGCTGGATAAAAGTAAAACACAAGTGTAATTTATCTATACAGTCTAGCTGTGATCTACCATCACCACTGGAGCTGGCAGGGGACCCACAGGCTTGCACACACACCACTAGAGGGAGGTAACACTTTACGAACACAGCAAGGGCCCCTGAAGTTGCTGGTAGAGGGTGGAAAAAGTTTTCCATGACCTAGATTCAGCCCTGGAGTCATGAGAACAGCAGCCTAACTTTTGTCCTCAAGTACCCGTTTTCCCCTCTGCTCCTATTGTTAAAACTTTAGTCCTCAGCTTTTATTCTCATGGCTTAGCTCCCGCAAGATCAGACCTCTGCTGCTCCTGGTTTTTGGGGATATTGATTCCACCTCCTTCCTGACAGACCTTTCTCCTCAGCTGAGGGCCAGAGGAAGGGTCTCTGCAAGCAGAGGAATGAGCAGCTTTCAGCTCTCAGGCACCGACAAGGGATCCCTGCCAAGAACAACTGCAGGAGCCCAACCCTGCCTCCTTCCCTGTAGTGGAAGCTTGATCGCTCAAGATATTCTTTGAGCTAATTGCCAAACGTTAACAAGTTTGGGCACATGACAAGCATAAGTGAAAGAGGAGTTTAAACCGAGAACACTTCATAAACTGGTCACAGGCATCTCCAACACAAAGAATGTCTGCACCCTCCTAAATTTCCAAGATAAGGATACTGGAGGCTCAATTAAGATATTGAAAGTCCTCATGCAATGTGGAAAAACCACTTTTTCCTCTCCTGATTTTAGTCTCAGCATCAGAAATAAACAAACTCTTATATAAAATTCTTTCCTAGATACCCAGCTGAGGCAGGCACCTACTGCAAATCTCTACAGCTCAGTTTACTTCAATTCAGGCATGTTTAACATTATAAAAGTGTGTTTTCTGGTTATTAAGTCCAGGGTAATGCCAAGACCTGTGCTTACGGCCTCTGAACAGAGGGGTAGATTACCTAGGAATCATCAGTCTTGGCAATAAAGAGGATGCAACAAAGTTGAAGGGAAAGGTTAAGCAGCTAGATGAGAAATATGGCCAGAGATATACAACGCTAATGTCTACATAGGCAGGTACAGCTGGACCTTAGCTTGCTCAGCCAGTGTGCTGGGACTGCACAGTAGTACTGCATCTTTAAGGGCAACAGAATAAACCCTTTTGGCATAGCATTTACAGTACCATAGTTTATTAACACAGCAATCAGATTTCTAGACTAAAGCTTACCCATATCCATCGGGCTTAGAGAAGAGCAAACTAGATAAACCCCATCTGCATCTGCCAATTCAACCTTTGTTGATTAGTAGATAGGTGGACAAATAGCCTGAAGCTGACAAGAAGACCACATCTTAGTCCAAGAAAATACCAAAGAGAAGACCTGTGGTGCAGGATATGACAGTGACTAGACCTCTTACAGTTTCCAGACTGGTACTTTCTGCACAGGACATCCCTTCAATATATCCCTATGTCCATACACATCACTTTAAGCAGCTGATCAATGACTCGTGCTGAAGCTTCCAAGAGCAAGAAGCAAAGAAGACTGAAGCTACTTCTTTAACTTTAGATCAACAGCTCATTCATTCATCCTGGTGAAGAACTACATAGCTTTCACAGTACTGTCAATTGCACATATTTGAAAAAAGGGCTGCAACACTACTTTCACAAGGCAAATAACCTGATGGTATAACACACTCATCTAGATGGACAAACTCAGGTATGCTTTCTAATAGACAGCAATAGAGTCAAAGGAAAAAATGACACTAAGGGTGAAAAGAAGTTTTACTCCCATTTCACAAAAGCCATTTGCAAGCATTTTAGGGAAAAATATGGTTTATGGTTCCTTTTTATAGGCTTGGTAAGATGTCCTAAAGCTAACCCTAGTTAAAAAAAAATATTCTAGCACATGGTGCATCTGAAGCAAATGGTTTTCTTGGCTAAAACACAAAAACCAGAGGAGAAGGATCCTGTGAGAATTTTTGTGTTCTGAATATTCAGAAACACTTATTACCCCCTTTCATAGCCAAGGCTAACATTCAAGAAGACAAGAGGAAGAGACAAAAGCTGAAATATAAGAGTAATTTGGCTTCCTTCATACCCACCACCACCTCTATTATAATTTCCTGTCAGGTAGCACACCAGTTTAAGCAGTATGTCCTTTATAGGCAATAGAGGGCCCCAAAGTTTGGATTTAATGAGCCCCCAGAATGACAAGTTGAGATTTTTAAATTTTAAAGGGATAAAGTAAAAAAAAAAAAAAAGAACCTGCTCCCTCTGTGAGTTACATGCCAGGAGTCAGGTACAGCTGTAGCTTCAGAATTCAAATGGAAATACAAAATATTCTGTCAGGGTAATGTACAGCATACACACAAAAATTTTAAATTCTAGCTGTGAACCTTATTAAAGCCATTAACAGCAACTGGTATTTTTAATAAGTAGGGGAGGAGCACCCACTCAAGCCAAGTTCTTCCATCTCATTACCCAAGCTGCCTCTCTCTCTTCCCTCCATCACCATAAACCATTGTTGTTTGTTTCAGGCTGGCACTGCTACAGATTGGCCTCTCCTCTTGGCTCTCAAGCAGCTCTTGCTTGGCTCTCAAGCAGATGAAGTGGGCAGATGCTCTATAACAGTAAATATGCAACCCAAATTTTTACTGTAAAATAGTGTGTAAGTACCAAATACTTAATACCAAAATAGAAACAGCACAATCCTGGCACTTTAGTGATACAAAAAGAAACAAGTCTTGTATCCTTATTTCTGTTGGGGTGCCTCTATCAGCGTGGAGAGATCAGGGTTATGCACACAGGTAAGAACATCATGCCTCAATGCAGCTCCTGTGAAATCACCCTTTAAGCTGTACCTTTAAGGGCAAGTCTTTGTGAGAGAGGAAAGGGAAAAGACCTCCAAATCCAGAGCAAAAGTCCCCACCCAGCTTCACTGAATATCTTTTCCCTTCCCCAGAACACAAGCCTGCCTGCATTGACACTTGACTCAGAGACATCTGCAAAGACAGCAGCTGCCACTGCAGTTTTGCTTGGCCTTCAATTAGAAGGCTAGAGGGCAGAAAGATTATGGCAACACACCATCATTTCCTCTGGACAAACTCCTTACAGCTCCAGGCTGCCCAAATGCTAAATTTAAGTCAGCTGCTTAGGTCCTGCATCAGAACATGGTTAGCACGTATGACATTTTATTCCATATAAGGGGTGCTGGAAAAGTAGTGCCAACTGTGTCAAGAGAAAGAAAAAGGGAGAGGGAAGGTTATGTTAAAGCATAGAGACACAGGTACAAGCACCACCAAACTTTTGATTGAAGTGAAATTACTCAGAGAAAGGAAGGTAGGACCAATTTAAGAGGACAACTCAATATATAGAGGTCATGTGACTAAATGTTTTTCGAATTGGAGCAATAAAAAAATGGACCACTCTCCTGCCCCTGCTTCTGCTGCACTGCAGGCAGATGCTGCACATCACATCTAAACTGCCCTAATGCCAAATGGTTATGCCAACACAAGGCTTGGAATAAAACATGGCACCACTTTAGCATACAATAAAAAAGCAGGTAGTTGAGAAAACATTGACATATTTACTTGAAGCTAGCACTTAATAATGTTAGTGGCTTGTAGTAGGCAAAGCATCAAAATTTACACGAGCTGTTTCAATGTATGTTCTGGCCTACCTCAAAAATGATGGCAATACGACTTTCAAATGGAAATCAGGGGCTTTCTTTAATCAGTAAAGGCTAATCAGCCATTCAAATTCATTGTATCTTTCTGCATCAATGTGAGCACTACTGTCAGAGACACCTCTGTATTTTTATATACCATATGAGAATGCCATGGTCATCTCAGTCAAATGTTCCAAAACTCTCTCTGCAGAAGAAGAAACCTTGGTCGACTCTTTCCACTACTCTCTGTTCTGCTTGCTAGCAGGGCCACAAAGCTGCTATTGAAAGAATTACACGTTAGGGGAGCTAAACTGTGTTTTATTGCACTTCAAACTCTGCCAACTCAGTTCAGGCTGGGCTTGCCCAGCAGACACGTTGGCTACTGTTGGTCATGCACACACTTGTCGAGTGTTCTTGTCTGGAAGGCTTTTTGTGCTCTTTCAGAAGGACGTGTCTTTTTATTTAAACACCCTTAGAGCCAGCATGGGCTGGCTGCCAAATTTCCCTGCATTCTCACATCAGCAGCAGAGAAGTAACTTTGCACATATGGATGCAGCCTGCAACTTCATACACAGCACTGGAGGCTTGTGCAGGCACCTTGGACAAAGATAAATAACAGATCCTTTTACTTTTCTTTACCCTACTTCTGTTTAAGAATTTTTCCCCTCTCAGTTTTTGTTTTTTTTTAATTACATGAGAGCTAAGGAAGTAATTTGGAAAGAATCAACATGAGTAACTTTTCCTCTAATTAGCTGCTAAATGGGCTTTTGTAGAAGTAAAAAAATGCATGCACACTCTACTTAAGGGTTTTTTTTTAGCAAATTAATTTCTTGGTATCCTGTGTATTAACAACTTTTTTTAAAAGCCTGTTATGTGACTGAAAATACTTATCCTGGGCCCTGGACTTACTATTTTTAGTTTGGCATTTATCTGTTGCTTGAATGGGTGACTGAAACACTAGTCAGGGGTCATACATTTGAAGTGCTGTCTCTGGTCTGTCCAAACACAGTAGCTCTTGTATGAGCAGCTGTTTAGGAGCACTTGCTCAGCTCTCCTGCCACAAAGCATCCAACAGTGAGCAACCAAAATAGGCTCTGACTTGGAACATAACAGCTTCCAGGAATCCCACACCGGCCAAAAAATACAGCTTGGCAAGTCTTGCTTGGTTCAAGGTACCATCATTCATTTAACCACTTCCATTGGTTCACTTAGGAATGGAAGTGAGAGCCAGATATAATCATATGGGTATCTGACAACATCAGAAAAATTGTGACAGCCCTTAAAAATCAGATGGTTTTAAGAATAACACTGATGTATCTGAACAGTACAATGGAAACATGGCCACTTCTCTAGAACAGGCAGAATACCTTTGTGCTTTCCTCTCCTGACTGGGAAATCCTTGCCTTGTCTACAAGGAAAAGTCACCATGGCACCAGTGCAGACTCAGCTGCTACATTAGGAAAAGACATCTTTCTCCAACATTTCTCTACAAACAAAATAGCACAAACCAGTAAGAACTACACATGAAAAAAAGCTGTTTTTCCACCACTTGACAATTTAATAAATATCTCATCTGAAAAGTCTGTATCAGTAAGATGGATGAAATGAGTAACTCCTTGGAGATGTGAAGTGAAAGTTGAACATAAAGGTCAGAATATATTTTCTGCCATTCATTAGTAAAGGTGTACTAATTCATTTTAAAATGCAGGTTTTCACTGAAAGCATTCAGCTTTCTTACATTGAAGCACTGGTTTCAAGACAGGTATTTCTGTCTTGAAGCATCACTTCTCCTTTACATTTGCAAAAGCACCATGTCACTACCTGATAGACACACTCACAGTTCCTATATGCCATCTATTCCTGCCATCTCATACTGCTTACTTACCAGTAAGTTTTAGCCCACTGTGTTCCAAAACCCTTGTATTACATCCAAATGTTGCTGATTTGAAAGCAATTTAGGCTTTAGGCTTTGTTTTACAATACTGCCATTTGAAAGCTCTCAGAAGCCTGGTAAAAACATCTTCCCATTGATTTATTTTCAAGTATATACAGTCACTCTTTCCTGAGTCTCTGAAAGCAGGTTGTAGGGAGACACAATTTCCACATTAAGAGCACATTCTTGCAGCCAGAGCACTGAATGCAAGAGAAGAGTTTACCACAAAGTCCAAAGTGTCACCAGAAGAAAAGGTTCTGGTAAACCCTTCTGAGTCCCAGCTCCTCCCACATTCTTCTACCCACTTCACTATGAAGCCCCCTATTGCAAGAGAAGTGAACCTTTCCTGACTGCCAAAAACCTGCCATAAACAGCCACCCAACCTTATAAATGATGTTGCCATCCTGAAAGTGCAAACTGAGCAAGTATCATTTGACAGTCTGCAAATGATCTGCAACAACTGTTTTAAGAATGGATACCAGCCTAACTGCCTTCCAAGGTAGCTTGCAGCATCAGTTCACAGGATCCTTAAATAGTGCACTTTTTCATCTGAATTCTCACTTTCCTGTGGTCAGCCTAAAATTTGTCCTTCTCCTGCTTCAAGATTTATCTTTCTTAAGCAGATGTCATAAGTAAATATTAAAATATTTCCCTCCACTTTTCAGAGGCACAAATAGGCAAAGTCAGGACTTACCAGCATTCTCTAAACACCTGAATTGTTGGCACTGATCACAGGCACATGTGTTTCTCTTCTAATGGACATTTCAGAAAAATTAAGAGTTATGATTAATATAGTATATTTCTTTTTTACTTGACTGGCCAGCAGGTCAAGGAAGGTGATTCACCCCTCTACTCGGCTCTCATAAGGTTCTGCTTGGAGTACCATGTCCAGTTCTGGAGTCTTCAACACAAGAAGGACATGGAGCTATTGGAGAGAATCCAGGAGGGCCACAAAGATGATCAGAGGGATGGAGCACCTCAGCACCTCTCCTGTGCAGACAGGCTGAGAGAGTTAGGCCTGGAGAAGCCTGGAGAAGAAGAGACTCTAGGTAGACCTTTTAGTGGCCATCCAGTACCTGAAGAGAGTCTGGAGGAAAGCTGGGGAGGGACTTTTCACAAGGGTATGGAGTGATAGGGCAAGGGGGAATGGTTTCAAACTGGATGAGGGGACATTTAGGTTAGATATTAGGAAGAAATTCTTTAGTGTAAGGGTGGCAAGACACTGGAACAGGCTGCACCCTACCTGGAAGTGTTCAAGGTCAGATTGGACAGGCCTTGGGCAACCTGTTCTAATGGAGGGTGTCCCTGCCCAAGCAGAGGGGCTGGAACTATATGATCTTTAAGGTCCCTTCCAACACAAACCATTCTATGATTCTATGAATAAAAGATACGTGGTTCCTTAACCATAGCCTGAAGAGTCATTTAAGGCATACTGAAGGAGAAAAGTATAATGTAAGGCAAGACATTTGTTGGTTTGGCTTCTTATAAAAGTAAAAAAACAAAGTAATTTTGAAGCTTCTAATTTACTCAGCTTTGCTTTTTAAATGTGAAGGAGCCCATCATCTAGGACATACTATCTTGCCAGCAGCAAACAAAAAAAGTAAAAAAAAAGTAGGATCTTTTCACATTGGATAATAAAAACTTGTGGTGGGCTACATGATCATGATAATGTTAGTTAGCCCAAAACAGAATGGGGTCAAAGAACTGAGGTGTCTCTCCATTCCTCAGATGCACAAATAGGCAATATTTTCCAGCACAGCTGTAAAAATTCCAGGTGCTCATGGAACAGCTGTTGGTCCTCATAAATTACTGTAGCTGAAAGATGGTGCAGGCAATCAGAGCAAGTCCAGGACTAAAGTGAGATGAACTTGTAGACTTACAAACTCATGAACAGAGAAATTGCAGCTGAGCTAAAGTGAAGGCAAAGAATCCCAACAAGCTGCTGAAGCACGAACACTAATTCCACCTTCCACTGCTCCTCTGTTCCCCTTCTTAACAGCACAACTCCTGTGTACATACTAAAGAAAACAACCACTTAAACTTGTTTCCTATGACTCACATACAGCTCTGGGAAGGGACTTCTTTGGAAAGCTACATCAAGCTTAGCCCTTCATTACTGGGCTGGAGCCCTGGCAGAAGTGCTAGACTCCTCAGTTTTCAAGTTAACAGAACAGTGATAGACTCCTCTTAATTATGTTAATTAACACACTAGGGAAAAAAAAAAAAAAAAAAAAAAAAAGATGGGGAGGGGAAGAATGTTTAAGATGAGTGTGATTTTCTTAAGTATCCCTTAGACGCTGGAAGGAGCCACCTTCAACTACCAGAGAGATAGCAAAGTTTATCAAAAAGGAGTAACTCGAATGCATGCTAAAGATACAATTTCTTAAATAGTTTCCTGGTTCTGTAGGAACACACATCAGGACTACTAGGGATCCAAAGCACATTGGTGTAAATCCTAAAAATCCAGAGCACAATCAGAGCAATGCTTCTGGTTAACACTGAGTTTCTGGAAGCCAAAAAAAAAAAAGGCATCAGCAGGGGCTTTGTCTGCAACCAACTAGACACAGATTTTCAGACAGAAACCAAATGAATGCTGCAGTCTTTCAGTTTTCTTCTTATTTACCTACTATGCAAAACTTCCACCAGTTTAAGGCATACTAAAAATACAGCCAAACAGTAGCTTCATTCAGTTTGATATTATTCTGAATTGCAACACTATTTCACATTACATCATCCAATAGCATACTATATAGAGTGTATACACATATATACCCACACTAGCCCTTTAGAGCCATGTTAATAAACCACAAATATGCACCTACATACATATATGTATGAACAGTTAACCGTTTCAGAAAGTCACCAGAAAAAACAGAATCTGTATGTAGATTTCTGCAATGAAAGCATAGGTAGCAAGGCCTTGAAGAAGCATGGCTTGCCGTAGCACAGCAGAGCATATTAACAAGCCATCTGTTCATTATAACAAGCTCAACAGGATTCATCTTGTAGCTTGTGGAGATGCTACCTACAGCACATCCCTTGATCAAGCAGACAATTGTTGGATACTGCCAAAGCCTTGCCACATCCCTTTTGGAGAATGTGTTACCTGTCTCTGCCACCAGCACAGTCTGGATTTAAAAACTGCTTTCCCAGGGGACTGTGCCTCTGAGCAGAATTAGTCACACCAACAAAGTGCCCAGAGTCAGGTTGCTCCAGCAAGAGATATGCAGACATAACCAACGCTATTTGCTTAAAGCTCCCAACTTCTGCTCTCACCTCAGAAACAGACACATCATATATCCAGGAATACAAGAACTGAAGAACATGAAATCTGTTCTCAGAAGAGATAATGGCTCTTGAAAAAGACACAAGACACAAGAACAACATTTCTCCCTAAGTCCTTTGCAAGCAAGATGACTAGGATTTTCATCTCTTCTCCCCCACCCCCCCTGCTTGTTGTGCTTCTCCTTTTAAACAGAGAAATTATGAAACAGCTGTTGCTTTTGCCAGCTTTGTGAGAGGCAAAGAGCAGCAG
The DNA here is from genome assembly GCA_023637945.1 of Phaethornis superciliosus. Taxonomy (NCBI): domain Eukaryota; kingdom Metazoa; phylum Chordata; class Aves; order Apodiformes; family Trochilidae; genus Phaethornis; species Phaethornis superciliosus. The sequence continues at coordinate 50,377,523 of JAJQWJ010000003.1, read as the reverse complement.
TCAGAAGTAGCAGCAGGGGAACAAGGCTGTAATATACTCCAGGTCCCATCTGTTGAGAATGGCTCAGAGAAGACAGAGGGCAAGGAGACAAATAAGGACTCCAATGTACAAACAGCTCCTCCCTCACTAACTATCTTTCATTTTTTGGCTCAATATCCAGTGGCTGCAGCAAAGGAAAGAACAACAGTCTTCAAGTTAAATGTACAGCATCAATCAATTTAGTATCCTGATAGCATTCATGAGCAAGTCCTTTAATTAATATACTGTGCAGCCAGTATTTTGGCTTAGTTGTTACTCTGCCATGTGGCAAAGTAGACAAAGCAGATGGTCAATAAGCTCTGTTAAACTGTCAGGGCCAGCTATTATGAAGAGACACAAAACAGCTCTCCACTAGTTCCAAAATTTTTAAGCTAACTCTCAGCAATCTCTGTTCAGTTCCTTCTCCTAGAAAAATTAGCCTCAAAAGAACCAAGGCTAAACTAATAACTTTCCAAGCCTCCAATCCTGAAACTTAGAGCATGTCAGACCCTGCCCTAAGAGATGCTCAAGTTCATTAAGTGTGCAAAAATGTGAGAACAGTCAGTATCATCTGCACTACATTAAGAAACCACTAACTTGTGAAATCAGCTGTTCTGTATCTTTAAAAAAACCTGCAGCACTTAAGTCAGGAGAGCTAGGATTGAAGTTGAATATTAACTCCTCAGCCTCTGGAACTCCAAACAGGGAGACCTGGCCAGCATGAGTCTTACTTAAAAGGAGGAATCAGTTAACAAGTCAAATTTCAAACTGCTTTTTGTTCTTCACTAAAAAAAGTCGCTGCTACACTTCAGCTCTCCTTGGTTCTTTGTTCAGAATGTATGCTCTTGTTGTCAGGATTGAAGTGTTATCTGGATGTACGTGTCAGATAGGGTGTCTGAGACTGTTTCAGAGTTTAAGGCTGGTTCAGCAAGCAGCACCAGCTTTGCCAGGTGAGAGGAGTAGATCTCTGCCAGGGCGCACAGCTACATCTTCTTTTGTTCTGCTAAAATACACTTCTTCCTGCTACAGTAGCCTCTCTCTGCTCACCACGAGACATACAGGTCCCTACCTATATGGGCCTTTGTTCTGAGACATGTCTAGAGACAATTGTTTACATTTTGACAAAAATATGCCTCCACCTCACCTACCATCTCCCAGTGACAGCAGGCTTTTCTTCAAGGCCTTCAGGTGGTACAGTTTAACTCCTTTGTGTCACCTCAGGAAAAACCACACCATATACTTATAGAGCAGAGCACTATTATGACAGCCCTAATCCCAGCTGCAGCAAATAGCCAGGAAAACATGACATACATGCAGCCCTGGGGCTTCACAGAGCTCTTCTGAAATGAAACATCAAATAAGGAGACTGATGTTTCCATATTACCCAATCAAGGTATGATGCATTTTCCCTGAGGATGGGAAATTCTCTCTTCTTCCCAAATAAAAGCAGCTGACCAGGAGACTAAGAACATCTAACTTATTAGTGGCTTGTTAAACAGACCAACACCTTAAGCAGAGCAAACCAAATAATGAATGTGTTTGTTTAGCACAAGGTAAAAGTGAAGCTTCATCATAATTTAAGGCAAACTCACATCACTTGAAAATTCATGCATCTGCATTGATAGGCTTCAGTCCCACCTACACAGGGTATCATATTGACTATCACAATGCCATCATGTTTTGTTCCCAGGGCCAGAAGGAAAACAAGCATTGCTTCCTGGCCTTATAATGGCTAAGGACAAGACATACCTTCCACCCTGGTACTACATCAAGCTAAAGTAGCTACAGTTTGCTTAGAACTTTAAAGTTTTGAGACTACTTCGCTGTAAGCCCCCATGAGGCTAGAAGCTTAAATGTCTCTTTCAGGCCCCAGAACACAAGGAATATTGTTGCAATAATACTGCAGTTCAAAGCTGGCTTGATGATGCCGTTTTTTACTACATTTTAACATATTCACAGTAACTGAAAGAGGTCCCTTAAACTGCAAACTTTATTAAAGAGGCTTGAGAGAGTGTCAAGTGAGCTGATGGCCCAATCTCTGCAAGCTCATCTTGAAAAGTCCTTCTAGAAAGCCACCTTTGTGTTCACAAGCAACATACTATCAGTTAAACCTTCTCCCACTCAGAACCTTTTCAGGATCCAAAACAGTCTCACCTTTAGCATGCTACTTTGAGGCCACACACCTCAGACTGAGAGCTCTAGACTACCAAGAGCTTTTGAATGGACATTGCTCCAGCTCCCCTGAGTGCCTTACAGTCACTCACCATCACTCGACAACTCAGCACCACATTTTTCAGGCACTACTGCCTCATTTGTGTTTGCAACTAAGTGGCTATCATGGTAGAACTCTAATCTTAGTCATCCAATCTTGCAAAAGATCCTGCGACAACCACCAAAGTAATTTTAATCACGAGTTTGCTGGCACCATTCACAAGCTGCTGGCAAGAAAAATTAAGGAGTCAAGAGACAGAGCAACTCTAAATTATCTCACAATTTGTGTAATATAGGCTTCAAATTTCTGTATCTTGAACTCGGCCTATACAATATATTTACAGCAACAAGCTAGGCCAGCTTTAGAAAGCATCAGATAAGGCATGGGTTCCCTCCTTCTGGACAACACTGGCTATTTTCCAGCCTCTGGTGACTAAAGAAACCATTGAAAGAATTAACCCTGTCTTCACAATTCAGGTACTCATTCCAGTGAGTTTTCCTTGCTTTCTGCTATCTTGGATCTTGGAAGCACTTGGAGGTTAAGCTTTCTTCCTTTCTTCATCTTCCCTACTTTCAAACATGTTGATCACACGATAGCAAAAATTCACACACATGAAGCCACTTAGTATGTGAACAGGCATACCTAACCCAAGAGCACCTTCATCTGATCAAAACCATTTCTGTTGGGCAACATTTTAAAGTAAAGATACAAAAATAGTTTTTTTTTAAAACCAAAGACCAGGACTCACTGGTTGGTATTTCTCTTACCTGGCTTTCTACATCTACCACTTCCTACAGTAAACAACAGGAGACTATAAAGAGAGAAACAAGCAATTATAACATAGAGGTCTGTCTCACTGCAAATTAATTTTACTCATGATCTCTTTCACATATCTTCATGGAAGACCTGTATCCTTCTGTTACAGGAGAGGCTGAAATTCACTGCTACTATTTTTGACCCTGAAGGCAACATTAGGCATTACCCTAGTTCAGGAGAGCTGAAGCCAATGCCTTTTTTCAGATCTTGACAAACTTAACCAGTGTACCAGGGTAAATGTTCAGTCAGGGCATAAGATGAAGGACAGACTGTCTTAGTCTTGCTGATGGTATTACTCATATTGCTCCATTCTCCAAGAGACGTGTTATAATTCACAATTAATGTAATTTAGTTTTTCCATCTGTTACACTGCAATTAAAGACTAGATTTTTTTACTATCAGATCACATCAGAAGTTTTAAAGGTAGACACTACCAGCTGGCTACTTTGAACACCTGACAAAGGTTAATTTCAGTGAAAGAAAAACAAAAACAACACAAAAAAAACCACATTTAATATGGACAGATTTTAGTTAATGTACTCAATATAGTGCAGTAGTATTTTCTGTAGAAAACTGTGTACTTCCATATACCAAGAAAAGGAAGTAATATAATCTAAGCACCCTTTCTGCTCCAGTTCTTAAACATAACTTAGCTTTTTCTCATTAGCACACCTTTGTAAACTATTTTCCATCCTTCCACATTTCTTCACCTTTAAAATGAAAAATAGGATTGGAAATACAGGAGAAAAATAATTTCAAACAGTTAAATATTTTAAGCACTACAATTTTCAATAAAATGGTATATATAAAGGACAGTAGTGTTTTCACTGACACACTATACTTAGCATATACATTCAAATCCAGAGTCTTTGAGTTGAAGTATCTATGAGAAACATAACATCATCATCTCACAGGTTATAGATAAGGAATTAACTCCAAGGAATTCAAAATAATGTCCTTCAGTGGAGCTCATTCTCAGACAACCCAGCGCTGCATATAAACCAAATAGCTGCATCAGCCTATTTCCATACTGAGGACAAAAGTATAGCCATAAGCCTTCTGCAAACACAAACTCCTTTGAGTCTGACCTCACTGTCACAGAATGGAACTGATGCCATCAAAAAGAATCCAGAACCATTCCTGCACATCATTAAAGTACCAGTTGAGTTAGTCTATGTTTAATACAGAGCAGTTCAAGGGAATTTAAAATTCAAAGCACAATACTGTGCTAAACAATCAAGTTACTTTTAACTGGCTACCTTTCTTACAAATATACAAAGTCTAAGATTTGAGGCCCTTGTAGTGATCAGCCTGGAGACAAAAATGTGCATAAGGGAGACTTCTATAATCTTTGCTTCTCCAGATTCTCACAGGCTTGTTTCTATTTCCAGATCTACAGATTTTTCTCAAACGAGTTATATTCCAGGAACACCAGAGACAACAATCAAGTCTTCAAACATGAAACTTCATGAACATGCACACAGAGGCAGGTGGAAGGAAGGGAATAAGATCAAAGTCAGGCACTCCCTTTCCCTCCTGGGAAAAAAGAAAAAAAAAAAAAAAAAAGAAAGAAAGGGGAAGAAGAAAAAAAAAAAAAAAAAAAAAAAAAGATAAGAGAGGAAGCTGCTCCTGTCTCATATTTCTGTTGTCAATAGTTTTCAGCACAGACAGTATCAAATCCACCCTGAAACAGCCCTGAAACAGTCAACTTCCACAAGACTTTTTGTAAAAGTAACTGGTGTTCCTCTAGCTCCCAAGATAACAGAGGGAATCATTTGGGGCCCGTGGGAGAAGCAGTATTTTGAGGTGAGCTGTGTTGTTCTTTTGTTTGTTATTTTATGCTAAGAAAGACAAAAGAGCAATGACTGCCAATGAAATAGCACACCAACAAAGTATATTCTGGGGATGATGAGTAGCTTGAAAATAAGTTTCACATCAAAGTCTGATTTGTTAATAACAGGTTATTTTCTTTAAGACAAAATCCACTTTGAAGGGAATGTTGTCTCCCATAAACTAAAAATAAATAAATAAAAAGATGGCACAATGACCTGCTATGAGTAGCAAATTTCTGTCTAGTCTGCCAGAGCCCAATATAGGAGCTGCCTGGCACATTTGTGGTTGGCTTCCTCATGTCTGTTTTTACATGGAGTAGATACAATTACACAGATTAGGGAGCACCAGAATATGGAAGCATGGGTTTCCTGTAGTTCATGTCTTGACTCTCAGGTGCCCAAACAAAGCTCTTCCCTTATTAAGATAATATAGGAAGACATATAATCCCCCCACCTTACTGTGGGGATTCACTACCACCTAGGAAAGGATTAAAACCTTCACTTCAGTAAAGATACTCATTGGGTCTCTTAAGTTTTGTGAAAATAGGCAGCTAAATTCCAAAGTTATCATCATGCTACGATACTATCCTTCTGGCCAATTTCAAGCAGTGTTGTAAGAACTAGCATGGCAGAAGACACACACATGGATTTTTTTTCTGCCAAACACTTTTAGCTTGCCAGTTTAGCTTAATAATGGAAATAAATAGATTCAGTGCCTTTAAAATACTACCAACCCTCTTCTAGTGTCAATTCAAAATGGTATTTGCCAGAGATGCAGCTCTCAGGATTTGTATTTTCATGGGCTCAGCAAGCTGTTCTGAACTTGGAAAAGAAGTGTTTATGCCCATAGAAATAACCTGCTCCTGCTCAGCTTTTAAGTACCTCATAGCACCAACTCAAAAGGCTTTCTGTAGTGGAAGAGGACCCTCTTAAAATTAATAGTGGTAAACCAGTGCTTGGGTAGATTTTTTTTTTCCCCAAAAAAAATTAAAAGCCTGAGCTTTAGAGGAGTCCCCATGTAGCATCATGATTGCATACACTCTCTCTTTGTGCAACCTGCATTACCAGATTTTTTTCAAACACTCTTTTTAAGCGTTCTAAAACATGTTAGCATACCACATTAGCCACAAGCTGCAAGGGATGCACATTTCTTTAATATTTTCTCTAATCAATGAACAAGGGAAGAGTAAGCATAATCAAACTGACAGGTGGATTTTGAAAACCACTTCGGGCTACAGCTAATAATAGAATACCCAATTTCAAATTAAAAGTTTGGATGTGTAGTCCGATGCCTGAAAATGCTATAGAAACACCAGAGCTGGCCAGGGAGAAAGAGCATGCCAAAATACAGGAGCATTATGAGAATTTTCTCATGCAGTAGTTGACCTGAATCCAGCTTCCTGGATAGACCTTTTCCCCCAACTAAGAGGAGCTGGACTGCACGTTTATACAACTTCTAAAGGCAAGCTTTGCTCCAGCAAACCCAAGCCAAAGCATTCTCAGCCTAGCTCAGAAGAGGCATTGGCTGGCATTCACACTGCCACTTTCAGGATATCTCCATAATGGTTAAATAGTACAAAATTCCCCCAGGAACAGCAGCAATCACATAGGTAGAAACCTGTACATCACTTTACAGTGCTTCACTGTCAGAGCAATAGCTTAATTGTCTGATTCCCTCCTATGACACAGGACTTGGACACCCTAAGGCCAGCTCGATAGTAACATAAAGGATTAGGGGAGGGAGAACTGTTTTCTGAAAATAAAGGAAAATGTTCAGATGTTTGCATATGTAGCTACATCTGGACACTGTTTGAAGATCTCACCTTAGCATCATTGCTGAAAGCTACCGAGTACCTATTTTTAATCATCCTCAAATTCTTCCAAACCTGGGTGGTTTGGAAGAGGGAAAATGGAGCAAGATCCTATAAGCCACGCTCACAGCTTGTAGGAGTAAAGGACATCGTACCCATATTCCTCCCACAGGCAGGCAACATTGATAAAGCATAAAGGTTCAGTCCACTCTTGTAGACATGGTGCAATGCACAGAATTCAGATCCTACATTCATAACAAGCAGTGCTACCTTCCATAATGAGAGTTCACATGATGAAATCTACTGAATATGGGGCGGGTGCAGCAGTCATTTTCTTGGCATTTTGGCATAGCAGAATACAGGCACCGAGGGAGCATTTTATGACCAAGAAAGAGTCAAAGCCAAGCTTTTCAGGTGGCCTATGGGACAGAGAGCTAAAACATGGTGGCAGAACCCATTGCCACTCACTAAAATCTAATACATTCAAATTCTTTTGTTTGAAATCCACATTAAGTACAGCTGCAAGCAGGGGATGAGCTGTGCCAAGAGTCCTTTTATATGTATTGCACTTTAAAAACACTTAAGGTTCTTCGTAGAATGCCTTTGGCATCTACCACTGAATAAAGACAAGCCAAGTCATAAGACACTTTGTAACACAAAAATTTTCAAAACCAAAATACACAAACCAGCAACACAATTTTCCAATCCAAACAGATTAAACAATTATGTACTTAATTAGAAAAATTAGGACACCAGTTTCACCTTCTTTCTACAAACCAGAATTCATTTCTTGCTGTGGTTTAAAATGTAGCTCTGGATGAATACTAATGTGAAAACAGTAAAGGAAAGCAGGTAATTTTTTTAAGTTCCTGCATGTTTCTGTTCTCAACAAATAAACGAATAGTGCACACAGACAAAAAAAAAAAAGATTGCTTTTTATAATTTGAAGATAATCCAGGATGTATGCACTCAAACAGGAAATATGATATCCAGAAATACTTCAGATAGTGACAAAGGAGAAATAATGGTTGGTTGAGCTTCCAATCTACAAGGGAGATTCCAAATATACAGAGGAGCAAGTGAGGGTCAAATAAAGTTGCAGTTAAAAATCACTCACGCATTGGTAAGCAGAGCTTGGCAGCTTATGTTACATACACATTCAGCCCAGCAATCTAACTCAGGTGATAAGAGTTGTTTTGAGCCCTGGGCCAGTTTTACATCCAAGCTTCTTCACATTGCCCTAGCAGCCAAAGCAATGGTATTCGGGGTTTTTTTATTTTGTTTTTTTTAATTCATAAGAAAAATTACTCTGGTCTCCTCTAAACACTCTGTTTTATAGCAAGGCAGCTTTGGCCTTTACTCATGCTTTGCTCCTAGTGAGCTCCTACCCACATAAGTAGTCCACCAAGTACTTGGTGCTCCACTCCCACCCTGGCCTATTGCAGCTACAAGCAAAACCCTCACAGCTGCTGACTTGTGGGCTGGTGTTCTCCACCTTTGGATGATTATAGCCTTTTGACTACAGCCCTAGAGCAATTTCAGTCATTTGATGCTTTCCCAGCATATCCTCCTCCCTTCCCCCTCAAAACATGCCCCAAGGACAGACAAGTTCCCGCAACGCGCTGGGAAATAAAGAGCAGCTCAGTTTACTGCAGCAACAAAACTATGGGAATAAGACACTCCCAGTCCCATTGCCCAATGCTAGGACTGAAGTGCCTGAAGTACACAGTGATCCAGTCAGCTTACAAGTGCCTTGGACCTGGGAGCCCAGGTTAGCCCACCTGCTCTGCATCTGCCACTGTTTTACACACAAGGATATCTTGTGGACTGAAGAAACACCCCAAAGGAACACCAAACTCACCCTGTGCACCACAGGGCTTCCAGAGAGAGTTTCCAGAAGTTGATAGTTCGGTTTATGAAGTGTGTTCTCAAAAAGCATGAAGAACTCTAAATTTAGGAATTACATGTGAATGAAAGTAGTCCTGCAATTAAAGTAGATGAATGAGTCCAACAGTGGCATCTTACCATGAAGTATGTGTGTGACGTTAAGCACGTCATTAAGTGGTTGTTTCCACCTCTTACATTGAGGAAATACTTACGTAGCCCTTAGTTCTGAAGCTTCATTAATTAACCTTTGAACACTTGAGACTGACTGCTTCCGAATTAACGCAGTGCAAATATTTATCTGGGAAATTGGAAGAATAAAATTCAGTGAGTAAGCGTCAAGCTAAAATTGACCTTGGTTTTAGAGTTTTAGATATTGCTTTTCCACTTGCTTGACTGTCCTACTGTCCTCGATTGCACTGCCTCAATGTTAACGGGCTTCTTCTTTTTAACTGCTTTTTTTTTTTTTTTTTTTTTTATATTTTGACGTATGTGTTTAATACTGACAGTAAAATGGATCATTAGGATTGGAAATGTTCATCTCTTTGGAGCTGAATAGGATGGAGCAAGGTAAGTTTCTGTTTTCATTGTTGCCATTATCCTGCTTACAGTTTTCTTTAAGGCACCATTAACAGAGGATCAGCCAAGACTGGCTGACATTGCTGCAAATAAACTATTATCCAAGAACTTCAATCTTTTTTTTTTTTCCTTACTTATGAGAATCTTTGCAGGTCAGGCAGTAATCAGAATCTTAGGAAGATACAACCAAAAGGTCATCAGTTCCTATATTCCCTTTACTGTGTTATCTGCCACTGCACTTCCATGACAAAGTGATTTAAGGGGGTTGCATGGCTGACTTCTGAAGGAATACTGGATCAGAAATATCTTTCCTCCTTTTAACACCTCCAGCCAGCCCCCAGACCCCAACAGGACTTCAGTCCCTCCACACAGCATTCATAGGCTCTTGGCTCAGCCTACCCTTTTTTCTCCCTTCCTTTCCCCTTCTCTGCCTTGTACAGCAGCACTTTCATCCCCAGCACTGAGAGCCTGTGGCATACAGAATCTTTCAGCATATCAAACTGTTGCGATTTGAGGAAATTAAGACAAGAAACATCATTCCATAAACTGACGTTTAATTGGGCTTCACGGCTGAACAAAAGCGTTTCAAAAAATGAGTCTTTACATAAAAACTAAACTCATGGTGCAACAGATACCTCAGAGGCCATCCAGCCACTTGGGCTATGATAAAACAGCTCTGCAGAGACATCTTCAAATGTTCAGTCTCCCACATGTCCTTTAATATACCTCACGCAACCACGTCACAGCCTGTTTTGTAGACCTGAGGCTCTTTCCACAAGGCCAAAATTCCCACATTTGCCCACAACAGTCTTAAGAGACACCCAAAACCAAAGGCTTTTATAAGAACACATCCTCAAGCGAGCTCTGCTCACAGACAAGTCAGTTCCAAGAGCCAAACTCTCTTGAGCACCAGGACCCTGGGGGGCACCACCAGCCCCAAGTATCCCTGCCTGCATCCCCACAACCCAGGACCCCACATCACCGCCTGTCAGACACATCCCTAGAGATGCCACAGCAGGGCAGGTCTCCAGTTTCTCACAGCCCTCCAGGGCCATGAGTCCCACCAAGCCAGGCCCACATCCCATCCTGGCCCATCAACCTGCATGGCGTGGCTGTGAGATGAGCACACAGGACAACCCTGCAAGCCCTGCACAGTGCACAAAATGGATGGTGAAAAGCAAGATCTCTCACCAAAAAAATATTCTTGCAGCCAGCAACAAAGGTATCCCCAGCTGAACTCATGGAACACCTCTTGCCTATCACTAGAGAGCCAGCTGCAGGGCTGCTGCTGCCCTTCCTCCTGTCTCCAAAGGTGTTCAAGTTTTCTTCCCTCTTCAATCAGACAGCCTTGTCAGCAACATCACTGATCTGCAACCATGTTCTAACTAAAAGTCAGCTTCAACATCACTGCTGCTGCTCCTCACTGAACATCACAAGATTTGAGAGGGGAAGGACTGTAGGTTAGGACAGATCATGTTCCTTTTCTCCAAGTTCCCACTTCATTTCCTGCAGCATCTCAAACAACAAGTCACAGTAACACCAAACAGGCATGTCTTTGCATATATCAATTCTCCTCCTGTAACACATCCTCTGCTTGCTGTTATTCTTCCCCCTCTCCTTACCATAGAGCACACAAAGAGTCCTCATCTATAGCAGCAGAGCTGAAAGACAGCTGCTCTGGGTACAGCTCTTCTGCAAGCCCATCTTTACCCACTCACAGCTGGTTTTCCTTCTTTTTTGCCTTGTCTGTGTATTTCATAGAGTCATAGAATCATCAGATTGCTCAGGCTGGAAAAGACCTTCAGGATCATTGAGTCCAACCTCATTTTAACCTCATTACCCTATTCCTGATGACCCATTAAACCATGTCCCTGAGCACTACATCCAGCCGATTTTCTGTAAATAACTGTCTCCTGATATCCAAATTAAATCTCCCCTGATACAACTGGAATCCATTTCCCCTTGTCCTGTCATCTGTCACCAGTGAGAAGAGACCAACCCTACTCTCACTACAACCTCCTTTCAGGTATTTGTACAGAGTGATGAGGTCTCCCCTCAGCCTCCATTTCCCCAGGCTTTACAGCCCCAAACTCTTAGTCACTTTGGGGCATTTAGCTTTTAATGCAACTTTCTTCACATTGATTTGCTAACGGATGGCTTGAAAACCTAAAGAAAACCAAAAAAAACCCCAAACTAAACACACACACACACACACACAAAATAAACAAAACCAAACCAAACAAACAAAAACAAGTAAGAAAAGAAACTTTGACAACTGCTAAAGAAAAAAAATCATACAGGATGGAGTCAACATTAAAAATGAGCCAGTGTGGGAGGACAGTCAGACATACTCTAACTTCGTTCCTTTTATGCTTAACACTGTAACACTGCAGCTGTGAAAATCAGAAGGGAAGAATCCTGCTTTTTCAAGGCATAGCCAACCTGTCTGCTGCCGTGTTTCAGAAACACAGCCCCAGTGTTCCTGTTCAGTACTGTGGAAATAATTGTGTGTATAGTCCAGGTTTTGCCTTTTTGTTAAGATTTTTTAAAAAGTCAAAAGGATGAGAAAATAGTGCTAGTCTGGAATAAAACCAGATGCCATAATGCAACAGGATGAGCAGGTCACTTTGAGACTAATGTTGAAAGACCATAATTTTCTAACACTAACTCTTTGTACCACAGCTGAAGTACTAAAATTAAGTAAGTGTTAAGCTGCGCTTGGTGAGTGGAAAATTGCTTCTATTACAAATTTGCCTCATAAGGTGCCTCTGAGAAGTACAGACTGCAGCAGATCGTCTCAAAACTGTCTATTGTTTAATTTTTTCTATAGTTTGTACATCAGACATTTGGACTTGGTGGTTCATGTTCCATGAGAAACTCATTATGGCCATCAATTATTTATCTTGCAGACACCTCTCTGTTCAGAAAAAACAGAGGGAAAGACATTTACAAAGGCAGTATCACCAGTCAGTGACAGACTTGTAGAAGTGCAACTGCAGAAATGTACCTGCAGACACTTGCCCAGAGCCAATGCACAAGTTACAAAAAACACTGGACAAATTTTTGTCCCAAAAGCAGCCTCTAAATCAAGAAAAGCAAACTTAAAACTACCATCAATCTCATTGTCACTACAACCTCTGACTTCTGAAGTTCTTTCCACTTCTGTGACTGTTCAAAGTCTAACAATGAAGAGAAAGACAAAAGAGGACAAGCTGAATCTGGGATGCAGGACTCAGGAAGAAAGCAGGCTACTCAGCAATCGCTTATATTTATCAAATTGTCACCTTCTACTGCCCCAAGTCCTGCTGCTAGAAGCAAGCCAGCAAAGTTTAGGTGAGAAGACATATAACCGCTTACCTGAATCAGAAGTAGCCACTAGTGAAATAAAAAACGTGAAAAAACTTAGACAGAAAGCAGGCAGCCTGACACAGACTTTCTATATGTATCTTACCATCTACGTTATTTCTGCATCTCCAGGTCCACCCAACTTTCCATTTTCTCCTTTGCTTCTCCAGTCCCTTCAGACCTGGTCCTGATAAGCCAACACTTCCCACTGGTTCAGAGGCAGCACATATTTTTTTACTACCAATTACAGAGATAGATAAAAGCAAGCTCTGGAGAAGAAAGGAGTATTTTTCCTCCACTACTCAAAGATGTGCTGTTAGAAGAGCACAGAACTTGTTCTCCAGTTGCTGACAGTGCAGAAATAGGTGGAGAAAGGGTGGGAAAATTCTCATCTCCTCAGAGCTCTATCAACAACTACAGCCTCCACACTTTCTAGGAGAAGGGTTCCCAAAAGAGTTCCCAACCACTCTGTCCTCATAATCACTTAAATTTCAGAGCAGTTCCCAAAGCAGAAGATGTGTCCTTGTGGTAAGAGGGTAAATTATCCCAGAGCCACTGGCAAGAAAAGCAGGGATAAAGCTATCAGGTGGAAGTGTGGGTAAGATGCAAGGTGGAGAAGCAAATTCTCTGGCATTCATGCCACTGCTACTAAATTATGTAAAACAAGCACCACAAGAAATACAAGACTAAGTGCCAAGACATTATAAATTTTGAGAACTCTACACCTCATGGTGCCCATAACTTCAATAATAAAGTCAATCCCCTGTTACAATGGCAGCAGTACTCTATCATTTTTATCACAACACAAAATAATATCAATTGGCGAGATCATGCGATTACGGGAAAAGAGTTTCCAAAAAAAACCTCCTTCCCCAGAATGAACTGTCAATAATAATAATAAAGCACGTCTGGCATTCTAGTCAGGCATAAGGTTAGTTTAAAAAAAAAATACAAGATACACACTGCTCATTATACAGAGAAAGTGAAGAATCTTGCACTCTACAACTGTCATGTCATTAGTAAGCATAGAGAAGAGACTGCCATCCAGTCACTGTAAGGTTTAGACGTCATTTAGCCTTCTTTAGTACTAGACCCTGAAAACATTCTAATGTTTTCATAACTGAACTGTCAGAACAACTTAAACTTAACCAAAAATATTCATAACATGCTGGTTAAGGAATTGTTGTCTTATTTGTGCTTCTCTACAGAAGTCCAAAGAATCACTAGAGTGTGAAATTACTAAATGAAGAGGAGGCATTGATCACAAACTACACCAAACAGTGGAAGAGAGAAGCATTCAGCACTTCTTAACCATACTCACGACACAGATCCAATCCCAGCAAAACATTTGTTCAAAATCAAGTGCTGTCTCCAAAGCAAATGTATTGTGTTCTCAATAAAAAACCAGGACATGCTAAGTCTATGCTTGGTTGTCACTCCAAATCAGAGAACACATCATGGGTTTTGTCATCATCCACTTTCACAGGGCAGAAATAGCTTGGTATTAGCCAACACGTGTTGTATGCTAAATCACTGTACATAGTCATCCTTGGGAGGCACAAGAAGTAAAGCCATTAGTAGCCTTCTAAATGGTGGTATTTTGAGCCTTACACCAGAGGAGTGACTTTCTACGTAGCAGTCACAGTTCATCCCTACCTACCTGACTCACAGTAAGCAGGTCACTATCCACCTCCAAGTAACAGAAGCTCAGTTGACCTCTTCCCTGCAGTTTGTACATAATTCTGCATCTGGTAAGAATGCATTCATTTGGTAACAGCTAAGCCTATAGCTACCTATTCCACACTATGGAAAGCAATAGTATTTAAAAAAAGAAGAGCTTGTTCTCACAAGCTGCATTACATGGAAGCAACATTTGAGTGTGCTCTGAGTTCCACTGCTAGACAATACAGGAGGAAAACAGAGAGCATTTTCTACAGTTACAGGTTACTGCACCTCATCCTAACATTTTCATGCTCATACAGCTTGGAGAGCACATACCATGCTTGGCACTGGCTTTCTAGTTTTTGGAAAGATCTGTTTCCCTTTCAGAAATTCATACAGCTCTAGCTTAAGATTCCTAAGTGCTGACCTAGCACTCCAGATGACTTGAGATTCATCAAGTTTTCTCCTTCACTCACACCATGGTGGTGCCACGTTCTCCTGGGGTGACCCCTGGTGACTATGGCTTTTCCATGCTAGGATTTCCATTTCACAGATTGCTTTATGTTAAGAGTTGAGGTGGAAAAGACCCAAGGAATACACTTTAAGAAAACATTTCCAGCAAATAGTATCAACACCAAGTCCTCTGCACTCAGGGATTTTAGGATAAGCAGCAGTGCAATTAAGTAGGTTCGCCGCTTGGGGCACTTCAAGGATTAATTACTCCATCAGAGTTCTTGAAAGAACACAAGGAAAAATGCACATGAGATAATGAGACCTCTAAATGGCTCTCCTCACCTCAGCTTTAGCAGCCCTGTAAAAGAATCTGTTATTTTCCAGTATTGATTTTCTCTACACAAGAAGCTGTATGTAAATTGACTTCTGCAATAAAATTCATGTGGTGCGCGTACATCAAATGTCCCAAACACTCATGGTCTTCTCACTGCATTTTTGTTTCACCAGTCAATTAAAGTGTTATTGGTTGGAATACTACAGTTTCCAAATGCCAGTATTTCTTAGTCAAAAATATTAGGTCCGATTTGACACAGGAGATAAGAAGTCTGTCTTCTGCTCTGGGGGAAATTGTTTTATTCCATGGTACTAAAACAACTGCTCTTGAACCCTGCAGAATGTAGGAATTACAATCTTCTTGATGAAGAAATTTAGTCTGCAAGAGATCTGGAGAGCTTCTCATGGTTGGTAACAAGTCATTCTTTCAAGTGGTGCTTAAGCATAACAGTGTGCTTTACACAGTGATGTCTACTAGACCTCTCTCCCTCCTCCAAGATGCTAATTTTGAGCAGCAGGCAGATCAGGGACTGTCAGTCAGTGCATTTTGGCAACACTCCACTGATGTCAAGAACTACCAGCAGGAGTTCTAACATGCTTTAAGGCAGACACTCCTCTTCCCCAAGGGCCAGAGACACCAGTTCACTCCCCAGGGAAGTTCCTGGACTGTGAAAGATGGAAAAGCACCTGAGAGATCTTTAAAGTTATTTCACTAAACAGGTTCAGATCTAGAAAGTAGAACAATCTTCTGTGACTATTTCACCAAGGAAGACAGACCGTAGGAGAAGAGAGTTAAAGATTGTATGGGACCCCTATTTGATTACAGTTCTTGCTCCTGGATTTCCAAAAATGTATTTTGGCCCACAGTCCTACCTCCTTCCACTTGCTATGTCCAGTGCACTGCAAACTATTAACCAGAGCAAGAGCAAATGATTCTAATAAAATGTGTAATTACTACATTTTATAAGGTGCAATACGACACAATCTTGAAATTAAAAAAACCAAACAAACAAAAAAACAAACAAAAAAACCCCCACAAAAACAAAACAAAACAAAAAAAACCAACAACAAAAAAAAACAAAACAAAAAAAAACCAAAACAAAACAAAACAAAAAAAAAAACAAAAACAGGAAAAAGCATTCAGAGACCTACAGAAAATGAAGACAAAAGGGAGAGGTTGTTCAGGTGTTCACTTTTACAGTAGTTCTGGAAGCCTTTGTTGCAGGCAACCTGAGACAAGATTGCCTCCAGATTATGAAGCAAAAGATTGCTGTCTTGCTTTCTCATATAAATGCATTCTTTGGTTATCAGAATTACTTGAATACACTAAAGTAAATCTGTGCAAGAGTTTGCTATTGATAAGCAAATAGCAGCTGGATATTTTTAAGCAAGTCAGTAAATCTTTAGCTAACTAGACCAGTAAACTTGTACTAGTGACAGCTGAAGTATGAGCTAAGATTTTTCTGGCTTCCAGTGAGTTAGTCCCCACTAGCAATCCACCTCACATTAGTCTCTACACTCAGAGAGGATTCAGTTTTCAATAGTAAGGGAAGGCATTCAACCATAATCCAAATTTAGGGAGTTCTGTTAACTTTCTTAAAAAGAAAACTAAGCAGTTTTGCCTCAGTGCATCTAAAAAAGGTTAGACAGTAAGCCTGAAATGGCATGACTTGGCCACCAAACAAAACACCACATGAAATGGCCACCAAACAAAACCAAAAGGACCTAAGAATTTATTCCAGAACATCTTAACTTTTCTTCTGACAAAAAAAAAATGTTATATGTGCTTCAGGTATTATCTTTTAAAATGTAAAGCTACCAATTGTAAAAATTCAAGGCATTCTTTTCATTTAAGGTACATGTGTCAAAATGTTATATATCAGTCACCCAAAGCAGAAAAAATCTAACATGCTAGAGTTAATTTATGTATCTACTTCAAAGAAGTCATTTTTTAGCACTTGAGTGATGTGTTAGAAGTTTGAGCAACTAACATTCCAAGTACTGCTAAATTAATTCCATGAAGTATTACTGAGCATATTTCTCCCACAGTCTGCAGACACCTACTGAGAAGAAAAATTCTATTATGAATGACCTACAGAAGAACCACCATGTCTTGGTACCTCTGCCCCTTAACTGTGTTCATCACGTGAGCCCAGTGATGCCCAGAGTAAGGACAATGAAGTGCATTTCCAACCTATTTAAACCTCACACTGGAATGAAAGTCCAGGCAAACCTGTACCAAGCAAGCATTGGTCTTTTGTCTGTTTCTGTATTTTATAAATGGGGTAGGAAAGAGCCTAGTGCCTAAAAGGTTTAAAAGGCATATTCAAATATATGGAATAATGTGGAAAAAAACATCATATAACTGAGTTATTCCATTTTTTAAAATATAGCAAATGCAAAGAGCTTATCTGCAAATGAGAAAGCAGACCCTGTGACTGAGGAGATCCCTTGCCAATTCTGTGTTCTGCAAAGTAATCCTATTAAAACAGTCTGATTAGAGGGTTTTCATTAGGGATTGATTGTGCCATCATCTGCATTTATGCAGTGCAACACACAGGACCAGAGTGAGTGATAACCTTCTTGGCAGCACACTCAGAATGGTGAAGCCGGTCACCACTGGAAGTGTCATCTGTAGAATAGCATCACTGTCCAAGATAGACAATTTAGTCACCACTAGGCCACTTCAGATCAATGCTATGCTTTGTACCACCTCTATTCCACATGAAGATGAGTATTACATTGAATTAATTCAAGCTACCAGGATTCTAATAATTAAAAACCTATAGCAAACCTTGATTTTTCTCTAAGTGCAGATGCACTAGAGATCTGAGTTCTTGATAAAATACTACATGGATTGAAAGGATACAAGATGTCTTCTGGCTGTGAGATGTCTGTTCCCCGAAAATAGTTTCAGATAACGTGTTGAACTGGTTCCTGAAATAGATACCATACTCCCTAGCAGGGGGAAAGAAAGGTAACAGTCCTACTATTCAAATACGATCCTTAGAATTAAATACTTATCACTTCAAAGAAGATTTGATTTGTTTCAGTGTGTACCCCTGCCCAAGCAATTCCTCATTCCAAGATCTTGAAGCAGATCTACACCCAGGCTTAATTTATTCTACCTTTGATGTACAGTCATACTGCTGTATGTAATTGAGATTTTACACACACCTCTTTCTCTAACATTAATAACTTCTAGAAAGCTTGACTTCCACAATTCCATGTGTCACACAAGGGGACAGCAAAAGAAACTGCCAATGTTTTATGACAGGCACCGAAGGTTGCAGTGACACAGATAGATGGCCATGTCTGATTTACTCAATTTGTGCTGTCACATAGAACTTTCAGGAGTTAGATGGAGGGAAGGGAAAAAAGAGACCTTAGTTTTCCTTATACTGCAGGCAAGACACAAGGCCGCTGGAAGAATGGATTGACACTGCTGCTGCTGCTTTATCATCTGTGGTGACAGGAGACAAGGTGACTATAACTCAGACACATAAATGACGTATGGATAGCATGCAGTTTTCACCAGCATGTCCTGCTTCACACACATGTACAGTAGTATGCACTACAAAATTGATCTAGGGCCCAGCACAGCACCCTTTGAGTGGCAGGACATAAACTCACCAAAAGGGAGAGCTAAGAGAACACAAACAGCAATACTGTCAGCCTTTGGAAAGCAAAGTGGTCAAGAATTAGTTAAGCTTCATGACACCCTTAACATACTACTTGTGAAAGTAAGCCCGATTTCAGGTAGAACATTTCTTTATTTAGACAGAAGATTAGAAACATTCTCTATGCCTTTTAAGAGGAGGCAGGTGTGCCATGAAATAAATATTCTCCTCAGTTAAACAGGGTAATTTGTGTTTCAGGCATTTGCTTCCCTAGCACGGTTTAGCTCTGCTAATACAAAGCTATGAGAATAATGGGAAAGACCCCCACTCTGACTTACTCTCTCAGAATACAGGGGTACAAGGGACAAAGAGGGCACAAGACAGCTCAGTGTCTTCAACAAAGCACAACATAAACACCTATCTGTGGATAGATCATCCATGTTGTAGTTTAATTGTGCTGCAAGTATAAACATATCCAAGATAGATTCAGATCCAGAAAAATGTAGATGAGTTTGTGCAATGAAATTGAGAGGGACAAAGGGATACACAGGATTCCCCCCTTCAGTTGTATGTTCACTGCATGATTTGCAACATAGTTTAGGAATCTTTTTTAATCCATTTTTTTTCCCATGGTATCCATGTTCTTTCTTCCACCCCTTCTACATTCCCCACTCTTGTTACCCTGAATAATCAAGCAATGAATCTATATAAAGCAATTTGCCTAAAAGCAGAAGAGCCTTTGTAGCCACAATGGTTGAAAGCTACTTTTTATAAGAAGTACAATTATAAAAAATTATGTGAGGTAAGCAATCAATTATTTCATTGCCTTGTTATAAAACAACTGCACCTGCTGCTTCAGCAAAGAGACCAGTTGAATCTTGAACAGTGAGGGAAAGGACAAGAGATTTGCAGTGGAATAACTGATTAAATATGAAGATTTATATTGCAAAGCTTCCAAATTAGAAGTCAAGAATATTGCTGCTACTTAAGATAAAATAATGAACCATGAGCAGTGCAGAAATGACATCCAGCCTATATAAAGCTGGAGCAGTAAAAAGATAATTTTCTTGAACTCCTTTGAGATTTAGTGCAAATTTTTGCATGTAAAAAGAAGAAAAACAGATGAATGGTGGCACATTTCCTACTAGATTAGGATCTTTAGAACCTATCTTTAAGTTTAATATTTTAAACCCCCATGAGGAGACAAAAGGCCCTGGCTCCACAGCCATCAAGTGCGTGGCACCTTCACAGGTACTTAATCTCACTCCTCTGAAAGAAGCATCATGAATTTTACAAGGACTGTTTAACAGCAACACGCATTTTATAGGCCATGTTGGCATTCCTATTTTCGAGTCTTGGGACTCAAACGCCCTTCTTCGGTTGCCACATATTGTAAGTCTTAGCTACATCTGTGTCACCCACCCATATCCTTTGTAGGTCTCTACATTCAACTGACATGGGTATATTAAGCAGCATCCCTGCCCTCAAGAAAGTGCTCCAAAGTTGTTACTGTACAAAGTGGAGATTGGATATTAGTAATAGTCCAAAAGAAATAACACAAATAAATTTACAAGCAATTTAATGGACCTTTGCGTGCTTCAAGGCATCTTGACTGTGCATACAGTACTCTTATTTCCTGTGGACTTGTATCCTTTCAAAGAGTGATACTGTCTCTAAGTCTGAGACCCTTCTCAGCCTCTTTCCACTTTTGATCCATTTGGAAAGGAGTCCACATGCAATTACCGTTTGTGAGATCTTGGTCCAAGTTAGAGGAAGTCTATCCAAAGAGTCAGAGAGTCAGCAGAAGTTGTGTTTTGTAGTGTTTTGTTCAGTGGATTTCTTTACCAAACTCCTTTCTGAGAAATGAATCATGAATTTCAACCATTACCTCACCATAGCCTGAGGAGTAAGTAGTACCTGATCATACCATCAGGTCCACATCACTACATGGCAGCCTTAGCAGCATGCTGATCAGGCTGGTTTAGAAAGATGTTTTGGGTGTGGGGGGAAGTGTTTGGCCCTGAGTTCTTGCACCATTTTATTCAGCATTCATCCAAACCAAAAGCAAACCAGATCACTGGTAACTATGGCAACTGCCTCAGACACAAAGGACCTGCGGGGTGTGCGGAGTCACTGACCCATGAGACAGCAGGCTGGAGAAGTGGGTTGACCTTCTCCATACCATGCAGAAGGTCAGTGTCCCATATAAACACAGTTCCGAATAGCAGGGTGAGAAACAGCTGCAACCACGTCCATCAAATCCCACAGGATGTGCCTCTTTGGCTGCAAATCCACAGAGGAACCAGCACCCTGTACAGCAACTAGCTATAGAGCATACACAGCACTGCTCTTGACAGACCATCCATAGGCACCAGTCTGCAACTGGGTTCAGGACTGAGAAAATAGTTTGGAAACATATTCAAGGCAGCTAATTTGTTCAGAGCTTCCCCACAACCCTCAGTCTACCTTTAACACCTTGCCACTAGCTTTGCCACTATAGCCAACACAGCTGTGAAGCCAGAGAAGAAACAGAGGGCTAGGAAGTTTTTCCTTCTGTGTTCTAGCTCTCCAGCATGAATAAGCACCTTCCTCTTGACTCCTGTCTAGCACCAGCCAGTTCAAATTGAAAGGTATACAGGCCAACATATGATGCTATATTAGGGACAAGCTGTCACTGTCAGCATATCCCAGCAGCTTCAGGAAGACTGTCAAAGAGGGTGTCCTCCCACACCACAGTCACAGAGCACACAGGGAAAGGGATCCCACTCCATGAAGGACTGAGTTGAATTTTTCTTTTCCCTCCCATACAGCACCAATTTATTTATTTTTTTCCCCCACTAATGGCCACAAATTGGCCCTGTCAACACAAAATTTCTTATCCACTTCAGAGTTTCATTCCATTCTTGTCATTGCAGCACCCATAGCAGGAAGTGAAAGAGAATCTTACATATAACAGTTGCCAGTCTGGCATGGCTTTGCACTTACTGTTTAAAGAAATGTTTGCAGGGCTTTTATGGGCAGCTCTTTCAGTTATATTTCCTTGTATGTTGAATTTTTCAACAGAATTTCAGGGTATTTTGCCTGGAATGTCAAGTGGGGAAGCTTGGAAGTTACCGCCTGTTACTTTCAGAACAACATTGTATCTTTACTGAACACGGCTTTCCATACATACTCTTACTTTAAAATTGTTATCTAACTAAGTTTGTCAGTATCTCATATTAGAAGGTCCTACATTCAACTCTTCAAATCTAAGGGCTCATTTGATTTGTACATGCATGTCTCTACATTAAAAAATACTTGGCAATAAGCCCATAGCACAAACAAAATCTTTCTTCATTATTTACTAATGCTGTGCAACATCTGCCTCCTCTCAATGTGCTCCTTCTTTCAGCATTCTGCCATTTATAGCAAATGCTGTAATTGTGGGTAGGCAGGACCCCTGAGCATAGTAATTCACCTGTAAAGCTGAACAGTTTCTGGAGGCAAATCCAGATATGTATTCCTATATCAAGTTGCACAAGTTTGGCAGGTGCAGACAAGGCTGATCAGACATCTGGAAAACTAGACTGTCATCACTTTCACACTGAACTACAAGTTGCAAACCATTAGGGAATGAATAGTGATGATGTAAGTTGTTCTGTGCAGCATTATTTAGCAATTCTTAACCAATAATGGATTTAACCCAAAATCTGAAGAATCCATCTGTGGAGAAACTATGTTTACAGACAGGATACATAGGAAAGATCAGCACTGAAGTCAGTTTAAGTCCTGCATTTACAGCACTGTATTTTCAATATACTAACCTATGACCACAACCTTAGAGTTTTATAACTGTTTGTCTTGGTTGCTGAAACTTTTTTTTTTTTTTTTAATGAAGTAGCTGCAGGAGCAAACAGCCAGTCTGATGTACACCTGAAGCCCTTGACCTGACAGGTTCTGGGCCAAACAAATCTTGATAAGAATCTCTGGTCCTACTAAACTTTTCCACGTTGGTAACCACCTTTACCACTCAGGTCAGCATTTGTCCCTGAAGTCTGAATCACTCAGATGTAATCTTTCTAAATTTCATCTTTGCCTCATGGATCCGTGGTCAGCATTAAAAATTTTCTCAAAGAGCTCTTTCTAAAGTGCTTCCACAAACTCCATTATCCTGCTTGGAACCAAACTTTTAAAACTACAATGGAACTGCTAAAACCAAGATCCACTAGAAAAAAAAACCACCAACAAATCTGTCTTCTTATTTCTCAACTTCATTTCCTAAACTTTGTCACCAGGCCAAGACAAGACTAGCTTATAGCTGACTTAACTTGCAAGTACTTGAGATACATGTTCATCTTTGAATAAAAGGAGTATTCCTGCAAGTGCAAACTTACTGAAGAATCTCAGCACAAATTCATAGAAAACATAATTTAAGAGGGAAATGGTGGGCAGGCACTACACTTACACAGTCCCACAAAGGGACACCCAGGTCTTCTTGCAGAATTTCAGTGCACTGCACTGCAGGTACCCTCTACTTTCTTATTGTTGCTCTTTCCAGAAACAGAGTGCTCCTTAGAAACAGAGACACAAATCAGAATAGAGGTGAAACACTTGACACTGGTTAGCTCTTCCAGAATTACCAGTTCCCATGGCTATTTCTGATACTGGGAAAGATTTTAGGTTGTTTCACTGATTAAGTGTCATTGCATCAGGAAGTAGTGGTAGATCTCCCAAACACATTCAAGTGAGAAACTCTCACCCCTCAGCCTGCCTTCAGCCAAGGTTATTAACTGTCTGCATAGGTGATTAAGTTTCAGCCTGAGCGCTACATCTGAAAACTTCAAAGTAATTCAACTAAATTCAAGCAAAGCATCTTGCATTAAATTGCTAATGTCTTTAATCACTACACTCATCATGCATCTTCAACTTTATTCTGATAGAATATTAATTGCTTGACCTTTTCACTGTCATCCATGCTGATACTGGGTAGAATTCATGCGTAAAAAGCAAAGAAGAGAAGACAACTTAAACATTTTTACTTCAATCTTCAAAGCTAAAAACATTTTTTGCCTGTTGCATCAAAACATTTTTTACCATCAAAGTAACCTTAGAAACCAAATCATCATTCTTTTTATGCAGCCATATATGGTCCCTATCTCAATGAGGAGCCCTCCTTCTAATACAGACATCCTTCCCGTTCAGTCAGCAATCACAATGAGGAAAATGATGAAAGATTTTTTTTTTTTTTCCCCTCCAGCAAGCCAGTTATTTGTTAGTATGAAGAACAGCAGTAATTCCTCTGGAACCTTAGTTTTGTTCCATGTATAACATCCTTTCTTACATATATCATAATTATGCTTTCATATCAAAAGCACACAGCACAAACAAGCTTGGTGGTTTTTGAACAATGGAAGTCAAACCCAAGTCAATAGATCCAGTAGGCCAGCTACTAACTACATTATTAGTTCATGCAAAAAACCCCCTCATTTCACCCAACGATTGATTCTAAGTACTTCTGGCCTCAAAGAAGTCCTTGCATCCCTCAGGCTGTGTGGCTTAACAAATCATGAGGCAGGAGAGGCATGTCACACCAAGGCGAAGAGTAACAACTGCTTATTTTTAACCACAGTTTCCATTTATATCTTTCTTTCCCTTAGCTCATGGATGTTAACAGTTAAGGAGGTTTAACTCATCACATGCACATATTTTATAAGGGCAAGTCCTTCTGACAAATTTGCTGATAAACTGGTTTTGAGATGAAAGGAAGTGTCTTTAAACGTTTGTATTATGTACATGCTAGATATTCAGGCCTGGTTATTTAGGCCCTCACATCCACACTTCAGAGACTGTCAAGCTCTTGCCTTCCTAGATCCAGAACATCAAGGAGCCTGTGGACAACAGGTCAGCTGCAAAATTCACTTTTGGCTTCAACAAATTACACTTCAAAAGTCACTAGCAAAAGTGAATTAGACTACTGATGCGAAATGCATGTGCAAATTTCAGTTTACCCTTAACCATTTTCATCCTTTGTAACAGCAAACACTCAAGGTGAGAGGGAGGTAGGATACCCTGAGGACTCGAAGGTTCACGTTTCTAATGAAGCTTTGAGAAGACAAGGTACCGGTACTTCCTTTGCTTACACCATTGTCAGCTGTCTGTGGAGGCTCACAGTTCCCATTCCTCTGAATAATCTTGAAAAATCCTCCCATTCACCTGTCCTCCACTGAGGAAATATCATTCTTGCTACACTCACTTTTTTTTGCACAGAATAACAGAAAAACAGCTTTGATACCAACAAATTAGATACAACACTCCCCACCCCCAGTATATTCAATTCGTATCCTAACCATCTATTTATTAATTGCTCACTGAAATTTCCTGGCCAGGATAATACAAAACCACGGTCTAGCGGGGATCCTTACCCGCACCGGAGTCCTTCCTCCACAACAGTCTCCCCCGCACAGCCCCCACAGCCCCCTCTTCTTCCTCCTCCTCCCCCATACCCCCCCTGGGGCGGCACCTCATTCCGCCCCGGCCAGCTCACCCCTAACGGGGACCGACACCCCCATCCCAGCCCGGGGAAGCAGCCTCCGCGCCCCGGCCCGCCCTGCCCCAGGCGCCCGCAGGGACAGCGGCTCCGGGCCCAATGCCACCCCGGACCGGGCACCCGCGGGAACCTGGCACCTCCCACCCACCGCAGCCCCCGGGAGGAGAGGGGCCGCTCCGAGAGCTGGCCTATGGTAGCCGCCGCTTGTCCCCAAAAGGGGGTCCCCTCCCGTTCACCTCGGAGGACACCCTTTCTGCGGGGTAAGACACACCGACACCCTTCACCGCGGGACAGGGGACACCGTCCCCTTCTTCCCCGCGGCCAGGCACCACGGGGCGGCGGCAGGGAGGGGGCGGCGGGCCGGGAATGTCATTTGGAGGTGGCGGTGACAGCTCTCCCCTGCCCGTCGCCGAAACCCGACTCGGGGCGGGAGGAGGATGCCGGGGGCGCGGGAGGCAGCGACGGGCGGGGGGGGAATGCGGCGACGGCAGCCGCACCATCCCGGGGACCCCGCCACCCCCGGCCCCGCACCTCGCAGCCGTAGAGCTGTCCCAGCTGCTCCACGATCCACTCCTCCAGCACCAGCCGCTTCCGCAGCTCCTTCCGATCGTATTTCACCGTCACTTTCCCCTGCTGCTGGCGCCGCTGCTGGACCTGCACCGCCGCCGAGACCGAGTCCTCCCGGGAGGAGCCGCCGGAGGAGCCGCCGCTCCCTCCGCCGCCTCGGGGGCTCTGGAAGAAAACGCGGTTCCCGCCGCCGCCGCCGCCCGCTGATGCCGCCGCCGCCGCTGCCGCCGCCGCCTCGCTGCCCCCGGTCGCCACCGACATGCTCCGCTCCGCCGCGGCTCTCACCGAGCCGAAAGGCGCCCGCCCGCCGCTACCGCCGGGCCGCAGCAGCCGCCGCTTGTGCGTGTGCCCGGCTCCCCCGCACCTGCCGTTTAAAGCCTCTCATGGCACCGCGGCGCAGCCGGCCCCGCCGCCGAGGGGGCTGAGCCCAAACCGGAGAAGGGAGGAGACAGCCGAGGGGCGGTACCAGTCGGTCCAGCACGGCACTGCACAGTACTGCACAGTAGAGCATGGCACGGCGGAGCACTCTCACCGGCCCGGCCCGGCCCGGCCCTGCCCGGCCCGGCCCGCCCCTCCGCGTCGGCCCCGCATCCTGACCCCAGAGCGGCGCGGAGCGGAGCGCGGAGAGCGGAGCCGCGGGGCCGGACCGGTTCTAGGACGGGGAGCGGACGGCTGCTCCTCCCTGTCACCGGTGCCGGAGCGGCGTGTGCCGGCGGTGGGGTGCTGCCCAGAGGAGGGTCCCCAGGGACTTCTGCTGATGGGTAGTTTACGGCTTTATTTTTTATTATTATTTTCATAGAATCATAGAATTGTCCGGGTTGGAAGGGACCTCAGAGATCATCAAGTCCAACCCTTGACCCACTGCTGCAGTTGCTAGACTATGGCACTGAGTGCCACATCCAGTCTCTTTTTAAATGTCTCCAGGGAAGGAGAATCCACTACTTCACTGGAAAGTCCATTCACCCTCTCAGTAAAGAAATTCTTTCTAATGTCCAACCTAAACTTCCCCTGGCACAACTTAAGTCCATGCCCTCTTGTCTTGTTGAAAGTTGCCTGGGAGAAGAGCCCAACCCCCCCCTGGCTCCAGCCTCCTTTCAGGGAGTTGTAGAGAGCGATGAGGTCTCCCCTGAGCCTCCTCTTCTCCAGGCTGAACACCCCCAGCTCCCTCAGCCTCTCCTCACAGGACTTGTGCTGGAGTCCCTTCACCAGCCTGGTTGCCCTCCTTTGGACCTGCTCCAGGACGTCAATCTCCTTCCTGAACAGAGGGGCCCAGAACTAGACACAGAACTCGAGGTGTGGCCTCACCAGCGCTGAGTACAGGGGCATTTTTTTAAAATGAAGTGCAATTTTGTCCCCTCATGCGAGCAACGCTTATAAATAGTGCATCTGAAGCACCTACACCATGGAGTGCGATCGTTTCTTCTCTGTGGGTGTGTGTGGGGCTATATAAATGATTTCAGGGCAGTGAACCCAAATAGAAAGCAAGTGTGTTGAGCTATGTCCGGCTGGTGTAACAATTAGCCATTTGCAGGTGGCTGTCTTTCTGAAAGGCACCGGTTGGCATCAGTGTGTTCAGCAGTTCTGTGTCTCAGGAGGCACTGGGTGAAACCACAGCTGATGTGTGACAGGCACCAAAAGGAGCCTGTGACTGCAACTGAGCAGCCAACGTGACACTGGATGGTTTGGGGCTCTGGACAGTCCTGTTAACAAAGAGGGTGGCCTGTGACAAGGGGCAGAAGCCAGCGCCCTGCACGTGCAGACCTGGAACTGGAAGTGCCCAGTGTCCCAAAGCTTGGGTATGGCTGTGGGGACCATCTCCCCTTCACACACTGGTTTGTGGGAGGATGTCTGAAGCCAGCGAGAGGCAGAGGGGAAGGGGACATGGATCGCTGGGCATGATCTCCTAGGTATATCTGCTTCAGCCAAATCCTTGCTGCAGTCTGGCATGCTGGTGTGTTTGCAGTGGCGTTTCAGCCTCTTCTGTCCTCTGCATTTGATACACCACAGAATAAAAGGCTGACACTGAATAATGAGGCCTTTGAGCCTCATTAAGCTATTAAGGGAAAACTCAGCTTGTGCCCCTAAAGAGATCATCATCTAATATGATCAAGACATAAAATCTTATTAGTGGTCTTAAATGCTATGATAGCTTTCAGATTTTCATCTAGAAAAAAGCACATGTCCAAAAAAGCACCAGTTTTTCAAAGCAAAGCGTATAAAAATAAGCTCCTTATCTGTGCATAGGCACCACATGATTTTTGGAGACACTGAGCAACTGCAACCAGGCATTGGTACAGATCACACTTGAAGCTTGGGCTGCAGACAGAGCTCGAGAGAAAGCCATATCTCACAAGTCTGAGTTTATCCATGCAGCCTGTCCTGTTCACTGGACAGTCTTCTCTGCTGTTACCCAAGGAGATCTCAACTTCCAGCTGCAGCTAGGTAGTGCTGCCTGCCTGTCTTCTATAAATCTGGGCTTGGGTAAATACACCATCAACATATTGTTTTTAGAGAAACCAAAAAGATGCATGGTAGTTTTTGAAAGAGGAGAGCAGATGTCATTTAAACTTTTGTGTTTGGTATGGCCTATAATTTGGGTATTCAGCTTTGCATGTCATGTTGGAAGTCTGGAGCTGACGTTCTCAACCACAAAACTTGAAACTTTCCTGTTTAGAGCAGGAACATTTTGATCTTTAGAGGCCAGCTTTGGTTTTTGTTGCTGAGAAAAAATGGATCAATGCAAAAGAAGGTAAATACTGCACAAGAGACTTTTAAAAGCCATACTAAGCATCATACCTGCAGTTCCGTGGGTCATAAAGCAGGAATGTCTGAATTGTCACCAGGACAGGTTATTTTCTGGAGCCAAAAGAAAGTGTGATAAGGTGTTCCACATTGAACCTAATCTGGATGAAAAGTACTGAGATTTTTATTCCCTGCTGTTGCAAATATCAGTTACACAGATGGCTAAAATATTTGCATTGACTCTGAGTGTGAGAATCCAGAGGCTCAACTGAAGGACTTTTCCAATACTGTTATTAATAGGACATAATAATCACTGCAGACATTTATAAGTTGGCACCCACTAGTCAAATAGCACTTCTACTACACAGTTAAAGCTGAAAATGAAGTATAGAGAATTAAAAAGCATGTCCTCAGAGGTTATGATTTCAAAGTTATAATTCTAACATAATACATAGTGGTTGGTAAACATGGGTGGATGAGAAACTGGTAGAACTGCTGGCACTGTCATAAGGCAGTTTTATGTGTCATTGGGTTTTCATTCAGTTTTTAAAGCAAGTGCATTCCTCAGGAAGCCAGAGCAAAAAGTGCATCCAGGAATCTTTCTTGCAACAATTTTGCTTCATTTGAAAGAAAGATCTAGTTGTTTAAAAGTCAAAGTTAAGCAAAAATCTTTAGATCTGCTACTAACCCGGGAATAAGCAATGCAGTCCTGAGTGAGCAGGTTCTGTACTTGACTCCTGAGTGTCTGGAGGCATATGAGAGCATTTCTTGAAGTTTCCTCTCAAATACTTCTCCATGCCACAACGGAACTGTTAATGATTACACCCATAACAAAGACAAAAGTTAAGGTGACATAGTGGGGAACAATCCTTCCCAACCCTTCAGCACCACATTCAGACCTACCTCGAGGAATTATTTCAGGGCATAAGAGAGAAAGCTTCAAGGGCATCTGTTTTCCAGCAGCTTAATCATAATCACAGTGCTGCATTTCATCTAAAGCTAATGGCTGATCAATAAAACCAAAAGGCAGATAAAACACACCACCACAGAAACACTGTGCTCTCTCAGTGTGATCATGTCCATGTTTGTCTCACAAGAACACTGCATTGGGTGTCAGGATAAGTAAAGAACAGACAACATGAATAAGGAAACACCAAAGTTGCATCACCTGCACTTTCCTATGTGTCTTTACCAAATAGTAGATGTGGGAATCTTTTGTGAACTTAATTAGGATAAACTTTCCCTGCACATATTGCATGGTCCTAACTTATTTTCCAGTCAAAGTAAATATTAAAGAGTTCTTGGAGTAATTTTTCAAGAAGCTTACAAGGTAACCCTTGAGGGTTTCAAGGACCTGAGCATTAATTGCCTACTTACCTCTTTAGTAATTCTGTTTGACAGTAGTATATTATCTTCCTAAACAACTGACACTTCCATCAGCACTGGCCACAAATGTCAATGTTGACTCATTTCTGTAGCTAAAAGGTTTTTCTCTAGGCAAGCTTGCTATTTAGGAAACAAAGTTTAGGATTGTCATCTTCAGTGATATTCTAAATCCCCATTTTACTCTGTTTTTGAATATTGCACTGTACGAAACCAAGACCGATTTCTTAGCATGTTCTCTGCAAGTTTTCCTTCTCCAGAGGCCACTCAAACACCTTCAGTTTTCCTCTTCTCCATGGCTTTCCACTGCTTGGTAACACCTTGTCTTAGATGTTTACATGCTCTTTTCTGAAGATAACTTTTCCAAATAACTTTTAAAATAAAAAGTTGCTGGAGTCCAAAAGAAACAAGTAAGTGTCATGATCCAATTCAGTACCTGTTACCTTCCTGAGGCATTTGCTCTTTAAGGGATTAATGTGCATGTAACTTTGTCATTTTCTGCTTCACAACATGTGCTCAGGAAGAAATGAAAGTCAAGTGAAAGACTCATAGTTTGGTCATAAGTTGGAGATTTGCAGCAATACATAATTGTTTGAAACTGCAAAGTACATACCCCTTGTGATTGTATTTCCTTATTGAAATGCACATGAGCCTTTACATGTTATCAGAACCAGAGGAATCATTTCATGTTTGCATTCCTTGGCTTGCTAAAAAAAAAAAAAGAATTAAAAAAATTCAGCTAGAAGTTGCCAGGGAATCTCCTACATATGTAATTACAGACTCCTTATTTCCACAATGCTAGACAGTCTTTGTCTACTGGCTACCCCACCATTTAAGAGCTCTCCGTGACATCGTGGTGAGCTGTAAGACTCTGCTCCAGGCACATTAGCAAAATATGCTGTTGCAGGGCTTCTCTTTTGTGCAATTATTGGAAACTGCCATAAAGCAGATAGCCCTTTCTTGTGCCTGGTGGCTGCATCTGAGCAGTGTGAAGACACTGTCCTGACTTATTTAATGTTATTGCTGTGCAAGAAAAGTGTTTCATCAGTGATAAGCCTTGATACCCACATAGCTCAAAGGAGGTGTGGGTACTGGGGTCACACTTGTGCATTGCTCTTTCTGGATCACTGTTGCCATCCTCCCCATCAATAAACAAAAGCATTCTGGGAAAATACTGCCATAGTTCACAAACCACTGCAGAGCTAATCTTTGTTTTTCATCACAGATGTAGCCTCTGTGTGTCAGACAGTGTATAAATACCATTTTTGTGTCTCCTATTTGAATTTAGCTTGGAGCTATAAGCTGCTAATGGGCTCTGTGTCTCTTTGTGATTTTTTATTTTGCATGTCCTAATTAATGCCACTCCCTTTGACTGGTGACTTCCTTGTCTCTCCAGACATACTATGATTTTGTTTTCATTTTCAGTCACTTTTCATCTGTTTGTGATATTGATGTTCCATACCCCAAAGACTCTATGTTTTTGTTGATCTATCATTCTCAGCACCACTGACTTTTTGTTCTTGCAGGCATCCTTTTTGATGCCTCAAACCCCAACTTTTTTTCATATGTTTTGCTTTTACTAAAAAGCTCCTCAGAGTCTGGCTTTTACAAATATTTGTTACCAAGGGCTGCTTTTTCCTCTTTGTCCTTTCTTGCAAAGGAGAGATCACTGTCTCATTGCTCAACCCCCAGCTGTAATACCTGTGGTCAAAGGAGTAGTTCTAAGACTAGTTGTTGGAAAACTAATGACACAAAGCAAATATTTGTTACATTGGAATGTTTGCTCTGGTCCCTCTTGCTTATGATATAATCTCTTTACAGTTTGAGACTCTCTGATAAAGAAACTTTGAAAAACTTGAATTTCAAGAGGAGATCATTGGGCTCATGAGCTCATACTCATGAGCTACACAGGCCAAGCTACATTCAGGTACAAGATAAATGACACACGAGAGGGAGAAAAAATCAAAGGGAAAATCAAAGAGTATGCATACACTAATTATTTCCTACAAAGTTAGTCTGCACCATGACATCCTCTTCCTGTCTTGGAGCAGAGATCCAAGCATGGGGTGTGACTGTAGCCTCATTTCTTCCTTGTATCCATACTGGCTGGAGCCTGTGGTGCCCTGAAGTTGTGGCCATTCCTCTGTTGTGGACTTCCTCCAAACTCTTACCTTATGCACACAGTGTAGGACCACGTGATGCATCTAGGTAGCCACCTCCAGACAAGAGGCTAATTAGGACCTCTCTATGCTAGCTATCCACAGAAACCCCCTTTCTTTCCCCCAGTCCTGCCTCCAGCTGCCCTGCCAGTGTCTTTGGGGAGAAACCTGCCCTTTGGGAATCTCCTGGGTACACATCTTGGCAGTCTGTGTGGGACACAGGTCCCATTCGACTCTGGCTCTCCCCAGGTGCTCTTTCAGCAGTGGTGGTGAGAAAGGATGTCATGTCCTTTAGAGCAGGAGATCTCATAGAATCAGAGAATAGTTTAGGTTGGAAGATACCTTAAAGATAATTTAGCTCCAACCCTTCTGCCATGGGCAGGGACCCCTCCCACTAGACCAGATTGCACAAAGCCTCATCCAGCCTGGCCTTGAACACTTCCAGGGATGAAGCATCGACAACCTCCTTGGAGAGCTTGTGCCAGTGTCTCACTATCCTCACAGAAAAGAAGTTCCCCCTAATATCTAACCTAAATCTTCCCTCTCTCTGTTTGAAAACATTCCCCCTTGTCCTATCACTACATACCCTTGTGAAAAGTCTCTCCCCAGCTTTTCTGTAGGACCCCTCAGGTACTGGAAGGCCTCTATAAGGCATCCCTGAAGCCTTCTCTTCTCCTGGCTGAACAACCCCAGGTGTCTCAGTCTGTCTTCATAGAAGAGGTGCTCCAGCCCTCTGACTGTCTTTGTGGCCCTCCTCTGGACTTGCTCAAAGACCTCCATGTCCTTCCTGTGCTGGGGGTTCCAGAACTGGAGGCAGTACTCCAGGTGGGGTCTTGTGACAACAGAGTAGAGGAGGAGAATCTCCTTCCTTGACCTGCTGGCCATGCTTCTTTTGATGCAGCCAAAGTTATGGTTTGCTTTCTGCGCTGCAAGTGCACGTTGCCAGCTCATGTTGAGCTCATCAGCCAACACCCTTCTCCTCAGGCATGTTCTCAATCCGTTCTACACCCAGCCTGTAATTGTGGTTGGGATTGTCCCTACCCAGGTGCAGGACCTTGCACTTGGCTTTGCTGAACTTCACGAGGCTGGCACCTCTCAAGCCTGTAGTGTCCCTCTGGATGGCCTGCCTTCCCTCAAGTGTGTCGACCACACCACACAGCTTGATATTGTCAGCAAATTTGCTGAGGATGCACTTGATTCAACCATCCATGTCACCAATAAAGACATTAAACAACACCAGTCCCATTACTGACCCATCAGCAGTGCCACTTATCACTGGATGTCCACTTGGACATTGAGTCATTGACCACAATTCTTTGAGTGTGACCATCCAGCCAATTCTTTATTCACCAAGAGGTCCATCTGAAAAGTCTCTCTAAGCTAGAGACAAGAATGTAATGTGGATGATCTCTGTGGAAGGGCTCCAATTTGCAAAGGCTGGAAGTCTGGTTGCCCACTATCTGGTCACAGAAAGAGTCAGAAATTCAGAGTGCTCCTAGGTATCAAGGGCTGTGATGTCATGGTACTTTGTGTTGAGGATAGGTAGCAACTAAATAAGGAGGTAAACGCTGTTTACTTGCACTTGCCCTCAATAACATCAGCAGTTCCTGGTACAAATAGCCTATGATTGTTCATGTGAGCTCTACCACCCAAGCTGTCACTTTTATTTAGAAAGATGTGGACAGCATTCCTTTTTTCTGGAAGGTATTAGCAGGCAGGTAGGCAATCAATAAAGGAAAAGATTTGAAGAAAAGCAACAGCAAAACATACCATGAAGCAGGGCTAGACAATTAACATCCCTCAGCCTCTAGTGATATTGATTATTGTTTTGCCCTTGAATCCCACTCTGCTTATATAAAATTATTAACCCTTTGGTAAAATACAAAGGGAGAAATGAGTGATACAGATAAACTACTTGTATTGGTCAGTAAAAAGAGGGACAAAAAACATTTCCAGAAGGTATGCATTAGAAAGTGAGACACACAATATCTAGATTCATAATATTCTGGATCAGTCATCTCCAAGTCTGGTACCTGTCACCTCTGCTCCACCATTGATTTCACTTGCACTCAATAAATATTGAAGGACTATAAAAAATTATTCTGTACAGCTTGCTGGGGCTGTTGCTTGCCAGGCTACACTGCCTGGGAAGCAGTGAGTTCTACCTATTACTCTTGGTAACTGCTGGTGAGTGATGGCACTCAGGTGCTTGGATCTGGGGAAAAAAATACCCAAAACAACAACAATGGAAAAACAAAGTGAAAACTATGAACGTTAGAGAGAAAGCAATCACATTTAGCAATTTGGGTGCCCATGGTCCTGCTTTGCCTCATGTCCCCTCATCCCTGCACCTCAAAGCACCTTGTTGTACATGCTAAACTCTCCAAGTTTCCTCCTTTGTATACAAGGAACAATACTAGGCTGTTCAGCAAAGAGAGAGCCTGGTCTCACTGATTATAACAGGAGATGTCAAGAGCACAGAACTGTTAAAAGCATTAAGTAATGATGCCATCCCAGTGCATGTTCTTTCAAGCTAAAAGCTATTTTAGTGGAGGAAGCATAAACAATCAAGAAGGCTAGTTGGTGAAAGCTATTGTCTATGTTTTGAATAGAAAAGAGAATGAGGACCAAAATTAAAACAAGCTCTATTTCTCAGGTGCTTTTCTGGAAGATTTTTACAAGAGTGATGAATACACTTTTCAGACCTTAGGGATATTTCAAATTGCCCCTGAAATCTAGTAAATGAAGAATATGGAGGATGCAGGCACTGAAGAAAGGAGACAGCAAAACACAGTAGCAAAAAATTAGTTCATCAATCTTATATGTATAACACAGGATGCAATTTAATAGAAAAATATGCAAATGCTCCATATTCATCTGCAATAGTCAGCTGCACAAATACATGATTGGAAAATTGAAGTTTGACAGTAGTTCCACCAGTGATAACCAAGAGGATCTGGATCACAGACTGCTCATGTGTCAGAGACATCCTGTGGTGAAAAAAAGCTGTATTACAGTGGGACATATAGGGCTCCATATATAGGAGACATGAAGTAGCTTTACTGTGTGAGATTCTGCAAGTAAGACCCCTGTTAAGAGTGTGAGACTCCAGAATAGAATAGATCAATTTGGCAGAAATCAGAGAAAAGCAACTGGAATGATTGAAAGTCTAAAATATATGCCCTTTCTGTAATAACCCACAGGGAAAGACTAAAGGAACCAGAAATATTTAGTTTATAAAATGCTGAAGTGTCAATAAAGCTGAGGGAAATAAAGCTCTCTAGATCTCATGTGGTGAGCTCAGGGAATAACAAGCTTAAACTCAAGCAAAGGAGATTTTGATTAAACCTGATGAAAACAATTCCAGTGATAGGGAAAGGGAAATGGCAAAATACACTGCCAAGGGAGCCTGTGAACTCAGTCCTGCACTGGTTACTGTCCTGACCTAATCTCAAAAGATTTTCTCCATCATCCAGTATGGCAACACCATCACGTTCAGGGAAAGAAGTATTCAACTGCATCATTATATTTGTCCTTGGGGCAAAACAAAAGGTCATGGCACTATTTCCTGTAAAGATATAGC
Organism: Phaethornis superciliosus; assembly: GCA_023637945.1. Classification (NCBI taxonomy): domain Eukaryota; kingdom Metazoa; phylum Chordata; class Aves; order Apodiformes; family Trochilidae; genus Phaethornis; species Phaethornis superciliosus. Next base: position 50,341,998 of record JAJQWJ010000003.1, on the reverse strand, counting down.
CTAAAAGTGCCCTTCAGCCCTAATTTCTCTGGGTATTTCTGTATCAAGCTATTTTTAACAAGGAGAATTCAAAAGTCCTCTCTGAATATGTGCAATTTAAATGAATAAGCTTTTATGTGTACAACAACCATCCAGCTCAGGGGTATTCATGCAATTCTGCTGCACTTAGCAGCGCTGTATAAATAATACATGAAAAGAAATATTCCATGTGTAAGCATAAGATGTCCATAAATACAAAATTGTTATAATAATTCATTGCAATATTACCAAGATTAAAGTCGCATCATCTTGGGTAGTTTTACAAATCTGTAGGAAGAGTCACCCCCTGTCCCAGACTTTGCATAGCATGAATTGGAACAACAGAACACAGGTTAAAAGTACACGGTCATGTAAGGCATTTGGTTGCATAAAGAACATTTTTTTAACTGTGAAAATGAGATTGTCCATAGTAATTTTCAGAGTAAGGCACAATTTACCATATCCTCCCCCACATAGATCTAAGTCATTTACCCGAGGTTCAGCTCAGAAAGGTTTATAAAATAGCATGACTGGTTCCAAATTTAATTTTACTGTATGAATGTACACATCAGTTAATCCATCAAATGCCTGTCTAGATTGCCTCTATTTAACAAGCTTCAAATATTTGGATGATTTAGAAGCTTTTACAGGTGTTGTCCTGCGTTTAACTTTCTAATTGTAATGGAGGGACGTGAAATACTGTCAGATTCAATAAACACAAGTTACTCTTTTTAACTGTGACCAACTTTAAAGCTATTCTGTCATTCAGAACTTGCAGGCTTCTAAGCACCACTGAGAGTTCGAGTATCAGCGCTTCATAAACCCATTTCCTAAAGTGAAATTCAGAGAAATGTTGCAAAATGGGCCCATATATTTATTGCAGTAATGAAAATACCATCTACATCAGATTATTTTCAAACCACCATAAGAAAAACACCACAGGCATTAGCTAGTTAGTAACCTCCTAGTGCACTGACCTGTTTGATGTTCACAGGAGAATTAGTCAATATATTAGCCTTAGATAGAGTGCCATTAGTAATTTATGCATTAATTTTATTACATAGCTCAAACTCCATCTGCCCCACAGCCTGCAAGTACTGCTCCATCACACACTACTACATAAAAAAGATGAGTTATAAAAAATAAAGTTATTAATTCTATTTTTATTTTGGTCCCATGCAATGTGAAAAGCATGGCATTGAAATCTGTTTGCAATATTTTGCAATCAAAAAGCAGTAGTATTTTACTATTTTTAAATATGGTATCCTACCTGATGTTAAATTAATCATTAATCATTTAGGTTATTTCTAATGATTCTTATTCCTAAGCTCCTCTATCTTGATTCTCAAAAACTCACTATATTGACCTCAAAGAAGAGCCCTTGGCACTAGAAGAAATCAAATGTGGATATATGCTGGCTTCTCTGGTTTAATGCAGTTGTAATTCGTCTTTCAAGAACAGACAATAAAATGTCCCTGGTATGATGTAAATGGGAAAAGACTGCAATCTCTCATGGATTATCCTGAGAATGGGAGAGCAAGCTTAATGAATCAAAGGAAAAACAGGCAGAAATTGAATTTTATAATATATAACTGCTAAATGTTGCATTTTCTCATGATGAGGATAGATCTAATGCAGTTGTTCTAGAAAACTGTAAAATGAAAAGAAAAAAACAACAACTGGAGAGGCAGAGCAAATGAAAAGGAAAAGTGTTTGGTGCTATGTGGAATGGTACTTCAGCTCAGGAATGCTGCTGTTGAATTATCTGTCTATGCCTATTTTTTGATATATAAGTGCACTTGGCACACCCATTTTTTCTAGCAACGGTGTGTTGATATCCATCCAGCTAAATTATTTCTGGAATGATACACAGTACAGCTCCAGAGAACTAGGAAATTAGGCAATTGTAGGTAGTGTTAATAAATCCACTTTGACTGCCCTCCCCTTTCAGAAATGGCTCCCAAGCCCATGGTTAGGTAGCTACATTTTCTACACAATGCAGGAGGCACATCAGAAGAGCAATCTAAAAACCTCCTGCTTTTGCAGAAGATGCCCAAGCTGAGTCCAAAGCAGTGAACTTTGTTCAGAAATGCCTTGACTGGTTGTGAACAAAAGCTAAAAGCAGCATAGCAACATAATTGGAGCCTTTCCTAAATAAGCCCCTCTCCTCATAGCACAGCTAGGTTACATATTTCTAATTTTCTTATGAATACTCTCATTAAATTCTGTTCCTCATAGCAGACTCCTCTGTGTTTTCAGTCCTCTATATTTTTGGTAAAGTCAGCTGAAGTGTTTTCTCCTTCAGTGTTCCCCATTAGCCACAACAAATCCTTCTCTTGCTGCCTGTGCATGCTCTGACTGACAGTTCAACACTGACTCATGACTGAGAAAAGATTAAGACTTTAACTTGGCAGGTTATAATCCTCTGCCTCCAACAGGAATGCCTGCTGCCTACAGAGCAAAGTAGGGCTCTGATATCTTACAGCTGCCAGTATGTGCCTAAGGAGGCATGATGGCCCTGCCTGATGCAATTCAGCTTCTCCTGATTAGATAGGGGTAAAAAATACACACATATCTCATCAGAGCATGGGAATTATTTTATTGGATTACTAATGCACTTGGAAAGTCTATGGTAACATTTATTGAATAAGTGTTTGGTCACACGTGTAACCTGGCTCACTTCATTAAGCAAGATGTAGGCTGGAAGCTGCATCCTGTGAAGAGGCTGGGGCTTTTCTTGATTGCTGAACAGGCAGCATTTCTCATGTTGTTTCCAAATCATCACAATGATCTTTTCTCACTGTCTGAAGCTTCATGTTATTGCACAAATGCTGAGCGGCTCCTGTTCTACATGGAGCATTGCCAGCACTTTAATAGGTGTTGCAGTATATTGAATACATGAAAAAAACTTACTTTGAATACAATGTAGAAATGCCATTACACAAAACACACCTCTTTTGAATTTTCTTATATCCTTGGGTTCCTACCATCTGCTTTGCACATAACACTCATGCTTGTGGAGCAGATTCCAGGATTTTGGCATTTCTGTTGCAGATGCCACGCTTCTTCCCTGTTACAATGCCAAGATATTCTTTAATTTGAAAAACAACATACACAGGTTATACACTATAAGAAAAAGCTGAAACCCTGTGATTGAAGAATAATGATTTCCATAGAGAACAATTTTAAAAGCCTGCTAGGCCTATATCATAGAAAGTTGGCAGATACTAATTTTCAATCTATATTTAAAGGTTATTAGTTGCAATACTGTGGTAACAAAACCAACATCCAATTTAGAAAAATGCCAGAAAAATCCTGAGGATTATTATGGAAGCAGTGCTCATTAATACACTTTGGAGTGTGGGACTCTAGTTTGGTGTTCCTCCCTGCTATGCCCTCTGCAAAGCAAAACACAGTGCAAATTTATGGCACAGATGCAAAAGGAGAACCCTACCTGGTGTCAGAGGAATCTCTAAAGCCACTCCATGACCCAGGCCATGCTAAGTACAGGACAATCTCAATTCAGCTGTGGAACTGCATCTCTGGTCTACATTAGTGTTATCTGAGCAAGTATGGTGAAGTATTATTACTTCTATTACTTTTTTTTATTATATTTTTTTTTATTTGCCTTCTGAGTGGGGAAAAAAACCCACGATTTCATAATTTCTGTGATTCTTCCTATGATATTTTCTTCCACATTTCAATTCCCAAATGAAGCTTTTGTGCACTTCTGAGGCTTTTTCAATGATGAGCCACTTCAGAGAACTACTGAACCATCTTTATTTAGCAGGGGACTTTGAATCAGGCAATTAAACTGGACTACTTGTGGTTTGTCTTGCAGACTGGCCATTTTCTCTTCATATCTTTTTTTTTTTTTTTTTTTTTGGCAACCTTTATGTTGATTTTGTGGTTGAAATTCTGTGGTGTTCACCCATGTCTGTGTTTGTAATCTGCCTTTGCATCAAGGCAGCACAAGTCTGCCTCCCTGGAAGTTCTTTTCCTGGTCTTCCCCTCAGCAGAAGGGAATTTACTGCATGGAGAGGAAAGGCTGTATCACCCATTTGACCCACGAGACTGCCCCAGGCTGCCTCAGGCTGGGCCTAGGGAGAACAGGGCAAAACATTTAGCTAAAAACAGGTGAAAAGGAAAAAAACTACCAACCAAAAAGCAAAAAAAAACCCCCACAAAAATTAAAAAAAAACAACAAAACCCCCACAAAAAGACCCAAAAACAACAAACCCACAAACAAAACCAGAAATAGGTGTATTTCCCAGCAGAGATATGGGAAGGCTCAGAGCAGGGCTGTACTGGGGCACCATTTAGGGCAGATCATGTCATGATGCTACACCTGTGCCCACTGCTGGCATACCTGGAGGCCACTGGGATGCAGGCAGGCCATGGTGTGGCTGGCAGACATCTGCCCTCTGCCTCTTCAGGTGTCCATCCTTGCTCTCTCCTTTTCTTCTTGCCTGGTAGCAAAGTGTGTGCACCTGTTGTGTTTTCAGAACACAATGCTGGATCTCACCAAAATGAGGTTATAGATCATACTGTACTATATCATTAGCCAGCACAATAGCAATTCCAGTACTCAAATACAATATTCACTATAAAATAAATAAGGGTAGTGAGACACTCATATTGATGGCCCCAAGGAAGTGGAGCACCTCCTTCTGCAGCTATGTAAGAGAAGAACAAACATGGACAAGGTGCCTCCCTGCTTCCCAGATCCCCTTTTCTGTGACTCCACAAAAAACCACAACACATTGTCAAGGTATTCCAAAACAATTTCAAAGCTCAAATGCATTCAAATATATCAGCATTTCTCTCAGCTGAGGAAACCATCAAGATGTTCTTCAATAGCTATTGCTTCCTCTCTGTGCTTCTCTGAGGATATCCCCGATGCTGAAGGCCTTGCAGTGAGCACCACATCAGTCAAGGCAGCTACCTAGTCTGGTGCCAGTAAAATCCTTGAAATCATTGTTCTTTCCTCCCCTGAATACCCATTTACTGAAATCTATGACTGAGACCACAGTTCAGGGACAGCCTTTGTGTAAGTTCATCACAACCACTCTACTTGTGGCAGTGCAGTCCCTCAGCAAGATGGTCACTCACATCTTCCCTTGCATTCCACAGCCTCTGACAACCACTGGAAACACGTGCTTAGATTTCCATAAAATTTGTTCACTTCTCAGGTCCACGTCGTCTGCTGTAGCTAATATTAGAACAGGTTTGATTTGGAGAATCTTTAGCCTTCATAACCAGGTAGGTCAAGGAAATACCAGGTCCTTATCCATCATCCATTTGAGATATTTTTTCCCCATTTATTTAGCTGGGAAAAATTTCACATGGGCGTGGAAATCCGTTGGAGTGCAGCAAGCAAAAATCTTCGTGGTTCATCAATATTTCAGGCCCCACCAACAATGCATTCAATTTTATTCAGAAAAGGGTTGGAAATTTTTCTCAACTGGTGGCTCTGGAGCAGAGCCAGCCCTGTGCAGTGAAATGGGAGCCCCAAGTGGGCTGTGGTGCCCCATGCTTCTCACACTGCTCCTCTCTGCCCCTCAGCTCAGCAGCCCTGCATACAGGGTATCCCTTTACATGATTTATTTGCTTTTCCCATACTTAATGTGGCAAAGGGACCCTGCCAGTGTGGCAGGAGAGAGAGAGTAGAAGATTTCAGCTTCTTTCAGAGACTTTCTGTCAAAGCTGTTGCCCTTCTGCCCTCGCCTCCTTCCAGCTGGCACTGAGTATTAGGGGAGCAAAAATTCAGAGTCTTAACTGGAAATCCTTCCTTCCCTCGGGGCTGGCTTTTATGCTGATGATTTACTTCTCACCTCACATACACAAAACATTATCCAGAAAAATGAACTTCATTTTCAGAACAGACAAAGGCAACAGTAAGTCAGGCATCACAGACTCAGATTAATTTAGAAAGAAATGAAAACTTTTTCTTTGCAAGAGTGCTACAACCTTTAGTTCTTTATTCTTTTTGGTTCTTTACTTTGCAAGGTTCTTGCAGCTTCATCTTTGCTTAGTAAATGGTGGGCATTTCTGTGGCCTGGATGACAGTAAGATTTGAAGGGCCTCTAAGGCAGAACCCAACAGTTTTATGTCTTGTCCTCATATTCTGTCCCTGCAGAAATTTAATTTTCTAAAATTAAGCTCCCCAGTTTCTCTCTGTATTTTCTGTGTGACTGTTTCATTTAGCGCTGAACAGTCTGATACTCATTGAAAGTGCACTGGATTGACTAATGGAATGAGCATCATGATTCTGGAAAACTATTTGCAAAACAAGTGTATTCTTGTTCTGCACACCGTGTTTGTCTCAGTGGGAGAGAAACTATGCTTAGAGGAACTTGTTATGTAGTAGTTAGTCAGGTACCATGGTGACTACACTTAACTTCTTAAAGGAACATCATGCCTGTTTGTGCAGTTCTGACTTGCTTTTATGTACTTTTTTGGCAGCTTGTGCTTTCTACTTTTTTGTTACCAAACTGCACCATTGTTTTCAGGAGGCTTAAAAAATTAGATTCGAATGGTTTTATTTCATTCCTCTTATTCAATAAAAATGCACCTCCCTCTCTATTTTTGCTTTCCTCCCATTCCTATGTGATTAATGTACAGCACCACAAAAATAACTCCTGCAATTACTGAAAATGCCTTTCAGGGCTACAGTTTCCAGAGATCAGAAAAAGAATAACCCACAAAGAAATGGAAGTGTTTGTTTCTTTTTTTTTTTTTTTACTTTCTGGAAGGAAGAGCAAAAGGAGGAGTCTAGCATGTATTTAAGAGACAGCTAAGATGGTAAGCCACAGCTTTCAAGAAGAGGCTGTGTGGGTTTGTACTGCCCAGGGAGGGATGATTCCCAAGGTGACCACAGGGGAACCCCAGACTCTGTAGTCTTGTTTTTTCCACCGTGGCCACTTCATATGGGTGGGCAGGGGTGTACTCTGCTCCCCCAATTTCTGCATGCCTGGTGTGGCTTTTTCTTACTGCAACTGCACTGGGACCCTGCTTTCAGCTGTGGATGGTGGGACTCTGTGCCAGGGCACACACCATCCCCCCTTGCTCAGACTGGCCTCTGATGCCTGGCAAGCTGTGGAGGCTAAAAAAGCCTTTCATGCTTTTTCCGTCTCCTTGGAATAAACGGGGATCCTGAACTGTGGGCAGGCTTCTCAGAAAGGCAGGCGGGGTTAGAGAGGGAGACTAGGACTTAATCTTTAACATTTCACAAGGGAAAAAAAGACGTTTTCTTTACTTTGGAACAAATGGTGGGCATGGGATGAATTTGCAGGAGAGACTGACTATGGCAGTTTTACTGCAACAAGAATTCAGTGAGGTAAAGCACTATCTATGATTCTATGATTCTATGATTCTATGATTCTATGATTCTATCCCTCTTTCTCTTCTCTCCAGACACCCTTTCAGCCTAAACTCATTCGTTCTGTGCTAAAGCTGCAGGGTATTACCCACACATCAGTTCTGGGTTTTTAGCCTCAGGAGACACTGAAACACCTAGGAGTAAGTAGCCTATAGTTGCTGTGTAAGTCAGGTTTGGGAAGAACCAACATTTAAAACAGGAACATCCCAGGATAACAGTAGCAGGAAGGTGCTGAAGGAGCCCTCAGCATAAAAAGGACATGGACCTGGTAGAGCCCATCCAGAGGAAGGCCAAAAAATGGTCAAAGGGGTGAGGACCTTCAAAGACAGGCTGAGAGAGTTGGGGTTGTCCAGCTTGGAGAGGAGACAGCTCCAGAGAGACCTTATAGCAGCCCAGTACTTAAAGGGGCCTGCAGGAAAGCTGTGGAGGAACTGTTTACAAGGGCATGTAGTGACAGGATGAGGAGTAATTGTCTTAAACTAGAGCAGGGTAGTTTTAAATTAAACATTAGGAAGAGGTTCTTTCCTATGGCAATGGTGAAACATTGGGGCAGGTTGCCCCAAGAGGTGGTATTGGCCCCATCCATGGACACGTTCAAGGTCAGGTTAGATGGGGCTCTGAGCAACCTGATCTTGTTGAAGATGTTCCTGCTGACTGCAGGGTGGTTGGACTGGATGACTTTTAGAGGTCACTTCCAACCTACTGCATTCTGTGATTCTGTGATTTTGAGATGTTTCTCAAGAGTCAGAGAAAAGGCTGGGGGTGTGCAAAGGGCCTAAATTTCTCCATGTGCATTAGTACTGGGGAGATCACTGGTGATTGAAGCAATTAAAGGAGAGGACAAAGAGACTCACCGGGGAATGCTGAATTTGCTTTACATGACATATATTACAGGACATATTCAGGGAGTTACATAGACTTTTGAGGGTTAACTCTGCACCCTGAAGTTCCCCTACAATAAGAGTAAGTATTCTATGCAGATAAAATCTTCTGTGCTACATCATTCTTTCCATCCCCCCAGGGAAAAGAGTATGAAAGCTGTCAGGGCTAGTTGTCAGGCACACACCTTCCTAATGGACTAGAATTGATCTTGAGAAGATAAAATTAAGCAAGCACAAAACTACTAAATTTATTCTAGAAAGTATCTTTCTGAATCATACTTAGCTTCATGCCATGCCAGGAGATAATCTCAAGATAAATCCAGCCTCAGCTGAAAAAAAAAATGGGGAACTAATTCAGCTCAGTGTGCTTCAGATCTCAACAGGGGAATAGCTACAACTGCCAACCATTCTTTTAGAAAGTCCTCCTTTCTCAGGCTATTTTAGGAAGTTAATCTGCATAATCACCCTCCAAATCAATTTCAGCTTCCAGGTTAATTTATTAATTTTCTTTTTTAAATATATTTTTCAGGCATCTCTCATTTGCCATGGGTTTAGATTGTTCAACTCTTTGTTCCACAGCTTTCCCAGTTTGTTGAAGCTGATCATGCAGAGGATGGAAAACAGTTTTGTCTTTGTTGCAGAACAAAAAGATATAGAAGTATTCAACTGACAGCAGTTGACAGATTAAATTGTGATTAAAATAAATTCACATTCAGCTGTCAGATTAAATCCTGAATAAGTGTAAAATTATTATAACCCTGTTGAATTAATTGAATTTCTTCCCATTTTAATCAGCTGAGGTTCTGACTAGAGATGGACTCCTGTGAGTAATCTTCAGCTCTCTATGACTAACAAAATTAGTAATTTGCTTTTCCAAACATCTTGCAGTGTACGTGTCCATTCATTTAAGTAGAGTTCCTCTTCAATGTTTCTTGTAGCTTGAACACGAAACAGGGGTCCTCCACTAATTCTTGCTGAATCAGGGCTCAGTTCCTATACTATCAATCACTTTTCTTGCAAGGGTGCTTAAAATAGCAGCTTCAACCCATCCAAGCTTACTGGAAAGTCTGTCAGCAAATTTTATGTTTCTGTTATTACAAGACCAGTTCAAGAACCAGGAAAAAAATCATAGCAATGATAAAGTTCCAGAGTGTTTTTTAAAAAATCCAGGTGGAGATCAGTCAGCACTGCAAACACTTTCACAAAGAAGTGCCAAAATTCCATGGTGAATTCATTTTTAACATGTTCATACCATCTTGAATTAGCTTTCCACAAATATCTGGATGATTAAAATGCTGATTGACAGCAGTGTTTACACTTCATTTCATATGAAGCTGTGTATGCAAGTATTCGTTGTTAATGAGATTGGCATTAGCTTCAGCAATTACTTTTGCTAGAAATGCTCCCACATTTCTGAGTTTAGGAGGGCAGGTAGGTATCCATTTAGATCCATCCTTACTTCAGACAGTTTTGAAATCCACGATTACATCCCAAATACTTCCTCCAAGCACAGTTCTAAATTTGGCTGTTGACATGTGCGACCTCAGAACCAAAGCTGTAATGAGACTGGGGGAGGTGGAGACTGCATGCCATATGACTTACTCTACTAAGCTTATATAGCTGATAACTTGCTATCACCCAGAAACTTTTTTTGAAAAAAACAAACTAAACATGACTGGTTGAAAAATTTCTAATAATACTTCTTGAGAGAAATCACAAGTGTTTGTAGATGTCCTATAATTAAGGAGCATCCATGATTTAGTCATTTCTGTCAAACATCACTTTAAAATCAGACCAGTCTAGCACTTGAGGTTTTGTGTGTGTGTGACCAAGCCCTTTTAGACCAGACTGTAGGCATCCTGGTTAATAGCATAAGATAAAGTAATTCCTTAAAGAGAAAAGCAGATAAAATTCTTAAATATCTATGAACCTGATGTAGTAGTAAGAAATAAGGTAACTCCTAATGTCCTGGCTAGCTGTTGTGTTCAAGAGAAAGTCTGATTTAAATGCACATATCCACCGCCAGGAATAGTTTTCTAGGCTCTGTAGTCCTATTTCCACCAGATTATGAAGGGTGCCTTGAAGTCCTTCACAGTGCAGCACAACCCTGAGATGGTCACAGGGGTGCCTACTGAACTAACATACACCTGAGAGAGCTGTGGGAAACCAGCCAGTATCAAAATAAATTTTAAGTAATGTGAAGTAGTGATTGGTTTCAGTTGGGAATTGGAGTAAAAATAGAATTAAACTCTAATCACTTGTCATGCCTGTGAAATTTGAAGGCTGAACCATGCATTGCAGGTATGTCATTATGAAACATGACTTCATAGTTTGTCATGGATATGTCCCTCAGAGTCCAAAAGCAGCTCTGCATAGATTGTTTCACATCTGGTTGACTTTGAGCAAACCTGTAAAATCTATTACTGTTGCCATAGTCAGTGTAAGAAATGTAGATGACGAAGAATGCACTTAAATCCTTAATATCTTTTCTGGTTTTGAGTCTATCAAAGAGGAATATGATAAAGACCAAACTGATATACTTTTACAGGAGGCTTTCTGGTGTAATTTTATGCTCTAGTCCTAGGCATAAGCACCAGAAAAATATTTACATCATAATCTTGGAGTACTAAAAATAAACAGATATTTTTTCTTTCTTTTTTTTTTTTTTTTTAATGCATCAGTAATTAGGAAACTGAGTACAGCATGGTGTTTATAAAGGGCAAGGTCCTGCATTTGGGTTGGGGCAACCCCTGGTATCAAGACAGGCTGAGAGATAAAGGGATTGAAAATAGCCCTGTCAAGAAGGATTTGGCAGTACTGGTGGATGAATTTTCATTTTTACATAACCTGACAATGTGTCCTCACAGCCCAGAAAGCCAACTGTATTCTGGGCTGCATAAAAAGGATTGTAACCAGCAAGTTAAGAGTGGTGATTTTCCCTCTCTATTCTGCTCTCATAAGACCCTATCTTGGGTTCTCTCAGTACAGGAAAGACCCTGTTGGAGCAGGTCCAGTGGAGGGCTACAAAAATTACGAGAGGGCTGGAACACCTCTGCTATGAGGAAAGGCTGAGAGAGCTGGGGTTGTTCAGCCTAGAGCAGAGAAAGCTCTGGGGAGACCTTGCAATGGCCTCCCTGAAGGGGACCTATAAGAATGACAAGGATGGATGTTTCACAGGGCCTGTTGCAATAGGATGAGAGGTACTGGTTTAAACTAAAAGGAGGTAGATTCAGACTAGATATAAGGAAGACATTTCTTATGATGGGGGTGGTGAAACACTGGAACAGGTTGCCCACTGAGGTGGTAGTGGCCCCATCCCTGGAAACATTCATGGTTGGATGGACTCTAAGCAACCTGATCTTTTTTATGATGTCCCTGCTTACTGCAGGGAGGCTGGACTAGATGACCTTTAGAGATCTCTTCCAGCCCAAACTGTTCTCTGTTTCTATGATTTTATAAAGAAAAACCACAACCCCTCCTAAGCCATAAAGAATTTCCTTGTATGCTTGTTCAGAGAAAACGGAATTCATAGTCTCTAGGCATTGCTTTGAAAAATTGCAGTCAATAAAGGAGTAAGATCCCAAGATAGGAAGGATTCAGAATGAAAATTTAATGAAAAATAGATAAATTTAAAGATTCTGGTTGGATTCTGTATGTTCTGCCAATAAACAAAAGAATTGCTAACTGGTGCTCTTGGCTTGTGCTGTTTCTGCTGCATCTGACACCATATTATTATTACTTTGCCTCAAGCTTTGCTGTGGAGCTCACTTTAGCTAATGATCATGGAAGTAATAGTCTGTAAACCTTAATATCTGTGAGAAAAAAAATGGTATTTGTCCCTACACTATTAGCTACGTTTCCTAAACACACTTCCTTTGGCCAAATGTATGGAACATTACATTTAATGGCTGCTCTACTGTATGTCTACTGGATATGAGCAATAAAGACTATTATAAGGCAGGAAGTAGAAGTTGAGGTAAACTTTTTATGCATACTCTTCAAATACAAAACCACTTAGATTATTGCCCAGTTTCTGGAGTAAATGAGGAAAGACTGAGAGAGCTGGGACTCTTTAGCCTGCAGAAGAGAATCTTGTTAATGTCTACAAGTATTTAGAGGGTGGGTGCAAGGAAGATGGAACCAAACCCTTCCCAGTAGTTCCCAGTGACAGGACGAGGCGCAACGGGCACAAGCTGGAAAGTAGGAACTTCCATTTAAACATGAGGAAAAAATTCTTTATTCTGAGGGTGTCAAGGTTGTCCAGGGAGGCTGTGGAGTCCCCTTCTCTGGGGAGATTCAAAACCTGCTAGATGCAGTCCTGTGTAGTGTGCTCCAGGTGATGCTGCTTTAGTGGGAGAGTTGGACTAGATGACTTCTAGAGGTCCTTTCCAGCTCTGACAATTCTGTGATTCTGTGAAATGCAAGAAATCAGAAGCAGTGGGTCAGTAAACCAGCAGCCAGCAACAACACCAACTTACTGTAAGGCTTCTAATTACATGTATTGTAACCACAATGAGATGTAACACAGGGACAATTAAAGCTTCCATTTTGAAGAGGTAAAACAGTATAACTGCAATGTGACTCGAAGGGGAGTACAGCAAGCTGGGGTAAAAAGCTCTTCAGGGGTAGGTACTCTCACTGCTGCTGCCCCCAAAGTGATGAGTACCAAGCTGTGACAGGAGTAAAGGTGGCTGCCCCTTGGGGTCTGGGGTGAGCTGAGAAGACTCAGAAGCTGAGGTGCTCTCTCTGCTCTGGTGCATTCCCTGCCGTGCTGCTGAGATGACCCACATGCCACAGTGCTGCTGAGATGACCCATTTCTTATGGCAGTGAAGTAATCTGTGACCTCTCAGGAAAGCATTAGAGAAGGAAGTGGGAGAGCAAGCAGTAGATTCCTTTCAGGCAAACTATAACTGCACCAGAATCTATCCCTCTAGACTATGCTTTCCTTTCCACAAATAGCTTTGCATTAAAGAAATCAGAGAAAGTGAAATGGCTACATCTTGCTTTTACCATGGTTTTTCCCTCTCTAAACGTCGTTATCACTTTCTTTCTGGTCACTTGTTTAATTGCTCAAATTTCACTCCCTTGACTAAGAAGAGAAGTAATTCAGAATTACTGTTTCTTTTCAAGTGTTCGGTGACAGAGACAGGAATCTGCCCTCCTCACTTGAACTCAGGAGAGCTTAGTTTAGTACATCCAAAACTAAGTGCAAGGAAGTGTTTGACCCCATAGGGATCTCCACTTATTCTAAAACATGGTTCAAGGAGTAAACACTGGCTGCAAGGCAATGCAAGGTTTATTCTCTACTTCTCAGCTCTGCTATTTTCCAGCAATCAAGGATGGTTCATAAGTATTTGGATGTTTCCACGCTCAAGAAAGGGCTGAAAATACATCCAATGCCCTGATACCTGTTTTAGTTTTGTTTACAATAAGACTAAAGAATTTAATTCTTCATGGCATAAGGTGCAATCACCAGAAGTGCTCTGAAAGAGTACTAAATAAGTAGGCATATTAATCCTACAAGTCATTTAATTAGCTTAATTTCTATTGCCACATCAGATTTTACTTCCTTATACCTGCCCCAGGGTCATGAAAAACCACATTATAACTCTTCTCACATTCTTCCATGTTTTGCTCAGTACCAACTTTCCACCAAAGCCAGTATGTACACATCCTCAATTTCCATACATCTCATCAGTTACTGACATTTTTGTTTAACTGAAGATCTTTGTTGTGTTTCTACGCTGCCTTAAAAAAATCACCTGAAAAACCCTACAACGAAGACGCCTGCACAATATCCTTTGTATATTTTGTTATTTATTCTATATTATGCCATGAAGCTATATATTTTAGTGATGTAGCTTCAGAACTAAATATTTATGGGATAAAGACAGTCTCCTGAAGGCAGGGGTGGTGTCTGTAAGCACTGAGTTGGAGTATTGTGTACAGCTGTGCATATCACATGCTTTAGGAAAGATGGAGATCATCTGCAAGCAAGTCCAGCAAAGACAGGAGGAGAAGTTAAGAGAAAGTGGGAAAATGAGGTTGACTAGTCAGAAAATGGGGGATGAGATAAGTCTTTCAATATTTAAAATACTATTGCAAAATAACCTGAATTCATTTGTTTCTATATGACTGAAGAGAGGGGAGAAATGTAATGAGTTTATGATACAACATGAGAGATTTAAGATCACCTTTAGGAAAATCCACCGAGGGAAATAGTGGTGTGATTAACTGAAGTAACAGGGGATAAATCCACTGCTTTTACAGTGGTCTTGACATAAGATTATTAAAAGCTTAAATGTGTTTCTCAAGAACATCCATCTCTTGCCACTCAGAGGCAATGGGCTGCAGATGGCAACATCTTAGGGAGAAACGAGGGTAAATCTTAAGTACAACAAAATGTTATTACTGCAGCTGGCTTTGCTGCAACATGTGAGGCTGTCTTTCCATCTACAGGTTGATAAAAATTCTGTGCAACAAAACTATGGACCCTTCTCTCTTTCTCTCAGTGGAGAAATTATAATTCCAGTGTTCATGTAGCAAGTGACTTGTTCAGCTGGTTAGAAAACACTGCTAATTATACTGTGGTTTTGAAGTCTTGAAACCATAAATTCACACTACTATGCTTGAGACACCACAACAGAGGCTTGAGGAAATTAATACAAAAATGAAAAGGAAGCTTTGCTTTATAAATCACATGCAAAAACATCAGAGTCTTCAGAAGTCCTTCTGGGTTTTCAG
This sequence comes from Phaethornis superciliosus, assembly GCA_023637945.1. Classification (NCBI taxonomy): domain Eukaryota; kingdom Metazoa; phylum Chordata; class Aves; order Apodiformes; family Trochilidae; genus Phaethornis; species Phaethornis superciliosus. The sequence continues at coordinate 50,326,973 of JAJQWJ010000003.1, read as the reverse complement.
AGGAGTTATCTCAAGTTAGATCTTTATCTTCAAGGTTTTTTTAAAAAATTTAAATAAGAAAAAGGTTTAGTGTAATAAGCAATATGGCAGAGTACTCAAGAGTTATACAGCCTAAATGCTCTCCTTGGTCCCAAACCACCAGAGTTAACTTTATAAAAGTCTGATACACTATAGTCATTTATTAATTGAAAAGGTCCTTTAGTCTAAGCAACACACTCAATTACAAGTGTCACCTGGAGGTAAAACCATTCAGCATCTCTACCCTAGAAATCTCGGAATAGCAAAAGGCATAGGATCTACTTTTACAGCAGTGGAAACCAGGGCAGGGGCATTTTGGTCCATGAGTGAAGGTTCTGGAGAAAGCTTAGCTGTGTACAAGCTTTATGAGGCATGAAAAGTATTAATTTTAAACAGCAAATGGCAAACTAAACACAAGACTAAATATAGGGCCTCATAAAAAAACACATTTGCAACTTTATGTTTACATCATAAAAATTAAATGATTGCTAAATTTTGTCAATCACTGTTACTTTACAAATTTGAGTTAATAGTTTAATATTCTCACTCTTGGTTAGGTTCTACACACACAAACTGATTGTAGCAAAAATTGCCGGTTTCATTTCCATCAGTTTTTAGGATTATAAATATTTGCATTTATTACATCCTTTTCTCTGGAAAATTAGCTGAAACTGACAGACATACACATTTTGACACTGGACAAGATCTGATTAAGCTTAACAAAGCAACTCCATTGTACAGGAAAGAACATACATTTATGTATTAGGACAAGACTAACGGAAAAATCCATTCGTATTTTATAGGAATGGTGTGTACTGTTTAGGAAAAAGTGAAATTTGAGTCTGCCAAATATTTTTGTCTTTATTGTAACTGTGCTGTATGGGGTAGCTCTTCCAAATGTAATATAGATGGGCCTTACAGTGTAAAGAGCACTTAGAGTATGAAAGAACATTAGAGTCTTGCTCTCTATTTCAGTTTTTAAAAGATCAAGTTTGAAGCAAAGAGCTTCTACCTGCAGTTTCAAATTCAAAACCAAACACATTTAAGACTTAACTCTGGATGAATACAGGAATATTGACTAAAGCTGTAAACAAAAGAACTAAATTTTCTTCTGCTCAGAAGTAAATAGGTATATTCTTTCTGATATTTTCTAACCATCTCACTGGTCCCTGCTCTGATTTACAATCTGTATAATTTATGGAGCAATCAATATCTCTATTTCTATGACAAAATGTCATCTCTTGTCCAAATGAGAAGTCTCAAAGCAGCTCTATCAGCATGGCAGCAATCAAACTGCTTGTTTTCTCTGTATCAAAATTTAGGGAACCCATTGTAGAAATAGAGAGGGACAGTCACATACAGGGGTAACCTGCTAGTTAGGGAGTAGCCATTGCAGCAAGCCGATGTGAAATACATACACTCTTCAATTTTCTGCTTCCAGGGACCCAGTTAATTTAGTATGCTCAGATGCTGAACATTCTTCTTGTCAGTCAAGCTACCATCTGCTCCCATTCTCTGTAACCCCTTCTAGGTTGCCAATGTACAGCCACATATCTTCAAACCCCTTCCACTTCAAAGAGCTTGAGATAACCCCTGATCCTCTCCCTCCTCCTTTGAGCATGTCCCAGCTCCACAATACACAGGCTGAGAAGTGCTGGCCTGTTATAAGGTTATGTCTACATCATGTTTTGAAGACAGATGCAAGTTTGCTTCAAGCTGGTAGGAAGCAAGCCAGTTTGGATGCAGAAGCCACGTGAGTGGGTTATCAGCACAATGCTGAGCTTTATGCAACAAGCCTGGTGGTGAAACAGAATATATTAGCTGAGCTTCAGTCAGGGCAAAGCACAGGCAAAGCAAGCATACATCTGTCTGCAATCTGTCAGGAAGCTCCATATTGTGCCTGAATCACGTAATTCTCCCTTCATTCTTATTAGCCCACACACACACCGAAGTAGGGACAGAAAGCTGTTTGCTTTCTACAGATATATTTGCTTTCACTGGGATTCTGTCTGCATGGATGGAGTTTAGCTCTGCTCTGCTGTACTGCCATTTCTGTCACAAGTACCGGGTCTGTGCTTGCCAGAAACCCTTTATACTTGGCATCTATATTTACATTTGTTCAGTTTACCATCAAAATATTATTTTCTGCACTGCTACTCATTTCCACCCACTGAGAATCTCAGGTCTCTGAAACATTTATTATGAAAAAAAAACACTTGCAATTCTCTTTCCATTTTTGGCCTTTAATATAAGGCTTGAAAAAGTGCTTCTTGCTTTCATAGTCTAAGATCACTTAGGATGAAACCCTCAGTTAGCCACTTGTTAAAGCAAGTAAATATTATTAAACAATGAAGATACTTTAGTAACCCTTAGAATCATGTATTTCTGTCAGTTTTTATGAGCAAACTTTGCTAAAGTCCATTTTCAATGTTACATCCATTGAACAAAAAGGTAGCACAACTATTTTTTGAGGCCATCCGGCCTGCCCACTAATGGTCCTTCTTTAACAAAACTCTAACAGCTCCTAGATTATAGTTCTTTGTCCACAGATGTTTTCTCTTTATTTTTTTCCAAGGAATCCTTGTTACATAAAAAAAATCTTCCTCAAGGAGACACAGGCCTGCTGCCTGCTGCACTGTGGACCAGTTCCCTGAAGTGGCTGCCTAATGCTTAAGCACTGATTGTAACACAGTCCTGATCCATTTTTGCACATTGTTCTCCAACATGTCTGTAAATTCCTCTCACACATCACAGAATTCATGCTGAGGAGATACCACCCATGCTGCTTTCTTCTACAGGAAGTGAGGGTGTTACTCAACAAAAAGTGTCCAGCTTCTCAACGGGGCAGTAGAGATTATTAACTCTATGTGACATCCAAATTCATTTAAATCAAGAAAATGAGAAGATGCAAACATGCTTGTAAAAACAAGCACCCACTGCAAAATCTAATACATTTCTTTGCCCCCCTCCCCATGCTTCCTGAAACATCCAGTGGCATTTGGCCCAGGCTAGAGCAAACTATAGACCATCTCCAGGCTAAAGGAGAGTGTAACAAGACCAGCATGCTCAGGGCTCTGTGGTACCTGGTTCTCTTTCATGAATCCTGACCTCAATTACCCCTGCAACACAGGATTTGTCACTTCTCTTGCAGGATTGACTGAATTCTCTTTACATCGATCTGCTGCTCAAATCCTTTCAGACAGCAAGGAGCTCTAGTGATACCTGAGCAGGAATAAGCAAAAAAATGCTCAGGGCTATTTTGCAGTGGGAAATTATCTCACACTGCATTGTGCTCAGAAAAGACTCACAGGAAATCTACTCCCAGAAACTTCTCTGCCTGCTGTCTTATGTTTCCTGCTAGCTAACCAAAGGGACACTAATTCTCTAAGTGTGGAATAATTACAAATATTTTTTGTTCAAGAGGTTTTACTGAGCCTTATGTGAAAGACTTAGACATGTAAAGATCTGTCATTTTATTGACAAGAAAAATCTGTTCATTCTAATATTTGGACTGGAGACAGTGATATGTTACATTGCTCTTGAAGCATTGCCCTGTGACTGCACTCCAGTGTCTTGCACTCACTTCCTCAGGCTGGAGCACCATGTTTCCACCCTTATCTTCACAGGCTCTAGGAGAGCTCTGTAGCTTTGCCTGCACCACATAAGGGTATCAGGGATTGCTGCTGATCCCTGCAGCTCTTGCAGAGTGAGATGGCACCTTGTATATCCTCACGACTTGCCACAGACACCTACCAGATTTCCTGAGCCTGGAGTCACCAGCACTCACCAGATGTGAGCTGTGTTGGGGAGGAGAGAAGGAAGGGTCCTCTCAGGGGCAACAGGGAGATGAGACACATGGGTGCAGCCATATGCTTTAATGCTGGCAGGAGTCACCCCAAGGGTTTTTTTGCCTAGCACAAAACCTCTTCTATCTCCTGCTTCAGAAATGTGACACAGACAATGAACCATCATTGCCATGACCACTATGCCTTGGTGCTGCTCCCCAGCCGGAGTGCTGAGACAGTCACTTGATCAGAAATGAATCCCAATTCAGCAAATTTTTGCCCAGGAGCTCCCCATGGGTCCACTGGGACAGGACCTGCTAGCCAGAGCCAGTCCCAGCCCCAGCCAGGAGTAAGCAGCCAGGGGCACCAGGGCAGCCCCAGCCCTGGACACCTCCCCTGGGGACAGGAATGGGATGTGGTCCCACAAGTGGGACAGGGTCAGCAGGGCCACATCTGGACAGGGCTGGAGCTGGAGACAGGGAGCTGGAGACATGTCCTGCTGTGGTGTCACTGGGGCCAAGGGCTCTGGGAGATGACATGTGGTCCTAGGCCATGGGAAGCCCCGGGGGTCAGCCAGGGACCATCAGGACTGGTGGTTCCCATGGGTTCCCAGCATTTTTTTGTATCAAACTACTGTTATAGGAGACTTTAGATGTGTAAATGTTTTTGGCCTTTTTCTGTGTCTCTCTCAGCACTTCTTGCCCACGCTCAGTCAAACTTGCTCCCTGTGGGTCACACTTGATGGCTGGTGACATTAAAGCAGTCGCTTCTCCTAATCTTAACATATTTTGCTCCCTTACTGAGAGAGGTTAGGGCCACAAGGAGGAGTGATGCCTCACACCCACCAACAGCTCTGAGTAACAGGAATTCCCCACCTTTGCCCTCCAGGTTCTGACTACCTCCCTTATCAGTCACAGCCTCTCTGAATCAAAAAAAAAAAAAATAATAATAAAAAAAATCCCCATTTCTTGGGCTCAGAAAGAGTAGTCACTGCCTCTCAGAACTGTACTCCAGGGACCTCCTCACCTTCCCTGCACAGTGTTGGCTACAGATGCCTCTGAGCTGCCATGCCCTGGGAGGGTGTTTCACATCCCTGCCTCTGCCCTGGCAGTGTCTCTGATTGAGTTTTCAGATCTTGAGTTTTATTTGAAGCTTTTCCACTACAAGTTACAAAGGCTTCTTGCACAATGTTTGCTCACTTACAAGTTATCCTTCACCTGCCTTACTCACTGTTAACCTTCCTTGACTCACACTCCAGTTCATAGAGTGTAATTCTGTTGAGGTCTGGTGACATTTTATTTTACATGCATTGGTATTTTGAGCAGAGTTGACCTACTTTAAGTGAGACAGAAAGAGCTGTGGAACTGAGGTCCTTCCCTGCAAAAGGCCAACTTTGCTAAACTAGGGGAAGTAGGAGATGAAGCCAGTCCATCCAAGGATCTTAAGGATCCAAAGAACCAAATGCTCACAATACTCCACCATTTTTAAAGTAAAAGATAAAAAATTATATAGAGCATCTTTTCTCAAGAAAAGAAAAAAAAAGATGCTGAAGAGGGATATAGACTTTAGTGTATATACAGACATATCAAAAAGTATATTAGGACAAGGCAGGGAGGCATGGGGGACAGATGGAAATAATCACTAGAGAAAGCTGTTTCACAACATCCATATCAGAGGTGAAAAGGCAGACCTGTCACTAGGCAAGATGATTTAGCCCACACTAGATTTCAGCTCTGATGAAATAATTGTTTCTGCAATACCTTGTTACAATGACTTCTATGTGACACTTATGAATTTATCCTTTATGTTCACAATTCAATGTTTTTAAATAGAATTTGTTGCTAATAGCTTGACCACCCCTAACATTAAATCACTGCTGCCTTGGTACTCAGTGCAGAGCTACCTTGTGAAATGTCTCACCTGGTAGCTGCTTCCACTGACCTTTCTTCCTGAGGAAATACTTACAATTTTTTTCCTAGGTTTATAACTCTACCGGCAGCTCCCACAGTTGTATCCCAACTGCATGTTTCAGTGACTTCATCTCTGCAAGCCATGGTCTCCCTCACACTTGTCATCAACTCAGATCAACAAATCCACTCCCCAAAGCACAGGTAATTATGTTCCTCTGTGGGCAGGAAGCTCCATCTTGTCCTGGTGAATCCCAAATCAGTTGTGGAGCAAAGCTATATCATTGCAAACAGGTGTGCTCTAATTATGTGCATCTTCAGTTTGAGTGTGGATGTCCTTGGTGCATGCTTGTGCAGCATCAGTTTGTCTCAAACATCCTTTCATGATCACTGGCATTTTTTGAACTGTAACAAAAAAGAGTTAGATGGGCTCTGTATCTATAGTATCCCACTCAGATGATTTCAGATATTACTAGTGTTCACATTCCTTTCAAAGTCCTTAAGCTGCATTTTCAGTAGGAAAAAGTTATTCTGAAGCTAAAGAAGCCAGGAAGCAATGGGATAAAAAGAAGGTACTCTCATGGAGAAATAAATGGTTAAAAGACAGGACACAAAGGATAAAAGTCAGTGGAGGAAGTTTGCCAGTGGAGTCTCACAGAAATACACTGATTCATCCAGTCCTAGGTGACCTGGAAAGTGGGACAAGATGAAGTAGCAAAGTTTACTGACAGTACCAAGTTATTCTAAGAAGTAAATTTAAAGCCAGTTGCAAAGATATGCAGAGAGATACCATAATACAGAATGACCTGGAAATAAAAAGGCAGATGAATTTAATATTGATAAATGTAATGCACATGGGAGAAAAAAGCCCAACTATACATATGCAATGATAGGCTCCAAAATAGCTGTTGCCACTGGGAAAGCAATTTTGAGGCTATTATTGAGAGGTCTAAGAAAATGTCAGCTCAGGGCTCAGTAGCATTTAAAAAGGCAAATCAAATGTTAGGAAAGAAATTAAGACCAAACTAGAAAATACCATGATATCTCTGTACAGATTCAGAGAGTGACTGCATCTGAATACTGTGTGCTCTTCTGTCCCCACCCTCCCAGCTCAAAAAGTGGGTGGGAAAAACCGAAGATATTCCAAAGTCTGGAACATTTTTGATGCAAGAAATGGTCAACAAGATATTTACCTTTGCCTAGGAGAACAGAAATCCACGGAGGACACACAACAAAAGTCTAAGCAATCTCAAGTGGCTGGAAGGATGCAAATGGTGAATAACTGCTGTCTTCCAATATAACATAAAATGAAATCAATAGGGATAGTTTCACAGAAAGCAAAAGAAGGTAATTCTTCAAACTATAGATCAGCAGTGTAACTCTTTGCCACAGGAGGCTGCAGGCACAAAAAGTGCTTGTGGACTTAAAAGATTCGTGGAAAGGGAAGCCATTTGAGGGTTACTGGATACAAAGACTCAGAGTTTCCCAAAGATGTAGATGTGAGAGAGGGGTCTGGAAGTATGGCTGTATCCTTGCTCTGTTTCTGCATCCTTTTTCCCACTGGGCATTCATTATTGTTGATGAGTTGTGATAGGACCTGCTACAAAATTTCTGGTTTTCTAAGGCTGTATATTTGAGGGATTAGAGCCATCCCCAAAGTTCACCCTTTCCTTCTCGGAAGTGAGTGAGCAAACCTAGCTCTGATGTCTTTTTTATGCTGGAATAAAATATAGTTTGGTCTAAGTCAGTAGGGAGGTGTAAGCTGTGTGACTTGGATTAATTTGGCATTCGGTGGGTGTGCAAATGATGACATACTCATCAATGGAACAGATGGTCTGGGCAGCAGATAAAATAACTAGATAGCTATAAAATAAAGCAAGCTCCCTTTAGGCAAGTTCTGCTCTTCATTTAACTGGGATAAATCTGAAACCATTTTATTGGAGGGTCTGAGCTGTTCACCTCTTGCTCTTGAGGTATATCTTAGGTCTTTTCCTCATCTTGCCTCTTGCTGGAATTACTTGCTGGAAATTCATCTCCTCCCGCCAGGACGAATTTGGCTGCTTACATTATTAACTATCTTGTTGACTCTTTTATATAGTGCCTACCAAGCAACATTTAGACTCTTCTCCAGAAAGGTGACAGCAGTTTTAACTCTTCAGAGCCCTGTGCATCTTGATAGTGGCAGCTGGGGTGCAGAGGTCCTGAGGCTGACTGGGTAGGAGACAAACGTCACTGCGGTCACAGCTCAGCACCATGGGGCGAGCCAAAAACCCTGACACCTCTTTCACTTGAGCTGAATGAATCTTGAATAAAGGAAATACATCTTATAAATAATATTAAATAAAATTACAGCCCTGCAGTAAAAATACATACTTAACAGATGCATCCACTGTCTCTCCTTTTCTTCTCTTGCCCTTTCCAAGCAACCTGCAAAGCACTTAGTGCTGTGGCTGTTTTGGTGTCAGAGGCAGTGATGGGGAGCACACAGATAACACCTACTATTGTATAAAGATTTTATCAGATGGGTCCCAAAGCAAAAAAACTTTTTACATGCCCTGAAGTGGCAGCAAGATAAAGAAAATGTGATAAATGAAAATATTCAGAATTTAAACATAATACTAAGACAGAGAGCTCAGTGATAAAGCTTTATCCTAGAATATTTCCCACATTTTAGAATGCAGTTTCCTCTATTTTTGTGTAATCTGATAAATACAGTTTCTGTTATCCTAAGCATGAATGTTTGTCGGTACCAACTTCAAGTAATAAGAGGCTGATTTGATTGCAAAAACAAACAAAAAAGAATGAGTCATCTGGCTGCTCAGAAAACACTGCATTCTTGTGTCCTGTATATCTGTATATTAAACAAGTGGAAGACATGATGATGCTATATTGTTTCCAAGTAAAAACAGTATCCAGATCTCTGTGTGGGTGGATAGGCAGTGGGTGGATATAATAAAAACCTCTATGATGTATTATTGTACTTATCCTTCTGTTGTTTTCAAATATGGTTCTGAATTATTAATACCTGAAAATGGAATTGTCCAGTTCTGCCCTTATGCATAATTGTTTACTTCAGTAAACCTAAATTTAGCGGGAAATGCTGAATATTTAACTGTGCAGCATAAGCAAAGGAGTCTTCTGATCATTCTGAAGAGTCCCTGTTTCAGACATAGGAACAGTCTTGAAGTGCTTAATTTTTTTTTTCCTTTTTTTTGCCATAGTCTGTTGCAAAAGTCTTCTGATTCATGACTCAGACACTTGATATTCTGTGATCAGCTCCTCACTTTCACAAACTAGGGGAAGAAAACAGAGGGGTCTCTGACATCATCCTTCACATCCAGGGCATCATTTGTGATGCAGATGGCAACAAATACTAACTTGTGCCAGGCATCCTAACTTAGGTTTACATTTTCCTTTGGGACCCACTCATGGAATATGCTGAGTCTTCTGCTCATTGTTTCCTTGACATTTATTTGCAAACCAGACCTCAGTGGCTGTCCCATCTGTGTTTTTCCCTTTGGTTGCTGTCTGTAAGGAAAGCTGTGCAGTTGCCCATAGGGGAGGCCCTGTGCATTTTCCCCTGGCATCCTAGATAGCTGAGGCACAACTGCCTGTGCTGGGAAGGCAGCCTCAGAGCCAGCCACAAAGTGTCAGGTGGTTTTTAGAGGAGGATCTGCAGCTCTTGTGATGGCAGCCACTGACACAGGAGATAGATGTTGATCTCCTTCAGTTTCTGTCTGTCATTCTAACACAGGCTTTTTTCCTCTTTGTTTTGGTCCTGTCTATACTTTGCAACACTGCCTTTGATCAGCACCTGAATGTTTTGCACTTATGAAAGTCTGTGGCTAAGGCATAATTGGGCTGTTCCCTTACCCTAGATCTCCAGGAAGCCCATGGACTTTAAAAATCCAAGTGGAATTCATAGGAGTAGATAACTCAAGAAAAATGTACAAACAGGGTGCATCTTACTGTGAACCAGCATGAAAATGTACACCTGTACTTAGTGGGGCTGTTCTGGGGGCAATTAAATTTGTTAAAATCATAGCAGCTCCTTCAGATAGCTCTGCTCTCCCCTTCCCTTTGGCAGCCCTGCCCATCCCTAATCCAAGGGTGTCCTTGGCAAGTCAGAGCCTGCATGGCCCTTGTCTGTCCTGACATGCACCCTAAAAACATCAGGATCCCTTGCCACTTCCTAGCACAGGACCCAGTGCCAGCTCTGCTCCCTCAGCCAAAATCCCTCTCTGTGCACTCAGGGCCTCTCCCCCCAAGCATGTCCAGCAGACTACTACCTGATCCCACACAGCCATAGGCACCCATTTAAATAAAGCAGGACACTCATTAAAATAAAAGAGGAAGCTGAAGTCAGCCTCAGACACTAGGGTGCCACTGTCCAATCTGGAATATTAAACAAAGTTCCTATTTTGTGGGTCTAAGAAGACTCATCCCTATGTATGAAAGTGCTTCACCACTCATCTGCTGCCTATTCTGTAAACACCCTCATCTGCCTCACTGACTTCAGCTCTTCTTCATTTACTATCATTCACCAGCTTTTCTCCACTAGCAATGGATAGGTTGAACTAGAGGACACTACATTTATTAGTCTTTTTAGGAAATTACCTGTGCCTCACTGCATGAGTCAGCTGCCTGGCTCTGGCTGCAACCTCCCCTTCCCGAAATCCATCAGCCACAGGGCAGTGCAGTCTGTCAGCACATTTGTATGGGGCTCATGAGCCTGGCTTGGGATTTCAGAAAGGGAGTATCAAGAAAAGGATTCTACAGAAAGATAGATAAGCAGATACAAAAGTAAGAAATGCATGTTCTTATGCATCAGAGTGTATCTTAATTCCTAGCAAGACCGAGTATCCAGGTAATTGTGAAACTTCCCTAACCTAGCAGAACGTCCCGCATATAATTTCTCTCCAGAACTTTGGAGATGTACAGATGTCACCTTTTGGTTTTCATTTACTTGTCCAAAAGACTGTATACAAAATTTCCTAGCTAAAAGTAAAAACATTTCTAAAATATATTTCTTAAGCACAAAGGAAAAAAAATCCTATTGATTATTTCTCATTACACTTAGATTTGCTTTATATGTCCTTTCAGTGTAATGCAAATTATGAATACTGGAATTTCACACTTCCATTTGTTGATAAGGATAAGCAATTTCAACATTATAGTTAGTGCACACTGTCTGAGTCAGATCTGCCACTTCATCTTCAGTGAAGGTGAAGGTGTTATATGTACATATTGTATCAGATTCATATGCACACAATGAATCTCCCAGAGGGAGTGGATTGAAAGCGGTGCCCAAGCCAGGAGTTATGAAAAGGTCTCTGAGTGCAATAGCAAAGCTAGAGATTGACAGAAAAAATTGGAAATGGATAGGAAGCACTATTATTACAAGCAGATATGGGGGCTGCTATGCAATTTGGAAGGCACTTTCTAGGACTTGTTCAACTTTTTCCATAAAAAAGAAAGGGATCAGGGAGTAGAGGAAGCATATTATTGTGCTGAAGAAGTGTGAAGCAACAGTAAATGAAACTTGTTTGAATTATTCTTTCAGAGTCCACTGAGGAACAAGCAGTCACAAAGTTAACAGAGGACACAGTAAAAATAGTTCACAGCAGTATATTGCAGTTACAGATCACACAACTAGTGTTTGAAATGAAGGGCTTTAAAGTCTTAGAGGTGATGCTCATGAAGTAGGTAAGTTGCCTTGTCTACAAATAGCTTGGATGCTCTCCAGTCATTTATAATGCACAGTTCTGGACTCATACAGGTTAATGACAATGTCTGTGGGCAGAAAGGAAGCATTTACTTTAAAATATTACAGCAATCTTTTCTCACTCTCAAGTAGTTTATGCCCCAAATGGAAACCTGCCTTGTCTTTTAGGAACTCATTCAACAGATACTGAAGTCAAAAGGTAACCTAATAATGGAATTTGTTGGTAACTTTTTGACCACTGTCAGCAACCCAGCTGATTATGGCCATCAAGAACCTAGACTTTTCAACAATAATTCCAGGGGTTTTGCTGTTCTTTTAAAGCAGGTGGGAGGAATAACGGACGAATAACAAATAAGAAGAGTTTCTTATGCATTTGTGTAAGACATAAAGACTGCACTTCACAGTTCCATTCCTGAGATAAAGTGACATTTTCCACTGTGAGGGTAAAGCACACCTCTTAATATAGTTTGTAGAACAGTGACAGAGGCTAAAGAATGAACTCTTGCAGGCACCAAAAACAACCTTAAATATTACCATCCTCCACCTTTCAAAATAAGACATTTCTCTTGAGACTTAACTTCTCTGAAAAAAAAAAATATGTGAGTACTTTTACATAAATTCACATACACAAGTACATGCATGTTTGGTTTACATGTGTATTTAAAAACAAAACAAAACAAGCCTTATTAAAGGGAAAACGAGACACTATTAAAACAAAGCATTACTCCAAACATTTGATTTTCCCCAAGAGAACGATGAGGCTGAGCTGTTAGTGGCAAACAGCAGATCCATCACTTCAGGCTTGTGCTTAGAGATTACTCTGAGGAAAATAAAATGAAAAGCCACATCAAGCTTAATGAAGCCCTCACTCTCCATGTGCCAGAACCACCAGCTGTGGAGATGTGGACACCCTCATAAGAAGCAAGAGACTGGCACAACCCTAAGCTAGACTTGCAGGCTGCTTGCAGGCTTCAGGTAACCACCTGCTGGGGTAATGGTTATGAGGTGCTTGACCCTGTCACAAACCTGTAGGTTTTTTGCATCACAACCTGAGAAGGAAGCGATACAGAACCAGCCATACAGAATCTGCTCCTTTCCCTCATCTTCAGAGCAGAGAAGGGCAGCTTCTTCTTTCTGTGTCTCTAATCAGGTCCTGCACCTCCACTTCTTCCAGTGAGAACCTACTCTGTGCAGGCAACTGCAACACATTTCCAGGTGGAGGGAGAGTTCTGTCTGTCTAGAGGACAGGGTGGCTGGGTGGGAAGGCAGTGACAAGTGGCATCTGGCATACAGTGTGTGGGTTTCCACGTAAGAGGTTGGTGGTGGGGTTGAGGACAAAAATCAGTCATGTTTGTAGGGAACTGCTAAGTGCAGACTGAAGGACAGAGCTGGGGTGACCCCTGTGGTGCAAATGGTGTCTTGGGTCAGTGCAGTGGTGTTTTGGAAGCGTGGGGGGCACAGGGGTGGCTCCTATGAGCAGCTGCTGGAAAAGCCCCCAGTTCCAGTGATGGCCCCACTTCTGGCTAAGGCTGAGCAGATACGGGAAGCTGGATGTGCCTCTGTGAGTATCACATGCAAGAAGGGGAACAGGAAACTTCAAAAAAAAAAAGAAAAAAAAAAAAAAAAGAAAAAAAAAAGAGATACCTGCAAAGCAGAGGAGAGTTGGAGGTGAGAGCCATACCAGAGCAAAGACATCAAAGTCAGTGAGGAAGCACAGTGAGAAGGTGCCCGAGCAGAGACTTCCCCATAGCCCATGGTGAGATGGCAGCTGACCCTCTTCAACCTGGGTAGCTGCTTCAGCCCCTTTCCTTCAGCTTGACTGAGCTGAGGATGGTCAGGCTTAACCAAAGTCTTCCCAGAGACTGGGGAGAGGTGGCGTGTCCCATGGGAGAGAGTGGAAGGGTGGGCAGGGAATAAAATGGTTGTGTCCTCCTTGGGAGAGGTGAGGTGTGATTATATCCAGGGTAGGGAAGGAAAGAAGATGTAGAAAGGTTGTGTCTCTTTAAGAGAAACAGGGTGTGCAGATAGTGAAAGGGAAGAAGAGAACAACAATTGTTCAATATCTAGACTTGGGGTGCACAGAATGCAATTTTATTTCTAGTCTAAAATGAAGCACAAGGCCAGACTTTTCCGGATGACCCAGCTTCGCTCACAGTGTCCTGATCTAGGGACATCCTAGGGGAATTACTACCACAACTGCACTAAGCATTTCCTTCAGGATGAAAGGAGAAAAAGTCATTCCGATACACTGTTGAAGTTTTTAAAGCAGATTTCTATTATGCTTATTGTCTAGTAAGTGTAAAATCCAGTATCTGGAAAAAAAATTAATAATCAAATAATTAAAAAAAACCCCTAGCATGCTGTTTTTCAAATTCTGGAGATGCAGGGTTGTGCAGGTGTGTGTTCCCAGTGTTTGAAAAGGTAACTTGAAGTAGGATGGCTGCATGAAGGTTGAAAGGTCATGATCTACCTGAGGCACCACAGGGTGGCAGGCAGCTCATCGACTGCAAGGATTTGGCAGCTTTGCTACAGGAGAAAATTATACTGCTTATTCAAGCAGGTTACTGCTAAGCTTTTTAAAGCAATACAAAGATTAATAAATAATGTAAATAGCTTAAAGGAATAGGAGGATAAATTTATTGTAATCAACTAACAAACGATGTAAAATATGGCAGGATTCCAAAATCCATTAAGAATAGAGGTGTGTGATTAAGTGGCACCTTGACTAAATGCAATGCCAGCCTATGAATAGGTGTGTATTTTCACTGAACAGCCTCCAGATACTTAAGCAACACTTAAATGTATAATACATCTGCTATTCCATCCTGCGTCAGACCACTGGAGAAATGAAGGGCAAATATCCAGAGCCTTGCAGGGGGCAATCCATCATGGATTCAAACACCAGATTTTTCAATGTCTTTACCCTGAGGTGGTATTCCATTTTAAGACATACTGAATAGTGAGCAATATCAGTGAAATATTCCTCAGACATGAAATTTTATCAACAGCTTATGAACAGTGATTAAGCAAACTGGAAATGCCCTGTTAATATCATAGCTAACAAAACAACAGTAAAGTATTTCCCTCTTTTTCTTGTATACTGTAATGAAAATACAAACTGGCTAATGGCACCATTCTTGAAAAAAAAAATTAAGTTACTGTTTTCCAGGAGGATGCCAAATCATAAAAACCCATTTCCACTGAGGGGAGTTTTGCTGAAGGAGCTAGGAGAACTTTCTACAAAGTGTAGGCATTATCTTAATATATTTCACATATTTGCTTCCTAAAAATAGTAGTTAGGTATCTGTTGTATAAATAAAATATTGTTATAGTACAGTTAAAATACTAATTCATGTAACCATTAAGTTACATGATTCTCCTCCTACCCCTTTTCTTGGAGAGGGAAAAAAAAAAAAAGAAAAAGAAAAGAAAAAAGAAGAGAGAGTAAACACAAACACATTCTTGTCTCCTGTGGTTTACAAAAGATGCTGGTAGAAATGAAAAAGCTAAAGCATGGGAATATATTTGATTTTTAAACAACATTAAACAGAGTACATAGGCTTTACTGAGTGCTGCTCAGAGATTCCAGAAAGCCCTATAGTACATACCATTATCACTTAAATTTACCTCTCAAGTAAACTGTCAATCCCACACACTATCCAGACTTTCCATACCATCTGGCAGGAAGTTTATACAGAACCTGAGAAAATTCCTCTAACTCCAGTCCTGATGGACCTAGCACTATGATTGATGAGTTTGATCTAACTAAACAACACGTTTGGATACTTGTACCACACACAATCAAATTTCTTGGCCCTTGGAGAAAACACTCCGTTTTTATTGAGACAATGGAGAATGGAGAAAAAATGAGTCAATCAACTATTTATTCAAGTATTAAGAGCCTGAACACTTGTAGACTATATGCAGAGAGCAAGATTTTAAATTCTAGTGCTGCTGGCAGAGAACCAGCAATATTTTCTTTGCAGGACTTAGATTAGAAGAACAAAAAGTTCATCAATTTTATTGAAATAAGCTTTTGCACTGTATGAATGCTTTATAATCAAGTAATAACAATAATAATGTTCTATAATCAAGTACCTCCGTACTATCTTATAGCAGCACCTCAATAATTCTTCTGGATATGGTCTGACATCCAGTCAGGAATATGAATTACCAGCGACACGAATCTCACTTAGAGAGCTCACTTATCGCACTGGTGTTCTCTGTATTAGTCCTTTGGCTTTTCTGCACTTGCTGAGATGTGAAAACACAGTCAGGCTTTCAACTCCAGGACTGTCAAGCACATGCACTACAAAATAACTTGACTGAATGTGCAGAGAAAGCTTTTAAAATGGTTCCATGATACAAACTGAATATACTCCTATTGTGAATTGCAGTGCTTCTAATCACAGTTTCCCAGTGTCACATATAAATAAATTCTGTATGATATTAGCATCAAGAAGACCACCTGAGTGAAACTATACAGCATAATGCATATACTGCATTCATTCACAGCCCCTTATACTGACTGAAGCACTTTCTGCTAAAGTAGGAACATAGTGTTGACATTAAATATATATATATATATATATATACACACAAAAAGTCAGTATTGCTCAAGTCCAAGTATTTTCTTTTTCTCTCACTAAAAAGAAACACAAGAAATGACAAACTGGTTAGGTCAAACCATGAACCTGCTGGAATCTTCCTCTTCAACTTCATGGGAGTTGTTTCTGAGGGACTGAAATAAGTGGTTTTTCACTGCTAGTTTCCAGAGCAGCCCAGATAAGAAGTGCGGAAACACCAAGAAAATTATTGTTTTCACAGTATTTTCAGGCCACATTTGATGGAAGAAAAAATAATTCTCATTTTACAATTATTTTTCAAGAATATTACCAGCCAGTTCTGGAAACTCAAAATATGCAATAGCTCAGATATGTATTCAAGCATTGGTTTCTTACTAAATAATAATACAATCTGAAACACTGGGAAACACTGGAAATTTACGGCCCCTGAAAAGTCTGTCATATTTAGGACCTTTTTTTCTGTTAATGCAACAAGTGTAACTTCATTGTATGGTTGCCCTGGGCAATCTGTACCTGAGCCTAACCAAAATCCAGATATTCTCTCATCACAATTTACATACTGTGATGATATTTAATCTCTGGTGACTGTAATGCAGTGGCTGGGGGCATTTATGCTCCCTGATATTTGCTTAGCCAAGTTTGTCACCTGTGAGGAAACATATGTCCCCCCCCAAGAGACATATGGGAGAACATTGGGAACAACATTGGAGGATTATCTGCATTTAAGCTTCATGACAAAATGTGTGATTTGCAGCCCAATTTAAAGAAAATCCTGCTCTCTCCTCCAACTAAATTAATTTAACAGCCCTTCTGCTTTGAACTCCAGGAAGACTTTTTTAATTAGGATAGAAGGAAAATGCTTGAGCTAAAACTCATATAAGAAATCCAATTAAAAGGCAAGTTATGACACACCTAAACCCCATTTCTCCACCATTTGCCAAGCAGGAACATCACTAAACCTCAACCCTGATTTCACCATGAGAGATTTGTGTGTGTGACCTACAATGCAACAGTGACAGCATTTCAAATGCCAGAAATACAAGGAAATTGCTAGAATTGTACAGTTTGAGTGCTTCATTAAAATAATACAAATGCAAGTATGGTAATGAAAGGCAAACATAGTCAGCTTAACATGCAAAAAAGGAATTATATTTTACTGAATGAAAAAAACAGACAAGAATATTTTTAATTGCATCAGTTAATTATTTAATGCAACGGCTTTAAAATGTGTTATTAACTTGAGTTCATTTTTCTGTTGCAGCTCTCCTTTTGTAATCATCGTGGTATTTCCATTTTGCAAATAAGAGATGCTAATTATGAATCCGAGACAAAGCCTACTAAGGCCAGCAAAGGTCTTTTCTCAGAGCTGGAAGGGCAAACTGTGTGATCTGCTCTACAAGACAGAGAGATGATCTACCCATCTTGTTTGTACATCTTCAGACTGAGGAAAAATATTGGTCTTCCAGCTGCCATTGGTTCATTTTTTATGCCTGCAACCTCAAGAGACATCAGGTCCTTTTTCTTTAACAAAATAATAGCTGGGCAAACTAATATGTCAAAGTCATAAGCTACCACTTTCATTATTAAAAATTATGTGACAACATAAGGATAGTTTTCACCTATTTTTGAACATGCCAGTTCAGAATTAAAACAATTTTTACAGGATTTTTTTTGCTTTTCTACTTAATCATGGCTACATCCACCTAGGACAGTAGAAGAAGATGAAAGCAGCAATTCAGGATGCTGACTAAACTGAATCAAACTGCACATTTCTCCCACATAACCTTATTCATTAAACTAGCAAATGCATTCTCAGCATTAAGAGGAAAAGATATATCTGAGAAATCACCTTAGAAAAATCACTGGAAGATCTGTCAGTTGTAACACAATGGTTTAAATTATCCACAGTGGCTGCTACACATTCCTATTCTTTAACACCCGAAGGTAAAATTAATTAAAAAAAAAAAAAATTGAAGAAGCCACACCAAATGAAGAAATGAAAAACAAACAAACAAAAAACCCCAAAACAAACCACACTAAAGAAACCCCCCAAAACAACAACAAAACATAGAAACAACAAAACATACAAACAACAAACCACAAAAAAACAAACAATATACAATAAACAAAAAAAAAACCAAACAAAAAACCCACAACAGAGAACTGGTTTCTTTCTGGTAAGAAAATGGAAGCACTTTTGAATTTACCATGAGTTCTGTATTTTGTAATGGAGGTTAAAAGGAAGCCTTAAAAAGAATGGAGTGAAGAAGGCTGATGTCTTCCACTGCAGATCAAACTGTCCCTTCAGCTCATTATTTCTGTTGTTGTCAGTAAACTAAACATTATTGTCATTATATTTCTGTTTTCCTGTAGAATCAATAAAGATGCAAAGAGTTTACTACCCCTGCAAACATTTCTGAAGATCTGTATTTTCTTAAGTTTGGGAATTGCCAAGAAGAAAGAAGTGCTTAGAAATTCAAAACTGTTCATTTTAGACCATCATTCGGAGTATATACATGAAGAATTAATATAAAACTGTTCCCAATTACCAACTAATTAGCTTCTTCTTGCCCTTCACATGAAAAATCATAGTTACTAAAAAAAAAGAAAGGAGTCTTGGTGGTCACATCCAATTTATTCAATATTTCAGCAGCATCTGCAGAGACTGATGTTATTTTGTAGCCCATTAGAAAAACTTGACATTATTGATCAACATCAAGGCTGCCACCAGCTTCCATTGACTCACTATTCATGAGCTTATTACCCAATTGATCACCATACCATACCACAGAATAACACATGGCTGAAATAGCAATGAGTCATTTTTTCAGCTAAACATTTTCTTTCGGTGAAGCAAACCTTTGTAGTTTAATGCATATCAAAGCATTGTGTAAATAAAAAAAAATAAAAAATAAAAAAAGGATTTAGGCTGTCTGTTATGTACTTTCAGCTAGTACATGAAATAATTTTCCACATTTTTGATATGCAGTAGGAATTTATTTTCATTGACTGGAGGACACAGACTATACAAATCTTTGCTTAGCTAACACCTTGGAACATGAGTTTTTCTGCTCTTGTACAAATATAGGCAGAGCCCATATGTTCAGAAGTTATAACTGGTTGCAAAAACATGCATGTAATATTGACCCGTCTTCATGCTCTCAACCATATCTCTATTAATCATTTTGTTTAGAAGCAAAATTACTTTTTCTAATCCTAGCTTAATCTGGGCTCTGGCTGCTAAATTAGGTTTCTACTGTTGGTAAAGCAATGGTAATTTATCTCTACAGAACTGGCTGAAATTCCTGTTAAATTTCCACTGCTCCCCTATCGCCTTTCCTGGAAAAGTGTTTTAATAATTTTTTTAAAAATAAAATTACAACTGTCTTCACCTCTCAGACTGCAGTTTTATACCCTTTATAACTAAAGAAGCAACTCTCAGTGCTATTTAACTGACCAGAAGGATGCTGAAGGAGCACTTGGAGGATTCCAGGTTAAAAAGAAATGTATTTTTTCAAGTTGCAGCTAAAAAATGTGCTGAGTGGTACTATTCTGTCAGCAATATTAGTACTTCTTTGCTTAGCTTTATCCTACCTCTTTATTTTCCCTGCCTACATCTATGCACAATTTTTATGAAAGTCAGTTCCCATTAGTAGTACCTATACCTTTGCAGCAACGAGGACCATCATTATGTGACCTCTTCCACTTAATTTCACCTTACACCAGGTAATAACTGCAATTAATAAATTAGCTTCACAGAAATGACTCCCCCCTTCCCACCTCTGCCCATCCTCATTCTTTACAAGGAAGGTTTTCTTCAAAAGATTTATCTCAGTACCAGAGCTTTAGGTGCTTTTTCTGCCAGAGTGTCAGCGCTCGTACCACGTGGTTCCTGGCTAATGCTGTGCAGTCAATTATGCAGTATCTGGGCAGAGAAGCAATCATAGCATGTGTGAATGTAATGTTAAAGCAATCACCTGATGTCTCTTTCTTAGCCTGATCCTTACCACTGCTGTTAGTGTGAAAGGGTACCTAAATAACAATCTAATGTCTTTTTCATTCATTCTCTCCTTCCCTATTTTAGTAAAATATTTGCTTTGTGTTAGGCACAATTTTCAGTAAGGCATACAGAGAAGAGAGGGGTTCATTTGGAATATTCCATTTTTCTTCTGCTTATCAACTAGTAGTACTCTCACTCTTTTTACAGGGATATTTAATACAGTAATAGAAAGAGATGCATAGTTATACAACACTCACACACATTGACCAGATTGGGCTTGGCTATTTTTCTCTTCTTAAAAAGGGCATGGAAAACTGCTTACTTTACTTGCATTAAAACCATCTCAAGCTGCAACTGCTCCTACCTTTTAACTTGCATCACTATGGGATGTACACAGAATCAATATGATGTGAAATACTTTCATGATGACATTACATTTTCCACTTAGGTGTTCAAAAAATTACTCCTCCTGCTGTTTTCATTATACTGGTACCATTGCATTACACAATGCTGCTTGGGAGGGACTGGAAATATTTTAAAATTACAAAACACAAAAGCTGAGTTATTTACCTGTAATTCCACTGCTCTCACTGCTAACATTTACCACCCTATTTTCTGTAATTTCTCCTGAATGCTTCAGCTCTTCCTCTCATGATCAGAAACCTGAATCTTCAAACTGCAAAGAAAAGGTTATCACTTCAATTCATTTGTGAGCAAATTGCTCCAACTCATATGTCAATCAACAGTCCACTCCAGCATCCGAGCTAATTCTTACCTGTCAGGGGTGTTCATTCACAGAGCTGGAGCAGAGAAAATGTGTTCAGTGACAGCCTCATGCTGATGACACATTCTCTGCAGCTAATATTTGCATTATGTGTTTACTATTTGCAGAGCATCTGGAAGACATAAAATTAAAAAGGAGACATATTTCTCCTTTATGAGCACATATTCCAACAACAAAAACAAAACAGAAGTTGGTAGGAAAGAGCTTCAGATGGAAAAGCCTGGACGTAACTTTTGCCTTTTCTTTCTGCTCCCTATCTATCTTCTCCATTTCTTGGCTGTCCTCTGCTTTGTGCATGCCTTTTCTTACTTTGTAAAAAAAAATGTCTAAAGGAAGAGAAGAGCAGACACACTCATATCTTTCTCCAATTGTTTCAATGATTTATGAATTTTGAATATGAACAGGGATTGAAACTAATCAACAGATGGTTAGAAACATGAATATTCATGAGTCCCTGTATGAGTCTGCCAGGTATTATTTAGATATAAAGAATATACACATTGTCTAGTCACCACATTTGGAAAAGGAAGATAGCACACTTCAACTGTCTCAGAGCTTATGAAGTACATGTTTTGGACACCAATCATTGTCCATGCCTCTAACCTTTGAAAAGGGAAATGGAGAAATTGATAAATCTGTGAATCTCTAATGCACTCTGCTCGAAAATCAACCTGTCCCAAAATTTCATTTTAATGATAGGCAGTTTTACTATAAACTAAATATTAATTTATATTTGCAACTCCACAACCTAGACAAAATCTAAGGCACCCACAACAATGAACCGGTAAAGAGATGTGAAAATAAGTATAAGTAAGTATTTACACTAAGGTGGCCATTAACATCTAGCAGCAATCCATTTTATATAAGTAATAAGCTGCTGCCACCTTCTGAAAAATACTCAGCACGACTACAAATGTTATCTTTCTTACAAGGCGGAAGTAACACAAGATTCACATTCTGAGTCAAGAAAATAAGGCAACAAAACAAGTTCTGCTCCAATGTCAATAAAAAAAAAAATCTGCTTTACTTACATATCCTTGCTCGAGAAGCTAATCTTAGGGTGGCCTCAACACTTCCAAGCACAAATGTAAGCATATCATCATCATCCCAATTCAGGAAGACATTTTGACATCTAATGTCAAGCAGGCAAAACTGCCACTGAAGTAAACCAATAGTATAGTTACATCTCTCCAGCCATACCCTTCTTTGCCTCTTAAATGCCCACCTGCTCAAAGAAGAGTCTACTCTCCTTGATGACACCTTCCAACCACAGCTTCCCCATTAAGAAGCAATAGAGGATGTGGCACCTAATTTCCAGGCTGATCCTGTATTGACCCCATTTTGCAGTTGAGCTCACAGACACACAGCAAGCTCAAATGGCTTGTTCAGAACCAGGCACTGTATTTGTTGGAAGACTCACAAATTCCACTGCTTTCCAGGGTGTTATCCTTGTTTTTCCCTGTCACCCCTGGAATGTGACTGATTCTGCAAAAATAACCTGCCCCTCCAGAGGTGTTGCCACTGTCGCTGACAAACAGGGGCCACCTTTCTGGGGGCCACTTTTGTGGTCAAACTGGATGGCCCAATGGTGGTGGCACCAGAGATCTTCTCTGCCCTGCAATCGGGCCCCTGATAATCAACACTGTCTGTATGCTCATCCAGAACAGGGTGCTTCAACTCAGAGGACCCCCAATCTTTGGTGGCTATGAGGAAATGCATTTGTTCTCTCTGCTAGCTGCCACTTCCAGAATGGTGGTATGAGTTTTATTTATTTTTTACACTCTGGCAGCACAAGTAGTATCAGAGGGTACAATGGCAGAGCAGTAGCAAACCAGTGTGACTGCTGGCAAATCAGTTCTTCACAGTCAGTATTTGTTATGAATAGACTGACCACCTGTCCAAAACCTTCCTAAGAATAACATAATGGTATTTTATCTGTTTTCAAAGCAAACAAGGATTATATCATCTTAATGTGTAGCAGCTCCATCTTCCCATAACATTTGAATACATTGACTAGTTTCAGCTAAATTTGATGGGAAAACGAAAACCTCAAAACAATGATTTCTAAAAATTTAGAGAACCCATAGAGCACATAGACAGGAAAAAGCTACCTTCAAAAGCTGCACTGCTGACTGGACAATATGCTTCAAAGAATCATGGAACAACAGTCCTGTGATTTGGGGAAAGAGAAGGAAAAATTAAAAACCAAACCAGAAGATGCATGTTAGGCAACACCTGAGGACCGATAATGGCAAATTAATAAAACAGATCCATCTTAGAAGGAATTCTAAATTACCCTGGGAATATGGCCTAAAAAAACCCCAAATTATGAAGGATGTTCAAAATACCCTGCTGTAACTTTCATTCTTTAACACAGCTATTAAGACTTTTCCAGTAATACAAGAAATGTATAAGTCTGTGCTTAAAGGTGCTTGCAAAAATGAAACAAACCAACAAGGAAACACAGAGTTACCTCTAGACCTCTCTTACTAAAGAAAAAATGTGTACAGCACCCCTTCATGTGCCTATCACCATACATCTCTCTGTATGAACTACTGTGTTTATATTTCTTAATGTTAGATTGTTGTCTGAGAGCCATTCAAGTGCTTTGAGGATGCATTCATCCAATTAAAAAAAAACCTGCAGCTGTTTTGAGGGTTGCTGATTTTCAGGGAGGTATTAAATGTTATTTGTTTGTGTCACAGATTCAGCAAAATTCGATTTCATTATAAAATTAAAGCAAAAATTATGACAGATGTAAAACTGATGAATTTTAATTTGCAGCATTTGAAAAAAAAATTGTTTAGTCTTTACTTCAAAAATGTTCACGAGTAGATCTTTACCACCACCGTTCGTGGTTAATATGCCATCTGGAATTTTTTTTTTGAAAAAAGAAGAAGACACAACTTTGCTCATTGTGTTTTTGACTACTGGACTTTTTGTTCTGAATTTCTGAGCAGAAATGCTGCACCTGAGATGGAGCCTCCAAAATTTCCTTTTTTTTTTTTTTTTTTTTTTGTCCCTTTCCTTATATTCACACAATCACTAGCATTGCCAGGAGCCATCTAGTGAATTATTTATAGATATTACCTCACTTCAGAGTCCCTTTCAAAAGAAGCACAGCCAGAAGGTTAAGGAAGGTGATTCTCTCCCTCTACCTCAGTCTTTTGAGACCCCACCTGCAGTGCTGTGTCCGGTTCTGGAGCCCCCAGGATAAAAATACCCCATGGAGCTGTTGAAGCGAGTCCAGAGGAGGGGCAAAGAAATTATCAGAAGGGTAATGGCTTTAAACTGGAAGAGGTTGCTTTAGGATAGACAACAGGAAGAATTCTTTTAGTGAGAAGGTGGTGAGACCCTGACACAGGCTGCCTAGGGGACTTGTAGCTGGGGCAGGGCTTTTTGCATGGGTGTGTAGTGAGAGGACAGGGGGCGATGGTTTAAAACTTGAAGAGGGGAGATTTAGGTTAGACATTAGAAAAAAAATATTTTAAGTGAGAGCGGTGAGACACTGGCACAGGTTGCCCAAGGAAGTTGTGGCTGCCCCCTCCCTGGAAGTGTTCAGGGCCAGGCTGCGTGGGGCCTTGAGCAACCTGGTCTGGTGGGAGGGGTCCCTGCCCATGCAGGGGGGGTGGAACTAGATGATCTTTAAGGTCCCTTCCAACCCAAACCATTATTTTTTGCCAGTGGCTCACGCAAGTAGTGAAACAACACAGGCAGGACTTTCCTTGATGTGTTTGCCAAGGGGAAAGAGGCATTTGACACCATCTCCTGAAGAAAACGTGGCCTGGATGATTGGGTAGTGAGGTGAATCGGGATCTGGTTGAAGGACAGAAGCCAGAGAGTTGTAGTCAATGGAATGGAGTTTAGTTGGAAGTCTGTTTCTAGTGGAGTTCCTCAAGGGCCTGTACTGGTACCAATACTGGGACCAGTACTATTCAATATATGTATTGATGACGTGGATGAGGGAATAGAGTGTACTCTCAGCAAGTTTGCTGATGACACAAAACTGGGTGGAGTGTCTGACACCCCAGAAAGCTGTGCTGCCATTGAGAGGGACCTGGGCAGACTGGAGAGTTGGGCAGGGAGAAATTTAGTGAATTACAACAAGGGCAAATGTAAAGTCTTGCATCTGGAAAAGAAGAACCCCAGGTACCAGTATAGGCTGGGGTCTGAGCTGTTGCAGGGGAGCATAGAGGAAAGGGATTTGGGGGTGCTGGTGGATGGAAGGATGACCATGAGCTAACAATGTGCCCTTGTGGCCAAGAATGCCAATGGCATCCTGGGCTACATTAGAAGGGGTGTGGCTAGTAGGTCAAGAGAGGTTCTCCTCCCCTTCTACTCTGCCCTGGTGAGGCTGCATGTGGAATATTGAGTCCAGTTCTGGGCCCTTCATTTGAAGAAGGACTGGGAATTGCTTGAAAGAGTCCAGTGCAGATTGACCAAGATGATGAAGGGAGTGGAACATCTCCCTTATGAGGAAAGGCTGAGGGAGCTGGGGCTCTTCAGCTTGGAGGAGAATGAGGGGCGACTTCATCAGTGTTTGTAAATACGTAAGGGGAGAGTGCCTTGAGGACAGAGCCAAGCTTTTCTCGGACACAGGGCAATGGTTATAAACTGGAGCATAGGTGGTTCTGTAAAATATTAGGAAGAATTTTTTCACTGTGAGGGTAACAGAGCACTGGCACAGGCTGCCCAGGGAGGTTGTGGAGTCTCCTTCCCTGGAGACATTCAAAGCCCTCCTGGACGTGTTCCTGTGTGACCTGCTATAGGTGACCCTGCTCTGTCAGGTTGGGGTCAGACTCAATGATCTTTCGAGGTCCCTTCCAACCCCTAACTTTCTGTGATTCTACGACTCTATGACAACGTTCATTTAGAGCACATTTTCACAGTAACCCGCTTCTTCCAGAGAACAGCCGGCACAGGGAAGGGAGGAGGGTGACCTGACTTCCCCTTGCCGAGAGGGCCGGGGCCGGGGCTGTGGGGCGGCCCCGCCCGGCGGAGCTGTTCAGGGCGGCGGGTGCTGAGCGGCCTCGCACCGCTTCGTGCAGCCGGGCGGGGCCCTGCCCGCCCCTCCCCGCCCCGCTCTCGCCGGTGCCGGCGGGGGGAGCTGCTCCCGCCGCTCCCGCCGCTCCCACCTGCGCGCCGGCGCCTGGGGCCATGGCGGCTCTGGTGCTGCTGGCGGTGCTGGGCGGCCTGACCGTGCTGCCGGGCGTGCGGTGCACGGCGCCGCTGTCCGGCCTGCGCTCGCAGATCTCGGGCGTGGAGTCGCTGCTGGAAGAGTTCCGCCGGCAGCTGCAGCAGGAGGAGCCGGGACCGTCGCCGGCGGGAGGCGACGACGACGGGGAGAGGTGCGGGGGTAGCAGCGGCTTCTCCGCCAGACCCGACTCCATCATCCGCACCAAGGACTCCATCGCTGCCGGCGCCGCCTTCCTGCGGGCCCCCGCCGCCGTTTCGGGCTGGCGGCAGTGCCTGGACGCCTGCTGCGCCGAGCCGCGCTGCACGCTGGCCGTGGTGCAGGGGCCCGCCCGGCCGCGGGGGGTGGCGGCGGAGCTGGGCTGCTACCTCTTCAACTGCACCTACCGCGGCCGCCCCGTCTGCCGCTTCGCCCCGCACCGCGGGTACAGCACCTACAGCCGCCGGCCCGCCGGCATCCCCCCGCCGCCGCCGGGTAAGCGCCGCCGCGGGGGGTGGGGAGCGGGGCTTGGCCCAAGATGGCTTCGCGCGGGGAGGGCGGCGCCG
This sequence comes from Phaethornis superciliosus, assembly GCA_023637945.1. Lineage (NCBI taxonomy): Eukaryota > Metazoa > Chordata > Aves > Apodiformes > Trochilidae > Phaethornis > Phaethornis superciliosus. The sequence continues at coordinate 50,300,429 of JAJQWJ010000003.1, read as the reverse complement.
GCCGGGGCCGCCGCGGGACCGGGGGAGCGGTGGCTTCGCGGCGGGAGGGAAATGGCGGCAGCGGGACCTCGTCGCGGCGCCGCCATCTGCCGCCCCGCACCGCCGGAGAACCGTCCCTGCGGCTTCCCCGGCGCCGGGAACGAGCTCCCGGGTCACGGGGCATCGCCCGCGGGAAGGGAAGACGAGAGGCGCCGGGCAGCGCTTTTGCGGCGGAGCCCCCCTAAGCCGGGGGAGACGGCCCAGCCGTGCCCCAGGGCTTGGCGAGGTCTGCGAGTTCGGAAAGAGCCGACCCGCACACCTCTGCCCCCGCAGAAACCTTCTGAGTGGGGGACCCCGAGGGGTGAGCGTGCTGAGCAGCCCCCCACCCCCGTGGGGACCAGGCAGCTCGGGTGGGGCTCCCTCCCCAGGGGAGAGGCGGGTGCTGGGCATCCTGAGAAGTGTGGATTGCTGGTGGCAGGACCAGGAGCTTGAGAGTGAGCATGTAGCCTCCTTGGGGCTGCTGTCCGAATGTCCTGATCTAAGTGGCTTTCTTAGTCACATTTCCTTCCTAAGAACTTCAGAGCTACACTGAAGAAGAGGAGGAAATCTCACAGGTGGAGACTTCACGTAAGCACCTCTCAAGTCTGGGCTACATCAAAAGCAAAACCTTGTTCAGTCCTGAAGCATATTCAAGAACAAAGTAATCCAGAACAACTCCAGATGAAAACAAATCTGGATTTCTAAATTTGGAGACCTGTTTCCTAGCATCTGATCAAAGAGCTTGCTCACACTCCTGCACCTCCTATTTCTAAACAGTTGCATCTCTAACAGTTGCAAGTTATTCATCTTGTCTTAATTGCATTTTCTCCTGGTGATAATACTTTCCCAAATGTCCTTTGTCTTCTTCAACCATATATCTCAATGTATGTGAATTAGCCAGAGGCATACAACATGAAGAAAGACTAATGGTGGTGTGAATGAATGCAGTGTGTCTGGATAGCACTGATAGCAGAGGAGATCTCAGGCTTGGTCCTTCATCCAGTCCTGTCTCGTTTATGAGAATGCCAATGGGAATCCCCTGGATGTCAGAGTGGAGTTATGATGCCTAAATATTTTTTTGCAAAATGGATGTGCTGGTAACCTAGAGTGCTATAGGGAGCTACTTATGGCAGTGAAGATGATCTTAAGATGCCAGAAAAAAACAGCATCTGATTTTGGCATTTTCAGTGGGGGAAATATTAGATCTACAGCGCTATTTACTTAGCAACTTTTAGGTAATTATGTTTTATAATCATGTATACACTTGCAAGATAGAAGGCTTAACACTAGATTTTGTGTCAAAGTCTCAGAGAATTAGGCTTCATTGAAAACCTTTGAAAGTATCTGTCATTTCTCATTCTGAATTGTCTTAATTCCATTAAAACCTGTCCCTAATGTAAAGTGCACATATGGCACATTATAAGTAATTGAATTGTTCAAATAATGCTCTGCCTATTAGAAATACTGAATTTCTTTAGTTCCCTGAGTTCTTGAATTCAGGAATTCATGAATGCCTTGTCTTTCTGGCAGCTTTCCTGACTATCAGCACTGGGCTTGGAAGGCAATTTCAATTCCTAATCTGCAAATTATGCTGTGCCCTGTTGGGTTTATTTAAGAGTCTGCCTTGTGGGGTATGGTGGTATCGGAAACAGGGGATAATGACTTCTTAGTCTAATTACAGTGGAGCTGTAGCACAAAGGAAAATGAACTTTTATTCAAATGCCAGCCATGGCATAGATCAGGAAAGATAAAATTAATATTGAATTGTGTTGCTGTCTGATGTTACATTACCACGGTATTCACCGGACGATGAAGGCACATCTCTTTTCCTTTATGCCATCCCATGACTGAATTTAGGAAATTTAGGAACGAGCTCTTTATATCAAAATTTTCTTTTACAAGGGGATCACGTTTTACCTAGGGTTTTTTATGTTGTTGTGGGGTTTTTTTTCTTCACAGAATAGTGTGGTGTTGAGCCTTCTGCTGTTTTCTTTTTGATAATCCCAAACCAACATTTATCCAAAAATGTGATATCTCTTAAATTTCAAAATACTTCTGAGCATCAGTATACAGTGATGTCTTATGGTGTTGTGGTTTCATTTATATTAAGGATCTTAAGTAAACAAAAAACGTTTGTTTATTTAATTCTGGGAATAATTAATGACAGATATTACTCTTATGATCAAGTGTATCTCTGTGCACTTCCAGATCAGTCAGTGGTGGGAGAAATTTTTGAGACTGAGCATTTCAGTTTAAATCCAAGTCCTTCACTTCAACTCCAGTTTGTGCTGGTTTGGCTGTGGATTTACTTTGGCTTCCAGGCAGTTTGTGCACTGTTAGCAATGATATCCCATATGCCTATACAGAAAAAAGAGGTAATTGTTTTTGCCTTTTTGCCTTTGTTAGGCAAATTTACATTTTTTACATAGAAAGAGTTTCCTTCTGCACTGCTTACTAGTGGTGAACAATGAGAGGATTCAGCATTAAGGTAAGATAATATCAAAGACATTCATTCAGACAACTGGCAGCTTCCTTATTGGCAGACCAAGTCTGTTTAAAGGATGGAGGAAGCAGAATAAATTAAGCCTGTTGTGTTCCCCTCTTAAAAAAAAAAAAAAAAAAAAAAAAAAAAAGCAGTGATCATAAGGTTGTAGCCCCTTTTCTAGAAAGCATCCATCTCCAGCATCTCAGAGCACTGATCTATTGCTTATTTGCAGTCAACCTAAATAAAAGAAACAGAAGTTAATGGTTCCTGAGGTTGATCTTCCTGCTCACCTGTGGCTGATAGTCCTTTACTCCTGTGAGCAGTGGTTTGTAGGTGGCTCCTTGAGTATACCTCCTTGCTTTTCCTTGCTGACTTCTTAGAAGCATGTATTCCCCAAATCTGGAGTTGTTTCACTCACTAAGTTTGATATATTCCATTGCTTAAAACTTTGCTGTGGAAAAATGAGCCTTTAGCTCTTTAGGCTGTCTCCTCCCCTGCTAGATGTCTCTCTCTGTTTTATCCTTTCCTGGAGCAGAAGATGAGCTGATTTGCCATTGATATACCTTTCTAAAGATGTTCTGGTGACTTAGAAGCAAAGGCATGGTGTCTCCATCCTTTAGGACCAGAGGCTTGAGCCTTTAGCAACGAGCTGGCATGAATTTCTGTGATATGCCCCAAGTGAAGTGTTCCTGCCATTCGAGTATAAAGTTAATTCAGGAAGAGAATATTCTTATTGTTTGGGACCTCAGGGAAGTGGGACTTATCTCTGTCCCTGCAAGGATTGAGTTATTTAAACCCAAGAGGGGACATATATCCACTTTCCAAGGTAGAAGTGGAAAAATGGGCTGCACTGTTTCAGACCAGGTCAATCTTTTTTTGACAGTGATCAGCAAAGAAAATAATCATATGAGAACTGTACATAACTCATAGATACCAAATAAAAGTTGCCCTGGCACCATAATAATTGTGTTTAATAACAATGAGGAGGGGGTTTTACACATAAATATTGCAAATATTCTCCAAACATAGTTGTTTTGGAGAACTGAGTGTCTACAAATTAAGCAAAGCTTCCCATGCAAACTGAATGAGCAAGAACTGTTTCATACCCCATTATTGAACCCAGTTTTTCAGTTTTTTGTTCATTCTCGTAACTTACGGAATTTGCCTTAAAATTTTATATGCCTTACCTACTTCAGAGAAAAACAAGGAATAAAAGTTTTTGGTTTAATTAGTGATAATAAATTGTCTCACTGCTCTGATGAGCTCCATGCCTTCAAGCAAGATTTTGAAGCTGTAGAGGGAGAATCCCTTCACTGATGGGGAAGCACATTTTCTTTCCTTTTGCAGCTCTACCCCCACAGTGAGGTTTCAGCTTTTTGTTCAGCAGATGCTTTTCTGAGCTTAACATGCATATCCTTTTGAGAATAACCTTTGTGGAGGCCAAAGAGCAGAAAGCAGCCTGGCATGTCGAGATGCTACACCTCATGCTCAGAGGAGTGAAGCTTGAGTGGAGAACTACAGGATACAGTCTGGTGGCTGAAGATGTCAAAAGCTGACATGTAGGACTAGATTTTATCCCTCTGTCTTCCCTGCACTGCCTGAAGGCTGCAGAGGAAATTACTTAAACTGCTTCTCACAGGCCATGCTACTTAACATACCACAAATTTTATTAGTCCAACCTGGAAACCTCGGGGTCTGATTGGCAAAAGTACTTAGTACTCACAATTTTAATCAATAGGAATTGTATTCTGAATATAGCAAAATGCTACAAATCTCAAGTAGTCTGAAAATCAAGCTGTGAACGTTTTAAATTAGGCACTTGAAATCGGTGGTAATTTCTTTAATCATTATGTGCACTTCTTCACCAGGATGCAAGTTATATTAAGTAAGTTTTTAATTCCTGTAATGAAGTATTGCAAAAAGAGACTAAAATCATGTTAAGATTAAGATGCAGAGTGCTATAAAAGGTGTGCAGTATCTGTCATATGAATATGTTGGCAATTCATATTTAAATCCATTTCCCTGAGTTCAAAATAAAAAAATTACACTGGTGGTAACAGAATTACACTGATAGTGTATTAGTGAAACGTCCATGTAGGTAGAGAGGTTTTCTATGCAATGTGCTTCTACATGTAGCAGTTATTTCCTGAAGACATCATTGAATATAGAACATCTAACTAAAGTTCAAATATATACTATTTCATTTAGCAAAACGTGCTCTAATGACCACGTCCTCTGTTTCGGGAAGTTGAACATTGGTAAATCAATACCTTGACCAACAGAAAATATATTTTTTATAAATAATCACCCAGTTTCCCCTGATGAATAACTGAGCTTTTCCTTTTTTTATTGAAGAGGAAGAAGAATACGATGAGCCTCCACAGTGCAAGGCAGGAGGAGATATTGTGCTGCAGTCACCTGTGGACTGGGTGCTTTTGGATGGCCGAGAAAGCTCGGATGACCATGGAATTGTGCAGTATGAGTGGACATTGTTGCAAGGTGACTCATCGGTTGAAATGAAGGTACACAAACAGTCTCACACATGGCCACAGTCAGTCACAGTTTGCTGTATTTATAGCACAGTTTTAAATGTAGAACTAAAAACTGAAATGTTTTCAAGTGGGTATGGCTACCAGGCACCAAAATCAGGATGGTTGTACTACTTGAGCATTTATTTCATAGAAGCATAGAGCAGCCCATGTTGGAAGGGATCTCAAAAGATGATCTTGTCCAAGCTTTTGCCAGTCAGGGAGCCTAGATGAGATAATCTACTGCCTTGTCCAGTCACACCTTGAAAACCTCTACTGATGGTGGCTTTACCATGTCCCCAGGGAGGTTGTTCCAGTGACTATTTCTAGTTTTGTACAGTTAATTCAGGTTGGCATGAGACAGACAGCAGCAAACAGTAGATGCTAATACTCTACTATATTTCAGCTCTGTTTTCTTTTGCTTTCTTGTTTGTACCCACTGCACCTGATTTTTGGCTTCTGTGATCCAGGTAAGAGATACCTCAGTAATTCAGTTACTAAAAATAATGTTATTTTCGCCAACAGTTTTCTGTCAATGCTTATGGAGAAACTGTGAAATGTGTGATACAGACCTTGTGAGGTATCTTGGGATACTATTTTATTCTAGCCATACAGTTTCTGCTGCAGTTTGGTTTCAACTTAAAATTAAACACAAAGAGAGGGGTTCTCTATCCTACCTTTCTTTGTGAATACTCAAGGAGCAGCAGAAAGGGAAAGGAAAAATGTATCAAGTCCACAGAGTCTACTCACAGTCTGTTCACATCCTACAGTATTCAGGGCACACCTAGAGCAGAAAGAACAAAGTGGAGAGGGTGTGGACCATAGACCTTGTTGTTGCTATGATGCTACCAGTGGATTGGAAGAGTTTAAACAGGACAGGCTCAGCTACTTGGCAGTCCAAAATCCAAGAGGCTGTGTGTACTAATGCAGGGCCATGAGCAGTGCTTGGCAGCTGCTGCTTATGTCTGTTCAGCATAGTCATATCAGAGGCAAAATACCAATACCAGCCAAGTTACACAAGATGTGTAATGATGCAACAAGCCACAGCATTTTGCCTAACACAAAGAGGTAGCTAAGTGCATTAAAAGCTAAAATTTGGAAAATTCCAACAGAGCAATTTGCTATTTCTTAGTCTCCTGGTCACTAAGGTTGCCATATCACAGGTGGGAAACATGGTGCTGGATGAACCCTGAGAAAGCAGTTGGGTTTCTCTGGTAAATAGCTGCTGAAATTTATACTCAAGTAACTTTTTATAAACATACTCCTCACAGAAAACATGGCAGGGCTATTTAAAAGTATTGGATAAGCCAATGCTGTGTGCTTTTGATCGTTCTGTTTTTACTGCAAGATCCACATCTTTGGAAGGGTGATTGCAGTCTTCTAGTTCTGAATGACTTGAAACACTATTGCAATTTTAAACTGTCATGAAAGGTCCACTGTGAGTTTATTTATATTGGTTTATTAACTTATTGGCTTGAAAATTAAAAGTTCAGAAAGTTTTGATAAGGGGCACAAATAGGGTAATACACAGAAAACACTTCAATGAAGCATTAAGAATAGTTGCTAGATATAACTGGATAAAATGAACATTTTATTATGAAGAGTTGTTAATTTGAGCCTTTGAAGCATTATTTTCTTTAAGTAGCAATTGAATAATCTTTAAATCCATCTGTGATGTAATAATTTACCTAGAGTAGGACAAAAATTAGAAGTTAATTTTAAAAAATTAAAGTTCATAGTTTTAGTTGCGCTCAAAGTAACACCATAAAATAGAGATAAGTCTTATATCCATTTAAACTTGAAAAAGTCACATTATTCTTGGTTACTGCATTATATTTGATAACAGGAAGCAAGCTTGACACACGTTCATGCTGAAATAAATACCTCTTCATTGTGTTCAAATAAGCAGGGATTTCTCGTATAGATACATACCCTGATGATTATACATTAGAATTAAATTTTTGGAGCTGGATCAGCAATTGTGATTTTTTTTAATTTATTTTTTTTAATAATCTTCAGTTGCTGTCTTTAGTGCTTTAGTTACTGTTCTAGAGTTTCTGTATTTTGTATCATGTATTCATAGAAAATGGTGTATGAATCCATAGCTACAAAGAAGAATGGGACTCTGTTTGAATAAGATAAAAGGCAGCTGTTGCATTGCAGTTATGTACCACAGAATAAATAGAAGGCAGAGGAGGGGAAAGGACTGCTATAAAGAGAACTTACCGTGATGTAGAAGGAAGCCAGTGGAAAATTTTTTTCACTGTAGACTGATTATTGCTTCTTGGATAGAATTCTCCTCAGACTGCTATCCGTATGCTGTAGCTGCACAGCTCCATGACTCTTAGAGGCAATTACAGTTGCAGATTGTTGTTTTTTTAAAATGCTGATTATCTGGAAATTACTGTCTAGTTAGCACCAAAGTTTGTCAGAAAGCAGACAGAGGCAAGCATTCCTCAGGGCAGGATGGAGACAAAAAGGAAAGCATGGAGGTCCACAGGAGTTGTGGTGGCTTATTTGGAAGCCAGTGGCATTTCTCTTGCTCTGCACTCATGGCTCATGAATTCTGAATACCATATTTCCTCTCCCAGCAGTTACAGTGAAGAGCAGCAGGTGGTTTTTTAGAGTGTCTTTATTTCTGCAATACACTAAAGGGGTCATACACTCCCTCAGGAGGTAATTAACAGCATGATCAGATAACTAAGAGCTTTCTCGTAAATAGAAAAGGAAAGAAATTTCAGCCAGGAAATTCACTTTTTGAGAAAGGCATTTATCAATACACACTGCTATAATTTTGGGTCTAGGACTCTGTTATATTTATTGAAAATTCCTGTTCTCTTTTAGGTAGAAAAGTGACTTTAAGGAAGCGCACCAAAGATCTTTACAGATTAATTTTGGGTTTAATATTAAAGATAATCTCAGAGGATTTTAATGTACTTTTCAGTTGCTTATAAAAATAGCCCTGTGTGCTTCATTTGTAAAAATGCACTAGGTGTTCAATAAATCTTCATTGCTTTTTCATAGTTACTGTAGTATGTGTTACAGAATTCTCAGACAGCTGGAGCTATTTGTGATTGGTAATTGTCACAAGGCTAAAAAGTAGCATTTACAAATACCACAATTATTTTCTACAAACTTAGTTATAAGTGACTGTTGTACTAGTAATGCCAGTTTCTTACCTCTTAAATTCTCATAAAGGAAGTTATTTTATTGATTTCTCAATGATCTAATCCAATTTTAAGTTGTTTCTATATATGTATCACATAACTGTCTGAAGTCCAGTGTGCAGATCACTCACTATAAAAGAACTTACATCTGGCTCAGAGCAAGGAATGGAAATTCAGTATGGGGTGTGGAAAAACTCATACCAGCAGTTTTTGAAACTTGAAGTGACTACATCAATCATTATATTGGACACATGTGGACAGCCTTATAAAGCAATGCTATCATAATATATATCAATATATAGCAAAAGTAACTACTCATGCATGGATACATGCTTATTCTTTACAGCCTAATACTCTAGTAATTTACTGCCTACCCTCTAAAATTACTTTTCTAATTATTGAAACATTGTGTTTCATTTGTTTCCATTTACTCTCCAGTGCTACAATCCATAGCTCCAGGTAGCTGAGTGTACCATGAAAATGGTAGATTTAAGAGAAGTATTTAATTTACAAGAAAAGCATTGTACAGAAGTGTGTTTCTTATACCTAGAAGTTTGTAGACAGATAGTTTATACCAATTTATGTTTTTCTTTCTTTGTGTTTCTTCAATCAGGTACCGCAACCAGGAACACTTAAACTGTCTCAAATCCAGGAAGGCAGGTATATTTTCCAGCTAACTGTGACAGACACTGCAGGTCAGCATAGCTCTGACAATGTTTCTGTGACCATTCTGCCCATGGTTCATTCTGCAGGTAAGGACCCAAGCTGCTGCCTGTGGGACAGTCAGGGTATCATATTCAGAGAAAGGGTCTTGAGCAGGGCAGGAGCCTTGTTCTCCATTTCTGTTGGGTTTCTTTGCCCTTCTTTATTACATAATGACACCTCAGTTTTTAATTGCTGTTTCAAGGTGAGGAAGCAGGCAAGCATCACGTTTGTTAGAGCAACAATAGTTTCAAGCATTTAAAGGTTCATCCTTGCATTGCTGCTAATAAGCTTGAAGGGTTGGAAAAATTAAATACTGCCACATGCAACAGAAACATTCTTGCAGTCCATTGTATCGCCAGACAGCATGTGGAACATGACAGGGCTAATGCTGTGGGGAAGACCCAGTTAAAAGTAGTTAATAGTAGGGTGTGACAGTCAGACTAATAATAATGTTGGTCGGGATCTGTAGTTTAAGAGATGGGATGGTTTCTTGATTTTAGGCATTGAAGCTTTTCCATTCAAATGTTGTTATTGAAGCCTTATGTTACTGTGGAAACTGAAGCTGGAATTGACCCATCATTTTAAAACTCAGCTTAAGAAACGTGTAAAAAGGATAAAAGGTAGAAAGCAGTGTCTGTCAATTCTGCCCTTTTTAATGTAGTAACTTGTAGTTACAGTGAAGTTAGCAAGTTGCTAATATAGATCTGCTGCTCTGGCAGAACTAAAGGTTAAATAGCAGCGTCACTACCTTCAGCTGAACTAGTGAAACCCTAACCCTAGATAACCTTGCTCTTCACCAGTGCAATATCTATGCACAAGGGTAGTCCTAGTGGTAATAAATTGGTATGAAAACCCACAGTTATGAATCTTTACTGACACTTGTGTTCCAGTAATAGGTGATAAAATTGTATTCATTATTGCTTAATTCAGCTAAAGAAGCCAGAGAAATATGCTGATTTATTTATTTGCTACCGTGGCCATGTATGGTATCTTTTAAGTGGTACACACAGAGGATTTGATGCCTGTTGTTTTTTTTCTGATTGCCCAAGTCCTTTTGCAATGCAAGTGCTACTGCTGTAGTTAAACCAGCCTGTGGTGTCTTCATGCGTGCAAGACCCCAGTGCTATTGTTAGTACTGAAATTTAAGAGACACATTTTCTAAGTCTGATTTTAGGGGGTTTAAACAGGTGCCTGTGTTCCTGCCATACTTGTGGTAGCATTGCTCAGCTTTTTAGTACATAGCAGGATAACAATCAAAGGCTGTGACTTGCTTATGCAAATGCATTTGCTGTTACCCCATTAACCAAGCCTTGAATTTAATAATGCTTAACAAAGCAATGAACTATACTGCCTTGGGAAAAACAAAAGCAGAGATGTAAACACTGGATAATTACAAGGTCAGAATGGATTTCAGGAAAACTTTGAGTATGCAAAATGAAAGGTCTGGGGATACTCTCCATTTCCAGGGAAGTCTAAATATTAAAGCAGGCTGTGATAATTTTTTTCCATTGAAGGTCACTTGTAAGACTTTGTGTTCACTCTTGCTCTGGCATGTGCTCTATCGGAGTCAATAGATTGCTCATGGGAATAAATGATTAGCATTCTTTCAAATATTTTAATGAGGTTGCAGAAAACAATTCCATTAAAGATCCCATATTGTTCACACTTTTTACATAAAGTAACATACTGTCAGAAATACAGAATTGGTATGTGGTAGGAATTATTTGTTGGAAAAATGAAGTTAAAACCATAGAGATGTCATTTTTTTCAAGACTGTTTTTGGTCTTTTAGACCAGCGGAGTTTAAACTGCTATAGGGGTGCTGGAAAAGGTGTAAGGTGCTACAGCTTCCTGGTGATTATTCCTGTAGCAAACAGATTGCCAGAATAGTGATGTGGGTGCAAGAACAGCTGTGAGCTGCAGCTTCTGTGTCAGTACAGAACCATATAGCTGAGCCTGGCCCATCGTCAGCTTTCTGCCTTGTTCATGGGCCTTGTTTGTGGTACTTCTTGACATAGCGTGGTTTTGATTTTTCCTTGGTGCTGCAGATTTTAGTAACAGATAAATTATCAATATTTACTGCTTGAGCTTTGCTAATCTGAGAATTGTTTCTCAACAGCCTGTGTCGGGGTTTGCTCTCGCTACCAGTTCATCTGTGATGATGGCTGCTGCATTGACATCACATTTGCTTGCGATGGGATAAGACAGTGCCCTGATGGATCAGATGAAACTTTCTGCCAGAACTGTAAGTGCACCAGGCTGCAGTGTAGGTTTGGGAAAGTAACCACAGCCTGAATGACCAAAGGAAAATTATATATCCTTTCTGTGGCCTCTCTTCCTGTGAGCAAGCAGCTTGCACTCACCATAAAGACTTTAACTGGAATAGTACATGGTGAAGGTTTCATGTCTGCATACAGCAAATGCTCAGAGATTAGCTCTCTTTTCTTTGAAACATCAAAACGGCCCAAGGCCCCAAAATGACAGATTTCACTTAAGAGTTCTCTATATTTAAAAGATGAGTTCTTCACTTTCATGATGATTCTGGAAGCAAGAACCCTGGTCTTGATCTAAAAGGATGTCTCAGGAGTGTGCTTCAAAGTGCAGTTACACACCTTGCAAGAATCTGAAACACTGGATGAGCATGTAGGGGAGCCATTTGACTCACTATTGCTCTGTTCACTTTCATTATTCATCCTCAATATGTGCCCATGCTCAGCTAAGTGAACAAAAATCATCAGCAGCTGAACTGGCATGATGACTAACCATCCTTTGATTGGTATTTCAGTTGCTGGATTTCACTATTGGGCTCATGTGTATACTCTTGCTTAAGAAGTGACAGTGGGCAATTGTTAACTTGCTATGTATATGGAGTTCACATTTCATTGTATGTCTGAATCAGATGAATTTGTTTAGCCTGCCTCAAAGCCTGTATTGCAGGGTCTTCTATCAGAACACTCCCATTTTCTTCAGTTCTACATAAAAATTATGATTTTTGTTTCTCTTAACACAGTGAGCCCAGGCCGGAAGACAGTGACTCACATGACCCTTGGTACTACCCAGCAAAGGACTGTAGGACTGACAGAAAACACAGATGAAAACTCTGCAGAAAACACCCTGAAAGCCACTGCCAGAAATCAACCAGTTCTTTCAGTGGATGCAGACATGTCTAATCAATCGCTTTCTCAGGGACCAAAGAAACAAATCAGTGGATTTGTGCCAGGTAAGAATTGATACAAACAACTTTCAATAAATCTCTCTTGAGGAAGAAAATATCTTGCATCTTAAATTTAATTAAGTCGTCTTTTGGTACCTGGCTAAGAGTAAAATTTTGCAAATGTACAGAATGCAAAAGAAGCCTGTAACAATTAAGTTACAATTAGATATTACTTTAAAAAGTTAAGTTTATAAACTTCGGCCACAACAACCCCCTCCAGTGCTATGGGCCTGGGGAGGAGTGGCTGGAGAGCTGCCCAGCAGAGAGCAGTCTGGGCATGCTGACTGACAGCCAGCTGAAGATGAGCCAGCAGTGTGCCCAGGTAGCCAAGAAGGCAAACGGCATCCTGGCCTGTATAAGGAACAGTGTGACCAGCAGGACCAAGGAAGTGATTTTATGCTTCCACTCAGCCTTGGTGAGGCTGCACCTCAAGTATTGTGTGCAGTTTTGGGCACCACAGTATAGGAAGGAAACTGAGGTGCTGGAGAGGGTGCAGAGAAGCCAAGCTGATATAGGATTCTGGAGAACAGGTCTTATGAGGAGAGGCTGAAGGAGGTGGGGATGTTCAGCCTGGAGAAGAGGAGGAGGCTGAGGGAGACCTTTGGTCTCTACAACTACCTGAAAAGAGATTGTAGTGAGGTGGCTATTGGCCTATTCTCTATAGTAACTAGTGATAAGACAAGAGGAAATGGGTTCAAGTTGTGCCAGGGGAGGTTCAGATTAGGTATTGGGAAAATTTTAGAGTGGTGAAGCATTGGAAGAGGCTGCCCAAAGAGGTGGTGGAGTCTCCATGCCTGGGTGTATTCAAAAGTAGACGTGGTTCTTCAGGAGATGGTTTAATGGTTACAGTGGTGTAGGACTGATGGTTGGACTTAATGATCTTGAAGGTCCTTTACAAACATGATGGTGATTCTGTGATTCTAAGTCTGGTTCTTACCAGGTTCAAAAAGAAAGTTAAAATGTAGAAAAGCTAGGAAAAGAATGAAGTGTTAAGGAACAAAATGTGCAGTGAGCTAAATACAAATTCTGCCACAGGCTCAGCTGCTTAAGCTGATGTGTAAGGGTCTTTAAATCTGCTGAGAGGTACCTTCAGGAGAACATAACAAAGCTCTGTTCAACCTAGGTGAGAGTAAGTGCATCCCTCCTGGTGCTACTGCTGACATTTTTTTCTGCTGAAGTAATACTTTGATTATTATGGGAACTGTGTCTCCAGGACAGGAGAAGTCTTTTATCGCTATAGAGAAGGCTCGGTCTTTGGTAACATATTCTGCATAGTGGCTGCAAGGCTGTTGTGAGTGTGCATGCAGTAATGTTACAGGCAGAATGACCAACCCTTGCCTTAGTGTAACTCCAGAAGCTGCAGTGAAAGTAGTGAGGCTGTTTAAGATTCTTGCTGGTGAATTAAAATACTCTGAAATGGCAATTTAATGAAAGCAAAACTGCATGCACAGAGCCTAAAATGAGTGCAAGACCTCCCACTTTTATTTCTTCAGAGTTGGGGCTGACTCTTGCTGCTAGTTACAGACAGCTTTATTTTCTTGTGACAACAGAGCAGAGCGCAGTGCCCTCTGCTGCTGACTCCTGCAAAGGGCACTTCCCTGGTTGGCACTGAGATGTTTCTTCAGATCCTTGTATTTTATTTGTGGAGACCGCGAAGGGAAGTGCAAAATCCTCTCTCAAATATTTCACCCTTTTCTGGCAGTGAGGATGACCTCGGTGCTCCTTATTGGAATGACTTAAAATTTTTCCGTCTGCCCCAAACCCTTCAGGCTCACATAGTCCAGAGTGACACATGATATGGGGCCACCCAAACACCCTGTGTTTATCCACTGCATGGTGATTTACTTAGGTCATTTTTGGTTACTGTTTCAGTGATTAGTGTAATAGCAGAAGCTGCTGTAAACTTTTTAATATAAATCAGTCAAGATTTCCAGCTGAACATTTCTGGTTTTAATTCTTTTGACAAGGCTTGGTTAGAATTTAGTTTCAGTTAAATGATACTAAAAGATTTCCTTATAGAATGGAAAGACCCAGCCATTACTGACCCAGGTGCCCAATATTTTTAACCAAAAAACCAGCAAACATTTCAGCAAGTTTTTAAATCACCTTCGGATTGGTTCCAAAGGGGATGCATGTGCTGGGACTCAAAGAGGTGCTAGTTACCTGGATCCAAAGGGCAATTGCCAAAATTTTCTCCAAGTTACTTTCCTGCCATGCAGATCCTTAAGGTCCATAGGAGTCATATGCTGCACATTAAGGATTTCCAGAGTTTGAGAGAAGTTCAAGTCCTGCCCCACTGGCAAGCATCACAGTCTTTATCCAGTGGGATAGACAGGCATCTAACCTATTCCTAAAAATCCACCCAGGCACATTAATTAGATTTCTCTCCATCACTGCCATCTCCTGGAGGTTACAGACCCAATCTAATAGTTAGGTGCTGCCAAAATGCAAGACACAGAAACAGTGGAGCAGCTCCATGAAACTTGTCTGGAGAAGTGTTCAGGAAGACAATAAGTGCTGGATGCATTTTTGAGGAGAGGCAACCAGCACTGAACAGAAGTCATATCAACTGCCTCAAAAGTCAGTTCTGTCAATTCCACTGACAGAAATCGTGTTTTGGGATGGACTGTCTCCTGAGACACTGCTGAACCCTCTTCTTACGCCAAGACACAACCTTTGCTTCCAAGTCACGCTGTAAAGGTCTTTGTTGAACCAAGACAGTAATGTTGCTTGTTGTCCTAGAGTTGATTTTGTAAGCACCTAGGCTCCTGATATACTATTAAAAATACATTTCAAAAATAAGCTTTAATATTTTTAATGTCAACATAGAGTCATCATAGAATGGCTATGGCTGGAAGGGACTTCAAAGATCATTGTTTCAGCTCCTCTGCATGGGCAGGGACACCTCCCACTGGATGATCAGGTTGCTCAAGGCCCCATCCAACCTGGTCTTGAACATTTCCAGGGAGGGGGCAGCCACAACTTCCTTGGGCAACCTGTTTCAGTCTCTCCCCACCCTCACAGGAAATAGTTTTTTCTTAATGTCTAACCTAAATCTCCCCTCTTCAAGTTTTAAACCATTGCCCCTCTTCCTCTCGCTTCATGGCCTTATAAAAAGTCCCTCCCCAGCTTTACTTTAGGTTCCCTTCAGACACTGGAAAGCTGCTATAATGTCACCTCAGAGCCTCCTCTTCTCCAGGCTGAACAACCCTAACTTTAGCCTGTTTTCATGGGGGAGGTGCTCCATCCCTCTGATAATTTTTATGGCTCTCCTCTGGACATACTCAAAGAGCTCTATGTCCTTCTTATACTGGGGACTCCAGAACTGGACACAGTACTCCAGGTGACAGCAAAGCAGAGGGGGCTCTACTCGACCAGCTGTCTGTGCCTCTTTGATGCAGCCCAGGACCTGTTTGGCTCTCTGAGCTGCAAACACACATTGATGGCTCATGTTGAGCTTCTGGTCCACCATCACCCCCAAGTCCTTCTCCTCAGGACTGTCTGCAATCCTTTCTTCTCCCAACCTTTATTCATGCATGGGATTACTTTGACCCAGGTCAAAATTCCATGCAGTTTGAATTCGGTGCAGTTTTCATGACTCCACTTCTCGAGCCTGTTAAGGTCCCCCCGGACTTCACCACACTGTTTGGTGTTATCAGCAGACTTGCTCAGGGTGCATTTGATTCCACTGTCCATATTACCAACAAAGATGTTAAATAGCACTGGTCTGAGGAACACTTCAAGCAGCTGGGAAGTTTGGTTTCTTTTTTACATTTGTTTTTTATAACAGTAGTGGTTGCAATACCAATAA
This sequence comes from Phaethornis superciliosus, assembly GCA_023637945.1. NCBI lineage: Eukaryota > Metazoa > Chordata > Aves > Apodiformes > Trochilidae > Phaethornis > Phaethornis superciliosus. The sequence goes on along the minus strand of JAJQWJ010000003.1, from coordinate 50,284,502 downwards.
ACACAGTCCCTTCTGCTACTTACCTCCCCATAAACAGCTTTCATTGCTGAGAATCCAATACAGATGTTCAATAAAAAGACCTTGTCAAGAACCACCATATTTATCTTTCCTTCATTTTAAAAGGAGCTGGGCTAAGCTGTAATGTTTTAGCTGTGGAATAGTTCCTCTCAGCAGGAGTATGAGTTTTCTTCTTATGAGGGTTAGACTAGGGGAAATTTGTCCTATCATCCATTTTCCACTAATATAGTTTATCTGTTTCAAATTTTCCTTAGCCTGACTTGGTACAAGCTTTTCAAGGAGTTACACTTAAGTCTGAAAATGTGAAAATATGCAAGTCCCAAGGTTAGGACTGTTTAAAACTTCTATCTGACCTAGCACGGTCTCTCTTCACACTAAAAGAACAAAACAAAGCAAAAAATTCAAAATTCATTCATTGTTGACAGTGGGTGAATCTTGTTCTGCACTCCAGCCTTTCCAGTGGAATTCCTCTGCAGCAGTGTGACTCCAGAGGAAGGCCAACTTAAAGATAACCTCCTTGGGCACTCAGGACATGGGGTCTTCCACAACAGACTTGTGGTTTGCTTTTTCCCAAGCTGGAAAGCCAAATGTTTTCTTCTGTAGTTGGGAGCAGATGCAGCAGAGACATTTGACATCAATAAAGGAATCCTTTCCATTTGCAGACATATCTTCAGTATGAGGTAACTCAGAGTGCTGCTCCTGCAAAGACCAGTACAGCATTTCTGCATTGCTGTCCCCAGAGTGTCCTGGAGTCCTTTTCCAGGAGAGCATTCAAGCCCAGCTGCATATTCTGGCCCTGCTGCACTTGTAAATGAATATAGAAAAAATGTAGTTGCAGCAAAGCACACTGGAGTGAGCGATGGACTGGTTTCTAAGCAGCAATAGCCAGTTGAGCAAACACAGTCATGCAGATGGGTTGAATTCACAAGCAGCCTGAAGATTTGCACTCCCCAGCATAGCCAACTCAAGCGTATAAATCACCAGCTTTGCATTCCCCTGGCATGGGGTCTCTGCCTCTCCAGGCAGCTGTCATGCAGTACTGCTCAGGGCTGGGATTACATCATTTGACTGACTGCCCAAGCATTAGTCTCTGCTTTAGGGTAACTTAAAAGGGCTACAAATTACAATTGCCTAGGGAGTGAAAAATGAAGAGAAAGTGAAAATCAAAATCTACATAGCATGCTTTATGCAGGGTCCTAAACTTGTTTGGAGAAATCTCTCAGTTTTCTAGTTGATGACAAGTAAGAGGTTGAGCAGTATTAACTCTGCTAGCCCCTCCAGTTCTGTAAGAACAGACACAAGTCTTAACAAAACCTTACAAACTTTACTGAAAGTATTCTGCTATTCTTCTACCCTTCTGAAATTTTTCCACTAAACTTCTCTCCAGATATATTTGCCTAATGTCTTTACAAGCAAATGGCTTAAGTATTCCTTTTACCAAATGGCAGGGAAACAAATTTATAAAACAGGCATTCAGGTCTACCCTTGTCATACCGGCTGGAATGGCTCTAAAAGCTGATGTCTTTTGGATATTTCCAAAATAAAGACAAATATTAATTTAATGTAATTTTGAGGAGACAGAAGCAGGAATCAGCTGCTGGGTTTGGTCTCAGTGACATTCAGGTTATTTTGTACAGCTCTGATACCATGGAAATACCTTAAAGACCTAAAATTTACACTTAGGGTTTACTTAAGTCCCCTTTACATGCCAGAACAACTTAAAGACCCTGAATGAGAGGGAGGACTGCAGTTTGTTTTAAAGGCATTTCCTAGCAGGTGAAATTAGTGTCCATGCATGCTTAGCCATAAAGGGCAATAAGGTCAGAGGCTGTGTTGTGCTGTAGAGTGGGGACATAAGCATTAACATGCCAGTATTGATGAGACAATTTAAGCTTTAATTAATGGGTGTGTTTATTAGTTGCTGCCACTGACAGGGATGTGTGTTCTGCAGCACTTTGGAGCTGGTTGTGTGGGTGAGAGTTACACGTGGTGCATATTCCAAGCTAATTGATTTAAGTACTTCCTTAACGCCTACCTCTATATGAAATTCCAATTACAATGTCTCATTTTACAGATCTTGTAGCATAGTATGTTTCCACTGGCATTGTCACAGTTCCAAGGGCTGCCAGCAAATATATCACAGCAAAGTCAAAGTGTCCTTAAATATTTATCAATAAAAAACAAACACAGTCATTACATTTAAAAACACTGGCATATTTCTGATTTTTGTGAGGGTGTGCTGCTGGATTAAGCTGTCACTCTTGTACAAAGCATCCCCATAGCTATTGGTGTAGAACTTCAGTGAGAGGGCAGGAGGAGGAACTCCCAGCCACAGCCACCTGAGCTCCCAAGATGAATACTTCTTGGCAGCAAACCCTGTTGTCTCTTCTTATGTTGTTACATTGCTCTACAGTATCTTCTGTACCACAGCGAAGCAGAAATGACTCAAAGTCATCCTTTTTGAAATGTTTTCCCCTTACATTTTTATGTCTCCCGAGTACACAAATTCTGCATCTCTGTGTGTCAGGGAGCAGATAAAATTAAGGTAATTTGTGTGGACAACTGTTACAGTTCAACGTAACTTAAAATTTTGGATCCATGAGAACAAAATCCAACCACCAAGGGTTGGGTGCAAGCATAAAGTTTTATCTCACAAATAACACAAGCAAAGTGATGTAACCCCATAAAGATATGGCAAATGTGTTGTGAGGCATAAGGGAGAGAAACGATGGGGTGGTAAGAGAAAAGAAGGAGGGAGATAGAGAGAAAAGAGTGAGGGAGAGAAAGAGAGAGAGATCACCACCCATGGATCCAGCAGCACCTGGTGATCTTTCTTCTTCGGGATGCTGATCCGATTCCAGATGGGGCAAAGGTCCGGTGCAGGGTGGTGGCTCGATGGAAGGCATCAAAGAATGAGCACTTTGGTGCTCCTTATATACACCAGGTTTCCCACAGCACCCAAGGATGATTCAGGCTCCAGGAATTTGACCTCTCGGGAGGGTCCCCTCGCCCCATGGAAAAGGCCATTGCTGGCCAGCCCTGGGTGGTCAGTGGCCATTAGCCAGTTTGTCAGCTCCACCTGGGTGGGAACCTCCACCAGGCATTTTCAGTCAGTGTGTGTCTATGTCCTTATATTCCATTTGCTACATTGTCATTGGAGGCAAAGAAAATTCAAATTTGCACTGAATGGAACCTTACTCACAATTACCTATGTGTTTCCTGCTTTACCAGGTCCAAGAGTGATCCAAATAACTTGAAATGGCCTAATTTCCATTACATATAACTGCCTTAGTTATGTTTTAACTCGGATTCTATACTGAATTACGGAAGTTTACAAAAGAGAATTTATATCCATCTTTTTTTCTCAGGGGAAGATGACCCATTTGGGTTTACTTGAAATGCATTGTGGTTTTGCAATGGAAAACCTGAATTTACATTTTAGCTTTAGTTTCACATTATTTCAAAAATTGAAATTATACAATAGGAGTCAGAGTTGTTATACTATTTCGTGGGTTTTTTCATAAATTTAATTCTAGTATCCCCTGAATAAGATTTCCTGAGTCACCAGAACTGAAATATTCCTTTATTTTGCTTGACTTTATGCAGATAGCAGTTCCTCAGGAAAAAGAGCAGATGATAAAAATGGGAATGACTTAATTGTGCCAAAGAGAGATCAGCTTGGAGGTCGTCGTCCAGTCCCAGAAGCAGGTAAGACTGACCGTGTTAATTCATTTTGAACTGCTAGATTTTCAGTCAGGTGCTATAGATCCAGATTCTATGGTCAAGAATTGAATAATCTACTTCCATATTCTGAGTCATTCCTAACTTCTTCATACAGTTTATTTTCTCAGCACTATTTGCTCCAGATATTAGTACTTAAGTGATAGACTAACTTTATTTTTAATGAAATGATTCAGGTTTTCTCTACCGATTTCTTAGTGTATTAATAAAGTGCAATTTCTCTTAACCTCATTGTAGGTGCTGTGTTACCCTTAGCCTTAGGCTTGGCCATCACTGCTTTACTGCTGCTTATGGTTGCTTGCAGACTACGTTTAGTGAGACAGAAGCTTAAGAAAGCTCGACCCATTACATCTGAAGAGTCTGATTACCTCATCAATGGGATGTATCTCTAAAAATTGGATTTAGGTTATGTTTTTTCTCCCCTTCCCCCGTGTCCATGAACCTCCGCCTCTACAAAAGGACGAAAAAACCTTTATTTAAGTTTCAAGTGCAGGAGAAGCCTATGAGATGAGGAACACGTTCTCCCTCATCGGTGACAGAAAATAAGAATTATTCAGGCTCTGGAGAGTAGCTCCATTTGGCTCTTGTGCAGAAGACAGTGTGAGATTAGGACACCCCAAACTGCATGCAGGGTGCCCCTGCCCTCCCCACAGTAGTTGGGGTCCCAGCCATGGCAGAGCGTGCCCCAGGGCCAGGGCACTGGAGCGGTCAAGGCCCAGCAGCCCCGGAGACAGGGGCTGAGGTGCAGAAGGAAACCTCCCTGCTCTTGTCACTGCTGCCACCTCTGGGCTCTGCTCTGGGGACCAGGATGCTCCAGACCAATGCGTTACTTCCCTGTCTAGCAGAGACTATTTGTGTACTTTCCACATGGTTAGCTGGGAGTATTTTCATTAAAGAATTCATCTTGCTTTGTTAATTAAAAGTAATTGCTCTCTAAGCACCAGCTTTTGTAATGAAAATTGGGATTTAAGGAACAAAGCATCTTTTTTTTTCATTTGTAGTGTAAACCTCTGTGCAGCTAACAGAGAGTCATAATTACTAAATGCTAAAAATAAAAAAATACAAGAAATCCTCAGTGAGTATGTTTGGACTTAGCAGCGCGCAAGAGCAGCCACGTGCAATCCCAGAGCTGTGTCTCTCCCTGAAGCTCAGGGCTTGTTCAGCCTTTTCCACCTCTAGCTCAACACCCTGCACAGCATGAGAACACAGCACACAGTGGCTTTTACCCGAGACACCGGAGTGTAGGGTTCTTTTTGTTTATCCCATAGCACCCTGCAAAGCTTGAAAGCTTCAGTGACTTGCCCTCACCCCAGCAAAATTCTCATAGAATTAGAGCAAGTAATAGATATGTGTGAGTGAACCTCAGATGTGTCAACAGTAAAATGTGTACAGTACATGTTATATATACTTATATATATATATACACCGTGCTGTCTATCTTGTTTGACTGTCCAAGGACAATGTTCATCATGGGTCCCAGTAAAAAGAGAGGCAAATGAGGAATGTGTCTTTTTTGGTATGTCGTCTTTTGTACTTCAGTAACTTTGAGTCAGCGAGAATATTGCCCTGGTATACAAACTGTTCTTCAAGTTGCTCGGTCTTGATTACTTTATGTAAAATAGCTCTAATAAACCTATTTTATTCTTACATTTCCTGCACTGTCTTTTTTTCAGCCTCCAGCTAAATGTTGTAGACCGTAGCATGAAAAGCAGGCAGAAGTACATTTCCCCTCTCTGTGAAACAGCCTTAAAAGAAGCTGGAATGTGTATGATGGGTGAAGTTGTTGAGATATATTGTTGTATGAAGAGTGAGAAGATCAGGGCATCTACCTCCAAGACCTGTCAGTCGAGCAGGACACCAGTCACAGAGCTGGCTGGGCCAACTGCTCAGGGAATCCAGTTGCCAGTGCTTCTTTCCCGGAGCCTTCCTGACATGTCAGGCAAAGTCTGGTTGCTCATACTTCAGCATTACATCAGGTCCAGGAGACCACCTGCTGATGCTGCCCATTTCTAACTTGGGAGCATGGTCTTTCTTCAGTCCCAGCCTATAGCAGGCATGGCAAATAGTGCACGACCCAAAAGCCAACATTTTAAATGTAGCCTTCTAGGAAGACACACTGCACATTTGTCTGGGGTATTATTTCCTATCATTGACATTTCTTTGGGTTTAAATACCTAATTTTCCCTCACCAACTTACTATAGCAACAAGAAAAGTAGTCTTTCCTCAGCCCATAGTTCTCCTGTTACCAAAACCCATTCCTCCATCATACAGCCATCAGGAGAACAAAAGGTTTGGTTTTATTCTTTTGGGCAGGACACAGCAAGATCCTGCACAGAGCACAAGTCAGCCAGCACAGCCATTGTGCAAGAAGCTGCTCAGCTTTTCAGCCACTCCACCCAACACAAGGCTTTGTTGCTCTGCTGATGCAAGTGGAATCAAACTTCATAGGTTTTACAAACCCCTCCAAGCAGGGCTGGAGCAAGAGCAGCAGACACCAAGTGTAGCACAGGGGTCTGGCTATTGCTAAGTTATTGTTGCCACAGTCTTCCTAGGGACTCTTCTTTCTAGGAGGGAAGATGGTGACAGCTGCTGCGGTGCAGACCACCAGCCTGAGTCTTGTTACTGCTCAGGTAGTTGTGAACTCCACAACTCAACTGCGTAAAAGTTTGCACCTTATCAAAAAATCTGGGCATTGCCAGTTAGATGAAGAGCAAGACAAAGTTAGCAAAGTAACATACTTGGCTTGGCAGCTCCTGCAGTTAATACACACCGGGCTCAATAATGTGTTTTCATCCTATTTGACTTTTAAGTGATACTGAACTACTGAGCCAGAGTACCTAGCAGAAAAAGCTGTGGCAGGACACCTTTGTCAACATGCTGGGAGTGCTGCCCCCTTCTCCCCAGGCTGCTCCAAGCCATTGCCTCCCACTGACACCACTTCTGCAGCCCCTTCCCAGCATCTCCCAAGGCTGGGGCCCTCTCTCCCACAGTACAGGAGTGCTGAGAGCAGCCACTGCTTCTACCCCATCTCCACGGCTGCATCACTAACTTCTTTCATAGCTTCTCACACAAGCCTCAGGAGCTAGGGAGTTTTATACAGTGTTTATGCTGCAGCAGAACCCAGATTCTCTGTGTGGAAATCCACTATTTGAGGTCTGTCAGATCTGTTTTTCCTGTCCTAAATGCTGACGTGTCTAGGCACGCATCTCGGAATCTGATCAATCCATCTGTTTTTACTGCCAGCATGCTTTAGACAGACAGGCAGAGAATATCAATTGATTTGATAGCAATGCTCCTCTGTGGATCATACTGCTCTGTGTATTAGGAGAGACCATTACAATTTTTTTTTGTCCTTGTACTTAAATGTGGGTCAAGACATGTATATCAGTTACATCACTGTTTATATTTTCAATTTTTTTGCCCTTCAGACCAATTTATGTACTCTTGATAGTACAAATTATTTCAAATAATTATTTAATTTCCTGGCTGTAGTCTTTCCCTAACACTGTAGACTTATAGCAAGGATAGTTCCAAAAGCACATCTGCAAAACAAAAAGGATGAAATAGGTCACTCTGATGCTCCATTTGCCTTTTAAATCCTAGATAAACCACAAGAGTTTCAATCCCGAACTCTGCAGAGCCAGTTAGAAGCAGGAACTAATAGCAACACAAACACACCACCCAAAACAAAGACAGAGCCTTTCTAGTAATCCCCACCAGAATTCAGTCATGCATCACTGAGGTCTACCCTTGTTTTCATGAGCATCAGGAATTGAGATTTTTCATTTTCTAATGGCAGAAGCTAGAACAGTAAAAGCAAAGGAAAGAGCTAGAAAAGATTAAGAGAGCTGGTGGCTGTCAATAAACACGTAGTAATTAGTACAACAGAAAAGAGCCTATGAATCAGCTTGACCTCAATAAGAAAAGGAGCAGGGAATATTTGGTGAGGGGGAGTGGGGTACTATAGAAGTAACTTTGTTACATGTTTTTCAACTAATAGTCACTTAAAACAAGCCAGAAAATGAAAATGTAAGGCTACAAATACATTTGTACTATAACAAAAGCACTTGATAAACACTGCACTCTACACTGGAGCTCTTAAACACAAAGAAAGAGGTCAAGAATCAGCACAAGAAGGCAGTTTAGAAACACATTTTTAAAGATAACCTGCTAGAATTCTAAGTTTTGCATTTAAAATGCTCCTGGCTGACAGTTATAAACCACTCATATATCAATGAAAACTGTATTTTGAGCAGGCTGAGAAAAAAAAACAGACAAGACAGAAAGATTCAGTGCTGTGAAGGACTGAGACTCACAGCTTGTGGGGATGTTATTAGTTGCTCAGATGAACAGAAATGTATAATCCTGTTTTAAAGAGGGCAGAGCAAGAAATTTTAACATAATTCTTAACAAGTACCAGGCTCTCATGCACAAAAGAAAAGCATTTAAGATATCTACATTCAAAACACATGACTGAAGAACATCAACAGCAGGAAAACTGAATGTGTAGAAGACTGGAAAGAACTTGAAAGCAAGGCAGCACAGTGGAAATCCAGGGACTCTGGGGAAAGCATCCCTGAAGGCTGTGATCAGAGCATTATCCTAAGCAGATGCTCTGAATCACCTGTTTTCCTAACCAGAGACCTTTGATAATGTTGTCTTAGTCCATACTGCACCTAAAACAAAAGTTCCTGGTTAACCTCAGATGCCCTTTCTCCATTATAGCAAAAAAAGGATTTGGCAGAATCTGGTGAACAAGATACTTAACCTGTTCATACCAACATGTAATTTGCAAACATATGGCTACACATGGCTGGAAAAAGGACTAAAGTTTCTCACCAGCTTCAGAGAATGTTTTTGAGAATATATAGTAGATCAGTTCCTCAGAAGAATATGATGAAAAGGGCCAGACTACAAAAAAATGTGAAAGCTTAAAATGAGATGTTAGAGAAAGTCCATCAACGATCCTTATGAAAATAATCCATTGTTGCTAAAATAAGAGTTTTGTTAAAGAAGCACAAATTAAGTCTCCAGTTTTCAAGTTTGGGGTGATGAGACAGAGTTCTGTTTCTCCTTTATTAAGCTTTGAAGCATTTTTTAACAAGCTGTTGGAGCTCGTCCATACATATTTCAGCAATAACTATGTCCATTTAATTAATAATTTAAAGAAGTACAATTTTAGTTCACTGAGCACATTCTGCTGAGCATCTCATTAACACCCTGCCAAGAATGTGAGAGAATAATAACAGCCTTTCACAGGAAATGCATCAGAACGCCTCAGCTGCATTATGAATTTGTGCCATGTATAGAACTGCCACCTGGAACAGGAAGCAGCCCTATATGCCAAGGATTAAAAAGGTTAAATAGGACATGTATGGGAAAGTTTATAGCAACTCTATCTGCATAAGGCCAAGTTTTATCCCAAGCTGATTTTCTCAGATCTGGCTGAGGCAATGAAACCTAGACCTTGCCCCCAGCTCTGAGCATTCAAGTACATATCAATTACAGTGAAGACAAAAATTGATGGTGCCTCAAGAATGTCTGTGCACGTCCCACAACTGTCCTTCAACATTTCACAATTATAAGCAGGTGGACAATAACTCAAATAGAGCCAACAAACTGTATGAACCCACAAAACCAACTTAAACCTCATGCTTGGATCCATCTGTTGTATACCACAGCACTTAAAAACTCTAATTTACACTTCCCGATGTGTAAAGTCTGGAGGCTCTCAAAGACCAGTTTCAGACTTCATTATCTCCTGCATCCCCCTGCACACCTGCTGCATTTGGGGCAACACTTTCCCTCCATGGTTTGTTGTTTGGTTGTTGGTTTGTTCTGCACGCTGTGCTTGCATGACCTCATGATGACTTTTTGCTGAGCCAGAACCACTGCTCATGCACTTCAGCAGAATAACCTTTTCCACATCATCTGGGACAAAGAACAAAGGTTACATAAAGGTAATTGGTATTCTTTGTCTTTCTAATTGCATCATAATGTGTTCCACCTCAAAAATCAGCTAAATGAAACCAGAGATACAAATCACAGGCTTTGGTTTGCATAACTCATTTTTTTAAAAACAAGGAACTGAAATCACATCTTTTCTGCAAACTGCATTTAAATTAGAGGATATTAAATGCAGTACATCTTAAGGCACATTAAAATGTAAAAGGAAGAAAATATTGCTGCTGTAAGAATGGGTTAATACCCTTCTGTCTGAGAGGAACAAGAGTATTCATTCAGAATTTTCCTCTAGACATTTTAGTTTACCCTTTTGTGCCAATGGTTAATGCCACAGTCCCTCCACACTCAAGACCCCTGGAGCTTATCGTCACATTGCAAAAACACTGCACACAAGGAGAGGACTCCTGCCAGATGGATGCTCCAGGAGCTACCACGTAGCTGGTGCTACCAGTGCTGGTGTTCAGTCTCTGTGTGATAGTTTCCCTCAGAAAAAAACAACAAACAAACAAACAAACCACCAATACCCACCCATCATCATCTCTATGCCCAAGTTTGACCAGAAAGAGTAAATAACTGGTAACTCCTGCTACACGAACAGAAAGCATCCATAGGTCACACCAAAATGCTCTTCTCTGAAGAGCATCCACAGCTGTTTGTGGGCTTTCAAGATACAAGTACGGACTCTTGGTTCCTCTCTGCTCAGGCTCTGAAGGTCTTCTACTGTCTCATCCCTGGAAAAACATGGACAAGTGACTGTCACCGGTTGAGCCAAGCTGTTCTCCCAAGTTGCTCTGGCTTAGAGCTAAGCAGATCATACACTCCTGCTTATCTGGACTCAGTCACAGATGGCAGACAGAATTCATACCATGTACACACACCCTATGCCCCAAAACACCCAGCTGTGAGCTAAAAAATTCCAAACAGATATAATACTTCAGTTATATTCATATGGTATTGGGCTGGGTAACTGCTGCAATACACTGATTTACCAAAAAAGGATGCATTGGTTGGGTCATTTAGTAACTCGGTATTTTTATACATGCTGGCCATTTTTTTTTTTTTTTGACATGTAAAATCCTACAAGATTAAAAAAAACACACCACCAAACATAAAACCAGACACCTAGATGCAGGCTCCTCTCAATTTTTTTTTTTTTTTATTTGGCAAAGTAAGCAATTCAGACAGTTCACACAGCATTTATTCAAGCTCTTCAAATCTTCTGCATTTCAACTTGTCCTCTTCTCCAAGAAGTTTTTACTTCAGAACCATTGCTCCATCATGGAGGGGGCTTTAGTTTTCCAGTTCCTAACAGCTACTTCTGGATACTCCTTTCTGTCTGAAAACCTGGATTATCATCAACCCCTTCAGTAGAATGGGTGTGCTAATCCCCAGCCTTGGTCCCTAAAGTCTTACACCTCCTGAAGTGGTTCTCAACAAAAAAAAAGTTGTTTCCTGGTCTCAGATTTACCACCTCTTCCAAGTTAGGTTAGCTTATTACACTGTGTCCAGAAACAAGAATTTGGATACAGTTGAGCTCCTATCGTTCATTTAACTGATTAAATTAGTGAGAAGATGTAAATAAAGCTGAACTCAGATTGAATTATAGTGACCAAAACGTTGCACATTAGCATGCATCATTTAAGGTATTTCACTTCAACACCAAGAACTAGATTCACAGTTGATTTGTGGGTTAGTACAAATTTGTCAGACGCAGGTGGGTTTTTCTGATTTGTATTTTCTAGAATACTTACTACCTTAATTCCTTTGTAAGTTTAATTTTTGTGTATGTGCTCACAGGCTGCAGTCAGATGAGGAGGTGGCACATTGACTTCCAAGCATTTGAATAAATCAAGTAATACATATCTTTTACACAAGAACAGGATGCAGCTGACCCTCGAAAGGAAGGTAATTTAAAATATTTCCCTCTCATATTTAGGGGCCTTTGAATTTTCACCTTTATGCTTTCAGGAATTAATTCTATCACATAATTATTGCTGTTTCATCACAAGAAATCACATGTTTTTGTAGTGATCACAGTTGTTTTATACAAGTTGGTTTACTCTATAATTCTTTTTATAATTTTTTTAAAAGAGAAAAATGATAACATGCTCTAAATCTTGGTTGCTCAAATCTGAGGAAGATGACTCAGGACACACTTCCTGCCTTTCCCAAAAAAGCTCACCTTTCTGTACTGCTTTGCAATTTGCTGTTGGCATTTTACACCACCAAACTAGAAAACCTGGGGCAGAAAAAAAAAAGTCTATAGTCTTCCCACTACTCTTCTATATAAAACCTGAAGAGTTGCATCTCAGTCTGAACTTAGAAGTCCAGGATTCATAATTCCTTCTGCATGAATAATGTTTTCTTTGAATAGGAATTAAGAAATCACTTTAAGAAGCCACAATTTTCCCTGGGTGACCACAGTTAGAAAAACAAGAAGGCTGGTACAGCAAAAGGCTTTGCAAAAAGCAACGTTTAGAACCAAACTGGATTTTTTTTTTTAAATGAAGATTCTAGCAATCGATATCTCAGTATTGTGCTACATACTGATATACTGATCCTAATCTTCCAAGCACGCACAATCTTGTCAGTCTTGTACACAGCCCCCACTGTTTGCTTATAATTTTATTTGGCAAAGCAGCACTGCCTGAATTGTTCTGTGACTGGGACACAGCTTAAATTATATTTATGGAGTTAAATTCATGTGCATCACATCAATAGTGAGGTATGATCCAGAAAAGAATTTCAAGACCAATTAATTTAGAAGCATTCATAAATTTTAGAACAATTTTCCATTTTTAGACACATCTCTTACGTCCAACTTGAATGGCAATGTTTGATCAGAGCAGCCACCCACCTCTGATGTCTTGAGGTTTAATATATACAAATGCCTGATTTTAAGGTAATGAAGCAGCTGATTGTATCTACTACATGCTAGTCTATGACATCGTGTCAAAACCTTAAAAAGGAAGTTGATCTCCTTTTAGTAGCATCTAGCAGACACCAGAGCACTGAAAACCTGGTATTACCTACATAGTGTCATCAGGTGCACAGAAGCAGTTTTACAAAGGGACACAGGAGCCAAGAGAAGTGAGTGTTCAAGTACTCCCATCAAAATTAGATGATCACAAGCTATAGGTCTTGATCTGCAGTTCAGCAGACATTCACTCTGAACAGATGAAAGTAAAATAAAGGCATGTTAAATAAAACAGTGCCTACATAAAACTTTCCAACATTTCTTTATCAGATTTGCCATGAGCATCTAAAAAAATAAAACAAACACACGCTTTTCCATGCTGATAACAACAGTATAACAAAGTCCAAAACAAGCTGCAATGCTGTTGGTTTTCAAAAAGCTTTTAGAACTGGAGATGAGCAGTCCACTGTAACACTATGTTTGGGTCAAGATGATGTAGCTTTTACAATTCATCCCTGTAGAAAGAAAACACATGCAGTTATGTTTCTCCTTCCCATGGAAATCATATTTGAAAAGTTAAGATACTGAATCTGATTACATTGAAGTGCTCAAGCGCATCGGCCAAACCTCTTAAGTCTTTTCAAGCATGTAAGAAAAATTAAAAAAAAAAAGGAAAGGCAACAGCAATCCCATATAATCACACAATAGTATGTGGGTATATTGTGAAATATGGGTCCCTCTATTTCACGTTTAATGGATCATTTGCTTTCATGAATGCTGCCCACACCACACAGCCAGTTACATAGCTGCCTGTCACTCAAGCTCTGTAGGCTGTCAAGAAAATGAGCCAACTTACTAGAGTATTGGCTTAAACACTGTAGCTGCCAAAAAGGCAAGTTTACCTTTATCTGCGGTCTCTCAAGGAAGGTAGGGACACAATCTCACCTCAACATCATGCAGTTTATGTCATCTGTTTTATTTATCTCACAGGGGAGCCCAACTAGCTCCCAAAGGAACCGTGCTAAATCATAACTAGGTTATAGAGATGGTGTGAGCGGGGTGGGGTGTGTATATATTTTAAAAGGAGACTCAGGTAAGAGAAAGGATGCGTCAAGAAGTCTCTCTAAATCACTACAAGGAGTCTAGAAAATGCAGGACATTTGAAACACATTAAACCAAGAATCTGGTAGAACCCATATTCCAACAGTAAAATTATCAAATATTAGTGATTTGCTAATATTTCTAAAGCATTAACTTTAAGGCAAAACATCCATCAAATCTGAAAGTTGTGCACTGTGTTGTCATGAATGTTGGAAAATTCAAACAGAAGTGCTTGCACTTTTTTTTTTCCTCATACACAAGCAACCTATAAGCTCACAATGAGTTTGTTGAAATCTTTCCATCAGTAGGTGCATCATCCTCATTAGCCAAAGCAACTAATATCTAAATTAAGAAAACCTTCACTAAAGTGATTGCTGGCTTAATATACAATCCATTTCCAGCTATCATGCAAACTAACCCACAAAAATATAGTGCTACATGCACACGAGCAAAAGCTTTGAAGTTACAGATGCTGTCCTTCAGGAATCATAAAGCATGGAATTAGGGCATGCAAAACATTTTAACAGCAACTGAAAAGGCTGTTGCAACTAGTGCTTAAATGACTAGTTTTCTATCTAATGCAAACCCTGCCTTTTGATAGTGGTAAATATATGCATTCTTTGCACTTTGCACTACCTTCTGACAACTAGACACTAATCATATGGCATCAGAGTATTGCAGAAAGCAGAAAAAAACAGAAAGGAGAACACTTCTCGGTGGGGGTAAAAAAACCCAAACAGTTTGTAGCCAAAGACTTGGAAGTTCTCCATATTTGCCTATTTCACAGCATGGGTATTTGCTTACTTCAAACATGAAAATAAAGGAACATCTAACACAGTTTAAAATGCAGTTCTGGTGAATTTAGGACATGTACTTCATTCATCCTTAATGCTTCCAGGAGCTGCATCATAAATTAATATTTACAACTTCAAAAAGAATAAGTAATATCTACTGCTATTGCTGATTTAGTCTCATATGCCTCATTGCTGATCTGACACTCATTCCAATTTCTACCATATCCTCTTATAGCTTTGCAAAAGCTGGGCCTTTTGCTGTGACAAACAGTTCTTAATCCCTTAAACCCAAGAGAGATTCTCAAGACATTATAAGCCTAAAAAAAAAATCCATATTTACTCTGAAACTACTAAACATGAAGATTTTACCCAACCACAGACAAGGTTTTTGCATAATATTGCTAACACACTGAACATTTTTTCTGCTACAAAGTGGCAGAATTCAAGTAAGTGATAGTAACATGCCAATGTTCTAACTGTTAGTGTTTCACATTGCTTTGAGCTATTCCTGATCATGTAAAAATGATAAGTATTCCCAGGGTAAGTATTCCCTGGATGTCACTCAAAATGAAGAATTCCATAATCTGCTTACTTGCACATTCACTGTATTAAGGGGTTTGGTTTCCCACAAGAGACTTCACTTGCTCTTCACTACTCATTAACCTAACAACAGCACATCAGCCCAAAACAATCCATAATGTACATGTTAAAATTACACATTTATTTTCCACTGTTAGGAAAACTGAGCTTGTATGTACACTATTGGATATATATATATATATATATATATATGAGAAAGCTACAAAAAAAGTTTTAGATCGTGAAGTAGGCAACACTTCTCAGCTTTCCACCTAATGGCAACACCTTGCAGGCTTAAATACATGCTGCAAAACAAAATCAGTTCCTCTGAACTTCAGTGGTATGGATCAGAAGCTGCCAACCTATAAAACCCATCAGGTTTTAACTCCTGGCAAAGACCAGGATACTTGCCTGTCCTCCCAGGGGTAAAAGATCTACCCTGATACAAAGATGAAAAGGAGACTCAAAAAATGATCACTTTTTCCTTGTTAGAAATACAGTGTTGTCTAAAGCCATAGGAGAGATCTACTGGTTATTTTGAAGTTTTCTCCCTTTTTCTGGCCACAGTTACTTGCTGTGATCCTTAAACAACTCATGTAATTACCCCCCACTTTCATATATGCACTTCTCCCAATCCATTTACTAGCTCCTACTTAGTAAGCAATGTATGTTATTTAGGTTTCAAGCCATCAGAATAGTTCTTCTCAGGCCCTTGGAATTCTAGCAAGGGAATCACTCATCTAATGCTGTCAATTGATGAATCAAAACAAATTTGTAAGTTCAAGTTAAAACAAATTTCAGAAGTCATTCACTCAAAATTACTATTCTATAGATAAATGTAAGAAAGTTGAAAAAAAATTTGGCTGACTACCAGAGAAAACATATCAAAGAATACTTAACACTTCTCACTGGGATTATCCAACAACAAAGTAACACACTATCTCAGAAAAATCTAATAGGAAGCAGACAATGTAAATGTCAGATTTCATTATGAAAAAAAAAAAGATAAAATCAAGAGTCTTACCAAGATTAGGAAATAACAAAAGTTTGGCATACAGGTACTTCACGAAGTTTTGCAATCTGTCTCCAGCTCTTTGGTGGAATGCATTAAAACTAAATACATGAACAAGCACTTACAAATATATCTAAAATCTGTTAACTCACTCTTTTTGATCCACTCCACTTTTCTTGTCATTAGGCAGCACTGACTTTCTCTTTTTGATACATCATTCATCTATGAAAAATATGCTGTCATTACTAATACTGTATTTCTAATTCATATTAGGCTACACTGAATTTCAATATCTACTCAGTGTTTCAGCAGCCAAGTATTTCTCACTTTCATAATTTTAAAGGTAATGAGACGCAACATTTGGAATTGTAGCATTTTAATCTGGAAAGGTATTTTCTGCTATGATCAACCATCAAATTGAGAGAGCAGGTTAAAATGACAAAGGAAACAAATGTTTTCTGCAACCTATTCTATCAGTTACATCACATGCATTTTTGCATAATACATAAATTTAAAATTTATCCTAAAATATTACAAAATATATATTCTTTTTGACAAAGTATAATAATTTTTTTACCATGATAATTGTTCATAATAGCCTAAAGAATTCTGGCCAAAAAATTCCTGCCAGTTTCAATTGACATTAGACAACTAGTTCATCAGGGGCATTTGAAACACTGAATAAGAGTTTCTAAGTAGAAACATATACATATTAAAATATTTCCTAGTAAGTTTTTCAGAAATTTGTTTAATCGTGTTGTGCGTACAGTCAAGCAGGCTAAAGTTAACAGCCCCAGTCTAGTCACTGCAGTTTTTGCTCAGAAAGGTTATTGTCATTATGATTTTGTATTTTATCAGTAAATATGAATTTAGCATGAAATTTCATAAATAATTAGTAATGGAATATTTTAAGTTTTTTAAAAAGTTTGTTAACTTTTAAAAGCAGCTACCTGTTTGGAATTAACATCAAAGATTACAACAGAGACTCGCTGCTAAGTGTTCCTTACATTTTTATTCTCTTTAAATTGTCTCTTCATATAAGTAGTAAGTGAAAACTTGCAGAGAAGTAAAATCAGAGACATTCTAATTTACACAAGAACTGCTAACAAGGTAGTAAATAACTTGTGTTATTAACTGTTCACCACAAGAGATCTTCTCCCTACTTACCAGTAGGAAAAAAAAACAATGTAATGAGCAAGTTCCATGTGAAAGGATAAGCACTGTTACCAGCATTAGCACACTGGTGGGCACCTACTGCTGGATCTCTGCTACACTAATGCATTTCATTTCATACCAGAGACAGGGTTTCCATGTATATTCTATTTCCCAGAATTTCCTCTGGGAGGAGGATTCCTGTGGAGTCACACTTGAAAAGATTCCTGATAATATTTGGAGCTTAAAAACAATACTGTAGCTGAACCCAAACTAAGGACTAAATTTAAAGAAATCAAATAATATTCACAAAATAAGATTCTTTATTTAGCACCACAACATCAACTTACTGAAATCCAAGCAGTCTTTCCCCTCAAGATAGTCCATATTTTCTTTTGCTAGAATTCCCAGTTTTACGTAATGATCAATGATGCAAAAATGTCTGAAGGTGGGTTTGGCCCCACACATCAGAGAGCAAGTCACTCTTATGCTGCTTTGTAAGGAGCACCTTGCAGCCCTAAGCAAAGCACCTTGCAGGGCTAAGCAAAAATTCAAGTGGCTTCTTTCTTCCCAAGTGGAAGGAAGGTCTGCAAGCCTAGGAAAATGCTGCTGGCCTATAGATTGTATTCTGTGGAAGGACACCAACTCTTAACAGGTAAGGAATGAGACTGTATAGCATAATGTAAACTAAGATAATGACAATCCACACAGGATTTTGGAGCTTCTCTAAGAGATGATTGTTCAATGAATTTTAGATTTACAATGTAGTAGCCTCACATACACTACAGCTCTTTATTACAGAAAGGCTTAAAGATGCTCTTCCAGAGAGGTCTCTGATCTCTGCTCACAGGTCTTCACCAATTTAGGAAAGATAAGCTGAAACCTAGGAAGTACAGAAAAAACCCTCTTTCAATTTTGATGCTAGCATAGATAAGAAATGCTGATTTCTTAATAGCATTTGGAGCTTTCTTAGCAGCAACTGGCTGATGATACACTTTAGACTCACCAATAAGAAAAAACAAGAGACTGATGTGACCTCCTCTAAGGTCATCAGTGCAGTGGCAGTTATCCTTGAGAAGGGAATGGGAATTTTCTTCACATCACAAAAAAGACAATTTAAAAACAAAAACAAAAAAACAACCAAGCATTACAAGTGGACTTCTGAGATTTCCTTTAACAGATTTCCAATTCTGAACCAAATTTAAACATACATACCAAGAAATAACATCTATGCCACTGTAGTGATCAAGGTAATTCTTCATGCTAAGCACTTACCTTTCCTGGTATCATCAACGTTTATTAAAAATAAACAAATAAAATCAAGAAGTATTTCAGAAAAGAACAAAAACTGGTAAGAAAATCTGAGGAAATGAACCCCCCAGTGCTCATGACTAAAGAAGGCCTAAAGACAATCTTTTACTTCTCCCCCTGAACTAGCAGAAAAAACAGCACAAAACTGTACAAAAGAAACACAAAGACCTTAGAATTCTAGTCCTTAATACATTACACCACCTTCACTAGCAGCAAAGGATCACCACTGTCATTCCAAAAACCTTACAGTGAACACTACTTATAAGAATAGACGTTGCTGCTACTATAATCAGATCAGGTACAAATGCAGAAAAATCTGTAAAACCTCTCTAGAAAAAGGCAAGCTTAAAAAGAACTCTTCTTTTCTAGAGTACACAGAGAATGGACTCCAAATCTGAATAAAATCCCACGTTTGCCAGAGAAGGAAACAGACCACAAAATAAGACTTCCAAAGATTTACAAGAGGTAGGAAACCCCCAAGTTACCAGCCTGAGGGAATACTGGAATATTCAAGGACAAAGTATTAATTTGCATAACAAATACAAAGCATCTGAATTGCAAGCAGGCTTCACAAGCTTTGAACTAAGCAGTAACTCATTAAAGTTGTTCAAAGAGCAATTTGTACATGGTGGCTATAAAGTAATCTATTAAGCACTGAAATGAGGTTTCAGTAAGCAGCAGTAAGGCAAACTGCCTTATTTGTATTTTTTATTAACATTTTGGTAGCTTAAAATCTTAAGTATTCATGTATTCAAATCACAAGCTCCAAAATACCAAGGGAAAATGCCCCCAAAAAACTAAAGTTAGGAGTTACAGAGTTCAAAAGTTGTTTTCAGAACTCACTACACATCTATGCACTTCATTAACACAGATAATACATGCACAAGCATTTTCTGCCAGGAAGCAAAATAGCACTGCTGCTTTGTTCACTGGCATACTAATGCCTAGCACGGTTTAAGCTGACAGCTGTGTTATGTCTATGCTGCTGGCCATTCAGTTCAGCAAACTGGAAGGTTTACTACCTCTGGAAAAGCCTTTAGAGTTTGCTCTGTTGGCAAATGCAAATATGTCCCCGGAGACAGATGACAGACTTCATAACATGTCTGAGAAAATTTTCTGAACACTACTTAACTACACTTATAGTGTAGGGAAAAAGGGATCACTTCCTCCCACTTTGTAATTTGGAGATTGGTATTTCCCACAGATTTTTCTTCATTTGTGACATTTCAGGAAAAAAAATGAACACCCAGTTACCACTACCTTACAGGTCAAAACAATATTTATTCTTAAGTAGTATTTTACACCTTACCCTAGTTACTGGGCAAGCTAGCTATAAAGTTCATTAGAATGGAAGTTTAAATTTAAAAATTGCTGCATTCAAAACAACAAATAAGAACCTCAATACACCAAAGATTAAAGAAAATATGTCCAAAAGAGGCAAAGTGCAACCCATGCAATATTTTTATTCTACTTTTAAATTAACTCAAACATAGCAGAATATCCTCTTGGTGATGTAGTAATGCAGACTGAGTCATGTGTCATGGCATGGAGGAGCAGAAAGCAATGACAGCAGCAAAGGCAGGCCTTGCAGTCTATCTGCTTAAAATTCAAACCCTTTCACCTTGCGTGTGTGTGGAAGAAGTAAGTGGAACAGAAAATCACTTCCACCTGGACCACTGCTTCTCTTTATCTGTTAAAGGCACATATATCACTCCCATCAGAGGCTTCATTTTGACACTGCCATCTTCTAGTTTGTCATACTGTTCGAGCATCTGGTTTCCCCCTGCAGGGCCAACTGGTAATATCAATCTTCCGCCAGGTTTTAACTGATCTATAAGCTAGAACACAACACAGAAATTAGAATGTAACCAGCCACTTCAGAGAAGCTGGATCCAAAGTTTGTAATATTAGATTAATAGGTTTGCCACCATCTATCTACTACTACGCAGTAGTTATGTACCTCAATTAGGAAAATTTACAAAATGCAGTGAAAATCAGGAGTATCACAACAACATGGCACAACAACTGATGTTACAGAAATATCAATAAAAATTCCGTATAACTCCAAAATATGTTAAAGTAGTAATTGGATTAACAGGGTTGGTTGCAGTTTTAGTTTCTAGAAAAGAGAACTATGTAAATCACAAGTTATTTTACACAATTGTAAAATAACAATCTTTGATTCAATCTTTTTAAACTGCTAGTTCTAACTAGCAGGGGTTTTTTGTTTGAAACTTATTGTGCATCATTAGAGGCTCACTGTCTAACATTTTTGGGGTAACTGATCTCCCCTTAAGACCTCAGGATAAGATTTGATTTTTGTGACATTTTTTCATTTCACTTTCTGGACGAAATTTAAGGTGTCCCTAATACGCTCACTGCCCAACAGCTCCTCTTTCATTTTGTGAATGGAACAGCATTTTATGAAACTAGTCTAAAATCTATGAATAAGATAACTAAGGAGTAATGGAATATGTGAAAGAAAAACTCAAATGGTTTTCCTTTTTTTTTCCTCTTTCATATTTAAAAGAGGCCAGTTATACTCATCTCAAGGAAAATTGAGTACTTCCCAGACACCATGAAACATCTTAATCCCTATTACTAACAAAAGTTATATTTGAGAACTAATTCATTCACTAATAAGCTTCCAATTACCTTTTTAATTGTCATCTGTCAACTCTTTGCTGGGAACAACCCCTTCAGCTCCAAAATAACAAAGAAATAAATAAACCAACAATGGTCCACATCTGGAAACATCTAATCTGTCTATGACAGGTCTTCAAACCTCCAGTATTGCTCAATAAAGTTCAGATTTTTAAAAACATATCCAGTATCTAGCATATCAAAATCATGGTATATATTCCCATTCACATGATGAAAGGAAGAGGAAAAAAAAAAATCTCATTTGCAAGAATGGACTTTATGCATGCACATTTGAAAGCCCCTACTTACTCTTCAGCTTCCCTAGCAAGAACTACCCTGTATCCACTCTGAGCTATGAATGCCTTGCTACATGGCATTATCTGTATTTTCAGCTGAGCAGGTTACTTTTCAAATAGGCTCAGTATCTTGGAACCTGGGAAACACATACTTACACTTAGTAATCCAATGTTTTACAATATCTAGTTGATTTATTAAATGCTCCACTTCACTGCTGCAGTAGAGGGTTGTGCACAAGTCTTTTTAAAATGTCTACTTCAGAGTTTTTAGAACATGCAGCTTTTGCAAACCAACAAAAAAGCCAATTATAACAGAAACAAAAAGACCCACACCATATAGTAATACCACCTTGCCCACTGATACTCCCAAAAATGCAAGTCTACCAAATATTTTGCATATGTAGCTATGTAAAATGTTCTTTACAGCTAAGAGATGACTGAATCACACAGACAAAACAAAGGCTTACTGCTTGGGGCACAACTGGTGCTGCAGCTCCTACATGAATGGCATCATAGGGAGCTTCTTCTGCATATCCCATTCTTCCATCTCCCACTGCAAGAAAACACTTTTTTTTTTAACGTTTTCAAAAGGACTGGAGAAAACAGCTGATCTGCCATATCTATAGGTAGATAAAAAGCCATGCTCAGATTTCAATTAAAATTCTGCTGAGCAGTAATAATGTAATGAAGACAGTTTAAAAACATTAACACAATTGCAAAATAGATGCAACAAAACACCCTCATAAATACATACACGTACTTATAAAACATATGGAATACTACTGAAGCACCTGAAATTAGAAAGCATGGATTATAAAAAAAGGTCTTGGATACACATGGTCCATCAGGAAAGGATACTTAAGTATTTATGTGCCCTACCATTCCACCCTTCTCATTTATCTTCTCAGAATATATGCTTTGCTTTGCCTTA
This sequence comes from Phaethornis superciliosus, assembly GCA_023637945.1. Classification (NCBI taxonomy): domain Eukaryota; kingdom Metazoa; phylum Chordata; class Aves; order Apodiformes; family Trochilidae; genus Phaethornis; species Phaethornis superciliosus. Next base: position 50,262,042 of record JAJQWJ010000003.1, on the reverse strand, counting down.
ACACACACCATTCCTAAATATAATGCAAATTTTAAGTCTAAAGCATTAACTCTCAGAAGCACCTATCAGAAACTCCAAAGGTGAAGACAACACAAGTATTCACATGGCCTATATGTCTGTAACTGCTCTACTGTCTGGAATGAAACTCCACACCTACATAAATGCCATACCACACTAATCTCAAAGCATCCCCCTTTGCCAGCATACAGCTCTCACTGTCTGTGCTGCAGACAGCTGCTGGACTAACACAGATAGCCAGGTCAGCCCTGTGGCTAAAACTCCAGGTGGCTGCTTAGCAGATGTTAGGGGAATCATGTTATTCAGAGACTACTGATGCAGCTTCAGCACTGGTCGAAACTCATGGAGAAGCACCCTATGACAGGTATGTCATACCATCCCAGTTATGCAGGATGAAAGGGAAACAGATTGGGCTTTTTAAGTTGCTCAAATATAGCAAACTAAACTAGACCCCGAGTTAGGTTTTGAAAGAAGATGCTTCAAACGTGGCATGCACAGTATTTAAGGAAACCAATGGGAAATTCAGGCAATTCTGGAATTATTTAGGAACAAAAGTAGTAACTGAGGCTAAACTATTAATAAATTCATACTAAGTGAGTGCAGGAGCTGCAGCCATCAGTCAAGAAGAAAAAGCAAGAAGGATAATGAACATAGTCCTCTGCTCAGCAAAAGTAGCTTTTTGGGGTTTCCAGAGTGAGCTTCAGTTTCTGTGCAATCACTGTTAAAACAGGTTAATTAAATCATAGAATGTCAGGTTGGAAGGGACATCAAGGATCACCTGGTCCAATCCTTCTAATATAATTGTTTATGAGATGCCTCAGCACCCCATCCAGCTGAGACTTAAAACTTTCCAAAGTGGAGGAATCTACCACTTCCCCTGTGAGACCGTTCCAATGTCTGACTGTCCTCAAGTTTCCCATTGTGTTCCATCAGAATCTTCCCAGGAGCAACTTGTGTCCATTGCCCCTTGTCTTGTCCATGTGACTCCTTGTAAATAGGAAGTCTCCATCTTCTTTGTATCTGCCCTTTAAAGGATTAGAACATAGTAATAAGGTTTCCCCTAAGCCTCTCTTCTCAAGCCTCTCTTTGTATGAAAAGTGCTGCTGTATGAGTCAAAAAAAAGTTCTAAGACCCTGACAGAGGCTCAGAATTTCTCAGCTTTTTGTCTTCTAGCAACTCACAAGGCAGGAAAAATACATGGTTGCCATAGCAGGTTTCATTTTTATATCAGTGACAGGGAAGGCCACCTGGACAGTTGGACAGGAAAATCTGGACAGCTCTTGGAAACTATTAAAATTGTGAAGTTTGATATCTTTCATATTATGTCCTGGAACAAGACCTTGCAAGGACTTTATCCACCCAAAGCTTAAGGACTCTAAGGAGAGAACACATTTCCTTAGAGAGAAGAGAGAAGCCCCTTAAAGCTCAGTGACTTATTTCCACACATCATCAGTTCTGACCAGTGTCCAATCAAGGGCCACAAACAGAAGCTGCCAAGCAAGAACTACCAGTGTTTCAGGAGAATTTATGCCTATCATTCATCAATTCCACCAGGTCAGCTTTTATTACTGCTGCCAGTAACTGGAATTTCAGTATTTCCAGAACCTAATCTGACTCAGCCAAAGTTGGTTTTACTGGAACTACCACCTCAGCACAGACAAGTATATAACTTATATTTGCTTCAATCTTAGTAGCACTTCCTTCTAGATGAAATAGTGATGTGTTACTCTATCAAGCCACTGTTCCATCAGGGAAGGCAATGGAGAAAGACTTAGCTCAAACATACTGCTTTGAATTATAGTAGTTACACAGGGAGACAGACCCTCACTCCTTAAGATGCAGCAGAAGGCATTAGAAGCAGTGGTCTCCAGTACTGTGGACAAAAGAAGAGATTGCTAAGTTGAAGAAACAACTGTGAAAGAAACTGATAAGTTTTCTTTTGAAGAACACATGTATTTTGAGACTAAAATGCACTTTGGGCACTGTCCACTGAGTGCGACTTCTGCACTTCTTTTCTCTTTAACACTGACAGTGGTAAAAAGGACCTAAAAAAATATCTAAACCCTTTGCTCTTTGAATCAGTAGTCCAAACCAAAGCTATCATTGCCAGAATCAGCACATATCCTCCACAACAACAAAAAAAATCATGCCTCTTTATATGGCTCTTCCCTTTCAACATCCACCAACATTCTCCTGGCTACAGCAGTCAAGTATATATCTACCCACAATGGGAACACACATTTAGGTAGCCTGAAGACTTGAGGAAAAAAGTTAAGTTAGCATTCATATATTCAATGTGATACAAAGTTCTATTTTATTCAGTGTTCAAGGGGAAACAGCAGCTCAAATTTTGAGCTTTTGCTTAGGTCCTACTGAGATCTCATGCAGAACATGCAGCCTGTTAATGAAGTAATATCATGGTGGCGGGTGGTATTAATAAATACTTATTTATTAAATAAGTATTTAATTAAAAATACTTATTAATGAAGTGATATCACGAGGGGGGAATTAGTATCAGGACTTTCTGTAGCTTCTGTCAGGGTTCTGTAGCTTCTTTTTGAACCTAGACCTTTTCTGCTGATCATGGTACTCAAGCACCCAGTGTCTCTATGCAAAGCTGTTCCACAAACAGCATGAACTTAGAAGAAAACTACTTCACTGTGGTCAGAGTAGCCTCATCCTCTCTGGTTATGTCTGCATCAGCAAATAGTGCAGTACAATAGTTGCAAATCTATCAAGCAGAAGTTTTTGCTGAGAACCTGATGTCCATGCACCATATGCATTTTCAATGAATGATGACTCTGGTCTAATTCTAGTCTTATTGGTGTAAAGTTGCTGCTTAGAATACATAATCCAATGTAGTTTTGTTCAAACAGAATCAAAGTTTGTGCTCTCTAGGAGTATCCTCACGTGAGCCTATGTGTCTTAACTGGAAGATGTTGAGAGACTCACCTCAAAGGCACCCTCCTAACTTCAAGGAAAAAACAAACAAACAAACAAAAACTGCCCCAAACAACCAAATAAAAAAACAAAACAAGCCACACACTGAAAAGGCAAAAAACCCCACAAACTATAGACACACCCTATGTGTCTCAGTGCAGTTCCATTACTAAGTCACCTCAAAATAATGTTGATGCTTCTGAAAGTTATGGCTTATTTTGAAGTCATGGCTTATTCTGAAGTGTGACAAAGCAAGAAAAGTGTTTGAAGCATACCTGTGAAAAGCAAGAAACTGACTTTCCTAGTCTTGATTTATTCAGTTCCCATCACCCATCAACCCTGGGGTTTCAGGTCTCTCCTTATTCATGTTTATTGAGGTGGGTGTTTGGGATTTGGGTTGTTTTGGGGTTTTTTTTGTTCATTTTATTTTAAAAAACATCTCAGTCTGTATTTAGCCCCACATCAAAGAGCTCCCAGGACTACAGCACAGTTGAAACAAGTCTTCTTTGCCTAATTCATAAAAGCTGCTACTAGTCCATCTGTACCTTTTTTTCAAATGTACTTTACAGCTAAACTATCCAGAAGTCTCTCAGTCATCCTGCTATACAGACAAACATGATATAGATGTTGATGTTTACGTAGAATTCTAGACTCCCAAGAGCAATCAGAGTCTGTTTCAGGTATAACCAGAAAGGAAGTCCAGATTGTTCTTGCACAGAAGGTATGGAAATTATGCCCTGCCCACACTCCTTATCTCCAGCCCCAACCATCTCAGTGGAACTTCATTTCCAACACAGTTTCAGGCATAAGGATTCTCAGTGACAAGCACTTCACTGTAAACACATGTACATGTGTTGATTGGCTTATTTAAAAAAGATTTAGAGAAGCCCCTCAATTAAAAAAAAAAAAGACCAAAAATCCAAATAGTAATACAGGTAAGAGGGTAAGAGCTGAACATCACATTATAATGATTTTTTTTCAACCGTTCTTGTAAGAAGCCTCAAAATAGTTCAGACCTTCAACTTCTTTCTTAAATGGAATTAATAGAATGATAATGAAAAGAATGCTTTCCTCCTGCTAGTTTTCCATCTTCTTAAAAAACAAAACCAAAAAAACCCCAAACCCCAACAAAACAAAAAACCTGCATCTTTATATTTTTAATAAATATTATTTAAAACAATTCAGTGTCACTGCATAATTTCAGAATTTTCTCCTCTCAGTAACTCTGAATTAGTTTGGTGTCAATTAATAGTATTTCTATGTTAGGGAAGTGATTAATTTTAAAACCAAGTATAATAAACTTCAGTAATGCCTACTGCCAATCTAGTACTTTTTTGACTTGACTGTGTGCCTCTTTCTCATTCTATCAGAAGAACAACAGCTCTTTCCAAAAGCTCAAATTTACATGAAAGTACATTTATTCAAGCAAAGTTCTGAATTCAAACCAAATCTTAAAGAGCAAATATAACATGACAAATCTTCAGCATGTCTTTTCACCAGAAAATACCAGTTAAGGTTCTCTAATAGAATGTCTACATATTCTTGAAGATTACCAGAAGTCACATTGTCAAAACTGTGTGAATATGATCTTTTTCAAAGGCCTAAAGATGACCTGGATTTTAAAATTTTCATTTGGGTCTTCTTTGTTTGGTTTAATTCTTAAATTAGAATTTTTAATCACATCCAATTACATCATTTTCAACAAGCTGCTAGAAAGAATATCAGTTTAATTAGTAAGTATATCAGTCTGATGCTCACCAATCAGTTTCACTCTTCCTGAAGACAGCAATGTGGGGTCATCTTTTTTGACATTATTTATTGAGTCATCTACTAGTTCTTTGATATGATCAATTCCTACAACTTGTCCTTTGGGACCAACCTGGAATAAAAATATACAGTTGAATAATTTCTACTAGTTTTGGTTTATTTATAGAATGAGTATTTCTATTTCCTGAGCCCATTTCTCTAAAATAAAAGCAAAGACTAAAGTCATAGTATATTTTTGCAATGTTATTAAAAATACTACTTGAAGTGATGCATCCTGACTTCTAGAAGCAACTGCTAATTCAAGTTTGTCAGTACAATATTATAAATACTTGACATAGTCTTATTTTTGAGATGTAAATCTGTTAAGTTAATACTATTTACGGAGATTTCTTCTCTGAAATATTAGAAGTTAAATTTGATCATGAGTGTTTGCATTACCCACAATAAGAAGATAAAACTTCAAGGACAAACACTAGAACTAATCTCCTTCCATGCTGAATAAACTTACATTGAAGGTTTTTCTTAGGAAGACCTTACTCCAAGGGAAATAGCAAATCATGCATTTTATTTTAAGGTAACTCAAGAGTCGCATTCTTTCAGAAGCAAATAGAGCAATTAGCAGTCAGGGACAGACTACCTTTCACCTACCCTTGCATTCATAAGTATTCTTTCCAGGGGAAAAGGGGAACTTTTGAAACCTCCTAACTTACCAAAGGTCACAAAAGATCTGTGTATTACAAGAGCAAAAAAGGCCTACTAACAAAAACTTCTCTGTTACAGGTATTGTGGAATTGTTTATTTATTCCAGAAAAATTATTTCAATTTTGGAGAGAAGATAAAAAGAATCCACATCTTAAATCTGACCATTTTAATAAGAACCCAGATCAAAAAGCACAATGGTAGAGTATGTCATAACATCCCATGTTGTCATACAAACTTTGTCTTTGGATAAATTTAAATGCATTGGTTATATGTCTGTATTTTACATTTTTATGTTGCTAACACATGGAAAATCAATAACTGGTTAGAGATATGAGAAATTTTGTCCTGGTTTATTATGGACAAGTCCTGTGTTTTAAAATAAATGAATCAAGAGAGCAGTGTTATCTCTTCTTTTTCATGTGGAAGACCATCAAGACCACCTTTGAAACAAAGCAAGACACATGGCAAGTTTTCATTATGACAACCATAGGTTGCTATATGAAGGAATGCCTGGCAGTCAGTTGTACCAGAAGCTGGCAAAGGATCAAGTGTAGTCCAAACATGAAATACATTTGATATAAAGGAAGAGAACCTCCTGCTGTATGTCACAGTCCATTATACTATTTCTGAGTTCTCGTCAATTACCTCTGTTACCCCAGAACTTTGAAGTGTGTGCAATGACAACAGCAAAATGGCAACATTTTTGAAATCTCCATGGTCTGTCTGGAATAAAAATACACCTCACTCTTTTTATAATTCCAGGACCTACAGGTTGAAAACCACAACTCATTAAGTTTGCCAGCAACCTTTAAAAACTAATAAACTCTCTTAAAGATGCTTTACTACTCTAACTAAACAAAGGTTTCCCAGAAGTGCCACAAATGAAATTATCATCGCAGGAATAAAGCTGTCACAACATCAATGTGCACTTTGGTATCTGAGCCACAAATGCAAGCTCTTCATTCTAGATCAAGTAAACTTATGAAGCAACATCCACATAATCCAGTAAGCATGCCCTCAATTGAATTTTGATAGTGAACCATTTTACAATCATTCCCAAAATATACTTCTTTCAAGCTCTTGTTAGTGTTAGGAAGGACTTTCCAGAGAAAGTCAGAGCAGTACATATTGTCTTATCTACATTCATTCAGTGGATGAAGCAAGATGCATATTGCACAGTAGTAATGGTATCAAACAGAACAAAAGCATTTATCCCATGTTTCACAAAACATGTCTGTAAGGCAATGCACTAAGGATTCAGAAGAGGAACATGACATTCATATGGCAACAAAAAGATAGTGTGATTAAACTCAGCAAAATTGGAAAGAAATTTCCTTTTTGAGGTAGTTCCAACTGAACTGCAGATATTTTCAGCTTTCCTTATAGAGCTGTCACAAAAGAAAAAAGTGCACAACCACAACTTGTCACATCTTATAAAAAAATGGCTACTTCTCTATCCATCTGTAACCTTTTAGTGAGAAGTACATATCATTTTGACAGAAGTCTTAAGACTTGTAAGATTGGAGTTCCCAAACATGCTAGTTGACTACTGACTACAAAGTTAGACCAAAAGTAAGACATCACAAACACAACAGATCAATGCTTGCAAACAAAAAAGTATCAAAAAGAAACATATGAAAATTTAACATATGTATCACCATACTCCAAATTAATTTCTTGGAAAGACAAACGAACAAACAATCTAGCTGGCAGGATAATGAAGGTCTGTGCTAGTTATAAGGCAATGATAAAGTCCTGGAATAGAGCAGGAAGACCTGATCATATACCACTACATAAATAAATCTAACAGTACTCAGCCATCAAAAAAACAGACCTTTTCATCTTTTTTTCCTGATGTAAAGTAGGCTGAAGCACAGAGAACTCCTTATGCACATGTTGAACAACCCAGACATAAAGTTACTTGGAGAGGACATAAAGAGAATTTTAAGTAATAATTAACTATTTACAGTGATGCTCACACAATATAATAACAAGAAAAGTTAAACTCAAAGACAGTTTATATACAACAGGATTTTTTCAGGTCTTGCTATGCTTTCATCATACCAGGAAGACATTAGAATTGATCACAATGAGAACATTCATAGCCACACAAGATAATGTAAAGACTCTGATGAACAAGACAAGCAGCTCTTTCCTTCAAGCTATAAAGCAACCACTAAAATGTAATAAAAAAAAAAAAAACAAACTTTCTCCTCAAGGCAGTTTCCTCACCATCACACAACTTACTGGACCTTTTAGCTTCAACCATGTAGTATCAGCTAAGGTAAGAAATCGGTACTAACCACACCCGGAAGAGTAAATTATATAATATTTGTATAATATATACTTGTATAGGAAAATGTATAATCGAAGTATCTACATAACGTACATCAGTCCATTGTACAAAGGATGCAGGCTTTTTTGCTTTAATTCAGAGTTAACCTGCAGTTCAAATAGGTTCTGGTGGTCAAGTGATTAAATTAAGTATCTCACCATTCGTGAAAAGCATGCCGTAAGGATTCCACTTCCAGATCCTACATCAAGTGCTTTGGCTCCTTCATGTAACTGATCAGACAGAAGTTCAAGAGCATATGCATGCTAAGAGGAGACAGAGAAAGAAAATCTCAAAATATTTGAAGTGTCTATTTTACCCAATATATGTTCATTTCTTCAGTCATTTTGGGCAATACATCTAGGATTTGCGTAGGAAATTTCAGAATTATATTGTATTACAAAAAAGCGAGGTGGGGGTAACAAACTATGTGATATAATCGTTATTTCATTGACTTCAACAAATTGTGGGTATATACATTTTTTTTCCTAAGTATATATAAATTTACCTGACCATTCAAGTTTCTATTACACACTTAATTATTTATATACAGCTACTGCGAAGAAGCACCATAAATCAATTCAGTTCTCTTCAGGTCTAGTGGCTTTACTGTTACATTCCATAAATTCTTTATGACCCATAAAAAATTTACCTTACCATTATGCTGTATATATTGGAATACATTGGAAGCTAGCTAGGAAGAAGTTTTGGAGCACCAAGGAAAACAGCTAAAACTGCCTCTTGTATTACCCGCCCACTTGCCAAATGAAATAGAACCAAAAGTTGTCTTTGTAAGGCACATAACCAGACTCATACATGAAATGCAGTAGTCTACAGACTCACTTCATGAGTTTTGCTTTCCTACACACTGGACCATTACACCAATAAGCTCAGGTATCACTAAAAACGCATTTTTTTCCTTAAAATTTCAGAGATAGCCATTATCCCACTGTTATGGCTTAATCTATCACACCAGAAAAACAGAAACAATCAGAACAATCATTGTAAGAACACTTATTGTTAGCATTTGCTTCAAGGATACATTTCCTTTTTGCTACAACAGTTCATATCCTACAAGTGCTAAGCATACAATAATTCAAAAATCATGACTTAGGTGAGTTAACTTTTTTAAAAAATATATCGCTTATTTTCACCCTTAGCCACAGGACTTCTATTTCTGTCTTTCCTTGAATAAAATAATTAACATATCAATATAAAAACATCAGGAACTTCATATCGAAAACTAAGTAAATTGTAATACAACTAGGTAGTTTTCGAGAAAAGGAGACTGACTATCTTCTGACACCTCCCAACCACTGACAAGTTACACAGTTCTTTTTGCAAGGACAAAATATATGCTTCTATTCATCCTTCATTGCAAATAAAGATAGAAAAAAATATGTCTGTGCTAGATCTAAGTACTGAAATCCCCTCTTAGTGCTCAGTCATGACTGCCCTGGCCTCAAACCACTTGGCAAGAAACCTTCATCTCAGTACAATGTTTTGGATTTTTTTTCCCCTTCTCAAAGAATTAAAGGTATTACAGCAATACTACACCACAGAAATCACCATTATAAAAATACAAAAATTTAGGAGTGGCTAAATTATACAATAACCTGGGTTGGAAATGATCTCTGGAAATCCTGTGGTCCAACTTTTTCAATACAGGCGAAGTTTAAATTAGGCTGCTTAGAGCCCTGTCCAGTCAGCTTCTTTGTGTACCAGAGAACAGAATTCCCACAGTCTGCAAAACCTGTTTCAGTGCCTAGCTATTCTCAATGGTATTTTTTTTTCAACCTAGAAACTAATTAGAATTTCCCACATTACATTTTTTATCCACTAACTCCCACCTTATCATTGTGCCCCTGACTCTTTGTGCCCTCCCAGTAGGCAGTTCACAACAGCATCGCTGCAATCAACTGTTTATTGAATTTGCTAGAATAAATATTTTATCTCATAAGTATTTGGATGTCTATAAAATCACCCATACTATTCACATAAGTTTAAAGCTTACCATATGTGGAGCACTGATTGTTGCTTGGAAACCTGTAAAAGAAGAGAACGGAAGAACACATTTATCATAGCTAAGACAGCAATTTTATGATCTTTATTACCTTGATCGTAAAATGCAACACCTTAATTGTCACTGTCATTCAGGGCACTACATCTCCCCCAACAGTTACATAAGTACTCTGCCTCAGAAGCAAGTTAAGGTACATAATACCATAGAAAAAAAGGTTCTGCCCTTGACAGCAGTTAGCATTTTGTCACTATATTGTCTTAGCTTAAGCTATGTTGAATTCACAAGAGTAATGTCTCCCACAATGGCATAATGGCTTTTTCACTCAGTCCCTACACAAAAAGGTCATTTTTTTTTAGTACAAGTACAATGTGCTGGGGACCATAGAACTTCTGCAGACAATGTCCTCAACTATTTTGCAAACACACACCTACAACAAAATATGAAGGAACATGTGAGGGCCACAAAGATGATCAGAGGGCTGGTGCAGCTCTCCTGTGAAGGCTGGGAGAGTTTGGTTTGTTCAGCTTGGAGAAGAAAAACCTCTAGGATACCTTATAGTAGCCTGCCAGTACCTGAAGAGGTCTATACAGGAAAGCTGGGGAGGGACTTTTCACAACAGCATGTAGTGTCAGGACAAGGGCTATCAGTTTCAAACTGGAAGAGGATAAATTTACAACAGATATTAGGAAGAAATTCTTTAATGTGAGTGGTGGCACAGGTTGCCCAGGGAAGTTGTGGCTGCCCCCTCCCTGGCAGTGTCTCAGGTCAGGTTGGATGGGGCTTGGAGCAACCTGGGCTGGTGGGAGGGGTCCCTGCCCATAGCAGGGGGATTGGAACTGGATGATCTTTAAGATGCTTTCCAACTGAAAACATTCAGTGATTCTAGGTACTCCTACATTTGTTTCCGTGACAAAAGACTCACAGATACATATCTTAAAATATTTTTGAATTTTCCTATACAACTAATAAAATCCTGATGCAATTAATAATTCTCACCACTCACTATTAAGGGAAAAAAATAATCAAAAAATAAGAAATTAACACATTTGCACAAGTTATTCTCCACCCTTGGTGAGACAGACTTGGATCTGAATGGGAAATAACTGGCCTAAATTATCCTATCAGTAGATCTTCCCTTTTAAAGCCTATTTTTATATAACAATTTTTTTAAAAAATTCTATAAAGGTTTAAGAAACTCCACACTGACCTTAACTGTTTGATGTAAACCGGATACAAACGATTTTTAAGTATTTAAATATCAGCTGCACCACCACAAATTATTGTGGTTTAAAAAAATAAATATACACTTGCACATATTGACTAAAGAACATCAATCTACTTTGATGTATTCAAGTATGCCAATTGCATTCCATAACAAATTAGAACTTAGTTAAAAGATATTGAACAAACTGATAAGAGAACTAAACAAGCTTCAAAATTTTAAAAATCATGCTCACATTTGAAATATATGTATGACAAAGGTAGTCACAGTTATGCAAAACAGAATAATCTAATTTTTCCAAGATGCTCTTACCTATAGACTGTGGAGAATCCATATAAGGGTTGTACTTTGCATAGTGGCAACGGTCTGTAGCCAGCATTACTTCAAATACCTTGTCTGTTTTGATTATTCCATTTTCTATAAATACACAAATAAATACAGTTGAAAAAATTGTTTCTCATCTGCAATGCAAGAGCATGTGAAATACATGAATATGTTCCTAATATTGTGAGAAATCACGCTACCTTACCCTCTTTGATACTCTAACTCTCATCATACTTAAAGTTAAGTTGTAGTTCATAGAGCAAACAATGTTTAAGCCAGTGAACTTTGGACAAGGCTTTACCAGCAGTTAGAGATGCTTTTCTGAAACTCTAAAGACATTTGCAAAGACCTATCCCCTAGAAAAGCTCAACTTCATGCATACTTTTGATATTACTGAAAGCACAGCTAGGAAGAAACTGATGTTACTCTAAACATCAAGCAGCATCCTGGTAGAAGTACTCTATTTTCAAAAATCTGTTTCTCATTTGTGTTGGCAAAACAAAAAAATCCTTTTATAAATGAACTCCTACAGAATGAGGATTCTTCTGCTAGGGCACTGAAGCCATTGAGTTTTTATAAGGAAACATGTTGAATCTTTGTTCAGTTTTCAAAATAAAATGCAAAGGTACCTGCATGTAAAATGTCAGCAGCACTGCAGTGTAGTCATTCTTCCTTACAATTTTATTGAAGGTTTTTTTAAAAAACAGATTTTTTTAAAGTTCTGAGTATATGTTTATTAGTTACAGTAAATTTCAGAAAACAAATATAGAAATAAATCACTTGCACTAAAAGATAGAGTATAATCTAAAATAACTGTAATTTCAACAATGGATTGCTTCATTTTACTATTTTAAGCAAGGAAGATTTATTTGGAAAATTGCACTTAAAAGGAAAAAACAAAACAAAACAAACAAAAAACCAAAAGCACAAAAATAAAAACCCCACAAAACAAACCATAAACAAACAAAAAAAACCCTCAAAATCAAGCCACACAGATAATTTAAGTACCTTTAAAATCTAACCTAAAATGCAGTAGCAAAAATAAGATTAAGGCACTTTTTCTTTTTTTTTCTGAAGTTCTACCAACACTAACACACCTGTGACCAGGCCTGGACTGACTTCTGCAAAGGCTTTCATGACTGTTTACAGTGTGTTCTCAATTTCGTGTTTCAGTCATGGGATTTTTAGTTTTTCTTATCTGCTACATTTGTCCAGGATTTAGTTATCCACATAAAAGAGGCTTGAATTCAGAGAGCAAAATAACCCCCCACAACACTTTGCTTTTTGGTGTGAACATAAAGGATCAATTGGAACTGCAGCATAAATATGCTACCAAAGTACTACGGAAATGAGCAATTCTCATAAAAAATATTTTTTAGAGTTGGTTCTTTATCTGGTAAGTTCCAGAAAAAGCATATATTCCCCTCACAGACCACACACATTACACATATCCAGTGCTTTGACTTCACTAATAACTGTATCTTACAGTTACAATTAAAGGAAATTTCTCATTTCAATGCAAGTTTTTATCTGAGACAGCAGGCATTTGCAGCAGTTCGTAAGTTTGTATATATTTTCTGTGAACAAAGCACAGAACAAACAAGCAAATCAAAATTTTACTGTTGGATTCTAATTATTACCAAGGAATTAGTATCGCTAAAATAAATGCACTTTAAAAAAGATGAGGGACAGGAGGATAAGCAAAGCTGATTATAATAGGAGTGAAGTGATAAAGGTTCTGGGGGCAGAAGGGAGGTCAAAAAAAAGATAAGAAGCACTTAAAAAAGATCTAAAACAGTGATATACAAAGCATAAATCTGTTTCAGTCGATGTGTAACTTTATCAAGTACTACACGCTGACAAGGAAATAACAAAAAAAAAAGAAAACTGTAGCTTCTAATATTATACAAATCAAGAGCATTCAGGATGCTATTATTTAGCAAACATGAGATTTGCTGACTGTTGCATCTTTTTCATCAGTAAATAAGTTAAGCTCTGCACCCCCAGCAGAACCAGTGGGACTATCTGGATCCTGTGTCTCAGCAATGTACTGAATTTACTGAATAATGTTCCCTCTTTATAAAAAATACACCCTCTCAGCTATGAGCGTGTAATTACAGAGCTTCACATTATCCCCCCCAGACAGATTTAGTCTGCTTTTCAAATGTGCTTGTTATACAACAGAGACAACAACAAATTTTAGGTAGGAATTAAGAAAAGGAATAAAGCCCTAAAAGTGAAGTTAATATTGACATGGTCATTTTCTTCTGTGTTGATAACAGAAACACCATAAATGCAAAGTACTGAACATCAGTGACAGTCCTTTCCTTCCTGCAGTAGTCAGTCCCAAGATGACCAGCTGCCAGGATCTTAATTCTGCCTACAACACATCTCTATCTCTGAACTGAGTCCAGAAAACAAGTATAGCTCCTAAAAAAAAGCCAGTAATGGAAGTTGATATTGCAAAGAAGAAATTCTAATTTCAAGCCATCTTTCAATGCCAAAAAAGATCCCAACCCCATGACAATGAATACTAAACTATTTGCTAATAAACAGTGGTGGTATGTGAGGATGATAAGACATTGGAGCAGGCTGCCCAGGGAAGCTGTAGCTGTTCCTTCCCAGGAAGTGCTCAAGGCTGTGTTGGATGGGCCTTGAGCAACCTGGTCTGGTGGGAGGGGTCCCTGCGTGTGGCACGGGGGGTTGGAACTAGATAATCTTTAAGGTCCTTTCTGACCCAAACCATTCTATGATTCGATTCCAATGCAAAGCATTTTCTAAATCTTAAAAGGAACCTATATATTGCAGCAAAATAATTCCCAAATATATATATACACACACACACATATATATGTGTATATATATATATTATCCTTTCCAATGATAACATCCACAGAAGATTCTTGAGTGCCTGCATTTCAAGACTGATAATCAGTACTGCAAACAAATCAGATGTTACAGTGTTTACAAGCAAAGGCTGATAAACACACACACTGGCTTACAGCTTAAAATTAAAAGTCAACTGTTTATTAGGATTCTATCAACACAACTCCTAAGCTTCAAAGGGCTGAAGCCGTAAGTAACCACTTCAGAGCAGAGCATGGCCTGCAGAGTTCAAGTGTTACTCTGCGCAGAGGCTGCAGCAAGGACAGCTTGACTTAATTTGAGCGTGTTTTGAAAAACCACTCCAGTCTGCTTCTTTTCCACAAATAACACCCTGACAACAGGAAAAGAGCTCAAAGAGCAGTTCTTGAATTTGGAGGTGGAAATATACCACTGTTTGACGTAACCTGGGAAACTGGGGCAGTTGGCTGTCAGAGAGCAAAGAAAAAAAAAAGAGCTGAAGTCTGAAAAGACACCATGGACTTGCAACAAGTAAACAACCTATATTTTTAATTAGCAACAAATACACTACTGAAGTAGTTATTTTTCAAAGAACTGCCTACACCACTGAAGATATCCTGACTGTTGCTCAAACAAGTTTCCAACCAAACCATAAAATACTAGCAGTCAACACACCAACACTAGCCTCCAGATCAGAAAAAGGATGTCTCATTGCCACATGATAAAATCCAGCACACAAGCTTACTATACAAACTATAAACAGCGACTCAAACACCTCCTGTTGTTGGCTTCATATAAACAAAACACTCGTGCACACTCAAAGCCACTTACTGTGGGGCTTTTCCAGCATCCACATACTTCAGTTTCTCCCTAGTTACTTTCTCCATAACCACTGCAGAGTACTTCACTTATGGAGATGACTTTTCAGTAAAACACTAATACTTTAACATCATAGAGGTCTTAAAGCACGGTGCAAAGCACATATCACTCTCTGTACAAAAAATTAAATCAAGTAGATTAAAATTACTCAAGTGACAACAGTTTCCAGATGTCTCCATCTGGCCCACACAAACCAGCTAGCAACTTTCAAGAACGTGGGCTGGAACAGAACCACATCTTTATTTTTGAGCAGTGTGAAGTTAGTTGGTTTTAAGCAGATGATCAACTGATGTTTTCAAGGTAAGGGTCTTTTTTATGGGGAGAGAAAGGAAAAAGAGTCAGAAGAAAGCAATTCAGTTAAAATGTTAAGGAATGAGCATAGGAAGATTTCACTGTAAACCATGAACACAAAGAAAGCACTTTAAACAAAAAGTGATGGATCAATAAAGGACACTGATGCCAAAACATACAAAGTCCTTTGTGCTAAAGAAATTTAAAGTAGGGGGTTGCAAACAAGTGTTTTTTAAACAATTCGTACATACAAACATCTTGTACTTGCTGATAATTTAAGAGTATCTACCTCAAACATTCAACAGCACATCTCAGTTATCACTATGATTTGGATTCTCAATACTACATTATTCAAACAGAATGATGCATACTTCTGACTGGCAGGAATCTGTTGAGAGTCTGTCATTCTGAGACACTGAGGAAATAAGGCTCCATCAGAACTATTCTTAAAGTCAAGAAATTAAACACAAAGACCAAATCACATTAAAATCACAAAGAGGCAGAATTTAAAGTAAAAAAAAATTGCATTAGTATTGAAATGCTGCTCAAAAGATGTAAAGGTGAAACCACTGGGATCCAAAAGCTAAGTTCAACACAAGCAGCACAACAAACTAGTATGGAGCCTCAAGGTTCAGTTAAATACAAATACACCTTCCAAAATTCCACTTTACTTTATGGAAATAATCCTTCCTTATTTACTAACAATCACCTTCTAAACCAACCTGTCTATTTTGGCATAACAGATAAAAGCTCTCCATTAATTTTCATGGATTTGAAAGTCTGCAGGTAACTAATTTAGACATATTTAAGAACAGCTGTATTGCTCCCTCATACAGTAGGCCAATGTTGCAAAGCTGGTATTAACCATTTTCTTCTCAGGGGGTGGAGAAAAGCAGGCTAGTTCTTTGCTCATAGTCCTAGTCCTACAATGCTCCTCTATCACAAAAGCCATCCATAAAATGTTTACATTTATTGAAATGTCTATGCTGACTTCATCTAACTCTGTATCAGCAGCTGCATGAAGACACTTTTGGGAGTATGGGACAGAAGGAGGTCATTTTAAGGTTGGGTTCAGCCTGCAAGAAAATAGAAATGCACTTTCCAAGAAACCTTAACACCTGTGAACAGATGAGGGAGACACCACTTCTGAACATACCTGGATCGCTCTACATTTGAGAATGCTGAACTTCACTTACAAATCACACTGAATGTCAAACCTGAAGAGTTCAATACAAAGCAGCAACAACCATTAGTAATCACTGAAAACCACCTTAGCTGCATAGAACAGACAGATAAACAGCCCTCCTCACAATAAGGCTTGAGACAATAGTATTTTAAAGAAAGGCAGATTCTGTATACCTTACTGAGGTGATTGCATGCAACCACTCCACTGATCCATTTTCAGAAAAGCTAGTGCTGTCAAGACCAGCAGGAAGGCCAAATGAACAGTCTGTTGTTATGAAAGTGGTTTCATTAAAACACGCACTAGTACTATGCAAAAGCTGAGGAAGATCCAAAGATCAACAAAATATGACCGTGACTCCAGAAGGAGTAATTTCATGACCATGTCATCCAGAAGGACCTGGAAAACTGGAGATGTGGGCCCAGGGGAACCTCATGAGGTTCAACAAGACCAAGTGCAGGGTCCTGCATCTGGGTCAGAAGAATCCACATTATCAGTACAGGCTTGGGGATGAGGTTTCAGAAAGCAGCCCTGCAGAAAGAAAGCACTTGGGCGTGCTGGTGGATGAAAAGCTGGACGTAAGACAACAATGCAGCCCAAAAGACCAATCCCATCCTGGGCTGCGTAAGTGGTGGGGCCAGCAGATTGCAAGAGGTGACTCTGCTACTTAATTCTGCCCTGGTAAGACCTCAGCTGGAGTGCCATGTCCAGCTCTGGAGCCCTCAGTACAGGAAGGACATGGACCTGATGGAGCAGGTCCAGAGGAGGGCCATGAACATGATCAGGGGGGCAGAACATCTTTCCTGTGGGGACAGGCTGAGGGAGCTGGGGTTGTTCAGCCTGGAGAAGAGAAGGTTCAGGAGACCTCATAGTGACCTTGTGGTACCTGAAGGGGTCTATAGGAAGTCTGGGGATGGACTGTCTGCAAGGGCATGTAGTGATAGGAGAAGGGGCAATGGTTTTAAATTAGAGAAGAGTAGATTTAGATTTGATATTAGGAAAAAGTTCTTTATCATGGGGATAGTGGAAAACTGGAACAGGTTGCCCAGGAGGTATCTGAGGCCTCAGCCCTGGAGATATTCAAGGTGAGACTTGATAAGCCTCTGAGCAATCCGATCTAGTTGAGGGTGTCCCCTCAACAGATAGATTTGCAAAATTATTTCCATTTTACTATATTACTATAGCTAGGTAGCTTCAGACTACCAGAAAACATAGCATTATGCCACTAAACCAAACCAGAGGAAAAAAGAAAAAATCTTCAATCAACTAAGTATTTTTAAACAAAAAGGATTGATTATAATGTGGTGTGATATAAATAAGCTGCATAAAAACGTTTTTTTTTTTCCTGGATGAGTGAAAATATTAATTTTGTTGCACTGAATTTTGATATTGTTGTGGGAAAGAATGGATACGTTTTTAACATTGTATCTTGTCTAACATGAGTGGGAAAAAATACGTCAGCAACAAAGAACCAGTTAAGAACACAATCCTAATTTACACAAAGGTAAAATGTGATTAATGTTTTTAAAGCTTTTTTTTCTGGAATGTTAGGTTGTCTTGAAGGCCTCCCTCTTAGAAGGTCAAAGGTGCAGAAATTCCTGCAGAACATCTCACTGACATGGGCAAATCACTAACAAATACTTAAATCACTAATAATAAAACATCTCATAGGACCTCTTTTAAGCAATTATTTTAATTGCTTGCTAATAAATAAAAAAATACTCCAAAGATAGCATCACAGATTTCAACCCTATACTACCTGAGCCATTAACTAAATTTAAGAAATTTTATATATTCTTAAACCAACATATTGATGGATAAGTTAATTTTTAATTTAAAAAATGAGTTGCATTTTCAACTCTTTCACTATCCATACATGAGTTACAATGCTTAGTCACTCAAGCTTCCATCCAACACATATGTTGAAGGAACATGTGTTCATTGACACACAACTAGTAACATAACTACTTGTGCATAGACATATTAAATTTGGGCTAAGCGGCTTTTATTGGTCTAATTTTCCATTGCTATTTCACTTCTTCATGTTTGTCCAACTTATATTACTCTTCCTTGAGCAATATTAGCCAGCTGTAGAAAGATTTGGATAAACCACGGAAAATAACATGACAGAGGAAAAAACAAAAAACCCCAATATTTTGTCTTTGCTGAACTTATCTTAGACATAACAATGCCATATTGCAAGCCTTCACATACATGACAGTTCCAACAGAGATTTTCCTCGGCAATCAGAAACCTGCAATAAAGGTGCAGATTCACTGTGGATGCCTTCACCAAAATGAAACTTGCCAAAATGTAATTTTTAATTATTTAATATCTCTAAGTGGTTTTTTGTTTAGAAGTGTCTTTAATATAGCTAAGAATAAAATCTGCAAAGCCTGGCAATATTTGCATACTTACTCATTCAAAACACCATTCACATTGACAAATTAGGAATCGGGTCTCAAATGAGGCACAAAACTCTATGGAATTTGTGGTATCTTGTAAATTACATTTGCTAACTTTTATGATCAGAGTTTATTAGCTGAGGAAGACAACAGAATGTAGCAGGAAGCAAGCCCAGATGGTTAACAACATTACGAAGCACTTTAGCCGTAGTAAAGCTAATTCACCCTCACTTTCAAATGGAAATGTGGAGTCAAAAGCATGTATATGTGGTTATAATGCCATTGGCACAGTATGGTCAGAGAAGTAAGCACAGAAAGACACTCACATGGCAGCATACCATATTGACTGGAGAAAAGGAAGAGGTGCAGTAGAAAAATTTAATTCAGCTATGATGGACTGTGAATTGGACGGGAACCAGATTTTCATTTCTGCAGGTGGGGAAGAAAAGCTGATTTCCAAGATATTGGCATGTAAAGTAAAAGGATTTGGCAAGAGCCCAAGTATGAAAAACAGATGGAAATCAAGGATGACCCAAGAGTGAGATGAGAAAATGGAGTGGATAATTGAAGAGGGGTGGGTGTGTGTGGGTGTGTGTGTAAGATACTGATTTAGAATCTGAAGATCTTCAGTCAAGAAATATAACAGTAAAAAAGTCATCACTCACACTTTTCCTGCTTTCTCAGCATCCCTATATAGTAAGTCATAAAAAAGGGAAATTCTAGTCACAGTAATATATTAAAAACTCCATTATTTCTGTGTTTAGTATGATTTTGAACTCTACAGAAAGCTGCATTTCGATGTTTCCTCAAAGTGCTGTCTGCAGAAAGATCTTAATTTAAATATTTTCAGAGGGCAAGTTTGCTCAAGTTTGAAGATGTGTTAAACTATGTACCTTTGGAAAAGCAAAAGTAATTATTCTGTAAAGATGAAAAATATTTTTAATGGCCCTAATGAAGGAAGAATTAAGCACTCAAAGAAAGAAACATTTTTAAAAATGAGAAGTAGCTTCAAGAATCACTGGAAAACAAAATAGCTGAACATCTTGGGGAAACAGTACATTTTACTGTCAAGAGTACATTTGAAGTAAGTTTGTTCATGTGACAAATTATGCATCTGTGATGCCTCAAATTAACAGTGAAGGAATACATTTGCAACGCAACAAACAGATTAAATCAAAACAACAAAACCAAAGTCATGCAAGATGCTTCTGTCACCTATCTCTAAGTATGCACTGAAAAATGTGCAGTTCCAAGGCTTTCTTCATTAGTTTGTCCCTTTTAAGATGTGCAAGCAAAGATAAAAGTTGCTAAGAGTACCTAAATCTGCATGCAAATACAAAAAAGTATCTAACACTGCTCTAACACAACGATTGGTACCTTTATAGAGAAGTTAATTCTATAGTTAAGGCAATAGTGAAATGAGCAATAAGCATGTTAATATAGTTTCATGAAATTAGAGCACTTCCTTGCCACAAAACAGATGTGTTACTAGCTGTCAATAACAATTTATAATGCAGAATAATCTTAACAGCTGTTTTAAAAGAAAAGAATATGTAGCCTTCAGGAGTTTTCCACTTATGTTTTTATTTGGAAGCAAAAGCAGTTTAAGAAGCTCCCCTTTTCCCCAGCCCCCTTAGATGCATGACAAAGTTCATTGCTTCTCAAACCACAACAGTACAGCAGCTTACAGATACAGAGTTTAAACCTCAGTGTTGCACATGGGGAGAACTGAGAAAGTGACCCAGTCTTAAAACGCAACTTCCCTCACAAGCAGTTCTATAAGCACATTAAAAAAAAGGCCTGGGATGGAAGGACAGGAGCATGAACCTCTCAACCAGGCTTTGCTGAAGAAGAAAACATACCATGTCACTACAACCTGTATTATTTCCTTTATTTAGCTATGCAAATTACACAGTTACACACAACATAAACACTTAGACAACATCAAATTAACCTCATCTGCATTGCATTCCTACTTCTAGCACAAAAATGCTAGAAATGCTATGCTGCTTAGCTGTATTTAGGGAAAGAAAATACATTGTGGGATCTACTAGTCAAAAGGAATTATCTAGAAAACTTTTTTGTTACAGAAAGACTAAAACGTTAAGTTCGGTAAAAACATATATATATTTATGATACAGAAGTCTCTCATGTATTTTCTTATAAACTTGTTTCCAACTTCAGCAACCAGATATCATCTTATCTGGAGAACTCTTGCTTAAAAGTTAGGGTCTTAATCCTGCAACTGCTCTGCACTGATAAAACCCCACACACATCAATGGTGTCCCACTGAGGTCAACAATGCAATCTTGCTGGAAGGTCACAAGCTTTGTGCCTCCACAGCATTTTATTTCCAATCTGTTTAACACCTCTCAAAATATTTTGGCATACATATACAAAATAGAAGGGGGGGGGAGATAATTACAGACTGTAACTTTCCAGGTAATTACTGTGTAGTTTGAGATTAAAATATTAAACACTTCTAGATTAATTTCCTCTTCCTATACAGGCTGTTATTGTTGTATACTAACTGTAATGGTTTTAACTTTATTATTATTTGCAAAGACCAAAACAGTTTCTATGTGTTGAAAAGCACTGCCATTGTTTTCTTTAACAAAATAAATCAGTTTTGCCTTCGGGTTCTCAGAGCCATAGACAATTCTGGCAATAATCACTTTTTGGATATATTTTGGAGCTCAACATTGGTTTTTATGTCAGAAAGCTTTCCCTGCTGTGTATGGGAACAGAATTTCACTAAAACAGGCTTTCCAGCCGTTACAGTTGCAAAGCAAACACACACACACAAACCCAAAAAATAAAACAAAACAAACAAACAACAAAATTTTAAGAAACCAAAACATACTGCAACTCTGTTTGTTACCCAGGAAGTTTTTACAGTGAACTGAAAGTCCATTCAGCATACACTGCTCTACTGGACAGAAGAGTTCTCAAAAGGGTGGCAGAAGAAAATGATGGAAAATAGCACAGGATGAGAGGATCCAACATATGCAGACCGGAGAAAACAACATTCTCCTACGTTTCCAAAATAACAAGTGGAGGCCAAGCAGGTGTAGTTGTCTCTGAACTTGCAGCACCGCTACAATAGGAGACAACTGCCATAATACACGCTCCAAAACTAAATAAATGTCTAGGACACAGACTTGAGCAGAGTGGGAAGAAAAGAGATGCCGACCAATTGAAAGATCGAAAATGACAGCTCTGAATAGAGAGAAAGTGTTATCTTATCAACCTGTTATCTCAGCCTGGATTACATGCAAGTGACCCCTGCAGAACTGTACTGAAGAACGTCAATGAAGAGCACTCGCCTAACACCTTCCCCGTTCAGCACGGGGACAGCAGAAGCCGCCGGACAGGGACAGGACAAGGAACGCCGAGTCCCGGGCAGGCACTGCCGGCAGCCTGACTCTCCAGCCCTGACAGCTCCGCTCCTCTCCCAGCGGCACTACCCCACCCCTTCGGAGGGCGCAACTCGAGGCCGAGGCCAAAAGCGAGCATTTAAGACCCCACGAGCGGACTGCTGGCATTCCACCCAAAACCCACCACCCCGGTCTCTTCGGGTTGTTTTCCAAACCCCGGCAGCTCCCGAGGTTTGCGTTTAGCCGGGGCCTGAAAGAGGGACAGACACCGCCGACACCACCGCTCCTTCGCCCGCCCTCCGAAGGGCCTCGGGGCGCCGCTCTCCACCGCCCGGAGCGGCCGGAGCGAAGCCAGAGGGACGCCGAGCCCGGTGCGTGTGGAGGATCACGGGTTCTCCGGAGCTGCCGCCGCGGCTCCGCCTTAGCTCGCACAAGAGGCGGCGGGAACGGGGCCGGAGAGAAGGGGGCGGGGAGGCGGCGGTCTGACAACAGCCGCGGCCGCCGCACAGCTCTTCCCCTTCGGGACCGCCATCGGCGCCGCCCCTCCCGCCGCATCTCCTCCCGCAACAACAGACGGGGCCCGCCCTGCGCCAGCGGCCGCCGCCCTCCGCCCGGCTGCGGGACGGCAGCGGCTCACGCCACGCCGCGCCGTCCCGGGAGGGACCCGAACGGACACCCAGACACACACCCCCCGGCTGGGCGCCGCCTTCGCCTCCTCCCCCCGCCGGCGCGGCTCCTTGACAGTTGGTGGCTCGGCAGGCGCCGCGGGAATGCGAAGTGCGTGCGGCCGAGCGGCCGGTAACGGTCGCCCCGCAGTGGAGGCCCCGCCCGCCCGCCGGCGCCCCCCGCCCCGGACTCACTGCGGAGGTTGTGGATGAGCTCGGAGTGGCTGGCGCCTCCCGACTTCCAGGCCATCGCTAGACACACTCTGCGGAGCAGGTACAGAGCCGCCTTCAGCGCCGCGACTGCGCACAGCAGCTTCCCTAGGAAGGACACAACCTCCAGCGCCGACACAGGCGCCGCCTCCTCGCCTCCTCCTCCTCCTCCCCCCGCGACCGCCGCCGCGGCCGCCGCACGCTCGCCGGAGGGAGGGGCCACGCGCCCACCGCCCCGCGCCCCCGACATTCTCCGGCCGCTGCCGCCGCCGCCGCACCGGCCCCTCTCGGGCCCCCGCGCATGCGCGCCCACCGCCCCCCGGGGCACGCGTGGGGAGATCCCCGCATGAGGGGCGGGGGGTGGGGTTGCTCTGCAGCCGCCCGTCAGCGGCCGGGCGCGTCCTGTCCCCTCCCCGCCCCCGCCGGTGCCCGGAGACCGCTCCCGCAGCCCCCGTGTGAGAGCAGGGCCTTCCCTCCGCCCCGCCGCAAGCAGCCGGCAGCACACGAGCGCGGTTACCCCCGCCGCTGCGTTGCGGGTTGCGGAGGAGCCGCACGGAGCGGCGGAACACAGATGTAGCCCGAGCCCCTGTGCCGGTAGCGCCCTCTGGAGCCCAACCGCCGAGGCCCGAGCTCGTTTCTTCCTACAGCGGCAGCCGACGGCGCGGGCTCAGCGGCTGCTGCCGGTTGGCGAATTCGGATGCAGGGACCGCGGGGCCAGAGGGAGGGCGCGGCCTCACTCTCGACCCGGGGCTGCGGGCGCCGAGACGGGACGCTACGGTTCTGTGGGTGGGGGTTTGTCAGCTTAGGGGCTCCGCTAATGGATGAAGTAGCGAAACAGCACCTCGGTGCTCCCCGCCCCTGCTGCTGGCTGCTCTCGAGGAACGAGCCGCCACACCCCGCGTACCCAAGCAGGGCGGCGGGCGGCAGACCCCGGGCAGCGTCCGGGTAATCCCCTCCGCCCTCCTATCGGCCCAGCCTCAGCCCCGCCGCCCGTGCGACGGAGCCAATTACCGGGGTGCCGCGGCGCCGTGTTTTGCATGGGGCGAGGCTATTGGTCCGCGGCCGGCCCGCGCGGGCCAGGCCTACGTGTTACGGGCTGCCATTGGCCAGGCGGCGCGAGCGCGGCCCCCGCCGCGGCGGTCACGGCGGGAGGGGAGGGCGGAACGGGGCGGGGGTGCGGGAGCTGCCCGGGGAAGGGAGGTGGGACTGAACGGCTGGAAAAGTGAGTTAGCACCTGCCTTGTGTGGGTACAGGCTGGCCGTGGTGGATAAGGGAGCAGTAACTGCCGTTATCTAACCGGACCCGAGCAAAGGATTTGGCGCTGTCCCACACAGCATCCTGGTCTTTAAATGGGAGAGATGTGGGCCTGAAAGGTGCGGCGCTCAGAGAGTAAGGGATTTCATGGATGGTTACACTCAAAGAGTTGTGGTCGCCGTCTCAGTGTCCAAATGGCTGAGTGACAAGTGGCATTCCTTAAGGGTCAGTACTGGGACTGGTGCTGTTTGACATCTTTGTTGGTGACACGGATGGTGGGATCAAGTGCACCCTCAGCAGGTTTGCTGACAACACCAAGCTGTGTGGTGTGGTTGACACGCTGGAGGGCAGGAATGACACCCAGAGGAACCTTGACAGGCTGGAGAGGTGGGTCCACGCAAACTGCATGAAGTCCAACAAAGCCAAGTGCAAGGTCCTGAACCTGGGTCAGGACAGTCCCAAGCACAATTACAGGCTGGGTGGAGAATGGGTTGATAACAGCCCTAAGAAGAAGGACTTGAGGGCAGTGATCGATGAAAAGCTTACTATAAGTTGGCACTGTGTGCTTGCAGTTCAGAAAGCCAACTGCATCCTGGGCCGCATCAAAAGAAGAGTGGCCAGCAGGTCAAGGGAGGTGATTCTCCCCCTCTGCTCTGCTCTTGTGAGACCCCACCTGGAGTGCTGTGTCCAGTTCTCCAGTTCTGGAGCTCCAAACACAGGAAAGACATGGAGCTCTTGGAGTGAGTACAGAGGAGGACCTCAGAGATAATCAGAGAGCTGGGGCACCTCTCCTGTGAAGACAGGTTGAGAGAGTGGGGTTGTTCAGCCTGGAGAAGAGAAGGTCCTGGGGAGACCTTATAGCAGCCTTCCAGTACCTGAAGAGGTCCTAAAGGAAAGCTGGGGAAGGGATTTTTTACAAGGGCATGGAGTGATAGGACAAATGGTATCAGCTTTGAACTGAAGGAGGGTAGATTTACAGCAGATATTAGGAAGAAATTCTTTCCTGTGAGGGTGGTGAGACACTGGCACAGGTTGCCCAGGGAGGTTGTTGCTGCCCCTTCCCTGGAAGTGTTCAGGGCCAGGCTGGATGGGGCCTTGAGCAACCTGGTCTGGTGGGAGGGGTCCCTGCCCATGCAGGGGGGTTGGAAACAGATGATCTTTAAAGTCTCTTCCTTAAACAAACCATTCTATGGTTCTGATCGTAGTATCAGTGGCATATTACTAGTGTGATGCTGTTGTAGGACAGAGTTACAAATTGAAATTCCTTTTAAAAGATATCTGGGTCACAAAATCAGCAACTCAGAATTTAATAAATGCAATGTGGCCTTTACTCTGTCTCAGTGTAGGCTCATGATGAAACAGCAATCTTAAGGGAAAAGTAGCTCATCCAGGTCTTCCCACAGCCAGGACCGTAATGCAGAAAATTTTACAGTTAACTTCCTAGAGTTACGTGGTATTCATGGGTACTCCTAAATTCCTTAATGATTAATTTTGCCACCGATATTATTTTTCTATGTGTTATTATATATGTTTCTATCGTTTGTAAGGGAAAGCCAATTCCATTACTGCAGTTTCGGGAAACCTGGTGTCAGTGCTGTGACTTTTGCGTTTGTGCCCCCTTCTGGTGCTTGTGAGGGAGCTTCTACAAATTTCCAGGGCTTCTCTTAACCAGGCACAGTAGCACAGCTATGTCATCTATTTGGTACGAGACAGCAGTTTTTGGTTTTTTGCTTTTGAAACATGAGACTAGCGATAGACAACAGGGCCTTGTATAAGCATTAGAGAAAATAAGGCATCATCCAGCGGATACAATTTCAAATATTATATTGGTTCTTAAAAGCACTTCTGTTACAGGGACACACACAGCCTATCACACCACCATGGGAGTCACTGTAAAATTATATTCTGTACGAGAACCCATTCTGTGAGGGATAAGCCTATTCCAGCTCCACATAAGGTGTATACTACATCCCATCATTGCTGGTTCAGTTGAAGAAAATAAGGTGAAGGTGGGAATCTGATTTTCTAGCTAGCACTCCAGGTCCTTTCCATAGACTTCCAGACTTTTCCCATCTAGTTCTTTTAATCCTGGAAGCAGATCCACTGCTTTGTTCTGCATTCTCTATGTAAGCATGATCTGGCAACCACTCTGCAGTATGTGAGAGACTTCCAGAGAAGAAGTCTCAGGGGCAGAGCCTGCACCAGAATATAAATGGTCTCCCTGTTACATCTAGGGGGCTGGGAGCAAAGGAAAGAAGCCATGGAGTTAGAAGAATTCCCAAAGGGTAGCAAATACAGAGAACAGACCGACATTGTAAAAATACACACACAAAAATACTTCATTGTTTTAAATGCAAAAGACATTTTCTGTTGTCAGATGCAAGTGAACTGCATTGCACTCACACAGAGAGTCTGTTGGCAAGAAACTCGTTGGCCCATGTTTAAAAGCATTCCAGGGATACTTACCCCCCTGGGTGACCAGAAACACAAGAGAAACCATTTACATACAAACTGACACTTCTTACCATGAACAGCTTGAATTGGGGTTAAACTTGTCACACAGTTCATAGGAAGTCCTCACCTTTATCTCATAGGAACTTGCAGACTTGCCCAGGTGCTTTTGAGCTGAATGTACCTATTGGCCATCTCTTGGTCATCTCGTTCGGAGAATGACAACAACATCAGTGTCAACCCTCCTAAGTGATCTCTAGGGTGTCTTGGATGAGTACCAGGTATTTGTGAAGGAAACAACATTTGGCTCTGCAGGTTTCCAAGAGATTTAAGAGAAGCTGCATTGCCCCAAAGGGCCCAAAGAAACTAATATACACCAGTAGCAGCAAGAGGGACCCATTTGTGCAGTAAACAAGCATGTGGGTCCCTACCTCTTTCCCAGCCCATGGCACTGAGTGCCACATCCAGGCTCTTTTTAAATATCTCCAGGGATGGAGAATCCACTACTTCCCTGGGCAGCCCATTCCAATGTCTGATGACCTCCTCCGTAAAGAAATTCTAATATCCAACCTAAACTTCCCCTGGCACAACTTAAGTCCATGCCCTCTTGTCTTGTTGCAAGTTGCCTGGGAAAAGAGCCCAAGCCCCCAACTCCAATGATGATACACACAGGTGTAACCTCCTGCGGGGCTCTCTGCCCCCCGAGCAGACAGGTAAACACTGGAAAATTCACCAATTCTTTATTTCTTCCTCTCCCGGACCCAATTCTGCAAGTAATGCCTGGGCGGGTGTAGCGGCGCGCTGGCCGCGGTGCCGAGGCCCGAACCTGCAGCAGCAGAACCGTACAGAACCGTACAGAACCGGGCAGAACCGTTCATCCCTGATGCCGCCCTCCTCGCGGCGTTACCCCAAGATGGGAACGCAGCCCCCGGGATTGCATATTAGCGAACGTCCGGAGCCGATGGCTCGGCCCGTCAGCGCCGGTAAAGGCGGGCAGCTGGTGCTTAGCAGCCGGTACATACGGCGGGACCGGGCCAGGCACCGCCCCGCTCCCCACCATGCCCATGCCTAACCCCAGACCCACCCCGCCGGGCCGCGTTCACCGCCGCGCCTCATTCCTGTCCCTCCGCGCTCGCCGTCGCGCCGCAGCCAATCAGCATTGGCTTGGCGGTGCGGGCGGGAGGCGGTGTGCGGCGGGGCGGGCGATGGAGGAGGTGTGCGCCAGGTTCGTGTCGCAGAAGATCAGCAAGACGCGATGGCGGCCCCTGCCCGCCGCCGCCCTCCAGCCACCGGACCTCTTCGCCACCGGCTCCTGGGACAACGAGGTAGCGGGCCCGGAGGTGCCGCGCGTCCTTCCCGCTGGGGTGTGGGACCCGCGGCGGTGCCCTTGCCCCGCGTGTGAGAGAGGAGCCGGAGCTTCCCGGAGCCGGTGCCCCTACCGGCAGTCCCGGCGTCCCTAAGGGAGGCGGGGGCCGCCCCGCTGCTCGGGGGGGTTGTCCCGCCGGGAGAGCGCTTCCCTCCGGCCTGCTGCTTCCCCCGGCTGTAGGCAAGAAGGCGGTGACAGCCTGGCTGGTTTGTTTTTCTGTGCTTTCTGAAGAGCTTTCGAATAAAAGTAGTGGTATGGTTTCTTTACAGGACAACAGGATCTCCATTTGGTCTGTTGGGGAGTCTGGAAATGTCGGTCTCAATGGTGAATATCAAGGAGAACCTCAGCTGCTGTGTGACATCAGGCACAACGGGGATGTTATGGATATGCAGGTAAAACAGCAGTGTTGGATTTTTTAAGGGCTTCTCGCTTCAGAGAAATTAACTGATACTGAGCTCTAAAAATGCTGAGATGCACAAAAAAATTCTTACAAAGAACGGCAAAATCAACTCATATCAGTTTGTGCATTTGTTTTGTTGATTTGTTTTTTTCTTTTTACTATGCCTGCCAATAATTACTCCTAAATAATTATTATTAAATTATTATTTTTAGTAATAATTATTACTCCAATAATAACTCCTAAATAATAATTACTCCTAAAATAAAAGTTATCATCTTGATGCTGACATCAACTTATAGCATGTTTATTATCCCTCTTCAGTTTTTGGATCAAGAGAGAATTGTGGTTGCCTCATCAACAGGAACTGTAACTGTATTCCGTCATCATCAAAATAACCAGGTGATTAACTTCTTCTGACTTTAAGATGCTGTTCTATGTAGTACAGGTCACTTTAGTCTTGGTATAAGGTTTCTCAAAAGTACTAGAGCAAGAAGGGCTTGCATATCAAAATTTATATTTGAAGTCTGTTAGAAAAAGCTTTAGCTTTATACACATAAGGAAAGACAAAAAGCATTTTGCACACATACTATGTAAATTAGATTCCAGCATCAGATAGACTGGGGTATGCTAGTATATATCTGTAATGAAATGGTCTTTTTACTGAAAACATAACTTCAAGAGTTTAGATTGTTTTGGAGGAGAGAATATTAACGTACTTGTACCTGCTTATTAGGAGTTTTTGTATTCTTAAACTAAGTTATTAATAATTATTAATGTTGAATTTCTTCCCACAAGTATAATGCAAGGGAAGGTATGTAAAATATCATCTTTTGCTTTGTTTATAAATCACTGGAAGTAAAAGTGTAATGACTACTAAATAAACTTACAATGAAGACTAATAACTGTTAGGAGTTTGATGTGGTACCTAAAAGAAACTAAATTATTTGCAATAAATTGTATATTTTGTAAAGGCCTCGGCTCATACCCTTTGGTCTGGGGAAAGATTAAAGGGCTAAGTCTAGTAAAAGGCATTTCACAGTTCCTAAGTAGATTGTATTCTGTCTGATTTTTAGCTCATGTGAAAAAGGTTGTTCAGAGAAGACATGATCAGTGCTTCCTTGAAGGATTGTGTGCTCAAGAGTTGAGGAAAATTTAGATCTTTGATTCTTATTTATACAGGAGATTCTCATTCCTGTGAAGTCATGTGGCTTTCCTGGAGCTTGTTTCTGGGTTTGTGAGTATCCTGAAAGCTTTGGTATGTCAGGATCCTTATTTACAGCAGAATTTTGTGTCTGGTTATTACTTAGACTTTATCTGCCAGCCAGCAGTGGGAGAAAGCTCATTATCATGTGGATCAAAACACATCCTGTGGGGGAGCAGCGTGTACCGGAGTTATCTGCAGCAACCCAGAAATTGTCACTGTTGGAGAAGATGGTAGAATAAATCACTTCAGAGCTGACCAAAAGGATGCAATAAGAACTATAGGTATGTCAAATAACTCTTCAAGTTAGGTTAGCTGGGAGTGGTGCATTTGGGTTTTAGTTTCTCAAATGATAACAAAAATGAAAATCACAAGTTCGTGTTTATATTAAATTGTATTAAATATTCAAAGTTGAATGTGTTTGCTCCAGGTTATTCCTGTATTCCTCTATATTTCAGATGCTTGAAGTGTATTTCAGATGTATTTATTCATTTAGGTGCTTGCAAATCAATGTTTTAATTGATGGAGACGTTTCAAGCCTAATGTTCTCCATTTAATCTAGAATTGTGTTATGAAAATATACATGAAATATGGTTAGATTTCAAGAAGTATTGTGCCTTAAGTTCTTCATAACTGGAGGTCAGTGAAACAGTCATTTCAATTTGCTACTTTTACTATGATTAACCCTTGCAGTGTCTGTATTCAAAATCACTTATTTCTCCGTGTCTAAAGGAACACCAAGAATTAGAAATCACTGTACCCTTTTCTTTCGCCAGATGTCGTGGCTTAGAGTGATAATTTCTCCTTCTGCTTTTTAGCTCCATTATTTCTTAGTAATAGATTACGTGGTAAGAGTAAGGTGTTTGTGAAAGCCATCAATGCTTGGTTATTTTCAACTCTTCAATCATTCTAGTCTCATGGAAATAGAATACTAATTGGAATGAAATCAAAATGGAATTCAAATGCAGAAATAATTTAAAAGATGGTAACACAGTGTCTGATAGTGGCATTATTCAACTGGGGCTTTCTCCCTGAAACTACAGTTTGATGCAGCACCTCTGTTTCTCCTCAAGACAATCTTGCCTCTAATGTCTGAAGAGATTTACATAGCAATAAGCCAATTAAGGAAGGAAGTGTTCTGAGAGTTCTAGAGAGGGTATTTATACAGCCATGCACACACATACACACACAAAATAAATCCTGTTAATTACATACAGTCCTTTACTGAAGCTCCTAGAGAATTGCTGTAGGAAATCTTTCCATGTTAAAAAAAAAAAAAAAGTATCAGGGCATGAGGCAGAAACACAGTAGTTTCCCCTTTGAGGGGCAAGAACATTAAATTAAAGGATTATTTTATTTTTAAATTCTTACTTGTACTTACAGATTCGGACATAGTGGTGTGATACAAGTTTAATAGACTAGGAAGGAAACAGATGTCCACACACAACTTTTTTTTTTTCTGAGCAGTTGCTCACATGTTTACATACAGATTTAATAATGTTCAGGATGCAAACTGTTAGTTTACATAGTGCTTACTTGATAGTACTCTGCATAAAAATGCTCATTTTGTAATAATAGCATCAGCTAGTGTTATGCTGCAGTAAGATTTTGCATTGAGATTTGCTGCCATATAAACATATAAGAAATCATGTATTAATTGAGAAATGTCTTTTTGGAAATGGGAAAGGAAATTTTAAAATAGGAATGGTCTATAAAAAAGTGAGTCCTACCTACCTATGACCTGGTAACTGAAGCTTCTGTGGAAGGGACAAGCATAGGCTCATTGACTGGAGCTTGTGTTACAGTGAAGGTTGGAGAAGGAGGTGAGAACATCTTGAAAGATGCTGTCAAGTTCTTCAGAATAGAGCTCTATGGTGAGAGCAGTGCTTTGTACTGATCCTTCATTCAATGACATCTTGACATTTCCTAGGTGCTGAACTGAACCCTCAACATCTTTTAATATGAAGATAAAAATCTTGAACTGTGTGAAATATTTGTAAAGGAGTACCTTTTTGTTATTGTTCAATGGATTTAAGAGTATAAAACTAAGTTGGTATGTTTAGAGTCAATCATGGCAGGAAAAAAAAATCTCAAGTTTGAGATGATAATAAAAATATTCTGAATCCATAAAGATACACCATTGCTAAATCATTTACTGTTATATCACAGAATGTTAAATCCTTTAGAACTTCAGTAATCTAACAACTTCTTTTAAAGGTGTTGTGGGGTTTTTTTGTTTGGTTGGTTTTGCTTTTTTGTTTTGTTTTGTTTGGGGTTTTTTTTGTGTGTGTGTGTTTTTTCTTTTTTAAAAAACTAATATCTGTAACCAAGCATCAGTGTAATTTGTCCATGTTGGAATCAAAAAATGTCTGCATCTTATGCAGCAAAAAAATTCTATATTTTCAGTATGGACCTACATATGGACTTTAAAATACTTGAGGTGAAAGTAGACTTAACAGTGTTACAGCATCTGAATAAAATTAGAATAACAGAAGGAAAATATAGCAATGTTGAGTTGAAGTTATTCCTTCCTAAAGATTCAAAAGTTTCACCTCAGTGCTGTGAAGTGTTTGACATTGTAAATCATTCTGACCAAAACAAATGCTGGAGAGAAGGACTTGAAAAAAAGACATTTGCCATTTAGTTACTAAAATTATGAAGCAAAGCATAATTCTGGATTGGCTTTTGGGATGGATGGGGATAGCTATCCCATTGACAGGTCTTGGTCTATAGAAAGCTGGTGAAGTATGTATGCAACTGTGGTGTTCTCAGCCAGGGTTACAGGGTTTTGTGTTCAAAAGATGAATTGCATTATGAAAAGCTACACAGCTTGCCTCTTGTCAGTTGATGCAGAGCATTTAAAGAAAAATCTAATGAAGATCATGGACCTGGTTAAATTGATTCCTTTTAGGAACTACAGAAATCTATGTTATGGATCAACAATTCGTTCTGTCAGTACTGGAGCTTATTAAATACAGCTTCTTACAGATTTGTTTCAGTAGTATTTGATAAAAGAAGTAAGGGCTCCTATTTCATAGGGTACCCTTCTGATGCTTAAAATTATCGTGACACTGGTCTGTCTCTGCCCCTGAAAATCCAGAGAGGTTGTAGCCATGTTTAAACACCTGTGTTCTGCTTTCTAAAAAGAGTTGTTTTGTCCTAAATAGAGACTAGCATTCTGTGGGCTTACCTGAGTGCTGTCCTCATTTCTCTTGCAGACAATGCAGACAGCAGCACGCTCCATGCAGTGACTTTCCTTCGCACAACTGAGATCCTGACAGTAAATTCAATTGGACAGTTAAAAATATGGGACCTGAGACAGCAAAGAAATGAACCATCTCAAATATTTTCTTTGTAAGACCTTTTTTATTTTGACATATTCACTGAGAAACATGTGCTATTTTATATAATCTGATTTAAATCTTTCCTGGTATGTTCTTGACAATGGGATGATAAACTATTGTGTTTTTTAAAGGTTTTTAACTTCTTGAATATTGAAATAATCAAATGCAGCCTCTGCTTAATGGCTGAGTTATTATTTTTCCTGAGCACTGTATTTAGGTGATCTGTTTTACAATTTAACTCTTGAAGGACTATTGCATAAAGATACAGTTGTAGATGTACTTAAGAGAATTATCTGTGTGCAGGGTTTTCTCACTCATGTAAAGCTGTCAGGCCCTCTGTGGATGCCTGTATTCTGCAGAGCACAGGAGCTCATGCTCATCCAGTTGAATCCTCACGTTATTGCCATACCTCCGATTTCCAGTAGATGTCTTGTGATCAGATGCTGCAGTGATGGAAACTGCACTAGATACTCTTACCTTGTTCCTCAAGGTTCCTAGGGAATAAAAAGAAAAAAGAAGCTGAGTGAAGAATTAATGTTTGTTTGTTTGTGATTTTTTTCTTTCTTCCATGCAGGACAGGTGACAGAGTTCCACTGCACTGTGTGGACAGACATCCTAATCAGCAGCATATTGTGGCTACAGGGGGACAAGATGGGATGCTGAGTATATGGGACATCAGGCAGGGTACTATGCCAGTGTCCCTGCTAAATGCTCATGAAGCAGAGAGTAAGTGTCTGAAATGGAAGGGGAGAAGAAGGTGGCATTTTATAGATTTTTCTAATGTCTGTAAAAAACCTTGGGTGTTGTAGCTACCACAGAAAACAATCACATACATTGTTGTCCTCTTGGATTCAGTTTATTCCTTCTTTGTATATGAGGCTTCTTACCTAAAATCCAACTCTATCTAAAGCTAGAACTAGTAAACAGCTCTAATGAGTCATTAGATGCATTTAATCAGAATGGTTTTTTCAAGAAAGGTAGGCATATTAGTACGCCTATAAATGTATGCTGTGGTATAGTAAAGCAGAAAGGCAGTTACTGTAACAAACTTGAAAATGTGAGGAAGGAGAGGCAAGTGCAGATAGTATAGATCCATTTGGTGCCTCCAAAATGCTGAAGCAGCTCACTTTCCTGGTAACTTCATATGAACAGGATATTGAGAAATTTTCACTACAAAATTAATTGTTTTGATGCCAGGATTGTAGTTAACGACTAAAAGTATTTGTTGATGTTAAGCTTGACTGTTTAGTATTTAGACAGAATAATGATGTGTGTGATGGGAAGGAGTGCATCTGTGTGCAGATTTAAACTTAATAGTAGGGATGATGTAATGAGAAAGTATTGAACACCTGAATGAAGAGAAGATATGAACCTTTAACTATTCTCATAGTACTGAAATTTGGGCTTTTCTGTCTTTTTTATTATTATTTTTCTTTTCCTTCTCCTAGGGGAGGGAAAAACTTGGAGTAAATACGTAAGGGTGGGGGTTTTGTCTCTTACCCACACACACTTAAGAATGGAAGGTCTTGGTGGGGGCCTGAGTTCTTGTAAGTGCATGCCCACATCATACTAAGCAAAGTACTTGATACTTGTTCTGAAGTGGTTTTGTTTGGTTTTGGTTTGATACTTCCAGTGTGGGAAGTTCACTTCCATCCCTCCAACCCCGATCACTTATTTACGTGTTCTGAAGATGGAGCTCTTTGGCACTGGGATACTTCCACAGACGTATCTGAAAAACCATCCTTTCTTCATCAAGGTAAAGATGTTTGAAGTCAGTCTGCACTAAATCTGTCATTTGGCAACATAATCAAAGTCAGTGTTCTCACATGACCCAATTACAAACACAGTCCTAGTACAAAAAATTAAAAGCTGTTTTGCTTTCTTAGAATTCCTGATAGGCACTGATAGGAAAGCTAGTTATAGGGTTAAAACTGTTGTGTGAATTTTTTGTGGTCTGGTTTTTTTGTTTGTTTTTTTGTTTTCTTTGTTCAGTGTGTGAAGGGGCACATCTAACATTCCAAAGATAGGTTATGTTCACTTAAGTTATCTGCATAAAAAAAAGACATGAAGGCAGCCTAAATGACACTCTGAGAAGATATATATAAAAAAAATGATTGCAAAATAATTCATATATTAGGATAATGGAATTGTGAAATTATTATTCATGGTCATAATTGGAGCTACCAGTGAATGAAACTGGAAAACATCCTTTTGTATTGTGTCAGAATTTTAATTTGAGATAATACTGACTTAATATAAACCTTTGTTTTCACATTTTAGTTACAAGAACTGCTTAATTGCTTGCCACTTCAGACTGTAAACAGGGAGGAAATTTCCAGATGTCATCTGCTGCCTTTGGGCTCAGAGTTGCTATTCAAAGCTCAGTTACAAAAAGGGGAACAATAAAATAGCCAATTAAGTTGATAACTAATTGATTTTTTTTTCCTGTCTGTTCTCGATGTAGTCTCTGGCTAGAAAAACTTGCAGATACTTTCACTGTTTTTTCATCAAGATAGGTTCATATCTGTACTGACCTATTTGTCTTAAACAAGGGCAGAGCTGGGAGCAGCTTTCTATAAGCACTTCAAGTCCTTTATTTTATTTTTATTAAGCTATTTTTTCCTTTGACTTCCAAAGAAATTACATCTGCTAACTAATCAGAAAACTGACTTAAAATGATATTCCTGTTACATCTGTCCCATACCTGCTACATTTCTTCAGATTCTGAGAATATGAAAATTAGATTGAAACTTACTTTTCTCTCTTCCCTCTTTCATTCTTTCAGGAGGAAGAAATACTACCTATTTTTCCCACAATACCATTAACCAGTCTGTAGTAAGTGCCTGGCTCAGCAATGATCCTGCCAAGGACCGCATAGAAATCACCAACTTAATTCCAAATCAGACTTTGTCTGTGAATAGTTTAGATATTTTGGGACCATGCCTAGTATATGGTACTGATGCAGAAGCTATCTATGTGAACAGACAGCTTTTTGCATGAAGCAATTCCAGTCTCTTTATGAAGTACTGATCACCTTGGACGACTGGGAAAAGTCAAATTCTTTCTTAATGATACTCATTAATCTGTTACTATGATGTGGGGGAGAGGCCTACTCCGTGGCCCTGGTACTGCAGAAGAAATGCACCTCTGATTCTGGAAGCTGTCACTTGTTATTGACAACCCCAGGATGGGTGACTTGTTTCTTCCCCAGCTCCTGTTTGATTTTGGTAATAAGTAAGGTAGTCTCTAGGGCAAGTTATTTGCTGTAAACTGATGTCCATATTCTACATGTGCCTACAAAGTGAAGAAAAGGTAACCCCCCAATTTGTAATTTTAAATTTTTTTTTTCAAGTAAAGATATTTTTCAAGTATTAATTCTGTGGGGTTCTTTGAAATTCTTTTTGTCACCTGAGAGAGGCGGGGTTTTTGATCTGAGGTTTTTTTATGTATTTAAGGGACATTAGTTTTTATGTTAGTTAATGAGAATTGGAAAGGCAAACTATTAAAGCTGTGAAATGTGAAAGGTTCTGTAAGAATCTTGGCATTTCAGCATTGTTGCTTGTGATTACAAAGAACATCATGGATGCTATATATTTTAACTTGGTAATGTGCTGGTAACTTAATAGAAAACGGGTTTTGTGTAGTGAAGAGGTCATAATGGACAGATGTGTTGGCTGTGTTTTCAGGTGTGAGAATAATTCATGCTAAACTTGAGGCATAGTCTCTGCCACCATAAAAATTTCAGATTGGTGTGTTGCCAATTGAAAAGTTAAAATTTTATGATTAGTGTTTTAACTACCTTCTGTAGCAGAGGACCCTTGATCTTTTTAATAAAAATCTTTTGCACAAGAATACTGTTCTGACTTCATAATTTAGTACATCTATTCGACCTTGTCATCTTTGCAGTAAGGTGAAGTATTTGGGCTGGTCTTGTCCACACAAGCAGAAGGATGGCAGGAAACCTAAGGTAAAGTTTCAAGGTTTCACATGGCATTTTCCAACAAATCTGCTTGCCAGGGCACTTCCACGTCGGGGGGAACAGCGTTCTTGTTCTCGTGTGATAAGGGTACCCCACCTGATCCGCATTTCTCCCGTGTCTGGCTGGAGGAGCTGGGCCCAGGGCTCTGCAGGCTGCGTGCGGGAGCTGCCCAGAGGCGCCTTAGAGCGGCTGGAATTTTGCCTCCCGGTTTTGTTTCCAAACGCAACCCTGCCTGAAAAGCAAAATGGTCGAGATGCATCTCTGAGTGGTAACTGATGAGGTTCTCTTCCTGGTGACTTAAGCCTGTGGGCCCCTAACGAGTCTGAAGTTCGGGCGCTACTGGCGTCAGGGCTGCTCCGCAAAACTTTTTTCCCGTTACAAACCCGGTGTTTATCCCTTCACCCCCGTCCTGCCAAGGAAGAAAAACGCAGCGCCTGAGACCCGGCGCGGGATGAATGGCTGCGGTTTGTGTGGGACCCCCGAGGAGGCTCGCTCCCCTCGTCAGCCCTCCTCGGGGTATCCCCCGTCCCGGTATCCCCCTCCCTCCCTCCCCACCGGGACCGGGCGGGGGCGGCAGCCGCCGCGCTCCATCCGGGTCGGGGCTGCGGGGGGAGCAGCCGCCGCGCAAGGCAGGCCGGGAGGTGCCCATATCCGGGAAGCCCTCCGCGGCGGAGGCACCGACAAAATGGCGGCGCCGAACTGAGAGGCCGGTAGCGAGCGGGCTCTGGCGGAGGGACCGAGGAGCCGCTGCCGGCATCGCGGAGGGCAGCCGCGGTTGTCGCCGCGCGGGCGGGGCCGAGCTTCGTGCGCCCACGCCCGGGCCCGGGGCGCTGCCGCCGCTGCCGCCTTCTCGCCGCAGGTAGGTTCCGCTCTGCCGCGGTGGCGGCGGGGTGGGGGGGGGGCGGTGCCGGGTCTGAGGAGCGGCCGCGGGTTGGGGGTGGGAGGCCGGGAGGCGGGGGCGATAAGAGCCTTATCGGTACGGCCGGCCGGGGCGTCCTGGGCTCTGTTCGTCTCGCCGGGAGCGGGTGTCGCCGGAGGCGGCTTCTCGGTCGCCGGGGATGGGCTCCTCCGGAGCGGCGGCGGAACGGGTTGGGCCCTTGTATCGCCGGCGAGGGTCCCGCTGCCCCCGCGGTGCTGCTTGGCCCTGCTCGGCTCTCCGGCCTGCGGGGAGAGGGTCAGCGGTGAGGGGAAGCAGCGCTGCACCAGAGCGGCCTCGGGTGAGGGCCTGGAGCTGGCAGGGGAAGGGGAGCGCAGGTGTCCCCTTGCCCTGGGACGGAGTCGGGACATTCCTGGCTGTCGTATGGACACTGCTGATCCCGGCCCGGAGAGCCGCCTGCTCTGGGGAGTGCTTGGAACGCCGGGTCCTGCTGAGCTGTAGGAATTACCTTGGTAGCTGTCTGTGCCAGCGCAGATTACACTTTGGTCCTCGGTGGCTGTTCTGGTGGTAGCCATAAAGATCACTCATACCTGCGCTGGGAATAAGTGATCCTGATGCCGCCAGGACCTGAGGATACATTTGTGTCTAAGAAGATCTGTGTCCGGGTGAAGGAGATGCAGAGCGTAGGGATGGAAACAAGCGGGAGTGAGTGCACAGGGTTCCCAGTGTCAGCTGCCCCCCGGTCATGTCCAGCTCACACTTTCCTGGCGCTGTGTAGTCGTATTTATTTACTAATTTCAGGATCCAGTTCTCTCTCGTCCTTTGGAAACTTTTAGCATTGGGAATGCATCCTTTGGCAGTTTGTTTTATGGCTCAATGATCTGATATATGAAGAACAGCTTTCTTTTGTTGTTTTGAACCAAGCCCCTACAAAATTAATGTTATGCCTCCCAAAATCTTGATATTTTTTTTTCTTTAACAGCAAGATCTTGTCAACATGTGTAAAATTGAGAGGGAACTAAAGTAGGTTAATACATGGTATACGATACTTAATTAGAAACGTACATATTTAAAAGCACACTCAAAACTTTTGGAGATAAAGAATGTTATGGATCTGTTGCAAAGGTGTGTATTATTATTTTCACCAGAAAAACTAAAAAAAAAATTAATTGATAGTTGCATGGAACCATTCCATGTTTTCATTCAAATGCCCATTTTTAAGTAAAATCTTTCATGATCATGCTGTGAAAAGAAAAGTTGTTTTTTTCCTTGTAGCCTGACCTCTAGGGGGAAAGTACTTCATCCCCATATTTTGAAAAGAAATACTAATTTTTTTTAGTCCTACATGGAAATGGTGAACTTATTCAGTTGGAACAGCTACATTAACACAGATCTAACATTTACACTTAATGACACAAAACTGCAAGGAGGAATAGATGTCAGAATAGATCCCTAGGATACAGTTAGTGTTTGACAGAAGTGCAAAAATGAGATAGGTTTCTTGTCAAAAAACTTTATTGTCACAAAACTTTTTTGTTTTAAAATGTGTGCAAATGTCTGTAAAAGGTGACTTTTGAATTTTGAGGCTCATATGTAAAGCCAAGGTGAGCTGTCCTAAACAATAATGCTTGCTTTCTTGTATTTCTTAAGCCATAGGATCAATTTAATTTGGTTTCTGAGCAATTAATACTGTAGTTTCACATACAGATCAAACTGCTATTACCCAACTCTGCTGCCAAGTGAAACAACCCCCCAGAAAATAAAGTTACTATTTATCTGGGTAAGTTCCTCAGGTTGGTTCACTCTGTGTGGCTTTATAAACAGTTATGCTGTTGCTAGCAAGTGGTGGGAGATAAGTAGACTGGTTTACACTGGTAAAGCTTTGCTGCTTCTGAAATTTATCTGAAAATGCATCTTTATTTTCCAAGACTGGTAGTCCATACCCTGTTATGCTGCAGTTGCCAGGAAATTAATAGCTATCAAACAGTTATACCATCCTTTGTCTTCAAGTTCTTAAAGCACTTTAGAAAGAAATACAATTCTCTGTTTTGCACCTAAAGAAATAGGAGCACAACCTTGTTTTCCTCTCAGCCCCGTCAGGTGGTAGACTAAGGATCTTCTTATTTATGGCTTAAGCATCCTGTTAGTTTAACTTTGATTTCTCTGCGGGGCATTACATTAATGTATCTCAGCTACCTGTGGTGTAACCACAAAGTGAATATTGCAATACAAGATGAAGTTATGGTAAAATGCCTTATAGTAAAGGAACAGTGAGTTGAGCTTTCCCACTTTTCTCATTGCCTGTGAAGAAAAGACAGCTGAAATACACAAATTTTGTATCTTGTGCTACCTTAGTAACAGATCTTTCTCTGTGGAGCAGGAGAGACTGCAAAAGTTTTATTTCATGATACTCTAAAGGGGCAAATGCTCTGTAACTTATTCAATGTTTAATTAAGCTTAGGTGCTCTGTCCTTTGCCATACCACAGTACTTAACAGTACTAACTAGCACACAGCATGAATGCAGAGATTTGATTTCTCTGCAGACACAGGGTTCTTTCCCTGATGAGTCAGCGCCTTCAAAATGCAAGCATTATTTATTTGTTTTTGGCAGAAAGTTCTGTTTCCCTTACAAATGTCACAGCTATGCTTTCAGTGAATTTGATGCTTGAGTTGTTAAACAGTTTTGCAGGAAAAAGCCTTGATTACATTTTCTTGTTTTCTTTTCCCCCCTGCTCTCATCCTCCCTTGTGTAAAATAAATTTTAAAATTACTTAACTATTGAGGAAGACTGGTTCACGGAAATCAAGCTCTGAAGAGACTGACAGCCTCAGAAAACCGAACCCTTAAAGAGGTTTAAATGGCAGATGGTACAAGAAATTGTAAAGTTGCATGTGAAGAGCTTGGCAAGTGTTTGCATTATACATATGTGACTACTAAAGAATTGATAAAATCATAATAACTACATACTCTCACTTTCTCATTTCCATGTATTTGTGGAGTTTGATGGCAGAATTACTGAACAGCCTGGGGTATTTGGTCCATGTCCTAGCTAACTGAGTAGCGGGGTTGGCACCTTCAGTTATAAAAGCATTGATAAAGAGAATACGGATGATGAGCTGAGACAGAACCCTGCAGAGACAAAAGGTAGAGAAGCAGTGATGGGGTAGCACACCCAGCAGTTCATATCTGTTCTTAAAAGGTTCCTCTTCCACACTTGAGTTTCTTTTTACTCTGTCCACATCCTTGCAATTCAGGACAGTTTGGACCGATAAACCTTTGTTGTTAAGGGACTGTTAGAAGCCTCACACAGTTTATAATTTAGGTTGAGCAAAGGCTGACTGAAGAAG
This sequence comes from Phaethornis superciliosus, assembly GCA_023637945.1. Taxonomy (NCBI): domain Eukaryota; kingdom Metazoa; phylum Chordata; class Aves; order Apodiformes; family Trochilidae; genus Phaethornis; species Phaethornis superciliosus. The sequence goes on along the minus strand of JAJQWJ010000003.1, from coordinate 50,220,640 downwards.
TTGCTTAACATTCTTTTAGTAACTGTGAAGTCATTGCTGCACTTGAGTGAACATTCTGCTGCCACCAGTGCTACATGGCAAACGTTTTCACTGCTGTATCTATAATGGTTTTCTTTGTTTTGTTAACAGGACAGAGGTTTTGGGTTGTGATAAACTCCAGCTCTACAGGAACCACAGTTTCACTGTGAGGAACTAGTTCACAAGTTCTGAAGCTACCAGCCAGTCTTCCTTGAATTTTGTTGTGTACGAGTCTTTGGTGGGGGCTGCATATATACATGTTTTCATGAAGAGAAGTGAGAAGCCAGAAGGTTATAGACAAATGAGGCCTAAGACTTTTCCTGCCAGTAACTATACTGGCAGCAGCCAGCAGATGCTACAGGAAATACGAGAGAGCCTCAGGAATTTACCTAAACCCTCAGATGCTGCTAAAGCTGATCACAGCATGGGCAAAATGTTATCTGAAGATCCTAGACAAGGCCGAAACCCCCCCAAATTTGTAACATATCACAAAGTTTTGCAGGAGATACGGAACTCGCTTCTGCCTTTTGCAAATGAAACAACCTCAGCTGTCAAAGGAACATCAGAAGTTAATCGACAAATGCTACAAGACTTACAAGCTGCTGGCTTTGATGAGGTGAAATACTTTTAAGATTTGGTGTTCTGCTAACTATAGACTATTAGTACATGTCAGAGGAGGTGTTGCTCATGGAGTGTTTGAACAGTAAAAAAATAGCTTCAAGATCTGGAAAGTTTAGGACGTAGTGAAGTTGGTAATAATGGGTGATGAAGAGGAGTCATAGAAGGATTTACTGAGCCTGGGTTTTTTTCCTTCTTTTTTTAAGCATCTTGTGCAGTTTGTTCTTATGTGGTAGGGATGGGTTGTTTTAATTATTTATATCATTTTTGGCAGAAAGAACTGGAATCTCTGGAACATAGATTTAGACTCTGGTACTCTGCAGAATTTTGGATTGTGCTTATTTTAAACGTGTTGATAAAATATGACCATTCTGAATTGAAAGGAACTACTGAATATTTCAGAAATGAGTTTTAATGGGATTTTTACATCTGTGGCTTACAGAAACTTTGTGAAGAAAGAAATCTGACTATATATATTATGCACTTTTTCAGATACAGATAAAGTAACAAGGTACAAAACAAAACCCGTTGCAGATTGTCTGCTCTCAAGACAAAAATGTAAAATCTCTTGAAAATCTTGGACATAAGTAATTATCCTACTGTTATTTTAATTATTAGAACAGAGAATTACATAATTGTTCCCTTTAAGTACTTTTAAAAATTATTGACTGAACTTATTTTCACTCATACTAATAAGTGAAAGGAGTCTGACAAGTGGTTTATCGGGAATAAAAAATTAATACACTTAGAGTTCCTGTGTTTTTGCTGGGATTTGCACATCAAAGTAAATTACATCTGTTACCATACCTTCTCTGTAAAACCAGAGTGCAAAAGTGGGTTTAAAAAATAAAAGTTAGCAAACCACTCCTCTTTTCACAGGAAAAAGCATAGTACCACAACAGGAATTGCCTTTACAGGAGTGCACTGCTTACAGTAGTGACCAGCTCACGAGTTCTGCTGGCTATGATGCTTCAGTATTTACAGAGAGATCTACATGTACCTAGAGTGAGCTGCTTCAAAGCTATCAGCTGGCTTTTTTCTCAACTGTTGCGCAGTGATGAGTGCTGATAGTGGTTTTTCCTATCCTTTCATTTTCTCATATGTAGTCCAGACTGTGTTTTCAGTAAGAATGGAAGGATTTTATAATTATAAATCATAATTTTTTTCTCCTGCTCTGTGATTTGTTGCTCAGGTTAGTTTGGTTTTTAAAAACGAGGTGAATTCTTGGATCTGTTTTTACAGATTGAACCTGCAGTCATTTTTCCAAACTGAAGAAGGGTACGTGGATGGATAATAACCTAGAAAGATATGCCAAGTATTTTTGTTGGATCTTTTGTATCTTGAAGCCTTTTGCTTCTACCCGTTGTTCTTGGATACAATTGAGAATTCCCAGGACATTTGTAGTTTTATGGTCCTTTTTTCAGGCACGCTGCCAGCATAAGCTGTTTCTACCATATGTTAACCAACAGTTGTGTTGCCACAATAGTCCATATGGCATTGGCCTATGAACACCACTGGGAACAGACACAGCTGAAATAGGAAGCATTTTTTTTTTGGTGAGGAGTATTCGAGACAGCAAGAAGGAATGACATGAGAATGTGTCCTGAGCTGCAGTTGTTTTATAGCCTGGATTGCAGCTGGGGTGTGTTGGCCAGTTTTAAGTGGCTGATCTTTCCTTTTATATATGTATATATATATAATATCACAAACATTCTGGTTATTTATCCCACCCCTCAAATAGTACGTAATATTCAGGATTAAAGCTGAACAGATAGTTATTAGCATCAGGTGTGTGTGTATACATATATATAGTGTGTATATATACAGTAATATTTATGTATAGTTATTATGGGAGAATGCAGTTTTGTTTTGTTTTTTCTTAAAAAAACCCCCACCCTAAATAACTGACATGAGATCTCTCTTGCTTATTAGTATTCAAGTGCAGTCCTCTGTGTTCAGTGTAAGGTGATACTGTTCAAGACGTTGAATACTCTATGACACATAGATCACCAAAGTTACTGTTCTTCAGCAAGAAGGGAGAGAGATCCTTGGCACTTACTCAGGTCCTCTGGCTAGTGGGGAGGGTATTAAACTTAATATTTTAAAATATTTCTGGTTCTATGTTTTTGGATTCTGCATGTCTGTATGGCTTGGTGATGTGAACTTACAGGCTCGGGCTTATAAATTTGTAGAATTACTTTGTTAAAAAGACAGTAAATTTGGTTTTGAAACTTTTTTTTTTTTTGAAAGAAGAAAGTTAAAGGCAGTAGGCAGAAATGAATGATGTATCCTATAAATATATGTTCAAATTGGAAATTACTCAGCAGTTAACCTTCTGTTTACACAATGATCAATAGCATCCTGGTCCTGAAAATGTACTACTTTGCAGATTCATTCAAGTCAGTAGAGAAACAGGTGGCTCATAGTATATGTTCTATTGCCAGAGCTGGAATTTGTCATCAGATCAAAACTTGTGTTTGGATCTATAACACAGAGCCTAAATCTACAACTAAAATGAGAGAATTTCTGCAAATAATGCAGCCTTCATCAGGAAGAATCTTAGGGAGGAGTAATGAATTTTTGTTGACAAAAAAATCATGCTGAGCTGAAGGAAAAGGAGAGACAAAAAGGAGTTTGTAGTTTCATGTTAGGGTTTCATTGGTAGAATAACTTAGGCTGGAAGGAACTTCTGGTCATTGTATAAAGCTGTTACCTCAGTAATGTGTATGAATGCATATAAGTAAACTGTAGGAACAGCAGGATCTGCATTGAAATACAATGCTTCAACAGTTCAGCTTTTTTTCCTGAAGATCAAGACTGTATTAGTGTTTTGGAGGATCTCTTGTGGAGAAAACACTTTTATAATTGGTTTTACATTGATTGAGAGAAATCAGTTACGTAGTTTAATAAAATTACTGGAGACTATTTGGCTAAATAACCATTACTTTTGGTATTCTTTTGCCATTTTCTTGTAATTTTTTTAAAGTATATTTTTCTCTTTAGGACATGGTTATACAAGCTCTCAGACAAACTAACAGCCGTAGTATAGAAGCTGCCATTGAATTTATAAGTAAAATGAGCTACCAGGATCCTCGTCGGGAACAGATGGTCGCAGCAGCTGCAAGACCTGTAAATGCAAGTATAAAACCATCAGGTAGGTGTATCTGTGGTAATTCAGCAACTCAGAGTATTCTTATAGTTGAAAAATATAAAGTAGGAGATGTGCTCACAATGAAACAGAGACAACGTTGAGATACAGTTGTTTTTATTAAAATAGCATTTCAAGAGTATAATGCAATACTTCTGAAAGATAGGTGCATTTGACATGAATTTCTTAACTGTTTATAACTGTGTGATTTTAGTATTCTATTTTATACAAGGTACAGCATTCAGACCTCATTTTAGTAATTTTTGTCCCTCATGATGTGATGCCCGTATTTTGTTCTCAGTGTCATGTGCCACTTAGAAGTCAGTGGTGAACACTGCATTCTTATTTACATTTTTTGTTTCTTTTCACACTCTCCCATACAGCAGCCCTATGTGTTTGTACTTTTGTGTGTATATATATTATTTGTGTATACATATATATATATATATGGCTACAGTATTTTTATTTTAGGACATCCTGTTTTAAGATCCCACTTTGTGCTGAGTTTTCTGCTTGGTTCCAGGTTTTTATTTTTATGGTTTTTAAGGCAGACTTCATATTTTTGTAGAAGTTAGAGGACAGACTCTTAACACATGCAAGCACATTTTTAATACATCTTGATGTTTTTTAATACATCTTGATGATTTTCTTTTTCTACCATGTTTTTGTAGTATACACATAAATGGTAACTTTCAAATGCAACAGAAATACTGAACTTCTGTTTGGCTGAAGTTGAGTGCTGGGCTGCTAGCTCTGTAAAGGTGCATTTTTAATCAACCATATAGGTGTGAGGAAAAATGAGTAGTTGAGAGTAGCAAAGTACAGTATTATTTTAATATAGTCTGTGAAGTGGGGTTAGTTGGTGCTTGTATGAAGCTGCTAGCTAATGCCACCACTTAGCCATGATTTTTTGTTGGTACTTGCAAAGATATAGTAATTAACACATTCTTTTGCTGAAGATGCAGTGACTTTCAGCTACTACAGTACTGTATGTGTTTACAAGTATTGAAGAAAAAACATTGTAAAAAGAAAGATCAGACTGCCCGTGGTGTCAGTTCCTTGCATTTTTTTTTTGTTTACATGATGCAAAATAACATTTGTAGCATTTGACTCTTAAGTTTGTCTTCACATAGTATCAATTCTTGTGTTTGTACAACACTTTTAACCATAATTACATAACTTTAAAAATGTAAGTGCTTTATCAGTCACATGCAAGGAATATAACCATTTTGGATAAACTATATGCATACAAAGATGTAAGTGGGCTGTTTGATATTCATATTTAGATGAATTTGAGTTTAAGAACATTTAAAATAAAGCGCTAAACTGGAAGGAATAGCAACTAAACCTGTTTTTCCATGCTATTGCTGTTTTATGTTTGGACGGAACATCTTTTATGAGAGCTGCTTGTATGCATGATTAAAAACGCATAGTATATCTAATAATTTTGCATATTACCATTTTCCAATGAAAAATTGCATGCATCTGTAAATAAAGCAAAATGTATCTTCAGAAAAGGGATTTCTAAAACCTGATGCTATATTTTGCTGCATTTTTTTGTTCTTATACTGTGTACCGAGCATATTCCCATAGCATGCTGTGTATTACTAGATAGAAATTTTTTGTATGGAGGACTGTGGATTATGCTATGCTGGAGAATTCGATCCTTTTTCCGTAGTAATTAATGCAGAAGACCAAGATATTCAAAGCAGAATAGAAATAACTTCTAAAAATATAAATGCCACGTTTTTTTTCTTGTAAAAGCAGGGGCGGTACAGCAACCAGTTAACCGCAAGCAGAGCTGGAAGGGTTCTAAGGAGTCCTTGGTTCCTCAGAGGCACGGCCCTTCCCTGGGAGATGGTGTCGTTTATCGCTCAGAAAGTCCCAGCTCTCAGCCTGATGTAGGAAGGCCTTTATCTGGATCCGGAATTGCAGCATTTGCTCAGGCTCATCCTGGCAATGGACAGAGAGTGAATCCCCCGCCTCTACCACAGATAAGGAGTGTCACTCCTCCTCCTCCACCTCCTCGAGGACAGACACCCCCTCCAAGGGGAACCACTCCTCCACCTCCTTCCTGGGAACCAAACTCCCAAACAAAGCGTTACTCTGGAAACATGGAGTATGTCATCTCCCGGATTTCTCCGGTGCCACCGGGAGCATGGCAGGATGGTTACCCACCTCCACCGATGAATCCTCCACCTATGAGTTCTTCCACGCAGGGCCAGAGAGGCATGAGTGCTGTCCCCATTGGCAGGCAACCAATAATCATGCAGAGCTCTGCCAACAGCAAATTTAGTTTTCCTTCAGGAAGAGCTGGAATGCAAAATGGCAATTGTCAGGCAGAATTCATAGTTCACCAGAATATGGTGACTGGGAACTCAGTGAGTCGCCAGCCACCTCCGTACCCCATGAATCCAACTAACAGGCAAAGTCCCACTGCACTACAGATGCAGGCAGGAGGGTCTGCTCCTCCTTCAGCATACACCAATGGGAATCTTCCTCAGGCGATGATGGTGCCAAATAGGAATAGTCACAACATGGACCTTTATAATACGAATGTGGCTGGAATACCTGCATCCTGGTCACAGCCTTCTCCTGTGCAGCCTCAGTCATCACCTGGCAATGGGCATGACATGCCTACGTGGCAACCCAATGTTCCTGTGCGGTCAAATTCTTTCAACAACCATCACGGAAACAGGCAGAGTCACTCTGGCAGCTCTCAGCCTTCGGCTACAACAGTGACAGCTATAACACCAGCTCCCATTCAGCAGCCAGTGAAAAGCATGCGTGTCTTAAAACCAGAGCTACAGACTGCCTTAGCACCCACCCACCCTTCCTGGATGCCACAACCAGTGCAAACCGTTCAGACCATGCCTTTTTCTGAGGGTCCCTCTACAAATATGTCAGTTATGTCTCCTGTTGCAGAGGCTCCAAATTACCAGGGTCCACCACCACCTTACCCAAAACACTTGTTGCACCAGAACCCCTCAGTCAATCTGTATGAGACAGGACCCAAGCTCAACAAAGAGGAACCACCTGTTTTATCCAAGGAGGATGAGAATGAAAAGAATTATGAATGTGTTGATTCAACAGATAAAGAAAAGAAGCAAATTACAACATCACCTGTCCCTGTTAGAAAAAACAAGAAAGATGAAGAAAGAAGAGAGTCACGCATTCAAAGCTATTCCCCTCAGGCCTTTAAATTCTTCATGGAGCAGCATGTGGAGAACATACTCAAGTCACATCAGCAGCGTTTGCATCGGAAAAAACAACTAGAGAATGAAATGATGCGGGTAAACTCTTTCTTCTTTCTTCTTTCTAAATCTATGAGTAGACAACTGTTCCTGTGTTAATTTTAAAAAAATATGTCTTAATTGTAGAATGTTTAAATAGTGCAATAAGGAGAACTTTGTGTTCTGTCATGGTATTTATCTATTTTTAGTTTTTGTGTTTGAGATGTGGTCAGTGCTTTATGAACTTCATTGTCTTAGAATTATTTTTTTTTTTAAGTAATATTTTTGAATGTCTAAATGTAGCCTATCTGGCTCAGGTATGATAAAGCAACAGAAGCAAAGTCGTTGTTGTGGGAACTGAGATTTAACTAAGCGGTTCATAACTTTTTGTTAAGGACTGTATTTAATCCTAATTTTTGAGTGAGTTATATGCAATATTTTAATTATTTAAAAAATACATTTATTTTTTAAAAATAAACAATGCGGGTAGAAATAGAAAAGCAGAGACAGGTGGTAGGCTGGTTAGTACATCTATGCAGTCACCCAAACAGTGATAACCTCTACATTCTGCAGTTTGTTTCTGGTAGCAATAGCATGTATTAGATTCAAATTTGGTTTTTAAAAGTTACATTTTTAGAATGAATCCTGGTACCTTTTGCCTAAGTATTTTATAATCCAGACCGTAAAGGTATCTGTTTAAATAAGGAATAGCTGAATGGGATAATAAATAGCAGGTATCAACAAAAACATGTAATATCAACTTCTTTGATCCTGCATGAAGCCAGTGGTCTATTTCTGGGATTTCCATGTTCTAAGCTAAACCAAAAAGGTGGTAACTGGAGCTGATGTATACATACATTATTTCAAAAGATAAGAGAGTGAGAAGTAGTGAAATTTAAGATTTGCAGAAGTGAATATTCAAGACGTATTAAATATTTTTCTTTTAAATTGTAGTTGAAAATTTGACCTAAGTACAATGTACCTTTAATTCTATGAAAAAAATGTATTTGAGTTATGCAACTTTCCTGAAGTGCTGTTTTTTACATCCATGTTTTCTTTTCTCTTTGAAAATTCTTACTGTAATCTGTAGTGTTTTACAAGTGTTTGCTTAGTCACAAATATGTTAATGTTAGCAAGATTTCTTCCTGGAACTCTTTCTAGATCTTTATTCTTAGTCTTCTCTCTTTCCTTTTCACTTCCACTAACAGCTGATTTAAACTGGTAAGGTGTGGGAAGCTTTCCTGAACTCTGTAGCCTCCATCCCTCTGTAGACAAGTAAGATTTTGGAGCAACAATATTTATTAAGAACAGCATGATCCCTTTTTAGAGGGCTTTGCATGCAATCCTGCATCAAAATTAAGCATGAATTTATTTTTACTATTTTTGACTACTTAATTGTAAGATTAAAATTAATGTTGATTTGCCAACTTCCCTTCTTAACTGCGTTGTGTTTCATAGTAAGCATAAATATGACTTACACCAAAGTATTGATATAACTTGATAATCTTGTGCATTTAAAACACCCTAGTAAATCTCTTTACTTATACAAAGTGCAATTTTTTATATTTATACTAGATTTAAAGTTGGGATGTTTAATTACAGGCTGAAGGCTGTAAAATGGGGTATTATGCTGCAGCAGGCATCTTCTTTTTCATCAGGATATAGAAGAGTAATCCCACAACAGTGAAGTACATTTTGGGTCCTTATGAAAAGGAGAAGGGGAAACTAGCTCATTATTTATTTTCAGAAAGGTTGAGAGGATTAAAAGAGAATTGAATCTCTTCTTTCCTCTGCTTTGGAAGGAGTTTTGAAAGAAAACAACTTACCAGAATGCATCCCTACAGAAACATCTTCACAGGATACTGTATTTTTAACATAAGTGACATATTTCTATGATGTCAGGTTTCCTAAGGAACACAGTGGAACTGTCTCAGAAACATTCAATTCAGATGTATGAATTTGGCCAAGAATTGTGCTAGATGTCCTTGCCACACAGAGCCATTGCAGTCATGACTTAAGGCACAGCAAGATGAGGAGGAAACAAAATGAGAGTGAATTGTGTGGTGTCACACAGCAGTTCCAGAATGTCTCACATCTGGCATTGACTACAACTAGTTGGAGGTGTATGTGCAAAAGGTGTTCGTGCAGCTGACAAAGTTGGTTAATTTTTGACGAATGCTGTAGCTGATAAGAGTTCCAGGGAAAACACAGCAATGCAGAGAGAGATCAGTTAGTGATGAACATCTGCTTTCGTGGATGGCATAGGAAAAAACAAAAAGGAGGAGGAGGAGGTGACAAGTTGAAGTATGTGAGGTATTTTTTTTCAACGAAATTCTTAGGATGTAAACAGCTAGGAAGGAGGTACTTGAAGGTAAAGCTACAAGGTTTTCAGAGACTGTAAGTTTTGCAGTGATCAATTACTGTATTTGGTCTGACTTCTTACAGGGTTTTGTTGTAGTCTAGATGATATGTGTAAGTTTTTGACTGATCAGTGGAGTTCAGTTTGTGTGCATGTGGGGCTATAGTGAAGCACTTAATGGTTTGGATGGGACTTGAGAAAGTGTCTCACCATTGTCTGAACTTCAACAGGGGTAGGTCTTGAAATATATTCTTGACATTTGTAAGCCTTTGAAAGTACATCCTTCTGCATTGAAGTGTGCCTGAAGCATGTTAATTCACAGAAAACTTGAGGTGTTTGTGTCCTGGAAGACAGTGCCCAGATATTACTGCAGTGAGTTGTTGAGGAAGACGATGTCTTGATTTGGAGTAGGGAGTTAAACCCATTTCCCTCATCCTGTCGTGAAACTGTTGCCACTCAGTCCTAACTATTGCCTGTCTGATGTGAACAAAAAATTTTGTCTTAAGCCTTCTCCATTTAAATCTTACTTGTGAAGTTTGTTGGGGTAGACAAGCAACAAGGTTTTTGTTTGCATACTCCTAATTGCATCTCCTTTGGATCGATTTTTGTTATGGTGCCTGTAAGAAATCTGTGTTCTAACAGTATTTTCTTTTAATAAGTGAAAATACAGTATCCTGACACCATTTTAAAGATACTAAAGTGAGCTGATATCTTTTATCTCACTTTTTTGTGTGTCACATCTATTATATTTTGTTTCAAATTATGTCACGAGTTAGTCAAAGTAGAAGTCATCTATTAATATGCAGATAACACAGGCCTAGACTAGTGGTCACCTAATCCTCATGATCATCCTGAGTACTGCTATTCAGACAGTATCTTAAACAATTGAAACATTAGGGAATTGGAAGCCACAAGATTTAGTATAAAAAATTAATAAAGTGTGACAATAATAATTTAAAAATTTCTAGAATACTTCTTGAGTAACAGTTGTGATGTTTGCAGGGATTCAGTTTGGCAATGTTCAGTGTTATGATCTGAATGTCCAGGAAAAAAATAAGGAAGTATACTGTAGACTGAAATTGGAAATCATTGCTGTAAAATGTCAATTTCAGGCCCCGTAGCTAAAATAATTGAGATGCTATGAAAAAGGGAACATAAAAGTTTTCAAAAATGCGGGTAGAAAAAAAAGAGAAATCGTGAACATAAAGGTACGTGGAGGTAGTTTCACTGAAGACAGAATATATAAAATTAAAGAAAGATTCTGCTCACATTAAAACCAAAAAGAAGGGATATTCTGAGTCTAGGGTCCGAAAATTGCTAGGAAAAATGGCAATGGAATTGAATGGCACTTTAAATGAATCGAAGCCTGTAAGACTGTACCAGAAGGAACACAGGTTGGAAAACAATGAGAATGCTTAGTGTGGTTCTTCTAGATAAGGGTTTCCATGCTACAGGTGATGAGTTGCATGTGGCCTGAGAATGTTTTGGCTGTCAGACTGTTAGTGGTGTTGGCCGGAGCACCAGGGCTGTTCATTCTAGATAGGGTTATGTACACAATTGGGAGCCAAGAACTGATACCATTGGAAGGAGTGAGACACTTGAGGGAAATAGATGTGCTCAACTTGTTGATATGTAGATTAGAGAGCAGTATAGAGAGTGTGACTGAAGCCCTGTCTGAAAGAGGTGGTTTATGTGTAAGAGGGAACATTGGGTCTTGGTTTGTGGCAGAAGCACATGGTTGGTGTGGGTGGACAGTAGGAAACAGCTCCATGTGGATCTGGTTTGTGTAGATAGAGAAGCATGAGAGTGAGTTGTGCACTCCTTCCTGCAACTAAAATTCCAGTGTCATGGTCAGAAAGTTCAGTGACTTCTGGTCTACCTAGTGTAGAGAGTGGAAGCCTTTACCACTGCAGCTCCTTTGTTTGCCCTCAGTACTTAGCTGCTTCTAGGCACACCACTTGGCACTGCAGAGGAAGCAGGGAGGTAGTTGATACACTGATGAGTATTAGTTGCAGTGGTTTTTATCAGTATTTTGTAAATTAGCCTTTCATTCCTTAAAAATGTACTCCCTTCTCAGGAACCTTCTGGCGCATGGCACGTCATGCATTTTGCTGTTGAATGTGATCACTTTTTGTACCACTTCTATATGTTTTCCTGTTTAAATAAATTAAATAATGTAAATTCTAAAATTGTGTAAATTAAATGAAAAAAAAACAACACCTCACCCTTAAAAAATTATTCCCCATGTTGTATTGTAAGAATTTGTTCTGCATTGCCTTAGTTTTGCATAAGAAGATGACAAAGAATTAAGAGTACTGTTCACTCTTCAGATATACTTTTGTCTATTGCACAGGTTGGATTGTCACCAGAAGCCCGAGATCAAATGAGGAAAATGTTGTGCCAGAAAGAGTCAAATTACATTCGGCTAAGAAGAGCTAAAATGGACAAGTCAATGTTTGTAAAAATTAAAACCCTGGGAGTTGGTGCATTTGGAGAAGTTTGCCTAGCAAGAAAAGTGGATACTAATGCTTTATATGCAACAAAAACTCTGAGGAAAAAAGATGTATTGCTTAGAAATCAAGTTGCTCATGTTAAAGCTGAGCGGGATATCCTTGCAGAAGCTGATAATGAGTGGGTGGTTCGCCTGTACTATTCATTCCAAGATAAGGACAATTTGTACTTTGTAATGGACTACATTCCAGGAGGTGATATGATGAGTCTCCTAATTAGAATGGGTGTCTTTCCAGAAAATCTGGCACGGTTCTACACAGCAGAACTGACCTGTGCAGTTGAAAGTGTTCATAAAATGGGCTTCATCCACAGGGATATTAAACCTGACAATATCTTGATAGACCGTGATGGTCATATTAAATTGACTGACTTTGGGCTCTGTACAGGTTTTCGATGGACCCACGATTCAAAATACTACCAAAGTGGTAAGAGAAATATAAAAAAATTGTTATTTATTGATGTATTGTTCTTTGCAAGGAATTAAATAATAAATCAGTAGCAACATTTAGTTAGAGAGAGTTTCTGAGTGTGAGAATTGATCCTTGAAGAGAGAAGCAATGAGCTTGGTTTTATTTATAAGTTTGTCCCGTTAGTTGTTCTGAAATTTTGAGAGAAAGTCACCATGGTAGCAATGTAATTAAATGAACACCATCCCTAACTCTTGTTTTGAAGGTAACACTGATGTTTTAAATTTAATTGGTTTTGAAAATCTTGCCCCAAGTTCTATGTGTCTAATGTACTTCTTTTAGGGTAACTTATTGATAGAGGTCTAAGTAGGCTTTTTGCAGTCCTAATTGATTACTTAAAATCAACTAAAAAACAGAGCAAATTTTTCAGTTCTGAGAGTGATAAAATACAGATGTTTTAGTAACTTAGTTTTAATAAATAAGAATATACCTTCAGAAACAGTATCAGTCCCTAAAAGTTGGTATTTTATACTATGAAGAAAAAGTCAAAGTCTTAATGACCTTTTTAGCCCTGAAAAGTGTTGAAATTGGAACAGATTCTGTCTTATAACAAGTGTTAACAGGTGAAGGAAATTTCGTACCAGTTAAAATTGAGGAAAGTTACTTCAGTTCTAGGCATCTTTCTCTCTCAATTCCAGGTGATCATGCCCGCCAGGACAGTATGGATTTCAGCAATGAATGGGGTGACCCAGCAAATTGCAGGTGTGGAGATCGGCTGAAGCCCCTTGAGCGCAGGGCTGCGCGGCAGCACCAGCGCTGTCTGGCCCATTCCCTTGTTGGCACACCCAATTATATTGCACCAGAAGTATTGTTACGAACAGGTAATGCATTTTTGTCCTGTCGTGTTGCTGCACAGTAACTGATATTCAGGTATCTTGCTGCACCTTTCTTGCACTGCCAACTTTCCCAAGTATATAAAATTTTGACTCCAAAAAAGAGGTTGCTAATATGGAAATCTTAAACAAGTATTGAATAGAATTCTCTTGTTAGCCTTTTTTTATGCTTAGAAATACAACATTAAAGTTATAATAAGGCTTTAACTACCTTGTTTTGACTTCATTTCAGGTTATACACAGCTGTGTGACTGGTGGAGTGTTGGAGTAATTCTCTTTGAAATGTTAGTGGGACAGCCTCCATTCCTGGCACAAACACCACTGGAAACACAGATGAAGGTAACTTTAAAAGTTTGGTATTAACAAGTCTGAAAAAGCAAGCTTGACATTTACATAGCTGATCTAATTCGTAAGGGAATCAGAGCTGTTTGAGAGTGTTGCTCTATCCAAGCATGTAACAAACTAGCAAAATTTTAAACTTTACTTTGCTATAGCAGTGCACTTAATTTGTAAAGGGACTTCAGGAATCATCTTAATATCTTTTTAACTGGTCATGCAGTAAACACACCAACTAAAAAGCACATTTCACATCTTTGTCATTCCCTTTCATGTCTTGCCCCATCTCAGTTATTATTTCCACTTCTCCCAGCATCTGGGTGTTCTTATCCCCACTTGGCTTCTATTCCCACTCATCTGTAGAGGATTTCCTTTGGAAATGTGTATCTGCAGTTGCTCAGCATGCAAAGGTGGAGGAGCAGCAGATAGGGCTGCTGGCTGCTCAGAGTTACTGGCACTTCAGAGTCAGTGGTCTGTTCTTCCTGAGCCTTGTTTCAGAGAAACCACCAGGGCAGCTGTCATTTTTGCAAAACTCTATTCAGCTTGCAAGATACTAGCTGGCTCAACTGAAATGTTTTTGGTGTTTTTTTTGTACTTTAAATTTGTTCATCTTTCCAGTGCATCAAGTAAATAAAAATTTGTAGGCCTTGTATTTTATTTTTTTTTTTAAACAAAATCTCAGGTTGCATGTGCTGGCTTTTATATCCATCTTGCTTATAGTAGGGATATTCTGAGCCAAACTGTAGTTAAATTTGGAATGTGAATAAGTTTTACCTGTGTTTTGCCAGTTTCCCAGAAAAAATATTCCCTGTGTTTCTGAAAGAACAGATTCATGTTTTCCTTTCTCTAGTGTGAAAACACACATGTTGAATGATTGCTTTATGGCTGTTTGGGTTTTTTTTCTTTTGTTGTTTCAATTTTCATTACATTTTTCTTGTTTTTGAAATTATAAGTAGAGTAACACTTCTGTTTGCTTTCGAGGTTATCAACTGGCAGACTGCACTTCATATTCCACCTCAAGCTAAATTGGCTCCAGAGGCCTCCGACCTTATTATCAAACTCTGCCGAGGGCCTGAAGATCGTCTAGGCAAAAACGGTGCAGATGAAATCAAAGCTCATCCATTTTTTAAAACAATTGACTTCTCAAGTGATCTGCGTCGCCAGTCTGCTTTCTACATTCCTAAAATTGCTCATCCTACGGACACGTCAAACTTTGATCCAGTTGATCCAGATAAATTGTGGAGTGATGATGATAAGGAAGGAAACAGAAATGATACACTTAATGGGTGGTACAAAAATGGAAAACATCCTGAACATGCTTTTTATGAGTTCACCTTCCGTAGGTTTTTTGATGACAATGGCTACCCATACAACAATCCCAAGCCCATTGAATATGAGTACAGTAGCTCCCAGAACTCAGAACAGCAGTCAGATGATGATGATGATGACGATGAACAGGCAGGCAGAGGAGTTCAAAATCGTGACCTGGTTTATGTTTAGTAAGTAGGTAAATAAAGATTAAAAACTAGATTTATTTTGCAGCTGCAATGTTTGAAAAGTGTCATAAGAGAATTGAGTGAAGATTGCCAGGGCAAATACATGCATGTTTTTTTTTTTTAAAAAAAAAAAAAAGAAAAAAAAGAAAAGAAAAAAGAAAATTGCGTTCTCTTTCCCTCTCTGTACATCTTGTTTCTCCAGAATGTGGGGAAATCGTTTTCAAATATTTATTCCAGAATTGTTAATTGTTTAATTTAGATGAGATTTGATGTTGGATGAAAAAATATCACTTGAATTTTATGTCAGTTCTCTGTACTCTTTAAGTACTCAAAATAGGAAATAATGATTTTTTTTAATTTTTTTTTTCTTTGCCTAAGATGATGTCTAGTATCTATTGTACATATGCTGAATGATTTTAGGAAACAAATTTCTGCTTCATGTTTTTTAATGACAGTGTTTCTTTTCATTGACCAAACAGAAAACTTACTTTACACTAATGAAGTGCTCTGATGCATTTCTGAAGAGGAAAAAAAAAAAAGTAAAGGCTGCTGTAGCCCTCGCTTTTCACTATATTTAGGGTAATTATTCACAGTATTGAACCAATAAGCAATTTGTTTGGTGAGGTGTTTCCAGCTTCTGTGGTAATAATATAGTTCTCAGCTTTTGAACAAGAAAGTGTCAGTCTTGGCTACAATACGATTATAAAGTGATAAAATATTAGAACTGGTATTTTATTAAATAGTAATTGAATTTAATACTAACAGTGCTGCTGCACATGACTGATACTGTCAAAGCAGGAGGACTGCACTCAGAAACAACTTCATTATCTCCTGTCATCAGTTCTCCACAGTTATGTGAGGAAAAGATGTTTAGGAAAAATCTAGTTTAATTTTCTGACTCCAACCAAACTGTATAGTGTGGACGGTTGTGCTTTATTTGGAAGTTTTAGTTGGAAAAATAAATTTTAGAATAGGCTATTATATGTTTGAGATAGTAATGGGAAAAGCTGATAAATTATGGCTTTTGAGGCTGTTGCTGTGAAGACCAGTTTCACTTGGCTTTACCACCTAGTTACACAGTGAGGTGAGGTGTCATGCACCTGTTCATCTGTAAGCCATCAGTACAGTTTTTGTGGTCCATCTTTGACAGCCCAGTTTGGAACAGACTTAGGAACTTATGACTGTATCTGCTGCCTTCTGCAGGTGAGTAGGCATCCCCTGGGTCTCATGGGAGAGCACTGTTGAGGTTACTGGGAGCAAGGAGGGAGTTAACCCTATAAATGAGAATTACAGGTGAGAGGCAGAAAGACAGATTCTTTCTGTCTCTGTTCTTCTTTCTCCTGAAGCTAACACAGTAGTAAAGAAACTGCACTATTTGTAATAAACATGTCTTTTAAAACATTTCCTTTTAATTGGAGTTGAATTGCAATGGATAATCTAATAAAGTGCCTGTAAGCATTACTGGGTTTTTTAAAATTATTATTTGTGCTGTTGCACATTGTGACTATGTAAACATCATGGAATTGGTGTTCATTAGCTCTTCTTGCAGCAAGCACCAGTTACTAGTTTACTTGTCTTAACCAGCTGGCTTAAGAAATTCTGTGCACTTACAGCCATTTGTTCCATTTCTGTGCTCCAGTTCAGTGTCTCTCTGTGCCAGGGCAGCTGTCTGTAGTATTGTGCTAAATACTGCATCAGTGAAAAAACTGCCTGGTATTTAGCTTTTAGACGTTTCTCTCTTTGATATATGCTCATTTGAGTGGTCCAGTTTCCTAATACTGTCCTAAAAATTATTTATGTTGGCATAACTGAGGAAGAAGCAAACTGCAGTAAAGGGGGCTGGCAGCGGGGAAATTTCTTAATCAGACTGTCACAGGAGACATCTGTGGAAGTTCACCCCTCTATTGTGAAGTGCTTATCATGGGTAAAGATGGTTGTGAAAAATAGCTTTATTTTCTCAAGCAGGTAGTTAGTAACTTTCTATAAATCAAATGGGTGTGTAACTTAATAAAAAAAAATAATGTTCTGTCTCCTTGTTCTACAGCTGTTGGAATAGAATAGTTTTTAATATTCATTTCATTTAGCTTAAATATTATAAAATGGCTGCAGTGTATAGCTACTCCATTTTATATATTGTGTAAAAAATTGTTTTCCATGTAAATAAACCTTTAAAGATTATCCTCCTTCATAGTAAGTATCCCAGTAAAACTGGTCTACTTGTCTTGGAGTAAAGTATAATATATTACTGGTTAAAGGTAATTTAATCAAGCCTACCTTACCATTTGTGAAGTGTGCAGAGAATATGATGTCAATCCTTTGTTAAATTGACTGATAAAATTGCCTTTTTATTGAAGTATATTTCTCCTCTGCCTGCACTGTTTTGTTGTATTCCTCTCTAGTGCTGTATCTGGTCTTTAGCCAATCGGTTTAAAAAACAAAGTCTGTAAAGGCACCACATTTCTATACAAGCAACACTAATTACTTCTATTAAAGGAAATTATTGAGTCTTTTTAGAACATGTGCACATACTGAAAAATATTACTTTACCCTTTTAAATGAATAAGAAAAACATCTTTAGAATTTGGTAGATCTTTCTGGCATTTTCTGGTATCTAGTGTTACAAGTTGTAATGTACCTTGTTTGAATTTTGCCACCTATATGCTGCAGTATTATATATTGCCTTGCAAAAATGCTGTGTGTTAATAGTCCAGGTTCTCTGAGAAGGTTACTTATATGTAAAGGTTACAACTTTCCAACATGTTCTGCCTTACCCATGTTTTGAGACTTCACGTTTCATACACAGATTCAGAGTCTGTTGAGATTTTTCGTAGCTGCTGCTTAAAACATGGGTGTTTCACAGGTGACCTGTTACGGGGATTGGTTTGTACAGGCAGTTGAGAAGGGAGGCTCCTAACCAGCAGCTGTGGAACTCTGTAGTATGTTTTAGTTGAGTTTACTTTCACTTTGTAAAGCAAGAAAATAAATTTCTCTTTATGTGCCCTTGTACACATATTAATTGTATTTATAAAATGTTCTATAATCCCATAACTGTACTGTAAATACTATTTGATATTCAGCAGCATTCTATCCTAGGGCAGGCCCTTTTGCTGTATCTTTTCTATTCTCAATTTGTAATAGAATCTATAGAATATATGGCTAGAAAGTCTCTTTGAGAGTGATTTATCTTCTGCTGTTGCAAAGCTATGAGTGGGAATGATTTATTTAGACTCCTTTTAATATTATCCAGCTATTAGGCAGTGCAGTGGGTGGGTTCTTAGATGATGCTGTTGTCACCCAAGATACTATTAGGCTTTGGTTTCAGATGTCTTTGGTGTTTCAGATCAGACCTTTAATCTGTTTGCTTTAATTCAGCCAAAGCAAAAAGATAATGGACTGGGTCAATGTTGTAGTAAAATGTTTGAATGCCTTAAGATGCTCTTCATAAAGGCATTGTTCAAGTTTACTGATCTATATATATCTATATAGATACATAGGTATATTCCATGTGTGTATATGTATATATAATGTCTTTTTTTGTATTATAAATATCCTTCTGACTGTCATTTCTTTTGGATCTTCCAATTAAATACATAGACCATAGCACAATTCTGCTTAAGCAAATTATTCGTTACATGTCTAGTTAGTAGACTGAAGAATTTTGCATTATCTCACAGCTATAGCTACTCGCTCACTGGTCTGACGCTTACTGTGAACTTGTCTGTCGTGACATGGGCATCCCCTTTTGCTAGGTCTCTGCTACCTTTGCTAGACCTGTAGCCCAGTTACATGTGTGACGTGTCATCTCTGCATACTGGTATGTTTGGGTTTTATACAGTGACACGGTGGTGGCCTGGACCATAATCTCCAAGTCTGATACCCATCTGAGAAGAACGTGCATCTTTTATGCTGACTTTTCCCAGTAGGTACCCTGGAGTGCTCATCCCCTTTGTGCAGGTGCACCAGATTTCATGTTTGTGCAAGAGCTGGGAAGCTGAAGCTTCCTTGTCCCTGCTGACTGAACTGTTACTGCAACCAGCAAGCAGAGAGGACGTGCCCTGTATTTGACCTGGGGGACATAAGTGAATGATTCATTGGCACTTCTGTTTCTTCAGAGTAAGGGAGAGAATGTCAGCACTTGTGAACAGCCTAACTGAATTACCAGCTCATCAGTGACTCTTCTGAGCTTTAGAAACTCTTTTCTGTTTTCTCAGAGGCAGTTCCTGTAGTGTAACACCTGCTGGGGTAGTAGAAAAATACAATGTATCATTATAAGAAGTGAAAATCCAATTCTTGCTTTGGCTAATCAAATATGATTGTAAACATTAGATGCTCAAATGAATTTTTTTTTCCTTCTCTTTCACACCTTTTTTCCCTGAGTCCCCTTTGTGCTGCAACAGCTCTACTGAATAACAAAGAATTTGCCTATGTTTTATGGCAGAAATGTTTTTATACTTAGCTGTCATATTTGCAACCTGTTCTCAAAACTATACATCTTGATTGATGTTCAAGTTTGGTTTATTGGTGCTCCTTCCCTATCCTCCAGTGCCTCATTCATAAAAATAACTAAATCTTAGTTATTTATTATGCATACATAAAGTATCAAAAATCTATTCTTTCTCCTAAGAAAGAGATCTGACAACGTACCATAGCCATTATTATTCGGAGGGCAAACTGGTGAAGTCCACTTCTTTAAGTGCAGATGTAACACTGCTGATGGAGGAAGCAGTGAGTTACTGCCGAGTCTCTATAGCTGTGGTTTGGGTGGGAATGGGAGTGGAAGAACAGCTCAGTTTCTCCTTCATTAGCATCCTGAAACTGCAAGAAGAGTAATCCCTCAAGCTCTCAGCAACCAAGCGATGGGATATAGTAATGCTGGGAATTTTAAAATCTCATCAACTCCTTTATTTTGTAGCTGAAGTAGTGTAGAAATGATTCGTTTTAATTCACTCATGGGAGGGATAAAGTCAATTCTGCAGTGTTCAGTTGGTAAAAATGTAAGAGCAAAAGGCGGGGAATGGAAGCAATAAACAGATAAATATATATTTATTAGTCTTTTAATTAGGACTACATGATGCTTTAGGTCTTTTGAGTTCACCCTAATGAACTGTGATGAACCTGCTGCCTTGTGCCCAAGGTTTAGATCCTATTTGTGGCTAAGCAGCCGAGTCCCTTGGGGCAGGTGGCAGCGTGCTGCTCCATAGGGACACCGTGATCAGGGGCAGCTTCCTGTGCCTTGAGGAGCTTTGGGATCCGAGTTTCCCAGAAATCTACAGGATTTCTTTTCTTTCCCAGAACAACGCCCCTGGTAGCGACTGGAACAGCTCGAAATGAGAATGTGAGGGGGGGGGGGGGGGAACAAAATAATTCAGGCAAAGCCCATCTTCACGAATAGGGCAAGTAAGTAGCTGAATGAAGCCTCTCGGCACAGCTTCACCTTCTTAGTCCGTCGTGCAGGCCCAGTCCCTGCCGGCAGCACCTCCCTCCCGTTCCCCGCTGCCGCCGCGGGGTTTCAAACGGGAGTGCCAGGGCGGGCCCGCTCCGCTGCCACCGCTTGGAAGCCGGCGGCGAGGCAGGCGCAATGTGGCGACGTCACCTAGGAGTGAGGGAGGAGGAAGCACACCCTTCATCCGAGCATTGGTGGTTCAGTGGTAGAATTCTCGCCTGCCACGCGGGAGGCCCGGGTTCGATTCCCGGCCAATGCAAGCGATGCTTTTGAACCCTTGTTTTTCCTACGCCTTTTTTTTTTCTTTCCCCTCAAAAATAAATTTTAAAAAGCCCACACCGACCAACCGAAATAGGCTCACTGCTGCTACTAACAACGCTACAGCAGACACCATGCTCTCTGCCCGGTTGGGCGGAAACACCCGACACCCGCTTCGCTGAGCTGGAAGTGACGCAGCCGGATTTGCCTTCAAACTGCCGGCGGCGGCGGGAGGAGGAGGAGGTGGAGGCGGGCAGAGCCGGGGGAGGGGTTAAGCGCTGCTGCTGGAGGAGGAGGAGGAGGAGGAGGAGGAGGAGGAAGGCGGAGGGGGGTAGAGGGTGGAAGAGGCGCAGGGGTCGTGGTTGCTCTGAGTTGCTGCTGCTGCGGCGGGGCCGAGCTCTGCAGAGGCGTAAGTAAGAGAAAAGCCGGCGGTATCTTCCCCCCTTAGGGTGTCCGGGCTTTCCGTGTCCTCCCCCTTCACCCCTCGATGTGGCCACCGTGAGGTGCCCCCGCCGGGGCCGTGGGCTGCCCGGGCTCGTCCCGAGGCGAAAGGCAGTCAGCCGGCCCTCGGAAAGGGGCTACGGCTGCTCCTCTGACGGCTCCCGTCGGCCTCAGGGGAGCCGGGCACTTTGCAGCCACGCCGGGCCTCGGCTCCGCTGTCCCGCCGCCCCGGGGGCCGGGAGGTGCTCCGGAGGTTGAATCGCCGCCGTCCTTTTAGTGTCGTGACATCCGTGATCATTCTTACACCTCGCTCCTCGGTCCTGTCACGGCTGAAGCTGACACGTGCTCGGGGCCGCACGGGCATCGCTGTGGCGACCCGAAGCCGTGGAAAGGCGAGTGCCGGCGGTCTGGGGCTGATGGCCACCCTGACCCTGGGGGGGCCGATGGCCACCCTGAGCCCGGGGGGGCCGATGGCCACCCTGAGCCCGGGGGGGCCGATGGCCACCCTGAGCCCGGGGGGGCCGATGGCCACCCTGAGCCCGGGGGGGCCGATGGCCACCCTGAGCCCGGGGGGGCCGATGGCCACCCTGAGCCCGGGGGGGCCGATGGCCACCCTGACCCCGGGGGGGCCGATGGCCACCCTGACCCTGGGGGGGCCGATGGCCACCCTGAGCCCGGGGGGGCCGATGGCCACCCTGAGCCCGGGGGGGCCGATGGCCACCTTGACCCCGGGGGGCTGGCACACGGGTGGGTGGGTGGGTGGGTGGGCTGCTGGCACTGCTTCAAACACTGAACTTTGGTTCGTGCTTCTCCTTTCCCCTGCCACCTGTTCCGTTGTTGTTGGGTTTTGTTGTTGTTACTGGGTTTTCTCCTTATACTTGTGAGCTCTTTGCACATACACGGGTTTTCTCTCCAGAGGAGTAGTCCGCTTCCATTCTACATACTCGTCCTGCCGCAGACCCTTCTAAATATTCCGGGAGATTTGCTAATTTAACATTGACCATCTAAAAGGATTCCTCTCCCCACGAAACGGGGAGTAAGTAATAGGATTTTCTCTTAACTCTCTGGCAAAGCTCAGCCTTGAAAACGTAAAATCTTCTGCCACCAGTGTATCTCTGGCTAATTTTTTAGTTTTATTTATTTATTTATTTATTAATCAGCAAACTGTGCTAGTATTCCTAGTTGCTGGTGGTTTTTCTTCTGCTGCCGTTACTGTTAAATGCAGTCAGTGAATGAGAACCAGTTTGTTTACTATCCAATACGTCTGGGAACTCTACTCTTTCCCAAGTAATTAACACAATTGCTTGTTGATACCAAATGTTGCTAGTTGTGGATGTTAGGAAGAAGAGTATTAAAGCTGGAAGGGAGCTCGGAGGTGATTCAGGGGACTGTGTCATCAGTAAAAACTGATCGCTGAAAGCTATTACTCTGAGGTTTTTTTTTTGCCTCTTATGGCTTGCTGAGAGAACTTTCAGAATTTTGCATCGTTGTTTTGATGTCAGAACCTGTATTGCAGGCTGAAATAATAGAAATAGGTGCCAAAATTCAGGCTCCGGCTTAGTGCAACGTAAATGCTGGACTGCAGGGCTCTTTGGAAGTATTTTCCTTGTAAAGCTTGTGCTGGTTGCTGAGTTGGAAGAGTGGCTGATGGGTCCCCCTGTAGTAATCCCCCTGGAGGACTGTAACTTTAATATTCTCTCCTAACAACTGCATATTCATCTCCTTTTTTATTTTTTAAAGTTGGGGGGGATTTCTTTGTGAAACAGGATTGCTATTGTGTTTGGTTACAGCTTCCTGAATTCTAATATGTGAATGCAAGCAGAAATTACTTACAGTCATTCCTTATGACTATTCCTTTAATTCATTGTGGAAAAGAAGATGTATATCTAGTGTTCTCTGGATGATTGTCATTGAAACAAAATAGCAAAAATAAGTTCTAATATGTCATTCTCAAAAGTTATAGGTATCTCAAACCCTTGTGGGGTTTCAGTCCTTACTGTTCTTGGCTGTTCCGAACTCTAAAGATATTTTAGGTGCTCGTAGCAAATGATAAAATGTATTCTCTTACTAGAGATGGCTTAATTTGATGCGTTGTTATTGTGTTTATTCAGAGAACCATATGTAGTCATATCAAGCAGAAAGTGTGTATTACTGTGAAATGTGTGTGTTTGCACACAGTGTAGGATCAAACTCAACAAGACTAAGTGCTTAGGTTGTTTTCCTTATATTCTGTTTGCTGTAAATTTTACAAGCTGGTTACTGTTTCAGTAACCAGCTGTTGGAACACAGATAACTTAACTGGGCATGATTCATGGAAAGGTCATAGCTGATAATTGCAGCCTTGCTGCTTTGACATCCTGTTATGAGATAGTACTAGGTATTTGTAAATACTCTCAAAAATATTAAGTGGTGCAGGATTAGTTTTGCAATTTTTTTTCCCTAATTCCTTAAGGTCTGGTTTAAATCTGGGATTTGTTCATACTGGTGCTTTTCCCACATATCTGACACCCTACTCTGAGATGTCGCAGTCAGTCTACTATGACTTTCTGCTGCAAACTTTAATCTGATTTCAGATTCCTATAACTGTTTTCCCCTGTTTAGAACTGCTTCAACATCTTCAGTTTTAGATGCAGAAAGCCTTAGGGACTGGCATCAGTGTGTCAGGTCTGACACTGCCCATAGTAAGGTGGCAGCAGCAAGTGGCATGCCCAGACATAAGCAGGGCCAGCACCTTCTTCTGTTCCACTTGTACACAAGAGCTTTGTATTTGGAAACCACTTCTAAGCTCTTCTGATTTTATGAATCAACATGAAGCAACAAAATAAAATTGTTTTCTACTTTACACTGAATTCTTTTGCATTTTCAGTGCCACTGATGTAATGGATGGATTCCTGTGTTTTCTTTGGAATTACTGTGTTTGGTTATGTTGGAAGTGTCACAAATTTAACAATTTAAGTGAGGGTATTTTTTCTTTTCCTCCTGTATGAGCTGTTAGTTCATTCTTCTTCCCTGCATCTGCTTTCTGTCTTCTTATCTTGTATCACCTGAAAATCACATTTAGACTCTTGTTATGGGCAATACTGTAATTTTAATTCCTGCTATTTTCACATTTTCAAATGGAACTACTCTTACAAGCTTCTTTTTTTCTTGTCTGTTTTTGAGTTTTTTGTGTGTTTTGGTTTTTTTTTGTTTTTCTTTTTTGGGGTTTTTTTGTGTGTGTGTGTTTTTCTTTCTGGATATTGAGACAGAATTGCTGTTCTGTTTGTATAGCTCTACAGTATTTGGTGTAAAAAAAGGTACTTATGACTTCTGTCTGTGTTTGAAAATCTAGTTTGCCTTTAGTAACTTGCTATTACTTGATTTTTAAAATGTTTATTAGCATCTTGCTCAACTTGTGATTTCAGTAGTGTTAGTCATAGGTTTGAATTCTCATCACAGGCAAACAGGTGTATCTGGTAGGATGAGCAGGAGTGGAAAAGCTTGCTCCTAAATATAGCAGGAAAAACTTTGGTAATCTCTGTGTGGTGATCCATGCAGCAGTGGACAGACATCTTCAGGCTTTTTCTCCTGAGGTTAAAACCAACAGAACTCCCTAATCAAACAGTGTCTCCAAAGGCTAATTAGACTGCCCTATAGGCTGCCTTTGTAGTTGCTGGTCACATTAACTCTATCAGCTTGCAGACATCCTTTTGGTCAGCTCAATGAGTCTGGCCAGAGTGAGATTATATAGTGTAGGTCCTTCTGATAGCAGGCTTCCAGACTCAGCCCCACAGGTCCCTTCTCTGTGGATGGGTGTGGGTTGTCAGAGCTGTTTTCAGCTCTGCCACTGCCAGAGTTTTGGTGTTTTGGCTGAAATTTTCTCACAGCAGCTGTCTGATTCAAGGGAAACTGGGGAAGGGAAAGCAAAGAAGGAAAGAGGATGTTGGCTCAGGAAAGGATCAGCATTGTGTCTGCATAGAGCTACTTGGGAAGGCAACAGAAAAGGGGGTGGGAGACTTGAAATGTTTGATTTGTATTTTCCAACCCTTGAGCTTCCCCCAGGGGAGCTAATACTTTAGCAACACATTGTCTGGTGTGTGCAAAGTGTGGCTTCTGAAACCTATGATAGTGCATCTGAATGACCTAGTCTTGAAATGTGTTCAGTCTTAAGTCTGTTTATTGCGCATGCGAGTTTCGTACTTCTTACATTCTTTAAATAGTTGATCTGTATCAAGTATGCTTCATCCCAGGGCTTAGCTCTAATTGCTTGTCTGCAGTTGCTTCTTAGGAGTACTGGGTACAGGTGCTGAAATGAGAGCAAGACAACTCTCCTGTAGGCATGTTTGTTTGCTTATTTTAGTGTTCTCTGTGCTTAATGGTAGGAAATTAGAACAGTGGGAAAATTCTTGGTGTGCAAGAGACAGGAAAAGTGGACACAGTGCAGGTATCTTGGAGAAGAAGGGAATGGGAGGTATAAGTAACATAGAAGAACATAAAATGGCTGCTGTGTGGATGGTGACTACACCATAAAGAATAAGTTGCCTACTTCTACATATTACTGCATTTGTATAAATAATAATTCTGTGCTGTTCTAATCCAAAAGAACAGATTCTGATAATGCTACAACGATGAAGTGGTCACAGTCCATGATGTGTGCTCCAAAAAAAAAAACCCCTGGTGGGGAAAAGTAGCTTGGTTTGGATGACATGTTAGATAAAGTGCATAACTACACACTACATGTTCAGTTGTGGCCTTTCCTTACCTCTTGGTGATAACCTATCAGTGTCAACATTTTTAAAAGTATTTATTTAATTTTTTTTTAATTAAGAGTATCTTTCTAAGTGTGAAAATTAAGGTTATAGGAAGATGCAAAATGGGTATGGAAGGTGAGTATTTGCTTTCAAGAAACACTAAATGAAGCTAAAAAATTGTAAAATTGAACAAATGGAAAAAACATTCTCCACAAGGGAAAATCAGACTTAAACTTGTATGCACTGAATATTAAGACAAAAAAAATAAGATAACTTTATGTATCTGGAAGAAGGGTTTTGATTTATTTTGTATTGGGGATTTTTTTAAACCACAGGCCTTTATAGCATGGATGTGTAGTGCTAGCAGTAAATTAACAGTTTATCTTACAACAGAATAAGGAGGGAGAATATGCAATTGTGGCTTGCAGTGGTGTATTTTAATCTGCATATCTTGCACATGCTTTTCAACAGAATCTTCATTGTATGGAGCAATTCTACAAAGTGAAGAGTTTAATTTCTAGTTATAGAGAAACAATTATTTGTTTGTATGGATGGCATTTGTTCTAGGACCCTTTTCTAAGCAGTATGTTTTTGGTTTCTGTAT
Organism: Phaethornis superciliosus; assembly: GCA_023637945.1. NCBI lineage: Eukaryota > Metazoa > Chordata > Aves > Apodiformes > Trochilidae > Phaethornis > Phaethornis superciliosus. Next base: position 50,194,145 of record JAJQWJ010000003.1, on the reverse strand, counting down.
TTTGGTATGCCACGTGAGCATATGAAAATGGTTGCAAAACTTTTTTCTGGTCCACGGATTATTTTTTTCCCCTCAATACTGCCTTTTTTTTTTCAGCTTCATGTTGAACATGAGCCTTGTTATGATCAGTGAGAATGTAAAGCTGGCACGTGAATATGCTTTACTGGGAAATTACGACTCTGCAATGGTCTACTACCAGGGAGTTCTTGACCAAATGAATAAGTACCTCTACTCTGTCAAAGATACATATCTGCAACAGAAATGGCAACAGGTAAATAGTACTTTTCTGGGACATTTTGAGGGAAAAGCATTAAAGCAGCAAAAATTTTGTATCTTACGGCAAACAAAAGTATAAAATACACCAGTCCCTGAAACCCTATCACTGTTATGTGTAAGCTTTTTTAGTGTTATATAGATTTAAAGAAATCTTGCAGCTTTTTGCTCTGACAGTGACAAAACAGGCAGTGGAACACAGCCCTGGAGAGCCAATGCACCATCTGGCTTGTCAGCTTTTTGCTGATGAGTGCCCCTGTTATGCTGAAGTTTCTTAGGCGAGTGTCATTTTGAGTAGTCTTATTTTCCTCTCAGTGTTTTAGTACTGTAAGTTATAGATCCTGTGGCTACCACAATAACACAGACCCATTTTTTAATTGACATTCAGTGTACTGAGTTGCACTGTCGTATGTGTTTAATGTGTGAAAATTATCAAAAGTCTCTTCAGTGTTAAGTCCAAAATATATTTGCTTATTCCCTAAAAGTGCTAAGGAAGGCAGAAAAACCTTCTCGGAATCTGAAATGTGTTGTTCTTTTCTGTTGAAGTAGAATCAGGTAGCTTGTGAAACCTTGTAGAATCCATCCAAGCATTACATGGGCTTGAACAGGACTTACAAGCTTATTTGCATTGTGCTTAACCTACTGGTTTTTAGTTTAGTTTAGTTTTGGTTTGTTTTTTTTATCAGGTTTGGCAGGAAATAAGTGTGGAAGCTAAGCATGTGAAAGATATAATGAAAACTCTAGAGAGTTTTAAACTGGACAGTACTCCACTGAAAGCTTCACAACAAGAATTACCTGCTCATGATGCAGAAGTATGGTCATTGCCTGTGCCAGCTGAACGTAGGTAAGAGGAAACCTGAAGACCTAAATTAATGTGTATTAAGGCAAAGAGTGCTTTGATTTCAGTCCCTGTGTAATTTGTGTTCTAGAACTTAGATGTGTTAACACTTATAACAGCAACTTGCCACCGTTTATACTGAAGGACGTGCTATTTTGAGGCAGCCTACTTCAGAACATTCTGGGGCTTTTACTTTATATAGGCCTGACTAACGTTAATCTGATTTCTGCCTTCCTCTGCCCCCACCTCTCCCAGCTTCAGATAAACTTGTCATTTCGAGAAAGCTCAACTCTGCTCCTGAACTGATCTTCTCAACAATTTAAAAATTATTCTGCATGTAGCTGATGTCAGGAGGATGGCAAAGCATTGTCAAAGTAACAGTAAAATCTAGAGGTGTCCCAGCTTAGTTCCTTTGGTGTAGCAAGGTGGTTCCCTGATCTCCTTCATGAGTTAGTTATTTACACTAGCTAGCATAAGCCCCAGGTGAAAGGGTGGGAGAAAACAGCTGCATGCAAGCCTGCTTATTTCAGAAGTAGTTTTGAATTATGCTGGGTTAGTGTCTGCAAAACTAAAGCCTTGCAGTGTCTTTTGACAGAGCAGCCACTCCTGAAGGATGGTCCTACCTTCCACAGTTGCCTTACGTTTTTTTGCTTTTGTCTTTGTTGGCACTGATCAGCTGGTCCAGGATGCTAAGCTGACAAGAGAGATGATGTTTTGAGATGTGGGGTTTTTATCTGGTTTTTAGTTTGTTTGGGTTTTGTTGTTGTGTTTTTTTTCCCCAAGATGGGTTATTTTAACTGCTTAATCAGAGGTTTTAACACATGCCAGTGGTAGCATGAAATAGGGAAGAGTAGTACAAAGCAGGTGTGGAACTGTGACTTTTGACAGACAGTGACTAGCGTAGTTGTACTCTCAAACTGTTCTTTGAGGCTTTGAACTTACAGGCTTGTTCTCACAGATAGATAACTTCAGTCTTTATTGAGCACATTTTTGCTTTCTTTAAACTGATTTATTTTAAGCCTGCTTTCTGGAAGAAATGGATCTTGTGTGATCACACTGTTTCTGTTTCTCTCATTTAAATACTTTGGAGCAGTGCTAGCCAATTTCATTCAAACAATCTGGAAGAGTAGAGTCTGGGAGGTAGAACCTTCCCAATGTTTTGAAGCTTTCTAGAGAAGAGACACAAATCTTTCTAAGGAGGCAAAGACTTGAGAGAACTGTTTCCATTCCATTTATTTTGCCAGCTGGTGAAGTATTGACTTGTGGTAATATGAAAAAGCCATCATGAAAACAGGCTATGATGGCATTGAAATAACCAGAGTAAATTTCTTTATTGAGATAGCAGAAATCTCAAATGTAGGTGGAAATTAGCTGTCTAAACTCATTATTCCTTTATTTTGAGCTTTGGAGTGGATTTAGGAATAGAAGTGGCTGGGCACTCATAAATAAAAGTATGGGTTGGTAGATACCCCATTTGGACAGTGAAAACACTTTTAACACCTATGATCTTATAATTAGCATGTTCATGTTGCCTAATATGCATTTCACCCTGAAGAGGTATGTAGAGTTCTGGCAAACTTGATGTTATCAATCAATTAAAGACAACTTTTATGAATAATCTGGATTCTGATACAGCTTAAATTATATTATTTCCTGGAAAGCCCATGAAAAAGTTTACCTCTGAGAGTAACAAACTTCTATGGGGAAGCAACTGAATTTTAAAAAAGAAACCTATAGTATCAGTCATGGTACTGGTTCATTCACACATAATTCTAAAAGTAGTTTAGTTTCAAACAACCGCAGGCCTCATGCACACACTTTTTCTTTCTGAAGAAGTGAAAATAAAACTGTCATTCCCAGGAAACCTTTACATTTCTTTGAGTAGGAGAGTGAGGATCATTGTGGTAAAGAGAAGATCTATTGAGGTGGGGCATTTTTAGTTTACTTTTTTTTTTTTTTCCCCCCTCTAAGCTTCATAACACTGAGATTACTGTAATTTTTGGAATATATGTAGCAAGAGGCTGCTTTTAAGTAAGTCATCACTGAGCTTCTGTTAATGAAAAAAACATTTATATTTAGGGTCTGTCTAAAAATATTTGTGAGTTTTGACATGTGGATTTCTATCTCGAGCAAGATGGCTTTTTATTTTGTAAGCTCTTGATTTGACTATGTAGTGCTCACCAGTGACTTTACACTGAGACTTTTTGCATTTTTTTATGACTATTTAGACCCTCTCCAGGACCTAGAAAACGTCAGTCTGCTCAGTGCAGTGACTGCAGAGGTCACAATAATCGGCTCAGTGCAGCTGTCAGGGGGCCTCACCGCCCGTCCTCTCGAAATCCCAGTGATAAAGGGAAGGCAGTCCGCAGCCGGGAAAAAAGGGATCAGCAAAATAAAGGAAAGGAGGAAAAGGTAAGCTTGCAAATAACTTAATGTATCTCAGAAACTCGGTCTTGCTTTCTTAATATGGAGTGTATTATAAAGTTAGATGCCTGTAAAATGTTTCTTCTGTTCAAGTCAGGGTGCTCATTCGAATCTCACCTTATAAGTGTGTTTGCTATATGGATGGTCTTGGTTATGGACTAATTAAAAAAAAAAAACGCACATAAAAAAAAACCCATGCACACAAAAAAAGAACCCTAACACTGAACTCTTATCTGGAGAAAGTGATCAAGTGATCTGGTAATTGGGGACTTGTTTACTTCAACTTGGAGATAATTGTCTAAAATTATACTATCAAATTACTGAATAGAACCCAATGGGACTCAAGCAAATGGTATGATTGTGTGTGTTCTTTAATTGCTTTTGTTTATTTTAGACTGAGATTGATTCATCTGTTTTTTGTTTGGTTGGTTTCGTTTTTTGATTGGTAAGATCTGATATTAGCTTCAGACTCTCTTCAGCTTTTTTTCACTGAAAAAAAACCCCAGCATAGATTTAGGATTCTTTGCAATCGCAGTGATTTGATTTTTGCTTGTTCTCTGGTCTCCATAAATTTAGCTGATGACTGGAATAAGGTATAATACAGTAGACACTGAATTGTGTAATTCAAATACTCATGCCATAGAGTTGGTTAGCTTCAACAGTCTTATATGTGGTAAGGTGTCATGGCCTGTGGAATCAGTATAAACTATAAGGGTGGAATTCTTTAGCTATGTAAACTACTGCTTTTTTTAGGAGCTAAATTACGTTGTCTTTGAGTGATAATCCTCTCTCAGTAAGGATGTACACACACAGAGACAGGATAGGTCTTTTTTCTTTTTTACAGTTGTTCTGTCATCACCAGTGCTTGCTGTTAAGTGTATAGAAAGACGGGGTATGTCTAGTGCATTTTATTTCCTTTCAGTTGCATGGTCTCTGCTATTTGAGCCCTTTCAGCTGTGTAGCTTCTTTGCTTCTGCTCTACTACAGAGCTGCTTTGCTGCTGGTCTTGTCCATGCTTCTTTATCAGTTGATTAGCTCTTTTCTGCTCACAGTCTTCCACTGTGGACAGTGAGGTGGATTAAAAACTGGCTCAAAAACGGAGCCCGGAGAATTGTCATTAGTGGTGTAATCTATCTGGAGGTCAGTAACAAGTGGAGTTCCTCAGGGGTCAGAGTTGGGTCTAAGCCACTTCAATATATTCATCACTGACCTAGATGAAAGGATAGAGTGCACTCTCAGCAAGTGTGCTGATGGTACAGAACTGGGGCTGATGTGTGACAGGGCTGCACTGCAGTCCAGAGTGACCTGGGCAGACTGGGGAGAAACTGGGCAGAGAGACACTGCATGAGGCTCAGCAAGGACAAGTATAGGGTACTGCACCTAGGGAGGAATAACCCCGTGCATTAGGAAAGGGTAGGGGCTGACCTGCTAGAAAGCAGCTCTGTGCAAAAAGACCTTGGAGTCCTGGTGGACAGCAGGATGACCATGAGCCTACAAGGTGCCTTTGTGGTCAAGAAGGCCAGTGGCATCCTGGGGTACATCAAGAAGAGTGTGGCAAGCAGGCTGAGGGAGAGTCATCTCCCCTTTTACTCTGTCCTGGTGAGGCCACACTTGAAGTCCTGTGTCCAGTTCAGGGCTCCCCAGTACATGAAGGACAGGGAACTTCTGGAGAGACTCCAGCACAGAGCCACTAAGATGATGAGGTGACTGGAGCATCTACCATGTGAGGAAAGGCTGAGGGACCTGGGTCTGCTCAGCCTGGAGAAGACTGAGGAAGGCATCTCATCAATGTTTACAAGCATCTAAAGGGTGGATGTCAGAGGATGGGGTCAGACTCTTCAGATGCTTCCAGTGACAGGACAAGGGGCAGTAGTGACCAATGTCAACACGGGAGGTTCAACTGAAACATAAGGAAGACTTACCTTACTGTAAGATTAATAGAGCAGTGGAACAGGCTGCACAGAGAGGTTGTGGAGTGTCTCCATCTCTGGAGACATTCAAAGCCCACCTGAACACCATGCCATAAAACCTACTCTAGGTGAACCTGCTCTGATGGAAGGGTTGGACCAGATGGTCTCCAGAGGTTCCAGCCCCCTGATATTCTGTGATTCTGTAATTCCGTGATCCTGCAGATAACCTTTGTTCATTCTATGTATGGAAGTCCTGCTTAATTTTTTTCTGTTTCATATATATGGGATATTTATGGTGCTTGCAGGATTTGAGATACTCTAGGCCAGTGTGACACTTTATAATTCAGTCTCAGCTACTGTCTCAGGTAGTTTTTGATTCTTCTGAGAGGAGAGGCAAACACTTATATTGGAATAGGTATGTGCAGCTTTGATTACCTGCTAAAGCAAAGAAATTGCATCAGTACAATATGCTGGCTTTGGGGAGAAGGGTAATACAGAAGTCTTGGTGAACAACATAGATCTCACAGTGCAGCAGTAATACAGATGGTTCATTATTTTAATGCTGGTTTATGTTGCTGCCTTCTAGAGATATGCTGCTATTGGGGACTTGTTATAGAAATCCATAGTAGCATAATCATTATTATATATTTACATTGTTGTGTCCCTTATGTAGAGCAAATCCACATCTGAGATTTCAGAGTCTGAACCAAAGAAATTTGACAGTACTGGATATGACAAAGATTTAGTAGAAGCTTTGGAAAGAGATATAATTTCTCAGAATCCCAACATTCGATGGTAAGTTTGAATACTGCTGCCAGCCTTTTCAAGTTGTTTCTTTTTCCTCTTACACAATATGACAAGAGTTAAGTATTCTAATGTGTGCTTACATACAAAAAGTACCTACTTTTTTCATTTAAAAACCTGTTTTGTTCCCTGGGGGTGTACCAAGATCGAAAACCAATTAACAAAGAAGTTATGTCAGTATAGGAACCCTTTGAAATTTTGCTGGATGTGATGTGACTGCCAGTATAAAATGTAACCCTGTGTCAGTACCTTTACATAAATGTGTGGAATATTAAACCTCATACAAAGATTGTTTTGTGTTCTGATTTTTTTCAGGCTTAGGTGATTTTGTGAGGATTAAATGAGCTAAAATCTTCTGGCAAATAAAGTAGGCTTTTAAAAAAAACTTGAACAGTCCTATGAACAACTTTGTATATATGCAACTGTCATGTATTTCAGGTTGATATGTAAATATATGTTTCAAATTTTATATTGAATTTTAAATTACAACGTCAGATTTGTAACTTGTTCAGCATATAGATGTATTTTGAAACCAAAGTATTACTTGGGCACATGAAGGTAAGTGGATGCTCTGAGGGTGGATCCTCTTTCAAGAAAAGAAGAAAAGCCTATTAGCTATCAAAGAATCCATATGTTTATAATTCTGGGAAAGGATTTAAAAAATTCTTTCTTCAGTTTCATTCAGTCTTCAGTAAGATGTTCTTGTAACTATGAAAGATGGTATCCAGGTTTTGGGGAACAGTCAGGCTCTCGGCAAAAGAAGAAACCATCATCTGTAACTAGCATAAATTAACCAGCTTGTCCTATTCTGCTTTTTCTTTCTGTGAATAAGGACACCAGTGCTCAAGTCAAATAGTTGGTGTGTCTCTCTTTGCTTTTGTATCCAGCTAGAGTCTACTAGCCACATGTCAACTTATTTGTTGTAGGCTTTTTTCAATACAATGTTAATAAGTTAACTAATTTTCCAAGAAGAGCGAATATATAACAGTAAGTTTGATTACACATTGTTTTGAGCTGTGGACTGATTCTTTTGCAGCCTGTCTGAATGTGGCTGTTCTGTTTCTTGTCAGGGATGACATTGCTGATTTAGTAGAAGCCAAAAAGCTCCTTAAGGAAGCTGTAGTTTTACCAATGTGGATGCCGGAGTTTTTTAAGGGAATTAGAAGACCGTGGAAGGTATGAAAAGAATCTGATTCTATGGTCATTAGTAGGATTTTGAGATTAAGCTTTGACAGAACAAGAAATTCTGGGTGTTTTACAGTTTATATAAATCTTGTTACTAAAAGGTAAAAATAATTTATGGTAAATAGTACTCACAAAATATGGATGTTAGCCAGCTACATTCAACAGTATTGTTGCAAGGAAACAGAAATTAATTACTTTTGAGTAACCTTTCAAGGGAAAGTTTACATCTAGCATTTTAGTATTACGCTATTAAACAAACTGAAGTTGTCTCTGTTTTGATTCTTGTCCTAAAAGTGATTGTTCTTAATTTTAATAGGGTGTGCTGATGGTTGGTCCCCCTGGTACTGGAAAAACCCTCCTGGCAAAAGCTGTAGCCACTGAATGCAAGACTACTTTTTTCAATGTTTCTTCTTCAACACTTACCTCAAAATACAGAGGAGAATCTGAGAAACTTGTTCGTTTACTGTTTGAAATGGTGATTGAAGTTTCTGAACATAAATAGTGAGATAATGAAGTAGAATTACTTCTGGAACAGTGAAACCTTGCTGAGGCTCAGAACTCATAATCTACATAAATGGCTTTCCAATCTTCAGATGCTTTAGAACCACCTGATTTGGCCACATACATTCCTGATCTCTTTATTCCTAAGCACCTTTATAAACACTGAAAAATGAAATTGTCTTTATTTTCAGGATTAACTTGTTGCATTAGAGGTAATTCACTGTAAGCTGATGAGTGCTGTAGAACATGCTTGAATGTGAAAGTGGAGATGGAAGCTAATTGCCTTCAGAGTGAGAACCCTGCTGAGGCTGTGTGGTTTTTTTGTTGTCGTTGTGGATGTTTGTGTTAAAATAAGCAGGCTTTCAAACTGAATTTGGCTCCAGAGCACTTGAAATTAGTTCAGTGTATGTAAACTTCTTTCCATGTCTTAACAGGTTTACATAAAGTGTTTGCTAGGGTGCTCAGCACTGAAGGGGGCAGCAAAGCTGCAACTACAGTGGTCAGAGAAGTCAGGAAATAAATGATCTTTACAGTATAGCAATCATATTAAATGAGTTGACATCATGCCTATCAGTCAAAAATGCATATACACAGTGGATGGCATCTCAACTGCTGTAGGACAAGAGCTGCTGTGTAATGTTTGCCCTAGCTTTAACTGAGTTCTAATTCGAGCATTCTATGATGACTTTACTAGTTCTTATTTTTAATATGTAAAACTGCCTTTAGCTTATTAAAGATTTGTTTATAGCCCTATTATAGGACTTTCCAAGAAATCATTCTACCCAAATGTTATTAACAAATGCACAGCTGCTCTCTGGCTTGGTGCAGTGGTCAAAGAGAGGAAAGGTCATGTATTGTTTGATACTTAGAAGTTCAGGTAAATGTGTCCATTACCCAGCTCTGAATATGCTGTTATTACTTAAATGTGAGAAGACTGCCATTTTTATCTTGTTTCTGCTTTATCTTTTGCTTTCTTTAGGCTCGATTTTATGCTCCAACAACTATATTTATTGATGAGATAGACTCTATCTGTAGTCGCAGGGGAACTTCAGAAGAGCACGAAGCAAGCCGACGTGTGAAGGCAGAACTGCTGGTTCAAATGGATGGTAACTACCTTTATCACTGGGAAGCGCTAGGCTGGAGAAAACTTGAGGGAGGGAAAACAAATAAAACTTCATTGTCAAGAAGTCAAAAGATTAAAAATCCACTATTCTAGCTGTCTATGGAGGGAAAAAAGTTACTGATTTTTTTTAATAATCTTAGCATCTAAGCAAAGACCTTAAGTTACTCATCCAGAGTACAAGACTTGAAAGCAGCAAAAGACAAAAAGTGTTAATTGCTCCTCTAAATCTTTACTTAGCATATCACTCCTCCAAAACCAAGTAAAAAGTAGTTCAAAAGGACTGTCACCTTTTCCAATTCAAACTTCAAAAGCAATTGTTACACTCCTTGAGGATTTTTTTTTTCTCCTAAAGATATAAATAAAAAATGGAGGCATTTTTTGTAGGAGAAGTTGGGAGAGTTTTCTTTTTAAAGCACTTAAGTTCATTACAGCTATTTGCTTAATATTTTGCAAATCAGCAAAGTTCAGATATAGATAACACTGCAAAATCACTATAGAGGCATTGTTTTTATACCCTTTCGGTGAGCAGGAAGAAGGAAAGAAGCAACTGAAGAGTGCTAATCTTTGGAATACTTTGTGATTGGATTCCATGATTCAGAAGATTTGTATATTTAGTTCTGGTTCTTTGATGTTGATAGCCTTTCATGTTTGACATTAAATAGTAGCAGAGCTGTAATGCTGTTCTCATAACTCAAGTATGTACGTAAGCTAATTTTATTAGCAACAACTATTTGAAGTCCTTTTACTCATAAATGGTATTTTATATGCAAATTTTCAAGCAGAGTAGGCACAACAGCTATTCTATGGCCCAGTCCTCTGATTGTAAGCAAAAATGGTAAATGCTGAGCATAGCAAGTTTAATAAATAACTTCTTCATGTAGCAGCAGTTTCACAGTGCTTTAGAGCACTGAGGTGTTCTCTCTGCCTCTGAGAAGTTGTGATTCAGTCCACCAAATGTAAACATTCATTGCAGTGGTTTGTCATAATCCACCTGAGTATGTGACACATCTGTCCTGAATTCAGAAGTGATGAAACTTCGTAGGGAAGTGATGCTGCTTTTGCATGACTGTTAGTGTGTACTGTTGAGAGATGCGGGCACCTGCTGTTTTGTGTTTTTTGGGGGGTTAGGTGGGGTTTGTTTTTCCTTATATGCTGTTACAGGACATCTATATGAAAATTCAAAAGATATAATGGCAGAAATGCAGAGAATTCATCTGTAAAATTTTTCCAGCCATGGCAGACAGAAACTTTGATCTAAGCAGTGGCCTGTGACACTGGTTCTAATTAAACTGAGTCTCCATTATTGCTTGCAGGCTTTTACACAGATGAAAAACTGAACTCTGTTGCACCTAGTGATTCTATTGCACTTGGACTCACTAAAGCCCAATAGAGTAGCTCCTTCAGTATTCTAGAATTGTGGATGTTCTCGCTGTACACCAATGTTCATAAAACAAACATACATATTACTTCTTTTCTCCATTGCAGGTGTTGGAGGGGCTACTGAAAATGATGATCCTTCAAAGATGGTCATGGTACTTGCTGCTACTAATTTTCCTTGGGATATTGATGAAGCTCTAAGACGAAGACTAGAAAAGAGAATTTACATTCCTTTACCATCAGGTACAAAGACATAGAGTAGTGGTTGAAAAGACTAAAATCTAAACTTATATCAATTTTCCTTTAGTTTTGGTCACCAGGTTTAAAAATCTAATTGAGACCTGTATACAATTTATTTATGAATTCAAGACAAGGTTAAATCTAAACTTTGGATGTTTACCTTTGTAGGAAGTACAATGTCCTTTTCTCATTCTTCCCTCTTATCCCCCTTCAGTTAATTATTTGTCTTCAGAAAACAAATTGTATTACTCAATTTTCTGTCCTTTGATTAGCAAAAGGTAGAGAGGAACTCCTAAGAATAAATCTGCGAGAACTGGAACTGGCTGATGATGTTGACCTTGCAAATATAGCTGAGAAAATGGAGGGTTATTCAGGTGCAGACATTACCAACGTGTGCAGGTATGTTACCATTGCATCATTTGTGTTGCTAGTACTACAAATTCTGAGAAAACTATTTGGAAAGTAACTAATTCATGTGACTAAGGTTGTTGGATACAAACAGATTGTTACTTGTCTTTTATGTATGGCTGAAAGGCAAAATCCTGCATTAATGTTTGCCTAGATTTCCATTTGATATTTTCATATAATAATGATGAAAAGCAGTTGCAACATAGTAATCTAAACAAGCTATGATTTAGTAAAATTTCATGTTCTTTTGTATACACCAAATTCCTTGTGTGAGGAACATCTGCAGGAAGGTAGCCTTTAACTTCTGGAGTTGTAATCATTCTATTGAGGTTAGACTGTTTCAAGAGAAGCTCCATGGGGAAGAGGCAATAGTGGCAGAGGCCAGAACAATTGAGGGAAAAAGTGTTCTTCACCTTCACAGGAAAGCTGAACCATATTGTGCTGACAGTACAAAAGCTGTGTGCTTAGCTTTAGTGATGAGGCTGACTTCATCTCTCTTCTACCTCCTCTATCTCCCCTTCTCCTCAGTGCTATTTGTATACAATAATTTGTGGGCCTATTCTATAACCTTGATTCCTGAGATATTTGACTAAAAATACTCCTAACCCTTCCCCCAATCTTTTCTTCCCAAAAACTGAATAGTGGAGGAAAGGACTGGTCTTTTAAGGACTGATATCAGCCATCTAGTTTACATCTGAAAGTTTACACTGGCACAGTTGCAGTGCTGGCAAATGGCATCAGAAATATGGGACAAAGAACAGAAACCTCTTAAGATGCTGTTGTTACCTAATAAGCACCTGTGTAGCTATGTTTCCCTTCTTGGGAGATAGCACTGAAGTGTGGCAGTGTAGGGCTTGAGCTCCAAATTGTGCCAACACAACTCTTGTGGAGCTGTACTTTGGACAGGATAAAAGAAGTGTTCTGGATGAAAACCACCTCCTTGTTCCTTTCCTCAAACGCAGATGCATTTCTTGCCTTGGTTCCTAATGCAGCTCTGCAAACACTTCTCAGCAGAACTGAGGGGACAATTTGCTGTGCCACAGGGAGGAATGTGAGCAGCCCGTGCACAAAACTTGCCTCCCAAGGCTGAACTAAGGGCTTGGAGGCTCAGTACTATTTCCTGAACAAACCTTACACGGTGTCTGGGAAAACTGGTATGTTAGTTGCTCTGGATCAGTGTTGTGCAGATTTGTTTAATTTGTAGGTTTGTGAGACGAGTTTGTGGTGTTCTTTTGTTCAGTCCTGGTGTTGGCTGTGCCTTGAAAGGAGTTTGTGTTAATAGGTTCATATTATATGGAAAAGTTTTTGGCCTACTGCTTTGTGTGTTTTAGCTGCCGTTTGTCTCATCTGATCTGTTCAGTGTTTGTTATTAGTAATTAATTTTATATGGATACCAGGATGCTTGTTTAAAAGTTAAAATACTTGTAATGTTTTTGAGTGAATTTCATATATATACACACACACACTGTTGCTGTTTCATTTTAATCAAAGTCTATTTGTACAAATACTATTAAATAAAACAAGAAAGCAAGAAACCCACAAAGAAACACCCCAGTCTTTCATTTGTGGCAGTTTTCTTAGACATGACTGAGGTGGCAGCAACCACAAATCCAAATTGTGGTCTGGATATGCATGATTTGAAATCAGTGAGAAAGCACTCGTGCTAGCATGTGTGAATTGCACTTCATTAATGGTGTCAGGACAAAAGAACATATTGTTTCATTTATACTGAGACAAAAAGACATATGGCTACTTTAGAAGTGCTTTTGTATGGTTCAGACGTACAGTATATAAGCACAGAAAAAGTCAGAACTGGTAGACTGTAGTAGTCCTTGCTAGTTACACAAGCAAAACTTTAAAAAAATGAGTTGGGAAGTTGAGTTGGCTCAAATTATTCTCCTACCTTAAAGAATTAGAGGTGAAATCAAAAGTTTGCTGAGCCAGGGTGAAAACCAGTCAGAGATAACAGTACAGTTCCAACCAGTCAGCATACAACCATGGAAAATAAAGCTGAAAGTTCAAAGTGACATTGATGGAATGTAAAATGCATCTAATCTGCATGTTAGATGTGGGTATGAACTGACTTTGAATTGTCATTTGGAGGACGGCAGAGGTTGAAATGATCCCTGCTGCTTGTTCCAGTGGGTTGCTACTTATGTTCTGAATACAGTTTTGGTGCTTCTCCAAGCCCTGAGAGTTGATGTTTGAATGACTGTCAGCAAAATGACTTTACAAAAGAAAGTGGTGGCAGCTGTGCTTTTATTTTGTGGGTGTGTTGGGGTATGGTGAGTGGATTTTTTTTCTCACTCATTGGTTAGGTTGATTTTAATGTTTTTGTTTTGGTTGGGTTGGTTTTATTTGGGTTTTTTGGTTATTTTTGTGAACTGCTTTCTGGAGGCAAGTGAGGTGCATGAAATGTTTCCCCCCATCCCTGCTCCCTCCTGGTTGTGTAACACCGATCTTTAGTTCAGAAATTATGATATAACAGCAAAGCATGGTGACACGTTACTAAGATGGCGTTCAACAAGGCAAATCTTTGGATTGTTCTGAAATTCTAGTTATTGTATTATGCATTGTAATTGTTAATAGTTGTTTAGTAAATCTGTGAAGTCTGTCAGTTATGGTTTTCTTTTGCGGATGGAGGGTAGGAGTGAAACAGAATATGCTCAAACTATTTTTCTAAATCCTTCCAGAAGACAATGTAAAATGTTTTTTTCCTTTGGATTTTCACCTACTTACATGATAGGATACTGCTGTGGTATCTCCAGGATTACCTTTTGATCTTAAAGAGAAAATAAATAGTCACATTTTCTTATTATTATAAGCTATAAACCAGTGAGTTAGCAGGAATTTTAGTCTTTCAGTTTTATCCAGTTATCACCTCCCCAGCTCATCATCCACTGCTACTGATATTACTGTTGGAAATCCAAATGCAGCAAGAAAATGACACACTTGTACAATACTCTTGCTGCTTTTTAAGACCAGAAGTTTGGGAGCCATGGGCTGCACAGATTCTGTGGCTTAATATTTAGCAGTGAATGTATGGGTTGGAGGTAGATACTGTTGACCACTCTGTCTCTGAAGTGGGATTCCTATTTGAACCAGAAGAGATTCAAAACATTCCATCCACTCCTGTAGGTATGAGGAGTGAAACCATTACTTTGTCTTGTTGCTGTTTTAAAATACTATGAACAGCAGCTTTGTCATAAGTGTGCAGTGGCATTAGATGAACCACTTAATCTTTACTTCTTTTGCCTAGCCTGTGAATAGTATCTGTGCAGAGATCCAGTGCGAATAAGTTCATATTTGAAAAATAGATATTATAGGTTGTACAAGCACATGGAGATCTTCCTGTTAAAAGTTTGCAGTTCTTTATCTTTTTGAATGCAACAAGTTAATGCTATGTTGAGCACTATCCTCTATTGAGTAACTGTGTTTTATTTTCTTGCAACTTCAATAGAGATGCATCACTGATGGCTATGAGAAGACGTATTGAAGGCTTGACACCAGAAGAAATAAGAAATCTTTCCCGAGATGAAATGCACATGCCAACAACCATGGAAGACTTCGAAATAGCTTTAAAGAAAGTTTCTAAATCTGTATCTGCTGCGGACATTGAGAAATATGAGAAATGGATAGTTGAATTTGGATCCTGCTGAGTTGTCTTATCTTGAAGAAACCACCTTACGTCTTAAAACAGCTGTAGAAGTAATAAGTAGTGTGTCAGTGCACTGCGTACTCTTTAAGTTTTGTAATTTAAGAGCAACAGGTGTCTAAATAAATTTTTTTCAATGCAAATTCACTTGAACTATCTCAAAAGTCGCCCATTTTTCTCAAATGTGAAAGATACTGATATCTGCTTTGATCTTCAAGATTTTAAAATGTGACTTAAGTTTAATACTAGAACTTTTGCATCAGAGGAATTACTTTTGGAAAAAAAACAGCTGTTACAAAAATATAATTAAAAACCTCCAACATACTAGCTTTGCTAAAAGAGTTAAGGGATGCTGAGAACTAGGAAACAGGATAAGCAAGACATAGTTATTTAGATGGTTTTGCTAGCTGATCTTAGAGAATTCTACCCTTAAGCTTTTTCTGAGCTATTAATGAAGAACCTGTACAAAGGCTGAAGTTTAGAAGAGCAACTCTTGCACTGCTGACAGTCAATAGATGCAACTGAAGTTAAAGAAAGGGTAGGATCATCACTGGTTTACAGCAGCTATTGACAAGTGGAATAGAAGCAGTTCTCTGAGAATGGTTCTGGTGACCTTTTAGGTCATCATTTTTTGCTCAACAGCAGTCTTTGTGACTGAAACACATCATTTCTGTCTCCTTTAAAATACCTGTTATTTTGGAAACACTTCTTGCTGCTAGTTCATCTTGGAGCAGCTGGCTGTAGTTCTGCTTACAGCTAAACTTCATGGGTTTTCATGAATAGAACATGTCTAGACTCGTTTCAGCTGGGAGATGCATACTGTACAAAAATGGGTGTGGAATTTCTGCTTATCTTCAGATGCTGCTGGGCAGATGGAAAGGACAAATGATAATGAAAAGTTGCAGCCTTAGTAGAAGGCAAATGAGTCCCAAGTACACATTATCCCGAACTTCTTGTTAACATACTTAAAATTCATCACTATTATGTGAGTGACAGCTGGAACTTCTAGCAGTGCTGGTGCTGACACACTAGAAGGACAATGAGATGCAAATGTTGAGAGTCAGATGTTCAGATGTGCAAATGTCCAGAGTCCCTGGGTGGACCGGGCATGATGAACACAGAAATGAAGAAATTCAGGTAAGAATGCAGGTGTGTGCACTTATAGACTTCCAACTCCAAAATGGAAAATAATGTACCTCTTTCATTTCAAAAGCATAGCCATATGTGTCTTGAGTTAAGAAAAATATATGTGCTATTTTGAAGAAGTGAGTTCTTTTATTTTTGTTTGCATGTTAGGATTAAGGTATTGCTGTCAGCTGTGTTGCAGGAGACTTCTCATAATTCATTGCAATCTAGCTAAAATATTCAATCTGTCACCCGAGTAAGAAGGGAAGGTACACAAGCTTCAGTCCTTGGAAGCAGTCCAGAAAGGGGCCACTTAGATGGAAAGTATTACTTATTTTGAGAACTTCTAAAGTAAACCTCATTTTTAAAGTGGTAATTGAGTTCAACAGCCCTGTTCACTCTAAATGAACAAAATGAACACCTGGTTAATATATAGTAGAGGGGGAAATGTGGTAGATGCTGAATCTGTAGCTCAGGTTAATTCTGTGTCAGAATGAAGAACGTGGTATCAACCCCAGCTGGTGGAGTTCTTGTGTGGAGGAAGAGTCAGAGCTACTTAACCCCATGCTGAAAAGGCAGAGGGAGATTCTGAGGGCAAGGAAGAACAAGGGCTCCTGGGAGAGCCCTGGTTCTCAAGGAGATGAGATGTGGTCTTTCTGAGAAACCTACTGCCATTCCACAGAGTAGGGGGGTTTGGGTAGTTTTGTTTGTTTTACTCCCACCCCCACCTCCCTTTCTTTCTCCTAGCTGACACCTGTATCCTTGTCAGCTCATGTCCTGGGAAAATGAGACCTACTATGATTGCCACGCAGGCCAGATGCCCTTTCCTAATATTTAGTTGTGGTTAGGAGCCTTTAAACTGATTTACAAATGATTTGGAGTGGTCCCTGCTCAAAGTAGTGCTCCTCTGAAAGGCATGAGACTTTTGTGGCTCATGAAAGCCAAGTGCATTAAAGCAGAAGATGAGTGCTTAAGACTTGGTAGCTCTGACTCCATAGCACAGCAATGTTGTCTGGCAATTACTGTCTTCGAGATCTGCACTTTTGTTAAAATTTGATTTTATTAACCTGATGGTAATATTTCTTTCCTGGTGGTTTGTAAACTTTGTAGGACACAATACAGAAAAGGATCACTTCTCTCATGGAAGCTGACCAAGTTTTGAAGCTATACCAACAATTTTGGAGACTTAATCACTCATTTATGTTGCAGCTGCTTATTTAGAACAGTGTTGAATCTCCTTGTTGCTTTGCAGGTGCTCATCTTACAGTTTTGTTAGGAGGGAGGCAAAGAACACATGCTAATAGCTGCTGAATATCCAGCTGCAGTGCATTACATCCAGTGTTGTGCAGAAGGGAAGAAATGTTGTCTCATGGCCATCCTTCTCTTTCTCCTCACCCACTGCACCCCCAAGGAAGCTAAACTTCAGCCTTAGACATTATTTCTATTTGAACTATGCTAATGAAGGGGCCTCAGCTATGTTCATAAAGTGGACACAATATTAATCTCCACATACTGAAGAGTTTGTCTACAACTGTTTGACCCCTTGCTCTTGTCTATGCATTTACAATCCCTGTGCTAGAATTTTAGCAGCTTCCCATTTAGCCATGGATGACAATGACCCTTCTGCCATGTGTTTTCTTTCACTGCATTGCATTCCTAATTCAGATGCCTGTGTATCTCCAGCATCACCTCTGTTGTACGTGGCTGTATTA
Organism: Phaethornis superciliosus; assembly: GCA_023637945.1. Taxonomy (NCBI): domain Eukaryota; kingdom Metazoa; phylum Chordata; class Aves; order Apodiformes; family Trochilidae; genus Phaethornis; species Phaethornis superciliosus. Next base: position 50,176,570 of record JAJQWJ010000003.1, on the reverse strand, counting down.
TCATTACAGCAGTGTCCTGGAGAACACTGCTTGGGGGTCCAGGGCTGTCAGTCACTGCCACACACTCCAGAGCAGCAGAGTTGCTGCCTTGCTGGACTGTTTTGTGGTTACACACCTGTTCTCTTAAGCTGACAAATGCCAGCGTGAGACTGACTGGTGGGTTTTTTGTTGGTATTTTTTTTTCCAAGGCAAGCCAGGTTAAGAACTGTTCTACCACTGTAGTGCTGTCAGGTTTGTGAGATGACTCTTGAATAGTTCCAGTCACAGAGCAGCTGTAAGGACAAGTATCTGAATAACTCTGAGGTCTCACTAAATGTATTATAATCTTTTGATGGGAGCAGCATCTTTCTTCCCTCATTGTAACAAATTAGGATGAACATGGGTAATTCTGATTATTCAAATGATAACTGCTCAGTCTAATGGTAAGTAGTTAGAAGCCCTTTTTTTCCCAGGTCATTCTTTTGGCAAATAGTTTTTGTCAATAGGAACAATGAAAAGCTGAATGACAAACAGTACCTTGCATCTAATGCATTTGTCAAACCACTGTTTTATCTAACTAGAAGTAGAGGCACACATGAAACAGTCTAATAAACAATTTAAATGTTTATTTGAAAAATGTTAACAGTACAAATTGGCATGGGCAGACTGGGCCTACTTAGCAACAGTAAGCCAGTACTTTCAAAGAATTTATAGAATTTTTTGTGACCACATAGTACTGTTGTTACAGCTCAAAAAAGCACACTGTTTATAAGTGCAAACAATTTTTATGAGTGGAAGGGGCCATAAAAGCATAAAGTGCTTGAAATATAAATCTGGCTTTTTAATTTTTGTTTTGCAAATATAAACGTCAAATTACTTGAGTAATACAAGTGTTTGGTAGTGATATTTTCCTTGCAAGGCACACTCAAATCAGGCTGAGCAGCTTTGTTTAGGCTTGCAGGCACAGTTGATGTTTGTGATACTCCTTTGTCCTTTTCTGAAGGATGCTATCTGGAGATCTCAGGACACCCCAGATTTCACCATCTTGCTATTCATAACAGACCTGGTTTATATATGGGTGTGAAGGCAGCCAGCATCTTGTCCGAGGTGAGGAAATGTGACTTCAGAAGTTAAAACCAATGGTAGCCCTCGGGGTGGAAAGCTGTTTTAATTGGAAGCCTCTGAAAAATCTGTGTGTTTATGGAGAGACACAGGGAAGTCGGCTTTGGGCCTTGGCCTTGAGTGTCCCTTCACCGATTCATCAACTTAGTTTTCTTAGTAGGAAACAAACAAGGCTTTACGAGCAAGTGCCAAATTTCAGGTCAACTAAGAATTTGTTTTTAAAAAACATTTAACTCCAAAGTAAATGCATCTTTAAATACATCCTTTCTCGTCTAAATTATTTTTCCTGTCTGGAAGATCTGAAGGCAAGCTGACGGTGATCACAGGTACAAAGCTGACTTCATCCAGAAGAAGGATGCCTCTGAAAGGTAAGATTGCCTGCCATTAGAAAACAATATACACAATATTTCTGTGTTCTAAAAATTAGATTGATTCTTAAACTCCCCAAGCTTAGTTTAAATGAATGTGTCAAATAACTATTACCCTCATAATGCCTCTTTTATAAAGCCAGAATGATAACTTGATGGAAAAGTGGTTCCAAAATGTACTAGCTGTGGTTTCAGAAGGTTCCCTTCACCCAGTTTCTACACCTGAAATTTCAGCAGTTTATGCTGTATACACACAATTTTTATACTAGCATAAAACTGCCATCAGGACCTCCTTTGTAAGGCTCTTGCACCTAATTCTCTAAGAGTCACTCAAGCCTCTTTTTCATCAGTTTACTATAGAATGGCATTACTGACGTGGGATGAGGTCCTGATTCACATCTGCAATTGTCATTCTCCTAATGAGACCTTTTATTCATTCTTACTGGTTAATAATCATGGATTGAATGTCTTCCAGTTTTTACAGGACCATTTTATACAGGTAGCAAGAAAATTATTGTGGGTTTGAGATTTTTCATTTGTTTTTTTTTTTTAAAAAGGAAAGGAGGACCATCCTTCCAGTGCTACAGTTTCTTGAAATGCACCGATGAAGAAATTACTGCAGGCTGGTTCCTCTGCTCTGCACTGACTTCTGCCATGGACAGGCCATCAGACACTTTACAAAACAGGATTAATTTTTTTTTTTCATAGTTCTGCTTAGTTCAAAGGATCGCACATAGCAGTGTTAAGCTACTTACTGCTGTGAGAGTACAAAGTGTTTCTTTACTTTTTCTGCTCTGACAAGGCAGCTGCAAGACATACTGCACTCTGACAGTACACTTTGTGAGATGTCAGGGGGAAGCATGGTCTGTTGACAATGCAGTTTCCAACCCTCCTGATCTTCCAAGCTTCCATTTTTCTAGCTCTGTCAGAAGGACTAAGGCCACTCCTATCCCTGAGTGGGTACACAAATTAACTGCACTCAAGGCCATTCAGAAACACAGCTGGTCAGCTGCATTTGAAAACCCCAGCTGTGCTTGTAGGTGGTGAATCCTGCTACAACATTAGTCATGTGTTGAAAGAATGTATGGTTCCAAGGGTCAGGTCTTCTAGAAGTGATATGTACTATATACATGCTTGCCCATTCCTGCACTTGGCAGGAAACTTGATTTCTTAGCTTGCTTCTCTGAAAAGTATTCGTGTTGCTGGTACCACACCAACTGAGAGAATAAAGCCATCTGCAGACAATCAACTATTTATGACCTGTTGCCACCAATTCTACATTAATCACTATGGCTTATAAGATGCCTATATACGTAGCTCTTCTGTGGAGAATTTGCAAGCCAAATTTGAAGCCTTTCATAACTACTATAATAATTCTAACATTGTAGGAGTATGGAAAGATTCAGAGTTGTTGGAATTATTTAGTTCTGGCTTCTACCCGCCTTTCTCAAAGCTATGTTAATGATGTCTCACAACGTAGTTCTTAGAAGACTTAGTAAAAGTTTGGCAGTATGACAGCTAAGCTAAATAGTTCCAGTCAAGTATCTGCCCATGTTCCTCTGAAATGCTTATGTGTCAAAGGGTCACTTGGAATGAAAAGTTACTGGCAGCCTTTTCACTGAGTTGTTGCCATCTTCCTACAGAATGGGGCTGCTTCTTGAAATTTTTTTCCAGTTAATGTTTTATCTTAATCAGAGAAAAAAATAATTACTTACTTGTTTTCACAGGAAGGGAAAATCATCTTCAAGACTTTGAGAATAAGAGCTGCTCCAACTACTCCAACTACAATGACTTCCATCAAATTAAAGAAGATAGGTAAAGATTGAAACCAGAATTTGCACAACCCTTTTTTCAAGTCTTCCACCCACTGGCACATCACCTACAGTCACAGAGGTAAAAATAAAAAGGCTGCAAAACATAGCAACTAGAGTTTTTGTGGCTACCACTGAATCACCTTACACGGTGATAGTTTTACTTAAATTTGTGTATGCTTAAACATACATAAAAACAGAATGGAATTGACAGGCAATTCAGACCTCTTTCTTCTACAAAGTTTGGCACAGGTGAAGGTTTAGTTTTCTGCTCATCCTAGCAGAGGTCCCTGAAAGGAAAGGCCACTTTAGAAAATAAAGGATGCTTGAACAGAGAAGGTGAAGGGTGAGGCATTTGGCCTAGGTATAGAGAAGCTGTGACAGCATGGCAGTGTACAGCAGGGTAAGGACAGAGGTAGTACTTTCTCTGGCCCATGTAACTTTCAGCCTGCTATTTCAGCCCCCCTATCTCAGCAGTAGGTTATGAAGTATTTCAGCCAAAGAGGAGACCATCAAGCCCATCTCTAGCTAATATGGAACTGAAACTTCTCCAGTTGTTACTGTGCTTCTTACTGCTGAGGAGTAATTCAGGAAGTTTTTTTTTTTTAAACTTTCCTAGAATATGCCTTTAAAAGTCTGCTCTTCCCAGGGCTAGCTCTTGGTATTTCTTAGACTTCTGTGGAAGTCAGTTACTGTCAGATACCTTCACACAATAGAAAATCATGGTCTTTAACAAAAACAAAGCAGCTAAACAGTACTCTGAGAAGTCAGTACTAGGTTAAGTAGGAATGGCAATTGTCTCTTCCAGAAATGAGTTATTGCTTTCTATGCTGCTTCTTTTCAAAATAAAAATAAAGGACCAAAGGCTTAGTAATTTTATATACCTTCTTACTATCTTTAAATGGAGGTTGTGTTTGCTCTTTCCATGATGAAAACCCACTATCTGAATCCTAACAATGATGAGTTTGTTTTGTTCTGTAAACATCCACAAAGGAGGAAAACATAATATTTATATGTGTTTCTGTAGACAATACTAAAAATGGGGAATGAAGTTTATTCCCTCAAACTGTACTATTGAATAACATTCAGCTCTATCTGCAATATATTACTACTAGAAAAATCACGAAGCTGTATGCAATTTCATCTCTGAGGAAACCAGGAAAAAGAGGGAGGGGAAAAAAACCTGCTTCTCCTTCTTAGACCAGTCTTTAAAAGTACACACTAAAACAAACAACAAAACTACCTTGTAGGAAGATGGAGGTTCTGTCCTAAGAGGGGTCTCTGGTAACTTGCCAGGTAATGTCTCTTCATCTATTGTAGTTTCTGCTTGCCGGGTGAGATACTGACTGGTGGTTTGCAGTGGATCTAGAATATCTGAAGAAGAAAAGATAGATTCACTGGGAGTTTGGTCTTTATTTGACTCACTATTCAGGAAAAGAAGATACGCTGCATTTCTGTACTTACAGTAAAGCTCTCACACATTTACAACAACAACACTGAAGACTTTTTTTTTCTTATTTGAGTAGTGAACTTTATAAGAAGCAAAAGCAATGTTAGGGGGCAGCCTTTAGCAGCGCCCTTAGCTGTAAATTGCATCTCTCTCCAGATTAAAAGGTGACGTACTAGATAAAAATATTATTCTCCTATGAAATCCTCGTGAGTTTTTAGATAAACAAAACTGAAATAAGATTAAGGCATCAGAGAAATTCTCTTGCTCGTAAGTTATTCAGGTTTTACAACATAAAACTATTCTCTGGTCTGGCAGTGACCCAGACAGGTATTTCCTCTTCAGTTTTCTCTTTCATTCTCAGTAAAAAGGGAGAACTTTAGCAAAATTTCCATCACAGCACTGAGAAAAAAATGTATTCCTGTGGCATGTCTGAGTTGCAGATTTACAATACCACATGCTTCAAAGGCAAACAGATTTGGAAACAAGCAAAATACCCAGAATATAGAAGAGTTAAATTTAGGTATTTAAAATAAAATCCAAAACCAAGCCACATAAACAACTTCCCTGTTAATGAAAAAAATCTCTCTATGTAAAACAAGAATGATGATGTTCTTTCACTCTTTTATAAAGCAATACATTGACTATGGATAAAAATATGTAAAAGCTAAGAGATGTACCTTTTCCTGAGAGGTTGGGAAGTGTAAATACAATGTCGTTGTCCCTTGGGATGGAATACAGCATGCTCTCTTTCAAAAGGACAGTGTAGTTTGAATGTCTAAGTACTCTCAGCTCCTTTACTAAAATATCTATTTCTGTTACTTCTTCCTGCTGAACCTAAAAGAGGTGCAAACGTTGAGGTTGCTGAGTTTCCAGTAAGAGTGAATTAGGCTGGGAGAGAAAATCAGTGCATCACAGAATAATCCAAACTGTTAAGATTTAGACATAGGGATGTTATAGCACAAACACTTCTATAGACTATACCACATTAGAACATGTGCTGAACAGACTAGAGGTCTCATTCCCTGCAAAAGCATGGGCTTTTAACCAAGTCTTACATAGCTCATTTCCATCCTCTTTCAGGGGGGTATTGTAGAGGATAGAAAACTCAAGTACTTGCAAACATTGAAAGTGTTGCTGAGGCAAGATTGACACTTCTGCTTTTGCAGAAAAGCAATGTTGCTTTTTTTTGACAAGCAAAAGAAGAGTTTTCTTCCTCCTCTTTCAGTGAAGCACTTGACCCACTTCCTTTAATAATCACCACAGGCATAGCTTATATAGAACACATTCAGTGTAACTCCTGCTAACATCAATAACTGCATTGTGAGGTCAAGAACTGACTGAAATTGTTCATAACCATAACCACAACTGCTACATAGACTATAACTACAAAAGAGGAATGCAGCATGTAATACAGTTTCACTCATGCTTTCAGAGCCACAGACCAACCAATTGTTTCCTTTTGCTTCAAACATACTCAGAAAAATGCAATGAAATGGATTATTACTATTACTGTCAGTGGATAACTACTTAGAGAAAGCTTTTGACATAAAGGAACAATTAAGGAAACAGCATTGACCTTCTACTGGTTGTTACCAGATCCCTATGGAAGTCCAAAATGTACTGTGATGTCTACTTTTAGATCTGAAACACAACACTACTGGGCAACCACTGAATCAAGCCAGGATATGTTCACCTCCTAACAGTGGGATAAACATCACAATATAAGAGTCTCAAACCTCTTAGTAGGATTTTTCATTAACAGAGTAAAATCTTGACATGATACAGATCCCTATAAAAATACTATATGCTGGGCATACAGTTAGTTAAGGATAAATGGTATTACCTTTTTTCTTTTTTTTTAAAAAAAAAAAAAAAGAGGCAGAACAAAAGCCAGTTTCATGAGTGTGTTTACATACAAGATGCACACATGGAATGAAACAAAAATTTGACAATTTTTCTGGGTTCGGCAGCTGTATCATCTCTCCAGAACCACTTTGGTGGGAAAAATAACTTTCTTATAGGTGACTTTGAGAACTCAGTTCCGCACATTTCAGTCACAGCTAAGACTGTAACTCCTGACATTCAAATTCGGGGTTTTTTTCTGGTTAATCTCAAAATTTTTGTTCATTACCAAGATTTTCATTCAAATGAATTATCTTACATGCAAAATATTCAAAGGCTGAACTCTCAGGTGGTGTGTGATTTCACAACAAGTTCACCTGCTGCAATCTGTTCCCCTACTAATGCTTTGTTGGCTTGGAATAAATAATAGGGAAAAAAATTACCTAAGAACAAGCCCATGTCCCTTTAAAAAATCTTGTAGTTATTCTGTAAATGAAGTATTGAATGCAAGTCTGACTTCACTTGCATAAAATAATGTGTTGAAAGAGCATGTTACAGATTAATAATATTCTCAGCAAGCTTTAGAGAAAATCAAACACTAATTATTAAAATAAAAATAAAAAGCATTAAAACTTGAAGTTTCCCTGCTATTATACAGACACCCCTGCTATTATACAGACAACTTAGGTTGGTATTATCTCCCTCAGTACTGTGCCAGCTAGCATTAGATTTTATACATTGTGCTCTGCCCACTAGCCAGACACACGTAGACCTTGGTAACTACTCGCCTCTCCTAAATTAAAAACAAGCAGAGGGTTGGGTTGGGTTGGTTTTTTTACCTGTTTTCCATCAATTTCTGTCACTTCTTCCTGAATGACAATCAGCTGCAGGTCAGAACTGGATGCCAAAGGCCACTCGTGAACCATGATGCGAACACTGACGGTTCCCAGGCGCTGCTGATCTGGTAAGTTATCCGAGTTTCCCTTCTCCGCTGTTAGGACACAGGGTCACAGTTTTCACTGAGAAGCCACCCCAGCCAGAAACCAGTATACAGCCAGGAGGCAAAGCATTGCAACTCTGACACAGATGCCTTTACACACTTAGGATCTAGACGGAAGAATCCTTACAACTACAGAGGACTGCTGGCAGCAAGCCAGAGATGACTGAACAGCTGTACAAGAGTCTGTGCTATGCTGATGTCATTAACACTTGCAGTAACTGCTGTTGTAAGCAGTAGTAATCAGGACAACAGGTAAAACAGATGCCATGATTGTATTTTTTTTTACCTGTATATCACTAATCAAGCTTGGAGCAGGTGCCATCCCACAGCAGACAACAGCAGCACTGTATGATCCCCAGACTGTGGGAGTCTGCCAAGAATGTCACATCCCTGCCTTTGAGGTTTGCATTTAAACACTCGAGGCAGCACTCTTGCTTCACTATTGCTGCATTTTTATTTTAGTTGTCCAAAGGAGTTCATAGGAGTAATGCCACAGCCCAGCCAGCCACCTGTATAAACATCTTGATTGACACATTCCCCTTCCTCTCCATATAGAAATAAATATGCTCTTTTCCACACACTGCATACACTATTCAAGATGTCATTTCCTTCATACATGTCTTTAATTCCCCCCACTCCATTTCCATGTGACCATGACACCTCAAACTCTCTTCCTACCAGAAAGCTTTCAGCTATTTCAACAACTTAATATTCTATAAGGACACAGAGACTGCCTTTCTACCCCTGGTGTTTTTGCAGAGTTAGTATCCTTTTCCCCACCACCACCACACCTCTACTACAGATGAGGGCACATTAGAACCAAAGTGCTGCAGAAGTGTCAGTGTAGAGGTGACAGATCCCTTCAGCATGCAGGGCACCAAGTTCTCAAGAACTGAGACTGAACTGGGCCCTGTTTCTAAGCCACCAGTTTGGTACCACTTGCAGAGCTGATGCTAAAGAGGCAAGGGGGGGACTGGCAGACTGCTGCCTTTCAGTGACACAGTAACAACTCTCTGTTTGTTACTTCTGTGCTATGCCCCTTTTCCTCATGAGGCTATTTTGCTTATTGTAATATAGAAAGATACTTTTTTTACATCAGTTAGCAATACCTTCCATTGCAAAAATCAGTGGCAGAAGGAGAGAGAGTGTGTAGAGAGAAAAGAGAAAGGGTTCTCTACAGTGTGAGCCAGAGCACTAACCTGGCTGCTGAGTATTTTCTTCCTTACAGCAGCAGGCATACATTAAAGGACCAAAGCCTCCAAGATGCCAAGTAGCTAAAACTCGCTGTGGTCCCAACCTTTCATGTGTCAGGCTGTTCAATTCCCACATTTGACATGAGTGAAAGACACACTTCCAAAACTGACATTTGTGGGAACTTCAAGGGGGAATAAAGGTCGCAGGCAGGATCTGACAAAAGTCAGGGTTTGGTAAGAGAGATACTAGGAATAAAGACACATTTAGTGTGAAGGTGGTGAGACACTGGCACAGGTTGCCCAGGGATGCTATGGATGCCTGATACCTGGAAGTGTCAAGGCCAGGTTGGACGGGACTTTGAGCACCCTGGTCTGGTGGGAGGGGTCCCTGCCCATGCAGGGAGTTGGAACTGGATGATCTTTAAGGTCCCTTCCAACTGAAACCATTCTGTGATTCTATGTGGATCAAGGTTGTTTTTCACATACATTCAGGAGTATTTCTCCCGCTCTATTAACCAATAACAAGTGTCTCCATATTCCTTTAGCCTTTTACAAATATTATCTGAATCTGCTGTTGAAGATCAGTTAGCAAATTGTATAAACATCTCTTTGTAGATAACAGAGAGAAGTACTGTGCTAGGGTACAGTAGCAGAGAAACACTGGGAGCATAATCATAGAATCATAGAATTGGATGGGTTGGAAGGGACCTCAGAGATCATCAAGTCCAACCCTTGATCCACTACCGCTGCAGTTACCAGCCCATGGCACTGAGTGCCACATCCAGTCTCTTTTTAAATATCTCCAGGGATGGAGAATCCACTACTTCCCTGGGCAGCCCATTCCAATGTCTGATCACCCTCTCTGTGAAGAAATTCTTTCTAATATCCAACCTAAACTTCCCCTGGCACAACTTGAGACCATGCCCTCTTGTCTTGTTGAAAGTCGTCTGGGAAAAGAGCCCAACCCCCCCCTGGCTCCAGCCTCCTTTCAGGGAGTTGTAGAGAGCGATGAGGTCTCCCCTGAGCCTCCTCTTCTCCAGGCTGAACACCCCCAGCTCCCTCAGCCTCTCCTCACAGGACTTGTGCTGGAGTCCCTTCACCAGCCTGGTTGCCCTCCTTTGGACCTGCTCCAGGACCTCAATCTCCTTCCTGAACTGAGGGGCCCAGAACTGGACACAGGACTCGAGGAGAAATTAATTGCTGCTCTCTCTTTCCAGAAAATAAATAATGTCAAATTAATAATTGATCATGCTTGGGGAGGAAGGGTACAAGAAACAAGGTCATGGCTCAGGGAAGCAATTTAGAAAAAGCATTAGTAGTCTCTAAGTATCTCTCATAGTAAGGAGAGAATGAACTCAGAACCAAGCTAGAGACTGACTGCACCTGATCCATCAAGAGATCAATCTGAATACAACAGAAGGTTCTATCAAATCAGCATAATGGTCCTTGTTTAATTAATTATACAGTATGTTCTGTGTAACTTAGAAAAAATCATAGTACTTTCTGGTCTTTTACAGGAGGTGGGGCATGGAATCAGTGGAAAAAATTCCAGTTTCAAGATAATGCAAAGTCACTGACCACTGAAGGACACGATCAAAATTTGTGTATTTATGCAAAATTTTGCAGTATTTGTGCTACAATATCCTATCCAGCAGAAACTTGTTTGTCCAATAGACACAGAAATGAGATGATTAAAAGATCATCTTAACAATAACTCACATTTCTGTTATTGAATCTCTTTTTGGATACATGCCAACCAGCCTAGGGACACAGCCATTAGCAGGGTGGAGTTGCATCCTTCTGTTTACATTGTCTAGTTTGTAGTGCAAAACATTCTTTTGAAAAGATACGCAGTCTGGATTTCAGATTAATCCATTTACATAGAAGCCTGTGAATAAGAATTAAGAACAAGGTAGTAGGTTTGGTTTTCCACTCAGTTTAGTAGCAAAATTTAACTACCTTGGGAAATTATTTACTTCTGCTCTGCTCAGGTTTGCAGAGTATGAGAACATGTAATCATGGTAAGCTTTGGTTAGTAGTTAACAGGGAAGTAAAATACCAGAAGCTAAAAAAACAAAGAGAGAGAATACTCACATATTACTGTTTGACATGTTATATGGGCAACCCCACTTTTCATAGGAAAATCATTAAGATACACCTGTCCATTAACATAGGTGATATTAAAAACAACCTGAAAGAAAGACAGACAGAATGAGTGCATGGTTCCTGGCCCCATGCTACAATTTGGTTCTCAGAGGAACACAATTCATACTGACTGACGTCAGACAAAATATTATTTGCATCCACAGGCAGGCTTTGTTCCACAACATATTAATTCACTGAATAAATAGAAAAACTGGGCAAACCTGTCCTTTGTGAAATTCTCCACTGGTTTGCAACATCGTAACATTGACTCTGATGGTTTCCTGGAAAACAACAGTGAAAAGAGATCTAAGTTTCTGAGGAAACACATAAGCTACTGCAAGCCACAGGCATCTCTCGCACAGTCTGGACACAATGACAACATATAATCTCCAGAGAACATTGCCAGGCCTTCTATCCAGCAGAAAAAAAGAGGAATATGCTTACTTGTTCCATTTAAGGGTTGGGGTTTTTCCCCCACTCTTTTTAATAAGAAGGGTTGATGGAAAATAATAATCATAGAATCATAGAATTGGCTGGGTTGGAAGGGACCTCAGAGATCATCAAGTCCAACCCTTGACCCACTGCTGCTGTGGTTACCAGACCATGGCACTGAGTGCCACATCCAGTCTCTTTCTAAAAATCTACAGGGATGGAGAATCCACTACTTCCCTGGGCAGCCCATTCCAATGTCTCATCACCTTCTCTGTAAAGATTTTTTCCTAATATCCAACCTATTTACTCAGCACTAGTTAGGCCACACCTCGAGTCCTGTGTCCAGTTCTGGGCCCCTCAGTTTAAGAAGGATGTTGAGGTCCTGGAGCAGGTCCAAAGGAGGGCAACCAGGCTGGTGAAGGGACTCCAGCACAAGTCCTGTGAGGAGAGGCTGAGGGAGCTGGGGGTGTTCAGCCTGGAGAAGAGGAGGCTCAGGGGAGACCTCATCGCTCTCTACAACTCCCTGAAAGGAGGCTGGAGCGAGGTGGGAATTGGACTCTTTTCCCAGACGACTTTCAACAAGACAAGAGGACACAGTCTTAAGTTGTGTCAGGGGAGATTTAGGTTAGATATTAGAAAGAATTTCTTCACGGAGAGGGTGATCAGGCAATGGAATGGGCTGCCTGGTGAGGTGGTAGATTCTCCGTCCCTGGAGACATTTAAAAAAAGACTGGATGTGGCACTCAGTGCCATGGTCTAGCAACTGCTCCGGTGGGTCAAGGGTTGGACTTGATGATCTCTGAGGTCCCTTCCAACCCGGCTAGTTCTATGATTCTATGATTCTAAACCTCCCCTGACAGAGCTTAAGTCCATGCCCTCTTGTCTTACTGATGGCTGCTTGGGAAAAGAGACCGACCCCCCCCTGGCTCCAGCCTCCTTTCAGGGAGTTGTAGAGAGCGATGAGGTCTCCCCTGAGCCTCCTCTTCTCCAGGCTGAACACCCCCAGCTCCCTCAGCCTCTCCTCACAGGACTTGTGCTGGAGTCCCTTCACCAGCCTGGTTGCCCTCCTTTGGACCTGCTCCAGGACCTCAATCTCCTTCCTGAACTGAGGGGCCCAGAACTGGACACAGGACTCGAGGTGTGGCCTCACCAGGGCTGAGTACAGGGGCAGAATCACTTCCCTGGACCTGCTGGCCACGCTGTTCCTGATCCAGGCCAGGATGCCATTGGCCTTCTTGGCCACCTGGGCACACTGCTGGCTCCTGTTCAGCTTCCTGTCAATCCAGACTCCCAGGTCCCTCTCTGCCTGGCCTCTCATATTATCTGATAATACAAAGTAAAAATCAGGTTGACTGTAAATGTTTTTTAAGCACTCCTGTTAGTCTTCAAGGTAAAGTATAATTTAATACTTTTTAGCCTATACTGAATACTCATTTTGACAGTGTCAGCAGTAAGCCTGTTTCTTTGGTTATCATTCCCAAATTATGCCACATGGGACATCTCCAAACTCACAGCTAATGGGGTTTGCTGCCTTCTTTCAAATCTGAATTGCTGTAATTTATCAACTCATTCATTCTGTCCTCTCATTTCACCCTTGTAATTTCAAGGGTTCTTTTGCAGATGTCACCTTACATCTCCCAGGCCTGCCCCTGACAAAACCTACACAAATGCCAAATTTCTCTTGGATATAACCATAAGTAACGATCACCACACTGCCCTCCTGAGTCACCTCTTCAAAAACTCGTTTTAAGCTCCTTTTTTTCCTTTTGGGAGCCCTAAATTATTCTAATCACCTCATTGTCCTCTGGAAAACTTCATTCCCTCAGCGTCTTATTTAGCTCTGTGTTTGAGTCATGGTTTCACAACTATCAGCTAAAATGTAAGTTACATCTCAAAACTTTGAACTTTCTCAGAATTTAAAATAAATTTTAAGAATTAAATACATAAAGTTTCTGATTTGGTAACAGTATTTTTTTAGGCATGAAATACTTGAAATATACAATACCTAGCATAATGTAGTTCCAATTCATTTACAGAGAGCTTCTGAAGTGCGACTATACTATAAAAACATCCTTAAAACAACGGGTATTTATTAGTATACACAGGTAGCCAGGACTGCCAAAAATCGAAAACCATCCAAATATGATTCAGCAGAAATTTGACATGATGAGAAGCATAGTTTAATATATAGCACAGATAACCTTTTGGTTGGAAATCACTTATTATTTACAAATGGGTTGAAGGATCAAATCAGTAGGAAGGCTCTGGCCACTGAGACCTGGTGTTTGTACTGAATTTCCTTCAAAACTTAGATCCTGCCTATTCATAGTAAATGAAAATGACCTATTACTTAGACAACTGGAAGTCTGTAACTGAAAATATAAACCAGATTAATAATAGGCTGTAATCTATTCTGAGATCCTGTAATTTCTTCAAATCACTTATTTTCTTCTCTGATGAACTTCTAGCTCTTTTAGTTCTAGCATTCAGACCTATACATCTTTTACACCCTCAGACTGTTTAATAGATTACCAAAAGCTTGTGCATTACCAAAACCTTGCTTCATTACTTCCTAAGTTTTTCTGTTTTCTGGGAATTCAAAGGGCACAACAGATGGATTTTCCAGGCAGTCTTAACAGTCCCTCACTTTTTAAGCCTGAAATGAAATTTGAGTTCTTTTACACAAAGTATTTCTTAATCTCTTTTGTGACTCACTGAAGTGACTCACTGAAATTACAAGAAAAAGCGAATGACCGAGAGCCTACAAATGTTACAATAAATAAATAAATAGATAAAGGAAATAAAAGGAAAATCCCCCTCTACATTTTTTTAGATTCAAGTGCTTTATCTGAAAATCAAGGGCGTGGATAAATATAGGTATGCTCAACTACTGAGCATTACATGTAGAAAAAGAGCTATATATACACAATGATTCTTTTTCTTCAAAACAACTGTTGATCTTGTTGACATAATATCCACCATAATATCCACAAGCATTGTCATGAATTCTGGTACATACTTAAAATTTGAATTTGAAGAGTACACTACCTGTTTAAGTAATTAAAATATTTCAGTGGATCACTTCCATGCTGTCAAAAGTTACAGAAAATAGATCATAGTTTATCTGCTTGCTGCCTCGGCCACTAAAAGAGAGAGTGTCAATACCTCTCGCACATCATCCTTCCCTCTCATTTTTGCCAAGTCAGTGAGAAAATTTAGCTCATTAAATTTGCAGGAAAACTCTCCTGCTTTTTTGCCAGACTATTCTTCCAACAGTTGAAGAAGCCAGGAAGAGCCAGACAAGCAGGAGCGATGCAAGAATGCAGCTGGGAGAAGGGAGCTGGGCTGCTGCTTCTGATGAGCACGGGCTGATGGATTGGCCCTGCTGCATGCTCTGCTCCTCTTAGGAGATGCCCATCCTCTCAGGAGATAGTGATGCATCTCCTGAATCAGCACAGGTTCATAAAGCTACTTAGAGCAATGATTTATACTCTGCTACAGTGGCTACACCATGAACCTTGCAATTTTGTGTTCACAAGAAATGGAGAACTCCTATTGCCACTTCTGTGACCAGCCTGTTCACATCTGAATCCAACAAATTCTACTGATAATGTCCCTAGTCTTTACATCCATTCTTCTGAATAGTTGTATGTTCTTGTTTTGCTTCTTCACTAAGCAGTCTCACAAGATTTGATGCCACTCTTGCTAAGCAACATTTCAAATTGATCTTAAAGTTTTCATACTAAAAATTAATCCGTTTTCAATTGTTCTTGCTCCAAACATTCCTGAACTTACAAAGAAACATCTTGAGGACCAGAGGATGACCAACTTTACCAGAGACAGAATCAACTATATTGATGTCCTTTCTGACACACTTTTTCTAAAGGTCTCCAACAATGTCCAAAATTTTCATACTCTTCTGAACTATTTACTCAAGTACTTAGCTACCTTTAGCATGAAAAGTTTTCCTAATGTATAGCCCGAAGCTTCCTTGGTGCAATTTATAAACAGGTTGTTCCTTGCTCTTCACAATGCCTTCTCATAGAAAAGAAGAGTCCTCCAGCTCAGTCTTCCTGTTTTGGCTAGTGCTCCAGGCTCATAACCCTTCCTCAGAGGTGAGTTCCTCACTGCTGTCTTCCTATGGCATCCCACTGGTCTTTCCTGCAGTGCCACGCAAAAAACTCAATGGGTTCTCCTGTAGCCTAGCTTCCTGATTCTACATACCCCATACCAAAGTCTACATGAGGGTAAGGACCACAAGATGCTGTGGGAAAGAAAAAGGGACAATTGCAAGCAGCTCACAGGGAGCAGAATGCCATCCCAGCTGACCCACGTTCACCCACAGCAGGGAATGGGTGATGCACAGCATCCTCCCTGCCGACACCACCCCGCTTGCTACCTCCTTGGTATCTGCTCATGAATGTGCTCAAGTGCTCAACCAGGAGGAAAACAGACTGGACAGGCCAATAGCTCTTGTGCCATGCTTTTATGATGAAATGCCTGGCCTAATAAGCCACAGAAGGTCCTCTAGTAATAACTCAAATATCCATCTTTGCAATCCTAGGGGTGAAGGCTCACACACTTATTAAACATCCTTTAATTTCTAACAGAGAAGATATTTACTATCATAAAACTACTTAAGGAAAAAAAACCCATAGTTTTATAGATATGTCTTATGGCTATACACTTCAGTACGAAGAAAACTAAATCCCACATCTTTTATTTTATGTTTCAAAAGCATAGTAAGCTAATCCTGTACTAACACAGTCACTGAGAGCAAGACACTGGTCCTCTGCAGCAATGCATAATATTGAGCTGTCAAGTTCTGGGTAAGCCTGAACTGTGAGCAGAAAACTTGTTTGTATAACTCACAATATACTTTTCAATATTAACAGTATCATAAAAGTTCATGTAAATTTCAGACAGTCATGTAATTTAAAAGGTCCTGAAATCACTGGAACATTTTAGAAAGCTGCACCTTGACAGAGTCAGGATGAAAAGACAGCCCCAGGAGGAAGTTCAAGTCCCCAGGAATTAGGTTGTGATTTCAGCATACCATTGACACCCATTCCATCACTCACAGCACCTTTTCATTTCCTGTGCTGGTGAATGCCTTCACACAAAACTCTCAGATTTACAGTAAAAATACCCCATCAATCTTATTGCTATTATAGGATGTATGTGTCTTTCCTGAGTGTTCCTACGATTTTTCATCACTGTTTTAGTGCTCCAGCAATGATACTTAGAGTGGTAATGGCCACAGTACCTGTAAAGAAGACAGCACTTCTATCACAAACATATGTCATCCTGTTCTAGGACAGCTAGGTAACAGCTGCAATAGTGTGGTGACATACAGTACAGTGAACTAGTGACTTCTTTTGACCTTGGATCAATAGAGATAAGCACGCAGTGATCATTTTCTAATCCTTTCTCTCCTATCATGTGCTGCAACAGAACCCAAGAGTGTTAACTGGTGCAGTATAATCACAGTAGCAGCAGAAGAGCAGGATAGGAAAATGATGGCAGCAAAGAAAATAAAGCACCTGGCGTAAGTTAAAAGGGAATATTCAGTAATTCTTAAAGACTTCCCATACCAGCGCCCCACAAATCTACAGGAAACATTTTGCCTAATCTTAGCCTTTTATGAAAAATGCCACACAAGACATAGCTGTCGAGTCTAGTCACAAAGGAACTTCAAAGAGATCTGACTAGAGAATCACTGAAAAACTTCTTCCAGTGAGTATCTGATGGGGTGCACCATACAGTTTTTCCCAGTAGAGGGTAACTTAAGTCGTACACACCTGAGTTAGTGATATAAACCCAGCCTAGACTCAGCCACTAGCAGCCACTGCACGTAAAGCACAGCTGCTCTCTATGGAGGCTCTCAGAACAAGGCTCTTTCTGCACCAGGCAGCCTGTGGGAAGGAAAGTGGGCAGCAGGAGGAACAGATGGCATAGTGCCTTGCAATATGGGCAGCTGTACAGAGACTTGGAAGAAAGACAATCCCCCCGCAGAGATTGCGAAGGCACCGCTGCGATATCCTGTTTGTGAGAGGAAAGTATGAAGTGCAACGAAGGTTGCCAAACAGATGCAAAATACACAAAATTAATAAGTTGGTTCTAAATTTGAAAGTGGATTACAGGGAAAAAAGTAAACAGGCAAACAAAACTACCACCTAAACTCAAACCATTTGAGTCCTGGCACTCACGTGGACAACTGGCTCCAAGTAGTGTAACTTTATATTTGCAGCCCAGGGCTGTGATCTGTGCATCTCACAGTTCTTTCATCAGACTCAAAACAGAGCTACAGGATGAGTCTGAACTGCAATCACACTGGGTTAGGAGGAAATTATGGTACAAGTTTGACCTGACAAGTGTGCAGGATGACAATTATCCCCTCATACTTCACAAAACTTTAGTACAAGATTTTCTCCAATATGGTTTGGCATTATTAAACTGCATGGCAATATCTGAGATAAGATAATGAAATCCACTATTTGCTTAAGTAATTAAAGCTGAACTGTCTTTGTCAATATAAAAATCTAACATGATGCTTTCACTTTAGTTTTCTTTTCTGAACAAGCAAACTTCCTTGTTTTGCAATAATTCTTAATATAACATAGTTTATCCTTTCCTTTGCCATCCACATATTGCTAGAATTAAGCACCTTTGCTTTCTCCCTATTAAATAAAGGCATAGTATAAATACTTTATCAGGAGTTTTAAAGGTGAACACTTAGTCTCACATCACTGGGAAATAGTTGCATCATACTGCTTTAATTTAATCAAATATACATGGAAAGATGATGTCAGATCTTTTAGCCATGAAGTTCAGAACATGCACTAGGCCGTTAATAGATAAACTGGTACAAAGCAATGATAGAAACATTTCAGCGTGTCACTATTGACAAGTTTCTTCTTTGATCAAAATACACTACACCCACTGTATACATCCTCAAATGGCTGATGCAGTGAAGATTAGATTCTTCTGTTGGGAAATAACCAATCCACACAGAGGTTTCCTGCCACCCACAAATAATCTGAAAATGTTTTTCAGGCAACTAAGGTTTAAGTAAAAAGAAAAAAAAAAGTCTGGTAGGCAAGTATGCCACTTAGAAAGAACACTGCTAAACCTAAATTATCAAGAAGCAAACAGAGTAAGCAAACAACATAGCATTAGCATTCAGCACACTGTGCTTTTAGGCAGTTCCTATCAGCACACTGAAAAACCACCATAAAACACAAAACCTAATTCTTGACCTTGCAAGAGAAAAACATGTTACTTTAATGCAAAGGTCAGTAGTCTTATTGCATCATTCCCTGCCTTTTTAAAAAAACTTTGTCTATTGTCAATCAATCTGTAGTTCAGTTTTGCTCATCCAAATTTCAAGAGAAAAGTAAAACCACACATGCTAATGTTAAAAAAAAAAAGTCCATTATTTCAAAACAGCTTAAGAATCAACAAGTATTGCACAACTACAGAGGCAGGCGTACACATTCCAAAGCTGAAAAAAGCATTTCAGCCTTACAAAACATTATTCCAATGTTTCGAGGCTTCTCCTCTGTCCTTCTATTATGGTTTCTGTAACATTATGGCCATCAATTTGGAGGTAAACTTTAATACCATGTACAAGCATTACTAAATGTCCATATATCAGTGATAAGATGCCAGTGGGCTTACAGAATTGTAGAGGGCACAGTCCATACCCAGTCAAAGCAAAGCTGAACATCTTGACACTAACTGCTCACAGCCAGTCTGCAGTCCCAAGACATTTTGAGGACCCAGGACCCACTGTCACTGGCACTTCTGTTCCTCTCAGGCCACCATAAACCAGCTCATACTCAAAACCCAGCAGTTCTTCTACTCAAAACTTTCTCAAGATGCATTGTTCCTTCTAATAAAAAGTGATCCTCTATGTACAAAAAAAATCTAAACTCCTTTGTTTAATCTGAGACTTAAAGGGAAAAAATACTAAAGTAAAAATCTACTTTTTCACTGTTAAAAGAGCTTTCCTGCATATACTTATGCCACCACATCAGTAAAGTTAAAAAAAAAATGTGCAGACACTTCCAGCTATCAAATACTGAGCCGACAGACTACCTAAGCAGTACAGCACAAATGGATACACTCAATCCCCCAAACAACAGAGCTACACCCATAGTGCATTATGCCCCATTTACTATGTCAAGCCCTACTATCACTTTACAACAAACCTGTCCTATTTCTGACCCCAAGCTGGCTTCCACGGGACCGCTCCAGCACCCCTGCACCCTGGTCACCCACGATTGCATATCCAAAGATAGCATGCACAGATGTGTCTCCACATCTGGTACAAGTGCCAGCTGTGACAAGCAACTTTAATGCTATTATACTGAAAGGTTGGTGTGAAAGTGTGATAGCTTCCGGGTAGCAAGAGCATCTGTCTATATTTCACTGTCACTGGACACGTGTCTGCTGGCAAACTAAAGCTAGCTTTCCTTTCTCGGAGGGATAAGCAAAGTTCCTGAGGACTGAGCTCTCTCTGCTCTCTTTAGTGCACCTGAGTTCAAGTACTCAGGCGCTTTTATAGGTGTCTGGAGAGATAGATCCCCATTTTGAAATCAGAGCTAGGCAGATTTCTCTTCAAATATTTGTACAGAGAAGCAGAAATCAGGAAATAAGCCCAGGAATCCTGCTTTGCAGCACAGGATGTGCCAGTGCGGGGCCTCTGTCAGACTTTCTTGGGAAGATTTTACTTAAATGAAAAAAAAAAAAACAACAACCAAACCACAAAAACCCTCTGGGGGAAAAAAAGCCATGATAAATTTACGCAGAAGACAGCAACTTTACATTGGCTAGACAAGTGATGACAAACGAAATGCATCTTTTCTTTCTTTGGAATCTCACTATTTGGAGTTCATGATTATAGCAATTAGAAGATGTACTTAGTCTTGATTCAAGTACAGACAGAAGTACCCAGTTCTGTAATTCTGGAGGTCAAAGCTCACTGGTGCCACAGTGCATCTTTTTATAACCCAACTGAGAAGATTTTCTAAGCAGTAGACAAAGAATTTTTTCCGCTCTTCAAAAAGCCACTAAATTTTATTTAAAACTAATATTGCCAAGAGACAGCATAGGTACTGGAGCAGAAAAACAGGAGAGACGATGCCCTGTCATATACCAAGATATCAAAACCCTTTCGCTGGCTCAATTCAATTCAATACCAAAATCACTAGGGCAAATGTGGATAAATGCACTGTGTATTTCTACAGCACCGAACCATCAAGATGTGGGTAGACAAGCACGAAAATACAACATAAATGCATCTCCACTGTGTAAGAGTAACTTTCTCTCCCCCTGAATCTGTCAGATTTACCTCAGCATAACAGGTCCTATATAAATTAATCATTGAAGGCAGGGGGGAAACACTGCACGCACGGTAACCGAGTTTGTGGCCGATGCGTAATTATGTCCTTTTATACCATTTTTGTACGGTTTAGACCGAAATGTCCCCGAGCGGCAGGGCAAGCGCTGTAAGTAGGGGTGACACACCTTAAGCTGCCTACAGCCGGCATACAGCCCACACACCCGGAACCGAGGGGTGACACCGGCCCGGCCGTGCCATCCCAGCCAGGAGGCGCCCAAGCCGCCGCCCGGAGCCGCAGCGGAGTCCGGCTCAGCCCTCGGAGACTGAGGGAAAAGGGCTGGCACGGCATGGCATGGCACGGTACGGTACGGTACGGTACGGTACGGCACGGCACGGTACGGTACGGTACGGTACGGTTCGGTTCGGCGCGTCGCGTCACGACCGGCCCCCCCCCCCCAACACACGGCCCCGTCGGTACCTGCAGGCCCATCTGCGTCGGTGCGGCCGGGCCCAGCAGCACGGCGGCCACCAGCAGCGGCACCAGCAACAGCTTTCGGCGTCCCAGCGCCGCCTCCATCTTGCGACCCGGGAATCAAACCGAAGTGAAACATCAACAAGCGGCGGCGGCAGGGGCGGAGCTGGGCCGGGCCGGGCCGGGCCGGGAGGGGAGGAAGCCGGGAAGGCTGCAGGAGTGGGCTGAGCCGCGCCTTTCCTCTCCCCAGTCCTGCCGCACCCTCCGGAGAGGGTCAGCCCAGCCTTTCGGCTCCCCTCTGAGGGCTCGGGAATGACAGGTGGGTTTTTTTTGAAGAGGGGCAAAAATTTAGCGAGTGAAACAGCTGGATTTGTGCCTTCCTGCCACCGCTGTGTCGGCAGCGGCGGGGCTGACCCGGCCCGGTTGCTTTGCCCTGGCCCGGCCTGGCTCTGACCCCGTCACAGCTGGAAGATCCCGAATTCAGTGTTGCAGGATAACGCGTGGGTACGTGACAGCTCCTGCAAACGCCTGTTACCCTTGACAGATGATTACAGCCTTTGAAAGCATAATAAGAATTACCCACATGGCTAACGTTAATAATTAATACCCTATGAAAGGGCCAACCCGCACTTGTCACTCCTGCGCACCCGCAGGGCACCTGCACCGTGTGCTAACGGCAAGGGTTACACAGCTGAGGTAATCCCGGAGCAAGCAGCAAGCACCTCACTTCAAGAAAGGTTTATTGAAAGCAAAAAACAGGCAGCTTGCTCCAGGGGAGGACAGATAAGTTGATCAAGTATGGGTTTGGTGATCAGGTAGTGAGGTGGATCAGGAACTGGTTGAAAGGAAGGAGTCAGAGAGTTGTAGTCAATGGGGCAGAATCTGGTTGGAGGTGTGTGACTAGTGGAGTCCCTCAGGGGTCGGTACTGCGACCGGTGTTGTTCAATATCTTCATCAACGACTTGGATGAGGGTATAGAATGTACCCTCAGCAAGTTTGCTGATGACACTAAGCAGGGAGGAGTGGCTGACACACCAGAAGGCTGTGCTGCCATTCAGAGAGACTTAGACATGTTGGAGAGTTGGGCAGGGAGAAACAAGATGAAATTCAACAAGGGGAAGTGTAGAGTTTTGCATTTGGGGAAGAACAACACGATGTCCCAGTATAGGTTGGGGGCTGACCTGCTGGAGAGCAGTGTAGGTGAAAGAGACCTGGGGGTCCTGGTAGACAAGAAGATGACCATGAGCCAGCAATGTGCCCTTGTGGCCAAGAAGGCCAATGGCATCCTGGGGTGCATTAGAAAGGGTGTGGTTAGTAGGTCAAGAGAGGTTCTCCTCCCCCTCTATTCTGCATTGGTGAGGCCGCACCTGGAGTATTGTGTCCAGTTCTGGGCCCCTCAGTTCAAGAAGGACAGGGAAGTGCTTGAAAGAGTCCAGCGCAGGGCTACTAAGATGATTAAGGGAGTGGAACATCTCCCTTCTGAGGATAGGCTGAGGGAGCTGGGTCTCTTTAGTTTGGAGAGGAGGAGACTGAGGGGTGACCTCATCAATGTTTTCAAATATGTAAGGGGTGAGTGCCAGGGAGATGGAGTTAGGCTTTTCTCAGTGGTGACCAGCGATAGGACAAGGGATAATGGGTGTAAATTGAAGCATAGGAGGTTCAAGTTGAATATTAGAAAAAAATTTTTTACTGTAAGGGTGACAGAGCCCTGGAACAGGCTGCCCAGGGGGGTTGTGGAGTCTCCTTCACTGGAGACATTCAAAACCCACCTGGACACATTCCTGGGCGATGTACTCTAGGTGGCCCTGCTCTGGCAGGGGGGGTTGGACTAGATGATCTTTCGAGGTCCCTTCCAACCCCTAGGATTCTATGATTCTATGAAAACACAGGGTAAGGTTTTAAAGAGCTATAGGTCCTCAGTACAGGGAAGAGAAAACTGAGAGAGACTTGATAGCAGCAGGTAAAACCATGGAAGGAAGCAACCTGGATCTCCAGACCCTCAGTGAAGAGAAAAAAATTTAATTTGCAACGAGAAAGATTGAAGTTGATCTGCTAGCAAAAATCTTTCTAACAGTAAGGGTGGCAGACATCTTAAAAGCTTTTCCAAGGAGGTTTTAACATAGCCAGGGCAGGGCAATAAATTAGCTGTCCTATTGAAGCAATCTGTAGCCCGATTTTATATTGTTCTATGACTCCCACTGGGCTGATAGTGAACATAAATTATATGTTCACATATAGCAGAACCCCACAGAAACTTAGTATTTTATATGCAGTTTGCATTCGTGAGACACTGGTATAAACCATCAGGTGCAAGACACGATGTGCTGGAAAATTAGGCCTGAGTCATATATTGTAAAGTGTATTTCTACAGGTATGTGAAAACCTCAAGTATATCACAGTAGTTAGTAATGTTTTAGAATTTAGAAGAAATGCAGCTGTTTAACAGCCTTCTTTGTAATCACACTTGTCAGTAATAGAAGGAATAAAAACTCTGGCGTCTTAATTTCCACTGCCTCTTTTTACCATCACCCAGTTTACCTTGTTTCTCTCAGACCTATATTTAAGATTATTATTATTTTTAATCTCTTCTGTTTGGTACACTGAAAGGAACAGGTGAATTGCCTGTTCACTGTGCAGTCTCAGGAGGCAGAAAACTACATGGTAAGTCAGATCCCCAACAAGACTTTATGCTGAATCTTTTAAGAGGTGTCTTTGAGGGGGTGGGATGGCAGCTACTAGAATGCAGCTCCTGTTGGTACTTGCAGTCATTTATATGGTGGGAGGAAGTTCAAACTACCTAAATTCCTAACTATGAGTTGTATTCTATGCGCAAATAGCAGTGGGTTACCTGGTTACCTCCCAACAGGACTGATGAGTACTAGATGAGTAAGAGGAAGCTATGAGAAGATAGTATTTTGGGGTGAAGAGCTATATAAAAATACAGGGATCTCTGGAATTTATAGATTTAGCAAAGTTCAGGATGAGTTCTCAGCTGACCTTGAGGAATTTAGTACCTCACTGAAATGGAAGAGGAGATCGATGCCTGTTCCTTTTTTTACTATCCCCTCTTGCTAGTTTCCTGGTAAACTACCTATGAAGCAACATTTTCCTTCTGATTTTATTTAATTTGTTCTTATTTTTTTTCTTTTTCTCCCAATCCTTCGCTCTCCCTTTTGTTTAATCCTCTTGCTTCCTTTCTTTTTATTCTCCCAGAACTTAATTAAAACTGCAAAAATTATGTGCTAAGAATGCTTTCAACGTACTCGTCTTCCTTGAATTTCAAAACTTTCATTAGTTTCACAGCACAACAGATGTCTTACCAGTTTTATTTAACATTAAAGGTAAAATTATTGTCAATATCTAACTAGCAAGCAATAGAAGTGATCTGTCCTTGGATGATGCAGTAACTCAGTGCTGGGAAAGACTAGGAATATAAAAGAGCTTTCTCTTTGGGACCAGATGAATGCCGACTACACTAGTCTACTAGTGAAAGTGTTCTGACATGTTTAACTATTAAAATGTGTAACATTTTGTACTGAGTCTACTTCACCAGTACAGAGTTGGGGTTGACCTGCTGGAAAGCAGCTTGATGGAGAAGGACTTTGGGAGTACTGGTGGCCAATAACTTATCCATGGGACAGCAATGTGCCCCTGTGGCCAAGAAGGCCAATGGCATCCCAGGGTGTATTAAAAAGAGTGCCAGTCCAGGTCGAGGGAGGTTCTCCTGCCCCTCTACTCTGCCCTAAAGAGACAACATCTGGAGGATTGTGTCCAGTTCTGGGCTCTTCAGATTAACAGGGAGAGGGATATACTAGAGGGAGTGCAGTGGAGAGCTGTGAGGATGATCAGGGGACTGGAACACCTGTCTTTTGAGGAAAGGTTGAGACACCTGGGGCTGTTTAGTCTGGAGAAAAGAAGACTGAGAGGGCAATCTTATTAATGTTTACAAATACCTGAAAGGTGGGTGTCAAGAAGTAGGGCTAGTCTCTTATTAGTGGTAAGCTGTGGCAGGACAAGGCAATGGATATAAAGGAACACACGAAGTTCCACCTCAATATGAGGAAAAATGTTTTTACTATAAGGGTGACAGAGCACTGGAATAGATTGCCCAGGGCAGCTGGAGAGTTTCCTTTTCTAGAGACTTTCAAGACATAGCTGGATGTGTTTTTGTGTGACCTGCCCTAGGTTATCCTGATTTGCTAGTGGTGTTAGACTTCATGATCTCCAGAGGAGCCTTCCAACCCCTTTCATTCTATGATTCTGTGATTCAGCTGCTGAGTGTGCCAGAAGTGCTGTATTTCCGCAGTTTTATATTTAAGTTGGAAGTGATGTTTCTGACTTTTTAAAGTGATTGTGGAAAACTGTATTTTCCTTGAGTCTTCATTATAACCCTGGGTTATGAGAAGGCAAAAACCAGTATAAGGAGTAAAGAAATTATTTATGAAGAAAAAGAGTGATAAAAGCCTGGCCTAAGTAAGTGGGATGTTTTCTCACTTAAGTGCAAAGTCCAAGTTGTCAAAGTAGCAAGTAAATAGTTAAACTTGAGTCAGCACAGGCTTGCATAAAACTGATGTACTGTTTCCATTGCTCTTAAGGTTTCAGAGTAGTAGATGTAATGTGTGCTCCAGTGCTTTGTTCTAGCAGTAAGTGCTATACAGGATGGTTTAAAACCAGCCTTGAGTCAATTCAGGATTGATGTACAGACTGGCAATAATCTTACAAAAACAATAAACCAGTGCAAAATGCCTGATGATGGCACGAAGAGCTTTAAAGACTATCACACTATGGAGAGGAACATTTTGCCTGTAATGCAGATCTTGGTCCCAGAGCAAGCCCACTGTGTCTCCAGGACCATGATGCAGGATAGTAATGAACAGAAAGGTGAGTACACTCCCTGCTTGGCTATTTATAAAAGTGCTGTTTTATAATGTGGTGATCTGAGATTACTTCTGCTGCTTCCTAAAGAGGAGATCCTGCTCTTACCAACCCAGATGCACGTCCTTGTACTCCTGGCTGTGCATTCCTGCTCCCTTCACTGGTTCCCTTTTACTGTACAGCGAGTCAGTTCAGGTCACTAGTCTGGCAGAAAACAAATTCAGCAATAAAAAAATAACCCGTTTCCCAACAGATTAGGCTTGAATCGACTCATTGTGTGATGAGTATCAGAGCATGATCCAGGAAGAAGTGAAGACAGCGCAAGCTGAAGTGGAAGCTCTGCATGAGGGGCACAGGATGCTTTGCTCGGAAGGCAGCGAGCTTTTAGATTAGTTCCACTGTAACATGTAAACCCAAGAACATACTATGGTATCAGCTGAAAGGGAATACATTCCGTTTGCTCTTCTGTTCTTTCAATCTCACAACCCGCAGTATAGGCAGTGCTCTAGTAGCGTGCTCCAGGGACTGCTACTCCCTTTAGAACCCTCTGATTAATAAGTCAGGTAAATGTGGTTTTATTTATGTAGAATAAGCACACACTGCCGTCATTGCACACCACGCTCAAAAACTGCATGATCAGCCTTGAAACATACACTTGCCTGCAGGAGGTTGCTCTGGGGAGGGTGTGTGTCTCCATTTCCCCCCATCCCCTTCAGGCGGGGCTCCCTGGAAGGCTACCCCCGACGGAGGGGCCAGGGGAGGGGCTGCAGCCGCACCCTGCCTTCCCCTCTCCCCTGGGCTTCCCCGGGGCAGTGGGTGCGTTTGGCGGGGTGTGTGACACGCACCTCCCTCTCCTCACGCCGGGGGCCGGCTCAGCCTCGGAGCGCCCGTCCCAGGCCGAGGCACTTGCATCCAGCCCCGAGGAGGAGACACTTGCAGCTGGGAGCTCTCCCTACTCCCTCCGAGGCGCCTGGAACGTTCCCCAGGGGCCTCTCTGCCGCTCTCCCCACATCCCGCAGCCGGCCTTAGGGGGACCCGGCGGGGCCAGCTCCTCCTCCTCCGCTCCGCCAGAGGGCGGCACAGGCAGGTCGGGCAGCGCCGCGGCGCCGTGCGGAGGCGGGTAACCGGCATGGCTGTGCTGCTGGAGACGACGCTGGGCGACCTGGTGGTCGACCTGTACACGGAGGAGCGTCCCCGCGGTAGGAGAGCGATGGGCCGGGGCTGGGGCCGCGGGTTTGCCCCTTGCGCGGGCAGATGAAAACACCGAATCGAGCAGCGGTCCGGCTGCCGCAGCGTTTGCAGCCGCCCTCCGCGCCTTGATGGCGCCCGATCCTGTCAGGAAGCGCCGGGTTTTAGCCGTCCGGTTCTGCCCGGGGCCGCTGCTGCCGTGCCGGGAGGAGACAGACGGGCGGCTCGCTTCTCTGCGGGTCTCCGGGGCGGCTGGCGAGGAGTTGCTCTCGAGGTTTCGGGCCGTTCGAAGGAGAAGGCGGCGCTGGGTCGCCCGCGGCCCTGGTTGCGAGCTGTGGGCCTTTAGCTGGGGCTGTCGCAGCTGGAGGTTCCGCTGCCGGTACCGCCCCTCCTGAGGAACCGGGTTCCGAATTGGAGGGGGGGGGTTTGTCAGCCCCCCACATCTCCTGGTCTGTGTTGCGTCGTATCACGGTCCTGGCATTCGATCCAAACGAGTGCCAGGATTTAATCGTAGAATTGGCTGGGTTGGAAGGGACCTCAGAGATCATCAGGTCCAACCCTTGATCCACTACCGCTGCGGTTCCCAGCCCATGGCACTGAGTGCCACATCCAGTCTCTTTTTAAATATCTCCAGGGACGGAGAATCCACTACTTCCCTGGGCAGCCCATTCCAATGTCTGATCACCCTCTCCGTAAAGAAATTCTTTCTAATATCCAACCTAAACTTCCCCTGGCACAACTTGAGGCCATGCCCTCTTGTCTTGCTGATTTCGCTGGTTGTTAGCAGTCCCCGTGGGGCTGCTCGTCTCTGTGTGCTTGAAACACTCACAGGCATCAAGTGCTGTTGGGAAGTCTGGATTTTTAATTCTTACTGTGCATTTATTATACATGTAATGCGTATTTACTGAGGAAGTTGAGAAAATGTAATTAAATGGAAGGGCAGCTGTGATCTTCTTTTTCAACGTGTTTGTAATAACTTCGCTTGAAAAAAAAAACAATCCAACGTGTATTTTTATACAAGTAATTGTATTTATTGTTCTCTGAATCGCTAGAGATAGGCTGTAGGGAGGGAGGAAGTATTACCTCTCCTTAGAATATTTCTCACAGCACTTATAGGTTGTAAGCTGATAAGATTTAACACAGTCTGCTGCAAAAACACTTTGCTGCACTTTGAACTAGATATCTGTTGTAACTACACTTATTTTACCTGGAGTATTCTCTAGTAAATGTTAAAATTTCTTGCAGCTTGCTTGAATTTTCTGAAGCTCTGCAAAGTCAAGTACTACAACTATTGCCTTATTCATAATGTACAGGTGAGTATTATCAACTTCTTTTTGGTTTTTTTTTGTTTAGTTTCATAAACATGAAAGCAATAGGTTATGTATTCTGCTTTGTGACAGAGGGATTTTATTATCCAAACTGGTGACCCTATGGGAACTGGCCGTGGAGGGGAATCCATATTTTGGTAAGTAAAACTTTTTTGTTCTTTAATTTTGTTCTTTAAGTTATACAGGGAAATAGGGATTCCAATTAGATTTTCTTCAGCTCTGTTGGGGTGGAATTACTGACGGGAAGTAAAAATGTTGAGGCATAAGCTTCTTTGGCTTTCATACCGAAATACCTTTTTAACTCCTCTGCTGCCTTTGGTTTTTTTCTGGACAGTTTTTTATTTCTTGGTCTTAGAACCGAAGTTACAACTATCAAGTTGTACATAAGTTTTAGTTTATTTAAAAAATAGAAAATAAGTATAGGTTTTGTTTTGCAAGAGATGTTTCAAATTTGTCACGTCTTCTCTTTTGGTAACAAAATGTATTTAATTGATCAGGAGGGGATTATAGAGGATATGCTTGATTTCTCCTGTGTATAAGAAAGTAATCCTGTTGCTCTAAAAGTTTACTTGAGATTATTTTAGTAGTGTTAACATGTAAAGCACTTTTCTTTCTTGTTTAAGGTGTTTCCATTGATCATGCACATAAAAGTTGAAGAAGTCATTCAAACAGCTAGGATGGAAGTTAGCAAAGTACCTATGTTCTGTATGATTCCTTTTGAAATTGTTATTAAAAGTAGGATTAAAATTGCAGAGCAAAACTAAACCTGGAGCATGGGGGAAAACGAGAGATAAATAGCTCAGTTTGAACAGACAGTGTTGCTAGACTCATGTTGACTTTTACAGTTCTGGTCTGTTAGAACCTCTTAAATACAAAACCTTGGAAACCTGGATCACTCCAGTGATCACTCTAGTGATCCTTGAAGCTGTTTGGTTGGACTAAGCAGATACAAGTCAAGGGACCAACTTGCCAAAGCTGAGCTCTCTCTGCACATGAGTAGATGAAGTTTATTTTGATACTCTGCTCTTTTATAAAGATTGGTGTTCTGAGGCTCTTTAATGTGGCAGTATAGTGTGATAAGAAGGTGGGAGATTCTGTTCCACTGTTAGCATGGAGAATGGCAGTTTTTCTTTTCTAGTTGCTCATTACTACTGAAGTCCATGAAATTGGGAGTTTCTGTTCTGGCTGCTCAGGAAACTGATGCAGGCGAAGTTTAATTTCTTAGCAAAATAAGTTTAAACAGAACCCTGTCCTCAGATATGGGCCAATGTATGTCTTGGCCATGCCTTTGTCTCAGTTATGGAGCGAGACAAAATGTGTGATAATCAGGGTTAGGCTTAAAAAATTAAAAAGAATTTAACAATTTGTCATATCTAGAGTATTTCAAGTTACTGTATGCAGTTCTGTCATGGGATAGACATGTTTACACGTAGATTTAGTGGCTTTCCATTTATTTTGGAAGAGAAATCTGTGACAAATTATGTTTCTGCATTGTGTATTAACTTATTTTTACTGAACACACTTATCAAAATGCATATTCACTTCATGTGTTAGAGAAATGTTATATGCTACAATTCAAACCCATACAAATGCACCCCCCATGCCCACAAAAAAAAAACTTTGGTGAAATGCCTTGGAGAAAAATCTGTTGTTTTCTATAATATGATGTGAATCTTTTAAGTGTACACAGGTCCATAAAAATTTGTGGGGGTGCAATGTAAATTCTGTTTTTATTTGAATGCAAGTGTAAAAATTTTAAAGATGTTTTATTTACTGTTTCACAGCATATTTTTATCTTGGTGTTTGAATTTCATTTTCCTAGTAACGTATTTATTACATATATTTTCAGTCAACTGTATGGTGATCAAGCTAGATTTTTTGAAGCAGAAAAAGTGCCAAGAATTAAGCACAAGAAAAAGGGAACCGTATCCATGGTGAACAATGGCAATGATGAGCATGGATCACAGGTCAGCATACAGTGTTGGAAACCCTTGATACATGTCTAAATAACTAAAAAGAAAATTCCTTGAATTTATAAAAGAGGTGTAACAATGACAGTGTCATCTAAATATCATCTTGTAACATGGCCAAAAAGCATGTAAAAAGCCAGTCACAAATAAGTATTTTGTGTAGCATCCCAGGTGCCAGTGGGTGTTTGATTACAAACAAGAAATACATTGAAATCCTGTCCTAGATTAATTTTATAAGTTTTATTTGTTAGAATCCAGACCTCTGTTTTTCCTTTATTTATTTCTGTTAATACCTGGATGTGATTTTGGTTGATTTTTAGAATGGAAAATATCCTATAGTTAAATGAAAGTGAAAAGTAAGGAAATTAGATTTTATGTTATTCTTAAAGCTTTTCTGGTTATAACATTGTGTTAGTTTGAAAACTGAAATCACACCTCAATTTCCTCTCTATGGTGTAATATAAGTGTGCAATATAATGTTAAGTTCATCTTTTTATCCCAGTGCTGTTATAAAACAGCTTTTGAAAGTTGTGTTGTTCCCTTTGCTGTCCCTGTTCACAAGCACAAAGTTTTTGCTGTAGGGGTATTTAAAGCTTTAACCTCATAGAATGGTATTATTTCTAATTTATTATTTTAGATATGTTGTCACTTTTATAAATTAAAACTCCTCATTTGTAATATCCCTATGTTTTATTTTTTGAAGGAGGGTTCTTTTTAATAATGAAAGAGCAATTTTTTTAAAAAACTAGTTTTATTCCAGGTAGATGTTGTAATACATGGGATAGTTTTGCTACTTCCCTGTATTTTATGTATAAATTATTAGAATGAGTGTTTTAGGAAGAAGAGATGACATTTATATTTACATTTAAGAATTCAGGCTGCTAGCATATACACAGGAATATGTGAATAAATGCACTTCCATGAAACATTATTGCAGCTTCCTTCTTGGGGAAATAAAAAAAATCCATTGAGTAATGTGGAATTGGTTTAGAAATATAATGTAGATTGGTGTAGCCTATACCAAATGCTAACCAGTCTCTAACATGTTGCAGAGAATAGGAGTGAGAGGTTACCAGTTAGATAGTGGAGCATGATGTAATGGTTATGTTCTGTTATCTCTGCATATCTGCTTTTTCCTCCTTCAGTCCTTACTGAATGTCCTTCATCATTTGTTGCTCAGTATTCAGCTGGTATCGATTTCTGTAGCTTCAGAAAAAGGAAACACCTGATTTGTGATACATTTCAGTGCCAGTTCAAGCTGATCTAGGTTAATGCTACTGTGTTTTAGTTCTCTCAGTGCTTTTGCATCTTGATTTTTGGGAGAGAAGGTTTTGTAGTATAAGGGAAGGAAGGAAATCTGGACAGCAGCAGGTTAAAGTAAAACTGTGGAAGCTTTTGCCAAAATTGTGAAAATGTGCCTGCTGAATGCAGCTTGCTGACCAGGTTGTTTGAGCTCACAGCTCACTGCAGCCCAGAGGAGTCTTCCTTCTCTTCCTCAGGCAGTGGCTGTGAGCTGTAGGTTGGCTCAACATGATTTTGAGCTGATGAAAGATGACCAATCTCCTGCAGAGGTCAGGAAGAGTGTTGGTTTTTATCCCCACTGATTTCAGCAAGAGTTGTACCTCTCCTAAGGTAAAAATTAAGCCCTGATTTTTTCAATTTACTGTTACTGGTTTTGTTTTGATGTTTGTTGTTGTTTTTTTCCTAGTTTCTTATTACTACAGGGGAAAATCTGGATTACCTTGATGGTGTGCATACAGTATTTGGAGAAGTGACAGAAGGCATGGATGTATTGAAGGCAATTAATGAAACCTTTGTAGATAAGGATTTTATCCCTTATCAAGATATCAGGTGTGACTGCTTTTAATTTCTCGATTTGAGAAATACATTGTAATTAAAGAAATTAATCTTTTTTGGAAACTAGATTAATATAGTGATGTCAGGTGACCTGTACATAGTATCTTAAATATTCTTCTAGTGTTATTGGTACAGTAAGCAGGTACTAAACCAGCTATATAAGAAGATGTACAACTATGTTTCCTTTACAAAAGCATCAGAACCACTGTTTGCAAACATACAGTATGTTTGGCTGCTTGGGATATAACTGAGAAACAGTGGGGCTGGTTTCCTGTTACTTGGGTAAAGAGTTTTATTTGCATGTGACTGATACTCATCTTGATTTTGTTTGCTATAAGGATAAATCATACAGTAATTTTAGATGATCCGTTTGAAGATCCGCCTGGCTTGTCTGTTCCTGATCGCTCACCAGAACCAACTAAGGAACAGCTGGATGTGAGTGTTTATGATACCTTCTTGGGGCAGAGTTGGAGGGAATAATTAAATAAGCTTAGCCTTATTAGTGGCCAGCACAGGCTTGGTCAAAATAAAAATTCTGTCTTTAACAGTTTGTCTGTCAAATCTGTAGCCTAAAACCCCTTCACATTCTTGGTGTAGGAGAGTAAGGGTTGCTCTTCTACTTTGCCTGCTTGAGTTCTGTTCTGTCAAATGCTTGTTTATTATTTGGGGCCATTGCTGTGTTTAGTCAAATACAGCTACTTAATTTTTTTGAGAAAAGTATAAAAGTGTGACTTGGGTGCTTGTGACTGCGGTGGACTTAGGTTGGAAAGCCATATTTTTGATTTTTAACTACAATGCAGTTAAGCAGAACATTCAGAATATTTACCTTTAGCATTACTGTTTTTTTGTATACTCAGTAAAAGACAAAATGTAACTAATACTTATTAATACTAAAATGCATACTGCAGTTTTCCTTTTAAATGTGAAATAGTCTGTGTTTCAGTGAAAGTAATCTTGGTGATTTTCTGAGCTATAGCTACAAGCATGTATACTCCTGTGTATTTGATGTAGCAGAATGAATTTGCTAAAAATATATTAGTAATTATCCATAACATACTGCTAGCATGCAGTTATGGTGGTTGCTCTGTGAAATTATCTCTTTGTAGGGAAACAGTTGTTTGAAGCAATGAATAAATTGATGAGAGAGAATATTGTTTGTTTTTAAGATATAATTAAAAGATTTGAATTAGACTTTCATTGTATATCTGCATTGTGGTAGATCTCTCATGTACCTTCAGGTATGGTAAAAAGTATAACAAGCTTAATATCTCACTGCCAACTTTGTAGAGATTTGGAAGCTTATATGTGTTTTCTTTTCTGATACCCTGTCTGAGGATATGCCTTGTGGCATAGCAATAGCTGTAAGAAGGGCAGCATTCTGATGAGGACAAAAAAAAATTAAACCTCAGTTCCTGCCTAGATGTATAAATAGAGAGTGCTTGTTATGATATACTGCATTTAATAATGTATTAGACACCACATGTACTTGCAGCATTCCTTATGTTCATTTCTGGTAGGAGCTATCTAGACTAGAAATGAAATGACACTTATGATGAGATGTTGAGTATGAGATGGAAGTGTAAAAGAAGTCAGGATATCTAACTGAACATGGTTCATATTGGGCCTGAAAGTTCATACATAGTTCATAGTGCCTGAAACGTGAGGGTAACATCTCTCTCCTTTTGTGAAGAACAGAGTGAAAGCCTGGTTCTCCAGAGTTATGGTGCTTAAGCACTTTTGATACTTTGAAGGGTGAGCAAGGAGGTCATCCAAATAGTATTTGGAAAGTGGGAAAGAATTTTTGGCTACAGCTTCATACTGAATAACTTTTTCCTTCATTTTCAGAGTGGCAGAATAGGAGCAGATGAAGAAATTGATGACATGAAAGGACGGTCTGCAGATGAAATTGAAGAAGTTCAGGCAGAAAAAGAAGCAAAAACTCGTGCCATTCTTCTGGAAATGGTAGGTACAAGTTACATTAAGTCTAGGAGGATGTGCACTATTTATCTTGAAATTGTGTATGTGATTATGATGTCGTGGCTCAGATTCTGTGTGATTAAAATCTGCTGTACAGTGGACTGAGCATGAGCACTGGGGGTGATTAGCTGATAAAATAGGTGTAATTTCATTTTCAAAGCCAGGATTAAAAGTGAAAGCTGTATAAAAACTTGCTAGAAATGCATCCAATTAAGAAACATAACATAAACAATGTGATGCTGAGTATCTTTAATCCTGGAAAAGGGTTTAACATTTGTGGGAAAGCACTGAGATAATCTCCTCCCAGTACATGTAGTGGCATTGGGATTCCTTCATTCATATATATAATGGCTGTCTTCCTTATGTGGGATTAGTTGAATTTAACATTGATTAACTTTGCACTTCCTCCTTACTTATAATGTTTGCTAACTGTTGGCAGTTGTAAACTTCATATAATAACAGAAATTATGAATAGGCTTTGTAGTTTTATCTTTTGAAAAAGAAAAAAGTGGACACCTTGTTGGAGAATGGGTGAATCCATCACACTTTACAAGCACTAAATTCAAATCTATGGTGAATAGTTTCCAGCAGATACTAATACCAGTGTCAGTCCAGATGTGGCCACAGTGTTGCAGAAGAACTCCAAGTGTGGGCTCTTGTTTTGCAGCAGCAGTGGGGATAATGACCTGTTTTCCAGATAAGGTTAGCTAGAAAAGGCAAGTGGGGTATGTGAGCTAACAAAGTGATTTTTCTGTGAGTATTGCTGGGCAATATGCAGTAGGAAGCTGTGTTACATAAGCTGAAGAGATGAAACACTTAAGTGCCCTGTTAGTGTCACTGATTTGAAAAACCTCAACTATTAGTTCCATTGTTCTTTTGTCCAAACAGTTACCTTCTCTGAGAACATCATGTGCTTAAACTTTTTTTGTGTTCTCTGTTGCGGAATCTGCTTCTTAGTTGTGTTATTTTACTTCTTTCTGCTATCACGCTAATATTCATTACCTTTTTATTAGCATATTGAGTAAAATATGGAGATAAGGTGTTTAATACCACTAGTCTTTTGTTCAAGTTTTAAAAAGAAGTGCTACAGTTCAGCAGGAGATGGTGCTTGTATTTGTGTTTCGATCAAAGGTTGCAAACTCCAAAGTTGTATGTACTGTAAGCAAATTTTTTTTCTTAATAGGCAGGAGTACTTTTTTCTGTCTTTCTGAACAAAAAGGTATAATTTTAACATACCATCCTTATCAAACTATCTTAAATTTAAGTTTATGCCAGCTGTTGTCAGATTTCAAGGAAAGGTGAGTTTATCCTAGGTACAGACAGAGACTAAGAAATTTATCCAGTCCTTTTTTATTTTTATAACAGAGTTGCTCTTTAAGAATACTGTCAGCTTTTAGAACTGTGTATTTGTTACGTTAGGAACAGGGAAAGCAAGATAGAAAGTATTTGTGACTTTAATGAAGTCCCAGTGGTGGAGCTGCAAATAGATAAAAAATTTTGGGTGCCATGGAAAATGCTTTCTCTATGATACTGAGTAGGAAAAATCTTTTATTAAATTTTAATTTTGTGATAGGAATGTGTCTGAGATAATCCAACAGAGGTGTTGCTAGTGTGCCTGAGACAATAAAATTTAGAGAGCTTTAGGCAGAAGTGATGAAAGTCTTTTTCTGTATGCCAAAGGTGGGAGACTTACCAGATGCAGAGATCAAGCCACCAGAAAATGTACTGTTTGTTTGTAAACTGAATCCTGTGACCACAGATGAAGATCTAGAGATAATATTTTCACGATTTGGTCCCATTAAAAGGTAATTATTGAAAAATAAAAAGGAAACCTTCTTTGTTGAAAATGAACTTGGACTCCTGCCAGTCGATTTGGATTTGGCTATTACGTAGGATTCTGGTGTCTCTGAAGATTTGTCCCATGCCTGCATGTATTTGGACAGAGCCCACAGCAATGATCAAATAAAGTCAGAGCTAGCTAGCTGAGTATCCTGTCCCAGCAGTGGTTTTAATTGAAAGCCTAGGGACTGTAGGAACAAGGAAAGCATTTGATACTGTCCCCAGTGTCTTACCACTCCTTTCAGCGGTTTTATCTTGGATGCTACAAGAGCTAGATGCACTCGCTGGACTTTTCCATGGGAATATGTATGGTTTTGGGATAAAGCAACAGGCTCTTCTGGCATTCACTGCTTGTTAAACTGTTCTCATGACTGCTGACTCTGCAGCTTTGACCCTGGGCTCTAATAGTGTCAGTTGATTCCACTTGGTACTGGTATCAAGAGATGATGGGCAATGTACATAATTCTAATCCTGATCTGTTGCTTCCCCAGTACACATTAAAAATGTCTCACCTTAATACCACACATCCTGCCCTTGTTGCCTGTCTGACCTCCTTCTCATGTCATATACAAGAGTGTGGGCATACTGATTTAATAATGTATTGTTCCCATTTTGCCATTTTGTGTATACTGATTCAATATTTTAGGTTTCCTATTTTTGACCAGTAAACTGCCTGATAAGAAAATGCCTTCTAAAAAGGTGCTTGCTTAGAAGAGAAAGTTTGTCACGTGATGTCTGTTTAAACTTTCTTTAAAATGACAGAAAACACAGAATGTGAAATTTCCTGTCTTGCATTAGTGAAATGCAAAAAACAATTTAATTTTAAACAGTTGCAATTAATCAAAAAATCATACTGAGTTCTACACTTCATATTACCCACTGGTGAGTTAAGTGTAATAATTACTCAACTAATGTCACATGCATTTTTTTTCTGCAGACACTCCCACATCAGTAGGGGTTTCAGAATGAAGTGTTTTAATAATTTCAAGGTGGTGGTGTTTTTTTGTTTGTTTGTTTGTTTAACCATTATTGTCTCTTTTAAGCAGTACTTGCCTGTTCTATGTTTGTTGCTCCATGACCATTGACATTTTTATTTTGTATCAAATTTTCAGCTGTGAAGTGATTAGAGACTGGAAGACTGGTGAATCTCTTTGTTATGCTTTCATTGAGTTTGAAAAGGTATGTTTTTTTAGGTATACTCTATGTAGATTCTGCTTATAAAAGTTAATTTTCAGTGTACTTCCTCTAAGGAAAAGCAATGAAATCTTCTTCTGTTGTGGGGTAGTTAATATTTTCTTTTATTGATTTAGTTGAAAAAGTTGTAGACAGTAAATGAAGCAAATATTTAAGTCTATTCAATCAAGCAACATAAATACGTTCTTAGGATATCTTGAAACCAATGGGAGGGAAGTGGCTTCCTTTTTCTTTTTTTCTTTCTTTTTTTTTTTTTTCTCCCAGAGCAAAGGAGTCATGCTGTGTAAAGAGAGGAAGGTGTATGAAACAGGGCAGATGGATGTAGGGTCCTATGTTGGTTTTGTCATGTCAGCTTGGTCAACATGCTGCTCTTACTGTGAGTTTGTCAGTAAAAGTTCTCTTGATGGTGCATCTTGTTGTTTGTATATGAGAATCACTTTAATCTGGAAGGCACTGGGAAAATGTTCTCATTTTTCTTTAGCTTACTTACCTACTTAAAATGGAGCTTTTATTAGTTGTCCTTTTTTCCTTTTTTGTCTGGATGTAATGCATGTGCAACTGGATTGACAAATTTTTAAAGCAGTGAAATGAACTGAAGAAATGGAAATTGAGATGATTACATTTGGACAAAGCATAACTATTTCTTTTGATATGGCACAATGCAAGAGCTGCTGTGCTTTAGACAGTTTTAGAAAAAAAAGGTATACAATTAAGCAGTTGAATTTGTGTTGTTCATTGACTACTCCTATGAAATAATCATGAACCAAAATTTTCTGAAAATTAATATCAGGAGGAAGACTGTGAGAAAGCCTACTTCAAAATGGACAATGTGCTCATAGATGACAGACGGATACATGTGGATTTTAGCCAGTCTGTTGCAAAGATTAAGTGGAAGGGAAAAGGTAGGTATACCTGTGCTTCTTTGACCCTCATAACTGAATAAGCCATGGCTTCTGGATTATACATATTATATAAAGAGAAGCCATTATGAGCTTAAATTATGTCCCCAAAGATGAAATTATTTTTCCTTGTATTGTAGTAAACAGAGTAACACAGTTGCTAGCCCTTCTTTGCACTTTGCATAAGGAAGAGTGGAAAGGTTTTCTACTGTTATATTAGAATTACATTGCCATGGGTTGCTGTTTTATCACATGTTTTTATCAGTAAATGGCTTGTTCCTCTCAAGCTGGAAGTGATATTTTTTGATATTACTTATTAGTAAAATAGTGTGGCAGTATGTTGCTACTTTGTTTTCCTTATTTACTTGGGCATACACAAGAAAAAGTCAATATTCAGGCCAGGAACTTCCCCTCTTTACCTCCTGCAGGCCAAGCATATTGCATGGCAAAATGTATGTTATAAAGGCCCATTTCAGATTTTTGAGGGTGTTGTGGGAGAAAAAAAGATGGTGGGTGAGGTAGATGTAGTGGTTATTTGGTTGCTGGGGACGTGAGGAAAGTACTGGACTTGGAGAGGTGACTGACTGTTGCAGCTGAAATCATCTTGTGTGTCTTTGGCTGAAAATGTAGTCAGCCCTTAATTGCTTTCATGTGTTTTCTCCAGATTGGGCTAGTCATGGACAATGAAGTACTAGAACTTGTCCTAAACAGATTTTAGATAATTTTGTAATCTGTAAATCTATACAGATTTGTGACAGGTTACATATAGATTACATACATTTTACATGCAGTGCATGACTATATGGAAAACATTACTTTATCTGAGTTTCTTAGGACTAAATTTTCCTTTAATATTGGAAAGCCAACTCTGTTGTCGTCTTGTTGTGTTTACCTGGTACCCAAAAAATGACTGAGATGAAGTCCTGTCCTCACACCTTCAGTAGCTGTTTCTGACCTAGCCAGTTAATGCTGCAGTTTTAAGAATGACCGTGAGGTGGCAGCACGTTGCTGTCGAACAGTTCATTGATACCTAAGCTGGTACTTCCAGATGGATGGATGGAAAATGGGATCTGTCATGTCCTTCTTTACATCAAGACATGAATTTTTAAATTTTTTCATTTTTTTCAAATGTTCCACTTGAATTCCTGTAGCTGTCTGAGAAGTTTCTCTTTGTGCAGACCAGAGGAGAAAGCCATTTAATAATGATAATAGTCTGCAGGCTTTCATGGTAACAGAATTTTAAGTGGTGTAGCATAGAGCCCTCTGTCAAAGTAGGACTAGTTGCTAAATCCCGTTTTATGATTCTCTTCATGTGTTGTCTTTGCTGGGTATGAGTAAAGCCTATGGTGTTTAATGGGATCTGCAAGCACGGTGAGGGCAGAAATTCATAAATTGTCCTGCTCTCTTCTGCCCAGATGTCAGTGTTGGTTCTGAAAGTGTATTCTGCTATGAGTCTCTGTATGGTTATGAAGAACCCTTGAATTCATAAGCAGAATTTAGTGATAAGTGTGGGTCTTGGGTTTGTGTTGTTGTGGGTTTTTCTTTTTTTTTTTTTTTTTTTTTAGTGAATTGTATATATTTTTCTGTGGACAGGTGGGTGTTATACCAAGGACGATTTCAAAGAGTATGAAAAGGAACGTGGCAAACCTTCAAAACTTGCTCTGAAAGAGAAGGTAAAGCCAAAGCAGGAGTATCCTTCTCTGGTAAAAGGTATTTTTTGCATTAAATGCAGTTTATGTAAACAGCCTGGAAAAACCTGGTATAGCCTGGTTTGATAAACAGGAGTTTGGGCCTGGGGTTTTATGCTTGGTATTTATTGATACAAAGTAGCAGGTGTGTCCTTAACCAACACCATCAGTGCCAAGTATGACCTTGTGCTGGATGAGGATGTAGAAGAGTCTCAAACAAGTCAGTCACACTCAACTAAAAAACAGAAGAAGAAGAAGCACCACCACTCTGAAGATGAAGAAGATGACAAGAGGACCAAAAAATCTAAGGTACTAACCTCTTCATTCATTCATTCATTCACTTTATAGTTGTTGTTCTTCAGATATTGTTCTTCTAATAAGAAAAGACAGGAAAAAGAAGTCTGATCTTTAGCTGAGGACATGACATGCAAAGTCCCTTAAAGTACAGCAGCAGTAAATGTGGAGAGGGCTGATGTTAGAATTAGATTATGATGGAGACTTTCCAAATCTTCCTGGACTTTTGAAGCTTGGTGTGTCCAAGTGGCTTTTTGCCAAAGCATCCTGAAAAGGCAATGTAGCCTCTCATAAAGGAGGAGATCTTCAGTACTTTGAACCTGCTGTTCGTATATTCCCAGTCATAAACTCCTAGTTAATCATATTTCATGAATTCAATCTATTGCTCATTTTCCTGCCAGACCAACAAGTTGGCTTTTTCCCGTATGGAATCAGAAACATGATTTCTCTGCATGATCCCTTTTTACTTTTCCTTAACTATTTTAGAAGCATTTTTGTGAAATCTATATGCAGGTTTGCTTGCATTTGTATTGTGCAAGCATATGTCACTGTCAGACTCTGACTGCAGAGGAGATCCAGACAGTAGTTCTGTCATTCATTAGTTCTGCTCCATCCTGTCAGGGCAAAAGTCCCATGTTTCTCTAAACTTGGGATAATCAAGATGTTGATGTTTTATGGAAATAACGTGTGCAGTGATAAAGTAGATGGTTAAGCACCAATGAAGTGTGAGCATTAGGGAGAATTGAGCTAAGCTGAAAAAAAAAACCACAACAAATCCCAGTGTTTTCACAACGCAAGTTTTATGAGTGAGAACAAACCTTTCTTCTAGAGGTTTGGAGAAAGTGATATGACTCCAGCCCCAGTAATTAAGCCATTGTCCCAGTGTGAGTTTTGAGTGCTGCTTTTGAGCCCTGTGTACATAAGAGCATGCCTGATTTGGTTGTTGCATTGCATCACTTCTTGCTATGATGCTAAAAACATCTTTTCTCATAAACATTAGCAATAAATTTTTTGCAATGCCACCAACCCTATGGCTTGGTTGTGGTACAAGTCTTTTTATCACTATTTTTATACTTATTCAGTTGAGACCATTTGGGTGGAAGAAAGGAACTTGTTCAGATACTTAAAGTCTATATCAGAGCATATACATGCAAGAGGTCTGAATTAATGTTGGTTTAGACTTCCTCCTGTCTTTTTGGCTGGTTGACATTTTTACTTCAGCATTCTCGAAACAGATATTTCAGGAAGTAGTCTTTGCTCTTGATTGTTCAGAAAGTACATGTGTGGAACTAGCTGGTTGTGCTATATTAGCAGAGGTTATTTTAAAATTGTACAGCTATCTCTGCCCTTACAGGTTGTACAGCAAATACTGGCAGCAATAGGCTTTTAATCTATATATGTTACAATTGTTACAAGTGAACTACAAGATATATCAGCTGTGGATTTCATAGGACAAAAGCCTGAGGACAGGATTCCAGTTGCCATTTCCAGGTTCTGGAAAACAGTATTTTCTGGTCTTGACTCTGTGATCTCTTCTGTGTCTCTGCATATCTTTGTGTGATATAGCACCTGCACCTTTTGTAGTTTGTTCCTGTAGTCTACTGCTGCTGTATTCTGTTATTGCCTTCTTTCCCACTGCTTTCCTCTATGTAGTTCATCTTTACCTGTTCTGGTGTATATAGCTTAGCATTCTTGTGCTCTAAATCACAGGTGAAAGCTTACTTCTGTTCTCTGAGGGCAAGCAGCACAGTTCCCTCTTGGACCTGTGAAAGTGAATTTATGGGAAGAATCTTTCTCTGTGTCTGTACTTGGATACCCTTTCTAGTGTGTACTGTGTAGTATGTATGTACTGATCAGTATGTGCTCAGTCTGATTTAGAGATTCACTGTCTTGAGCATGGCCCTTTCCAGATGAAATCTGCAGGAAGCTTAGCTGAAAAAGTCTATTTAGCATATATATATATATATATTTTGTCATTTATAATTTAGGGATAATCTGGGGAACTCATACAAGAACAGGGGAAGATGACAGTTTCTTGAAGCAGAATATGTTCACTGTGAATACTAAGACCAACACAAAGTATAACAGTATGGAAACTGTTTTGATGAATGGTAGCATTTTCAGTATAGGCAAAGAAAGCATTTTCCATTAACCCTATTTTGGAATATATTTGAGGTAAGAACTTTAAAACAAAACAACAGACCTTCCACAAGTAGTTGGCTGAAGACCACAATAGCTATACTTTGTATATAAACTTCCACCCCAAGCCCCTAGTGTGGCAGAGAGGGGTTCTCTGTTTTAAGTAACAGAACAGAGTCTTATAATGAGAAATTCTAACAACTGAAACTACAGTTTGTGCTATTAGCTCCAGCTATGACTGAAGGGGGTTTTATTTTCTGAATAGTTTCCATGATGTTGAGCTGTTTTTCTGTTCTCTTGATGTTTTAGTTTTTTTTTTAAATTTCTTTAGTATATTTTGACTCACCCCTTTCTTAGTCTGACACCCATTTCCTGAATCTTCAGCCTCTGTGTTGATATTTTAAGAATATATTTTTAAATATTGTGCTGTTTGACTTGATTCCAGAGGGTAGAAGAAGTAGGTTCTTGTGGCTTGCTTTTAGTACACAACAGGATGTGGGGTCTGGAGCAGGAGGATATATGTATGTTTGTGAATAGGATTTAGTACTTTTTTTTAAACATTTCTTTTCTTCTGCTTGAGCTCTGTATTATGAATTTGTCCCTTTTCCAGTTTTCTCTGTATTTTTTTTGGTCCTTGGATTTCATTTATTGATTTTAAGATATCTGGATCAGTAAAGGAGTATAGCATGTCCAATGGATTTTTGCGAGACATAGGGGCTTCCTGACTTTCAAGTGTTTGTAGTGCATGATTTTTGCAAAGATACTGATTTTTCTGGTTTTAATTTCCTGTCCTTACTGCTTATTGGATGTTGATCAACCTTTTCTCTCAGCATAAAGAGAACAAAGTGTTTCGCCTGATGACACTGTCCCTTATTTTTTTTCTTCTTCTAACCTTTAAGTAGTGTGCTTAAAATAAATGGAGAGGTGGCATATTTGTTCTGCTTTTGTGGTCATGGTATTTTGTGGTATTTCTAGATGATTTAACTGCAAGTGCAGTCTGGCAAGTTACTACTTTTGGCAAAGTCAGCCATGAACTTCCAGAGAAGTGTCTTTCCCTCTTTTCATATTCCCTTCTTCATGTGTGTTCACTAACACAGTGCAGGAGTAAGAACAGGGTTGATAACCACTTAGTTGTTGGCTGATAAGTGCCTGTGGTCCTGTATTGAGAAATATGGAGTTCAGCAGTAACAGAGAGCCTGTTTTGAAGTAGGAATAGATTTCTTCCTCTTCTGATGGGAAAATAGCATGTTTCTGACTTGGATAGGGTATAAATGATTTCATTTCCAAACACTGTTATTTGTAGTAACTTAGGAGTGTTTGAAACATTGACTTTCTGGTGTGCCAAAAGCTTGATAAAGGTAAAATCTTATTTAAGAGGAAAAGTAACTGATTTGTTTAGGAACTGAGGTGCAATCCATTCTGTTAATTCAGATGACTACATTATTTTTCTTTACACTGTGATCGTATTAGCTACTGTGATGACCAGTTTGTGGCACTTTCAGACTTGCCCTGTACATCTATACCCAAAGTGCTTTTGTGAGGGTAATTGTTCTTAGCTGGCTCCAAGACTTCTTAAAATCTTTTCAGCAAGTTTCCCCTCTCTGTGGAATTCAGCTTTGGCTGTTTGTCTTCACTGACCTGTTCCCCAGTCTGACTTGGGCAGTAGTCTCTCTCCAGTGTTGGCTTGGTAAATCTTTGAACTGAGTGCTGTTCTATTTTTCTTCCACTTCTCCTTGTGCTGAGAGGTGGCTTCAGCAACAAACCAGCTAAAAGGCAGCACTTGCACCAACCCCACCATCCTCGTTCTGGCCAATTTTTTGTCTCCTTCCTCTCTACTCCACCAGCAGTCTTCTCATGGTTTACTCAAGCCCTGCCACAAAGGGGCCTGAAACTCGTCCTCTTGGTCAAAAAGATGGAGACTGAAGCTTTTGGGTACAAGAATAATATAGCTGTGCATCAATCTGAAGATGAAGGGACAGACTATTGGTAAATAGCTGAAATCACCACTCCTTTTTGATGGATTCAGATTTTAAAATCTGTATTGAAACAGTTTAAAACTATAGAAGTGGAATAAGCATTTGGCCACTAGTAAGATTACTGTACCCAGCAGTAGCAGAAATTTTTTGTTAAGTAGTTAAAGATCAAATCTGTAATTACTGATGTGTGTCTAGGTTCAGAGGTTTTATGTTGCTTATTTTAACTCTGGTATTTCAGCATTGTCTACATAATTTTAAAGGTGGTGTTAGCTCTGGGTGTTTGCTTTGGGAGCCATCCTGGTCACTTCCTCTCTGGATAAAAGCTCTGCTTTGAGTAATTAGGTTTTTTTCAATATTTGAAATAAATAAGGTTTGCTTGTGTGTACATGCAGTATAGGTTTTAGCCATACAATTGTGAATGCTATTGTCACAAGTACATATTTAGAAAGGTGAAAGACATACCTGAAATTAACAAAGACTGTAATTTAATGCAGCCATTTTTTTCATAGTTCATAATGATCTGTGTTTAAT
Source organism: Phaethornis superciliosus (assembly GCA_023637945.1). Lineage (NCBI taxonomy): Eukaryota > Metazoa > Chordata > Aves > Apodiformes > Trochilidae > Phaethornis > Phaethornis superciliosus. Next base: position 50,131,655 of record JAJQWJ010000003.1, on the reverse strand, counting down.
AGTGGTATTAAAATCCCATAAAATGTTATCTGTCTTCTACAGCATATAGGATACTAAAATTTCAAGTGATGGTACTCAAAACAGAAGTGCCAACCACAGTCTTAATAGCAAGTTGTGTATCTATCTGTCTGTGAGATCCTGAAGCTCCTCTTGTATTAATGGTTTCTATCAGGGGTTGAAAATATTAGAAGTTCATATATCAAAACTCAGTGTTGTATATTAAAAAAATCTTTAGAGTTCCTTGATATGAAATGGAAACTTTCTGTGTGATCTTTATCTTTTTACTTTTAAAATTGCTTTGGTGCTGTGGCCTGTATGGATGTTGGTGTCTCCATGTAATCATTTTAGCATGTGATGTGCCATTATCTTGTTAATGTGATATTTTGCAATCTGTGTAATTAAGCCATTTTTCCTTCCTACTTATAAGTTGTCTCAGTGGTTTCAAACCTCATGCAACAAGTAGAGCAGGTGTTCTACAGCAGCTCCCCCTTTGTTACATAAACCTCATTTCTCTCCAGAATAAATATGTTCTGTGCTCTAAGCCACTCAGTCAGCATGCTTAGTAACAATATGCAGAAAGCCAGGGAAATTAAAATTTTCCCATTACTTGTTGCTTGAAACTTTCAGCCTTTTTTTGGTTTTTGTTTTGTTTTGTTTTTTGGTTTTTTTTTTAGGGTTTTGTGTGTCTGCTGAAACACCATTATGACTTGTAATACATACTATTGAGCTCTCTTTTAAAATTACCTCTTAGAGTTTACTAGGTCTGTGTGAGTGTATCCTTGTGTGTTTTCCATAGGGGTCATACACACCAGCCTGCAAAATACAACTGATTTTTTATTACCTTGTTATTGTTGTATTGCCTGTACATTCAAAATTATTGGATTTTCCATGTTGCTTTTTCTTGTGGACTCCTAGCTTCAAGGAAGTGAAGTAGCTTGCATGTAAGTGTGCTGGGTGTAGTTTTGGTCTTTGTAACTGTGTACTTTGGTTTTTTCAAGGCCTGGAATTTAGGCCATTAAGGATTATTACAGGCAGGTCCTAAGAAGTGTTCTGCATTTTCATAGCATTGGAATCCTGTGGGGCTTGAATCAAAACTACAATCAAAATACTTCTGTTGCTTAGACAAGAAGTCAAAATCTGAATCTGGCTTAGAAGCATGTGTGATGCTTATGAAAAGTTTGCTAATACCCATCTGGGTTGGATCCTTGATAAAACCATTTGCTAAAGCTCCTTAGGAAACAGAAGCAGCAGCATGCCTGGCAGCCACTTTGTTTTCCATAAATGTTTACCAAAGCTGTAAGCTTACTTTCCTCATACAGTTATAAGTGGGAGATGTTTAGATGTTTGCTTTTTCAAGTCATGATGGTGTGAATCTGTTTCGGGTAGTACCAGCCTTAGCTAATGAGGAGGCCATGCTTGACTCTCTTCTCCTTCCCTTCATGTGTTTGTATATTTTTCCCTTTTTTCTGTAACTGAGTATCTGTGCAATTCCTTTAACAGGATTCTGATAGAAAACATGAAGGAGAACGCTCTAGAGAGAAGATGAAGAGTGAGAAGAAAGACAGACATCGGAGCCGCAGCCGCTCTCCAGAGAGAGAGCACACTGCCAGCAAACAAAGAGACAAATACAAAGAGGACTTCCGAGTAAGAGACTGGGATAGAAAAGCAGACAGAAGCAGAAGTCCTAAGAAATCAAGAGACAAAGAGAGGTCCAAGTACAGATGAAGGTTGAGGAAAAGAGATTGTGGAACTAAAATAATGTTTTCTTCCAGTATTTCCAGTGTTCTCTTAAATGGATATGCAGTTACTGGAAAAAAAGCAATTGCCTTCTGTTGGCACTTTGGTCTTATAATTCTATGAATGCCCAGTGTATGACTGTTGAAGAAAGCCTTGATTTCAAAGAGGCTGCTTCAATAAAGTATTTCATATCAGTGAAGTGGTTTGAGTCTCTGATAAGGAATGTTGTCTACAGCTTTTTGGAAACATAAGCAAGCACTAATGAATGAATCCCCCTTCCCCACTGTACAGAGATTTGCAGGACATATCTCCTTTTTACAAGGAGGCTGTATTTATCTTTCAACATTTTCAGATGCTATGGTAATAAGTGTGATAGGAGTCCTGGGGAGACAGAAATGCATTGTGCACACTCCTTACAGAAAGTAGGCAGATACCATTTGTATATGAATAATCAAAACTCAATTTCCTTCCTTTAAAATTAAGTGCTTCTAGCTGGCTTAGTCCTGTCAGCTCTATTTGCTGGCACCACTGTGCAGCAATGGTTAAAGTCACTACTGAAGTGCTTGCCTTGACAACAGAAGTGCTGCACCATACTAAATCAGTAGCACTTACTTGCTCTCCTGTTTACATGGATCACCTGTGTCATGGCAGTGCTGAAGGATTCCTCTCAAAACTGAGATTCACTTGTTACTTGGCCCATTTGGACTCTTTAGTGCCAGGGGAATCCAACTGCTAAGATGTCAGGCAGGTTATGTTGGGTGGGTAAGAAAGAAGAATGTTGTCACTAGAAGAATTAGCAAAAAAACCAGAACTTGCATTGTGTTTGCCAAAGCCTAGATGAGATTAATTTCCAGGTTTCCTGGCAGAACTAGGTCAATTATAATAGCTTTTCATCTGCAGAGGAATTCATGTGAATTCCAGTGTATGGAATTCAAAGCCTTTCTAGTGAAAGTTGGAAGGCTGTTCAATGCCTGGCTTGCTCAGGTAAACAAGACCTTGCCATTTAAACAGTGTTAGCCAGTATCCATACATTTTAAGAACATGTATGTCCTGTTTCTGTCCAGAGGAGGAGAGATCTTGCAGTCTCAGGAGGATAAGAGACATAGGGAAAATATTTGTCTTTTCTTTGTGCTATGGAATGTGTGATGACTTGGAGGCAGTCTGCTTTGATTAATAAATTTAACTTTTTAGTTTTGTGATCGTGTTTTTTGTTATATTTTCTGTAGTGTCTGATGATGATGTGTAATGAGATTTTATAATTTGATACCCCTCACTCAAACATGATCTGCAGGACAAACTAAAGCTCAAGGCAGCCAAGAAGGGTCACTGCAAGTTACCCTGCACTGGGGAGCCAGCAGCATTTCTGCTCTGCCTGGTTAGTGCATTTGCATGGGCTGTGTGCAGAAAATGATTAAGATCCTTCTGTGAAAGTACTAAAGGAACAAAAGAATCTGTTTACCCCATGGCAGAAAATTCTGATGATGCAGGTCAAGCCAGGTGCCTAGGATATCCAGACCTAAGCTGAGCAAGGTTAGTGAAAGATATTGTATACAGGAATGTGCTTTCCAACTGCATCCACTCAGTCTTTGGTTTGATAAAGATTGTGTGTGGCTAAGCATCTGCCTTTTGCTGAGTCTCTCTAACTCTTGCATGCTTTAAAGCACGGAACCAGAAATCCAGTGCTTCCATAACTACATCCTTACAAAATGTCTCTAAGCGCTGGGCATCTGCTGGGACCTGTGCAGTCCTTACAGTCTGAGCAAGAGTGCTGGGACTGCTGTCCCAGAGGAAAAATAAACAGGAAGCCTGCTCTTAGGAGTCTGAGGGGATAGCTGGGACTCAGGACTGCTCACTGTTCTGTCAAGAAAGATTCTGTCCCCAGCCTGAACGTAAGAAGACTTCCAAAGAACTGTTCTAGACCAGGATATGATGTGTTTGGGGTAGTGCTGCTGAGGCAGTAGGTTTTCTGCAGCTCTTCCTTCTTTTTGCCTGCACAGTTATGTGCTGCTATGCTGTCCTCAGTTCTTTCCCATTGCGCATTTTAAACGTGCAAAAGACATTGGCCAAATCTAACAAGAATGTGGAGATGCTAAAGCACTTAAATTCTTGCTGCTTTTAGGAAATGGCAGTCAGAGGTGGAGAAAAAAACCGAATTCCTGGTGAACACCAGAGGTCCCCTTATGGGAGAGATTATAAAAGTGAGTCAACAGCATGAAGAGTTTCAGCAGGCTTCAGCCAGCCCCCAGCCACCTGTGGGACCCACAGAACTTCCATGTTTGAAAGCAAACACCTTTTTAAGGCGAGTGCACTCACTTCTCAGCAGCAGAAATAGCTTTTTTTTTCACAGTAGGTAAATGGTCAAGAACTGCATGTTTATATGAGTAGTGTATGGAATTAAATAGGTAGTTTGCATAGGTGGCCAAAGAGTTTTCGAAGTAAAGGATTAAAAAAATAAATACATTTGAGAGATTTCAAGGCTCTGATTTTCAGTATGCCTTGGTGCTTTTGAAAATCTATCCAGTATCTTCATATGGCTGAAATTACCTGTTTAATATTTTTAAGCTAAAACTTCCAAGTGTGGATGTTCAAAAATCAGGTGACAGCATAAAAGCTCCCGATTTGGAGGTAGGTACTTAGTTCTAGGTATGGCTAAATAAGACTTAAATTTCTGAGCTACTCTGCTAACACTTTGGAGGGATCACAAATTCACCTGGCACAGGTGAAGCACTCCAAGAGAGATGGGATTTACTGCTATGGTCACTAGAATTTACAATTGTGTATGTGTGGCTTTTCTGGAGATGACACAGAGGAGCACATGGTCATCTGAAACCACAAACATTTCCTGCCAGAGTTGTTGGAGCAACCAGGACTTGTTTTATTATCTGGGACTTGTGGACTTGGCTTGTTTTATTCTAAAGAGAGATCACACTTCCCTATCCTCATTTCCTTTTCGTCAATGCTATCTCCAACCTCAGCCGCATTATTGACCTTTGGTGCTTATGGTAAGTAAACAAAGCAGAACAAAATACCCCACCTTCCTCTATAATGCTGAAAATAACATTGAAAATTTTGCAGCAGAAATATCACCTTCACTTTGGTTTAGCTGAGGCCTGTTTGTAGGGGAAGCTTTCATGCTTTAGGTTCTCTGTTGAGAAATTAAAGGCTTAAAAATCATCTCCTTATAATTTGCTGCTGGATTCCCTTCTCTGTAACAACCTAAAAATATGGTGCAGTTGCTGTGTACTGTGGTAGCCATGGATAAGAGGAATTTAGAAACCTATTTTGTTGTCATGTATCGCAGTTCCCTTATTTCTCTGTAGACATGGGGGGGGGTTGTCCAAAACCGTGATATAAGTGGGATCTGGTCTTAAAGCATGAAAGGCAACTGTGAGAGGGTTGGGTTTTGCATCAGAGATCTCTCTTCAATTCCATGGACGTCCCACAAGTCAGTAGAACTGGCATGAGGGGGTTGGTGTTTCAGGCTGGGTGATGTGGTAAGTGGTTACCCCAAAACACTCATGACAACCCTACGTTCTTGGTATGTGCTCTGCCTGGTGGCTGTTCACTGCCTCACTGATGCCTTCCTGATTTTCTTTTCTTGGAGTCATTAGTGTCCTTATCAAACTCCCTGAGTGTAAACCCAGGTTGTGCTCTTGGTGGGTTAGGGAGCTGGCAACATATAAGTGTTCCTCATCAAAATCCCATTTTGGCACAACACCTTGGTGTGTTCATTCACCATATAGGATGTGGGCCAAAAGAATTGTTCTATGTAGTTCCATGCATGGATGGAAGAGTATGCCATGTGCCCCTGCTTCTGGTCTGCCAAGAATCTTTATTGTCTGTAGATAAAGCTGTACCTGCTTCCTTCCACTTGTCAGAGAAACCAAAAAAACCCTATCCAAACAGACAGACAAAACCCCCACAAAAGTAAGCACACTCCTCCACAGTAGTTATTTTAAGAAGCATTTTTAAATTGCACATTTAAGAAGTTATATTCAAAATTTTCAAGAAGTTTAGAAGCATTTCTCAAGGTGTTGCTACTCTGGTCTTTGTTCATCTCACCCTCCTATAGCCTTATTTTTTCGTATAAATCTTGTATGTTACTGACAGCAGGACTATAGATTTTACTTGTAAGTTTCCTAGGACATGGATAATGTCAATCCTATTCGTCAGCTACCTGCCACATACATAAGGACAGTATAAGAAATTTGAAAACTCTCAAATTGCACTGAGAATTATGTAAATATTTGCTCCAGGGTAGTATTTTTGTGTAAAACTCTTGGTCTAGTTACTGACAGAAAGTGCTTTTTCTCAGTGAGCAAGTCAGTAGCATCTTTGTTTAATGTGGCAGCAGTAAACCGTATTAAGGTTTAGGTCTTCCAAGCATGCAATAAATTGTTGAAGATGGAAGACAGTTCCAAGAGCTTTCTGAAATCATAAGCTGAACAGCAGTAACCTTTTGAACTTAAACTTGTTTGCAACTTTATGATTGTAAAAGGTACTTTTTATTATAAGCCTACTGGAAAATACTTGAGTAATAGCTGTATTTTTCTATAAAAGGCAGAGGAAAAAATAGATATTTTAAGCAAAAGCAAGTTGGGATCCTCCTACATCAGATCTCAAGATGGCAATAGTTTTCCAAGAAGTAAAAGAAGTTACTGTTGTTTGTACTATTGAAATCAGTTCTCTGTTCTCGCTCTTCTGTGCTCAGACAGTGTGCTCTCTACTAGGGTGCTACTTTTAGGGAGGGAAGAGAGGTGATCATCTTGGCAAGCATGTAAAAATACCTCTTCTAAAGATACTGGCTCTTTACCATTCTAAATACAGGATTGCCCATCAATAACTGAGCTGGCACTCTAGCAGGACCTGTTAACTTAGTGATGTAAATTTTTAGGGTGAACACCTGTCTCCAAGTCAAAATTTCTAGTTTCCCCAACAGGGAGAGAATTCCCCTGGCAAAAACACCAAACATCTAGATTTTTCATAATAAATATCCTATTTAAAATTGGGTCCATGGCTTGTACTGTGTAACTGTGACTTCTTGATCTCAGTGAACCAGGAGACTGAATTGAGGGAGTATGGCTTGAGGGTCTGACCCCAGCCTTGTAACTGGCAGGAGGAAGATATTCTCATCTGAGGCAGGATGGTGAATGTATTAGTTTCAGGAAGTATTTAATATATTCCTGGAAATAGACCTGTATTTGATTAAGTACTTGCTTTATCTTGTGTGTCTTCTGCTGGTTAGGGGCTACATAGTTTTCTACAGCCACCTACACTTGTTTGATTTTCCCAGCAGGAGAACTTTTTCAGATGAGGAAGATGATAATAACACTTTCCTATGGTGCTGATGAAATATATGACTGTTTTCTTTAGCAAAGCAAATATCTTACTGGGGTGTGTAGACCAAAACATCTGTGATGTTCCACACTACCAGTTTCAAGAGAACTTTTTTCCATAGGAAAGCCTAACACCATCAGGAAAGGGGTTCTGTACAGGGAGCCTCCTTGAAAGTCATGCTTTGTCCTCTCCACGTCCTCCAGGATCTGCCACAACAAGGCTGTCTTGCTTTGAGGCTGGCAATGATTCTGGTGAAGGTCTAGGTGTTTTGCAAACCAGTAAATTCTCAGTCTTCCCCTCAAAACATCTCCCACTGCAGGTCTTTCCCTCTTGAACATAACAATACCATTAAGCAGCAATAAATCTTTGCACTGGGAAAACTCAGTATGCTTGCCAGTGCAAGAAAGCACAGCAGAGAAAGGAAATAGCTGGAACCACAGGCTTGGGTGCTTGAGTGTTTATCTGCATTGGTAAGTGAGAGGGTTTAAAACCATCTGAAAAATTAAATGTGGTCCTTTATTTCATGTGGTCCTTTATTTCATGTGGTCCTCTGTCTCTCAACTAGTCATCGCTTTAGTGAGGCCCATGACAGATTTCAGGAACTTGGGCAAGTGTCTTTCTGGCTGACTATGATTTGAATGATATTGAAATCAAAAAAAGCTCATGGCTTTTTACAGTAGAAGGGTTTAGTCATTTCATTACAAATGAAAGACAAGTGAAAAAATTTCTTATCTGATTTTCTTGTTTCTTTTTATAAGCTCTGACTTATTCTTATGTGTGTAATGATAAAAGCATTTTACTGGGAAGCAGGAGTTAAAACAATACTCTGTAATGTCATTTATAATCATGTATTATAAATAACAGCAACTTTCTCTTTCCTTTGTAATCGTACTGCTCTGTGGTGGTCTTGTGATGAGCTGTGTGGCATTCTGCAAGTTTAAATGGAGCAAAGAAGATCCTTCTCCTCCTGGGCTGTGGAATCAAAGACTCTGGGTGTTCTGTTCTTATAGCAGTTCTGAGCAGTAGCTGAAAACATTTCTTTACTTGTGGCCTTTGGAACTTCCTCTTTCTGCAGCCACTATCCATCCAGATCTTTGTGGATCAGAGGAAATGTTGTGCCAGGAGCAGGATAGATGAGGTGGCATGCTCATCCTTTCATCCTGTGACTGCCTGGGTACTGCTTTGCACAGCAGCAGAAGCAGCCTTTGTCCCAGGGTGTTTTGAGGAGCCTGGGTGCAAGGCAAAGGCATAACCCATTGATAGGAACCAGCTGGGAAGCAGTGGCTAGGATTGCTTACCAGCAACCAGTTTTTGGTTAAACATGGTGCCACTACAAAGGGTTTGACCACCCTGATTCCCCACACAAAATACACAAGTAGGAGGGAATTTTTGGCCAGGAAAGGTCAGCCATGGTCTGGTGTGTCACATTGCAACAGTGGCAGAGGTGCTCTCCTTCTGTATTGGGGTGCCCCGACCCTCCCCAGCCCTGTGGACAGAAGGCACCATGCCTGCAACATCCCAAGGCTTACAGAGTTCTTTCCACCTTGATTCTCCAACCCTTCCTGCTGCTTAAAACTGGATATGGGGAATGTTTGTTTGCAACAAGGTAAGGAAACAAGCAGAAGAAAACCTCAGCTTTCTATTGGAAAGTGCCCGTCAGTCTTTGCTGTGGACAGGATGCATGTCTCTGAGGTAGTAATTTCTTCAACTGAGGTACCAGCAGCAGGTTAGGGGGGTTAGTTTGGTTTTTTTATATTTTACTATTCCTTAGTAGTTTTTTTTACTCTACTGGTTTTTACTAGTAGTCTCCCATGGAAGGTTCTGTCAGATGTGGAGGTATTTGAAGGAGGCTTTGCACTATCTGATGCTAAGTAAAATGTTTATTTTTAACAATTTTTTGTGTGTATCCTAGAAGGTCAGAAAGTTTGCTAGACACAGGGGAATGAGGTTGAAATAACTTGGTAAAGCATTCCTGGTGGAAAACTTTTCACTTACCCCAAAATGCATATATCATTTTCTTACTGATAGACCTTGTGGATCCCTGAGTGGGTTTGACTAATCTTTGCTTGTGACTCAGAACCTAGATGTGTTGGGAAGCTTTTTTTTTTTTTTTTTTTTAAAAAAAATGAAGTGAAAGCTGATGAACCTGTAGAGTTAAGGGAGAGTTTGGCCAGTCAAACGAGGAAGTAAAACCTTCATATAGAAGGAATTCTAACCTGCTCACTGCACTTATTTGCTCTTAGTTGACACCAGCCCTGCCATAAAGCCTCTAAATACAGGCTGATGACTTCCTTGTTAGCCCAGTGCTGCTCTGAAGCCAGCTTCTGGCTCGCCAAGGGTGCTGTATGGCTGGGATGCAGGAACAGCAGCTGTCAGGTAAGGTGCAGGGCAAGCAGGGCTACCTGTGGGTGCTGCTGGCTCTCTCTGCAGTGTTTGCTTTTGTTGGTTTTGGCAAACACAGGAGGGAAGGTAGGGAAGAAAAAGTCGAATATTTTCTTAGTCGTCAAGACAATTTATGACTGGCCTTGCTATCAAGAGTTTATGTGCATCTCTTGTTCGCCAAACTCATTTTTCTAAAAGCAGAGCAGCCTGACTTCATGCTGAAAGAAAACAACACGTGGAAAGGTTGAAGTGGGCTGGCAGGCTGAGGTGGTTTATGGCATGGGTCTCAGAGGTAGAGGAGGAAGGAGGGGCAGCCCAGAACTAAGGTGTGAAGGGGAACACAGAGGCAGCCCTGAGTTGTTGCTGTGCTCCTGGTGTTACTCAGCGTGAACGTCTTGCTTAGAGAAGACCCACACAGGCTCTGTCCTGACCAGGTCCAGCTGGGGTCCTGCCCCCTCTGCCCCAGCTACAGCAGGATGGAGATTTGGTCGGGGCTTTGAGGAGCCCCAGCTCGCTCTGAGTCAAACTGGTCCTTGTTGTGGTTCTGTAGCTGGGGCTGTGGGAGGTGATGCTCTAACACACACCTGGGGGGCACCTGCTCCTGCTCTGAGACCAAACACCTGGTGGAAGGACTAGGCAAAAAATATTCTTTAAAGCCTCTCAGGATGAGGAATTAGAATATAGCCACTATGTTTTGGGAAGTTTTAACAAAAATTTCAAATTATTATTTTCTAATCTTCCACATCTGTTAAGATATATTAAAAACAAACAAACAAACAAACAAGAAAAAACCCCAAAAATCTTGACAGGTTTCAATTTTTTTGTCAAAAGTATTTTTTTTTCTTAATAGATAAACTTTTAAGATTAACATAGAATTTTGGACGTGTCACTAAGGTGGGTCCCTCTGCACATGTGTATGTTTGCAAGAGGGGGCACAACTGCAGACAGAGGGGTGTGATTTTTAACTAGAATATAGGATGGGTACACAATTACCTGTATGTTAGCCAGGAAATGAAAATACTTTGGCTCCAGGGGACAGTGGCAGGAGGAAATCTGAGCAGTCTGAAAACAAAGGTCATACATTTTATAAATGTGGTTTCACAACCTTGTTTGTGACAGCAAGAGCCAGACTCTGATGCACAATTTCTCTTCTTGTTATGTTTTGGTGCTGGTTAAAAGCACACAACTGGCCCACTGGCCTTGGGCACACAACTGACTGTTCACTAACGTGTGAACTTCACTATGGTTTTATTATCCTTTAATTCTTTCTTTAGAAGGGTGACCTCAGTGTCAGCTGTGACCAAGGCTTTAACCTCAGAGCTGCAAGCTTGATCTCTCTGTGGTGGAAACCCTGCAGTCACAATATTACTAATTTTTGATACGTGGCCAAGCTGCAGCAGAAATCCCGTGTTTAACTTTGAAAAACCAGTATGTTACTGGTTGGTGCTGATACTGCACCATACCAAACCCAGGCAGCAACCCAGAGCTCAGCATTGCCCCAGCTCACCAATCTGCAGGGACTCACTGCTCGGACAGAATGGACTTGCAAAATGTTGCCTCCACCTGTCAGGAAGGGCAGGGTGAAGACACAAGCTCAGGGCTGGCTGAGATAGGTCTGGAAAATTGGTCTGGTGATCATCTTTCACCCAGCATGTGCTGGTGTCTGCTGCTGCTGAGTGGGGCTGCGAGGCACATGTCACAAGACAGACATCGCTTTGGCACCCTCTGCAAATTTGGGATTCAACTGAACCTACTTTCTGCTGGAGCCAGGACAAACATACACACAACACAACATGATGATAATGTGGGAAACTGCTCTGCTATTAAAAACAAAACAAAACAAAGCAAAACAAAACACCCATCAGAATAGATAGAACGAGTTTTAAAAATTAATAGTGATGGTTAATAAAATAAATCAAGATATTTTCTGTCCAACTTGAACACAGACAGCAACTAAAGTTTTAAATTTACAATAATTTATTACAATATTCTAGACATAATAAATAAATAAACATATAAATCAAGAAGTACATGTTAAGTGTTTGGAGCCACTGACTGCACACGTGGAAGCAGGGTTTACTACAACCCCAGCCTAGCTGTGACAGCTTCAGCTATAATCAAGTACAAAACCACATCATTGTATTTCAGTTCAGAGAGTAGTTATATCAAAGCTGAGAAACTATTTCAGTAATCAAAAAGCAGGCAGACTCCTTTTCATCTTCAGTCTGTGAATTGAAAACAAGGATTGGATGTTAAAACTTTTACACTTGTGGAGAGCACTGAGGAAAAGCAGGTGAGTCCACTGGCTGAAATAAGTAACGCTTCAGTTTAGATGGAAAAATATGTATGGTAACTTCTTTCCCCTTTTGTATATGATATACTATTTGTCATTTTTAACAGACTGCCAGATTACTGCCACAGAATACCTGAAAGTTATAAGGCTATGTAGAAAAGTAAAGGTCAAAGTTGTATGAGGTGAGGTTAACTATCAGGTTTCCTACTGAACTAATCAGTTTTAATCTAACTGAACTAAATGCAAATTTCTTCCCTGCAGCCCAAGGCAAGTCTTAATTCCTTAGGGGAGCTGCCCTTAAGCTTCTCTCCTGTCTCCTTGTCTCCAGTCCCCCTGTGTCATCCTCATAAAGGTGGTTTTGGCTTCTGGTCTCCTGGGGTGGACCACTGCTGGGCAGAGAGCAGCCTGTGAGCCCACAGTGTGCATGGTGGGATGGGAACATGGATGTAATGTGATGATGGGTCTGGGCTCATCAAGGAGGGGGTTGTTGGGTCAGTTAATTCCGCATCATTTTCTCCAACTAGTGAAGGGGAGAGGGCCACCCATACATCTTCCATGTGGGTAGATGAACCAGCCAAAGCTTTTATCCAGGTAGCACCAAGAACTGCAGAGAAGTGGTAGGAGAAACTTCAGTGCAAGTATGCCAATAGTGACAGAGATGTTTGGGTTGATGAAGGAATGGGCACTGCATATGTCCTTCTGGTGTCACACTCGTTGGGCTGGAGCAGCTCTGGGTGTGCCTGTGTATGCTGCCCATCACCTTCATTTACTGAGTAGACCACACATGTAAATAGCACAGTACTGGAGAAGCTTGAAGGGGCTTTCCAATACTTCTGCACAATGGCTTCTGAATTACCCATTTCTCTTCACAATAAATGTAAGTGAAATGGAAAATGTTCTTGAGATTGCTTGCTCCCAGCCACTGCCCCATGAGATTTTAAAAAACAAGCTGTTTCACTGAACATAAAAGTCCTTGGTGAAATAGGAAATAACAGGAAAAGACTAAGTGCAGGCATCACTGGAACAGATGCAGGCATCACTGGAACAGATGAGTGACAGAATTTCGTCAGGTATGCCTGTGTATAACCAGAGGAACACATTAGGAAAGACAAAACTATACAAAAAACTTCAGAGTTCCTAGCTACTATGTAAACAACGTGTTTCCTTAAATCACTCAATGAAATTTGCTATACTTGTGAAGTTGCTATGCATTTGAGCTCATCCATCAACATCTGAAAGATTTTTATCTGTGGCTCACAAACCACACTGAGCAAGTTGAAAATCCCCAGTTACACCAACCTGTCTTTGTATCATTTCCTGTGAGATAAGCCTGAAGAACAAACTTACGCATGCAGCGTGTCTGTGTGCAGACAGGCTTGCATAGCTCATGAAGGAGGGTGAAACCTGTCTGACCTATCTCCTGGAGAGTGACAAACATTGCATGGGACACTCCAGTGCTTTTATAAACAAGCTTGGACCAGAAAAATGCTTTAACGCTGAGAGAAGAGTGAACAGTCTTTTCAGGGAGAGAAGAGAGGACCAGAGAATCTCTCTGCTGTGCACAAGGCAAATAGCTGAGATTGCACTTTCTTTCTTAACATTTGTATTTTGCTGTTTCTCATCTTTCTCCCACCTAAAGCTGATCCTGTTGAATGAGGCTGGGAAGACAGGAGCACCAGGTTTAAAGGAACCTAAGTGGCTGGTAAGATGTCACTGGCCAGTTCTCTTTCCAGCAAACCAGTAACACCAAGCTCTGGAAAAGTTTCCATGGCAGAGGTGGACGTGCACCAGAGCAAGCTGGATTTTTTCTGCAAGCTGGGCTATGGTAAGCAGGACATCTGCAAAGTGCTGGACAGCCTGGGCCAAGAGGCCCTGGAGGATGATGTGCTGAAAGAGCTGATTCGGATGGGGAGCAAACCTCAAGCTCTGGAGAGCCAGGCTGAGCCTTCCCAGCTAAAACTTGTTGCCCGTGGATCCTGCAGCAGCACATCAGGGGCAAAGTGGCTTGGAGAAGATGACAGTGATTCTTCCAGTCACTTCAGAGCCATTGTGATCGATGGCAGCAATGTTGCAATGAGGTAAGCTCTGCTCCCTAAAAGGGATGTCTCTTACTCCACAGCTTTTGAATTTTCAAGTTAATGGCTTGAATTACGCATTTGTTTCAGGGGAGAGGTGCACTGATGTCTTTGATTTGTGATGTATGGAGCTTATTCCCACTCTTTAGCTGAAGCACAGCTCCTAGGGACCCGCTGTCTCTGTGCCCATAAATACACATGGCAAATGCAATCATTGGCTTGCTCTGCATTTTGACCTTTTATAAGACAGCAGCTAGCCAACCACTACTGTTTATGGCAGGATGATTCAGCAGCTCTCTCCTCCTTTTAGTTCACCATTGATGTTCCTTTGCCTTTTCAAATGGGTACCTAGGGTTTCTGAATCTAAATGCTGAGGTGTTTCCAGGAAAAACTCGTGAGCATATAGACAGAACAGACCAAGTAACCTAAGGAGAGGGAAAATAAAGACAGGTAACTATGGTTCCTAACATCACAGTTGTACTGTTTTGACTTGCAAGTAAACCCCAACAATGTTCCCAGGTGCTATATTTTTGTTTGTTTTCAGTTTGGCTTCGTTTTAATGGAAATATGAGGGAACTGATAGTTGACTTGTACTGAAGAGTTTCCTTCCCTTCGTAATTCAGATTTTGGGAAATGTCACAGCAACCCATCCTTACATCTCCTAAGCAGTGTCCTGACACTGTGAAAGCATTCTTACTGTGGGGGAGCCCAGCACATCCATGTGAATGGGAAGTCCAAAGACAGTGGGTGGGTTGACCTCTGTCAACCCTGAGCAATATGAACAGCCAGGGGCCCCCAGCAGCTGGTACTCCAGGACATGCTGTCTATCCATCTATCCACCGATTTTGCCTGTTGCTTTCCCTGCCACTCAGCATGTCCAAGTCTTTCCTCACGGGTTGGGATGGGGTGGCAAAGGACTTCCTCCTTCATTAGCTTTTGTGTGAGGAGAGAGAGAGGGCAAAGGGGACGAGCACAGCCAGAGAAACTGGAGACTAAGCACATCATGCCATCTTCTGGATGAAGGGAGAAAGCCCATCCAAAACCAAAGTGCTCCTTAGTCAGGGCAGTTTATGAGGAGTGAAAAATGCATAAAAGAGCAAAATTACTCAGCCTTTGCTGGACCTTGAGCTTTGTATCTAGGTGCTAGGATCTCCAGCCTCCACTTGCTTTTTAACCCGAGGCCCTTTGCAAGGTCTTTCTCTTGCCTCCCAGCGAAAATAGTGAGCATCCGTCCAGACAAAGTGGCTGAGATGAGCACATACCCTTTCACCATGCTGAGGGCAATGCTACCCCTGACTGGCCATGTTCTCCAATCTCCTGACACAACCTTGTCCCCACCGATTTCCCAGGGCTTTCTCAGAGCAGGCAGAGGTAGACAAGGCAGAGGCCAGCATGCTTTCCCAGATGGCAGAAGATAAACCCTTTCCAGTGAGCAGGAGGCCCAGCCTGGGTTGGTGGCTAATGAGACACTGCATGTTTTGAGCTAGGAGTACTCTGGGAGAGCTCTGAGATCATCTTGCTACACCAGCCCACACTTGCTAGACCGAGAGTATTTAAAATACTTGTCATTACAGGTATTTGCAGCAGGTAGCTTGAGCTAGCATGCTTTCCTAGAGCACATGCCCACTTAAATGCGTTTTCAAGAAGCCACATGTGCTTCTGGCATGTGAAATTTAAGTATTTTTTTTGTAGAACAATTTCCAAAATATGATTCCAGGAGATGTGTGTCTGATAGATTATCAAAAGCTGATGTTGTGCTGTGTATTCCTTGTCTTTCACCTAAAAGAATTTAGAGAAAAGTGAAGTACTTTTGAGTTTCAGAAAGGCAAACGTTTTACAGAGCTTCTCAGCCATCCTCAGCCTCTGTTTTGATGAAGTTAGGGACTACTTGGATTATAGAGAAGACTATTGAGCCTATCATCACACTGAGCTGATCCAGCCTGGAAGAAGCTGCTTTCCTCTCCTGGATGCCTTTCCAAAGCAGTGCTGAATGGCATTTACTTTGGCTAATGGGACAGAGAAGGGCTGTTAGCAGAACTCAGGAAAAAGGGATGTTAGATTTCCTTGGTGGGAAAATTTCATCATCAACACCAACAATTATAGAAGTGTAGGAGAAGCAGCATTTCAGGGATAAAGCTGTACAAAAGTTGAAGCCTGGACAGGCTGTTGCCTCTATGAAGAAAAGCATCTCAAGCATTTGTATTTCTGTCTTAGGCTTGGTGTTTCTGGAGGGTTTCAAGGTTGGTGTAGAGGGCTGCAGGGTTTTGAAAAGGATGCCCCAGGGTAACAAACAAGTGAGTGAGTTGGTGATCTCCAGTCATCAGTCAGCCTATCCATAGAAACCGAATGGCAAATAACCTTGCTTTCAGCAAGTGCAAGTAGTCAAGTGTCTCGATACAGTTTATATTTCCATCAGATGCAATGAAAAATAGCCATCTGCTACCCCTCCCTGGGAAGCAGGCAGGATGATATAGCAAAGCTAGTGGAAAAAAAATAAATGGAGTTTTGTTAGTATGAAAAGAGAACAGCCCCAACCTTATTCATGCCCACCAAAAAGGTCATCTAGTCTACTTACCTAGTTTTTAAGCTGTGATGGGTACAGAGGCCTTTGCCTAGGCCAGTGGAGTCCTGCATTAGGCTCTCTGGGCAAAGCTGTGGCTGGTCCTGTTTCACAACCAGGTGGAGCTGTGGCCATTGGCAGTTTGCAAAAGGAGTACTTTTGACTAAACTTCTTCCCAAAGGGGTTGGAATTGCACAATTTAGAAAGGAACCACTGTGTGCTAATTACTGATTAATTGCCAGAATCACAGCAAGACCAGATTGCAGCTTCAGTTTCTGAGATGGGCCCCACTGACCTGTGACACAAGGGCCATGGGCCCCGCTGATGGCAGGAGGGAGAGAGGACTGAGTCACAACACATCATGTATGGTCCATGGGGTTAGGTGGGAAAGGTGACTGACAGCAGCCCCTGCTCCACTGCACTGCAGACATTGGTGCTCAGTTGTGTTGACACTGCTGTATACCATGCCTGTACATGATGGTTTAGATACAAGAAACACTTTCCCCAGGTTTGGCTACAGCGATACAGAAGTACCTGGGCTAAGTGCTAATGCTGGGAAACAGTCCCAGATGCCTCTTCTCACTTCTCCTGTTTGGCCTGTTGGCCAAATCGCTTCTCCTCGAGTGCTTTACCTTCTGCACTGGGGATACATCTGGAATTACTTCCTTAAAGTTGATATATGCATTCAATGCAGACTGCTGTTGAACTCTGAGTTGCGGCATTGAAGATGTACCTAGATGTCCTTTTAAAGGCAGTTATCTGAAAAAGTCACTGGCACATCCAATTTACCCATCCAGGTGACTTCATATCTATCCTGATTATACCCCTTAAAACGAAACCAAACCCAACAATTCCTCTAGATGGAATTTAAATTCATTGAGCACTTCAGACCATTTATTTTTGGTGTTCTTGTTTAAGACTTCTTATTACATAGGTAGCTATCAATAAACAACCAACAACAGGTTTCCTCCTCCAAACTACACTATTCTTCATTTGTGGTCACCATGTCAGCACTGACATTTGCATTAGGTGTAAGATGGAGCTTTGATTATGAGGCTGATGTAGGCAGAACCTAGACTTGAATTCCTAGGGGATGGTAGGGGGAGAGGAATTTAAGACTGTGCCATTGACCGGTCTGCCTCTGCAATTAAGTGTGGTAACAGAGAGAGTAATTTACAAGTATGTTTTGCAGCAGTGAAATCCTGAGTGACACTATAATGATATTATCCAGAAAATTCAAAGTACAAGGATGAGGTACCTGTATGCACTGTGAGGGCATTTAGCCATTTTAGGACTTGGTGAAGAGTTTATTGTTGTTTCCTTGTGTGGAGGTAATAAACAATTTACTTTCCTCTACTGATGCTCTGCACTATATTAGAATTTTAGAAAAGAGAATGATAAGCAGTAAGAACTTTCAACAGGGGAAGGATACCACCCCTAATTGTTTTCCTTGAGGTTGTTTTCTGTGTCTTGCTCTGAATATTGATAATTCTCCAGAATGCACCTTGCCTGCATCTGCTACAGTGCCTGCTCTGGGGAGGTCATGCCTGTGCAACAAAGACAAAATCCACTGAGTAGAACAAGATAAAGATGGACCTGAGGTGTCTGTGGCCATCTCCACTCAGGACTTGCCCCTTTTTTTGTGTCCTCAGTTAGGTTCTCTGTACTTCCGATCCTGCCTCTCACAGTTTCCTTTTCCCCATAGTTTGACTCTATTTCCTAAAGAGGTCAAGCAGCAGAATGACCTGTGATCACACTTGCAGCCACACCAGCCAGTAATATCCTTAATGCCACTTATACCAAAGAAGAAAATCCCCACATTTTATTTATTTCTCATAGGAGAGCCTTGTTGGTTTCTGCTTGTGCTGGAAAAAAACTCTCGCTCTCAAACCATTATTGGACAAGGTGAGAAAAGGATCTGATACAGCTTAAGATCTTGCTGGCACTTTTGGATTGAAGTCCCTCCAGATAGAAGTGAAAGCAAAAGGCTTGGGAAGAAGGCACATCATAGAAACAGGGGATAGGATACCTCTTTTTTTATGTATCCAAACTGCTTCAGACAATGAGTTTCTGGTTCCACTGAACACCAAACTGGTGTTTGGTTCTGTTCAACCAGAGCATCCTGCAATATTGTTTTCTTGGATACTGATGAATGACAGAAAAGCTGTTTGTTTTGTCTTTTCATTACTGACTCAGTTAAAGTGAACTGGAGGCTTCCTGAAAGCTTCGCCTCACCATTGTCCTTTTTAAAAAATATATATAGCCATGGAAACAGAGAAGTATTCTCCTGCTGGGGGATCCAGCTGGCGGTGGATTGGTTTCGAGAGAGGGGGCACACCTACATCAAGGTTATTGTCCCACTCTGGAGAAAGGAGCCCCCTCGACAAGACAATCCCATTGCAGGTAAGTAACCATCCCAGGCATCATTTGGCAATCATTGGGTGCAGTTTGGAGACGGGGGGCATGAAGAATCCCGAACAGTTTTGCCCTGTAAAGATAAGCACGGTGTAAGTTGTGCATCATATTTCTATCCTTAAATTATTCATTAATTTATTATCATACGTTCCAGACTAGCAACTAAACCAAAGGTGGCAGTAGCCAATGCATTTACCACTGCCTGACTATAATCTGGTAACCTATTACTCCACTAGAGGAACTACATGGGTTCCCCTTACAGGAGAAGGAAATGCAGCTGCAGTCTGTGGAGGACTGCAAGATTTACTTTGTCTAGAAACAGATCTGCTAGATTTGTGCCAGTATCTTAGTGTCTGCAAATGAGGAAGCTGAGGTTCCCCGTTTCTGCATAGCAGAAATGACAGAAAGTCAGAATGTCTTCAGTAGCAGCAAAGTAAGTTAGTTAGTTAATTAGTTTAGGTGTTATTTATTCTACCAGCCACATTTTATCTGATAACAGGGCTGGTTATGAGCCTTCTATTATCTAGTAGAGTAAAAAGGGAACTTTTAGCATTTGCATGTGGTTCAGCATATCTCTAGATTAGAATTCAAGGCATCCTTTTACAGATAAGAGTTAAAAGTAAAGGACTTACAAGTAGATGCTTTCTTAAAAGACCTAATTTATCAAGTTGCCAAATTACCACCAGATACCAGTGGATCTGAAAATCACAACACTGTAAGTTGTTTAAAGTGCTGAAACATCTTCAGAATTCCTGCAGATTTCTAGCACCCGGTCATTATTATTAATTATTTTTGCTTTTAAATTTTTTTCCCCTTTTGTAATGGCTGCCAACCACCCCACCAGATCAGCACATTCTTGAGGAGCTTGAAAAGCAATCGATCCTTGTGTACACCCCATCCCGGAAAGTGAAAGGCAAGAGAGTAGTGTGCTACGATGATCGCTATATAGTGAAGGTTGCTTATGAAAAAGATGGAGTCATTGTTTCCAATGACCATTACCGGGATCTCCAGCAGGAAAACCCCGAGTGGAAATGGTTTATTGAGCAGCGACTGCTCATGTACTCCTTTGTCAGTAACAGGTAAGAGGCAGCTGTTATTAAACAAGCTTGAAGTGAAACATTATGGGCCAGGTCAGCTCCGACATCAGTGCCCCTCCCATTGATAGCAGAGTACACAAGTATTTTTCTGAAAGGAATTTGCCTCACCTTTTCTGATCTCATTTCTTTAGTTTCTGCTCCATTAGCATTGGTCTTCAATGCCCCATATAGCTCTTCAATGAACTCTATTTGAATGGCAGCGTTAGTGACCAGCTTTGCTTCTTTCAGTCCCAACTGGGATGCTAAACCAAAACTTGGAATCTTGTAATTTCTATTTCCTATAGAAACATAATTTAAATACATGAGAAGAGGCTGGCTATCTGGCAGTATTTCTAATTCCCTCACAAGGCAGAACAGCACTTTTTACCATGGTTTTGAAATCACAGCTTCCTAGAAGAAGAAAGACAAGAAGCTGGTCTTTCTGACCCTCAACCATACCACTGGAGAAGGTTTTGTTTGAGGAACTTGTATGGTATGAGGCTGAGCTGTATGCTCCACAGTCTGTAGACAATAGACTTGCTTGAGTTTCCTCATTAGCTGCCAGTCTGACTGGGAAAATGAACTCGGAGACATCCAGATGCACGGACGGGTGTGAGCGGAGAAGCTGCTTCAGACAGCAGCACACTCCATGGGTCAGATGGAGATGAGGCTCTACCACCACCAAAACTGGGTGGGAATGCATGGCTGTTTCTCTGTAATATTGTTCACAGAAATTCAGTCACTGAACACCACCATACTGTGTTTTTTTAAGTTCTAGACCATTATCTCCAACTACCATCAGGCTCCTTCCCTAGTTACTAAGGGGATACAAATATTTATATGGCATTTTCCTTACTGTTTCCTACTGATTTCCAGAACCCTTCCCTTGCAAAGTCTAGCTGTTACTGTGAAACCTGTCTGAAGAGTTTCGGCAGGACCTTTTTGCAGTGCTCTGGGAACCTCTGAAACCACAGCCTGAAGTTGGATGTTTTAAGTCCTTATAACCAAAGCCCCTGAGTGCTTGTGACTCCCTCTACCTGAGAGAGAGTTTTTCATGGGTGAATGCGGTGCAGATTCATTTGCAAACAAGTCCAGAGATGCTAATTAGTTTTCTTCCTCAAGCACCACATTCAGGTACTGGCACAGATGAATATTTATTTGAACATTTCAGGCCTTGTAGCAGGAAGCCTTTATTGAATCCCTGGAAAAGGTTGGGCTTGTTTATCACACCACATTCATGATCAACTGTAGCTCTGAACTACCTGCTGGCTTTTTAATCCTCATTCTCCTACAAGTATTTAGTACAAGAAAACTGAGTGTGCCATGGAAGGGAGATGATGGTGAGGATCACAGTCCAGGGACCACAGAAAGTTTGCTGCTGCTTCAGAGAAAAAGGAAGCAGTGCTGCAATGGCTGGGGCTGTTGGCTGGCCAGAGCTATGTCAAGCTGTCATGCTTTCTAGATGGGTTAATAGGAAAAAACAACTGAAGCTGCAGCGTTGTTGTCTTGGTAGGCTGGAGGGCACTGCCTGAGTGGCAGCCTGACTCCTGAAGGCCAGGCCACAAAAGGATCACAAGGATTTTCTGTCCTAACCTTGTGCCCCAAGCCGTGACGGCACTTTAGGCCCAAAAGCTCAAAGTATTTTTGTTACCCCTGTGACTTTTTCCTCTTTCAGGTTTATGCCTCCTGATGATCCATTAGGCCGGCATGGACCCACTCTTAGTAACTTCCTCATCAAAAAGCCAGTGTTTCCTGAACCAAAATGGCAGCCTTGTCCCTATGGTGGGTTTCTCCATGCTGTGACCTGCCACCCTTTCTCCTTCTGCCCCTTTTTCACAGGGGTATTTCCCTTCAGCTACGGGCAAGCGCTGCTTTGTGTGGCAGGGACCTGGGTTGGGGATGCTCAGATGGGTGATGCTGCTGCTTTACTCTTCTGCTTACCTGGCTTCAGCCTCAGCAGAGGCAGCTGCTGCTCCTATCTGTGCTGACCCGTGGCTTGCACGCAGTCTTCACTTTGCAGAGTGGAGATGGATTGTAGCATTTGGGAAAGGCCACCCAAATACTTCCCCTTTCTCCCCTTGCAATAACTTCCCAGTAACGTGGAGGTTTCTCAGTGGCAAATCCCTATACCATTCTTTATAGCAACCCTTTGCAGCAGTAGGTCTCCCAGCCCACTGCATGCAGCAGCTGGAACATAAATCTATTTCAGAAACTTCCAGCATAGCAGAAACCTCCTTTCTCTGCAGCTTCACCCTGCTATTTATGGCAGCAATATTTAAATCTGGGGTCACAAGTACTGAACTGGGAAAGAGCACTTCCCCTCTTCACTGTCTGCTCACCACCCTCCTGCAAATGCACAGCGCTGGAGAGAAGTGATGGGCATGTTGTTAATCAAAATGAGTGCCAGTGACAACCCTGTTTGACTTTTTTTTTTAATTCTTTCAGGTAAAAAATGCACCTATGGCAATAAATGCAAATTTTACCACCCAGAGAGACTACATCAAGCTCAGCTCTCAATTGCTGATGAGCTCAGGGCCAAAATAAAGGTCCCATTAAGCGTGGGGAAGGAGGAGGAGCAGTGCAACCACTTGCCATACAGGACCAGAAGAGACCCTGCACTGCCCGATGCCTGCACAGAAACACCGCGAGAAGCCAGGGGCTCTGCAGGGGCTTCCTGCTACCCAGGGTGGTCCCGGATGAGCCATCCTGAGCAGGTGGCTGGCACTTGGGCTAGTGGCTCCAACTCTGACCTGGGGCCGGCCCCGTGGTTGCTGCAGGCAGAGCTGCTGCAAGAGCAGCTACTCCTGGAGGAGATGTCAGCGCTGTACATCGGTGATGATGCCTACGGCTACGCTCGGTCCATCCAGATCCCCCAGAAGAGAGAGGTGACAGACAGCCCTCCTCACTGTGGTGACCTCAGGCCCAACTCATACTCACTTCATTGCCCCCATAGGCTGGACCACAGCTGCTTACTGGGATGTCCTTTCCAGCAGACGGTGCTCCCTGGGAGGGGTGGGATGTGCCCAGACTGCAGTCGGCCTCGGGAGGGCTGCAGCACGAACAGGATGGGGCAGAGGAGCTGCTATGTCCCCCCTTGTGGTGCTCAGCACAAACAGGCCCTGGAGACTCAGCACCATGTCTTGTCACAGTCTAGGGCTCTTCCCCCTGCCCTGTTTCACTTGGGTGTCCCCAGCCAGCCCCCAGGGCTGCCCTTCCTATTAGACTCCAGCAAGGGGCTGGGCTTCTTCCAGAAAGGCCATGCTTACCCTAGTGCCCCTAACAGTGACTACTGGCCCACCCCAGCTGCAAGGCCACCCTCTGCCCAGCAAGCAAACATACACAGGGAGCTGTGCTCCCTTTTCCCTTGTGGGGAGGTGAATCACATCATGGCTTTGTACCCTGATATCAAGGATATTGCTAGCTTGACTTTACTGATTCAAAGACACAGAAATTTGTGAGGATCAAACCTTTCCCAACAAGCACAAGTCCCAGGACAAAAAAAGATGCTACACTGAGGTTTAACCAACTGCTATTGAAGGGCTTTAAGGCAAGGGTTACAGCTGTTCCAGGAGCACATCAACCAGCAATGGAGCATCAAGTCAAAGCAAGGGGTGCTGGTCACTACTGAGATCTCATTCAACTCCCATGAAAGCGTAGGGGAGGGCTCAGGGTAACTGGGATGCCACCATGCCACAACCTCACTCGTTCAGGTCCAGGTTCAGGATGACAGAGATCTTCACTGATGCTTTTAAACACTAGATATGTTTTTTTAAAGTCCCAACCCATTGTTCAACTACTGTAAAAGAACTATGCTCCACAGTCCCCAGTAAGGGGCTCTCCACAGACAACCCCTGAGCACTGGCTCAGCTGCCATGAAAAGTAATTTGGCCTATTTCCCCTACCTCAGGACTCTGCCTTCTGCTAGAAGGCATCTTTGAGTCCATACTAAAGCCTGATACAGCTCCAGCCTTGTGTCAGTAAGATCCCAAACATACATCTCATGTTGATAAACCAATGCTTTGAACACACAGAGCTACAAGCAGAGGTGGTGGCAGTGCACCAGGGCATTTTACAGCAGCTGCAAGCACATTGCTCAGGGATCACACACAATGGAAGTCAAATCAGGGAAATAATCTTCAGCAAAAATCTTGATGTGGGATGAGGGTGTGGGGAAGTTAATTCTAAAAAGGAGAGACCCAGATGATGTCAAGGCAAAAAAACACAAGAAAAAAACCTCAACAACTTTAAAGCACCTCTGTTGCATTGAGCAAGAAAACTGTTGTTGACTTAACCCTTGATTGTGCGATCCCGTAATGTAATTATACAGCTGATTTCTGATAACGAAAATTTAAACTGTGTTCTGCTGGAACATGTTTCATTTTCAGTAAGCTGTAAAGCTGTGAATCTCTGCATTACTCCACCGAATTCTTTAGGTTGTAATTAAAATACTAAGGCTAATCCTGAAAGTTTTTGGCACACCAAAGTTTACATATGTCAGTATGACATGTTTTAAAAATGTTTTAACACATTCTAAACTCGCCATCTAGAATAATTTGATCCAAATATTGTTGTATTTTTAAATTTTTTTTTTCATTACACTAGGCACTGATGCTTCAATCAAGTCCCACATTTGGGTGGGATTTACAAATCATCTGGCCCTGCAGTAATTCTTCTTCAGTAAGTAAGGTTCTTCTCTGAAGTCCAACCAGACATCTTGGTCTCAGGCAGGAATTCAACATGGCCCTCACTGACAACTCCGAATTCTCTTGCTTTCAGAAGGTGACCAAGGAGTAGTAACCCACCTATAGTGTCATTACCATGATGTATTTTTTTTAAGTATTGATAATTTGACCTGTTTCCCTCTGGAAATTATCATCAGCCTTTTTTTTTTGGTGGTCATGTTTAAAGAATCTTCAAGAAATAAGTATACAATATCATTTCAGTGTCTTATGGCCATTGTGTTGGTTCCAAGATATTCTAATTTGGAGTTCGAAGGCATGATTTATCTTCACAGAACATGACAATTTTTTCCATGCATCATAATTTTTCCTCTAATTGTTGCCATAATATACATATAGTATAACAGGATCAACAGAATGACTTAAAAATTTACCCACTGCATCTTACATTAGAACCAAATTAGATTAGAAGTTACGTTACAACAAAACCATGGAATAAATGCCGTGTGAATTGCCTTGAAAAGTATTTAAGTTCTACAGCCATCAATAATTGCTCTGAAATTTGCCACGCACCACTCTTAACACATCAAAATGACCTGAGACAATTAATGGATTAACTGCCTGCATTGTGCCCATACAAGGCCAGGTTCAGTGGCTTGCCTAACACCTTGTGCCAGAGCTTTTCCAACTACTGCTGTATACATATATTCTGCTGTACACACACACACATAAATATAAATACTTGCAAAGTATGAGAGGGAGCAGAAAAATACCTTGGACGTATTCAACCAGAGGAAGTCCCGAAGGCAAGAATTCTGAAAAAAGAGGCCCAGCAATGGAGCAGGATATAACTGCATTTGTCAACATTTATTTTTACATCTGGAATGTACATTATGTATTTCAATACAGAAATAATTTAAAATCTACAGGAAAATTGGCATGTTGCTTTTATAGAGTGCCCTCATCTTGCTAGAGACGTGTACAAGCTTTTTTCCTCTTCCTCTGAGGATGCACAGGAATTTGGTGGTCATTCAAAACCCTTTCTTGGAGTTTAGTAACTTATTTTTCTTTCAGTTCTGTCTTACTGGGGAATCTTCCAGTAAAAAACATAGAATGTGCCTTCTGCTGAGAAAGTGCTTGAAGAAATAAATCAGCCTTTGGCATTTGACAGAACTAAATTTCTCTTGGCTCTTCTCACTGTAGGGTTTTTCTTTCTCATGGAGCTTTTATTCACAGGGCAGCACAGCAGTGGTGCTGCATTGCTGTGTGTTTGAGAGGAGCTCTGCTGCTGGCCAAGAGCCTACAGAGAGCACAGGCTGCTGCATCATTTCATGGCATCACAACCACCTGGGACTCAGGACTCCCTGCTGCAGAGCCTTTTGCATTTTCCAAGGCAGGAGGATTTCTTTTTGGCTTTGTCAGATCCTGAGGTAAGGAAATGGGCTGCTAGGAGAAAAGAGCAGGCAGCTTTTGCACAGAGAGGGTAGGAGGCTTATGCTATTTGGTATCTCTGTGGTGACACATTCGAGTCCAGCTCTTGCTGCCAAGTTGAAAATGAATCAATAAATCCCAACAGGCTCAGAAAGCCATGGATTTTCTTTCCTTTTTTGATTGCCAAGCCTCTTTCAGGAGAAGACTGAAGCACTGGGAACAATCCTCCAGGCCGCTTTCCTGAGGGAGATTTACAGAATTGCCAAATTAGTTTTAAGATTTAAAAAAAAATAAAAATTAAAGAGAGTCATAAAAGAGGGTCCTCCCACCTCCTCTGATTTCACCCTTTCCCAAATGCTGGGAAGCCACAGACACCCTCCTATGTGAGGGGCTGAGGAAACTCAATGCCAGTATTTCACTGAAAATATTGGTTAGAAGTCATCCCTGCAAAGAGCTTCTCAGTGTAAACAGGGGGAAAAAGAGTGGTCCTCTGGTCCTGGGCAGCTCACATGACCATCTTCTCATTTCTGCCTAACAGAGCATTTGATGACAAATCTACTAATTTAGCAAGCCTAGATACCATCAAAACTAATGCAATAAGATGATTTATGAAGTAGATAATAATCTTGCTCTGTATCAAAGACATTTGCCAGGTACTCTGAAAAGTTTTGCTAATATTTTAACTCACTTCCTGTAAGAGCTGGAACAATTTATAATCAATCAAACATTTGAACTTATCACAAGCAAACAAATACAGCAAGATAGGTTTCAAAGCTTCTCTCCTTCTTAAAAGTAGATTGCTAGAGAAGAACAAGAAAGCCCTGGATTTCACCAGGTGTGTTAGACCACCTCTACAAGTCAATAAAAAACCCCAAAGCCTGTGGTGAAAATTTTTGACAAACAGACTCTTAAGCTGGACACAGGTACTTTGCAAACTTGTATCTAAGATAACAATTCAGATCTCACTTTTCACCTTTTGCATGGACTTTCAGAACACCTCAGTTTCTCCTGCAGCTGTAACTCATTTATTCTGTTACCATAAGCCCTTTGCTTCTCTGCCTCAGAGTACATCTGCTCTGTATTTACTCATGTACATACAAGACTGGTGCTGTATTTACTTACCACTTGTTGGTGGGACTGGGATGCTTTAAACTCTTCTGAAAAACAGCACAGCTTGTTAAAAAAAAAACAACAGGACAAATTTTAATAATTTTTAAAAACATTTTTTAATTTTCACAGCATTGTTTAGTTTTGATTTTTTGATCCTTGATATGGATCCCTTTAGCCTGGCAGAGATTTGATATGCTCCCCATCCAGCCTTGAGGCAAAAGTTGCTTGGGGAAGGAAATGGAGGCAAAGTTACAGCCACATGTTCTTGTGCTGACTTCGTTCATCTTTCTCTTCTCTAAGGCTCAAATGGGATGCTAGCAGAAACTCAGCAACCATGCACTCTTCACTGCCTTAAATCCTACTGAAAAGCAACACATCCTTCACCTGCCACAACCAAAGTATCACATTTTGAGGTAACTAACACTACTGGCTTTGTACAGAAAATGGGCATTAGGACACTGAATGCAAAATAAATTTATATACCAGGAGCACACAGCAAAGCATGAATGGCAATAAAGACAGTCAAACTGGACAAATGGAAGCAAATTTTCTCATAGAAAAAATCTAAATCAGATTAAAAATCTAAATCAAATTAAAGAAACAGAAGTGGTAGAAGCAAGCATCGTATGTTACTTAAGGTAAAACTATTGCCATACAAAGTAAGATTCAGAAGGGCGGCTGCCGTTCATCTGCACACTTGCAACCCTGAGCAAAGAGGGGTTCAGCCCTCTCCTGTGCTTATCAGTTGGCTGAATTTGATATCCATACTGAAGGGACTTCAGACAACCAAGGAAACACCTAAGTAAGAAGTAGCATCAACTACAGTAACCTAATGAACTACAGCACTGAGCATGAGGACAGGACAGATCCCTGGTGATGTGGTTTCCAGATGAGATCCAGCTTTACTACAAGAAAAGTGGTCTCTTTGCACCATCAGCAGAAGAGCTGCAGAGACACAATAACTCTCTAAAAACACTGAGGAGCAGCCAAGACTTGTGAAAGGGGGTATCAGGAGAAGCACAGAGGATTGGGAAGGTTTTTACAACTTGAAATGGCCAATGGCAAAAGGCACTTCATAAACAAAACCACATTCTGCAGCTCCAGGGAAACCAAAGGCATAAATGCCATGATAGCCTGGCAAAGGCTGCAGTCCATCCGATCACCACTCCAAAAGTGGTGCTTAAGAAATTTTAGCTGGGAAGCAAACTTGACTACGATTTGTTATTGCCAAAAAATACACAGCCATTGGCAGACAATTCTCAGTGTTACTCAAAACTATCATCGGAATGAGAAATACTGAGTTCTCCCCACAGGAGGTCCTGTTAGGAAGAGACTGAAGGGAATACAGAAGCTTGTAAAAATGTTATTTCCAGCAGGGAAACATTCTTAGAGAAGAACTTCAGCATCTGAATATCCTTTTTCTCATAACATAATATATGACATGTGGTGGAACTGGAGCCCTGGCTTCACTTGGAGAAGCAGATGGAAGATCTTTAAACCCTTAGCACATCTTTCTTAGGTTACATAGGTCATATTTAAGACTTGCAGAAGGAGAAAAAGCGAGTGTCAATTTAATATGAAGTCAAACTAACAATATTATGGAAAAAAGGGGCAGAGAATTCAAGTTCTAGATGAGTACAAAAATACTTTCCGGTGGTTATTTGTGTTCATCACTCACGATATTGATCTGCAACTGGGGATGGTATTTGGGAGACACTGGTCTAGGTTAGCCTCTGCAGTTTGCTCTTTGATGTTCTAGTGCTTGTATTTGTCCAAGAGAGCTTAAATGGTGCTGTGACAAGAATAAGTATAAACAGGCAAGTGTTTTCCTCTCGGAAATGTCCAGCAGTTGGCATCTCTACACCGCTCAGCCTGCAGGAATGTTTTTTTTAAAAAACATGATAGTCAAAGCTCACCACAAGGTGTCAATGTGGTATCACTACATGTAGGGTTTGTTTCTCCAGGGCTGACAGCTTCTACCGGCCAGCCGGTCCCATCCACTTGCAGAGGTCCCCCCCGCATCTCCCCTGCACTCCCAGAGGTGTTCGGGACCTTTCCCATGGAAACAACAGGAGAGGGCATCAGGCGCCAGGGAGCTGTGCAGGGGGGTTATGGCTCTGCTCAGCACGGAGAAGAGCTTGGGCTGGGCTTCCAAGACAGGGAGTTCTTTCTCCTGCAGGTTGGAAGGAATTCCTGTACCCCCAGGAGGGGCTTGATCACCCCCGGCTGAAGGGTTTCCCCTGCCTTCTGCTGGTGGCTGCTTCCCAAGGGGAGCTGGAGGCTGTGCCACTAAGCATCTCCAGGCATCTCAGCTTTAGCCTGTGTTCCATGGCTGAGCAGCCCTAGAAGAACAAACACACGGCAGCTCAGACCCTCTTAGAAGCTGCAGCACTCTGTCAGACTGATCACTTGAATAACAGATTTCATAAAGATTTCATTTTACAAAATTCAACCTTTGTTTTGTGATTTTTTATTTTTTTTTTCTTCCCCCTTCTCACCTGCAGTTCAAGTTAAGGCTGTCCTGACATCAGCAGCTCAGGATTTACCTTGGCTGGGGCCCAGGCACTGCTGCCAGGCTTCCCTTTCAGGGCACTGGCCCTGGGAAAAGTCACTTGGGGTCAAGTTTAGAGTTCCAGGTTGGCACATTCTTAACGCAAGCCAAAAATAAGTGCGAATGGGGATCAATTTTATGAATTTGCTGAGCTGCCAATTATATTTTAAAGCTGAAATCTGAAACTAGGTTTACCAACTGGGTAAGTATCACTGCCAACCCTTAGACAGAAATTAATTGGGAAAATGCTTACTCTGAGTCCAGAGAGCATTGCCTTACAGGCCTTATCTCTGAAGTCTTTCCAGGTGCGCTTTGGCATTAATTGTCATTTTCAACACAGAAGATTTTAATGAATTGAATTCTTACCTTGTATGTGTGTCAATTGAGAGTTAAGCAGAGATACAGCAAGTATTCCAGACATACAAATGTAAGGCAGCATGATAAGGAGGTGGGGAAGGGGTGGAAGCTTCTTCCAAAGCAATTCAAATTGCCAGTTTCCTGTTCATTCTTTTAACACCTTCTTTCCTTGCATTCTTGGGAAGCAGGGTCATGCACTCACATCCTTGTAAAACCAAAAATAAAATGCTCCACTAGCCAGGCAGAGGCTGGATGTGCACCACAGCACATAGAAGCTTGAGCTCACAGCTATCTGAAACCTGCTTGCAGCTTACTAGAGGCACAAATAAACACCCTTGGGTCCTGCTATTGCATCCCTAGAGTAGCAGCAATGCTGGCTGAAAGGTAAGATTTCCCAAGACTCTCGATGTAGCCTGTATTTGCCCACAGGCCAGCAGCTGATTCCCAGTGCTTCGCCATCCTCTGTTTAATTTATTCAGTCCTGCTTTAAATACTGCACTCCATGGTACCCAGCAGAGCTCAAAATGTAGCTTTTTTATGTTCTAGAAATGCAGACAGCCCCATCCTTTGCACACACCTTATTGACAGATACTTCTACACTTTTAGTAAAATTGCTCTCTAGAGACCGCCATGGTGGAAGCAAAGACTGCAAGAGGAACCAGAAACAAATATCTCTTAAACAGTAAAGTTGAAAACCTACTGAACTGTAGAGGGTATTAAATTTCAAACTATATAAATCCACTGGGAAACTTCCAGAGCAAATTTTCTGGAAGACACAGATGCTGCTATGATATCTATATCCCTCGGTCAAAGTCAGGTTATATTGCAAAGATATAGAGCTGGGACACAGATGGGCCCACAGGCTACATGCAGGGTTTCCCTGGAGCATCCCTGGGGATCGTGCTGTGGCCCTGGCTGTAAACACTGCTCTTCAGTTCACATCATCAGAAGTGCAGGGTAATCTGCTGGGAAAGCTGCTCACAGCTGAAAGCAAAGGTTCCCACAGGCTGGCCTTGATGTGATTCTGAACAAAGCAGGAAACACTGGCTCCCCTCCTTCCCACTCAGAGACCAGACAGAGCTACATGGGGTTGGGAGTACAATAAACCATTGTTAGCTCAGGGCTGACTCTGCAGCTTGTGTGCATTACATCAAGAATCACAGAACTGTCACAGTTGGAAAAGACCTCTAAGATCACTGCATCCAACTATCAACATTCCCCCTTGAAGAAAAAATATATATTAATATTTTTATCACCCACTAGAGCTTGCCCTGAAGTGCCTCATCTACACAATTTTTATACTTCCAGGGACAGTGACTCTACCACCTCCTTGGGCCGTCCATTCCAACATCAAACTACTCCCTCAGTTAAGAAATTCTTCCTCAGATCCAGTCTAAACCTCCTCCGGTGCAACTTCACTTAAGAAGCCAGCACCTACCTCTCTACAACCTCCTTTCAGGAGCAATAAGGTCTCCTCTCAGCCTCCTCTTATTTCCCAGTTCCCTCAACCTCTCCTCAGAGGGCTTGCTCTCCAGACCCTTCACCAGCGTGGATGCTCTTCTCTGAACTTGCTCCAGCAACTCAATGTCTTTCTTGTAGCAAGAGGCCCAGAAGCTAAGAGTGTATGAAGAAAATAAGCAGTTTGGGAGTTTTCCATTCTCATACCATAGTGTAACCCCTCATAAGACTGCAGCAGGCTCACCTGCTCCAAACTGGAGAGGGCTAAAAAGGCAGAGAAAGGAAACTCTATCATCCCCAGTATCAGAGGCAGAGGAAAAACATCAGAAATGTCAGAAAAAGGTCAATGAACACACTTCAGGTGTTACTGCCTGAAGACTTTAAGAGAAAACTAGCTGAACCTGTGACCTGACAACTGGCAGACACCCTCTCAAAACACCAAATAAAAACCAGTCAGGAGCAGCCAACAGAAACTGCAGGTGCAGAGCTTATTCCTAGCTAAATGGAATACAGCAGGGCTTCAGGGTGGAGAAGGCCTCAGAAGACAACTCTCAAGCATGAACCATGGCCACTGTCCTAGAGGATCCCATGGGAGTTGCTGACAGATGATTAATGACAGATAAAAGATTCAGAGCAACCCAGTTTATGCCACCCACCTCAGGCCCTCATCCACTATTTCTTCACTCGGGTGTTTTACACATCGGTCTCTTCCTAGTTTGAAGTGGTTTTGCTCTTAAGAAATAAAAGGAAAAAATAGAAAAAGGTTATGGGAGTAACGGCAGAATCCAACTGCACTGTGAAACGAGCTGTGCCAGTTTTCTGAGACCTGGCTTGCCCTGCAATCAAAACTCAGAAAAAAAAAAAAATCATTTAATCAACACTTCTGAACATTTTTATTTTGGCTTCATAAATAGAAGCCTTTCCACACTAGTTAGAAAATGGCAGCCATGACCAAACAGTGGGCAACGCTGAGATTAGCCTTTCCCTTCACCCCTGGAGAGGGTGTGCCCTTCTTATGCCAAAACACAGGATTAATGGCTCATTAATAGCTCCACAGAGAATGGGAGTATCACAGAGTCCAGCCCTGCAAACGAGTACCAAGGAGACTTCCAGCCGGGGGGTGATGCAATCCTTGATCCAAAGCATTACTAATGGATTTTGTCTTATGTCTCTCATGAGATGAATTTCATACGTCAAATGAAAAAGATACTAAATTGAAATCACCACATAGCAGCATACTACCTTCTGGGACAGTACCAGAACTAATAAAAACATTTTAAAAAGCAAGAGAAAAGCATGGTTGCCATGGGGGAACCAAGTGAGATCTAGATGCTGATTCAAGCCTTGAACAAAACCACTGCGTGCAATTAAAAATCAGTATGTTCAATCCTGATATTTGGGTTCAGATATTAGTCCAGGAAAATAGGATTTAAAAATATGAGAGTATCAAATAAGTGAAAGAAAATGCAGTCAAGAGTCCCAGAGCCAGAAGTGAAGCTGGCCAGACAGCACAACACCTGGGTTTCCATAGGGGTTCAAAAAGCATATGCAAATTATTTTAAAAGTATCAAGAAAGACACACTGACATGAACACTTCAGTGTTCAAAAAACACTGACATGGGGCTATTTTCTCTCGTGTGCAGGGCACCTGTGCCGAGGATTAGGAAGCGTTTCCAATGCCAGAAGTTATGGTCCCATTTATATACATATATATTTATATATTTTTACTGTACTACAGCAGCAGTTTAGTTGCAGTGATATAATACGAAACTCCTAATATAGAGCCCCTCTTCTGGAAAACCTTAACATTCAGGAACATGGACAGAAGACATGCAGTGTGCACCTTCCACTGTTTTCACAATTGCAGGGAGAATTGCACAAAAATCCCACTGCAAAACTAACAAAGATCATACTGCTCCCATGGAACACAGGCAAGGACTTGGGCAACTTTCTCCAGATCACCAAACAAGTCTGCGACATGGCATCAAACCAGAATTAGACTTCAAGTTGGATACCCCATGACATAATCCAACATCTTCTGTATGACAGCATTTTTAATCTGTGGATTTAGGCTACAAAGTGACTCCTGCAGACAACAAAGACACCTCACAACAACTGCTTTATAATTGTGACAGTTGTCTCTGGTGGAAGATAGTATTTTTTTTTTCTTCAGGTTATATTTAAATTTTATTTCTGTCCCCAAAACAAAGAGAGAAGGAAAAAGATGCATCTCAATTTTAATCCAGATTATCAATATAGCTACCACATAGCTGCAATAAAACAGGAAGCTTGTCTTCTGTGGTTGTTCAGGTCTATAGAGAGAAGGGAAAGCTGAAAAGACAAGAATGAGGCAGAGATAGGGACAGAGATGTATGGAGGTACAGAGAACAGTGAAGCTTTGGATTCATATTCTGCACCCTGCAGTGCTTCCATGTCACCAGAGCAGAGCACCCTGTAGGGAGTGAGCCAGTGACAATAACATTATTCAGATAAATACTTGTCTTCCAAGTCCTGTGGTGGTGCTGGCACCTGATATTTACCTTTTTATTGACTATCTGCTGTGATACTTCCAACTAATTCCTTGTACCCATTAGCAGAACAAAAAGCAACTGCAATATACAGACTGAGAATCTCTCCCTCATTTTTTTTCCTTTATTTTCTTTTCTTTCTTTCTTTCTTAGGATGTGTTTGCAAGTTTCACAAGAGGAAACATAAAGATCTTAAAGTGGTCATAAATCCTCCATCATAAATAAGTGCTATGCATTACTCCTGCTTCAGGAGATTGTTCTCCTTACAACTTTCTTGATTTTCTTCTACTGTCCTCTCCAACTAACAGGTCACTTCAGACAGACTTAGTTTTGGCCAAATGTTTTGTAAGTGCCATCTTACACTTTTTTACTACTGCCCACAGGCTCCAAATCAACTCCAGCCCCAAAATAATGAAAGGAGTGGGAACGGGTGCATCCAAGTATCTTCTGCATCTTTCAATACTTGGCTGTTGTTTTTTTTTTTTAAATGATCATTCAAAATATTTGATCAAGTCTTCCTTTTATATGTGTCCAGGTGCCAACGTACATTCAAGGCAGAGGAATTTGACTGAAGAAATGCAGTACTGGTAAGAATACCTTCCTTAAAATGAAAAATATATTCTCCCTGGGCATCTACAAAATATGATGAAGGCAGACATTTCAGGATCATAAAATCCATTAAGCTCAAACAAATTACACAAATACAAGGGATAAATATCATAATGTTTGAAAATTCATCTATCATTAGCTTGAGACTGAAAATATCAAGTCACACAATTAATCTCAATTACAGGGGTGCCACAACCATACTCCTGCGCAACGCAATGTTTTTTGTAATTTATCTAGAAAGCTAGGAGTGGGAACTGAGTGATGTCAGTTCCACAGAGCTAACACAAGACAGCAGCCCAGTTACCAGCTCTTTGTCTCAGTTGTTTCTTGCATTTCTAAACATACCCCATTTCCAAAGCCTACGTGGTGACCATATCAGTACTTCACATATTCTCAAAAAATGAACAGAAGCACCTCTAAATAAAGCCAAGAAGTGTACTTCTCCTTTCCTGCTAGAGTGAATGTGTTGGTTTTTTGTGTATTTTTCACTATTAGGGAGATCACTGACACAGACAGTACAGAAATGTGAAGTCATAAATCAGCATACCAAGTTCAACCTTACAGCAAATGCTTTTTCTGTATTATGTCTTCTATGAGGGGAAAAAAACCACCAGTGAAATCTAGTTCTATTTCATATTTCAAAATTTAAACTCATAAGACCTCATTTAACTCATTAAAAATATACAACAGTGATATGCCAGTATACTGGTATCAACTTGGAGAGCCAATGATATATACAACCTTAATCACAGCAAGAACACAAAACCCCTGAAGAGGAAAAGTCTGTACAACAGTCAAGAGTTGGAGGTGTCCCTTGTCCTGTTGCAATACTCCACTATCAGTTATTTCAAATAATTCCCAATACATTCTCCCACCAGTGTGTAAATGGCTCTACATAGCTAACTGGAGCTAGGACATAAATACTTTTTTTTTTTTTTTTTCTTTTTCCCTCCAGAAAATAAACACTCAAATAAATGGAGGGAAAAGATCAGTTAATGCATTTGATAGGATGAGCAGAATTCCATTTTAGCTATTTTCTGAAACATTTTTCCACCCTATATCTGATTGGCATTAGTTGTTTCCTTTTTGAACACAACTACCCTCCTCACTCCAAACACTATCTTTCATACAGCAGGTAAAAGCACATGAGTTATCAGTCTGTATTAAGGCATGTTCTTCACTGGACTTGTAGTTATTCTGTTTATTGATGTCTCCTGAAGGGCTTTTACACAGCACCACTGTCTCAGGAAAGCACAACTCCACATAACAACTGTCTGCCCAGGCAGGGTCCAAGTGGAAAAGATAAGTCCATGGAAACACCACTTCTATAAAACACATAGCACCAAAATACAGTTTAACAATATTAATCCTTATACTGTGCTTACATTAACAGTACACAAAGTATGTCATCTATTAGCTTGAACAAAGTTGTTACCCATTTGGAATTAGAAAAATATTTTAAAAATAACGAACCTGTGAAGCATGAAGTAAAAGGGCCCCGCGTCCACCTTTTACTTTATGAGTAAAGGAATTCTTTGGTCAGGACACAATCTTGTCCGTGCAACTTCATGGAATACATTCCTTATGCTCACTGAGTTAGTATTAAACAGAACAATGCATGGGAGTAAAACCACAAGATTCATCAAAACCAAAGCTTAAATAAAATCTCTAGTCACAAGAAACCAGCCTACTTTTAATACTGTTAATGCTGAGTATTCTTGAGTTGAGTATTCTGTTGCTCCACAGCAAGGAAAAAGTAAACAAACCACAAACCCAAACATTAGAATATAATTTTTTTTTTTTAATTTTTATAAATAACTTATCTGTTACAAAGACAGTTTACCCAGCTAAATCACAAAACCATCCACTCAAGATATCCAAATTAGGTTTTATTAATAAACAGGTAAAAACTGATTTGTCAATCTTCACATAGAACTGCAGATGAAGCTGAAAAACAAGGCCTCATTTTATAAACAAAAATGCATTGGATGCAAGTGCTTTGGGTCTACTGCCTAATTACCTGGGACTGGCATTTTCTTCCCATATAAAAAAAAATGCAAAGCCTTCAAAACAAAGGCCTCTGTGCATTCACATAGATCACTTGTAAAACTCCTAATGAAAGTGTCCACTGGCAAATGTTTACAGTGGGTGACAGTCTACTTTGTCTCTTGCTACATGGTTAGCACTCCCTCCAGCCTCACACTAAGTGCTGCTACATAATTCTTTGCGTGCCGTCTCTCATGCATACTGTACTGGAATTCCATTTGCTTGATCTTGGCTATATACATCCCCGATCAGGTGAATATTTTCCTTAAAAAAATAGATCATCAAAATAAAGAGATGCTTGAGGTTGCTTCAGTGTTCAAGTCTTGTTTGATTTCTCTTTTCCAGCCTTTATTTCAGTTGTCCTAAATATTGCTATCCTTGTTTTCTATAAATATGAGACTTCACCACAAAGTCAGGTTTAGAAACTGTCTGCCAAAACAGGAAAGCATTTAACGTCCTTGAACAAAGCTGTACGATGCTGCTGCTGTTGATTTTGGCACTGTGTGTACTTCCCCAATGAATCTCTCTTCAGGAGTCTGCAAGATACCCAGCAGATGAAGCAAGCTTAAATTGGATGCTGATCTGTTGGTGGGTTGAAAGTTTCTTAGTATAAAGTTTCCTCACACCAGACAAAATGCTACCTTGTGTCACCCACCGTAAAACTCAGTGTACAGAGTGAACTATATGCATATCTCTTCCAACTTTTCCTGCATTTTTACCACGCTGCATCTGCAGGTCTTCACAGATCATCAGCATTTACAAGAGCAATGTACAGAATGAGCAGAGAAAAGCTATTTTGTGCATAGTTTCTTATTAATGCTCTTATTTTAAGGCATTGCTTCTCTCAGATAAAAGCTTAAAAAAGGGACATGATCGTGCTTTATCACTTAAAGGAAAAAAAAAAAAGAAAGTTAACAAAAAGACTATTACACTATACATACAGAAGTACAAGAAAATAATAAAGGTGAAGAAAAGAAATCACTTAAAGCAGGCTCTAGAGCTATGTACAGTAGGAAAAGCTTTGGGGTATTTCACTGTGTGTATTGTACAGACAACGCATGCAGTTTTTCCTTTTCATCTTTAGATGTGATTGTACTGATTTCTGGCTTCACAGAGATGTTTTCAGGGAAGACAAGGCAAAGAGTACCACTGATTTGTGAATTTCTTCCCATTATCGAAGGCACTATGTGGCAGCAAACAGTTTAAATAGTTAAACCTTGTTCCTTTTTGATGTCCTCTGTGCATGTAGTGTTTCACTGAAAGCTCTGAAAACAAAAACGCTAGCACTCTATTCCTTTCCCCTGTCAAAATTCAGTAGTGACATTGGGGCAGAGAAGAGGATGGACAACACCCAAGCACTGAACATGGTGTGTGTTACTGGGACACTGGTAATACTGTACATGGTTTAGGCAGCTGGCAACTGAGTCTTTCAGCAGATGACCTTTCAGCCGATGAATTTCAACTGCCTGTGACACAACACTGAGGTATTACTAGCTCTGTGGGCTGACATTTAACATTAGCAAAATACCATCTCATCACACCTTCAATTTTACAAAATCCTACGCATAAATGCTTTTTTTGTCCCCCAATGACTGGATTTTTCCTTGTACATTTGCTATGGTTTTACAAAAGGTAACAGGCCTGTTTGGCTCAGAAATGCCTGGGCATTTCACACTGTTCGCAGCGATTTAAGGCTGGGTGATTTAAAAAAGTACAGGCAGTACAACTCCACTGAGCTCCCTCATCTTCATCTGTATCTGGAACAGTCTTTGGTGTTTTCACAATGGACCTCTGATCTGTGACAAAGAGATAAGATAAGAAGTTACTAACCAAGAACAGCATGGTAAGAATTTTGAGATGATTTTATTTTTTCCCAGTAACTGAGAACTATCTTGCTCCCCTGAGAACAGCAGAGTTATTACAAGTGACACAAGCAGCTTTTTACCACCCCCTTGCCCACAGCTCGATTGTAAGTCAGCCAAATGGCACAAAGTGAAACTATAAAAAGTAAATTTCCCATCCTTTCACTCTGCCTCCTTCCCTTCTGGTCTCAGATCAAAGCTGTTGCATGACAAGAAGATAAAATTTAGATAGTAATCAGCACAGGAAACATGCACAATATTTAGAAGTCTGAGGTTTACAGAGCAGGCTAAAATTCGTTATGGAAAGAAGTGCTCTGTAGCCTTTTGACATCTTGAACATTTTGACCATGGAATGAGCTTCTCCTCAAACCAAATAAGCAGTCAGATACACTGAACAAAAATCAAGGCCTAGCTCTGTCATGCTATAGAGTAACCCTCCCAGCTGTACAAGTGCATCTTTCTGCACAACCTTCAACTGTTTTATAAAAGATCAAAAGAAATGAAAAAGATGAAATGAGAGAAGAGCAACTTCTGAAGTTAAGGGTTCCCAGTTTAAGTTAACTGCAGCAAGGTCTTTTAGCCATTATTTCTGAATTGAAGAATGTTCTGACTGAAGAATGTCTCATTTGCAACAAGCCAGCTGCAATTGCTGCAAAATGATAGGGACACCTTCAGGGAGTACAATGCTTGATCAAAACTGCAAAAAGAATTTTTTTTCCTTTTGTGAAATTTGGTAATTCTGGTGTAAATCACAGCCTACGTCATAGTTACAGTGAAACTGTAAAATTAATGAAGGACTAAGATACATTAGTGATTCTTTTTTTTAACAAGAAAGAAAGAAAGGATATGAAAGACTTTAGAAGTTTATGAAACAGTCAGGGTTAACTTTTCATTTTCAAGATAGGTTGTATCAAATTATATAAACACTTAAAAATTGTGAATTCTTAGAAGATGAACAAATGCAAATATTAACAACTAGTCACAAAAAATTAAAATTATTTTTCTTCTTAGAAAAGCTAGTTTTTATTTATTGTGAAGAGAACTATGTGATTGTGGTAGTTCTCAAATTCCTCACAACTCAGCTGTAATTTAAAATGTATCTAAGAGGACTGCATAAGGATTTTATTCAGTATTTTCATTAACACCTTGAATAATGACACATAAAATAACCTTCTAAAGCATTAAAAACAGTACCAGTTTGGATGAGTTATGAATAGTCTGGAGGACAAAAAAAAAAAAAAAAAAATTCTATACAGCTAGGGCATTTTGAAACACTGAATAATCAGAAATCTGCAAGATGATATTCTGTACCAGTTCCTGCATGCTACAAATCACACACACACACACACACACAGACTTGTGTGTTTATATGTTATGTGGGGAGAACTTCTGTGAGAGGAAGACTGCACAGACACATTAGTGGATTATATGTTTGATTTGGTAGCCAATCTATAGGTCACAGCATGAACCTGTTGCAAATAAGTTAAGTGTCATTTTCTGCATTATGTAACACACAAGAAGTAATTATTCTGTTGTGTCTGACATCTAAGCAGGGTAAAAAAAAGTTACGTGCAAAACTGAGTGACAAGCAAAATGTCTGAGAGTAAAAGATTCAGCAATACTGACTGCCCAAATGGGCAGCATTCTTCCCTTCTTCAACAATCTAAAACTACATTTAACAACAGTCAGAAGAGGTTTTTAATTTAATACAGATTCTGCAGTAGTCTGTAGGTCCAGTCAGTGTAACTGAACTAAGTTACTGTTACACAAATACATTCACTCTTCTCCAAGGACAATGATGAAGTCATCTAAGCAAATTTCTCTCATCCCTAAGCAATGTATCTCATGCTTATTAAAAAAAAAAAAAAAAAAAAAAAAATTATGGTTCAATTTACTTCAACAACTTCTCCACATATTATCCACCTTTAGACATACCCCACTTAATATACTTCTCTTTCATGAATGTATGAGCAGAGAGGAAATGCGCAAACAGAATCCTATTTACTGCTAATAAAAATAAAATGCAAGGTTTGTATTCTTAAGTAATTTATTAAATAACCAACATTTAAACTAAATTCACAGAATAAGACTTAATATTAGATGCAAACCAGATATTGGTATTAAATAAATTTTTTATCAGTACAGTACCTTTGGGTTTTGGTGGCACCGGACCAAGAAATCCAATATTATCATAAAAATTATGAATAGCGCTGGGATTAAAATGTGGTCCTAAAAATAAAGACAAAAATGTGCAGCAGTTTTAAAAATAAACTTGGGTAAGGAAGCATATAAGGTTTCTTGGCACAGTTCTGACACAGTACTATTATACATTTATCACCTTTTATATCAAGGTATCAATACAGACCTGAGTGTGATATTAGTCATGTCAACAATACACTTAGAGAAACTCATTGCCCAAAATATGCAACATAAAGGCAGAGGCAGAATCCAGTAGACCAAACTCCTTAAATATTTTTTCTGCCACTCCTAAATATCGCACAGCATTTTATTGGTAAATTTGAACTGAGACTTTTTCTAAATTGCATTTGTTCTGAAAGAGATGTGTTAGCTACTCTGCAATATATTACATGTGCTTTGATTTAATACTTAAAGGAATTCCTAGCTCCAATGTACTGTAACAAACAGATATATAACCATATGCAATTTGAATATTCTATTTTAAATTCAAGTTTTTAGTGCATTACTTTAATTACAGCTATTCACTTTCTCCTTATCTGCAGGTACAATGTCTAAAGGAGAGCTTGCACAGCTTGCAACTGAGCTGACCTAGCAGCTCACTGCTGCTGAAAGTGGACAGCATTAGTCCCTTCCCTCTCACCATCTCAGTTCTCCCTTCCTGTGCCTCTCCTTCACATCAGCTGTTGAAAACTTTTCCAGCAATGCAACATTTTTTGCTTGGCTACTGAGCAGAATCAGTTCTGGGAAGGGTCTAAAAAGCTAATGCAGAGCCAGAGCACAGTAAGTGGCATGAGAAGGAAGCAGGAAGAGAAGGACCTCCTATTGGGAGCTCTTGAGTTGGCTCAGCTGTCTCATAATTCCACCCTTATGACCAAAGGGTGTAATCCCTGTAGATAAGGAAAAGTGGAAGGAGGAAAGAATACTGTAAGTTACAACAGCACTTTGTATTTTCTAACTTCAGAGGCTCAATACAAAGAGAAGGGAAGATGAGATGGAGGGATGGACACATATGTATGGCTGTATAATTAAAAAAGCTCTTCTTTCTTTTTCCTTGATACTCAAATAACCAGATTTCCTCCCCCCAATATTTATTAAATAAATAGCATCACAAATTTCTCTCTTCTGAGCCAAGTATGAGATATGAATGACCATGGGATTAGAAAAGTCATAATGCCAACAAAAATAACAGGCTTAGAGGACAATTACTTCCATGGTTTCACTCAAACTAATATGATGATTTTGCCAACAGTGCAAATACTCGTCATTTGTAACACAGTTGCTTTTGATACATGTGGACAGTGAAAGAAGAAAAAAAAACCCCAACAAAAATACATTTACATTTGGTGAAGTACTAAGACATACTGTACCTCTTGCTTGAAAAAGATCAATCTCTTTGGTTAGGCAATCTATGTCTATCTGCAGCTGTCTGTTACAACTTCTCAACTGTTGCATTTCTTCCAGCTGAAAAAATAAATCTGCCTGTTAGACTAAACTTTCCCATTTTATCATCAGTTATCATTCCTGCATAGGTAGACAGCATTCAGTTATTTCAGGAGTGAAGATAAAAGAATCTTCCCTTATGATGACTCTTCTTTCAATCCAAGCATAATCTTACATAAAACTTTCAAACCCACTTAATGACTCTCTCTTGTCAAACTTCAGAGCTGACCAAACAACTCCAGATTGTGAAGTACACAGCCAATTGTCCACTAGATCAATGGCTGATGGTCTGGCTCTGAAAACTGGTGCATTCATAATTTTCTTTAAGACTGCTATATGCAAGAAGATAAAAAAATTCTCTGAGTAGAAAGCATTACAAATACTAAGTTGTGGTCTGAAACATTAGGTGATTATGCCTCTAAAAACATCTGGAAGGAATACCAGGTAGAGCTGTGTGACTGCCTTTAAAAGCCACAATTCACAAAGCTGTAAACCACACTGTTTACCAGTTTAATTCTAGCTATATTGTCTGTCACTAGCATATTGTCAATATATGAGCCACTGTTCCTTTAATTTACTGTGACAGACTATGCTTGTGGTTTAGCTTTATAGCCTACAGACATTTCAACTTACAGATGGAATTTGGGAAACAGAATTCGATCTTTTCAGGCGCCTTCGTGTTAGATTATTCTCCATTTCATTGACCTCTGATTTTAGTTTATCCAGCTTTTTCTTTTGAATCTCAAGTTCTCGTTGAAGTC
Source organism: Phaethornis superciliosus (assembly GCA_023637945.1). Classification (NCBI taxonomy): domain Eukaryota; kingdom Metazoa; phylum Chordata; class Aves; order Apodiformes; family Trochilidae; genus Phaethornis; species Phaethornis superciliosus. The sequence goes on along the minus strand of JAJQWJ010000003.1, from coordinate 50,088,749 downwards.
GCTCCATCCTGGCCTTCTGGTGTACCAGTAAAGCTGCAATACATAAAGTCCCATTTTATCTACTTTATTATCCTTCACATGGCAATATTAAATAAAGATGAAAGTATTCCTTTTGGGAACATACAGACAAAACACTGCTACAGATTGCTTTTCGATTATTCTCACAAGAAAATCTTTGCTGTAAGACAGTTGCTTTTTCTTTTTAAAAAAAAAACCAGCACAAACCAATTACAGACAGCAAACAAATACAAGGAGAAAGTCATACAAAGTACTTCTGTTGCTTTTCTTTCAAGAACTCGACTATGTACAAGAATGACTACCAGAAACAAACCCCAAATGTTTCCTTTCAATGTATTCATCCCAGACATTATAAAAGAGGCAGTATGGAGATTTCAGAGAAATGGCTGCAACACAGAGCACTATATATACTAAGTATCAAGATATTTATTTTTATCGCTGTTTGGACTGAAAAATAATCTAGTGTTCTTGTTATAGCAGCAGACACCAAATGAAACTAAAACAAAAGTACTACAAGCAATACTCCTGGGAAACATCAGTTACACTTCTGAGGCTGGATTTTATGGCATTTTATTCCTAACACTGTGGTGCAGAGCCATTAGCACAACTTCTAATTTCTAACATTGCTTACTATTTGTAAAGACAATGGCATAAGGAGATGTAATTTAGAAACAATGAAGTTGGCATTTAAACCACAGATTTTTGTAGCTGCGAAGAATATAAGTAGCAGAAGATGCAATCAAATTAATTCAGGGAGTTTGTTTAATTAAAGGTAGGTATACCTATAAATATCACATGAGCATATAAAAGTGCTCAAAGCAATAATTACCTTCTAGAAAATGAAAGAGTATTTCATTAAACTCAACTTCGTCACAGCCATTCGTTCACCCATTGAATTATTAGCTCATATAAACTGAAATCAATTTCACAAACTACAGATATACCCTTATAGCACTGTTACCAAAAAAACTGCAGTAACAAGGTATTGAAAAAGGACTGAAATGTGACAATTAATTCACCGCAATTTCTTTCAAGTACCAACAAATTTAAAAGCAATCAAATTTGGCTGGTTAGGTTCCCTGAGTAGTAGCAGAGAAAAAAAAAAAAAAAACGGCTCAGGGAGATGCAGCTTTCCACATCTTTGGCAAGCAGAAATGCCCTCTGCTGCAACTCTGGCCTGCTGGTTCATTCACACATCATATTTTGTCTTCCAGAGGTTCTTCAAAACGAGGAACTATGCCAAACTATTTTTGTACAGGGTTACAGTAATGCAAGGCCTGAGATTCAGTCTAGGCTTTTAAGTCACACATCCAACAGATACTGGAATGACAAACCTGCTTGAGCTTCTGCTTAGTTTGGTTCAGTTTGGAGGTATTTACATAAACAGGCACCTTTCTCTGGAGTAACCCCTACTCACACTACAGTTCAAGTTGCAGCTATGCTCACATATAACACAAAGCTTTATTAACTGAAATCCCAAGATAAAGATTTTTGTTGACGATTTGGAATCATCAGGTAAGTATTCTCAAAAGACAGCCTCCTGTCTTGAAAAGCCTTTTAGAAACAGCTGAAGGAAACTCCTTCCCATTTATGAACTACAGGATTTAAAAATGTAGCTGCAGCTATAAAAAAAGGAAATCACCTTTAGTCTTGCAGGGAGAGTACAAGCCCTTTTTCCTTCTACACTGTATTTCTTGGATAGTCTCTTCTATTTTCACTCTTGGATAGTCTCTTCTATTTTCACTGCCTTGGTATAAATGCTGAGGCAATTCCTCAAAGTTCAGACTATTGGTACTTGACACAGCTGTGCTCTATCAACCAGACTTGGAACTCTTCAAACTATGGATGTAGGCTGCAGGTGAGCAACCAGTAAACTGGACTGGTGAGTGAGTGAGAGTGCTACCAAAGTATCTCTGGGATCATAAAATCATAGAATTGGCTGGGTTGGAAGGGACCTCAGAGCTCATCAAGTCCAACCCTTGATCCACTATCACTGCGGTTCCCAGCCCATGGCACTGAGTGCCACATCCAGTCTCTTTTTAAATATCTCCAGGGACGGAGAATCCACTACTGCCCTGGGCAGCCCATTCCAATGTCTGATCATCCTCTCCATAAAGAAATTCTTTCTAATATCCAACCTAAACTTCCCCTGGCACATGCAAGGCATGGGATGCATTCAAGGGTAAGACTAGGAGCAGGGCTACAGCTTTGGAGGACTTTGCCCTGCTGCCCACCCTTTTTTCTTTTTCTAAGTAAAGGGGGAAAAAAAACCAACCCCAAAGTTCTCATTTCAATGTTCTTCTTCTGTGGTTTAGAAATTAAACTGTCTTTATGGAAATGCACCAGGAGAAGAAGACATTGAAAGTTCACAGCACTATTACGTGCTCTTCATTTCCATGTAATTTTCCAGACATACAAGACCCAATTTGTTTTCCTAGCAGCTTTGTGATCACTTTACTATTTTGCGATTTCAAATCACAACAGATTATAAACACACTCATTAAAAAAATTAGTACTATGATTAAAGAAGAATCATTTGATATGGCCATGCTAAACTTCTACTATTATTAAGAATAACTTGGATAAGGGACTGGCAGAACATTGGTTTAAGCAGTGGTTTTCACATAGCATTTGGTAGCTTTATTCAATGAAAATTTGACAGCTACAGGTAAAAAATGGGATGGGGAAGACAAAACATCTCCTTATCCTACTGCATTATTTATTAATGGGAAACAGTAATTTAAGTATCCAGCTCCCTCTAGTGTCGACCAGAGCAATTGAAGACATTAAGGAAAAATTGCAGTGCCTCTGAAACTAATGCAAATCATCTACTAGTTTATGCTGTCCACAAAGAGATATCTAATGATCTTTTTGATAATCCTGTGCTATTTTTGGTAAGGGGACTCCATCTATGCAGGCAGCACAGACACACACAAGTTCACACAGACTAACCTGGAGTACAAGTCTGAAAGCCACTGGCTTGCACCTGTTTATTCAGACAACCTTAAAATGAAGCTATTCACTGTAATCATACTATCAAAAGTAGTACAAATACTGCCTCCTAGTCTCGTTATTATTGCATCTCAACCAGAATAGATTTCACGTTCAACTTTTTAGTTATGTGCAAACAGGATAACATGCACATTCATTTTTTTCCAGTTCTACACATTCACATTCAACAGACTGGCAAACACAATACAATTCAATGCTCTGCCAGATGCCGCTGTTTCCTCTGACATTCAAAGCACATGTTTTCCATAAAAAGGCTGTAAATCATAATAATTACAGAGAGCGTGAAAGTCTGGAGGACAAAAGTTCACATTTCCTTTCCCAGTGATCTACTCTAACAGGTGCTGAATACTTCTATGTTTGGAAATGTATGTGTTATTGTTTCCTCAAAGCCTCTGAATCTTGAGTCCTAAACAATTACTGCTTTAGAGGGTCTTCTGTTACTGCATTTGTAAGGAGAATGCTACTCCAGTAATACAGTGATTTCACCCTAATCTACAGACTTATGAATTTCTGAAATTTTCCAGTTTACCAAATATGGAGGAAAGGAGAATTCTGCCAATGCAATTACTCTGTGGAAATAAGTCCGTGATATTCTCAGGGCTACTTAGGTATGTGCACATTTTCAAAATCTGTATTTGAAGCAGAACAAAATTCAGTAATTCTATATGCAATAGGTCACACTGTGGTTTTTGTTTTCTCTTTCCAATACAACTTTTATTTCATTTTGTTAAAATGAGTGTCACTCATGAGTAGAGCCAATGTACAAATCCAAACATAAGGCTGTACTTTGTCTTCAAACACACGATTTAATGTGCTAAAGGCCTCCTGGAGCACAGGGCACAGCTGCATGCATCTCTTTTTTTGTTTGTTTCTTTTGCTTTGATTTTTTTTTAAACATCTGCAAGGAATGGTTAGGATTTTAAGATTTTGTTTCCTGCAGCTTTTTTCTTTTCCAAATTTTTAAATATCTCCAAGAAACCAAAGCAAGAACTGTGTAAAACACTGAATTACTAAACTCAATTAATATATTTATATTAACAATGGCAAGAACTAGTAAGTAACAGTACCTCCACAAATATAAATTTATTTGGTACCAGTGATTCCTGCCCAAGCTATACCCATAACAAGCAGCTATTAAAAGAGCATTAGCCTCACTATTCCGTATGACTGCATGCATAGTGAATGTACATCACTAAATCACTTTTGAGTACAGAACTTTCAGTTTTCACAGATTTCACTGTTTGAAGAAAACAAACAGTTTTCACTGATGAAAAACAGATTTCACTGTTTTTCATCCATACTCTTATATACTAAAGCAAAAATTGAAATATCAGATAATTACTTCACATTAACAAAAGTAGTTATAATTACATTATAAGTTGAAATATCTGCTAAGTAATGGGAACTGATACTTCTGTACACACAGGGAACTGATACTAAACACTTTAGCATAAAAATCCGTTCTCTTTAGCTGTCCTTTTGGACATGCACCTAGCGTTACTTTTCTTAGAGCATTATTAACTCCAAGTGACTTCAGTAGTGGATGAGTGCTCTCAACATTACCACAAACAAGTCTGCAGTCTCTCAGACTGGAATCCCAGAAAACAGTGATTTTCCTAGCACCAGAATCAGTGGTGGAGATGTAACCCAGTATTCCAGGTAATGATCAATATCTTAACTACATTGATTTTACCAGAGCAGTACCCTACTCCTTTTCACATGGTGCAACTTCCAGTTCTGGCAGCAAACAAGACAGATCTGTGGCAGTGTTCTACTACTCACTGCAACTTACTTGGGAGTAAAACCAGAAATCTAACCATGGAAAGAGACTGCAATGTCTACAAAAACACTATAACAACAAAAAACAATGCCTACAAAAGCATTAGAAAAGCAGGTGGCAGGCAGCAGAACTTGCAGATAGGTCCAACACACCTTCTGTTCTCCTAGGTTGGACCACGCATATGAACGTACTTCACTGGAAAAAAGTGAAGTATATCCTTTGACATCAAAGCAACTCCACCTTACACATTCCTTCTACCACTTGCAAGCTTCAGTTCTGCATGCCAAGGTCAGGAGTATTCTGGGCAGAAATGGAAAAGCTCAGGAAAATACATTCTTCTCTAATAATGGGCAGAGAAACAACTCATCTGTTCTGGCTAAAATTAAAATGAGGCAAGCACCTAGCATGGAAGATTTTTTGCCATCTGGCTAAACTATAAGCAGTTTAGAATATGACCTCACAACAGAAAGCATTAAATAACTCAAATTCTTTTTAGTACATAACAGGACAAAAAAAACCTCACCACCACATCTAGAAGATGGTTTTGAGCCTAAGGACAATATTTTGGTTGCTTAAATTCTGGAAATATTAAGTCCTCTAGGACTAAACCAGCCAGCCAGATCTTCCTTTAGAGTAAAGGAAAGGATTACCACAAATTACCATGAAGGGAAATTTGTTTTCACTATTTACAAATATGAACCATTTTCTGAAATTCTTCAACTCTTCATCCATTTTAAGACACTTTAGTTTTTTGGGTTTGACACCTAACCTATCGACACTTGAGTCAGGATGGATTATTCTCTCAAAGATGTAATTACATCCAGAAGTAACACACAAAATATAATTAGTTTTTTATTTACTTCATTACTATAGTACTCCATACCAGGATTACCAATCCCACTGTATGTACTTCCATGAAAAATGGCTAAATTAATCTGAAGAACACTACACTGGTCATGGAACAAGACTTTTTTTTTAATGCTGATCTGTTTGCCAAGTCCAAAGAAGATCAAGGAGGTCAAAGAGAAATTATTTTGACAATCTCTCCTGAATACTGCTTACATATCCTGAGACTCTCTCAACTTATACAAAAAGTCCACGGGAGGTTTAATGAATCAAGTTGATAATAAAAGCACGTGAAAAAACCGTGAAAAGCACGCAAACCCGTGAAAACAAAATAAAAAGCTTAGTAGGCTGGGTTGCCATATTACATATTTGTAATCACTGATTCTTTAGAATAGCTTAATTTGGTGTGGTGTTCCTTGTCTCATTTTATAACTTAAGTATCAAGATATTAAGCATTTTATTGCCAAGCATATATTTGGAAAAATGGAGGCCAACATTTCATCCCACAAAGTGCTTTTTTTAGTCTGCTTTTCTTGCTTCTTAAATAAGACTCAGAAAAAGGAAAAATATGGGAACATTATCCAATGAAAACAGTATATCAAATGATTAAAAAATTCTGCCAGTACACTTGCAACTTTAAATCATTAGGGAAAATTGAACAAGTTTAGATGTTTCTTTCACAGCAACATAAAAATAAAGATGCTATGATTCCACTTCATTAAACAGATAACATATCTACTTAAGACATAAAGAAGAATTATCTCCCAAGTATTCAATTACACGTCTTGACCATAAAAAGAAACCTACGATTTGCTTATAAAGCTTTTTTATTTAGGAAATACTCATGAATGCTGAAGTTGAAGAAGTGTATTAATATCACAAAGGTTAACAGCTGTCTCCTGTTCTGTAAGCAACATACTGAACTGACAACCTGGTCAAAATCTCTACTATTTATATTAAGAATATTACCTTGCGTGTAGGCAGCATCATCAGATCCCATACTCAATTTCCGTGAATCATTGATCCTATCCACATGAGCTAAAACAGGGTCAGTAAGATGCTGGATACCCTCTGGTTCAACATAGTGATCAGGAAGGTTTAGAAGGTTTGTAGGTTCAAAGGTTGGGGACACAACCCCTGGGGAAACTGCAGGGGGCTTATTTGGAGAAACTGTAATTTTAAAAGTATATTTTGTGTTAGGCTGCGTAACCACCACTCGAGGAGAGGTTGCAGTGGTGCTGTTGCCCACTGCTCGACTCTTGGGTGGATGGTGATGAATAAATGCAGGACCCATGCTTACTTGACCAGACATATTCCTAGTGGTGGTAGATACTCCAGGATTTGTCGATATGAAAAGAGTGGGCTGGTTCCGCACAACTTGATCATCTCCTGTTGTGGCATTTGCTGAAATGTAGACCTTGGGCTGACTGCGTGTGATCACTTCATCAGTATTTGGAGGACTGGCTGATATGTAAACAGTAGGCTGACTTCTACTTAATGTCTGGCTGTTGAGGGAAGAGGGAGTAGTGGAGGTGCGAGGGCCAGTTGAACGCAACTTAGACGAACTGTTTCTTTGCGGTGGTTCAAGTTTGATTTCAATTTGGTTTTTGCGAGGTCCTGTGGATATATTCTGAATGTTGTATTGGCCATGAGTAGAGGATTGTGAGCTACCAGATGAATGAATCATAGGTGCTTGGGGAGTAGTAGGAGAACTGATAGGCATATAGACATGAGAAGTCTGGTGGCCTTGCTGATTCGGCTGTGTTGAGTGTTGTGATGAGGTATGTGACGTAGTACTGGATGTAGGAAGAGTAGTCCAGGGACTTGGCTGCGAAGGCTGGTAGACTTGCTGAGGGTGCATGGGATTATTAAACTGAGATGTCCAGCCTGGCTGCTGCTGTGTCTGTCGAGTGGTACCACTAGGAGCTGTGATGTAAGGCCTAATATAGATAGAATTTCCCTGTGGACTGTTAAGTACAGGAGGAGGTACACCATGTATGTGCAAAGACGTAGGGGTATTGCGACCAGGCTGAATATTTGGGGCTAAAGTTACCATAATGGGATTGAATCTGGGTGTTTGTTGAGACAAGTTAGATACTCCTTTGCTGCCTAAGTGAAATCCAAGATGTGGCCCTGGATTAGAAGTACTAACTGTATTAGCCATCCCAAAGACATTAAATCCTTGTGGAACCTGCGCAGGTGCTGTCTGTGGCTCCTGCTGAAACAGTTCATTGTTGGACTGATTGGTTTGAAGGTGTCCATCACTAACACTGTGAGTCAGAGTCCTACTTCCATTCATTCTACTTCCTTCTCTTCCATGGTGATACACGTTCTGTGATTGCAAATCCAAATTAAGAGATGTCATGTGATTTCGTAGTCCAGGAACCCCAGAATCATCCGAAAAACTTAGGTCTCCTTCACCGTAGAGATATTTTGTACTCTCCTGAGAGAGAACTGCACAACAGGCATCCAAATTATTGTTATTCTAAAAAAGACAGATGAAAATTTGACATTAATGATAAAATACTGACATATATATATATGTATATATATACCTCATCATCACTGAAAAATTAGCAATGTACCATCAAACAGAAAGCTTTAGTTGGTTGGCTAGACAGTTGCAACACATTCACAAGGGGCTTGCATGTGAAGCTTACTATTTTGAGAACAAGTGACTCAGTCACATCAAAGGTAAGGATCTGCAATGCTGCTGAAGCAATGACAGGGAGATCTTGGACCCTGACAAGCTAACACCATGCAGTATGATACACCATGACTTAATACTTTGCTATTCCTTCTCAATTTCAGAACGATTTTCAGCAATGACCAAGTCTCTGGCTTGAGGAGGAAAATGACAGAAGGAATGCATTAATGGCCCCTACAAGTCACTGGTTAATTACTTGAAAACAAAATTCAAAATACATGTTTATTTAAATATTTGCCCGAGCACTTCAATACTAGTTATTCATTATTGCCTGCTGAAAATGGAAAGAGAACCTTACTCAGAGAAGAAACACACTGAACCCAAGAGTTGTACATATCTCCAAAACAAATTTTAAAATTCAGTTTATACAAGTACAGCACAATTACACTTATGGAAGATGAAACTACTATTGGAAAACCCAGGAGACATTTGTATTTTCATTTTAAATCACTGCTTGCAAAACTTTAAATACTTCCATTAGTATAAAGTTACTTTACAAAAACCTGTAATAGGATGACTTAGAACAAAACCCACAATCTAGCTAATTGGCTTTTCAAGTGTTTTCATGAGTAAACTGATAATCCCTCTTCTCTTTTTCACATGTTTAGTAATATTGTGCTCAGATCTTCCCAATTAACATAAGAATTTTTGGAACAGAGTGAACATGCACCAGTAGCATCAAATCTTAATACTGTGCTCTGTTCATATTTCTCTTACAAGAACTCTTGTGCCTCCCCCACCTGTGCATCCCAAGAATTTAAGGTTAATACTTGCAGCCAGAAGAGCACTTGTTGAGGCCCAGATGTTATTAGAAATAAATAGGTGTCAAATTCATCCAGCACACAGCAACAGTTACTGGAAAGAATGTGTGGATGATCAAGAGAAAATTAAAAAATTGCATATGCAAAGTAGTCACATTATCAGTTAGTTATCAGATAACACAAGCGAGATGAATTGGTCCATGCTACATGCCTTGCACCAACTTATTTTTGTTAAAATAGCAGTCAGTTACTCTCACCCTTCAACCAGGATGAGAGGTCATAGAGAATGTTGTGAAGACACAGCAAGACAGTCCCTGCCTTACAGTTTAAAAAAAGAAAAATTAAGAAAATAACAGACATGAAAGTGGGAGGAAAAGGCAAACTCCACCCATAAAACCAAAACTATGTGTTCATACAAGCCAGATGTAGTTCTGAATTCTTAAAAAAAAACCAAAACAAAACAACAGTAAATAAAAAAATCCCACCAAAAAACCAAACCAAACCAGCCACAAAACCTTTTAAAATAACAGGATTCCCTTAAAGGTTATCTAGCTAGCCATCTGTATGTAAGGAGTGTTGCAGAAAAGTCTTAAGAGATATGAAAATGGGTCAAATTGATGGTATGTGTGGGTATTGGCTCTAGTTTGGAATAAGCACCAGAGGACAAGTTAGTAGTGAAGAAAGGATTCACACATTGACAGAACAGTGGGTAAGAAAAGAACAACAGACTTATATTTGTTGCAAAGGAGAAAAGGAGCCAGAAAAGGGGAAAAGATAGGATGCCACAGAAAAACAAGCTACAGAGATTTTAAAGGCAGATTTTGCATGAACTTGAGTGAATAAAAATTATTAACAAAAAAGCCGAAAGTACCAAACGAAAAATGAACAGGCCAAGCTTGCAAGGCCCTTACATTCAGCTTGAATGCATTTCTTGGGACAATTTTTTTTTCTTTTTTAAGACTGCATTCAATCGGTTCCAAAATTTCAGTGACGTCAATGAGCAAATTGGAGAACTCAAAGGGAAAACAGGGGCACATGGAACCTCTGGCATCTTCTGGCTGGCAGAGGCAGAGTTTCAACCGCTTCTAGCTCTTTACAGATCAGAGAACCGGTTGATGGCAGAACTGAGCATATTCCAGCAAAACAATACCCCTCATCTTAGCTCTGCCCATGTCCCAATTGAGTTTAAAATGTTGGCACCCTGAAAGAGAAAGAAAAAAAAAAAGAATAAGAATGTTGGAGGGAAACAAGGAAGCAAGGAGAGGACTTGAGGAGCAGGTGGCTATTCGAGTGCTCCAGACAAAAAAAAAAAACAAAGGGGGACAACGTCCAGAGTCTGTGGACACTGCAGCAACTCCTTTAAGTGAGAAGAAAGGAAAAGCTGAATGTAGGAGACTTATTGGGAAGAACGGAGAGATGCAAAACTTCTCAAGAACATTCACTGCTGTCAGCCCAAGAAAGCAGTAAAACTTTTTTACTCCTACATTACACTGGTTTAAGTTTCAACTTACTAAATTTTTGTTGGTCCTCTGTTTTTAGTATACTAGATATTATTTAGGTTGAGGTTGTTCTAGAGTTGAGGTTGTTCAGCCTGGAGAAGAGAAAGCTCTGGAGAGACCTTAACAGCAGCCTTCCAGTGCCTGAATGTGTCTACAGGAAAGCTGGGGAGGGACTTTTTACAAGGCCACATAAGCAAGAGGACAATGGGTTAACATGTAATTGAAAGATTTAGATTAAATAGTAGGAAAAAATTCTTTAGTATGAGGGCAGTGAGACACTGGAACAGGTTTCCCCGGAGGTTGTGGCTGCCCCCTCCCTGGAAGTGTTCAAGGCCAGGTTGGATGGGGCTTTGATCAACCTCATCTAGTGGGAGGTGTCCCTGCCCATGGCAGGGGAGTTGGAATTTAATGATCTTTAGTGTCTCTTCCATCCTAAACCATTCTACACTTCTCTGATCTCTCCTGACACATGATGCTTGCACATCAGTTACTGTGGGGGTAAGGTGAAAGCAGCATTTCTTATACCAAACCACATCCTTAAGTACTTATTTCTGAACTAAACCACAGTTTATCAGAAATTCCATCTGCCACGCTTAACTATTAAGAAGGCAGAACTTAAGATTCAGACACTGTTCTAGCAGTACAGCAAAAACATGCAGAAGTGCTCTCAAACTCTGCTTTCCAATCTTTACTGACAGTCCAAGTACAACATTTTTTTGCTTTAAAGGGGTATGTTAGATCTAATTAAAAAAGAAACAAAACAAAACAACCAACTCTTAGAGGAGTAGTATAGCCAGGCTGACAGGATTTTGTTGACGAGTCTTAAAAGCTCTCAGTTAACAACCAAAAGGTATCTTTCTAGTTTAATGAATTCATGGAATAATGATGCACATATGGAACATTAAATAGCATGGAGAATTTTTTAAATATCAGTTGACCAAAACCACTCAAAGTCTACACCCTCCTCCCATCTCTGTCAAAGTATAGGATGTACAGAATCTTTTCATCAGTTTACAGTTCCTTTTTCTTAAAAAAAAAAAAAGCAATAAAAAATTTCCAGTGTCCAAAGTTATAGAGACTGCTGAGTGTCTTGAGAGCCAAGCACTAGCTTTTTCCTTATCAAGAATAACATTGAAAAGGTAATTACTGATACATTCAGTGACAATTCCATTGACATTACCTTCATAAGCAGTTCTTGTGTTTGAAGAACTAAGCTGCACTTGTAGTGTAAGAATGAGATTAGTCCTACAGAGAACTAATATAAAAATGCTGGTGTACAATCCTGAGAACACATACAGGCAATTTATAGTCTGGTTCAGTTAAATAATAGTCTTCAGCTAAACAGAGAGAAAGGGTTGGGAAAGCTTGAAACCTCACAAGGCCCAAGCAGAATTTTGCCCTCTTGCAAATCAAAACCAGTTCTCCCAAAGGAGTGTACTTTTCATAGCTTCTTACTCTAGTATGAACTGAAAGTTATGTCAAAGTCTTGAAAATATGAATATTAAATTGGCATAGTCTCACTTTTACCATCAACAGTATAAACACTGGATGCACATATGTGACTACATATATGCAAGTATACACATATAAGTAATTTTACATATAAAGATACATATAAAAAGCAAGACATCAGCATTCTTCATACTCTAATTGTACCAAAACCACAGATGTAGTAGACATAGGCTATAGACAGATACCTTCTGGGAACTCGTGACCCATCTTTTTCAAATCAAGCTGTGTATCATCATACTAATGATAAGGATTTAGACAATTCTCTGATTATGTAGAGTACTCAAAAGTTTAATATTTTAGACAATGAAAAAACATTCAATCTCTATGGATGCTTTTGCGTTACTGGAAAACACAAAACAAACATGTTCAAGCGACACCGCTACCTAAGTCTATCAGCATTTGTTATCTGTAGGCATTCAGGTGTCCATATGCCAGGCTCTGGAAGAGCATATTAAGTTATCAGAAGTTGAAACTAAACATGGGCACATAAATGTTCTGACAGTTACAGAAAACAGCTGAAGGCAGAAATGGATGATGTGGCAGTCTGTAGCCTTAGCTTTAACTACAATAGTAGTTAAAATGTTTTGTTACTTCCAAACCAAACAGAAATCTATAGATTAGCAGCACTGACTCCAAAGCTACACTAAAATATATCGAGCTCATCTGGCAGCCAAAACCCTGGGAAGCTCAAGGCAGAAGCACACCAGTGCATGACACCCACTCCTGTCTAACACAGTGGATGTTAGGCTACAACCACCTGGTCCTGCCTGATTCACACTGACTCAGAAAGAGAACTTGGGTGTACTCATATTATACTCCTAGGTTTCTTGCTGCAGGAGATGTGCATTGGCACCAGCACTGGCTCTACATGCTGGGGATGGAAAGCAGTGGGGCTGACATGTGTATCTGTGGTACACTGCCTTCAGTGGTCCCTGCTGGATGCAAATTGGCTTTGCACTTCTCCTTTTGCCACAGTTAGTTCTGGCTCTTGAGATGGCCAGAAGGCAAGAGCATACTGGTTGGTGAGATGCCAGTCTCCATGCACACACTGATTTATAGGCACCAAAAAAGAGAGGCCGATTGAATACTTAGCCTGCCGTGTAACTAAGAAACTGGCCATTTATTTTTTGTCTCACTCAAAAACAAACAAACAAAAAATCTGCTTTCAAAGAAGACATCCACACATAAATCTTAAAATAAGCATTACTGCTTAATTGTATAGTCATTAACAGAACACTGACCTGTAACATGCATCTGGATACAACACCTTCAGGAACCTCAGGAAACTTCTGTCGCAGGTCATGTAAAACCTGAATATCAATTTGCTGGCTTCCTTGGGCCATTCGTATATTGCCTGGTCAGGATTGTTTTTCAACAGGCAGTTTTAGGCCTTAGTAAAGGGAGTACTCATCTCTTCTGTCCCAGCATTTTCTGGAAGAGGAAGAAACACCTTAAGACACTGAAAGCAGATACTTCTGATGTAACAAAATCCAACTAAAAGGAAAACAATACAATCCCCTTTTCCAATTATGATTTTTTTGTTATTTTTTCCCATACAAGATCTCTGTCAACCTTCAAAATTGTCCATTTACACACACCTCATCAGTTTCTTAGTTTTTAAATTGACAACAAAAATACACTAAAAATAAAAAATACTTGAGTTAAAGGTATTAAAATCAATGGCTTTAATACCTGCATTTTTACTTATTTAAAACATGAAAGTCTACATAAAAAATAGAAAGGTAGTATTCATTCAGCTGTTACCTTTAGCACCACTGTCATAACCCCACCTACGGTTTTAGTTAGTGTACATTATAACAACACAATACAACACATTATTCCACTATTTAAAACAGTACCATAACTTCAAAACTTATGTACAACAAGTACCAGCCCAGACTGCTAGAACTGGAAACTCAGGTCATGGTATTTCTCTCTATAACACATATTCTGTTTAGAAGACTGTGCATGTTCAGCTTCCCTTCTCTTTGTGGACTTTTACTACAGAGCCAGAGCAGCTCAACTATCTGGGAGTTAGGAAGCCTGGTTCCACTCAGACCCAACAACTGATATGAAAAGAGGTGACCAGTATGAAGATCTGGGAAAACATCAGGCAAGACAGGATTCTGCGAGTCCCACAGAAGTTGAAAGAAATGAGCACACTTTGAACACTAACAGCCACAGTATGATTACAGTTGAAAACAAGATATCTCAACTAACCCTGCACAAATTTACCCCACATGCACCAAAAGTGCCATCTCAAAGGCATAGAGAAATATTGAAGACAACTGCTACATAAGGCACCCTGTGGGTGCTGCTATCACTACATAAGATCACTACTTTGAAGGTAGCAGAGACCAGAAGCTGTGATCATATTTTAGACTGAAGTTTAGACACACCTAAGAGGCCTCAGAAAATGCAACACTAGACAAACAGAGGATCAAAATATTTTGTTTTGAACACATTTATTATGCATATGAAAAACCACAGTGTTCAAGAGCCACCTGAAGCAATAAACCTTGGCTTACATAATTGAGAAACATCACCCTGGCCAAAGTAAATACCTCATCTGAAACAAAAAGTGGTAAATTACTTTCTATCAGGCTTTACTCTATTACAGAGAAAAGCTATGTTAAATGTTAGCACTAAAATGATAAAAATAAATGATGCAAATTGCAAAAAAACAGTTAAAAGGAAGTACTGAAATAGTCTTTAAACACAATTTCAAGTATTAAATAGAGTTCCTTTCCCCTCCCATGCATTGGCTGGTACCATATCCAGTATGTACACATACTGTTAAAAATTATGCTAAAGCCTGTTTGTATTTATACCAGTTTAAAGCAAGCAATTCATAAAGGTCTGAAAACAAAGAATAATGTAGGAGTCCCTAAAGTCTTGGAGCAGATGGCTGTTCACTATGGCAGACCCAAAGGACGAGCTGATGATCCAGGCAGAGCACACAAGCTACAGCCAGACCAGACAGGAGGCCCCTGAGCACACAATGGGGCTTCACAAGTTCCCCTAAAAGCACCTTTAGCAGCTGCCTTCCTCCTGCATTGACAGTGACTGGAGATTCTGTGCCCAACTGTTCAAAATACATGCCTTCAGAAACTCTCAAGCTGTGTTGACACTGCTCTGAAATCTTACATACTTAAACCCTGAAAAAGTCAGCTCCGTGGCAAGGAGTAGTGCAATGTAAGAAATGAATGAATGAATCCATGCCTCATTAAAAACACACAGCTGTTAGTTCTTCAGGAGTTTAGAACACTAGACAAATCTGAGCAGAGACAAAACACTATTGATCTTACATTTTCTTTTTACCAACTATTAAGAAAAACATTATTCATCAGAGAAAAAAGGCCAGGAAATAAAACAATTAGGGAATTCCATTGTTAATCAATAACTGTACTGAATAATTTCTCCAATTAAGATTCAACCCTGGTAAGATCACAGAAAGTCCTGAAAAATATACGATTGGATTATATTAACAAGAAATAAACTGCTTTGCCAGTATCAAATGCCACTTTTCCACCCTTCTTATTTTGAGTAGTCCAACAAACTTATTGCTAAATAAACAGTCAACCTCCCTATAATCCTAAGAGGTCTTAATTTTTTTCCAATTTCTCTAACCTTCATTAAAGTAACCCATACCACAATACACTATATGTTAATAAAACAGTAAATTCTCAAATTCCCTGTACCATTCTTAAGGTTTGTATTTACTTTTTATAAATTTCCATCTTTTGCCCAATTAATCAGATTGGCAAAACAGCACCTTCACACCTCTTACAGCAACAGCTGCATGGGAAAAAAATTCATGCATGCACTCTTATGATGACAAATGCAGATACAAGATTAAAAAACATTATTTAGAATACTTAAAACCAGAAGAAAGTTCTGTGTCATCACCCCAATACTTCTTTTCAATGAAGTATTTTGTATTTCAGCTAATTTTTCAGTGTCTGTAGTCTTAATAAAACACACAATGACCACAATATCCATTTATTACTATGAAACAGCAAAGTATCCTGATTACTACTATGAAATTCAAAGAAGTTCTACAAAGAAGCTTTTTGTACATATTCATAGGTCATAAAATTACTTATGGACATAAAGGTTACTTATGCACACTAAATGTTTGCAAACTCCAATTATTTGTTGGTAGCATGCAATACTTGGGACATGGCTTATTTTTACTTTACTACTGTACTTTAAAGATTTGGTGGCCTAGCACCAAAAAGATGCATGCAGGTGATGCAGGAAGAGCTAGAATTGACATCTACTCTAGCTACTTACTGAAGTTACTAAGAAATTTTTGTGCATATGCATCAAATGTGTCAACATGGGGAATGCAACTAGATTTACTGTAGGTATAGGAGAAAATAAATGAAAATATTTTAATTCACAGCGTAATATATATATATACTGTAGGCAGTCTATATACCACATTTGAAGTCTTTTTTCCCCTTTCAGTTTCAAGTACAACAGGCAACCGATATGCACTGACCATACAGAACGTGAAAAATGCACTTATATGAATATTAAGGTTTCACTCCAATCATCACTTATAAAAGAAAGAACTATTACAGAGCTCAAATATGTTTTTGACAATTATTAATAAATTTAAATTAACCTTAAGGAGTCTGAAGTGGAAGAATAGACCTCATGTGGCCTCAATGGTACAAACAGATTAAAAGTTGTTTTTTTTTTTCCCCAGTTCCTGATGTTGCAATGGAACTATAAAAAAGACTCAGCATGCATTTTGCTAAAGGAAAGCCTAAAGGAGTTCCAAGTTATTTTGACAGATGAAGCCCTAAGGAACGAAAACAGCACTGTCATCAGCTGATGAACTCTGAATCCAGCAGCAGGACATCCAGAATAAAGTTATATATACACCAGTGGAAAATCAAAGGCACAAATTCAAGAGTGAACAGCCAAGACAGCCAGTAATATAATGCAGAAGAAAAGGGTACCAACAGGAGGTAAGGAAAACTGCTGGCACCAACATTTTGGCTTCATTAAAAGACTCAGACATAAAAGAAGGGTAATACAGCATTACAGAAGTAAACTGAAAGTTCTATTCCAGAAATCGTAAGCAGAAATAAAATCCTGCAATGGTGACTCAGAGAACTAACTTCTCTTAGAACCATTATAATCCAAGCTTACTTACAAAAGAAAACTTTCAAATACTGTGTTCTTTTTCCTAATCCATGCATTACATTTCTTCTTAAAGGAAAGAAACTGCTTGCTTGTAACATTGACCTAAAATGTTATAGCACACCTAGTGTTAATAGCAATGAGAGTTTTTTAAACAAAAAAGTTCACCTCAATATTTTTAAAAATTAAGACAAAGCTCTCCTGCAGCTTTGACTGAAAAACACCCATCTATGAAAAAAATAAACTGACTGCATCTTTCTCATTTAGGAACACATAAGGTATAGGCTATTTCCTAATTTGGTAAGGAAGTTTTTCTAATAATTTCTGTGATTTCATTAAATCAGTCTCCATTTTTTGCTTTTCAGCCTTAAGTCCTACTCCAACAAAACCTGGTTTCATCTTTAAGAAAATGACATAGTCAGCATGGGGCATAGGGGAAGGGAGCAAAGAAGAAAAGCCAAGCAGTTCAGTTATCTCACTGAGGATGAAACATAATGCTTAACTACAGGGGAATAAAAAGGAGAGAGGGCTAACTCTTGCCATAAGAAGGTGCTGGAGAAAAAAGACAAAAAAAAAAAAAAAAAGCTTGGTCTGGGAAACAGATTTAGAGGAAACAACCATCTCTGCTTGTAGACTTAAAAGAAGCTTGTTTTTTGTAATGTTTGCTAACTGGTCAGAGATCTCTCCATCCTATGGCTCCAAGGGCTGATCCTACTGCAGCAAGGGCAACACTGATGCTGACACTTTTGAATACAGTTGTCATGGCAAAGCGTCAAAATCTCCTCAAGCCATACAATAATGGGAAACTTCCTAGAGTAAGTTTCTATCTCAGCCAACTGAGATGCAATGGCATTTTACAGGGAATGCAAAAGAAGTCTAAAGCTGGAGGAATTTTCATTACTAAACTTTTTAAATTACCTTCTAACAACAGGTATGTTAGAGTAGCAACAGTAATAATAATAATAATTAAAAAGTCTTTCAAATTCACCTTTCCTGCCACAATAAGGCTACCGTGAGCAATAAAATTCCTACGAAGAACATTCTTGCTGGGTCTTTGCCCTCACAGCCATGTTACGTGCTGCTCATTGTATTCTAACAGAAAGTCAGACCAATGCAATTAACTGA
This sequence comes from Phaethornis superciliosus, assembly GCA_023637945.1. Classification (NCBI taxonomy): domain Eukaryota; kingdom Metazoa; phylum Chordata; class Aves; order Apodiformes; family Trochilidae; genus Phaethornis; species Phaethornis superciliosus. The sequence continues at coordinate 50,070,332 of JAJQWJ010000003.1, read as the reverse complement.
AGACCTTAAAAAAGAATTAATATAACAAAAGTAAATTAAATCTAGGTGTGGTACTCTAGATTACTCATAAATTTAAGGGTGGTTCAGTCATACCATGACAGCTAGACTCTAGAAATAGTACTTACTTTAAATACACCTTCCTTTAATTATTATTCTGTTTCTTAAATTGGTGTGTTGTCTTCAACAGTTGATACCTCTACTGCACAGAAGACTGTATTAATGGTGACTTTACTATAAAGACTCTAGATACAAATGCATATCAAATAACACTACTTTTGGGAAAAAAACAACAACTAAACAAAATGCAAACAAAAATAACCCCTAAAAAACCCCACACAAAAAGTCAACCAACCGAACCACAAGTTATGAGGAGTGAAAAAGATTAGTAACATCACAACCAAGCCTTATGACAATTCACTCACCCCCCCCCAAGACCTGCCTAACATCATAACTCCACTACAATGCCAGGAATAGAATTGGACACTGATTTTTAACACACTGGAATGCAACCAAAGAGATGGTTTCTCTCTTATCATACTGCAGTTTATTCATCATCTTTCTATTATATTTCACTAGACAAAACACTACACCTCTGAACTTTATCTTCCAAACAGTATTACCAACTGAGTCTCTTCGCTGATCTAATTTTAAAACATAGCAGAGATTCTAACTGGTGAAACAACAAGAATTTTTCCAGGTTATAGGGTCAAATTCTCCAGTTCCCCATATGCTAAGCAGGCACTTAGAGAAGAATACAAAGAATACTAACGTTTTGCAAAAATTTATACAAAGGGCTCTGCTATCTGTGGCAGTCAGCACTGGTATACAGTGTGGACAGAAAAAGCCCACAACCATTCAGCTTGTTGAAGCCACATTCATGAAGCATTTTAGTGCTATTTCACAGATTAATTTTGAGAATGTCTGGCTTATACAAAACACCACTCAAAAGTGTTGGAATTAAAAACTCCTGAGCAGTACCACTGGCTCTGGAGAGGTTACCTGCTTAGAGAAAAGCAGAAAGATACTAAGGCTAGCTTCTGCAATAGTATTTTGGGCAAGTCTGTAAGCTATTACAAGTTACAAAATGTATGATTTAAGAGTAAAATAAATTAATCATATTTAATGTTCTTCAGTGTCCTTCAGTGTTCTTTCCTATACAGTCTGAACAGTTATCTCTATGTAAAAATATGTTATACGTCACATACAAATGTATGTTTGAAGTTCTGGTGCTGGAATTTGTGACCTTATTTACCTGAAAGCCATTGCTCAGACCATTAAAATGGACCATCAGCAACCCACAGCTGTGTGTTTGGACTGTTAGTGCACTCCACAAGAAGAGGAAGAAAAAAGCTGTTTTACTTCCTCCTAGTTGTCATGAACAGTCATGACACCACACAGCTCCTAATGGTCATGTATTGTCCTCACCACAAGTCTTTTTTTCAAGCCACAGAAATCACATACAGTTTAAGCTTTCATTATAATAAACCAAATCTTTTCACTCACATCTCATAAGCTACAAAATGAGTTTTAAATTGCTTGACTTGTAACTTAGTATCATTAATTAACCAGTCAGTTAAGATTACACTATGGAATTATCACTCCTGGTATATCAAGTTTCCTAAAGAAACATTAATATTCATATGGATAATTTATGTAGATTTATACCAGGCATGGTATAATGGTTAGGACAAGAGGCATCTAGAACAGTCTTAAGGTCCAGGTTCTCTCAAGATCCTTCTTTCCTTTCCATTAGGTTCCTGGGCTGGCACTTCCCCACCCTCCCTTGAGCAATCACTTATATGAAAAAAATAGATTACATGTTCAGAATACATCTTAGTCTATTTAGTAATTTCATTTTTATGGCCTAGGCTATATTTAACTTGTTTAAGTTTCCCAGCCTTGTTCATTGCTCTGCCCATCAAATGAATGTGCCAACTGGAGCAATTGAAGCTGGTAGAAGCTATGCCAGATAAAATCATTCTCAGAGCTATGATCTGAAGACAAAAAACTATTTCACAGAACGGTAATGCTTGCTTTCATCCCTAGAGGAAAATAATACTACATAGTACCAAGGAAAGAAGCTTTTGGAATGTTTTAAAAAGTATGACTAGAAAAACAGGTACTTTATTCTCCTTTACAAACTAAATGGAAGGAACACAAATTTAACACTTAAAGATCTTCCAAGCAAGTGATTTCTATCTTACCTGCAGCATAAATTAGGTGTGGAAGACTAGCTAATAAATTTGAAAAGATACCATTTACAGAGAAACTGGAAGTAGTTTTGGACTCTCTTTGAAAGAATCAAACAACGAAATACAAAAACCTCTTTTTCATATATACCAGACTTGAGAAAATATTTAAACAGTTTAAAAGGTTACAGGCATCACATCAGATTTTCATGTTTCACTGATGATATGTTAAGAGTTTTGCAAAATCATTATCAAAATATTCTCAAAATAACTATTTAGACAAATTTCAAAAGTATAGTCTGAAAACTTACTGACCAAACACTACAACAACTAAATTAAACACAGATGATTTTAGTGTCACATGTGATATATACACCTGTATTTCGGTAGACTAGAGCAAAAGAATAGAGAATATAATATAAAAGAAAGCTTTTAGATTTTGGCATTAAGCTTTTCCCCTATGGACAGAACAGGCTGTCCCCCAAAAAACTCCTATTTACAAAACATGGCTCAGTGATCAAATTACATTTTCTCTGGCATTCACCCAGTAGTGAATGAACTTGTTACAAAGAACCACAAAAAATCCAAGTATTCCCTTTAATTTCCACATATTTCTTTCAGACAGTACTCTCACTTCTCAGCTCTATATGAATATATAAAATGAGTCACTTTTTGCATAATTCAAGATCAAATATTTCAATCAGATCAATTAAAATAATCTAAAAATAATCAATGAACTTAAATAATTGGTCCAGGATGGTAATGATACTGATCATAACATCTCAAAAGTGGAACTCTTCTTATATTTCAGACTGCCAACTCAGAATTACATCAGGCAAAAACAGTATGCATGGAAAAAATTGTTTTTGATAAGAGAATTGTGCTCATTCAGACTGGGGACTCCACAGGTAACATTAATCATGCTCTTCTTGAAGATTTGTAACTTCTCAGTTCCTTGCTGATTTAAAAAAACATTTATTTGTATGTAGTAATGCAAAATACTTAAAGTTTAACTAAAACTCATAATTTAAGGTCTTTCATTAATTATTCCCTCCTTAACCTCCAAGTAAAGACTATTTCAAAATACTGTAGCTAAAATCTACTGGTTCCAATAAAAATCAAAAGTGGCTAGCCAGCCAACTAATTTTCAGCTCTTCAAAGTAATTTCAAAATTAACAATGTAACCTACTTTGCTTTTGGAGAAGAAGTAGAAAAAAATTCTCTGAATATAGATGCTCAAAATCTCTATTAACCTTTTAAAAGAAAGAACAAAGGCCACTCACTGTTGCAGATAACAATGAAGCTCCAGCATTTGCATTATTATATCTGTCAGCCACCTCCTGAAGCACACATCCAGAGGAGCTACCTTAGCCAGGAAAGTAAAGAACCATGTTAGCTGATCTGTTTTTTTTTTTTAGCTTCAGCTTCCATACTGCTTATGAGTAACACTCAGCAAGCTCACTGTCACTATTTTTGCTCACTGTGAGGATAAGATTAAGTTAATCTTCCCCTATGAGAAGTGAGATCTGCACTGCAAGTTACTTGTCTGGCACTTACAGTCAACTTTGCATGTTGCTTGCTTTACTAAGGAAGCGCTTAGAGATTTAGGATGAAAATACAATGTGAAAGCTGAGAAGACTGAAAGTTTCAGTAAGACAAGGTATCTTTCCTTTTCCCTCCACTCTGCTCCCAGATATTGCAGTTCTGACATTTTTGCTGTGGCCATGGTATTTGTTGACCTCTTACCTGTGTCAAAGTGATTAACCTTTTAGGAAAAAAAAAAACACAACAAACTTTTTGTTTGTTTGTTTTTATTATTATTCTTTATATTTCAATAGCAATGAGCTACTGCATAGGCTTAAACAGTTTAGGCTACATTCATCCCTATCACACCCCGCAGATACTAGGGCACAGTGGAAATACTAGGAACAAGTCTGGAATGGCATGATCTTGAAATCAAAGATTTCACTGCTAAACTGAGAGTGAGAGGCTGACATAAATTACACCTGCTTTACAAGAACTGTAATTAAGAATCTGAATTACAGCCCCTTTAAGCATGGCTAGACCAAAAAGCTGAAGTTGAGCAGTGAATTATGGGCATGTATTATATTAGTTTTGCAGCCAGAATTTGATCAGTGGTATGACTGCATCATCGGTATATTCTACTCCTATTATTCCCCCCTAGAATTGCATATTAAACCAATTCTGCAACTGGTACAGAGCAGTGACTGCCTAAAAAAAAACAACACAAAACCCCACTAATATTTCTAAGAAACATGTAGGAATATGTTCTAGGAAGCTCTAGTCTCACTTTAAGCAGCCTCAAACAGACTAAATTATATAACCTAAGACTGCTGTGTCTCAAACCACTTCAAACAGCATCCCTGACAAAATAATTTTGATCTGGAATTTTTTCTAAACTTGGAACTACAACTCTGGAATAGTTTGCAATTATATCAGCTACATTTTCATAGAATCACTGAAAAACGTATGTTGGGACATCTGGGCAGGTCAACAGATCCAAACATCTATTGCAAAATAGGATTAACTTCAGGTTTAAACCAGGTGCACAGGCCCTTTCTTTACCAGTCAAATTCTGAAAATCCCCAAAGACAGATTTCATTAGGTTTCTAGAAAACCTCCTCCAATGACTGTTCACCCCATCAAGAACAGCTTTCTCCGTATGTCTCATTTGGGATTTCCCTTTTTGCAAACTGTGGCTTATCTCTTGTAGTTTTGCTCACCACCTGAGAAAAATGTGCCTCCCTCAACTTGCCTGTAATTCCCATTAAAAAAGTTTAAAGACTAGATGTCCATACTTAGCCCTCTTCTCCCCACATTAAGGAAAGTGAGTCTCCTTAGCCTCTCTACATATGTCACTAAACATCTTAAGTTGTTTCCTGCTGAACTCGTTCCATTTTGTCGGCATTTCTTGCAATGGCAGGCTCAAGACAGTCAGTTAAATGCATCTCACAAGTGATGAAAAGAAAGAATAATCACATCCTACAACAGGCTGGTAATGCTCTGTCCTATGCTCAGTCAGAAATGCCCTTTTGTCTGTGTTTTGGTAAGAGTGATATATTGGTTAGCGCTCTGAAGCCCATTTACATTCATAGCTGCTGTCTGGAATATGCTTTTTTGAAAAGCAAGGTTAATTAACTTGGACGATTTTTCACTGTTTTCATATCAGCAGTTGTATTTTAAACTGAAGTAAAAATAGGTACCTAAAGAAATACAATTATTAAAGAATCACATAATCATGGTTGGAAAAGACCTTTAAGATCATCAAGTCCAACCATTAACCTAGCACTGCCAAGTGCACCACTAAATAATGTCCATTAAGTACCACGTGTACAGATCTTTTAATAACCTCCAGGGATGGTGACTCCATAACTCTCCTGGGCAGTCTATTCCAGTGCCTGACAACCCTTTTTCCTAAAATCCAATTTAAACCTCCCATGGCACAACTTGAGGCTGTTTCCTCTTGTTCTGTTACTTGTAGCTTGGGAGATCAACATCTATCTCACTACAACCTCCTTCAAGGCAGCTGTAGAGAGGAGTAAGGTCACCCCTCAGCCTCCTTTTTTCCAGACTGAACAGCCCCAGTTCCCTCAGCTGCTCCTTGTACAACCTGTGCACCAGCTTCCGTGATCTTCTTTATACATGCTTCAGCACTCAATGTCCTTCTTGTAGTGAGGGGCACAAAACTGAACCAAGTATTTGAGGTGCAGCCTCACCAGTGCCGAGTACAAGGACACAATAATTTCCCTCTTCCTGCTGGCCACACTATTCCTGATACAAGCCAAGATGTCGTTGGCCTTCTTGGCCACCTGGACACACTCCTGGCTCATATTCAGCTGGCTGATGATCAACACCCCAGGTCCTTTTCCTCTGGGCAACTTTCCAGCCACTCTTCCCCAAGCCTGTGGCATTGCATGGGGTTGCATGACCCACCACTTGGCCTGTTTGAACTTCATACAACTGGCCTTGGCCCATCAATCCACCCTGTCCAGGTCCCTCTGTACAACCTTCCTCCTCTCAACACTGCCTCCCAATCTGATATCACCTACAAATTTACTGACAGTGCACTTCATCAGGGATCTGGACAAAGGGGTCAAGATACTAAACAGAAATATTTATTTTCACTTATATGTGTGTGATGCTTTCAATATTTTAATTTACTTCTGATTATTTTATGAAAGCACACAACTGGAGGAAAGCTCTGACAGCTGCCTACTTAAGAAACTGAAGTAGGGAAAAACACAGAGAAAAACTAAAGTTACAGGACCAAATACGCTATGAAGAGGAGTCTTAGGAAAAGTTATAAGCCTCAAAACATTTTGCAATGCTGAGCATGAATTAAATTCAAACCTCTGTGCCAAGCAGTTATCTGCTACTTTTAGGCTCTATGCAGATCCTTAAAATAAGTAGCTTATGAGCCCATACTTTTTTCCAGAGACCTTCAGATCCCCTTCACTAACTAGACATTTACTTTTCATTGGAATTCAGTTTCATTTGAGTAAGACTTATTTCTTTCTAGCTCAGACAGATTTCCTCTCTAGACATCACAGAGAACCCATTTAAATATTTTAAATTCAAATTTTAAAATGTCAAACTTCTCAATGCCAAAATTCAAAACCACTGCTAACAATATTTTCACAGTAGGGAAAGTTTTAGATGCCAATATGGCATGGAAAATGTTTTTCAATATAATGTACTAAAGTTCAGAAAAAATTCTCAAGCCTCAATCTTCCCATGTTATAAGACCTGGCAGATCTTGCTCTGCCTTTGTGGATAAATGCAGGATCTATTGACTAAGAGAACAGTAAACCTTGTAATTGAAAGTGCATATAGATATCAAAAAGGGCTTGTATGAGTTGTTACTGACATTAGTCATTATGAAACTAAATAAAGAAAACCTTACAAATCCAAACCAAACCCCAATGGTTTCAGATAGACTTTTCCCCCTTACTGCCCTACAAACTTCTTTCCAATAAGGAATGGAAACTGCTACACTTTCCATGAAATAAAAGCTACCACCATGCTGCAAATGAACAGTTAGTTATTTTAAATGAGCGGTATAGTTAACTCCTTATGTGGAAAAAACACCGATTAAAAATATTTTGAAATGCTGTGGCTTCCTCTTAATCTTACACATCTTCCAGAAAGCCTACCAAGGCTCTAGGCAGATACACGATTTCTTTTGGTCATTACATGAGAAGTCCTCAAAACAAAAGCAAAGACAACAGCCTAGGAAATATTGAAAAACTACACCTTCTTTCAGCTTAGAAGTCTTTCGACCTTACCCTTAACGTTATGTTCAAGCTGTAAAGAATACAGTAACTTTCCACTCACATTCTCATTCTGACACTGTCAGGGTACACATACACACATTTTTTAAAAAGGAGCAGTTCTGGTGACTGAGACAGAGGGAACCAAATATCATAAAATCCAGGTATCTCTGGAATCTGGCCCAGCCTACAGATAGATGATAAGGCCTGTCACCTCCTATTATTATGTAACAGTATTGATGACACTGACCAAGATATTTTAACCATTTCATTGGGAGCTTCAGGGTAGGAAGCTTGGTTAGCCACAGCAGCTTGGTTGATTGGTGTGCAACAGTAATTAGATCACATGTGGACAACTTTAAAAAACACTGCAGCATAGATTTTGACTATATTGTGCCCTTTTGCATAATGGAGAGCTATATAGGTTTAAAATACATAATTAAATTCAGTCCCTATATGAGAGGCTAAGTGATGCTAGACACAGACAGCATCCAAGAAAGCAAGCAAAATGCAAAGCAAGTCTTCCACAGAATCCACTGGATTTGTTGTAATGCAACACAGGTTATCATAAAAAATTTAAAACTAATAACCCTACAGACATTCTATTTTGCAGTGTTAAAACATATTCTGAAATATTCGTGCTTGCTTGTTTTAGGTACAGTAAACTCAATCTCTTTTTACCAGCAGTGAGTCCTAAAAGGATTGATTGCTCCAGTCAAATCAAAACTAAATGCCAATACCAATACTATCAACATGAGAAGCAAGCTACAGGCCTGTATCCTCCAGGAATAAATCAACACAACATAATCCACAACAACAACATCTACCATTAACACTGCCATTTCAGGTATATAGATTTAGAATGAAGATTGTGAAATGCTCCTAAGCCTGGGTTAACAGTAAAGTTATGGATATAGTACATTAACTTAACATTCCAGCCCCTGCACTGTTTCATAGAAAAACTAATGTAACAACAAATTCCTTCAACTCTACAATATGTGTAACTTGCCTTAAAAAAAAATCTGGTTTTATCTCAATTTGTATAATAAAAGAGACAAAAGACAGCTCTTAAGTTATACCAAGAAATCTCCCTTGTTTTAACTCTCCTTCCAGAGTTAAACAACTCTGGAAGTTAAAAACTCATTTCTTACAGACTCAGGAGCAAGGGAAACCATGATTGTGGTGAAAAGTGTTGTGAATGTGCCTTTTTCCAATTTGAGAAGTTCTGCATTACTGTTCTCTATAGCTTCTGATCCACTGAATAATTTTCTCGACTATCAAGTCATTTCAGCAATTTCACTCTTGCACACATCAGTAAGCATACCCCCATATTAAAATGTCTCTACAGTGCTTAGGAAAGCTACCAAGAGTCAGCAAAAAACTGCCTACAAAGAACAGATTTGTGTTTCCTTTCCAAGCCACAAAATGTAGAAGTTTGGGAGCTGCTTCCCCATCCCCTCTGCTACCCCCCAGCATTTTAATGAAATCTTAAACTTTGCATAATTAGAAAAAGCTCTTTCCAGTTGTTGCCATAGGGATAGCAAAATCTTAAAGGAATAGGCAAAGTACCAATTTATACTGTAGGACTACCTTACATTTCTCAAACAATTTCTAATTGTTGGGTACTAACATTACATGATTGTAAGCATCATTTGGTAAAAGCATTTAGAATACTGGTTTGTTCACAACCAAAGACTTCTCATTGTTCCTATCCTCAAAGCCTGTTTCAGACTGCTATTTGGAAGTTGAATTGGGCCCAATGCATTCCAAACACTACTTACCAAATGATATCAATGAAACTGTTTTATAGCCACATGTGAGCTTAGGTATTTGTCAACTTAAGAGAGTGGAAATATGAAATACTCTAGATTTCTTAAAAAAAAAATCCTATAGAGACACTATTAGTCAAATACGATTCAAGGAAGTTCACTGCAGCCAAATGGTATCGATACAAATAAATGTAACAATCATTTAAAATTATACTGCATGCAGCAGCAGACAGAATTAAAAAACTTAAAATCAAAGCCTAAAAATTACAAATTCTTTACCTATTCCAAGTAAGGGAAAATACTTGTCTTTTGCCTCCCATTTATAGCACAACACCAAGAACACTGAACTGACACGTAAAATGACAGAATCACCAGATCAGAAAAAAAATTAAAGACTCTAATAGCCTGCAGGCAGGAAATTTTACAAGTAATAGGAGAGCCCAAGTTTCTAGACAAAAAAAATGGAACATTTTTGGTGCTTTCTTTCCCAAACTGACCCATAGCTACATAACCACCTTTTTCAGTGTGTAGTGACCAAAAAAAAAAGGAATTCTTAAGAAATCCCATCTTATCCCCTGAAATCGTAAGCTTCCTCTTAAGAGGTTTTAGCTTCTTTTTCTATCTACTCAAGAACTGTGATTTTCATTGAAGACCTCCTGTTGACCTCACCTTCAAAAAATAAAGACTGCTATTGGTCCATCATCTGCAGGAATACTAACAGTCAAAGACAGAAGCAACTAACTCAGCATTATATGTATTCCATGTAGGCAGCACAAATAAGCAAAAGAATGTCTTCATTTTACAATGCCATTTTCTAATGACCCATAAGAGTTCAAATTAACTATGTAAATAGTAATAATTTATATACATAAGCCATATCTTATATATTGTATGTACTCTGTATTTTGACAACATAGAAGTACTGGAGCCAAACCCAGAATTATCCTTTTCTCCATTTCACAAACAAAATAAACTGTAGTTATGAAAGCTGCATCTATGTGTGCAATAATTTGCCAGCATAGTGTAAGTATACCAGCAAAACACCTAGAACACACAGATTAAGCTATAGGTTCTAGTTTCACAACACTTTTTTCCACTGCAGTACCAGCTTAAGCAGTCCTCATCCCCCAGCTTTGCTGGCACAATTGTTTGTGCAGCTGAGCAATGAGACCGGTCAGGGAATCGATCCAGGTTAAAAATAATATTTTTCTGATGGTAAATTCCACAAGCTGCTTTGCTGCATAGCCACCTGGAACATTAGCTATACTAGTGCAACTGAGGAGCAAGGCAGGAATGAGAAGCTAAGGTCAGGGCTGCTCATGCAAGCTAGTGTCGACATGGAAAGAAATGCTCTCAAAACTGCACTTTAAATGTCTTGGCATTCCCTCATTAAATACATTATTCAAGTAGTGCACATTTGGAGAATGGTAGTGCACAAATGTGCTAAAAAAACACAACAAAACAGCACAGGAAGCTTCCATCCACTTTCCAGGAAACACTACTCAAGGGCTACAAGAAATTAGCTTAGAAATTATTTTTAAAATGGAAGTTGCAAACTGTCCCACTACTTTCCCCCCATCATTCCTCGCTTGTGTGGAACAAGCATCTTCTGAAATTTACTGGGTTTTTTCACTAGTTCATGCTGAAAACCTGGTATAGGATTTCTGACCTTCATGCAAATGGGGGCAAGACTCTTGCATATGTTCTCTTCAAAATTTCTGAACAACAGAAAAGGAAGGAATAATAAAATGTAAGCTATGAAAGCAATATTGGTTCACAATACCTTTATACATTTTCTGGGCTGCAACACAGCAAGACAACCAACTACTTATGAAAGATGATGGAGAGCAGCCTAGCAATGACATCCACCAGTTCCCTCAGTACCCATGGGTGCATCCCATCAGGACCCATGGATGTATGGATGTCCAGCCTCATTAACTGATCCTTAACCCAGCCCTCATCAACCAAGGCAAACTCATCCTTTACCCTGACTTCCTCAGAGGCCTTAGGGGTCTGGGGCTCCCGAGGACATCCTGCAGATGTATACACAGAGGCAAAGAAGGTGTTCAGCAATTCCACCTTCTTTGTATCCTCTGTCACCAGAGTGCCCACCTCATTCAGCAGTGGGACTATAATGCCTCCAGTGTTAGTTTTATCTGCTATGTATTTAAAGAAGCCCCTCATGTTGTCCTTAACCTCTTCAAAGCCCACCTGTGTGCATTCCTGTGTGACCTGCTGTGGGTAACCCTGCTCTGGCAGGGGGGGTTGGGCTAGATGATCTTTTGAGGTCCCTTCCAACCCCTAACTTTCTATGATTTTATGTTTTCATTTAAAGCATGGCATGCAAGACACAGGGAGCACACCAATATACTCAAAAGCAAGTATATGCTTTTACTCGAAAGAAAATCTCGTAAGTCTATCTCTTAAGTTTGTATCTTGTTCACAGATACATGCTTCACATTTAGGCAAATTTATGTACATCTCAGAAAAGTTAATAAATCAATTGTATCTTTTCATATGTTTAGACTGAAAAATCTACCAAACAGCAAAGTCTCACTTTTATAGCTTCTTTGTATGAATTTGCTTTTAAAACAAAAGCATTCATGAGACATTCTAGTACTATCAACTTAGAGAGTAAGGGATGAAAGGCATTTCCCACCCATTAACTTCAGATGTTTATCATCAGCTTTAATTCAATGAATAATTTAGAATTTCAAGGGAATACTGTAATTAGTCTAGAAAAAATATTCTGAATATTAATACAAAGAATTCACTGTATTCTTTCCCAGTCATCACTAGGCAGCGGGTATTTCTCAGAGATGGATCATGAACAACAGATCTTTAGTATTTTTATATTTTATTAAATTTTAAAAATATATTACAATATAACGCATAATAATAATACATGAAAATACTTTGACTTGGAACTTTTCTTTTTTTTTTTAAACCTCAGGCAGGAATGAATTTAGTGCAAAACAATGACACAGGTTTAAATCAGGTTAAGACAGAGTCATCCTCTATTTTTTCCCCCCATAGATGCTTTTCCTCCCAGGATTAAAGGTTGCGTAATTACAAATCCTTTCAGATAAAAATACTAACCAGAGGCATGCGCTTCTTGAATTCAACAGTTAACAGGCACAACATAGTAATGAGGAGTGTATTTGTTAAGACTTCAACCTAACAATCTCAAACAATTGACTACCCAGTAGTGTAACTCCACAGTGGTCTATGCTGTAAAGGAAACACCACACTGAGTCTGGCGACAGTAATCTGGCTTCTCATCTAGTCTGAAAGCACCTCTTCAGGGGTCTGGTTTCACTGCACTCATCTGTTATGCTGTGAATTCTGATAATCTTAGTTAAACTGATAGTCTGTGGAGCCCCGTGAACATATTAATTCAGATATTTGTTTTAGCACCATGTCACAGTGTAAAAGACTAGGCAAGAGTCATGAAGTTTGATGTGCTCAAATACATCACCCAACACAATACCTGTTTATGCACAAAATGTAATTATTTAAAAACGTTTTTTTCCTCCTATATAAGTGTTACCACATAATTATGGTAACAGAGACAAACCTAAATAAATCTACCTTCTCAGAAGATCCTACAACAGCTAACAACAGGAGCTTGCTGTCACTTGGAGAGATTTCTTTTTAAACACTACTGCAGCTTTTTCGGTTTGTGACTTCAAATGTTCTGCATTACAACTTTAACAGCTAGAGTTCCGATATAAATCCTTTGACAGAACATCGTTTATTAAAAGCTAGCAAGTTATCTTAAGTGAACTTTCACCTGTTAGTCATACACCCCTCCTCATTCCTACGTCCCCTCACCTCCAGTTCAACCCAGTTCCACTGGTGCCTGCTGCCACCTACCGGAAGACGCCTTCCTCTCTGCGCCTCGCCAGCTCCTCCTGACTCCTCTGCTCACTATACACTCCAAAGAGGCTATTTTCTCTGCAGGTACTTTTTTTGGTGGGTGAGGGGGAGCCTGAATTAATCTCCAGCAAAGTAAGCTGGCTCGAAGAGCAATCTGAGAAGTTCCTACACAAGCCCAGACGCAGGGGAAGAGTACAGACCAGGGATGTATTTCCCTTGTTCACAGGAAGAGACTGTTAGATCAGTGCTCTGTTATTTCCAATAATAGGAATAAGCAGAATAAGTGATGAACCGTAAAGCTAACAGCCAAATAGCATATTGATAATTATCAATAAAGTGAATATTGCCATCATCAATACACATCTAACCATATCAATATTGTTTACAGAAACCATAAGAAGTTGTTTTTTCAATCCCACAACTTTCACATACATAATTAAAGACACTTGATTCTTTAAAAATAAATCCTGATCTGACTTTAGGTACTTCCTATAATTCTTGATCTTGCACCAGTTTGTGATTAATACAGTCTCAAATACTGAATTAATATGAAGTAAATACCATAAATGTCTTATTACAAGTTTTCAATCCATCTCCAAAGACTTAAGAAAAACTCTTAGCAACAGGGCTAGTACCCATCAATTTGGTAAGAGAACAGGAAGTAATCTCCAAAACAGCAATTCACCTTTCCACTAATCTCTTTAAAATCTGAACTACACCCACTGAAGTTGCAAGCGTAGGTAGGCAAAGAGACTAAAATCAAGACAGCCTAAGTGTTAGATATTCCATGAAAGCATCCACAGAACAGTTCTACCCCAACGTGAAAAAAAAAAACTTGTCCCTGTCATGAGGCGAGAACCAAGGGTATCAAGTAACTGAGCTGTACAGGTAGCTGGTAATTCACGAATGTAACAGTTCTGAGCTTGGCATCAGACTTGCAATGGTGGCATTTCTGCTCAAATATATATTTTATCATTCAGTTGTGAAAATGCTTCAGAATACCAAATTTTCAATTTGAAAGTTTTACAATTGTCAAAAATGTATTTTTACATCTATTACAGTCATCATTAGTAAAAAGATAACTAGAAGTATTTGCAACTCTAGTTTTAAAAGAAACAGTCAATAAAAAAATAGACTTGCCACTACTACATACAAATGAGCTTTGCTTTTCTGAAAGGCTTCGGGCAAGAAAGGAACTCTTACCAGTGTAATTGCTTTTTCTTTCACTTTGTTTCATTCAAAACAAGCAGCAGTTATACCCTTTAGCAGAGCAAATTAAACGTTGGAGGCTTAATTAAGTTTTAGAAAATTTTAAGGTAAACAAGAAGACACTAGCTCCACAGAGTCTGCCCGAAGGCAGAAGAGTAGAACCAGTCTAGAAGGAATCAGTTGTCAGCTCAAAACAGACATTTGGCAGTCATGCTTTTCTAGAAATTCACACAATTTTATCCAACTGAAGAACTTGGAAGGAAAGAAACTCATTATACTCTTTTGTTCTGTCGATAATCTAACCATCAAAGAGACTAAATGAATCATTTAAGCGTAATAAAAAACTAGTTTGTTCAGAATTTCCAAGCCCCAAATGACATTCTCCAGCTTTTTAAAGTAGTCCCCATTCCATCTGCCTCTTTACACCTTTACTTACAGCATTTCTTTTTGCTCAAAAGCCTCAGTTTTTGATTACAAACAATACCACTTCAAAATGCTCATGCTATATTACTTCAATCCGGAAAATAAAGTCAGTATATTAAAATATTTCACACACCACTGAATAAGCCTTCTCCAGGCTGAACAACCCCAACTCACTCAGCCTGTCTTCACAGGAGAGGTGCTCCAGCCCTCTGATTATCTTTGTGGCCCTGCTCTGGATTCACTCCAATAGCTCTATGTCCTTCCTGTGTCAGGGGCTCTAGAACTGGGCACAGTACTCCAGGTGGGGGCTCATGAGAATGCTGTAGAGGGGGGAGAATCACCTCCCTTGACCTGCTGGCTATACTGCTTTTGATACAGCCCAGGATACAGCTGGCTTTCTGAACTGCGCATTGCTGGCTCACATTAAGCTTCTCATCAGCCATCACCCCCGAGTCCTCCTCAGGACTGTTATCAATCCATTCTCCACCCAACCTGTATTTGTGCTTGGGACTGCCCTTACCTAGGTGCAGGACCTTGCACTTAGCCTTACTGAACTTCATGAGGTTGGTACGGGTCCAACTCTCAAATCTGTCAAGGCCCCTCTGCACGGCCTCCCCTTCAGCATGTCAACCACACCACACAACTTGGTGTCTTCAGAAACCTGTTGAGAGTTTGTTCAAATCCACTGTCCACATAGCTGACAAAGATGTTGAACAACACCAGTGCCAATACCCACCCCAAGGAATATCACTTGCCACTGGTCTCCATTTGGAAATGGAGCCACTGACCACTACTCTGAGTGCAATCAGCCAGCCAATTCCTCATCCACCAAGTGGTCCATCCATCAAATCCGTATCTTTGCAATTTAGAGACCAGGATGTCATGCAAGAGTGTCAAACACTTTGCTCAAGTCCAGGTACATGACATCAGTTGCTCTTCGCTGGAACAATGCTGTGACCCCCATCATAAAATACACCAAATTTACCAGGCACAATTGCCCTTGGTGAAGCCACGTTGGTTGTCAAAAACACCTCCTCATTTTCCATGTGTCTTAGTAGAGCCTTCTGGAGGATGTGCTCCATGATCTTGCAGGGCAAAGTAGTGACCTGAATGGCCTGTAGTTCCCAGGTTTCCTATTTTCCCTTTTTAAAAATGGGGGTTATGTCTCCCCTGTTCCAGTCAGTAGGAACTTTGCCAGACTGACATGACTTTTCAAATAAGATGAACAGTGGCTTTGCAGCTTCATCCACGAGTTCCCTCAGTTGCCACGGATGGACCTTGTCAGGTCCCTTGGACCTGAGACTTTCAGGTTCTTTAGATAGTCTTGAACCTGCTCTTCTCCTACAGTGGATGATCTTTCTTCTCCCAGTCCCTGCCTTTGCCTTCTGCAGTTTGGGTGGTGTGACCAGAGCCCTTGCCGGTGAGGACTGAGGCAAAGAATACCCCTAAGTACCTCAGCCTTCTGCATATCCCACATGACCAGGTCTCCTGTTTCTTTCTGGAGAGGGCCCACATTTTCCCTAGTCTTCCTTTTATCACTGATGCATCTGTAGAAGCTTTTCTTGTTATCCTTGATGCCCCTGGACAGACTTAATTTTATTTGAACTTTAGCTTTTCTAACCTGATTCCTGGCTGGGTGGACAACATCTTTGTACTCCTCCTACAATATTTGTCCTTGCTTCCACCCTCTCCAGACTTTCTTTTTACATCTAAGAGTGTCCAGAAGCTCCTTGTTCATCCCTACAGGCTTCCTGGCATTATTGTCTACCTACCTCTTCGTTGGGACAACAAAGAGCAACCCCCATGCTACTCTGTCTTGGTCAAGGAGCATAAGGGATTGCAGCACACACATTTTTACTTCTGGACCAGTCAAGTACTTCTTTTTCAATTTTCTCCCTCCTAACAGAATTCAGTTTATTTAATTGATAAGGGAGGGGGAAGTAGTGGTAATTTTCTGCTTTGATTCAGATGAACACCAGAGTGAATAAAGAGCCAGGAGCACAGCCAAGTTACACTGATTTACAAATCACACCCTTAATTTTTCCTGAGGACAATCTTGGAGGGAGGGGGTAAAAATAAGAAAGGTTGTTCCTTTCCACCTGAAAGGACTATTCTGATTTTACATCACCTTTTACATTAAACTTGAATAAATGTTCAGGAAGTTAAACATCTACCCCAATCACACAAGCCTGTCTGGCAGCTGTTACAAAAAAACAATATACACCCTCAGGGCAAGAGGAAGGAAGACACAAGTTCTACAGAAGCAACACAAAGAGGATTAATAACAGCAAACCACTTCCTTGAGTTGTTAGCAGATATTTGGAAACACCTGCCTCAAAAGACAGCACCTGAAGTAAAAGCAGGTAGAGAAGTTTCAGAAAGACTGACAGGACACCACCCAAGAGGGAAGCTACCACCAAGAGGTAGGGATGAAAGACACAGCTATTTAACAGTGACACAAAGAAAAGAATGGCCACTTAAGTCCCCTTTTCTGCTTACTCTCTTCTCCAGATGGGGAACTGAGGCCCTTAGATGTCAATATTAGTAAAAGGCCTGCTGCTACGTTGCCACAGTTTTAGGCTAACAGAGGCTGACTTTGAATCTAAGCACAGTTATCTTTACCTGTGAAACTACACTGGCACAAGGTCCTAGGTTAACAGAGAACAACTGACAGAAGAGCTGAGCTGCCAGGGAAAGGCAGAAAGAAAGAAGTGTGGTGATGGAAACCAGAATTTTTCCTTTTCTTCTCAGTTAAAAAATATGTAAGGACAAAACTGAGACCACCACTGCAATATTTGGGAGAAAGCCACTAATTACCACATATTTTCTGAACTCGATAGTAACAGGGAAAAAATAAACAAAAAATTCATTAATTTTAAAAAAAAAATACACCAAGATGAAGTAACAGACACTGATAGGCAAGAGTCAAATAGAAATATTCAAAGTGGTGCTAACATAACTTATTCTTCCTGTTGCTTTTCTTCAAGAAGTGTATTTTATACACAAGGAGATATGTCTAAACAGCTGTTCTTCTATCTCCCAATTAATTTTCAATATTTATCTTCTAGAATTTCCTACCTAGGAACTGATTATAAAACATGTATTTCCTTACAAAGATCCCGACACCAGACTAACAAAATAACTAGATACTTAGAAGGAAAAAATAAAAAATAACCTGCTCTGAAAAAGGCAAGTGAGGAAAGTGACAGAAGGAAGCTGGGAAAGAATAGAAGAGATGCCTCAGATCTCAAGGCAAGCAGAAAGCTTTCAACCTTGGAAAGTCCTCACTTTGAGACACCACTGGGGAAGAGACTCCTCAGACAGCAGCAACATTGACAGAAATCTAAAATCCTCATGAAAAGAAACGAGAATATTTGCAACTAAGATTCCATTTGTCTTACTCTATTCCAAGACCCTCTCTTGAAAACATTGGACAGAAGGGCAAAGGCAAAGTGCAGAAATAATCTTGTTTAAAAATCTAGAAATCAAGATTATGCTATCATCTAGCAGCAAAAATAGAAAAGGGTTCTCTCCTAAACTGGTGTACAGGTATTTGAGAACTAGCAAAACTTTAAAATTCTCAGACTACCGATATTTGACATATTAACGCATTTCAAAAGTAAAAAATAAGTCAATGTTTAATTACTGAAATGTCAAATTCTATTTACTTGCCAATCATTCTAAAAACGAGATAATTTCCTACTACCTTTATTAAACACTTATTATTCCCGGTGACATTTTGACCTTCCTCTCCATCTTCTGGATATTGTATCACCTTGTAGGCTTTAAACTAAGAAAATAGATGTCTCTTTATAATTGGAATTAAATCCTGAAAATATAAAAAAACACACACAAGTAAGAAGAATTGTTAAGCCTTAGTTTTCATCTTCCAGCCACAGATATAGCCTAATAACATTTATTTTCAGGAAACTAAGGACAGAGCTGAGATCCTATTTTATAAAAACAAATAATAAACAACTCCATGGAAGAAAAGTAACTCTGCTAGTCTGGCTAACTCTTCACAACTCAGACATTCTTATACATTTCTTGCATTTGCACAAAGATAAGAGGACTTTTAATAGAAGTAGACCAACTTTTGAAAGATAATATGAACATTATCATGCAGATAAAGTAGCAAAAGCATTTGAAATTCTTATACTTAGCTTCCTATTTCAGAAGGATTCAATTTTTCACCCATTCCAACCTTCTAATGCTTGTCCTGCAACATGTAAGACACAGGTTACAGGCAGGCATAATTTTAAAATGTTGATGTGGACTTTTCAGTGGAACCGGCAGGAACAAAGGTACAAAGGTTTTGGACCTTTATTTTGTGACAAAACACACTTTCCGCTCCATAAATGAATAGTAAAGTTAGTACTATTCCTGCTAATTACTTTGTTTCATTCTCATTATAGGTTCAGCAAGATTGAAAAAGCAGTGACAGTAAATTTTTAAGATCAGGAGGCAAACACTAGGCATTACTAGACTTCCCCTAAATTAAATCTAAATTCCTAGTCAATACATGGACATGAGAAAATAAAGTTACAAAAACCAATGAAGCTGTATGGCAACAATAAAATGTGAAAGCAGAAACGGCTTTTGAAATGGGTGAATTTTGACAGTCTGAGGAGTCACTGTAGGCATTCTGCAACATCCATTAACGTGACAGTCTAAGGTGATGACTTGCCCTTATCACAAACAGGCAGCAGCTTGAAGTCACACGGACAAAGTTGAAATACTGTTTTGCTCCAAGACTCCTAAAAACTTCCAACTAGATGAAAACTGTTTTTTGATTAACAAGATCCCATGCTAATATAGCTCTAGATATTTTTCTAGCTGAAGTACTTTTTCCAGTATGAAATACATTGTATTGAGCCAAGTTGCAAGATCTCATTTGCATTGGCAAGAATTTACCCACTTATTGATGGGGAGTCTAAAAAACATACAGGAGAAGTTACCATTGGCTCTACACTGAAGAAAACAAGCTACAGTTTGGCCTGTTCTTTTGGCCAGTTTCAAGAAGAAGAAAGCCCGTAACTCCATCGACTCTGCTAACACCATTAGGTGCTACTTTGGCTTCAAGAGTCTCTCTGTTGCAGGGAATTTACTTGAAACTAAAATCTGCAAGAAAAAAAATTAGCAACACCAATATAATAAACATCATTAAGAAAGAAGCAATGTGAAACTTCAGTGAATCATGGAATGTCAGGTGTGAAGGGATCTCAAGGATCACCTGGTCCAATCCTTCTGATATTATTATTTATATGAGATGTCTCAGCACTTTGTTGAGCTGAGACTTAAAACTTTCCAAAAATGGGAGAATCCACCACTTTCCCTGTGAGACTATTACAATGTCTGACTGTCCTCATAGTGAAAAATTTTCCTCTTGTGTTCAATGAGAATGCTCTCGGGAGCAACTTGTGCCTATTGCTCTATCTTGTCCGTGTGACTCCTTAAATAGGGAGTCTCCATCTTCTTTGTAGCTGCCCTTTTAAGCACTGAAGATTGTAATAAGGTTTCCCCTAAGCCTTCTCAAGACTGAACAAACCCAGTTTTCTCAGCCTCTCTTCATATGACAAGTGCTGTAGTCCTCTGATCATCCTCATGGCTCTTCTCTGGATCCTCTACAGCCTGTCCACATCCTTTTTGTACAGTGGGGACCAAATCTGAACACAATACTCCAGGTGTGGTCTGACAAGCACCACGCAGAGCGCCTAGATAAGGCTTCAACATTTGTGGTTTGAACATTTTTTACACAGATGGGCATTTATTTTAGGCTTTACCTTGAAAAAGTTGTTAACATTTGCCAGCCTAGAATCTGAACATGTAGGCCAGAAAGGCAACAACTGTGATGTTCCAAAGTCCACCAAAAATCTGCAATCTAGAGAAAGAGAACACCTACACTATAATTTTACTCAACTTTCAATGAAGATTTGTATTCATTAACATGGCTGAATAGCTACTATTATTTACTAGATTCACCACTTTTTTCTCATAACCAAAAAAGTTTACAAAAGGCTCCAACTCTAGGCCAAGTCAAATAATATTCCACTGTAGTATACAGATGAAGCAACATCATTACAAAACTTCTGTTTTGCTGCCCTATTTTAATCACATCTTTCCTCAAGCATCAACAAGTGCTATACTCCTTTTCAAAATTATTCCATCTTTCTCTCTTACCATACCTTACATACCTTACTGTGGTTTTGCTTATCTCTAATAGCTGCGCTTCCACCAGTTTAAATAGGGCCTGAATTTCCTATGCCACTGTAAAACTGGACTATAACATTTAAAGATTAAACACCTTAGAAAAGAATAGCCACTTGTATTGACAAAGAGAAGACTGACAGGATTCTTACAGGCACCATCACTTAAAGCTCACTAATTAAAACATGCCAGATGAAAGCTTTTTAGACTCCTTGATTAGCTCCAGGAAAAGGAGAAAGATTACTGTTACCATCTTTCACTCAGATATTCCACTGGTGAAGCTTTCACACAGTGGCAGCTTTCACACAGTGGCAGAATCCACATATGTGAGTTCTGTGGTTAAGTCTGTTCACTGGTTCCTGTCCTACTTTTTAAAGGGCTGGCTTTTAATTTGCTTCACTTCAGTGACCCTGTAAACAGCTGCAATGCCACAGTGGGCAGAGATGAATTCTTGAACTTGTATTCCTACTACTCTGTCATAGCACCACTCTTTGGTCTACAGTTTCATGAGAGGCTTCCTTCAGC
This sequence comes from Phaethornis superciliosus, assembly GCA_023637945.1. Taxonomy (NCBI): domain Eukaryota; kingdom Metazoa; phylum Chordata; class Aves; order Apodiformes; family Trochilidae; genus Phaethornis; species Phaethornis superciliosus. The sequence goes on along the minus strand of JAJQWJ010000003.1, from coordinate 50,048,840 downwards.
AACGATACCTGCTTAAATAAACTCTCATCTCTTCCACTTCATCTAAAACCTCAGTTTTGCAGCAAAACCCATTTATGGGATTATACTACAAACCACATCAGTGAATTAAGGAGAAAGGATGGTAAATGCATATACTGTCACTGATGAAGTACAAAACACGCCTCTCAGTGTGAAGGTGTAGGAAACTACTGAACTGATCTAACATCTCAGTATCAAGGGGTTAGTCTCACTCCAAGAGATCACCTAAGATAGTTAAAAATCAACCAACTTTTTCTGCTGAGATTTTTTAACCCCCAGTATATTAACTAACCTGGCCCACAGGACAGACAGGAGAAGTATCAAATACCAGCTGCCCATGACAGTGAAAAAAAAAATCTTCCCTGTTCAGTCACAGGGCACTATCAGACTGGCTCCTGATATTTACAGGTGCTTGCATTCTTCCATATTTTTTCTTTAAATCTGCTATCACAAAACCATTTTCTTATATTACTCCAAAAGTATTTAATTCACATAGAAATACTGACACGAATTAAAGCATTCCTTTCATGGCAGCAAAGGCCTATTTTGTACTAATAAACCAAAACTATTCAACCAAGTCAAGGGTGAAGCTCTTCTAGAAACATTTTACATGTATAACTGCAGCTACACTAGCAACCTCTCCATGCATTATGGAAGGATGACTCTTTCCTGCATCCAGAATGATCCAGTCGCATTGGTACTATTCACAGCTTTGAAAAGACCTACACTACTAGAACACTGAAGATAAGAGATTACCATACTGATTTTTTTTCCTCTGCAGATTGTGTATGAAAGCACTTCTAGGAGAACTGGTTTTTTCCTTTCAGTCTGGAAACCACAGGGGTTTTCAACCCCATGCAGGAGGGAAAAAATGATGGGTACTTTATGTGAACCTTACTGCTTAACATATCACCTGCTAGAAACGAGACTGGAGAGAACAGAAATTTCCACACTCTGACAGTTGTCTCCTGCTGCTTACAATTTATTTCATTTCCCTTCACCAGATACTGTGGAAGAGGAATCCCAGAAGTGTTGCACTTTAGGCCTGTGAAAGAAAGATCAAAACAGGCTTCTTGTAGAAGAGCAGAAACTAATTCTTTAGCAACTCCTTTTACACATACATTCATGCTAAGTCCTATCTTGGACACACACACCTAAAAATTTGCCAAACTTCTCCTTGCATTCAACTTATTTTAAAAAAGAATGTTCTCATTCTGACTGAAATTCTGAATGTAAGCATTACAGATATGATCCAGTGTCACAACCTTCAAAATAATTCCCAGTTCTGACACATCTACCTCTAGCCTAAGCAGCCACCAATGAACACAAACTGGTGAGTGGCTAACTTAAGTAATTTCACAGTTCTTACATGAAATATTCGGAAAAAACTTTAAAGCCACATGTCAAAACAGCTAAATGAAATACAGTGATTAAAGAGAGCTTTAATTACATTTGAGATTGGCACAGTTTAAAATGATTGAAGTAAGTAACAAGAATAAAGAAAAGGATAACCCAAATACTTTGCTAGATGTCTTTGTCTAATCCAATAGAGGCATCTTGGTAAACAAATTTTATTATTCATGGGTCTGTGAACTCCTCTAGAACCGACTTACTTAATAAATATTTACACAGTGCCTTACACAAACAGGCCTAGTCCAAGTCAAGCTCTCTAGCCAATACCAAAACATAAATAAAATACAATAATCTAGCATTGGCAATTATTCCAGCAAGGCAGTTTAAAATACAGTTTGACCCAGACACACACAAAGACAAGATCAGTATTTTTAAAAAAGGGAACAAGACACCAAAATTTTAAACTGAAGCAGCTTCATAAGCCTACATGAAATATACTGCTTTCTACTTATCAACTTAAAATGCTTTTAAGCATACTTTTGCTGAGCCTCTGGAGATTCCCTTTTCCCAGGCTTAAACCTGTTAAGTTAGAAGGCTCTGCAAGACTGTTAGCCTGCCATTCCCTTTCAAAAAACAAATGTTTGTCCAACAAATGGAAAGCAGCAGTCTGAACCAGTTGAATGAACTGAATAAAATCCAAGTACATAACTCATGACACTCACTTTTTCTCTCATTCTCTCGAGGAAGGCTAAATGGAGCAGGGGCAAACTTAGCACCTGATACTCTGAAGAGCAAACAGCATGAGAAAGAAATTACAAGTGGTGATCTGGTCATTAAGAAGGAAGCAAAGTTTCCAAGAAGAAAAATTAGGACAAAAAAGAATGCCAGAGAAGTAAAACGAGAGGGGACTAAAGTTCCAGCTGTAAAGTACAGACCATATATTGCCTAGGCAAGGGAAAAGCAAGAATGGGAGAATGAAGGAAGGATACAAATGAACATAACTCCTCTTTTCTAGGTCACCTGTAAATATGATAAGATGCCAGTAAAAGTGTGGTTGGTGGAGGTAAATTCCACATGGGAGGAATTAGGAGGTGGAGAGTTTTCTTAAGGGTTTAAAAGAAACATGAACTGACAAAGGATAGCACTGCATGCTACACTGCACAACTTCACTTTTTTGAAGTGTATTGTTTCCCTTGTCCCTCCCCTCATGTAGGTGAAACAATTAATTATTTTTTTCCACCTGGGGAAATCAGGCTTAAGACTTTATGGGGAAAACACTTTTCTGCATTTCCAGCGTTCAGAAATCGATCCTCTTCCCCCCTGTTCCAAATAGCCTCAAGGAAACAGATGATTTATCTGGATGCACATATTAGTCACAGCTTCTGAGGCACCACAGTAACAAGTACTAATGTCTCATGGGGTGTTAAGATTCTGAAAATTACTTTTTTTTTTCCAGTTAGTTTGCCCTGCTGAAAAGTAAGTCATCCAAAGAACATACTGATAAAACATAGTGATCAACAAATGAGGTTTTGGCTTTTTTTTTAAATTATTTTTTACACACAAACAATGCATTCTAAAGTCCTATCTTTGACACTCTAAGGATTACTCTCTAAACATATTTGTCTGATCTTTCCACAGGTTACCTAAGACCTGACAAAAGCAAAGCAACTCCTTGTGCAGAAAAGATATACTACAGCAAAAAATAAGTTTGCGTTATAAAGTATTTGATGTCTGACAGTGATTCCTAACCATTTCTACTATCACTAAAAAAAAAAAAAAGGTACATGAGATGAATACTTATTTTAAGACTCAATAAACTCCATAAAATCTCTAGTCTGTAATCAAAAGCAAGTAATTTCAGGCTCATTAAAAATACTCGATAGCACCATGGCTTATTTTCATCAATAAATATATTACACCTGGGAGTACATTAAAAATACCATTGCATGTGACAGCCCATAGAGGCATAACTGAATTACATTATTAGCATGAAAGAAATATTTGAGTCACATTATCTGAAGAAACTAACTACATATGATGTAACAATAAAATAACGCTTTTCATAATGTATTTTATGAACAACACAATTCTTAATGCACCTCAAGTAACTCCTCCCTCAGTTGTGCACATTATCCCATGCTGCTACATGCACTGTGTTAGTTTAGGTATTAGGGCAATGGCATCGAATCAAACCTATACAGAAGAGGCTCTGTATGCAAAGAGGCAACAATATAATCAAACATCTAACAGACATCTCACCCTAAGGGTTTCTATCACTGTAGTCAAAAGTGTGCCACTGTTATAACACAGTCCCAGCAGCCTGCTCAGCTACCTTACATATCTGTCCCCTTACCCTTTTTTTTTTTCTTCTTTTTTGCAGTGTTCCATCATCCTAAAAACCTATTGAAATATTATTTTTGTTCAGTGAACCAAAACTGGCAGTTGCTGCTCATCTTCCTCTTAATGGCATTGTCCCATAAGTAATAGCAGAACCAGCTAAACCCAGTTTCCCATGGATGTGCATTCTGTCTCAGCCATGCCCCTGTGTTCCAAGCAGTCACATATCACCTCTATCCCAGATGCCTATTATCTCACCTCTCTCCTCCAAGCACCAGCCACTATATACTTAACCTCTCATGTCCTCTAATTACTAATTGAAGAAGAGAGTACTTACTCCAGACACTTTTACTCAATACAGGTAACAGATAAAATCATACAAAACTTCCTCCTAAAGAGATGATCTTGCTCAATGAAGCTATCAATATTAACAAAGCTTGTTAAATATTATTAAAACATTAAAACAAAGTCTTTGCTCCTTGGCTAATCTCTCTGCTGTAATTAGCTCACAATTGCTTACGACTTGTCTCTTTAGAAAGGCAAATTCAAGATTGTTTATACACTAAAAAATATGTAAGAAACAGCAACTCTGCTTTTCTTTTTTTTGAAAAGACATAGACAATAGATGCATCTCAAAACCTTGTGTGAGAACAGTAATTTCTGAACTCCCAAATTGCAAAAAATTTATTTTCTAGTATGTTGGTTTAACTAAGGTGTTTTAAACTGCATTTACATGTTCCATTGGTCCTTTTACTAAGCATTTGCATCCTCCAACCACTTTCAAGAGCATTTTAAAGAAGATGTAGAAGTCTCGGAATGGAGATAAGACGGCTTCCACAATTTTTGAGAAAACTGACAGCTTTGTGGAAAAAAAGAAACTCAAATTCATGCCTTCAATGCAGGGAAAAGCAGGTGGAACTTTGCCTTCTCCACTGGCAGCCCCAGCAGACCAATCAGCCAGCATGCAGACAGCACCAGGTTTGAATTAATTTGGAAGAAGCTTTATAGACACTTAATATTTTGATGTTTAGCTAGCTTAAGAAAATCCTCAATGTAGTGAGCATATATTGTGGCTTTGTCCAGTTTATGGTAAAATCCAGAAAGCCTATTAATACCATGACTACTAAGTGTACAGTTTTGACTGGGTTTTATTTTTATAAAACATGTATATGCAACCTGCAGAAATATACGGTTTGATTCTACCACTGTCTGTTAACTGTCTGTTCTAAAAAAAAGTTTCAGAATGGATGCAAAATTTGTGCTCCCTTTAGTGATTAGAAAAACATTAATTTACAGAGCACAAATTTTACATCCATTTCAAAACACAGGTTTTTAAATAATGGAAAAAGTGAATTCTGTTCATAGTACAACTAGTATCTGAATAAGTTTTTAAATATTCATCATTAAAGACAGTGAAATTTGATCTTTTTCTGTGCCCAGAATAGAAAGTTATACATGTTCCATATTCTCACAAAAATTGATGATACATAGCATTTTTGTAATATAATGGGTATTTTAAACAAAAGAATCTTTCTTCTGTAAAATTACATGGCCAGATAGTAAATTTAACAAAGTTTATCACATTACCACAAGTTAAGCATAACTTCTTGCCATTAAAAAAACCCCAAAACCTAACTCATTCTAAGAATATTAACTATTTAACTACACCTTAACTGCATCTATGGCAAAAAACCATCCTGAGTGATGCCATTGATTCAACAACAGACACAGATTTTCCCAGAATATTGGGATACCATGTACAAATTGAACAGATCTTTCAACTTTACCTAAATCAAGCTATATCACTGTTTCACTAGAATCCAATTGCTACCAATTAAGAAACATCAAAACATAAAGGCAGCATAACACAACACTACAAATAACTCAGTAAACACATGTATCCCTTTTGGAATGTCTTCCTACCTGAGAGCTGAGCTTGCTGATCAGTTCAATAAAAATAAGTTCCTAACTTTACTAAAATTGTGATAAAACGTCTACAAAAACTTTTGTTGGGAAAGTACTAACAGTGCTCAAGGGAGGGTGAAACTGAAACAACTATTACACTGAAACCTTTTACTACAATTAAAAATGTATAAAAATGTTATCCAATTGTGAATTTGATTGCTTCCTTACTCTCATAGTTGCATTTAAATACATAGAATCCAATCAAGATCAGTTTGCTAAGCAGAGTTCAGGATGATTTAAAATATTCACCAGTATTTCTCATGTTTGAAATAGAAAGTGTATACTTTTCTACTTGAGATTACCTATGTAGCTGAAAAAAAAAAAAAAAAAAAAAAGATAAACAAAACCAAACCCCAACTTTTATCACTGTATACAGCAATGGGGAAAAAAGTGAACTTTCATTTCAATCATTTAAATATTTGAGTTTTGACTATAGCTTTAAAAAATCCAGTTCTGAATCACTGGAATTTTTGTTCTATTTCCTGTAAAAGCACCAACAGCAACATCATTCAGCATTCCACTTGCAGCGGTTCAGAAAATATCAGCCGGATCCCTCAGTCCTAAATTTACAGTCATTTCATGAACTTGAAGACATATCTGTCCAATCTTTTTCTTCCAGTGCTTGCAAGCATGGAGAATATGGTAAGGAGGCAACAGTTAGAACATGATGAAGAGTAATATAGTTTTATGGTTCAATGTACACTCTGACAATGAAATAATTTACCAAAACCTCTTTAATCTCCCAAGCAATTAGAAAATTTTCTGAGAATAATCTCTTTGACAGATAACATGTTTAATTCTACAAAGCTTGAAAAGCATACCAGTAATCTAGGAAGCCAAAGACCACTAAAGAACAACACAGGACCTCATGTCTTAAAAGCAATGCCATGGTGAGAAAATCCACTATATTTTCCATTCTGCCACTGCCGGAAAAGCAAAGATTCTACCAGGACACTGTCATAAGAAGAATGCCCATTTTCAATAATTCTATTTTTATACCAGCAAATTTAAAGGAAGAGGGAAGAACTCTTTGGCGTCTCCATGTTGAGAAGGAAAACAGTTTACATCTCACAGTTATAGAGTCATAGTATCATTTTGATTGGAAAAGGCCTTTAAGATCATCTTGTCATGCTTCCAAGTCTACCACTGAACCATGTCTGCAAGCACCACATCTGGATGTCTTTTAAATACGTACATGGATGGTGATTCTACCACTTCTCAGGACAGCCCGTTCCAGTGCTGGACAGCCCATTTGGTAAAGGAATTTTTCATAATATCCAATCTAAACCTCCTCTGACACAACCCAAGGCCATTGCCTTTTGTTCTATCACTTGGGACTAGGGAGCAGAGACCAACCTGCACCTCGCTACACTCTTTTCAGGTATCTGTAGAGATTGATGACGTCTCCCCTCAGCCTCCTTTTCCCCAAATTAAACAACCACTTCTCATAAAATTTGTCCTCTAGTTACCCCACAAGCCTCGCTGCCCTTCTCTGAACGTGCTCCAGCACCTCAGTCTCCTTCTTGTAGCGAGTGGGCCAAAACTGAACAAAGTAATCAAGGTATGGTCTCATTGCCGAGTACAAGGGGACAATCAGTTCTGTACTCCTGCTGGCCACATGAAGTCTTTGAAAGCTGGTGTAAGCAAGGACATCGTTGCATAGCAAGATGGCACTGCCCACACATGTAATGATGGGATGACGCTTCAAACATATCTCAGAAATTATATCAGGATGACTGAAATTGAATGTATCTTTCCCAAAAACCTTCCACGCCTCTTCCCCTTTACTGTGAAGCAACAACAGAAGAACCACCCTGGTTTTCTCAGTTGTTAAAAGAAATCAGGTAAGCTCAGCACTCATTCTGCTTCAGCACAAGCCAAACTGCTACCTACAGATGTACATCCAAAAGTTTAATATATATGTAACAGCTACAAGTGACTGAAACTTGCATTTAAGTTTAAGGTCAGAACTTACTGAAGCTGATGAAACTGGTCTCCTGATTTGTCAGTGGAACTTCCCTTTTGCCAAAAGCACATTTCAGAAAATTCTGATATTTGACAAAATCCAATTGCAAAAATACAGATAAAAACCCCACATAACTGAAATGTTAAAACACTAACGCCTGGTTATCTGGAAAATCATTAGTTAAGATGAACGGTCCAAGAAAATTATTCTGTATTTAACATCTTTTGAACATCTACTGAAGTCAGAGTACTGAAAATTATATGCAACACCATTTTCAGCATTCTTCAGCGGCTTTCTTCAGTTTATATCAAGTATCAGTTTAAATCAAAAGCCACATCCGAAACACAAACCTTATTAAGAAGTTAGGCTGAATTCCTTTCTTAAAGACTAATAACACCCACAAGTCTTCAGCACAAACCAGGCTCTACTGAGCTACTAGGTAAAGCACTAATAGCACAAGGTCCCTGCCCTGAAGGCCTTCCTAACATCTAACAGGACTGAGCATTCAGACTTAACACAAGCCTTTCAATGAATGAGACCAAGTACTACACACCTCCGCACAGAGCTGGCAGGTCTCTCAGAGGCACAACACAGAAAAAGAGAAGAGAAAAAGAAACCGTACGCATCTCGTCTCTTCAAAATCCCTCTTATCAGAACCATTTCAAGAATTTCTACTCGACAATTAAACCGACTTGAATAATGGAAACTAACGTCCCAAATAGACTATATATGGAATAGAGCCCAGACAGCCCCTACAAAGACACTAGGCACCACCAAATCGCACCTCTGATACTCTTGTTACTCATCTTCAAATGGCGGAGTCTCGCCGGGCGCACTCACACCTGTCACCTGCTGGGCGCCTGGCCAGCCCCCCGCCTCCCCTTCCCTCCCCCTCTCCCTCTCCCTCCGCCAGCAAGGCGAGCCCGCTGGCAGGCTGCTCCCGCCCCTCCCCGGCCGCGCAGCCCCCCGCCGCGGGGCAGGCCGGAGCCGGAGCCGGGGCCGCCGCCACGCACGCTGCCTCGCGCCCCCCAGACGCGGGCCCGCCGGATCCCTCCCCGTGCGGGGAAAGTTTCGGCGGCCCGCGAAGGAAAATAAAAGTTTCCGTCTCTCTCTTCAGACGCCCCGCTGCGCGGCGGCTTCCCCTCCCGTCCCGTCCCGTCCCTGCCCTCCCTTCTCCACCCCACCGGGGAGACTTGACTCCCACTCCCACCTCGCCGAGATGAACGGGGGGTGCCGGGGGCTGCTCTCCCCCGCCGCACAGGCCTCCCCCTGCCCGAGTCCTGGCAGAGCCCCGGGCGAGGAGAGGGGCTGCGGAAGCGCTGCGGGCCCCTGCCCCCCTCAGGCCTACCGGCCGGGCCAGCCCCCAGCGCTTCTCCCTGCAGCCCCCCGGGGATGGGACTAGCTCCGCCAGGAAACCAGCCCGGGGAGGTGCCACCAGGCCCGCCTCGACGGGGTCAGCCTTACCCTGCTGCTGCCGCTGCTTCTCCTCCTCCTCCTCCTCCTCCTCCTCCGGCTCCTCCTCAGCCTCCCCCACCACGGCAGCAGCCGCCACCACTACCACCACCGCCACCACCAGCGCCGCCGCCGCCTCCGCCCGGCAGGGGGGACCCCGCCGACCCAGCCCGCTCCGCAGCCTCCCGCCGCCGCCGCCGTTCCGCTCCGGGGGGGGAAGAGGAGGAGGAGGAGGATGAGGAGGAGGAAGGGAAGGGGGGGGGGTCCGTGCTGCCGCCGCGGGCGGGAGAAGCGGCGGAGGCCGGAGCTGGGTAGGTGGGCGGGTAGGTGGTTGGGTGGGTGCCTGCGGCGCCGCTCCCGTCCTCAGCTGGAACCGCTCCGGCTGCGCCTCGCTCCCGGCCCGGGCCCGGCCCCCCCTCCCCCCAGCTCGCTGCGCTCCGAATCAAAATAGTGTCACAATATGGCGGCGGCGGCGGCGGCCCAGCATCGCGAGACCGGGCCCCGTGTGCTAACGGGATGCGGCGCGCGCCAATGGGCGCCAGGGGAGAGGGAAGGGGCTGGGAGGGGAGGGGGCGGTAGCCATGGTGACCCCGCCCCCGGCGTGGGGACGGGCGGGGCAGGGGGTGGCGGGGGTTCGGTTCGGGCCGGGACCGGCACTGGCACTGTCCTCGCCGGTGCGCGGGGGACGCGAGTCCCGCATGTCCCGCATCCCCCTCAGCCCTCCTTCCCGCCCCCGTCCCTTCTCGCCTCCCGGAGCGTGTAGGGTAATGGCCGCAGCCTGGGGACCCCCCCTCCCCTCCCCTCCCGGAGCTTCTCCCCCCCTGCCCGGACCTTCCTTCTCCTCACTCGCCCCTCCGTGCCCCACCGGCTGTGAGCACCGCTCCGTCGGCTGCAGGGGAAGGAGGCGGTGTCAGGGGGTGTGGGTAGGTGGGCAGCCCGGCTGGGAACGGGGAAGGCGGCGGGAAAGGAGTCGGGGTTTCAGGGAGCTGAGGAGGAAGGGAAGCAGCCAGGCCCCGTAGCATCTGCTGGGGAAACAGAAACTAGGAGAAGCAGGAGTAATGAAAAAAAAAACCAAACCAACAAAAAACAACCCCACCCCTCTATCGGAAACAGTTGTTCTGAGAAGGGATTGCCAGGCAGCAGTTTCTGCCAGAAACGCTGTTTCTATGAATTTCTTCACGCTTGATTGGGAGTACGTGACTTCCATCCATCATCCCTCTCAGATGCGGGTCCGCCTAATTGTCTTTTCCAACATGCCATCAGGTGAGCAGGGACCTGTATGCTGGCTGCTGAAACCCTCTTTCCCACTCAGCTGGGCAGCCACCCCCACCCACAGAAGAAATTCCCAACCCAGGCAGCAGGGCCAGCGGGGCCATGATCCCTAAGAGAGGAGCCTTGGGGGCAGGAGGACCCAGGAGTGCTGACTTGAAAATAGGGATCAAGCTACAGGATAGTCATCCTTGATTCTAGTGGGATGTACAAGTAGGTCTTTATGTTTCCGCAAGTCAGGAAGTTTCATCTTAAATGAAAAGACAACTTACAGATGAGTTTGTAAAATCACCCAGTAAATCAGTTGGGGTTTGGGAGTGTGATACACTGCTTTTTCTCACTCTCCTGTATTTCCTTTCTTCTTGCATCTCTTGGATCCTCCTTCCTCCCTGCAGTGAGCAGGTGCTTCCTGTGCTGTTTTACAGCAGATAGCCTATGCATCTGTTCTTGGGTAATCCCACTCTGCAGAGCACAGTCAGAAACCGAAATTGTTAAAAAGTAATCTTTATCCCCTCTAGCAGAAGTAAAACTGATCGAAATCCTGCAACACAGAATGGAGCTTGCTGCTATAAAAAGGATTTTATAGAGCTTTTGCATTTTCCCATACAGAACTGGTGCTGGCCAGAAATCAGTAGAGAAATTTTTTTTCCTTCCACCTCAGATCCCAGAGGCACCTGTGCTTTCCAGCACGCTCCAGTCTATGAAAGGAGCTAAAAAGCTGCCAGTCTGTCATCATCTCAGACTTTGAAAGCTGCAGTGACCTGAGCTGAGTGGGTGGTGTGATGAGAGGGATCCATTATTGCTTCACAAGCCATCAGCTGTCAGCCTGACCAACTGACAACTGTGAAATAAAATGCAAGAAAAACATAAAATTAATAAAAACCTAATATTGGCTAGGCAGGAATTAAATTATTTGTGACAATTTGCATGAAGTGTTCTGTTACAAAAAAATAAAGCTGATTTTGCCATTGCAACAATGGATATTTTAAGAAATTATTGAAAATATGTTTTACATACTTGTGGGAAGTACCCACAAGTGAAAAAAAACACCCAAACAACCTTTCAGCTTCATGTATTTTCCAAATGGAAGTACCCACAAATGAAAAAAACAAAACAAAACAAAAACCAAACAAACAACCTTTCAGCTTCATTTAGTTAAAATTGTCAGAAAAAATCCCAGGGTAAGCAATTGCACAGACTAATTTTGCTTTCAGCAAGGAGGGAGAGAAGGAACACAACACCAGCAAGTCTAGTAGTGAGTTGAAATGCTTGGAGGAAATTAAAAAAAAAAAAAAAGAAAAAGGAAGATAGGCTTTTCCCCCTCATGCACTGTGGAAATACAGGTATGTATACGTATGTATACGTATAGGAATCAGATGTCTTCATAGGCTATAACAGAAAAGTCTGCTGGTCTTTGGTACATCTGCAGCAGCATGGTGCATGAAACACACATGTCTAAAGTTTATTACTCAGCCTGTACAGAGCCCGGGTCGTACGTGGCTGAGAATCTGCTGAAATTTTTTTCTTTGTTGTAAGCAAAACAGTATTTCCTCAAACCTACCCAGAAAGGAATATAGTCCCTTACAAAAATGGGCAACGAAGCATCTAGAAAGAAAATGCAGTGGAAAGATCAGATCACAGAGAGCTGTACCGGGGGTGTTCCAGTGAAATGTTCAGGTACATCAATCAACCCTTTCCCTCTTGCAACCCATGCTGTAGGCAGCTCATGATCTGCCCAGCATTTGCTCAAGCACTGAACTGCTGTTCAACTCCAGCACAACTCTTCCAAACTTTGCCAAGCCATACCTGACCTTTCAGACAGGACGGTATAGTCACATCACTACTTTTTTGTGCACTAGAAACAGAGTTTATTTTGCTAAGTTAAAACCCAAGTTAAATATTTGACCCTTTTGCCTACAGTTGCTAAAACAGGGATTTGCCACAGGAAAGTGAAAGACCATCTCTCACTGCTCCATCAGCAGTATTTACTGCAATGCTTAAGCACTGCGACCACATGAGTGAGCTGCACAGTCCTCTCCTCTCTCCCAGACTCTCCACCTTGCATCTGTGTCTGAGCCCGTTGCTAAAATTCCTGTTCTCTCCTCGACACTGGCTACCTTTCAATAATTTCTAACACCTTTCACAATCAAAGAACAGCGTATTTAGGAAAATAGCTCCTAAGTACTGAGATTCAGGAAATAACTCTTTCCCTATGTATCTGTAACAAGAACTAGGAGGAGATACCACATGTTAAAATCTGGGTGTAACCCTGACTGTAGTGTGAATCGGGGCCTCAGTCACCAGGGAGGCACAGAGCAGTCCCCTCGATCCAGGGCATTGCTTCTTTCTTTGCAGATTTTAAATATTACCCGGTTTTTTTTGGCCATACAAGGCAAGAGTTCATGTTTTTAAAACCTCATCAGAACGTTTATATTCTTCACTGATAGAAAGTGAAATTATAAATGGGAATGGGAATTTATTCTAAATGTATTGTACAGGAAAAACATTTCTGCAAAGTACAGTTAATTTTCTCAGCTTGGTTCTGATACTTCTGATGCTGAAATTTCCTGAGGATGCTTTTTAGAAAAGAGAACAAAGCCAGATAAAACCAATCCACAGCAACTGATATAATTATTTCTGAAATTGAGTTTAAAATTCGGTTTCTGCAGTGGAAAAAAGTGATGTTGGGAGTTCTAAACCCACCAGTTTTCCCTTGAATAGTCACCTGGAAATTTCATTCTTCTAGACAGAAGGTCTGTCAGTCTTTGGGTTGACAAAAAGAGAGGTAGCATTCACTGGTCAAAGGTCATTCTTTGGAAGCTCTCAGTCTGAGGTTACATCCACAGCCTCTCCTATAAAAACAATTATTTAGAATTTAGATCAATCAGGTGACAAGGAAATACAGACATTCACCTTATTTCACAAGATTTGTGCATTGTACTTTTCCTTTTCTATCTAAAACATATCAGTTGTGTGCCATAGTACAATAATTTGACCAGCTTGGTGTAGAGAAGTGGGTGCTGCTTTATTTGGAAGTAAATTCAACCACAGAGCCTCATCATAAAGCCAAAGCTATGATCAATATTCAGCACAGCTTTGTTAAAGTGAAGGTTCTCAGCACTTGTCTCTGCTACCCCACTGTGAGAGCTTATACTGTGTAACAGCTTAAAAAAAATCCCTTTTAGTGTCCTGAGTAGGAGTAGTTCAGCTATTTATGTTTATTTGGAGGAGTGTGTTGGAAACTGTAGTGTCAGTATTCTAGCTTACTATCTTTTTGGTCTGTTTTAAATATCAGCATAATTCTAAGTCTCATTTAAAAAACAAACTGAACTCAAACCACTCTTCTTTAATCAGAAACATCAGCTCTGGGAGCTGAGAATTTATGAACAACCCTAAAATAACAAACAAGTATAGTCATTCAAGCAGAAGAAAATATTTTGGTAAAGAAACAGGTTTGAAGTCAAATTATTCAAAGAGTGCTGTGAGCTTTGTTTGCTTAGATTGCACATGTGTGCAGTTAGGAGAAGCTGTTCTGCTCTGTTATTTTTCTTTTCAACCCACAACAGACGAGCAGCTCTGCTATCACTGTTGAGACTCCCCTGGTTTTCCAGGTTCTCCCTTCCTTTCTTCAAGATAGCACCAGCTTTTTTACTTCCTAACAGCTCGTCTATTTAGGAGTAGAGAGCAAACATGACATTTGAGATAAGGATATGATTAAGAGGTGCCTTAGTGGTTCATGAATTCTAGCAGCCTTACAAGATTTGGATAAGGCCTTTGAGTAAGACAAATACATTGAGAGAGACAGCTTACCCTGGCATTTCAATTTTAAAAGCATAGTGAGATGTGTTACAGTGGAGCATTATTGTAGGTTCTGTGTTAATCTGACAAACTGAAATTACATGTTTTTTGAGACTTGACTATTTTTTTCCAATAGCTTAAAAAAAGTGTTCATATATATTAATGATGAGTACCCGAAGAAGAAAGTTTACACCTGAAGGCACATATTTTAGCTTAGAAAAAGCAATTCTAAAGTTTTTTGAATAATTGTTTGAAAAGTGCGAAAGACCATGGTATTGAATAAAACTTTTGACTAAGTCAGAAAAACTGCATCATTGATAGCAACAACAATTTACAGATCTTTCAGTGCTCTGAAGAAGAGAATTTAAAATGTATGAATAAAAGCTCATAGATGTTCACATGACATATGGTTGAATCAAGGATTACTAGGGAGACAAGTAGCATTATTTGACACTACCATATGCCTCTTTTATGAAAATATTTTTGATAACCCAGTGACAGAAATTATAGAAATTTAAGACCATTTAAGGCTCCGATATAGTTCAGAAAAAATTCTGGTTATGTTTCTTCCCAAATCTATTTCCTCTGCTTTGCAGGAAACTCAGTAGAAAGTAATGATAAAAATAAATTTTGGCTTCTATTTAGATTTATGTAATACTGGTACATAGTCAATGTATGTCCTTAGGGTGTTGGTTCAGCAAAACCCTTAGCCTTTTGCTAAAGCCCATCTTTATTCAGGATAAACTCAAATACTCACTTAGACTTTACACCATTTTGAAACCTGAGGCAAAGAATGGGCTGATCTGAGACAGGAAACCTACCTTGAAGTCCAAACAAGTGACCTCCCTGTTCCAGATTCAAGTCAGCCATGTTTTAATGATAAAAACCCTTGCAGAACGCATTACAGCTCTTTCATTTTCCAGCTATTGATTTTAACCTCTTCTGTCTCGCTGACTTCAGTCAAATCCCTTTCCTTTACATACTTGCTAAATGTGAGAGCAAGGGCAAACTGCAATATACATAACATTATTACATATGTTAACACACAAGGTGTAATAATTATATTGTGTTTAAATTCCCCTAAATTTGGAGAAGTTTGGGCGTACGTGACTAGTCTATTTTTTAAAATAACCCAAAAAGCTCTCTAAGCCTAAATGGTTCATGGTATTAGGTTTCTCCATCATCTTTTGGCCTCCTGCCCCATTGCTGTAGTTGCCTTACCTCCTAACCCAATAATAAAACTCCCTGAACAAATTCTGTGCCTGCTACTAGGTAAAATTAAAGCTTAGTGCAGATTCTCTGCATTCTTTCTTCTCTTCAGCTGCAGTGCTTGACAGCTTGCATGGTATTAATGAAACACACAAGGCCTCTAAGCCACACCATATTGGAAAAAAAAAAAAAAAAAAAAAAAAAAAAAGCAGTAACTCAGAGCTTTCTACTGCTGATATATTTTTGAAACAGTTGATTTTTGTGAAGAGCAGTTCCAGAATCTCCATTTCTGTAGAAAACTCGCCAGTGCAATGAAAGTGAATCAGTGATGTAAGCTTATATACACGCTGTAATGGTTTGTTTCCTCCTGGATCCCATGCAAGCCCTTGTAAGGAGAAGGCAGCTCAGATTCCAGGTCCACTCTGTCCTGGGTCTGTCTGAGATTGCCAGCAGGAATGAAAATTATAGAAATACATTTCACTATGTAAACAGCTACCCTCTAGCTACTGTGTCAAAATCACCAAGTTCTACCTGTGTGACTTGAAAGTTCCAAGCTGAGTTATGTTTCTGTCATCACATCTCAAGCTTTTACTTCTCTGTGGGAAAAGGTCACTTGTATGGACCCATAGTCAAAAAATATTTCAGTATCACAGAGCAAAATGCTACAAAATACTGAACTTCTAGCTCATCATCTCACTAGAATTAAGAAAGGTCATTCTGTTGCCAAGTTAAAATGCTCAATACAACTAGGAAAACCAATACAGAAAACAAGATGGTCATTCACAAAAGCCATCAGCTAGTATCTCAGCTGCTTTCAGCTACCACAATGTCACATAGGGGTGGAAGAGGAAGTTGTGGGAAGTTTGCTAGGATTTGTATAATGTACATATTTAAAAGAATGCATTAGTGTAAAAAACTTTTAGCGTTTACTTGTTGGTACATTCTTCTTCTGAAGTTCTTTTAACAAATTACAAAATACCTTAAAAACTCATGAAAGTCTGTTCTTCTGACAAGAGGGTGTCCCTTTCAGCAAAATACACACAATCCTCAAGAACGTAACCCAGCAACTATAAGCCCAGCTAAACCAAGTGCGAATTTGTTCTTAAATTTAGGCATAGGAAGAGTTCTGTTGGCTTTACTCGCATGCTTAAAATTAAGCATATGTTTTAACACTTCACTGGATTAGGGCCCATGTCAGCAAAATAAATTTCTTGGGAAGAAGTAATAAAAATGTAGCTTGCAGTGAGGGACAGCAGTGCCATTCACAGCTACAGAAACTTTAAAACACTAGCTGGTATTTATATATTTAAAGAAGAAACCAGGCGTTAAACAAAACATTTATTTTAGATAGCTATCTAATTAGTCTGCTACAGAAGCACCTTCATTTTTCTTAATTTTATGATAAACATTTTTTCTGTCCTTGTATCCCTGTAAGCAAATTAAACTACACACAAAGGAAAAAAATGTTTTGCAAGCACAAGCTTCAGAAGAAATTTTTCCCATTCTTTAGTAACAGCCTGCCTGTTCCAAAGATACCATTACATTCCCTGGAGAAGGGCATAGACGGGAGGCCAAATTTTTTAAACACCAAGTTTCATCACATGCATGCACCTGAATTTGCTCATTCAAATGATTTACACAAGAAATAAATTTTATAATTGCATAATCACAACAAATGGCAGCTAACTGATTCTCTTGCATTCATTGTGCACTGGTGTGTATTTATTTTTGAGCCAGAAACCTCTCTAAATATTTGGTATCTTATGTCTAGTATTTAAAGAGAATTTAGATCATTTGCACAACTAGAATGGATACAATTATACTACGTGTCTATGTTAATTTTTTTTTCCAGCAAAATCTTTCTGTTGGTAACAACAGTGCAGCAAGATTTGAATTCTAGAGTGGGTATTGCTCCTTTGGCATTTTAAGTGCAGTGCCATTCAATAGTGACCTGTCCTCTATGTTGAGATGTGAGTAGTCACAGAAGGTTACCCTGCAACAGCATTTAGGCACTTCCCTGTAGTAGTGGAGTGGTAGCAATAGGCAATCCTTTCACCAGTCTCCTTACACAGAAAATGTGGTAAACTATTTACACTAAAAGCTGCATTTATGCCTGGAGCACTGCTTCACACCGGAATCACACAACAATGCACACACATTGTATTTTCTGCATTTTCACAAGGAAAATCCTTCATTCAAAAGACAAGACATAATAATTTGCTTTTAAGTTGCCTTTATCTCCCATCTTTAGTAGTCCCTTCCTTATGACCATTTTTCTGAAGGGGGTGAGTTGCTGAGTATATAGCCTGCAAGTGTTTTCAGCCTTTGTTGCCAGCCAGAGGCCTCTGAGCCAACTGGAAAGTTTCAGGCAGACACATTTGTAATCTCACGTTTTTCAGAAAAATAAATGTTTGGGGTACAAATAAAGACAGTAGTTTCCTTTTGAAAGGGGATTATACAGAGGCGGTTTCCCCCACCCTTATTACACTTGAGATAATCCACTGGGAACACCAGACTTGAGACATAGGTCTATAGAAAAAAACCAGATTTCATTACTCCACTGTTACCAAATTCCTGATTTCACTGGGATTTAAACCTCAGGATCCTCAGCCCTTTTTTGATACCTTATTTTCACAGGACACTGCTCAGTGAAGACCTGCTCAAGGTCCTAATGCCCTACAGTACAGACATTAAGCAGTAATTTGACGAGATCACGGATGAGAAGAAAAATGTCTCCAAGAAAATGTTTTCTCTTGCTATCTTTATGGACAGCTGAAGGACTCTAATTAGCAGGATTTGTAAAAAACAAAATAAAAAAATAAATCCCCTCTTCTTCCTACCTCTTATATCAGATGTTTCCTTTTCTTCAAAATTCACTCCTTTACCAGCACTTCTGAGGATCCATTTTGATTTCTGCAGTAATGTATACAGATACTATTAATCAGATTAAAAGTTTTATTTATTTTTAAAATTGCACACTTCTAGTAAACTGCTGTGATACCTTGATACCTGTTCAGCCATGAGTAAGCACTGTGGAATCCATAGTGCATACCAATCAAGTCTCACTTCCATCGTATCTCTGTCATCTTCTACTGATGGGCAGGAGACCTGAACACTAATTCAAATTATAATGTGCTGCATGTATGCAGGTTGTGTGTCTCAGAAGTGCTGCAAAGAAGGCTCAGCACTCAGCTGCATGTTGATCAGAAGTGTGGGGAAAAGTATGGTTTGTTGTCAGCAGCAGAAAGTTTGGGGCTAAGTCAAGCTGCCCATCTAGGCCAAGATGTGGTAACATGTATGCAGAAATCAGCCCCATATAGAAGGCTAAGATATGAGACAGCCAGAATGGCAGCTCAGATTCACCAGTAGTTTACTCAGTGCCAGGGTTTTAAATAGCTGTAGTAATGGAACCATGAAAACTCTCACCAGGTTGAGGGCTCCAGTTTGAGAGGCTTCTCCTCATGTACTACATAAATATGTTTAAAGCTTTATCATCAGCAATTCTCCACATAAAACTCCTACTTGTTTCAGTTAGCCTTAAACAGAATCAGTCCTGGTACTAGGTAAGAGGATGCAGTTAAAGTAAAAATCAAACACAAGGTTCTGATCACAGAAATTACATTCTGAAATAGCATCCCAGCAAAAATAGCAGTTTCACAATGGAATAGGGAATAGTCCTCATGTTCAGTGAATCACAGAGATCTCATCCACTTCAACTTCCTGTCCACTGAAATCCAATAGTTGGTAGTCATCTGACATTTGTACATGCATTGAACTCTTATGGATTAAAATAATTTTAATGAGACCATCACTTTCAGAATACGAGAAGATTTAAACCACTGTGAGTAATCTTTTTTATAATAAGCCACTTGTCAGCTTGCTTGTAAATATCTTAGGCCCAGCATAATAAACAGTCTTTGGTTTTGATTTAAAGAGCTTTGAGTTTACTTTTCGGAGCAATATTTCTATCCAGAAATCTTGCCACAGTAGTATGAACACATTTTTGTTCCAAATAACGATAGCCTAAAAAGGCAATGCATATATTACCTTACAAAAGCACCTACACATTCCCAAGACAATAAATATTCAAATAGAGCATTTCAAGTAAGATTACTTTTCTTAAAAGTCTGGTGTTGCAAATCATTACTGTAAAATCTAAGTTAGCTTCTATCCTTCAGTTTATATAGGAGATAAAACCCCACAAAATAACACAAAATAAAGGAACCAGGAAATAAATTTAGGTCATTATTTCTATTATAGCTATCAGTGCTATTATAGCACTGACAAAAGGAAGATCACAATGGAAGAAAACCAGACATGGAAATCAAGACACCATGTTAAGC
The DNA here is from genome assembly GCA_023637945.1 of Phaethornis superciliosus. NCBI lineage: Eukaryota > Metazoa > Chordata > Aves > Apodiformes > Trochilidae > Phaethornis > Phaethornis superciliosus. Next base: position 50,029,130 of record JAJQWJ010000003.1, on the reverse strand, counting down.
TACTACATCTCAGACTTATAAGGTACCTGTATAAAGGACAATAAAACAGCACGGTGCACAGAGGAGGCAAGAGGCAGTTTTTTAAAAGTGTCTAAGTCAAGATGCCCTAAATAACAGGTTTCCTTTTGGTTATTCATTTGTGATAAAAAATTAATTTACTCTATCCACCTTTCAGTTTAAGAACATATAAGCCTTTTATTTTAAGTTGAGGTTCCGCCTACTTCAATCCAGAGCCTTTATTTCCCATTGCTGAATCAGAAGTAAATTTGTACTTTGCGGCTTTGATAATGCACCTTCAAAAAAAGGAATGACATAAAACATATGGCCATGTAACAGGGCAATATGACTACAAGTGTTTTCTGTTTGTTTTAGAACCATGATGAATTGTAAAGGAAAATTATATATATACAATCACTCTCTGAAGCATTGTAGTGATATAAAACCAGAACCCAGTACAATTTCAGAATGGAATCAAATAGAAATGTCAGAAAAGGGAGGGGAAAAAAGTTGTAGGGTAGCATGTAATTTTCTGCTGAAAAAAGAGGACACACTGTTGATGCAACAAAATAATATTGTACAACATCAAACACAACACATTGCAATAAAGGAGTTGGATTGCAAATAGCACACCTACGTTTCCTGTAAGGTGTTTCATATTGCAGTTGCCTCACTAAAATGAAGAACTTTTTCATGGATATCTTGAGGTAAACATTCCCTTCTATTGTGTTGATCTGTACCAATTCCTAGAAATGGCTCTTACTATCTTTAATAGAGAAACAATAAAAAGTGGATAATTCGGCAACAGAAATAATTTGATACAACTTTTAAGAAAAATGTGTATATTACTTTGGGAAGTACTTTTAGCAGTGTTGTGGTGGTACCACTTGTAGGCACTGAAAATAGCTATTGAAACGTGGGAGAGTTGCAGTACACGGATCAGTTTACTGTCTTCTACAGATAACCTGGTGCCTTTAAATATGCAGATTGGATAATCAGTGTTCAAATGTATGCTTAAATCATATGCTTAAATCAGGCTGAGGACAGCTCCAGTGTCACTGTAATGTAGCTAGAGGAAAAACGTTTTTCTTGTTACCTGCTAATTAGCTGTTAATATAGCTTTTTAATCTTTGTACTTTAGGGAAAAATCAGTACTTAAAAAAACCCAAACAATTTGTTTAACAAATCAGTTATGGATTTCATGAGGCCTCATTACCATGTCTTTGGTACACACAATAAACATTTTAAACTCCAGAAAGTCTGTGGTGCTGTGAGGATGAATTCCTGGCTTAGTCCCAGCTAAAGGAACATTTCAAATGTAAAGCTGAAGGCTCTTGGTCATGGACCTTGTGGAGCTGATAAGTGTAGATGACAGTGAGGTCCTGTGTTTGTGGCACACCTCCAGAGAGTATTAAGCAGCAGCACTGCATGTTGTGTGAAATCACTGTGTGAAAGCAGAAACTCTCCCATCTGGCTTATACCAACCTATGCAGCAGTGGAGGCAGGAACACCAGGCTGCAGGAAGCACCAGACAGCTGTTTGGGGCTCACAGATCCACCCCCAGCTGGCTCTGCAGCCCATCTCGGAATAGACCCTTATTAATCGAGATAATTTTATGAGCAGAGTTCTTTCATGTTCTCCCACTCAGTACCTGGACTGTGGTGGCAACATGTGCCTTAAAGACATCCTGCTTTAGAGTCTCCAATCAACAGATACTGAAAGCAGTAGGATGTGCCTCTGAATCAGATTGCATAATGCAGGCTAAGTTGTTTGCATGTGCTCTTAGGCAAGAACTTTTTAAATTGCTACCCTGTCAAACTGGGGGGAGGAAGATATAATCCTGTCATCTCGTTTTTATGGCAAAAATAGAGAATAAGAAGTGAGTAAGAGTTTTCTGCCAGGAGTAGTGACTGAAACACTGTTAAAAGACATTTGCTGAGCACAAGTCCCAGCACTTTAAATCTGTAGGAAGAGGCTGACCTGTAAAATATTTGTCCTTTTGTGGTAAGAAAAATAAAATAAATTAAAAAATGAAATAAGTTAAATAAAATAAAATGCACCGTCCACCTTACTCCAGGGAGATAACAAATATCTTATTAAAAGGCAGACATCTAGGACAGCACAGCAACAATCATATTTCTAACAAACATATCTACATGTAGAAAAACCTCACTCAAAAAAAAAAAAAATTGCTGGGAAATAGATCAAATGCACCGCATAGATATTTCAAAATATAAATCAGTTCCATTATCCTCCATGATACTCACAACATGACATTTCTGCCTTGCATTAGATAAACTTCTAACTATTACTAGAATTCCTCCAGTTTCTAACATAGAACAAAAGAAATTAAAACTTCTACTGATGTTTACTTGTTCATTTCTAACAATGTAGTCTCCCTTGGCAAAATTCTACACTTCTTAGATTTAAACCTACTAGCAAGCAACTGTCCTTTTTGTTTGGGCTTCTGTGCTTTTAAGACTCAAAAAATTTCTTTTAATTGTGTGTGGGTTTTTTCTTATTCACATCTTATTAATAACATTTCTACTAAGAGCCAGTTCTTGGTCATCATTCACATCAGTTTGTTTCAGTTCTTTTTTTTTCCAAAAGTGCCTGGCAGACACGTGTTCTCACCTTCTTGAAATGATCCTTTTTCAAAACAGGAAGAACTTCTGAGTAAACAATGTCATATTAGGCTTTATAAACCAAAGTCAGCAAGATACAGAAAGTAATCTTGCCCTATTCAGCACTGGCTTTCAGAGTTCAGTATTGCTTGATATAATTTTTCTTTAAAATGGAGAAAAGCAACAAAGAAGGATTAGAAGTCAGAAAAATCCAGCCTATGAGGAAAAGAGTGAAAGAACTGGTGCTGTTTGATCAAGAGAAGAAAAGGCTGAAGGCAGATAAAATAGCAAAATGTTTACTTTAAAAAAAAAAAAAAAAGTTTTAATTACTGTAAAGTTTGTGGCTAGACCTTAACTGAACCTTTCTAAACAGTGAGTTCAAGAGAAGTATTGCTATAGCTAGGGGAGACCACACAGTTCCATCTATGGTGATTTCTACAAACAGGTTAATGTATAAACATCTGTTAGGAATGCTGTAGGGTATAGTTCATCCCACAGGGGATGGATTGAATTACTTCTTTAAGTCCATCCCCAGACTTATTTCTATGATACATGATTCTGGTTATACAGTAAAAATTTGCAATTAAGATGCAACAATTTTTGTTAGTTAATCACGGTTTTTTACTATTGTGATCAACTCCTTTAACAATGTAAACCACTACCATGTTAGATACACACAAAAAATTATCAATACAAATAGAAAAAAGTTTGGTATTTTTACAAAGTCTTAGTCTTAGACATCCGTACTTCTCTTCTTTACCTCATCTTCCAGACTATCAGGTGATAAAGGGACAAGTCACTTTATTCTTTAGTGCTATTTGGTATGAGAAATTATTAGCTCATGCACAATCAGTAAAAATGCTGCTCCATGAGTATTCTACCTCCTGTATTCCAATTTATTTACAAAAGACTGGAAAAGATCTGTATCATTAAGCCTAGGTCATTCTTATAAGAATCAGCTCTGCAGCCTATAGTTTATCAAGCTTGAATTAATTTGCAAAGTTCTCTCTCAAAATGCTTAAATCTTCCATTACACTGACTCTGTGGCTGTTTCAAGCACTCTCTCAGTTTTCAAAAATTCTTAAGTTTTCAATGTGAATTTAGTTAGGAAAGTTTATACTACTTTGCTCTTGTGCCAGCACAAATGCACAAATTTTTATGTTAAATATCTGTTTCTGTCCCCCAGCAACAGCAATCCTATCCTTTTTTTTGTTTGTTTTGTTTTTTGTTTTTGTTTTGTTTTGGTTTTTTGTTCGTTTTTTTTTGTTGTTGTTAATTTTTGGTGTCTCTTCTGCTTAGACACCTTTCCTTTTCTCCTACTAATTTTCATCTTTGCTACATTAGCTTTCATTTTCCCTAATGTGTTTCTTTGACATCCAGATGGGTTGGATCCAATGATTTCCTTGTCAGCAAGACAGTCAGCTGGTAAAGACTTGGACCTCATAAGTATGGCATTATCTCCTCCTAAAGTAAATGATGTGTTTGATCTTGTTTTTAACATTTCTCAATATTTTCAATTCTATTTTCTTGAATACTTGCCAGCCTTGCATAGAGCTGAGATAGGATCAGTGGATCCAACTGCAATGTTGTAGCATTGCTCCATTCTAATCATAGGCATGGTATTTGCTATTTGTGTCCTTTCCTCACTATCTGATCAGGTCTTTGATATTTGTTCAAAATCTTTACTTCTGGATTCCATTTCACATGCTAGTTCTTCCAAGATACTAATTACTTTAATGCATAATCTGTCCCACTCTTCAAATTAGCACATTCGGGTCTTTCAAGTTTTTTCAACATCTCAGGTGTGCCCATTTCCATCTCACTGTGTTAAACTCCCTTCTGAAACTGTTTAACATTAACCAAGAGGCAATACCATTTTTTACCTACATTTTCTGTTTATTTTTTAGTTTTTTCCTCAGATACTTGGTTATTGGCACTTTTTAAAACCAGAGAACATCCGTCCATATTTTCACCAGCTACATTGTGCATGGTAGCCTACAGCACTCAGCAGAAAGGAGGCAGCTGGGGTTTGGCATCCTCCTTGACCTCCTCATCCAAGTCATTCCTACATGCATGGGCTGCTCACCCACCCCAACAGAAGCAGTTCTAACATAGGGCCTCCTGCATCCTATCTGCTAGCCTGAGTTACTGCACAGTTCAAATAAATAAAACTTCCTAGGGGCCAAATGTGGAAGGAAGGAGAAAGAACTTGTTTCTACAGTCCAGTGCCCGGGTGTTGAGCAGAGGTGACACCTGAGGTGTAGTCCCCAGGCTGTTAGTGCATTTTGCTGAGAGGTGGTGGTGTCTATACCAGCTCTCATGGTGTTCATACACGATGGGCTGGGTGTCCATATCAGCTCTCTGTGTATCAGAGGCAAAGAAGTGGGTGCTACAAGCTTAAGTTCACAACAAAATCACCTTGGGAATTCTGTGAATGGGAAATCCTGTGTTTCATTCATATTTCAGTGCCTTCTTACAGTGCGGGAGAGAGAAACTTGCTACCGTGGTGCAAATCAGTTCTCAGTGTTCCTCTGGATGGAGAGGCAGGTTAAAGAAGCAGGCTGGGTGTTTTGCAGGCTGCGTGGCTACAAATAGGCACCTAAATTCCACTTTAAACCAAATATAAGCACTTCGGTGCTTATGATGCTACTTCTTTATCAACAATTTGATGATAAAATCCTAAGTCCAACAGCAATTAAGGAGCAATTTATGCAATTAAGCAATTTCTGGCTGTGGACTACCTGACTTGCCTAACTCCACTTCAGACTCGCTAACCTCTGCAGCTTGCCCCTGTGTAAAGGAGCAGTAACACCCTAGCAGAGTTTATGTAACTGCTACTCAATATTGCATTAAGCTTCCTCCATCTGACATATAAAACAACTCCCACCTGCTCAGTCACCCAAGCCCTGACTTGAACTAATGTCTCTTGATACTACAGTGCTTGATACTACAGCCTGCTCCCAGCAGGCTGACAACAAAGAGTAAGGAGGAGTGCCTGGTCCAATTTATGCTATAGCCTGGGACAATAATTGTTTTAGACTTCCTGTTATCACCTAGCAGCAGGATCAGTTTAAGTTTGTTGCTCTCTAGAGGAATAGGAAACCACAAATACAGTAAGAAATCCATGTGCCATGGTATTGTAAAATGTCAGACAGCAGCTACTGTACCACTACATATAATTTTAAGCTTTGACAATGCTGTCAATGAGTCTTGGTGTTTTGTCATCTCTGTACTATTTGTAAAAACCTGTTTCTCTCCATTGACGACTTCTTGCATCTCTGTGGTTCGTAGCCTTGTTACTTGTTTTTCTGTCTAATGGAAATTCGAGAACTACTGGTAGAAAGTGTGCTGTTGCTATGAAAAACACAATTCCCCCACCCTTTTAAATACCTCTTTCTCTCTGTTTAAAAATTATTACTTTACAATGTAAATGAATACTGTTTCCTTCCCCTCCCAGTTGTTCCTAAGGCAGCAGAAGCTTTTAAAAAGCTGTCTTTCTAAACCTAATTGTGAGATAACTCTGAGTACTGTGAAAAGTTTACTTTTGTCCACCTCTTCTCTTTTGCAGAGATTTTTACATATTTCCTGTTATCAGGCAGTGCTGAGAGTAAAGCAACTGTGGAGTCTCTAAAATGCCAGCAAAGATGATAACGTTTGTAGTGATAGAGTGCAGAAATAAACAAAACATTGTACGATGCATTAAAAATTTGATCCTGCTCTTCATTTGAGTGTTTCTTTTGCTTCATCCTCACAAAATAAATAACAAAAAGGCAAGCAAGTACAAAATAAGCCTCTGTATTCCACAACAGCAGAACAAAGCAGCTCATAGGCTTTCTGTTTAAGGCACTTTGTGGAGCTCTGGTTATCACTGAAGCTTCCAAACTTCTAAATCTGGCAATTTTTTGTTGCTACCTTTATGCTTCTTTACAGATCTCCAATCTCCAATTCCTTCTCCACCCTTAACACATGCCCTGTTGCTGCTGAATGAAGAATAAGCTTTCTGGATGTTTCCTCATAAAATGCAAGACAACTCAACTTACCACCAGTAAACAACTCCATCTGCTCCAAAACAATTTATGTGTAAAGAGAAATAGAGATTAAAAGAGTTCCATTCACCCTGCTTAAAGGTGGTCACTGGTAATACTTGCTCCCTCTCGGAGAAGCCAATTTAACAAACCAGCTGGACATTCCCTTCCCACCATTCCTTGAGAATAAAGCCCATAGACTTCATGGTCCCCTTCCTTTCCCAGTTACCTGTTCACAATAGAACAGGGGATGAGAGTCCAAAGGATTTAAATGCAGTGTTGGCAAGGCACTGATGGTGTAAAATACAGGAGAAACATTTCCAGGACTGTTGTGTTAATGAAGGAGACTTTCCACATCTTTTCATATCCTGGTAGAGGCTGGTTTTAGCTGATCTCTGTACTAGACATGTTCCTGGTTACAGAGCAGGAGATCCAAAAAAAAAAAAAAAGGTTAACCATGGCACTAATATGCTGAATTCAGCTTATCCTTATAGAAACAAGGTCTTAGATGACCAAGGGCTGACCTAGTCGGTGAATTCAGGTTGTGGATAGGTGGAAGCAGTGGTGGGGATGCTCAGCAGCATCAAGGGCAACCATTTCTGGGAGGTGGCAGCAGAACTGGAGGTGTGTACAGAAACGTAGAAATTCCTAGGGTTCCTCAGGTACTAAAAAAAAATGTGTGTTTTATGGGCTTATTAAATTCCACTTCAGTAATGTTTTAGATGTTTCTTTGTGCATGTGTGACTGTTCCAAAGGAGTATTTTTACCTAGTCTGGACACTACAGAAAAAAGGGGAGGTAGAATTTATGGCATCACTCTGGCTTCTCCTGCCTCACAGGTCATTCACTGCTGTGCATGGGGGGGTTTTAAGCCACAGGTAGTGCCACAAGTGTAGCAATCCAGTCCCCAGCAGATACCCTAAGCTCAGCTCTTCCAAAGAGCAACTGGATACTGCAGTTCTGACCCAGATGGTTTTAAGCCTGTCCTTGGGACTTGGGTATAACCATTGCCATGGAGGCACCAACATGAGCAGAACACATTGAGATGCCTCACGGAGGTCAGACATCTCAGACACAGTGCCTCTGCTTATTGCTGAGTCCTTATAAGCTTCTGGGTGTCAGCAAAAGAAATGCTCCTAATTTCTAATGACAATAAACCTCTCTCAGGGGGTTCTGCTTCTAAAATTCATCACAGTAGTTATATTCTGATGCTGATATTTGTATGGATAATCTTCCCCTTTGCAAGAGAAACCTTCATCAGATTGTGAAACTACCTCTAAATGCTTATATAATACAACAGAGGATCTGTTTGCTACATTTTCCACTCTTGAGTGGTCCAACATAAGTTTTTAAAACTTTGCAAGCAGGGCTGAAAGCAGAGATTGAACTTCTTTGATTCATCCAGTTTCTCACAAAAGGTGTTCACCAAACATTACCACTATAAGCAGTCAACTCTTACTTCTACCAGGGTGCAAGTAATGAGCGATGCTTATGTGAGGTGAAGCGTGAAAATGTCCAAGAAAACTCAGAAGGCAAAAGGTCAGGAAAATTCAGAAGGCATCATGAAGAAAATGACAAAAACTCACATGCCTGGGTGCTGGATTTCATCTTCAGAGATCAAATTTAGATTATGAGGTTGGCAATACCTTAGGTAACCCAAGTTCTTCTACTTTCAAGTACTTCTGCTCTAGTTCTCAGGAAGCATATGGACACCTGGCAGATAGGATTAAAACAAATAGTATGTATTGAAAGGCATGTTTGTTCTGTTTGTATTAGCAAGGACTTGATGAAGGAAGATTTTTTCTTGTTACAGCAAGAGTTTTGTGCCAAATTTACTTCTAAGCTGTGAAATATATATATATTCCATACTGAATGTGTGTCTCTGTAACCAATGTCCAGAATGAACATTTAAGACTGAAAAAAATAAATGCAACAGTGTGAAAAAAAGGGATTAGGGAATTAGAAAGTTTGCTTTCCATTTCTACAGGCACAATGAAACTAAGTGCTTTGCATGAGCTACCCTGTCAATAGATAAAAAAGACTAGGAGAGGGGCATTCTTTTTTTGTGCACACGACCTTTTCAGCAGCATGGCAAATAAAATAAAGAGAACAGGCCAAATACAGAGGTGAGTTTATATTTGAACACAAAGTTTGCATTCAAGTTTCTAGAAGTGTTGGAACAATGGGGAGTAAGCTTGAATCTTCTCATTTTGCTAAGATCAAAATGTGTAATATTTTTAGTCTTCCATACTGTACACGCTTTGACCCAAAATGTAGTTAAACTTTCTTTTGTCTTGGATCCCTTGTGAATTAATGGCACTTGACATTCCAAAAACTGAGACTGGCATAGACTTTCATAGACATAAACCCCAGAATCAGTGTGGGTTTTTGTGGCTGTTGGGTTGTGTTTCTTTTTTCTTTTCAGTAAACACAGATTTATAATGTGCCAAAAACTCTACAGATCCCCTCAACACAAAGTCAAGGGGAGGCTTTCAAAACATTGTATACTTTTTTATTTGAGCCACCTCACAGCTTTTTTCATACAGGCATTCCTTCCCAGCAAATAGCACAAGAGCTAGCATGCTGAACAAATAAATACACAAAAGTTACTGAATGTATAACCCTTTCCCTCCAAGCAACCTCCTTCTACCTTGCATGCACACAGTACAGGTTTACATTGCAAGCATAATTTAATTTCCTCAATACAAAACAAACCAACCCTTTAAGCATTCAGAGAAAAAGATTATTGAGTCATGGCAACTTATTTCACGTGTGAGTTTACTGAAGATCAAAAACCTGCAGAAGTACTTTGTTGAAACATTCGTTTAGACCTCACCTTAACATTCGTGAGAGGCTCTTGTTTATCCTGACACCTTCACAAGGAAAGACATGAAAACTGATTATGAGAAGCACGAAATTCACCTTCTTGTGGGATTATCTGACTGGCAGCAAATTTCTAATAGCTGCACCTAACACTAATAGCATCTTGTTCAGTGTTCTGCTTATATACATAATGTGAACATGACTTAAAAAGGCAGTAGGGTAAGTTTTTTTCCCTAATCTTATACATGAAGCAGACTTCAAGTATTTAAAAGTGAAAAAAACAAACAGCTCTTATGAAAGAGTTGCTTTGGAAATGCTTTTTGCTAGTGCACTCCAGACTTTAACAACAGTGTTACAAAGATGCACCTCTTGGTTTCCAAAATCAAGCCTATTCATATTACCCATCGCTGAATCAGGTAAACACATCCAAGGAATTAAAATCACCTGCCACTTACCATAAGTATACTGGTTTACTGTGGTGAGAAGATGAATTTTTTAGCCATAAAGATGGTATACTTTTTGGGTTCCCAAGGACTGCACCAGCCGTCTTCAGCTGAATTTAAAAAAAAAAAAAAAAAAAAAAAAAAAAAAAGAGAGAGAGAGAGAGAGAAGGAAAGAAATAGAAGCCCCCTTACCACAGTATTTCACAACACCATATCCTTATACAGGGTTCCTAGCCAGTCCAAGTCCAATGGTAAGGGGTCAGCTAAAGGGTGCTCTGCATCATCACGCAGCAAAGGCCACTTCCCCATGTGTGTGCCCACAGCTGAGCCAGCCCTGTCCCAGCTTGCATGGGAAGGCAGGTAAATGGGTTAAGCCCCTGTTCCCACCGCTACTCTTCAAGTCATATGAAGGCTGAATGTCTTAAACAAGTTTTTCTAAAGTTTTATGTCACGTCTTGGCTCCTTTTTTCAATAATCAATTGCATCTAGATCCTTTTGAAACACATCTACAAACAGTGTTAAATCTTTGGGAAAGATATTTTCATAGAGCTTAAAATACATGGTTAGAAGACTCTGACTCAGAATTTAATGTTTCATGTGGAACTGAAAAAAGCAGACTCTTCTTGCCTTTTCTTCCCTATATGAAAGAGGCATTAAGGAAGCACATTCATCATCTTTTTCTTCAAGAAGGGTGGTACCATTCCCTCCTCGTGTCCACTTGTTTGGATGGTGGACATCAGCGACAGGGTATGTGTGACTGGCAGAGGAAATTCTCTGTTACAGCAGTCACCCAGTGCAGTGCACCCAGTGGGTGCCTTGGGTATAGACAGGAAATCCTTAGTTTTTAGGGTTTGTTGTCACATTTTCTCATGAAACCGGAACTGAAAGAAGCCCCAGTTTTCAGGAACTTTTAAAGATGACCTTCTGATCTAGTACCTCAGAGTGTTTCTTTAGAACTTGAAAAACATTAGTAATATGTCAGATGATACAGCTATATAAATAAAATCTACACTTTTACTTATATCTATATTCACTTATACTGGAAACATTTCAGAGTAAGAACTGGTAGAGGCCTGCTGAGAGCAGCACAACCATTTAGAAAAGCTCATTGATTAAGAGCAATTAGGATGTAAAATCTCACCCATTTTTCACCTGTCAGCTAAGAGAAAATACTGCCATTAGTGTCTAGGGAGAGATTTCTCACCTCCTTTGTCATATTAGTGTTTCTGAATGATTTCTCCCACTACTCTCTTTACATAAATTTTCTGTTTCATTTATTGTCTCACCTTGTATATTTCCCAAGGCTCAAGGTGTTTATTCTTCCTTTAACCAAAAAAATATTAATTTTAATTTTCCATTCCCTCTCCATTTGTCATCCATCACAACTTCATTTCTTGTTGCTGCATTTTCTGCTTCCCATTTCTGTATCTCAGTTCCTGTCCTTTGTTTCAGTCTCATCTCAATCTGTAATCTTAGCTTCTTTTCCTTTTCTCACCCCTTTTTTTCACAGTCTCTTCTTGACATTAGCATAGTCATTACAGATAGTGTCATTACAGATAGTCTGCTAAGCTCTCGGCAGCTGTGTGGTTTTGCATGGGGATCCACATACAGATGCACACACTTCATTGCTTAAATAATTGCCTTGGGCTGTCTTGGGGGTCTCCCTCATTCTCCATCACTCATTCAACTGCACAGTCACTGGGATTTTAACATGAGCTAAGGTGGCTTCTTCCAAAAGTGCTCATAAATAATAAAAAAAATCCCACTCCTTCAGCTTCTCCTCTTCCACAGAATGAAGTCTGTGCTTACCAGAGCTATCTTTAAATCTGTGAGTGCCCAGATGACCTGCTCCCTGATCTCCTACATGTTGCTGGTTGAAGTGTCTCCTCAAACTTTACCTGCAAGTGCTACCCACATTCAAAGAAACTTAAGAGAAACACACATTTGCTCCCCAGCTGAGATTATCTGGGGTGGCTGGTCCCTGCAGATTAAGCAGTAGCTCCGAACTGTTCTTGTCACATTCAGAGTTCACATCAGCTATTTAGAAATGAAAGCCACCCCAAGAAGAGCCGCTAGGCCCTGACTCAATCCCTTGAACTCTTTGTAAATACAGCCTGGTTTGAGTGAGAGCTGGATCTGGTCCTTAATCAGGCAGTGAGAGCAGTAGTATGGCTAAGTATAGTAACCACTTAGTTTACAGTACGGTGACCCAATAATTATGCAAGATAATACTGTATGCACTCAGCTTGCCTGTACCATTCAGGGCACTTGCCAATAATACACGAGCACATTTCATTATCTCTTTCCCCAGCTCCAAGCTCTTTATAAATGGTCTGTTTTCTTCTGAGATCACTGGAGCTGTGGCACAGAGGGCTGTCTAGGTATATTTAACCCTGTGGATCGTTCCAACACGCTTCTTTAAAAGAAGATCATATTGTTTTTCCTGCTTTCCATTTTTGAAAGGCTAGGCTTTGGCCAGAGGGTACTCTACATATCTGGCTGCAAATAGACTGCTTGGAGCCAAGCAATGCGGTGCCTTGACTAATTTCAGCATTCACTTAAGCTAAATTATTTATGATACTCTCTGCACAGGCCTTTCTCTGTTGTTGTTTTAATGTTGTAATCTCAGCCAGAATAAAGGGATAATTTGCATGTGTTTTCAGCTACTGCAGTAGTTCACACATGGCTCTAAAGACTGAAGCCAACTACAATATATCTAAAGTTTGAACTGAGTGGCCAGAAAAGGGAAATTTTGACGTGCCAGTAAATCATGTCTCTAATGGTCAGAAAGCTTAACATTTTTACATGAGCAGCTGAAACAACATCAGAAACATTTTCCAGTGATATAGTTATTCACTTGTATCAAAAGCTCATCACCTTCGCTGCAGTAACATAAATCAGTATGATGCTAGAGCTGAGAATGGTCTATTTTCACCTCCAAGCTAGGATTATGAGCCCAAGTTCATCACCATCAGAGCAAGGCTCTGTCAGTGAAAGCGTGTAAAACACTGGTCAGACAGAGGGATGAAATTCAACATTTTTTTAAAGAAGCCTCCCAGTTTCCAGCAAGCACAAGGCATAGGAGATAAGAAACAAAAAGTTACAAGGGAACGCAGAGCAGAGTAGTACCCCGTGCTTCACCAGCTGGTGGCTTGCCAAAAAAAACAACAGAAGTAGGGATTAGAGCTTGCGACGTGTGCATTAGAGCAGGACTACCTATTCCCTGCCTTTTCTCCTCTGAAAAGCTGCCATGTGAGGAGAAACATTCCTTTTATTATTTATGGGGACAGCCACTCTTGTTTATTATGCTCATGTTACTATGCTACATGCCAAGTACAAGCCCCCCCCCCCCCCCCTTTTTTTTTTCTTTTGCTACAGAGAGGTTTTTCTTTGTACAGAGGTGAGGAAAAAAGAAAAGAAAAACACAACAACCCTGTTTTCAAGACTAGTAAGGAAATTAAAGCCAGGGCAGAGAAAGAAGGTTTTTCTACAGACATGTGACTGCTTAGAGAGGTGGTAAGAGCAGAGCAGTGCAGCACCCAGACACTGCCATGCTCTGAGGGATTAGCAGCAGATCTGCCTCGGTGATGTTCCTGCTTGCCCCAGCATTGCTCAAGCACCTACATCCTTCAACAGCTCAAGGAGTGGAGAGCTCACAGAGAAAGAAAGATGAAACAAGTGATAATCTGAACATCAGTAGTTTTGCAGTTTGTAGGAGATGGATATTTTTCCCCCTCTGGGTCTGGAAGAATGTTGATAGGAAGGAAATAAAACAAACTTTGTCCTCCCCCCCTGGTTTGTTTGGGTTTTTTTGGTTTTGTTTTTGGGGTTTTTTTGTGTTTTGGTGGTGGTGGCGGAGGGTTTTTTTTTTTGTTGTTTTTTTGGTTTTTTGTTTTTTTTTTCCAAGGCAGAAGGACAGCTGACCTATTTTCTGAGTTCTGCAGCACAAGAGGCTCCCCAGCACCTGATCACTTCTTTGTGCCTGACCCCTGAAGCATATTTAATACTGAAAGGCCTGGCCCTGGTCAGTGACTGCAAAGGAGAAAACCCTTGGCTGCTCTTGGACTGTGGCCTTCATACTGAATGTGGGCAAGGATTTGACCAAATGCAAAGCAAATCCCAAAGCAGAGGGAAGGGAAACCAGGCAACAGTTCTTTCTGTGGTAGATGGCAGTAGATTTATTGCCTGGCAGTTCACAAACTGCCTACAGATGGGGGAAATTGCTAGTTCAATTCTCCCATGTTTAATGTGATTACTGGTACTAATTCATAGGCTTAAATTCATTCCCTTGAATTCCTCTCCACTAACAAAACCAAACCAAAACAATCAAACAGAAAAAAGCACAATAAAAAGAAAGAAAGCTTTCTCCTTTTTCACTGGGAATTTAGAAAGATTCTTACCAATGCTCCTTTGGTGTATAATCTAGGAATTAAATATTTGGATATGGGAGAAAGCAGAAAGACAACAGATTTGCAAGGGCCATGTGAAAACCTGAGTCAGTTGTATGATGAAAGAGTACAGCTCTCTACAGCTAGAAGAGCAGAATAAATAGACTTCATCATCCCACACAGAAGTTTGGTTCTACTGAGAAGGGATGAGAGTGTGAACACAGTAAGAGAACACAAAAGCTCCTATCTCACGCATATTTTTTCAGATTTTAGCCTTAAAACACAAGCTACAGCAACTTCATGTTTCAGAAACCACTTATTGCTTTACAACAAGAGGCTGAATGAACATCTTCCTGTTTGTCAGCAACACAAATACCAAGTGACAACAGCAATACCTCAAGTAGACTTTTTTTTTACCAGTGTTATTTAAATACAGGACAATTCCCAAGAGCCAAAAGAAATACTATAAAAAACTGTATTACAACAAATCAAATTTTTCACAGTATGAGGCTGCTAATATATAAGCACTGCAAGCAAACTATAGATTTAACATATCCATTTACCCTTGTTTGCAGTAAATTGCTGAGCTTACTTGGATTTCAGTCTTAATATAGTATTAATGGTTGTTACAAATAAAGTATTTAATATGTTCCCAAGGCAGTTATCTCCAAATTATTGGAATAATAACTTTCCATACTCTTTAAGCCTTGCTTTGATGGATTTTGCAAATACAGTTTTTCATGGACTGAACAATGACTTGGTTTTTTTTTTCTAATTTTTCTCGTAAAGTTGCAGAAATCATGGCTATGTTTTGTTTATAACATCTGGTATATGGCAATACAGTACTGTTCCCCTAGTCTCTGTATTTTCCTCAAAGTCCACTGCAGAATATGATTTTGCTTGGTGATTTTACTACTTGTTAAAGAGATCTTCTCTGTCATTAAGACTGTCCCTTTAACTTCATTTACCATCTTGCTCTGCAACTACATTATTTAAACACTGACAAACACGCTTGCCAGCAATTGTCTCTGTGTCTCTAATTTGTTAATTAACATTTATTGCACATCTGATTGTATTTTACTTGTTGGCTGAATTTACATTGAATAAGCCATAAACAGTTCTTACCAGTTATTATCAGTTTAGCTTGTTACAGGATTAATGTTATGCCACTGTTGACATAAAGCTACAGTAATAATTCACAACATTCCCTTCAGCCTCAGCACCATAGCAGGCACAGAGTTATTTTCCTGCTGTTGGTGTCCCCAGCTGCACGGCCCTGCCCAAGCCAGACACTATCAGGAAGGTTTAGCAGTGAATTATGTTGCAGAGCTCCCTTTCGCATCATCGTCTTCTTTCATCCCTTCACTGTCCTCACTTAATGAATGTCAAACCAAGTCCATTAGCTTCAGGGGAATTACTTTTTATTTGGAGCAGGAGACAGCCAGGCTTAGTGAGCTCTGCCCTCTGGCCGCATCCCAACAGGCATGTCTCACTCCAGTGCCCCAGCAGCCTCACTTTCTTCACTCCCTCATCTTCTCCTACTTCAGCCTTACTTATGGCTTCCTCCCCATGCTGTTGGTTGGGGTGCCAGCAGACGAGCCCTCCTGCCAAGCACTTCTTTTACTGCAAAACCATGGATCCTCTCTTTGCTACGCAGTCCTGAATATACCCACCTACATTCCTTCCACTTCACAACTTTGTTTTTAGCCCCTGTCTTCTAATAGAGGGTGTCTGCAGCCTTCTAATACCATTGCTTCATTAAGATTGGAAAAGACCTCTAAGATCATCAGCTCCAGTACCTTCCAGTACCTCTGTCTCTTTACAAAAACCGGAGGTTTAATTCCCAGTGTACTACATGCAACTGTTTTCTCTCTGAGTGACTATACCACCTCACAAAGGCGTGAGTAGGTGAGGAAATCTCTTTTCCCAGTCTCAGTGGATCTGGTGTCTTGCCTTCTTTCACTAAATTTCATCACTCCTCTCTCAATTGCTCTGCACTTTCAAAATAATATAAGACTACACTATCCTCTCCTCCTAATTAACATCCAAACCCTCCCACACTTTCCCTTCCTCTTTTAATAAGTACAGTAAAAATTACTAACTCCCCCACTTCTGTGGCTGAAAGGTAACTCCAATACTTGTCAATCTTGGGAAGTCAGCATTTCTTATGGACTGGTGTGCCACTCATGTAAGTTTTCCCTCCAAGTTTCCCTCCATGCTCTTTTTGCTACCATACCCATCCTTGATCACTTTGCAACTGGCAGCATTTCTGAAGAGCACTTGGGGGACATTATAGAATCACAGAATTGTCACTGCTGGAAAAGACCTCAAAGATTACCGCATCCAGCTGTCAACATCCCCCCCTCAAATAATATACACGTAGCAATATCTGTATCTCCAACTAGAGCACGTCCTGAAGTGCCTCATCTACACAGTTTTTAAATACTTCCAGGGACTGTGATTCTACCAGCCCATTCCAATGCCCAACTGCTCTCTCAGTAAAGAAATTCTCCCTCATATCTAGCCTAAACCTCCTCTGGTGCAACTTCAGGCCATTACATGTGCCTCTGCAGCATGTTTGTCAGAGAGATACCAGTGTTCCCAGCATGCAGATCCAAGTCCCCCAGCTGTCTTTGCCTGCAATTGTTAAAAATCCTCCCTGGTAGCATTGATCACAATACACACCCTAAAGCTCGGACATGATTACATTGTATTGCTCTTCCTGGCTCTAGGTTGGTTGACTGTGCACTGGGAGAGTAAGGTCTTCTTGGGGAAAATGGTGTCAACTCCTCTGTAAATCGTGAAGCTTGTGGGAAGGCTCTGGGCACCACTAACAGTACTAATAAATGGTCAATAATAATAAAAATAAAGGAATAAAAGAAAACCAAATAGCAGCAGCAGCAGAAGCTGGTAAGAGCCAAGAAACTTGAATGTTTTCTTTTCTTTGACTATTTATTAAAGCTAGTAAAAGATTTGTATATGAGAAGTCTTTTCCAGAAGAAAATGCCTCTTTTCTTTCCCCAGAGTGAAAACTTACCAACAGAAACACAAAAGTTTCTACAACACTGTAGTCAAATTGATTCCATCCACAGATATGTTCATTTACTGAAACAAACCATTTTAGGCAAATGCAAAAATGAGAGGAATTCAAAGAGAGCTTTTTAGAAATGCCTAATAAAAGTTAGAGAAATGCTGAAGAACCTTCAAAACCAAGCAATTTTAATATTGTCGCACAGATCCAACTACACAGTTCCTCCTAAAACATTACATCCTATTTAAATATATCAAATACATGTGTGTGCGTGTGATGTTCTATGTGTGTAAATACATACAAATAGCTATCTGTGCTTAATTGTTTCATGGCCTTACAAGTATGACATAGCCCTCTGGGGTGCCATTATTCGCTGCCCTTGCTCTGAAACAAAGCATCTGGAAATACAGTATCTGCTAGGCACTCACACTGTCTGTAAAGGGGTATAAAGAACCCAAATGGATTTTTATCAGAAGTTCATCTGCCTTGAAATGGAAATAGGAAATGCTTTGATACATTGAAACAAAACCTAGTAGTTTTATACTCCCTTTCTGGAAGTGCCTCAGCCTCCTTTGCTGAGGAGCTTTTCTTGCATCAAACCCCTGTGAGGGCCAGCTTGCAGACAGCTTTTCTGCTCTTTTAGAGCAGTGCTTTTGCTCCTGAAGTGCAATAGGTCACTGGCTTTAAAAAGTTTCACATTCCCACCCTGAGTGGAACAATAACTTTGCCTTGTTATAAATAATGTCACTGTAATTTGGGTGTAAATTAAGGACTCTGATGATTAGTTTCTAATACTTGTTCCACATCCCCAAAGGAAAAAAAAGCAAAACAAAACAAAAACAAAACACCCCTGGCAAGGAGAACAGGCATCCAATGAATCACTCTTCTGTTGATTGAATGAGGTTACTATTATTTCTAAAGACTTCAAAAAACATGACCTATGCTTCTGTGTTTAATTTTATTATGCTTTTGGTCAATTTATTGCAATGTCAAGGCCTCTTGATTCTCTGGGAAACTCAGTTCTTATAAGTGACATTCAGTTTCTGATTGTACAGATAATCTATCTCACATAATTGGTGCAAGCTTGGACAGTATGAATACCTGTACCACCCAGGCTGGTCCAGTGCCCTGTTTCTTATCATAAAACTTATCAGATGCTTAGATACAGAGAAGTAGTATGGACAGGATACTATACTTTTCCAACTTCCAGAAATCAGCAGGTAGGGGATTTCTGAAGTAGATGATGACATCTGGATCGTTGTATTAATAGTCTTGATTGAGCTATTCTCTATAAACTGCCTACTATTTTCTTATGAATTAATTTATTCTTTTGGTTGGCATGGTGTCATGTGGGAATGAATCCCACAGCAGAATTTTCTCTGTGTTTATGGACTTAAACCTGATGCCTGATCATTCAGATGATACTTAGCTTTTCTGATACAAGATGTAATGAAAACATGCTTCTTATATATCTTTCACCTTGCCTTCTTTGTCATGCACCTATCACATACAGTCACAAAGATCTCTAGTTTTCAGGCTAAAAATTACAAGCTCTTAAGTTTTCCTTCACATTCCATACCTCTGAGCATCTTGTCTCTCTTTCCCGACCTCTTTTTCATTCAACCAGCTCTTTCTGAGGCAGGGGAACAGAACTGCCTGCCATAGCCACAGTTTGGATGAAAGATAAATTTACACAGAGAAACAGTGATGTTTTCTGTTTCACTCTTCTCTCCTTTCTTAGAGACTTTAAAAATCTTTCTGATTTTCTAGTTCTTAGTGCTACTGTTCTCAGAGAATTACCCCCAGGACTCCAGGGTCCCCTTCCTAAACAGCAGTAAGTAGTTTACTACCCAGCATACTGCATAGGAAGCTCAATTTAACATTCCCTGCAGATCTGAATTTGTCCTCACTGAATTTCATCTGCTGCTTTACCCTCATCTTTCAGTGCACTCTGTACATAAAAGAGTTAATCCTGAATACGTGGAATGGAAAAGAACAGATATTGCATGCATTTCTGACCTATGCACGCACACATCTTGTCTTGTAATTATCTCTCACTCTGAACAACATACTTCTTCTTTGCTAACAAAGCTATGCTGGTCCCTCATAGACATCCCCAAATCTGAAGGAATTGCTTTGTTCTGGAGCAGCATAGACTGCATAACATATTACAAATTCTACTATGAATACCTTGCTGTTTATTCTATCTGGAAAGTTACCTGTCATTTAATTAACTTTACTGATGTTTTATGAAAGGATAGAAAATGTCTAGTACATTCTGATTAACATTGCTCAGTTAGTTTTCCATAAACACTTTCCATCTGAAACAGCTAAGACTTGAACATATCATAGACAAATAATGTACAATCTTAGCACCATGCTGGACTTACGTAATATCTACCATAATGATCTGTTTTTTATTCTGTATTTTTAAAACTTTAGAGTTTAATTCCTGTTTCGTGCAATGTCAAACGAGAACAGTAAAATAAGTTGTTCATTGGGAACTAACCAGTTGAACTAGTGGGCATGGACTTCACTCTGACTGCATTCAAGGCAGGCTATCATCAGCATATAAATCTGAAAACACCCTTAAGTGACTTCTGCAGCCTGTATCTGAGCCTTGTTTGAAATATCTTGCCAGAAAAATCCCAATTTCCTCTTGCCAGTTATACATTGCTAGGTATACCGTGTTTTCTACCAAAGTGCTCTTTCTAGTTTTATTCTGTCCTTGTCTTTCCTTTTCATGTCCCTGTGGGATAACTTAACTCTTACTCAGATTTCTTCAGGCCGAGAAGAAAGGTTACAAAAGTGAAAAAGTAAACATTAAATTTGTAACAAGAGGGCAGGGACCAAGGCAGTAAAACAAAAAACCCAACTAAAATTAAGAGTAAACTCCTAGTAAAAAAATAGAATTCAGTTAAGCAAACTGCTTCCTATTTAATTTCCTTCTTTTATTACAGAATCACAGAATGTCAGGGTTTGGAAGGGACCTCTGAAGATTGAGTCCAACCTCCCTGCAGGGCAGGTCACTCAGAAATGCATCCAGGCAGGTCTTGAAAGTCTCCAGAGAGAGAGATTCCACAACCCTTCTGGGGAGCCTGTTCCATGGCTCTGTAAGCCTTACAGTAGAGAAATTCTTCCTCATGTTGAGGTGGAATTTCCTGTGCTCAATATTGAATCCATTGCCCCTTGTCCTATCACAGGGCACAAGTGAAAGGAAGATTTCCCTTCCTTCTTGACACCCAGCCCTCATACACTTATACACATTCATTAGATCTCCTCTCAGTCTTCTCCTCTCCAGACTAAAAAGCCCCAGATCTCTCAGTCTTTCTTCATAAGGCAAGTGTTCCAGTCCCTCAATCATCCTCACAGTTCTCCACTGAACTTGCTCAAGTAAATCCCTGTCCCTCTTGAAGAGGAGAGCCCAGAACTGGATGCAATACTCCAGGTGAGGTCTCATTAGGGCGGAGCAGAAGGGGAAGAGAATATTCCTCAACCTGCTGGACACTCTTCTTAATGCACCCCAGCCTACCATTGGCCTTCTTGAACAGAAGGGCAAGAGAACAAACACAGAAGATCCTGAAATCTTATTGATCTTTGGGAATTCCTGTGGCTGAAGGACCTTCCTGGCATAGGCTTATATCTAAGCCTTATATCTAGGCTTATCTCTGCCCCAGGTTCATTACCTTCCTGGCTCCTTCACCACATGTCCCTTTAGAGCTGTAGTGCTTCCTTAATACCCATTTGCAGCATCTGAATATTTTCTGCACAGCTACAGTAACCCCTCTGTTAGACCTCTTGTCTTGCATCTAGTTTTTAGCCCTTGTAGACGGTAAGGCATCTGTGAGGAAAGAAATGTAATCACAGATACCACTACTTAAACATTTAGGAGACAAATCTGGAAAATTGGTTTAAAAACCTACCCCTCTCTTTGTCACATATTATGAAAATACAAATGAAATCTAAAAAAACCCAGTGATCTCAGAAGTAGTGTTGATGGGTACCTGCAAGCTAAGATGATCTGGGACAGCCCCCAGAACTGGAAGTTCATGCAAAGTGTCAGTGTCTGAGGGCTGGGGTCCCCAGGTGCTGAGTTTTGGGGAAATCCCTCCTGCAGGCACAGACCAGCTCCTCCTTAGCAGTTTGCAAGCAGCAGAGTTGGTCTTTTGCCTGGGGAAACCAGGTCACCACATATTTTAATCATATATTTTAAAAAGGTCTTTTTAAGACTATACTCTTATTTTGTAATAATTAAGGGATAGAACCTAATTATCCTAATTATTATGTCATGATACATGGCTTGGTAACCATTTCTTTGAGCAGGAGCTTCTGATACTGTTACTGAAGGACTTTCTCGTTAGGTGATGTGTCAGGAGATCAGGTTATTTCAGAGACTTTGAACTCAAAGCAGGTACATGTAAAAGAAAACCTAAGTGTCACAGGCATAATTTTGCTACACAGAAACTGGAAGAAACCCAGGCCAAAAGCTACAGCCCAGCACAGATACAGCTCCAGGGCAGACAAACTCTAAACAGTGTGAATTTGAGCTAGTCTTTACCACTTGGCTGTGGAATTAGAACCCAAAGTTAGGGCTATTACACTGTTTGTATTTAACAAGAAGATATGTTTTGTATCTTTACAGCCTCTGAGGAAAGGTTCTTGAAACAATTTATGTATGTTGAGTTTCTAGGGGGCCCAGTGAAATTCCCGTTAAGAGTTTTGGAGATGAATGAAGCAATGTGCTGTAAGTTGAAAGTACTCATTCATCATCACGTAAGTTATTTAGCAGCAGAAGCCTGAAACCCAGAAGCCTTACTGATACTTGGTGAGCTCATAATAAATGCTTAGATGACAAAGTGTTCCTGAGGCAGAGGCCAGGAACTGATAAGTCAAGAGTTGCATTCCAGACTCCTATCTCCTGTTTACTTCAATCTGATCACCAGGCAGCATTCTTTCCAGTGGCAGGAAAACAGTGGGAATCTCCTTTTTTACTCCCTTATGGAGGGCTCAGCTCTCTTTCTGGGGGGTTTACCTTATCAGGAGAAATACCCGTGTGGCACAGCCTGACAGACAGCTCAGCCACATGCAACGTGCATTTGTGCACTGTAGAGAGGGGAAGAGCTGGAGGAAGATGCACTACTCCCCAGTATTTTGGGGACAGATAATACTGTAATGACAACATGGTCAAGTCTGAGTGGTCTGGGAGCTTTAATGGGTTGTAATGGAGCTCTTCTGCTCGGACGATGTGGTGACAGAGGCTGCATGGTCTGCATAGTTCAGAGCATTCCCCAGTACCTCAGCCCATGCCAGACAAACAACCCAAGTTTTAAACTCTCTGGAAAGTGCTTTCCATGACAAAGTGCCTGGCCAGGGTTTCCCACTCCGCTGTAAGGGAAGGCAGCTTCTGCTGATAGCAAGGATAAGTCTTGGCCTTACGAGGAACTGTTTTTCTCAGAGCTGTCAGGCAATCCTAGGATTTGCTACTGCTAATGCTAGAGGTGATGGGGGTTGAGGGTTTTAGAACATCAGTAAGTGGACAGGAAGGAACCCACCAGCTAAAGCACAATCCACAACAACCGTGGGGACCTGCAGCCAGTACTGCTGCACCTCCATCTGCCTTGTCACTTGGGTGGCTTTGGTCAGCAGCTATGGCACTACTGCTATAGGCACCTGTTCTCTCTGTCTAGCACCCTTGTTGACAGTGTCACCAGAGGGAATAAGGAAATAAAGGCGCCTTGAATAATAAGGAAATAAAGGCGCTTCTCCTTTTTCCTCAGAGGTGAAAGCCTGCAAGATCCAAATATCTGCTGGAAGGGCAGCCCGGGGAAGCTTCTTTCACAGCTATGCTTGCTATATATGTCCTGGGGATGCCCAGAGGATTCCAGTCTCCCTCTGGCTCCTTTAATAAACATTACTTCCAACACAAACAATTTAAAAGAAAAATTTTTGGAGTGGAGGCTCAACTTACTAGTGAGGAACAATGTGCTCAAATGGAAGGGGAGTCCTGAGATGCACTCAGCATGCAGCAGATCCATCTGGTTTGCTTGATCTCTCTCTAGCCATAATCTGGAAGAGGATTTGTTCAGCTGGGAAGGAACTCTTCTGTTTAAGACTGTTCCAAATCCTTTTTTGGAACCAGCACTGGAAAACCCCCTACCTGCATCATGCCACACTGGAGTCACCTACATATGCCCATCTCTTACCTAAATAAGTCCCTGTATCAATTTCGGTGTCCCAGTCAGAAAGGAAGAATGTTTTGGTTTAATGAAACACAAGTTTTTTACTTCTTTCTGTAGATATTTGTTTTGTCAGTTCATCTCTGAAGGAGAGAGGACTAACTTTCCATCAGTATTTCAGACCATGACAAGATTGGACTCGACTTCATCAGGGGCCTCTGAGCTCATGAAACACAAATAATAAATAATTAGGCACATTTCAAAGGTCAAATAACAGCAGTTTTTCTTTCAGGTATTACTCTAATACATGTCAGGTAGGTAGGATTGTTTTCTGAATGTAGAGCATTTTGTCTATGGGCGAGATGCTCTGTACAAACAGTGACAACAGCATATTCCTAATACCTTTTGCAAAAGTCTCCAATATAATCTGCTTAAAAGCATCTGGAAAAGCCACCTTAAAAAAACCCACACCAATGAAATGTCCTGCCAAGCTGCAGCTTCCCGATCCTTCCATTATAAAGAAATTTGCTTATGGTGCAATTTATGCAGGCTCCATATTCCAGCAAAAATACATCAAGTAGTATCAGGTTACCAGAACCACTCCTAAAGCAACTGTTTCCTACAACGGGAAAAAAAAAAGAAAGAAAGAAAGAAAGAAAAGAAAAAAAAAAAAAAGCAGCAGCAGCTTGCTTCACGTTCAGTAAGCAGTTAAGACAGAGCTCTCAAGGAAGTAAAAGGAACATGAGAAATGAGAGTTTTGGGTTTGTTTTTTTTTTTTTTCTTATGAAAGCCTAATATGGTAACTAAAAGCAGAGGAAACACCCACTTTTCAAAACTGAACTATTATCAATTTTCCATCAAGGACAGTGTCCAGACAACAGTCTGTCTGCTATGACAAAGCAACAATTACAGTATGTATAGCCCTCCCTCTTCTTTAAGAAATTTCCTGGAAAAAACATCATTATCTGTAAATCTTCAAAGCTTGTAAAACCCCTTGTTTGGGGAGTTTGATGGCCAAAATGCACCGAGTCTCTGGGGTCAAAGAGGCTTCTTCAAAGAAGATCTAGTTCTACAGCCACCTACCCACTATAGATAAGCTCATGTTCCTTTTTCCAGCAGAAACTCAAGTTTCAAAGACATGATTTGAAATAAAAATAAAGGGCTTTCATCTTTTACTGAACTGCTAAGGTTTTTCTGTGAGGAAAGCAAATATTAGCACAAGCCAACACAGCTGCTACAGAGGGTTTCTTTTTAAAGAAGCTACATAGATGCATGAAACAAAACAAAACCACATGTTCAATCAGTGGGAGTTAGAATAATTTCACTAGAATCCACAATCACATATTCATCAGCTGAAAAAACCAATTGTTATGCAGGGATTTTTTCCTTTTCCCCACTTATCTGGAGCAGACACATCAAGCACAGAAGGAAACTTAAGCCCAAACAGTTCACTATTTCACGGGCTAAGCTGCCTACTAGAAAAGCACTTTTACACAAAGTGGAAGTGACCTATTTAATGATGGTGACTCATTTTTCTCTTTCTTTTGGCTTCTAGATAGAAGCTCTGCCATGCTCCCATCCCTCTCATGCCCCGTAGAAGGGATCTTGTTATGCTGAACATATGTATGCAACATTAGCAGTGAAAACTTGCAAAATGTGGTCTGGAGATGAGGGTGAGCCTGAAGTACCTGGATCTGCATCAAACTTCAGCTTTACAGAAGCCTTTTTTTGGCAAGCAGTGTCCCTATAGTTATACAGCTGGGTATTATATTGTCTTGCAGGGTAAATCCAGACAGGCACATGCTTGTTTAGAACATTTAAAAAAAAAAAAAAAAGCAAACCAGATCTGTATAAGGTACTGGCTTGTCCACTTTCTCAGCTGATGTGATCACCTGTTCCCATACCTTGACTTCTCAAGCCATAAGAACAAGGTGAACCTGAAGAGGTGACACCCATGAGAGGTATTTCACTTACATACTGGTAACAGCAATTGAACTTCTAGAGCTGCTGTTGCATCCTGTTTGAATAAATGTCAGTGAGAGTGTGACACTGGGTATTTGATATTTTAAGCTTCATTTTGGAAAAGTAAACAAGGCTGCATCTTCTGCTATTAACCAAGCTTGCCTGTGACTTCTATTCACGTAGCCACGAGATCCTGAACATGCCATTTAGTTTCAGAGCACTTCAGAGTAATCCTCTCATCAATAGTCACTATGCAGAGGAAGAGATTAAAACCCAAACGGTTGACTCATGCCAGTCTAAAGACTGGCATGCTGCAGACTCATTAAGGAATAGCTCTCTGAGCTTCCCATGCACATACCTGCTGTGTGACGCTGCCCTTTCTGGGACTCTAACCTGCCCCTGTGTCTATCAGCTGGGAACTGTGCTCTCCTCTCACACCCACACCTCCTTCCTGGCAGGAAGGAACCCATCATCTCTCTGGTCTGACCAGATCTTTGTCTTGCCACCACCAACACCAGTGGTGTGCCATGTATTCTGACACAGATCTGTTGTTGCTAGCAGACTCGGGGATGGGCCTGGCTTCTCCTTTGCACGCCTATCTGTGGCTCACATCTGTGGAGTGACCGAAATACCTGCACCATTTCCTACCAACAAAGTCCTTTTAAAAGCAAAAAAAAGGAAATTAACCTGCATAGTTTTCTTTCTCTGCCTATCTGGGAACCATTATTTGAAATAGGTACTGTTAGACTCTGAGATAGTTTAGTTTTACCATTCCAGATCAAAAATAGGCAAGGGCCAAAACTGAGGGCTAGGACAGCCTTATGGCAACCAGTAGCAATGAATGAACTATGTCTTTGGAAAACATCTGTATGTCTTTTGAAGCTCTCCATGAAAAAGTAAAAGTGCCTGTGAGCTAAGCTACTTTCTTATTTTAACAAATATTTACCGGAGATTTTTTTTCCTATGTGCAACTTACTTTTCTAGAAGAGCTTATGTACAATATAGATTGAATTTTTTTTACAGCATTTACAATATTACTACAAAACAACATCTTATAATACAGTAACATCATTTCTCAATTTTAGTTTCTCTTTCTGCCAGTGCTTAATGCTTCTCTATCTCTTGTAGCTTTTCTTACCTTGTCTCCTATAGCCTTTTCTGAAGATCATTATTCCGTCCTTTTCTGACAACCACAGCAATCTCCTCTATGGGTCACGTTCTTCCTCATGCCATGTGCAATTTATATAGTATTAAGCATTAAAGCTAAAATAAACCAAAAACAAACCAACAAAGAAACCAACCTTAAAAACTTGGCCCTGGACTTCTCTTTACACGATGTTCTTTCACCACATGTTCAGTGCCAAGCTGGTCTTAAAATAAACTTCCCTTGACAGTTTATATCCTCCAACTGCCCACCCCAGCCAGATAGCTCCCCTCTTAATCATCCTCTTTTATTTTTCAGTTAAGCTTTATTAGATACTGTATAACCTAAGAATCTGATTAAACAGCAAACAAATATTTCATAACTGAGTAAAATTTCTGAGGACTCGTACAGAGGGTGTGAGGAGACTGCATCAAGCACAGCACAGGGACTGGCAAACTGCTCAGAAGAGCAGACACACAAGCAGGCCTCAGGGATGGAGCAAAAGGTATTTCCTAGAGTTTCAAAAAAAGATCTCAGTGGAGATACTGTTGCAATGCAGAAAGTTCCTGAGATGGTGAACTCGGAGGAAGCCTGAAAATAAGGACCTTTCCTGCCAGGACACAGTGGGCAAGAAGGAATTCAGTTTCCAAATGCTTTCATTTCTGTTTTGACTCAGTCTGAGTTTTATCTGTTTTAAAAGCTATGGAATCTAGTTGATGATTAAAAAAGCCGTGTCTTTGAATTTAAAAGCTCTTTTGCAGCCTTCACACTGCCTGACTAAAGGAGTTTGGCAGATCTTCCTCAATGTTCTAGTCAACCTGGAGTCCCACCACATCACCACCAACAACTTTGGTTGTGAAGAACACACCTATTTCAGTAGGGAGTAACAAGAAATAAGCATTTCAGAGTGCTGCACTTTGTCAAAATGCCTTACAATGTCATGACAGATACCTGTGTTGTGCCTTCAAAGATCTGCATGCTATTTCCACACAAGGAAGAGATATTTGCTCCCTCTAGTGAAAGAGACCCCAGAACCTGTCTTAGAAGTTAGAAACCACACTGCGCAACGCACACATCAACCTTTTGGTCTGCATTTACTTGCATGACTCCTGCAGATCTTTGCTGGGATTTATATCTTGATTGTATTTCAGTGGGGAATCACAATAAGACCCATAGGAAAAAAGGTCATAAGAAGAATGAACAGATGAATCAAATTGGCTTATTCAGACAGTTACAGAAAATGGAAGGGACTTGGTCTTGCAATACCATTTTTGCACAGAAAGGCAAAAAGATTATTACTGTTACTTAATACACTACACAATTCCTTGGTTTGCAAATCCTGGTTCCCAAGCTGGTTCCCTGCCAGGACTGCTCACTTCCTTACCCACTGGAATGGGCCATTCTGGTGCTCTGAGGAGAAGGCTCTTCTTGAAGATCAAAATTAATGTAACCCCCTTCACGCTGTGCTATGGCAGCCTCCTATAGTATCCTGAAGATGATGGAATCTGCTCTACTGACATCCAGAATTATCATACTGCTGTTTGCCTTCCTTTATTAGGAGCTTAAATTTTATCATCTCATGGTCACAGTAGTGTCAAATTGTGAAGTAAAGGCAGGTTTCTGGTAAACAGCAGAACAGTAAGAATACCAGCTTATTTGACAGCAAATAGTTTCAAGACAATAATTTATAATACAGGCCTGAAGCTCAGATGTTACTGTGATGTAAAGGCAAAATGAGATGCCAGTGAAAGTGCCTAGTGTACATCTTCCAGTTACTCTAGTGTTACTTACTCATCATGCTAGGTTTTCCTTGCAAGTTTTACTCAGCAATGAAATAGTTAACAACACTCAACTATATTGCTGCATAACTTAAGCAATAACATGCCATTAAGATGAATATCAAAAGCTCAGATCTTTGAAGATCTTGTTCCACCAGCCTGTAGACACCTTTGTATTGCTTATCTTTGGCTTACATCTTCAAACCACTCTTAAAGCCATTTGAGGGTTAGCAGCATGTTTGTAAAATATTAAAGCCAAGGGACAAAGCACAAAGGGGCATCCTTTTCAGACTTATTTTGTGGTGCTTGTGAGCAAGTTCAAACTGCTCACTCAGTTTGTGTCCATGTGACTTGTATGGTTCTCTTGGGTCATACACACCCTTGCTCCTCCCTTCATCTTCGTTATCTTTTTATACTTGCCATAAGAACCATTTGTACACATAGAGCAGTAGAGAAACAACACTTAGAATTGACATGGAATTATCTAATTTGTAAAAAAACACATGGGTGCATAGGCACGTACATGTACGTATGCTTGTACGAGTATGCATGTTAACATTTAGTTTGATGATACTTGGGTTTCTGCCTTTCTATCTGCCTTGTTAACATCTAGAAATAAGTTGCCATTAACAATAGTTTGGAAACTAGTGAACATGAATTACTGAATAGAATTTCAGTGCTGTGCTATTTTGTCAGTCATTAGTACATCATTTTACATGCCATCCATAACATCCCAGACAAGAGTTTGATTGCCTGAAAATGTTTTGGCTTTAGCTAATAAGAACCATTTTATTTTAAAGACATAAACCATTGCTGCTAAAGTGTGGTCCTAATGAGGAAATCAAGGCCTTGATGTGACCATGACAGGGAATTACAGCCAAAACACACTTATCTTCAGTCTGCTAAGAAAGGTGTTGCTGTATTTAGGCAGACAAGCAAAGAAACCCCTATAATTTCAAGTTACTTCCGATGCATATAATGTATGTAAACCAGAATGCCAGTATCATGATACAGTAAATAAAAGCAAGAGAAATTCCCAGTAGAATGAACATCCTGAAAAATATTGACAGCTCAATCTTTCAGGCTTTCACTCAAAATGGATGAGAAGCAGTTTGTCAAGAAGCAGCTTAGTAGACTGCCGGCTCCCTTTCAATCTCTCCAGACTGTGGTTGGGATGTTAAAAAGTTATTCAGCCACCTGATTTTCATTTGTACAGCTTTGGGAGTGTGGGTCTCGGTGTCTTCTGTCAAGGTTATACAGATCTCTTTAAAGTTCCCTCTACTTGAGGATCCCCTTGTTATTTATTTTTTTCTTTTAATTTAATTTCCTTTTAGAGTTAGTTACAGTTATGTTTACCACAGCAGCATTTAGGTTAGTCAGCACAGAGGGTTATTAAACATACAGATCCAGGTTGTCCTTTTCTCCTCTAGCTTGTGACTGATAGTTCTGCTCCAGCATTCTTTCCCCAGTCCCACAGTAGCCATGAGATGGATTGAAAGCCCTGACTTTAATGAGGTGTCAGCTGCCCCCACAACCAACCTCTGTCAATGCAGTAATCAGGACCTGCTTTGCTCCCAGCAGCTCAGAAAGTACTTAGTCTGTATCATTGGCTCTCATCTGCTGCATTGCTCACAGTGTAAGCTTTCAGATCTATTCATGTAATACAATCCTTTTAGCAATTGCTATTGCTTTTAAAACCAATTTGTTCCGCACTCAAGGGCCTCTAAGCTCCCATAATATTAGGATTGGTGCCTGCACACTAAACTCTGCTTGCTGACAGAGGTCTCCGAAAAATATCTTGTTACACATCGGGCTGGTGCAGAAACAGTATAAAAAGAAAAGGAGAGAAGCACATTTCAACTACACTTACTAGTCTTTCTTCCAGAATTGCAAAATTCCCTCTGTCGTAAATTAATGAAGAGCAGTTCCACAAATACTCATGCAGTACAATGCCTGTTTGGAAGCTCTTTTTTATCACAACCCAGTGGAAAAAGCTGATCTTGCACCACAGTTCTGACAACAGAGAGTAGAAAGCTGTTGCTTTAAAATGGTTTCAAATACACCATTAGAGTTGGTTTTGGATGAACTTGAAATAAACAGGGAGGAAGGTAAAATAAGTCCACCCCCTGAGCACTTTAATCTCCCTTGAGAGCTCAAGAGCTCAGAGGAACAAGGGCTTACACAAAGCCCATCTCTCTATCAGCCATTTCCCCAGGTACTCTCTTGAAGGCAGTAGCCAGTTTTAATCATGTTTGAGAAAGCAGCAGCCTACTAAAGCTAACTTCACATTTCACAGAAATCAGTGAGGAAAGAAGAAGGGGCAAAAGAGAGAGATACTCGAACCAGAGCCCTTCTGGAGGGAAGGGTAAGGAGAAACCAGCTGTTGGCTGTGGCTTTGGTGAGCACACAGCTCTACTCTTGGTGCTTGTGCACACAGTCTCTTGCTAAACTACCAGGCAAAAATAGCAGATTGTGAAAATACAAGGAAGTATTTGAGTTGAAGAGCAGGTTGAAGTGGAGGTATCACTAAAAGAGAAAATGCTGAGTACATGGAGTGAAGCAGAAACCTAAGGGAACCAGAGAAATGATCATCACTTTGGGTACCTGGAAAGAGCCTCAGGATATTGTTATGAAGAAGTCTTAAAAGATCAAGAAAAAGGGGTTATTTTGGTGAACACCATAGGAGACAGAAGATGCAGGCACATGGGAAACCAGTACTCTTTCTGCCTCTTATGAAGTGCATGTGGCATGTACTAACATGCTGCATGTATCTGGAGTTTACTTTTATGAAGTCCAATGCTTTCAAGTAGAAATTATTCAAAGCTGTCACGCATATGACATTTCAATGTCTTAGAAACTGGACTGATTTCCCAAGTAAGACCAAAACTTATAGTTACACCAATACACAGGCTTGGCCCTGATACTACTTTTAACCAGCCCAGAGAGCCCAATCTGGAGTTCTTCACCCCATCATGCTATATGGTCCAAACCAAACTTTCCACATTTCAGATCACATTTGCAAATCACAATCTCTCAAAAAATCCCCGAGAGTTATTTGACCTCCCTGTGTTTGTGTTTAGAAGTTACTCTGGAAGAAGTAACATGGTGAAAAGGAACGAGAAGGCAACGCAAATAAAATTATGGGACTGTAGCTGACAACTTCTCTTCAAGACCAGCAGTTTTCAGGGGACAAACACCAGGAAGTTTGAGTGACAAAGTGAGGAAACTGGGGAGCTTACAAGATGATCTAGGCTATGGCCAGTGGCAAGCCCAAGGACTCCTGGCAGAGCTGGTCACCAGTCCACAGACTGACCACAAGGATCAGCAGGGGCATGGCCTGGTGAGTGTAGACCTTGAACTTTAACATCAAGATATCACCTCAAGCACCAGCTGATAACACTCAGCATCACAAGCCAAGGTATTATCGCTATACTCTTACACTTTTCTGTAAGCATTGCATACCTGCCACTGCATGACAAATGCGCTGCACTGGGTGACACTTGTTCAGACCCTCCTACCCATTTTTATGCTCCTAGAAACCTAAATGCAGATCCTTAGCACCTCACAGGCCAGCTGCTCCCTCACTTTAGGCAGCCAAGAGGTGATGGGAGCCCAGGAGACAGTAGGTCAGGGACCTCCCCAGCCAGAGCCCACCCACAGTATCTGAATGAGGTGAGCAGGACAAACCTGGAAATGATGGCCAGAACCAGCCAGGAGTCCAGATCATCAGGTGATGAGAAAAGTCCAGGGCCAAGCTGTGAATTCAATTCGTAGGTCAGGTTTAAGATCAGGTCTTGCAGTGGCTGGGCAGGTCCACAACAACAAAGCTGTGCTGAAGCCTTGCCAGGATGTCAAGCTGCAGGTTGAGGTCTGGATCAATAAGGCCTTTGTCAAAAGAAATACATGGGCAAAGACAAACTGCAGAGCAACACTCCTCTAGCACAGCTCAGCCAAGAACTGAGCTGAAATTGGGCTTATGGGTGTGGGTGGAAACCCCAGCTGAGGCTAATCAAGGTCATTAATGCTTATTAGTGCATTCAGTGGCCTTATATACACAAACTTGATAAAGAAGGTGAGGGGTGGCTCAAAAAAAAAGTGGTATAGGGTTTGTGAATCTACTCGGTGGTTAACAGAGCCAGTGACAGTAACCCCAAAACAACAGGGAACTACTTCATTAGGGCTGAAAAGCTGTTGTGGCCAGGCTAAAAACATGCACCCAGGACAGGTGGCTGCAGGGGAGAGAGTACTGTTCTGCTTTCACGCTGTTATTGTTATCTTTGCATTTACCCTGTAAAAAACACACTGGGAAAATCAGGGGTAAAATCGTGTTAGTGTGAAGATTTCCTCATACCCCCCAAATTGTAATTGAGAAAAATGAAACAAAAGTCAGGATCAAAGGGCCACTGTGCTGAGAACACATACATACACATGCGCTCTTTATTGAACTTAGATCTACAAATGTTGATCTTATACTAGGCTAAGCAGACAAATGTCTCTTCTTTGGTCTGCTTTTCCACTGCAATTAATTTTGGCATCTACTGAAAGGATAAGAATTATATTAGTACTATGAGAGTGATTATGCCAGCCAGCTGATGATACAAAAGTGACTATGTTTGAGCTTTTGTAAGGCCACTGAGCATTCCCAGTGTGAGCTCCAGAAGCGTGAGCAAATTCAGGCTGGGCTGAATTGCTGATTCAGTTACTAACTTTGCAGTGCCTCCTTGTCAGCCAAACTTGGTGCTGAGTGGAGTGTTCACCACCTGCCCCTTGTGAGATACTCATAAATATTGCAATCAATATACATTTTGGGATGTGTGGTCAGTGTTGCAAGGTAAAAATATTCTTTCTTCACCAGATATATCTTAATTGCTTGTTTCGTTTTGCACATATGGGACAGTGAAATGTATATTTCTTGCCAATAAAGGAACATTTTCCTAGTGCTCCTTAGTCACATTGTGTCTACAAAAGGAGAAGGCTCTGATGTTTCCTGTTGGGTTTATGGTTTACATTACAATTCATGCACAAATGCTTTTTGGCATCTAAATCCTGAGCTAGAAGTATTTTTAAAATTATGTCCTGAAATAGGAACTTCAGAACACTGTGACGGCATCTGGCAGATATCTCAAGAGCGTCATGAACTGTTACTACTTGAGGAACTTGGCAGGCGCTCCACGAGCCCTGTGTACCTTACAAGTGTGCAGGAGTCCAGCACTGGTTTGATGCTTGAGCATCTGTAAAGCTACCTTGTGTAATGGGCACATCTCCACCCACCGACCTGACAACCACACGGGCCTCCATGCAGATTTCACAGGATGCATCTGAGCTCCTGAGCAAAGAGGGCTGCTCAAACACAAGTGAGAACACTCCCTTATTTTATAAAAGCAAGCACTTCCTCAGGACAAACCTTGAACCCCTCATCAGTCTCACAGCACCACGAATTTCCTTTCCCAAGTGTTTTACAAAGTGCTGATAGGCATGTTAAGGCTGAAAGCACTTTATAAAGTGTTTGGGATCTCATGCACAGAGGTGTTTCCTGCTGGGAGAGCACGGGGAGCATTGCTGGGGCCCGAGGCAAGAGGCAGCGGCGAAGCCATCAGGCCCCGGGGTCCCCACGTGTGGCTGGTGATGGCCGCCGCTCTTCCCCTGGGATGGAAAAGGTCATCACTCCTGTGAGAAGGCAGTACCAGGCTGGGACCCAGGGAATGATGGTTTCTTTGTAGGAATTTACCTGCAACCTAATGGAGGCTGTAACCGTGCTTTGCGACTGCTCAAGAGCAGTAGTAGCTGTGCTTATAGACTGAATTTTGTCTGGAAAGCAGATTTCACATCAGTCTGCTTAACTAGGCCTTTGCAGAGGTCTTTTGGTGGGAGTTACATGTGCGATATCCTTCTGAATGCCTCTGCTCTGCAAACATGCTCTCTCTGTACAAACTTCTGCTCCTTTAAGATGACACACATGTGCCATAGGCTTCCCTACGGTTAATGACAAGGCAAGACCATTTGCCCGTTTTGAGGGTCTTCATGGAAAAAGTTGCATAAGTCTACACAAAAAAATGCTAGTATTTTTTTCATGGTTTGCTTATAATTCTGGCACATAAACCACATAACTTCATCACAAAAAACAATGGCTTTGGCACTGGAGCCATGGAACTAAGGGCTGGAAACCCGGGAGCTCTACCACGGCGAGCAGCAACACCAGGGACAAAGGAAAAGGAGTTGGGGCAGATTGCCATTTTCAACCTAGGTGTACATACCGTGATGAAGTATAGGAAAGCTTTCCCCAGATGCCTCAGTGACACTTAATTCCTTTCTCTCCTGTTTGCTAACCAAGCAGAGGAATCCCCCAAACTGGGAAGGCTGTGGAGAGAGGTGCAGAGATTGAAGTAAAGCCCAGGTGGTACGTCAGTCCCAGAGCCTACCTCCCAGACAGAACAGGACAGAAGTAAAAACCAGAAGTTTCAGAAGAAACCTAGGGCCCTAGGTGAGAGGCAAGGGCTTCTTTGAGGCCTGTGCCACATGTGCTTACTTACAACAGTGGCTTTCCTAGAGCTGAGCACCTTGTCAGCCCTGTTGTCTCCAACAGGAGCTGGTAAATGTACTGGGGCTGTTAATTTTTTTATACTTTTTATGATAGTTGAAATGAACCAGAATGCTCCTGCTGTCTATCTCTGAGCCTCAGCTGCTGGGACCAGGCAGGAGGTCTCATCCCCCCCAAGCCTTTGGCTCCAGTATTTACCTCTTCTTGCCAGGTAGTTTGGACAGTTGTAGAATGTGTTGCAAGACAAAACTTTCAACTCTAGCCTTTATTTGATTTGACACTGGGTGAGGCCTTTATTCTACATCTTTATTTAGTGGATAGAAATGTGTTTGGTCTATATTAATTTTTTGTTCTGTACCAATGGTTGGCATTGTTTAGTTTCAGGGTTTTTTTCAGTGTAAATGTTAAAATAAACAAACCAAGGTCCCAAATGGTGGTCAGGGATTTTGCCAGACTATGGGAAGTACTGGGCCCCAAGAGGCTCTGAAAGCCATCCAGAGAAATACAGTACAGAAGATCTGCACTGAGCAGGGATAATAATCCATTCCAGAAGCTAGAAAATATTTTCCAGGAGACTCGGCAATTGTGGCTTAAGATGGAGAAAGAGAGAAGGATAGAGAGAAAATGCTCTTTATCCAGGAAAATGTAAAAGTCTGAGAAAAACCTCTGCTATTACATGACACTTAGCTACAAGGAGTGAGTCACTTAGCAGAGTTTGCATCTCCAGACGTGCAGAGACAGTGCTTTGCTCACCTGTAGAGTCCTTAGAGGTGAGAGCTGCAGGAAATCTTTTTTTATAAGAGGTGACAAATAGGCTGCTAAATAAGAATTTTGAAATTCCATCTCACCTGCAATAGTCTGCTTAGGCCCACAGAATGAGAGCTAGAAAGGTCAATTACTCATCTGGTCTGAACCTCCCAAATCCAGTTAAGTTTCAGTCCTTAGGATGAGCTATTAGGTTTTGGACACTCATTCTTATAAAGAGTCCAATGGTTTCTCTAACAGAAGCCTGTCATTTAGAAATGCCTGGAGCTTTGATGTGATGATAGCTTGACATGAAGAACAGACCACTTTCTTTGGCAAATTTTTAATGCTTACTCTCACTGTTGAACATTTCTGATTTTTTCATTTGAATTTGCCAGGCTTCCAATTTCAGCCACTGGCTTTTGTTGTGCATTTCTCTCCTAGATTAAGAGCTTTTTAGTCCATGACATTTTCTCCCAGGAGGGAAACATCTTCTGTAATCGAGTCATTTCTCATTTCTTACAAGTCTTTATTAAAATCCACAGACTGAGTTCTCCAAGTCTTTAGCTATGGCCTTTTTAACTGGACCTTGCATAATATTTGTGGCTGTTTTCTGCACCCATTCCAATATTTCAACAACCTTATAAAACTGTGGGCATTGAAACAATCTCTCTAACACTGTACAAGGAATAAAAGCACATCCCTGCTCAAACTGGATTAGGGTAGTACATTTTTCTGTTCCTTATTCTAAGATGCATTTTTTCAGTTGTTATCAGAAGCCAAGCTGGATTCCAGTCATTGATGATGTCCCACTCCCTTAGGTGCTTTGCTGGTGTCTCATACTCACGTGCTAAAAGTCATACTGATTGCTTGACTTGGCTTTGAAACATCAAATCATCAAGGTCCTTTGTTAGGTTTTCACTTCTTTTTACATCAGATATCTGTCATGCATCTGTCAGCTGAACAATTCCTTGATAGTGTGGCAAAATCAATTCTGCCTCAGTCTTACCTGTGACCCTAAGGGAACCTGCTAATGAGCTCTTTGTAGTGGCTTCAAGCCCAATGTTAAACCTTTTGGAAGAAACTACACAGACACTGTTTACCCTTAGTTTCTTACAAGAATGCTATTCTGTAAAACAGTGTAGACTTCTAGTGACTGTTCCCCCACTTCATTTCATTAACAATTAATTCTTCTGCTGCCTAGGAGCCCTTTTGTCAAGCAAACTGAGCTTCAGTTATGTCAAGCATGCTGGCGACCTACATTCTGCATTGTTCTGGTGTTTCAAGATTCACTAAAAAAGAATAACTCTAGGCCAGTATCTTCCCCATCATCTCTGTAGGTCTCTTGATTGCATGTTTTCTTGGTCTTCTTATTTTAGAAACATTCATTCTGATTCAGTGTGTTTTAATATAGTCCTCCTTTATGACTGGAGAAAATGGATTTATGCACATTAGCTTTCTAGATTCCAAATAGAGATAAGAATATTTTTGCGTATCTGTTGGTTGTTTTATCATTTTTACCTATCAAGGGGCCATTTCCTTCTTGTAGTATTTCTTGTGTCAAAGTAGTCATGTTGTCACCTATGACACAATTATGACTGCCCCCTTCTTACCTGTCTTCAGCTGCTTTTTACATCTTCCATATCCCTAGAGCTCCAGCTTTTTCCTCTCACTATACCTAGTTTTTTCCCTTGAATATTGCTTCTGATGATTGGAGACAATTTTCTAAAATATTAGTACTATCTGAAGTTTTGGCATCTGGATCATTCTCTAGAAAAGTCTATCTCCTTTGGCAGAGAATTCAGGCTCTTGTGTGATGTGCTCTAAATTTCACTAGATTTTGAAAATTTGAATGAAGGTGAGTGTGTGTGCAACTGTGTGGGGCACTTCAGGTCAGTTTTTAGTCCTAGTTTACTTCCTTTTAAATGAAGCTTCAGTTTTAACAGATTCCTATATCAGTTTTATACAATTGTCATGTACATTTGTCTCAAAGTTAAAAATAATTCTTCTACCTACTTTTTTCCTCCCAATTCATCTCAATTCCATGAATTTTAAAATTATTTATTTTTATAATCTATGACTCATCATCAGTCTCTTCCATTTGCCCCTACTGACTTTCATGCTGCTGCAGGAAAGCTACTATCAGGTTTCAGTCTAGTGACTAATTATTTTTATCTAATATAAAAACACACCAAAAATTTACAACTGTGGGCACAAACCCCTTTTGTTTAAAATTCTTTTCAGACAAGGATTATCTTGTAAGGCAATCTTACCTCTACAGATATTTTTTTTTTTTTTTTTTAATGAAGCAATTAGTCATATCTGGTCCTGCCCAGCTCTCCTCAATTCTTCATTTGTGGTCTTGTGCTAGAAACAAGAGGAAAATGAGAGGAGGGATACAGGCAGACAGAAAAAAAAAAAAAAAAAGCTGGCTGAGAGGCCGGCAAACCAATGAACTTACTTCTTGGACACTCTTCTCATCCCTATTCCCACAATATTAAGCACTAAACTTCATTTTGATCTCTGGAATGCCTCTGCCTCTTTTCTACTTAATAAAACATGACCACCAATACTTGTATTTGCCCTAAAGCCTGTTTATTTGACACTGCATGTTATGAAAAACTCGAAGCAGTATTGTTTAGGCTATTTTCAGTGTTGAGAGCATTTCTTCTGGTGTACAAGTCTCTGATACTGGTGCAATTAGATACCATGCAGAGTTATCAACCCATTGATTTCCCTGTGTAGGGTTTTTGGGTTTGTTTTTCCTCTAAAAAAATATCCTTGTCAGAATGCTGAGAGCTTAAAAAAAAAAAAAAGTTGCTCTTTACTTGCATACTTTTAAGTCCCAGTTCTGAAAGCAGAACTACAAAATACCATTTGATGGCAAGAAATAACAAATGTAGCTCATCCATTTCTGTGTGTACAAAAACAGAGATGTCTGTTGATGCACCAGCTGGATAGTTTTCTTAGTTTCTGTCGAAAACGAACATAAAATTGTCTCTTGTATCTTGCCTATCACTATTTTTTCCACCACAGTAATGATAATTACAGAGCCATTAAATTTGGAAACAGAAACATAACTGGATAAATAAACCTAAGGGATCCCAACCCATAAAGAACTGGTATCCAGGTATCCAGCCAACCCAAACTGAAAATGTTTATGTAAGAAAAGGACTTGTATTTCCTGTTCTGCACTAGGCCCCGTGGTAGTTAATGTGTCAATATAAAACTCTTCATTCACCAATGCCATGCACACATTGCAGAAGTTCTCAGCAGTCCCAAGCTCAGTAACAAGCATAAACTCAAGCTGTCCAATACAGGTTTAGATGGAACCAGCAGCAGTGGGAGTGCTTAGGTATTAGAAAAGGAACAGGAGACAGTACAAAACGTGCATTTCAGGTACAATGTAGCTGAGAATATAGAGCCTGCAGCAAACCTGAATCAACAGATAATCTGAAATCCCATGACAAGACCATCTCCAAAGGAGAGGACAGCATCCTGCATGCTTTATGGTTAACAGTTCACACACAAATGGCCATGCAAGACTCGAAGAGTCACACCCAGACAACTGGTTGGTTGATAAGACTACACAAAGGAGGAATCGACAGCAGGAATCCCTTTCAAATGCCAGTTTCAGATGTATCTTTGTATTCTTCCTCCAGACTCCTTCCTAATTTCTGATGACAGCAGGTGGAACGGTCAGGCAACACCAGTGAGCACCATCTGAGATGGCTGGGTTTATTGCTGAAAAACTGAATGGTATTTGAAGCAAAAATTTTCTTTTGTGCTCGACAGAACTGAAGGCACTGAGGAGACTTGGAGCCAAGGAAACTCAGCCACAACCCCTCATGCCAAATAGTTTGGGCTTCCAAAGAAATCACAGAGCTGTACCTGTAAATACACATAGCGAGTGCGCAGGACCTCAGAGCAGAAATAAGGCAGGAAGGGGAAGTTACTTACTGTGTGACCAACAGTGCTTGCTGTCTGGCAGATATGGTCAAAACCAAGACTGCAATCAAGAAATGTATCTATTATGCCTTTTTTTTTTGTCTGTTGTAAGAAGCTTTTGCCACAGAAGATGCCATGTTGCCAGGAAGGGGATTTCTTGACATGATATCATATTTTGTACAGTGTTATTCTGGACAAGTGACTGGACTGAATGTCTAGTTCCAAAAAAACAATTGAAATCAGGCCTTCTCATATAAAGGAACTGTTTTCTATTGACACTGGCTACTTTTGAAAATTACTTATGAAGATACAATAAGCATGAATGACACTGAAAAGACTGTTGCCGTGAACATTTCTAACCTGTGCTGATACTCTTATCATATCCTGAAGCAAAATGGACATGGGGACAAGCACTTTCTCCATTTTGTGTGAAGCTTCTCTCTGAGCTAGATCCGAGGCACATCTGCAAGCTACCACTCACAGGGACAGAAAGGCACTTGGACTGTAAAGGAGTGAAAAATATGCTTTTGTCCCCTTTAAAGAGAAAATACTATGTATTTATCACTGCTTTTCAAAACATGAACTGAGTTACTCTTGGTAGTGACTTTCATAGGATCCATGTGGGGATCATCTATCACATTTTCAGTGTGTCATTACAGATATATCTATTCAACACTGAGGTTGGTTCTGACGGTTTGCTTCCCACAGATCGGCCATCACTTGGGAAAAAAAACAACTCTGGAAGATCTCTTTTCAAGATTACTGCATTCATGATGTGCATCAGGGGAGCAACGAGGAGATGGGAGAGTGAACTGGCATATGCTAACACTAAGACTGACTCCAGTTGTGTATCTGGTGCATCGTTCAAGAGTTATTTGAGTGCTTTGCATGTCTGACCATAACTTCATAGGTTTTGAAGTTGAATGGAATGGTTAGTTTTGACCTGCTCCATCAGGAGCCAACTATTTTTGAAACATTTCTTTGGATAGCTTGCTCTAGTGATTGATTTGGCTCACTACAAAACCTGATCATTTACACATGAACTTGGCTCATGTGAATTGCTTCCATTCCAGTTTGGGAGGTTTTATTGCACTCTCTTGAGAAGAGTGGCAGTTGTGTGAATGAGGGCTTTTAAGTCCCATTGGCAGCACAGAGGGGGCTAAATTTGAGCTGTTTAAAAGAGCAGCAATTTTCACGATTCTTAGAAGCAAATCTGTTGCTCAGGCTTGCAGGAATGGGCAAGAAGACCTACAGTGCTATTATTTCCAGATTCTGAGTAACAGTTTTGAGGAGGTGGGAAGTGCCTGTTGGTCTAGAGCATCAAACAGTGTCATGGGGCAGGAAGGGTGTAGGTTGGGCAGGTAGAGAAGGACATGTGCAGCTGTGAGCTCCAGAGGTGAGCAGTGCAGACACTGAATCATGAGCAAGGAAGGGGCACACGACTCAAGTCAAGAGGGACACACCCCAACTGCTCAGCAAAGAGAACAGCTGCAGATGACTATGGGCTGGTATCAGTCTGTCTCCTCTGCTAATAATTTTTTTCTGAGCCAAACATGGTGCTGGTTTATAAATAGAGTCCCTGAAGCAATGGAGAGAAAAGCTTCACCAGATGTTGAGTGTTGACTTTTGATCATAGTGCACACTCAGATTTCTCCTGGTACTGACTTAACGAGTAGGCAAATGTAAAGCCAATAAACATAAACTCATAGAATCATTTTGGTTGGAAAAGACCTTTAAGTCCAATCAGAACCAAGCAGATTGCCAAGTCCGTCATTGAACTATGTCTGTAAGCACCACTGATATCCAGTCTAAACCTACCCTGGCACAACTCGAGACCATTTCTTTTTGTTCTATCACTTGTGATTTGGGAAACAAGACCAACACCCACCCGGCTACAGCCTCCTTTCAGGTAGTTGTGGAGATTCTGACTTTCTCCAGACTGAACACCCCCAGTTCCCTCAGCTGCTCCTGGTGAGACTTGCGCTCTAGACCCTTCACCAGCTGTTTTGAAGTTCTTTGAAGTCACAAATAAAATATCACCAATTTCCTAGACTGGCTAGAAATGAATAGCAAGCAATGATGTCTATGGGGTAGGAAGCAGTCCTCCATTATAGCAGCCTCCACAATTTGGTTTGTATTTAGAACCAGGATAGAAGAAATTTTTGGTTAGTGATTTTACTTTTCAGTAAGCCAGATCCCAGCCCTAGGCCTAATTCTAACTTCCAGCAATTTCTTGTTATTGATGGAAGTAAAAGGGATATGAGCCAGAGCAGCAATACAAAAAACTGTGGCTCTGCGAATAAGAAAAATGTTCACACAACAATGGCAGAAAAATCCTTTGGATTCTAATAACTATGCAAATCCAAGTTTTCTAGGGGCATGAATTTATTAGTCCTCTGGGATAAGTATGACACAATAAAATATGGTGATAAAAAATTACTGATTGAATTGCTTAGGATGGCACACGGAGAGGGGAAGGCAGGAGAGGTAATGTTAATAAATCATTGTCCTATCCAGTCAGATTCCATTATTCAGGGAGAAGGGCAATTACCAAGGCATACCACTGCCCTGCTTTCAAAGTTTAACATTCCTATTTGATATCTGATCTAGCAAACAGTGTTAGGAGGTATCCAGGCAGCATGCACAGCACTTTAAATGATTAGGGGAGCAGGGCACTTGAGCACGTGGGTGTTCTAGGCCATAGTGCTCCAGTAATTAGACATACATACATATGCATCTTCTTAGATATTTAGTATTAATGCCCAAATATGGTTTCAGTGACAAGAGAAAACCACATTCCATGCTCAGTCTACTAGTGTGAGGTCTGAAGCTGCTGCACTCCTAGAAGAGGTGGGCTTGTGCTGCCAAAATCAGAGCCTTGCTCCACTTTCCTTTCTAAAGCTACGGCTGTGCTCTGACTGGACTCTGGCTCTCCATTTCTAGAGAAAGGTCACTGAGGAGTTGGCAAGACTGAGTGGGCAGTTCAGACACTGCCACCTCTTCAGCCTCCCCAAATAACAGACTGGTTGGCTCCAAATCCAGTGACTCTAATCCCACAGGACAGATTTAAACCTAGAGATACCTTTTGCTCAGTGCAGCGTGTCATGACTATCCTTGAAAATAAAACAAAGCTACAAACTTGCTTCCATGCCAGATTGCAAATACTTTGGTTTCTCTATTTGCATGTAGTCCCTCTTTTTTCCAGCAGTCTATTGGAGGGGTGACCATGAATTAAGGAAACAAAAATCTTTCATTTGATTGTGTGTTTGCCCATCATAACCTTGCTGCCACCATTCACAGTTGTCCCAGTAACCTCTGATAAACAGGAGGATGCGGTGTTGTGGGATGAGGCATTAATTCTTACCTCGGGGCTCTGTCACTGACCTCCTCTCTGAGCCTGGCATCCAGCTTGAATCTGAAGCCCAG
The DNA here is from genome assembly GCA_023637945.1 of Phaethornis superciliosus. Classification (NCBI taxonomy): domain Eukaryota; kingdom Metazoa; phylum Chordata; class Aves; order Apodiformes; family Trochilidae; genus Phaethornis; species Phaethornis superciliosus. The sequence goes on along the minus strand of JAJQWJ010000003.1, from coordinate 49,986,084 downwards.
CTACAGACAGTGCTAATGAGACCAACCTGTCTCACTGGGGTGGGCACTTCCTTGTGTGTGTGTGAACACAAGGGTAAGGCTGGGGCAAGATTTTATAAATATCCAGTGAACTCAGAGCCTGACAGAGAGTACAGCCCAGCATGAACCAGGTGTTGAAACACCAGTTTGGCTTCCCCCTTTATTTATGTCTTGAACCACCCACTCCTTCCCCAAGCCTGGACAGGGTTTAATAATTTGAAAAAGAGTCATCACTCCGAGTAGCTGCAGCAGTGATGGCCTAAGGATAAAAGCCAGGAAAGCTTTGCAGGGAGGGGTACTTACTGTGTGTATTTCATTTTGCTCTTGAGTCATGCTTCAACTCCCCATGCCACTTCTGTGTCACTTATCCAGCTTCTTGTGGGTTCAAAACTAATTTACAAAGCAGGGAGGGAGCCTACTGGAACCAGCATCCCTATGCCGCAGGTCAAACGCTCTGTTGTTTTCTCTCTGCTTGGTCAGAAACATGGACCTCCCCTCGCTGCTGTGCTGTAGCAAGGAACTTGGAGTGGAAATAGGCAGGTGATAGGCAGGGTTTCAGCCTGGACTAGTTAAAGTTGGCATATGCCTTTCATAGTGTCTCACATCAGCTTGGGCTGTCAGGTTGATAGGCTAAAAGCTGTCATTTGCCCCAGGGACTCCATAGAGATGCACGGATGTCTCTCCAGCCCTGATATGAATGAGCCTCCACCTTCTTTCAGCTGCCAGGACAGAGGCTGCTTGCTGAAAGTGATGGTCACAAACAAGCATTAACTCCTTCCTCTGGGTCATATTTACTCTGCAAGCTTCTACTGCTGGTCCTCAACTCAGTAGTTAATGTTTCACTGCCTGTAATGTTCTGGCATTCAGAAGAGAGATATTTTCATTTTCAGCAGAGAAAAATGCACTGGAGCAAGATAAGAGGAGATCATCAATCTGCCATCTTCATCCTTCTCAACCTTCCTCCCATGTTCCTTGAAAAAGTTCTAGTAGCAAACACATCTTGTGATGGAATGTCCCATCAAAAAGACTCCCAGAAATCAACTCTTCAAAGAGAAGAAGCTCTCAGGTCCTGTTAAATACCACTGTCACTTCTGAGCTACAACAGCAGACTTTGCAAAAGCAATTCTTCTTCTAGCATTTTGATACAACTGAATTTGAACAATGCCTGCACTCCACTCAGGAAGGAGAGGAAGCTGCCTGGTCAGAGAGACAAGATCTTGCCCGTATCAGCAAATTTAAAGGGTGGAGCTCAGTGGATCAGGATGCCAACAAAGCCTCCCATCTCCTTTGCATTTGCACCAACTGATGACTCCATCAGTGCCAGCTGGAACTCTGCTGAGCTATCATGGGGCATTGCTAACACCTGAATGGAAAGGTTCCATGTTCCTGGAGACAAATCCATGGGTATAACATCTCATATGCAGTCCAACCCAGAGCAACCTTGAGATATGTACTGACCAGGTCAAGCCTTTATGTTCAGTGGACACATTCAAGCACTCACATGTCCATGCATCCATGCACGGCTAATAAACCAGAATGAGTTAACATATAAGTCAACAAACTGAAGAAGCACTCTCTCATTATGCTTAGGCTTAGAATGTTCAAAAACTCCCTAAAAGACTTAACTGTAACTAACCTTCTGTTCAAGACTACTTATCCTGTCACTGGCTATTTCTGTGTTGTAGTGGTGGCTGTTGTCATTATGAGGTGCACAGAGCATTGCAATAGCTGAATGATGCTCCTTTAAATTGTAGATCTTCTGTGCTTGAGAGGTCACTTGCTAGGCCATGCTGCTATGCTCAGGCCACTAAACCACCTAACAGAACTGCATACATTTAAACAGAAGGCAGCTTGTTCAAGCTCTTAAATTATCTTCTGTCTTTCATGCCTCAGAAAACAGTGCCAGTTTATATCTTGTTTTCTCTAGTCAAAGAGCTTGTTCTGCAAACTAGGCTCTGAGTACTTCTGTTTTAACTACTGCTGACCTCCCACCCCCAATGTATTCACTTAATGGATATTAAAATAGTCAAGTGAACTGCACCTAGGAAGAATGCAGGAATAAGAACTTTATTCCAGGCAACAGAATAGTAACTGGTTTTGCCCCACAGACAAAAGCAATTTGTTTTTCATCACTCAACATCTTTGTGTCAGAAGAACAAATGCACAATATTCTGTGTATCCCAGAGGCCTTTCAAAGAAAGATATTCCCAACACACTCATGTCTAAGTTAGGTCCCACTACTGTATACCAGATCTGTCTGATATTTAATTTATTGTACCACCTTTTGCTTTAAAAGGCTTTCTGAGGTCTAGCAAACTCTCCTAGTGTCTCAGATGCTGGCAAGTTGCTTTTTAGCACGCTGTACTATTGCCACTTAACATGGTAGAAGAACTGAGTAGCTGCTCTGCCCAGATCCTGCCTCACTTGCATTTCCATAGCCATGTTTTCAGGAAAATACATGCAAAACAAAACACCTTTCAGCAAAAATTACTTTTGTTAGAAGGCGATTGTAGACTTCCTGTAATGTCTGAGCAAGAGGCAAATCACTGCCACAACAGTTCGGGTGTTGCCTCTGGAATTTGGAAGGATGAAATCATCACACGTCCCACCACCCTGCTCACTTTGAGGCATTTCTGACTAGGCTCATATGATGTGGTTGCTTCCAATTAGAAGGGGCTGGGATCAGTGATTCAGGAGGTCACTTCCAGTCCTGCAGCCTTAAATAGCATGGAAAGAGTTAGTCTGACGTTGCCAGTCGAAGGCAATGATAATTGTTAAAAAATGGCTCAGGGCCTGGTAGTGTGTGAATAGGGCAAGAGAGGGGAGATTCTGGTCCCAGCTGTTGTGTAACTCAGTTCACAAGTTTTGGCAAATCTGTAATCCCAATGTCCTTTATGTTTCAAGTAAGTTTGTCCCCGGGGAGCGATGGCTCTTCCCAGCCTCTCTAAGGCCCTGTGACCTCTGTGTATCATTGACTCATGCTGGCTACTGGCTGTCAGTCTGGGTCAGCAGCAATATATGCACTGCCAGGATGATTCATTGGCATTAGAATCACTGTACAGTGTAGTATCATATAGTTTTGTAGCGTATACAGTTTTGTATCAGTTGCACCCAGATCGAGATGGATGTACCCAGATCATCATCTATGCAACTAATCTCTTTCCTGCGCTTGGATTCTGTCCTGGGAACATCTCCCTGCAGGAAGTGACAGGCACCATTTCATCTGCTGATCCAACCCTCTGCAGGGCAGTTACAGGTTCTGGACTATGTTTTTATAGTGCAGATAATTGGTTGGAAAGGCTGCTTTAAGAGCCTTTACTCCATTAAAAAAAACCCAACAAGAGTCAAGCAGTCTAATTGACTACCACAAAATAAAGTCCTTCCCTTCTTTACCACATGCCTGCCTAGTATTAAATAACACACTCTTGTCCAAGCTGGGACAGATCCCTGCACACCTTGGGCACACAGAGCCTTGAAGGAACCTTGCTACACAGGGCCTGAGAGCCCAAATATTTATGCAGAAATATGTTTAAATTTATGTGTTCATATTCACACATAATTAGGCAGCAGGGAAGCATTTTACTTTGTCCTACCTCTGTCTCCAACAGAGACTACCTTAAATGTCTCAATGAGGTACAAGTTCAATCTCTTTTTATTCTGAAAGCAATTGTATGATGTTTGACAGCAATATTTCCTGTCTGATTTTCACTTCCTTGAAGATGAGACCCACATCTGTGCTCTCTGAAGGCAAAAAAAATTGTAAGACATGTTTCCTGAGCAATAATTTCTGGGCACGATGGGATGCCAGTCTCAAGTCCTGACTCTGAAAGTTGTTCTGTAGCTTCTTACTGTGAGTTCCTCCTTTAGCCTGCAGATGAGAGTGCACGTACTAATAACTCAGCAGAATAATACATGTGGTAAGATATTCACTAATACTCAGCTCTACCCATGCATTCTTTCTCCTCTGTTTTTGTACAGAGTTTCCCTTTTTCTTACACTTAAGCCTGGACATATTTTTCTATTTTAAATTTTCCAATGATTTGTACAAGAGAGTATTAAATTGCTAAAGGGCATATTAAGTATTACAGCTCTGTTAAACTTGAATGAAGCAATGCAGGTCTGGAACGCATTTAATAAATCTGCAGCTTGATAAGCAAGCTTTCTTTGCAGAATCTGACATTCCTTTGCATTACTGACCTACGTGAAAGAGCTGCCTCTAACTCTTCTATTCTTCTAACTTCCTCACTCCAGGACTCAAACCAGCTGCAGGCCTCCCTTTCTCTTGGCATCACAGAATTTAAAACCCTTTCTCTAGCCTCCAGGGGAAGGTGTGCAGGAGCTGGGCACTGCAGAGGCTGCAAAGCTGTCCCCATGGCCTCACTGGAGCATTCCTCATTCCTCACTTACATTTTTCCATCTTTTTTTCTTCTTCTTTTTTTTTTTTTTCCTTCTTTTTTTTAAAAAAAATTTCTAAGTTGGAGAACGAGCACATAGCAAGCACAGTTCTGAGGAAGAATCACAATGTCTGTGTGTAAATTGTATCAATAAAACAACTTTGTCAGTGATTGTGGGGGGAAGAGATCAAACTAGCCCATCCAGAATTGCCCAGGAAAACTGGAAGACTTAGGAAAGACGTTTTCTTTAACCTTTTTTTAATCTTTTTTTTAATTTGTCCTTTCACACTAAAAGCCCACAGTTCATATCCAGGATGATTCACCTCCTTAATTTCACTGATGGGGCAGAAGCTCTTGATTAAGTATCCATGAGGAAAAGCTTGTGAAATGTGAGACCATTACAGTGGTGATGTGTGGTGGCAAGTCAGTTTTGATGGATGAAAAATCTAGAAGGCTCTGCTTTGGGTGCTGGTTTTTGCTGGTGGCATATCCCACCACCACCACATCTGTCTCACTCCCTGTACCTTCTTGTCTCATAGAGTTGTTCTGGTCTATCTGCTGCATGCCCTGCTTATGTTTACCATATTAAATTAATTCATCCAGGAAGATTATGAAACCCACTTCAATAGAGATTTCACACCTTAGGAGAAGCCTGTATAAACTCAGACCTGCTGATAAAACTGTAAAGAGAAAAACCTCCAGGCCTCTATGATGAAAGCTTCTGCTTTCTCATATCATATGATAAACAGCCTTATTAGAGTCAACACTTCTTGCCTGAGATAGCCTCTTGCACAGTCCTAGACTGACTTGTGATCCTAAACTGGAGGGTAAGGCTGACAACAGCAGAGCATTTACACCGCTACATGTCTGCCGTGCTCCTGGAAGAGCTCCTGACAACTGCTTCATTCTTAGAGCTGCACCTGTGGCAAGTCAGCGAGCCAAACAATTCTTTGATGAGATTTCATTTCTCCATTTAACTCCCCCCTTTGCAATGTCTTACCCTATATTTGTTTAAGTGATGTGAAGAGTGACAATAAAGCACGGGAGCACTATTTTTTTGGCCCTCTAGTAAATAGTGCTTCACAAAACAGGCACTTTTCTTCATGGAAGCCCAGCTACTAGAGAATGCTCAAGTGGCTGATGGTGCAGGACTGGCAAACTCAAGGGGAATGAGTTTCTCAAGTCTCTCTGGTCAGCTATCATCAGGAGAGCAAAAATCATGGCTGTTGTCCAGGACCATGGGATTTCCCTGGGGTGCAGGACGGTGCAGCCATATCCGCAGGGACTCCCAATTCCTCCTCACGGGGCTGTTCACAGAACTATGTCTGTGCAATAGCCCATTTCTCGCTGCTCATCTGTTTGAAAGTCTGCGCAGCTGTGTCACCGTGCCAAGGTACTGCCTGGGCACTCAGCTTCATGCCCAGGAGCAGCCTGGGAACAAGAGGGGAGGGTGAAGAGGCAGAAGAGGTGGCAGAGTGCCTGCTAGGTAGGAGGCAAGATAAGACACAACCTTCTCTTTAGGTGAGGAGAGGAGCAAATGGTGATGAGAAAACACTAGGTGCAGGATGGATGGTTGAGTCCTTAAGCTTAGTGAGAGGAAACTGTGTGTCCTTCTCCTTTAAAGTGAATGTACAGTAATGGGTCCCCATGCCGTGTGCCAGACTGGCAGGACAGAAAAGGAAAGCCAGTCTGTGTGAAGAGGGCAAGTACTGTATTGACAGCAGGAGCACAAGGCTCCTCATGCTTTTCTGATGACACGTTTCAACCCAGATCAAGCTCTTTAGGAGTGAGCTGCCTCATGTGTCATAGCCCTCAAATCCTTGGCCTCTGCACTGAGACTACCAACGAGAATGCCAGCTATGACGGTGGGTTTATTTTCACCAGACTGAATGGACTTCCCTCTCATTCCACAGAGAGCACGAGACAGCTGTAAGTTAGCAGCAGCTTTTCCTTGGAGAGGGGCCCGAGGCATAAGGTTTAAACCACCTAATCTCTCCCTCTGTGCCTGTGTCCCAGGTCCTACGTTCTGTCCAGACCAAAACAGTGAACAAGGAATCATGTGCAAGTTCACCTAATGATAATTATCCATACCCTGCTTTGTGCTGATGGGGGAAGTGTAAGGGGGGGAGGCTCCTGTTTAAGGTGAGGTGCTACAAAAAGACACAGGTGCCCACCCCTGAGGAGTAAGATTGTGTAAGCCAGGTGCTTCTGAATGTGCCCAGCAAAGCTGCAATTATAAGAGCAAATGATAGAGAGAGAGACTGATAAGATTTAGACTATTTATCTTTCCTGGGCTTTGGTGTTGCATGAATATCACCTGTGCAGAAGTTTAATTTGTTCTTCTCACCACCAAAAATCAATGGGAATACGGTTTTGCAGGTTTTGTTTGTTCATTGAACATTTGTTATTGCCCCAGCCTGGAAAGGACTTTTCACATATTTGGTCTCTTTGGTTGGCTCTTGAAAGTACACCATATATTGTCATTTCAGAGCACAACAAGATGCTCTCTCTTCCTCCCATCTCCAGCCAGCCTGTGTTTGCTGCCATCTCCAGAGATGTGACCACTCTCTGGTTTTCCTCTTCTAATATCCGGCCACATTTCTTATCATCTCTCGCCTGTAATCTCTTGCTGTTCTGGGCACCCTCCAGAACCGCTTGGCAGCCCTGGCTCCGTCCAGGCTCTCTCCGGCAGCTCCCCTCCCGGAGGACGTGGCCAAGCAGCCAGTCCTCCTCATCCTCGTCCTCCTCATCCTCATCATCCTCATCCTCCTCCTCTTCGCCGCGGGCCTGCAGGCAGCCGGGGCCGGCAGATGCAGCCGGGAGAGAGAGAAACCGGGTGTGCTGCCTCCACCGAGCCACAGCCGAGTAATAAGCGCTGAATCCCAGACGAAACCACAGAGTCGACTCCGACTTTAAGCTGTTTGGCTACCGGGAGCTGCCTCCGGCGATGCCGCCCTTGCCCGGGGGGCGGGCAGCGGGCAGCGGGCGGGCTGCGGACATGGCGCCCTCTGGCGACCGCCTGGAGCCGGGCAGCTGGGGGCGGGAAGCGGGAAACAGCCCCGCCGGAGCCGAGGGCGGACTCCGTGGAATTCTTTTGTCTGGGAAAGACTTTTAGGATCCTCAAGGCCATCCGTAAACCCATCACACAGCGAAGTCCACCACGGAACCATGTCCCCAAGCGCCACATCGAGTGAGTTTGCTGATGAGACCAAGTTGGGAGGGAGTGTTGGCCGGCCGGTCGGCCCTCGGGTAGGAATGCCCTACAGAGGGATCAGGGATGTGTTGGATCAGTGGGATGAGAACAGCTGTGTCATGTTCGGCAAGGCCAAGCGCCGGGTCCTGCAGTTGGGACACAACAACCCCATGAAATGCTACAGGCTTGGGGAAGAACAGCTGGAAAGCTGCACAGAGATAAAGGACCTGGGGGTATCTCCAGGCAGCTCGTACGAGCAGGTGGAGATTCCTCTGGGCTGCGGGTCCGGAGGACCGGCATGGTGTGACTCCGTATGGAGAGCATCACTGGGGTTAGCCACTTCTTTTCTCCAGGCTGTAATCCTAGGGAAAAAAAAGAGCCCGCTCCCGAAACAGAAGAGAAGCTAAGGGTGAAAGGAAAACCTTCATCTCTTGTGTGAAGAACCATTTGCCTGCTTTTCCCCCCCCGTTTCTCATTATAGAAGCTATTTTTCCCAAAACAGGATGTTGGGCCAGGGAGAGGTAATATAAACAGATGCATTCTTTGAAAGCTTGCAGTCCATTTTTGCAGAGTACAGGCTCTGCACTGAAATGCATGGACTCATGAGGTGTGGGAACAAGAGACCGCAGCAGGAGGAAAAACCCTTCCTCTGAGAAAAATGAGTCAGCCCAGAGCCTTCCTTGACTTAAGCTTTTTTCTGGAGAAGCAGAGATCACAAAGTTGAGACCGAGAGGTGAAAAAAACCTTTAAACAAAGCTGATATAGGCTCATTGTTAGAAGAAAGCTTTAAACAGTACTATAGGCAGCTTTGCATCCTTTTTAGAATATGTAGTATTAGTTAATTTGCACCAGCAGTGGCCATCACTGATGGGAACCCAGAAGAAGAAAGGCCCTGTCTCTGCTGGCCTCCCCTCAGACTGGTGCCAGCACCTGAAAGGCAGTGACTCTCAGGGTTATTAAGCATCATATATCCATCTCTATGGACTTGGGCTGAACTCTTTCTCTCTTGCTGTGTGCTCCTGTCTTTTATCAGGCTTTTCACAAAGTGTGTCTTCAGCAGAGGGGTGGCAAGAGTGTAGCTAGAGAGGCTGTGACGTTTTTCTGCCAGTTTCTTTATGGTTATCCAGATGCTTCCTGCCTGCACTGGGAGTATCTATCCTTGCCTCCTCTTGTACAGGTTTCTGCTCTTTACACTTCACCAAGCATCTCGCCTCTTTTCTGGTTCCCTTGCTCCAGTCTCCCTTTTTCCAGCTTTATAGAAGCAAACACCTTCTGTCTTTCATGTCTAGAAGCCCTGTGGCACTCCAGAGGGCAGTAGATGTTTTGAACCTATACACATATACTTGCTCCTATTCCTGTGCAGTGCAGACACCTAACATGCTAACTGTCTGACTGCTGTGCTGCAGTGGGACCTTGACATTGCTATGTGTGCCAGCCTGGTTTTGCTCTACTTGGTCATTTCAGATTGCTGTTCTCTTCAGGGTGGCACCCTTATGCAGGCTCCATACGCTCAGAGCAAACAAAACCAACCATTTAGACAATCTCCATGACTGAAGTCCCAACAGCTAACGCAGTGCTTCCCTGAGAATGAGCTACTGAATCCCAGTGTGATGTTCAGGGCTTGTTCACACCATTTCTCTGCCAGGTCTCCTCTTGAGCAATGCAAATGGGAATGGTGAGTAAGAGAGCAATACCTTTCGACTCAGTGGACTAAAACAAAACACTTTTGGAGGGAAAAGGCTGGAGAAAACAATGGTTGCTTGGGTTTGGCTTGGCTTAGTATTTCTAAAAGGCTGTTCAACCTAAACTGAAGTGAGTGGCATACAGTGGAGGGGAAGGAAAAAAGGAAAGCCAGCTACACCCAGGCACTGAGCACTGCAATCTAGGCCATCTCCTCAGCAAGGGGCACCTGCAGTTTAACTTGTACTCATCCAGCTTCTGTGTAAGATTTGCTCTGCCTACCAAGCTTTAATTTGTTATTTTTCAATTGCAGCATCTTACTACTCAATTAACATTAATCCTGTGAGGTAAACACAATATTATCATTGTTACTATTGGTCATAACTATTTGATCCTAAATGTTGACTGCAAGAGTCTTCAAGGATATGATGTGGCACTGCTGGCTTCACAGTATGTCAGGGCTGGCCAGAACCTGAAGAGATATTTTGGGGAAAGTGGGGATTACCTGTCATGTTTCAAATTACTTTTTCCAAGCTCACTATCTGGCAGAAAAAATTAGGAGGTTCTCCTAGTGGAAAATTTCCCCAGGGAAATTCTCAGTGCCTCTTTTTGATTACCAGAGGAATGTAAACTAGAGCATAGTCGCTGAGAGGCTGCATTCAGACCCCTTCCAGTGGCACCCGGGTTCCTTTGTGAGCCAGGCACTGATGAGGAGAGGAGAGGGTAGGGGACAGGGAAGAGAAAAGGGGAGGAGAGGGGAGGAGGGTGGGGAGAGGAGAAAAGAGGGGAGAGGGGAGGGGAGAGAAGAGGGGACAGGAAAGGGGAGAAGAGAGGGGAGAGGAGAGGAGACGGGAGGTGAGAGGAGAGGGGAGAGGAGAAGGGACAGGGTAGAGGAGAGGGGATGGGAGAGGAGAGGAGAAGAGAGGAGAGGGGAAGGGACAGGGAGAAAAGAGGGGAGAGGAGACGGGAGAGGAGAGGAGAGGAGAGGAGAGGAGAGGAGAGGAGAGGAGAGGAGAGGAGAGGAGAGGAGAGGAGAAAGGACAGGGGAGAGGAGAGAGAACGGGAGAGGAGGGGACAGGGGAGAAAAGAAGGGAGAGGAGAGGGGCCGGGAGGGGAGAGGAGAGGGGCCAGGAGGAGAGGAGAGAGGAGACAGGGGATGTGAGGGGAGGGGAGAGATGAGGGGAGGGGAGGGGAGAGGTGAGGGGAGAAGGGACAGGGGAGAGGAGAGGAGAGGGGAGGAGAGGAGAGAAGAAGAGAGGAGAGGAAGAGTAGGGGAGGGGATGGGAGGGGAGGGAAGGGGAGGGGACGGGAGGGGAGAGGGATAGGAGAGAGGGGAGGCAAGAGGAGAGGGGAGGAGAGGAGAGGAGAGGAGAGGAGAGGAGAGGAGAGGAGAGGAGAGGAAGGGGAAGGAAGGAGAGGAGAGGAAGGGGAGGGAAGGAGAGGAGAGGAGAGGAGAGGAGAGGAGAGGAAGAGTAGGGGAGGGGACAGGGATAGGAGAGAGGGGAGGCGAGAGGAGAGAGAAGAAGGGACAAGGGACAGGAGAGGGGAGAGGAGAGAGGAGGGGAGAGGTGAGGTGAGGTGAGGTGAGGAGAGGAAAGGAGAGGAGAGGAGAGGAGAGAAGAAGAGAGGAGAAGAGAGGAGAAGAGAGGAGGGGAGAGGAGGGGAGAGGAGGGGAGAGGAGAGGGGACAGAGGAGAGGGGAGAGGAGATGGCCCGGGAGGGGAGAGGAGGGGGGAGGAGAGGGGAGGCGACAGGGGAGAGGAGATGGCCCGGGAGGGGAGAGGAGGGGGGAGGAGAGGGGAGGCGACAGGGGAGAGGTGAGGGGAGGAGAGGAGAGGGGACAGGGGAGAGGACAGGGGCCGTGAGGGGAGAGGAGAGGGAAGAAGGGACAAGGGAGAGGAGAGGGGAGAGGGAAGGAGAGAGGAGGGGACAGGAGAGGGGATGGGAGAGGATAGAGGAGAGGAGAGGGAAGTGGGAGAGGGGCCAGGAGGGGAAGAGAGAGGAGAGAGGGGACACGAAGGGAGAGGTGAGGGGAGGAGAGGTGAGGGGAGAAGGGACAGGGGAGAGGAGAGGAGAGGAGAGGAGAGGAGAGGAGAGGAGAGGAGAGGAGAGGAGAGGAGAGGAGAGGAGAGGAGAGGAAGGGGAGGGGAGGAGAGGAGAGAGGAGAGGGGAGAGGAGAGGGAATGAGAGAGGAGAGGAGGGGAGGGGATAAGGGAGACAAGAGGAGAGAGGAGAGAGACCAGGAGGGGAGAAGAGAGGAGACAGGGGATGTGAGGGGAGGAGAGAGATGAGGGGAGGGGACAGAGGGGAAAGGAGAGGGGAGGGAAGGCAACAGGGGAGAGGACAGGGGCTGTGAGGGGAGAGGAGAGGAGAGAGAAGAAGGGACAGGGGAGAGGAGAGGGGAGAGGGGAGGAGAGAGGAGGGGACAGGAGAGGGGATGGGAGAGGATAGAGGAGAGGAAAGGGAAGTGGTAGAGGGGCCAGGAGGGGAAGAGAGAGGGGACACGAGGGGAGAGGCGAGGGGAGGGGAGAGGAGAGGTGAGGGGAGAAGGGACAGAGGAGAGGAGAGGAGAGGAGAGGAGAGGAGAGGAGAGGAGAGGAGAGGAGAGGAGAGGAGAGGAGAAGCAGGGGCCAAAGTACCTGGGACATGCTGTGCAGTTGCACCTCAGCTGGATTTTGATCAGTCAGAGGGACTTGCTGCTGGGATTGGTGGGAGGCAGAGGAGCACATTTCTTGTCTGCAGAGACTGCACATAAAGAAGGCAAACAGCACAGGCATTTGGGTTTGCACAGTGGCTCCACCACAGCTATTGTCATCCCTGTTATTCAGGAATTCTACCAAACTGGGCCCAACTCATAAAAGTTTTGCAGAGCAGATAAATACTATGCTTCAGCCTTCGTGGTGAGGGGAAAAGGAAAGCTTTAAGCAATTAGGCTGGCCCACACAGCAACTCAGCATCAAGCTGGGCCGCCAGCTGTGTGGGGCTCCCAAGGCAGCCGTGCCTCTGCATCCTCTCCTGCTGCCCATGACAGCACCAGCGTGGCTGTGGCAGCTGAGGGGGGCCGGGGAGGGGGCACCACAGGACCACATACATTTTTTTTAAAAGAAAGACAGGGCCTAACATTCCTCATGTTAGCAAGGAGTAGCAGCTTTCTAAAAAGATGCTGACCTCTGGTTAAATGCGTTTTCACTGTATTGCTCCAGTAAGCTTTGCTATCTCTTTTGCACTTTTCCACCTATTTTGCAGAGAAGTTAGAAGCTCTTAAATTTGGTCAGAGCTGTTCCTGGCCAATGTTTTGCTGATGCCTCCATTCCTTTTCCCCAGGTGAGAACAGAGAAATGAGTCTCATTCCACCTTCCTCACAGGAGCTGGCTGCCATGGTGCTCTACCTACAGAAGATGAAAATGGTTCAGGTTCCTTTAGGGCAACTGGTACATGCCCATGAGGGATCAGAATAAGCTTGAGAAGAGCCTCCTTCCCCAGGATAAAAGAGGACATTCTCATTTTGTTCTGAGAAGTGAAAAGCTTTTTCCCTGACTCAAAAGATACTGTTTTGGAAAATCAGAGCTGACCACATAATAATTTCATCTCCTTCTCCCAGTTCTGGAGTGATAAGACATGTGCGATGCTGCTTGACACTGTGATATTTATAAGACAAAGTAGAGGTCAAATTTGCTGAACAGTTTCCAAATTCCATTGAGGTTTATCACAAAGAGCCCCATGCACGGACCCAAGTGGCGTGTCTGACAAGGGCTGGATTGTAGAGTCACTAGAAAGCTCAGTTTCCAGCCAACGCTGGTGGGCCAAATCATGTCCTTTGGTGGAAAAACCTGCTGAAAAGCTAAAGTTACGTGGAAGTGCCAAGGAGTTCTCACAACAGTTTCTGACAAGAAGCCCCACTGTGAGGAGCTGGGTTTTTAAGCCTCAAGGAAGCAACACTGTCCTCTATCAACACCATCCTGCCTGGGTCTGGCAAGAAGCAACCCAAGCTCAGCCCCCTGAGGCTGCTGCCCTCCCTCCCCTGCACCCTCACATCTACCCTGGATCCTTCCAACCTCTCTGGAAAAGAGGCACTGCCAGGCTCTCCCTGCCAGCTTTCTGTCCCAAGGAGCACAGGAAGAAAGGTTTTCCCACAGCAAGTGCTGACAGGACTAGGCACAAATCTCACCGAGGGAGATTTGGCAGAAATGCCCACTAGTTAGCTACGACTAAGAAACTGGCTCCGTTTCCCTCTCCCCTCCCTGACACCAGCCTCCAGGGCTGCTGCTGACACCGAGTCTCTGCTCATGTCGAGGACTGACGCTGCGGGGACTTCTTTGCACCCTGATGTGCTCACCTGCCAGAGCATTTCAGCCTCCCGGCCCGAAGCCAAAGGGGACGAATTTGGCATTGCTAAGCCTCAGTTATTTCAACAGAGACAGGCTGGGGCTCGCCCTAATGCTCAGAGCAGAAACTAGATCTGGAGCAGGAATGAAGCTGACACCTACAAGGTGGGCTCAACCTGAAAAGCCTTCACCTGGTATCAAAGTTTAAAGCAAGACTCAGCAGCTCTTGCTCCTCAACAAAGAATGGACACTTGGACACAGGAGGCTGGATTATGTCTGTGTTTGCTCAGACTTCCTTAAGATCTTTCCTGGAAGATGTAGGCAAAAATTTTCATGGTGTATACTGTCCCGTTAAGCGAGGGACCAGGAGATGAGGGGAAAGCACCTTATCTCCCAGCTGAGAGGCATATAAACCTGTCTGGCAGCTGGAGAAGCTTTCTGGTTTATGGACACAGCAGAAAAAACAGCTACATGGTGAACTGAGCAAGAACTGTCTTTTCACTCTGTGTTCGTGTTGGTTGCTGTAAGGCAATGCTTCATGTTCTGGGTTTCTCAGCACTGCAGAAAACAAAAGGTGAATCCAAGTAAGACTACATACATGAACACAGGTTTGGTGACTTTTCAATTATGCTACAAGTGTCAGATTCTGCAGGAGAGAATGTGACCATTCCTGTGAACAGCTAAATTTACAGGACATGACTTCAGCCAGCCAGCTACCTGCTTGTCTGCTTTTACTGCTACAGCATCTCCTCTCCCAAACATATGGCTACCTTACAGCCATGCAATTTCTGCAGGTGTTTGTTATGCAAAAAGCAAATTTGACAAGCAATTAATCTTTGTCCTGCAAAGACATAAGTGGTCTGCTGAAGGGCTAAGAAGTTAATTCATATTTAAGCAGTTACCTGAAAAGTTTGCAGTTTTAAGGACAAGATAAGGGGAGACAACTCCATGTAGCTATAATTTTCTGTTGTACTTGTCTTGCCTTCTAAAATCTGGACTGATCTCAGAGCAGGCAAGAAAATTCAAGGATTAAGACACTCGGCTAAATCATAATTGGTGCTTTTCAACAACCTTACTGTATGACACTGAGAATATCACTTACCCACATCTCAATACATGACATGGGGATAACAGCACTTCTTTACCACCACTGTGGATCTGAAGGATAAAGATATCAATCATTTTCCAACATGCTCAGACAATATGGTTAGTGCAGAAACACACTACATAGACTGACTTTGGGAAATACAACACACCTTTTTTTAAATACAATCATGGAGAAAGTAAAAATAGCAAAGGATCACAGCTATTCAGTGAGCCTTAGGTGCCTCATTGCCACTTCTTCCAGCAGATCTCTCCAGCATAACCCCAGAAATCTTGTTGTCTTTGGGGAATCTGAGATCAATGACTAGTTGATATCCCCTCCCTGAGCTTACCACCACACAAACTAGGTTGGAAGGTGTCTGCCATGGACTGTAACTGCCTCTATTATTTTCTTATACCCAAACTGGAGATGATCGGGAGTTCGAAACTGGGAGATGTAATTGGCCTTTACTACCTGGCAACGCTCTCATGAGCCCTGCTGAGGCTGCCTATAGTATCCTGTATCATGCTGGCATAGTAAACTGAAAAACTGCAGGAATACTTTCCCTTGTGGCAGAAGAACTAAATATTACTATGCTTATAAGCAGCACCACTCTGCTGAGAAGAATTTAATTCATGCAGCTCATCACCTGCACTCAACTTGGAGAGAAGTTTGTTGAAGGATCAAATCCAGGTCTCAGGTCAGTTCCTGCACATCACATCACATCACATCCAGCTGTAAGCGGTGTGCTTGTACTCTGACACGTTTCTGAGGCAGAGCGGCAATTCAGAAGTGCATGGGAAATGGCCCCCAAAATGCTAACTTAACACAAATGGAAAATCTGAAGCAGCATTTGATTTTGAAGTATGGTACCAAGTTTTCCAGATGAGCCAAAGCCATCAAGACAGTAAACAGTTTGTGTTAACGCTTCTGCTGTGTGCTCTGTATCATCAATGGTGTTTAGACCATTATTCTTAACCTGAAACAGCATCACCTCCATGCATTCCTGCTAATCTTCCACTTTTCACAGCACAAATTCTCCTTGCCAATTTCAAAGAATTCTTTGCCATCAGCCTTTTTCCCCCATCAGATCCACAGATGGGAACAGAAGGATGGCAAAATTTTACACAAACCCCACTACTATTATGCCTACCTGACAGCAGTGTTATTAAATTACCTTTTCAGCTAGGATCAGTTAAATTAAAAAATGCATTCTTCCTTTATATACTCAGAAAAGGAAATCCACATGTTTGTATTTATAAAGATTATGATTTATTCAGATAAACCACTGATCAAATCTTACCATCCTACAGCATCTTAAAGGCCAAATGTCTACTTGCAGAAAACCTCCCCCTCTTCTGAATCCAATCCTGCCCCCAGAACAAACTTCCACCTCACCTCTGGGCTCTCCCAATATGACAGCATCAGACATCAGTGCTGGTACACAATCGTTATGGTGTGCTGGTGTTGTCATCACATACCTGTTTTCAAAAGCTTGTAACAGATCTTTGAAATTCACTTCATGCTGCAGCCTGGCATGCAATGCCATTTCTGGGCAAATTGAAGAAAACGCGTGACAGCTTTTCAGTTGTAAGTGAACATCAGCAACTGATTTATGCTGGTTGATATTTAACAAGCCTTCAAGATAAGATCCCTTTCATCCACTTCTAACATTTGGCAGGTGATTTTTTTCACCCCCCCGTGGCTGCTTCTCACAGAGCTGCCTCAGGCACCCTTCCCACCACTCCTGTGGGCACCTAAGCAGAGCCTGAGTTTGTAAATGCTCCCTTTGGATAGACCCTGCAGAAGTGGTCCCACTGATTCCAGCACAACTAGACAGGCACTTCTAAGGCTTGTAAGACCTTTCTCTTTTTTTTTTGTCCCACGGAGCCTGTGCAGGGAGGTCTATATGTAACAGTGTTTGGTTATTTTCTCTGGTCATGGCTCATTCAAGCAAACTTACAATATTTTACGTAATTGCTGAACTCTTTGCCATAAAGGCTGGTTCCTTAAAAATAAAACTTTTCATTACATTCCCTGTAATTACACTACAGTATTCTAGCTCTTAAAAATGTTGCTGTGTTGTTTTAGGCTATGGTCTAGTGCCATAGATGTTCCCTTTCTTAAAATGGAGGTAAAGATTACCATTATACCTCACTGGAAATTGCAGACCTTTATTGTTTAAGAGGCTGCACTGTTTTATTCTTTGTTTTTTCATTTGATAAGAGGACCCAAGCTGGCATGCAGTGTGGTTTCCTTTGTTAGTCTGGAAATCTATCTTTACATTAAATATCTTTATTACATCAAGTATTGAAAGGAGGAAGAATTCAATAGCTAGAAGCCAAAAAAATCTGTCTCCAATGTCTCAAAATTATAATTTTGATTCTGTCTTTATGATATGATGAACCATTCTATATCACACATCCAAACAATTCAAATGTCCAATGATAAAGAACTGCAAATGAATTGAAACACTTCAAATACACCATCAGTATCACGTACCTTCAGTTCTGCTGACCTACTTCTCTACATATAAATAAAGAACACTTCAGATGCCTGGACTTATCCTTGCATCATCAGCACAGTTTATGTGGGAGAGAAGTAAATTAAACAGAAACAAAAAACCCGCAGCACTTTTCACTGTTTCTTGAAACTTAAGACTACACTTTATTTTCTCCAGAATGCTGCAATTTCACAACAGTTGATTCTTTCTTTAGTGTGAAAGCACTGATGTTTTACTTACATTAGAAATCATTCTGGACTACTGGAGCTTTTATGCCTGGCCATCAAATACCATGTCTAGTGAAATGCAGAGTATGGGATCCAAGCAGTTTCTCCTCTGGATAAAACTTCCTTCTACTTAGCAGCCACAAAGCACGTGAGGCAATGTACTTCAGGGTACTTCCTGCACATCTTACTTATACCTCCAGACACTCAAGAAAACTCAAGAAAAACCTGCCCTGATCTCACTGCTAAAGTGTGACTTTCAAATGATAAGACTATGCTGTATCCAATCCTGTTCTGCAAGGGGCAACTCCAGCCTTTTGCCCACTGCTGCTGTCCCCAGGCAAGAAAACTGATGTAAGCAAGTGGACTATGGTGCTAAGAAGAAATGAACAAGTTTTATTTTTAAGCATCACTGGACTGAAAAATAGAGTCATATGGCTTATTTATATTTCAGGAGACGGTAGTGAATAATTTAAAGAATATTTCATCCCAAAACATATGCTGCTTTCATTTATAGCTAAGCTAATGTACACACGTTTTCTTACTTTTATAAATGTCAAGCACCGACCTTTTCCCCCCACAAAGATTTACAAGTACATGCATGGCACTTCCTACAAAGCTTTTGTGGGCTAAAGGCTTACAAACAGTGATTTTTTTTTTTTTAATAAGAAATATTAATCTGACCAAAACATAATCATTTAAATCAACTTCTTCCTGAGCAACTTAAGAATTTGGAATGTGCTGAAAAGTTTCAATAAATAAGTAAAAGATTACCCAGCTTAAAACGTACCTTTTAACAATTAAGTAAAATATATTTCATGACAGACAAATAAGCTGTAGGACCAGCAATCTCAGACACTATGTGCCAGATAAATTTACGAAGTACCATTCAAGAAGGAGAGGCCAGGTTGATTGTTACGAAAAATACAACAATGTTAAAACCTAGCAAGTAAATTATTAAACAGGTTTTGTGTTTAGGTTATAAGTAGTGATGACTGAAGATACCATTAAATAAACAGATAAACACAGAGTTTACGGTAAGTGGTAGTGTGAACTTGCAGGAAGGGTGAATGTGTTAGGTGACTGATTATTCTGTTTCAACATTGGCAAAAAAGATTCAAACAGATTTGCTGGAAGGTGTGAATATTAGTTTTCTTTCCGAGATATAACAACTCCACAGTGTGTAAACTAATCATTATTCTTTCAATGTAATTTCATAGAAACCACTTAAAATATACAATGCAGCAGATTCATTTTTTAACCAATATGTTAGTTGTTATCTGTGCCATTTTCAGGTTCCCGTAGCGTGGTCTCCCACGGTAGCATACTGCTACTACCAGCCTTGGATGTTAATAATGAGAACAGAATCTTCAACATAATATTTTCAGTAAGTTTGCATCTTGTCTTAACATGATTATACTTTATTTTTGTTCTCTGCGTGTAGATACAGTAAAGACTGATGAAGATGGGCCATAATGTCTATTGGCTCTTAGCAGGCTCAATGAAGAGGAAACCCTTGGAAAGAACATTCGATCTTAGCCTGAGTTTATACGCCCCGTCCATCACAAAATAACTTTTGCTTATTATTGCAAACTGAAGTATGACCTTGCAGATGGCAGATGGCTGCTAAGGCAGCTGAAGAATAAAAAGCAAAAGTTGTCTGGTAGATGTTTAAGAACAAACATGAGTTAGACAGAGGTGCATTGCACCTGCAGGGTTACTGGGACTCACCCTGGCAAGGAGCTGAAACTCTGGCTCTGCTTCTTTCCTATGCTTTAGAACAGGAATTTACTGCTATTACCCCCTACTAGTCCATCTTCCTCTGTCAACAACAGTGCACAAGAGACCAACACCTCATCAAGACCCAGACTCCCTCAATTCTGCTTCAGAACACAGATGGGCAAATAGCTCTGCCCATTGCTACCTGCAGGTCCCTCACTTCTGCACCACTGGCCCTGGCAAGCCCACAAGACACAGGGAACCCCGGGGACACCCACCTTAAAGACAGCTATTCCCCTCTCCCCTCCCAGTCTCCAACCCTCCCTTCTCTAGTGTTTGCTGATAATACTTGTAGTGATTAACAAAGGCAAACTTTCCCAGGCCTGTCTTAACAATGGATCATTGAATTGGCTTTGGTTTCATGAGAGTACGCTGCAGCCTTTTATCATTCTGAAATATTTGAACTTGAGAAGCTGTCTGTGTCCATATTGTTAATTTTACTTCTAGCCATGCTAAAAGAGGACATCTGGTGTTTGCACTGGCGGGGCAGCGGCGCTCAGTTTCAGAAGTGAATAACTAAACTCTGCAATCACAGAAATACTGGTCATGCTTAATGGGAGTTCCAGATCATCTACATTTTTTAACGAGTGACTTTTTCTGCATCTCTTCAGATAAAAATCCATGAATATCCTTCCTGAACCATATGCTGCACCTTTTCCTTCAGAGTCTAACAGAAAAGTACTCAACTGCAGAAAGAAACCACTATTGTTTAGGTAACCCTGCCTCACACTTTTCATTTGTTGTTGCCATTCACTGACCTGGTAGCTGTTTCCACCCTACGAACTAGAAGGGTTTACCAGAACCATCTAGTTCCTGTAACTTGCCTTATATCCACTAATATTAATTTGCCAGAATAGCAGCCTCGCTCCTCCTGCACCGGGTAATTCAGAAGCCATTATCTATCCCCCTTCTGAGCCTGTTATCCTCGACGTGCACAGAGAGGGCAGTGGCTCTGGCCATACCACTGGGATACCA
The DNA here is from genome assembly GCA_023637945.1 of Phaethornis superciliosus. Lineage (NCBI taxonomy): Eukaryota > Metazoa > Chordata > Aves > Apodiformes > Trochilidae > Phaethornis > Phaethornis superciliosus. Next base: position 49,965,910 of record JAJQWJ010000003.1, on the reverse strand, counting down.
GTGTGCTCTGGGGTAGAAAGCGGCTCTCTTCCCAACCGGCTCACTGCCCGCAGTCCGCATTGCTGGGAGTTACTGCCGCAGTGTTATGCAATCAAGACCTGTTTCTGGAGAAAGAGAGAGACAAGAAGCTGTAAAATTCACTTTTCAAGACCACCTAATCAATTCATGTTTTGCAGGTTCCCAGAGGACTACCGTGTATTCCAAAAGTTATTTTGTGATAGACAGTAGATACTTCTTTCTTAAGCTGTGTTAGAGCATGGGTGCTACAGAGCCAACACAATATAATGAATCAAACCTGCAAAACCAGGTGTCTCCTGATGGCCCCAGCATGTGCAAATCGTCTCTTTCGTTCTTTCAGATGCTGCTGCGCATTAACTCAGTTCCTTAAGGAATTACTTTTCATAATAATTAAAAAAAAAATCTTAAGAAAGCTGGAGGGGTCACCAGAAGAGAAAGGACAGCTCTTCCATCCATCACCTTTTATAGATATCCTCTAGCCACTTCTCATCATCTTCTTCCTCATCATCTATTGGTTCCTCTGTTTCCAGGGGTGAAGGAATGAAGAACTCGGGTCTGGGACGTGGTTTTCTGATATGAGACTTCAGTCCAAACTTACGCTTCAGCAGGTGGAACTGTTCTTTGACATAGTAATAAAACTCGTATTCATATCTCATGCGTTGGTAGAGGATTTGTATTGCTTCTGGAGAGGGGACGGTCTTTTTCACTGTCACAGTCAGATTGCCAAGTTTCCTATGTTCTGTAAAAAAAAAACAAGCAATATGGTGGGTGACTATTAACGAGACCAGACATAAACTTTTTTTAAGAAAAAGACTAAGGCATGGCCCTACTGCAATACTGATACAAATGACCTCAATCTGTTTCCTTAATCAATTTACTTTTAACAAGACACAAAATTTTACACATTTGAAGTAAACTTGCGTGTTTAAATACGGGTAGTTCATACATGGCATTTGGAACTGTGTGTAGTCACCAAGGATCTTAATTTGCAACTGTTATCTATAAATGAAAATTAAGTCATACCAATTATAAGCATAAACTACATGCAGATAAACCCATAATCTTTCCTAGCTTTGGAATTTTTACCTGACACATGTGAAATACATAACCAGTACACAGCTGAGCTATGCTTATCAATTACTACCTATGCGGCACCCTAAGTCATGTCTCAGTCGTGTTTTATTGTTGTTGAAATCTAAACAGATATACATCAACTGGAACCCACCTCAGGCTAGCACTAAAGCATTGACATCACTATATGACACCTCAGGAGAGAATATACCACTTGACTTTCTCATTCTGTTATACCTGCTAATTAAATTAGACTTCTGCTTTGGTAAATGGAAACAAAACACCTTTATTGTTGATAAAGAATTTAGAGTTACTAACAGAATACTGAACTGTCTTTTTGCTTCCTCTCTCAATAGTTTTTTCTACCAGATGGCAACAGGCTGCCAGAGCATCCCATCTTTTTCTCCAAGACTGAAATGTAACTGAAAGTCAGCTGGGAAGAAGAGAAGGAGAAAGGAGGAGAGAGGAGGAGAGAGGAGGAGAGAGGAGGAGAGAGGAGGAGAGAGGAGGAGAGAGGAGGAGAGAGGAGGAGAGAGGAGGAGAGAGGAGGAGAGAGGAGGAGAGAGGAGGAGAGAGGAGGAGAGAGGAGGAGAGAGGAGGAGAGAGGAGGAGAGAGAAGGAGAGAGAAGGAGAGAGAAGGAGAGAGAAGGAGAGAGAAGGAGAGAGAAGGAGAGAGAAGGAGAGAGGATGAGGGAGAAGGAGGGAGGAGGAGGGAGGGTGAGGGAAGAGGAGGCAGGAGGAGGGAGGAGGAGGGAGGAGGAGGCAGGAGGAGGCAGGAAGAGGAAGGAGGAGGAAGAGCTTCCTTAATATTTATAATTAAAAATTATAATTCCTTCCTTAATATTTATATCCCTTATTTGTGCTAACTCAAATGCTAAACAGAAATCCCCATATTCTACATCACTACACAGATAAATTGTTGCAGTGAAGAAGAGATGGATTTTGATATGGAAACCTAATTCTTATTGTAACATCACTTCTGCTACTTGAAAGCATTCGAAAGAGATAGGACATGAAGCATGACAAAGAAAAAACCTCCAAGCAGGAAGCAGACAACAGAGAATACTTCATGTTTACAACTGGGTCACTGCAGCAACAAGCAACCTCACTTCCAGAGGGAGTCCCTAAATCAAAATGTAATTTTATCATAGGCAGAGTTTTGCTCATGTGAGCAGTCCAAACTGGGGTCTTCTGAAGCACGTGCCAACAAAACTAGAGACATGCTTAGCAGCTCTATAAAGAAACGTGTAAGACTAAGGGATGGATAGATGGTTCCTAGCAGGAAAAGTTGTTCTTGGGATTCCACAAGCAATACATTAATCCAAGAGAAATAATCAAACATTACTTTTTAGAGTATAGAACAGAGGAATTTCAACCAAAGGCAAAGCCATTTATTTCAAGAGGTAATAAAAGATAAGTCAGCTAGTAAACACAACAGCAGTGATCTTCACACAAAAAGTTGGTATTATGGAAGATTTTAAATCTTGAAAAGTACAACAGAAGGGCAGAGCACTGCTATATGAACAGGACCCACTTTCTTTACATTTTAAATAACCAATGTTCAGATAGCTTAGGGCATCCACACCTATGAACATACTCTAATTTTCAGACAATGGACATACTAAAAGTAGTAAAGTAATTAATTTAAAGTAATTAAAGAAAAACAACTGAAAACTGGTTATTTCGATAATCCCACATGAGACAGCAAGTGTTGCTGGGCTGGACATTCTCACATTCATTTCAATCAATTGCAGAAGAAAAAAAGTTATACCTGAAAGGGGTATTCTTCCTCTCAGTTTTGCTTATGGATTACAGTAGACTAATTTGATATGTAGGAAGGATATAATACGCAGGAGAATTAGTGAACTAGTTACCAAACATACTGCTGTTCTAAATCACACACAAAAAATATTCCAAGCATTAATTTTATTTTGCATTTGCATTTTTAATTCCCTCCCTAAAGAAAGAATGGCTTCCATTACTTGATAAAAAACAAAACATGCTGCTTATAATTAAGTGGTAATTTTACACCCAACTTTGTAGCTCTTTACACTGAAATCTCTGTCTCTACTCATGTATCTAAGTTATTTAGTTAACTAAGTACACAGACTTCTTTGTTCTTTAATTATGGTGTTATATAGCAATATATGCTCTGTGTTTGCTGACTTTTCAGTTTATTAATTTGTATAGTTTTATTTAGAGAGGAATAAAATTATTAAAATGTACAAAAGCAGAATTAAAATTAAATAAGGAATATTTAATGTGCTCTTTAGCTAAGAAAAGGTGTAGAGGAAGGATCATGAGATTCTTGTACTTGAAACAGATGTAAGCATAGTAAGTACCACCTGTAGATAGTGATCACGGTAAAATATTGCTTGGTGAAAATATCTGGGTTACCCAAGGGCTTATTCTCTTCTACACCACCTTTACCCAGAGACTGCAATGGACTAATAAATGTCTCATCTTTTTAAATTCTCAGTCAATTGTTCACATTTCTATTGATGGCTATTAGACTGGATACACTCCAGGAGGGACATTATACTCAGTCTGTCCTTGGCTGAGAAGGCAATTGCCTTGTGACTGTTGAGCAGTCCAAGACATTCCTTTTTCTGGTGCTTAGCTGGTAGCTCCCATCAGCTTTGCAGTCTGGTTTTCTTTACAAACTCAGCAGCAAATATACACTACTAAATATCGCATTTTTAAGCTTAAGTCTTTAAACAGCTTGCCAACTTCAATTTTATTTTACATAGGTTATTTCTGTTACAGAAAACTCCATTTACATTGCTGGAAAAAGCTCTTTACTTATACAGTCCCTCCAGGACTCTTAACTGGGAAAAGCCACTTCTAACAGCTCCATCTCCCTTTGGTGGTGGCTGCTCCTCCCAGCAGAGAGAGGCACTTGTGTTGGGCCCAGGAATTTTGCCAATGCTGACAAGGTGAAAGGGGCCAGACTGTTTTCTTGGTGGAGGTGGTCAGTACGGGGCAGGACCAACCCAAGGGGAATTTACTGGTGCTGTGCCAGGCAAGGGAGCAGCCCGCTGGCACCCTCTTGGCCAAAGCATCCAGGTGCTGTGTGTGTGCCACCCTCGCAGCAGGCACTGAGGAAGCAGCAAAATACACTCACCAGCTGAATTTGCAGTAGTCATGGCACAGAGACCTCCTGGATGTGTAAAATACTTTGCTCTATGCACATACCTATAAATATATATGTATACGACGTATACACACGTACAGATAGAAACACCCAAGCTCTGTAAGGCTATGGGAGCAATGTAGATTTCTCTGGCTTCTGTTGGTTTGCCTGTCAGCACAGACACCAGGAACTACAGAGCATAAATAGCTGTGAGGTGCTGGTTGTCAGACAGTGTGGACTGGGGCTGTGCCTGGCTGCAGGCTCAAGCCTTTTGATAAAACAAATGAACTTCACTTTTTTTTTTTTTTTGCACCTGAATTTTATTTAGACTATTTTCCAATATTAAATACTCTTAAAAGGCTCTTTAACACAAATATAAATGAAATCACAGAACTGCCTCCTGAAGTCACCTAGCCACCTCTCCTCATCATAGAAACAAAATGGAAACATTAGGCACACCTGGCTTAAAGCCAAAATAACAATCTGCATATGCTACATAAACCCAGCTGTCCCACCAAGGACCCCCATTTTATGACCTCTGAGACAGCTAACCATATGGAGGGCAACAAACTACACCATTTACTTTTTAGGGTTATTTTTTTAAAACTATGTTTGCTTTGGCATTCTTTTAAATTACTAAAAAGCATGTACTATACACTAACCCAAGGTCTCAGTGCAGCTTGCTCATGCCTCGAATGAAGACTAAATGGGCATGCAGATATGGATGAAGAAAATGAAATCCTTTTGGGTTATCAGGTGATGAGTATTTAACATTACTTTACCCACTGACACTGTTTTTTTTTTCCTCCCTATTTTTTTTTTAACCTAAAAAATTGGTGTTACTGCAGTGATCCAAACCAGAAGGAATAGTGGTTTCTAGACTTCGTGGCTCAAGAGCCTTGGATTGCCATATTTAGACAAAATTATCCTCAAGGCATTCTCCACCTCAAAGGAAAATTTTGGAGTGACTCTCTCCCCAGTGCCCCAGCAGAGGCTCTCTCCTCAGGGATGCTCTGCTGCTGCTGGATGAAGCCATGGGGAGCCCAACACTCCTGGGGATTTGGTGGGGAGAGGTTGGGGCTGGAGCCAGGGCAGGGTGGCTGCAGGCTGGTGTGACCACGGGCTCACCCAGCTCACGCTCACGGTGGAAAACCCTCACGCTGAGCTCTGCTGCCCTAAGGCTGTGTGAACACGATGGCTGTCACAGATGTTGTAAATTCATTTCCTGGAACTAGGCAGGGAAGCCCTGGGTTTCAATCCTACACAGCTGAGCTGCAGCACATCCCCACTTCTCCACAGTTTTAAATGGAAATAAATGTATGTCACTGTGGTCAGAAGTGACGTAGGAATCGGCGAGGGCCTGTCCTTGATATGCCAGTCAAACCATCGCTGTGGTCGTAGAACAGGGCTCTGCTGGCTGTGCTAGGAATGATCTCCCTCCGGAATATCTAACTGCAGCTCGGCAAAAAAATTTCTGGCATAACTGATCCGCTTTTCAAACTTGAAATTTTTAGTTGGGCTCTTGAAGGATATCTAGGAAAAGATGATTTGGGATGAACAGGTAACAGTTTGGTTCATCTTGCTGTCTTTCTGACAGCCGTGGGGCTGCCACCAATGAGGAATGTGGTGGGCTGGGGGCAGGCCCCCAGTCCCCATCCAGGAGAAGGGCTGGCACACCATGGCTATACTGTGACTGAGCATCTTGTGTAGGGTTGTGCTTGCTAAAGGAAAGCAGGGAGAAAACCTTAAAAGAGTCACCAGGGAAGAAGTGTGTTAAAACCCAAAGCTGATGAGAAACTAACTGGTGATTGGTTTCATAGCATCCACCAGCTTTGTCTGTCTGAAGCACTATGAACCACAATTATTAATCTTCTTACTGCTAGTTTACTCTCTTAGTTATTCATATCAACAAAAATAAGGCTTAAGTTTGTACAACATGTAGATAAAGATTAGACCCCCTGTGCATATTGAGGGCAGTTAAGCTAGGCTTAACTTTGATGACATGGAATGACTTTTGACTCCAGGAGATTAGGAGAAATGCACCTCACTGACACACAGCAATGTCCCATCTCCTAAAGCTCAGATAAGGATCTCTCTGAAAGGATAGCTCTCCAGAGGCCATGGAAACACCCAAAACTCCAGAGACCCGCAATCCTAGGCAAATTGGATGTTGTATTTATCAAAGGGGGATCTTAGAATCAAGTTAAGACCAGACTGTAATTAGCAATGGACCCAGCAAAACAATGGCCCAAGTGACCGAGACTGAACTAGGTAAAACAGTAATAGAAGTGCTCTTTCTTACTGCTACAATAAATGAAGAAAAGAGAGGAAAGACTAATATCACTGTTAAAGTTACACAATTTCATTATTAACAGCAACATGGACGAAATACAAGGAGCTTAGAAAATTATAACCTGGCAGTGAAAAAATGGAGGGATGCCAAACCAGAGATTTGGCAGGAAGAGTTCGGAGATAATCTGAAAGACACATCACCAAACAACCACTAATGCTCCAGGATTTAAAGACATAGGAGGCACAGCATAAAATTAGGATAAGCTAGAAATATGAAAATTAAAAAAAAAATAGATTACTGATAAATGTAAGAAGTACCCTGGGCCAATAAGGCTGAAAATAACAAAAGAAGTATCCTCCTACAGTATGCCAAGTAACATGGATTGGGAATGTTGCAGAGGTCAACACTGCACTGGTGTGACAGTCGGCTGGACAATGTAACAGTGATGTATACCCAACAGCGCTCTGAAATACTACTTATGCTGTGAAAGGCATTCTATCACTATCATGAAACACTTGACTTACAACACACTCAGCAATACAAACATATAACCACTCTCTGAGGTCTCTACTCCAGCTAGGAAGTATTTATAATGAAATCTCCACAGTGTTAACACCTTTGCTCCTACTAGTCCATAACTCTGGATTCAATAACAGGGGCTTCTAGCTGCATGGGACCCCTTCAGCTGACCCTTCTGTACCACACACTGCCTCTGGTGCTGGCCCAGTCTGGAGCAGTCTCGTAGCTTCCACATGACCAGGTAACAAATCTCAACAGGATCTCCTCAAAAACTCCTTTAGTTTGGTGCATTCAAAATGTTGCATTCACAATTAAGGTAAGTTAAGACAAAAAGAAAAAAAAAAAAAAAAGCTGAAAATTAATGCACATTGGTAGAGTGATAAGGCAGATTCTTATGAAAATGTAGTCAGGCACTTTTACTGCTGTTAAGCAATTTTTAAGTTGAACTAGACAGAGTTGGAGGTGCCAAAACCAAAGTCAACTGCAGAGGAAATGCCAGGATTCTCTAGTTTGAGTTGCCAAGAAAATTGCTATGGTTGCAGTTCATATGCAATTTCTAATGTATCTTTTATGTCTGTAGAAGTAATATTGAATGGGTCCAGTTAAATATGGATCTGACAAAACCACAATTTAAAAATAGGTTCTTACAGATCGCTTGTGAACAGCATTGCATTGTAAGCTATGCAGATACTAACATTATTACTTTTTTGCAGAAAGAAGAGAAAGCTGCAGTGATCGAGACAAAGTTCAATAGCGTTGAAAAGCAGGAAAAGCTTCACCTCAGGTATGCTATGCAGAAACTCTACAGGGATACAACCTGTGACTTTAAAACCTAGAGCAGGAACTTTGTGCTTCATGTCACAGCAGGCTGATATTTGTATTTTTGTTCACAAAAAGGAAGTGATGGAAGAGGCATGTGCACAAGCTTAAGATGTGTAAGAGGGATGGAGTGAGGTGTAGGTGTCCTTGTTTCCATTATGATATTGATGTGTGCAACATTTGCATATAGCATCCAGTTTTGTAAGGGTATGAAACCAGAATGAATACTGGGGTAGAAAGGGACACTTTAGAGAAAGTTTATAAATATATTCTGGACAGCTTACCAAAAAAAAAGAAGATTGAGAGGTGACTTCTTCACAGCATCTGCATTTTTCCACAGTGAGGAAACTACAGATATGGAAGGATTGGAAGCTGAAGACAGAGAAAGACTGACTGTAAGTAAGGTACAGGTTTTAAAAGTGAAGATGACTAACCACTAGAGCAAATAAAAAGAGTTGATTTGCTCTCACTTGTTATTTTTACATCAACACTGGATAACTCAACTCCAGTGACTGATCTCTGTGCAGAGGTAAGAGAAAGGTGTGGCAGGTAGCTAACAAGAAGCGAAGCTGAATGACCCAGTGGTCCATTTAAATCTTTCATATATGCAAGTTCTGAACATTTTGTGCAAGTCAGCTTCCAAGTCCAGAGCACCACTTACGAAAGCTTTTTTGTTGATGTCTTTGAGATACACCAGCATGAATGTCATTTTTGGAAGATGTTTGAATTTGCTACTGTTTTCACTTACTGGCTGTTCAAATACAGTGCTCCCCACCCTGCAGTATCAGGCCTTGCAGGAATGTGAATTTCTAAATTTTTTTTTTTAATAAAAAGTCTCAGAACACTGCCTTAAAAATCATTACTTCTAAGTGCTGCCTCTTCTTGTCTTTCTAGAGCACACATATGACTGGTTATTGTTTTATGTAAGAATAACTACTGAAAGGAGAAACAAAAGCACAAACACTAACTAGGACTAGTAGCAACGGCCAATAATAAAATTTATGCACTGCCAAAGAAAAACCACTACTGACAGGGTATACAGTATTGGAAGATGTACATTACTGTATGAAAGCTGCTATTAAAATGAAGAGGGGGAGGAATAATCAGTTCTCTCCCCCCTTGTGAGAAAGCTGCCAGTTTTACAGATTTTCTCCCAACTATGTCTGCACAGAGACATAGCTGAAAGCCCTGAAATTGCTTTATTTCTTATTATTGCAAGATACAGGCGGTCAAGAGAAAATTCTCTCTTTTGCCCTGAGGTTCTTTTGTGTATAATGAGTAACTGAAGGCAGCCAGGGGCTGAGGCACTGGCGAAGAAGGAAGAATGCTACCAGAGCAGAAACAACACACTGTTCCTTTCAAGTTCACCCCCTCCTGGCCCACAGCCTGACGGCCTTGGCCAGCTGCCAGGGTATCAGGACAAAGGCTTCCTCCTCTGGCCAAAACTGAGGAAAAGGGTCTGTTGTTTAACACAGGCAGACTTGTTTCAGCAAGAGAAAAAACGAAAAAGAAGGGGAATTATATTAACTGGAAGTCCTGGGAGAGGAGAGTAATCTCCTAGCGTGGCTAATGCAATTCTCACCCCCTGCTTTTCCTCAAGGGAAATGAGAAGGAACGTCTAGATTCTCTACTGTTCAGGCTAGAAGGCAAAAAAGAATGTTTTAACAGGGCTGAGCCCTAAGGTTGCCAGGGTCTCTGAGTCCCCAAGGTTACTATAGACCAGAAACAAGAATCCATCTTTCCTCCTCCCAGGAAGACCCTGGTGACCCACTGCTCCTGTCCATGCCTGCACTAATATGCTCGTGTGAAGGGAAAGCATCTTCACTCATAAAAAGACAGAAATTTCTATGCACCTAGCAGATTCTGAAGACTCAGATGGAAATAGGTAGCTAACTAAGGACTCCACAATGACTGAGGCTCCTCCTGGATTTCCAGAAAACCATTAAACCCAAGTCCAGGTGTATTCACACGTGGGCTCCTTCCGTCCTCGTAACACAGTCTGCAGCCCTGGTTTGTGATGAGGCACTTTGAGACACTTGGGGTTTGCAACAAGTTGAGAAGTCGTGCTCCTCCCTGAAGCCTGAGGCAGATAGCAGTGGCTCTCCATGCTAACCTCAGCACTTCTGTAGCAGCACAGCCACAGGCAAGGGACAACGACTTGAAAAAGGCAGAAGAAAATCCCTAGGTCTGGCATATCCCTTTTGATCCTGAGCACTGAAGAGTGGGTGGAGGCTGTATCACAGGAGGTACTGTCTCCCTGAGCTGTGGCAGGAGACTTCCCCTAGCAATTACTTATACTTCTGAAAATTTTTGGAAGCAGGTCCCAATTCAAGATCTGTGATTTTAATCTGCTTGGGTTATGAATACAGAACATTTTTAGGTGCTTAGATGGTGTGCAAACACCGCTGAGATTTACACAGGCATGTACTTGCTCTGTACTCCAGGCATAGATTTTCCTCCTGCAGGAGGGAGAAATGGCATTTCTGATGCATACTTATGAGACAGAGACCTTTGTAGGTGAAGGCCTCCATATGTACTCTGTCCATCTGTACCTGTCAGTAGCAGAGAACCTCCCCTATAGTATCTCTCATTTGCCTTCAGTGACTGACATCACCAGCTCCAGCACACCTCAACCATTCTTGCTCATGCATGAGCACCAAGAGCAATCCATTGAATAAATAAGGGTTTGCTCAACGACCCTGTTTAATTCAGCTTGCATATCATTACTGTGCTGACAGGGAAGAGACTTGGGCACATTGTCCTGTCATCTATCCCCTTGTTCACAGGAAGTATATTCTTGGTATCCTTAACTCTCCTGCAGGTTAAAGGAATTAGCTGAGTACTGTGAAAACACTCTTGAATCAGAATGGGAGATTTACAGGCTATGAAATGCCACTGCTCCTGCACTTAGTCCTGCAAATTGTCTTATGCCTGCAGTGTTTCAATCAGCAGTTTCATTCCAGTGTTAGACAGACTGGCTAGTATCAAGGTTTCCAGGATGACTGCACTGTTTTGATTTAATGACAATACTAGCCCTGACATAATGACTCCCATGCTTCAAAGTTATACCACACAATACTTTCCCTTGTGCTTAAGAAAACAGGAGATAAAATGACCTGCTGCCTTTTTCCATTTCAGTATCTGTGGCCACATGTAAACATTAACACCTCTGAGTAAGGATGAAATGGGACAGAAACCAGGAAGGATGTGACAGCAATTAGGAAGAGCTCTTCAAGAAAAATCAGTTTTGGGAGGGAGCGAGGTTCCTAAAAAGAACAATAAACCTGCAACAAGCTATTTTTTTAAAAAAAAAAAACATTACAACTTCCTACATTGCGATCTTCCAGAGTAGCGAAATAAAGGCCCTCAACATTATTCACTGTATATTATTCACTATGTGAAGAGTCAAGCAAGAAACCCTGTTGTGGTGGGCTGACAACAGCCAGCAGACAAGCAACCAAGTGGCAGCTTGCTCAGTCTGCCTGCCCCCCAGTGGGATGAGGGAGAGAACAGGAAGAACAAAAGTGAAAAAACTCAGGGGTAGATGTAAGGACAGTTTCATAGGTGTGGAAAAAAACAAAAAAAAGCAATGCAAAGGAAATCCCTCACCACCTGCCACAGACAGCCCAGTCTCTGAGCCAGTCTCTGAGCACTGGCACTGGCCACTCTGGAAGCCAAAAACCCCATTCTTCCTCCTCCACTCCTGCTTTTATTGCTGAGCATGTTATATGGTATGAACTCTCTCTCTGACCAGTTTGGGTCAGCTGTCCTGACTGTATCCCCTGCCATGCCTCTTGATCATCTCCAGCTTACTGCCTCATGGGGCAGAGCTACAAGCAGAGAAGGCCTTGATGTGGTGTGGGCTCTGCTCAGCAACAACCAAAATATTGGTGTGCTGTTAGCTTTGTTTTAGCCACCAGTCCAACACAGCACTATATAGGCTACTATAAAGAAAGTCAGCTTGAACCCATCCAGAGACAGCTGAGTAAAACTGGGTGCTGTCAGGTGTGGGCAAACCTGTCACACCTGTCCCTAGGAAATTTTGAACAGACACACAACATACAGACATACATACACCATAATGCATATCACAAGTACAATGGATCAGATGAAGTACCCACTTAATCACTATACTGAATATTTGAATGGTGGCCAGCAGTGGATGCTTGGAGAAGGTGTGGCAGAGGCACAGTCTCTCAGCTTCTGGTGCTCAGCAGCTAAGCCTCCCCCATGCCAGAAGCTGCATGGATGGATACACCATGAACATCTCCATGAATGGAGCAGCATTGCAGTCCTGCCAAAGTTCTGGTCATCAGCATGGTGTGTTGCAGGGAATTATACAACACTGTAGTTATTTGTTGGTTTAAAAGACCAAAAACCCCAACTAACACCACCTGAACCTTTATTTTAAAGTTTAGAAAGTGATTCTTCATGAAAAATTGAGACTTAAGATTTTTTCTTTCTTGAGTATCTCACTTCAGTTTGTCTCTTTTCCTACAAAAGCCAGTCCATGTCCCTGACCATTTCCTTTGCTCCCACAGGCTGCTCTAGTGTGGCTATTGACTATGGTCATCAGTTTCTAAACAGGCACAGTAACCTGGGCACAATACATTCAGCTGAAACTTCATCCATCTGCTTGCCACAGTGGTTGACAGCATTTCTGGCACATTCCTGAGACATTTAATTTTTTTAAGTACATTTACTGAAGAAACAAAACCCTCTAAAAACTGAGCAAATATAGAGTCCTCATAAATATAACTTTTTTTTTAAAAAAAAAAAAACTTTTTTTTTTTCTTTGGTCTGAATAACTGCAGGGAATGAAAAACCACAAGCCTGAAGGAAGTGAAGGGACTATTTATGTAGCATGGGAAAAATTAAACTGAGATTCAATACTTTAAAGTGGGTGACATTTGCATATCAAAATACTTTTGTTGTATCTCTTTTGCCTTTTATTATCCAGTCTGTCTGCTAAGATTTAGAAATAGTGCTAGATTCATCCTTTGATTTTAGTGGCAATTTGTGTAAGTTCTGCCACTACTCCAAAATCAAAATGTTGGTCTGGCACTGCCAATTGCTCATAAAATATACCAACACATCATGTGCCATTCCTTCGCAAAATTACTCACACATGTGTATACAATATAAAATGATGTGTGGGACTTGGAGTTTTTTCCCTTTTCTGCACACGAGATACAAAGAGTCTACAGGCTAATTTTTTATTTCTGTTTAAACAAAACCTGTTGAACAAATGGGATGTACATCAACATGTGGTCTGGAAGGATAACAGAAGCTGTGAATAGCTGAATTAAGCAGGAACTCAAACCACTGATTTCTACAAGTACTTTGCAAAAACATGCACCAAGGAAAATAATTTTCAGCGATTCAAAGCAGGACCTTTGGCTTAAGTGAAGAGTCTGCCCTTAAAATAGGCTACATATAATGGTTGCTGCAACTTCAAAAAGTACTGGAGCCTGCCAGGGACCCCATGCCATATTCCACCAACAGTAGAAGCAGTGCCAACTAAATGCTAGAACTCAATATATAGACAAATATGTTTTGCAATTTCACTGCAATTCTGTTAGTAAACGTTCTAAATGAACTGGGCTGACATTTTTGGTAAGCTGTTTGCTGAAGCATAAGACAACAGACCGAGGTTTCTCGCTATCAACCAGATGCACTGGCTGCACCGAAGAGGTGAAGCTGGACAAGCTGCAATTTGTTCCTAATACTTTCACCTATTAAGAGATGAAAGCAGCTTACTACCAAAAAAGGGTCTGTAGTCCCACCAAAATTGTTCTTGGTATATCAGGATATAAATATGTATATGTGTGTGTGTGTATATATATCCCCATCTGGATAATGTCTTTCTGTCAAGGGCTTGGACACCAACAGCACTCATCTCAGCCTTTCTCACCCTACTGACTGGAAAGAACAACTCACCATTCTGCAAACAAAACATAACAATCTTAACAAAAGAAATCTGTCTCCTTGTGCTTAGAAAGACCACACATCCTCTATTCTAACCATCTCACCTGGTCATTAAAGAAAATCAGTTAGTTTAACACACAAAATCCTGGGGTGGTAAACTAAGTACCTAAAACTGGGAAGGACCTCTTTGAAGTGCTGCTTGGTATTCAGGATTACCAGATCATGTCTCTAATGGATTGCCATAACAGGCACCCAAATTTTACCACTGTATTTACCACTTACAGAGCTAAATTAAGTATATGAATGGGAAGGATAAGAATCTAGAGGGGATAAAACCCCACACCTGAAAAATCCACATATATAATATATATATAAAATATAAGGTTGACATGGAAAGCACTATTACCTTGTATCTTTATGGTGAAAGTGGACAAACACAGATCCCTGTGAATCAAGATTCAGTGCAAAAAAACAGACTGAGTACTTCTCAAACACTGAAACATAAGTTGTGGACAGTGCAAGACCAGTGACGCATCTGATGCTCTACATCCAAAAAGAAAAAATCTTTGGAGAGAACATGGAAGCAGCAGCTGGTGACATGACCTTGCTGCCAAATACCTGAGCAGGTTTGTTTCACTACTGAACTCTACTCCAGCTGGTCCTGCCATGCCTCAGGTTTCTTTCATAGTTTTACCATCCAAACTCCTTCCAAGGATTCCTGTCTTCTGCAGTTCATTCACTCTAAGCACTCTTCTAGCACCTACTTTGGTTCCCATGCAGAGGCTTCTTGATAGTCTACTAGAATAGATCTTCCTCTTCATTCATTCATTCTTTGCTTTTCACAAGCAAGTCCTGGGCTTCTGTTGTGTTTTCTTGCCCCACAGGTCATATACTGGAAGCAGGACATACATATGTCCTGGAAGCAGTGCAGGACAAGATACTACCAAGAGTGATAAAAGAAAACCACAAAAAAAACCCCCAGACAGTTCCACCAGACTCTTAGCACAAATAGCACTTGATGCACAGATAGATCTATCTATCGGATAGACAAGAAGAACACTAAGATGGCATGATGTAAACTTTGGTTTTATACACATACTTCATCCTCTCTCCTACAAACACTATTGCATGTCAACCCCTTGACAACATCCAACTCAACCCAGCTATATACCAGTATAGAGCACAAATGAGAAATGTTCCTGCTGCTGAACTCCGGGCATCAAACAAGAGATAAACAGCCATTCACCACTCCTCACTCATGCAGAGCAGTCTGTTTCCCTGGTAAACAATTTATGCACCTGATAAGTAAATATTAAGTACTGTCAACAGCCAGTAAAGTAAACCATGTTTGTCAGTTACCTGAAGATCCTTCAGAAGATCAGTGACGGCTACTGTGAAATTAGCATAGCATTTACAGGGACAGTGCACAGCAGAAAAAAAAAACCAAAAACCAACAACTTCAGTGCTAAGGAAAATATTTAGTGCTATTCAGGTTAAAACAGAGTTCTATATGAATATTTTCATTCAACATTTTAAATAAATTTGCTTTGGCTACACTCTCATTCCTGTCACATGCAATTTCCACTGGCTTTTAGGAGATGTAAATTATATTTTAGCCATACATTTTAGCCACACTCTCATTTATGTAACAAAAAAAGCATATGTTCTTGCCCAAACAGTAAACCTCCAAACTTTGTAACACCCCAAGAGCAACAGCTCAGCAAAGCATGAGGGGCACTGGCTGGACTGTGCACACAAATTCCTTGCAAGGCAGGCATGCACCTCAATGTCAGCATGTGCCTCAATGTCAGTGTGATCCACGTCTTCCCTCAACACAGGCCCAACACAACCAGCAACTGGACTCTACCAGTAACTTGTGTTGCACTTGTTTCTGGCTAGAAACAAGCAAACTATGGAACAACATAGAAGCAAAAGCCTGCTTTCCTCTTTTTTTTTGCTAGGTCCATCAGTGTTCCTTATCCATCTCCTCCCCCTCCACACAAAGCAAGAAGCAAACAAAAAAAATGTCGCTGATTGTTTGGAAATTAATCAAAGCAGTCAAGCAGCCAGAGGAGAAAGACCGAGACAAACATTCAGATTTTGTTCTAAGCCCTGTGTTTGCACATTCTGTAATACTAAAGATACAATATTTGTAATGACTTACAGGTATGCATGTAACATATGTACAGCAATACATCACATATTAACACCACTTTATAGGCCCTCCAGTAATCAATTGAAAGAAACACTATGGAAGAACAGAGACGCCTACAAATACCTTGTTTAAGATTTTTCATTACACAGGAAGTATTGAACAGAATCTTAGGATCATACAATTGTTGTAGTTGGAAAAGACCTCTAAGATCATCAAGTCCAACTGTTAACTCACCACTGCCAACTCCACCACTAAGCCATGTCCCTAAGCACCACATCTACATATCTAAATACCTCCAGGGATGGTGACTTTACCACTTCCATGGGCAGCTTGTTCCAGTGCCTGACAACCCTTTCAGTGAAGAGCTTTTTCCTGATATCCAATCTAAACCTCTCCTGGCACAACTTAGAGCCATTTTCTCTTGTTCTATCGACAGACAGCCACCTCGCTACAACCTCCTTTCATGTAGCTGTAGAGAACAGTAGGGTTGCCTCTCAGTATCCTTCCTTTTTTCCAGGCTAAACAACCTCAGTTCCCTCAGCTGAGGGGGCTCCTTGCATCTGCAAAAGGCACAGGAATAGAGTATATTGTTTTATTACTGATCTGGCAGAACACAAGAAATAATGTTTCTTCTGGTGGTGGATGCAGAGAGCTGATGAATCCCATAGTTACAGGGAAGCCACACCAGAGAAGTCAAAGAAAGCCGTGAAGAAAGCAAATGGATTGGGAAGAAAGAATATTTCAGGACCTGAGAACAGAGTGGGAACACTTGCATGGGCAGACAAAAGATGCTGCTCCAGACTTCCAGCAAGCAGCAAAGCAGTGGGGGATTGGTAAATGCTGGGGTTTACTTGTTGTTTTAACTCCAGCAACTGGAGTAAGACAATTTAAGGCACTGCCCCCTGGATAGCTCTTGTATTTCTCTTGAGTCTCCAATTATTATATTTTTTTTCTCTTCAATACCCTCATTTCCCCTGAGTATGCACTCATCAGCAACTTGCATTCCCCAGAAATCCTCCCACTAGCTATCTGGAAAGACATTTATGCTAGGGGGCATAACATTCTTCTAACATGTAGATGCCTTTAAAACCACAAGTCTTCTTCAGAAACCAAATTACATGGAGGTGCATGAAGAATTCCTCCAAGACCTATTTTGGAGGCAAGTGAATTCAGCCAACTCACAAACATCAGCTGCAATTTCAATCCAGTAAGCATATTTGGTATTCTCAAAACCCTCCCCCCAAAACCACACACCTCTTGCACGTGCTCTTCTTTAAATTTTTTTTTCTTGGTCTGTTTTTATGCTCATTTTTGCCCTCGGCCTGTATGATAAAAATGGGTGAGCCCTGGAGAACCAAACAGACCAAACACTAATGCCCATATGGAATTTATTTACAGGGGGAGAAAAAAAATCCCTTAAATTGAATAGTTAGGTTATTTTGAACTGGTTTTATATTTTATGCATACACAGTGAAGCTGGAATTTCAGCGCTGGCTTTTGTTTGCATTCATCATGAAACATTTGTTATATGAGCTGCTGCTACTGCTACCAAAACAGCTGCTCTCACTGCTAGAAAACCAGAGACCAACTCAACAGTTTTTTTTCTTCTTCTGGTAAGTCTAGCTGGCAAATGAGTCCTGGTGTTTCTACTGAAAATTACCTTTATTTGGTTTCACTGTCATCCTTGCCATCTTTTGCCTAACTAGAACACAGACTTGAAAGAGAATGGACAAATCAGAGCAAGAACAGATACATACTGATGCTTCTGAATCACAACTGAATGCAGATATGAACTACAGCTGTATGAATTGCTGCTTCACAGCACCTCAAATATGAATGTCTTTTTTTCAGCTTCTCTTGAGATTTACCCAGGATTTAGCTTTTCTGTCCTGTATCACCATTTTCGATCATCCGGAAAAAAATGAGCCATGTCTTGATCTAGCTTTGCATACAGTTTTTTAGCTATCATTATTTTTTTTCCTATTTTTCATTTTATTTTTTTGTTCTTTAGGTGCTGCTTTCCAGTGCATAAAAAAATAACCCACTCATCTGAAAATCTATGTACTTTTCTACCAACTTGGACACAGACCTGGACTCAGACCATCAGCAGACAGCCCTGAGAGCCCTGAGTGCCAAGGACAAACTTTCTCAACTGCACACAAGCTGAATTTTAATGTGTTGCTTTGTTATGATTACTGAAACACTTCAGTGTTGTTCTTGTTGCTTCCTGGTAATTTCACGGTGGCAGTAACCTCTCTAACCTCAGTATCATCTTTTTAAGAGAACATTTATCCCAGGCTGAACCGGAGTCCTTGAGGGACTCCCTGGTTGTTTAAAGTAAGGAGAAATTACCAGACAATTAGTGTTTACCTCTTTAAACAATTTTACTCTGCAGAAGAACATACTCCTTCATATCCTGACAACTTATTTTCTTTAAAACCTTTTGGAGAGAGATCCCTTTGAAAATCATACTTGTACCACCTCATATCCCTGTGCTTGAAGTCTCCTCCAAGGACGTAGCTGATTTGTGAAGCTCCTCTGACAGCTAGATTCCTAAAGATAACTGAAGAGAAAAAAGAACTGCATCCCAACACCAAATCTGTTATCTGTATTATAGATGGCATCTGCAAGTAGCTTAAAAGTTATTCAAATTGAGTCCAAACAGTACAAGTAAAACTCAAAGGATGAGATTTATAAAGTGTCATAACTATTGTGCAAATATTGGAGATAGAAAAGCAGCCCAACCGGAAATAAGATACTAATTAAAGAACACAATGGGAATGCAGTTTGGGAGAAAGGAAGGATAGATGGAAGAGGAGCATCGAGAGCAAGAAAGGGGAGGACATTCTTTCTCACTACATTTGTAAACTTTTGATTCCACTTTGAGAACAAAGAACAAGAATTAAAAAGGAATCTTACTCGCCCTGTTTAGTAAAACCCCCTTCTCTTGCTATAGCTTCTTGGAGAGCATGTTTTCAAGAGGGGCAGATCAAAAAAGCTGGGAAATCCCATCTGGGAAAGGAAGAAGGGAACATAAACTCCGAGAAAGGCTCACTCTTGGAACAGCAAGGGCTTTTCAACAGCAGACACTGCCTCCAGGGCAGGTAAAGCAAAGGGGCTCAGAAGAAGGAGGAGACTCATGGTGTGAAGCTAAGCTCAAGAGAGCAATTACCTGCTCAGGAAGTGAAAGCAGGAGATGTACCAAGCGACTTCTGTGTAGCTTGCAGCAGAGTTTCACTGATAATATATTTTGTTCATTTTAATTCTTGTAACTTTGTAATCAAGGGCCACGTGTTGCACTTTGCTGAGATTTATTCTACTATTTTTTCCCTTTCTTTTCTAATAGTAATAACAGTAGTTTTAAGATGGCTTGGAGTGCAATATACTGTGATCTCTGGGAGTAACAGGTCTATTTACAGACATAAAGATGTTTCTTCCCTGAGAGTGCCTCCCTGCCACCTCTTCCAGCTACATAGTCTCCCTCTCCCCAACTCTCTGGTGGCCCACCTAGTTGTAAGTAATGCTGTTCAAGAAAATGTTTTGGTGTTAGCTTTAATGCCTTTAGCAAGCTGCATGCCAGAAAGTGCCTTGCTATATTTTCACACCTAACTTGGCAGAATTTAGGCTCTTTCATGTTTTCCTCATTTTAATTATTAAAGCATTTTAATTACTATAGCAGCTCATTTTTATCACCATAAAAACTTGATCTTAAAGTGCAATGTTTACTAAAAACTCAAGTAATTCCTTAGGAATGGCTGCTCATCTCTACTGTATGGAAGTTACGGGCAAAAGCATTTTTATAATGAAATTTCTAGTTAGTTTACCTTTATTATTTTTCAAAACATTTCTGAGCCATCAAAAGTACTGCCTCATGGTACTTATACTGCTCTTTCAAAATGCCTCAGAGATAAGAATAAAAAGATTAAGCTGTAGCCTTTTTCTACCACTGGTACAATGGGCAGCACTTACGATCAGTCTGAGGGGAAAAATCCAACAGCTTTCTTAGAGGACTGAAGATACAGTTATGCTCCTAAAAGCAAAGGGAATAGTCAGCTCTGTGTTCTGCTGAACATATGTTTGATGAACAAATCTGTTCCATACTGTACCTGTCTCTTCAATGCTATATATGTTCAGTTTTCAGTTAAAAGATGTTTCTCCACAAACACTGACCCTGAAAACAGACTGGAAGACACAATTATTATCAAGCTAAATTCTCAGTTGTTTTGGTCCTATTATTAACAAAGGCTTTTCAGATTCCAGCCTCAGAACTCTTGTGCGATTTGTTTCCATACAGGTGAAATGAACACCTGCAATCTACTTCAGCTGGGAACAGAGGTAGGCCTGTTAATTGGGATTTAAAGGCCGTCCTTCTCTGTGCCTTCTGTTGTCTGAGTACACATCAAAGTTGTCAAAGAAAGAATGTGTAATCTGTTACTGCTATGATTTTTATGCTAACGTTATCCTTAAAGCAGAAGCAGTAACAGAGGTTTAGCTGGAATGTTACTGATTAATATAGCAGTGTGATTTTATTTGGTAAGTTAGTAGAGAAGGAATGAACTGTTGTTGCAAGGTTTAACTGCCTGTCATTAAAATGTTTGTGTTTTGTCATCAACTCTGGAACATATAAGAGATATAGCTAATGTCATATCCAAATGCAGCTTTCCCGCTGAGCGCCAGAGCTTTAAGAAAGCTGCTTGTCTATGGTTTATTAATTTTGCTATACTAGGAACAGGAAACATGCAAAAGATGCATCAGGGAATCAGCCTCAGATGAATAGCAGGAGCACTATTGTAAGCCATAACGTCTTTTGTGACTGATACGCTCATTAGATAAACATGACAGCTGCTTGAAAGATACCAGCTCCCTCCAACCCTTGAAAATGATCTCCTGACATACACACAAAAAACCAAACACATGAATTCTTGTTACATGGGATGCAACGGTTTGGCTTACTGGCCCCTTGGGATTTAGACTACAAGTAAGTTTTGTTTTTATTGCAACAAAGTATGAAATTACATCTGTGTGGTTTAGTCCAAAACCAGATAGCCCATCAATGGAGTTGATGAAAGGAAATTGAAACAATACAAATGAAGACATGGGATAAAATGCAAAACCTGGAGGCTGAAGTCTTTTGGAATTGCAGAAGATGAAGATGATATCACAGGTGGACTCAGCCTTCATAATCTTACAGGTATAAACCCATTATACAGAAAGTTTAGATGGGGGAAATGTTGCTCATGACAGAGAGGTTCAGACAAGAGCACACAAAAAATTAAAGTGTGTTTTGCTTAAGGTAAAGACTTCATCAGATGATTGGAAAGAGCAGTATGAAAAAGGTGGCAGAAGGTAATAGGAATGCAAAGCACAAGTTCTGTATATACCATGTGTATTATAGCACGAAGAAAAGAATCATAGAATAATTCAGGTTGGAAGGGACCTCTAAAGGTCACTTATCCAACCTCCCCTGCTGTAAACAGGGACATGCTCATCCAGATCAGGTTGCTCAGAGACTCATCAAGCTTCACCTTGAATATCTTCAGGCAACCTGTTCCGTTTTTCTACCACCCTCATGGTAAAGAACTTGTTCCTAACATCCAGTCTAAATCTACTCTTCTCTAATATAAACCATTTCCCTTTGTCCTATGACTGCAGACCCTTGCAAACAGTCCATCTCCAGCCTTCCTGCAGGCCTCCCTCAGATACTGTAAGATCACTATTAGGTCTGTACTGAGACAGTCAACTATGCATCTGGACTCCAGGAGAAATGAGACCCATAGTAATATGTTTGGCAGATCAACCTGTAAATCATACTTCCTGCAATGTAAACACAGACCTGGAGTCTCATTGACATGTCAGGCTGTCAACTACCTCAGTTTTTGCTTTGAAATGTGACATTCATTTTGGGCCACAAGATGTACTTACTGGCAAATGCTCTGCTACATAACCACACACATGTGAGCTAACTCAGATCTAACAAGTACTTGCTGGCAGAGAAGAGTGAAAACTGCAGACTTGAGCCTGGATGCATACAATCTTCATGTGGCCTTGGAAAGCCATGACAAACTCTTGTTGAACGTAGTTTAGCAATGAGACTGACATTATCTTGAATGAAGCTTTTGGTGCCACAGCTTTGGCTGTCACACAACACACACATAGTCTGGATCAGCTTCACCTTCCTCAGCAAAGGAAGGACCACAGCTGTTATACTTTTGCTGCAGACTTTGACTCAGAGAAGTTTATCTTCCAAGACAAATCTTCCAAAGACCTAGTGGATCTTTTGAAAAAGTCATGAGAAAGCAGAGAAGTGCTCAAATTCTTTCAAGAGCTCCTGTTCTCAAAACTGCTTGGTTTATTCCAAATGAGATTTGAGACCTCTGAAAGACAGAAAACAACATGTTTCCTTTTATGGAACTGGAAAAGAGGATATTTCTACTGATTGTGCTTATCACTGGTGCATCCACTAACTTCAAGGCATCCTAGAGCAGGCAGCCCAGTTTTGTCCCTGTTCTCTAAACCTTGTATTTTCATGGCTGAAGCATTAAATAATCTATCTTCAGCTTTATAAAACAAACCAAGGAATGGATCTAGTTATGTACAATGTCCTGGATGCTATGGACCTAATTGGGAACAAACATCCATGGTGATATGCACTGTGACTCTTCCTCTTTCCCTGCCTTTCTTTCACACAGGGAACTGGAAATTTGTGCTATGAGAAACAAAAAAATACAACTGAACTCTTTCTGGAGCTTAAATTGCCTGTTTTAGCACACACATCCCTTTATAATATTCTTCTGTAATTTTGAAAGTTCAGACTTCAGAGGGAGAAGAAAGGAACTGCTTGTTCACATTTCCTATTTTTATTTTCTATTTTCAGAACAGGATGTTGGGTGATAAAGAAGAAAACGCCACCTAGGCAGAATGTAAATTCACATGGCCCATTACTACCAGAAAGAAGTTCAAGTTCCCTCAAAGTCCTGAACAAGCAGGGAGATTACACCACCTTCTGGACAAAATGTTTTAAGTCACCCTTACAATTTGCTTTAGATAATGGATGGGAACATGGCATGGAAGCATCATCCAGTTCCTTACTTACCAAGTCCAACCTCATGTTTTACCTCCACAGAAAATTTAGTTTTCCTCTTCTGTAGAAGATTTTTCATGCACCATGATTCCTCTTAAAAGTAATATTTAGGGAAAGCACAAAACTGAGTGCGAGGCAAAAAAAAAAAAAAAAAATACAGTCTGCTTGAAGTCTCCAAAGGTTTTGAGCATTTGAATGTTTTCAAGTTTTTCTCAAATTCTATTCTAAGAAATTAGCAGATAAAAAGAAGTGATGCGAAACAATCCTAGGATTTCAATTGAATCAAATCAAGCTGCTTTTCTCCTCACATCAAGAGTGAAGATGTTTATAGAAGTGCTGAGCATTTGTGCACAAGAGATGAGCCAATACACTCCTTTTCCACATACCAGTCACAACCCTCTCCAGAAAGTACAGTTCATGAGAAGCAGGTAGATTATCAGAAGTTGTATATCATTTGTCCTGATTTTTTCTTAACTTTAATTTTGTGTTGAACAAAGGCAGAACATAAGAGAATACCTAGTTAAGGACAGTGCACAAAATCACTGCCTCCTTCCATGAGGTATTTTTCAACATTTCTTACCCACAGTTTTTCCTCTTAGAGGCAGGGAGGGAGGGAAGGAGGGAAGAAGAGAGGGAGGGAAGGAGGGAAGAAGAGAGGGAGGGAGGCCTCTTTCAAACTCCTCCACTTTCAAAGAGTTTTCTTTTGACAAAGAGTGTGAAAATGGTCTTTCCCATTTCCAGCATAGGAACCACCTGAAGGCATGACCCACCTTTGGTGCTGCCCTGGCAGAGGAGCAACCTTCAGCACAATGCAAAGGCTTTACGGGTTGATCCCACCCTTTTCCTAATTGTATCAAAAAAGGCTTTATCATCGATCTGCCTCATGGGACTTCAGCACTGCAATAAAGACAAAAGGCACCATCTTTCTCCTTAATGGGTTTAAAGATAAGAGGAAGCTGATAAATAGAAATGGCCAGGGTGTGCCACTAGGATTGATGTACAGAATGGACTTAAAAAATCAGGTTTATATGACCCAGGATAGTATTAATACTACAGTCAGAACATTCCCTGTAAATGTGGCTCTTAAGGAGAAGAACATTTTTCATTGCATTTTCAAAAAAAGCATAATTTGCAGCTTACCTGAACAATATATTTTGTTCCAGTTGACAGCATGAGTAATTTCATTGCACTCAATAAAATTCACTGAAAAGCTTAAGTCAGTCTTCTTGCTTTAAAGTAAGATCTACACATTCTCCATGCAAAATGTCACTTTCAGGAAAGAAAGATTTTTTTTTCTGGTATTGGGAAGAAGTGTTTTTATACGGCTTCTGGTGCCAAAGAAAATTTATTAACTCTTGCAGAAAGGTGAGAGGGTATGGGCTATTTCTGAGGTGACAAAAAACATTTCATTGCCTATTCTTTTGCAATAGATGCTGTTAACTTTTGCCCCATACCACAGAAGCTGACAGGTCAGAAAAAAATATCTGTGTGTATAGAGTGCAATTTCTGCCTCTTAAAAAGACCAAATATATGAAACCCACACATACCCATTTCAAAAGAAACTATGTTAGTATTCTCTGCGTTCTGGCTACCAGCCAAAATACAGAACTGAGCTATAGCCAGCAAAAAGGAACAGGACTGACCAATTACTTTTCCTTCAGTTGTGCTCCTGAGAGTTAGAAGAGATTTTAGATGTAAAGTTATGCTGTAAGTATTTCAAGACTTTCAAAGAGTTAAGGAATACTTCCCCAAATTTTGAAGTAAACATAATCCAAGTCTTTGCTGTTGCACCCTATATGCTCTAATGACAGGGAAAAAAAGAAAGATAAAATGTTGAGCAAATTTTACTGGGTTAGCAAATAAATCTAGCAAACACAGTAACATTTTGATTTTTTTTTTTATTCTACCCATCTATTGATCTATCTACCTATTCACAATCCACCTGCTGCCCATGACCCTCCCTGCTACACCCTGCCCTTAGCAGCACTTATCAAAGGCAGTTCCGGCTGTCAAGGCAGGAAGAGTTTGTCACTTTAGACAAAACTAGCATCAAAAAGAGACCTGTCTCAATTCTTGACTTGATAGCAACCTTAGAAAAACTGTAACTCTAAATTATTCTACAAGATAAAACTAGGCTGGTTCCAATGAAAACTTTAGCACGACAAGGAGCTTTCATATTTTGGTGTACATTGTTATAAAACACACAGGAGAAAATACCTGGCATATGAATTTGCTGAAAGCAACATTTTAATTAATGTAACAAAGAAAATAAACTTCTAGTGTTCTTCGACACTAACATTGCCCATCATGCAGAGTTTTCAACCTTTTTAAACTGAAAAATATTTGAAAAAAATGGTGTGCATTTCAAAATATGACAACGAAAAAGAAGCAGCTAGCACAGAAGAAATACACAGCAACTGGAAATGATTATATTAAAAAACCTTAATAACCAATGTTAGCAATAATGCCTGAACAATTCAACTACACTTCATTCTTTTATTTTTTTTTTATTTTACCTTTCTTCACTGTTTCCCTATGTGAGCTTATGCAAAACAAAACATTAGTATCACCAACAAAAGCACTCAAGTCATACCACATTAAGCATTTATTTGGGTCATTACATACAGAGATGCTTGTGCTCACATCCCTGGGCTTTCTGATGTAAAAGTACCACCTATCTGATCTGGTAAGAGTACCATCTATCTGATCAGTAGAGCTACAGTTTTATTGTGTCAGACCTCTTGCTTCAGAAAATTAGCAGTCAAGTATTTTTGAATTTAAAAAGCCTACAGG
This sequence comes from Phaethornis superciliosus, assembly GCA_023637945.1. Lineage (NCBI taxonomy): Eukaryota > Metazoa > Chordata > Aves > Apodiformes > Trochilidae > Phaethornis > Phaethornis superciliosus. The sequence goes on along the minus strand of JAJQWJ010000003.1, from coordinate 49,940,100 downwards.
CTTTTGTTTTCTAGCTAGAAGGACATGGAGCAAGAGTTCCTTAAATGTTACATGCTGTCTCAGTTGAGAAATTTTACTACAGACACAAAAAGAAGCTTGAATATGGCTTGCATGGTTAAAAGAAAGTGAGATGACAAAAAGTTTCCAGCTTTCATGATTTCTATTAGCATCAACCTGTACTGAAGACTCCCAACAATAAGAAGTTTGCTTGGAAAGGAGCTGTATGATCTGGTGCCCACCCAAAGCACCTGCAATGAGGGAGGAGTGTCCCAGCTCTGGGAAGAAGAAGGAATTTCACCCAGAACTCCAGCATCTTAAGTGCAGATGTGATTTTATGAGTTTGCTTCCCACAACAAGATGTAGTTGTTTTTAATTTTGTTTAGATTATAAAGTTAGTGGGACAGCAACCACCAGTTTCCTATTCTGCTTTCTTATCTATCTAATCCACAAGCCAACGCAGCATTAAAATTGCCTTCCTTCAGTTACTTGCTGGTTCAAAGGAGATCTACAAATCCAGTTTTTTTTTAGGTGGATCTCATGCAGAACCACTTACTGTAGTAGAATGTGGTGCAGAGCTTTATCGACCTTGAAATTAACTACAATCAACTACACTTCATTCTTTTAATTTTTTTTGTATTTTACCTTCCTTCACCATTTCCCTATGTGAGCTTATGCACCTATACACCCTATGTACCTTCTGTACATGGTCCTTCACTGTGTTTTTCTCATCTCAGTATATTAAACTGATAAAAGTAATGGAAAAGCTTTATATAAAGAAGGAAGAATGCCTTAAGAGTATCCCAGGTGGTGCAGCAGCCAGAACACAATAAATTGTACAGATTTATTTTGCAAGTGCTCGTTGCAACAAATGGTGAGTTTTGGCCCAAAATAATTACTGCTTTGTGGGATCACCACACAGCTCAGCTGCACGGAAGAACATCTCTTCCTTCTAGCACTTCATGATGTAACAGCAGAGGGTGTTGCAGATCAGGCCTAAGGTGCCCTGAGGAGAATGATGATGGATTTCTTACACAGCACTTGGCTTTTATGGGGTTTTTTGGTTCATTTGTTTCTGGCAGATTAAGTTTTTTGTAAGCATTAGCACCATCTGAGAAATAACCTGAAAATATTTATGATCAGAAAAAAACCCAAACATATGCATGTATGAAAAGGAGAGGTAAGACGAAGAAAGTTTCCTTTCTATTCTTTGTCCATAAGTGACAAAGTGGGAAAAGTGACAAAGTGGGAAAAATAAAACAAAAGTTTAATCAGTATGGGGAACACTGAAGGAAAAAGGTGAATCTTCAAATAGGACATGAAACCACTCTTACAAATCAAAGCTCAGAGGAAATCTATGTCTTGAAGTAGGGGATCAAATCTCCCCCAGATACTAGAATATACACAGAGAAGAGAAAGATTATCCATCACCTAATAATTCTGGGAGATTGCTTATTTCACACTTGACAATTCCTAGGGCTCCCTGATGAAAATCAAGACCCTGCATGCTGTTTTGTTAGCTAGCCCCATTGTAAAAGAAGTGAAAACCTGTGGTGTGCACAGAACAGCAGAGGAAGTCCTACAGGGTCCTAAAGAAAAGTCTGCTAAAAAGGCACCCTTATACTGAACCCTTGCCTCCCTCTCATCTAACATCCCCACAGGAAAACCCTGGAGATTCAATTGTGCAAACTTTTAGGAAGACTTCCACATACCACAAACATAGGTATTTTTTAATTTACAAAAAATACAGAAATAACCAATCCAAAACTGGGCACCGCTTCCATGTCAATACCATAGTAAGCTCCTCTCATATCTGTTATCGAACAAAACAGCTCTCTGCTTGGATATTGCACCACTACAAAGTAACATTCACACCTTCAAAATAGCTGCCCTATCTGCCTTATTTCAAGCAGATAATGACCATCGACATCATGTTCAGAGCACAAATGCCCCACTTTTCCAGTAACAATGGTAAATACAAAATTTTCAAAGAGGCATCCTGGAAGCAGGAATTGGTGGACAGCTATCTGTAATTCCTGGTTAGGGACAGAAACCCATAATTTCACCAAAGTGACTGATGACTCTGATGGCTGCTCTCAGGCAAACACCAGCCATCAGCTGCATGCATTGCAAACAAAATTCAGTATTTAATTCCTGTGCTTTTAACATGCAACTTGCTACAAAGCACACATTTCAGTAGCTGTAGCAATTTCACACTGTCACGAATGCAACTGAGTGACCAAGGAAGAAGGAACCCCTCCCTGGTAGCCCAGCCAGATTTAAGTAGAAAATCAGTTCTGCTGAAATGACATGCACAGTCCCACAGAAGCATCGTATTTCTTGCTAAGGTATAGGGTACAAGACTGTCTTCTAAAGAAATTAGCAATAAATAAGCATTGGGAAGGATGGACTGACAGAGAAGAGAGAACCCTTTCAGACTGATGGTGGGGTATAAATTAAAAGGTAGACAAAGTACTCTTGTTTTTAATTTCTCTACTAATATCTCATAAGCCTTTTCCCCCAGCATGCTTTGTATTTAGAAATGTTTTAAATGTATGTTCTGATTTGTACTTTACCTAAACTCAGTTGAACTGAAGTTTCATTTTAACTCTTAGTCAAGTCTAACGGAAAATAATTATCCTAGTCCTGAAGAATCTCTAGCTCTCCAAACCATTGCTTGAAGGTTAGCTTAGATACTGATGATATCATTTTGAGAATATTTTGACATTCTCAAAATGAGAGATCTGAACATTACACAATTAAAAGAAGAAAAAGTGGTAAATGAGCAGCTTCCTGGCACATGGCAAGATCACTGGAGTACCAAGTCCTCGCCCAGAAATGAAAATCACACAAAAAAATGAAAAAACACACAAAAACTCAGAATAAAAGCAGAGTATGTACCCCATTAATAAAATCTACTTCCTGAAAGGGAGGTATATGACTTAATTGATTAAACAAGACATAAACACGTACCTTTCAGCCATGACGATTTTGCTGAACCTTCTGTAACAATACTTTTTAATAGAAAAACTTACCTGGGTTTTTGTAGATGCTAAGCACATCCTTGAAATAATGAGGTAAAAATCTTTCTAATAAAAGCAGCACATCCTCCAACTCCTCCAGAATACCCACAAGCAGAAAATTTTCATTAACGTTCAGCTTTGCTCTTTCAAGGGCCCATTCACCAGGTTCCCTATATGAAATTAATGGAGGGAGAGAGAAAGAAGACATAAAAATGAAGTTTAAATATGTATTTTCTTCCAAAATTCAAGCCAAGAGCACAACTGAATCAAAAAATATTCAGTGCTGTACTTTTAACAAAACCTAATAAGAACCCTTACCAAAACCAAGTGGCTCACTTTTCTGCACAACACCTAGAATTGGTTTTGCATGATCACATTAAAAAGAGATTAATCACTGCATGGAAGTACTCTACGCTGAAGACATCTTTTACCAGGTTGTTTATAAACTCAGACTTGTGAACTCCTGTGTCTGAGAAGCACGACCTGTCTTATGGGAAGAACATCTTCCCTGGGGGACACAGGGTGTTAAGGGGTGGTGATGTCCCTGAGCCACATCAGAACTGCTGAGAGCAACCTCTGCCTGCTGTTACCCAGTGAATAGCACACAAGAGGTTACTACCCTGTTTCCCACCCTGTCCTTCATCTTAACTTCTGCCAATGAGCTTCCCTTTCCCTGCCTTTATCCCTGACTGCCCTGTAGATCTGCCACAGATTCACATCATTCCCTACCACTTCCTGTGCACTGATCCATTCTCTGGAAGAGCAGAGTGTCTTAACAAATAATGTGAGCCTCTTTCTTGCAGCTCCTTGTGAGACTAAGAAGTAGCTGAAGGAAGTGCAAGGGCATGGTAGGAAACAGATCTATAACAACCTACAAAACACTACTTCAGTGCTTGGGAATCTCATAAAGATGTGTTGTGAAAGTGTTCAGGTACGTGACTGTTGTTAATAGGATTCTTCATGCACACAAGTTAAATGTGCAACCATAAGCATTTGCTAATGAGGCTAAAATACATGAAGAAAAAATGTATAATGAAAATGAAGTCGTTAATCTGTTTTGTTTCTTAATCATAATTTCATTTATGTAAAAAACTAAAGCAGGATTTTACAGCAAAGGTACTTAGAAACAGACATAAGATGGAACATATTTTCACTCAGTATTACTGCTACAAAAATGTATGGCTTTTGAGAGAAATGTTTAGAATACGTAAAGCCATTCAACTATGAAGAAGTGGTAACAATAAATAGATAGAATACCTTGAAGTTGAACAAACCTGATAAAGAACACACTTTGACTGCCAATACAGAAGTATTTGAAAACAAGAGGTATTTAAAATTATTCATGTATTGCATAAAAATTTACTATGCAGTATCAGTAACATAGCAATATGAGAAGGGCATACATTAAAGATGAGCTAGCTCAATTACAGCAGCAGAAGGCTGCACTTATATAGTTTTAAGCATTGTAACTATTTCTTACATGGGCATAGAAACCTGAAATTCCTCATATATAAATGTGGTATGAACACCCGAGCAGAACTAAACCCCTGTATTACAAAAGTACAGTGCAAGTAAAATGAGTAATGAGCACATACAGTCCCTACCATTCTCACTTTGCTGACCCAGAAAGAAAGTATGTACAGATATTTATTTAATTAATTATTGAACTATTAAATCAATAAAAAAGAATACTACTACATTGGCATTACCCTCCTTATTCCAGAATATATACATGCAGCTAGCATATACAGGGATACACAGTACTTAGATTTTTCTTTTGTATGTCAAATAACTGTTGCCTCTTTATTACCAATTTCTGACAAAATGTTGGCAATAGCTACTGCTGAACAAATTGGGATGGCTTGTATATATTTACCTGCATCTTGGATGCTGTCCACAGAAATATGGTATGATGTAAAATAACCTGGGATTGGAACATTCAGGGTAGTTTTCAAGGATACATACGTTAATATCCTGTGTACACAAAAAAAAAAAACAAACCAAAAAAGAAAAGAAAGAGGTTGAACACTGCATTTTTTTTTCTCTATTAACAAGTGTTTTCTTTACCTCATGCCTCATCATTTCGAGTCACCTCAAAGAATTATGCTGAGGCTATAACAAATACTTTAGAAGTTACCTACCAGTCATTTTTTCTACTTCTGTTATCAGAAAGTTTCAAAAGGCTAAAAACAAACAAAAAATTATTTTTTCTACTTTTTTACTACAAATAACAATAATTATTATATTGAGATTACTGCATGATTCAGAGCGGGAAATGCGGATCAACTTTCATACTGAGTAATATTTAAAATATTCATATTATTTTCATACTCTTCTTTCTTCTAAATACACCCTAGGGGAAACCTGAAGTAGACAGAATAAATAAAATTGAGACAACAATTTCTTTTTTTTTTTTTTTTTCTTTTGCTTCATTCAATGAGTGGAATAAACAAATGTAAACTTTAATTTTCACAGTTTACTCTTGATATAAAAACATACATCACTTGTGATTAAAATTCTGTATGTTCCTCAGGTGTTCAGAATTGAGCCTATTGTACAAACCTTCACTGTGTAAAAGGGATTATTAGGGTACTTGTAATTTTCCCGATTTATTATTCACCCAATTAGGTGCTATTTAAATTTTTTCAAAGCCTAGGTAGGCATAGCTAGCGCACCCTGAGGAATTGTATTGCATTTCTAGATTTACTCTAGGGCTGTCATAAAATGTATCAGCAACCAAGATTGGATTCTAACATTCTTATCTAATCTAACAGATCCTTATTCTGCAAGCGGACCCACCGACTCCAAAGACACAAAACCCTGTGAAAGACAACACAAGCAAAGATGAAAGGATCTCACCTTTCAAAACCAACTTTCATTCTTACTTTAAAGACATGTGCTTTTATAACACAATAGGCTTGATACACATCAATATCAAACTGATAACTAGTCAAATCCATGCTTCATCAAGTAAATAAAAGGTGGGAGAGAACACTGAGTGGCAACATTCTCTCTTCAAGACAGAAGTGCTCGGCAGTGTGAGAGACAAGGAGAACATCCCCGGGTCCCCAGGGCAGTGTGGGGTACAGGCCTCCAGCTGCAGCATTCACTTCAGAGACTTGAGCAGAAGGGCTCTTCCCAAAACTTCATCCCTCTTCACTAGAGTCACGTTCCAGTCCATAAGCCTTTTGAAGAACATTCCTTTTTTTCTCCTCTGTCTTATGCTTATGTAAATCAGATACTGTAAATACACCAGAAGATCCTGGGCTGGGAAGTAAATCACATGGTGATGAACCACCAAAACGAACAATTGACAATTGTATCCCAATTGACAATTGGGATACAAACCAAGACCTACCTCTCCTCCTCCCCTTGGTGGATTCTGAAAAGAGCTTGCCTTAAATGTGCGCCAGAAGATTTATGGTCAAAACCTGAATTTTGATATTTAAGGCTCTGAGCTGAAGCTAATGAGACACCTATTTTCAATGCTATAAATATCACTAAGAAATCTACTGGTGGCATGGGCAATATGTGCCTCCTCTCATCCCAACAGGGTTTTTTTTAACATGAACTAAAAATTGAAGTTCTTTAACGGCTTACTGTAGTTTTACTACAGACACCACCAAAGATTTTTTTCAGGGTTACATATTTTTGGTTTCTGTATGAACCCGCAGAGACCTGCAGTAAATTCTTAAATTGCTTGGATATTTCAAAATCTGAAATATTGTTCTAACAATACTTTAAATTACATCCAAGCCAGCTTGCACTTGATTGATAGAATAATTGAAAGGTAGAAACACCTATACAAGATTAAAAAAAGTCTTTAATAATGTCCAAATGAGAACTGTTCCTCTTTTCTCACTCCCAAGGAAAGATGAATGGACATTAACTCACAAAAAGGAAAATTACTTTTTTCTTTCACAGAATACAGTGAATCAGAAAATATTGCCCAAGATAACTAAGTATAAATACCCAACACCAAGTGTAACCTTCTTGTAATTCTGAAAACAGTATTTGATTAATATGGATGGAGAATCATCCATGTAGTAAAAGCAACATAAATTCATGTAGAAAATTCTACAGCTTTAACAAGTGAACAGCTTATATTTACTCAAAGAGACTTCTAGTATTCCTTTTTAGGGTAAACTGTAGTATCACGGAAACAACCACGAATGGCACTAAGCTAAACTACTAAGTGGCAATTCTCTTCCAATATGATTTGTGGGAGGAATGCAAAAGGATGAGAGACAAAACCCTTCCCCACTCCTCAGCGATGCACTAAAAGTTTAAGATAAAGACCAGGCATGCTTTCATACAGACCTACACTTTTTTTGCCACATAACAGCAGACATTTCACATTCCTGATACCAGAAGCACCAGGTTTTCTCTGCAGCAAAAGTGTTTCCCCTTTTCCAGCCTCCACTTACCTCTGCTGCTATGAGCTGCATTACAGCTGCCGGAGGATCCTGATGCATTTGCAGCACCTGCTCGCCTATTTTACTGTATTCATAACCTCTGAAATAAATCACCAGCTACCATCCATGTCTTTAGAGAGAGAAGTTTATACTTGCTCATAACTATGCAGCTCCATGAGATGTGAAATCGGTTTTTAAGCAAGAAGTGGGGTGAATGGAAGGTCAGCCTGAAGTGTGGTAGTCATTACAAACTCAAACATGCCCACAGGAAGCTGCTCTTCGGTTGCTAGCAGGATTTACAGGAATTTCCATTTTCTTTCTGTGCACAGAAAGCTAAGGTGAAATGACATTATACTAGGCAGTGTTATTCTGTTATCTTAAGCTACATTAATGTCACATTTCCCAGTAAAAGCATGTTTTCCCAGCAGGACACAGACCTTTCAGAGCAGAAGGGTTTTCATGCGAGACAAAAAATTGGGAGGTGAGAGATGACAGACTTGCTCATTTAAATCACCAGAGGAGCCTTGTAAAATGACTTTTTTCTAACACAGTCAGGAAAGACACAGAAAGAAACACACAAAGCTACTTTGATCATACTCCTTCACAACAAAGAAAGAGGAATTTTATTTTATTCCTCATCTCCCAGATACAATCCATGCTTCTCACATCCCGCTGGGCTTCTGTTTCCTGCAGGGCAGAGGGATGCCCAGGAACCAGCCCTGCAGCTGCAAGGAACAACAGAAACCATATTTCTTCTTAAAAGTGCTGTATTCTTCTATTGGCATTATAATTCTGGCTGAAGTGGTATATTGGTAGCGTCTACTTCCTCCTGTAAAATTGTCTTTCACATAAAAAACACAACGTGCCCATATTTATTGATCTGTCAACAAGTCAGACTACTATCTATCAGAGATACATCAAAGGTGTGTTATTACTCATTTTTTAATATTAAAAACAAACTCTTATTTGCCATAGGGAGTTCATACATATCATAAGAGGAAGATGGGGCATGATTAAAAATATTTCATGGATACAAAATTCCCTTGTGAATTTCACCACTATCACAAATACAACAATTTTCAAAGTATTTTTTGTAGAACAATAAACATTTTACCTAAGTTAATATCCTTAACTGATGGCAAATACTGTACCATATACAAAAAGATGTGAACTTAGATTTGACATTTTGGTGTTTTTTTCCCTCATAATATAAAATACGAAGTGTACTGGAGGAAATAACTTATTTTGTGTGTGGTAGAAGGAATGTCTAAGTTTTTTTAAAAAAGAAATTATTCTTGGGCTTCAAAGTATTCCCTATTTTTTGATCCTTAGTGCCTCAACCAAAAACTACAGAAACACCATCCCATCCATTGCCATGGATGTCTGGCAATTCTTAGTATCCTTAAGAGTTTAAAATGAGGAATCATACCTCAAATACATGCACACTTTGCAAACATCCAATAACCTGTGGGAAGCCATAGAAGTGGCCTTTCTCTCAAAACAAAAAATATGCCATGTTGTCTTTCTATGCCCTGTCCTCATAGAGTACTGCAAATTCAGTGAAACCCAGGAGACTCAGCTTAGAGCTTAGCCACAGTGCATGCTTCTTACTTAAGTCTGAAGGCTCTAGATGCTAAATTGAGGTGTGTCATAAGGGCTGTAGAGGAAGCAGTGACCTGAATAAATACCTTTAAAGTTTCCATGAATGGAAAAGGAATCAAATGATGTGGAAAACCAGTGAGTGATGCCAGTCTATGGTGACCTCTCCTGCTTACAAGTCTTTTCTTCTTATGCTACTACAGTCAGAAGCACAGCTTAGTCCTCACCATCACCAGCCAAAGGAAAATTTTTCTGCTCTGCTAAGAGCCCTCACGAATCCTCTTGTGGCTCATAAAATGTTTTCTCACATACTTGCTTGGTGTTTGTGAAGAGGTCAAACTGACTGTTACATCCTGAGGACAACATTGCATCATAGGGACTAAATACAACCACACTGAAAAAACCAAAACAAACAAACAAACTGAAGCATGCTGCCTTCTCTGATCCCACCTAGTGAGTTCTGGGTGGCCACGAAGTGATGGGGAAGAAAATGCAAACATGACGGCTCAGAAAAGGGCTAGTGAGCATAAATATGAAATGAAAGAAGGTCAAGGACAACTTCCTACTTTGTAATGCTGCAGAAAGCCACTTAAAAGTCAAATATACTTGGCATAAAGGTTTTTTTTTTAAAAAAAATGTTTCTCGACTTAAAAAATCATATTTAGGAGTACAAATTATTTACATATTTTGATGGAAAATAAACTAGAACGTAACACATTTTTAACAGTAATTAGAGAGGTTTTTACTTCATCAGATGATATTTAATGCTTCTATTCAATCTCAACCAAGTATTTGGGTTACTAGACCCATGCTGCAGCAAAATGACCTGTTTCTTTCAAATTCTGGAGGCATTTGGTACATGTTCATGCAGCTCTGCTATGGGGTTGGCAGATGCTGGGCATCACTTCCCAAACCGGCACTGCCAACACAGCCAAAGCTAAGTTTACCAGTCTTCCAAGGAGGGCTGCCAGGTTGTTGGACCGTGCCAGACTGGGTGGGATGATGGTCCACTGGAGATGACAGTCAGCTTGACAGGTCTATTGGGAAACCAGTGGCAGGCTGCAGGGTGAGCAGTGGGCACTTTGGGGAGAAGCTCCACAAGATGGCAGAGATGGTCCAGCTAACCAAAATGCAAGTTTCTGTCCTCAAATGCCACCTCCCTGCACCGGCTGCAATTGCCCCTTCACTTGTGTGCAGGCTCTGCCAGCTCAAAAAGTAACAAATAATTTTTCTTTCCTTCTGATGTCTTCTGGTCTTCTACCAGAAGAAGGAACAAAACAGGACACGGTGATGGAAATGCCGTAATGCCACCACCCCACTCCAGCTGTGGAGGGCACATCCCCTTGGAGCAACACAAGCTACATCCAATGACTTCTGTTGACAAGTTCATTTTTTTTTCATTCATTTTGCCAATGTGGTCATTGCAGCTACTGTGAACCGGACGTCAGAGCACATTACCATTTCACCCCAACACTGACTGTCCCCCTCTGCCCAAATACTGCCACTGCAACAAGAGCCACCCATGCTCCCAGCATCTTCTGCGGCACTGTGGAATCCATGGATGCCAGAGGCCTTCTCCTCTCTTTTTAGCTACCTGGCAGGGATTGCGCATAATTACTGACAAGACAGCAGAGGTGGGCCTCGTGCTTCATCCTGAAGAGGACCTCAACTGCTGCAGAAAAGAAGATTATAGCTATGGGAGACATCCAGCAAGGCTCATCTTCTGCTGTGCCCATGCAAGAGATTTAGGTTTGTCCTGTAAGGACATGCTGCAGTGGATAGAGGCCAGTTGGAGGATTCTGGGACTGGAGCACAAAACAGGGAAGCTCCTTGGGCCACCACACAGTTTGGGCTGTGCTTCTCAAAGACAACAACTCCTAACTAACTTTAACCATTGCTTTCCTGCTTACAGGTCAAGATGTATGCTGCTTCACCTTCAACAAACACAAGGACAAAACAACACAAGTACATTTGAAAACTGAGCCAAGGTTTGCATTTTACAACTAGTTTTCAGTCACAGATGATACTCCTTTCAACTCTTTTTCACTTGCTGTGTCTGCTTTTGAAGAGGTACAGTTCTGAATGCTTTTGTGCAGCTTTTGAAAGGCTGCACAGACATTTAACACCTCTGCAGGTAATTCAAGTTCGTTTCCTTCACATTTCTGTCAAGAATTGAACTAATTAAAAAAAATTAAATTTCTTGATCTCTTTAATTCCCAGAAAACCCTCATCATCATCTCTTCAACCAACTGCTCTTTGCCTTCAGCTAAATTATGATTTGATAAAAAGCAGCAGCAAAAGCAAACTACAGAATGAAGAGCCTTCTTATCACCCACACTTCTGTAAGGCCCGGTGCACTGCTCAAAAAGGAGATGGTGTAACAGCCTACACAAGAGATCAGAAGAAGATCCTTTATAAAGTTTCAGGGACTCCTAGCAGCAGTGCCATTGGATAAGCAAAACCACCCTGTGGAGCCAGCTCACTTGATTCAAACTGCTGTCCTCCTGCCATCTTACTTAAAAGTTAGCTCAAAACAGAAGCTGGCCTGTAAAACAAAGCAATGTGCTCGTAACAATCGAGTCAGGTTTTCTTTCCCCTCTGAATAATTCTTTATTTACTGTCACTTGGAAACAGACTCTCTTCCCTTATCCTCTTTTTCAATTATTCAGATGCTTCCTACAGCCACCACTTCTGTCAGCAAATCCTTAGTCAATCACTTGCTCTGTGGGGGTGTTTACCCACGAGATACAATGAACACTCTCGGGGGTGACTGCCTTTCCCACAGGCAAACAGAAGTCCCAGAGACCATGGGATGTTGGCAGCATGCTGTCAGTAGCCACGGGCTACAAAGGCCAAGCTGGTGTCTTGCAGAAAGCTGCTGGTGAGTCCCCAGGAAACAATGAAGACGACTGGAGGAATGGACCTTGCTATGACTTTTTTGGTTATTCACTGAGCTACTTTAGAAAGGTCCCTTATGAAAGGTTACCCCTTCCACAATTGTACTGGGGAAACAGCAGACAGTTATGGATGGAAGCAACATTTGGGTGCCCACACTCCAGCTCTTCTTCATATTAGCCATCTAGCTAGGCTACTTCAAGACAAAAGGCTCCAAAGACATTCTGTTCCCTCTTTTAATAGCAAGCTCCCTCTCTGGCATTACTGGTCTGAGTAGCAAGTCACACCAATATGTAAGCTTGAAGACAGAAGTATATCAGAAAAAAAAATAATTTAAAAATGGAGAACATAAAGTCTCTGCATTGAAAAATCTTTCATTAAAGAAAAATGCACTTTAGAAACTTGAAAAACCCTAGTTCTCTGATGTTTAATCTAAACAAAATTAAGGGGAAATAGCTTTTTTGTTCATTCTTTAGCATGGCACTCATACACAGGATGGTTACACTTCCTCCTTCAGAGTCTCCAGCTCAGAGACCCAGTAGATGGAGACAGGCCAGACAGTTCTCCTGCCCTCCAGACAGGGGAGAGTCCACCAGCCATCTTAAGAATGGTTAGAGGGATCTTAGTTGGGGTGCAAGTGCTTAGCTGACTTGAGGGAAAAAAAAATTAAAAAAAATCAGTACTTCTGATAAACCCCTGAAGTGCCTGAAAATACTTTTATCCCCAGCTTCATCTCCAGGGAATGAGTTTTCACTAAGTAACATATTTAGATTGAAACTGAATTTACCTCTGTACCCAAAACTGCATCCAAACTTAAAGGTTTGAGTAGTTACATCTGCTCTTATCTAAGTGTAGTATGACTGCTGTTCACACAGACAAAAATGGCTTTAATCTGCACTGCACAGAATCACACATGCAGTCACCTCCTTGTGGCCCCATTTCTTTGGGTTGTACAAAACATACCTCCACACTACACAACTGAAAAGTAGCAATGATGTAGCTCCCCATAGCTTTCTAAGCCCTCTGCCCCAATGGTTACAAGAAAAGGCTAAAGATTTATACCAAATATTTCTATTTCACAAGCTTCAGGATAGCACATTGATGCTGCATTTGAGAGAGGGGAGGGAAAGCTTACAGAATCCTTGTGATTTGAAATAAACTTTAAACATCAGCAGAGATATATAGTAAGGAATACATACAACTTCTATTTCTCTCCTCAAAGCCTGATACTTTTCCTGAGTAACTGCATTGGTAGGCTAGACATTTTTATTTGCATGTTAATGGAACTTCATTTTGTTTATGAACATTTCTCTTTCATTAAAAAAGCCTGTTCTGTAATAGTGCAGCTATTCAAGAAAAAGTTCTATTAAGAAACTCTGGAGAAAAAGCTATGTTAGGACACGAAGGATGTTTCAGTTAGGTCTTCTTTTTATTGTGCCCTAAGGAGGAAAGTTGATTTTTTAAAGCTAGCCTACTGTAGCCTATGGATTGCTTTGATTCAATTTGTGCTGTCTTTACAGCAGCACAGAATGCCTTGATTTTTTTTTTTTTTTTGGTAGAGGATAATTCTGGGTTTTCTTTGAATTGACTCTCCTCTTTTTTCTGGCAAAGTATGTGTTTCTCATTTTTTCCCCCAGACCACATAAGCAATTATGCTGCCAAGTTTAATTCCCACTTTTTTGTTTTTGATGGACTCTTGGATGGGTGAATTTGCCTGGCTTTTCTGCCAGCAACGTCCTGAGTTTTTCTTCCTGGCATCTTAGCAAGTGAAGCAGCAGCTAACCAAACAGTGTCTTCTATTAACTGTTGATGTTTTCATTTAGTGAAGACATAAATTCTTCATTCATACACAAATTTTGCTGGAATCAGGATAGCAAAGATGATGAAATATGCCCACAGCGCCACAATTTGGAGGTGATAAACATGTAACGTATTTGTAGTTCCCAGTTTTCTTACTTACAAGGATGTACAACATAGAAATACATACACCTGTGTATTTTCTTGTTCTTCTCTGTTAACAGAAACCATATTAGTAATTTTGCCAATTAAAACAGAATAACTTCATAATTGTAAGCAAGCACCTTCTCCTATCTTATTTTTTTCCCACCATTTTTTAATTTTTTGCCTTGAACCATATATATATTATATATATAAAAGAGACTAAGAAATTAAGCCAAAAAAGTAAGCCAAAAGACTGCTGCCAGCTGGAAGGAGTGTGTAAGCATTAAATAACCATCCTGCTACAGAGGGCACAGATCCAGGGAAGACCAAAAATATAGATCATTATCCTGCAATCAAGAATGAATCCCACTAGCAATTAACAGCAGGGAGACAGTACATCAGTTAATTCTGTTTACTAACAGCTTTTCATAGAAGAACCTGGAAAATTTAGTCTGTTCAGACGATGACCCTGGAAAAGACAATTAAAGATGGCATATATTCCATTCTGCAAATGATGGGCAGGAAATCTCCCTCACCTCAAGGATTTCTCAGCCCTCCCTACTGCAGCACTGCTGGACCCTTGCCAGCAAATATCTGTGATGAAAGCAGTGAGCCAACAGGTACATCCAGCAACTTAAGCTCACAAAACACAGTTCTAGAGTGCAGATAGAGATTCTCAGACAGATGACAGCCTCAGCCTGGAGCTGATGATGCAGTTGAAGACAGTGGACAGAGATGCAGCTGGCAGTCACCTGAAGGTCCCTCAGGCAGGGTGCTCTCACCATACCTGGCGATGCAGCACTGTCCTGCCTGCTTCCCATCCTGGCAAGAAAGGCTCTTACAGAAGATACAGGGCATCAAGAAGTATTTTAGTCCACCCTTTGCTAAGGGAGAACAAAGTTTATTTAAACTAGGGTTTCCATCTGTCCAGTCTACTCATAGAAGTTTCGTATCCACCCTAATTCATAGCAGTTTGTTACTGCTCCTACTGTCAGAAAACCTTTACTGGCATCCAATATGAAAACACCATAATGTAATTTAAGAAAACTCCTTTTTGTCTTAATCTGGATGAACACAAGGAATAACTGCAGGATATCTGCTTTATAGCACATTTTTATTTATCTGAAGGTCTACAGTTCTCTGCAGGATTTCCTTTTTAAGACCATCTTCTGTACCCTCCTTGATTTCTTAGAAGTTTAACTTAGAGCTTTCAGCTCCAGAAAAGACCTTGATGGTGCCTTACGTAAGCTCCCACCTGAAAAAGAGAGTACCAGGAAGGGAATTTTATGTCTCTGGCCCCTGGAACCAGTATCTCTGTGCTACACATTTGAAAAATAAACTCGATAAGCTATAAAGGAAATCCTCATACAACACCACTGATCATCACCTCTCCGCATATGTCCTGCATTGAGAGCAAGTCCTGCTCACAACTGAGCAGTGATATGCATTTCAAATGGCTCAAAATTAGAAATCACACCACAAAAAACACCAGAGGAGATCTGGATGCTCTCACATACAGAGAAGGGCCCTCTAGAGAGGGAGTAAGTCAGGAGAAAAACTGTCTTGAACTGAAGTGACAGTGAAAGGTGATTTGAGAAAAATGGGTAAGATGAACAGAAGATTGCCAGAACCAGCTAGCATTAGATGCCACTATACTGAAGAACACAACCAGCAAGATTGTGTCTTTGAAGAATCAAAGTCAGCAGAGAAAACTGTGCTTTTTCCATCTTTCAACAGGCTTTTGATTCGGTCACTAAAGATGTGATAAACACAGTCCTGTGTTACTAAATTCTAAAGAGGGGAAAAAACAGAGGAGAGGCTGCTAAAGGATAGGAAGCTAAGGACAGAAATAAAATGTGTAGTTGTCTTAGTGAAACAAGACAGTGAGTAGGGTCGCACTGCATCTGTGCTGAGATATCTCCTGTGTATAACAAAGACAGATTAACAGTGAAATAGCAACATTTTCAGAGCATATTAATGAGAGCAGTAAAGAAATCTAACATGATGGAGTTATAAAAGGATTCTATAATGCTGATTAGGCAATAAAATGTTAGAGCAAATTCAGTGCTGGTAAATGCATAAGTCCTTGTAACAGGATATTTCAGAGTATACAGAGGTGTAAGCTGTTTAAAAAAAGAGAATAGAAGTAAAAAAGAAGAAAGGTCTATCACAGGCTATTACACACAGCTAAGGACAACCCTTCAGCATCTTCCCAGATTGTACTGTTGTTCCCTACCTGGGCTTGATGGTGCTTGCATCTCTAGAGGGGCTTAATGCAGAAAGTCTGTACCTCTACACATGAGACAATGTGATTTGCACAGATATAATGGGATTTGAATGTTTTAAAATATTGCTTCATTGCTACAATACAGGAAAGCCTACTTCAATAAGGACACATTTCTGTAATTCACATTTTCCTGATGTTTTCTTTCCCAAGTCAGATGTTCTTGTTCCTTTAATGCATGCACAGGAATGGTCATCACAGAAATGCTCATCATATTTTAGCCCAAGCCTCCAAAATGCATATACTAACAGAAACACGTTAAAGTTCTATGAATGCCACAACATCTTGAAGATAGCATTACACCATTTTTAGTGGAGGACCACAAAGTACAGTTTTAACAATACAAAAGTTTAAAATAGGCTCATTAAAAAAAAATGTCTAAGTTCTGAATGTTAAAGATGTCATCAGAGAGAAGCAACCCATGAGCCAAAAGAAAATTAATTTCATTGGCAAGAAGCATGAAATGTTTTGCTCTCCTACATCCCATCAAGACAGAGGCAAAACAAGTAAGAGAGTCAATTTCATTTACATGTATTTTTATAAAACTTAATGTGACAAGAATTAGAGAGGAAAATGCTTACTCCAATATAAATCTTCCAAATAAAAATATACATGGAGAAGGGAAGATATGCCACAAAAAATCTGAAAAAAAAACCCCTATGGCAGGCTTTAGGAAAGCAGTATTTCTTTTAATTATTAAGCTTCTCTAATCTGCAGATATAGCAAAATTTTCACTAAAGAAAAAATTTGAACACCGGTTAGCTGATGCATCTTCAAAGCTTTATTTCAACACACTGCTCAGTTATAGCTTAGACTGCCATCATGAATTCTAGAGATACAATGCACTTTCACAGCTGCTAAAGAGAGGATAACTGTATCCAGCAACTTGTGATGTGCACCTGAAATAATTCACTCACATCAAGTACACCACCTAGCAAAAAAGAAACACCTGATGCTGAATTCTTCATGAGAAAAGAGCTATAAATTTATATTTGGTTTTGCTCTTTTTTTTTTAAGTTAGGTGATAAACGTGAAAAGCACAGTACTCAATTTTTATTAAAAACTAACAGGATTCCTCATAGCAGCAATGTCTAAACATCTTTTATGTCCCCTTGACCCATCACATTTGTGGTGGTACCTTACCACAAGCCTCTTGAATAGTGAGAAAAGTGCTACAAGTGCAAGTTGTGAGCTAATTCTGCTTTCTTTTCAGCCCCCTTCCCAGCATCGACCAACTTCTAATCTGCCTCTTCAGAGCTGAAATCTAAAAGGAGCTTCAGAGCAAAGAAAAGCACAGTGCTTGTAGCTTCCCTGCTGCTGCAACTGGGGATGGCTTCTGCTCTGCTGCCCCTAATTTTCTAGCTATAATCTTCCCCCTGCTGAACAGCTCTAATGCTTTTCTGGAAAATTACTAAAATACTTTGCATCATTTGCAGCACTGCCATTGTGAATAGTGGAACAAAATGGAACAAACATTGATTCCACTCCCCAGTGTGACAAAACCATAATTGTATTAACAGCTCAGAGTATTTAAAAACTAAAATTACAAGGTTTGGAGGCATAATTAATGTCCCTATTTGTCTCTCTTATTTTTTGATCCTTGAGTCATCTGGTAAAGTTCTTTTCTAGAACTATGAATAGCAAATCCATGCCTGCCTGCCTGCCTCCCTCCCCCTGTGAAAATCAAGAATCTCTAGATCCCCTTATCACAGGTGCTATGGTTTCAAAAAAAAGCACAGAAAATAACAAGATCAACAATAAAATCATGGAAGTTAATAACTCTGTTTGAAGGAGTGCAGAAAAAAAAAATGTGCTTGTTTTTCTTGCTGTTTATCAAAGACAATTTCTTTGGATTACATTCTGAAGGAGTTTTGTTTTTTGGTTTTTTTTTTCTTCAAGCAATGATAAGCACTTCAGGTTGGTTTATTTTTTCCTTTTAAAGAGAGAAGTAATTTCTTAAAAATAATAATCTCAATTAGCAATCCATATTCACCATGGAAAGTTTCCTGTTTGCCACTGCTTAGTGGATTTTTCCCCAAGAAAAAGGAAATTACTCTTGACAAGCTCAGTTATGAATAGTGGCTGGCTTTGCTTGGATCAGAGTTCATAGGAAAAAAAGCTGTGTTCAAGGTAACCTAACTAGACTACATTTCAATAATTCACTGAATAGTAAGGAGCCTTTTTTGAGACAATAATGGTCCATTTTCTAGAGTCCAGACCAACAAACAGTCAGCTTAACACCCTTTGTTGGTTTGGGGTTTTTTTTTTGTTTTATTTTATTTAAAGGAACTATAGTTGCAAGAGATTCAAGAGCTTTGAAAACACTAATAAACATTAAAAAAAAAAAGTTTAGAAAAAAAATAAAAAAGTTAGTGCTTTTACAACAAAGGAGAATTTCCCTGCCTTGTCCACGGGCAATGTATTTTCTCAACTGACACAGAAGATCTACTGCTCTTCCTGAAAGATGGAATTATCAATATAGGTCCCATCACCCGCGTGAAAGCTCAGGACCATGTAACATTGTCAAACTTGTCAGGGACATATGTATTTTTTGAGTATATTTGACTTAAAGAAAAATTTTAAAAAGCTCATTTGAAACAGCTGATGCCTGTGTCTTGCTTTCCTTCATTTCTTTCTTTAAATATGGTGGGATTATAAAACAGATAAACAAATGAGTTCCTGGCAGCAATACCCTTCCTTACTTGACTGACTACAAAGAAACAATGGCCAAATGCCTCAAACCCACACTTAACATCAAATACTGATTTGCTGTATGCCACAGTCCGTTCCCTCACATTTTCTTCTGGCAACATCATCTCACTGAGGAAAACTACTTACATTTTTTCTTTTTAATTCAAGTAAAATCCACCACAAAAAAGCTGAAAGAATCAGGGTGTATACATCTTCCTAAAGGACTCCATGTGACTATCAGTGTCCCTTAGATGACTGGGCTTTTTTTCATTTAATTAAGGTGCAGAGATGCCTTTGTGGTTTGAAGCTGTCCTTGTCTCAGGGCACAGAAGCCATTAGTCTTCCCAAAGCAGCAAAACCTGCCAGCTGCTCTTTTGATGGCAATTGCTTATCCTCTGGCAAAGAAGCCAGTCCATTGCCTCACTTTCTGAAGTCCCTCATCCCTTCATACCCCTTTAGGAAAAAAATGAGAAAGAAGGACACCTAATACGAGTCTGGAACCATCAGACAAGAGCTGTTCATTTAAATGAAGCTACTATATGCTGACAACCCTCATAAAACTAATTGCGCTCTTGCAGGAAAAAAAAATCCACAACGCAACAAAGAAGAAAAAAAGGACCCCCAAAATACCCCAACTAAACTGTAAGATAAAAAAGAAAAATATCTGTAGCAATATCCTTTATGCCAAGATGGAACGTACACCAGCAACTTGTCAGGCAGGGCCTAGCAACCAGAGAGAACAACCCAATCCATTTATCACTACAAACCTATGCCTGTTGGTGGTTGTGTCATAGAAACAAAAAAGAACATTTCTACATCATAGGAGCATACTGAAGGAAACAGAGCAACACTTGACAGAAAGCACTTTTTTGGGGGAGAAATCCATTCCCCACTTCAGATCTGTTCATTCTGTAATGAGACAAAAGCAAAAACTAAATTTGCACGTCATGCTTAATATTTTACGATTGTGCAAAGGGTTCTTTCCTTTACTTGAATGTAAAGAATTAGAGTCAATTTTATTTTTAAATGAGATACTACTCATGCAATAGATTGTGTTCACAGTGTTGTGAATGCAAGACCCTTACAATTTAAATACTTTTCATTACACTTAACCAGGACACTTACTACTAACACTACATCATCCAACAAAAGAGGATGCTGGTACTTGACACTGCAGAGAAAGCCATGTCCCTCCCTCTCTACTCATGACAGAAGTAGAGGACAGATCACAACAGTGACCAAGGAGGTGTGTCTGGCACAGGGGAACACTGTCCTGACATTTTCCAGGGTGATACTGAGGGTAAAGTCTGTGTGCTCTTCTCCGAGGGGGCATGCAAGCCTTAACAGTGGCTATAGGTGCCCTCAAATCTCCCATGGTAAGATTATTATTGTTGATTCAGACATTCCTGCTGTGATTGTTAACGTTAATCCTTTTAATTCAAGTAGCCTTTGTTTTCTCTTCCTCCATTTAACTAGAAAGATCTTAAGAAACAGAAATACCATCCTGGAAAACATTTTGATCCCTGCACTGAACATGTGTATTTGAGACTTCTTCCACTTCCACCAGTGGCTCCCTCTCTTCTCTTACCCATCCGTTCCTCCAGCTCCTTCTTGTTCTTCTTGGTCCTAAATTCACACGGTATCCTAACCTGAAAGATTATACTGTCAAATTAAGCCAGGTTGGCACCTTTACTGTGGCATTCCAGGATGTTCTTTTAGTGAGTGGCCAAACCTTAAAGCCCTGGTCTGGTGTTGTCCAGACAGGCAGTACTGGACAGGGGTTGCTCCAGGAGAGGAACTATAGGTCACAGGCAAGTAGTAGCTTTATTTATAGTCTGGACAAACAACAATCCATCAGCTTTGGCATCTGAAAGAAACCTCAGCAGAGACCCTCCAGCACCAGCACCTACTGGGAGGGTGCGTGCAGAGGCAGCTGAGACCCCCTGCAGTTGCTGGGGAAGGCACAGCGAGGCAAGAAGCTGTGAAAGTTTGTCAGGCACTGCCTGGTGTTCTAGCTGGGAAGTGTCTCCCAACCTCCTTGGCATGCACATACACCCCAGCTGTGTCCTACAAGGCATTCAAGCAGCCCGTGTGCCCCAGCTCATGGGAGGCGAGACTGTGTGCTGGCCAGGAAGGAGCACCCTGGTCCAACAGGCTGTGGGGTCCGTGCTAGGTACAGGATTTATCGCTGTAGCCTAGAATAAAACCTAGACACATCAGAAAAAGTAGGATAACTTGAGTCTGGAGTATGCCTAGGCACTGAACATCTCTTTCTTCTGCATCATGCCATCTCTGCTTCCACATGGTTTCAACATAAAGTACTTCAGACTGTGACCCTGTCATTCTGCATTCAACAAAAAAAGTCACCACCAAAAAATTACACGACAGGAAAATATTTTGATGACAAACACCTAAACCCTAGGACAGCTTTGGATGTCTTCAGAAAAGCACAGCTATCTCTCCCCACACCAGCAGCTACCCCCACCATTCTGAATTCTCCCTGCCATCCACCACCTCAGAGCTTCAGCTTGATGGGAGCTAATGAGTTGTAGAGATCAAGATTTCATTTCATTTCACTCTGCTGGTCGCACTGACAGCCAGAACACTTATGTACAAACCACAGAAAGGAAAGAGGAAGGAGAATGACAGACAAGGAATAAGAAGGGCCAATAAATTCAGTTTTATTCTCACAGGTCAGTTCTTGCAGCTTTTAACACCTACAGAACGAAGTCAATATCTGATTGCTCTAAATTACATTATTATGCTACATGTTTAAAATATCTGCACTAAGGGAAGGGTTGCCTCTCTGCCCTTCCTCTACCAAGAGGACTGGAAGTTCTGTGGTATTTTTCCCCAAGACACTACCCATAAAAGAGTTGTTATTTCAGCTGATTAGAGCATAAAGGTCTACTCTAAGCAAGAAATATACTTAGGTGGGTATTTGGTAGAGTTTTCTAAGGAAGGCTACAACAAATTACTTAGAGAAGACTTCAAAACAATTTTTAATGAAACATGAGCACAAATACCAAATGTTTCATAAGCAAGATCCCTAACTACACACATACACACACACATTACATCATGTTTTCAAAACAGACTACCTGCTGGCTAATGTCCCATCTTGGTTATTTAGGCCATGCATAAAATTTAATTTTAAAAAGATTAATTTTCAAATTTATACTAAATGAAATGAAAATTTGAGGCATTTTTTCCTCCTGGATGATAAAACATTGGAGTTCTAAAAATCGTGCTATTCCAACTTTAGACAAAATACCAATCTATAATTGCAAATAAACTGTTATCCACAACAATGTTCAGCAAGGACTTCCCCAACTTAACTAAATGTCACCCAAAACTTCCAAAACATCTTTCTGCTCTTTCTGGCAACTGCCCATTCCACTTGGGATCTTCCAGGTCTCACTGTGATGCAACTTTTCTATGCCTCCTACAAATCTGCCTCCTCATATCCTTCCCCTTGCTTACTTCTTCCTCATCTGAAGAGTCCTAATATTCGTCACTTCTCAAATAGAAAGTACTCCATCCTTTCATCAGTGCTCCTACACATTTCTGAGTATTTTCCAGTTCTTCCAAACCTATTTAAGGAATGGGAGGTCACAAATGTTAAATTAAGGAAGTCAATTGCAGTTACACTATGTATTTATACTCAGTGAGGTTCTCTATGGCTTGGGATTTGGATTTTTTGACTACCAATGAGAACCAAACTGATGCTATGGTAGAAGCATCCATCACACACACAAAGTCTCATTCCTGACTGGTAGCAATCTGCCCACTATGAACTCATAATTTTCTGTGTGAAATAAGGATTATCTCCCCTAAACCATTTTCCTACCCCTACTGAAGGTGAGATTGACTGGCTTTTATCTACGGGATACACAAGACCGCTCCTTTTTGTTCTCATTTCAATCTTCAAAAATATATCTTCTGAAAATACGGCCCTCCTCTCTTATTCAGGTTAAAAGGTCTTAGACCTTAGGCATCAAAATATTAGAATTCTTGTTCTGCATTAAGGATTTTCTGCTCTACAAACAATACCTTCCTACAGAGAAGTTGAAGAAAACCAGTTCCCCAGGCTACCACAACACATAAAAACCACAAAAGGAAACATCAAGAGCTATCCTGTATTCATGCTCAGAGAGTTACAAATAACAAATTTGGTAAAATTGCCATAAAAATAAAGAGTCACCATTTTCAACCTACTTAATAAACCTAGGCTAATATTTAAAATAATATAAATTACTAAATATACAAATGTCTTAAATACCATATATACTGCTTATTGGTGGTTCTAAGACGCTGTAATAAGGTTAAGTTTAAATGAGATTGTGGGTACTTAGTGCTTGGGGCTCTTCTGCTACTTGGCTTCTGGTTTCTTAACATTTGCAACAGCCAGAAATTTTCATATCCATATAACATTGCATGAAAATATATTTCATGTTTTAACATTCTGAAGCAAAATATTGTGGTTATCCTGTATCTTGCCTCCATGAAATGGAATGATATGCAGAATGGTATGATTAAGATAAAGGTATAGTATTAATAAAATCCAAATCTTTTTGTCTTTGCCATCAATATAAGTATATATTATAAATATCATAAAATATTTTAGTGCTGCCATCTTAACCAATGATATATTGCTTATTTACTATGTGCAATTGACTCAGATTAATAAAGGAAAAGATATTAACATTTTCTTGCTCTCATATAATTCCATAACGCTGTAATGTTTGGAATGCAAATCCCACAGGGGAGCGTTAAAAAATAATGGTTAGTAAATTGAAGTCACTGAAAAATAAATTTCAGCCATGAAAACATTTCCTATAATATTACATTTTATTAGTTGTTTAGTCAGTCCCTCCTCTAGCTAAGGCCTGAATTAGCATTAACTTTGTGGTTCAATAAATTATTAATATGAAATGGCAGAATCTAAAGGAAAGATGGTGTTTTAGAGCACGATGAACAGTTACAAAAATGGGTCAGACATTTTTCTGTGAAGAGTTAATGCAGTATAAGGGAACAGCTGGAAATTATTAAAAGCCTCATTAGAGGGAAGAAGCAGCAAACTGTTCTGATTGGGTCAGCTGACAGGTGGCTGCACTTCAGCAGTGCCCTCCCAGCAGCCCAGTCCCAGACAGAAAGATTGATACCACTGGGTGATCCTCAAACCAGATCTAGAGCCACATCATGGTACCTCCAATGACCCAACTAAAACCATCTCAGCACCAGCATATAGCACAGGGAGCAAAAGGACAACTGTGTGATGGGAAGTTAGGGAAAACACAGAAGGTTCATAAAACATTTAGGCTCTTACCTAAGAGCTCAGAACCCAATAAATGGAAAATGTACTTTTAGATTTATATATTTAACTCCCTAATACCTGGTATGCACTGCAGAGACATAAGCAAATAATTTTAACCACTGCATGCCTCAAATTGCCAATCTAAACAATGTTAACTGAATCCACAAGACCCCTTCTAAAAGTTCCAATGTTCAGTCAATGCACATGTGTAGCCTCCGTAAGGTCCTCAGCAGAAAAATCCCACATAGAAATGAATCCTCTATACCCCCTCCACCAAACCTGCAAGCTGACAATTTGCCACTGCCTTTTTACTAAAGAAACATACTCATGAGAGTGATAGTCAGGGAGGTGGAGGCATAGGTTCCATACCATGTTCTGTCCTGGAGGCCAACTCCCTGGAAGACTGAAAGGCTTCAAGTAACATCTAAAGTCATGAAGGATAACAATAACCTACCGATAAAAATTCACTATTCAATTAACCAGGGTTAAATATTTCTATTATCCAGATAAAGACAGGAACTGAGACCTCAAGATGAAAAATTTTGGGATATAAATAATAAAAATGGTTAAATGTATTTAGTGAATATTCTTATATTAAGAAAAAACTATGTAATCATAAGAGGAAATTGTCAAAATTTTAGAAAAAATTGTTCTGTGGAGTTTAACTGTTCAGCTTTTTCTATAATTTTGTTTGAACTTTATGAAACAACCTAAACAACATTCATTTAAATATTTAGCAAGAAAATTATAGAATGGTTTGGGTTGGAAGGGACCTTAAAGATCATCTAGTTCCAATCCCCCTGTCACAGCTAGGGACCCCTCCCACCAGACCTGTTTGCTCAAGCCCCATCCAACCTGGCCTTGAACACTTCCAGGGAGGGGGCAGCCACAGCTTCCTTGGGCAACCTGTGCCAGTGTCTCACCGCCCTCACAGGAAAGAATTTCTTCTTAATGTCTAACCTAAATCTCCCCTCTTCCAGTTTAAAGCCATTTCCCCTTGTCCTCTCACTACATGGCCTTGTAAAAACTCCTACCTTAGCTTTCTTGAAGGATATTTCTCAGATACTGGAAAGCTGCTATAAGGTCATCTCGGAGCCTCTAACAACCCATTTTCTCAGCCTGTCTTCTTTTGATGCAGCCCAGGACCCGGTTGGCTTTCTGGGCTGCAGGTGCACATTGATGGCTCACGTTGAGCTTCTTGTCCACCCCCCCCCCCCAAGTCCTTCTCCTCAGGGCTGTCCTCAATCCTTTCTCCTCCCGACATGTATTTGTGCATGGGGTTGCCTCCACCCAGGCGCAAAACCTTGCACTTGGCCTTGTTGAACTTCATGTAGTTTGCACGAGCCAAATTCTCCATCCTGTCAATATCCCACTGGATGCCATCCCTTCCCTCCAGCACATTGACTTCACCACACAGTTTGATGCCATCAGCAAACTTGCTGAGGATGCACTCAATTCCACTGTCCATGTTGCCAAGGTGTTAAATAGTACTGGTGCCAAAAAGCCTACCTTTGCCATAGGACAGGTCCCTATTGTAGAAAGTTTTACTTGAAAGTTCCCTGATGTCCTTTGAATTTTTCTTCCCCCCTTTGC
The DNA here is from genome assembly GCA_023637945.1 of Phaethornis superciliosus. Taxonomy (NCBI): domain Eukaryota; kingdom Metazoa; phylum Chordata; class Aves; order Apodiformes; family Trochilidae; genus Phaethornis; species Phaethornis superciliosus. Next base: position 49,914,345 of record JAJQWJ010000003.1, on the reverse strand, counting down.
AGTAATCCTAATTCCCCTTTTACAAATATTTTTTGCATTTAATTTAAAAGACAAATAGACAGATGCTTCTTTATGGGATTACTTGCATGAGTAATCTTTAGCATAACTGAAGCTGATTATTGTTTGAATTTTATTTTTAGAGGGTAAAAGCATATTTATTTTCAGAGATAAGACTGAAAGACTATGCTGAGGCTGACAGAGACACAGCATAAACTTAACTGCTAATTATAAAAAAAAATCTGAAAACATCTGTAGGAAGAGAGCAAATTCTTCATTTACTGAACAATCTTTTTAATACAAAACCTCTCTCTTCTGACAAAAGAGCTCAAAGATGTTTAGATCTCATACTTGAGTGAGTTAGAAGCCATACTATTTGTGAACCTAAGAGAGATCAGAATTGCATAAACACATATTTCCTGCATTTCAGGCAACAAGAAACAGCCCACACTGCTTCTCACACTCATTTAGCCTTAGCTGTCTTAGATCAAAGTTTTAGAAAGTATTAAGGAAAGACAAAAAATCCATACATACCTTTCACATTTGATGTCCCACGCTCCAGTTGTAATAAATATTAGGTAATTACTAATAAAACTTTACAGAAAGGACAATTTCAATATAAAGCTTTCTAACACTTAAAGTGGTCTCTCTCTTTATCAGGACTGCTTTGTACCTTCTGCACTTCCAAGCCTTAAACTAAATCACCTGGTGCACATTCTTCTTTGCTTGGTACCAGCTGCACTGATAAGAAGTTACTGACTTTACTGAAGTGTATTTACCCTCAGAACTCTAGTCCAACCTGAAACACATTCACTAGGATGGATTTAAATTAACTTTTCTGAATTTATCTCATCTTACAGGACCATAACACAGCACGGCTCTTGTATGTGTGTGCCTGAGACTCAACCTGAAGAGTTTGCCACCATTTCAGGCCTGAACCTTCCTGCCCTATTCTATGTTAAGGTGTTGCTGCTATTTATTCTGGGGAAGCTTGGAAGTGATCTCTGAAGGTGACTGACAGTAATTTACTCCAGCAGAGAAAGTGTGAGGTCAGGGCAAGGAGCTGGCTGACCTGGGTGGGAAGTCTCACATTGCAGCAGCTGCCTCTGCCATATCTGACTTGTGAATAAAGGGCTTGTTTTATATCCTGGCTTTCAATTAAATTTTGGTAAGCACAGACATTTACAAAACACTTGAAACAATTTATCTGCCTCCTGAATGAATGGTTGTTTTCTCTGGAATAGAATCAGAGCCTGAAGCTCTGTTGAGAGAAAATTTCAAATGATTAGTGAATGGTGGAAATTTCTGTCTGTTTCTGATCTTTGCAATGTCAGCAATTCAGATTTCCAAACTTAAAAAAAATCAAAACAAGACAGCACCCAAAGTACTACAAACTTCCAGGTTTATTGTTTTTTCAATACCTCCGTTTTTTTAAGGATTAGAATTGAGAGGAGGTAATGTTTCTAAGGATATCACAACCCAATGGCCAAGCAGGAGTTACGCAGACACAAAACTTGATCTTAAAATGCTTTTCCTCCTTTAAGAGCCTGCTTTATAGAGGTGCTGAGCTCCCATGTTTTCACACTGCAGTTTCTGAGGAAAAACACACACTGCCCTCAGCTTTTCAAGGGAAGCCAGTATTGGCAGCGGAATGGTTTGGAAAGGTTCCTAGTTGCCCACAGCACCTTCCAAGAGATGGAAAGGGAGGAATGTCATGATTGAGAAAAGTGCAGTTAGCCCCTAATGCCCTGATTTTGAGATAGATAACTTTCCACAGGCAAACCTTTCTCTCCTGGTAAAAGTGGAGTTACACTTACAGCTTCTCTAGGCCATTCTGCAAGTCTTTGACTGCTGTCAACAAAAGGCTTCTCAGGCTCTTCATCAATGAACTCAACACTATGAAGCAATCAGCAGCTTTCTATTTTCCTAGCTGTTGATCTGAGGCGTGATGAAAAAAGAAAAGCAAAAGATTCTCTTATCCTGGCCCTGCTTTCATGTCTCTGCTCACAGTCAGGCACACCTCATCTCAGCTGCCTTGGGTTTAATACTGTGATCACTATCGAAACTATTTAATATGCTGAATCTGAGCTTAGGCTTCGGATAATCCCCTGTAAAAAAAGTGTTGCTTTGTGATGAGTTGTCAATTAAAAAAAAAAGAGAGAACAAATATCAGGGAAGAATTGCACAAGGTATGAAGGCAGCAATCAGACCAGCCATCAGTCCTGTGCTAAAGGGCTGATGCCTAACTTGCTTCAGAGCTAGAATAGGCAATTGATCTAGCAGACTTCTGAAGCTATCATTCCACAAAATCCATTACCTGAGTTTTAATATGTGCCAGCAGATCTCCTTGCACCACGGAGGAACAGATTAAAATGCAGTCATGCAATATGTTATGTGGCTGGATAGCACATGTCTTAAAGAAGCCTAACATTTCAAAAGAGTAGCTTTTGTTAAAATGAATTTCATTGGTGAGTGGCCTATACGTCGCTGTGACAGGAGCAACTGCCCTCTTTGAGAAGTGCAAGTGACAGCCAAAGTCTGCCAAGGAGGGATGGAGGACCCATCTCAAAAACTTCCAGGATTCTAATGCTAATTTACCAAGAGAGAAAATCATAATGAAATGCCAAAAGCATTTTTTTATAAAGGATGCTGATGGTGCCTCAGACCAACAAATAACCTTTTGAACAAAATGACTGCTGACCTTAGATGGACATTTTTTATTTCCTTTACCTTATAGCTTTTGTACTGACCTGTGTATGGGTTCACATGTGCACATGCATATAAATAACTTCTTAAAGAGCACCCCAACATAAACAATAATGCAAGGTGGTTTCTTTCTAGTACAATTTAAACCAACACAACCAACAGAAATCAGATATATTAATTTCAGTTATGCTTTAAGTAATATTTCACTGGATGTACATATCACATTTAAACTGCACAGGCACTACTGAATGAATACCAACTTTTATAGTCAGTCAGTTGTGATGCAATTACAGTTGCAGTGCAACCACTGCACCTACCAATTCAAATGAGAAGTAAAAGCACTCAGGATGAACTACAGACTGTGCTGCTCTTTTTAAACATTTTTAAAAACAAAAACATGATAGTGCTAATGAAGTAGTAACACAGTAAAAAAAGCAACTCACATGAATTTCTGCAAACCCTCTGTCCCATTCATGGATGAGGAAAAAAAATTCCATGCACACAATATGCAAAACTGTTGGTACTGCATCCTGACTGAACACCAGGGATCACTTCAGTGTCCCTAGACATATACCAAAGAGGAAATCAATTTGCAAGATTACTGAAATGAATTATATATATATATATATGAGTTATATCTGTAGAGCAGATGTCATTAAAATTTAAGGCTACATGTAGTTGCACTGGTACCACCCACAACTTCAATTATTCATAATTTATAAGCTCAAGCTTACAGGACTTTGCATGACAAATAACAGTAGTAAAGTACAAAATAAATCAACACAGCCCTGTCATATGGAAAAAAACCTAATCCTCTTTGGATCCATTTGACCTTGGCTAGGACTGAAAAGTGCTATGTGGCAGTTGTTTAGAGCTCTGCTCTCTATGGTTCATCCACACCACATGTTGTACTCTGCTGCCCCTCAAAAACACTGCCAAAGCATGCTGTCTTTGTTCTTCAAAAGCCATAGAACTCTCTTCCTTTGGCATTACATCTGGCCTGCAACATCTCATGGCAGCCCATCAAGCTGTCCTGTCACAGCTGTGTCACTGAACCCTCTGCAGTGTGAACCTTCTTCAAGTGTGGCTGAAGGCTGAGTCAAATCAAACTGCATCTCCAATACAGAAAGGGTAAGAATTAATTCCACCATTTTGTCTTCTTAGGGAGCTGTGCATGCAAAGAAATCAGTATCAAACCAGCCCCCCCCAGCTTCTATGTTTCCCATTCAACATTTGTAAATGTCAAAATTTGTAAATTGCATAATTTGTAAATGTCCCTCAAGTGCAGTCCCTGAAGGATCAGTATTAGGACCTGTCTTGTTTAACATCTTTGCTGGTGACATGGATGGTGGCATTAAGTGCACCCTCAGCAAGTTCACTGAAGACCCCAAGCTTTGTGGTGCAGCTGACATGCTGGAGGGAAGGAATGGCATCCAGAGGGACCTGGACAGGCTGGAGAGGTGGGCCCATGCCAACCTCATGAAGTTCAACAAAACCAAGTGCAAGGTCCTGCATGTGAGTTGAGGCAACCCCAAGCACCGTTATAGGCTGAGCAGGGACTGGATGGAGAGCAGCCCTGAGGGAAAAGGAGTTGGGAGTGCTGGTGAATGAGAAGTTCAACATGAGCCATCAGTGTACACTTGCAGCCCAGAAAGCCAACCGGACCCTTGGCTGCATGAAGAGAAGCATGGCCAGCAGGTTGAGGGAGGTGATCCTGCTCTTGTCCCCTGCTCTTGTGAGACCTCACCTGGAGTAGTGCATCCAGTTCTGGAGCTCCTACTACAAGAAAGACATGGATGTGCTGGAGCATGTCCAGAGAAGGGCCACAAGGATGATCAGAGGACTGAAGCACCTCTCCTATGAAGACAGACTAAGAGAGTTGGGGTTATTCAGTCTGGAGAGCAGAAGGCTCTGAGGAGACCTTATTGCAGCTTTCTAGTATCTGAAAGGGAGCTACAAGAAAGCTGGGGAGGGACTTCTTAGGATGTGAGGTAGTGATAGGACTAGGGGCAATGGATTCAAACTAGAGATGGGTAGATTTAGATTGGAAGTTAGTGAAAAGTTATTCACCATGAGGGTGGTGAGACACTAGAACACATTGCCCAGAGAGACAGTGGAAGCCCTATGTGCCAAAACTTAGGATCAGGTCAGAGACAGAGGAAAAAATACAAGCTGTAAGACACCTTGGAGTCGCACTTCTCGAGCATCCAGTTTGAATATCAGAGTTAGGTAATGCTGGGAAACTAGTAATCAGAGTCTTTAATTTAAACATACCAGATATCTTTCCTCCTGCCTCATGCTGGGGGTACGGATCATGTGATTCTGTTCTCCTCTCCAGTCTCCAAAACGTCGAAAAAAATAATTGGATAAAAACCGATTGACAGGATCTCTAATTATATTGATGTACACCGGCTGGTCTCCTCCAAACCTGGTGGGAAGAGAAATGGGGGAATCTCATCAGAAGGTTCCACATACCTATCTTTCATCTCAATGTTTTCAAGTCACTGTCAACAGAAGTTCAGAGCTTTTACAAAGTTAGGAGTGAAACTGAGACGCTTACAACTAATTATCAAACCTTTGTAGAAGAATATAAGATCTCTTTATAAAGACAAACAGTATATATGATGTTACATTAAGCTACATATGTATTACAAACACTTTACGACCATTTTTTCCCACTGTGACAACAGTTTTTCTTCTTGAGTTTTCTCCTTCCTGTCTGTAGATAAAAAACCTACTGCAGCTGAACCTGAGAGTGAGCATTTCTTCTTTCTCATTACCCTTCCCAGCTGGGAAGTCATGTCAGAGCAGGCACCCCCTAACACTGCCACAAGGCAGCCCTGGATCACCCTCACCTGTGCAGTGAGTGTAATAATGTGAAAGGATTTTGCAACACTCAAAGCTTATTTCAAAAGGCTTCCTTTGGATGAACTGACAGATATGCATGGTATTTCCATCCCTGTATTTGCTGGAACTTGTGCAGATCTTCCTCTCCTCATCCCAAGCCTGCACCACTGGCTGGATTTGAGGTTATTTTGCAGTTATGCAACACCTTATCCTTATACTGCACTTCACAAAGATATTTTTTTTTTTAAAGTCACTATGAAAATTCCTGCTTCAAAAAAGAAAATTAATTACAATTTAAAGTACACTCAAGTCCAAGGAAAATGAAAGGGTAAAACCAGCTGTGACCAGGCTATGCACAACAGCAAAATACAGCACAGGTTCCTGCACTTCAGAGATGAGAAGATAAACCAGAACAAGCTCATCAGCTCAACTTTACGTTCACTTACACCTCCTCCTGGTAGTTAATGACAAACACTTTCACTTTAATAGATAGGATACAAAATAAGCAAAGGAGGAAAAGGAAGGTTGAGAAGTTCTGAAATCATACTGTATTTTACAATGTTAAAATATTGACTGCATATTTTACACCAATACACAGCATCAGGAGAACAGCCCTAACTGGAAGGAAAAAAGAAAGTTACACTCTTCCACGGTCAAAATTGAAAAATGGACTAAAAATGCTGTGAAAGAAAGAACAAAATAAAAACTTTCCTGATTAAGAAGTTCATAGGGTAAATTCACCTTTGAATTTGCATTATCTAAGAGCATGAATTATGTTTCTTCCTTCTGTTTCCTCAGTTTAGGAGAAAAATCCTTATTTGAGCACTAGCTTATGCTTCATTTTTGGGAGCTTGAGGACAAACCCATATTTAAGTATTTAAATTCCATTCTGATTATTTTTTGAGTCATGATGTATGTTTTTTCTTTTAAAATGTAAAATATTACATCAGAATTGAGAAAACTACAGACATCCTTTAGATTAAAAAAACCCAACTCGTCTTCTCTTCATCTTCATATTCAGATGAATAATTCAACACGTATAATAAAAGATCACGGCTCCTCATAAATATTAAAGAGCCAGCAAAATTTTTAAAAATATGAATTCTAGTAAAAGTGAAAAATTCCATACGGTTTCAACTTGATTTTTATTCTGCATGATTCCCCAGACTACTGAAATACAGTCTGCAAAAGCACATCTCATGAATAACTATGCATATCTGAAATTTAATTGACCTCGACGTTGCAGGATCACTGCCATAATTTGAAATTGCACAGACAGTATAAAGCTTTAAAACAATCCAATTAAGAAGACAGATGCTTCTTGCTTCCTGATTACTGCATAGCCCAGTTTGGACATGGGTGTGCAAGGGAAATATCCTAAATTCATTATCGTGAATTTTTCTCTGTCTCTGCTGCTTTTTGTCTTTATATTGTCCTACATTAAACAAACAAAAAAACCCAAAACCCCAAAACAAACAAACAAAAAAAGCATTCACGAAAATACTATGGGACAATGAGGGCATAAAGCTATAGCCATATTTATTCAAATGGGAAGCTTTTGGTGAATGCCATGGCTGCTAGCCATGAAAACTCAATTTTTCAAGTTTTTAATTAATGGAAGGATAGGTTGCATTAATTACTGAACATATTATTTTTCTCCTGCTTGATGCAGATCAGCAGTAATGCAAAAACAAAGGGAGTGGAGAAGAGCAAAGAAGGGGGAAGAAATAAAGACAGTAAGAAGTGATGACAGATGTAAGTAGTCTCAAGACAGCAACAGAAATATTACAAGACTCAGAGAAGCAAGACAGCAGCGATATCCTGCCCTGGGTATCAAAGAGGACATTAAGCCTAAATGCTCCTCAGAAGAAGAAGGAAATCAAAACCAGGCAGCTATTAGTTGTCTAGATAGAAATACTCAGCACATACTGTCTTTTCTGAAGTAAAAGAACTGGTTGGATTGCATAACCAACCCATCAAAGTGTCAGAGCCCTCGCTTAGGCCAGTGAGGTCACATCCCTGAACTACGAATCCAGAACCAACAGCTCTAAGAGAAGAGGCAAATGTAACCTCGTTGTTTCTAAGAAGATAGCTGAAGCAGGAGGTCACTCCTTCAAAGAGATACAGAAGAACTTCTAATTTCTGAAATAGTCTGCCCCCCCAAACACAGGACAGCCCAAATTCCTGCCCACTGTGACCAGCCTGGTTTACACGCAGCTGCAATTGCTCCACCAGGCAACAAGCAGGGAATCTTTAGAAAAATTGTGTTCTGGCTCTTACTCTTACTCAAATCTGCATTGTTTAAAAACATAGTTTATAATACTTCAAACTCCAATCACTTGTTTCTATGGACAGTACTGAGAATCTTTCATGGAAGCTAAGCAGCACCCATGTGGCTTAAAAAAATCCCACTAGTTAAAAAAAATCAGTAACTTAAGGTATTTAGACAAAAAAAAAAAGGTCTGTGCAAGAAGGCTTACCTTCCCTGAGTGGACTCAAGATTGGATCCTACATGCTAAAGATACCTGATCATTCTCATGCCCTCCAGAGTATCGCTGCAACTGGGTATAGTGGGCCAGGAAATCGCCACTCAAGCAGAGCAGTGATCCTCTGCAGTACTCTTGTACTTTACTTCTCCTGGTTTCTTTAGTATATACTATAAGATCCCATTAATTTTAACTGTTCTGTTGTGATAGGTGTATTTGTAGGGTTCTCTTTTATAAAAGATAATAGATAATCTCTCAGCTCCTATTATTTTTTCATTTCACTTCACTTTAGGAAGCTGAAGCATTTCTGTTGAGCACAAAATGCTTTGTAAAACCAGAAACAGGCTTCTTTGTTCCTGTGGGCAAACTACACTCCTCAAGGAAAAGAAGATTTCCAACCTATTATCTAGAACAACTTTTACTGTAAAATGTCTTCCTCAAATAAATGAAGTGGTTGTTGGAAGTTGTATATAATGGAAGAAAATAAGAACTGACAGTCACCTAATATTAACAGGACAGGAATATTGTGTCCTTCTTAGAGAAGAATTATCCTTTTACAGCTTCATACAGCTGAGAATCACATGCCAAGAATATAATTACCCAGCAAATTTTACTCATCAATTATGCTATAGCTTCACTACTTGCTGTAGCACAGCTTCAGGGTGAGGTCATGTAAAAGCACCAAGATAGAAATTTCACCTTTTTAGGACTTACATCAAAATCTATCTCTTGGAAAAGGTACTTTGAAATGAAAAGTTATCTTGTATTATCATGCACGCATGGCAAAGCAACATTATTCTGCACTCAAGGCATCAGGCACTTCTGGGATGCTCCAAGAACCCTCCTCAAGGACAAAATGCAAAGATTCCCAAAGGTACTGTCTGCCTGGGACTACCTGATATTGCCAGCCTCCAAAATCAAAGAGTTTATCTTCCTTTTGTCTGTAGCCTCACTTCCAGATTTTGCATTATACCTTCACCCTAAGCAGTGGCCGTGTTTTCAAGTTTTCCTTTGGAAGTAGGAGGGGAAAAAAAGGAAAGTGAGATGAGATAAATGTTTCAATTCCAAAAGTCCAGCCTTGGCTGGGCTGCCCTTCAATGGGAGGCATGGGTGGGGATCCAAAATGCTCAGTGGTTTAAGGGTGACAATAAAATAGTGCAAACTGGCAACACTCCACTCATTAATTAACCTTCTGGAGCTACGATTTCAGTAGTAGAATTTTCAGCTTCTGAAATGATGTGTCTGGGTAATGTCCTTTTAAAAGTGCAATTGAGTCCTCTGGGAACTGATTTGCAAACTGCCTCAGACCAGCAAATGGCTAAATGATTCCACCATAAAGCCTTATATTTCTCTATATCACTATCCTGTAAATCTCCCAGAATATTTTTTGTTTTGTCAGTCTCTTACATTCATGCATGCTAAACAATGAGGGGAGTTGCCCATTCTTTTTATTATGCTGAGGATATCAAAGTTGTTCAGTATATATGTTCATAATGAACAGCTCCAACAATGATACAAATCCTGACTGGTTCTGTACAGAGTCTCCAACTCAAGTAAATGGAACACTTGAGAAGGAAGTAGCAAATGTGTTTTCACATATGTAATGCAGAGTTAAAGCTGGGAAAAAGTGAAAGAGAAAACACTAATTCTCCACAAAACACAAATAGCAGATATAGCAGAACTCTGAATTATTTAAAAGAACTTAATTCCAGATACCTTGTATTCAAGACTTTCCAAAGGTCTGCTTCAGCATCTCTCTGAACCTTGGATTAGCATTATAATTCAGATACACAAATGTTGTACATTATACAGAAAACCTAATTACAAATTGTTACAATACATTTCCAGCAAATAGCAGAACAGCTGATACAGCTCTTTGGAAAGTATTAGATCAACAAACATCCTGTGCAGACAAGATACAGCTTCAAAATTGGATGAAACAAGAGATTTGGCTCAGATAGTTATGTTCACATAAAAACTTGGGGCTCAACTTCTTATGAAGGTTACAATGCAAAGGATGTTGTAATGTATTTGGCACTACATATTCAACTTCTCATATGAATACGTTTATCAAGAGTCTCATGGGTGATTCCAGCTGTTCTGTGGAAATGGCTGTTGCAGAGAGCTATTCAAGATAACACTAGGAATGCTATCTGGAAACTGAAATACAGTAAATTAAGCATAATAAAAGAAAAAAAAAATCACAGTAACTTGGTGGTATAGATCACGTATACAGATCTATACAATTTACAGAATATAAAAATAAATGTAACTGAAAAAGGAACCATGGCTGCTCACTCCTGGATGTGAAACTGCACATAATCACCATCAAACAGAGAGATCTGTGGGTATCATCATGCTTGAGGCTTTGAATCTACAGAGTTTAACATGATTATCTGTGATTTGGAAGGCAGGTGCAAAACTGATAAGCATTTCAGATAACAAAGCTGCAAAAACAGAGAACAAAAAAAGGAACAGCTGCTGATAGAGAGTGACCTGAGCCACAGGGGAAGCAAGACAGACGTAAACCTCATGTGCTGTAGTAACGCAAATGAAAAGCATCTAGACTGAGAAGGAGAGGACACTCACAGAGAGGGAGCAATTCTGGCAAGAACTTGCATCCCTCCACAAATTATCATCTGTGTCTGAGACTTTACAGGCCAGAATAATCCTAGTTTCCCTTGCTCTGATAAGGAGAAGCAGAGAGGAGCAAAGACCTGGAACAGCATTGATGTGATCACTGAGTTCATTTTAGGCATAGCACACACAGAGTTCACCAGAGTCATGGGAAGGACGTATAAAAAATGCCTTGCAATGGAAAATGTCAAGAATGACAGCAAACTTTCAGCTTGAAAATAACCAAGGAAAAAAACCACAGAGAAGGCCAAGATGGGACTGCACCACAGTATCTAAGATATTGCATATTAAAGTTTATATGGGGGAAAAAATTGGTAAAAGAAGTCTTTACATAGTGGGTAAATGTACTCTGAGATCCAAGGAAAAGGAGCCAATTGGATTTCTCAGAAAAATGAAGGGAAAAACAGCTCACAGTTTACTATCTGAGAAAACAATTCAGTATTGGAAAAAGTTACGAAGGGCACCAGTTCATTACTGGTGACTTTGAGTTAAGATTTAAATTTCCTTCCTGAAAGATGAAAATTTTCAGTTCAGACCTAGGTAGACTGTATCATGCATTGCACACGGGTGGGAAAGACTAGAAACAGACTTGGGAGGGCCACAATCCATCTTTTTCCTCGAAGCCAAGATCAGCTACATGATTGCCACTACAGGCTAAAAAATTCTCAAATAAATCTGTTCTGTTGCTTCATTGCCCTTGTTCAAGGGGATGGATGTTTGAAGTTTAAGGTGCTAAGGCAAGTGCAGAGGCCTTTTTCTAAATGTCTGATGTAAAACTTTATCCATGTAATTTAGGACTACCACTTCTGCTATCATTATTCATAGAGAAACATACAGTCCTTTTACCTCTGCAGAACCTTTTTAAAATAATATTCAGAAGTGATATCACAGTTCCCTCATTCCCAGTCTTTTTCATTTTTTTTTTTCTTTCTCTGCCCTTTCAATCTTTTCTCACAGGTCAATTTTTTACATTCTCTTTATTCCCTTTCAGAGTAATCAGCATCTTTAAAAAATTCACTTATTCCCTAAGTCGTAATATAATTTACGGTGTGAATGTGAACATGGAACCCTAACAGTAAAAAAGGGTAGTTTAGGTGTTATGCTTGATCTCAAGTTCAGTAACTAAATTGCAAGCAATCATCTCCATTCTGAGAATATCATATTACCAGCTGAATAAAAGCTAAAAGGTCTATTATGGAAAGAACACAGGAAATCGAAGGAAATAAATTTTAAATCAGATAATCTTAAAATACATGGAAAAACTCACCGTAATGTTTTTTTAAGAAAATAAACCCCCCCAAAAACCATCAGACCATGCAAAGGTCAAACTGCACATTAGATCTGTGCTTAGCCTTCCATCAAGTCACAGGTAAAAAACATCATTACACACTCACATCATTAAAAAAATGTAGCATAAAAAAGAAAAAAGATCTAGGAGGGATTACAGCACCATGTGGCCATTCATGAAATGTGTACTTTACACAGCAGACCTCACATGATGGTAGAAAGTGTTTCATGATGTGTTAGCAAAAAAATATAGATTGTAATGAACACACATAAAGACACACTGTTAAGGTTGTGCATGTAAGTTTAGCTGACATTTCCCTACTTTCAAGAGCCTGTCCAGAAGGTAATAATATTTTTTAACATATTTTTAATGACATTCTCTATGTGTGTACGGGGTTTTTTTATAGGAGAAAAAAAATCTGCAACATGAAATTAGTGGATAATCTTAGCCTATAATCAATGTTTCAAGATGTTGATTGAATGAGCCCAATCTCACAGAATCATCTGGGTTGGAAAGGACCTCTGATATCATCAAGTCCAATCTCTTACCCAGCTGAGCTCTACAGAATCAGCACAAGTGACTGAACTACTGTATTTTCACACGAATCCTACCTGAGTTTGCATTCAAAGGGTTATGGGCATTCACATCTTGTTATGTCACCTCCACCAGTTTACCCAGTATACTATTTTCAAAAGTTAGTGAAGAATGCTTACAACCTGTAGTAGGCATGTTCTACAAAACATCTATACTCTGTGTGATATTGCTTGTTTCAGAGCAAGGGAGAAACAAGAACCCTCAAGGTATTAATAAATCTAAATGTTGTGACAACTATGCCATGACAGTTTCAAGTCAATGAAAACAACATCACAAAATCACCCTGGTTTTACTGACCTCCTACCAGTCTATAAAAAACATTGAAAAGTGAAATTCTATTTGCAAATCAATGGAACAAGGACAGATACAAAGGATAAGTCATGGCAAAGCAAGACATTTATTTGCCATAAAAAACTATGAAGGTATCATCCAGTCTTTACAAGCAACAAGCTAACATGCAAGGCTTTCAAACACCACATGTCAGCACAGAGTGTGCTCCTGCTTTCAAGCAAGCAGCTTATTCCATTACATGCAGTCAAGTTAATTCTTCAGTTCCTTTTTGTTTGCTGGCTAGGGACACATTTTACAGAGCCCAAGAACAGTGAATGCTTCTGCATGAGGAAAAAAAACCAAAGCCACACAAAACAGATGAGTAATAAAAAAACCCCTGAACAATATTAATAAATTAAATTTAGTTTGGGGCTTATGCAGACTGAATCTCTCTTTGTCTATCTCTGCTTTCATAAAGCATGTGATTAACTGCAGCCCATAACTCAGAATTAAGGTCAGAGTTGAAGGAGACTGTCCAAACCCATCAGCAGTGTAGCATGTGACACTCTCTGCTGCTATAGCAGCCTGATTTACTCATTTTTATTAGTTAGTATCTACCATTGTGTCTGTTTAAAAAAATAATATATGTAAAAATATAAAAGTCTCCCCAAAAAATTCTTTTTTCAAGGAAAACAAGAATTTTTTATAATAACACTGCTAATGAGTAACAGAAACCCAGAAATATTTCTCATGCTGGTTCCAGGGACTAAGACAAGTACCGTCTCAATCAGAAAACCCAACAGATTTTTCTTGCCTTCCCAAAACCCGTCCCCTCACAGTTCTCATGCCTTGAGTAAGAGGGACATAGCAGAGCTGGGGCTGGCATGCAAGCAGGGCACAGGGAGGTGGCTCCTGGCTGTGTCCCAGCAGAAGGTACAGCAGTTTGGTGTCACTTGGCAACAGATGTACCTGCAGTAGTGTGGTTACCTCTTGAGGATTCTATTGGCCTTCCAGAAGTTTGGTTTGAACTGGCCAATGAATTCAGAAATTACTTAGGAATTAGGCATGGGGGGGAACTGGAAATACATGGAACAGCTGTAACTGCTGTAAAAGTTTTATTTCCTTAGACTATTATGCCTAGAAGCAAAGTGTTGTTCCCTGCTCTTGAGCACATGCACACATATCCTAATTACATACAGAAGATATTAAAAGGAAGAAGAGGGCAGCAGACAGCCCAGAAAGGAAGACTCCTCACATACTAATTCTGGATGATAATTCATACTGACTTTAAACAAATAAGATATACCAAACTGAACTGTAAAGACTAATTAAAATGTAAGATTAAATTAAGTCTATGATTTATCACCACATCGCTTTGCCACATCATAGGAAATTTTAAAGGAGATCATTCCCCAGTGGCCTATAACTACTGCGGAAAGTGAAGAATTCATGGTTCCAGTGAGACATGGAAAAGCCTGTTTCTCTCCCTGGGTGGTCTTTTTAATGCTTGTCCCTCCTATGACTTTACCCTGACCTAATGAGCCAGCCTTTAAACAAGCAAAAGTCACTTACCATTCACAGACAGAGGCATATCTTTAGGTTTTTAAACATTCCTCTGTAACTTGCATATACTCAGAGACCTGAGGACGTAGCCAAGCTTCCTTCTTTGCCTGAACTTGGGTCTGTAAGTGCATGCTTGGAAGATAACAGTTCACTGTCAGAGGGAGGAAAGCTCCCTTCCTGAATCCAAAACAGGAGTTGCTCAATTCTCCCCGACCCTGGCTCATCCTGACACAAAGCTGTGGCCTCACCACCCCCTGTGCATTCCTGCAAACGTTTGCTGCTTCTCTGAAGTCTGTGACTCTTGGAGCACTCACCAAGCATCTTGAGAAGCTGCCCAAAGACTGTTACAGTTATTTAGTTCAGCAGGAGATTGCTAAGAGGTCAAGTAGGGCTTTTGCACAAACTTAAAGATTCTTCCTGCTTCGTTTTTTCTCAGGCTAAATAAATAGATTACAAGTGGTATTTATGATAAAGGTCAGCAAACAACCTGCAGCTATGCTGTAATAGCTTTTTATCTCCTCCAATCTCAACAAATATACCAGCATATAAATCTTTATCTGCTTGTAGCTGAGACACTTCTTCATATTAGCTTCTAATTGACATTTTGGACGCTTTTCAAGCCACAATTAGTAAATACACTTCAATTAAGAAAGAGACAAAAAAAATTTACTATTTTTAGTAATGCCTCCCATAATTCCTTTTAAATACATGCAGGAGTGACTGTGAAATGGAATTGGAATATGACAAAGATAAATGATTGCTGCCATCCTGGTTCTGTAGTGGACCCTTTTCAGGCACATGTCCCTGTATGCAGCCAAAAGGTCTTTGCTTTTGTTTTGAAGATAGGCCAAAAGACCACTGCATTCTGAAGGTACACCTAGATATCACGAGATTTTTAATTTTCTTTTTATTCAAAGCATTTTTTACTTCACAACTTCCCCTTCAGCCGGACAGGAGCTGGTAATTTTGCATGATTCATGTCACTCATTTTTCCTCCTAGGGTAACAGGGAATGAGGGCTTTTTCTATGGAATAGGAAATGGCAGCCTAGTAAACAGTGACTAGGAAAGGATATAGCAAACACACTGGAAAAACAATGTGCTCTGAAAGCCCAGATTGCTCTGACACAGCCATAACTTTAGAAGGTATAAGCATGGTGACTGTAAAGTTTTTTTCCTACTTATACAGTATTAATGACGCTGATACAGGTCCAAAGTACAGTTTTTACGCTTATACTTAAGAGAGGCTATGTAACTACTGGAGAAGTTTCAGAGAAGAGTCACGTAGTTATGAAATGGATGAGGAAAACTACTGCCAGCAAAAGGTCTGAGAGTGACTGTAGTCAAAAGGAAAACTAAAAGTTGTTTGGTAGCAGCAGACAGATGCATGGGGAAAACCACCAGCGAACAGAAAAAGCATTTCAGTCAATTAGGAGCACAAGCCAGAGAAATCTACGTTAGAAATTAGCCACAATAATTTGACAGTAAAGCGTACAGACAAATGGAATCAAGTGACCAAGGAAGTGGCAGAAGCAGCAGAACACAATGCCTTCAAATGCAGCCTGGATGCTTTTTCTGAGAAGTTCACTCTTTTTCCAATCTAAAGCAAGAAAATCCCATGATGGGTTTGCCTGGGTAGCAATAGGTGGTATGAAATGAAAAAGCACCTAAGTTTTTAGCTCTGCATATAAGAACAATTTCTACATGGTGTTATTAGAAGAAAGCCAGGTATGGAGAAGTCAGCCCAGTATTTTAGATGAAATGAGGAGGCTGATAACCACAGAACCATAACAAAAAGCCTCAACCTGAAATGACAAGTAAGGGAGAGTTCAATGCACAGTACCACCTTCCCCATATGAAATGGTCCCAAAAGGAACTGGATAGAGTAGCCACCCTCCCGAGGCACTGGGTCATCTCCTAAAGATAGCCCTACTTGCACTGAAGAGACTAGGAACAGATGTGGTGACCTGTGGAAATAAAAGCTTTTCCTGTGACAAATGCTATGTAGACATTCACCACATCAAAGAAGAGCAAGAAAGTTAAGTTTTTTATCTGTTGTTTGAGGCAGCAATTAATTAGATTTATGTCTGTAAAAATTCACATTACATTTGCTTTACGTCTCTTTTAAGATTTGTCTTGTTGTCTGTCTCTTTGTACTACTTTAGACTCAGATAAAATAGTACTAAACCAAAAGATGAAGACAGGAGAATAAACGTGCATTCATTCACTCAGCTGAAAAAGCCGGCGGTCTTAAAACACTGTTCAAAACAGAGGAAAATGGCCCTGGCAAGCATTTAGGTCAGGATGAGATTTTCAAGATTTCAGAACTTGGTTCGGCAAAATTAATGGTGCCTGAGAAACACTCACGTGTTCCAATTCACAATTGGAGGCTCAGATCACTTCCACTTGAGATTTTTTTTCTGGAAAGGAGATAGAGTCCCTTTTTTTTTTTCCAGCTGAATGCCATTTTTAATGAATAATCAGAAAGCTTTAAGTGCTGGCAGGTTTATAAGCAGGGGCAAGGTGCAAAGGGGGGAAATTCAAGTGATTTGTCATTGCTGTAAACATCAGATCAGTGATATTTAATGAAATGGAAGTTTACTTTTCTTACTACTGTCTGGGGAGTCGAAAAGCACCAATAAGCAAAAGCAAAGACGACTCTGGTTTTGCACAACTTTGCTTACATTTTCTCTGCTTCTCTAGCACCTTGGTGATATGCTCTGAAAAGCTTAATGCTATCCCTACAGATTTTGAAAACACTGAAGCAGAGAAGTACAAGGAGAGTGGAAGAGACTCCCTTTGTCTCAACAGCAGCCTTCAAGCTTACCAAAAGCCGCCTATCTCCCACCTGTCTGCCAGCTTGATGAACATAGGAGGAAGGAGAAAAAAGCATTTCTTATCCCTTCCTGCAAACAAAAGTTTGGTTTCAAAGGTGTAAAATGCCATACAAGGAAAGCAAGTTTGCCCAGCATGGCTGCCCCTACAGAAATTAATGATTTCCAAGCACAGCTTTGCTACAATGGCAGGTAGAAAGCCTACCCCATTCTCTCAGGTGGGACCAAGGGTTTCACACCAAGGTTCTTCAGTCTTCAAGCTGAACTTTGAACCTTTCACAGATCTGAAGGTGCCCTAAGCCTTCAGTAAGGAGTTGTCTTGTATCTGTCCCTGCGCATCTGTTACACAACCCTCTGCCCTGGATGCTGAAGGCAAGCTGCTGTCTGAGGCAGATGTCAGCCAGAAAACCTCACACTGATCTTTGACCCTCACTCTTTTAGCTTCTGAGATATTGCACAGTTTTTATGTTCAGCTGGCAGAAAAGCTGTGTCAAATGGGAAGTACTGTATGACATACAATTTGAGCTCAGCTACTCACCACACTGGGTCTATAAGGGAATAGTTTCAAAAATGTCAAGCAAAACTAAAATGCTTTAATAATACTGTAACATTTAAAATGTGCACTTAAAACATATTCTTGAAATTTCTGCAAAATCAGTACTTGCCCCTCCAGCTTCAAATTAAGTTTTTAAAAAATCACCTTGGAATTGAGGAACAGAGAAACAGCATACTACTTCACCACTGGGTGTAACATTGCCAATAAACTAAAACCTAACACTCTCAAAAGCATTTAATTTATTAGGAAACACAAGGAAATGCTTAACCAATAGTAAGCAATGTTGATGCACTTCAATTATGCCTATGTTTAAACATTCATCAGTCTATTTACTACTCAACAGCTAGTAGTTAAACCAAACATCCTCTCACTAAAATGAAAAATATGGGTTTGGAGTTTATAAGGAACAGCCAGAAAGGAAGCTGAAAATAAGTTTATAAATCTTTTATAATTTTTATATATTTTCATAAATTTGCATTGGAAGAAATAAGTAGAGCAATTTCATTTCATGGATACACTACAGAGGAAAGATGTCACCTGTGTGACAAGGACATAACATATGAATAGAAAATGAAACCTTGGAAGTAGCAAGAGGTAACAATGTTTCTCTTTTACTCATATACATGTTCTCATGTTGTATATGATCTCTGGAAGGATAGTTTAATCAACAAACATCCCTTTGCCCTCCAGATGTGGCTACTTGTTTTATTTTGCATTTTGGCAGCGAGGTCATTTACCAAAAATGTGAAGTCCTATCCTAAGGAGTTTTATCCTTGACAGATAATATATTAGAAATGGAAGTCTCATGGAATCAGAATAAAGAATACAGATGATAGAAATGTTATTTAACTCTCTTTTCATGTAACCAATCCATGCCCATAGTTAAGTTACAGGTTACAGGTGAAGTGACTTCCCAGTTGCTCAAAATATTTTATTTTCTAAAGAAACTAAACCAAAACATGCTCTCCCAAATTTTATAATTTCTTACTACACTTACTCTGCACACTTGAAGCCGTACACTCAAAGGACAGGCATTGCCATTACCAACTAAACAAAACACTGGGGTGTCAAACAAACTCTTGCAAAGATCTGCAGAAAATTCACACTTCTACAGACTTTTAAACCTAGATACAAGGATTCCAACCTAGTGGCACAGACAAAATGGTTCCTTAGTATAATTTCCAAATTAAATTTACAGCCTAAGCAGTAACAAGCTGCGGTTAGCTTTAACCTCTGTGTCCTGGCTAGATGTTAGCTGACAGTGCTCATTTGCATCCTTCCAAAAATTTTGCAGAAGTTTCACCCAAAATGTGTTTTCTTCACATTCCCTGCTATAATAGAATGTCATATAAAATGGCTCTAGAGCCTTGGTGCATACTTCTAAATAGCTGTCAAAGGAGTCTGCACTCCTATGATACAGAGCATGATCGGCTTGCATGGTTATAAACTTTTCTGTCCTGTGCAATGGGGACTACTTTGTCAGAGGAAAATTAAATTGGTTAAATTGATGAAGAGTCACTCCAGGTACAAAATTAATGAAGTTGATAGTATTTTCAGACTATACAGAGATGAAAC
This sequence comes from Phaethornis superciliosus, assembly GCA_023637945.1. NCBI lineage: Eukaryota > Metazoa > Chordata > Aves > Apodiformes > Trochilidae > Phaethornis > Phaethornis superciliosus. The sequence goes on along the minus strand of JAJQWJ010000003.1, from coordinate 49,894,994 downwards.
ATTCACAACAGTGTGCTGCCACTTTTAAGACATGAGTGCACAGTTTAGAGATCCAAGTTACCATCTCATGCATGTTGGCTGGGAATGTTACAAACCAAGATCACCTCAGAGACAAAGGCATGAAATAGCATCCTAGGTTTTCACAAACATACTGTACATAACCATTCTGTACCAAAGAAAGTGTAGAAAAAACCCCACCCCAATTGCTGAATGTGACTTCCAGTGCCAAAAGGGAGAGGGTGAAAAGTACACTATATTGTTTATATGAAAAAAAGGTCAGAAAATGTTCTGTACATTACAATTAATAGAAATCAATGAAAAAGACTTTTAACTGAAAAAAAATGCCTTACCTTGAGAAGTTGAGGAAATGAACATGTCTAGTGAATAAATAGGGCTGCTCAGCAGTGCTTATGTTTTTTATCAATTCCATCTAAAAAGAATTAACAAATCAAATTTTCCATGTTATGTCAACACACATTTTGAGACAAAGATAACTATCAATATTTGATGATACAATTTTCAAGTCCAAATTACGCAGGAACTCCTTCCCTCTGTCCCTCCCAAACACTGCCAGCAAGATAGCACGACTACTATTTCATGTCTAAGCAAGAAAGGTTAAACTGCAGACACTATCCTGCTATCAGGGAGTTTATGTACTTCCAAAAGGGAGTATCAGCTTAAGAAATGGCATAAACTAGGAGAAAAACCTAAACCCTGCCTGAACCTTCACCAGAGCTTTGAAAGTGGCAGCTGCCCTTTGGCTTTATTCAGCAAAGTACCAAGATGTCTGAAGCTGAAATAGAATAGGAGAGCTAAGCCAATGACCATTTTAATATATCAATAAAAACTGCCAATGTTTCCAGACCACTGATTGATTTGTCCATTTAAATACAGAAATCAGCACTTGACATTGGTTTTAGTATTACAGCAAATCAAGAGTATGAACTAGATGGGCACTTTTAGAAAGCTGATGCTAAATTCTAGCTCACACTATTTAAATTTTTATTGAAAAATAAATTATTTAAATTTTCAGAACATTAAAGTGGAATAATGTAAACAGTATATACTGAAAATTGCTCACCATGGATATGACTATCTATGTTGTGTAAATTGAGCTCTAGCTACGATCTAAAGGAAGCTGAATTGTCTAGTGGAGCATCACTCCAGAGAGTTAAGACATTCTGGTTAATTTTGCTTCCTTAGTATTAATTTCCTAAGATCTATTTCCAGCTTTTCTGTTCTATGCTCAAATACAGGCTGTTTCAGGCACACTGAACATTAATGCATTTGAAATTATAAGTTTATTGATTTTACAAACCGAGTAGTAGAAAGTAATACAGAAAGAAACAGAAATTCATAAACTGGTGGGGAAAAAAAGAAAAAGAGGCAAGAGAAGGTGAGCTAGGCATCCTGTTTTGAGTCATACTGATTTATGTCATCAATTTACACACCATTATGGAGACATTTATTTAAAAAAAAAATAAAAATCTGTTTCTGAAAACTTGAATGCTATAGCTGATATAGACAAAATAAGGAAAAATATAGGTTCCAGCCTGTTATGTGGCTAAAATAATCTGACTATCATGTGATGAGTTACTGCACTAAAAGCCTGAAGAGCATGGTAGAAAATGATGCCCATGCCACTACAAAGACTAAACTACATTTAAGGGACAGCAATAGTCACTTGTTTTTCCTTCTATTTCCCAGTTGCCATATACTGGCATTTTGCCCTAACTTTTAAGCTGCGTGTCACATCTTACTACTTCTCATCCATCTTTCATTCTCTATTTTTTCCTAGGAAATATAACTTTCTGCCTTTGTTCAGACATTACAAGCTATAGCCATTTAACTTCTAGGACCAAATAAAAAAAAAGTGCACACACTAATATGCTTTTGCCTACCTTTCCTCTGCCTATAACAATTTTATATATGTACAGGTACAATGGGCACTGAAGCAAATGATTGTATTCTCAGGCTAGGCCTTTTCCTGCGAAACTAGTTGGAGTGCATAAGGGTTATTAGGTATATAGCTTGTACATCAGGGCATATTAGATCTGAGAAAGTATTCAGGGCGTATGACTGTATCAGGGTATATTAGGTCTGAGAAAGGCTGTAAATCCAAGGCAATGGAACATAGAGAATACAAAATCACCAATATAAAGACAATACAAAAGAAAAAGAGAAACAAGAAGGAAACAGAGTGAAGACATGATTTTAAAAAAAGAAAAAAAGAGGTAGAAAGGGAATAGCCTTCCTGCTTTCGTTAGTCATATCTGAATTGTTTGGTTCAAGTGCAAACAGGTTTTTACACAGCTTCTTCAGTATAATATAAATGATATGAGAGAAATTAATAAACCTGAAGAGGAGAGCTTGCCCAAACCAGAATTAAAATCACAGGAAACTTTGCAGTAATTGGCACAAAGTAATTGAATATTATTTGTTAATACTCTGAAAAGACAGAGGTTTTTCTAGTAAACTAAAGAAGCAAAAGTTTCCTTAGGACTGGTAACACTCTCTGCCAAAAAATTATATTCATTCACCTTGCAGAATGAAAAAAAAGGGGAGACTCTAGATGCTGAGTATCAGATGTCTCAATAGACTTATTTTTTTGTTTTTACCCAGACAAGTTACAGAAGTGAAGTTCTCAGAACTGTATGAAGGTGTTACTCTATGTGCTTGAGTGAAAAAAGATGGCAGAAGGAAGTTACTGGTACTGGCTTAAAAGTCTATTCATGCCACTGCTGTTACCACTTTAATTCCACCTTGTAATAAACAAACAACCATCATTAGAATATAAATATGGAGATGTAAACATTGTCTACCCACACAAAGTAATGCCACTGAGTTTTTAAAAAGACAGCCAACTTTAATATAATACAGCTAGATTAACATGTGTGTGGGTATATGTGAGTGTCAGAGTACACACAAGCCTAACTTGCCCCTCAGGTCACCCTGTGGCTGGTACCAGTTTGTTAGTACCAGGCAGATTCACACTTACACCACCATTCCCATTGCACTTCACTTGATGTCAGCATGAGGCTCGTGTCAACCTGCTGCCAGAGCAGCACAGACACTTCTGCCTCAGGGGCAAAGGGAACCTGGCAAGATGCACAGAGAGCAGGACAACATCTGGCTCCTGGCTTTTTTTTTTTTTTTAATCTTTTGCTACCAAACTCATTCTTCTGAACTATGGTAACAGCTCACTCCAAAGCAGACACAGAATTTTGTTTTGACTTAAAGTACCTTCATGTTGAGACACTGAATGATCACTGGACTTGCAAGCAGATGTGGATAAAGCCACAATATGCATATGAACAAACAAGCAAAAAAATTCCTTTTAAAAACACTGCCAAGAGGGTAACTAAGGCTCAACTGAAACAACACACAGATGTCAGGAGGGAAAAATAAATAACTGCAATGGCTCATGGCCATATGAAGACTGTGGCCATATTTCCCATGAGATGTTCTCTCTCTAATCCCACTGTGCTGAACTGATTCTATCTAACAAGCCAAACACACTGTTCAGGAATAACTAGTCATCTGCCACTTCTTTTAAGATGATGTTAAAGAAAAAAAGGTTAAAAAAAATAAAATCTTCCAAAGTCACCAAGAAGAGTAAAGTCTCTAGTGTTATTTATTTATTTATGCAGTGTTTGGTTGGTGTTTGGTGCTTTTTTTTAATACTATGATTACTGTATAGGACAGAGAGGTAAAGTGAGGAGAAAATGAGAACTGAGGAAAGCAAGTTCCTCTGGATGGCATGAGTGATCAAGGAGGGATACACACAAGCACACATGATCCAGGAGATGGTCTTAAACCAACCTAAGTTTGTAAAAAGACAGAAAGGCACAAGCAGCAGAAGATAAACTACCCTGGCAAACACAGTTAAGGGAGAGATGAAAAAGAACATATCCATGTTTGGAGAGAGAGAAGCTGTAAAAATATCTGAAGGAAGCCTGAAAGGAGCACACATCTGCTAGGGTAAGGGCCCATAAAGAGCCATTCCTTGTCCTCACTTTTGCCCTGTGCTCTCCTATGGGAGTCAGGTTGTTTCAGTGAAACCCTGCTGAAAAAGATAGAAATTTACTTTTGAAATCAACTAAATTGCACCAGAGTGTTAATGCTGCTAAACAAGGATCCATGGAGAGGGAAATGGTGGGAAACAAAGAGCATGTGGGGGGATGCAGGTGCTGGCACCCAGCAGCAGAGCTCACAGCATGACCCAGTCCCATCAGCTCCACTGCTGGGAAAAAGGAAACCAAAAGCACTGGGTGCACAGTGCTGCCTGAGGAAAGAGGAGCATGCACACCACATGGCAGGAGACTGCAGAAATGGTAAAACACAGCAAGCAACTGCAAAGATCTCTGTGGTGTGGTAAGCATGTATTTTCTGTCTTTCCACGCTTCTCTCTCAAACACCAGTTAATTGCAAGGAGCAGATCCTTCAGTTTAAAAGGTGATTTGCTCCCTGGAATAACATCTTTCTACCACTGCGATTTCTTGCTTAAGCTTTTCTTCTATTTTTTTCTCCAAAATTAATTTTCTGCACTGTCTTCTAAACAGTGACTTTAAAGTAGACCAGATCCACAGAGGCAATTCCGTAAACTATGGAAAAAAAAGTTATTTTTGAAACTTAAAGCCCACCTGAGCGAGAATACCAAGATACAACACTCCAAGGGGAAAGGTTTTTCTTTCCACTATTCTACACACTATTGTCTTTCCACTGTTCTATGCTACATCACTGTAGGATCTCAGTCGGCCATACTGAAGAAATTAAACCATAACAGCCCAGCATCACCCTTGTATTGTACTCTGCTGTTGCCGCATTGTAAATAACACTCCAGCAGATGGCACAGTCAAATGACTTTGGAAGACACAGAATGGGGCCCTCCCCATGAGGGGAGAAACCTGGAGGATGGTTTAGCTCCAGCCACAGCACTGATCCAGCACAAGAAGTCAGCTCAGGCTTGGGAGTGAGGACACCTTCCTTCCCTCTTCTGGAACTGGACAGGTCTCCTACACTGCCTGCTCACCACAGTCCTATTTGGTTCAGGATTTGGAAGAGGTAAATTCTACCTCTGGGAACAAAGAAGAAATAATCAGATAATAATCCCACCCATACTACAGCCAAAATGTTACTAAGTTTTTAAGCTGCTGTATTTCACTTGGAGAATTCAAGGTCAAAATGTATGAAAACGGTGAGTCAACAAGGATTTTCCAAATGAGGTCAGCTGGATAACACTGTGGTCTCCACCAACATTGATACAAGTTGGATACAAAAATAATCCCTGTATCTGTCTTTCTTGAGAGTTTTTTCTTTCTTCTACCACTTTCAGTCTCTGCTGAAGGCATGCAGGGTTCAAGAGGCACAAGTATCTACAAGTATTTGGTATATCACTTTCATCTCAGCATTCATTTCCATAAACAACTCACAGGAATGAGACTAGATCCTAATTTTCAGCTCTCAAAAAACTGGAATAGTTTCAAGAATTTCTTTAGCTCCCCAAGCTGCTATGACCAATTTTCTGTCTTTAAAAGCATTTGAGAAAAATTAGTCATGGATTTTTAGTGTGTTAAACTAGAATTAGGTATAAATCTGGCTGCACAGCCATAAAGATGGGTGGTAGAAGGACACAGTATGAGGATACCTATCAGTTATTCCTGCATGTAATTGGTATTTGGATATTTACAAGCATACTCAATTTTTGTTCTTCAGATGCAAAAAACATGGCACGGGAAGGCGAAAAACACATTTTTCAAGAGTTTGTCATTTAAAAGCCACCCCAAGTAGACTGACTTAATTTTCTGTATTTAATTTTAATATTGTAGCAAACTATAAGGCACAGATTAATTTATCTGTTTCCAGAATTCACTCCCTTATGCCCACAGATGTTGAAGGCACTTTTAACTGCTGGCAGGCACACACAACTCAAGAAAATTTCTTAGAAGGAAGGTGACCAGAAAAGGGAATGAGAATATGGGTTCCAGTTTTGTGCAGTCCCTGAAGTCATTAAGAACACCTATGTACTTAACTTACTTAACAGCAGCAGACTGCATAAGCTAAATATTTACAGAGAAGTCTTGGCTGGATCAGGGCTTTAACCAAACACAGGACAGATAAATGACAGAAGGAAAAGAGATGTATCACTGCAAGCAAGAAGCCCATGCTCACACTGGAAGCCAAGACCCCAGCTCTTGTTTCTCTCCTTCCAATGCCTGAAACCTGAGACCATTCATTATAGCCTGAAACTCTTAACTTCCTCTTGTGTACTCCACATTAAAGGTGGGAGAATAAATTTCTTTTCCCATATTCTGCTGATAAAAAATGAGAAGACAACTTAAAATACCCTGAACAGAATAGTTACTGTCTGCAGGCATGTTTCCTGGTGATCCAAAAGCACTTTTCAGCAAAAGTACTCATTAAATTATAAACCTATTGTAGCTATGTAAATAAATCATAAATTAAAATAAAGTGACTCAAGTTAAAGTAGGGAAATCTATAAAATAAATCATCAGCTCTGTAGGAATACACCCAATACCAGCTGTGTTCTAGCACATCTGCTGTCTCATACCCTAACAGTTTCTGGAGTGCAAAAAGTAATGCAGTTATTCACCTTCTGTCAGTGTACTGGTTGCATCAAAAACAAGTCTGGGATTCCTAGGAATCTTAATGATGAACTAAAGCACAGAAGACCTTGAGATGCGATCTTGTATCAGGTTTAACAAAGGACAATCTCCCTACCACAGAAAGGCAGAACAGAACTGAAACAAAGTAGCTGGTGAGGGTGAAAGCTGGTGATTCTAAACACCTGAAAGGTTTTCAAGTTTTAGGATTGGACTCCCTGGATGGAGGACATGGTCAAAACAAAACTCAAACAACCCAAACCACAAAAGCAGTCATAGCCACAGAACAGCACAGGCCAGTTCAACCCACAGGGGATGTGAGCATTGTGTGAACTCTCCAGGCTCTGTGTGGCTGCCAGTGGGACACACACAGAGAGATGCTGCAGTACCTGCAGCCCAGGGCTCTGCCCCTTCCTTGGGGCACAGGTTAGGTAGCAGGGTTACACTGTCCTCACCCACAGCCTTGTACTGGGGCACTCCATGCAGCCATGCACAGAAGCCTTTGGGCTGGTGTGGCAACCTTGGCCAGCTGGCCCCAGCCTGCAGCTGAACCTGAGGTGAGCTGGCTACTATTGGGACCCAGATGGCCACCTTGTGAAGGAGGAGGGGGGGACCTGCAGGAGCAATACGTGCTCCCAGATTTCCATTTGGAATGAACTGCTGTAACTAAAATAACAAACTTAATGCTTGTAAACAGGCTACAAATAAATCGCCCCTGATCACAGCACAATGCCACTGGCAGGCCCACGTCCCTATTTTGATCATTGCATACATCCTTTTGTGGTTTGCAGGCTGCTATTCCTGTGAGTGACACAGGAGTTACTGTAGCATTGACCTGATCAGCAAATCAAAATAGCAGCTGTGGGCAACAAGTGCAGCAGTTGTGGATACGGTATCAGACTACATCTGTACACTTTGGAGTCTGAGGTTTTTTGTACTACTTGCATCAAAACTTAGTGATGGAGGCAATACAGAGAGCATATGGTTACCCTAAATACAAGAGAATTTAAATAATTTGATCTTTTGTGGAAACAAATCTGCAAAAATAATGCTTTATACATCTTTACGGGAAAGTGAAAAGGAGTGTCTGGGTAAAATGTTTTGTGTGGTATTTTTTACTTGCTTTTGTGAGGGTTGTGTGATAACATGAAAAAGGCTGATGAGCAAGAGGCTGAGATAGAATCAAGGGCATGTCAGATAATAGCAACATGAGTTAGCATGGCCACGGGAAATAACAACTTTTTGAAGAAAGTCATTACCAGGAGTGACTATAAAAAGAAAAACTAACCAGACCCTGTTGGCTGCTGGACTGAGTGTTATGGTAAATGGCTATGCCCTGCAGATACGTTAATACAGGTCCTAGAAGCTGTTAGCATCTAACTTCACTTGCACTAACCCTTCCTAACTCTGCTGCACTAACTGCTGACACAATTCAAGAGCTGCCTCACTAGAAGTCAGTGTTTTTGGTTAGCTTCCACATTGTGTTGCTTTTGGCTCTATTATCCATTTCTTCTATTAACTGAAACCTCTCATGAGGATGATGAAATCTGTCTGATTACTCAGGTCAGAGTAGAAGTGCACCTCTTCAACTTGATTTCTGCTAGCATATACCTTTGTTTTCCAGTTTTGCAAACACAGTACGAAAACAGGCTCTAAGGTGAGCTGAAGTAACTTACCTGTTCATTTTTAGTCAGTCTTGTTTTGTTATGGATGTCAGACGTAACTAGGTTGAATCCATGTTTCTCTGACAAAATTCTCAAAAGCAAAACCACAGTTCGACTCCCACACTTCCCAACTCTGTTGTAGACCACCTGGCTGGGGAAAGGAAGTACCTAAATAAGGATTGAAAGAAAACTGAGTCAGTGGACTGGTATTTTTGTTTCTGTGTACCTCTGAATCATAGCATGTTCTGACTGTAAACCAACAGATACCTACAGGAAAATTTCTAAGCCCCTGCCCTCAGGTCAGAAGTACTCACTTCCACAAGCAAGCTAAAACCCCTTTAGAATAGAAACAGTTGGCTCAAGAGGTGACAAGCTGAGCTTTCTCCCTCATAATACTGTTTAATATAACAGGGCAGATTTTTAGCTATACCAAGCCACTGCTGATGTCTTCTAGGGAAAATGATGAGGGGCTTAAGCTAGCTGCTTGTAATCTCAGTGCAAACAGTCAGCTTTAGCTGATCACCTCCCACACAAAGAACAAGGAGGAGTGAATTTGCACTACACTCTGGCAACTCAAAGTGAAGTTGACATAATGCAAGAGGAATGTTTGAATTGCAAAACTTCAGCTTAAAAAGAAAAAAAAACACCCAACAACCACTAGTTGTATAGAGCTAAAATTAATCAATTTCAAATCAGTGTTTCAATTTCAAATATAAACATGAATCTTCCAAAGAGATTCAGAGAACAAATCATGCCACTGGCTACCTATGTACTTGTGGAATAAACAACACCAGAGACCACAGGGAGCCTGGAGGCCAGCTGGCACAGTCTGATCACATCTGTAGCTGTGGCACTGGCTGAACCTCAAAACAGAATAGCCACATCCAACCTTCCTCCTCAGAACTATCTCCAGTCCATGATAACTCTTGTACCATGATCGCCTCCCTGGAAAACCAAAACAAGTGAGCAGTCATTCACTGTCTCAAAGTACACTGGATGCCTTGCTCCAGGACAACGTCCATGGGTTGTCCTTCGAGTAAGATGCATTCTTAAGTTACACTATTAGACTGGCTGAATATATAGTGTATAGCATATCACAGAATCATAGAATTGGCTGGGTTGGAAGGGACCTCAGACATCATCAAGTCCAACCCTTGATCCAATACTGCTGTGGTTACCAGACCATGGCACTGAGTGCCACATCCAGTCTCTTCTCAAAAACCTACAGACAGGGACATGAGAATCCACTACTTCCCTGGGCAGCCCATTCCAATGCCTAAGCACCCTCTCCGTAAAGAAATTCTTTCTAATGTCCAACCTAAACCTCCCCTGGCACAACTTAAGACCATGTCCTCTTGTCTTTCTGGTAGTTGCCTGGGAAAAGAGACCAACCCCCCCCCTGGCTCCAGCCTCCTTTCAGGGAGTTGTAGAGAGCGATGAGGTCTCCCCTGAGCCTCCTCTTCTCCAGGCTGAACACCCCCAGCTCCCTCAGCCTCTCCTCACAGGACTTGTGCTGGAGTCCCTTCACCAGCCTGGTTGCCCTCCTTTGGACCTGCTCCAGGACCTCAATCTCCTTCCTGAACTGAGGGGCCCAGAACTGGACACAGGACTTGAGCTGTGGCCTCACCAGGGCTGGGTACAGGGGTAGAATCACTTCCCTGGACCTGCTGGCCACGCTGTTCCTGATACAGGACAGGATGCCATTGGCCTTCTTGGCTACCTGGGCAAAGGTATATATATAGCAGCAGCATCTAATAATACACGTGAAGAGGAATCTGTTTTCAAGCCTTTTGAACCAGCTAACACAGTCAGGAGCTCCCAGTTTCATCCTCAGTGGTGCGTATTTGGCACTCATTTACGGAAAGCTCATTTTTCTGTTATGACAATGGACACTGAAAGTTTCCCGGCACTGGGCCTGCAGCTTTGTTGCAGGCAACATGTGTTCAGCACAAGGAGTAGCTCATGTGCCAAAGTGATGGTGTGTCTCAACCTATAGTTACTTTTGCTGTCGATGCAATCACATTCTCCCAGCGGAAGGATTTCTAACATGAAAGCAGTCAGATGAGGCATGTGGGCTTCTGGTACTTTTCACAGTATTTGAACAGCTAATAGATCTTCATCAGGGAAGAAAAATTATTTCTCCTCAGGCAACCCTTCAGCTTACTTTTGAAGAGGGCTGCAAACCAGAATTAAAAAAAAAGAACAAAACAAAACCAAACAACAAAAAAACCCAACCAACCAAACAACCCCCTCCCCCCCCCCCCCCCCCCCCCCGCCCCAAAAGCAGTAAAAGGAAAAGTCTGGATTCCCTTACATATAAAGGGAACACACTGGCATCCTGCTATCAATGTTACACTTCATGACCAAAATAACATTACTATTGATACTGGTTGCAATGTTTAGGATATGCTTCACTGTAACAGAAACAAAACATGGAAGCTGTTTCTCCATATCACCTAGAGAAATGGTAGGTATTTGTTGATAATAGCCTTGGTTAAGTTCTCCAAGTTCCAGGACATCACATCTACTGATTCAGCAATCAAGCACAGGCTTCCCTAGCTTTATATAAACCCATATAACACACGAAGTCTAACTATTTTGTAATGTTTATTATATAAAGTTTTCTATGAGAAACCTATTCCTTTATTCCTTATCAATCTCACCTTCAGAAGCCTTGCTTCATATGAAAAGCAAAATCCCAGCTTCAACAATTAGAGAACCCCAAAGGTGATGAATTTAACATCTCGATGTGACACTACAGCTAGCCTTCTCCAAAACAACTGTTAATGAGGTCTGAAAGATTAACAAGTGAACACATCTTATTATGTTGATTATAACACCAGGGAACACCATCATGAGAGTTTTTCTTTCTGGATATACTCTGGATTGTTTCCTTTTTGATTAATTTCTTTTATGAAAAAACCTAGTATTATTTGCCATGGCCCTGCAGCACTATTCACACAACATCACTGCAATGTGTGCAAAAAAGAGTTTCTCCTCTGCTCAGCCATGTGCTTTTAGCACACTTTGCTGTTAAAGTATGTGGAAGTCTTCAAGAAAAATGTGAAGCAGTCTGACAAGTGCCAGTGAAGGAGGGAGCAAGAGCTCATACACGATGCATTAGCTTAGCATCTTGGATACAGGAGAAGTGATGGGGTTTTGTAGGGCTACAGAAACATTTAAAAATACTTCATAATTATTAACTGCTTTGATTTTCATAGCAGAGTTGCACTTTGCAATATACTGTACAATTTTTTTTTTCTTTGTTGGCATTTCACTCATTTCAAGAGGAATTTTGCTGCATACAGATAACATTTAAGTTCTTATTAAATCCCTGACTTGATTACCCAGTACCCTCAGGCAAATCTTATTAATGCCATTATTTTAAAATGAAGTAAAATTAAAGCAGGCCTTTGTAAAGTCCCCACTGTAAGTGCAAACAACTTTATCAACTGAAAAAATGTCAGCTGCCACTAAGTTTGGCCAGGTCTCACCTTTGTTTCTGAAACACACCTTCCTACATAGAACAAATCTGTTCTGCACACTGACAATAGCCATGGCAACCCCAAAATGAAACCACACTGCAGACAGAGAAAACTGAAATAAAGGGCTATTATTTTCAGACGACTATTTAGATTAAAGGAGGCCAATATATCAATGCCTTGATTCAGTAAGCATCTGAATGCACTTAGGTAAAATGGGACAAGATATTAGATAACGCTAAAGCTCACAGCTTGCTTCAGAAGAACAGTCATTAATTGTAATCAAGTCTTCACTTGCTGCACTGTTGAATGTGGCTAGTTTTAAGGATGAACTGCTGAAACTTTGCCCATGTTTTGTCTGTTCACATCACCATTCCACTTACACACCTAAATGCACCAGGGGGTGTGCCCAGTAAACAAAGAAAACCATGCCGTACACAGGCTTTTAGCACATAAGCAAGTATTTGTTTAATGTGACCAGTTTCCTTAGGACACTATAAATCTACTTTCTGCATTTTAGTGTCTAAATAATTTCATAGAAAAAGAAAAGCTTTTTCCAGAAACCTGAGTTTGTATCAGGAAGATCTGAAAATACAGAAGAAATTGGAAACTCTTTTTGAGTTTTTTTCCTTTTCACAATACACGTAACAGCAAGGCTTAGAAAATAGAAGAGATAGTGGCAAAGAAGGCACTTGAAAAGAAGACTCCTATTAAATTACAAGAAACAAGATAGATAACGGCAATTGGAGGTTTACAAAATGCTAATTAGATTACGTTTTATTTGACAATAAGAATATGTATCACATAGACTAACTAACGAGGTGATGCTCTGGCAACATAATACTCATGTAACAATAGCCACAACTTCAAAATAATTACATAGTGACTTTACTGAGCACTGCATCAAAGCCCAGAGGTAATATAAACAATTCAAACATGTAATTCACTTTGGAGTTAGATGAATTAGTACTTAGAGCTATAAAAAAGTAAAACCCACAGTATAATTACAACAGCTCTCTCTAAGGGTCTGGAAAATTATACAACAATTTACTTGTCAGTTCAAATGGAGTTTTTGTACTTGTGTTCCACAGTTAAAGACGTCAAGAAGCACTGGGGATGAAATCGAGAAGAGAAAGCAACTTTATCCCAAAGTGAATTTGCACTATGGACAACTGTGAAGAAGCTCTGCAGGCAGGTTTGCCAGTTTCAGGAGGGGAGCTGTTTCTCAGCTATCCTGACAAAAAAATGGGTTTCCATTTTCAATGGTGGTTTTGTCTCCAGGTAATCTTTTGCACCACTAGAAAACTTAGACAAGATAATTACTTGAAGTGCAAACAATTAAGGTATCCACCCAAGGCCTAAATTATTCCACTTTTCCTGTGCGAAGTCCTGTATAATTTTGCCAACTTGCCAACAATTCCACAGTCCTTTGGATGCTTTGCCCAGGCAGATAGCCCACACCAGAAAGACACATTCCCACAAAGAAATCTATTATCTCCACCATTTCTGCAAGTGACCAACCCCTGTCCCTACTGATGACAGAGGCCAGAAATGGGTGCCTGATCTGGCTTCTCCTTTCTGAGCAGAATAACCTGTGGTCTGATCATACTCCATATTCATGAGAATGAGATAAAACAACTCAGACAAAACTGGGAAGGTAATGAGATCAATGACACCTTTGCTGACATCACGTACCTCTATAGAGCATCACATCTTGCCACTGCAACCTCTGCATTTCTTTTCCTGTCTACCTGAGACTGATTTATAAGAATTTAAAAAATGGGTTACTGGGTCAAAGCTATGGCTCATTTGGCTCATGAGTACTGGAAGATGCTTGTTTGACACCTGCAAACCCAAGCTATATTAGCAGTCCCTTTCTCTCTAGAATCTATCCCCATCCTCCAGCACCCCCAAAGATTGCATATGGGATGTCAGAAGCTATTTCTTTGTGTGTTACCTGCAGAAGTTCTTACACAAGCTGGTATACCAACTAATTTCAGATTTTTTAAATTCACCATGCATTTGATTTTTAGCTCATCTTCTACCATTTCCAGAGAATACCCATTCCTACTCATTATGTGTTTCAAAAAGAGATCAGATAATGCAGTCGCCAGCTTTGATATCTTCTTGAATTTATCAGATGACTTCTTTTTAAATTCAAGTTTGTCACAAGTGTGTCATGGCCTATTTAAAGACAAGCTCTAAAGCCACTAAGAGATAACAAATTCTAAACCTAACTTCAGAAATTTCTGTACAAAAATCTCATTCCAAACAAATACCAATTTATTCTCACTCACTTTTAAAGCAATTACAATAAAGAATTGGTAACACAAAGAGTTACAAAAGTCAGTATAAATCAAGTCTGAACGATGAAAATAGAGAAACAGCATAAATCACTACTTAGCCTCGCCCTTCTCTAGCTTAGCCACACAGATCCAGTTATGTCAAGGTCTATAGTGACACTTGACAGAGATAAGCACTTGGAAGTTTCCAATTCTAAAGCAGACCAGACAGTTTGATCTTCTCTGTGCATCACAAAAAATTCACTGGAACCCACAAGAAAGGCAATAGATGAAGTTTGTTTGTTTGTAAAGCCATATAATTTTGTTTGTTTGAAACCCATATAGTTTAAGCGGAGCACTGAAACTAGGACAGAAGAAGAAACGTAAGACTCTTCTGCTGGAGTTTCATTAAGCAACTAATTTAATTGAAAAAGGATGACTTCCTTCCACTGCCCCAAACAATGCATTTCATCTGTTTGGCAGCTGGCATATTTAGAAGAATGAGTTTAAAATGCATTCTCTAATGATTCTACAGCTGTAAGCACCAAAATAAATTAAAAACATAAGCATGGAGCACAAGCAGCCACAGGAGACTGGTTGCAGGCATAGCCCTCGATACTAAAGGAAAGTATTACTATGAAGTGTCAGCCAAAGCTAATGGTTCTTGACATGTCCCATGAAACAGATCTGCATATCCAATATGAAAACTTCCAATAATTTGTCTCTGAAGAAGTACTGCAGCCATACAAATCTAAATGGAACTCGGTCCAAAGCATAGTGAAATCTGCCTCTTAAGTCTCAGATCAGGTCCTATTACCTATGGCTATACAAAGACCAAATCTAAACTAATATAAATTGCAACCTGAAAAAATTATAAAGAAACGGTCAAATTTTCTAAGTTGGCTGCCTCCTGTCAACGGATTTAATTTGGGGTTTTTTATACAGTGCACCTGGCTATACCTTCCTACAACAGTAGCTGACAGGTAAACAAAACCTCTACTTCTGCAGTCTGCTGCAGAAGCTTCCCTACCAATGAGAGAGCCCAACCAAGCTTATTTCAGGTATGTTGTTCTGGGTTGATGGGGTGATGGTTTTGGTAGTGGGAGAGGGTCCCCAGGGGGGGCTCCTATGAGTACCTGTTGAAAGCTCTCCCAGCTCCAAAAGGTCCGGTCCGGCCTCGCCTCTGGCTAATGTTGACGCCATCAGTGACAATGGATGCACCTCTGCCATTAACATGTTTAAGAAGGATAAACAATGGATTATAAAAATTCAGGGCAGAGGAGAGAGAGGGAGAAGAGAGCTATGGCAGGGAAGAGAAAGATACCAGAGAAAAGGGGATGCAGAGAGACCAAGGTTGGTGAGGAAAGAGATGCCCTGAACTCAAGTGCCTCTGCATCCTGTGGTGAGATGGCAGGATGTCCCCATGGAGGAGCACGGTGGAGCAGTTGTGAAGCAGTCCATGAAGCATCCCATTGGAGCAGCTGTGGACCTGCTGCCTGTGGAGGATCATGGAGCAGCTGTTGTGGACCTGCAGCCGTGGAGGACTCCGTGGCTGCATGGGCCATCCGTGCTGCAGCAGTTTGCTCCTGAGGGACTGCACCTCATGGGAGGGACTCAGGTTGGAGGGGTTTGTGAAGTACCTTCTCCCTTGGGAGGAATTTCACATTGGAGTAGGGGAAGACTCCTCCCAGAGAAGGAAGGAGCAGCAGAAATCAACTTGAAATCGCACACCCTGCTCCTCTGTGCTGTTCAGGGGGAGAAGGTAGTGATACAGAGATTGAGCTCAGGAAGAAGGCAGGGGAGGGGTAAAGTACTTGAACTCTGTTTTTTGTTTTGTCTTTGTGCTGTTTTGATTTGATTAATGATATATTAGACTGATTTTTCAGCCAAGTTGAGTCTGTTTTGCCCATGACTGCAATTGGTGAGTGGAACCCTCATAGTCCTTGTATTGACCATGAGGTTTTAGGTGGATTTCCTCCTCACCATCTCAAAATGGGGGGAGCGGAGTGAGTGGTTGCATGGTCCTTTGTTATTGGCTAGGTTCAAACTGCAACATAAGTGAAGTTAAAGCAACATTCAAATTCAGCACATGTATAAAAAAAGAGGTAAACAGGTTGGCAAAAAGCAGGTGCTGTTGTTCACTCAGTGGTTTCTGTTGGTCACTGATGTTCAGCAGCCCCTGAAGTGTGAGCAGACTTCTGGCTCTCATCACTCAGCGACACTGACTGTAAGCAAGTGATAAAGCAGGTGAGAGGCAATCACCCGACCAAAGAGATAATTGCTTAGGGAGGGGTTACAACCCTGCTGGATTACAAAACCTGCTGGACTAACCAAATCTCCTTTCAGCCCTTCTTATCACAGTGTGTTTTTCAACCTCCTCTCCATTCTTGTTTTCCTCTACAGCTTGCAATTTGTTCACCTCTTCTGGGATCAAAATTAAGTATTGTGCTGCATTTTGTCACCTTAGTGCTGAAGAGAACATCTATCCCCCATATCTTGTATATATTCCTTTTTAATACATCTCAGGATGCCCTTTAGAAAAGTCAAAGTGTGTAGGACTGGCACTGGCACAGACAGGGGTGCAGAACATAAAAAGCCAACACTCTTTCTCTTTTTTCAAGAAGTGTATGCAGATTAAAACACAAAAAGAACAGGAGGACCCTCATTGATTTTCTTGTGAAAAGCAGTGCTTTCATCTCTTACTTCTAAAGTTCCTCACATTGTGGAAGCTGCTTTTCAGTATGCACCCATTTCATAGCAAGATAAAGGAGACACATGATGAAAGAATATGGTTCACTGACACTGGTATTAATTGAGGGAACTGGCATGAATTCAGGTAAAGAATTCTAGTGTCACTTTAATTACTCAGTTTTCCACCTGAAGGTTGTCCATGTAATATCAAAAAATCCTTAAGATGCAATAACCATGCGAGCCAGACTTTAGAGCAGCATCAGATTACACATATCTTAGAACTGTAAATTATAAAAACGCTGTTATTCCTCCTGAGCCCAGGGTTTTGTACACTCTGTGATGTGCTCAGCCTCCAAAGGCATAGTTATTTTCTGTTTAAGTAGAAAAACCTATCACATCCAACCCACATGTTTATATTGGCTACTTAAAAAATGAGAGATACTACGAAGCTAAGCCTGGTTTTAAAACTTTGTAATAGATCACAGCACTAGTGTTTCCTCAAGCAACAACTACCTTAAACTAGTTTCTATCCTTCCAATGCAATATTCACAAATTTGCCCTGGAAGCCAATGATAACTGAACTGTGGTAAGAGGTTTTATTCCTGTGTATGCACTTGTCTCTTTTCACATTAAGGTTTAACCCTTTTTAACCTGTTGTGGCTCACCACCTATCATGCTGCAGCTGGTGCAAGAGCTCATGGTTTCACCATTGCCAGGGATCTGTCATACTGTGCTTCAGTTTGCCCTCCTGACCTTTACTTTATGCCCCTCTCAGCAGTTGCACATTTCATTTTAATGTCTCCAGCATGCCTGCCTTTTCCAGTGTACTTTGCACAGGCACTTTAAAAGTCTATTGCAGTATGAAATCAAGATTGATTATAGCTGTAACTGGATTTTAATTTGTAAAACAGGCCAGTTCTGCTGGACTGTAATCCACATACTCTTTACTGATGGGTTGGCTCTGAGGTGCTCTTGCTTTGCATACTCAGAGGAATCCAAAGGGGCTGAATTGCCACCCCAGCTTCTGCAGGTATCAGACTCACACCTAGTTCATGACAATGTGTCATCACCTGAAAGGAGCAACACCACCAAGAAGCACATACAGGAAGAACAATGTGCTCCCAGTCAATTCTTCCAGCAGAGCCAGAGCACAGCAGAAATCCCAGTGTCATCTAAAACTACTCAGAGGCCATAATTTTCCAAGTCTCTTTGTATTGTCCTTTTACCAAGAGCTAGCCTCCCGATATCAACACCTTTCTGATATACTATACAATGAAGAAGTATTAAAAAATAAGTAATCGCCTTCTCTATTTTGGTAAATAACAGAGTAAAATAATTTCTAGTCCTGAAAATTCTTGATGCAGAAATTACTATGAACCAAACAAACAGAAACAATTCACACTTACTAGTACAGATTCAATATCTCTATAATACTGCTGTGCTATATTATTCACCACCTGTAGCTCCATCAGGATTCCAATCTATTACAAATGGTAGACAATGGAGAAATCTTCTGAAAAAATCATGTTTTTCTTCCCCTGAGATACTGTAATTTATAAGGAAGGAGAACACAATTTAAAGAGAACATAAAAGAACTATTCTCAGTATTCTTAATTTATTTTACACTGCCTTTAATGAAGTGAAACAAGTGGAGAAATATTTTACATTTTTAAAAATGGCATTATTTTATTAACTGTACTGGGCTCAAAAGCTCAGTTATACAGTGAAACGGTAATTCAAACTATAAAGGGGGTCTTTGTGATTAAGACACTGAATTCTCTTTTAATATTCTGATTTTACCAGCCAGCTATTGAGTCTGGTAAACACAGGAAGTTACTTATTCTATTTCAGCATTTCTGAATTCTGTCAACCTTTGCTAACTGAAACCTTTCTCATTGCACAATCATCTCCTAAACAACTCTCCATTTTACAAGCAGGATGGGGCTTTTTTAATCACTGAAACCTCCTCCCACTCTGCCCTGGATGGATTGCATCAAAGACTTTCCACCATTTGTTTTAGAACAACTAAACAGAGAATTTAATGTCTCTCAAAAAACCCACACACTACTATAAAGGAAACAATTCTCGCTTCTTTTGCTTTGTTTTGGTTTTAATTGGTTTTAATTTGGTTTTAATTGGTTTGGTTTTAATTTTTTCTTTTCTGGGTTGGTTGGCTTTGTTTTTTGTTTTTTTAAATCCAGCACTTTACCTAACAAATGAATCACTTAAAACTATTGAGTGCTGAAGGGGTAAAACCACGTTCTTACAAACAATGACAAGAACTAAAACACAAGTTCAAACGAAACAGGAATTAGCCACTAAAATAAATAAGTAAAAATTTAAAAAAAAAAAAATAAAAATTAAGCTCATAGCTATTATCTGGGTACTGTTATCAAAAGAACTGGAAGAAAGGAAGCTGATGAACATAAAAACTCAATGCAATTGGGGCAATGCTGAAATCAACCTTTACTAAGATTTTAATTCAAATAAAATTTTAAAAATCTACTTGACATGAGAGGGTGTCAAGGACTGTCTACAGTACATACATATCATAGGCCAATTCTATCTTTTCTCATGCTCTTGATCCATGAGGAAAATGTGAACAATTATCACATAAGTACTAGGTAAGAACTCAAAGAATGGTGCGAATAAAGTATATTTATCCACCTTAACAGAAACACAGAATCACTGAATTGTCACACAGTGACAACTGACGGCAAATTATTTTTTTTCAGTTTTGTTTTCCCTGTCTTGAATATGAGGCCCAAGTTTCCCATAGCTGCTCAGCCTTGGGCAGAGGTGGGGCCAGAATTGGAACTGGGGGAGCTTCCAGCAGCTTCTCACAGGAGGCACCCCTCTGGCCCTTCTGCTTCAAAAAAACCCCACTGCACTAACTCAAGACAAGCATCATGAGTTTTTAAATACTTCCAGGGATGGTGATTCCACCACCTCCCTAGACAGCCCATTCCACTACCTGACTACTCTTTCAGTAAAGAAATTCTTTCTAATATCTAGTCTAAACCTCCCCAGGTGCATCTTCAGGCTATTTCCTCTAGTCCTATGCTTTTACACTTGAGAGAAGAGGCCAACACCCACCTTGCTACAACCTCCTTTCAGGTAGTTGTAGAGAGCTGTCCCTTCAGCCTCCTCTCCTCAGAACTAAACAATCCCAGTTCCCTCAGCCCCTCCTCACAGGACTTGTTCTCCAGACCATTCACCACCTTGGTTGCTCTTCTCTGGACATGCTCCATCACCTCAATGTTCTTGTACCGTGGGGTCCAGATCTAACTAGCTAACTAACTAACTAACTAACTGTCTTTCTAGTCTAGTCTAGTCTAGTCATCTATTATCTATCTATCTATCTATACAGAAGACCTTAAACTGTGACAATCTATCAATTATCTATCTATCAATTATCAGTTTAAATGTAGACATTTATATAATCATATAAACAGAGGCTACCTGAAAAATAATTACAGTTATTTTCACTTATACAGGTAGAGTACAAAAGTCAGAGCTGAAGCAGTGGGAGGGTAAATAACTGCACTTAGCCAATAACATGTGAAATTTACAAAGCAAGAGCATCTCTGTGCAAACCATGACTCTAAGCAAATACCAGGAATTATTTGCCTTTTACCAATCCCCATCCGTGTTTTGATTAGAACAATGAGAAACAAAACAAAATACCCCACCTAAGAACAAGCATGCTTGCCCACATGTCCAAGAGATGATCAAAATGTATGCATCCATCTCTTATCAATGATTCTAAACACAGGTGAGTAGTTCAACAAGCAAAGTATCTGTAATTTATACAAGGCTATAGTCTGTTACTCTCCTGAGCTATTCACTAAGCTTTTAGTAGTGAGGATCACAGAATCACAGAATAACCTTGGTTGTAAAAGGCCTTCAAGATCATGGAGTTCAACCATTAACCTAACATTGACAAGTCCTCAACTATGCCATATCCCTAAGTACTATGTCTCTATGACTCCAGGGATGGTGTCTCCACCCCTGCCCTGGGCAGCGTGTTAAAATGCCTGAATGGTTACAGAGGAAGTTCAGAAAATTTAGTGACTGTAAGGAGCAAATCAAAGATCACATATACAACCAACCAATCAATCATATAGGTACCTAATCAGCTGGCATTTATACAGATAGGTGAGCTGCAGCTGGATGAAGCTGTGCAAACACAGCTCAAAATTACAGGTTTAGACAGGCAACAGAAATTTTCATCATGTAAACAGGAAAATGTCTGCTGCCATTGCCCATTGGGGTATAGATTCTTTCCACAGCACCATTAATTCTGAACACAGAATTCCTAAAGTAAAAAGACAAAAATCTGAATAAAGTTTTCAAGGTTAAGAACTCTTAGCTAGACTACAGATTTTTCCTTACTACCACATCTAGCTAGGCGTTTCTAAATTTTCATGTGTTAAAAATACAGGTCCAGAATAAGCACTGTTTTACTCTTCTGAACTGAGTGTGGAGACCTGACAAACAAAATGTTTTACTTCATGCATCTGGCTGTACTTCTGAGCAAGAAAAGCAGATGGCACTCAACAAAAAAAAATCGTTCAAGACCACAAGAGGGTACTAAGTCAATTTTTCAGTGTGAAAAAATCTGTTTAGATTTTGATTCCCCCCTTGGCCTATTTAAGTTAGTAATCATGAACCTAACAGTTAATTTTGTCACTTCTGTCTACATCCATTTGTTTTTGTATCTTTGCATGTATAAAAAATGAGTAATTTGTGTTGAGAGGAAGAAAATCAGATGAACATCATCCTTTTAAGTGACCCATCTGAACTTTGAGAGTGTAACAAATTTCCATCTATCACCTGAAGACTACAGATTCTGTGGATATATAGTTTGCAGCAAAAGAGGTGAAGAAACCCAGATTACTGTACCTTTCTTTCACTAAGCCAAGTTGAAAAGTTTTCCACAGTATCCTCCTTCTGCTGATCAAAAGCCAGCTGTTTCATTACACTCAGGCACACATGTGGTTGAGCATTTAAACTCAAGGCCTGGTGGCTGAAGGTGTCATTTCATGTACAGTTTGGACAGAGATGGGTGAGGACTACCATCAGAGACAGTGGTTCTTCGTCTCCAACTACTCACTCTCGCCTGCTGCACTAGCATTCATGGTGTGCCACATCAGCAAAATAATCTGTCTGAAAACTAAACCTGAAGATAGAAACCTTTTCAGGCAACTGTTCTAGCTCACCCACATCAGTCACTGCTGGGAATCCTGCAATGCTAAGGAAAAAAAGACCCTTTCATCAGCAGACTCCACTTTTTGGCTAGAAGTGATCAAAGTGACTCACCTTTCCATGGGGAGGTCTTAAAAAAGATAAAATTTCTTCTTAAATACCAATAGGACTTACAAAAGCATTTATGTTCCATTAAAACAATATGATTTGAAAAGATTGATATAAAAGAAACCAAAACTCAAATAAACCCAAAGACTATATTACATAAATTAGCCTATGGATAATTATTATTAAATACATAATCACAGCATATCCCACCGTCTTCCTGCTCCAGTTTTTTAAAAGTTAAGTGACAATTTTGCCCTATAAACGGATGTGCATAATGAGCCTTTTAAGTGCTCTACTTGGAAACATTGCACCTGCAGCAGAGCCCATGTTCTAGCAAGTACTGCCAGCAAAAAGTCCATCTTCACTTGCCTTATTAACTCCAACTCTGGTGGTCTTGCTTTTGCATGCATGTGCTGACAGAGAAAACATCACTAAAATCTTGCCTCCCCTTGACTCAATGACAAAAATTCCATTAGTTTAATCACACAGAGATTTAAACCAGTTATTTACAAATGCCTGAAAAGACTGAGGAGAAAAAGTAGGAAAGGTGAAGTGCTGTTGATGTAAACTCAGCGGCTGTTTTCCACACAAGTAAACATACAATTGGCTAAAAACCAAAAATAATTAAAAAAAAAACCCCAAAACAAGAAGAAAGCAAAAAAAAAAACCAAACCAGCAGCTCACCTTCTGAGGGGGTGGTCCGTGATCATCCAAGTAAGTGGAATTTCCTACAAAAAGAAGAAGGATGGAGATAAACAAAAGTGATCTAGTGCAAATTCAAAACTTGCCAATTAGCTGAACCAGTGTTTCTCTCTCCCACTAATTCTGTGGTGTCAAATAATTCAACGAAGATAAATATCCCCTTTTTTATTAATGAGAGAAAAACAAAACTGTTTTGCTACATAATATGAAAGATTAGATGTACATTGTAATTTTAGCAAAAACTAAATGGGCCAAAGCAGCTTTAATTAAATAATCAAGGCATTCTATTACGTGCATGGCATAAAATGTCATCTGCATCCTTACACATTTTAAGCAAGTCAGTACAGTTAACCTCAAAAAGATTTAATAAATAACAAAGTATCAAAGGCCTTCATCAGATTTTGGTCTGACAGGAGGTGACAAGTATACACTTAGCTCTCTTCTCACATGGATTTTCCTCAACATCCAAGCTACCTTTTTCTTCCCAAAAAGTACTGACTGAATGGGAGTTGTATTCTGATATAAGCATACCTGCCCTTTCTAGATTTTCTTTTATATCAAATGAAAAGCTTCAGAAAAAAAAAAACCAAAACGCTTTATACTTTTTATGTGCTCCCTTGTCAGCTACAATAAAAAGGCAACGATTTCAACTTACTAGGATGTCTTTTCTGAAATCCTTTAATAAAGCTTTACTAAAGACATCATTACTCTTGTCTGTTGCCCAAGACACAAGACACTTGATTATTTTCCTGGAGAGGAGTATAAATTCTTTAAAAACAAGATGTTCTGCCTTATAATATATTTTGCCTTCCTATAAGTGTGAAAATCTAAAGCATTAGAAACAAGTCAGAAAGAATAATCAAGTCTCAAGATAGTGGTAATACACATTTCACAAACATACTTAACAGTACATTGGAGCTGACTGAACAAAGACTCCTCCAGTCTCTGAGGAAAAAAAAAAAAAATCAGCTTCATTGCAGATCATGGTGAATACATGGAAGCAGTCCAGATTTTTCCTTAATTTATTATCTTTGAGCTGTATCAATCAGTGAATCAGCTGAATGCAAAATCTTTGAAGAAACCTTATGGTTATGTTCCTTTTTTCTTGGAATCACTGAAGTGTGGGGGCTTTGCTTGAACCAAGCCAAGTTTATACAGAGAAAGATTATCAGTCACCAGGATTAAGGATAAATATTACTGTGTCCAATTCAGAACCACAGAAAACAAGAATAACTGCAATGCTGGGGAAACCCTTTAAAAAAAAATTAATGAGGAGTACGGGAAGAGGATATAAATGGGTTTATGTATGCAATGAAGCAATCAAAACAGGATCATTCCATTTGAAAAAATTAGCTATCATGCAGAAAGAACTGAGTAGAGACAGGAGAGAGCCAATATGGAAAATGTGGAGTTTTGACTATTTGCCTGGAGCAGGGTTTTCCCTTGGTAGGAATCACAAGCAGCAGTCATAAGGAGTAGGGATCCATCTGCTGCCAAATTTGATGGGGCCTGTGAAAATCCTGCTTTGTTCTCTTCACCTGGTCACCATCTGAAATGTCCAGGTGCCCGTACTTTACTGGCATACCATTCTTTAGATCATTTGATGTCTAAAGGAAAGGAACAGTTTAGGAGTTGTCTGAAGAGTCTTCTGGTCTGGAAATCAAGGCTTTGAACAACAACTTCCCCACCGCTTTGAAGAACAACTTGCCCACCAAGCACCCCCAATAATTAAGAACTGCACCTTCAAAATAAATGACATTTCTAGTAAGTGATCAGTAGATCACCAGTTCTGGTCTGCTTCCAGAATAATGTTATTTAAGCAAGAAACTGGAACGCCACCCATATCAAAATCAGTTCATGGCTTCCCAGCACCAGTTATTTTATTCTATGCAATTACCTTTCTCTTTTCTTTCTGACATATAAATTTTTTCCCTGTGGAAAACACTGGGGAGGCTCCATGAGTAGGAGCATTTGCTTGAACAGGATATGCCCGTGGCTGGCAGGCTGTACCCAGGCTAGACATGAGTGCCAGAAACAATAGGCTGGGTGTGGTTTTCACAGTTTATTCTCAGCCTCCTGCATTTTCTAAGGTGTTTATATATAAATACATATATATACACACACACACACACACATGTATTTTAACTTCCCAGTGGACATCCCTAGAAATTTCAGAGATTTTTACACATCTGAAATAATAAGCTATTCTCAGTCATCAAGTCGTGAAGCTACGTGGTCCAAAGGCAGAAAGGGAGCTGAGAACAGCAACTTGAAAACTAGAAGCTTAAAAGAATGACACTGTTCACCTCAAATCCAACCTAAAAGGATTTCTGCTATTGCTGAGGTCAGCACAGCCACACTAGCTTTAAGATTTAGAGGGAACTTTTTCAGAGGTGTGCAAAGAAGCTGAATGTACAAAACACAGCAAAACCCCTCTACACTAAACCAATCTACACTGCAACAGAAAGTAACTTATTGAAATTCCTTCCATCACATATAAAAGTGCCTACAATTGGTTTCCTCTGTGCAAGACTAACATCCTGTCAAAATTTTGATTTTGACCATGAAAACAAATGTAAAGTAAGCATTGTTTTTTAAAAACATTCTGAAATGGGTTTTTCTGCTTCCTTTCTTGCCTTTCAAAACATTATGGTTATTCCTCATTTTTAAAATCCTAAACACAAAAAAAACCCCAAGCTCAAACCCATACATTTAACTCACACTACACTACTGCATGCAATGAAGCAAAGAAGCAAGGATATGATAAAATAGCTATTTAGTTTAGTTACCCAGTCAACTGGACCCTAGCAACATCGTTAGGATATAATTCAGATTTGTTTGCCTACCAGTTTTATACTTATAACACAATTAGGAGAGAAACTGGCATACTTAAGAAAAGTTACTGGTAATTCTGCACATGTAATATATATAAAAGTAGACTGGAATATGCATATGAAGGGTTTGGATAATGGTAGATTCTAAACCAATGCAGAATATATGTCAGAGAAGGATTCTAAATGAAGAAAAATACCTTTATGAAAAGAAATAGTAATGAGTAGTGACCTCCTGTATACTTACCAGTTTGTCCAAATCTATTACTGTTTATATTATAAGCTTGCTTTTTAACATTATCAAGACGAGAATGTCAACTTGTTTGATAGCTCAATTTTTTAGGAAATAAGTCGATATTATCTGTATTTGTTACATCTAAATATACTCAAATGTATAATTATTATTCATAAATAAGAAATTCAAATTTTTCAGTGGTTTCATTCATATAAATAAAATGTTCTAATATGATCCCACCTATCCAAGTTATGTGAGCTACAGCAAGAACTAATATTGCAGACATTGGTTTTATTGGTGATTTTGCTGGTGCTTTTTGCTTTTGTTTCTACACTCCAATGACAGACTTTCCAGCTTAGAATTCAACAAGATGAAAGACACATTTTTATGAACATTTATAAACATTGGCTAGATGAAACTGGATAGTCGATAAAGAAAATGTGTGACTAAAACTGCTTTCAAATAAGAAGGATAATTCTTCCATCTTAAAAACTCAAAAAGAGATACCTAGGTGGCCAGACATCAGAAAATTCAACATCTTCCTACTACTAGCACCCACACTGTTTATTTGTCCTATATACATATCAAGCAGTTGAATATTTTGGTCGAAGATTCTTCCTAGGAGACTTCCTAAGCCCCAGCTGTTAGACACTTGCATCCAATCTTCACTCTGGAAGTCTTCCATCACCAGTTCATCCCGGTGTTTTTCTCATACTGGCCTTTAGCTTCCAGAAGTCTTTATAGCCCAGTATATTCTGGCTACAGCCCCAAACCTCTACAAACAGCAGTCTTATTCTCTTTACAGCTACTTCTCAGCCCCTTCCTACTCCTCTGCAATTCTCCTCAGTCTTCTCTGAGATTTTTGGAGATTCAGTCATGCATTCTGCATGGGATAGCAGCACGCACCTGCCCAGTCACCCCTGGTGAGAAGCTGCCTGATGTCCTCCTGGTTTTGGCACGTGCAGCAGAGGAGTTTGTGTGGGAGAAGGGAAGGGGCACACCAAGCATGACCCTCCTTCTGCCGAGAGAGGAGACTCCAGAAGGCAAAGAGACTCCCAAATCACATATCCTCTCTAAAATTGTGTGGTTAAGCCTTGCTTCAATACACCTTAAACATAAATGTAACAAACACTTTGAAATGTACAGAGGGGGTTTTCATATTTTTGTTTTGTCAATAAACTGCAGAATAAATACTGGGAATGGGGGAATCATCAACTGAAGTAATAAAACCAACCCCAGAGGATATCCCTGCACTCAAAGCAGATGCAGATATGCAGTTCTCTATGAAGACAAAAACCTAATGACCAAGAAAATGTGTAATTATTTTATTTGAATGCATTTTGCTATGAAAACTAAGACTGCAATCTATCTCTGTGACCACGTAGCTCTTCACTAAATGCACTTCAAAGCCCTATTAATCTGATAATCTTTACTTACCAGCTGGTTCTCAAAATGTGCTTTCTAGTATCACATAGCAAGTGGACACTGATTAAATAGGAGAGGGGGAGTGTTGGTTGCTGGGGTTTTTTTTTTCAAATATTTTTATCCTACCTTCTGACACAAAGTGTTCCAGGTATTTTGTAATGATTTGCATTATGTTCTAAATTTGCTTAGCCAAACTTCCCTTAAAAGAAATGCAGAATCAGTTCTATAAATATATACAGTATTAGGTTTCTTGGTGCCTTCTGGGGTGTCCTCTGAGAAAAACAGTCCTCCCAAGATGTGTGATCAAGCAATACTCAAAGCTAGGCAACTACAAACAAAGCTGTTCAAAATTTAAGGGGCATTTTGGGAAAAGTTTACAGTTTACAGACACCTAACATGCCACACTCTGAAATCACATAGAGGAAGCCTGGTCTCCTACTTCATTTCCTAACTGGCTAACATGAGAAGAATAGTGTAAAATTGCTATGGCTAAATACAGAAAGGATCTGAGCAGCATAGAAACTAGCCAGTTCGAGAATAGTTAGAAACATCTAATATTTGGAAATAAGCTAAGCTTAATGACATTCAGGTAGAAATGTCTTAGAAAACTGCCTCTGGCAGGCTGCATTGACAACTATCTCTGAGAATTAACAGAGAATGAATGAGTGAAAATCTGGCCAAAGGACAATACTCTGGAAAGTAATGATCAAAAACTAAAACTCTTTAACTGGAAACAGAAAAAGGTTGCACTAAGTCAGGAGGATGTAGAACACCCACCACTGGAGACTGCCCAGAGCAGATTAGGCCCAGTGCTGCTTTAGAACCAACAATCATCTCCTATTCCAGCCCTATTTCTCTTCTCTTCTTTTAAAATTGATCTAGGAGGCTGGGTGTTGTTCTGGGTACTATCACTCAATATTCTTACCCATGACTGGAAAAACTACATTAAGGAGCACCAGTACTAAATGTTCTAACAATAGCAAATTAAGGGATTTGACATCTGCTGAAACGCTGGCATGAACACAAAAAGATGATGATCAGTTAAACTAATGGCCTGGAAACAGAAGATGCAATTCAGTAAAAACAAGCATAAAAAGTTCAGTTCGGATAAGAACAACATCATCATAAAAGCAGAATGGAAACAAAGGGGAAATGGCAGAAAAGAGGTGGAGGAAGAGATGATGGGAGATAAATACCAGTTCTCTTCCTTTGAATTTTTTTAAGCACTCTGTAAAAACTATTCTGAAAGATCTCCCCACTCCAGCTGGTTGTACAGCAGTAGTTTCACTAGCTTGGGAAAAAAATCTGTTTTAATTGACTGCCCTAGGAAGAAACTTCTTAAGGCTTAGTGTTACTTCATTTCCCTTTTTCTCCAGAGTGACAGATAGACACAAGGATATTTGCAGGCCCCCAAAAGTGAAAACTTTTTTTACCTCTACCCTGCAGAATGCACAATGTACAGGAAGTAACTGTGGGACAAAAGATGGTGGCAGGGCCATGACATCTCCCCTATCAATGCACACACTCTGTTCTGTGTCCAGAGCAGCACACCAAATGCAAGAGACCTCCCTCTGCACATCTGAAGGGCAGGACTACAGCTCCACAGATAAATCTTCTCTTTGCAAGGCTCTGCTTATCCAAGTGACGACAATTTAGAGGTGGGGTTAAGGGCTGTACAAAGAATGTAATGATGAAGCTTCAGTGAAGACACTATCACACATGAGGCCTCCTAGTCCCACTTCAATCTCCCATTCAGCCTACAAACTCCAGGGAATCTGTATCGGTCCCTACACCTTCTCAGATGACACCAGTCTCAGGAGTTTCTGATTACATCAATACCTGACATCAGCTCTGCTCTTCTACATGATGTTTTTCCAGAGACAAGGACTTTATTATTTAAGCTTAACTCAACTTGCAAGCTTTATTCCTGCCCATTGCATTTATACAGATATTTTCAGATAGACATCTTTTTTTTCCCCTGCGCAGGCCATCTTGGGAAAGAGAAATTTAATGAATTTTGTAAAACAAGTTGCCAGTTATTCAAGGAAGATTTTTATTACTATTGTTAGTATTGTAAGTACTACAGTGCAAATGCTCTCCAGAATGGGTTGCTTGTTGGGCGTTGGGTTTGAAGTTCCTGTCCCTGGAGGCACATTTCCAAGAAGCTGCCTAAGTCTGTGGTCTGACCCCCGCGGCACCTTCCTAGCAGAGAAGAAAAGAACAGGCTTCGCAGACCACTGGTCACAAAAAGCTCTAAAGAGTTATTCATATTTTTATTGTGCTAAGGCCAAATGAGTTTTCCTTATATGTACTTTTCATAACATCTCAGGTCATACAGTTGCTATGATTTTGTCACACTTCTTTACACAGACAGCTACATTTAAGATAATGGACCCCCCATATGAGGTAGCCTGCAGGATTGAGATGTATGTCTGTAAGGTTTTCTGCTTTCTTCACAGTTCATTGTCTCATTCTATCTGATTTCAAAAAGTAAAAAAAGGTACAACTGAAAATAAAAAAGAGCCCTTTTAGAAGTCCATCTCCTTTTCCTCGTCTCTA
This sequence comes from Phaethornis superciliosus, assembly GCA_023637945.1. Lineage (NCBI taxonomy): Eukaryota > Metazoa > Chordata > Aves > Apodiformes > Trochilidae > Phaethornis > Phaethornis superciliosus. The sequence goes on along the minus strand of JAJQWJ010000003.1, from coordinate 49,865,184 downwards.
CCATTTCTTTTTTGCACCATAAGAGAATCACTGTAAAGCTCTTCCTTATATAACTCTTGAAAAGAGCACTCTATGTAAGAACTGTCTCTTTGTATTGCTTTCTCCTCTGAAGATCCAATCAAAAAAATAATTCTAATTATTTAACCATTATTAGCTTCCCATCCTCAAAAGGCTTAACAGACACAAAATTTGAAGCAGCATTTCTTGCCAAGGCCCGCTAGAAACCTACAACTGCAAAACAGAACATCTATGTAGGTCAGATAAGGAACACACTGTACCTAGATGAGCAATTTCTTCTTTATGACACATTAGCATGAAGTTTTATTAATTTCTATTACAAAAAATATTTAGGTTTCAGATGGTTTTCTAGACATCAATATGATTTAATACAAATATTTTCCATTACTATAAATGCTTTGGCCAAACTGCTGAATTTTCACACTATCCAGATACCGGCTTCCGCTCATAAGACATTTTAACTCTTTAAATGCATCTGAGTGACAAAGACTTCTCAGTGCAAGTGTTTTGTGTTTTAGGAATGTCTGTGTAGAAACTGTATGTTTAAAAATAAGACACAAGATCTAGCAACCACAGAACACTGGACTTGGCTTAAACTCTCCTTTCCATTTCAGCACTCTTTCATCTGCTGCAACTGTAAAAGGATGGGATTAACCCCATTCCTGTCATTCCAACCCCTTGCAATATGTACCTTCTACTTCAGATTTCAGCCATTACTGGGAAAAGAGTAATTTTAGTACATGGAATAGATAACTTAAAACTCAGTGCTTCTGAAAGAATTTTCTGCTTCTACAAATCACAAATATGATTTCTAGAAAGATGACTTTTCCTGCCTTCTGCCTCATTTCTCAAAATCTTAAACAAGATTTGTACCCATTTTTTGTAGCAGTGTATGATTTGACTGATTCATAAACATTCTGTAAGATGCCCGATGAAAAAATTGAATGTGGTGTAAAAACTTCTGCTCTTCAAAATCTGATGCTCTCCATATTACAGAAGCCTCAGACTTATGATGCATACACAAGACCTACCTGTAGGAAAGTAACAACACAACCTTCATGGCTTTCATCAAGCTCTTAAGTGTACCCAGTAGGAAATATAAACACATACTGATGATTTTTCCCAGTTTGTAAACAGGAAAGATTTGGCTATTAGTTATCAAGCATTTACACTTTTAGTTTTCAAAACTTTGAGTGAAAACATCTGGAAGACAACAGGCATATGAAGAATCTTCAGATGTATTGATTGATTTTTGCAGCCCTATGTGCTCCATACCAAAACAGTATCTCAAAAATGTCAGCAATAACAGGTTCTACATTAACACCTTCATGTTAAAAGTTTAACTACATTGGATGAAGTGTCATACGACACAAACAGTCCAAGTTTCATCAACCTCAACAGAAGTCTTCAAACTGGCATTACTTCTCTTTTGCTCTCTACCTATCCTAGAAAGATTTTCACTCCCTATATATACTGCTAGCCTAATGGGTGAGGATTTCAACTTGATGAAGGTACCGAGGTCTAAAATGCATTTTGACTCACTCGGGTAGCTGTTTATTTAAGACAGGCTCTTGGGTGTTTTGACCACACTTATGAACTCTGAGATGCAAACATTCACCACTGGTAACAATTACCTAGGCGTGTTCTTTCTTTTTATATCATTTTCCTGTGCTTTATTTAGCTTGGACAACCACATCAGGATTCCACCACTAAGATGTGGCAGTGTAATAGATCTCTAAACGCCACTCACGTTGTCTCCTGCAGACCATGTTTCTCACAGGAGACATCTTAAATTATATGAAAAACATCTGTGCAATCACCCTATAATAGCCATTAACTAAATATCTAAATACAGCCTCTCAGTGTACACATGCATTAAGAGAACTTTTTTACTGTATCTATACATAGCTATACAAATACATATCAGCAGCAACCTCTGCTTTGCTTGAATGGCTGTGAGAGTCCTAACCAGAAAAGATAAAACAAAAGTATTCATACTGAGACATACTACAAGATAGAACTTAAGATGTATTATTACATTATATTATTAGGTGGTATATTATTTTTAGGGTATGACTGAGAGTCTTCTTTGTAAGAATAATAATCTCTGGCTCTTTTAAATGCCAGAGATTTATGGCAGTACTTTTATACTGTTGCTGAAAGGTAAAAATAGGCTTTTTGTTCTAATCATGTAACAGGCATAGTGGTGTAATTCTACAATATTTCACAGGGTCATTTCAGTGACAGTATTTAACTTCTACAATTTTCCATTGATCTTGGCTGAGATACAGAGTAAAGACACTGCTGCATGCTGGAAGTAACATTCAAATAGATGAAAAATCCAATCTTCATCCTTTATTATATATTAGTTTCTCAGAAAGATGATATTTGATCACCAGTAATGACAGACAAATCTTCCTAGAGAAATCTGATCTAGAGAATTACCCATTGTTCTACACAAAAGAAAGCTTGAAGACCCTCTATAGCTAAGCTTGGATATTGTTTAATGTTATCTAACTGCCAACAGCAGCAGTTGTTAACATGAGTTTATGAAAAATTCATGAGTAACTATGAATTCTTCTCACTTTCTTACAGCTGAGAAAGCAGGAATACAAAAAAACCTCCTTATTTATACAAATCTTATACAAATTTAATACTTAAGTATTAATACTTAATACTTAATTAATACCTAAGTATCTTCTACCCTATTACAAAGTATATAGTTAAAGTTTTCTGTACATTATAAGCTTAAATATTAACTTACATATAATTATAGATTAGTTTACTTTTACGTGCTATGTTTCCTTAAGAAAAAATATCCTTACAAGGCAAGAACATCTAGATCTCAGTCATTTTCTTATGTCTGTCTTTCTTCTCATGGGATTTCTGTCCCTTTACAGCAGAGGTTCTCTAAGCATAGTAATTCTGAAGTTAAATTATTGAGTTCCCCAGTCAGCAACATATTGCAAAACTCACTTCTAAGTGAGCCCCATTTAGCATGACTGGCAGTCTTAAATCAGATGTATAATGGAGATGTGTTCACACAAGCAGCACAGAAACATAATCAAATCTCATTCCATGCATAAGTGTTCAGTGCTCACAGCTTTTGGATTTTTTTTTAATGCTTATGTTTTAAAGCTATCTAACAGATTGCATCTTGAAGCAGATCATTGTCAGAGAGTAAGATATACAAATTTTTCTCAAGTCACATACCTAAAAATTAAGGAAACCGTGCACATGTACACAAATAGAAACAATGGTCAGCAGTGTAAAAATCACCAGGACAGCCAGCCAAGTATGTGGCAACATCTTTATGTTACTCATAAAGAGCTTAACACTTCTACAAATTGTCCTGACTTCTGATCCAAACGGAGAGAGGGCACTTTCTAATGAACTCTCTTTCAAAAGGACTCTTGTAGGAAAGTGATTCTACTTCAAAGACCACTCAAAAATCAGTATAATGCTAACACCAAATATATTTCAATCTGAATGCAGCCTTCACAGAAGGATCATGCCACAGCAGCAGCAATCATCAACTTGCTACCCTGCAATGAAGGTGAAAACCTTTTGCCAGAGGCTGTAGCAGATTGCTCAGGGCTTCAGTGCCTGTGGTGTGACATCACTTGGAACATCCATCAGGTCCTTCTTTTGTGGCATTACCGTCCTCTCTAAGACTCAAATATCCATCTTAGACTTCCCACCATCAGTCATTTTTTCCCAGGTCTTGACATCCTTCTGGATCCACTATCAGCAGCTCTCATGCTATAGTCAGACAGTGTCAGCTTCGCTAACTCCAAATAAAATACAGCTGTGAAAATACCTCCTCTCCTCTGCTGCTGCAACTTCACACAAGACATTTTAGAGGTCTCCACTGTTTTCCTCTCATTTCCCACAACAGTTTCCACTCATTATATTATGTACCAATCAAGAGCCTTACATAACTTATAAACACTAAGAAACAATGTAATGCCCCTAGCCAGCTTCTCAAAAATAGTACATAATTCTTTTACTTTAAAAAAAAAAAAAAAAAGTTAAGAAAAAAACAGAACAAAACCAACAAAAAACCAGCTAGAAACAGACTTCTGGCACTGAAAATATAGCAGCCCAAACTGCTGAAAATTAGGAAGATGAAAATGGGGTATTAAGGTGGTAAAACAGGGATAGAAACCTAGAAAAAATGGTGTAGCACCAGGATTACCAATAGTTATTTTTCGGAAGACACCAGCGTAGTTACTTAGGCTGAAATAGGTGTTCACAGCCAAGGCACAAGCAGTAAAGTGCTTCAAATGACTCAACTGGGCCCAGAACACCTATTCCCATGCCAGGCAGTTTTCCTCCCTTCTATGCAGTCCTTCTTTAAAGTAAGCCAAAAGAGTGTCACCTCACACATCTCCAACAACAATTTATTCTTCAGAGTAATCCATTGACATATTTTTAACAGCCATTATAGAAATAAACTGATCTACAAGCCCTCTGAAAGGTTACTTTAACACATGAGTTGTTGTAAAGCTGTGAGAGCAACTGATGAATTAGGTTTTACATCAGCAATGCTTGCAAGGACAGAACCTTCAGATGAGCACTGCTTAGGAAAGAAGACACTGACCTCTGACAGCACTCACCAACTTCACAATTAACTAAAACACATCAGATCACCAACACTGCTAAGATTTTATTATTCATTTATTTAAGCCTAGGACTTTACATACTCTCACACCTTTCACTCTTTCTTTGGGGATGTAAGCAGGCATTGCATTTAGCTCCTAAAAACCCCTGAAATATGTTGGCCATTTTAGTTTGTGGAAACTTAACAGGAGAGGAATAAATATGGTGCTGTCAGCTGGAACATGTGGTGAGTAAACACAAACAGGATTTTCCACAGGTGACTATATGAGACTCATATAAAACAACACAATTTTGCTGCAAAACACAGACTCCCGCATACCACCCTGGGTGGAAACCAGGCTAGCTAAGTTACTTTTGTGTTTTGGGGTTTTTATAAAACAAGTGGCCTGGTGCCTGAATCAGAGCAGGGAAACAATACACACTCCCCCCAAAATAAACAAAAAAAGCCTAAAGTTTGACAGCTGATCCAGGAACACCAGCATTGCCCTCATACAGTCTTTTTAATTTTCATTTGTTCACTGCTTCTCTCCTTCCCCCTCACCTGCTATTTTAAAAGCATGTACAAAAGCATTGTAATGGAATCATAGATTACTCTACATATAATCTCCCTGGGAAGAAAAGCAACTTTACACTTGATTTATCATGTCATATTAAGCTACTATACTTGTGCTAAGGCTGGGAAGGATGCCAGCAGGCTCAGCATACCCTCTTCCGCCACCTTCAGTCAAGGAAAAGATGTCAGGGCCTTCTGCTTCTTTCTAGTACTCAAAAGAACAGTAGTTCTGATTATATTCTCCCTTTTTATAATGCAGCTGAACGACAGGATACATTTTCATCAGGTATTCTCACAGCACCCAACAAATGTTTAGTCGAAGTTTACGTACCACAACTGAAAGCTGTTAGCTAACAGAAGTCATCCTAATGAATTCCTCAGGAGAAGAAAAAACAAACAGAACCATGGATATCAGCACTTCATCACAGACATGGCAAAGTCTCAGCCCTGTACTGCAGCCTCCTGGGGTGCTGCAGGAACACCGACCCAAGAAAAAGCCCAGACCCCATGCAAAATGCCAGCCTTGCCTCATGGGGATGGGCTACATCCTCAGTGTGTTCTGCCATCACTGTTGCACCCAGAAGCACTGCCAGCAACAGCAGTAGTTGGTAGAACCACTACCACTGAAGTGGTAGAGCCACTTTCTTTCAAGCTAGATATCTAGCCTAAGAGACCATGTTCACAATTGCCACCATCCACAGCTCTTGGGAACTGCAAGCCTTGGTTTAGATTGTAAAAACTTCCAAAGTTACTGTGGCAGCTATCACAGAAATAAGGCAGTAAGGATGTGTCCCCAGAATGGTGGGGTGAAACATTAAACCATCAGGTGGATCCCTCCCCTCTGTTATAAAAAATGAACTTGAAAACAAACACAAGTAAGCTGAACAGTTTTTAAGGAGTTTTGGGACTCCTGTAGTTGTTTCTCCAACTTGTGGATTTAACAGAGCCAGTCAAATACTTTGGGTGATATTGGTATCACTGATAGGACTAAGGCAGACAATGCACAAGAAACACATAGGGTATGTCATCACATTAGATAACTGCAGTTCAGCCACAAACCACAAGAATAAGAAAACCCAAATGACAAAACAAAACAAAACAACACCACCACCATTTACCTAGGGACTCCTGATGTTAATTTCTCAACTGTCCCATTGAAAAGACACTCAGGTCACCAAAACTCAAATGAACTTTTAAAATAATTTCTGCCAAAAGCCAGTACTGAAATCAGTGGAAACATTTCCAGCTACTTAATTTCTGGTTATGCAGAATAATTTCTCTTCTGTAGAAAAGAAGGATTTCCTGCATGGACCCCAGATGTTACTAGGGGGACATTTCTGATGCTTCATTTCCGTGAATATCAAACACAATGATGATATTAGCAAAAAAATACCAGACAATCAAGGCACTCCTTCCAAAGCATACATGCATCTGTAAGTGCACAAGCAGTTTCTCCATGCAAATAAAAAGATTCTGAAACTTCAAGATCTTTAACATGTTTGAATTACTCTATATGATATGGCTAGTCAACAACAGCTTTAGCCAGACAGAAGAGGACAGCAATGTCAGAAGTAGTTAGAGTAGATTGGGAAATGTGATTTCATAGTATAGCTAAGTACTAGGAACAATTTAGTCACTTAAAGATCACAAAGGGAAAGCAGTTTTATTCCTCCCAGCTGCTGACCAAGTATCCTGGAGGAGCTACAGTTTCTGTTAAATCTATCACAGAGAAACAGGCATTTTACAGTTTCAAAATTTGTTTTCAGTACAGAAATAAGTGAAAGCAGCTCATGCTTTTCAGGAAACATAAAGGCAGCACAAAAATGTCAGAAACCCAGTTACAATATCTTCAGTGATTAGAAAATTTCTGCCATTACAAATGGAAGAATAGCCTCATGTCTAACATATCAATGTTTTCACACAGCTGAAATTACAGCATTTTTTATTTTTCTGCAATCTGTTTTTGACTTGGCTTCCATTGTCCATACATATAGTACTCAGAACATTATGGAATTTGGGCATTTAACTATTTTTCTCTAATTATGACAGTTCCACATTTGTCTGCAACTGACCTATTATTTACTGTCAGCCCAACTTTTCTAGATGGCTCTGAAATATGTCTCTGCCTTTTACAATATCTTTAGTTCAGAATCATCTGCAAATATAATCAAAATACTAACTCTACTTTCTAAGCATTAAAGCAGACATTGCACAAAATCAGAGGACTGATCCTTAATTGGCACCTTTCTTAAAGTGTACATATGCCATTGTAAATTAGTGCCATGGTATATGAAAAATCTTATTATTCTCACTAATAAAGAATATGTCCTAATGGAGAGTGCAGGTTAAATGAAGTAAAGAAAATTTATTTCTACAAAACATTATCAGGTTTCTGATCATACTTGCAGTGTTGCACTCTAGCACATCCTAAATGACAGACAACCACATCCAGCAACCAGATGCTGTTCCAAACCATCAGCGACCTCAGCACCACAAGACACCGTCATGATCCGCAAATGGATTCCTCTGTTTAACACTGGCCCGGCCGAATAACAGATTTAAACTGAATAATAGATTTATATATTAATCTCTCTCCTCACTGATAAAGAAAAGAGAGAGAATAAGGAAGAGAGACTTATGGGTTGGAAACTAAACTACACAACTTTAATGAAACAGTAATGATAAATAGGAAAAAATTACTAATATATAGGAATTACTAAAATATACAGGAAAAATGATCCCATGTTCTTCCCTCCTTTCCCCCAATAACTCTCACATCACCACCGAGGCTGCAGGGCAGCCCTGGGAAAGTCCAGGCTGGAATCCTGGAGTCAGCAGCAGTCGGGAGCTGGAGGCAGGAACACACAGATTCAGGCTGGCACGGATCAGGATCAGAGGCAGAGGGACAGATGGAATCCTCTCAGGATGCCGAAGGAAGCAGGGAGTGCAGGAAGAAGAAGGAAGCAGGAAGGAAGGAAGTGTTTGACCCTTGTGGTCCCTCAAATTTATACTGAGTATGACATGTATGGGATGGAATACTCTCTTTGGTCAATTCTGACATCTATCTTGTCCGTTCCTCCCCAGAGGAGGGTTTCAGGTGGGACCTCCTTACTCCTTCTGGAAGGTAAAATGTTCCTCAGAGCTGAGCAGTGTCCTTGGCTCTGCATACCAGTCTCTGGCAGTAACTATAAACATCGAGTGTTATCAGTCCTAGAAGCAGACACTGTCTGAGAAACTTGCTGTTAATTTCAGCAAGTGCAACTACTTACAGGAGACTTAGCTGAAAGCAAAAGTACAAACCAGAAAATCACCTTTATCCTGGCCCAAACCAGGACACTCTGCCTCTGCAAACCTGCTGTGAACTGTACCTGGGTGCAAACATGGCATCTGCATCACTAAGCCCCCAGAGCCACCTTGCAGCACCCAGACTGATGCCCTGGCAGCAGCCCCCCTCCACCTGGCCCAGCCACAGCAGCTGGATCCAAGCCACACCTCAGCAGCGCTGCTTTCCCTTCCAAGAGGGACGGGGAAGTTCTGCACCCGCTGCTCCACAAGCTGCTCTCAGTATCACCCCCAGTGCTGAACCACTGCAGTGAGACTCTTGTTCCCAACATGCAGCAGTTTACCTATGGCTTCTCCATGCACTGTGTAAAAAGCACTTGAACAGTAAGGTTTTCATGGCTGACAGTAAACTGTGTGAAACTACACACGACTGTAGTTTTTTTAAACTTTAATTCGCTTATGACTGAATCAGCAAATGCAGCATTGAATATTTCAAAACTACAATGTAGTTTCTATGGAATTATTCACCGAGATACAATTCTTTCTAACAGCCCTGAATTGAGACCATGCATTTTGAAATCAGGACCCTTGATAAGCTGATTGCTTCAGAGACTTCTGGTTAAGTGTTAAAGTGAGAGAGCAGACACAGGAACTGCAAGCTGGTTTGAGATACTTTTTTTTCTTGTTTGTTTCTATGGAAACTGAAGCATGTTTTCTTTCTCTTCCTAGTCAACTATATTCACACTTTCATTTAATATCGTGCTTTTAATTTAGGAGAAATCTTCAGTCTGCAAAATACTTAAAAATAATACTTCTGTTGTAACAAGAGCATCCTGTACTTAACAGCAGGAGAGCTGTGCTACTGCTGCTGAGCTGCTTCTTCCTTAACTCCTCCGGATTTGGTCATTCACCTGATCAGTAACAAAGGAAAACACTACAGAGAAAACATTCAAAGCAACAGTTGAATAACTCACCACCACTCAAAGATATTTGAGATTTTTCCAAATTAAACAGAAGGCCAACTAAGTTGCTCTTCTAGTATACTCCATCATATGTTTACATTTCCTGCAAACACTTTAACTATGGAAGTTCTGCACCTTCTTCAACTGTTAGGAGTGCTGGTTTAATGCAATAACAACTAAGAAATGCCCAGAACCACATTCCCAACCATGAAGTATTTAAGAATAACAGCCTTCACTCAAACTCTACAGCTTCGCTTTCACTTCCCTTGTGATAAAAACCCAAACCTCCTGACAGCCTCTTGACACAAGTCATGGCAAGTGTACAACACAAGTACAATCTGTTGTCCACCTGGAAATCAATTAGTCTGTACAATCCCACCAGCACTCCGTCACCCTGCTCAACACAGAAACTAAATTCCCAGGCAGAGCCGAGTTGCCCAGCTCTCCTCCAAAGGGCCTGCACCCTTCCCCATCAACCCCTGAGCCAGCCAAACCCCATGGGGCCCCAGCTGGCAGTCCCATAGCAGTGTTTTGCAATCCTGGCCATGAGGAACCCTTGTGCAAGGCTACCATGGAAAACTTAATGTTCCCCACACCCACAGTCACCCAAGCAGGAATTTCTGCCTCACACATGGTCCTATAGAAACTCTCTGATCTGCAGCCACGCTGAGTTTGCCATGGCCACACAGGCAGCTACAGTGGTAACCAATCTGAGGAAAGCTCTTCAAGGGAATAAGCTCTCTTCCTACCAGGACAGCTCAAGATACACATGGAACTGGAGAGCATTAGCAAGCACATAACACACATACACAACTGCTGCTGGAGTTATGGGGCAGTCAATAGAACAACGATGGTAAATTTGCCCAGTGGGTATATGTTTGAGCAAGAGATGAAACTTCACACTGTCCATGTTAGAAAGGGGTGAATTCCTCTTTCGTCACATTTCCCGCACATACAGAGCTGCTAGGGAAATCAGAACAGCAATAAGTACTATGGATTTCTCCTCACCCCACTGACACCAGCTGAAACAGAGCTTTTCCAATCTTCTGCTTTATTCCACAAATGAGCAGAAGGCAGCTTCCTGCCCATAGGACGGGCAGATATCCTGCCTGAACCACAGCTGGTGTCATTGTACACCTAAAGCTTCCAGAATTCTGATAGAAACATTTTCCTCACCAAGAGGTGCCTGGAAAACAAGTAATACTCAGTTTGCAACCACCTCCAAATGTATTTATCTAACCAAGCTTCTCACTAAAGTGCCTGCTTACAGAGGCACGAACAAATGCCAGCCTCAAGTGGGACACCAGCAGGAGGCTTTCCTCTTCCACACTGCCCTTTTCTTCTTGATTTGGGACCAGTCTTATACCAGCACCTGATGAAGAGTCCTGCACTTGTTCTCAAGCACAGTGACTGCCTGGGTGGCTACAAGATATCTCCTGTTGACCTTCTTAGGTTGACAACAGAACAACCATTTCAAAACAGTGAATACTATTCATGAAAATGGTGAAAAAAACCATCATCAGTATTTTAGCTATCAGATGTCTGCAGCTTCACATGTCACAACCTTGCAACTAATCGCGCCAACTTTTGATTACCTCCTTCTCCCTGTCAAACCATTGCCTTCAGAATGTGATATTTCTGGCATCATGCCATGTTAAAAACAAGGTTAAAGTGAATTTTTACAAATCACATTTTCTTCAATCTGGAGATTGCAGAATGTGTGAACAAATTTGAACATTTTTCTTTTAAAGTTTTATAAACTACAAAGACTTGTAAAAACAGCAAATGTTTATTTTGAAACAGACTCTCAAGCTAGACATGGAAATTACATCTGGAAACACAACCTGGTTTTTAGTGAGAAGAAAGAAAGAAAAGCAAAACATACATGCAGACAAAAGCTTGACATCATGCAATCCAGACAGTTTTCACTATACGTAAGAAACATAATTATACAAGAAACAATTAAATTAAAATGAAAAAACCCTTTTTCTGAACCAAAAAACTATTCTATTTTTGTGTTTAATTGAATGTTCTCCAGCCCAAACATGTGAATTCAGTTAACAGAAGTTTTGTTTTGGGGTGGTTGCTTTTTTTTTTTCTTGTGGTTTTGTTTTGTTATTTGAAGTACCAAAAATTTAATCATGTGAACTCATTATTACCTCACACGACGAGGATGGTGAGACACTGGAACAGGTTGCCCAGAGAGGTGGTGGAAGCCCCATCCCTGGAAGTTCTCAAGGCCAGGCTGGACAGGGCTCTGAGCAACCTGATCTAGTGGAAGGTGTCCCTGCCTTTGGCAGGGGGGGTTGGAACTAGATGATCTTAAAGAGCCCTTCCAACCCTAAAAATTCTATGACTATTGCTGAATGTCAGGATCACAGCATGGTAAAAACCTAATCCAAGTTTGAATAGCTCCTTAGGCAAAGCTGTCTGCAAAACAAACATGGAATGTGATCACACTGAAATACTGCAGTGAGATGAGCAACCATCATGCTGTTACTAACATATATTCTGAATTTCACTACAAGTTTATCCTTGAAGTCTTGAGCATACAGATGATTTGCTATTTTGTTCCCAACTGTCTGATTTTAATGACTTCTGAAGATAGATGAAGGTTCTTCTTATGTTGCTAGTAATATTAAAGCAACTCAAATCAGTAAGCTTGAAAAATGCGTGAAATTAAGGGCTAATATTTCCAGATATTGTTTTGCATTGGATATGTGGAGATTGATACACAAAAAGTTCTCGTGCATTCACACAGAAATGGTCAGTAGCTTCTTTCTGCTGGATTGCTTTGGAAGCACAGCCCTGGTGTCAACTTTCCAATTTTTATTTGAAGTATGTTTCACAGATTAGTTAACATTGGAAAAGACCTCTAAGTCCAACCTTTAACCTAACACCACCATATCAAAGTAGTCTATTAGGTCTGCAAAAATATACAACAAAAGCAACAAAGTCCTGATCATCCACAAAAATCTCACAGCAGCATTAGCTGTGGCACATGGGAGGAAAACGGAATAGTCTTGCCAATAAGAGAAGCTGTTTGGGGATGGGGGGTGGATTTAGCTGCTGATACAGTCAGGCTATTCAATAAAAATACTATACCAATTTCAGACATTTTCAGACACTGATTATAATGTTTGTTAACAGATCACAACAGCCTCTTCTCCCAGCCTCTTTAGGGGTGCTACACTGCTTGATGTGTGCTATATAATATTTCCCATTGTGGAGTCCTTCATCTTCCAGAGGCTCTATACACAGAGATGTCTCAAGCTCTTGTACCTTGCACAGTAACCACAACTGTTCTTTTCTTCTAAATAGAAAACACCAAACCAAAACAAAAAACATACTAAGAATCACCATTCTCCTTTCTAATGTCTATCAAAAAATATATCAAGATTTGTTTGCACCAGATCTACTTTTTTTTTACTGCAAGTATTTGTTCAAAAACAAGATCTGAGACAGAAGTCCACATTTCAGCAAGCAGAGTGAAAGAAGCCTTCCAGCAGTATCCACGTGAATGCTTTCCTTTGCACAGCTTAAGCCCATTAGTTTTATTTTTTTTGTCTGTACACTGTCCAATAAAAGTAACTGAATCCAGCCTAATTTGTAGTATCTCATTACTTAAATGCAGGAATTTATGCCTCTTTTTCCTCCAGCTTTAACATAGCAAGTTGCCTTAGATTAACAAACTGGTCATCCAATTAGATCTCCATCTGTATGGGAATAAAAAGATGGGTTATTACAAGAGTGGGGATGGGCATCTTGTGACTCGAGTTCTCTGTGAAATTTTAAATACAGCATGAAATCTGCAACAAAATACTGACACTACACAACCACATAACAATACCTATTGGCCATGGTAAACCCAACCCTAATTTTAAGCCGTTATATTTCTCTCCAGAGTAGCAAATGTCAGTTTCAAAATAAAAAGAATCAAAGTTAGAGGAACGAGGTTCATGCCCTGAATAACCAAACCATGCACATTCAAATGAGATGACCAAGAATTATACAAAATAATTAATGTCTGTTTAAGGCTGGGAGGAGATACTATACCATTTCTTTTGTACTGTTTGTGTGAGAAGCAACTGTCACCTCCCAGTTCAGAAAAAAAATTTCTGCTCCTCAGGTCACACAGTTTCAAATGACAGAAACATTTCTTTCCAAAGTGTTGCCTATTAAATCTGATTTAACAGCACATTCACAAGAACAGGTATGTTTGTTTTTACTAATGCCATTCTATATATAAAATTTGGTTACTTAGTGACATTCTAGTGTTGATCCCAGGCAAAAACACTCTTCTAGCTTGAATCTGAGCAGATGATCAGCTCACAGCTAACACTGGTAATGTTGGGCATATGCAGATTACCCCCAATGAGTGAAAGGCTAGGCCTAACTGCAAAATTGAGGAAGACAAAATAGTATTATTCAGATATGACAGAGGGCTTGTCTTCTACTTTTTCTGCTATTTTACATTAAGAAACATAGGAGAAAAGAATCATCATTCAACATTTCTAGTCCTGTTGTTCAAAATAACACGTACAGAAGTATAAAAGGCTCAGCTGCTATTAGGACAAAAACCTGACTGCCATCCATTTGAAGAAAGACAAGTATTCCAAAGCCAATGCAGAAATGGCACTAACACTGATGTTAATATTTGGCACTGGTTTAGAATTACTTGGAAATATGTAGTGTTTTGGGGACGTATATAATATTAAACTGGACATCTCCTAAACCACAAGAATTGATGTGCGTTGCTTTTAGTTTCCAACTTCCGTTTTTTAGGAGGTTAAACTCCATATTCAATCTGATACAAACCCCTTTGCTGTTTTCTATGAAAAGCTCAAGACAGAGATCAAAAAAAAAAAACAACAAAAGCAAAGCTTTCTCCTAGTATGTTGGGACATTTCCCAAGAGTAGCTATGATTGTTTCATTGGTCACTTGGCCCAGTTTCTGGGACACTCCTGCTCCACTCCTGCTGTCACCTCCAAGTTCTGGCTGTCTGGTGAGGTCAAAGGCAGCCCTTGCTTGATGGTCATGCTCTGCTGTACCTCTGCCAGCCACCCTGGCACTGTCTGCCCTTTATCTGCAAAATGCAACCCAGCTCCATCAGGTCTGGGCTCAATGAAGCATCCTCCCTTGCCTCTTGTCTCCCAAGTCATGTTGTGCCTGCAAACTTTCTCCCTTCCTCACAATCAGAAGGGATGACAATCTTGAAAGGGGTTCTGTGGAAGAAAAAGCAGGAATCCATTCTTGTTGAAAAACTTGCTCAGCAAAAATGTTCAGAGCTTGTTCAGAGAACTCACGGGAAACTCCTCTCCATGACAGCTTTGTGGGTCTGCTGGTATCAACTTTTATTAGAGCCCAGGAACTCTCTCTCTAGCTCCCCACAAACTCGTTGTTCAAGGCCATGTCATGAGTAAGCTATTAGCTGTAGTGTTTTATAATGCCAAGCCTTGAAGAACCCATGTTTTGTGAAGGGACAAGAATCCAGCTCAAGCACACAGAGTTTAACCCTTGGGCAAAGTATGTAGAGTGAACAAACACAGCTGAAAATGCTGCATAATGTTCAGATTCTTTCCTTAAGTCAGAAAGCATCTCATTTGTTCCCTCTCCCAAAAGCCAGAAGAAGCTTTTCTCATACCACAGTTCTGTACAACAGGTTGAGAAATTTCACCCCTCAGTTAGTGCCCAGCTCCCCCCCGCACAGAATATCTGCAGAGCATTTAATGAGACTGCTTTCCAAGAGAGGTCTCATTTTTCAAGGTAGAACCAAAGGAGTTGATTCTGCTCAAAACAGTTCAGGTACATTTTGATGAAGACTCCTACCACCAGTTTTGCTTAAAAACTAAAGGGCCATGATGAAGTTGTAAAAAGCTGACTTATTTTTAGAGTGCTGAGTATTACAACTCAAGCATACGCCAAAGAAATCAGCAGAACATTTTCATATTTTTTTATTTCAGAAAAGACATATCTTTGAGTCCTTGCCACATGAAATGTTTTTGTCCTGCATATTTTTATAACCTCCCAGAACATTTTTCTCCTCCCATAATGAAAAAATGTGGGTTTTTTTTCCATAGCTTCTACACAAACAGCATAGGCAAGCCAAAATGTTTCTTGTAATACAACTTTCAACGAAGAACTTGCTACTGATACCGACCTTGTCACAGACAGATTCTCCACAAGATTTTTTTCTTCATATATCTTATGGTTGTCCCCAACGCCCCACATAATTGCATTATCTTTGCTATCTCCAATTCAAATTTATCTGACTGCAGCTTCCAGCTTCCTGTTATGACTTTCTGGTATACCATAATTTCCTTGGTGTTTTCTCCCTGCAAAGGGAGACATCAAGTTATGTCCTAATCTTCCTTACTCTAAACCAATACCAAGTCTCGCATTGAAAGTTTTTTTCCAGCCTCCAAATATTTGTTGCAGGATTTTTTTCTGTACTCCAATTTGGTCTTCCCTCTTAAAAAAATGTGGCTCTTCAAAACTACACCACGCACAGAGATAGATGCCATGTCACTGTCCTGCTGTTCACATGTATCAGGAGTTCATCATTCCTTTTTTTACCACAGCATCAGTCTGAAGAACATTTTGATACACAGGAAAAAGGAAATTATATTAACACAATCTTAAACTTGAATGTTGACCTACACAATTTAATCATTTTATATACTTAAGCATTTGCAATATGGATGGTACAAACATTATATTAGCGATATAGGGACTAATGCTTAGGCCAAAATAAACATATATTGAAATATATAAAATACTAGTCTCTGCAAGACTGAGATGATTTTTCAGATTTTAACAACCATAGGAAGTTTTACTCATGAAATGACTATCCTTAATATTGGCAACACAAATAGCCAAGAAAAGTTGCACAGGACAATGCTGTTTATGAAAGAGAGTTTACAAGTAGTATTAGTCCATCTCATTTTCAAGGTTAGTCTTTAAAAATTCTGCCTTTGACCTATGGATTTGGATTAATTTCCATTTGGTCACACACAGCATTTAGCATCAAATATTTGTGTCAAAAAGACAGGAGGTACTGACTGATTCTAAACTGATTCAACAACATATCTCTGTAACCCGTTAAGAACAGACAGAATTTAAAATTGCTATTTTTTCAACAGACATTGAGCTATACCTCAGTCACTGCCATTAAGTATTTCTGAATATCTACATTTACAATAAAAAAATCAAATCTAAAGCAGAAGTCAAGGTGTGACTTCTAATAATATCTGTTATCATTTTTGGTCACCATTCATTGCATTTTGTATGAACATTGTTTTACAGAAAAACTGGCCATGTCTCCCCCAAAAATATATTTATATTTCTGCAGAATTTATCTTCATAATTTTGAGGAGTCTTCCTTTTTCACAGAGGAAATATTTGACTGGATATAGACACAGTGTCTTAAAACCCAAAGAACTTGTTGCATTTAATTTTTTGAGCATTCTGCAGACTTTCTCCCCCCCCTCTGTTTTCCATCAGTAGAGGCAATTTCCTATGCTATCATGGTGATTTAGACAGATGTACACAGGCACTTCCTGCCTTTGCTGGACATGGCTTTTAAAATGAGGCAAGAAATATAAACACTAAGCATCTGCCCTTTCAACACTTAAGGCAATGCCCTGAGAATTCTTCCAAGGTTCTTGGGTCTTTCAGTTCTTGCTCTTTCCACTTAGACACTAGAAGACTGGCTATTGAAAGGAATATTTTCCACATCAAACCTTAGGGCTGTGCTGCAGGCTGTCAGGATGTAAGTCCTGACATATACAAAAAGGAAGTTTTCTCTCATCAAATATGCAAGCAATAGCATGTAATGACTACCTGAGTCAGAAGGCACTTTTTCATCATGGGCAATTCTTCACTAGATGGCATAGATCTGACTGGGGTATGCACACACTTCATGAGAACAAGCCAAGAAATGGCTTTCAGTGTAGTACCCTACTGAGCCTATGCATTAAATAAGGGGGTTATGGTACAACCTGCCAAGACAATAGCATCTCTGAAACACTGGAGAAGAGAAATATTGAGCACATTTGCAGAGCTAATGGCTAGTAAACTAATCATCTCACCTAGCAAACTTTTGTTTTACAGAGAAGTCTGTAAAATTACTTTTCCCCAGTCATAACCATTACCTAGTAAAAAACAGACCTTCGTTTTCTTTCCATAATGCTCAGCTCCATTTATTCCATAGCAGAAATGGGTCATTTTTTCATCTCTTGAAGGCAGAATGGTTTCAGTACTTCTGTCTGCACACAGCACAAGTGTCAATGATGCACAAACACATGGTTCCTACCTGACATCAATACTCAGCAGAGCACTGTGGATTTTACACCTTTCATTTGCAAGGCAACACTTTGATACATTATCCACAGCTATCACAGGACAATATATGAGATACAGTAACTTTCAGATCTGCAAACAAAAATCATTCCAATACTTATGCATTTGCACTTCTTTTAAATATAATAATTCTTCTCTCCAAAGTCCAAGAATATGTGTATACACGAATTGTGCAGCAGGGAATGCAAAACTTAAAATCGAGCAGTATCTAAATCTGTAGTAAGACCCTGACCACCCAGTTTCTAAGAGTTTTAAATGTACAGCTTCTTAAAAAAGGTAATCTTAAAAAAAGGTATCTATTACAAGACAAGTGACTCAAAAGTAGTAATTGGAAGACAGTGCAACAAATGTACCCAGCTCCATCCCCCCACAACATTCTCCAGTCTGCACCCAGGGGCTCTCACTGCCTCCAGAGGCAAGTGGACCATACACAGAAAATATTCAAACCCCTCCAGACAAAGGACTTGAGCTACCTGTGCTGAAAATATCAAAAGGTTCAACTTGTCTTCACTTGGAAACCTATCAATCATTTTTCTATTAATTTTTTTGGTGAAGGCAAAATAAGAAAGTTCAAAACGTGCTTTTTTTCTCAACTTCAAGTGATTGTTCTTTCTCTCCTATCTCCTGTCTTATGCAAGGAAGGATAACAAAACTGTAAAGGCTTCTCTTTCTTCTCTCTGTTTCTCAGGTTATCTACCATCTCCTTTTTCACCACTCCAAACAGAAAGTG
The DNA here is from genome assembly GCA_023637945.1 of Phaethornis superciliosus. NCBI lineage: Eukaryota > Metazoa > Chordata > Aves > Apodiformes > Trochilidae > Phaethornis > Phaethornis superciliosus. The sequence goes on along the minus strand of JAJQWJ010000003.1, from coordinate 49,846,654 downwards.
TCTGGTTTATAAGTACTCCTATCAATTTCCAATGGCTAAAAACACAAGCTTACACAGTGCTTATACCTTTAGAGGAGTAGTGGCCATGAGATAACAACCACCACAGCTACCCTCAAAGTAACTACCTTTCCTCACATAAACAGAGGACATAGGTCAGAGGTGTGGAAAAGGAAGGGAGGTGTAACACCTCTCAAGATGACCTGTCACAACTCCCAAGTATCACATTCTCTGCTACTTTTATGTCCTGACACCTCCTCCTACACCAGTGTGAGCTCTCTCCTTCAACAGCCAATTCCACCCCCTCTTTCCCCATCTCCCTAATAACAAGAATTTGACAGAATTGTTATTGAAATAGATATTCCTTAATCAAGGATTGGAATTTTTATTCCCTCTAGGAAACATTAACTTAAGTAATATCTTTCATTATTATACAATCCGTTTTAGACAACTTATTTGAATAATTTGACCAAAACAATAAGATCTTCAAGCACATGCATGAAATCCCACAGCCTGGGTATTCCAGCACTTGGCACCATTTATTTCCTCTTTGTTGCTATTTTAACTCCTATTTAATCATCTATGAAAAGCCCAATATATGCCTCTCTTCTTTGTGCATATCTTCAAACACCTTGACCTATTTCACAAACAACTGCAACTATCAGTTTAAAGCTTTCTGCCACTTTCATGCAGTACAACAAAGAGTAATCATCTCCAGAGAAAAAGTAGTAAAAGTGAGCACACTCAAAGTCCCCCATTCTCTGAATAAACTTGCCACTGAAAGCAAGTAAAACTAATTACAAAGGAATAGCAACTCTAAAAAACACGTCTTGGTTCAGAAGAGGCAGCCTTCACCTTTTAGACAGAAGCATCACTTTTCATTAAGATTCATTGCTGTTTAAATTCTTGTCCCTGCACATAAGGAAGCAAGAATGCAAGAGCAGAAGTTACATATGCTCAAACACTTTAAAGATTGTGATGAGGGCTAAATGTTTGCTGTGCTCTCTACCTACTGGAATACAGATTTCTGCAAATATGAATCACTGAAAATACAATAGTTTTTATATGTTAGTTTGCCTTTATCATGAATACAGGTACAGAAACCTTTCAAGGTTGTTTCAAGAGAAGTGCTATCTGATGTGACAGAGAACTCTGACATGATGGACAAGAATTTAGGATCACAGGCTAGCAGTGGGTAAACACTACAACTGAACTGTTTTCCATCATTCTCTTTCATTCACAGAGACCTGGACCATTGTAAAGGCTCAATTTGCTGACAATTCCCACAATCAAGATCATCCTTATTCCAGCAAAATCAAATATACAGCCAAAGAAAGGCAGACTGTACCTAGAACAAACTAAACACAATACTGGTTTTCCTATGCAATGAGTGCTTCACTCACCAGAGCTGAGCTGTAGCCTGGCCAGTCAACTAGAATTCTCTCAGGACACATTTCACATGCCCAATGAAGCCCCATGGGAGGCACCCAGTGAGTCCTGAGAAAAAGCCACTCCATATTGCATCAGTCTCATTCAACTAGCACAGTACTCCACTTGAGCTCATTATCCTGATTAGTACATGAATTACTAAATTAACTAAAGAAGGCTTAAGATGTCTGGAGATTATACTCTTATCCTTTTCCTATTCAATAGAATTGTAGCTTTCAGCCACTCTTTTACATAAAACACATACTTGCCCCTATTCAGAACAGTATAGCTGTACTTTTTTCATTTACAGCACATTTCCTTGAAGAACTTTATAACTCAAGTTCTTGATATTACTTTCTCTCACTTTCACTATGCCTATGCCTTAACTTGCAATTAAGTATGAACTACACAGCTTTACAGCATTTCTCTCTGAACCTGCAAGTTGAGACACCCACAGTGCCTGCAAGTACTAGAATGAAGTTTTCTATCCAGGTTCATCAATCAAAACAGAATTATCCACTTCCCATGAAATGAAACTGCACTGAGTCAGTCACCACTACTTAACGAAGGCTGCCCTGGCAATTCTTCAAAATCCATCCATACAGGTTGGAGTCTGAGATTTCTCTAATCAGTCATTTGGCACACATGAGAACAAGAGATCTGAAAACCAGCAGATTCTATCCTGAGTTTTCTACTGCTTCAGTCGTTTTTGTTAACACTAATCACTGAAGATAAAAGCAGCTTGTGAAACAGAAGTATCCTGAAAGATGCATACAGATGGGGTTGTATGCTCTCCAACCTTCTTGAATTTAGCCTTTTTACTCTGCACTAAGACACAAAACCAAATAAAATATAAAACACTATCTTCCTTTGTCTGTCCTACCAGTTAATTAGAAAAGCAGTGACTCCCCCCTGGTTCTCATGGTTTAAGCTGTAGAGCCATCTTCTCTGCCATGTACTCCTGTAGTTCTGGAATGTAACACAGTCAGTTCATATTGCTTCCCATTAAAATCTAAGCAGAATTTAAATACAAAGGAAATATAAGGCTCTTTATTGTTTCTACCAAGGTAGCTGAGGGAAAAGTCTCCAAACTAAAACTATTTATACTGTTTCCCTTTAACCTTACCATACTTTTCAACCAGCACTTCCTCATCATCTCTTCTGGAGAAAGGATTCCCTCTTTAATATATTGATCTCCTACTGCATCTTAATCCTTAACAACCCAATTGGGTATATCAAAGAGGATGAACTGTTAACATCTGAAGCTTTAACCTGGTGTTCAATATACTGTGTTATAAAGCAAAGACACGGTGACTGGGACTGAATTACCGTCCTGGTTCAGGACGGAACTAATTTTCTTTATTGGAATTTTATTTTCAGGCATGTCATAAAGTCAGAGGAAAAGACAAGAAAAGGCAAGCAGCTGACTTGTCCTCTGTTGCTGTATTCACCTGCAAAGTGTCCATTTTCTTAAGGAGGAATTATAATGCTTTTACTCCGCCAACTTTCTTCTGAGCTTTGAGAAGTACCATGAAAATTATTGGAATTCCACTTCAATACAACTTCAAATAAAAGAGTCTGAAGTATGACACTGTGCCATTTTTCACGGTTTGCTTAGCTCTATCCGTTTCATGCTAGAATAAAATGACGAATTTCAGACAAAAGATGGGTGGCCTTTTTGCACTGCTTATCAAAGACAACTACATATTAAGCCAGTGTAGGTGGAAATACATTTACCCAGAATTATCAGCAAAATCCACCCGATTTCTTTTCCACCTTGAGTCTCAATCTGCCACTCGTTCTGTTCAAGGCAGACACTGGATGGCCACTGGTACATAGCAACTGTTGAGAAGATGAACCAGAAAGAATAAAAAAGGCATGGTATTAATACATGCTACATCCCTCTACTTCGTAGACCTGCTTTACTTGCTTGGCCTTTTAGAGGGAGTCCTGGCACAGAGCTCTACTGCACTACAGCAGCAGAGCACAAGGGCAACAGGAATTAAAAAAACAGGACATCAGACTAAAACTGAACACAAATCCCCTCTGGCTGTAATCAGCAAGAGGGAACAGAACAAAAGTGAAGTGGGAACACCTGGCAAACCAGGACTGATTTTTCAGAGGCTAAATCAGGCATCATCCATCACAGCAAGCACCATCCATCATGCTGGATGCACGCACAGGTCCCATTGCAAATGAATTCTGACAAAGAAGTTGCTTCTTGAATCCCACATCTCTCAGAAAACTTTGGTCTGGCATTCACTTTCCTATGCATACATGATTATATTAAGATTATTGACTGCTCAAGTACAGTATTTCTTTCCAAATGCTTGCTTCCTAACAAAATTCCCTACGTCAGGTAAGACACTACCAACTGGCCTAACCACTTGTAATAGTTCCATTCCACTAAGAAGACTTTTCAGCATACTATGGCACAGAACTTTGAGGCTATCTCTAAGTCCAAACCATCTCACATAAGTTGCTATGACAAAAAAGAATGACTTACATTAAGTTAATTCAGCAATCTTACTCTGTATTATATTTGTGTAAGATTTTGGACTACAAAACTAAGGTCCCTTCAACAGAGATTTGTCAAAAATATCACTTTAATATTTTGAAGCTGAATTAGAAGAAAACATTAAATACCTGTAGTTCAGTACATTGTGGTTTTAATTTTTTAAAAAAACAATGTTCGGTATGTCCAAATATTTGCCATTACTACTCAATAAATAACTGATTGCAAGTCATTTAAGATCCAGCCAGACCAATTGCCCATGCACAAATCACATCCTTTCAACTTGACTTTGGTCTCTGATGAGCTCTGTCACGGTTGTAGAAGGAGCACACTGGACCTTATACGTAAGCTGCTACAAAGCATCTTCAGGTACAAGACAGAACACATACATGAAACAGGCGGGAAAAGTAAGTTTTTAAGTTCTAATTACTAACATCTGAAGAATGTTCTGTGCTACCACCCATCTCAGTCTTACCTAATTTTCAATTGTGTATTCATATTTCATAAATATGTATGAAGTTACAAGGAACTGAAACAGCAATTCAGAGGAAAAAGTCTGGAATTCTAAGAAATGCAAATTATTAGTTTAATTTAATGAGTGTATATCAACACAAAACCAAAACACAACAAAATGTCATCCTCTGCTCTGAAATTAATCACATCTGCCTGGGAAAGACAGAAGTTTGTAACTGTCTAAGAACAAGAAGTTACACAAACCTTACTTTGGAGATACTGCAGTCCATAATCAGAATGGCCTGAGTATGGTAATTATTTGGGGACAAAGTTTAGGATGGCTATAATGTAGTTTTCTGGCAACACAGAGCTGCGAGGAACTGTCAGCACAGGAGGATTACAACACAGTTTATGAAGAACTGTGGTGATGCCAGCATTAGAATAAGAAAAAAGAGGCAAAACTAGTACAAAACCACACACTGAGGGACTCTCCATAATAGGACAGGAGATTTTCACCTGGAAACAATGGATATTAATGAATGTGTCCACATCTCCGAGGTCATGTATGAGAAGATGATAATGAATGTTAAGACAAACAGGAATGTAGTGTGCATCGGGAAAATTATGCCCGGAAAAGGAAAATAAGAAGGAACACAACTGAAAAAGTCTTGCATGACACTGAATATAAAATACCACCATTCTTGTCCCTTTTGTCCCAGAAAGAGTAATTCACCTTGTAACATGTGCAAGAAATATTACTAGCCGCATTAGAGGAAAGGAAGGAGTCCTGCCAGAAACTAGGAGCGCACTTTATTTTCACATGAAAAGGCTACATTAGCTTTTACAGCCATACTGCTCCAGTAACATGACTAAACAGACAAAGCAGAGATTCAGCACTAAGATCATTCCCTTAGGGGAAGGAAAAATCCAGTTCTTCACCTTACAGCTCAATCAACACAGAGAGGCATCTATTGGTACAAAGTGCGCTACAGAGCCATAGCCACCTGAGCTAGAGACATTAAGCTTCATTTCAATAAAATCTACTTCAGATAATTCCAAAACATTTACCATCATTTTTTTTCTCTCTTTAACTTGCACTTCCTCTTTAGAGCTATTTAAACTACAAAAAGTCTGTGGCACACAAAGATAATCACAGAATCATAGAATGGTTTGGGTTGAAAGGGACCTTCAAGATCACCTGATTCGAACCCCCAGCATGGGCAGGGACCCCTCCCACCAGACCAGGTTGCTCAAGGCCCCATCCAACCTGGCTTTGAACACTTCCAGGGAGTGGCCAGCAACAACTTCCCTGGGCAACCTGTGCTAGTGTTTCACCACCCTCAAACTGAAGAATTTCTTCCTAATGTCTAACCTGAATCTCCCCTCAAGTTTGAAACCATTTCCCCTTGTCCACTCACTACACACCCGTGTAAAAAGCCCTGCCTCAGCTTTCTTGTGGGCAGTAAGTAATAAAGATGTAGGTAATAAAGAAGCCAGAGTGAAAACTTTCAGCTAGAAACAAGAGGAATTTTCAAACATCAGAGCAGCATTGTTTGACACAAACTTTCAGAAGGAATGTAAAAGTAAACAAACCTACCTACTTTTAAAACATATTTTAAAATTAATTATTGGATGCAGTTGCTTACAGTTGCAGGGGACTGGACTGCAGGGTAATTCCCTCCTGTGTTTCTGGTTTTAATTTCAGTATTATATAGCTCACAACTTCCGATCTCTGTTCAAGAGTAAGAAAAGAGCACTTGAGATTTCTTCAGGTAGTGTTCTAAAATTTTCTCTATGCAGTTCGGCAGCCTGATATTTTAGCTGATACTATCAGTTATTTTTTTTTCCAATAGGTGTTCATAAAAGTATCCTCCAATGCAACATTTACAAACAAACCCATAATCTTTATTTGTTTACAGATTCATGCATATTTTTAGAAGGGCAGTGATTTCAGCTGCTGGGCAACAACCTCTTCCTCCAACTCCCTCTGTAATCTTGAGTTGTTGCCAGAGTATGCAACAGAGTATGTCAAGATCAGGACCTCTCTCTCCAGAAGGAGGTAAGATTCCAAAACAACTCTGGAGGCAGAGAGAACACGAAAAAGAAAGTGCACTGAAGCAGGATGTCGAAGAATGATAATCACACCTTAGCTCATGTTCCTAGAGCTGAATTGTTAAGGATGTCTCAGTACATTCCTAAAAACATACCTCTGCAGTTTCACTACTATTTGCAAGATCAGCCATACAAAAAATTAGTAATACATGACTAGGGAAAAAAAAAATGCTAAGAAGAAAGGGAGGGTTCTCACCTCAGGTAACTGTAGAAGTTTAAAGATACATACCCAAATGTTTCTATACTATTACTGTTGCCACATATATTCACAGCTTATTGCTCCAGTGACTTCTAACCAGACAGCAGGGATTCATCACAAGATGACCCCCTCATAAATCCAGCCCTTCACCTTACAGGTCAGTCAACACACAGAGGCATCTCTTGATACAAAAAGCACCACGGAGCCACAGCTGCCTGTGAGCTAGAGACACTAATCTTCACTTCAATAACACATACTTCGAATACTTCTAATATATTTACCACTGCTTTTTCTCTTTAGCTTGCATTTCCTCTTTATCTTTTTCAATCAGCTAGAAAATGATATATGGTGACCTGCATTAAAAAAAAAAATCACTTGTAACAAGAAAATATTACAAGGTAGACCATTGCTAATAATTAGGTCTCATCCACAAACAGTCAATGAAACTGAATTTCTTCATTGTGGACCTCTGGCAAACAGCGGCTTCTGCACTCTGTTGCTGATGGGGAGCATCCCCACGAGAGAGGTGGAATGTCTAACAAACAGAAAAAAACCCACCCTCATGTCTTCAGCAAATTATGCTACATCATCATCAAGTTTCAGTTGAATTTTAAAATTCAATAGTAAGAGAAAAAGTCAACAACTTTAAAGCAGGCAGATTTGCTGATATGTGCAATTAAACCTGCTTATTTCAGTCCAACTCAGCCAACGCCAAAGGAGTAAGTTTGATTATGTTCAGTCTTTCCAGTAATTACACATCCAGAACCACCACAGTGTGGCCCACTATTAAAAAACAAACAGTTTAGCCCATATGCTTATCAAAAAAGAAAATAAAGGTAAGCTCTCTTAAACAACATGCCGAATATATCCAGTAGTAGAGGCATATATAGCATGCAGGTTGTCCCCCCCATCCCAAGCCTCTAATCATGTTTTCCTCAGCTGAAATGCTTGTACAAATATTCCTAAAATGTCAACATGTCTAACTTAGAGGGAAAAAAAGAAACAAAACATTGTAACCACAGTCTTGCAGAGGTTCTCAACATCTGGGAAGATGCACATGCCAGAACAGTGTTTTCACTGTTAGATAGATGTTACATCCATAAAGCACCACTCAATGCATGTATTTTCAACGCTTCCATATAATACACTTAAGAAATGTTTGGCATCTGTGAAGTTCAAAAGACAAAGACAGAACTCCTGGTGACTTGGCAGTGCTCAAATCAAGATGTTTGCTGCAATCACTTTTTAACAAACTTAAAAAGCACTCTAAAACCTAATCCAGTTTATCATCTCCAGCTTCTGTAAATGCCACTCTTCAAGATTTGCAGAACGGACTCAATCATCTAACATAACTAATTTCTTGAATTTCAAATTCCCAGTTTTATTATCATCGCATAAAACAAACTAGCAAACATTTACTTTCCCATTTAAGTGTTAACACAGTTTGAAGCAGCATGATGAAACCAGCTAGGACAGATGGGATAATGGCCCATAACCAAGGCCAGAGTGTCCCTTCTGAAAGGCAGAAGATTGTTTAGAAAATTCACAAATGCAGCCTCCCTGATATAAGTCCAAATGCAAAGTTAATTATAAACATAAGTAAACATGGTCTACGTGTTCTCAATTTAGCCAATACATTTTATTTCCATATCTCACAAAGTAAACAAAAAAAAAATTTCAGTTTATCAGTTCTTCTATGATAACTTCATGACTTCAGATGGGAAGAGAGAACACATGCCTATGGGGCTTTGTTTCAGGACAGGTGCTGCTATTGCAGGTGTTGCATGTAACACCAACCTCTTTGACTTATGTATCCCTCTGGCCTCATCCACAGCTTCAAGATTCACTGCAGTACTCAACAACTTATTCTAAGACATCAGGGGAAAAAAGCTAAGGTAGAGCTATGAAGCACTGGTCCAAATGCAGTCAGTGCAATTGCCAAGAGGTATTGGCCCCTCAGCCAGAGTCCAGAGCAGGCTGGGAACTCTGAGGGGGGGTTCCTGCTTTTTGGAGTAAGGCAAGGATGTATGTAGCTTAGTTTCCCTGTTGCTAACACTAAATGAAAACAGCCACAAAGCCCTTATGTGTTTACTCCCACAACCTTCAAGCTGTTCACAGTGTTAATGGTACATTCAGTAGTGTAGGAACTCCACACAGCCTATGGTGGCATCTCCTGTCATTCTAAGAAAATCACAGTTCCAGCAGGACAATCTCCCCAGCCTGACACACACCATAGGCATACCCCATAGGAATCTGTCTTTCTTTAGCACCCTTTGCTCCACTTCCAGCTCTACAGAAGATATTCTTTAGCCAATAAAACCAGGACATGGTCTGCAATTAGCAGAAGTCATGGCTATAGCATGTCCAAAACAATCTTTTCCTGCACTGGTAATTTTTTCCATCTGTTCAGAAGCTTCAATACAAAAATTTGTATTACATTCTCCATATTATTTCACAAAACTAGAGCTTTCTAGTTTGTCAAAGATATGCCTATCCCAGGAGCCATCATTTTTCCAGAATGTCAGAAGAAAAAAAATTAAGTGCATGCTAAAATCCAAGTACAGACAAAATCCATAAATTACTACTCCAGAGATCTGAAGCAACAGGGGAAAAAAAAAAAAAAAAGTGAAGGACAGTATGAATAAATAAATTTAAATGCTACCATTTCTGAGAAACCTTCAAAGTTTTATCTTGCCACTACCAGAGTTGTCTCTCTCTTTTCTTCAACGTCACTTGTGTGCAGCTGCCACCACCACACTTGCCATTATAACATTTTTAAATGCTTTTCAGAGAAAACTAAATGTGACAAGTAAGCGTCAGGCTTATTTTTCCCCTGTGATCAGAAGAAAAAGAAAAAAAGTGACTCATTTTCCTTCTTCAGAGAAGCATTTCTGTATTTATAGAGTAAATCTCATATGAGCTATAAAACTAAAAACAAATTAATAGTTTTGTGCCTTCCATAATTGTTTCTTTTTCCTCTTTTCATAAACTTAGACACTGCAAAACCTATGTTACTGAAACCAGAAAAGGTAGCACTAATTTAAAATAAGTAGAGTCTGAGTATCTATTTTGTCCCTAACTACATAATGTGACACATGAATCAAAATTTAGGTTAGACATAAGGAAGAAATCATTTTGTATGAGTGTGGTGAAACACTGGAACAGGTTGCTCAGGGAAGCTGGGGTTTACTCATCCCTGAAAGTGCTCAAGACCAGGCTAGATGGGGCTTTGAGCAACTTGATCTAGTGGGAGATGTCCCTGCCCATGCAGAGGGGTTTGGAACTAGATGACCCTCAAAGTCCCTTCCACCTGACACCATTCTTTGATTTTATGATCACTGAAATACACTTCCAATTATGTATATTAACACATCCTAATGTTCACAGAAGCAGTTACTAAATTTAAATGCCTATTTTGCCACATCCTTTAAAAGATTTGTTACCAAGAGCCATGTTAGCACTGTTTCTCCATCTTTTGGGGAAAATCTATGTTGGTATGTTGAGCAGATTGTACTCAAAACTACATCCAGTGATGAGGACCACTATTCTGATCAGAGGGTACCCTGAAGCCAGGTGAAGTGAGAGACCCCAGGGCAGCAGGATCACATTCTGCCTGCCACCTTCCCAGAAAGGAAAGACCTCCCAGGAGCATCAGTGAAGGAGCAAAAAGACAGATCCCAGATGCATATTAGAGACCCTGTCAAAAACCTATGTACAACACTATTTTGTATGCTTGGCAACAGCAGCATCTAAGTGGCTAAAAAGAACAAATTGTGATTGTCTTGCCCTTAAAAACTACCAGGTCTCATGCAGAAAACAAAACATCACATGCTCCTGGGAAGAGTAATCCCTACTCCCTTTCTAAACCAGAACTTTGTAACATGAACCTAAAAAGTTTTATATTTATTTGGAAATTAAAAAAGGACAAATGTTACTTAAAAAAAGTCACTTCTTTAGAATAAGCCTGAAGCTGGGACAGGGATGGTTTAGGCTGGTTTTGGCTGAAAGCAGTTCCTTATGGAGAGGGTGATCAGGCATTGGAATGGAATGGACTGCCCAGGGAAGTGGTGGAATCGCCATCCCTGGAGGTGCTTAAGCAAAGGCTGATGTGGCACTCAGTGCCATGGTCAAGCTGATGTGGTGGTGTTAGGTCAGAGGCTGGACTTGATGATCTCAAAGGTCTTTTCTAGACTCAATAATTCTATGATTCTGTAATTAAAACACAATTTACACAAATTTTTTTCCTGCATGGTGAACTATGTTCATGGTACCTAGAAAATGCCAGTGTTACAACCATTTCTTTGGCAGGAAATCCACAAACAGGAAATAAATGCTCTTTGGGCTTGGAGCAAATAAATCATTAAGCTCATTTCTCTGGAGTTCAAGAATAAACTACTCTGTACTGTGGCATTTAGAACAAAACACACAATAGTAATGCACACAAAATGCTTGCTCTTCACAGCAATAACTGATGGACACAATATTATATAAAAACTTGGGAGTCACTTAAAAGCAGTCATTGGAAGTCAGATTTATGGCAGTATTGAATTTAAATTCACTGGAAGACCTTTAGTCAAGAGTATTCACTTAGCAGAAACATTACTGCTACATGGCAGGCTCCATGTGAGAAACAGTGCTATTTGGCACACCACGATGCACACAAAAAGCTGCACAAATGCACACCTTCATACTTGTCACTCTCTATACTCACAACTTTTTTTTTTTTTTTCTGATACTGTAGTTTTCTTTATTTTAGTCACTCTCTTGTTTTAATTTTGCCATGTGCAGATCCCATTGCAGTCTTAAAAGAATCGTGACAGGCACGATCTGCTCCTTAACAGAGAGGTCACATTTCCTGCAACACAGAAGCCCAACAAGTAGAAATGATTTATTAGGCCACTGCCACTTATTTCTAGATGATATTTATCATAATCCAGGTGAACCAGGCATAAAGCCTACTTGGCCAACACCAAGTAGCTTTGGAGATGATGACTGCAGAATATTAGGACTACAACTCCTATCCAACAAATAACTGACTGCCACAGAAATGAGTAACAAATGCTAGAAACACAAAGGTAAGAAAAAACAGGATTAAGTTACTCTTAAAACCAACATATTGTCAGTTCTTTTTTTCTTCAGTGAAGAAATCTCTTAGCTCCACAGATCACCTAGCAAAGCTTAGTTGCATCTGTAAAATTGACCCCAAAATACATAATTCTAGCCTGAAACCAAACACCAGAGGAGGCAAGGCGGGCGCTGCTACTTTTCAGAGCGCAGCTGTTCCCTCTCTCGGTTCTGTTTGTGCATTAGCTGGCAGCTACAGCCGGCTGCATTTTTCTGAGAGAGAAAGATTTTGATGCAAGTCCAACAGTAACCAGCGGTTATTTGTTCTCTTTAGATCGTGGGGTTTTCTTAACTGTTAGTAGTAAATGTCAGCTATATGATGACTATTACAGTATATTTTAAAATGTATAGACCGTATTGATATTCCATTCAGAAAGCCAGATTCAAATACACGTCCAAATTCTTTCATTAAGAGAACACCAAAAGAGATATTCAGAAATTCCTGCAATTTCAAACATTCCTCCTTGAAGCTTAAAACACTGCTAACTGGCAGGAATACCACCTGATTCCTGGTTGTTTCTAGATACTTGAACGTTCACATGACGCAGAGAAGGGCACACTGACAGAAATAAATTTAAAACTCAACTAATTTCTCACTCCTCCCTGTAGTTATAAAAGGTTCCTTCTTTGTAAATACTTGTCTATCTAAATCAAAGTTTGTATTTTATGAAGCTGACTTTGTATTTAATAATAATGACCATCATCTAGACTATTTCCTCTTTCTGGTATCAAAGATTCTTTTCAAGATACCTGTGCTATGGTTTTTGTGTTAGTTTCTAATAGGCACTGTTTTTAAAACCTTGTTCCAATTTCTAAATATTTAATTTCAAAACTTCTCCCTCTAGTTTAAAAGGAAATTACAATCCAACTGGGGCACAACTTTAACAAAAAATAAGAAAATTTAAAATTCAATGTCCTGTATGAACAGGGACTAAGACACGGTGTTAGGCATTATATGTACTTTAAGGAGATAAATTTCAATTTACAATGCAACTTCAGAAGAAATTCTTTGTGCTACTGGTTACAGTCCTGCTTTTCCAAAAGAATAATTAAAAAAAAAAAAGGTATACTGGAAGAACAAAACACAGTGGATGAACTTACACACTGACAGCTTATAATAAAGTTACTGTTTCTCCAGGGACTGAGATACTGCTCTTACCGAAAGGTTACTTAAGGGAAATATACTACTCCTTGCAAGGGCACGAACCCAATATTCTCTTCACAGTATCAAAGCTTATCTGTATTCCCAACTCTCTTTATTACCACTGGTTACTTCTCAGAGCAGAAACTCAGTAGCTTTAAATGACTACCAGAGAGAGGAGCAGTGCCGCAGCGCCACTGTCCCCCTTCCCTCTCAGGACCCTCTCCCCTGGCTTGTCCTTGCAGTCTGGCTACTGGTAGCCACCAATAACATTCTTGAGTCCAGTTCGCAACTCAAAAATCAGCTGGAGGGACAGTGAAATAGCTTTAATTTTCCTCCCGAACAAGCCAACCCATCACACTAAAGGAAACAGAGCTTTCACATGGCCTGCAACTAGGAGGGCACATACCCACTCCCAATTTGCCAGTTTCTGCAGGAGAATTACACAGGCCTGTTATCCAAGAGTTGTTGCTCTCTTGTTTTATCAGCTTTAATTAATAATTTTTTAACAGACGAGTACCTTTCTGAAAAAGTCACAAGTCATTTTTAAGTATTTAATCCTTTTTATTTTCCTTGCTTCCAAGTTTTGGGGTTCTTCATTTTTTCCAGAAGAGTCTATCACTTCTAACCCAGTGGTGGTTCAGTTACAGACTCCTGTCAGAGGCTGAGAAGTCACTGTTAGCTGCTTTGTCCTTTCCATTCTATTATAATTTGGATACTCAGAGTTTTAGGCAATCAGCAGTAGACAACCCAGGGGGGAAAGCTGCAGAGGGTAAGGGGAGAAAACAAAGCCTGTTAAAAAGAGGAAAGTACTTGGTATCTGTTTATATAGAGAACATAATAAAAAAAGTCTTCTGTGATCTATTAAGACACTTGAGGAAAAGACAGGGGAAAAAAGAAGAATCAGTGAAATGCAATTATACACCTAAATTCTATCATCTGAAGTATTCAAATTAATTTTGTATCAACTTGCATAGTCACTGCTTTCACTGAACCTCTACAAAGGCATCAGAGCCTGCCCTGAAAATACAGCTGAAATTCTTTTAGTTTTGACCCTTTAAAGGTTTCGTGTAAAACTTGCTCGGAATCTTTTAGCTATTTAACCAGATCTGGTTAACACAATTAAAGGGGCACTGAAGGAAAAGGGATGCAAAAATACTCAGGTTGCTCTTCCTTCATTCCAGGAAATGGTAAAAATGCTGCAAAAAATAAGAAAAATTCTTTCAGATAGGAATGCTTACCAGTGCCAAATTTGAATGTCATGTGAGTGAAGGAAAATGTCAGAATATTACTGCTCATCTCAGTAAATAAATTAACACAATAGCAATTCCACTCTCAATCCACATGTAATTCTACCCTAAGCTTACTATAATTTTTTTAAAATTACACTGTAATTGAAAAAATGCTTTGTTTTCTTTTGTCTTCTTAAACTTCAAGACTCCCATCCTTGGCACAGCCATCTGAATTAGCTCCAACTCGCCAGAGGTATCAGTTTCATTGAAACAAATCTGCTTCAATATTTTTCACTTGAAAGAAATTAGACCATGCCTTTGCAAGATAGAATCACACTGGAGTCAGAGAAACAAAAACAAGCAGGCTAGATTCTGTCTGACTTTAGCGAGGAGACTGAAGCATTGTATCTTTTGAAGTTAATATGTCCTTGAGGCACAATGGATTTAGTGTTCTACCTCTCAGTTCTAAGAAATGCTCTCCTACTGACCCAGGAGGAAAAAACACACTAAGAAGTAAAAAAGCAAACACAGTGTAAGTGGTAAAAGATAACTGGAACTGCTAAGAAGCACTCCCCAGCATGGTTATATACCAACAAGGTTTAATGCTGGGCTGGCAGTGAAGCAAATGATAGATGCTATCTATTAGTCCCTATACCTTCATATAAATATATCCTCTCTTGGGTTTCCTATTCCATTCTCTCTCCCTCACACTCAGACACACACATTATCTAAGATTCTTTTTTGGAAAAACTTAATTTTGTAGAATACCTACAGAAGCTAACCAAGCAACACCTCTAGGTTTTTTTCAGCTACAGTAAATTGTAGGTCTAAATTATTTTATTTTGATTCCTACGGTCAAGTCCAACTGGATATTTAACCATGTCTAAAACACAAACCCAAGATTATTACTGAAGTCACTATTTATTTTCCTCTTTATTCACCACCTATACCCTTTAAGAATGATATGATTCAAGATGACAGGCTTCACACAGCTGCTAAAAGAAACCTATGCAAGGAACACCATGATCACAAAAAGTCTGTAGTAGCATATTCCTTTCAGCTTAAAAGAATGATTAAGATCCAGTGTATCAAGTTTGGTAGATAGCAGTCAAGCAGTCTGCCCTTGCCTTTACATGAGAAATTACATCCTACCACATTAAGAAAATCAATTCCTGTAAAATACTTTTTAAGAATCCTGAAAAAACATTCAAGTCATAGAAGCAACTCATGAACATGACATGCATTTCTGACACGTCAATCAGTGGATACTGATATTAGGACCCAAGCTGTGTTCCTAGACCTGCCACTTATCAGCAATATGTATCTTGTCCATCTTCCTTAGTGCATGCATGCCTTAGAGTCTAAACCACAGAACCACAAAAAGTGACAACTGACTACGTGGACTGGACTCTCTTTTCAGTGTTTGAACTCTTAAATTCACAAAAATTGCATCTATAGAGAGAAACACAAAGTAGTACGATGAATGTTTTTACTATGCCCTGTCATTTCCTAGCATCAGAAAGGAAGCATTTTCTCCACACTTTGAGCTAGAGATGACTTCTCACTCCTACTCCTAGCAAAGTTGCTCAAAGGAGAGCACACACCCCAGAGCATGGGGGGCAGTAAGGCACCTGAGCAGAGCCTCTCACCTGCTCTGTCCCCCTGCTCAGCACAGACACCACTGGCGCAGGGTGCTCAGGGATGCCTTTTGAGTATCTCAGGGCAACCTCTGGTAGTGTTTTCTTACATTTACATGGAATTTCCCGTATTTCAGTCCGTGTCCTGTTTCTTGTCCCATTGCTGGGTACTACTGGAAAGAGTCTGACTCCACCATTACTTTTCCCACAAGGTATTTGCACCCACTTGATAAAATTTTCTTTTCCTGGCTGAGCAGGCCCAGCTCTCTCTCAGCTCCTCCTCACATGAGCCATGATGACCATAACTTTTTGCAAACTGCTGAATGTGCACTCTTTCCCATTATCCAGATCATTAATGCGTACGTTGAACAGTACTGGTTCCAGTGGTGATCCTGAGATAAACCACTAGTGACTGCCTCTGTCTGGACCTCGTGCTGCTGATCACACGTGGAGCCTGGCATTTCAGCCAGCTGCCAGCCAACCTCACTGGACACACTTCATCAGTTGTTCTATCAGGATGACAGGAGACATAAGTCAAAAGCCTTGCCCACATTGAGACAAATGACATCTGCTGCTCTCCCATCCACTGATACCAGACTTTCTACTGCACAAAGGGATCAGGCTTGTCAGGCATGATTTCCCCTTCACAAATTGATGCTATTTCAAATCACCTTGTCGTTCATATGTTTGGGCATGGTTTGCAGAATTACTTGCTCCAGCACAAGGATCAAAGTGAGGCTGACTTGCTGTTCTTGCTTTTCTTAAAGAGGCCATGGCCCTGCAGTGACAGCAGCCAGCCTCCTCAGCACTCATGGATACACCTCATCAGATCCCATGGGTTTGTGTTCATTCATTTTGTTTCAATGTTCCTTGACCTGTTCTTCTGCATCTATGGACAAGTTTTCTTTGCCTGGGATTCCTGAAGGCAAGGAAAGTACAAGCTGAGGTTAAGATGGCATTAAATACCTCAGTCTCTTCTGTCTTCTTTCAGCAGCAGACCCTCATTTTCCTTGCTCCTGCTATTGCTTCTGACATGCCTGCAGTGATCCTTGTTTCCCTCCACATCACAGAATCATAGAATCAATAACAGAATATCAGGTTGGAAGGGACCTCAAGAATCATCTGGTCCAACCCTTCTAATATTGTTTATGTGCAATGTCTCAGCACCCTGTTGATCTGAGACTTAAAACTTTCCCAAGTGGGGGAATCTACCACTCCCCCTGGGAGACCATTCCAATGTCTGACTGTCCCCATAGTGAAAAATTTTCCTCTTGTGTTCAATCAGAATGCCCTCAGGAGCAACTTGTGCCCATTGCCCCTTGTCTTGTCCATGTGACTCCTTGTAAATCGTGAGTCTCCATCTTCTTTGTAGCCCCCTTTTAAGCACTGGAACATCCTAGTAAGGTCTCCCCTAGGCCGAGGGTCTCCCCTGAACCTGACATCCTTCACTAGTAAAACACAGGTGGGCTCTGGCTGTCCTAATCCCATCCCCACATGCTTTTTTTTTTCCCCAATAACAGATTATATCTCATTTCTAGTCCAGAAAAAAGTCCTGTAACCCTGCCTCTAAACTCTACACCATCTCTATACTCAAAAACACACAGGAAAAAAAATACTACTGAAGAAACAAATCTAGCAGACCTTTCTCCTAAATAAGAAAATATGGCACTACAGATTGAACTCCAAATAAAACAAACTGAAGACAGAGTTGCATAAATAAAATAATATTAAATAATAAAATGTAAATTCTAAGAAATTTCAATATACACCAGTATAATAAGCCTACTTTGCTCGCACACTCTATGTTATTTCTAGTTAAAGAAAATATTCATCAAGCCCTTCTGAACTGCAGTTTTCAGCAGGAACTTAACTTTTGTGTTGCTGACAGACTGAAGCTGGTAAAATTCACAGAAGAACCACTACTGCAAATTTTCCCAATTCTGATCTCCTTTTCTTTCCAGGATTTTTAAGTTTTGACAGCTCTTTTTTCCTTTTTTTTTTTCCCCAAAGAAATTGTAGTGCATTCAAAAGCACACAAACCAACATTTTACAAATTTACACTTTCTATAAACTGTTCTTTGTGGTTCACAAGGAAGTACAGCTGCAGAACTCAGAACACATTATTTCAGTGCTAACATCACTTTGTTATAAGTGTCCAAAAACACAGTGAATGAAAGAAAGAGAAAGAACACTTAAAATTTTCCTCTTCCTTGTTCTTCCCTCCAACCTTCTTTCCCTGTGGAATATGAGCATTTGTTTTCTAATGGGTGTGAGCAGCCCAGTTCTACAAGATGTGCAATACAACCAGATGAAATATACGGGTATGTAATAAAAATTCTACTTAGTCATGTGGCATGAGGAACTAAAAGTTCTTGGTTCTGCAATCCATGAAATATTCCCCGTACAAGCATTCCACTAAAGCAGACCGAAGAGATTTACTGAAAATAAGAGATGACTGGCCCATGAGCAGGACCCAGTGCAGTTTGGGATCAGGAGAGCAAACAGTCTAGAACAGAAGTGAAGCACAGGTGTCTGAAGAAAAGGAGTGCAAACCATACTTTGGATGTTATTTGTAGAATATGACTAAGGAGATATTTTTACATAGGGCCATATTACAACTGAATAGCTAAACCTGTAATATTTAACTTGGACTTAAATTTCTTATGAATCACTGCAATTTTCGTATTTTCTTTGATGTTGACGATATTCACAAAGGAATACTCAGAGACCATCATATTTATTTCTTACAGAAATGAAATTTCAAGCTTGAATTAGGCTCCATAGTACTCTGCTTTAAAACAGAAATTTTTCATACTTTGTGAGACAAAAAATAATGATCCTGCAAAAACAAGTGCTAGACCACAAACCATTCAACTGATCATTCAGCAAATCTCTGGGTGTAAAATTTTAGCTAAAAACAACCAGAGGCCCTAACAGATGAATAAATTTGCATGAGACTCTCATCAGCTCCCTCACATTGAGTTCCTTTATATAAAAATTATTTCTGCCTTCAGAATAAATGTTAAGGAAACATTCCTGAAGCTTACTACACAGCATTTAAACAGTGTTGGCTACATAAAGCAGCTGTTTTAACATCTACCTGTGCCACAAATGCAACTTTTTCCACTCAGTTTCGTAGACATGTGGAAGACAGCTGCAGAATTCAGGAAAAAATAATTTTCAGTGGGAACAGGCTCCTTACCATGCTGTTTATCACTTACCTGCTCCCCCAGTACTATTCCTGTCTCTCACAGGCTCATTTTAAACAGAATACATCAAAAGGTATGCTGTTACAGCTTAAATTTGGAAAACTTTACCCAGCAATCTGTCCTTCTTTCACCCTACTTTTTCCCTTCCCAGCTATCACTCCCTCCCACATGCTTCCCTGTCGTTTCCAGAGCCCTGAGCCAAACACACAGCTCTGCAGTAGCAGGTGGCAGGAACCAGGTAAGGAAAGACTAAAAAATTGCTGCTTGCTGACAGGAAAATATGTTTCCATCCCTGTGCTAGTTGGAGGCTCTGCTGGGTAGCAGCTGCTCCACAGTTTGTTAGACTTGGTTTCACACTACCCTGAACCATCTTGTGCTTCAGAAGCTCCACCAGAAAAATAATTTCTCTACTTTTTGTGAATGTTGTGCAGAAACAAGCCCCACAGGTTGGACAAACCCAAATCCCCACAGCCAGGAGAGGTGGGATAGTGCTCAGATAAGTACAAGCAGCTGCATTTCTGCATTGCTGAACATCAGTGTTTCATCACATTGCACATGTTTCCAGGCAAACCCTTACCCTTCTAAAAATGCAAGGAATCATGGCAGTATTCTTGACACTGCTACTGATCAGCCAAATGACACCAAGAAAGGTGTGTGGCCTCTCTGTGCCCTTTAAATAAAAGGAGAGAAGAAGAAAAGAGGAGGACACTTAGCAGTTTCTTTTGCAGAAGACTGAAAGATTTCTTGGTTCAAAACAGCTAGCAGGAAATTCCAAGTTTGTTTGCTTGCCTTTTTTTTTTTTTTTTAATAGAAGTACTAAATTTATCATTGATACGATACATCCAAACACCTCTAACTATGGAGCAGCATAATACAAAGAAATCCATTATACAGGCACAGCTCTTACCATGCCCGCCCCCCAAGCAAGAGAATCCTCATTATGATCTTCCCAAATCTCATCAGCCTCTTGCACTAAGCATGAAAAGTGCATAAGCCAGCCCCACAGCACACAGAAACAGGGAGGAAAGCACACCAGCCCAATGGGAACCCCAACAGATAAAACTCACTGTATCTACCATTGCTGCTGTACATTCCCACACTGGTCTGACATGCTATGTCCTTGAGCCAGCAGAGCGAAGGGGAGAGTGACAGCAATGGTCTCTCAAAAATGAATTTACTGCATGCAGCTCACTGAACACCTCAGCACAGTAGTAAGACCCAGTTACTGCCAATCTCAGCTGTACCTGAGCTGGGGTCAGAAGGTGACAGATGCTGCATGCTATTTAAAAATTTTTTGGCTTCTAACATTCATAATCAAAATGTTACAGGGAAAAAGAACTGAAGCTGTCAGCTGTTTCCATGCAGCACAGTGCAAAAAAAATGATGACCACTGAGCCATAAAGAATTCCAGACCTTTGCCAAAATTTGCCTCATTGATTAGATGAGACAAGTATTACATTCAAAACTAGAGAGGAGAAAAATGCAACAGGCTTAATAGAGTAAGGCTGCTTATTGGAAGATTAAATAACTCACACTAAATTTGACTGACTCACCAGAAAAATATTCTTGAAAATGATGAAATTAAGTGATCAGTTTTGCTTGTATTTAGTGAGGCAATATAGAGAGCTCACACTTAGAGAAATTAAGTTACTACTTCAGCTTTCCTTTAATGACAATGTGAATACTTATTTCACATGCAAGGGAGTGGTAGTTATTTTCCAGCTCTTACTATGAACTTCCAACAGCTCAAAAGCTATCTAAGAAACAAATCCACACCAGAAAGATAATATGCAAGTACATAGTATTTACTTGGATTCCTCTTTCCTTCTTACATGTGCTGAAAAACGCCTTCTAAGAAGTCCTACTTTGCAAAGGACTTCCCTTGCACACCCTCAAATCAAGTTCCTTAGTCCAGAAGGACAACATCTGGAGTGCTCTGTCTCCAGTTCTGGGCTCCTCCATATAAGAGATATGGACAGACTGGAGACAATCCAGCAAAGGGCCACAAACATGAGGAAGGGACTGGAGCACCTCACATATGGAGAAAGACTGAGAGAGATGGGGCCATTCAGCCTGGAGATGAGAAGCCTTGAAGGGATATTACCAAAGTATACCTGAAAGGAGAAGATGGCAGAGCTAGGCTCTCTTCACGGGTGTCCAGTGACAGGGCCAGAAGCAATGGGCACAAACTCAAACGCAGAAGGTTTCCTTTGAACACTAAGAAACACTTTTTCTGTAAGGATGACCAAGCAGTGGCACAGGCTGCCCATGGACCTTGTGGAGCCTCCATCTTTGGGGATACTTAAAAGCCACCTGGACGTGGTCTTGGGCCTTAAGTGGCCTTGCTTGAGCATGGGAGGTGGGCCAGATGATGTCTAGAGGTCCCTTCCAAGCTCAACCATTCTGTGATTCTGTTAGGGTGGTTGAAAATAATTTAGTCCTGTCAGAAAATTAAATTGGTTGGGAAATACTCAGGCATCCCCTGATTGTTATCTACAGCAGGTACTCTCTGATTTTCATGAAACATCAAACTTTACTTTACTCACAAATTGCCGTGTTTCAATATTTCCTCAGCCAGTAAGTGGCAACGTATCCTCAGTCTGCAGATTCAGTGTCTTCTGCCTCCCATTGCTAATGGTAGCCAATACATTTGCTACAGTTCACTTCTATACACAACTACCCCTTTTTGCTTATTGCACAGGAGCAGTGAGGACCAAAATGACACAACCGGAAAAAAAAAACCATAACATACCAAGTCAACCAAACCACATCCCTCCACAAAACTCAAACAATCACAGGTGGTAGGGCTTGGGCCCTGATCTTTTGTTATTCAACATAATTTTGTTATTGTGCTATCCCTCAACGGGCAACACAAAAGATATCTGTGCATTTACATGGGGATTTCTGATAGGAAAGAACAATCAGCTGCAGATGTGAAAGGAACTGGGAAGTCAGCAGTTTCACAGCCTTTGCCTTACATTATCTGCTGCAGCATTTCAGATTGTATCAAAGCTGTTGTACACCCTTTTCACAAAACTGCAAGAACTGGGGAGAAATAAGCATGCATCATATCCACCCGTCAAGCAGGGATAGCTATCCTCTGCAGTGCTATTTTTCCAGTGATTTGTGTAGTCTTTATTTCTAGGCACCCAAAGCACTCAGATTTCAATGACCGACTGACAGGAAGTGACCATCTAAAAATCTCGCTAGACTAAATCCCAAGCTCCTCCCTGTCACCCCTACCATCTCAGAATTTTCGAGATTATCATCATTTCCTCCAAAGAAATCTGCCACTCTGATAAAAGGCAAGCAGCACAGACTTCACAGAAGTCCAGAGTAGTAATTAGGCAAAAGCCATGAAACATTCACTTAGATGTTACAAATTTGCAATATGTATTTTAGAAACACCTATATGTAAACTGCAAGGACAGCTTTAAGGAGCACCTTGTCCTCCCTAAATGCCCAGGACATACCAAACTGGGAAAGTAAAAAAAAAAAAGGTCAAATTCCTTTGACTAGTAGCTTTTAATCCAGCCACTGGCAGCTCATCTCACAGATTTGTCACTTGCTAGTACTTTTGTGACCTTGTAAGAATATAATTTTATGTAGGCATCCTCTCTCTGGGGCAAATACATTAAACTGAACCAAGCATCCATTCAATGAGTAGAGATTTTTTAAATAAACATTCTTAGGAGTGCTAAAGCACACTATTTACACATGGCAGATGTGCTGATGCTCTACTTGAACTGCCACGGACTCCATATGATCTCCATCCCAGCCTCCCGATGACTTCTAACCTGAATCATTAAGTGTGATAAGAAGCAAGTTTTGGCAAGCATACAAATGTCTACTTCTAAAGCTTTAATACTTAGAAACCATAACACAAACCTAACCATTGTGCTTCCATGCTTACAAAGAAAGGCAAACATCTATTTTCAACACAAAATGGTCTGCTTCCCTCAGTGAAGTCCTCAAGAGCAAGACAGTCGGTCAAATAATTGCTCTCCTCTTCCTATCCACCCCTCCAGTCTCCAAACATCCTCTAACCTAGATTCTAAAACAAAGAAAAACAAATGCCTCATTATATAAACATACTTATGTTTGAAGCTCTACTTGCCTGCTCACCATTAGCAATGGGGAAACTTTCCTTGATGAAATGTCACGTGTCATCATTTTCTACAGCTTTCACTTGAAAGTTTTACTTAATTTTAAAAAATAATAATTCAAACAACAACAACAAAAAACCAAACTAACAAACAAAAAAACCCACAAACCCACAAGCTTTTAGCTTATTCTTTGAGCCACTGCTGCACCAGTCAGAATGGATCTTAGAGGCAAGCATCTCTGCTGCCCAGGGACAAACAGCAGTGGCTAAGGCAGCAGCACCATACTCAGTCCTGGTGTTCCTTTCCAAGTTAATGGCAACAGGATGACTGACATCTCTGAAAAAGGCTGATCCTACTTGCATCTTCTATCAAACTATAAAAAAAGTGGCTCTCTCCCCTCTGTGTTAAGACTGGGAAATCCAGGTAATCTAATTGAGAACTATATGAATCTCACAGCAAGATCAAAAGAGGGACCTAATTCTCACTAATTTCAAATTTATTTTCATCTCTTTCTTGCACCTATGGTAAGAAGGAGCAGCCCCTGGAACCGTGCATGCCCTGAGTCTGAAGCTTACTGCTCCAAAAGCACAACAGCACCAGAGGAGGACTAAAAGACATTGTTCATCCACCTGATTCTTCAGGAAAGGCAATCCACTTGAAAATAGCTTTTAAACACATCTTTTAAAAGTATCTGCCCTGAGCAACAATGCAGTAGTTTATTTTGGCAAGTATGTTCATACACACTCACATGAGCACACAGAGTGGCTATTCACCCCTTTGGCTGCACTGGGAACAGTGGAAGCACACAGGGATTCCTTTCAGTGCTGCTGCTTAAAACAGCACTCCCGGGGGGTCAGCAGCAGGTGCAAAGTCACCACTTCCAAAAAACCCCAAACACCTATAAACAGACCTTTCTCTCCCGTCCCACATGAAGTGTAAACTCTTACATCTCACCTGCAAATTTGTTTTTGCACAGAGCGACAGCTGCAAGGCCAAAATAACCAGCAAACTAGCAGTGCTTTTCTTGACTGGGTTGCAGGAGTCAAAAGCTAAAGTATTTTCATATGAAGCTATGACCCAGAAAGATGGGCTCTTCAGTGACCAAAATTCATGACCAAAAAAATGTAGTTACCATCACAAAAAACACACTCAAACCACTTCAGTAATTCCAGTTTCCTGCTAGACACAAAAGACGTTAGAAGCTCCCTCTTGTTATTAAATATGACTTTTTATGATGGGATCAGAAGAAGAAGATGAGGCAAAAATAATCAGTTACCAGCTGGAAACGGAGAGTAAAAGAGGGTACAAGAAAACGGAGATATGAAAAATAAAATGCATTGGTTTTTTTCTGTTCATTCCACTGTATTCGAGTTTTTGTGTCAGGCCATTCCTAGAATTTTATTTGATCTCTTCAACCATTTTATAGAGTACTCCCACCAAAAATCACATCAAAATCAAGTCCCTCCATTATACCTTCACCATACATTCTACAAATCTTAACAATACAGACCTACAGTTAAATAACAGTGCTGATTTTCACAAGCACTGTTAATTTCAAAATAGTTTTAGCAGGAGTCAGTGCAGTAGAGCTAGCACAGACGTTAATCTCTGATCCCTTATTGGAGTTAAGGAAAAAAAAATAAATTAGCCTTTATTTTCTCCACAGAGCATTAGGTGTTTAAGTTTTTGTACCAGTTACTTTTTTTAGTAGAGTCTCTCTTTCTGGCAGATTTTAATGCTTATCATTATTTGCCAAACCCTATGTAAAAGCAATCTTCCTCCTCCCTAATTTTCTATGAAAATATAAGAACCAATGCATCAACCACTTTTTTCCTTAAGTGACAGGCACAATTCATCTTGGTTGAGTAACCTCTGATAGAGCTAAAAGTGCCTGCCGTTCACTTCTAATAAACAAAGCTTTGAAGAACTGTGTTTTTACTTTCATTTTTGCAAATTAAGTCTAAGCAGCAACACTGAAAAAAAAAGAAATAAGCATTATGGTTACATTCTCCTGGACATGAAGGCTTCTGTATGAGGACACATATAAAAACTGATGTCCTTTGATGAGACTCTGGAAATTACTGCAATAAACTTTGAATTAAAACTGCACAGAAACTAGTAATGAACACTGAAAGAAAAGTCACTGGACCACTGACTATCTCAGCCTATACAGAAGCTCCTTTCTAATGCTCTCCACCTGCCTTATCTCTTTGACATGTCCAAAATTCCTCCACAACAACAGCATTTATCACAAGTATATTTTTTCCTTTATTTTCTACACAAATACAGATTGGGTGGAGATTGGATTGAAAACAGCTCTGAGGACCTGGGAGTGATGGTGGACGAGAAGCTCAACATGAAACAGTAATGTGCACTTGCAGCCCAGAAAGCCAACCACATCCTGGACTGCAACAAACAAAGTGTGGCCAGCAGGTCAAGGGAGGTGATTCTCCCCCTCTGCTCTCAGGAGTACTACTGTGTCCTGTACATGAGTACTGCACAGGACCACACAGATGAGCAGAGAGCTGGAACACCTCAACTGTGAATACAGGCTAGATGATCTTCAAGGTCCCTTCCAACACTAACTGGTCTGTGATTCTAAGTATTTCTATGGCTATAACTGTGATTACCATAATCTGTTAAACATTTATCTTCAAAATGTCCTTCGGACAAAAGGGGATTCACTGCAGAGAGAATGAACACACAGCTTGTTCAATCTCACATGAAGCTTGTCAGGGCAGAGAACTGAAGCCTCCCTCATCTCCTCAAGCCCCAATGGAGCACCCAGTTTAACCAGTAGACTTGACCTATCACTGGTGTGTGTGTGTGTGTGTGTGTGTGTGTGTGTGTATATATATATATATCCCACTGTCATATAACCTGAAAGTAACCCAAACCAAAGCCAAATACATTCTTGAGAAAGCTGTAGTAATATTCCCTTTGGTAAGGGATTAGTAATATTAGTAATATTCCTATTCCCTAATAAGTCCTTTCATAAAGGACTGAAATAATCCTTTTTGTATTTTGTCAACAAAGTTGATAATACCAAACAGGAAAATGTATGCAGTTGCATATAAACAATACCTGATTCACAAACTGGAAATTGATTTTGAAAGCAGAAAACACACCTCTGAATACATGCTTTCCAATTTTCCAAATATATTTAAACCATCATCACAACACATTCACATAATCTTAATCATTTTTTTGCTATGACTTCACTGCATGCAGTGTTTTATAGCCAGCCAGGAATAATGAAAGTCCAGTGATCACTTTATCTTTTGGAAAAGAAAATGCTCAAGCCAGTCATAAAACGAGGTACATTCTGGTTTTCCAAAGAGAATATTCCTTGACAGCATCATGTGTTTCATAGAGCTTTGTTAATCTTATAATCAGACAAGCTGTGAACAATGAGCAAGGCATGCAGCCTTTTAACAAAAGCTTCTTGGAGACGAGGCAAGTCTTTTGTCTTCAAAAAAAGCTCCCTTACAACTTGAGAGCTTAGAAACGTAAGTGGAAGTCCGAACATATTTTATCTAAAAGATAATACATATCACATTCACAAAAGCAAATTAAGCAAGTCCAAATACAAGTGAAAAGTTAGTTAAGAAAGATGTACCTACACACTTGTTATGCTGTTTCAGACCCTCTTTTCAAGGGATTGGGAAGCAGCTTCTAAATGACCTTTCTTCTCCTTACAATGTTAATGAATTTTAAAATGTAATAAATTACAAGTGAACTACACAATCAGAAAAATAATTTAATGCACAGAAGAACAAGGTAGGTGCTTTTATTATTTAGACATGTTTGCCCTGAAAAATGTGTTTTCCATCGTTTTAGAGAAAAATCAGTATTACCTGAATAACCTAACTCATCCCCCCCAAAAAAACAACTGTTGTTTCCTGCATCCCCTTCTACAGCTTAGGAATAAAATTTCTATACAAAACACTGTCAGTCACTTTTATTGTTTGCCTTGGATAATCAGTGTCTTTCTTGTCCCTCTCTTTAACACATTAAGAGGAAAAAGCAAAACCACTTTGAAAGGAGAAAAAAAAAAAAAAGGTAAAAAGAAAAGTGCAAAAACCAAACTCAAAACTGAAAAAAAGTCAATTCATACTATCTCAGAAAAAAAAATTTTAAATGTTTCACTTTGTGTTTAGTTTTAAGTATTTAGAAGGTTTTTGCTGCAACCTCCCCAAATACAATTGTTTCTTCCATTTGACAGAATTATGGTTATATATTCCATGTGTCCAAAGTAAACATAACTGCTGTTGTGACAACTTTAAGCCCACAGAGCACAGCTGGCCAAAATATCTGAGAGCTTCCAGTGGTATGAAGAGTGAGAGTAGGGAGTAATTTACAGATTGTCTGAAGAACACAGCTGGCCACCTAAGTTTTCTGTCTTCATTGGAAGCCCCAGCAGAGGCAACTTCCATGTGCAATCGAACCAGCAGACTTGTTGGCAGGCTCCTGGCGACTTCGACAGGGAAATTGCTTTAATTGACCTGAACAAGTTTGCACTGCAAATACTGAAGATCAAAGATTTCTATTTTTATTTCTTTTTAATTGGCTATTTGAGGGTTGCTACCAGCCCCTTGTAATACTAATTTCTGAATTCTGATGTATGTATCACAAACCAAAACAGGGAAGAATAAAACAATGCAAAACCACTAGAGGTTGCAGGGGAAGAGTCCCCAGTGTGTTCCCCAAAAGCCACAGGGCTGTCCAAGATTTATGATTTTTATCTTACTAATCTACGAGAAGACTCTTCTCACTTCTTCCCACTGCTGGAGTTGGTTTTTGAGTAGTGAGCCAGGACTACCTTGGCAGAATCAACAAGCAAGAACTCATAGACATTGTGCAAGTCCCAATACAGCAGTTTATTACTAGAAAGCCTGGCAGTTATCTTCTAGGTTTTTTGGCACTCATGAATGGTCCAGGACTGGTATGTACCTCCATACAGTAAATTTGACCCTACTGGCAACAGCCACGCTTTTAAGTATCTTCTACAGATTCTTTAGAAGTAAATCACTAATGTCAATGCCCTCAACAATTACATGCTGAAAACCAGGGCTCTAGATCTATCTTGATGGGATGACTAAACTGTGCAACTTGAGCTGTGCTCCTGTGAATCACAGACAGAACAGACAGCAGAAACCATTAGCTTCCCACAGACCTTTCTGTTCTCTGAATTATTATGTGCTTTAAGTCAGAGTGGTATAAATAACAAAGTACAGCCTCATATCTACTGATCTACTTCTCATTTGCTCCATATGACTCTGCTAGAGTTTTACAAGAGAAGAGAAGGCAATGCGAAGTGGAAATACTAACTATAGCTACCTTCTTCCCTACAAGGTGCAATAATACTCTTACAAAATATTCTCCCTAGTCAGTATGGCAATCAAACAAAAAGAAGAGATGCAAATGGACAGGACATCAGAGTAGCTGGTCTGGGGCACAAGAGAAGTTGGTCCAGGAGAAAAAAAAATTACTAACAGTCTGAATATTCTGCAAACAAACTTATCCCTACCACCACCAAAGGTTAGGGCCATAGAATTAGCAAATCTTTACACTTAACTCCCTTGAACATACACTTATCCCTGCTCCTCAGTGTGATGCATGCTTAAGAGCAAAATTAAAGTTTATTGACTTAAAATTTTTTCACAATGCCTCGGTTTTCTTTTATGCACACAGTTGTCTGATGCAGATGTAGTTTCTATCCGCACTGTTGCAGTTTGTCTTGTTACCAAGTCCTGAGGTAAAAAAAACATTCAACCATTCCCTCCAGAGTAACATAACTAACCATGAGCAACACACCAAAACTTGTAGTGCAAATAAAGAGCTCAAAGTCAAACAAGATGACACTTTCCCATGTTGTAGTTAAACAAAGTTTCCCAAAGTAGTTAAACAGATAAACCAATTTTCCCTTAGGTCCTTCTTGGTTTTTGCAGATTTAAATGCAATAAGGGTGCTTGCAAAATTCACACATTGCAAAAATAGTTTGCAAATGAACTGCTCCTTTCTGCTTGGGGATTAAATTTTAACACCATAAATTGTGGGTTGGAAGGAATGAGGGAAAGAGTTGCTTGTACACCGAGTCCGTGGCTGCAGGGGAAAAAAAAGTTTAATTTTTTAAATGTCATGAGACTTGACTAGTCCAACTGTTGTGTAAAAGACACACACAAAAATGTAGGGCTTTGGAAGTTAGCTGGACTGGATGTCCAATACCTATTCCTCCCAACACTTCTATTAGTCCCCTGGAAAACAAGCAGATGTAAAAAAAAAAAAAAAAAAAAAATGTTCATAATTTGCAAACCTTGCCAGTTGGGTATCCCAAGGAGTATTCAACATTCTTGCAAAACCTACACTCAGTACAGCTAAAGTCTTTAACTCTGTCATCCACAAGGGTATCTATTGACAGCTCAAGAGAAACTGTGCACCAAGGATGTGTAAAATAACTTTTGAAAACAGCTTGCAACCATGCAGCTTAGCATCCAGGTAAAAGATGTTCCAGGCAACAACACAGCTTGTTTAGTGAAGACAAAGGTTTTCAGCCACAAGGATTCTGCTTCCCTTCCAGTCACTGGTCTGCTGCAGGATGCCAGACAAGTCCTTGTCTTCTCAAAATGCCAGGTGACCCAGACACAGAGAGGAAATTCTTATCCTAACTGATCTAACGTGCAGAATTTTATTAAAGGATGGATATTAATAGATCTGTCTACTTTCTCCTGAGAGGAGTCAATGCTTAAAAAAAAAACAAACAAAAACTATTTTAAAACAAGACTGCGCTTCTTCCCCAGAGGCTCATCAAGTTCAGACACACAATAAAGGCTCTTCTGCACTTGTACAAAAATGATCACAACCCATTCACCAAGGCGTAGTGGTTTCCAAGCCTTTCATGTGCAGGCCTCAGAAGATATTCCAGCAGAGACACAACTGCTGGATACAGTGATTAGGGAAGCAGATCCTAGTTTTGTTTCCCCGACCACTCAAAAGCAGTCAAAAGGCCAAAGTCAGAAGCCGTGCAACTCGATGTTACTCACAGTTTATTCCCACACAAGCCAAGCAATGTCCAGCCTTGAGCAAGATTAAAATTTTTAAAAATGATAACAACTCTCCCCTGAAAAAGAGAGATCAGTCCTTTATCTACTTCAAAAGTCAATGAACTGTAATCAAAATCTGCTTCTGCCTTGGTGGAAAATTTGTTTATTTCTTCTCCAATAGGGGAATTTCTTCCTAATTGTAACAGTAAAGGAAGAAAAACCCAAGGCCAAAAGGCAATACTCTTTTGTGTTTGGGAAATAATATCTAAAGTGTTTCTTCTCCTGTTTTCACTTTTCATTGATTTTTCAATTTTCACTGATTTTTTCTTCTCCAGGTAAGAGCAGAATCATAGAATAACATGAACTGGAAGGCACCTCTGTTTAGCTGGCCCTATCATTCCAACAAAACAGGGACAATTAAACTCAGGTTGCTCAGTGCCTTGTCCAGCTGGGTTCTAAATAGCTGCAAGGACATCTCAACATCCCTGGGTAGCCTTTTCCACTGTTTGAGCAGCCTCATATTGAAATTTTTTTTCTAATTAGAACTCCCCTTATTGCAGCTTTTGCCTGTTGCCGCTTGTCCTCCTGCTGTGCACCTCCTACAGGAACCTGGCTCTGTCCTCTCCGTACCCTCTCATCAGTTAACTGAAGACATGGGATAGCTGTACCTTAAATAAAAGCAACACAAACATACCGTGAATTGCGTTCCCAAAACGTTCATAAAGCCAGATATGGATTTTCAGCTTATTTTTTTCTGAAATACAAGGACTACGGTTTTGTTTGCAATCTAGCCCTGTCCCTTTGCCCTCCTCCAAGTGAGTACCACTTACCTTCACAGACAAATAACACACCTAATGCAGTAAAAAACTCACACCACAAATTGTAGCAACTCTCTCGTTCAGAGAAACCCTTAGTTTTTGTTCCCTATTTGAACTGGTCCTGCCAGCCTGCACTACTTACATGACCTCATAATACACTCTGGGTTTTTTGGTTTTTTTTACAACTTCTCCGTTAGGCAGGGAAGCCACATTTAGCCATGTGGAAAAGGGGCACAAAGCAAAACCACGCTCAAACTTGGGGTCAGGGTGAGGATGAGGGCTACAGGCCACAAGGCGGGGCTCCCACCCTGCCTCGGGGTGAGGCACAGGCTGTGGGGAAGCCCCGGACCCAAGTCAGGTGCTGCCCTGACCCCGCTAGCACACACCTCTCCCTCCTGAGGCACTCAGCAGCAGCAGCACGTGTATGGATACTCCCTTCGGGAAGTAGTTGTGTTTGGGGTTTTTTTGTTTGTTTGAATGGTCGTTTTTCTCCAACACACACACACACACCGCCGCACCGCTCTGTGCCCACCCGGGCGGGCGCTGTCAGGGCCGGGACAGCAGTGCCGGAGCTCCCCGCTCCCCGCCCGGCCTCCCCTCCGCTCCGCTCCCGCCTCACACCCGACCTGCCGGCAAAAGGTAGCAGACAGACCGCGCTCTGCCACAGCCACGGGGCAGACAAAGAGCCGCCCCTGAACACCGAGCTGTCTCGGGCCTGAGGAGGGGTCTCACGGGGACCCGGCCTTTCTCCAACATGAACTTCCCAAAGGACTCACACCCCCCGCCCTGCTTCCAAGGGTGCCGTCGGCCCTTCCCACCTTGGTGTCAGCTCTCACCACCCCGCCCTCCCGCCCACCCCTGCCGGGCAGCCCCGGCCCCGCTCCCGCCGCCCGGGAAGCCGGGGAGACCCGCGGCCGCACCCCCTCCCAAACCCGGAGGGAGGCCCCCAGCCCAGCCGCCCTGGGGGGCAAGGAGGAGCCGCAACAAGTCCCCGCCGCCAGCCGCCCTTACCCAGATAGTGCCGCAGGTCCAGCAGAAAGTGCGGGGGGCCCCCGTTGAGCTGGTAAAAGAGGGAACCCAGGCAGAAGAGCAGCAAGGCGGCCATGCAGAAGCCGTAGTCGCGCAGCGAAAGGAAGGGCAGCAGCGAGAGGGGCCGACGCCTCTTCCAACCCCCGCCTTGGCCCAGGCCCCCTCCCGACGCCGCCGCGGGGGGCCGGGGCGCCGGGCAGTCCCCGCCGCCGTGCTGCTGCTTCTTCTTCATCCTCCCCTTCGCCTCCGCCGGCTCACGCAGCCCGCCGGGGAAAGCGCATCCTCCATCCGCCTGCTCGGCTCCGGCTGCCCGCGGCGGGGAAAGTTCCCGGGAGCTCAGGGGACCCGTCCCGTTCCCATCGCCGGCTGCTCGGGGCGGGCGAGAGTCGCCGGCGCTGCGGTGGCGGCTGCTGCTGCGGAGCGCCGCTAAGGGGAGGGGAAGGAGGTGGTCACCATCCCGCTCCCTGGGGCTCCTCTCCTCCTCCGCCGCCGCCGCTCTCGCTCCTCTCTCCGCTCGGCCTCTCGCTCCGGTGTCAAGTTACACCCAGCGCTCCGACGACGACCGCCTGCAACTCGCGGCCGACTTGTGCGCGCCGCCCGGGCCTCGGACCCGCCACCCGCCCACCCGGGCCGGCCCCGGTCCCGGCCCGCCCCGCTCCTCGCTCCCCGCTCTCCGCGACGCCCCCGTTGCCACCGCTCGAGCGACCCCTGCGGGCGCCGCCGGGCGCCACCGTCCCCCCAGCCTGGCTGCGGCGGGTCCCGGCCCGCCCTGACCCACCTGCCCCGGTTCGGCCCGCCCCGGGCTGCCCCGCGGGACCGGTGTCCGGAGGGCAGCGGCTGCGACGGTGCTTCCCGTACTCCCTGCGCAGCCGGCACCGCGGGGAGTAGTGGCTGGGCCTGCCTTGCCCAAAACACCGCCCTGGCTCTCCTGCCCGCGCCTTTACCTCCGGGGAAGGCCCCGGGACACCCCTCCGGGGCCTGGGCGACGGGTCTCATCTTGTCAAGGCCCCAACGGCCCACACACGCTATATTAGGACTGGCAAAATCTTTCCTTGCAGGGATGATTGATAGCAGTAGAAAGGTTTCATATTCCGGTGATTTAAGCAAGGCTAATGCGGCATGAAGATACGGTGCCGTTATAGCATCAGTCGTGGTGGAAGAGAAGAGAGGGATAGCTGTTCTCTTTGG
The DNA here is from genome assembly GCA_023637945.1 of Phaethornis superciliosus. Classification (NCBI taxonomy): domain Eukaryota; kingdom Metazoa; phylum Chordata; class Aves; order Apodiformes; family Trochilidae; genus Phaethornis; species Phaethornis superciliosus. The sequence goes on along the minus strand of JAJQWJ010000003.1, from coordinate 49,813,423 downwards.
GGCTTTGCTGGGGTGATAAAAGCAGGGCTGTCATCTACAGGCGACAAGGCTTTAGACAAATACGGAAATTACAAAATTAAGATGGTTCATGCAACCTTAGTTTGACCCCCTTGTACGTATGGTTTAGGATACCGCCTCTAATTACTCGATCATGCCGTTTCTCCTAGAGAACCACTTCCCGCCATGTGTAGGGTGTATGGTGTTTGCTCAGCACCAAGCTGTTTAATAGCTTCATCCTCTTTATACAACATATGTCCCCAATATGTCCTGATGGCTTATTTGGAGCTATTCTTATCCTTAGACATTGTCTGAAGTAGAAATACGTTTCATTCCCTCATGTGGCTGCATTGCCAGCACAGCAGTGGAGGGAGGAGGGCTTGGGATGGTACTGCCAATTCACCATTTTGTTTTATGGAACTATCTGGAAGAGGGGCCTTTCCCAAGATCCTGCTCCTGGGGTCACATGAGACTCTTCATTTCTAAGCAACAGCAAGTTCTATTCATTGTGGTTAGGGAGAAAAGTGGGAAATCATGATCCAAGTGCCACTCTCCAGGTCAGAAATTAAAAAGCAATCACCCTTTTCCTTTTTAGGCTTAAAAAATGCAGCCTGATTTAGGGGGGGTGACTCATAATCTCATAAGCGCACTTGCAGCTGGAAATTTTACTCAGAAGACTGCATTCAGATGGTTTTGCCACTTACTGAAAGGTTTGGGTGAATGCCTGAATCTTACCTACATTTACTGGCTTTGTTTTGTTGCTGGCATCCATCAGCAAAGGGCATCTGCTGACATACAGAAATTAATCTTGCTAGTGTGGACAAGAGCACAAAGCCAGAATCCAACAATAAATAACCAATCCCATTGTGTTTCTTGATAAAAAAAAAAATAAATATCCACATGCGTGCTGAAAGAGCAGACTTTCTCAGGGAAGTTGGGAGTTACAGAGTTCTACAGCATCACTGCACAGATCCTTCACAATCTTACATAAAACCTGGAGCAAGGACAAAGTTAGGAATTACACTATTTTTGAAAAAGAGAAGAGTAATACGAGACATCACAAGGTAAACTTTAGGACTGCGGTTCACTTCAAACAGAAACATCCAATAACTTTCACCAGATAAAGTCATGGTTGAACTACTTAATTTTCAAGAATGTTCCTTTGAAACACTTGGGAAGTATCAGAGGCTTTTTTAACATGCTCTCCTGATGTGGATGTTTTACTTTGGTTTATATACTTTTGGATACTTTTGTATCAACTGGGTTGTTTGTAATGGACACATTACAGATTTGTTTAGCAGTGCTAGTTCCTGTTTCACATGATAAACAGGTTAGCACTTACACTGAATATTTGAGAAAAATGGATGCTTTGATGGCAAGACAGACAACACCTGTAAGGTGAATCAATAAATCTTTATGTTTTTCTGGTTGCAAAGAATGCCTTTGATCTCCAGGAAAAAAGACTTTTAAAAGATTAAAAAAAAAAAAAAAAATAGAAACAAGACCAATCAATGGATTACAATTTTAGCAAGAAGCCTGCACTGTTGAGAGAGTTCTTGCCATATTTCTAAGCATTGACAGGTAAAAATTGACAGAAAGAAAAAACCAGAAATCTTTGCTGCTGTTGCATGGATTTTAAATGTACAAATTAGTTACTGTAAAATTAGTGTAAACTTAGTTATTAGTTATTATTAGTTGCTGTGAAATTAGTGCTGTAAAATTAGCTACTTTATGATAATCCAAAGGTAGGATTTTTCGGACAAACTTGTTTTGACTTGTTGAGGGTTTGACTTACAATTTATCCTTTAATTGTGTGATTATATTGTTTTAGCTCAGAAACTGCTGCTATATACAGTACATGGAACAGACACTGTTCACTGTATGTGCAGATTTTCAATTTATTTTTAATCTCTTTCTTCAACATATGTCCTTGGGCTTTGTCTAAAGCTATTAAAATCCTGCTTGTAGTGTTGAATTATTAACAACATAGGAGGCTTTTCTATAGCATTCATTGTTGCAGTACCTTCAGCTTTTGATTAATGCTTATGAATTACTTCCATGCAATGTAGCTAATATCATCATTGTACTGATTGGAAAATGAGCCACGGAGAGATTAAGGTTAAATGTAGCTTTTAATTTTGGTTGCCAACCTCGAGATTACTGGAGTTTGCCTTGGTGAAACAGTTAGCATTATGCAGCACTCTGTATATTCAAAGCATAGTTCCCTTTGACTTCATACACAGCTGTGAATGCTAACTAGTTCTACAAAGCAGACCCCAGGCTCTCAGACTGAACACCAAGCATAAAAAGAGCATTCGGTGACCACCTGTGGTTCAAGCAATCTGCTTGACATCATTTAGGAATGCTGTGGTGCTAGCAGACACAAAATCAGTCATTCTCAGAGTGGTATTCACTGCTGCAGTCCTCACCCCCTGCCTGCCTTGACCTTGTCCCACTCTTTTTTTTTCCTCCTCTCCTAGATCCAGTATCTTTGTCCAAATTTGTTTCCTTCCATGACCTCATCCAGTCCCAGTCCAGCTTTTGCTCAGATTGAATCTTCCTCCTGGCTGCAATGGTTCCAGCAAGAAGGACATTTTGAAGCATAGAGGCCCTTTCACCAGGGCTGGAAGAGGATGCTCCCTACAATCAAAAGATCAGAGACAGAGCTGTTGAAAATTTCTAAATGGGTCAATATTGATTCTGTGCAAGAGATTCCCGAGCTAAAGATTCATAACTCCAAATGGGCAGATTCGGAAACAACAGAAGAGATAAGCAAGATAAAACACATGTAGAGGTTGTGTCTGGCATTTCTCATCAGAGATACTTGCTTTCCCATGTCGTGCATGGGTTACACCCCTGGTTAGTTAGTTTTGCTTCCCAGCCAGTCCAGATGTATCATCTTGCCAGCTGGGTAGTACACTCAGGATTTGGAGCCCATGTTGCTAGTGTCTTGTTTGGTAACATCTGCTCCAGGCTGCTGGGGTGCTGCAGCCCTCTTTTAATGAGCCCACATATTCTGAGGTTTTGCAGAGATCTCTAGTCTTCCATGGGAATAGCAAAATCCTACACACCGAAAAACCAAAACAGCAGTGCTCCAAGGAACAGATGCACTACAATTTCACATTTTTGCAGGAGTAGGATTTTATTTCTAACAGAGGTAAAACATATTTTCTGTATTCTTAGAAACATATAAACATTATTTGTTGACATTTTCTAAATAAATTCTCACTAAGCAAAATTTCTCAACAGGGGATATTTGAGAATAGGCAGTTTGCAAAGGTATAAACGACTAGAAAGGGATAAAGTATAGTCTGGGCATTAATGTTCACAAGACAGTAAAGACAGAGGACATTTAGATGCAAGGCTATACTGAGTACAGATTCACTGATATGACAGAATAATGTAATGTCATCTGAAAAGCACCCATGAAGGATCACAGCTTTAGATTCCTCCAGCACTCTCATATTCAGAAAGGGCTGAGAGCATAACAGAGTAATTGATGGCAACTGTGCAGGCTTTATTTTGCTTTATTCAGCAACAGCTGATAATTTGATGGAGATCAAATAAGGGTGCACCATACCCTTTCATTTAATGCATATAGAATGCTTGCAAGTTTCATCTGCATTGACTGAACTGGAATTGCAGCCCTGTGCTGGCTGGTTTGTATTAAATTTTGTCCTTTGTGGAAGGTTCAGAACTATGCTTTTGGGAAAAATATGACAGTAAATATCTGAAGACAGAAAACCACTTTTTTTTTGACAGATGATACAACAAGAAGGCCAATGGCATCCTGGGGTGCATTAGAAAGGGGGTGGTTAGTAGGTCAAGAGAGGTTCTGCTCCCCCTCTATTCTGCATTGGTGAGGCCGCACCTGGAGTATTGTGTCCAGTTCTGGGCCCCTCAGTTCAAGAAGGACAGGGAAGTGCTTGAAAGAGTCCAGCGCAGGGCTACTAAGATGATTAAGGGAGTGGAACATCTCCCTTATGAGGATAGGCTGCGGGAGCTGGGTCTCTTTAGCTTGGAGAAAAGGAGACTGAGGGGTGACCTCATCAATGTTTTCAAATATGTAAGGGGCGAGTGCCAGGGAGATGGAGTTAGGCTTTTCTCAGTGGTGACCAGTGATAGGACAAGGGATAATGGGTGTAAATTGAAGCATAGGAGGTTCAAGTTGAATATCAGAAAAAATTTCTTTACTGTGAGGGTGACAGAGCCCTGGAACAGGCTGCCCAGGGGGGTTGTGGAGTCTCCTTCACTGGAGACATTCAAAACCCGCCTGGACACGTTCCTGGGCGATGTACTCTAGGTGGCCCTGCTCTGGCAGGGGGGGTTGGACTAGATGATCTTTCGAGGACCCTTCCAACCCCTAGGATTCTATGATTCTATGAACTTAGTGACACTCTGATGGAGCAGGTTCACTTCAGAAGAGGTATTTATAATCAGTAATTGAAACAGTATTTGGAATTACAGGAGCATGTTCTATCAACATCACTCAGAGTGTGATGCATTTATCAAAAAGTATTTCTATTAATCCCTTGCAGCTGTGGCTCCAGCAAAGCAGTGCTCACAGGGCTATCTTAACTCCTGATATCTCTGTTTTTCTTTATTTGCTTAATTTAATCAGAAAATGGGTAACAAGAGAATTCAACCATGATGCTTTAATTTTTAACCAGCATGCACATCATGCAGAAGAGGCAACTGAAGCTAGAGATACAAGAGGATGTCGCTTAATGCATAGTCTTGGTGATCAATCCTTTCCTCTTATATATAACCCCCCATCTAAGTTCCCTGTGACTTTGTGTCGTCTTTGTATTGATTTTCCAATAGCAGTCTAACTCCTGCATTTGTCTGCAGAAACTCCTAATAGAAAGGCAGAAGTAGCAATGTGTATACATGAGGTTTCACACAGCAGATCCATTAAAAGCTACTTTTGCTTAGACAGTTAACAGAGTAACACCATATGATGTACTGAACAGATTTAGACATGTCAAGATGAAGAGAGTCACATGGGAAAAATACAGCTCTAGTGCTAATTAGGCACTAATTAAAACAGATAGCCATTAATGTCTAAATTGAGGAAATGCAAAAATATGTTAGAAACACACAGCTACCTCTAAATCAGTGGTTGCATGCATGCAGCTCCATGCATAGTTATCCCAGAGTAATAGCAGGGAGCAGCAGAGCTGGGTAAGTGCAGGGCTCTCTGCAAGATCAGCCAGGATGGGCAGAGAGCCATTCTGGCACTGGTTTACCTTGACCAGTCCCAGAGTCATTTTACAGCTCCCTGTAGTGTACTACATTCCCTATCACAGGAAAAAAACTTTGGGGAGAGGTAAGCTAATGCACTGGTGTTGCAGCTGGGAATAACACAGGAGGATGAAGAGACTTTGTTAGACAAAGTAATTTAATCTAGGCTATAAATAACATCAGGCTCAGAAACCACTCCTAAAATTATTATTCTGACTCCTAATATTCTGTTGATGGCCACACCACCACTGCTGTCATACCAAGTAAGGCAGATCGACAATGAAAATTTCCCTTTCCTGCAGGTGAAAGCTCCAGCCAGAAGGAGAAAACTATAACTGGTTTTGTTTTAGGGGCTTGGGGAGGAGGAAGATGAGGGAAAGGTGAAAAGCCAGAGTGAAAACAAATAAAAGAAAGACATGTGAAGCAGATTCATATGAGGGGGTGGAAAAGAGTGATGCATCAAAGACAAAGACAGAGAAGATCCTATTATACCTAGTATGGAGTGCAAAGTGGAGAGGTGGTGTGTACTTACTGGAGAGAAGAAGAAAATTCCTTCCTAGTAGGGTGGGGATAATAGGACACAGTGTGGTACATTTAATCCTCATCAGTCTCAAATTTGTCCCTATGTTTTTTCAGCCCTTATATATGAACCAACTCATAAGTTGTAAGTTACTTTACTGAAATATTCATAAACACACTGCATGTAATCAAACTATTTCAAAAAACCTATTTGTTAACATATCAAAAAGCCAGCAAATATCAAGTTCTTTAGCACAGATCCCTCACACTGTAAATTAAACAAAAATATAACTATGCATTGGCTGCTTTTCTATGATCTGCCATCAGGATGTCATTACATATTAGGTAAAATTTTGGAAAAAGCAATGTACAAAAAAGGCACTGAGGCACAAGATAAAGTTTACTGGCAAGTCTGTAAATCAGGTCACTTTATCTTCCAGCCTCTTACAAGTGGTGGTCCCACAGTGCATGTGCTACATGAAACTGCCTTTGCTCCTCCTTTAGCTACCAAAGCCCTGCTGCTTCCAACCCCAAACAGAAGTACATCATATTTCAGGTTATAGAAACTACTCATGAGCTGCAGCAGAGGGAACATACTTCAGAACTGTTTGCCTTTGCTGTAGAGGTCTTTTAGGCAGTCAGTTTTATCAGGAAGCTTTTGAGTTTAGAGTGGTGATACATGGTTGAGAACTGAAAGGGAGGGTCAAAATTTAAAAACCTCAAACCAACAGAGAAATATTCAAATTGCCAATATCTGATACAATACAATATCTGATAACTCTCCTCTCCTATAAGGGACTGGGAAAAAGTGGTGCACCAATGGTGAAGACACTGTCCTGTACACAAGTGTGCAAACAAACATATATGAGGTGTTAAATGATGACTTAAACTAGTTCAAGCAGCTTATGCAACAGCCCAGGGAATTCTTTTCTAACTTCATTTTGACTCATTTCCCAGACAGCTACATATATAACCTTGGCTTCCTATCATTTCCTTGACACATGCACATATAAACCTGGAAGTTTTTAAACTGTATATAAAGTTTCATTGTGATTCTCTGTAGTCAGGAGTTTTATTCAGTGTCAGCTTGCAGAAGCACTGTGAGAAATATGGAACCTTTACTTTTTAATTCAGTAAGAGTATGTCTCATTTAAACAATTCATTCTTGTTAGCCTTGCAATTTCATGTTGCTCTTATAATGTGAAATACACAAAGCAGCAAGCAGATCTGCATATCATAAATTATTTCCTCCCACTCTTAAATGAGATTCTTTGGCAGCAGTGTTTCTGGAATGCAGTTAGATTTTTTTTTTTTTTTCTTTTAAACCTATACAAAATACATCTGGTAGATAATGCCTATGAAAATGACTGTTGAAAAACTAGATTTTATAAATAAATTATTTAGGACCTCTAAAGCAGAGCAATAAAATCAATAAAATTAATATTAAAAGATGCAATTCAATTAACTTAGTCATGAATGTTTACACTAAAATAGCAGGCAAGCATTTGCAAGAGGAGAAAGAATCTCATTCATTTATAATGAATCAAAGGCTCCTTGCTCAATTTATTGAGTTTTACCCAACATCAAGGCTTCCTCTGGACTGATTTGGTTTTTCTGCAGTCTTTGTCCAGAGCCACGTGACTGGAGCAAAACTATGAACTGCTTTAAGCACTCCCAGATGTTGGGGTTGTCAGTCTTAGATCATACTATTTCCAATTCTTGTGGAAAAAGAAAGCATGTATCCTCATTATAATGGACCTTCAACTGAGTAATGTCCTGTTTGAGAGACCTGAGTTTAAAAACCAGAGCATCAATTATGATCAACTGGTCCAATTTTGTTGCTTGATGAAGTAAAGATTGACTCTGTACTGCTGCTGGTATTTTTCCTCCACTGTATTTTGCTGTCCTGCCTCTTGCTGCAGCAACCTTAGCTGTTTCAGTCAGGCTGTGTATGTGCTGCTGATTGAGCTAAGCCAGGGTTTAACATCACACCTTGTAAAGGCAGCTCCTACTGCCCTTATAGGAGGCTTTTTCAAAAGATGTCACCTTATTTTTCCCTTCTCTTTTTATCTCAAATTAACACAAGCAGTCTCAACCACATATCATTTGCGTTTAAGAGAACATTACACAGTGTCTTTTGAAGATCTGGTTAAAGTGTTGCTGCCTTATTCAAACAGCATAGAGCAAGAAGGCTGTATATTTGTAACTTTAGGAAAAAGTGTTTATTGTAATAGAAAGGTCATATTGCCTTCTTCCCAGTCTTGCCTTTCAATTTCACAACCACGTTTGTCCATGGACAAAAGACTGTTTCAAGGACTGTGTATGACAGTCCCTGCTAACACACCTCAGGTGAGTTACAGAATTCTTACATTTTTAGAGTATTACGTGGGCTAAAGGATGGGAGATGACAGATGTGGTAGGAAATCTCACCTTGGATTGCATAATGAAAACCCTCAAATACACACAGAGGTCATGTGGTCTGTCAATCCCTTTCCTCCAAGACAGGTAACAAGAGAAAGGGGACAGGACAAGGCTGTTGCTCCAGAATCAGCACATTGCACCAGCTGCATCTCCACTCTTCTGGACCTCAGCCTAGGTTCCTTGTGCCAAGCACGGCATGATGAAGAATTATTCCTCCTCCAATCATCTGTGTCTGATCCCAGATCAGGAAAAAACAACAGCACTGTACTGCAAATGTATGAGATGCAAGTGCTGTGGAAGAAATTATACTATAGGGTCGAAAGTGTGATTCTCCCACTGAATCCAGAGATTTAGTTAGCTTGTTGGTCTCTGCAAGAGTCAAATCACACCCCGAGAGGATATTTTAACAATTATTTTGTTGTTTGCTTGAGTGTTGCAACATCAGCATCCATATAGTTATGGATCATAACAGCTAGTGGACAAATTGCAATTTTATCCTCATTCAAGCTCTCCTGCAAAATTACAGCCTTGTATCTTCAACTCTTCTTAAAGTAGGAAGCTAAAAATTTCCTACTCTTCCTTACTGCATGTGCTACTCACACAGGTGACCAAAATGCTTTTCTTTTCACAAACATGTTTGTTCAAGCCAGGGGAAGTAGTTACAAACCTGAACACTGATATTTGGAAAATTCATCTCCATTTAACCAGACATGTAAATATTAGATGGAAATAAAACATGGTTAAACCAAGGCCTCAGCCAAAACCAAAAGAGAAAGTTTGTTGCAGTGATGAGATATTATTTTAGTAAAATAGGGAACCCAAATATTGTTGGGGTTTTTTGTTTTGTTTTTTTCCTTCTTTTTTTTTTGCTTGTTTGTTTGTATTTGTTTTTAAATCCTCATACTTTAAATCTAAGCTTTAGAAATGTGGGAATGGCTCCATTTTTAGCCTTGAGACTTGCCCCAGATGTAATTCCCCCACAAGGACAAGTGACTGTGTATTGTATATGTATACAATGGACTAACTGTTAGACTAATGGGGGGTGCAGGAGGTTTCTGGGGCCCCTTCATTAAACTAATGACAAACATTCATCTCTTATTACAGAGGATACAATCTCTCCTATATCCCTTTTGCAGCTCACAGTATTTTCTCTTTTTAAAAAAGCTTTTCACTTGTGTTCTCTGAATTCTTAAAGGAATATGAGTGAAGACTTTTATTACCTATTAATTAACAGTCAAGATTTCTAATATTAATAGGCAACTGAGATTCTTGTAACTGCAAGTCTTACAGCTGAGACATTTCAACTTCTCTCAGTTTGTGGACAAAATGGAAAAATCCATTTTGTGTGGTTTGGATCCACAAGAACTGAAAGCCCAGTTATTAGCCATAGTGCTGAAACAGCATGCTGAGAGTTTTATTACTTATATTTATCCATTTTTATATACCTAAACCCAAGAATGCTGAGGTTTCAGTGCATGAGGTTAGAGTACCATCTGCAGCATGAGTCCATTAAATAAAAAACTTGGCCTGGTGGTCTCCAGGCACCCTAAAGTTCCTGTCTGGAATATTTCCAGCTTACAGTCTCTCACCCTGCTCCTGTCTCTTTTGCCTTCTGGTTTTACTGCCCTGCATACTTAACATCAGGACTCTTGTTACCCTCAGTTGTGAGGAATCACTATGCCTTCTTCTCCTAACAGCCACACCTGTATCATGATGATGAGTCAAGCCAAAATCTTAGATGGTGCAATAACTAATTATTCCTCTCACACAAAGTGCTTTCCAGTCTTTGCAAAAATGAGCTGCCGAATGCTCACATACTTCCAGATCTTTGCTTTATTTACAAATCTTTGAAAAGATATACCTTTCCAGTAAGTCTATAGAAAGGTGAATCCTGGCCTACCAGCTTTACAGACTGCTTTCTCAAGATTTTTCCCTTTCCTTGGGAAAATTATTTACTGCTGTGGCAGAGCCACAACTCACCTGAAGACAGTCCTACGTACACCCTGTATCTCAGCCATATGGATGTTCCTTTCACTGGGTTTTTTGATAAATGACAGGTAGAAAAATGAAAATTCAAATTATTCCCTCACACTACCTGGACCCTCTAGAATGCCTCTGCTACTTATCTGCAGACTCTGCTCTGCTTTGAAGGTCTTTTTCAGCCAAAAGATGAAATAGGTTTGCTAGAGCAACAAACACTAGGAGAGGGGTCATGGTCGAAATTTTACTGGAGTTTTATGGCTGAGAAAACTCTGGGAAACCAACAAATCAATATAATTTCAGAAGACTTTGGATGACATTGCTTAATGTTGGGACTCATTAAAAGGTGAATGGTGAAGGCACAGGAGTACCCCACGTGTTGTTTTTCTGCATAGCTCACGAATTTTGTAAATTAGAGCAGGACTGGAGGATCACAAGGAAGTTTGGCAGAGGGACTGTGAAACATTTTCTAACATTTAAATCATTGTCTTCTGTTTTTCAAGGGAAATTACTCATACTGTGATTTCTACTGTGAGTAGAAATCTACTCCCTCCTATGGCACTGAATGTTAAGTTGCTAAGAGGGAAAGAGCAGTTGATGTTAGCAAGATGAGAATACCCAACATTTTTCCAGTGACTCCAAATTTAAACTCTAACTGCTCTTTACTAAGTGAATATGAAAACATGTTAATGCTTTGGGAATATCTATGGGGAGAATCTGAGATGAGACACTGAATGTGCTGCGTGCAACTCATCCCTTGGCTTCAGAGAGGCTGCCGGATGGTTTGTGCTGTGAGCATGTTTTGTAACCTAGTTGCCAAAAGGAATAATCCCTTGCCTACTTTGACTGTTCTTCCAGCTAGGAGGAATTGTTAAACAAGTTGTTTCAGGGACAGCAATGCTTCAAATAAAAGCTTTTGAGAAAGATGCAAAAAAATATCAGAAGTCTTGAAGCGTGAAGAACACATCTGTAACAACAACAAAATGGGAATTGCTCTGTTCTTGAAAGCAGATACACATCTAGTTAAATGCAAGCAAACTATAGGAAGGAAGTGCTAAATAGGAAAAGAGTGCAAAAGAAAAAAAAAAAAAAAAGGAAAAAAAAGGGTGAAAAAACCAAGAGAGCCAGTAAGGAAATTTCCAAATTCAGAGCACAAAAATTTTTTCCATTGCCAGTATTTTCCAACAATCTACATTTTAGTAGAAGTGAAATACATTTAATGTCACTTTATCTTTTAGACAAGATATAGGCCCTCAAATAAACCTAAACTTCCACTGCAGAGTTCAGTTTTGAGCCGTGACTACTGTGTGATGCAGTATGATCCTTTTGCACTTAAAAATAGTACTAGACTTACCAGGAGCAAAAGAGTAGATCTTACATTGAAAGCAAGAGGTACATGAAGAGATAAGGCAAAGCCTATAGGAATTCTACTGCTCGTGTTATGCTCTAGAAAGTGAGAAAAACTGCTGTCATTGGAACTGTCACATTCTGTTGGGATTTGGCTGGCTGGGAAATGAAGAATTCAGATAACTGAGAATAGGAGAGTGTTTTAAAAAATTCCAAATGCATGATGTTCAGAGTATGTACAATTTTTGCAAAAGCCAGACACAGACAATCTAACACTGTCCCCAAACACGGGTCCCCTGGCTGCCAGGGTGGTAAATGTGCTGCAAAGGCAGCTATAGAGTATGTTCTCATTTTAAAAAAGGCCACATATGGAGACCACCTTGCTGTACCTTAGTGCTGCTTTTTAATTTGCAGTTGAAACCCCTCTTTAAAATAATTTAAACTTTGTATTTGTCACTATGTGGAATTTTCAAGCATATAATTATTACATTCTGTTATAACAGTGTTAGAACCTGCAGCAGTCTTTCATGCTGACATTTTAATCACTACTACTTCCTATTGCAAAACTTCTTGAAGGCAGAACTGATTTGTAAAATAAATTCTTAAATTATTTACAGGGTTTGACATCTTACATAATTAAGTAATTTACTATACACCGTATGCCATTGATTTTCCGTGGACAAAAAGATGTTAGAGTGAAACTTGAATCTATTATTTTCTTCCAATGGATCATGCTGCCCACTATAAGGGTTCACTTTTTTAATCCATTTTGATTTCCACAAGAGAAATTTTATTACTTAGATACATGCGTCATGATCTTGCAGTCTGGTCATCAAGACTACTTCTCTTTTTAGAAACACATTTTTTTTCTTGTGGATGTGATTGAAGTAGTTACCACCTGAAACCTCTCTGACAAAAAGATATTTTATATCTTTTCATCTAATTTCTGCATAAAAATCAATATTCTCTTTCCATGTGAATTATAACTAGCTTGCATAACAAGCTTTTCTTGCTTCTCTTTGTTATAAATAGTACAAGTGAAAAGGAAAGAGAAAAAGCCAAAAGTGTTTTATGTCATCTCTTCATTGTATAATAGTAATGTAGCTGAATGACTGGATGGATTTTTTTCTAACTTAAGTTTCAGAGTCCAAGTTTTGGAAGCTGAGCAGTTTTATGCACAGTGGACATATAAACATTATGCACTGCATCTAAATTCCTATTCGCTCTGTGCTACAAAAAGGTGGCTTATTTTATCCCCTTTTAGTTTAATAAGTGTACCTTTCAGATGATGCATAGTTAGTTGAGTATAATCTAGATGAGTAAAAATATATTGTTTTATGGGAGGACAATTTCTTTGGTGTTTTCATGGTACAGAAACATCTATCACATTAAGGGTTGCTTAACATAGGAAGAATGAATAAATTAACAGGTGATAAGCAAAACTTGTACAATAGTCAGGGATACAGATTAAACTATGGTACTTAGCTGTGAAATGGGGCCTTTCCTGTGTGGGTTAGAAATCATTTAGAAGCACTAATTGTTCCTTTAAAGTTTTAGAAAAGTTAGTTTCTTGTTTACAGAAGAGGCAGGCTGCTCTTTTCAAGGTTTCAGATGCCCATTTTGGCAATCCAAAGCTGAGTGCAGAACTTCTCTTCCTCAGTGACCAGCCAGGTGCTGTGGGCACTGCTGACTCTACCTGAAGCAAGGTTCTCCCTGTCTTCCACAGCTGCCTTACTTCCACAGTTCCTTACTCCTTGCTGTTCTCTCTACCTTTCTGTGAGCACTGTCATTCTTTCCTCTTCCTCCACATCTTATTTCTGAGAGGAAATATGAGCTATGAATCAGTATTGCTGATTCACTTCAGATATGCCTCCTGTCCAAGCTAATGTTGCAGAACATCTCTCTTGCACTTATGGACCTTTGACTGTTAATATAGCAGAAAAATAACTTAATCTTCCTTTACATGTTATTTTTCTATTTCCCTCTTCATGCATGTAGACATCCTGCCAATCTCAGCCCTGACATCTGGGTGTTACCTCTGAGTTCAACCAACCTGGCTATAACTAAAATTTACCACTCCATTGTTACCTACCCATTCATTCATCTTAAACTTTTTCAAGCACTTATGTTACAACTCAGTTTTGGTAACATTTATTTCTCTGTCCTTCTCTGATCACAATTCAAGCAAAATATGGGAGGAGATATTAACTATTGAGTTAAGTACATTTTGTCCCTTTGAAAATATAAGCTAGTGGGAGACAAAGAAAGAAATAACTTTTGGAAAGAAGACCAGAAACTAAATATGTTAAAATAAAATACTATTTTTGACACTTTTAGTCAAATGGCAAGTGGGACTCTGCACCCACCCTTTGGGTGGGCCAGAGCTCCCTGGGAAGACCAAGGGTCCCATCCGTGCTCAGCAGCCTTAATGGAGTATAATCTTCTGATCTCACAGGCTTCTTGACCCAATTACTGGTTTTAATCCTGATCAGAGGTCATTGTGCATAATGCTGTTGATTGTTCCTGGTCCCACTTCATAGCATTGCTACATTGCTCTCCCAAATCATAGCATTTGGGAGAGATAGGTTGGAATGTAACCAAGATCTGAGTTCTTACATTTTTAGATGACCTTTTGCCCGCAGTGTGGAATCCTCTGATCCTACTGAAGCCTCAGATCTAAAACCCCAAAGAGTATAACAGTGTGAGTGAACTTTAGATTTATCAGTGAACAACTTGAACAGTAAAACTCATAAGCGAAAACCAGCAACAATAACAAAAATTAAAAGGGTGCTGGTCTGCACACTTACTAAGGAGCAGACATTTCAAGGGACAGAAGAATGCTATGGATATGATATGGACTAAGACAGATAAAGAGGACATTTAAAAGCTTTGATCATACCATAAAATAATCTGAAAGAGAAGGAATCATAGAATCAAAAAGGACCAACAGGGACATCTGACTTACACAGAGGACCATATGGCAGAGGAGATGATGCTCTGAATGATGAATTGGAAGTCAGCAGTCATTAGTAGATCTTCAAAAGTAAATGACTGAGTCAGATGGATGAGGCAGCCTGCTTCATACATAGCAGGACTAGAAAGAGCGTAGATTAGGTTGGAAGGAAATAAAACTGCTGTTCTCTGTACTGTGCGTTTTCACATTCTTTTCTGCATTTAGGTGGTGGTGGAGTTTCATCAGGAAGCACTATGCTTCTCAGGTTCATGTTTACAAACCATCAAAATCAAATACCATCACAGTTGTGATGCAGGAAGGCTCCTGCCTGAGGGAGGTTCATGTGTCAAGAACTAAATGGATTTCTGAAAAGGTGTGTACACATTTTGCTGAATAGATATGCACCTAATTACTTTAAAAGCCTTTCTCACATATAGTATATTAGCAAAAGCCAAAAGCTTTAAATTATAGAGGTAAGAAAAGGTTTCATCCCTTTGAATAAGCATAAAGGTGGCATGAACTGACTCCAGAAACAATCTGAATCTGAAGGACATAGAAAAAGGCTGTGCTGTAGTTGTGGTTGTGAAAAACCTGTATGCACTGGGTAGAGCTATATGTCTTTCATTTTTTGCTTCTGTGGCCAAGATCATAAACATAAAAAAACAATTTCCAAAAAGGAAAGCATGTTTTTGCTCATGTAAAATACCTCTCTTTCCAAGTTACTGTGGTGAAGATGGAATGTCAAGATAATTTTTCCCCTCTCAAATGTAAAGCAAATTTCTAGAAATGTGCAGAAGATGCCAAGGGGTAGAAATGATGCATTCATTCAGCACAATGCTCACTGTCTCATTTGTGACCTTGGCATCACACAGCTCAGAAAACAAAAATAGGGATTTTTTTTTTTTTTTTACATACACAGTAACTAAAGAGTGCCCTATTTTGTAGAATGATAAAAAACAGGTCTACAAGGAACCTCAGCAGGTCATTTAGCATATACAGCACCCCCAAGACAGAATGTTCTGTGCTCAGACTATCCTGAAAAGTGTTTGAATTTAAACATCTGAAGAGATGTTTGGAAAACCTCCAGCAAAAAAGATCCTACCACCTCACCAGTCTCCAGTTCTCTGCTGTTCTGACTGGTGATATCTCCGCTATCTCTCACTTGATGCAGTTTGAGATAATTATTTTTTGTCCTGTTCACTGTGGTCACAGAGGACAATTTCAAACCCTTTTTTCCTTATGCCCTCTTATAATTTCCAAGAATTGTTATTAACATTTTTCTAAGTCACCTCTTCTCCAAGCTAAAGAAAACAAAATCCTATGGTTTTTTTCATTGGTAATATATTTCCTCAAGCTCTGCTCACTGCTGTTGCTCTCCATGGCTCTTCAGTTGTTCAATACTCTTTTTATATATACATCTTACTTATATGTAGAGCTGAAAAGTAGGAGCAGTTTCATAGGTTGATGATGTGTCACCAAGGCAGGCAGTTTTACCTTTCACCACTTAACTCTGCTCTTTGGGACCCAAATTTCCATTTTCACAAACATGGGGAATGTCAAACTGATGAAGTGAGAATCCTAATTAAGGGAATTATCTTTGAAAGCTGGATGAACTTTATTTCAACTAGCATTCTGCCTGAAACATAACAAAAGAAGTCTAAATTATTTTCTATTACAGATACGGAGGTATTAATCTTAGTTCTGACTTCTTAGGAAACCTCTCATTTCCTACAAGTGACAAATTGTGCAAACCTTTAATTTAAGTTGTTCTTTACCTAAGCTCTGATTTTCATAGAAAGTTACTGAGTTAATTAGAAAATGTGTGTGTGTGTGATTATTTTCTGCAACATAAGTGATTTAGGAACTTATTTATTTATGCAGATATTAAAAAAAATTTTAAAATCTGCTTCTAAAAATGTGTCCCAGACCTAAATGGTAATGTAAAAGCAGAAATAAAATGTTTATTTTTAAAGTATGTTTACATTACATTTAATGTATGATTATATGTTTTTATGTATGTTACCCTCTTATCCTTCTTTGTATGTCCTGCTCCAGTCTTAATTTGTTTTGATTTTATTCATTGACTACTTTTTTTTTTTTTTTTAAAAGACATATATTTCCTAGATGTATTTTAATCTTCTCGAACAATAAAGACATACTAAATGTACATCTTTTTAAGAAGTTGCAAGAGTTGTCTCTGTTTCTCTTTTCCCAGGTCAATAGTATCCTCTGACTCAAACAGCCCTTATGTGAGCTAGGAAGCAAAATTCCTCCTGTAATTGGTTTTCTTTCTGCAAGGACACAAATTGTAACTCCTGATCTCTGCTGAGATTCCTTGAGCACACCCCTACTGCTAAATTAAAAAAAAAAAGCCCTTCAGCAAGCATTAATACCAGGTCTCAGTTGAGGTATATTGCTCAGTTGCTAGTGGGAACCCTGGTGTGGGCTACACCCGATAACCTTCTCCAGGAGGCAAGTGGGTGCACTTCTGGAAACATTTCTCTCCGTGGATCATTCCCAAAGGGCAACAGGGACATGTGTGCCCCAAGTTTGTCTTCCTTTACCTTGCATGTTTTTCTGACATTCTAGCACTATTATTGTACTATAATATATTTCCCCTGTGGCCCTATGGCACATGACAATGCCCTCAGTTTCATGCTCTAAAACCCCCAGTATTGTGTGCTTTAATGCAGCCCAGATTGTTTTAGAAACAAAATCAACCCAAGCAATCCCCAAAACCTTATCTATCACCTCCTAGGGCCTCATTGCAGCAGCTGAGACCCATGGAGGCACAGAGCAGGGCATGGGGCAAGATTTCAGAGAAGCTTCTGGTCAAAGGGATGCCATACACTAGAAGGACTGACAGGACCTATCCTGGGGTGTTGCTTCCTTCCTTTGGTTTCTCAGCAGTACAGAGAAAAAACAAAACTTGCTCAGAGGTGGTATTTAATTGTAAATACAGTTTCATACAGATAATCCTCTCAGTGCTTCTGATGGAAAAGTATGTCAACAGTTTGTGGGTGTAGTTTAAATTGGATTCTAATTAAGCATCCATTTTCTTGTCATCTGAAACATAGACGCAATAACATGCTCAGAGCTCTCAGGTGGCAGAAAAACTGCAAAAAGGTTTTTTTTTAAATTGACAATTTCTATCAAACTGTTCAATCTATAGAGAGAACAGGACACAATGCTCACCTCCTCTTGCCTATGGGTGAGTGTCCAATCCAGGGACATACTGGGTGGTGGCAAGTAGTCCCATGCTGTCCCTCTTTAAAGGTGCTCTGCTTTGCAAAAAGACCCCTGAGCCCACCAGTGGAGACCAGCAGCCTCCAAAGGAGGGTGTTTTGCAGAAAAGTGGCAGATCTGAGTTTAAGTTGTCTGAGGTAAAGGAAGGACTCCACACTCACCTCCTACTCTTTACTTGGAAGGATTGTGCTTGCCTGTAAATCAAGCCTTGCAATGTTATGGCCACTACCTACTTTTTTACCTAAAAATGAAAAATTGTTTGGCAGTACATTTATGAGCATGCAAGCAGATTTTAAACTGTCAAACATTCCACCAAGCTATCAGAATGTACCCTTGCCTTGTTATGGATAAACATATAGAATTGTGAATCACATTGAGCAGAAAGATAAAAAGACAACTATTACTGAAAGGAAATAAACTGCTCAACTCAGTGAATGGTCCCCAAAGTACACATTTCCTTGTGTTATGTAATCTAAATCACTTTGTGTTCTAGCAGAAACACAGGTCTTTACTTACAAAACTTCAATTTTCAAGCCCTTCATATGCAGCTTTAATTAATACCTGAACAGACCAAGCAGGATCATGCCTGTAAGGCTTGTACAAACTCATCCTGCTTCTTAAGGTGTAAACAAAAGCCATACCCCTCAGGATATAAGAAATAAGAAGCAGCAATAAATATCTTGTGGAGGTGGAAATAAACAGGCAGGAGGAGTTGAGGGATGGCATTAGCTTACTGTATGTTGTGTGAAAAAATGTCAGTTGCAACTTAAGTATGAAAACAAGATGAGGGAAGAAAGAAGGACATGTTCAATTGAAATATTGTGCTTCTGAAATTTCATGTGCTAAATTTACACAGACTATATCATTGTTAAATCTGTTATCAAGCCAGTGCTTCGAAGTTTCACACGCCACTAAAGATAAAAGTACATCTCTGAGAGTCATGGCTTGTTAAAAAATCCTTGAATCAAACAGATCTGACACAGCCTTATCTTCAAGAAACCAAAGATATTTAAAGAATAATTTTCCATATGTTTGAACTGTTCATTCCCATACAAAACACATTCTGAAATCTAAAGATGACAGAATAAATGTAAACATTTTTAACTCCACTGTGGATAGTTTTAATTGAGTTAGCTAATGTAGGAAATATACTTAAAGACTATGTAAAGAAAATGTTTATGTTCTACTTAGAGCACTGAATGGTTCTGGCTGTAGCATCAAACTGATTGTACTTGGTGTTTCTCAAGAGAAGTAAATATCACAAAAATATGTTTATAGATTATTCTTTTCTGAGGATTTGTGATGAGCTCAACAATTTTTCAAAGCCATCTATAAAAATATAATTTCTAGAGTCAGAAGCTGATAATTGATTCACCTGTCCCAAAATAAAAGGCAATGATTTTTTTTAAGGTATATTATTATGTAGTCAGTCATTTTGTGTGAATCAGATATTCAATACTGTTGCTGTCAGCCAAAATAGCCCTTAGCCTGTCAGTCTCCCATGGCTGGGCTGGTCATCTGCACCCTAAATTCTGGTTAATGCACAGAAGAAAGGAAATAGACTTTGCCCATGAAAATAGTAGAAAAAACCCACCAAACCCAAACCCACACACAGAGTATTTCAGTCTTTGCATCAACAGCCTAAGCAGATAAGTGCAAGCACTACATACTGTACATACTGTAACTGACCCTGAATTAAAAATGAAAAATGCTAGATAAAAGGCTTGGTTTTACATTAAAAAAAAAAAAAAAAAAAAAGAAAAAAAAAAAGTTATACAGGAGAGGACCAGATGGGAGATTAAGGTGAGAAGATGCAGATGTGAGAAGTTCCTACCTGGAATTTTAAACCAGCAGTACCAGAGCAAGTCGTCAAAAACAGTACTGTTTTTGAGGTCAAAGACCTAGTAATGTATCCATAAGACCTGTCCATAGACCTTTAATTTTTAAGTTAGAAAAGCTTGAGATGGCTGGAACTTTGTGGCCTACCATCCCTCTTCCATGACTGCCATGATCCTAGAGCTTCATCCAACAACAAAGAGCCAGCACCACACATGGTTCTGTAGAGAACATCCAGAACCTGAAGGGGCTGGAATCAAGATATCTGAGCAAGCTCCACTGTCTTCCTTTCAAGCTCATGTATTTCAGTACCAACAGTTATATCTGTATTATTATTTTCAAAACTTTTAAGACATTCTGTCTTCCTGAAAATGTACAACACACACACCCCCCTCAGCAACATAAAAACAATAAAACAAACCCAAAACCCAACAAAACCCCCACAATCACACAAAACCCCAACAAAACAAATAGTCCTGGTGGAAACCACCACTCTCAGGTATGCAAAAATGACAGTAAACTCTTTGAAATTGCTATGGAGGTCAGCAACTCAGTTTGACTCTTTGCCTCTGAAAATGGCAGCTTTCAGCACTGAGACAGAACACGTGCTTTGTCCAGAGTAGGAAATGACATCTAGGGAGTCACTGGGAGAAACACAGTGCTTAGGTTTTTCTGATCCCTCCTGCCCAGCCACTGCTTGCTTTACACTTTTTCACTTTTTTTTTTTTTTTTTTTTTAAAAAAAACATCTCTTTTCATGAATATCCAGGAAACTGGATTTCACTCTTCTGCTTCATTCAAGCTGACAAAATCATCTGTTGTTTTCTTCCAACTGGGTAAGCTTTTTTCTTCAAATACTTTTGGCTTTAGGACAGATTGTTCACCCCAGATTTTACTTGGTATCTCCTCAGTATTCTATAACCTGCCTTTGAAATATTTTTTTGACACTTTATATGGAGACTACCTTTTTCCTACATAGAAAGTTTAACAAAAAGAATGCAAAAGAGTTTTTTGTTTACTTAAATTGTCACATACTTTCTGAACAGAATGCACAGTTTTGTTGCTTACAATGCCAAAAATAACTGTAAACGAGTTTGGCATTAGCACTCGAGCCTTAAAAAATCATTTTCATTGCTAAAAACACCACGAGGAACATTATTTCTCTTGGCAACAGATGTTTTGGTATGCACTGTGAGCTTCAGTGATGAAGAAAATGTAAAGACATACCATGAAGCAGTAAGGCATGTGTGGGAGGTGAAGCTTACTTAAGTTGCCTCGGTCACTAATGGAATATTATCCAACCCTCAGGTCCCATACTACATCTAGGAATGCGTATGTATAGTATGCATATAGTACATAGGTATTCTGTATTGGACTCTGCAACCTCCTTGCTAACTAAAAAAATTGCTAGACCTGAAAGTGTGATAGACCCCTATGTCAGCTTTTTATTTGCATTTGATTGTTTTTAAGGTCTGTCTCAAGTTTTAAATGGAGGAAACACTCAGCTGCAATAAAGTAGAAAGATTATATTCAGAAAAGGATCTAAATGTAAACCAGGCCAACAGATAGTACTCACGGTAACTCTATTTGTCAACCTACTCCATAGATTTTCTGGCATTATTTTCCTAAAATCTACCATGCTGTTATCCTGAACCCTGCATTTCTGCTGAGGGAAAAATCAGTTCCAGCAAACTGAAGGTTTCCTCAGCCTGTCTTTCAATCTGGTTTACTCCTGTGTATAGAGCTCCCCAGTCTCAGTGGTATTCATCTCAGTTTTATTCAAAAATTCATCTCAGTTTTATTCTCAGTTTTATTCTCCAAATTTTCTGCTGTTTTACCAGGGCATATTTAATCAATAGTATATACGAGTAGGTTCATTTTCAAATATTGGATGTGGTTATCTGGATTTCCAATATCTGCATCACAATATTGCTCCATAATCTCTCTTCACCTAGATGAAGCAGTACTAGAGATAATAGATCTTTTTTAGGGGACCTGAATATGTGGTTTTCCCTGGGCTGGAAAACTGCTTCTGTTCCTCTTGTCTCACTGAGTGTATAAGCATTTACTTAGGTAAGGAGAAGAGAGAACTGTCTTCCAGTAAAGGTTGGATCATATAAGGAACCCCCAGAGAATTCTTGTATCATTTACAATGACTTTCTGGGCCCCATCAGGGTACACTATGGAGCACCCCATCAGAAGAGCCCTCCAGGGACATGGGCAGCATCACCTCAAAGAGTGGCCTGAGCAACCCTGCTTCCCGGCCATGAAGCCAGGCTGAGCACCAAGGTGTCTGCTGGTAGGGCATCATCACAGTGCCAGCCAGCTGCCTAAAAAACCTCCTGGATGCCTGCCTCTGAAAAACACTTTTGCTATTATCTGTGTTTTTTCAGCATGCCAGTCCCTCTTACTCCAGATGGAATAGAGATAGCTTTGTTCAGAAAGCACTTTGACATGCTACATGCATTGTAACAATGTACAAGCACCTTGTGTCCTTCTGTCACGTCCTGGTGGATGGAGAAGACCATGAAGTGCACTAGAGAAAACCTAATTATTCACATGGATACTGACTAGCTCCTACATATTGCAGGATTCTGTCCTCCTTGTTACTAATATGTGCACTTAAAACAACAACCAACCAAAGAAACCTGACCTCAAAGCCCCAGCATGAATCCTATGGTAAATAGGATTCGAATAACTCCAAGCCAAGATATGTATGTTTCATACCTTCATACTAGAAGAGTGTTGTCTGACTTGTGTCTTCTTATGAGGATAGTTTTCCCAACACAGAAAATCAGTAAAATATTCTTTCATAGAAATAACTCAGTGAAATCTGCTTATTCATATCTGAAGTCTTCAGTGAGATACAGAAAGTTTACCATGTGTGCCTCTCATTCCATAAAAAGAGGTGCTTGAAGTGTCATAAAGTTCATGAAATATGACAATAAATGAGAGATAGTGATTTTGGTGGCTGTCAGTAGAAGGCTGCACTCTCCTGAAGTGGAAAAGAAACCCTTGATACATGTGGCTTTTTTTTTAAAAACTAGATCATGTTCTTAACAAGTCTTTTGCAAGCAAGGGGAAAAGTGAGTGTAATTTTTTTACAGTTCTTTACATGCCCAAGTGGGAGAAGGAACTTAAAAAAAGATTGGAGACCTGCTTTCCTTTCTATTTTTAAAGGACTGTCTTCTTACAACATGTTAAGTAGGTTCCCAGCACTAAGGCTGTGGAGCATGTCCTGGAGAGATCTGGCAGGCAGGATGGGGTTTTTGGCAGTGTATGGAGGGGGCTGTCCCTGGGGCAGCTGCAGTGCAGTCTGTCTGGGTGGCTGGCAGCACACATAAGACTTGACTGCTGGTGGGGACAGCATCTGGGTGTGCTGGAAGAAGTTGAAAGCAGATGCAGCTCCACCCCCAAAGGACTGGATCCATCACCAGAGAACATTTTGCCTCTACCACATTGATTCTTTGACACCCATGACAAGGTCTTGCCAAGCAGCATATTCTGGTTTTAATCAGACCTTAAGAGATGCTCTTCTCAAAATGACAGTGTAGATGGCATTGAAGGAATGTATTTGCTGGAGACCTTTGGAGATACAGTCAGTGTCCAGAAGGGAACATAGTGAGTATGTGGCACTGACATTTCTGCATAGGAAGGAGCTACAGTTCCCCCATTTTTCATTCCCTTCTTACATCCCAGCCTGTTTCAGCAAATGTGTTTAAGCATATCACTGAATGGACAATGCAAGCAGCACATGTTTACTGTACTATCCCCAAAGCTGTCCCATCAAAAGTCACTCTGGTGCAGGGCATGAGCAGTTGTATGAAGATCAGTCTCTAGTCCCTCTGCTCTCAATGGATTCTTGCAGCCACCTGCTATCAGGCAGATATTACCCTCCAACTGCACTACATGTAGAAGGAGTAATTCCCACTGGTAGTTCATCATCATCTGTTTACAAGAGCTGTCACTTATGTGCAGTGACTTTAAGAAATGATGCTCTGGTAAATCTTCCTAAGATAAGGGATGGTAGAAATTACAGCCACCATTAACTCAGGTTAAGCTGAAGTCAATGGCCTTGTGGTCCCTGGAGCTATGACAGCCATAAAACAAAACCACTGAGTAGCATAGTCTTTCTCCATTTTGTGGCATTCATTTGCTTTGGAAAAAACTCTCCCTCTGATTTGCAGGGCAGAGAGACAACAAGCTGCAAGCAGTTGGTGGGAACCAAACCTTTTCTCCTCTTCAGCCCCAGGGAGAAGTAAATGAAAAGTTGGTCCCCACACCTCCCAGCTGCAGGTAGGGGGACCTAATTTTATCCTAATTAGAAGTCGTCATCTTTTTCTTAGTGGTATGAACTACCCTTCTTCTTTAGCTGCCAAAAATATTTCTATTATTGCAAACATAACCCTGTTTTCGGAGATTTAAGTGAACTGCAAAGAACATACATATATGTAGACCCATGATAAAAGTTTAGTTGCCTCTTACCCTCCAAACAAAATGAAGAAGAACTTACAGATTCAGCATGGTGCATAAAGTGTCCCTACATCACCACAGACCGTATTGAACACAGACCAGAAGATGTAGCAGCTGATACAGTTAATCACTTATCAACTGCTGCATCTTTGGGGTGTAGTGATACTTTCCCTTCTAAACTAGGAGAGAATGGTTTGGTTTTTATGTCTTGAAGATGAGAATGTGTTTATTAGTTACACACCAATTCTTTACATTAGTTTTGCCACTTAAAAATTGTTTGACAACACTCTAATAGCCTGTATTATTTAGGTTTCATACCCTGCAATAAAAGGCCTCGCCCATTTAAAGGCATAAGTGCACTGACATTGATTTAGTAAACAAAACAGCTGTCAACTTTTTTCCTCTTTAAAATGGACCAGTTGAAAATAGATGGGCAGCTACTCAGCAGAATAATTTCATATAATTCTGCTAAGTGAGAACAGAGATCAGACTGGGACTGTCCTAGAACAGGCACATCCATGCATGTTTGTAATGAAAGGAAAAGTACATTGTGTTGCAAAGCAGTGAGCCCCATTATTAACGTAGGCAGACTCCCACGTACATAAATGAGAGAGAAAGACTGTCATTCAAGGGGAAAAAGCAGATCTGGAACATAGAAGCTTATTAGGACAGAGCACTGACAAGAGGAAGAGGTCATGCAAACAAGTACAAAAGAGAAAACAAGTTGCAAAGGGAGAGGAAAATATGCTAAGAGCAAGAGGGGTAAAATACTCAATTTTCCCCAACAAATACAACTGAGGACAGAGAAGTATTGCCTGTGCAGCCACAGCAGTTGCGGAACACCTGGGGAACATTCAGTTTGGGAAAGATAACACAGCATGACCCAGACCTGGCTGCTTTGGAGTCACCTTACAGATCTACCCCGGCCTCACTGCTCACCCTGCCACAGCCCCAGGACCCCCCTGCATCAGGGCAGGATGCAGGTCTGAGTAGTCTGAATGCTGGTGCAGAGCTTACCTTAGTAAAATCAGCTCAGGATCCTTCTAACAGAACCACCCAGTTCTCTACAGGGAGGGGGTAATAAGCAATTATTAAATGAGCCAGCCCACTTTTTTTTTTTTTTTTTTTTTTTTTTTCTTCCCTCTTTCTTCCCCTCCTTTTCTTTAAATCTTGAGCCCAGCCAGGCTACAGGTGCAGCTGCTTCTGCTCCTCTGTCTGGCTCCTGGGTCTCACTTCAGCCTTCACTGCTCTGGGCTCCTGAATCTGCATTCACCAGGGACTTCACATTCTCCTGGGATATTTTGCTGCCTCCCCAACTTCTTTGGTAGCAGAGCCTGAGCATTTCCTGTAGATAGGCCAAGCAGTTTGTGGTGTTTGGGTCTTATCCCCAATAACACATCCTGGCCACAGGGTCAGCAGTTCCCCCAAGAGCTTACATTGCCCTGTGGGATCCTCATGTTTTCTTAGTCCTCTAGAAAAGAGGACTAAATCATCTTTGTCTCACAAGATGACTTCTGGTCATCTTATGAAACCACATGAAGGAAAAAAAATAGTAATTTAAATTACCCATGCAGCCCATTCTTCTCCTCTGGTAGGATTTTGTAGTTTGTGTAACATAACTGTGCTGTCCCTCCTGAGAACGATGTCAGAGAGAAGGCTAGAAACATTCCAAGGAAGTCATTCTACCTCATTTAAGGAAAAGCAGAGACCTTTTCAATTAAGTTCATGATGAATGTGCACCATCACTTACCTCTACCTGTGAGCTATTCAGCACAGCCTCAGATGATTGTGGAATGCTTCAGCTGATCAGCAGATTGAATGCATTCATCTTATAAGTTAAAAAAGATATTTTATAAGGCTGTCAGCCTCACACACCCTCTCAGGGCTGTGAAAGACAAGCTGTGTCCTTTCTGGCACTGACTGCCTCCTCCACAATCCCAGCCCCACGAGATCCCCAGCAGGCACAGTTAAGGTGCAGCTGAAGTCTTTGAAAGATGATTTGTGAGCCAGGTGCAGTTTAAGCACTGGCAGCTAGGAAAAACATCTTTTTTACTTTTAAATGAGCAGATCTGAGGTTTGAGTGACTGAGAACCAATAAATACAGACACATTTTTTACAGAGTATCTTTTCAGAGTAGAGATGGAGTTGGAGCTCTTAACCTCAAAAGCTGGGATGGAGCCATACCATGTATGTTTATTTGGCAGTAAGAAAGACTATCATGTTTTAGTTAGTTAATAGAAGTTTAGTCTGAAATGTTAACTTTCTGCTCAAACCAAGCCTCAGCTCGCTCCCCTTAGACTGTAAAGTAATTTCACACCATAAAAGTGAATCTTGAAAACACAGCTGCTTGTTCTGACTCCCTCATCAGAATAAAACTGAGCAAAAAATAAATCTGAAGGAATTTAAATATTAACTTTCTTCCTGCTGAAAATTTTACTGGATAAACTACCAGTCCTAAATAACCCCCAGAGCCAGTGTCTGCATGTGGTTGTCTATATGTCCCCCTTATTCTCTGCATTACCAGAGGGAGCATTTTTGCAATCATCTCCTTTGGCTCATGGGGATCTCTGGTAATGCTGCTCTGGGAACTCCATGTCTCTGACAGCAGATCCATGAATGTCTTTTATCTGCACACAGATGTCTTCCTCCCCAGCTATTCAGAGAATCCCAAGAAGTGTTAATCAGGAAGTTTCAAATAGTAAAATATTTCCAGCTAAAAACAGCCTTGCCCTGAGAGGTAACTATTCTGACTTTGGGAGCATCAACCTGCAAGCTCAGTGTTGGAGAGAGCACAAATAACCCACTGGCAGATTGCGGTCATCTTTGTTATATTCAAAACTCATTGGTGTGGGATCTTATAAAGGTAATACATAGTAAAATTCTACCAAGATCTTGTGAGAGGATGATTACTAAAACAGAGGTCCTCCCCTTGTGGTGGCTTGATCCTATTCAACTGGTGTGGGCTATCAAGTTCATGTCTTTTTCTGGAGGTCTTTCAAACTCCATAGGGCATAGATTTACATAATATCAGGTATCATAAATAAATGTTATGTATTTCACCTTTATTTCTATATGACTTGTCTGTTAGTGTCACAGTTTTATAGATTTGGTGCAAAATTCCTTCTAGCTTTTGTCCTCTTTCTGAACCTGCCTGCTAGCTGATGAGAGAAGTCAAAGCCAAGTTTTGTTATTGTTCCTTATGTACAAATTCTCACATCAGCTCAGGTTTGACAAGTGCCCTCCTGAAAGGCAAAAGAATTCAGGGCTCCAAGACACATGTTGTGTTGTTCAGACAGCAATGAGTGCGATATCACTGCTATGGAACAAAGTTTGCCTGGCATCTGATCTGACACTGGCAATTTGAGCAATAATTTCCTCCCCAGATGCTGTGCAGTTTGAGAAAGTTTGGCTCAACAGGTTTAAAGAAATAACGGTCTGGCAGTAAACAGCTTTTTAGAAGTATTATTTGGAGACTTGCTTAAACTTGTGCAATTCTTTGTCTTCAGTAACAGGAATTGCAGCAAGTAGGTGCTGGATATACACTATGCATCTTTAAATGATCTACCTGAAGGAGAGGGCCCTGCTGGACTTGGAAAACTTTCTGTTATGACATACTTTTTTCAACTTCTTTCTTTTTATCCTGCTTGAATAGGTGCATAATAACTTGAGCTGAACACCCACAGACTTGGGGAAAACTTGAATCTGGGTCTAAACATCAGATTATGGTTCTGTTCTACAGATCTGTGAATTTATTTGCCTATAAGGAAATCTAACAGCTAGTAAGTAAAAGAAAGAAGTGTTAAGTAATCCTCAGAGCAATAAACATCAGCCAGCGTCGATTCTTTCTTTCCCATCAAACTCAGTCACTATTTAAAAACTGATTTTTTAAAGACAGTCACTAAGAGGCAGACAACTCACCCTGAAAATGTGCCATTACTCAGCCTGAGCATCCTCATCCCGCTAGTTAGCCTAAGGCTTGGCCCTCACTGCTCTGCGTTTCAGAGGCAACAGTGTGGGGGTGAAGCATTCCTGAGTTCCTCGAGGGGTCCAGACCACTGGAAAGGTCAAATAAACAAAGTTAAAATAACCATGAGACTTGTTGGCCAGCCAGTGCTCCGGGTCCAAAAATCAGCGGTACTGCTGCTTGGTGACTAATGCAATTAAACCGGCTCTGGGTCCGGTACTGCAGGAACAAATCTTCAAGACTTACATACTGCTGCCAGATGGATTGCTCAAGCTTGGAAAGCTCCCTCATGTGCACACACTTAATCACGACAGCCCCCATTCGTGGAAAACCATGGCACTGACAGAGGGATTTTTCGCTGCTTTCCTGTAGAAAACAACCCCAGGGAGCAGACTTCAACGCGTGGGCTTTGTGGGTCACAAAGAGCCATTTATTTGTTTGAAATGGCAGTAAAGTAGAGCCTGGAGGAGAGTGTGCCAGGAGGCCTTGCTGGAACATGAGCCAGAGAGCACCGTAGGGTGGTCAGCAGTGCCAGAGATGCTCTGCCAGGCTCCCCCCTGAGCCATGGCAGCCCCCAGCCTCTCCCAGAGAGAGGCACTAGAATTCTGGCAGTGGCTGCTGGGGTTGTTTCTCTTGTTTGTGAGGTTGCTTTAGCCCTGAAAAATTAGTGATTGGAATAACAGATGTCTGGAATTGAATGAGATTGATGGTTTCTCTGCTTCCCACTTTGTGAGGTGGTAGGCGGCAAGCTAGAAGGAAAGGATGGGATGGCAATGATAGTGTCCGAAACAGCCTTATGTCACCCACTCCACAGCTGCTTGATTCATCCAAGTCTCCCCATGGTGACCCATGCAATGGAAACATTTCTGCTTCCTTTGCTCTTCATGAGGTACTAATAATTTTGTTCCAAGTTTCATTATCACATGGAAGGAGAAAAGCAGCACGTGTTTGAAGCATTTGTATTAAGCCTAAGATCCAGAAATTGTATACAAAAGTGGATGGAATGTATACAAAAATGGTGAGACAGAAGAGACCATTTCTATGTGGCCACTGTTGGCATCAGTTGAAGTTTGAGAGGTCCCATGGAGTAAGAGAGTAGTGATCTACTTGGTTTTGAATGGTAAGGGCCTTAAATTTCATTTGAATTCTCACAGGCAATAAAAACTTGTGTCTGAGGTACTGCAAGTTGCTCTTAACCAAAAGAAAAGTGAACCCATATTTGACCTGTGTGGCTAAATCCATGTTGTTACCACTAGTCCATACTATAGAAAAAAATAGATAAAAGAAGGAAAGTATAAGCTGCACCCTCCAATCTACCAGCAATCCCTTAAATGCATCAACATAGGAACAGCTGTGCTAGGTCAGACTAAGAATTTAATCATCTTGGTATCTTTCCATTAAGATGCATCCTAAACTACGTTTTTGGAAAAAAGTATGATGATCTTTCCCCTTGTCCACTCTCTCAGCTGTCTGTGGCTTAAGTGTGTGTAAAGTCTGCATTCACAATATGAACTTTTTAGAAGCCACAAATTAACCTATAGTCCACAATCTCTCCAATTCCTTAATTCCTGTGGCCTCTGAAGCAGCTTGCTGTAGGGAGCACCAGAATTTAACAACAGAGTAATGAACAATTATTTCCTCTTGCTGATTTAATGTCAGTGGTTCACTGTGTTGTGAAGATCCTGAGCAAACTGTCTCCCATTCACATTTTCCTTGGACATCATCACTTCACTCTCTTTCCCCCTATTCTGCCTCCGTCTCTCCCTCCAGATGTCAGAGCCATTTATTGTCTCTTCAGATGAAAGCTGAGCAGTACTGAATATCCCTGTCCTCATCCTACACCAAATGTAATTCTAACACATAATTTTTGAGGTAGCAGTGACCTTAATGACATCCAGTAGGTAAGATATAGATAAATACTTAAAAACCACACCCGTTAAGTTAGGAAGTTATTCAGTTAAATATTACTAATTCAGATAACTGCACTGAAAGAAGGGAGTCCCCCATTCCCTGTTTTTCTGGGACCCACATTAAAAAACAAAACCAAAAAACCCCCAAAGAAGTGATGAGACCCAGACTTTGCCAATAGCTGTGAGCCTAGAGCAATGAAGCAGAAAATGTTTCATGACAAAAGAGGAATAGGGACAGTTAAGGGATTATTGGTTACACCATTTTCTTTAATTTACTTTCTTAAATGGTTGAATGATTTTTTTTTAAAGGGAGATAACTGGGGGAGTTAAGCCTCCCAGGGATGCACTCTAGGATTATTGGAATAAAGTTTTTCATATTAATTTTGGGGTTTCCTTTTCAGGAGAAAGTAGAATTTTGCTAATCTCTTTTCCTTGAAAACAAAAAGCACTGGGTTTATTCTCTGTGTCTCATATGGGGCATGCTGTATCTCTTTAAAGAAACTCTATCACATCATCTGACTTGGATCATATTCCACTTTGTAGCTACCCTTAAGACAGAGTCAAATCACAGTGCTAAGCAATTTATGACAGGGAGTGAAAAAAAAAGAACCCACTTTGCTGTTGATACAGTTATCCTTGAGGCTCCAAGTCAGGAGATTGGTCTATTGGTTCCATTTTCTGTGCAGCAGTTTGGCTGTTTTTCCATTTTGATGAGACTGTATTTCTTGAAAACAAAGAGAAAAAGCCAAATAGGGTGGGGAGCTGGGGACATTTCCAAGCAGAGCTTTGAGTGATGATCTGCAAGAGACAAAAACTCCAGCAATAATAATTTTAGGGGAGTTTTGCTCCAATAAATTTTCTGAGTGGCATCAAAAGAAAAAAAAGCTCTGGGTGCCCAGTGGTGGGTTTGCCATTGCCAGCAGCATTCCCCCTGCCCACCAAAGCTCATGGTCCATCCAGAGCCCAGGCAGCCCCTGGATCTGACATGCAGATGCAAAACTGAGAAAAGCCCCAGGTCTGCTTAAATGCTTCTCTGTCCTTGGATCTAGAACTGCAAATCAACACTGTCTTGATTTTTTGTGTTGGTTCCAGTGGTTGCTTTATATTTCTCTAAACACAAGTGTTCATGGTCCCATTGCCTCACCATGAGTCAGATCATACCCTCATCTCTGGTACAGACAGGAGAGCAAGTAGCCTGGGTAGCCAGCTCTGTCTTGTGGGAGCTGAAACCTTCTACATAGAGAGTGGGAGAATAAGGCTGTGAACTATTTTTTAAAAAACATTTTAATAACTTTATTTAGAGAATACAGCCAAACTTACACCTCATTTCTTTATGTTTTGTTGCTTTCTCTTTACATCAACAAAACATAGTGATATTCTGCAAAACACTTCCATGGGCTGCCCTGAATGAAGGCACTTCTGCCCATTTTGATTCATCAAAATGAGAAACCCAACCTACTGCTGGCCCTGGTGCCATAGTGAAGTGTAGCATATAGCTTGATATAATTGCCCAAGCATGGTTTTGTGTATGTATTCATTCTGTGCATCTGTTGCCTTCAGTGGTGTCTTAAAAACAAAAAGACAGACTTTTCCTATGTGTATATATATACATATTCAGCCTTCCTTATCCACACTTACAGTACTTCTCTGCATGCTGTCCTCATCTAATTCTCCCAGGGTCTCCAGTGACCCTAGCCATTTTATTTTCTGCTATTATTGTTACCTCTTCCCTCAGTACTTTCCCTTTGCTATATTAACCCTATTTTAGCTTTCACTGCCTTAACAATCATCTGCCTCTGATAACTACCCCTCTTCTTGCCCCTTTGTAGCACTGGTCCTACCAAGCAGGCTGCTCCTGCCTGTCTAGTGCCAATGGAGGGGCACATCTTTGAGTGGCACCTGTTTTGGGCAAACTTTTCTTTGTGTTAGGGTCAGTCTAGGAGGGCCTGGCATGCCTTATTATTTGCTTTGCAGTGACAACTGTCCAGCTTAAAGCAAGTCTCAACGCTGGATGCAGCCACTCTGCCCCACACAAAGATTTTTCAGCAGATTTTCCATAACACTGCAGAATCTAACCAGGGCCTTCCCCAAGGTGTCTTTCTCTTGCTGCACCAGCTGAGCCTTGGCAGCAACCTGTGAACAAGTTGTCTGGAGTGAAAGACTTACAGCTGTGGTGTTCAGCAGAGATGAAGAGGCTGCAACAAGCACTTTGGTAGGTGATCTAATGACAAGGTAAGCAAGGAGAGGTGAAGAAGATAAAAGGTGGAGTGAAAATATGGGACTGGCACAGGACACATATAAAGAAAGATGGGGAGGATGCAGGGCTGCAGGTGGCCAGAAGGACTCAGGAGACTTGTAGTGGTTGAAGCATGTTTTTCTTGAAACACAGCCAACCCTTCAATACTTTTCATCTGCCTTTTAAAGCAAATTACCTATTGTTTTCATATTTTCTGTGTTACAGGTGTGACTCAAATCAGCCCCCACTGACACAGCCACAAACCCATTCTTTCTGTCACTGAGTATATCTGCCTCATTGGGTATCTCCTCTAAGCTTCCTCAGTAAGGTAGTCCACAGCCCTAAATATTTTTTTTTTTTTCCCCTTCTTTTAAATCTGGCACCTGTGTAGTCTCCTAAAGCAGTCAGGTTCTGCAGCAACAGAGAAAAGCTTCCTGTAAGAAACATGTTCAGCTCATCAGTGGCAGCTGTAGAACACGTGGTAGGGTGAACTAAGGCTGTATCAGCCACCTTAATTCTTCTATTCCCTATCTTCTAAGAACATTTGACTTCATAATCTTAAAAAAAAATAAATTGGAAGGCAGCAAGAGATTACTGTCTATTAATAGGCTTAAATGCAGAGTTTCATTACACAGGTAAAAAGCGATGGACAGAGGGATAAAGATATAGCTATTTTGTTTTAATATGGCTTTGGCATAAATTCTACTACTAGTAATTTTATCTCTCAGTAGTAATACTGTTGAGCAATCCCATAGCCAGTCTTAGAACTGTTAGACCACAAAAGGCACACAAATTCAGAAGTTCAGAACTAAGAATGCTTTAATCCTTAACATTCTTTTTTGGCTGCTTATCTAATAATTCCAGCTCTAAATGGACCATATATGATCATTTTGAAGAAAAATTTTAAAAAATTTTTTAAGTCCCTCACTGCAAAAATAACATTGTATAGGAGCAGTGAAAGTTAAAGCCAAAAATGCAAAAGCAACATAGCTCCCTTACAATCCCTTACAACTGTATTTTGGATTTTATTTCATTACTCTCCAGTAGATGGCAATCCAGTACTTGGCCAGTAAAACAATCCTGTGAAGTCGCTGCTCTGTGTACAAGTCCATGGGGGCTTTATTTACATTATATATTCGAAGTGCAATTTTGGACCTCGAACACTGTTTAAATGAATCATTTGACTGGTGTTCTATTATCTTGCTGGTCACCATGAGAGAAAGCCTCAACAAATAAGACTTGAGAAGTGCATGTGGAGATGGCAGTGCCTTTCAGCAAAGAAGATCTAATGTTTTTAAAGGCTATTTCTTGTTTCAGTGATGACAATCTCTTACAATGATGTTTTTAGAAGACTTGGAGGTAAATTTTGCTATCGTCTAATTTGGAATTTTACATGCTCTTGGAGTGGAGTAAATCCATGTCTTGTGCTTAATAAAAAGTGGTACAGAACTCTCTGGATCCTCTCCCTTCTCTTTGACATTTCTCTGTGTGTCACACGAGCACCTCTGCCTCTTCTGCTTGTTACCTTGCTCCAGGACCATTACTGGGATTGTTGCTGCAAGACCAAACCTACAGAATATGTCAGATCTTGCATGGCCCCTTCCTCAGCTGTTGGTCTAGCTATGCATCCCCCTGCCAAGGTCACCAGAGCATTCAGCAGAGTTTGGGGGGGTGTTGAGAGTGGTTAATTTCCTCCACCAGACAGGGGGGGAGGTATGGAATTAAGGGCACCAGGGTGGAGACCAGGAGTTTTGGCAGCAGCTGTGCATTTTATGACACAGGGAAAGGTGAAGTGCTCCCCATCATCCCACAGCTGTGTCCTGGCTCAGGGTTGCACAGGCAGGGAGAGTCATGGTCCAGCCAGGTTACCTAAAGAAAGATAGGACACGTCCTTCTGTGAAAAAGGGCAACAAGTCAGTAAGCAATGAAGTGAAAGGAAGGCAACAAATCAATAGAGATTCAAGTGTATTTTGCCAATATTAAATAACCTTTCCCATCTCTCTGTCCCTATAGGCTTTCTTCATTGTTCCATTTATGCATTTGTTTTGAAACCTTGTGATTTCTAAAAGTATGGATTAATGGAGGCAAAAGTGACCTTTTGTCAAATATTTGACCCATCTGTAACTGAGATGAAAGCATTAGCACTTGCAGAACAGTTTACATTTTCAGAGCCTTGTACCAACATCAGTTACTGTGTGCATTCCACTTTGGATCAAAGAGGAGTTGGAAGCAAACTGTAGGTTTCCTTGTGATGCAGATAATGGCATCAAGTGGCAGAGTTATGTGAATGTGGATTAGAGAGGGTCCCACTGGGTTTTGGCTAACTGGCTCATTAGCAACAAATGTGTGGTTTCTTATTAGGTGTGCTCTCATCATTTGGATTTTGTTTGGTTTGTTTTAAAAAAGTCCCTGGGTTGTAGAGGTAATGCAATGATGATGACAAACCTTGTGGCTGCTACTTTCTTGATAAGCCAAGCCAGTGAGCAGAAACTATGTGTCTGGCAAAACTAACAATCTGGTTTATGTTCCCACTGCTGTGTGTGAACAAGGATGAACCAGGTGCTGTAGAGATTCAGAGTCAGTGACAACCTGCTCAGAACAACATAGAGATGGAGAACAGCTCTCCATCCTGAGAGTCTTGATGTCTTGCCTTGTCCAGTAGTAATTCTCCTAAGCCACTAGATTCCTCTTCTGGGCCATAACAGCATGGAGCTCCCCCAAGTGTTTAAAAATCAAAGAGAACTTTCTTCTTTTCCTTGAATCTTTCATCTATTTTTGGGTAGTTCTTCTTTGAAAAATGTCTTCTTAAACTAGCTTATGAACTTATACTACTTACAAGTAAGTAAGTACTTACTTATTAAGCACTAGCTTAATGCATGGTACAGCCTTGCATAATACACACCAAATAAACACCTGAGATTGTGAGACCTCTCTGTTCCCAGAAGGCAGAAATGCTGGTCTTATTTTTATGACATTCATCAGCTTTCCATTAGTTTCTTCATGCATCCCTTCCTTTTTTCCCTCTCTTTTCTCCCAGTAATCCTCACTACTACTTCAGCTGTTCCATGAGCTGGTTGATCCATTTTCCTTTCTGCAGTGTCCCTAATGCAGCCAGAGTAAACACATGCCAGGAAAACTCCAGAGCCATTTTTTTTGTCTGGGCTGCTTGGAGAAACTGCTTGGGTGGCTCAGGAACAATAGGGTTTATTGAATTAAATCAAAAAGATGGCATCTGTGGGATCTCACTGTTATCCACCAAACCTTCCTGCTCTCTTGGGCCTCTCATTGCTTGTGCCTCAGGACCTAACTCTCCTGATAAAAACAACATTACTCAGAACTGAGGAGTGCATCTGGCTTGGATGCTTCTCTCACTCGCCTGATTGAAATGAATTTCCCTTCTCCAGATAGCATCTTGACTTCACAAAGCCTTACACAAGTGCTCAGCAAGGTAAGTACACCTGGAAAAAAAGAGCAGATATAGCTACCAGTTTGGAGGACCTCCTGTTGTTTGCTTTGTTTTCTCCCTTGTGTTTTCCATTGGAATGTGGGCTTTTTTTGCAGGGTCCTTATGAAGTACTCACCCAATCAGTGTGGTGTTAGCTGCATTTTCCCTGCAACACTTGACATCTCTGGTGCTGCTCGCATGAGGGGTCACAGAGCCACTTTTGTTCTTGCATACACATAAGCAAGCACTGAATGATGTGCTGGAGACCAAAACTTGGCAAAACCTTAGCTTCTCACATGCCAAACTAACACAACAGTAGGATGCAGCTTGCAAAGCTGTAAGGAGAGGCTGAATCTCTGCAGACAAGCATAGACAAATGTGTTACTTTTATGTGTTCCTGGGCATGAAACATCTATGGTTGGAAGGCTTTGCCTGCAAGGTTAAATGCTGTGTGTTGCAGACACTTGTCTGCTCCAGGGGAGGCATGTCTACACACTGAGAGGCATTGCATGGAAGGCTATGCCATTGCTTTTAATATTAGCTTGCATGAATCCTAATAGACTCAGGAAGAAGCTCTCCATTTTCCTGAAGCAAGACACAACTGACTGAATTGCAAAAATACACATAAAAATAAATATACAGATTAAAAAAAAAAAGGTTTTTTTAGTATCTTGGACTCATTCCAGAGGATTTTCCTGTGAGCCAAAAAAGCAAATTTTGACTCCCACATACATCAGAAATCAGTCTGCAACTTTCTCCTGCTTTGTCATCTGGTTGCAGAGGAAAAGACTCAGAAGGAAGCAATTGGTCCCAAGGAATGTGTTAAATCCAGGCCATGGGGGATAAAATTCTCTCTCTTGAAGGGAAGAGGCTTAATGAATCGAGAGAGCCTCTCATGTCTCATCTCATTTCATTAGATTACTGTATTAAGCACATAAGTGCTTATCTGTGTAATTGAATTCATCTAAGCCATTCTTCTGCTCTTCAGAAATGGTGCTGTTCCAAATCCAAAGCACCTTCTATGATTTTCATATTTTGATGCTCCTAAGCAAGCACAGCCATACCAGCAGCAGACCTGACGTGGTGAGCTGAGCAAGCAGAGCAGTGCAAGGCAGGAGGGGAGCAGTCCTGCTGGGCACTGTCACCAAAGATGGGCTTTCTCACCCAGCAGCTGCTATGACTGGCAGGTAATCCAGTGCCGCTAAAAGAAAACAAAAAAGGTCTGCAGTGTTTGCCTATGGCTTTAGTGTGCTCAGCAGGATGGTTCTTTCAGGTAGCTACTCTTGACATATAAAATCACTTGCAGTTCAGGCTACATGATATGGCTCACAATTCCTAAGACCTGAATAGCAGATCCAGGTTGCTAAAACCTGGAAGCTGAACTAACCTCAGCTCTGGGTACCAAGTTAGTTCCAGTGGGGACTCTGGCATAAGGACATTAGAGTGAAAGATATTATTCTAGCACTGCTAGTATGGTACAGAAAAGGCTCCCCATATGGCTGAGGTGGCATTGCATTTTGTTTTTAACCAACACTGACCTTGCAAGAGAGGAAATTCCATTCCATTCTTTGAGACAGGTAACTGCTCATACGTAGTAGTGTTTTCTTGTGTCTAACTGCAAATAAGCCACTTAAAACAGAACATTAAAAGTGAATGACAGTATTAGGTAACAGCTTACCCATGTTTAGGTAAAACATAAAAAATTGTAACTTTCATTTTTAGTACCTAATGAGTATATATTCAGTGTCATAGGAGTCAGTGGAGACAAAAAGCAAAAGCAATAGAAGCAGATTGATAGTGTAATTTAGTGCCCCCCTTAAGGAAAGGTTTGTGGCCATAAATATAGATCTGCTTTTCGTGAACTTCCACATTCACATATGCTTTTTGTGGCTAAACAGAGAAATACAGAGAATAACATTTGACAATACAATGAATGTAGAACTTTTCAGAAACACAAAGCACTCTGCCTACCTGGGATGGGATCCACCTTGGAAGAGCTGAGTCTAGAACCTCCAAGCCTATGCAGGACTCGCCTCAGAGATGATGAAGTTAAAAGGCTGGATTCAATAAACAACAAAACTGTTTGAAATGCAGACTTGTAATCCTGACTCACCTTTTTCTCCTTTTCAAACCTTCCTAGTCTTGGAAGAAACTGGTCTCACCAGGCATCTTTCTGTTTGACCTTAGGCATGTAGAGTTTTTATGAACACCAGGCACAGCAGCCTAAGCAACAAGATCCCCTTGAAAAAAAACTTATGGCTTTGTTCTAATCTGACTTTCTGGAAGCATATTATCCCATCACCAATGTCCAGAGAAGATTTGTTTGTTTGTTTTGTTTTTTCTGTAGCATAAGTTCATTTATGTATATAAAAAATTATCTTCTGCATGGGAACAGGCCCAAAGCCACTAGAGATGACAGAATCTCAATCACATCAGAGCTCTGGGGTTAAGCCTTGAACATCTGTAAGCACAGTCATGCAAGCATAAAAGTTCAGCATAAATTACCAGTGCTGCAGAACTGAAGGGAAAAATAATGGTGTCTATCCATGCAATAAAAAACTGCAGTACCTGAAAAAGACAAGCCGAAGAGCTAGTAAGACTTTCACTTTATATTACTTCCTGTATGTTAACTGGCTAACCTTTAGTAGTCTCACCAGGTAGCTCTGGTGGTATTTGCAACATGACACACAGAGCTTTTAAGTCTCCATAGCTTGGATGCGAACCTCCTGCTCAGGCACGAAGTTTCTTTTTCTAAGTATTTGTAGCAAGAATTTTACCTGTTTCTCCCATGTCTCTTCCTTTTGGGTGCAAATACCCCCCTGTTTTAGATTAAGGATAGGTATATACGTGTCTGGGGGTGGTGGTGTTTGGCTTTGGCCGTGGCTGGGGTGTTGAGCCCACGCGTGGATCAATCACAGCAGCAAAACATTGAGAGCCACAGACTCGTGTTTCAGCTGCTCCCAAAGCAACCCCGGACCACAGCAGCCTTGGAAGGGAAGCAACACTCCTTCCAGCTGCAGAAATGGCAAGCGCTCTGGCTTTTCGTATTACGCAGTGTTTGTTTTGGTTTTATTTCTGTTTTGTTACTCGAGAGGCTCTTGGAAACGGGCTGTACCAGAGCCAGCCGCAGCCCCCTCGGACCGGGACTGGGCTCTATTCCAGCCTGGGGAGCAGGGGCTGCCCCCTGGTGCAGAAGCACAGCAGCGGCCCGGTCCTCAGATGAACCGAAAAGATGATTAACAGAGGAGAAAAATTCAGAGTTCACAGCTGAGACGCTTCCTCATTCCCACGGACTGTTTGCCACGTTGTACGGTTCCGATGGGAGGGATGCCTGAGGGGAACCAAAGATTCAGCTGTCGGGATCCAACCCAACCGATAGATTTTTTTTTGTTTTCCCTTTATGTCATTTCCAGAGTTAAGCTGCTGGTTAATCACAATTAACGCACGCACAATCCACCCTTGTTACTTAGGGCTAAATCCATAAAGCAGTAACTTCTAGCTATGGTGCACTGTTGCTGTGTAGACCTGCCAGCTCTCTGCCACGGAGCTAAGCATACCCATTAATTACACAGCAAATTTAACTAGACCAACAAAAGCAGCACAGCAGGCTGTAAGTCACCACAGTGATCTAGAAGAAGTGCAAAGAGCCATGTCCTCAAGCTCCCCCACCCTAAAACCCAGAGGCCATTGGCATCTTATTACAGGCTGCAGATTACCTGACTTCTCAGGACTCCCAGCTGCCCTCTCCAGAAGGACTCACCCTGCCCAAACAAGCACAGCTGCAAATGAAAACCAGGTTTGAAATCTCTTCTCTCAGGCAAGAGCTGTAACTACAGCTCCAGAGCATTGTGCTTGTATACACTTTGGCTGCTTCCACTGATTTCTAATTATTCCATTGCAAAGTAGAACAGCTCCCTAGGCAAGAACTGGGAGACCTCTCACATGTATCTCCCCGGGTCCAGCAGCTCGACATGCATGGGATGTAAAAGATAAGGTCTGGAAAGTGAAGAGCCACAGCCTACAGAACGACTCTTTTAGTCCTGGCTTATCAGTGCTTTTACTCTTTTTTTTTTTTTTTAAATACCTTTTTCCTCTGCTGTAGGTATGCGCTGAAAGTACTTACAAGGTGAGAAACTACAGGTTTGGTAAGCTGGAGGGAGAGGGCCTGGGACAGAAGTGAAGAAATAGCTGGACTCTATTACCAAGACCACTAAACAGATCTGTTAGCTCAATTAAAAACATCCAAAAAGAGAGAGAGACCAAAGAAATTTATTTACTTTTTATCTATGAACAGTATGACATATAATTATAGACAAGTTTTGATACACAGGAAAACCCTTTTGTCAACCATTTTTTTTGCTAAATGAAACAGCACAGTAATCTTTACACATTCATATTTTGTTTTTTCTTTTTTTTTTTCCTTTACAATACACAGCTTTCTTGGGTTGAAGCAAACTGCAGGACATATTGAGTACTGGTATATTACAGCTACTTACATCATTTAAGAACAGCAAATGGAGAAAAATAAGTTATTTAAATATTGATTTCATATACAGAAAGTGCAACTTTGTTAGTTGTTACATAACTTGCTTGACAGTTTTGATTCCCCAGAGGGTGTCAATTAAAGATAAAAGTATCTTGGACCAAAAGTATTATTTATTTTAAAAATAATACAGTACAACTGCACAGCTGTGACTTGGTGAATCGACCACTATTGCTGCTCTTAGAGATGATGGCCTGTTGGGATAATGCAATGTTTAATGCTTCTGATCATGCTCCCAGTTTGGGTCCAAAGGCAGGCTCAGAAGAGAGCATGGGGACCTACAGGCATCCTTACCACCTGGGTGGTGACAAAGGGTCAGTGATCGAAGCTTATGGTTATGATGGGTTTCAGTAATATTTTGGGCTTGCTGCTTCTATTGTTAAATAGCTGTTTTAGAGTTACAACGGTATAATGGATAGATGCTTAACATTGTTAGCCTGAGCAGAGCAGATTAGGATTCCAGCAGCAGGTTTCTTTTGTGCTTCCCAAGAGTCGATGAGTGAACTTATGCTTAGAGCACTGAACGGTTGCAAGAAAAACGTAAGAGATGAGGGCTCTCATACTGCACCTCTTCACCTGCTCAGGGAACACCAGAGGTCACTGAAAGCACAGCAGGGAAGCTCAAACACTGAGAAGCTTAAGGCATTTTTTGGATTAAAATATAAGCTAAAATTATCATTCAAGAAAGACCACAGAGCACAGTCTTAAAAAGAAAAACATCACAATGATTAAAACTCACAAATCTCAAACTGCTCACTCTAGTCCTGATGGGTGCGATTTAGTTTCCCTGGGTTCCATAACCATTTAAAAATCAAGGATTAACAGAGTGCTTGGCATACAGGTTCAGCTTATTTTCGTAATTCTCCTTCTGCTATTAACAGAGGGGAAAGTAATGAATATAGGAGAGAGAAATTTGTTTCCTTTTTTATTGCATATAGGCGCCTTGGATTTTTCCCTTGCTCCAATATAGCTGCTGTCTACTTGTACCCAGTGCTGGCTCCTGCCAGCAACCCCAGCAAGTCCCAAATACTCTTTCCATCTCCTGCTTACTGAGAGTCACTATGTGAGCCACAGAGAGGAACAACATACAAATCATCATTACTAAAAAGAAAAAAAAAATATTTTTTTTTCTTTTTATTTTAGATTTTCACCAGCTGTGCAAAGCACCTAAGCTGTATGTTTCCTGATGCTGTCATTAGAACATGCTGATGATCCACACATCAAGGAGGACATTACAGGAACAGATCCAAAGGAGCTTTGCTTGAGAACAATTTCGAGTTTCACTAGTGAACTAGTTGCCTTCACATGGTGATGTGCAGTAGACAGTGGTAAAATATGAAACGAGGGAGGTAAATCTAAAACCTATCAATTCTACCAAAAGCCAAATTAGTTATCATCTGCAGTAAAATTCACCTGACTTAAAACATGACCATGAAAAGACCTTATATACTAAGGAATCATGGACTAACCACAGTTTTTTATTCAGTAATCTGAAAGTTTTTTATCAGGAAAATTGTCATAATTGAGACACCAAAGAGTGAAGCACCTTCTCTGTTTATTTACAGTAAGTTCAAGTCAGAACTGAAACTGGAAACAGCCACACGGCCTGGCCTGTGCCTGGGTTTCTATACTACCTCCCTTTGCCTGCCAGAGTAAGCCTGCTCTGTCTTTCACAGAGCACTTGTGCTACAAGAAGCTGAAGGACACACCATATATAGACCTCAAAGAAAAAGCTAGTTATGTGCTATTCGTGGCAGTCTGTATTTGGTATATAAAACGTGTACCCATATAGAAAAATAAGATCTTTCATTAGCCACATGTGCGAATGGGACATTTTACAATGATTTAGGCAGAAAAATATCATTAAATCATGGAAAAATGGTTCACTACAATATGCCAGAACAACGCTCTCTTCCAGTGAGAAGTAAAATTAATACACAATCATGAGGGATATAAGCTGTTGTAAACTCAGTGTAATTGTTAAAACTATTTCAGATTTTTGTCTGTGCAATGGAGATACTGGATCTGATGTTTTCCATGGGACACA
The DNA here is from genome assembly GCA_023637945.1 of Phaethornis superciliosus. Classification (NCBI taxonomy): domain Eukaryota; kingdom Metazoa; phylum Chordata; class Aves; order Apodiformes; family Trochilidae; genus Phaethornis; species Phaethornis superciliosus. Next base: position 49,771,263 of record JAJQWJ010000003.1, on the reverse strand, counting down.
ATTTGCTTTTTTAATGCATTTTCTCTCCTGTAAATGAATTTTCATTTGCAGAAACCCACTGTTTGGAACTGATATGGTCAGGATACCAAGTCAAAGCTGCAGCATAATGATTGACGATATAACACAGTACACAGAATATGATTAAAATGAAAAGCAGTTACATATATACAAGGCCGTATATCTTGGAACAGTTTAGTAACAACAGTAAATGTAGAGTGTAGTGAAGAAGAAGTTAGCCTGACAAGTGAAACCTAGCATAACCCTGCCTTTGTAAAAGCATCTCTATAACACAGAAGTTGTTATGATGAGGCATTTTGTAGAAGCTATTTCAGCTAAATATCACCCTTAGTGCATCTCAAGGGTAAAGGCTGGAACAAGGCTTGAGAATCATGAATACAGGTAAGTGAACAGAAAGTAACTGCTTAAAAGCTTATTTTAAGGCAAATAAAAAGCTGATTTCTAGAAAGCAGTTATAAAAATGACCTCGGCTCTGTACAAATAAAAAGAAGCATTCTGACTCTCCATGAGTTAGTTGTGTTGGAGTGACAGAGATGGATCATACAAAAAGCTAATTCCAGTCCATTAACTTTGGCCTAGCTAAAGGCTTTGTGGTGTATTGGGACCTATATCAAGCAACGGTGGAGATGATAGGAGGTGTGTGTTTAGCTCTAGACCGCTAAAATAAAAAAAAAGGCATTTGCCAAACAGCTTCTACTGGAATCTGCACCTTGGCTTGTACCTGGTCTTTAGAACCGACTCCAGGTACCTGGAACTAGATGTACAGAAGGACCCCAACCTAAGGAGCTCTCCATAGAAATGGGGCCTATTATGAGCATTACTTTCACAAACTTGAAGAAAATGTGCAAGGGTTCCTTAATTCTGTGAAGCTGTCTGATTCTCAGGCCAACCCTCTGCACTTTCCAAAATAAGAACACATGAAAGGGAAGTGAGCAGGGAGGGAAGTACCACATCCATGTTACCTGGTGGTTGCTTCTCTTCTCCTTCAGTTGCCAAAGACAGCAATAGAAACACTTCATATTCTTTGAAGAAGATTTTTGCCTGTCCTTGGGAGCCACTTCCTTGATCCCTTTAGCTGTGTGAAGGAATTAGCGCAATAATGGTGCAAGAAGAAGCAGGGGATTTTCAACCAGGCAATGCCACACTATGGAGCATGTTAAATTGCCTCTGGGTCAAGAGGTTTGAAGAGTCTTGCTGCTGCCAGGAGCTTGCTTACATGCCTTTCCTCTGTGATGCCAGCTTCTTGAAGGCAAGTTTGTGACAGAGAAGGCACTTTGCTCAGTGTGTTGAATCCTGCTTCTGTGAGCAAGCTGGAATACATAGGTAGACCGATGGAAACGAGCCAGTCAGATACAGAAGTGATAAGTCCTGGGGATACAGGTTTTCGGCAAATTTCAGTGAGCCCTCCACTTGGTATCTGGACAGTAAAGAAAAAACCAGACTCTCAGTGTTAAGCATAACTGCTTGTTTTACAGCAAGTCTTTTGTTTTCTCTTCCAAACCAATAAAGTCTCAATGCAGATGTTTTGACTCCTCTCATTCCATATTTGTCCGTGTGAGAGTGGTGTGGGTAGAAGGGCTAAGATTACTTGGCACAAGAAGCAACAGCAACAATTTTGGCAATGAAGATGCAGTGTGCAGTGTCCAGCTGCACGTGGGTAACTGTCCTGTGCCACTTTTAATTAGTTTGAGATCAATAAAAAATACCCAATGACAAGACTTCACAGGGTGATCTGTTTAATTCTAAGGGTTGGCCCAGGTGATCCTTGAGGTCCCTTCCAACCTGAAATTCTATGATTCTGTGATTAATTTCTCAGTAAGGCAAGGGGAGTAGCAATTTTCCCTATTACCTCTTCAGACAGACTGAGTTCTCTTATAAAAAGTCTGCTTATATTTTGCAAGATATTATGTAGTCAAGAGAGAGCACTATCCACTCTTCCTTCAGCTACTGACTGTCCTCCTTTGGGACAGAGGGAGGTACCTCCTGTCCTTGTAGAAGCCCTTCCTACCTTGTACCTACTGGGTGACTATAGAGATCACTTCTTTATCAGGACTTCACAGGTATCTCTCTTAACTTCTTTTTAAAAGTCTGCTCATAAATAAGAAAATTTGGTTTATGGAAATACTCACTGCCATGCGATGCTGCTTCCTCAGCTGCTTTACCCGGATTTGGTCCATGTGTGCAGCAATATCCTTTACAGGCTGATCTAAGTCTTCAGAGTATCTCTGTACCAATGCCTCAGGAATGCCACAGCGGCCATGCTGAATGATCCCAGCCAGACATAAAGGAAAGAGAATAGATGAAAGAACTAGATCAATACAGACCAGTGAATGAAAACATAAAGAGAAATTCAGGATGGGATTAAAAAGCAGCTTGGCTTGAGATTCCATAAAAACTTAAAAAGCAACCCCTAAAGGAAGGTGTGGAACTTAGGACTCCTTCCTCAGAAGATGTCCTAATCACTATGTTATCGTTCAGGTTTTCTTGAAAGCATAGAATCTAGTAAAAATTTCTTTTTGCCCTAATTCACCACACTAACAGAGAAAGACCTTTCCATGCCAATGTCTAACGAAGGTACTAGTGACATGAAAAGATGAAGGTTCAGAAAAAGTCTGACATTTCCCATGTCCTCCATGCATTACTCTAGATGTAAGATCTGATAGTAAAAACAAACATAGAATGTCTAATGTCCCAATGATTTATGGTTTATCTACTCACAAAAATACAACAGACAGAATAAATGAATGACTTAATAAATAAATGAATCCCTTGAAATGCTAGTAGGTTAAAAAAGTTGAAACAATGTCTTCCACTTACCTTGTCAGAGTATGGTTCTTCAGTAAGATCAATGTCTTCAGACTGCAACTTGTTTTCAACTACCATTTCCAGATCCATTCCCCTGCTACAAGAGATTTTCCTTGCTGAAGCAGGACCTAGCTTTATCACATGCTGCTGAACACTAGCAGTCTCTGGGAGCTCTGACAGCCAGGGTGGCAGTGGGCTAGGAGGTGTACTGGGCTCCTGTTCAGAAGATGTCCTTTGGACAGGTACTCCATGACAATCAACAGGAATGGATGAGCTGTTCTTTTTTGCTGGCAAACATGGTGCTTCCAGGCTTGAGTGGTTCCCACTTGAGGCCATGGGAGGAATATATAATCCATTAGAAAGGCGTTCTCGGCATTTTTTGGCAGGGACAGGTGGTGGTTGAGGATTTTTTGGTTGCATTCTTGCCTCATTTATGCCTTTTTGCTCAGCTTCTAGACCTCCCTTGAGGACTGGAGCATAATCAGCCCGTGCAAGGTCATGAAAGCCTTTGCTTTTTATTTCCGGGGGTGTCCTTGTTGCAAGATGTGCCACTAAGGCAGGTTGAGCATCACAGTTTTTCAAAGGAAACAAAGAAGGCTTTCCACCTGCAGTCTCAGTTACAGAGCAGTCCAATTCCTTAGCTCTTCCCTTCTGAGAGCTACCAGCTCCTTTACCTTGCTTAGACATCAAGTCACCTACCACACAGCTGCCTTCGTGAGACTGAAGTGGCAGGGAAGAGCCAGTTGACTTTTTTGCTATATCCAGTGAATCCTGAGGAAAACAACCTACTTTCTTGCTAGCGTTCTGTAGGTTAGTATTGGATTCTCCCTGGAGATCATCCAGCGAGTGAGATCTTGGCCACATCTCTACATCTTGGGAGCCATCCAGAGTTTCATAACTTCGACAAACAGCAACTGGTAAACTTCTGCGGTTCTTCAGACCCAAAACAACTGGAGGCTGGACAGAGCTCTTCAAAGCACGATGTGCACAACTTAACCCGCTTTCTTTTCCACCTTGCTGTAGAGTTTCTATTGACTTGGTCAGCGGAAGTGTAGGATAATTTGACCGCTGGTTTCTGCTGAAGTCCTTAAAGCTATGCTCACTTGCTGATTTTGAGGGCAGAAGACAGGTCCTTCGAGTTTTACCTAGAATGAAATAGACCAAAATCCACCATTAAAAAAAAAAAAAAATCAAACCCACCTTTGAAGTGTAAATGATGAGTCACTTCGAAATGCCTTTGAAACAAAATTTGAAACTCTCCTTTTTAACTCTTAACGTACAAGAACTCAGTGTCATTTTAAGCATATGAATTTGTGAGCCTCAGCTTTATTAATGAAGAACCGATTAACTTGCTTGTGTAAGGAAAACACATTTAAAATACTTAATGTACTTCCTACTCTCCAGAGATTTGAGGCTTAGCTCACGTAAACCTTTTCCATTGTGGAACTATCCTACAGTTAGAACTGATACCCTATGCCCATCACATGAGCTGGTTTAACTCCACGCAGAAATAGCTCTAAAGACCTACTATTTTTTCTACTTTCTTTAGGATATTGATAATTATGTTCACATAATGACGTTTACTAGATTGCTCAGAAAAGATTATTTTTTTTTTAAACAGATCCTGTCTATTAGTTTTAATTACAAGGTGTTTCAATAGTGTTATTCATATCTTTTCAATGACTAGCGAACTACTTGCAATGGCAAACCATTGAGAGAGCAAAAAAGAGAGCAAAAAAGCACCGGAAGACTGGTGTTGCACTAATCCCTTTGTAACACTACTTTTAGGGAAAATTATCTTATACTATGAAATGGAGACAAGTTGTGAAAAGATTATGCTCATGTCATAGTGTTTTATCAAAGTGGAAAGTCTTAAGAGATGTGGTGTTTTATTATAACCACTTCAGGCTTCCCAGTGAGGTTGTGTCTCCTCTGGAGACATTCAAAACCCACCTGGACATGTTCCTGTGTGACCTACTTTAGGTGGTCCTGCCCTGGGTTGGGGGTCAGACTCAATGATCTTTCGAGGTCCCTTCCAACTACTAACATTCTGTTGTTCTGTGGCAATAATCAACATGAAAGGCATGTTCTTTAAGCTTTATATTGGAGTTTTATGAGATATGCACCACTGATTTCAAACAGTGAAGTTCATAAAATCTGCTTGACAGAAAAATTCTGATCAAAGGGACTGAGCTCATTAGAGTACTCACTGGCATGAAATACAAGGTAAAGTCTCAAATACTGCATACATCTTTTAAAATTTCTTTTTAACAATATAAAAGTACATTTTTCTCAAAGCAGATGATCTCCCAGAATGACAGCACATCCTGAACAGTTAATGCTTTCTGAGTGGCAGGTATAGTTTCCCCTATGTACTGTAAGCTTTCTAAAAACAGGAGAGAGAGAGAGAGAGAGACAGACAGACAGACAGACAGACAGAGCAAGCTTGAAAATTCATTTGTCTAGTGGAGAAAAAGCAAAAAAACCCAACTCAAACATATTAACAGATTAGGCTAAATGATATCAAAAGTGTGTAGTAACAGTCAATGAATACCTGCCATTTAAAGGACTAGTTACTTTTAGAGATCTGAAAAGTTGTGCTAACTTCACTGAAAATCAATTAAGCTGATGTACTTTTAAACAATGGATGCTTTCTCCTCATATTGCTTCCCTTCAAAGGTTTAATCCTGCGAGAATAATACACACTTTTGAATAATAAACACTGCTTGTTTTAAATACAAATGAAGGAATCTGTTTAACCTAAAAGAGAAATAGCTTGCTTTTTCTTTTTCTTGTCCTTTTTTCTGCTCAAGGAGTCTAAAAAACAAAGTATCCAGAAAACTAGTGAAGAAATTGGAGGTTACATTTAAAGAGAAATAATGAAACATTCCCCTCAAAAATAATTGTGTTTACTGGTATGCCAGCAAGGTTATTTCATCTCAAATCAAGGTATGACTACAGGATGAATGCAAGCATTACAACACCCTTTTTCAGACACTGTATGGTTCACAGTGCAAATCAAGCTAAATATTACCATTTCCCCCAAATGCTAAGCAAGACAAATCACACACTAAGCTGTTTCACTTGCTATTATCTCCTTTTCAGATAGTTCAGAGAAGGCACAGAAAAACTTTCCTGGATGCACCTTTCAATGGAGCTAGGCCAGCACCTTCTGAAAATAACTTAGAACCACATTAAAAAGACATGGGCAAGAAATGTTACATTCATTTTTTAGTGCCTTCTGGCACTAATGTCATGAGTATGTAATGAGTATGGAAAGGAGTGCACTCTTTTCATTATTCATATTTCCTAGTACATGTCTGACTTGTGCAGTGATTCACCATGCTGTCTGGGACTTGTTATCACAGCTCATATAACAAAATCAATGTACCTGCTTTTCAATCTGAAATAGTGATCAGGAGTTATATTGGTTTTAGGAAAGCACACTCAGGAACCTCAGCACTGAAAGAAAAGTTGTGACAAATGCTACTACTGTGCAATATAAGCTCCTACTGAGGCCATAAGGATACCTAATAAACAACATTTAATTTCTTCAGAAATGGGATCCGTCTGTGTAAAGCCAGCAGCCTGGGAATAGTAAAAAGAAGAAATGGCGAATAGGCAAATGAAGGAAAAAACAAAACCAAACCAAAACAAGAAAAATAAGAATCATTTTTTTTAAAGGAAAATCAAATCTTCAGTTCATTCCAGCCCTGCTTTACATAAAAGTAAACACATGGAGAGAATGAGAATAAGTAAAAAGTATTTTGTCCATAAAATATATAACTTAAGATGCCATCTCTGAGCTCTCTGGTTGAAAATGGTTTGAAAAACAGCGACGAGTTCAATGCTACTGTTTTGCACAAAGGAGAGGGGTTCAGAATATAATTTCTCTTACATAGTTAATAGTCAACAGCAGTATCAGGAGGGCAGCTTTGTTTTCTCTTTTTCTAACTATTCTTTCTATCCTCCTGACTGCCAGGTGTAATTTCATTATGCTCCTGAGACCTTAAGAATAGAAGGTAGTATTTCCTGAAAACAAACTTTTAAATATCTTCAGTTGTTTTCATAAACCAGAGAGCTACATAAAGTGTCCACAAATGTAACATTTTCTTCCTTTCTTAGAAAAAAATGAAAAACCTACAAGGGTTTCAATGGTTTTCTTCATTGTTACAGTGCAGTTTTTGTTAGACAGAGCACTGTTCACCACTCATGATATTTCTTGTTATTAGAATTCTAAGGAGAATCTTCACAATTCCCTGTTATCATTTGCTTTAAAAGAAAGGAGATCATTTGGGGAATACTTCCAGAGATACCAGAGCTACAGCCAAAAATTTTCAGTGCTTCTCTTAGTATTTTTCTCTGTATGGAAATTCAAGTACTCAAAACCAGAAATAGAATGCCTGTCCAGACCCCAGATTTTATTAACTTCATTTAGAAAGTGCTTTCTGTGGCTGTATTTTGCGTGCATTTCAAACAGCTCTGTTGACACAACAAAAATGATGGCATGGTAGACCATCCGATAGAAATGCACATTACTGGCAGAAATGGCAGTGTGGCCACCTGGCTTGTTGCATTCTCTTCAGACTGATTAGCACTGAATGTGAAGTGCTTAGGATGCCTACTTGGCTCTATGGAAACCTGGGTCTGAGTTGCTGAACAAATCAGAGAATACCTTTATCCCACCTGATTTGTAAAACCATGGTTTTTTTGCCTCTTGAGCTCTGTGCACTGTGTGTGAAATGTGGATCTCTTCAAAACCTCTATCTCCTTAAAAAAGCTATATAGCACAATAAGAAAAGGTTCAAATAAACCAGGCATGATCATGGGAATAAATGACCTGTAAAAAATAACTAACAGGCCTTCTCAGACTATGAAAAGATGACTTGGGAAGAAGTATGACTGTCTATACACAGACACTGTTAGGTATGGAAGTTTTAAGGAAGACCAGGCATGTTCATAAAGACAGTTTCAGGAAAAGGGATGAAGGCCAGGAAACAGTATCTAATGTTTGAAGCCCTTAAATGATTCATTCCCCAAGACTTCTCTGGGAAGCAAAAGTCACACTTGCTTTGCTCCTATACTTTCCTCTGGCTATCTGCTTTTGGCCAGTCCCGTGAGAACTAGATTTCCAACAATTTCCAAATGCAGCTCAGACAGACAACCCTTACACACAAAACATGCTCAATAACTGCACTCTTGTCAGGAGTCTAAAGGAGCTCTCTCTCCCTGCTTTCTTTCAAACCAAGGACTGGACAATATATACTAATGTTCTGATCCTGGATGGCTGCTTTCTGCTCTTGCCTTTTTCCCACCTAACACTGAATAGGTCTCAAACTGCATGTTCCTTGGTCTCTGTAAGTTGGAATAAATTCACAATGCTGCTCTAGGTACGTTGTGGATACCTATGAGAACACACAATTATTTCTGCAGTGGGACCCAGAGAAGTACGTATAAAATATACACTTGTACCACTGCCAGAGTATATGACAAACCATTTCCTATCCAAAATGTAAGAACAGCAGAATTCCTGAACTGATGCCAAAAAGTCCAGTATCAGCCCAAAACAGGATAATATGCTAGTCACTAAAATACCATGTATAACCTTGGCCCAGAAATTCTGAAGACCAATTTTCCCTTTATGAAGTAGAGTTTATTACTGTTGACCAGCACATTATGATGCTTACACTAGACAAATGATTACCCTTATTTAAGCAGACAAGAATACATATTTTGAAAACAATATGAAGATGAACAAGTATGTTCCATAAAATTTGCAAAGAAGGTGGAGTACATTTTAGATTAACCAGCCTTGAAAAAAATCTCTGAATTAATCTCATGCCTAATGTTCTTTTCATAATGGTTTTCAAAACAAGCACCAAACACATTTGTGAGCAAAAATGACGCAGAAATGCAGCAAGCTTTACATGAAAAGCAATATAAAAATAATCAATAGTATTCTATATTCTGCAAAACTGAGACAGAAATATTAGTTTAAATTTAATACTAAGTATCTAGGCGGACAGGCAATGACAAGTCCTTCTAATTCCTTACATTGTTAAGATAAGGAAAATGTACAGGCAGCAATTTAACTTCAGTACTATAGCTGTCATTATGATGGTACTTAGAGAGAAAAAGGAAGGAAAATTATCATGTATGCTATATATTTAGACAACACTTCAGCATGTTTACTGTATGGGGATTTATATTCAATAAAAAAATTCTCTCTACTTTCAGAAATTTATTGTTTCTGATTCTAGGCATTCAAAGCAAACTGTAATTTTCTTCAATAAATGGTCATTTCTGAGTGGCAGACTGAAAGAACATACAAAGAGAAAAATCTTTAGCTCCTATTTTAAATTGGAAAAGCAGTCACTACAAAGGGCATACAGTATCTCTATTTATTCTGTTCTTGGTTTCCTGTTTATACTGGATGATAGTGAGGACACCTGAGGCCAAGCCAGTGCTCAAATGTTTGGGAGTGATGAATGCCAAACACAAACCAATTTCATCTGTTTTAATATTTCACCCCTAAAGACAAGTTTACACTATCCCTGAAGAAATGCATGCCTGTGAGCTCAACACCCTGATTTCATCAGAACAGAAAGAGTAATCTCTATTATCACCTGTCTTGGTAATTTTTCAGCACATCACCTTTAACTTATGTAAGACAAAATAGTGGGAATTGACATCATAAGCATTTTTTTCATGGTTTATTTCCTTGCCAACTTCTCAATTAATTTAACTTGCTAGTCTACATACACTCAAAAGTCCTAAATCTCTGCAGCTGGCTACTCATCAGAGGAGAATGCAACATGCAACATACATAAACATGAAAAAATGGCCTAAAACCAAGAACATTTTTTCTAAACAGATTTTGCTTAGGTTTATAAGAAAACCTCCTAATCTCAGAGGAGTTCAGAGACTTCTCCATTGCCAGTGATCCCTGAGACATGGACTATCAAGAGTATAAGCAGTGAAAACCTCACGATGCATGACAGCATGAGAATATGACAGGGAGTGTAGAAGGCAGGGGATGCCAGTGAGAGTGTTGTAGCCTTAGAATTACAAAAGAAACATTATTTGTGAAATGTAATCTGTTTCCAACAAATGCAAATAAATAAATCAGAAACAGCAGCAATGAAAACTAACAACTCAAATCAAGAAGAAAAGAGGCAAAACAAAGGAGAAAGTCAAGCATAAAGTAGCTTGTATTAATTATTAACAGGAGTAGAAAATAAATGAAATTATCTACTGAAAAAACAAAATGCTGCAAGGATTATAAGGCTCATCGTTGTCACCATTACCATTCTCCAGGTTTTCACTGCTTTCATAGCAGCCAGAATCCCGAGGAGAGCATCCAGTTAGGCCTTGCCCTTCAATGAGAAGTTTTTCCTGAGATCCTGACTGGTCACTGTTACCTAGAGGATGCAAGAATACAGTGAAAAACAGGCAAACAGAAAATCTGACTAAATGCCTCAACCTTCCAACACCTTCATCTCCCCTGTCATATTAACTGACCACTCTTTTAGAAAAGAGTGAGCATTAGAAACAGACATCACAAATGTTGGAAATAGTCATCCTGTTCTGTAATGGATTAAGAAACAGCCTCAGCATGAGTGTGAAAGAGAGTGTGGTATGTAATGAAAGCAGAATGGACTGTGTCTGTGCCTCAGCTGCCTTGGGGCCAAGTCTGCAACTTATAACCATGGAAATGAATTTACAATAATGGTGTTAATGTTCTTTCCAAGACTTAAAAAAAACCCAACCCAACAAAAAACACCCAAAATAAAAGCAAAAAGCACTGGAAAGTACAAAATGGGATAAAAAATAAAATGCTAACACTGATCTGCTTTCCAGAAGGGATCAGTGAGTCTGGTGAATAGGCTGTATTCTAGAAATTCACTCAGAATGTCTGGTCGGAAATCAATTTTCATAAAGAAACTGTATCTAGAGCTGAATATACAGAAAACCGACTTCATGATGCAAGGATACAGTTTAACCTGAGTTGTGTTTCTTCTTTTTTTTTCCCTGTAGCAAAAATTCAGAAATGGCTATTCTGATTCCTATTCCCAGCACCTGTAAGGTAATTATGAGTGGAAATAAGTGCTGCTGCCCTTCCCAAGTTACAGCTATCTGGCCCCTGTGTCTCTTTCTCTTCATCACCCTGACTTTGAGCTGGCATTTATACTTTCCAACCACTACATAGAATCACAGAATCATAGAATTGGCTGGGTTGGAAGGGACCTCAGAGATCATCAAATCCAACCCTTGATCCACTATCGCTGCAGTTACCAGCCCATGGCACTGAGTGCCACATCCAGTCTCTTTTTAAATATCTCCAGGGACGGAGAATCCACTACTTCCCTGGGCAGCCCATTCCAATGTCTGATCACCCTCTCCATATCACACAGTTCTTCAAGACTTCAAATCAAAATTGCAGGGCATTTAAAAAATATTGCTTCAGGGAAGTGAGCATTCTCAGTAGGTTACAAATAAGAGAAGCTCATGTTAGGTGAGGAAAAACTACTTTAAGTGAAAAGAATCTAATTCTACAACTCCAGTTTTATTGGGGAATAGAGGAGGGCAGAGAAAGTGTGCATGCCTCTCTGGGAAATTAAATGATCAAGAAGGCTACGTGTCAGTGAAAGCTCAGGACACGCAGCACTATCCAGAGATGCTAAGCACACATCTCTAACAGAATTAGACATTGCCACTTAATAAGCAGCTGTTTAAATTGCAGCTATGGCAGTTTGAGCTAAAATACAGGATTTTGCACAGAAGCAGCTAAGAAAGCCTTCACACAATCCATTCCACTGGTTCTCTCTGGGATACTCAATTTCTGCTAACACTTCGGGATGAAGGGGAAATTCAGTACTGCCTCAGGTTGTTGCAACTGGGAACTGAGTGAATCTAAATTCCTGTCTCAAGCTACACTTGCTTTTTAAACAATTCTACTCTACCATGACTTAGTGTGCAGTGTAGTCATGGATGGTAGAGCCCCGCATCCTCCTGTGTGGTAAAAATACCATACAAATGACTGTGCTGGGTTACTCTGCTTTCCCTCATATTTACAACAACTTGCCTGAGACACTCCATAAAATGAACAGAATTGCAGTGCTGCACCTTAAATAGTTGAGTCAGTGTCTTGCACACTATGCCCTTGACTGGTATATCTTCTCTTTGAAAACCACTGTGTTGTCATGTGTACAACTTGAAGCTATCCATACAATCCTGATACTCACAGTCCAAGAATCACATGTATGCAGAGGTAAAATAAGAGGAAGTTTAATTTACATTACTCCTCTCCACAATCCTCTGAATCTTTTTTCTACCCTTGACAACCTTAACCTCTTCCTTCTAGTCTAGAAGTTTCTTCTTATCTATTCTCCATGCCTCACCTTCTTAGTTTGAGTAAATTACCTCAAGATTTATTCCTGAACACGAGTATTCTATAGGACATGTGTTGCACACTTCACAATACTTGAATTAGGTTGTAGGGCTTAAATAAAAGAATCCTGGCGTAAAAAATGCAAGTCTTAAGTCATTCCTCAAAAATCTCAATGTTGTTACACAGGATTATTCTGGAAATAACTAGATTAAGGAAAAAAAGCAAAAAGATCAAAATCCTGGAACCAGTTTTCTGTTTAAGGAGTTCACAAGGTTCTTGGCAGAACTTAAGAAAAACTGAAAACCGCAAACATTCCACGTACTATCATACTCCTGTAGAAGTTCCACTGCTGTGAGGAGAACAGCTCTATGCTCAGGATCTCGGATGTTCAGTTCATCCAAATCTTCTTCTTCTAAAAGCTTAAAGGTATCTAGATCTTCATAACCATTGAACAGAAAAGTGGGCATGTGCTCCTACATGGAAAAAAAAAAAAAAAAAAAAAGAGCCATAAAACAACATATTTATTTTGTTAATAAAGATACTGTAAAGCATTTTCACGATAAGCAAAAAAGCAATAGCTTAGCAAATACAAACCACTGTGTGACAGCAAAATTACAGGATTATAGCTTGTATAAACATTTCTCTGAGTTCAGGGAGGTATCTGTGCCAGAACTCAAACGCTGCACATATTTTTTTATTTGGAATGTACTGTACTAAATGGCCTGGGTAGCATGCTACCCAGATGCACAATATGGCACATATCTGTGTGAAGGAAGAAATACAAAGGATGAACAACATCCACAACAGTTTATTCCTAGCTCTTCTGAACAGAAATGTGGAAAAAACCCTTCAACTATTGTTATTTTACACATTTTGTTTGCTTTTGAAGTGTAACAGCTAATAGCCATTCTACACAAGGATTTATGTTTTCCAAGAGCATACAGCTTGCAGCCTGTAGCACTTCATCAAGCCTGGTCTCAGCTATTTTTACCCTGCAGCTAAAACGTGATTCTGCTAAGTTGAGTCGCAACCCTTAGGATTATGAAACTGGTGTGCATCTTCCGAAACTAACAACTCCAGAGGTGTGGCTCCCTTCCCACAAGCAAAACTGAAGGATAAACAGAGAGAATTTTGACCTTTAAGTTGATGCGATCCAAGAGATCCTCAACTGACTTGGGCTGGGGTGGTCTGCTTTTCCGGCGCCTCCTGGTGGGCCGCTTTGGCTTCTCTTCCTCTTCATTTAAGACATCTACATAGATAAATTTGAAAGTGCCAACTTTGTTGTTCAGAAGGCCCATCCAAGTGCCCATGGGGGGTTTGCTGATGATATCAATGATGTCACCTTTCTGCAGACAAAAGAAGCAAGAAAGCAATGTAGGCATGCTTTCTGACCGATAAATAAAGAAATACATCCATTTTCTCCTAGATTTTCTTGTACACAGAATGGACTACACTCTAGTTGTCAAAAGGTTAACCACAGCTCTTGCAAAAATATCTGATTATACTTGTTTTACAAATGGAAGAAAAGGGAATTAAGTGGCATGCTTCAGACTAAAGAGCAAGTGAACAGAAGAACCTGGAATGGACCCCGAAAGTCCAGATTCACAAGCCTAATTATACCCCAGCAGTGCACCACTGCTATTTCACTGCTATTTTGTACTCACGTCCCTAAGCAATGCAACTGTCTTAAACCAGTGCACATAAGAACATGCTCAGCACAAATGGTCAAAATCTCTCATCTCCTGAGGAAAGGAGGCCCATGCAGAATGAAGCATGCAACACTGCTGCTTTTCTTAATGTGCTCCTGACCATAGGAAAGGAACAGATCCACAACTGTTTCTGTATCCTCAAAGAGACAACCATATGTACATAGCAATTAGCTACCCTCAGAATTTTCAGGAATGAATGTAAGGAGTCAGATAGTTTGAACTGAATACAGCACAACAAAAAATGTTAAAAACTGATAGCCAGAAAAATTAAGGGGGGTTGACAGCTCATTGTGGCAATCAAAGTATTTTTCCAATCGTTCAAATAAAACGTTTGCAAAATGGACATTAATTTGTGGCACATTTTTATTTTTCCAGAAACTGAAGATGGAAGTGTCTTTCCCTGGACATGGAGACATACTAATACTTACTTGTGTGCTATAATTTGAACAAATCTTAAATATATCAGAACTAGACAGTTTATAGGCTTAAAAAAACACATGTAAACTCATTAAATCACTAAGAAATGCATAGTTCTTGCAAAAAGCCAAAATAAATGTTTGACCTCTTAAAAACAGATAATATCTGGTACCTTGAGCTTCAGAGAGTCAGTATCATAAGGACTTGGAGTAAAATCAGTGTGAACCCTGGCTCTTCCACAAAAAGGTCCTCTGTAAGGAAGCTCTTCATCATCACCATCTTCTGATTTCACACTCTCCCTGTTGCTGGTTGAGGAATCTGTTGTGCTCACTGTCTGACCACCTGTGTGAAAGACAGAGTATCAGTTAAAAAAACAGATTTTCTTTGTGAAAACCAGCAAAGACAAGGAGAAAATTTGTCTTCTTTATACAAAATATGGTAATCAAAGTTAAAAGTCCTTAAATGCTGCTATAACTTGTCATGAGAGAGTTAGTTAAAAATGGAGCTTTCTCTTCAATTTTTTCACCCATATATTCTTGGTTTCTATTGTTCTGTAAACCATAATGAAGGAAGTTCACACCATCTGTGTCCCACATTTGTGCTCTGTTTTGTGTAGAGAGAATCTTAACCAGAGAGGTTTTTAAATAAAACTCCTCTAACTAGTTAACTAGAGAACCTCAAGGTCTCCCTGGAAGGGGGATGAGAAGCCCAGCAGGAGTGCCCAGCAGAAAATCAGTGTAAAAACGAGCCTATTTACTACTGGCCAAAGACTGTAATTCTCACTCCAATAGTTTACAATATAATAGCAGATCATTTATATTATAATAGCAGGACTCAGCACACCCAGCCAGAAAGCAGGACTTTACTTTTTCAGAGCTTTTTATAAATACAAACCAAAAAAAGATTGTCTCTGCACCAAAGAGCTTACAGTTCTGTGTAAGCCCTTAATGACTAACCTATCAGTCTTTCTACTT
The DNA here is from genome assembly GCA_023637945.1 of Phaethornis superciliosus. Lineage (NCBI taxonomy): Eukaryota > Metazoa > Chordata > Aves > Apodiformes > Trochilidae > Phaethornis > Phaethornis superciliosus. The sequence goes on along the minus strand of JAJQWJ010000003.1, from coordinate 49,755,949 downwards.
TTTAACCACTGCTTCTGCTTTTGACTTTCTCTGATTTTGCTTAGTGTTGAGATATCTGCTCCCTGAAGCCACACAAATGGACCAAAGCAATTACAACCAAACTTACTCATTGAGCTCTGACCACTTAAGGAACTCCTCAGGCTCTCTACTGAGCCCCCGGCTTTCAGCTTGGGTTTGTCCAGGGAGTCGGTGTCCGGTGGTGGCGACTGCGGAGAGCCCGGCATAACCCCGGGGCTGGACTCCTGGAAGGGATTAAACCATTTCAGTTTGGCAACTGAACGTAGGCATTGACAGCAGCTGCTTGTTCATCTCCAAGGAAAAGACATTCTGTTTTCCTGCTCTCTATTAGACAGGATGAAATCTTTGATGAATCTGCTTTCTGTGGTACTCTGCTGTGGCAGAAAGCCTATTCTATCAAGCATGATAGCAGGGACAGGAGCAAACAGCCCTGTCTGGAAAATCTAGCATTGTAAGTAGAAACATTACACAAAACTCCCAATTCAAAGGCTTTAATAACATGTGGTATTTTTGCCAGCAGTACTTGCAAAACAGCTAATATCAAATTCAACTTTATGTATCAGGATTTTGTACAATGACAAATAAAACCAAATCAGACAATACAAGTGAGATGCACAGCACTGTACTTTTTTTTTTTTTTTTTTCCACAGTGAGTTGCTGGTATATTTGCTCATCTACCTTGGAGAAATAAAATAATTAACCAGAAAATGCAGTCTGTGTGTAGTATAAATAATTATAAACATAAACGCATAAATATAAAGAGATTTTGCTACAAGTGCAATAGGTGAGGCAATTTCTCTCTTCATTCAGCCACGCATTTTAGGAAATCAAAAAGGGTCTTTCCAAAACTGAAATTCTGTGAGTCTTTGTGAAGCCCAGTTAAAGCAAAGCAGCGGATATGTGTGGCCAAGCTTTTGCTCATTTGTTGGTTGTTTTTTTTTTTTGTTTTGTTTTGTTTTGTTTTTTTTGTTTTTGTTTGTTTGTTTGTTTTATTTTGTTTCTTTAAGGAATAAAGAGATATTGGCATATAGTTTGGGTCACAATGCCAGAAAGGTACCAACATTCTAAAAGGACCACGCTAAAAAAGTTTGGAGACTTTTTTGCTAACGAATTATAGCTTTCATACAAGAAGAATATTTGTGGAGATGTGCGGTCATAAAACTTTTAGATGAAAGATACTATTCGCATGCTGTAGAATCATCAGAAAAAAAGTCATGCCTACATATGACTTCAGAGGTCGAGTCAATATTGGGAGAGAGCCAGAGAGCAGAAGTACTGCTAACTCACTGTAAATCAATTTCTCAAAGTATCCTTTTCCTATGCAGACTTTGCAGAGGGGCACTGTAAAGCCAGTACAACATCAAATCATCTCCTTATCAACATCAAATCATATTAGACCTTAAAATATTTTAACTGTACATTTAAATTAAATAATGCTGTCTGTAACACTGCTCCTGGTTATGAGTAAGTATGATTAACAGTCATGAAATTAGCCACTTTTCTGCCTCTCTATGATGTCTCCAGGTTTCTCAAACCTGTATTTTTTACCTTGAATCTTACCAACTGCTCCTCTTACAGGCACTAAGGCTTTGCATTAATATTAAAAGGCAGATCCAGTGGTGCACGGCTCCCTTTCTGTTGCCATTTCCCACTGCAAGCATCCATGCGATCCAGCGCCAGGGATGAGGCCACCTGGGGGCGACGTCAGCCAGGGAGAGCTGTGCTCTCTCGGTGGCTTTTCAGTTCTTTGAGGTTTTTTGTTTCTTGGGTGTTTTGTTTTGTTTTGTTTTTTTGTTATTCCTGACACATTTCAAGCGGCAAGTTTGGTTTTAAAGAAACGCTGAAGAATTTTTGACACCCCATCAAAGCAAAGAACCCGAAGTATAACAAAAGGGAAGAAGACAGCAATTGTTCTTAGGCCACTGAAATTCAAAACCTAATTTAAAACTAATGTACTTCAGGTTTGCCTTTAAGAATAAACTATTAAAATCTGTAATGAAAGAATAATAGGAAAATCTTCTGTGGGATGCCCTTTTCTGACTATAGTGTGCCTCTCTTTAATGGGCTGCTGCAGAGGGCAAGCTATGATGGAGAAAAGAGCTGTAATAGCAGAGAGGAACTGTGTATGTGAGGTTATGCTGGGAATTTAAACTAAGATGAAAATTGCAGATAAAATATATTACTGTGACCCTGTGTCACAGACCAGTTCTCTTAATAAATAATGATGATAGATAAAGCAATGGAAATATATAAAGAGATGTGTAGTGCCATCAACCACAGGCTTCTGCTGATGAGCTACTTGAATGAAAATCTGAAACGCATTTTCCCGATTTGGCATCTCTAGGAAGCTATTTCACAGCGAGGGATTTTGTAAGAACATAGGAATAAGCCACACCACATAGTCTTGTTAGAAATTTCTTCAGAGCTGCCTTGAAGCATGAGAATCAATACTGATTATCACTTCTACATTATTAAGTGGATTCCACTGCAGATCTTACATACCTGTTCCGAGAGGGAGCTGCTATATTTTTTAGACATCCTTTTCTTCATGGTTTCTTTTACAGACTTCACCTTTTTGCCCAGAGATATACGGGAGGCAGAAGGTGATTTGATCACTTCTTTATAAACAAAGTCTCCTTCTTTGCCCTGAAAAATAAAAAAGGGCTTAAGACTAAAAAATACAAGAGCCAGTTTTTCCTCAGCCAGCAGTCATTGCAGAGGTTTCCACGTAGACAAAAGACACTGGCATGGTGTCCTGTTTATTGCTCTAAATTCAGTGTTGAGACCTTGTGCAAAGCACTGCAGTAGTCCCCTGTACCTTACTCCTAGGGCCTGATTTGTAACCTTTTCTGCAGGTGCTATGTGTAGATATCTGTAAGGAAGCCTTTATCCCTTTGAGTTTCAGGTAAGTATTTGAGCTTATACAAAACTCCATGTTTTCAGCCTAAGCCATACAACAGTAGTTGTGGTCAATATTACATTCCATATATAACAGGACTAAAGGTACCTCTGAGATCCTAGCCAAATATATCTCCGTGTGTGTGTATATAGACACCTACATTTGGCTACCCAAATTTACTTTTTATTTTCAGACAGGCATTCAGTTAACCTCTCTTGATGATTCTGCTCTGTGGTTTTACTGTGGATTGTTCATAAAAAAAAAGAAAAAAAAAACAAACCCCAAACTACTAAATGCATCAATCATGATAGAAGGCTATACTTGCACAGCTATTCTTAAGACACACAACACAATACTGCTGAACTAAATTAGTTGGTCCATATATATTGGATGACAAAGGCCAGCTGCTTTAGAAAGCATTTAACCTTTTCTAAATCAGCTTATGATACCTAGCATTTACTTATGCCACAAGCACAACATACAAAGAATTAACATGGATAAATTGACATTTTGCCAAACTTACTTGTATGACTCAGCCCTTACTCAGATGGTCCAGGCAGCAGGTTAGACACAGTCTTTCATTCTGCAGTGTGTCAGGAATCATGGCAAGGCAGCTCTGCTAGAGCTACTACCAGCACCCTCCCATAGCAAAGGGTACACTAAAGGACCAAAATAGACTGGCCAAATAGACTGACTACCGCATTTGGTCTCCTCCCTTGGAGGAGAACTTAGGTACTTAAACTCTAAACTAAGGGTATCTTATATATTCTATATAAAATATTTATCTTTTTTTCTAAATTTATGTATGCTTTCGATTTTACTAATGTTCTTCCAAAATGTTTATCTAGAGTTCAGCTGATAACTCATTTCTGATAATTATATATTTTTCCTTTACAAGTTGTTTGTGATTACAATTTCTTTGGTAACTCTTGGTCTTTCAGAAAAAACAAGGGACAGCTCTTTGCCTTTTATTTTTGGAAAATAAAACCTTCCATTTAATGACTTAGATGTTTTTAATAAAAACCCCTTGATCTACATCCATTACTTTGATGCGCTGCATCTCTCCCACTACTGATGCTAGTAAGGGGAAAACGTCATGTTTAGGTTTCAAACTTTCCTATATCAAAACCAAAATGAACAAAATATGCCAAAGTACCTATGTTGAAATATAAAAACTAAGTTTGGAAGTTAACTTTTTTTACTAAGTTGAAAATTAATGAATAAAACAACCACCCACAGTTCAGGCCAATTTAAGGGTAATTTATGGTGTCAAAAATAAACAAAACCAAACAAAAAACCCCAAATACAGCCTAAAAAAAATCCCAGCTGACATGAAAAAATTATATAAAGTTAGCATAAAAATGTTTCACAATTTAGACTTCAGAGAACAGAGAAGGTATCAGAGCCAATGTTGAGACAGAAAGCATACATGGGCAAAGGGAAAAAGATGTTAGCAATTTAATTTGATATAATGTTCTGGCTCATTTCTATTATTATTTTTGGCTGCAGGCTGACCAACAGTAACTCTGTGATCAACATGAGTAAAATAAAATGGAATTAATTCTCAGAGGGGGTGGATTTTTTTAAACACAAAGCGCTGTGAGATCAATTGCACAGCATTCAGCACAATAGGATCTTGATCCACTCCAGAACTCTTAAGATACAGTAAGAAAACAAATAATAAATCTCATACATAATGACTGCCACCCAAATAGATCTTCAGCAAATGAAAATTGGTTTCATCATTCCAGATAGTAAATATTTTTGCCAAGAAAGCAGAGTAATCATGCATTTTGCCTGGTGTGATGCTCTGAGGAAGTCAGACTTAAGAATAGCCCACAGATGTGAGGCCAGATCTGCACTTTAATCACTTATTCCTGCCTCTTCACACATATGGATATGGATATGGGTGGGTATGTTTTCCTCAAAGCTAAGGAAGTTTGAGGTTAACGAAGATACTTTGCTTTCTTGGATCCCCAAACTGTTATTACAGACCTAAATTACACTTCAGGCTATTCTAACTCCATCACACATTTCACTTTATGCTATTTCAAGTCTGTGCCTTCTTGTCTGTAACTCACCATTTGGTCAGAACTGTTTCCAATATGAAGGGAACGATTTGTCAAATCAAATCCTCCAAAGCTACAGGTTCTCTGCAAAAAAAGAAAAAGAAAAAAAATAAAAGGATGGATACAGTTCTATCACAGGGATTATATTCAGAACAACTGTGATTTGGAGGAAACCAGTGAAAACACAAATGTCTGCAAAAATGGGAACAAACAAACAAACAAAAGGATGGGACATTACATTATAAAACAAGAAATCTATTATAAATTAGGAAATCTGTTATAAATCAATTTGAGTCATTTGTCTTTTCCGTAGACAAATCCTTGGCTTAAGGTCTGCTGCTGCTGAGTCATCTATTGCCTACTCTTTAAAGAAAAACTTTTTGGTCTGAGGAAACTGTTGATCTTATGCATCAAGTTTTCCAGGGTGCTGGCAACTCCACCTCATCACTCTCATTTGCCTTCATAAATAAGTCCACAGTAGCACTGAAAAAGAGAACCACCAATCTTTTAAAGCATTGAATAACCTACCTTCTGGGACTGGCTCCACAGACTTCATTTCCACTGAAATCCAGGGAAATGCTAAGGGCCTTACAGGGCAAACTCTTGGTAAGAGGAGGCAAAAACCAGCCCAGCTGTCCATAAGCATTATGTCCCCAGAGATTTAGCAAGCCCTGATTTCAGATGAGGTATTTATCCACACCTGTGGAGATGACATGGCAGCTCTGCTACTTCTGGGAGGAAGGATGCTCTGTTTACAGTGCCACAATAACCTATTGGAGTGACCCAGTTCTGGCTGAATACACAGATGCAATTTATCATAATCACCCTGAATAAAACAAGAAAATCACCACTATGATACTCCTTGCCTCCCAAGCAGTACAGTTGCATTTCCACAGCCAGCCTTTGTTTAACTGTGGCACATGAATCTCTGCTAAAGCTCTGAACGTGGGTTGCGACAGTCAGGTATCTATTACAGGTATTCTCTTCAGAGGCAGACTTGAGACAAAGGGGAGGCAGAAGATCAACCACTTGTGAACAGTTAAATTTTTAGGGCCCAAACTATCCAACAGAGTAACTACAGACACCTTAAGACTCAGCTAAGCATCAGACCAATCCTACAAAGGATTGTACAATCAGTTCCCTGAACTGTACCTGGGAGTCAGTGAAGACGCCCAGCCCAAGAGCTACCATCTGCTTTGACACTCTGTTAGGAAGAAGCAAGCTCTAGAAACTGTGTCACTTACTAAACAATTGTATTGATTAGTTCCATTGAAGTAAACCAGCTTCCAGCCCTGCTCACTGCTAATCAGCATACTTATTACTAGTTTTTAAAAAGTTTTCTTTTCTAGCTTTCATGTTGGTTGCTACGTATCCATAGTGCTTGGATGACATTTTTTGTAACCACCACAACTCTAGTGGAACTCAAAGCCAGCTTTGTCTAGACTCTACACACATTAAAGAGGGTTCTATGATGTAAAATTTTTTTAAGTGTTTGTTTCCAGAAGCCAATGTGACTGTGGCATAGCTTTTAAAAATTGTTTTTTGTAAGCATTTGGGACAAACCACAAGTAATAAGATCATTTTTTTAAAGCACAGCACGTTTGGCTATGAGTAATATTGTCCTGTGAGTCCATTCTAACTAATCCTGCAGTGTGTGGTAAACCCAGCAATGAAGAGAGGACATCTGGAACTGCTCTGAGCAAACTTGTCTGTCAGGCCAGTCAGAGCTCCTCCTAACAGAGTCTTCTCAGTAAGCAAAATGTCTGCTGGTAAAAAGCTTCTGAATAAATGTACCATATTAAGCATGCTTATTGTTTCATTATGGACCTCCCCATACATTTAACACTTGACTTCCACCTTCAGATTCCAGTAGCAATACTGTACCAAACAAAAGGTCTGTGGATGAGGACAGGGATATTCAATGGAATGGCCATGCAATCAAAAGTACTCTTGTTTTGGGAGAAAAGAAAAACTGGTGCGGTTTGAAAATTTCATGCATGTCCAGGTCACTGAAACAAATATAAATGACAAAAATGAACAGCAAGGCAAGACAGAGTGACCAATTCCACTGAATACATGGGCATTGCAATTTCCCTGAGGTTGCAGCAAATAAGCATTAAGTGTTTCTACAAAGCAGGAGGGGTATTAGTTGGTTTGCCAGCTTTTACAGTTTCAGGAAGAAATGTGTTGAAAAAACTACTTAGGGCAGTCTGTTTCCACCATTTATCCCATTCAAATGAGGCTGGAGGAGCAGTCATCTGAAGAATTCCTCAGCAACAACAACAAAATGCTACCCATTTCTTCTGTGATTGTATCTCTCTGGACTAACTAAAGTCAGTACAGATGGTTTTCATAACCAAGTTACTGTAGTAAGACTGCTCATTAGAAGAACTGAAAAGCTTGTTTCTGTCATTTGTATTTACAAAGACAGTTTTAGATGGTACTTTTAATTATGGGGCATCTGTAGCACACAGGAGTATGCTTTTTTGCCTGAGATACCTCTATGGTTCAAGACACAGAAGGATGAGTAAGGTTTCTTATTGTAATATCCTTATGGGAAAACAGTGATTTTGAGCACAATGTCTGTGAAAATCAACAGTACCCTGTGAGTGGCAGGGCAAGCAGTAAATGCAGGAGAAACAGCAAAGCTGCCAAAAGAGAACATTCATGGTATTGGGTAGAAAAAACCTCTATCTATTGTGCACTCGAAGAGCAAAAAGTGAATAATGACTTCTTGGTCACCTCCCACAGGTTATTCAAGGAGACCAAGGCTCTTATATTCAAGAATCTCTCATGCCTGAAGAAATGAAGCACAGACCTTTCAAAATAAAATCTGTAGTTGCAGAGGAAAAACTGATTGCACTTTATTGTTCATTGGAATATCTTGCTTAAAGTTATGGGTGCACTGCTCTTTCCACCGACTGAAGTAGGGAACATATCTACACTGTCAACTAAACAACAGACTAGCTGGCTCAGCTTTGGAGATCTGGATGACCCCAAGGGCAAGCTCCAAGGAAACTCATCGTCATGGTTAAGGGAACTGTCAAAATTGTACCATGTAATCAGGAAGCAGCTTTGGATCTCTCTACAGTGCTCATATCACTTAATTTCCCACTGTACAGCATAATTTGCTTTTTTTGGCTGCCCCTTGTTCCTTCTACACAGTGCTCTGAGGGAAAGTGACACGTTCAATCGCTGCTAGAAAGAAGGAGCAGTGGTCAGGCACAAAGCATAAAAGGAAGTTCTGGTGATGCTGAGCAGCAGGCAGGAGGTCAGTGTTTACATAATGTAAACCTCATTGTCTTTCTGCAGCTGTGTGTGTAGCAGAGAATAGAGAGCTAGGTGGGTGAATTGATGGGATGCAAACTGGGTAGGGGAAGGCCAATAGGACAAAGTTACAGGAGAGAAATAGAGCACAGCTGACTAAGGATGCTCTAACCCTCTGCAAGTTTTATTCATCTCTTGCTATCTCTTTAAGAGAATATTGACTCTGAAAGCATCACTAAGATCATGTTAATAGCATCTCAAAGCTCCCCTGTTCACTGGTGATCTCAGTTTCTACAACAGGTGAAATTAGAAAGCAGCATTTTGTCATATTTACTCTCTCATTGAGTTATTCTGTACACATAGAAACTGAAGACTCAACAAAACTCTTCTATGATAGGAATATCAAACTCTTCCCTTACAGCTGAATTACAGTGCTCAAGAGTTTCTAATGGTAAGCAAAGCAGAAGCACTGAATTTTAAAGTAGAAAGCAGAAAGCGTTGACTGCAACCTCACAGAAACTGGAAGACCACCTTCATGGCAACTCTTTGACTCACAGACTTTTGGTGGATTCTCAAGAGAACCCTTTTAGTACAGCGATCCACTGTGGCAGCCCACTTCCTCTTGGCCTCCTCATCCTCCTCCAGCAGGCATCTCCTCAGGTCCTGCTTGTCGGCCTTGCTCAGGGTCCTGTCAGTAACGGGACGCACCAGCTGTGAGAGGTTGAGGTGACTGTACAGGCTTCTCTCCACCACATAGGTAATATTGAACTCGCTGACAGAAGTGCGCCCTCGTAGCCTTCTGTTTGGGAAGCCACAACCTCCACCCCCTTTCGTTTTGTGCCGCAGTAATTGTAGGTCACAAGGTGCAGGAGATGCTCCTTTCCTAGCAGGGCGCTGGCAAAGAAAAGCTCTGGAACAGGAATAGTTAGTATCCATTTTCTTCAATCGGATCTGCTTCCTTACACTCTGAATCTCCTCCAGGGACACCAGAAGATGGTGCTTGTGCCTGTTGCTGTCATAAATGCAAATGCTTTCTGTACTTACCCCATGGCTCAGTGAGCCGAGGCTCTTCTTCATTTCCCCATCTGTCAAGGAGCGACAAACTTTCTGGGTCTTCTCCTCTTCTGGGTAAGAGAAAAATGTCCCAAGTTTCTTGGGAGGCTTGATAAGGCCACGGCTATCAGTTTTGCTGAAGGTCTTCACCAGCTTTCGGTTCGCTCCCCACGTATCAAGACTGCTGGATGAGGGAGAAGTAGTGAGTGAGTCTGTGTCATCCTCAGGCTGCTTTTCACAGGAGCCGTCAAAGTAGAATTGCTTCTTGTGAACTCCAGAGTAAAGTGCTGATCTCTCATCCAGTATGGGCGAGTTGTCAAGTGAATGCTCTTCCACACCTACAGGGGACAAAAACAGCACAATGCATGTCATTGGACATGTTTCCCTGTGGAGCAGCACTGTATTTATTTGAGATATCACCCACTTAAAATGGAATAAAACCCTCCCTGATAGAAGCAGCTCAGAAGGTGTTTGCAGGTGGATAAATCTGAAGCAGCTCCTTCCATTTGTGAAATGAGTTCTTGGATGAGTTAACAGTAGGCAGACAACAGCAACCTGTAAGTAAACTCATCGTTAAGTTTCTCTCTTCCATCTGCAGATAAATGAAACCTCAGATGCTCCCACTAAAAAAATCCTTAAAAGCTGGAACTTATATCTGATTCTCATGTTTTTCTCTGGTCTTTTCTTCTGAGTCAGGTGTAGGCTCAGCTATTAGATGCTGTACCAAGGAAAGAGTCAAACAAGAGTACACATCCTCCTCAGTACCACCTGACCAATTTCACAGCATTCACAGATACGTATCAGAAATGTAAACAGAAATGCGACTGCATTTCTTTCTTGCCCAAATAAATTTCTTGCTCGACCCAACTTTGACTTCATCTTTCATTGCTTCCACAGTTTTACAGCAGTGCTAAATCCAAACTATTACCAAAGTACTTACAATTTACTAATAGTAACAACAGGACACATTTTAAGATTAAAAAAAAATTGTTACTGTGCACAGTTTTCTTGTCTCATCTTCAGTTCACTCTGTCGGCAAAACGTACTTGACACATATTTGCTGAAACCTAAGATGCTATTTAACCAAGATAGCACTCATTGGGATAGTTAATCAAAATTGACACACAGCTTCCACTCTTGACAACTTTTCTGGGTAAGTCTGTAGGCTGGATTTGATTTTACCACTCAAGCTGGAGTGTCCAGCTTGCTCTTTTTCCCCTCTACTTCTCAATTTGAACAGAAAATAGACATTCTCCTGGGACTGAGTATGTGCTGATAAACAATTTTAGTCCACTGAGTAAATATGTTTTTAAACAGTTTGTAAAATATGCATTGTGTGTCAACACTGTAACAGATGTTATTTGGAGTGAGTCCATGACACAAAGCCATAGTGACACAGATGTAGATGTGATTCATTTTTAAATGCTATATAAGAATGGTGCCCAGGAGATGGGAAGCTTTAGTTATTTAGCTCACTAGGAAAAGTTGAACACAAAATACCCATGGATTCAGATTTTAGCACATTGTAGTGAGTATCAGATCATCCAGAAGTATATTTAGTGTGATAACAAAGCCAATAACAGAAATGTGGGAGAAGGATCAGGGATCAATGTACTTTTCTTTAAAAACTACAGGAACATATGAGGGGAAAAAACTGACAAAGTTGTTCTTTGTGAGGAAATCCTTGAGGAGGAATATCAGGAATCTTTCTTCTGGGAAACTGCACGTCAAATTTTCAAACCAAGCCTACTCTCACACCTTGTTAATTGCTGTTGAACACTGACAAATTTACTGAAATTTTCATAGAATCATAGAATCATAGAATTAGCCGGGTTGGAAGGGACCTCAGAGATCATCAAGTCCAACCCATGACCCACCGGAGCAGTTGCTAGAAAATTTTACTGATGTTAGTCAATCAAATTTTAGACAGCTCCCCAAAACCTAGCCATCTGGGATTTTACATACTTCACATTCATAATACAGCTCCTCAAGAACAGATCCAGTCAAGTAGAAGACAGCAGTCCCCAGATCCAACCATAGTGAATTTTGTGATCTTGCAGAGCAAGACTTCAGAGTACTAGATAAAGTACAAACTCAGAGTTATAGATAATTTATTCAGAAAAGTCTGGACTTAAAACAGAGCGTACAGACAGGAAGATGGAAAAGAAGGAAGCAGAGCAATTTTATTTTTCTTTTTTTAACAATTAATTCAGTGATTTTTCTGTGAGGGCCAGGGGTGGAAAATTGTTGGGAAAAAAACCTGGAAGGAACTGGGATACTTAAAGAGAACGACTGAAGGAGAAAAGGAAATTAGGACTTGAAGCGCTTTAAGGGAGGGAATAGAGAGCAAAACAGATGGTTAACAAACTGAAAAGAAAGTTTGGTTAAACTGCAGAAAAGCATCTGCATGCCCAATGGCCCCTGGGTGTCCTGCTCCTGCAGCTGCTCCCACCCCTGGAGCCTCTGGCTGAGTGTTCCTTGTAGCTTTTCCCAGGCTTCCAGGAAGGGATGGGGCAAGGACAGACCTTCCTGGGGTCATTCTATCCCCAGGGTAGGGGAAAAATAGTTCTGCTTTGTGTGCCCTGTTTCATAAACCATGTTTTTGCTTCCAAGGTAGTCCAGCTTTATCTTCACCCTATGAAGTGACAAAACCTTCCCATTCAGACCAAGGCAAATGCCTGCTCCAGAGCTGTAGCATGGCTGTAGCTTTCACACAAGCCAGTGACACCATCATCATGCAGGAGAGTGGCAGGCTAAATTATAAATCTGTCTGCAATGTGCTGCCACATACTCAAGAAGCTGCACACGTTCTCCTTAAAGGCACTAAGAAGGGATCAGGATACGTGTCAGCTGACTGCAAAGCTGAGGGGACTCGACAGAGATCCCAGGAAGGCCACTACCATAGAGGAGTGTCCACACCTACCGTGAGGACTCAGAGCTGTGTAGAGAGGGCTCCTGAGGCTCAGCCTCCGTTAATCTGAGTGCTCACACATGGATACAGATCTTTCAGAGTTAATTCTGCTGCATGGCATTCCCAGGGGATGAACTCTGCTTCCCGTATCCCCACCCTCCTCCTCTTCTCTCCCCCCTCTCTTCTGTCAGAGAGGTTCATTTGGGAGCCAAACTGCAAGCAGGCTCCCCTAGAAGTAGGAGTTAATATTACATGAGGCAGTCACTATCCCACAAGAATGCCTGATAGAGTTTCTGTACTTTTGACACAGGATAATGCCACAAGGCACAACTGAACCACCAACCAGCTCCTATCCTCCCACAGCTAGTGAGAGCTTCACCTGTGTGCTGTCCCAGGCCTTGGAGGAGGGAGCAACATGGTGCTTATGTCCTTGCTTAGCCTGTGGGGCAGCCAGCTGGGATTGCTCCTAGTCTCAGTCCCTCCCCAGCACGGGGTATAATATATAAGCCAAGTTCTAATCTTTTAATGAGGGGCTCTCCAGGGCTGCTCTGGGAATACCAGGAGATCAGTAACCACATCCTAGGTCGTCACTTTCCTCCTTCCACAATCTCAAAATTCAATTACTTGTTTAAGGCATGCACCATAAACAAAGCAGTCTTTTCCACCATCCCTTAAGAACATGCCTCTTCTCCCCTCCCCCAAACCCTCCACATTCCCCCTCAACAGAAACATATATTCACATGTGCAGTTTTAACCACATGCATGTTGCTTTTTACCTTCTGTGCTGGGTTTTTTCATTTCTTCCACTCTTATGAGTTTCTTCCTGACTCTGCGAGTAGAATTCACCAGCTTGTGCAACCGCTTAAACTTCACCGACTCCTCAGTTTCATCATCGGATTGTTCTCTTGACTGGCAAAGAAACAAAGGGAATATTAATAAAGTAGTTGTTCCACAGCTTGTTCCTTCAAGTCAAGTTAACCCAGCTCATCTGCTGCATTGTGTCAATGCAGATCTGTAACTGGTGTTATATTTTCAGCCCAGGTCAGAAAACAACATTTAAATTACTGAGGTTTTTTCTGTTTCTATTTTTTTTTTTTTTTCCTGAAAGCTTGACATACCATTTTGATTTCTAAATCTGTGCAACGTAAGATCCTAGGCATTGAAATGCATTCCTGCTCTTGTCTTTCTTCCCATGCATTGTGTAATAACTACTTCCACGTCCTCTCTCGGTACGTTTCAGGCAGGGCTCTTTCCCAGGGCTCTTCTTACCATACCAGTTATGCTCCTGTGGTTTGGGTCAGTCACTGCTCTGTCTGGCATCTCAGAACTTGCTGTTTAAACTTGGTTATAAACAGCTTCTCCAAACTGAAGCTCTGTCATTGACGACTTCTCTTGGTTTTTTTTTTTTCCCTCAGTCTTCCCCAAAAATCAAAACCAGCAGCATAAGAAGGACGGGAGGGAAAAGGAAGGAGGAGACCTCATCTGCCTCGCTCAAAAAACTGCCACAGCTACAAAATACTCCTTTCCTCCTCCCTGCTCCCTGCACTCCTCCTGAAGGCTCTCGAGGCTGGAATTAAGATGGACACAGCATTCCTCCAGCACTGACCAAGGGAAAACTCTGACCTTTTCAGATATACAGTGCAGTCCATATTCCCCAGCATCCCGTTTCGTTTTGCATCTGATCCAGTATGCTCAGTTCCAGCTGTTTTCCCTCAAGTATCAAACATTACAGAGACAAAAAAAAATTCCCCTCTCTCCAGCAGCAGTGACACAACAAGCTGAAACAATCTATTCCTTGTGAACAAGAAGACAACTTCGATTTTCAAGCCAGATCCAATGTTCAGTGTGCTACTTCCTCTGTTTTAATCAGTTCAGAATGTGGAAGGCAGTGGGGGGAAGGGAAGGGTAGGGAAGAGAAGAGAAGGGGAGAGGAGGCCAGCAGGGCTCTCTGGCTCGGACAGGACAGCCCTGGCACTGCACGCTGCTGTGCATTCCTGCGTGCAGAGCAGACTCCAGCTGGAGTACAGTATGGATCATATACCTTACTTTGTTTTCCCCCACAGTCCGAGCCAATTCACTGCATTCCTAATGGTTGGCTCTAAAAGCCCTCATACAACTTCCTGTCGGCAGAGCTATCTGGGTTTCCACACTGTGCTCATCCTTTTTTTCTCCTTAATGAAACTTGTAGAAAAAGAAAAAAATCAAACTCCCAAACCCTAAATAAATAAATAAATAAATAATCCCCTCACTCTCTCCCCCAGCAAAAATGCTGTCTGCTTTTATCTGGAAGCTGAACAGAAGACAGGCCAAACACAGAAACACTTTCTACCTTTCTAATACACCTAAATATCAGGATGTGGTAATAATGGTAGATACCATGGGGCAGGACACCAACTAGCAGTTGCAGATACATGGGTACACTACCAAAGGAACAAATAGTGCCTGAAGGAGCTAGGGCAGCTGATAGCTTACCTTATGAGCATGTACCTCCTAAGGCCAGCAGAACCTCACCAGAGCAAACTTCAGCCAGCTTCTGCACCGGCACTGTCATTTACTGATTTCCCATTAAGTTTGTGTTACTTCAAAACAAGACGCAACTCCAAATGGATCATATGGCACTAGGAACTGCCATTCTGTCATCTAAGAGCCACAGGAATGCATTTATTATGGATGCAGACTGGCTAGGTAATAAATAACAACCTCCAGGAATAACAGGGCAGTAAAGAAGAGTATCAGACTTGTTTATAACAAGATAAATAAGCAGAAAGATGAGGATTAATTCAGAGATTATGTCTGGGAAAACTTAGTGACACATTAAACAGCAAGACAGATATATTTAGATAAGATGAAGAATGGATTATTGACTGTAATCAAGAAGTTCAGTCAAGATTTCTTAGGCCATCAAGCTCACCTTGGCTAGCAACCACCATGCATCCTCTGCACTCCAGATATGTTTATTTTAAAAGCAATTACTCTAAGTCATTGCTTTCATTATTTTTTGTACACCCTTGGTTTGCAGGACTACTGCTTGTCAGTTGTGAGCTCTCTAAGATTTAGAGAACAAGTCATATCTGATCTTTCCTCCCAGGATTATACCAACGAATAAAACAATCAGCCTTACTTTTTCACCACTAGGATCCAATAAAGAACTCTATCCCCCAGAGTCACCAAAATTCAACAACAACCAAAAGAGCTTTTACAATGTCTGGACATTGGCATTCATGACTACCACCATGAAAGCAAGGGCTGAAATAACCTGCATGCAAAGTACTGACATCAAACCTGAGTGGGTAGTACAGGGGGTCTCCTTCACATACCGAAATAAATGAAGCCTAATTGTAATCAAGTTCCAGCTGGTCTTCTCCACTGCTTCAGAACTCCTGGCATGCTTTGAGTCAGGGGCCTCCATCGGCAGACACAGACCCTTCCTACTGCCAGGGCTCAGCTGAGAGAGAACAGCTTGCACCTAACAACAGGAGCTGTTGGATAATGGGTTGACTAAAAACCAAGTCTGTCCCTTTCCATCAGTCTATTTCCCATCATATTGGTTAGCATGTGGCATGGAAAATCTTCTGTAAAGGAAAAGGATGGCTAATCAGTTTGTGCAAAAAGGCCTAAAACTATCTATGACTATGCCAGTAGTATTGCTTTAGGAAACTTTCTTGTCAAATAATGCTGATTTCTTGAAAATGAAACCAGATTGAAAAAGGGTTACTTTTGATTCACTTCCTGTTTTTGAAACTTTTTTTTTTAAAAAAAGGTTTTGAAATCATCAGAAGTTTCCATTTTGGCACATGGGAAACAGCTTAATTTTCCAGCTTAAGCAATGTTTTCTGTTACAGCTAATATTAAACAGAAAACAGAAATGCAAAGCATTCAGCCCATAAGCGACATACTTGGAAATCACTTAACTTTAGTGCTTTGACTTCCCCAGCCCACTCTCTCTACCCTCCCCATTTCCACAGTGCCAGGATTCCTTCTTTTTGGTGGCTGTCCCTGACTTAAGATGTGAAAATCAGCCCAACCTCCCCAGCACACTGTGGGCCAGGCAAATGGCTTCCTGGACAGCTCTAGCAGTCAGAGCTTGGCAAGGGGCTTCAACACAGCCAGCTGCCAGCCCCTCTCTCACCCTCTCCCCCCTTAACAAGCATTTTGGTGTGCTGCAGCACTGCAAAAGGGTAGACATAATCTGTAAGAGAAAGAAGGATGCATCTGTAAGAGAAGGAAGGATGCATCTGCAAGAGGCTGGGCCAGAGGGTCTTTGGACAGGAGGAGGCCATGCTGCACCCCTCTCTGCCAACACCTCCTGCCCCCAGCACATGGCTGTTCCCCCCTTAGGGTTGTTAACACGATGGTAAGACAGCCAGGCCCTCTCCACTGACCTGTCCCCCTGCCAGAGCAAGCCTCTCCCTGTGCTCCAAGGGGAAAACAGACGGATTTGCAGACCAGTAAATAGGAACAACTTAACTTCCATCTCCTCTGCTCCAAATTTTTCCATCCGAAAGCCCATATGGCTCAACTTTTAATTATTTTGGCTAATGCTGCATGCAGTAATTCTGTGGTGAATGCTTAAGTGTTTCATTTCTGGTTTCCAGGGCAACATTACATCAGATTGCAGACAGCTGGCTCCACAGCCTTAAACCATAACAAATTGGCCAACGCCGATGCACAAAAATCACGCTGGCTTTACAGAGAGAGCCCAGGGCTCAGCTGGGCTGCCTGGGAGCCGGAGAAGCCTGTGGGGCCCCTTGGTGGGGCTCCCTGGACAGAGCCGCCTTCCCTTCCCTTCTCCGCCCCGCCTGGGCGAGCGCGTCCCTGACACATCTGCAATGCTCTCACCGTGCGGACACCCCCCAGCTCGGGGAGCTCGGCTGCAGGGCTACGGGGAAACAGGGAGGAATTTAACAGCATCTGGGAATACCAAGGACTGCAGCCACCAGGTACAACATGGCCGGAAAACGATGGAGAGGGTGAGGACCAACACCACCACCCATCTCTTCACTGCTAACTAACGTGGACATGCAAAGATGCTATCAAATCCAGGAGAGATAGATTCCTGCTGCCACATCTAGCGTCCCTTCTGCATGGAATACTTTGCTACTTGTGCCACACTTTGCATCATCTCCTATGCAAGATCCAAGTAACAAGCCTTATGTTCGGAAACAAAAAAGAAATTACCACGTGTACTTTGCTATTCAAGGACTTCTCTGCAGTTCTGCTCCCAGAGCCCTCTTTGCTTTCTCTTCCACTTTTCTTACACAAGCTTTTTGCTGCTGCCTGTTCTAGAGGCAAGACACATGGCTTGCTCTGCTGTTCTTTAACATCCAGCCCATTTCACACTCCACAGAAATAATAATCCTAACCTTCCCTTTGATTTAGTGTTTCACTCATACACACATACATACACACACACACACACACACAATACTAACATTTATTAGGGTACTTGGAATTAATTGGCAAAATGTAAACCAGAAGTAAGTAGCTAGCTTTCAGCAGGACTATGTTTGGAAACACTTCATGGTTACAGAAGCAGCCCTTAAAAAACACAAGATAGGCAAAGCCTGCTAGTCATAAAAAATGTTTAAGGAACACTATGACTATATCCAGTTAAAGCTATCATAACTGTTTAATCTGTTCCAGCTCCATAAACAAAAACATACACGACTTTTACA
Source organism: Phaethornis superciliosus (assembly GCA_023637945.1). Lineage (NCBI taxonomy): Eukaryota > Metazoa > Chordata > Aves > Apodiformes > Trochilidae > Phaethornis > Phaethornis superciliosus. The sequence goes on along the minus strand of JAJQWJ010000003.1, from coordinate 49,738,057 downwards.
TGAGCTGTGTGAAGCCATTTAGAGAGATGTTAAAATGTACAATTAAATTTTATGCCCAGTAATAGTTCAGCCCCAAACAGTTGTCTCTAGGAAACCTCCCACCTAAGAAGTAAAGAAATATCTTAATATCTGATTAGCCCAATCTGCAATTATTTTTGGCTAGCAGGCAATTCTTGTTCAGCAAACTGCAGCAAAAATACACATTCAGACTCACAGGAATTATCATATCACATCTCCCAGCCCTGGCTAGCTCACTTCAGAACTACAAGCTCTATAGTAAATGCAAAGAAATTCTGCTGTTCCCTTTAGGAGACGTGGCTACACGTGTCCTTTCTTCTTTCTCTCTAACAGGCTCGACATCTGCCAAAAAACACAACCGTTCTAAATTTTTCAAGTTTTATTGAAGATGCCTGGATCAAGTCATAGAAAGGGAAATAGAACAGAAAAAAAAACTTAAAAGCCCAAGGAAAGGAAGAGAAGAACCAAGAAATGCTGTGCATGCTGTGCTGTGCCTAAGAATAACCACAAAAGCCTCTTCTCCTTATCCCTCTCCGAAACAAGAGGCACGTCCTCTCCACATCACACTACATGCTCAGTGACTTACCAGCTTCGGCATTTATAGGCCTAAAGCTCAATTTCACGTAATTCCCCCTGAGTCCTTAACTGCTGTCAGCTTCGTAACCCTAAAATTTAGGATCAGACCCTTCTTCTTAAGTATTGTATTTGCTCCGTATCCTGGGTGCACAAAACGCCTCTTCTCTGGAGTTATATGATCAGACACCAAACTGGCTCTGATTCCATCGCTGAATATGTAAAGAAGAAAAAAGCGTGATGCTGGGCTCAATTAGCTGTTTTCTGCTCACTGATTGATTCCCCCGGTTACTCGCTAGCTGCATAACTTGCAAGAAAGGCATAAGTCATCAGCTCTAAGCAAATCTTCTATTCACCACAAGGAAAAAAGGGAGTGTTGTACATGGCAAACAATCCCTGTTTTCACTGACGAAGGCTTGCTGACCTCTTGCTGGCCTCCAGTTCCTTAATTACTGTCTATGGAATTTCAGTGAACGAAAAAAAATACAGAGAATCTCTGCAAATCCAAGACGAAGACTGACCCTCAAACACGACCACTAGAGTGGAGGCTGTGTCTGTAGGAAATATAACTGAAGCCCATTACCATGCTCTTTTTATTTTCACTTTTTAATTCTTTCGACAAAAAGCCCCTCTGAGAATTTCCCTTTATAAAGGGCTAATTTGACAGAAAAATAAACCTTGCTTAAATGTTTTTTAAATTAGTGAACTTGCATACCTCTCTGCCCCCCTGCCCCAAATTGGTTTCACTGCTATAAAAAAGAACATCACAAAGAAATGGAAAGACAAATGGTATTTAATTCAGACATCTCAGAGTGGTCTAGAATTAGCCACATTGAAGCTTTATGAAACACTGGTAGCATGACTTCCAATCTCTCCTCCTAAGATGGGCTCAGACTTTCCTTCTTAAGAAGCAGACTCTGAGATGCTCGAGTAAATTGGCACTCCTCTTACATCAATCATATCCAGTCACAACCATATCAAGTTGTAATCAACCATATCTAGTCACAAACCTTGGGAGAAATCCAGAATTTGGACAATTCACCTTAGAGTGCAAGAAAACACTGACCAAAACCTCTACTAATTAGGAGCATGGCTATCCAGTGCCGGAAAGCACTTTAGCAAAGATATACCAAAACAGTTCTCTCTTTAAGCCAAGAAAAGATTCCCCTTACTCAGGATCATACTGTCAATGGCCAGTTAATCTGGATTTGACAAAGATCAATCACACAGTGAAATCATAGTGGGGCTAAACACCCCCACTTCCTTTGATGACTGGTTGATTTTAATAAGCCATGTAGTTAAATATCCTTTTCCAATTTTCTCCACCTTTGTGCTTGGGACCATACACAGCTTTTCTGCTCCCTAGTGACCATGTAAACTAGAATTACTGGTGTTGTAGCTGGGTTCTTAGCCTTGAATTACTTCAGCCCCAAAACTCTGATGTAAAACCCTATGGAAAATTCTAAGCTTCAGATAAAACCAGCTGGTGTTCTTCAATTTCAACAACATACTGACCCACATCAAATGAAACATGACAGTGACTTCCTTGAAATTTATCCCAGATTTCCTTAAAAGTTCATGGCCATGACTGAAACTGATCTAAGATGGGGGCTTTGCAACTTGAGTTTTGAAGGTTTTGGGTTTCATTAAGAATGTTTAACAAGCCTCTAATCCTAGCGGAGGCTTTTAATAGAAAACTGAGGGAGACTCAGATGTGATAAACTGCATCATATCCTGAGGTTACAAATAAAGGACTCCAAAATTTTTCAAAAAATTAACAGAGGTCATAAATGTTTTTGCCACTTCACATAATAAACTTCAACAGCATGAACTGCAAAGACTGCATGAATCTAAAATGTGCAATGGTACTGTCAGGCCTCTCAGGTAAGTTGCAGGAAACAGAAAGTCCATGTCTAGTTTTGGTCTGCAATTACTTACAAGGAAAGCAAAGGAGCATCTAATGGCTACTTTGGTGAAAGATATATTACACATTAGCTGTGACGACACTGCTAGCTGAAATTAGTGGGAAATATTTGTCATAAGTAACACGAGCACAAAAATTCAATTCTCCCAGGAGGTCTGTCTTGAAACTAGAATAGCTGCTTAGGCAAATTCCTAGATGTTAACTGTTTCCAGGCTTTAGTTAAGTAAGTTTGAGAATCACATTTCTGATGTTTGCATCTGCAAGCCAGACACATTTCCTCTGCCAGACACAGCGTTTATTTGGCAGATTAGCATAATTAATTTTAATGACATTACAACTGTACTCATGTACTACTCATCATAGGTATATGTGGCTCATGCAATCAAGCTCTTCAATACATTATCTCACATGTGTTAGAACACAGCATTCCTTTTCAGTTCTCTTGCAGAGTCCTCTACACCTGGGAAAGAGAGTCTCTAAAAATGTTCCTCCAAGTTCACCTTGTCTTTTGGCAAGGCCTGGGGGGAATCTGTATTCTTTGGTGAAGATTACACTGTTGATGAATGGAATACAACACTGTGCTGGGAAACCAACCTCCCTGCACTTCAGAAAACCAAGGGTGGAACAACAGTGCATGAAATTCATATCAGAGAAAAAAAATTAAAAGGAGAAAGAATGAAATCCCTTTAGTGAACAGTGTAGTAATTTAAAATACATTCTTAGAGTATTTTGAAACAATCAAACTATTAACGTTACTGTCCTGAGTGCAAGGAAGGAAACACCAGGAGTGGGGAGAGGGAGCAAGTGGTAACCAGCAGGAGTGCAATTAAAATTTTCTGTTGTATCACAAGTAAAGATTATTCAGCCTGGGTCTGCCAAATAGGGCAGTGAAACACATGGCTTTTGAGATTCCTAGTTCTTTAACTGAGCCAGGCTTTGTTCCAATTTAATAGGCTTGGTCTCAGAAAAGATGGGGGCAGGGAAACCACATTATGGATTACAGCATCTCCTGCTGGCTGAGACATGCATGGAGGATGGTCATAGGAAAAAGGTGTTACCACAGTCCTCTAGTCTATAGGCAGTGAGAAGAGAAATTGTGAAGATGCCCAAAGGCAAAAAGTAATGTGATTTAATTAATATTAAATTAATTTGCCTTCCCAGCTCTTATCCTCCCCCACATATGTAGCCCAATATTTTGTGGTAAAGTCAGCCAGGATGCTCTGAATGCAGTCAAAACAGAAGGGGTTATGAATACACTTAATCGCAGTCACTGATTGTGTCTTACAGTAAGCTCTCTTCCCTTCAGTCACAATAGCAAGAAGTCTTTTCTCAGAGACCTTACAACAGACTAATTACATTCAGTCTTCATATCTGCAGGAGCAAATCCTACTGACAGTGAGCAGGAGGTTTACTTGGGCCATGTTACTGCCAACTATTCAGTACAATCTTGTGGTGACAATGTTTAGTCCCACTAGGGATGCAGGCCTAGATAAATGGTATCTGATAACAACACAGCAGGTCTTGCATGGCACACAGTACTTAAAAAAAGTACACAATCACTTAAAGAAGTGATATATAGTTTTATTTCTAAATAAATGCATTTCTTGCAAATTCTAAAGCGTTCTGAAAAATTTCAGGCCAAATGGGTAAGAAAACTCCTTACAGAATTCTACGTAACAAAATCTAAATACATCAATGATCTCTTGCTCTTGTATCACCACTCCACAGGACTGACCTTAGTTAAAACTTTTGTTGTATCCTAGGAACTATAATAATGATTTATGTTTCTTTCATGAGTTTTTTGTATTATTGTGCCCATAGGAAAAAAATGCTCTTAGCCTTGGAGAGAGAGAAAGGAAAGACCGTAGCAAAATGTGCTGTAATTTTTTTGCTGCTAGCTTTCACCAAGAGGTACTAAACACCATCCCTGATATGGTGGAGGACAGGCAGTGCCTCTCAGGGCAGACCCGTGTGCTGGACACATTGCATGGGAATGTAGCACTATCATTTTGAAGAGGTGTCTTATTATTGGCTCCTTTTCCATCATTACTGTTACTAAGCACCAGAAGTATTATAGGAACTTGGACAGTAATAATAAATATACCATCCAGTACAATGAGGCACATCAGTGCCTTTCAGGAAATCTTAATAGAAATTGGGTCACCAGACTCTTTGGAGCAAAGATGAAAGCTGTGCATTCATTCATAGTCACGCTCAGCAACAGCTCCTCTCTCTTACTGCAAAGAGCACGGAGAGTCTGGAGTTGGGACCAAGCTTTCCAAGAAGAACAGAAACACAAATATCTTCCACCCTTTAGCCTTTCATGGAAAAATAAAAATCCCCAAACAATTTCCAAAACTGGTAGGTCCTGTGATAACTGCAAAAACATGGTCCTAACATAGTGCATAGCTTTCAAAATACTCTGAATATCCCTGCTGCTTCAGTTTAAACACTATTGTTTAAAAATCAAAAAACTTGAACTCATGAGATCCTAGACTCCATTGATGGCTCACTGGTGTTTCTCCATGCTGGTTCGCTGAATGCATTGACTTGCAGCCTAGTTAACAAGTTAACAAGTTAAACAGACTATACCAAAAGAGGGCTTCTTTTCTGCATGCTTTAACAATCTTGTAGAATGAGCAATAATAATGTTAACAAATGGTTAAATATTTTAAGAATCAACCAGTAACATGAATAAAAATTAAGTTTAAAATTGCCGCATTCAGAAAGCATCTACAATCAGAATGACTGAAATACAGTATAACTGAACAATGTGGTTTTGCTGTAGTTATACGTAGATTTACTCGAGGTAATTGGTGCTACAGAAGTTATACTGCAATTATTTCTTTTCTTTCTACTCTTCACACTCACCAAACAACACAGTAATGACTGTTGTAAGTCAGAGATAATTCTATTACACTTTGCTTTTTGTCAGAGTCAGTTTTATACCACAGGTCATACAATCATGATTCACTAGCTTCAGCGCCTCTTGGATTGAAACAAATAAGACCCAAAGACCATTTTTATCTGTTATTGTGTCTGTGACAATTGTAGTAGACACAAACTCAATATTGCCCACCCTTTCAACTTTTAGCCCTGTTTAACAACTTTGTAAATGAAAATGTCATCAGGAAATAATACAGGGAATGGGAGCAACAAAGGATTATCTCACTCCATCTAGAGCTGTAGCTGCATGGACTCAATTTGCTGTCATCCATTACAAAGAGGATCAATAGAAGATTGAAAAGGGTGGCAATGCAAGGCAGGGGTTTCTCCACCATTAGCCCCATGGCAGATGCAGGTCTGCACCGCACATCTCCAGGTCTGTGCAGCCATTCTCCTCAGTGAAAACTAACGAGGTGCCAGTTTCCCCCTGGCTGACAGTCCTGGCTAAAGAAGCGTTTGGAAGTAAAACAGCATTGCAGGCTCTCACCCATGCTGTGGGAGGGAGATGCTATCTTTGTGCTCCCTGCTCATAAATTTTATGGTCTGTCTCCTGAGGCTGCTAGGGCCACATGTGGCAGGTGGGGAGGTCTTGGGGAAGCACAGCACAGCTCACTGCAGTCAGTATCTTCCAAACAAAGGCTGGCTCTGATACATGGAAGCTTGCGCTAATGAGCTCTGGATGCCTGACCATTATCTGTTGATCAAAACTGAAACACAGAAGCCCAACAAGCCCGACAAAGCAGTTCAGCTCAGAGATAATTACAACTTCATTTAACTTGCATCTACAGAAAATGTCAGCAAAGTTAATTAGTGGTTTATGTCAGTGGCAGTGCACATAGGACACACACTTCTGTCACAGCCTCTATCCTGCTTCTCGCCTTTCCTTCACCCCCGCAACAAACACTGTAGCTGGTACCAATTCAGCAGAGGGCACAGGAAAGGATTTATAGTGGTTTCTCCTAATGCTGGTCCTCCAAGCTGGGCTGGAGCCATACCAGCAGGGCTTTGTGGAAAAAGCAGCCCTGTTTCAGATGAACTGAGAATTTCAGCCCTCAAAAGTTAGCAAGTGAGCTTCTATCTTTAAGAAGCATAAAAGGCACCTCAGTGAACAGAAAGAATGCGATATGATTTTGAAGTCCTCTCTTTCCCTGGACTTTCTGACTGTGGAAGACAAATAGGCCCTTATCTAAAATCCAGAAAGGGATCCATTTGTATCTGCACCTGCTTTACATCCCAGTTCTTGGCACAAGGCAATGAAAGCTTGTCTAGTGTTACTGTGAGAAGCCTTCATTCCAACAATGATGATACATTCAGAAATAAATTTGTAAAAACATGATGAGAAATTTTTAGACTTTTGATACATCTCACTAAAAAGAAAAACATTTTCAACTGTATTCCCATGTTACCAAGTAAATAACACACGTTTTGTTGTGAAACAAAGGGATCACAGTAACAAGACTAAAAGCTACAAACTGCTTTTAAGTGGCACAGAACCAAGTCACCTACTGACTTGGCAATGCCTTTGTTTGTTTGTTTACTTCTTAAGAGCAAACAAAAAGGACATACAATTAACAGCACAGCAATGACACTGGGCTGCCTCCCTTTCGATGCTGAGATGATGATCCTTCAACCCTTTGTGATTCATCTTTAGAGTTTAGCATTGTAAAAGTATGAAATTCATTTCCTGGTACAGTAATTTAAAAGTTGAGAAACTGAAAAAGAGGATCCTTAAATCAATCTTTAAAATGAGTTAATGATCAACAGTGATGTTAGTCATAAACACATGATAGTTGTACAAGTTCTAAAAAAACAAGTGGTTGTTTTCCTTTCTTTCCTTAAAAGGAAACCACCACCAATAGTATTTGTCCTTTACATGCTATATTGTAAGTGGCTGTTCTTATGTGTGATTAGAACTTACTTGAAAGCAATGGAGTACTTAAACCCTTAGAACACCCCAGATGTTTGACCTTCATTTTTAGATTCTAGAGTTTTTAGATTTAGATTTAGGTTTAAGCTGATATTCCAAATTTGCAGAGTACAAATCCCACAAATGTCACTGGAAGTCAAACCATTTGGCAAAGAAAAGGTTTGAAAAAGGAACCATCTTTGCACCTCTCAAAAGATGGTAATTTTAGAGAGATGTCCTTTGGCAAAACAGACTGGGTGAACACGTAACCCATTTCTAGACATATCTGATACTTCATACTGTTTGTTTTTCCCTCTTGCATGTCAATTATAGCCTGGCGTTTTCACCTCAGTTAACCCTAGTTTCTTTCTCATCCACAAAAAAAGAGAAGCCAAGCCAACTTCTGCTCTAACATGAAGTTTCGCTTTTGCAGGTGATCTGCTTTTCCCTTGAAGGCAAGCAGTTTCACAGCTTCTGTTAAATGTAACCAGAATAGAAACTAGGAGCAAGGGCAAAAATCTTGAGAGACATCTACAATGATGGAATAGAGATCCACCATTGAAATTAGTAGGAAGAGGGTTCAAATTCAGAACAGTGGAGTGAGGTACCAAAGCTCATGGCTCAAAGTTCCAAGATGGCTTAGGAAAATAATTCTAGAGAAAAAGAGCCACTCCATTAGGGAGCAAATAGTGTCAGGTGTGCACAGCTCTCAGTAACTTCAATACAAACATAAATCACTATTAGAAGATTTAAGAGAGAAATTCAGTGTCCTGATATTTGACAACAGAAATGAGAGTTTGGAGGCTCTTGTGCTATAGGTACCTTCACCAAAGGCCTTAAGAAGAAAAAGTTCAGGCTATAAATTCTAACAAGGAAAAGATCAAGCCATTTTCAGCAGGCTAAGCAATCAGGACAGAAGAATCACGATTTCTCTGTTCTTTGTACATTTCTGATATATAAGAACAGAGTATAAGGCAACATAAGTCCCCCCTGTTCCCATGTAACCAAAGATGGGCAATTTTTAAAAAAATACAAATAAAATCTTTCTCCAGCACAAAATATTTTAAACATCACATAAAACAACACAGCATTTCTCTTTTTATTTTGGGAGGAGAAGCTGTCTGCTGCGGTTGGCAGGAAATTCCATTGACAATAAAATAAATAAATCAATCAATGGCCTCAAAAGCCTATGGTTCAATTATATGGGTTACTAAGAGCTTGGATTTGAGAGACGAATGTGTTCTTTCTTAAGACTTATCTGCGAACTTCCAGTTAGAGAAATGAAGTGGAAAAAACTACTCAGTGAACATGAAGATATTTGGAAGGAAAAATTAATTTAGAATGGCATGACACAAAAGAATGTCTGGTGCCCATAAAAACAACAGAAGTTACACAGCTCAGAAATAAAAATGAGAGAGGAAAACTGCCTGTTTATTGGTCTGAAAAAGCTGAAAACTCTGGGCTGACAGTTAACAAATGCAGAGATAGAACTGTTTGAAAGCAGCAGGCAGCTACAACTTCACCAGACTCTCATCTAGAATGTATCAACAAGGGCTAGGAAGGCTCAAGAAACTCTACTTGTCGGTTGCTGTCAAGCTGCAAAGTGAAACAGTTCCCTCTAAACAATCTAAAAAAACCTTTAGTATGCATTTTGGAACATAGGAACTTTTGCCTGGAATCACTTGTGCTTCAAAAGCTTGGTGACAAAGGGCCAGATTAAAAAAAAAAAAAAAAATATATATATACAATAAGACCAGTAAGACCATTGGTACCTACAACGACAGACCATGTTATAGATTTCTGCAGACAGAAATAGTGTCACAAGGTCAAACGATATATTGTTATTCAGAAAACCAGAAGTCAAATCCAGAAATTTCTGTAGTGTAATAAAAGAATTTAAATTTTAAATGATAGTGGGTAGCTATATCAGGATGACAAGTACTTACATTACAGTTGGAAGAGCCATCAAATGTTGAATAAGAACCATCAGGCCATTCTGTAGCATCCACAGTGCTTGGTTGCCTGTGCTGGGCTTCATACTCTTTCAGCTGAAATTGGGAAAAAAACCCCAAAAAACAATAAAACAGGGAAAATTTTACAGTGAGAAGAAGCTATCTATCTTCATTAAAATAGCAAGAGTTAATGTCCTTTCAGGATTTTTTTTTCCTTCTCATAACCAGGAAAAACAGAACTCTTGCACTACATATCATACTCATTCAAAATAAATAAATTTGGTTTAGAATCACAAGTTTTAATTAGGAGATTTTTTTTCTTAAAAGGAAATTATAGGTAAATATGAACTTCAATCAACTGTCATTGGTAAAATTTAAATTACACATCCCCCTCCCAGAGGCACAGTTTACAGTGGACAGAAAATAGCCTGCCAATTTCCTTCATGAAGAAGATGATCCACAGTAAAGACTTGGAACCATCTTTTATAATATTAAACAAAAGGCCACCTTCCCTGTTTTCCAATAAAAGGCTTTAGACATAAAGCTGATCCTACTGTATGTAGTGAAACAAACAGTTGAGAGAACCATCAAGAGTATCATTACAAAAAAGGCTGCTACTAGTAGCTCAGACCACTAGAGGGAAACAGTACCAGTACATATATGAACCATAGAGACCAAGCACAAACCTCTCACACAGATTGAATAGCAGAGGAGAAAAAGAATTCCCAATATTACCACCTGGTAATTCTAATATTTTGCATTTTTTTTTCATCACATGTTTCCAGCAAAGCAATATTTTCTTCAGGCAATAACACAACTTTATGTTCTAGGATAATCTATTTCAAGATGTAGTATGCCAGTAAAGAAATATATCTGAGCGCCAATTAATGATCTTAAACAAATTTTCTGCATATCCAGTGGAGCCCATACAGAATACCCTGTATTCCATCACAGTACTTTGCTCAAGGGTACAAAATCAAAAGAGGTGTGGGAACTTTACCACCAACCTTTTGACTCCTGAGCAATTAAAATCTCAGCCTTATTGCTTCACAAAGACTATACTGTAGTTATTTGTCTTGTGATTTCTTAATGTTTAGATTTTGAAAAGAAACACTTGTGACAGCTGCTGTACTTATAAAAAAATACATTTGTATTGATTTTCATATCAAATACCAAAAATGGCTAAATATGTTTTCTTGAAGACTATTAAACCAAAACACCACTTTTTGGTCTAGGAAACAAGCAGAAGATATTTTAGATTAAATGCAAGTATTTTTTTTAAGTTTTAATTTATGAAAATGGAAGCCTTCAATAGCATTGCCCTTCAGCTATTAGCAGCAGGAAAATATTAAGAAATATATGTGTTCTGAAACAAATAAGGCAATGTAAACTAGGAATTGCTATCTAATTTGTGCTACCTAGTGTTATGGGACAAGCAGGCAGGCTTTCCCCCCTTCTCCTATATTTTCTAAACCAATGAAAACTCTGAATTGGTTTATCCCACATCCTAAAACAAGATACACAAGGACATTTAAGTATGTACATATCATACCCTAGCAAGCGCTTCCTCAATGGTGATCATCTTCTCTTTGACCATCATCATCAGCTGGATCCTTTCCTCATCACTCATTGTGATCTCACTGGCCACGTACCCTACATCCTCTCCTGTGGGAAAAAGGCACAGAGATAACAAGCCTGTGGAAGATGTGATGCACATTGAAACTGGATTTTATCCAGTGCTCTGAAATCTGGTCTCCACGTGGATCTGACTGGCCAGAAACAGACCCTCCTCAGAGCAGCCTCACAGTATGATTTCAAAGAACTGAATGATTTGGAATTAACTGAGCAAGAAAAGGAAGTAATTAAAGCTAGAAAACTGTGTACTTTAACGAAAGCGAGAAAGCACGAGAAGGAGAAATAAAAAGCAACTGTCAACATACAGTTATTGACCCTGAAATACAAGAATCAAAAGAGAAAGTGCTAATGCCAGAGCAGTCCTGCACTCAGCCCTGAGGACCATGGTTGTCACCTGTCAGAAGGGATGGGCAGCCTCTCCAGGAAGAGCATGCTGGGCCATTGCAGCTCTTGACTGCAGACTGGGCATGTCCCTTGATCTATCCCAGCCACTGAGCTGACACATAGTGCTGGATGTATTTGGGCTTTTAATTCTAGGACCTCTCCTTTTGGTCTGTGCTTGGCATATCAGCACGGACAATTACAACTTGACTTGAGAGTCAGCAAGGACCCACGCTTAACTGATGGTGTAAATGTGCTCCTTCCGACCTCCTAAGTGGGTTCCTGTCCTCGCTCACAATCTATCTGAGCACAGATCTAGTGACCTGAACTAGCATCTGCAACACAAAGATCTAACAGATACATATGGGGAAGCAGAAATTTCTCTTCTGTGGGAAGAGAAATAATTCAAGCAACACACAGCTGCGTCTTTTGGAGAAGAACTAGAGAATAACATCTGGCAGTCTGAGTGGAATCGATCTTACATTTGCACTAGTTACCAGATCCACTTTTACTATTCCTTCTTGCAGTGTCTTTTCCTACAATAAGAGGTTTGATTCAAGCCTAAAGCAAACAAGTCAGAGTAACAAAATGTCAAAGAAAGGAGAAACATCTCTCTAATTAAAACAGATCAGAATTTCTCTTATCTAGTCAGGATCAGGGAAAAAAAAATAAATCATCTTACTCATTTACAGATATTACATATTACTTGTAAATATATATTAAGGGCATCACTTTGCATGTGTTCCATCACTGACAGACAGGACAGAAGGCATCCCAGCCTTATGCAGATGCCATTCTACAGAACAAGACTTATTTTTCTGAGCCCTGACACAAAGAACCAAACCTGCAATACTTCCAGATTCACAATCTCCCCCATCTGCCACACTATTACAAACAATTTTTACTCCCTAGTCATGTTGGCTCTCTCTTTTTTGCACGGATAGGTTGTGTGTCCTTAAAAAGAAATTTACCTTTTGAAGTCTGCCGCATCAGTCCTTTCTGGTTCTTACGGAAATTTTGCCAAAAAAACTTATTTTTCTTTTTCCAGTCTATTTTCCCTAAAGGGAAAGTGGGGAGGGAAGATGAGGGGAAAGGGGAAAAGAATTTCAGAAAGAAACATTAATTAGTAAATGCCAGAGAAGCTTTCAAGCACTAAGTTGTACTTTCTAAGTCAAAAACAAGAATAAAAAAAAATAAAATTAACATTTCTATTTTTCTTTATTTATTCTGTACTAGAACTACACTGATGTAGCTGTATCAGGGAAATGCACACACTTTTGTAATTGCCAATGTAACAGAGGACTTAAAAACTAGTAACTTACATATTTTGAATTACAAACAGAAAATATTTTACATTCATTTTGGTATCTGTAGAGCTGTTAATGTCAAGTCTTGAACTGTTTTTGTGGTATTTTGTTGGTTTAGCTCTTTTATTGAACCACAATTATTCAGTGTAAGCCACAACTCAGATGAATGATTTTCTAATATGTGCGTATCCATACAGAAAAGAAATACTTCACATACATACAAATGCATACACACATGCATAAACATACACACACATTCTGCTACTTGGCATAAGAAATTTTATGAGACAATCAGCTGCAGCCAACTCTTGTTTTTGGTATGTCTGTACAAGGCTGGGTCTCCATGGCCATTAATATCATATCTGCATATGGCCTGATGACCCAGAAGCAACTAATTCATTCTAAAAAAGAAACAAGGCTTGAGGTAGGGAATTTAACTGTGTTACATTGAATTAATCGGAGCACATGCTATAAAATTTATGCCATCTGCAAGAAAACATACTGTGCCTGATCTGGCAGAAATGCTACTGATAAAGAGATAGTTGACCCCTCTGCTTTTGAAAAATTCAAAGGAACTCAGTTTATACAATGCCACAGAGTTTCTGTATAGAGTTTCAGACTATAGTAATCTGGATCTCACCCTAGAAGACCTAAAGCTGTATTTACTGACCCCCTGAAACACAGCTTAAGTTTAGAATGGAAATATACCCAGGAAAAAATGTAAAAACAAACAAACCCCTTTCCCATTTATTTTCTTCTGCAACAAGCAGAATAAAATTTGCCCAGCTCAACTACTAAGTTAAGACATAGCGATATGAACTACTTATGGCACGTTAAAAAAAAAAAAACAAGTGAAAGACAACAGAGAACAGGGTCTCCTAAGAATGCAGAATATTTCAGAAAGAAAGGAAGAGACTTTGGTCTGATGTAAACAAAAATAACACCCCCCCCAATTACTCACTGGTGGTGGTAATTTTCAGAATACAAATGGATAGGCTAGCACTGATCTAGCATGCAGACATTTGAAATTCAATATAAGAAATCAAAAGATGCATGTTTATCATATGGCAATGCTACTTGGGCAGTCTCAGTGATCACTAAGACACCCAGCATCTAATTTAATGCTGCTGAGACTCGACCTCCCCCATGCACGAAAGCTGCTGACTTCTGCCAGCATTGTGTTTACTCAGCTTTTCACATCACAGCACAAGCAAAACTCAAAACCTGCTTAAGAATTCTATCAGAGTATAGTATAAAATAAAATTACATATACTGACCTACAGAGCCTTCTTCTGAACTTGATTTATGAATGGAGAGCCTAGGACAAAAAAGAGAAATGGACTTATTGATGCAAGCTTCTCACATTTCATGGGAGCTGTCTGATTTCAGTAAATTATAGTTTTCAAACAATACATCATGAGCTGTTTTCTCTTCCTTTTTCTTCCCAACACAGCAAGATGGGAAGACAAAAGCTGAACCCACTGGTCTGACCACAGTAACTGAGCTCGACTCTTAAGCATGTCTTTTGTGACCAGGATAGAAAAACATTAACTTGACAGAAAGCTATGGTTAAGGCAAAGGAGCCTTAACCGTAGCCCTCAGGGAGCCCTCAGGCAAAACAAAATAAAACAACCGAACCAAACCAAACAAAAAACAAACAAAAAAATCCACCAAAACCCCCCAAACAAAAAAAAGCAACCAACCAAACAAAACTTTTTGAACATATTTTTCCCCTCTGTTTGTAAAACATTAATTTGGCTACCTTAGAAACTGTAGCATTGAGATGCTGCATTTGTTTAGCTGCTTGACAGTTTTCAGCTTTTTTTTTTTTTTTTTTTATCTGACAATGCTTTATAAATATGCACTCATTAAACCTTTAGATGCCACTGTGTGGAAGAGAAGATTAGAGATTTTGTGAAGACAAGATGCAGAAATCTTGTCCAGACCCTGTGAAGCGCAACCATAGATGACTGGAGGCAACAGCTGCTTTCTCCTGATTTCCTTCTGTGTGCTTTCCCACCAGGGCATACTCCTTTCCACAGAAGCTAGCCAGAGAGACTTATTTTAATAGAACATGGACTTTAAAAACAACCCACTAAACCAGTAAGTAAATCTTTTGTTCACAGTCTTTATGTTCATTGAACTAGTTTTCCATAATGGATTCCAGCTCTGTGCCAAGGGTTCATTGCAGGATCTCTGAGACATCTCCCCCATTCGCTGCCTTTTCTTCTGTCTGTATAAATGGAGCCAACAGAAATTACCGAATCCTGTGCAATACTTTGAAGCCTTCCTATGGGAATCACTGTTTCACCAAGCTGTGCCGCCAAGCCAGTGAAATGACTTCTGCCAGCTTCAACAGCTTTGCTGGAGGCTCCAAGTGCAAAGCATTACTGTGGTGTCTTTGCTGAGAGCCCAGCCCCACGACATGAGAATGCCCTATTCTGCAGTGCCTGCACTGTGGCCATGCAGAATGGAAACACGTGTATCCCAGCACACCAAGACCTCAGTTGAAAATGTTATTTGAAAGAGGCCATATAACAATATACACATGCCACGTTCTAGTTGCTATCCAGAGTTTTCACAGGCTCCTTGTGCTTTCTTAGATCCCCCAGAAGAGGGCAATGAAGAGTTTTTTTTTTCAACTCAGTAAACCACTTACAGGGAAATTTTAGTTTGAGACAATTCAGTTTAGAAGATGTGAGCAATCACTGACCAATGTTTTGTAAGCACAGAAAAAAACATACTCACCAATTTGCAAAGACATCATTGAAGGGGAAATGAGAGAGTATGAAGTTTCATCCGATTTAGTAATTCATCTAGACAAGGAGGGTTTGGCACAGTGAAGGTCTCAAAGTAACCTCCTTCAACCTCAGCCTGATTAGAAATGTTATCCAGCACTAACCGGAAACCAATTGAAACAACCAAATTTCAGGTTTGTCCATCAGGCAGACATTTAGTGTTTTCCTTGCTAGGAAAGCTTACCCTCGAAGGGGAAAAGTTATTGATGTAGGTGACATGCCACCTAATGTTTAATTTTTAAGAAGACTGAATAGCAAATACAGGAAAAAAACATTAATTCCATCCTTTCTGGGTAAAAACTCCAGAAAAGCCAATGTCAAAGACTTTCAACAGGGCCTGGATTTCACTGAGACACTTAAAAGCAAAGCTGTTAATGAGTATTTTTCTAAATAAAGGCAAATTGGATGAAAAGTATGTTGACTTGTATATGTAGACAACTAAGTAAAAAGCCAAGTTCTGCTGGAACTGCACAATTAATCCACTGCATGTTTTCCACTTGAGCATAGACCTCACTCATCAAACACTTATTCTGTTTACCTTAAATGAATTTAGTATCCGTGAAATGCACCAAATCACCGACCATAGAAAATTAAATCTGCTAATGATCAGAACTTTGCCTCACTGGTGAAATCAGCCTCGAAGTGGAGAGGCAGTCTCTTGTGCACTTCGGCATCCAAATTGATTTTAATCCTTTTCTTCTCTTGTACAGTTGCCAGCACCAATGGAAGTAAGTAGCAGGTGTAGCAGCAATGTTTGTGATGTGGACATCTGTTCAAAGGGAATTAGCCTGAGGCCACCAAAATCATAACACACTGGCTTCTCAAGAAGGGGAAGAGCAGTAGAAGCGAACTTTTCACATGCCTGAGCTAGAAGGGGTGAGAATCCACAGCAAGCAGACCACGTTCTCATTTATAACTGATTTGAGAATTATGAGTTTCATCAGAGGATGCAAATTCAAATTATTATTTCATGCATTCTCTCAAAAGGAAATCTTCTGTGCTTGGGCTGATCTTGAAATTCTAACAGCTGCTCTGAAAAGATGGAAATGCCAAAAAAGCCTACCACGTAGAGCTTGATAAGGCATTTGTTTTTAGTTCCACCAGACAACTTAAGATACTTAAGAATCCTCAGTGAAACCAATCAAGCAATTTACTTCCAGGATGTCTGGTAAAAAATTCCAGAGTACCTCAGAGTCATGGTATGTTTGATTTGCCAATTGCCCTCCCTTACTCTGTTAAATTTGCAGCTCCTCTGTGAGCGTGCACTGAAAGTGATTTGTATTCTTCCATTCATAGACTGATAACTTGTACTGAAAGTTAATGATGCAGTGACACTTGGCAGAAGTTTCAGCACTGCATGTCTGAAGGGGAGCCAAATGCCATTACTCTGCTGTGGAGGCCTTCATTTTTGTTGTGGTCTGATGTACAACTTCACTAGCAAGTTTTCACACTAAATGTACTCTGTCACAGCATATAACAGAAGAAATGCATGGATATACATTTAGAAAAGAAGGAAAAAAAAAAAAAGATTTATGTCCAGAGAAAAGTATAGCTTCTTATCAACTTATAATCTCTGGAAGTATGCAGCAGAAGAGGACAAACTTTAATCCATCTATCTCACAAATTCAGAACCATCTCTAGACTGATAGATCAGACCTCACAGAGACAAAATGGAATCTGGACCAGGAACTAGATGCTAAGAAAGACTGGCTTAACAAAAATGAGTTTACATGCAGCACTAAAATGTGCAAACACACAACCAGGACTGACGCAGAAGTCAGCCTTTCAAATTTTGGAGGTTTGCAAATGACCAAGTATCTGGGGATACCTGCTGAAAAAGGATGATTGGGAAAAACATGTGTTCATCCTAAAAGATATAAGCACAGGAAATTCCAATGATGGAAAGAATTACTATATATGGGAATAGCTATACAACCATAACTACTCACGCTCAAGAGAGACGAATTCAAACCAGAAGTGGTAAAGAGAAAAAGTGTTAGAGTAGTCAGGGAACCACAGACCTTATCTTATGAGAGAAATCTAGAAGAGTTTGGCCCGTTCGGTATGTCCAAATTGAAAGATATGAGATCAATTTACCACCTAATAACAAAGCAGGCACAGGAACAAGTAGACATAAGCTGAAAAGAAATTAGAAAAGAGAAGTTAAGGTTTCCTAACTAGTTGGACAAACTTCCAGCAGTAGGTAGGGAATGAGAGGGCAGCTTGAAAAATGAACTGCTTTTAAGAGGGGACTTGAAAGATAAGAGACCAGGCCAGATGAATTTGAGAACAAAGATCTGAACATGATGACTACCTCTGGTTCTACTTTTGCAGCCCTGTGGGTTTTGTATAAACAACAGCAAAACCAGGCATCCTAAATGGTCTTTGAATCTAGCTTTCTGTAAAAGTGCTGCAATGGGGTGACCTTGCTATAGTGAAGAAATCCCTCCCTTTTATAAATTAAATCTTGAATCATGGAGGTAGGCTCCAATCCTTGCAGTGCAAGCAAGAACCAATGCACACAGGTGTGTCAAAAGCCAGATGAGACTGTATCTGATTATTAAGATAAGTTTTAATTAGGCGGCATTGAACATCCAGGCTACAGCTTTCCCTGCTAACTCTGAACTGATTGTGATCTGAGACAGAAAAACACTGAGGCTTATCTTGCATACAAAGCAGTTGATTTTACAAGAAAAACAATCATACGTGCCCCGAGATGTGAATGTGCTAATACACTGCAGAACCAAAAAAGGAAACAAATGACACCATGTGCTGCTTTTATGAACGTGCCTGTTGACTTTTGAAAGCTCATCGTTCTCAAACCAGAACAAACATGGGAACTGAGAATGATGAGATTTCTGATGGGCTTTGTTTCAACACTAAGTATTTTAAATGCAGATGTGCTTTAACACATGGCCTTATCTCATTTATGGACCATAAAATCCACAGGTGCATAGCACCATCTGATAATGAAACCACTACTGTTATGATCTTCAATAAACTGATATCATCCCTCTTATTCCTTATATATGATTCCCAATTACTACTTATAGCCCACTGAGGAAAATGCTTGTATAGGATTTTCAATCTACAAATATTATGCACATTTATAGTGGTGAATACACCAATGCAAAAGCCCACCCTGGCTCTGCTGCAAAGCCATTTGGTTATCAGTGTGCATTAGAAATGGCCCAGCCACATAATTAGTATGAAAAACTGACAGACTTGTAACTGCTCCTGACTGAATACAAGATAATTTATCTAACTGGAGCTGGCAGAGGGAAGAAAATGGGCCTTTGCTATTTTTATCAAATTTGCATGGACCTGAAGAGAAAGAAGGCCTGCGAGGTTCTGACCTTGCTTGCACCAGTGTGAGAAAGGGATGGAAAGCAAAGACATTTCATTCAATTATCTTCTCATTAGGTTTCCATAGCAATGGCTCTTTAAGCAGGTCAAAACTTTCTCAGTGGAAACAAACACCGAGCTGCCTGTGGGCCAGGCATGTGTATGCATATTTTCTACCATCACCAGCACGGAAGCCACCACCTTGGTCCTATGGGCTCGGTCCGGTGACCGGGCAGTGGTCAGATGGGGCAATGCCACAGACTTAATAACTGCCCAGTGGGTTCCAGCCAGGAGGCAGAGAACTGTCAGCTAAAAACTCCTTGACAGCAAAGAGCTGGGTCTGATGTCCCACATGCAATACACCCCTGTTCTCTGTGTGCTGCTCACTACGTGCCGTGCTGACTAGCTGCGACAAGTCGGGTTTTCTCCTGAAAGGCTCCCTTCATGCTTCCTTGTACAAAATTACCAGGCTGGGAATCTTCATCCAGCTGCTCAAAGGCACACTGGTTTCCCTCCTCACGTGTCCCGGGATGGCGTTTGGCTGGCCTCTGGCTCCCATTGTGTGGGTTATTGTGGGAGTTTCCTGCCCTACTTTTCTTGAGAAGGCTGTTTAAAGGCAGCATGAATAATCTGGCTTTGACTAAATCAGACCTCAAACAACTGAAAACAGGGCTTTACACATTCACTGATTCTTTCTGATTCTTGCCAACGCAAGGTAATATAAAAAGGTACCCTAAATGCAGACATCTCGCGTACAGCAAGCTCTTCTTTCTTTTTCTTCCAGTATTCCTTTATATTTTTAAAAAACACAAAAGGAATAATTCATTCTGTTAGTAATTAAGTGCAGCCTTTAGCATCCTCTGTTTGGGGAATGTTTGTTTTCTGCTTTGTTCTTTTTAGGTTCTGTTGTCCCTCTGCCTTATACCCTTTGTAAAACTCATGCTCCACGTTTCTTTGCAGATGAGCTTACAAATACCTGCCAAAGGTAATTTAGGCATCTTGAGAACTTGCCAAAAATCGATCATTATAGAATTTAAACTCCCCTATTCATGACCTGGAGGGATAATTTAATAACTGGCATTCAAAGCTTGACCTGCAGTCTGGATACTGCAAGAGAAGAAGATTAAGAAATCCAGCATTAAAAACTACTGGCAAGGGCCAGTAGATAGTGTACCAAAGGGGGCAGAATTGAGGCTTGCATGAACACTTCTGCAGAATGAAAGCCATTTTTAAGGAGGCTGCTGCTTTCACTGAAAATCACTGTAGAAGATGGGAATACCAAACCACTGGCATTCTCCCAGCCTTAGGTTGATCTGGAGTTCAAGTTTATACCACAGGGTAGTGACAGGCTTTACTATGGCAAACCCATTGCAGAAAATCCTTAAAAACTGATTCAGTTGACAGTTCCTCCTGCAGAAACAATAGCACACAGATAGCCACTTGTGTTGTGGTCTCACTGGTTGCCTGCCTGCTAGCAACATCAGAGAAAGGCCTAATGCCTGAGCGGCCTACAGCTCCTCCTCTGAAATTCCCAGCAAGACTCTGTCTGCATGGGGGCTCAGTTTAAGACTCTATGTCCTGCAGACACAGGGAGGGTGACAAAGACATTCACTCTGGGGAGCAGCTGAAGCAGAGAGCTGAGGACACAGCTGCCAGAAGCACGGCAGCTCCCCCACACCCGGGGAATGCAAAGCCCCTGAGCAATGCTCCCATGTGCTGCCTGCACCCCACATGTGTGGTTTTTTTCTCCAGCACCTTCTGCTTGACAAGCCTGTTTCTGCTCAGTTCCCAGCTCTGGCAGAGTCTGGGATTTAGGTGCTGAGGATCACAGGGTAAAGAACACTTAAGCTGTAATGTGCCACACATTGAGGAGTACAGCAGAATGAATTGTGGCGCTTAATATGAAGTATGACCATTTACTTGTTCAGGAGTGTGCTTGAGTAGTACAGTTCAAGAAACAGCAGGTAATTCATGTAGGAGGTGACAATTTCTAACACCCTCTGCCATATGATGGTGATGGGAATTTCTGCAAAATGCCAGCAGCCACAACTGTTACCCTATGTGTCGTTTATTGTCCTTCCTTTCTTTAGCAGCTGCAAAGAAAAAAAAAAAAAAAGAGCATATAGGAGTAACTGTACCTCATGGTATCTGTATGCAGTACTCTTGGGTCTCATTCACTTCCTTTTGTGTCCTGGCAGCTCTTTGAGGCACCACATTTGAAATTTGCCCAGAGGCTGCTGGAGTGAACAGTGACAGCAAACAGATCTATTTCCCAGGAGGGAAAATGCACAACTTCCCCTCTGCAACATCCCCAGTTCTTCTAAAAACAGGATGAGAGTCAGGATGCAGAAGGCTAAGTTCAGGGGACTGGGTTTAACCTGGATTTCCTGGCAAACATGCAAAGCTCATCAGTCTGTCATGTAGACTTGAATGCTCAAAAATGGGAACAAGCTAAAAGTTGGATTACATTGTTTTAAATGCTCTGTTTACAATTATGAGAAAACCCTGCTCAGTCTCCCTGCCTGAGTAAACTTCCTTGGGGTGTTGCCATCACTTGGAAATAATAGTGATTGTATACACAATACATCCCCAGATCAACATGGTATGGAGACAAAGAAGCAATAATAATGTCTGAGAACACATTTACTGCATATTTGTTACACCGATGATTCTTCTAGAAAAAGCAGAAGTCAATTCGTCTATACAGGATCACCTGCAGATACAAGATTTTTTTTTTAAATTAATACTATCACTGCTGAAGATGTTGTTGCCACTTTGCTAATGGCACACAGAATCTGTAAGGTTACACTAGCACCACAACTCACAGCACAACTGTAGTTTAAGATGGGAATCTTGGAAAGGGCAGTGGAAAATGAAATTAATTATTCAGAAAGGAAAGCTACAAACATCTCATTCCATGCTTTGCATGATTTGTTGAATATTATATGACTCTGAAGCCTGCCTAGTTGTTCCAATTTACAGAAGAAACTCCAGTATGGCCAAAAAACTTAGAGCAATTGTAAGGCAAAGCTTGAACAAACATGACTTTGTTTTCTGTTGTTTACAGATAGCTTTTCAGGCCACATCTGTACCCTTAATGTTACTCACATAAATCTCAGAGGCCATTGCTACAGCAAAGATTTTTCTCTTTTTGTCAGAATCAGTTAAATGAAAAACACCTTTGGCAGGGCATTTATAATACACAGAGCAGGTTTATATGTGCAGGGGTTTTTGTAGCTTCACCTAATTAACAGGGACAGAGTTGTCAGCAACTGAGGAAGTCAGTATTTCCCCAAAACATCTTTTGGAGGGACAATGACTTGATGTGACAAACATTTCTGCCAACCCCTTTTTTTTGTCCCTCCTGCTCTTCTGTGTTACATCACATTACATCACCCACTACACAGATACTTGTTGAGCAACTTGCTGGACTGATGGTACCAACTGATTTAACACTGGCTTTGAACAGACTGGGCAGCAGGCTTAGCAAGACTCAAGGCAAGACTGAACATACATTGCTTGTCCACACAAACAGGATTTTTTCCTACCATGGAGCACAAAGGCTTTCAGTGTGGTGTACAGTGGTGCCTGTCAGGGTCTCCCTTCAGTTGCACCAAACCAAATTAAAACCAACTCAGCTTCTACCACAATCCCTCAAAGCATCTTTCTGCCTCAGCTCTGGCAAATTAAACAACCATCCAGGTGACTTATTTTAAAACTTTAGATCTTGGTAGTTAAAATCTGCGGGGCATGCAGGCAGCAGTGCTGGGCAAAGAAGCTTTTGACAGTGACCATGTTCCAGCTGGCTGGAACACTCTCCTCTCTATCCCAGCTCAGGTTTTTCCTTGGGAAAAGCATCCTGAAGCAACCTGCTCAGAACACCAGACCAGAAAAGCCGATCTCACTTCCCCCTGAGAAAACGTTGGTATTTTCAATATATAGAAATGCAATCAGGCTTGGCCAAGTTTTACTTTGACTTCGGAAGAGTACTCACAAAAACAGATTTTTCAGCCCCTAAAATATGAAGGGCTATTTTTGGACAAATCTTTCCTTTTGCTTCGCAAATCCCTTTGTGAATATGAAAAATCAGTGCATGTCTGCATCAAGTTTCAGGTTTGGCAAATTGGAGTCTTGTTACAACAAAATAAGTTTTGTAAAAGGTTTACCCCAGATCTTCATGCAGCATTAAGGGTCCACAAAAGCAGTGTGCCCTGTCTGGGGGACAGTGCTCAAACAGTAAATTTAGATGAAAGCCATGAACTAAACACTGAACCTCACAAAACCCCTCCAGAGCAAACAAGCCATCCTCCCCTAACAAACATCAAACGCAACATGTTACTTACAAGTACAGACATATCAGATGGACTTGAAGTGGTAATTTTCCTGCAGATCAATTTTATAAACTCTGACTCTCTGAAAGAGGCATTCCTGTGACAGTTCAGCCCTGCAAGCCAGAGGAATGGAGCCAGCAGTGGAGTGGCAGGCTGTCACTAACAGGCACAGGCATGGATAATTTCAGTTTCAAATAATTTGTATGGTATTGAGTAGATACAATTTATTGCTTTCAACACCTTGCTCAATTAGCATGCATCACATTGACTTGTTTCTTATTGCACAAATATTTTACACAACCTGCCTCGTGCCTGTTTCATATATCTGATCAGCTTAATAGCACACAAGTTTCAGCTGAGAGACAAATCCTCAAACAGGACACTTCCATTCTTGAAAGGTCCACAAAAATCACAGGTTCCTTCTATATGAACTAAGATACTAAATTTAATTTCCTTTCAGTGAAGTTAATCGACTCTTTCAGAACAGAGTCAAACAGATGTTTTTGCAGACAGTGTCTTCCCACTCACTTACTTGTGGTACAACATCTACACAGACACATTTGAAGAAACTGGCCAGAACTTGTTAGAAGAGTTTATGCCCAGTACTGTGCTGTCCTCCTGTGAGATCTTTATCTCATCGTTACCTGAGGTGGGATGATGTTATTTACCAATGGGGAAAGTAGTGCTTTGAGACAGACAGAAAAGTATTATGATTATAGGATAACCTTGAAGGATTACTTTCCAGATTACAGTTCTCAGTGTTCCCATTCATTTGGCAGTCCTGGCTTCATTATGTTAGACAGGGAAGTATACCTGAAGAAAACTTCTCCATGTTTCAATGTCTGAAGCACCACTTCTAAACTCTAAGCTTTCTATGCCTTCTCTGTTAAAACATGGAGGCAGTGACGGTACCCAAGGTAAAATTCATCTTATTTGTCTTCAGTTGTTTTGAAAATGAGTATTCACTTCAAGCCCACCATCACTGCTTTTTCTGTGAGCAATTAAGAGAGACAAGGCACCTCTAAAAGATAATTTATCGCTTTCCAAGATCTTTAGCATGAATCAGCTTTCACACAGTTCCACAAGAAGCTCCTAGGCAGCTGTTCCCTACCATACATCTGACTTTAACATGGCCAGTGCTCACGCAAGTCCAATACCCTATATCCACTGTAGATCCCTCTGGGACTGACACTTCTCCTGAAATAGCAAGGGCAGCTACAGGCCAATTTTGAATCACTAGAAGATACTCAAACATGGTACAGTAAAACCTTATGGAAGTCTATCACATCAAAATAGGATTCTACATACCCCCTCTGAACTATTCCAGCTGGCACTGCCCCACAATGTGCAGGCAATTGGAAATGCAGTGTCAGATGTCTTCATGCACTGCTGCACATTACCCATAGCAGTTGGGATCTAAGATCTTGGGATCAAAGGAAGAAGGCACAGCAAACAAGCACATCCATTGCAGCAGGAGGTGACAGTAAACAGAAACCCTCTCAGTCCTCACAGAGAGGTTTTTATTAAGGACTGCTAAAATTAAAGCTCCTTTTAACTTGTTTTTAAATACTTCATTCCCCTGGCACCTTCAAAAGAATAGCTACAAAACCCAGGAGTGCACATGAAAAGGAAAGTGGTATAAGTTTGTAACTCTCCCTCCCCCTCTCTTATCTCTTCTTGGCTGCATTTAGGTCTAGGCTCAGAAAGTTATTTTTTAAGTAGGTTTACATTGCACAGAACATGAAATCAGTGATGTTCCTTAAAAACAACACAAGTATGTGTGCACACCCCAAGTTCTCACACAGGAGAGAAAAAGATAACTTTCCCTAACCTAAAAAACCCAAAACAATAAAAGGCAAAAAGAGAATGAGAGAAGAAACAGGTACCAAAGTGGGTTTCATTACTAGCTGCTGTATCTGAAGCCTTGAAACACCAATGTACTCTAAAATGAATTTACTTCAAGGAAAATTCCACCTCCCTCCTTTCTCACCTCCTGTGCCTTTCACTTACTTTCTTTCACTGTCAGGTGTTGATGCAGTGCTGCTGAGACCAAGTGACTCCTGCAAGAGAAGACACACAGTAGTGAGAGCAGACATGAGAGAAGCCTTCTCCCACTTTATGCAGAATATCAAATTAAAGAACAAACAAACAATAGTGGATGATCAAAATCAAAGCGCTAACCTCAATCTGTGATCGCAGCTGTAGAGATGTGGGGCTGGCATCAGGTTTCTCCTAAAACAGAACAGATGTCAGGTTAGTGATACACCCAAACAATGGAAAGAAGAAATCTGAAGGGGAGTGAAAGGGAAGAAGAATCAGTAAGGGAACCAAGGACTACCTCCAAGCCATTCAAATGGGAAACATTAAGCTCTCCAGAAGGAAACACTTTCAGGATAAATTCTAGAAGACTCCAGTAAAACAGCTAATACCATCCTTATCACAGGAGAATATAGAAAAAGGTAAAATTTCCAGACAGAAGTGGTTAAAGCAAAATAGAAAATGGAATGTGTTATTTTCACTAGATTTTTACACATTTTTTAAGATAAATTCAAGAACAATTTTCCAAAAGTTGCTTTTAAGAAGAACAGACAGTGAAAACCTGGCATTAAAAGAGCATTCTCTGAGCTAAAACTACTGAGAAGATTCAGCTACATTTTGGCAAGTCCTGTTTCTTACATGGAAATTTGTCAATGGGACCGAATTTGTATCACCTGCCATCAAATATCTAGGATATAGCCATCTGCTCCAGAACCTGGTCATCCAGGGTCCTTTGCAGTCAATGGAGAGAGACAGAAACTCACCTGACGGGTTTCAGCTGCCTCAAGTTAGATGAGGCTAGTCCCGCTGGTGGTATCTAATTTAAGACTTCAAGCCAGCTGCCTAAGAGGCATGTACTATTAACAACTAGTCTAGCTCAAGTCACTGGGAAAACTCCAATCAGAATGGAGAAAGAAATTATAGTTTTTAGTCTGAGAACTACACTTTGCTGATTGATCTGCATGTGAAACCATGGGGGAACGTACTTATGGTTAGTTTATTCTCAGACAGTCCTGCCCCTGGTGAAGTTATTGCAAAATAGTACTTTAAATTGAAAAGCCATTACAGCTGAATAAGTAACCGCAATAGTATACACACATGCTCCAAAAAACGAAAAAGGACACAGATTTATTTCTCACTACTGAGGTCTGTCTGTTCACACATTCCTCTGCCTAGATGTAAATCTCTTGTCTCTATGAAATTGTACTTCCTATGCCCTATGTTTGCAGAAAGAGTGACAAAACATTCTCAAGATTTAACACAAAAATGAAACCCACAGTTTTCTGGAAAAGCGGCCTTTTAATGCTAAACAGGAAATGACCATTGACTGCCACAAAGCAGAGCTGGATTAATCCACCTAGAAAGGTTGTAAGATCTAGAGTACAAAGGAACCTACTTGGCCACCACACAACTGAGTTGGTTTGCACTGCTGGCTGTGGCATCCAGTGGGGCATAGGACAGCTCATGGCCACATACTTGCTAATAAACAAGGCTGACACAGGGTCATTGCCCAACTGGGGGAATTTTGCCTTGACCAATATCTCCTTTTACTGATTTTATATCACAGAAAGGCAACTGAAGTCCTTGAGTGGAAGTCAGCATGAAAAGGTGACCACATTTGCTTCCTGATAGATCCAATCCCTCTAGTCAAGCAGAAGCTGGACCAAGCCCAGGGAAATTCCACAGATGTTCACAAATCAGGCAAGTGAAATCAACTGTTTGGCACAAGACATCCCTCTCTTTATTAGCTCTGTCAAAATGGAATCCAAATAAGTTTTGCATCTGGAAAAGGCTGCAGGCACATTGCTGCGAATCTTCCTTGGGCACTCTCCCATCCCCACCGAGCAGTCTGCAAGGAAGGAGAGAAAGACAAGCCCCCTGCTCTAAACACTTCTTGTTCATGAGTGACTCATTTGTCCACATGCTGCCACACAGGTGAAAAAGGGAGCATTTTATCAGTTGTTCCATCTTAAGGTTTCATGTAGCCAGGTAGGAGAATACACTGTGTTACCAATGTGCCTTTAGACCCCTGATGATTTATCTGTTGCTTAAAGTAGTCACACAATGCAAATGTTACTTTTAAAATTAAAAAAAAATATATACCAGCTTTTGTAAACAATAGTTTACAAGATGCTACATGGCTTCCCAAGGCTTTATAGAAGTCTTTTGCTCGAGCAGTTGTGCATGAAGGTGAATCCTGAAATTGCAATTTGATGAAAAGTTACTACTTTCAGCATGAAACTATTCATCTGAATAGCCAGCTGCAAAACCTATGAAACAAAATCCTAAAAAAAATCTGACTGTATTTTCCTTCTTCTCGTTTACTGTCAAGCCCACTCTATTAGATTAAGAACAGTTTTATAGCATCAAGATGACTTTGGAGAACAGAAGGACAACTCTTCTTTCCCCTCCCTCCTCTAAAGCTCTACTTTGTAATGCTAGAATGCAAAATACATGATGGTCCTGTGTTGTTTTGCTTCATATACCCACCTGCCTTTCCAGCTGAACAGTAATTTTCCTATTGCTATTAGACAAGAAACCAAAGAAAAATACTTAGGCAAACACAACTCTTGACTGAACTTCTGGCACAGATCTATATGCAGATCACAAAACTTCCACCAGCTCTGAGCAACTCTATTTATTTAGGTTAAAATCCAGTAAACCTCATATTAAAATCCACAGGCTGTGCTGACTTTAATCCAGCAGGATCAAGAACTTTTTTGTTTTTTTAATACGAAGGGCTAATTCTAGAAGGTTGAGTAAATGTTGTACTACTGGCACACTCTCAGACATGCTATACCATCTCTTAAAAAAATATTTTTGAAGATTAATTTCATGAGAGTACATTTTTCACCCTTCTGAACCAAATTTAAAAATCAAATAGAAGAGAGCTCAGGTTTATAGGAACAGCCACTGTAGTAACAGACACCCCTAGCTTGCATTTCCAGGACTCTGGTCTAGAAAAAGGAGGCATCAGTTTGATGTCCATTTTCTGTCCTAGCAGCCTGCTGCCCTAAATAACTGCCCTCACATGTGCCCAAGAAGCTTGTCTGAGGCAGACCAGACATTCAAGACACTTAAACACTCGGTGTGCCTAAGTCACAAGTCCTGTACTCAGTGTCAATGCAAATAGCACATGATAATCATAGCAAATAAGAGCTGAAGATTCTAGAGAAATTGCGATATTAATAAATTGTTTCCAACCCCCATGGAACAGATAAGAGGGATGGCAAACAGTGGCTTAGTACCAGCTTGATAAGCTCCCATCGAGGTCCAAGATTAGTGCAGCACACTCAAAATACCAATAATAAGCCACAGAAATTGGGTTAAAATTAGTAACACTAACATCCTGTAGAGCAAAGCCCACTGAATTTAAACTAGCATCACCAAGCCACCTACAGCTTATTTAAAACAATCTCAGCTTGTGGAAACATTTTTTTCTCCCAGCCTTTAAGCCATATTCTTACCAGTCCTATTTCCTTCCTGTCTTCTCCTTTACCCAAAGCCAAAGTCAGCAAGAGGATGGCTGGAGGATGAGGCCCCAGGGTCCTGGTGGAAGCTGTGATCCAGCAGCCAGAGTAAGGGAAGGTCCACAGGTATCATAGTGCTTAGATACTGCCTGGCATCACCAACCTTTCTGTACTGCAGGTCTTGCAGAAAGGAACTGTGAAGCTGAACTGCAAAGGCTTGGGAGCTCTGATGCAGAAGTGCAAATCACCAAAGTGCTTTTCACAAATCTCGCATTTTGAAAGCAAATGTGAGTTCTACGCTTAACAAGCAGTACTTGTGGCTTCCTTCAAGCCTTAAGTTGTTTGCCTCAGGGCTCAAGAAAGAAGCTTCCTTCACAGGTAGATTTTCTGCTTACTGTGGACACGGTGTGATTTATTTGATCTTTTTTGGATAAATTTTCTTTTCAAATAACTGCAGGCTTCTAAATAGTGCGATTTTGGTTTTATATACTACCTTCCATCTTGAAAACAGCTTTACAGTAATTTATGAGCTAAGTCTGAAAAACATATATGGGTAGAAAGAACAAAGCACAAAATACATGGTGATAACTTCAGTTCAGTTGCTCTGTATGTAAGGTAGCAGATAAGGGATATCACCTATCTGAAGGTGTTGTTGTTCTGCTCATGAAATAAACAAGCATGGAGATAAAAGCATCCAAAAGAAAACCTCAGTACTCAGGATAGGGCTCACATGTGCTAGGGGAAATGCGGAAATTTAAATTACCTAATTTTCACTTATGCACCACACCACAACCTGGTCAGTTTAGGAAATTATATTCATTTAATTTATCCATTCTAATTAGAAATTCATGAACCTCTTCAGTTTCTGCCACTGGAGCTGTGTCCATATGAATTATAAATTTAAACACTCCTCTGCAGATCCCAAGACAGAATTAATCTCACTGTGCAGACAGTAACTGTGCAAAGTGGAACTCAGCCGAATGGTGGGAAAATTCTGTGGCATAACCAGAAGAAAAAAAGATGGCTAAAATGCTCACACATTAAAAAAAATTATAATTATAAAACCATTTCAGCAGGTGTAAATAACCTGCAGCAGTAAACTTCTGAGAGAAAATTCTGCCATTCTCTTTCCCAAAATATACTTCCTGTTTGTTCTGAGTATGGACTACATGTTCTAGTCTAGCTCTTGAAATGATTAAAAAAGCTACATCTGAATGACAGACAGAGGGATGAAGAACTTGTTTTACTTCAAAAGCAATTGTTCTGCCTAGAGTCCCATGACATATTTCAGCCTCTGCAGAGGTTCTGGAGAAGACGAAGGGAAGCCCCTATGCAGAGACAGGGCAGGTAGACATATGAGTAACAGAAATTGCCTTCAAGTCACTAGCTATGGGTCACAGGCCAAAATAAAGAAATAAAGATGCATCCCTGTGACAGCCACCTCAGCAAGTGTTTGAGGGAATTAACCATCTCAGCAAATTTCTGGTGGTACATATTAGTAAAAGTCTCATTTTGAGACTCACACTGCAACCTCTGGACCATCATCTTAGCTGTTTCAGTGAAGAGTAAAAGCTTTCTGCTCCATTACTCTTGCACATTAGAGCCAGAGCTGACATACACTACATGATAACATCCTGCAGCAGTGGCAAACTCTGGATCAAGGGAATGGCCTGTATGAGGGGGAATGGTTAAAAAAATGGAATTTCAAACAATGAATAATTCTACACATGGAATAACAGATTAAGTGTCTCAGTGCCTCATACAGCAGTGCAGACATAGGTAAACACTTAGCTTAACTACTGATGAAATGTAGCTTCAGAGAGAGCATGCTGCTACAGCACTGACATGACTACTTTTAGTATTAAGTAGGGAAGAAAAATCCTGCCTCTCAGCTTGATGGAAATGCTGGAATCTATCAAACACAACGCGTCACGGGGAGAAGCATTTGACACTCTCCTCTCTGCTAACAATAAAAGCAGAAGGGGGGTTTTGTCCATCTCAAATACATTGCACCCAACACTAAGGCTGGAAGCCACAGGGGCTGAAAAACATTCCATGATGATTCTGAAAAACATAATTTATTAGCAGTTATTAAGAAACTGCAGCTTTTGTAAAGCTCTGTAACAATGAGAAGCAAGGCAGTGCTAACTCATAAATACACTTGTAACAAATGAGCTGAATCCAGTGAAATTACAACACAAAGACAAAAACCAGCAGCAATGGGCTACAGGAAGGAAAAGTCAATATGGAAATACAGCATTCTGCTGTGGGAAAATCAAATACCTCCTGATCAATTTTCCAAACAAGATGAAGCAAGCATAGAACTATGGTAGCTCTCTCTGTCCTAAAACCATATTAAGGCAAAGTTGTATAAATGTGATTGGAACACAGCAGGATTTCGGTTGATCTACTTTACACCCATTACTTAAACAGCAAAACAGTAAAGAGCTCTTGTGCTGGCATAACTGCATCTACACTTGACCTCTTCCTGGTATTAAATAGGGCCAGTAAGACCTGTCATTTTTGCCTAAAACTCCTCAGGTCTGTCAGCATCCAACTTGTATTGGACACGTAAGGCCAAAAAGAAGTTTTGGAAAGTGAAGTAATGATGGAAAACACTGTGAAAGATGTGGGTTTCCGGGGAGGACTTTAAGACAGACAAAGTGCATCCTGGCCTGAGCCACGATTCAACCAATTTTCATTCTAGTGATTTCAATTTTTGGTTAAGTCTCTTCTAAGTAGTTGCACTTGCTAAAATTAATGGCATGTTTCTCACTCAGAATCTGCTTCTAGGACTGATACCAATCAGAAAATTGTATGCAGAACCAAGGCCACTGATTCTGAGAAACTTCGTATGCTCTGGAAAGCAAAAGGGAGGAAAGGGGTCACACCTGCAACCCTTCTTTGGGAAGGAGCAGACAAAACATGTGACCAAACATAAATAAATGGAGTATTCCATCCCATACGCGTCATACTTAGTATAAATACTAAGAGGAGGGTAGATTTAGATTGGAAGTTAGCAAGAAGTTCTTCACTATGAGGGTGGCGAGACACCGGAACAGGCTGACCAGAGAGGTGGTGGAAGCCCCATCCCTGGAAGTTTTCAAGGCCAGGTGGGACAGGGCTCTGAGCAACCTGATCTAGTGGGAGATTGGTGAGTTGGAACTAGATGACCTTAAAGGTCCCCACCAACCCTGAAAATTCTATGATTCTATGATAAATTTGAGGGATCACAAGAGCCAAGTTTTAATTCATCCTTGGATGTAGTCCTGGGAGGATTCCCCCCATTTGTCTGCGTGTGGTGCTGACCTGTGCCCTCCTAAATCCATGTGTTCCTGCCTCCTGCTCCCATCTGCCACTGACTCCAGAAGCCCAGCTTGGGACTTTTCCAGGGCTGCCTTACTGTCTCAGTGGTGATGTGAGTGGTACTGGGGGAAGGAGGGGAACGTGATATTGCTTTTGCATATCATGTAGCCGTTCCATTATTTCCTTTTCATCACTTCTGTTTCATTAACGCTGGGCAGTTTAGTTTCCAACCCTTAAGTCTCTTTCCCTTATTCTCTCTCCTTTGCCTCCAGCAGAGGGGTTAATAGAGAGCATCTGCCATTTGTTTAATTGATGTCCCAGTGTCACACTGTGACAAGATGTTCGTGACACTGTGATCTTTCAGAGGCATGTGGAAAAAAAATGCCAAGACATCAAGAATGGTTAAATGCAAAGCTGGAGAGGGCTCAGGTTGTGATGATGGTGAGGAAGGCATGAGGCAAAGCCCAACCAGACACTGCCCAAAGCAAGGGCCCCTTCTTGCTCAGGAGCTGACAATGGTTTTGGCTTGTGGGAAAATAACAGAAGGAGGGGAGAAAGTAAATGAACAATCAAAAAATGGTTTGTTACAGTGTCTTCCAGAGTAGAAACAGCCTGGTCAGCCAAGTACAGACTCCTCACCCAGTTGCTGCCCCGCCAGCAAGGAGTGCTATGGAGGTATGTGGGTACCTCAGCTTCTGTCTCCACCTGGACCAATAACCTCAAATAACTAGGAAGTCAGCATCTCATCATCCCCAGGAAACTTTTGCAGCTTTGCTACAAGACTTTTCAAACAGACATACCATGCAAACACAGGCAAACAACACAGATATGCTGTATTTGTATTGATAATGTATGTGTGCACCTAGAGGCCTATATCCATGCCCCCAGTACATGAAATTTCTGATTATTTCTATTGCAAATGAATAGAAGCTTTTGCACTAAATCAATCAATATGCTCAAGGCTTAGCAATTCTGGTGAAATGAATTGTTATTATAACACTAATTTTTACAAGTACATTTACCTTTCACAACACCATTTATTCTGCTCCGTGACATGAAAAAACTACATCATTTTGACTTTATGTTGTGCCAAAAAATAAGCTGTCAATGAATTATTCAGAAGATCTATAGCAGAAAACTCAAACTACAGTTGACTCGGAGTTATTAAAGCCTTAAAATCCCTGGTGAAATTCAGGAGTAAGTAAATCAGAACAAAGCACGACTCATTAAGAAATCCAAGAAGCTGTTGTTGCTGTTTATGTTACAACAGATGCATGGGGTACCACCAATGAAATTCCTCATTTCAGGGGAAAAAAAAAAAAGCCAAACAACTTTGCATTCATTTCATTTCATTCCAGGAAAGCAGAGATTTGTTTGTTAAAAAAGGAAACGGGTAAAAAGTTATAAAAGTTATCTAGTGGAAAACAAAGGAAATTTAATTTGAAAAATTTCTCTCCACTTAAAATATTTTTTCTAATTTCTTTCAAGCTGATAACCCACAATGTATTTTGTGTCAGAAACTTCCATTGTTATGTTCACTGCAATGTGCAGACTGGCTATAAAAATAAAGATAGTTCTCCACATCTTGTGTGCTTGAGATACCACACATTACAGAGAATCAAAACCCAAATACATACAAAATACCCCCACCTAGTTCTGTTAGATCTTTCAGCTGCAGTAGGCAAAAATCAGAATTCATAACTTGATAGCATTATGGGCAGAGGAAGAAAAGCAGCAATTAATGTTAAATCTGGCATCACCCTTTTATCTACAACTGCAACCCTTCAGTCTGTCTGTTCTTGCCACCAAACCATACCCTTCAGAGCTCAAGCACTCCTCTTGGCTTCATATACCTTCAGGAAAATCTACACCTATATCCAAGTTTCCAGTTTTAAAAAGTCTTGTTATGCCTTGTTGTTTTTTTCTTTGTTTTTTTGTTTTTTATTTGCTTGTTGTTTTTTGTTTTGGTTTGGTTTTTTACCTTTTAAATGTGACATTGAACCTTTCAGAACAGGACTAAGATATTAGTTTAATTTTCTACCAGATTTAAGAATTTCTAGCACCCAGCACCACATTTCTGAAACTTTTAGTGCTTCTGCCAGGAACTAGATTTTGCTTTTTATTTTTTTAGAGTAATGAAAGAACCCAGAAGAA
Organism: Phaethornis superciliosus; assembly: GCA_023637945.1. Lineage (NCBI taxonomy): Eukaryota > Metazoa > Chordata > Aves > Apodiformes > Trochilidae > Phaethornis > Phaethornis superciliosus. The sequence goes on along the minus strand of JAJQWJ010000003.1, from coordinate 49,703,974 downwards.
AACAGAAAAGAGAAAACAGAACACCACATTGTCCTACATCCTCAACAAGTAGTCTTATCATGTGGCTATGCTTACATGCACATTTACTGGCTTTCTCCTTTTTTCATGAAGAAATTCAAACAGTCTCCTGGCTCAGCCTTTTCTGCAAAAAGAATTATGTCAAAACTTTAAACATTTGGGCACAATGGATTCTTACTTTCCAACTGACAGTAAAATTGTACCTCTTTTTTTCTCTTTCAGAGATTAAAACCACCAACAGCTGAAAGCTTGAAAATTGAAGATATCCTGAACTCAGGTCATCCTTGGCAGAAAGCCAGTTTACTTTCCCTTTAGTGACTCCTGCGTTCATTATTTCATGAGAAGACCCCAGCCAGAAAACTGTAACAACAGGGTATGATATGCTGTGAATCTAATCCCTTATGAACACGGAGGGTTGGTGGGGTTTGACACACACTTCAGCTGCTCTGACATTGGCAATACAAGGAACACAGATGAGAGAAGATCTTGAAAAAACTTTGTCAGACAAACTTGTGTCAGCACAAAAGGAACTGGTTCTTAATTGACTTTTTTTTTTTTTATAATAAACACATTCTAAGTAACAGTTTCTCTAAGAATACTTTTTAAGACACACTTGAAGAAAGAAAGAAACTGGTCATACTGGGAAGTGTTATGGGTTGGTTTTCTTTTTTGTTTGTTTGGGTTTTTTAGTTTATTTTTTTTTACATCCGACTTTTGTAACTACTTGAAAAGCAGAATCAACATCTAACTTTCTAATTTGAAATCAAACTGGTTTTGTTTACTGTGTAGGTATGTGAAACTGAACACCTGAAAATTAATATGGATAATATGAATTCATTCCCTAGAGGTAGGCACTGAACTGCTGGCTCTCAACCTGGATAGACACACTCGAGGAATGTGAGGGGGTGAGGGAAGAAAGACAAGAGTGGCTAGTTGGATGCTAACTTCAAAGTCTCCTAGAAAGTGAGGGAGAAATTAATTTCTTGAACAAGAGAACTGAAAACAAATTAACCATATTAATGCAAGAAAAGGCCTAGCCCGTAAACTGCTAGTCTGTATTTATACATCCTCCCTGGTATAAAAACTGCCTTTGACAGAAACTTGAATTAGCCATTTTCCCTTTCCCTTTGAAACTGAAAACCTGTATTTGGTGGATGCTTTGGGTCAGATCCTTACTCGTTTAAATCTGTCACTGGCCATCACATAAGGATTATTATCAAACTGAATTTCAGTCAACTCTGAGGCACTGTAATGCATTTTTTTAGGCCCAAAGACAACATGCAAGGTTATTCCTATCAGAGAAAAAATTACTTTTGAAGGCTATTTTACCATTTAGCACAACTCCGTGTATTTACAAAGATGATATATAGTACTCTTGTTAGAGAATATTAAATAGTAATTATGGCCTTCTACACATTAATGATAGAAACCTGTATATAAACTACTGAAATATTCTTCATTTTCTATTTATATTTAAAGTAAGACTGGACTAGAAGCTCTTATGCTATAGATGCAATAGTTAAACAGTACTGGCCCCAAGTGATGGTGCAGCAAGTGGAAGCTGTGCTCTACGGGATTACTGCTGCAGCAAGTGTTGCTTTAAAGGTTAATGGTGCGACAGTGATATCTGACAGCTCCAATAGTGATCAGCACAACTGCTAGTAAGGAGTTAAATTAAAGGCTTCAGTCATGCCATTAACAGCTCTTGCTATTGGGCCCAGCTCCAGCCCAGCTGCAAAGCTCCAGCCAGTTTTTCCAAAGCTCAGCTGTTCTGAAAGGATGTAAGTGGTCTCCTGCCACAGTAACAAGCACTTGAGACAGAAGGTGAGTTTTGCTCTGGCACACAAGAGCCAGACAGCAGAAAAGTGGTTAATACAGGTTTCAGTGATTCTTACATTCAAAGGGCAACAAATCTGAATTGTGAGGATATATGACACAGCTGTAAAACACCCATCCTTTTCTGGTTTTCAAAGCAGGAGGCAAAGAGTTTTTGCCTCGGGGAAGGACAGTGGGAACCAGAAGAACCCTCTTCCCAGGGCCTAAACAGGCTCCAGGTGAGATCAGGCTTGTGCAATCTCTAGAGCTGACTCTGCTCCCTAAGCCCAGGGGCATCGCACTGCTTTCAGCCTAGTTTGCTTTGCCTTGTGGTGTTTTTATGGAGAATGGCAGCTATCCCATCAAAGACTGAGTCTGGATCTTTTCCAAACAAAAGGCCCAATGCTGAACGATGAGATAACCTAGCACCAGGAATTTCTGGGGAGAAAAAATAATTACAACGTTGGAACATGCTGCTTACAGAGAAAGCATTTGAACCTCAGCAGCCATCCTTCAGTAATCACAAAAACTTCAGAACTATGGACTCTGCAACTGTTCTCCAGAGAATTAAGAGTATAGCCTCAAAAATGATCCTCTCATGTAACACTTTCTCCCTGTGCAGTTATACCCCATACTCACAGTTCAGCTGCTTAGACCATTTTATTCCTGAAATGGCAACTACAGGGAGTTTCTTCCCAAGTTCTACTTGCAATGTCATCCTTCTCTCCACCATTATGGGTCACACTTAACTTTAAGAAGGTCGCAGAGAATTGGCAATGCAGGAACAAATGAAACACAAATGTAGAGCAGCCTGGCACTCCAAGAGCCACCTACAATTTTCAGTGACGTACTGTGTACAAGTAGCACATACTTCATGTCAGCAAAACCTGTAGAGCTCTACATTCCCTCATATGCCCTTTTATTCACCCTGTCTATCAGCACCTTTACAAATAGTACTAAACAGCGTGAAGGCACTGAACTTGGCCATAATTTACAGGGATACTACGACCAGCTAGCTAAAACCAGTGAACTGAGTATGCCTCATCTTTACTGCCGCAGAGGACTTTCAGCCCTCCTCATGCCTTAGCAGAACTGTAAAACTAAATAGTTGGAAGAAGGTCACTTGCAGCTGTAAATGCAAGAAATGCCTCTGTAACCCCGTAGGCGAGCTAGAGCAAGCATGCTCCACATTAAGCCCGGTTGACTGAAGAATAATATAAAGGTCATATTTTAGCATCTTGCTGCAGAAACTTGGGGCTTCATCATGACCTCTGCTTCACATAACTAAGCATTCTTAGTTATCTTTTAAACTAAGATGTGTAACAAATAGAAGCAGACCAAAACCAACCAACCAACCAAAACCCCAGGGAATAAATGAAATATTATGAACAATCAATTAACAAGACTACAAGCGACAAAGAAAATATTGACAACTGGGACACATAGTGGGAAAGAGAACAAGTAATGCAGACGTACAATGCAGTCCTCAAGGTAAAAAGTGTTGAGCCAGACCTCATCCTGGAGATGTATAAATAATCAGCAAAACAATTAAAACCCCCCAAACAATCATACAAAATCCTCAAAAAGAAAGGCAGTAGTGAAGATACAAAAGAAACATAAAACTCACAAAGATCTAGTAAATCAGATCTACAAGTCCAGAGACCCTGGTGCCTCTTAACATTAGAATATTGCTATGAGTGATACTACCTCACAGTTTCAGTCTAAAACAAATGGCAGTCAAAAGCATTACACTGGGGAAAAAAAAAGTAAAATAATTTCAGTTAATGATTTGCTGCCAAGTACTTTCAATGCTGCTTTGTCATTGCTGGCAAGCCCACGGAGCAAGCGCACTGTGAGCTGCCTGCCTGCAACAAGCAAAAGGTTTGCTGTGGGAAGGGAGTGTGCTGTGTCTTGTCTCCTCTTCCCTCCAGCAAATATAAATTACACACGCAAAACCCAGTGAACAAATGACCAAACAACCTGTCTTTGCAAATGTCTTTGTGTAAGCATTGTGACTCAGTTTGCTGGTAGGCCCTCCAACTAAATTCATTTACTGTGGTAAGGAAAATCTGAGCGAAGTAAAAGTTAAGCTGTACAAACACCTGCAAGAGTTTCTAAATGCCTGGCTTTTTTGCAGCCAGGACCTGCTTGTTTGGGCAGGTGCTGCCACTGTAATGGGAGTGTCCACAGTACAAATTCCTCTGCTCAGCTGTCTTCAGAAGGGAAAGCTGCCCGGTCTTCTTGGAAACAAGTCTGCCCTAATAACAACTAAATGTCTTTCTTGAAAGCTTTAGCTTTTTTCTGCTCAAAATACCCTTAGTATCTTAGGTTATTTTCCAGGCTATGGCCCTAACAGAGTTTAGTTACAACAGCCTGAGGCTCTCATCATTGCCTACATCATTTCTTTAAAAGTTTTTCTTGTTTCAAATCTAGCCGTAGCACAAACTGCACCTCGGTAATATTTTTTGTCTCTTACTCAAGGTCATGTGCAATCTGTGAAGAAGTGCATGCCAATGAACACAAAATGGGTTTTCAATTACACAAGATTTTGTTAAAAACAAGAAAAATAAAAATAGTACACGAGTAGCTGAAAGTAGAGAAAAATATTCCATTTGTTACACTAGGCTTTCACGGATACCAACAAGCTCTGCTATACAAATTACATGAAGTGAATCGCAATAGGCTCAGGCGGTTATTTAAAGAAACTATGGCTTTATGTACATCTACTGGCAGCATCAAGTTATTTTCCCTGTCTTTCTAGTCTTCTCTTGATTTAGCTTAATCTATGATCATTCTAATATATATATATTTTAATATTATCTTTCAGACAGTTAACAGGTTTGAGCAACAAAGTATTGAACTACATGTCTGGCAACAATAATTGTATGTTTAAACGTCGGCATGTTTTTGCATGCTTTACTAGATGGAGTTCTGATCCCACAGGACAGGGTACAAGCAGTAAGAGAAGTCAGTAAATAATACAGGATACCTTTATTTTTCATTGCACAGGGTTGCAGTTTCTACAGAAACTGCAGCTTTCGTGTTTCACGATGCAATCTGCAGTTTCTACACAACTGACCAAGCCTTTAGAGGACAGACAATCTTTTTAAGTCTGCAAAAAGACTAAACAACTAGTCACTGTCCAAGCATAACAAGAGGCTTCTCTTTGTCAGTTCATTGGATCACAAGAGGAAAGAAGACAAAAGTGTGGAAACTGGTCAGAACTAGGAAATAATGGATGCTGCAACACTGACAGGGAGGTTACCTGAAGCCAGTTTCATTATTCACCATTCCTCATAAATGCATGCAAACCCTCACTCCCAGCTACACTCCTCACGCATTGAAATTCTGAGAGCTCTTATGACTGCAAAGGCAGATGTAATAGAATGCCTTGGATGTCAGAGACCTAATGGAACTCCACTTATGAGAGCAAGTGCCAAATCTTAACAAAACTGCAATGCCAAAAACATTTTCTGATTTGAAGCAATGCTTCAGAGAAGAAAAAAAGCTCTGAAAATCAATCTACCAACTGCTTGCTCTTAGTTTTTTCCAAAGTACAAAAATGCATGACAAACTTATATACTGAATCAGAGGCCTGTTTTCAAAGCACAAGCAGCTCACTAGAACTTAAAAATGCCAAAACTTAAGCCTAAATAAGGTGAGTGCATTGATTTGCCATGATCTTTATCTTTACACTTCTTAAAAAAAACAACTAAATTTCCGTCCAGCTGTCAGCTTGAATTAGACACTATTAATTACTTAAAACTCTATTATTAGCCTTTTACATTAATAGTTCTGATTGTTCTCTCCTTCAGTGCCCTTCAGATCTAATTAAGAAGCAACTTTAAACACCACAAGACTGCACATTTCAGAAGGCATGGACTGAATGGATTCTCACAACTTTCTTCTGCAGCTGTCCCCCTTGATGAGGCCTTGAAGTGCCTGCAAATATTCAAAATGCTGCTACTGCTGTTTAGATACTAAAATGTGAGGTTATCTCAGTAGATCACTCCCACTCCAGTCCCTTTGCTGGCAAGATATCTGCTGTAAAAACTGTTCTTCATGGCCTTTGCCTGTTTGCTACTAAATTAATCTGTTTTCTTTGCACGTCCTTGGCTTCTCTAGCACTAGTAAATGCTCGTCTTTTATACCATTCCTTTCTCTCATTTGAAGTCTCAGTGTTGGAGGACAAAAAGACATTTTGCAGTTATTTTAAAAAAAGAAAAATGTTAGCTGGATGAAGTGAAAAATGAACGATCTATTTACTTTAATATCTTTTAAAGCAATTTCTTGGTAGCTATAAATGTGCTTGCTTGTAATAATTATTTTCAACAAGCCTGAAAATAATGAAGCTGTTTTGGTTAGCAGTCTGTGTAAAATAAGAGGAGTTACAGAAAGCACGCTGCAGGTTTAAAGGCTGGCATGCAAGGCTAATCTGAGTCTCTTTTTTCTTTTTCCAACTTCATTTCCCATCTCTTCTAATTCTGTGCATGCTGCATGCCATAAATTTTCATGTCCTCCACACCAAGAAAATGGGAAGTAAACTCTTCAAAGAGGAAAAAAGTCTTCTCTGCATATTTTGCACTTTGTACTGCCTCAAGCAAAATACTTGCCTTTTTTTTTTTTTTTTTTTTTTTTAATTATTACTGTACACTCTCTTAGTCTCTATGGGACCTGCTCCCACGGGATTTTTCCTCAGCTACACACTTAGTCAAGTGATTTATGTGGTGACCATGAAGCACACAATGGATTGCTATTCCCAGGAAGAGAAAAACTAAACCAGTACCCACTCAACCTTGAGACTATACCTCGTTCTACCAGGGCAGTCACTGGGTTCATGTCTGATGTACTGCTTATAACACTTTGGACTCTCTCTTTTGTATTGATGAAAAGCACATCAGCAGATCTATAGGAAAAACTCGGAATAGATAGCTGTGGTGGTCTAAAGAGAACATGGCACAGGGCCCAAACACACAGGAGACTTCAGAAAATGGTGCTCTTTGGAAGGAAACAGTTTTAGACAAAATCATCAGTGCAGAGCTGATACATCTTAGGTTATACTTGACATTATTCAGACTGCTGTGGTCTTCCAATGGACAGCAAGACTCTTCTCATCTACTGCTCCTCCTACAATAAACCAGCTCAATGAAGCACTGGGTGACTACGGTAGGTTTATTCAGTGAATCTACAAAGAAAAAAAAGTCTCATTATTTCATGTGCTCTGGCTGCAAATACTCTGAATGAGCATCTCTAGGATTTAGAAGCCTGAACTGGAATGACTATCAAATAAACAAAAGTAAAAGGTATGTAGTAGTGGTGTTTGCTCTGCCTCATATTGCCAAAATCCATAACATGCCTTCTACCAGTGCCCAAAGACAACTCAGAGAATTCTTCATTACAAATATAAAAAGCTCATCCTCTGGGGGGGGTGAGAATGCAAACAACAAAAAAACCAAAGCCACCACAAGTGCATCTCAAAAACTAAAGTGCTTCCCTTCTCACCTTCTGTGAACTGCATTCCAAAACCAGTGAGAGACATCTAGACATTAAAATGCTAATTCCCTCATCCAGTTCCGCTGCTTTCTTTCTGTATTATCTTAAGGGATTTACTTAAAACTTTGTGTCTCAATATATTCTTCTGCAAACAAGAATCCTTACCTACTACATGGATTTGACAAAGTTTTTGTGAAGCTCCATGAACACCTCAGAAAAACCATACAAAGATGTGAAAAACTGGAATCACAGAGTACCATCTCCTTTCCTCAGTGCCCTGCATTTGCACACAGTCTCAACTCAGACCACAGGGCACAGCCGGTTGGTTGCCCAAAGACGACTCTGCTACTGTAAGTGACCCATTACCAAAACCAGCCTCAAAAAACATCAGTGACATGGCTGTCTGAGAAAATAACCACAAATCATTCTATGACTGTCTCTCACTTAGCCCCAGACAACTCTCTTCTGTGTATGCAGTGTTTTTGCCTTTGTATTCTTATTAGACTAGATTTTAATTACCCCTGAAGCCAGGGGTAACTATCTCTATGTGTCCAAGAAGGCAGAAAGAGACAACACAGAGAGCAGTTATTTTTACAAATAGCCTCTGTGAAAGCAGAGCTGGCAATAGCCCCGGCAAACAGATAAAGTCTTGCTGAAAGTAGGTTAAATAATTCACCCTACCTTATGTAACTGCATGGCTATCGTCAGGTCCTTAATTTTTAGAAATTGAAAACTCATTCTTCTCAATTTGCTCTGCTTTATTAAAAGCATGTGTGCCAGGTTGAGATAATATCTCTTAGTGTTACAATTTTGATCTGTGCAGCAATTCCCGATTTCCTCTTTGTCAACTCTGGCTCCAGATCTGGATACACACAAACAAGCAGCCCTGCAGACTTCATGGACTGTGACCGTACTTCCACCACTCACAAAAAGCACAACTGAATTACCCAATCCAATTTGCCTCCTCAAGCTTCCCTTCTTTTGAAAAAAAACAAAAACCAAAACCACAAACATTTGACAATTGTGCTCTGAAAGCAAACTTTGAGGAAAGTGTGTCATCAGTTAGCACTGTGCCCCTAATTAAACCAACATAATTATGGTCTCCATAAATTCCCCCTGTAGCCATACTGTAATTGTTTCTATATGCCAACTTCACACAGTATACACAAATATTTTCATATTATCAGCATTGACTTACTGACTGCTTAAGAAAAGGTGCTCATTTCAAAATGCAAAGGAGACTTAAGCTTTGTCTGCCACATATTGAGAAATGGGAACACAGAGAACCTTTCACTCCTCCAGAAATCTCTCCCAATTGCACAAGAATATTACCATTTCTAGATTGTTTCAAGAGACACCATTATTAATATACTTTTTTTTTTTTTTCTCTCCTTCTGACCTAGCATCCCTCAAATGGGATTCCATGTTTCTTTGGTGATTGCTGCTCTCTGAACTTTGAGAGCCTTTACCATATATCTGAAAGAAATGTCCTGAAATTTTCATCAAGTTCACAGAATGAAGATACAACACTTAAAAAGTTTAATTTATTTTCTTGCAATTTTGAGAAAATTTACCTTGGCAAATGAAAATCTAGAAATGACCCACAGCCAACTGTCAAGAAAATCTGGGAACCAAGAGCAGCAGAACATCCTGTATGTCCAACACCAGGAAAACCATTTGGCTATGTAATTTCTCAGTGTCACTGAAAAGGCATCATTTGTTATTAGTCAAAGCTGGTCATTGTCCCACCACAGGCTTGATCCAGATCCAGCCAAGAGAACAGACTTTGTGAATACGTGCAGATCAAACACTGAAGTCTTCCAATACAAATTATTAAACTGCTGTATGCTTCTGTCTAAGGTCCTGTAAAAAGGATATTTTAGAATCCAGCTTTGTGCAACACATGGATCCAAATTACGAGTAAAAATAATCTGCCTTTCTACACAGTAATATCAAAAGTGCTGCAGATCAAAAGTCTGTCTTCTTCAAAGCAGCTGTAACTCATTCCCTGAAAATGTGTTTTCAGAAAGTGACATCATGATGTTGGAGAATGACAAAAGCCATAGTACATTATATGCCCTTACACCTCTAAAATTACTTTTTTAGAGACAAATCAAGTGAGTACCACAGAAGTATAATTTCCTGAATGATTTTAATTTTTCTATTATTTTATTTTTCATTTTTTAAGAAAGGCATTTTCCACAAAAAAAGAGTGTGGGAAAAAACTCAGTGAAAATAATTTCAGGAATGTTTGTGATAGTGTACTGTTTCATATTAATGAAAACCAGATCATAAAATAGCCTGTGAACTAAAGAAGTGGCAGAAAAACACCTATATTTAAAACAATAGTTTTTCCCATCGTAAGACATGTTCAAGATACTGTTTTTGAAACAAGGAAAACTAAATCAATACTTAAAAACATTATTTCACTGAGCAATACAATGTCTGACAATGGGAAACAAGTTATAAGAGTAGTTTTGTTTCACAAAGCAATTACATAAATTAAAACTAAGAAGTATAGCATGAAATTTGATTTCAAATCCATTAGGCACAGTAGGAAACAAATGGTATTGCTTTTTTCAGTGTATCAGGAAAATTTAAAACTATATACAAAATGACAAGTATTAATCATAGAAACAGAGAATCATCAAGGTTGGAAAAGATGTCAGTGAAGTTGAATTCTCCCACCAGGACAAGGGCAAACGTGTGAAATTTCACTCAGGCATTTATAGAAGAGTTCATCCACCTCACTGCCCTGACTGGGAAGTCTTTTGCAGACTCTCACAGCTATATCAGCTTTGTTGGCCTTACCCCTAATCCTGACCCAAATAGACTCTACCTTGTCATCATTATAGTCTAATTCTAGACATTCATAACAATTCCTAATATACAGGGCCACCCCACTGCCTCTCCTTCCTTGTCTATGTCTCCCGAAGAGATGGTAGCCATCAACTGTAGCACTTCAGCTGTTGAGGTATCTCACCATGTGTCAGTGATAGCCACATCACAGCTTTCCTGCTTCATCATGGCTTCCATCTCCCTTTGTTTGTCAAGTACATTGGTATAGATTCAGATGGGTTAAGGATCTTGACACCTTTCAGTTGCCACAAGCACTAATTCCTGTGATGGTGGTGTGATCATTGCCATTTTGGATCCCACTCTTCAGGTCCCTCAGTTTAAACTCCTCCTCACCAAGCTGCCAGATGATACTCGTGCTTCTCCCAGGTCCCTCTCTGGTAAGCCCAGCTTTAACCCCAACCCCATTCAAATTTAGTTGAAAAGCCTTCCTATGAGTGTTCCTAGCTCCTGGGCATGGATCTTTTTCCTGCTGTGAGATAGGTGTATTGTCCCATGGCTTGTTATGTGAAAGCCTGCTGATATTATCCCCTTCCCCCTTCACATCTAGTTTAAAGCCCTATGAATTATCCTGGCAATCTCCTAGGCCAAGACCCTCTTCCCCCTTTAAGAAAGGTTTCTCCTGTTAGGTGTCAACATCCCTGGTGCTGCATATGCCATACCACTGCCAAAGAACCCAAATATGTGGCAGTGACACCAGCCACAAAGCCATGGATAAATGGTTTGGATATGGTTGTTCATTCCCATGCCATTGACTGTGACTGGAAGAAGAGAAGAAAAGAGGATCTTTGCACCAAGATCTCTCACCACTCTTCCCAAGGCCCTAAAGTCTCTTTATATTGCTCTAGAACTTTAGAAAAAGCAATTAACACTTTTTTCCTTGCGGTTGTTGGAAAAGAAGGTTGGATAAGAATCATGTTACTGCCCAAGCTGACCTCTTGATTTTCTTTCTTTATTGTTGCAAGCAATAAATATAGCCTTTAGGGTTCAAAATCAAGTAATTCATTACTAAATTTATGGAAGGTTCTCCTATAGAAATCAATAAATAATGACTAAAGAAGGCATTATGAAAAAAACACAACCCAAACACTTCATAATACTTGTAACTCCACCTGAGAGGATGGCAAAAAAATTCTACATAATAAGTAATCAATGGAATATAATTTGCATTGAAAAAGTTATTTAACATTTTGCACGACCTCAATGCCGAGACATTAAGTTCTCTCCATTTTTTTCCAAGGTCACGTATAAACACAGGACATTCTCTGGACCCATTCACTGTCACTCTTACAGATTGACCCTTTCCTACAAGTATTCACAGTGGCATGTGCTTTTCAAGAGCTGAAAAAAAATACCTACAACAATTAAGGTTAAATGAGCATGTGATGGGACTGAGCATGTGATGGGACTGAGCAATAAAAAACTGCCACCTGAGAAACTTGCCTAATTTTTGCCTAAGCTAAATGACCTACATAAATAGCCATATGTATTTTTAATATATATATACATCCATAAACACACATATACCTACTATATCTATAAATACATGTTTGATCTCTGCTGACACATCAAATGAGAAAGGTGCAAAAAGAGACAGTGTTCTGCTTCTGTTATTGAGGAGCAAAGGGCCGGAAGGTACTGTCGTTATCCATTAGAACACAAAGGTTGTTTTCATCTAAGGCTCTGTTCCAGACAAACAAACATGTCAATCCACCACCACTGCTAGGGAAATAACTGATGAGAAAGCAGGTTATTCTGGCCTAATGTTTGGAAATCAGATGCTACTCAATATTGAGAGCTGAAAGGTACTGCATTTAAACAGAATTATCCAGACAAAGAGATCCAGGGTGGGGAACATCTGGAGCTAATAGGTTGGCAGAAAAGGATGTAGGAGATTACTGCAAAGCATAAACTAAGCATAGGTCTTACTGTCATGAAGTTGCATAAAAACCTACCATTGTATTACAAATACAAACGAGGCAATGGTGTGCTACCAACCCTCTGCTCTAATTAGTCCTGCTAAGGCCTCATGTACATTAAAAAATGAGGCAGCTAAATTATCAGAGCCCAGAAAAAGACACTGTGGTATTTGTGAACAGTCTTAAAAACACCTGGTGTTGGAAATCAGCAGTGTTTAGGGGAGAAAAAAAAAAATGCCCTTCATAAATATAAAAAAAAGTTTCTGTCAAGAAGAACTTCACTGCATTCAAGAAATACAGCAAAAGTTAAAGACACGTATCTGTAAGATACCCATAGAATCACCCAATGGTAAGGATACTAGAATAGGTTTGCCCAGGGAGATTAGTTGAGTTAACATGCTAGGACAGTTTTAAGGGTAGGTCAGAACAGTATTTGTCAGAAATGATACGCAGAGCTGAATCTGTCTTCCAGCAAAGGGTGGACCAGGTGATTTCTCAAAAATATAAAATGAAGCCAAGATAAATTCCATCAAGCACAACAGTATTAAAAAACAGAGACTGAGGCAGCAGTTTGGTAATCAACAACAAAAAAAATTCAGATCTTGCTATACTTGTGTTTCACTTCTGATTTACGTATTTCACACATAACTACAAAGAGCATTTCCACTCCTCCAGTTGCAGCAACAGGCAACATTATTATGGTTGAAATGCAGCCTGCTTCCTGTGATCTCTAATCCAAGACTGGAAGAGAAGCTAGATGCACCAGCTTAATCTTTAATTGATTTTGTGTTTCAAGAGACATTTTACATCTGAACCATCCTCAACTCATGAGTCTTCAAGGGACTGTTTGTTTTTGCATAGATTTCTGGTCTTCTACATTCTTTTTATTGCTATTCTGCAGAAACAGCAGAGATGCTTTCACAAAGCTCCTGCTGCCCATGACAACATCCAATTCAGGGAAGCAAGTATGATAAACAATAAGGAATATTGAAACGTGGAAGAAAAATATGGTGCAGGAAGCACTCAAGGAAAAAATAAAGTATCTGGGACAAAATGAATGGAGAATGGGTGCTTCAAAGACCCTTCTACTCTGAGTACTGAAGAAAAAGAGGTTTGTGAGGCTTCAAAAAGATGCACACGTGGACCAAAATGAGGAAGGCCAGAGGCTGAGCTGCTAAGGGGAGGGATGGAAGAGGAAAAACAATAGGGACTTGTAAGAAGAACAGCCTTGAGAATAAAGATGGTGTAATGGGAGCAGAGTTATTACAGATAAAAAAGCCCAGAGGCTCCTCCCATATCTTTGACATAGCTGTAACATGGCAATACAGAGGCACTATCTGAATATCATGGAGAGATAGTCACATGTTATACAAAGACTGACATGCTTAAAAAAAATATTTAAGTGTGTGTGTGTAACTCCTTTCTGCAGGCTCATAAATTCTAACTCAAAAGGTTTAACCATGTTTTGAGTGTGATGAAACAGGTTAAGAAACAGGTCTAACTTCTTTAAGTCTTGCTCACTGGATAGGCCTCAGATGAGCAACAGCAGCAAGTGACAATAGGATAAGCAGCATGATTCCTCCCAAGTAAAGTAAATTTTCTTAGTATGATACATAAGATTAATTTTTTCACACCCTTCTTAGAGATTCTGAGCTCCACCAAAGCTGGAGACACAGTAAGTTCCTTAAAAACTTCTAGTAGGCCACTTTTTATTAAAAGAGCTATTACAGTCATATTAAGTAGTCATGAATCATACTTGTTGTCAAGAAACCTTCATTTCATTTTAATTCTGCTTTTCAGACAGCTGAAAAACCAATTTATCTAAGAAGCCTATTAGCTTTCCAAACCTCCTTTGGTGCTTCTATAAGCTGTTAAATATGCCATTTCCCTTCAGTTAAAGAGGTGAGACAAGACAAAGCTCACCTTGTATCACCCCATTGTGAGTGGTTTTGGGGTATAAATAATGCAAGAATCTATGTGCTCCAAGATTCTATGTGCTAAGAGATCAGCATTCCCATGTTACAAGCACTACATCATCTAAAACATCACCACCACAATAAAATATATGTTCATACAGAAAAGGTATTAAATAAAGGTAGCCAACAAATTTTCAGATTTTACTCATTGACAAAGCATCTCACCACACACGCAAATGGAGCTGATAATTTGTCAAGGTGTCCCTCAGTTAAGAGGGACAAGAAAGAGGGAACTGCATTAACAGTAAGAAATAGAGTGGCCCTGTCTTATGCATAAGATTAAATTCAGGTACATTTTTAAAAAGTAAATCGTTAGGCTTCAGGTTCTGGAAAACTGCTGTGATCTCATACTGAAAATGCTATACTACTGTTCTAAAGTCTGCTAGCTAGAGGGTAAAAAAGGATTGTGGCCATACAATTATTAAGGGAAATCAGTGTGAAAAAAACCAAAACACGCCCTAGAAAAAATAAAGCTAGTTTTTAAAGAGAATTCATAAACTTATAGGTAGAGATTTTAAAAATACTAAGACTCTCTGATGAAAGCTTTCATATTTAAAGCATAGTTCAAGGGCTGCTACTATGTAACTAGAAATATGCTTTCAAAGGAATCACCTCAAACTATCTCAGAGAAGTACATTAACACTTCTTAGCAAATCAAGATGAATTCTACAAGACATTTGTATATTTCAAGAGCAAAGGTCTAAGTTTACAGGTACTACCTGCAATTCAATAGCTAAAACAAAACTAATCCACTAATGCTAAGCATCACTCAGCTTAAAGGAGGAAAAACAAAGTTAACAAGTCCATGACAATGTTCATTCAGCCTAGCATTAAGCTAAATTCTAGACTTGCTGTTAACCTGGGAGACCACTCATGAAGAAAGACATCAAGGGAGATAATTCTCTTTGCTATTGTCTATCCTAAAAACAAAGTTATCCAAACTAGGTATACAGTCAAAAACAGCAATCTAGAAAAATAAATTTCGCTAGAGGGTCAGCAGCTTGGTGCTTTTTTAGTAATCCATTGTAATATGGATTAACCAAAGCACGTAAACCAATGAAAAACTGAGCTAAAAATGGTTATTCTGGGATTCACATTCCTGCTCTGTTCCTAATAAAGGAACCCTCTTTAAAATATTTAAATTATGTAACCTGCAAGTAAAAAAAAAAAAAAAAAAAAATCACTAGCTTTGTAGAGAATACACCTACCTGGTAGATGAGACACTGGTATCCCTATTGCTACAGTAGGAACTGTTTATATAAGCAAATAGGGTTGATCAATAGATAAGGTTAAGCAGACTACAGAATATTATATTGCAGAACACTCTGCTTCAAGATAGGAGATAAGAGTTCACTTTTCCTCAGGCAGAGGAGAGAAACAAACTAGGGTTTTCTATACCACTGCATCAAAAGACCACCTCCTACCACTTTGCACACTATGACCTTAATTTCTCTTACTTTCCCACAGGTGTTTACAATGAAGTATTTCTTTGAGGCTTAGGGAAATACCATTTTGTTCTGCCATCACTAGCTAACATTATTTGAGTGAAACTAAGACAGTGTTGAAGAGAAGTAAATCCACAGTGAAGTAGCACAGCTCTCTGCCTGTTTTTGTATCAGAATCATCCCTACCAGACAAGTCATTTAAAGCAGAGGAAGGATGGCAGAAGAGATGGCTGGCAGGGAGCTGATGACCAGCACAGCTAGACTTTGCCAAATCTTCCTGCTTCAGAAGGAAATAAGACCATTTTCTGAAAGATGCTAGATTGACAATGCTATAATAATCTAGCATAATTTTAATATATATTTTTGTTTCTTTAAAATATGGGCTACTGGACTGGACTTCAGGCTTGAGCCAAAAGTCTCCCGGACTGTCTTCACTCACTGGCTATGCCTTGCTTAATTACCTCTTGAAGCCTATATTTGTTATAGCCACACTGGGGGTAGACCCAGACTAACACCATTGTCTCTTACTAAGTTGCTTTCATTGACCATAAATTTGTTGCTACTTAGTTACAAACTTCGTGCTACTTTGTTGCAAACGTAGTTACAGAGGTGGACTCAAGTGATTACATAGGTTAAATCATCAGCAGCTGTATCTCAGGGAGGAGAGGTCTAAATGGTGATAATAGTACTTAAATTGCCAACCTCCAAAGATGTAACAAAGGCTAATTAATGTTTTTAAAGAGTTTTGAGGGTGGAAACTATTGCACAAAGGAGAAACCAGACTATTCAGTGAGCCTCTGTGTATGCTAACAAGTGAAGGCTCCAATTATGTGGCTTCCAAGAGTTAACCGCATGAACATCATAAAGCAACTCTGATGACTGATTTCCTTCTTCCTTCCATGACTTGCAGCACCTGCCACATGCAGCAAAACTTTAAAAGCTCTCTCTTCTGTCAAAATGGACTTGAACTATGGCTTAACCTTTGCTGGGATACCAAAACAAGGAGAAACCTGAACCAGTTTGTGTATGCACCAAGACAGAAAGCTGACTGAAGCCTGAAAAATCTGCCCCTTGGAGGTGAAGGGAGATGGACTTCTTTTGAACACCATTTAAATTATCAGCCTAGTTTGTCCTCAAAGGAAGCTCCCAAATTCTGATTTTTGTTTGGTTTTTTACTAGCTTTATTATTTTTTTAATTTATCTGCATAGTTTGTGAATAAAGCCTTATATATAAAGTCTTATGCTGCTGACTGTTTTCACATGAAGCCTAAACTAAATGATTATAACTGTGGTCTTATCAAGAAACTCAACAGCAACAGGCAAAAGACACAGCCATAAACAAAAAAATACCAGTATGTGTTTCATAAGGAAGCTATGAATTCAAAATTTCACCAATCATTTCAAGTCTTTCTTCTTTAATTTCTTTCTAGTCCATGACTGATTTTGTTCACTGTGCCCAGCAACACAAGTAATTTATCCCTCTGATACAATAGTGAAATTGAATCCTTTTGCTAAATATTAGCCATTCATTTCCCTACATACAGCTTTACAGGATTATTGCCTTCACTAACTCAATTTGCTTGAATGGCCAAAAAAGACTTAAGAGTCAAGGAAAATCTGGATGTAGTAAACCCAAATTACTTTGTTCTCTTATGTAAGATACAGCTGCAATCTAAACTGTCAGGGAAACCTTACAAATATAAATTAAATAGAATATGACATATGGCAGTCAAGAAGAGGTAGCCATTCTTTTTTATTACTTTGTGGAAAACAGACTGATCAGTCACCAAAGAAAGATTATCTCTTCAAACTTCTTGAGTTCTCCTTCAAACAAAATTTGTAGACCATCTTGTTTGAAACAGTGCATTTCTCTGTGTGCTTCAGGCAATACCACTGAAACAAGAAACTTACAGAACACTGAAACAAGATAAGGCATGGAGAGATCAAAGGAGAATAGCTGTGCAGCATCAGAGCCTACATCGTGAGGTTCAGGGCCAGGATAGCAAAACAAAACAACCTCCCCCTGCAATACCCTTACAACTTCTCCCCCCCAAATACCCTTTGAATTCACAGATGGA
This sequence comes from Phaethornis superciliosus, assembly GCA_023637945.1. Taxonomy (NCBI): domain Eukaryota; kingdom Metazoa; phylum Chordata; class Aves; order Apodiformes; family Trochilidae; genus Phaethornis; species Phaethornis superciliosus. The sequence goes on along the minus strand of JAJQWJ010000003.1, from coordinate 49,686,374 downwards.
GGCTTGCCTTCCTCTGGGCATCTGTGTTGGAGGAGAATCCTTCTGCTCTAGAGAAACAGATGTTTGAAAGCACATCCAGATGTACACCAAACACAATTTGTTTCTTATTCTCATCAAAATATGTTCTTGATTTAGCTCTTGATTAAGACCTGTTTGTTTTCCCTGATGACCTGCAAAGATGTTACAGTTCTTACGAGTATGTTTTCTTAATACCTCACTGACTTCAAGACTTCTTTCTTGAGCAATATCCTTACTATTCCTTGAGGATCTGGGGTGGTGTTGTCCTAGCCAAGGACTTTGTAGAAATGTCAGCTAGTGCAACAATTATTTGACACCTGAAGTCGCCATCAGTACTCTTCAGCACACATAGATGGACTGGAGAGCAGTGTCTGGGAGACAGAAGGAGAGTACACAGAGACTCTGTGGGGTGCCAGGCTGAAGGACAAACAGAAGTAATCTTTATGCAAGACATCACACTTTCTAGGTTCATTCTCCTGTTGGTTTAGCTGCTACTACATCACAGAAGTCTGACACTCTTCTCATCCAGATGTTATACATTGCTGTCCTCCACAGACTAATGCCACTCTGGTGGATATTTTGGAATTTTCTAGTAACATATGAAGGACAAGATGGGCTGTACACCTCAGAAACCATTGACTGGAGATTTTGGGTGTTTTGGGGTTTTGTTTGTTGGTTTTGGGTTTTGTTGCTTTTTTTTTTTTTTTTTTTTTTTTTTTTTTTTTTTTTTTTTTCCTTCTTGTTTTTCTTCAGACATATATCTTCTTGAGAAACAATTTAATTTACTTTCTTTTTGGCAGTCATATTCTTTGCTAAGAAATATACCTAGATGGTCCAGGTAGCATGGTGCTGTTCATTTCTATTTTTGCTGTCAGATGGGAGAAAGGGAAAAAAAATACACAAAGGAAGATGAAGTTAGTCAACCAGTTCTTCCTCCTCCCCGAAGTCCTCAGGCTCTGATGAGATTAAATCCCAGAGTTAATACAAATCTAGTCTGTCAGTTCCAGCAGATATGCACTGCTTCTAGGATAAAAGAACAGCACAGGATGAATATATTCAACTAATCTTAGGTTCAAAGTAAAAGTCCTACTGAATGTAAAAGGACAAGAAAATCATTACAGATGATGCTAAAAGATTAAGAATAGCTAGAAAAGCATTTATAACACTAAGAAGAATTTCTCCCCTCCACAATTACCTATCAAACTACCAGAAGCAAATGCTCTTTCCTTCTCATAATATAAACATTATTATTCATAACGGTATTGCCAGTTCAGAAAAAATAATAATTACATTTGGCAACCTGTTCTTCCCATAACACGGACACTGTCAAAGATATACTTTTAGAAAAGCAGAAGTGTTGAAGTGGAGATCCCGCTCCAAAAAAGTAAGGACCCTCCAAATATATAAAAGGAAGATAAGGTCACCCAACCCACCACAGCTGCACAACCTGCTGAGTCTCCAGCCTATAAAGTCTGCCTATAAACAGAAAGATTTTGCTTCAGGGATTATTCATAAATGGTATTCCAACAAAACCAGTGGTAAGACCACAGGCGATCATTAGCTTACAGAAAGTTGAGAGATTTTTCTTAGTCTGCTATTACTTAGTAGACTAAGAACTGTTCAAGAATGTTATTCACTTTGCTGCATATAGAACAAGCCTTGCTTTATTTTTTGTGCTTGATACCAGTTCTGTATTTAAATGCCTCTGCTGTCCTGGTGTGTGATACATGAGGCACTAAAAATAGCCTCTTTGTTCCAGAATTTCCATTGTGTCTACCTTTGAAAAGCTCCATTAATGATGAAAAAATTACTACTAATTTAACTTAAAAAAATAAAGCCTAACGTGTAAAGAGAATGCACTGCACACAAACTAAAACTTTATTATATATTTTCTATGCAAGTGTACTTTATGCACCTCATATGCAGGCAAAATGCCCTCAATTTCAAGCTACACCAGGATAAAAAGATCGCTTGAAAATCTTTTACTGCTACTTTTTCTTTTGTGTGTCTGCCTGATAAGGCCTGGAAAGTCTCCAAAATTTAGTGGTCTTATCTGTGTGTTCTTTTGTGCTGTAGATACCTTTTTAATCCAACTCAGATGTTGTTTATACTCTTGCAGCCAGCAAGACAAAACAAAACAGTGGGATACTGTTCTAGGAAGATGTAGAGGTGTCGTCTCAGGACAAAGGCAAAAGCAGCCAGCATTGCATTTGCAAAGCAGAGCTGATTATTTCATGGGAGGCAATAAGTAATCTATTTTAGGATCTTGAGATTTTAATGTATATAAGATGCAAAGAATAGCAGACATGGATAGAACTAGCTATAGAGCAAGCACATACAGGCACACAAAGATGTTTAGTATCATAACTCCAGCTTTACTGGCTAACTCCCTTAAAGATTTCTTAAATACACATCAATCACTGACTGCAATAGTTCTGGGTATTTTAGTCTCCTTCTGTGAAGCTTGGCTAGTTTCTCAAGAAGTCTCATGATACAGCCAGCCAGCAGAATTGTATCAGCCAAACACACCTCTATGAAGGTTAAAGCCTAATTATTCTATTGCTCAAATTACTAATTACTCTACTTCTGCCAATTGTCTCCAGTCTGCATTGCTGACACGTATCACCTATATGTGATGACACGCTCTGGATGGTCTGTTCCAATTGTAATCACAAAACTGGTTGCTAGCATCTCTCAAAACCAAAGACAGACAAGACTCCTAAGGTATACATACATGCTGGGCACAAAGCAAGAAATTGATGCTGGATTTACATTCATTTCAGTTTTCTGACTTTGCATAGGTACATGGGCAGGTACTGTAAAAACACATGGGGATTGGGCAAATCACCTTGTCAAAACTATACACTGTACTTTATTACCACGTATATGGACAGATTCTGAAACTCCCTCTATTACTGCAATTAAGTAAATGGATGGAGAGGAAAAAGGGGATATTTGTGTGCCTTCTAGCTTTTCCAATGGCCTTTATTTTAATTTATAAAATTCCCAGGTCAATAGATTAGTGCAGCTTCTCAGTGTCACAACCAATGCTGTCAGAGCCCATCAGAAAGCCTCAGGCTGTTCTCTGACTTCAAGATCATCAGCTACAATATAGACCTTGGCAGCAGCAGTTAGCTGGCTGGTGTCAGTGATGGATGAGACAACAGAATGCAGTTTGCTCTTTCACAGCTATATCAGTGCTGTCTCACCCTTCTGACAGGCAAGGCAAACCTGGTTTTGTCAGTGAGCCAGGCAGACATGTTCCTGAAGGCACCAAGGAAGCAGTTATGAGCAGTAACAAGGTGCTATCCTCACAGAGTCACTTTTCTGGCCGTAACTGCATTTTAGCAGATGTCCAGCTCCATATTATCAATGATATATCCATTATGGGCTTGAAAATCTACTCTACCTACTCTAAATACAGTTTCTTCTTGGCCAAAAAACCACAAGGCGTGCAGCAATAGGCCAAATGCTAGGAAATGTGGGCAACTCCCATGCTGTTCCCAAACACTAATGCCCAAACCCTAGCACATTCTCCATTACAAAAACAGAGGCAAAATTCCAAATGCAAAAAGCAGCTATCATGGTTGGGGACAACTAACAATCCTTGACGGCACTACCATTTGGAAAAACACTCTGTGTCCAGCTCCATCTGCAGCTACTGTTTTGTTACAAGATATCCCAAACAATTTTAACATTTTTATTTTTTAATGCAACTCCAGAGCAGGATATCTAGACTGAAATGGCCCTGGTCTGATAGGAAAGGTTGGAGAGCTGATTAGAAAGCACAATATACAATCAAGATATCAACACTTGCTCCCAGACAGCTTAGAAATATTTCAAAGTGTACAGGGGCAGCAATAAACAGTTCATATTTCTGTCCTTCCAGTGGGAAGGCTACAAAGCACAGTCTGGGCGAGCCAGTGCTAAAGACATGTTCCTGGCAAAGTTCTGCCAGCTCGGCTTGGTTAGTACACTGCTCCTCCTAACAAAGCCTCTCTGGGCAACATTTAGAGGACGCTTTGACCCCTTGTGTGACTCACTCCTCTTTGTTTAGAGCATTCAGTAAAAGCAGCTTCAAACCTAACTTTGGCCTTTCGTGTTTCTGCAATTAGTTATTGCTCATGCCACATTTCAAAGACATCAGAACTATCATCCAAAAATCAAGCTGCAGTCTCCCAGCTATATCAACTGATTGCCTGATCTCTTATGATTATAAAATTTAAAGATGTAATCCCACACCTTTGAGTTTATGAATTTTTTTTGCACATGTGATCTGTAGCTTTGAGATAGCTTTTAACCAAGACTTTCCCCATTGCCCTCTGATTCCTCAGGCTTCATCTCAGTGCAGGGGTTGGATTTAATCTATGATACCTCCTCCTTATGATTCAATAATCTTCACTGCAGCCAGACCCTGCCAGTTTGCACTAGGACTACTGCACATCAGATCTCTGCTCTGTTCTAGCACTTCTCTAAAGAGAGGGGGAGGGGGCAGCAGGGGCAGGGAGGAAGAGCAGAAGTATTGCCCCACCTCCATCTCTGGCATGACCCCACTGCTGGTAAGAGAGGGTATACAGACAGTACTGTCCCTCCTCACCCCCACTAGGAGAGTAATGTACAGCAGAACAAAGCCAGACTAGACCAACACCCCAGTAATATTCATGCATAATAATTTTCAGGATGCATATATTTGCTATCTGGTGCCCATACTTTGTTATCAAAGCATATCAGGGACATGCTATGAAGCTGACATTTTTCCCAGTGTTATTCCCCACTCACTATTCCAAAACCTCTGCAAATATGCTACCTTTCCCCAAGCTGTAAAGGGAGAAAAAACATCACAGCAGATGAGTCACACTTCCTTTCATGTCTTTCACATTAGTACTTTTGCAGTCACTTTGGCAGATCTGCTGTTCAAACCAGCTCCTGTTCCACAAGAGATTATAAACAGGCTTACTATCCTATCACACTGAAAATGCCTTCTAGTTAATATGGCCATTTCCCACTCCCTCAGTAGCTAAGTCAAGCCTGCCTAGTTATTGACAAGAGCAAGTTTCAGCTGCAGTCAGCACTGTCTGTATGCTACTGTTGAGGAAGCAAGCTAATATCTACAGTCTCCTGTGTTATCAGCAGAATGGCCACCTGATGTCCAGAAACTGTATTATAGTGGTAACAGACATAACAAAAATTGAGCACTGATTTAATTTTAAACTGCAATATCTTCTCTCTGACCCAACAGTTCAAGAAGTCATCAATAGACTACTACAGGGAGCAAATTTGATATAAGAGACATTGAAGAAGAACCTGCAGCATGTCTTTTTTACACAGTCACTTTTTCTTCCTATAGGAGAATGAGCTAGTGAATCACTTGCTGGTCTGTCTTGGGTTAGCTCACATTTATTTAAACCAGTGTGAAGCTCTGCACCTTTGATGTGAGTTAATTAAGCTCACATGGCTTTCCCCAGCCTGGCTTCTGCAACCTCCGAAGTCAAGGGAGCTAAATTAGGCCCATCTGTCTAAATGGAAGGGAGTCCTCTCCTGACATAAGGCATGCTTCATTACCTAGTACAGGAGCTGCCTTGCAAGAGCACCAGGAAAGAGTGTTTGGTTTCTGCCAATAGCTATGCAGAATACCAGGTATGCCAACTGTGGGGGTTTTCACAAGAACATTGATTCTGTGCCATCAGCTTCTTTGCGAAGAAGCCTCAAGGGTCTGTTAACAAAGGGATTTCCTGCTATAACTTTTTGTTTAACACTTGGAACTTCTAGCCAGCAATACATCTGCAAAATACAATTGACTTTTGGTTTTTTTCATTTGAAAATGAAGAAGGAAGTAGCAAACTTCAGTAGGTGACTCCCTGCCTTGATCATACAGCAACTAATTGTGTAACTGAAGTTTGCAGTCTGAACAAACTTTGTAAGCCTCTCAGTTGCTAAATTGGAATCCCAAGAGGAAAGAAAGTTGCCTTAAGTAATCCACATCATAAGGTGCAGCTGCTAAAGAATGAACGCAAACCACTCCATGCTGCCAGTCACTGCTAGGATCAGGGGAAGCAAAGGTAGAAGATACAATTATACAACTTCAGCTTTGAAATATTTTTTAAAGAATTTGATTTTGTAGAGAAACTGCAGAACTGTGATTAGATTGCATGCTAGCTCTGCTGCAGTGCTACACCTTAGTAGAGGTATTAACCTTTCTTTTGCTACAACTTTCTGTATGTGATATACAGAAGGTACCATCACAGAAAAGCCATAAGCTACCAAAACAATTCCTTCAGTATGCTGTTTACTGAAAGGCAAGACTCAAAGGAAGTATCTGTAAGGCTGGATGTAAAATTATATGATACTCTGAGAGAACACAAACTTAACACTGAAGACTTAACAAAGCAGACTTATAAGCCTTTTTTTCTGTCACAGATTAACTTTATGAATCTTATGAAAACTACCGTATCAAAACTAAACTAAGAAGTTTAAAGAAAAAGAAAAAGCACAGTTAAAGAAAAAAGCATAGTAATCAGTAACACATACACATATACCCTAGGTAGTAACAAGTATTTACTGATGGCACAGAACAGTAATGAAATTGCCCAAGTAAAAAAAAGTGATATTTTTAATAGGCCTCCTAAAATGTTCTTTCTTAAATGTGACAAAAATGAGGTATGGAGATGATCTGAATATAGTTTTGGCTAAAGAAGCACTTCTTATGGAGTCTATGCAACTCAATGGGTGAAAAAGTTGGGCTTTAAGAGTAGCGTTTAACATACTGTACTTGGAGGCCATTTACAACTATAGTAGTAAGAGAGGTCTATCCCATCAGTAATCCAAGAAGAAAACAGAGGGCACCCCATCAAGATAATGGATGATGCCCAGGGATGCCATTCAGAGTGGCTTGGAAGCAACCTCCTAAAAACTGACCTGAAGAACACGAAGTTGTGCTCCTGAGGAGGAGTGAGCCCGTGCACCAGTACACATTGGAGACTGACTGTCTGGGTCAGCCTACTCTCCAGAAAAGGCCTGAGGGAGAGCAGGCTTAGTACAAGCCACCAGAGTGCTCGGGTAGCAATGACAGCCAGCAGCATCCCACATTGTGGCAACAGTAGTGTAGCCAGGAGATTGAGAGAAATTATTTTCCCCTTTCCTTAGCACCTAAACACTTGTCAGACCATGCTTCTGTCTCTGCAGTCCTGCGTGACAGGCAGGCATTGACAAACTTGACAAAGTATAGAGGAAGGCCACAGGGTGCTGAAGGAGTTGAGCCCTTGTCCTGCAAGAACGGCTGGGACATTCAGGTTAAAATAAGACCTCAGCTTTGAGGAGACCTTCCAGAAGCCTGCTGGCACCTATAGGGAGGTTAGCAAACCGATGTATCCTGGTGCACAGCATAAGAACAAGAGACAACAGGTCTAAATTGCCACAGGGGATATCTTAAAAAATATCAGGAAAAAAACAAAAAATTCATTATGAAGGCAGTGAAGCACTACAATGGGTTGTTCTGGGAAGCTGATCCTCAGAGGTCTTCAAACTCAGTTAGATAAAGCTTGAGCAACCTGCTTTGAATTCAGTGTTGACCAAAGGTTGGATTAGAGACCTCCTGAGGTCTCTTCCAGCACGTAAGACTTAGTAACTCAAAGACTCTGCATTGTGTAATAATGGGGGGAAAAGGTTCACAGAATTGAAGGCTGCTTACACTTGGGAGCCTGAAACCAGTATTTGCATCTCGGAGTTCTGAAAAGTCTGTACAGTGCAACTGAAAAACACCACAGTTTCCTTGTGCTCACCCTGGGAACATCTTGGAGCAAGGAAACAAAGCTTTCGGCCGACACAATGTTGCTTCTAAGAGTTGAGGTTTGCAAGAAAATGTGTGTAAGCAAGAAGTACGCTAACTAGAGAACTAAGAAATGCAGGCTCTAAGGCTTAATGAATCATAACAAATGCCTAGAAAAATACTAATCCTGCCAATTTCCAAGTGTTTAATTGAGTTGGCCAAAGTATTTCTGTGCATGAACACCATAAAATACTTATTCCTTTGGGTAGAACTCTTCAATACTGATTTGTTATCAGGGGCATGAATGGCAATAATTTGTTAATAAAGTCATAACTTCTCTACATACCAAATCAAGGTCTTGAGAAACCCTCCGTTTGCGCAGCTCTTCCATCCTCTCACACACATCTGTGAAGCAAGTGTTATAGTAGTCTGCATACTGCTGTGCCAGGTCATCAATGTTTCCCAGTGATCCATCCTATGGTGGAGACAAAGAAAAAGAAAATATGTTAATCAATTTTAAAAATCTTATTTGCAGGTAACATCACACTCTGAGGGATGCTCTCTCCCTGCAGCACATCCAGCACAGCTCTTGGATCATCCTCTAAATCCTTAACCCCAAGCATGCAAGAACATTTGGGAACTGCAATATGGCAGTAACTCCCCCAAAACAGGCGGGTCCTTGCTGATTCGTACAGAGAAAGAGAGGGCAGGGACAGAACCCTACAGCAGAGAAACAATATATCCCTAGGCACTATCTATCTCAGTTGCCTCCCACCCACAAAAATTCATATTGCAACTCTCTCTCCCAAGCAGCTGCCCACTGACCCAATACGCAGTTATTACACACGTTTCACTGACCTTATTTACTGGGGAGTAGCCCTGCTTTCCTTAAAAATGGCTAACAGCAATTTGAAACATTAAAATTCTTGCTTATAAGTACAATCAGCTGCACTGCAGACAATTCCAGACAAATGACTTTAACAGGCGACTTCATGCCACCCACAAAGACACTGCCAGTTTAAAGACACACTAGAAGCAGAAACATTTGCTCAGTCCCAAATGTGTGCTTTGCTAGGCAGGAGTGCTAACCTGCTAAAAAATGGCCAGGAACTTAACTGTAGCCATTTCTTAGTTAAAGTCAGAATTTTTTCTTATAAAATGGTGGATAAATAAGGAAAAAAAACCCAAACAACAAACATCCAATCAAAAGCAGCCATGAGAAATCCTTCTAAACTTCAGATACATGTGCCAGGTGAGGGAGTGAGGGCAGGATGAATTAATTTTTTTTTTTGGCACAATACGCACATACTTAAAATAGGTTCAAAAGATGGGGTGGAGTAATTTTCTCTATTTGATTTATGAAAGCACATTTATATTACTGTATAAATTCTTTAAAAGGTAACAATCTACACAGCATATCCTGAGAAAAAGAATGCACTGTAGTTTGATATTTCATTGTTGCTATTAACAAATGCACCAGAGATAAATATAAAATTATTCCTTGAATATCAAGAAAAAAATAAGCAATTGAGTAATAATTTAAAAATAAGTATGCTAGTAATATACATAAATAGCAATGCAGAATTTTAGCATATGAGCTAGGAGGAAGTATCTTAAATAGAAACCACACCTTACTGAAACTGTTGCCATTTAGAAATACCTGACCCTGCTCTTGGGGCTCTCCACTATGCTGAAGAGGCATATTCTTTTTAATGAACTATCACTTCAGAGAATTGGAAAGAAAACATTCAAGTTTAAAGCAGAGTAAAAGCCTGTTAAACCCCAGGCTGTGTAAAACACACTTTCTACTTTTTTAAAGTGCAATTCAGCACATACAACAGTTATCTCAAATTCCCCAGATTTTCTTTCCAAAATTTAGAACAGCTTGCAGTTTCCTAAAACTACCGTGTATAGTAGAGGTGGAAAACAACTTGCATGTCGCTTGTTGCAGCAGCAGAAGCAAAATAACTACACTAAATATGTATCTATACACACATCCTCCTCTATACATATTTTTATTGTATTTCCCATCTCTCAGCCTTCCAAAGAGCTCAAAAAAGAGATGCTTTAAAATATTATGAGATCAGATTCCAAATATACTTCTGAGAAGTTCAGCCTCTGCAGAGCTTTGGGACTTTCCACACCACTAGGCATGTGCATACTTCATGAGGACAACACAACATCATCTTTGAGAGCGTGCCAGTGCTATCCTTCCTTTCTACCAGAGCAGCAGCAGTGCTACCCACTCAGCAGGCAGTGAGCACATATCTGCCTCCAGCTGCCTCCACACCATCCATCACTTCCCCACAAGCTAGGAAAGGAACTTGGATTCTCCACCTGTGCCACAAGCTCCACACATCTGTCTGTGCAACTGGACACCTTTCCAGTGTCTGGAGGCATGGGCTGCTGATACAACACACACCATGAGCTGATTTCGTAAGCTTTGCACACTCAGTTGGGGTAAACAGGGCAGCAGTGCCAAGAAGGAAAAGGAACACCAGGGAGAAAAACACACAAAAACTTAGCCTTCATTTGTTCACTGTAACAAGCAATAAGAAAACCTGTATAACTTCCAGAGAGACAATGTGACATTAAGAATCCCAGCCACTCCATCTGAACAAACATATCTCTCCAAGGGTTTCCAAAATTTCCCTCTCTGGACTACCATCCTCAGATAAAGTCTGTTTATTCCTTGATAAGCTTTGCCAATTAAGAATACAGAAGATGGAAACCAAAATGATAGAAGGGCAAGATGGGATCCCATCATTTCATTAGAATGATATGAAACCTGCCTATTAGTTCTATCACTCTATCTCCTCTCAGCTCTGGAAAACATTAAACATCCTGCTCAGAAATACGTGTAACTTGTGAAGATAAAGCCATGACTTTGAAAATGAGAGGTATACTCCAAATACAAACCATCACTGAACTTCAGCTTAACTGAGAGCTGAGTGGAGCCGAGGTAAGGATCACTCCATGGTCACAAGCCACCCCTGGGACAGCAATCGTGCTGCACAATGAATCAAACCACAACGAACAAGTGCTCATTTTTCACTTACATTACTGTGCTGTTCACTGTGGGTTTTTTTTGTTTGTTTGTTTTTTTTAAAGGTGGTCTCTGTAAAGCTGAAGGTTTGTAGCTGTCCCGAAAGCACAATTAGCTCAGTTGCAGCACCCCAATTAAAACCTGCAGAATGTGGGTGGCCCCACCACCAGTGAGCACGTGGCTGCAAAGAAAAGCCTATTCACAAGCAAGCCAGCCTGCCAGAGCACTAATGTCCAGAGAAGCTTGAGCTGCAGGCACCAGCCTGCCTGACTGACAGAAGGGATTGTTGTCAGTGCTTGAGACTCAGTTTAGGGACTGTGCTCCAAATACAGCTCACGTTGGCTCTCCAGAGTAGATCAGTCCTGTGTGAAAGCACACTTAACATCTGGGAAAAAAAAAAAAAACCAAAACAAACCAAAACACCAAAATGAAGGAACAGAAATACCACCAGATCTTAGAGATGAGAATCAATAACTGAAACATATTTATTGCAACCCTGATTTTGCTGGGTGACCAGATGGGTCAGACAGTTAATCGCTCCACAAAAGCAACAACCTCCTGACTATATGAGGATAGCTTTGGGGTTTGAACTCTCACGCTTCAAAAAATTAAAACAAAAATTCAAACATTTGCATTTACATCTTAGCTTGACAGGAAGATTGAATTATTTGTCTCTCTGGCAAAGAGCTTCTCTTATGTTTTTATATGTATGGGGATATCCAGAAAGCATGGCTTTTGTCGAGAAACACAGATACACAAAGTCAACCCAAGCCAAAGACAGCAGGCATTTCATACCCATGTTACATAGGAGGAAATAATGTAATAATTTAACAAAGGATTGCATATCTTATTTCTATTGCCTCAGTTTTTACCCCTACATATAATTATCATCCTCCTTTATACTTCAAGTATTATTGAAAACCTGGTACAAATTTAAAAAAAAAAGTTTCATTTTTCTACTGCACTGATAATGGCAGAGGACCTTATTTAGATATCATCAAACTAATCAGAAGACCAATTTTCAACTATGACATTTTGTCTGTTCACTAAGCTGACTCCCCTAACTTTTCCAAATAGTTCTAAACCCACACTAAATCACCACCAGCATGCTCAGCATTTCTATTTCACTTACAAGTTAACTGAGAATTTAAAAAATATTCATACAGAAAACGAGCTCCAGCTTGAGATAAATTAACTCTCTTACAAAGCACAGTCAAAGGAATTGTCCAAAATGTTTTTTTAAAATCCTTAGCACTATTAATAAAATTGAATAAATGTATTAATAAGCAATAATACTTTTCAAATATTTCACTCTGATACATCAAGAAACAACGGTAATTTTCAGAAATTCCTTTTTCTTTCTTGGTTCCACATGCAAGCCAAAACCTAGATGATATTTAAGACAATATACACCAAAGTCTAAACCCATCAATTTGTTCATTTCTCTTCTTCTGTATTAACAGCCCCACATTGTGGGCTTAATTGAAATACTAATACAACAGGGTCTAAACAAATGTGGACTGCCATTTTAGTTTCACAGGCAGGAAAAAGTATACTGCTATTTGATAGCAAAAATAATAAGATGATGCAATTTATAATAAGCCTTTGGTTTTGTGCCACATCACATTTTGATGAAGACAGATCCCATGTTTGAAACAAATTATGTCATGACAAAAGATACAGCTTTCAAATTTATTACTGATACATCTGTAGTTCAGTAGCCACTGATGTGTTCTTAGCTCCTTTAAGTCAGTAATATTATTAAAACTAACTATGACCTCATAATAAACTCTCATTTTGTTACAAATTTAACAGTTAAGCAAAGCCCTACCATGAAGACTGCTTTGCACCATTGTGTTTATTGCCACACAAACTGCAATGTTCCAGCTATTTAATCCCACAGACTTTCTCTGGAGGGAAAAAATTCATAAGCAACATAAATATTGAGCAGAAATACCATTTCTAAAATGCTCTAATTTATTCATAAAAAGCTACACTATGTTTCTCCTAAGACTTCATTACTACCCGAGATCTCTCCATAAAATAGTCTGAAAGCCACGAAAGTAAACAATCCACTAGTTTTAAACAGTTGAACCTAAAATGAAGATTTAATAAAATATTCTAATAAAAACAGACATCTCAGATTTTTATTTTCAGTTGTCAAGTACATTCCTAAATTTCCATCTCACAATATATGCATGCGACATTTTTTGGCATTATAAAACAGAGCAAATTATGAATTGCCCTGAAATTCCCAGAGAATTATTTCTGATATGCATGTGAATACCAACAGAACCCATCAGGATTCTTGTTAATGGAGTGACTACAAAGAAAAGTTTGAACGATTTGATGCTTATTATGAAGTTAGGATTTATTAGTCACCGCACATTAGTTAGTTTGAATCCTGAATTCCTGGCAGAATCCTTTGTATTTGATATCAAAAGTGTAAAGGAATTTTTTTTTTGTTTCAGAGCTCTGATGCAATAAATTTAAGTTTAAAAATTAACATTTTAAATAATAGTAATAAAATAAAAGCATTATTCCTATTATTAGGAGGAAAACCATTCTACATCAAGTAATGTATATTTTTCATGAACCTGCATATGGACCTAAACACCAGGCAATGGAAAAGCATACATACTTTCTGCATAAATTTCCATGCAGAATAAAGTTCTAGAAAAAGCTATCAAAACCACAACTATTTGAGTGTTTACTGCTCTATCTCAGATTCTGAAAACTGTATTACAAAACTGCATATTCCACAATTTCCCTTTCCTATTCCAGAAGATGTTAGGAATGTCAAGAAAAGAACTTGATTATCAGGTATACATGTTCACCCTCCAAGCACTGGGCAAAATCCATTATGTGCATGAATCTCAAAAATGTAAAAAACATGCACGTTACAAGCCTGTTTGGTCAGAAAGACAGATGAGTCTCCATCTTTGCACGGTAATGCAGATTATAGCCCACAGTGAAGTTACACAAGCTCCTAACTTAAAAACCACTCCAGCTATGTCCACTACATGTATAAACTGGAGGTTAGGAAAAGGCCAGAAGCTGGTAGGAAAAAAAATAAATACGGTATTTTCCTAGTAACATATAAATGTATGTGAAAAGGGCACAGATGAAGGGAAGATGCTCTTTCACAGCACTTTGCAGTCACACCCCGGAAAAAGCGTATTTTTTACCTTCACAGCCCAAGATGAGAAAAAAAATCCACTTCCATGTCTGAAACACAGGACTACTGTATGAAGAGTCACTGTAAACACGAGCAGCTTATTTCTGGCAGTTGGATCTTAACAGGGACGCCTACCAAAAATTTGTGGAACATGACCCTGCGTTTCAATAATACCTTTGGTTTGGGTAGCTGTAAGAAATACATAAACGAAAACGAGAATGTGGGCCAGAGCAAACAGGCTTGTTTGTGGAGGACAGCGGGATAAGAGGGAGGAGGGACCAAAAGGTGGTGAGATCTGCTGAGGAAAAACATGTTTGTACCTTATAAACACAGCTTTCAACAGGACTTCATCCATACAGCACACATCCTGTGAGATGTGTAAAGTTAAGCAAAACTAGCTCACCTAGAAAGAAAGGGCTATTCAAATCTTCGTGGGACAACTCTGAATAAGATATCAGTCCTTTCTAGGTATCTTCCTAATGGCAGGCTTGCTGAAGCTTGAGAAACTTGTGCATCCTTCCCTAGGCAACCTTGGACAAGCCTACCTCCTTGCTCTTCAAAGTGGACTAATCCATTAAGTCAGGCTTCAGATGATTAATCCAAAGGAGAGACTGTATTTCACATTCTTTCAGAGTTCTTTCTAAGGAGGCAGATTTATATGAGATCTGAACCTTTACAAAACAGAAGAGTTAAATCTCCATGTAACTCTCTGGCTTGTGTCTCAATCTGCTACAGTAATACAGACTCACAGGATGAGGACAGCCATCCGCAGGAAAACCTGAGAAGCTTCATGTTAATTGTATCTGTTACATGCTTCTGACCTTCTTACCTGACCCTTGCTAGCAATGTATTTCTGTCAGGAAAAAGGCTGACGTTTTGCCTTCTGTCTCAGCTTAAAAATGGTTGCCATTAAAAAATAAACCCAACAAGCTGCTAGAGAACCGTTCCCTTCTTTTCCTAGGGCTCGGAAAGAATAATCTTCCATTCAGCAGAAGTAACAATTCCACTATCCATGAAGTGACAGGTTCAAAGTCTGTCTTGACAGTCAGCAGGGTCAGAAATGCGGATGAGACAGAAGCGTGAGGCCAAGCAGCCCAGTGCTTGCCTTGATATTCAGGGGGAGGCATAAAATACTCAGTGTAGAAGTCATGACATTTTTATATTGAGAACAGCTATTTTTGAGGACGCTGAAGGGTTGTCATGGTTCCCTTGACCTCTCTATAGCTGGGCGCTGTGAGAACAAAGAGAACATAGAGAACAGACCAATTCAATGGAAGACTTTCCATTAATTTTTATGGCGTTTGAGGGTTGAGTCATTAAGCTATGCGCCTTCACAGACAGTTACAAAAATAGATCTAATAAAACTGTGTCGAGCTCTCAGCAGCATGGTTAAAACAGTTCTAAATTCTGTACAATAAGCAGAATGCACAATACTATAGCTTAATATAAAAGCTTTTGCAGCAGTTATCTGAAATATCTGATACAGCCCTTTGGGTTCAGATCACAGCCACTCAAGACCCAGAAACTTTATATTAAACCCCAGTAACGTCACCTTTTAAAATGTGTATATATATATATAAAAACCTTGCCCTATCTTTACATCAAAACAAACTCTTCCCCTTTTACATTTTACAAATAAGGTGTATCCTTCACTATTAGCAATATTATCTTTTTCCCCTCACTTCTAACTGTAAAGCCTTCAGGTCTTTGTCAAGAAGGTATAACAAAGCATTCTGAATGTGGTTTAAGTTTTTCCATTTGTAAATTAAAATTTATTTGAAAGTACACCACTGGGATTCCTCTCTCTGGCAGGCAACCAAGGAGGTCCTCTATGTAAAAAATAAAAATATATGTGTGTGTGTATATATATGCATGCTAATGAAAAAATTAAAAGGCAGCTCTTTCACATGCTCATTATCCTGACAAACAAGATTAAATGCAAATTTTATTTATGAAAAGTTAGTTCAAAGGACCCTTAATGTCCAGCTTCCCTAATAACAGAACATTATCTTCTACCTTCCTTTCCCTGAGGTGATCTGCACTAAGCTCATCAAAATGTAACTCAAAATTCTTGCCTACTCTGATACCTGCCAGACCACCACTACCTACCCAGGTGGTCAGTGGCCAGGCAAGGTTATCACTGCCAGCCTGTAAAGAACAAATGAACAAGTCCTTAAGCCATGTAATAGCTGTTCCTGACATCACCTCTCATTAGATTTTTTTCCCTTGGTCTTGCTGCCTCCTCCTTTTTCTCAAACTGAGTGTGAATGTCTCTTCACAGACAGCAGCTGCAGAGGGCTTCTGTCCTTGGAGCAGAAACAAATGGCAAACAGAAGAGTGAAAAGAATTAAGAAATAAACTCTCGTGTTATGGAAGCATCGTGAAGGAGAGAGATGAATTTCTGGTTTCAGTATCTGAAAGTTTAGCATAAATTATGTGGTGGATTCCTGCTTAAGTTAAGTTCAAGTCTAATGAAACAGATACACAAAAGCCAAATCTTCTGTAGACGAAATAAATCTTTATCTCAGTGAGCTGGCCATATTAACTGCATTAGTGAGAGAGATCTCATAAAAATTAATCTATTTTCTTTATATATAGTCATAATAACAATATGAAAAAACAAAACTGTGGCAGTTTGGGTCAACATAACTGTGGTATCAGTGACTCATTAAAATAATAGCCTGAAAAAACAAACATATAAAGGAAAAAACAAACAAACCATCTGTATATTTAAAGACGAAACCAAATGAGAAGACAACAGCATTGCAAGACAAATGTGTAAATTCAGCAAGTGTGGTTTACAGTATCTCCTATGGTGCTAAAGTTGCATTCAGAGAATGCAAGCTTTGGTCATGTTTATGTCCAAGTTTTACGACAAAAACTATAGTCAAAATTATTTTCTACTTTATACCAGTAATCACTAATGGGCATTCCTTCACAGATGGGCATATTAGTGAAACTCAGTAAAGCAATAAAGTGCACTAATCTAAGTTAATGATCTCCAAGGCATTGAAATCCTATTTAACAATTACTCTGCTGGATGAAATTCTGGTTTCACATTCAACTGAAGAAAAAAAATCAGAAACTACTGCAAAATAAGGGTTTCACTATGAACATACTCTTAGGAATATGCAGAGAATTATGCAGAGGAAGATTTTGTTTTAGGACTAGATTATTTTTCTAGCTGTTGCAACTCTTTGTAAATCAACCTCCATATATAAATGATATGCAAAATATCATCTACTGCTATGCTACCATTCTAGTCCTATATGGTACTTTTCTATGCTTTAAATGAAGTGCTTTATCAACACCATAAAACAGTAAGGAAAGAACTAGCTAGCACCCTATATCCTCTGTACTTACTGTGCAAGTTAATTCTTGCCTGAGAAACAAAGTACACAGGTTCTTAACAGGTACATGCATAAGGGGCATATGCATAATTGTCTCTACACTGCCCCAGGACAAAAGATTGTTTCTTAAGTAAAATAATTCTATATGCAATTTGGTGAACCCTAAATAGTTTCTACAAGTAAAATACACTAAATTTGGCTTGGCCAATTAAGTGTTTATTTTTCTTTTACCCTTACACTCTTGCAATCTCTTATTTGTCTGTGGAAGAAATGGTATTTCATTCTGCCTTGTGCTAGACGCGTTACAAAAAACAACAGCAGCAACTACCTACTCTGACCTTTCTTCTCTTCTACAGTTATATTTTCCAAGTGTCACAGGAGTAAAAATAACCTTCTTTATCTTAAACTTTGCTATGCTTCTCATCAGGACAGTTTGGCACATGCAGAACATACCTTACCCAGGAAAGGGAAAGTTTACTCATAGAAACTTCTTAGCTTCCTTTCTCTGTTCCTCCTGCCCCTTTTCCCTTGTTTCTTTCTTTAGCTCTGTGTGCTCCTTTCCCCTTTAATTCTACTTTTCCAGGTTCGGTGTTTTTCCAGCCCACCCTTTTGAGTACCAGGCTTGAGTCTCCAGCTCAGCCCTCCCTAAGGACCAGAGCTTGCCCTCACCCACTAAAACCTGCCTGTACAAGCTTCAAGGATGCACTTGATAAAGGAGGAAAGCCCTCCATGCTTGTCCCCATTTCTCACCACCTCAGCAGCTGATTCATGCATTGGGACCTTCCTACCAGCTAAAATTACCAGGGAATGCAGAGCTCTCTCCCACTTTGCAGAGAAGCCAGTGCCCAGGAAAGCCTGGAGTGATGCAGTCACCTCAGGTTTCTTCTGGCTGGACCAGCCACTGCCTCATCTGCACTTACACAGCAAGAACTGTGGGGTAGCACTGTGCCTTTATTCATGCAGCACCCAGCTCAGCAATGAGCATACCGAAGTTTAGAAATGCTACTATGATATGAAGTTGGGTGTGACAGTAAGCACAATTACTTATTCCTCCATGAGCCACTTAAAAGCCTGATTTCCAAAATACAGGCAGTTTCGTGCAATCCGTTTCATTACAAAGCATGAAAAAATATGGTTCTGCACATCAAGGCAAAGCAGGGTCTTTCTGCTGTTTTGGTAGTAGATATGAAAATTTTTTAACCTAGTTGCTGTGCCCATCACTACAGGTACTGTACACCCCAGAGACCCAGCCTTGGATTTATGGCTGTGAGCACAGAGGGCAGCCTGGCTGTCAGCTGTGGCAAACTAAAATGCTGATGTTTAAACTCCTTTCCCAAACTCTGCCGTTCTTTTTTTTTTTTTTTTTTTCCTGCTAGAAATCCAGCAGCTTGCATCTTTGAGGATACACCCAACACTTTTGCATACCCAGGAACTAACCTCGCCTTCACTCCTACTGCTTCCTGACAGGCCGTCTTTTACCAGGAAAGGAAACAACTGCAATTGAGCATGGCAGCAATCCATGTTTTCACATCTAATCTTAGCAGCACAAGAAATGGTTTCCTTTAGCTCCTGAAAGCAAGCTGAACCCGAGCCCTCCCTCACTGATGTTGTCCATTCCTCTGCCCATGATCCACCAGCAAACCCTCACTTCTGCTGGGACTGGGTGCCCACCACTGTCACAGGCACAGAGGGGTTCCCCCTCCTTGGTGGCATTAATAAGCTAGCTTTAATAGACAGCCCACATTCATATGAATAATCCAAAACCAGAAAGATTGCCCTGAAGCATTTCACTCAAGCCTCAATTTTTGACTCTACCAGAGGTACAACACTGTTTTTACACACTCTCAGTCTCTGCAGGTAGCATACAGATGAGCTAAAAATAAAACTGCTCATGGAAAACTTCATGGAGCCAGGCTAAGGTTTTTTATTGCCTTTACTAAGCATTTTGAAGTCTCTTTGGGGAGTGTTTTATTTAGGAGCAGTAATGCACAATTATCAGGGGGTTTCAGTTCATTTAATTAAGTTGAATACAATTATCCTCCAGTGGGTCTTAAAAATGCAAGAATCTATTTAAATATTATTTAGATGCGTATCTTTTAACTACCACAGACGGCAGAGGGCTTCATCTTTATATCAATTAGGGATATTAACCTAGCAATAAGAACTCTATCTCTTGCCAGCTTACAATCCTTTCTGCTCTGGGATCTCATATTTTATTTGCTCATTTCCCCTTATCTGTGTACAGTGAAGATGGGCTTCTCACATTCCTGTGTGTTCATACTGCTTCATTGTTGCCAAACCGCTTCCTAATTAGGCTAAATAGGCCTCGTACCCAAATAAAACAGAAATATTCCTGCTTGCCTACGGAACAAATCCTACAGAGTCTGGGCTTGAATAACTGTCTGGTTGCCATGTTTCTCAGGTGTTTCACGCACATATTTCTCTGGAGGGGCAACATGCATTTTATTTCTTCCAGGAGCTCCCCAATAAGCAGGATGCTATGTGCGTGTTTCAAGGAAGTGCTGAAGCCCATGACTGCTGTCAATCCAGTGGCCCTGCCCATTGGTAAGAGACATGAGCACATGGAATGAAGCTGCATCACAGAAGTTCGGATTTGGTATTATGGAAAGGTTCACTGAGAGGGCAGTCAGTCACTGGAACGGGCTGCTCAATAGAGCAGTCATGACAACAAGCCTGTCAGAGTTCAAGGAGCAGCATCTGGGTGACACCTTTAGTGTTTACAGTTTAGTGGCAGGCAGACCTGCAAGGAGCACAGAGTTGGACTCAATGGTCCTTATGGGTTTCTTCCAACTTGAGATATTCTATGATTCTGTGTTGCTTTTACTGGAAACTGAATGCATTTCACAAGATGTACCTCCAACCAAAGCATGCCGCAATTTGAAAAGCCCCACATAGCTAAAGAGATCATAAAAAGCAGAAACTGGCAGAACCCCAGTGTCATTAAGGCTCACAAAAAATTATGTGTCTCTAAAAAGCCCAGCAGCTGGCTCTGACCAACACAAGGCAAGGGCCTGAACCACAGGTTGAAAGACAACTGTAAAGACACTTGGACTTGGAGGGCAAATTAAGTTCTCACTTAAGCAACTTTATGCAAAACAACTTGAACATCAAAAGGAGAGTATCCCACTGACCATTTGTCAGGAGAGTTGTCATGCCAAAGAAAAACATCTCACCTAGTTGTAAAAGTGAGTGTAACAGGAGAAGAAAGTCTCAGATGGAAGGAGTTTGCTCACACTCTACTTCATCGATGACAGAGAAGACTGCAGTTCCAGAGAACACCAAACCATGAACCCAGCAAGAGTGGCAGGACAACCTGTGTACCAGGATGCATCTAAAACACCATAAAACCAGCAGGAAGCTCCCTGAGCTAAAGGAAGACATTACATCACTTTTCACAGTATGCATCATTATCAGTTTCAAATCAAAGGATGGATAGTACATAAGCTGCCTCACACATAGAGAATCATGACTTGAAGGGAAATAAGTATTTTGCTGTACGACTCTCTCATGGAGAAAGGAGACTTACATGTTTTCAGATGTGAATAGCCCCTCAGTCCTTGAGAGTTACAACCCAAAATACAAAGGCTGGTTCAGAATGAGTTGTGTGAACAGGGAGGCAGGGCAGCAGACTGTCTACCAAAACAGCAAATTGCATTCTCATCCTCTGCCTGCTTTAGTTAACCAGCCCTCTGCTACAAATTACCCATTTGAACCATCTGGCATGGCAATACCTGAATGGCCTCGTTTTACATGACTCATATGCACATGAACAGTTTCCTACATATAGTCTGTATTTGTCTTCAAACAAAAACAAAACAAGGTGCAACCAAGGAGACACAAAACCTTACTTTGCCCTCTGATATCCCTACTCAGAGCCTGAAGTGAGCCCAGCCATTTCTGAGCCAGGCTTAAATCTCCTGCCAGGCTTAAATTTACCTGCCACATCCTCCCAGCCCATCCACAGCATTCAGCCACCTCCTCTGGGCCTCCCTGAAGCCAGTCTGCACACTGACCTTCCCCTGCCAGGGTCCCAGTGAGGGCTCCAGCCATTTCCTGCTGTGAAGGCAGCAAAATCCTTCCTTTCACATGATCCTCCTAAATTCCTCTTCCCAACAGTTGCAAGTTACTCTTCTTGGCTGGGACTCTCTTTTCACTTTTCTAGCCACAGAAAATCAACTCTGGACACTGAGTCACTCATGCCTTGTCATCCTCAGTTTCCTCTGTACACAAGGGGTATTTTCCTAAGGAGGGGCATGTGTCCTGAGAAAGAAAAACCCTTATTGCTACTATATTTTTTTTTAATTATTTTTACATTGCTCAAACTCACACAGCAATAGATCCACCTAAGAAAGTCAGAAGAGGCAGAGCATACTCTGCTCAACATACTTCATTACCTCCCCCCTCTCTCTTTTTCATGGCAATTTAAAAAATATGTATCTATCTGAAAGCACTTTGCAGTATTTATAATTAGGTTTGACAGCTGAAAAAAAAATGTATAATCTTTTGTATTCTAAGTACATTTGAGACAAGGATTAAAAACCACAAGTAATTTGGCAAAGGTTACTTGAAAAAAGTTACTTCTGACAAAAAAAGATACTTTGTTAACATCCACCTCTTTTTTTCTCTCAACTTCGATAATTCAGAACTCAATCCCCACCACTGACCAAACCCAGTGAGACTCATAATTAATGGGTCTGTAACAGGGATATGCTGAAGCATCCCTTTCCATTCTCATTATGCATGAACACACACCATATGTGGCACAAAGAAACTCTTCATCCTCATGCCAATATTTTGATTATGTCCTTGACCTTATGTTCTCCTTTAACTTCCTGAGTTTAGATAGCTATCATGCAAAGGTTAGGTTTTACAAATTTTATCCATCTGCACATACATACTCACTCCCGGATGCAAAATATAAACAATACACTGCTGGATCTGGTCTGAGCAAGAACTAATATGCTGACATGACCCAATATCCCTTCAATTCTGTAAAAACCAGAACACAGCATCACAGTGAAGAGGGATGACACAAGATGAGAACCCATGCCTTATTGTGAAACACCCATAATAAAGGTAACAGTAATTAATGAGGAAAACAAGTTTTTTTTAAGGACTGACAACCATTTTGCACTACAGCTGAGCCACCTCCACTAACAAAACAAGAAACACGACAGAACTTTCCCCCAAACCTCTCCAAACAATAAACAGGACACATAATCATAAAATAAAACATATTGAAGAATATGCATTTTTCCTTTCTATTCATACAGTGCAGAGCAAGCAAGGTGGGAACTTCCACATACAAGCTGAAACACTAACAGAGCCATTTGGATAATTAAGAGGAGAGACTAACAATCTGACATTTTCCTCTAAGGAAAACACTTGCTTAGAAGCTTTAGAGAAGTATGGTATGTAAAAACACAGAGAAAAACACTTCAAAGAATTTGCCATGTACAGAGATTCACAATGTGCCCCATCAGCAGGAGATCTGCCTTTACTCATCCCTTTTTCTGCAGTGCAATGGAAACAGACAGAACTAAGGAAACACGTCCAGTGGGAGAAGAGAAATTTCTACCTTCTGTCACAACCACACCAGTGACTCCATCCTTTCCTGTGGTACCTGAAGCTATTTTTGCTGTCAAAATTTTTCAAGGAATACAAGCAGCCTGCTCTTACTTCTACTTGCTACCAAAATCAGAGGCAAATTGCAAGTGACCTCAGGGAAAGCAGGAACACAAGTGATGTCTGTGGTTGAGATCCCTCACTGTGTTTGCTGTGCTGAAAAAACAAAATTGTACACCAGAGATACAGTAAAAAGCAAATGCCTGTTCTGAACCTAATCTGTCCTGTCTGAGATGAAGCATCATGAAAATCTGATGAAGAACAGGTCAGAAACCAGGCAACAGAAACCACGGGCACCAGCATCCCCACTCCAGTGCCCATCAACTGCTGTATTGCTCAGTACCCGCAGTGTGGCAGTTGAGCTTTTGATCACTTCAATCACTAAAAGTTTTCTCACCTTACTCTTTTTTTTTTTTTTTTAATCTTTATTTGCTCTCTGATAAAAAGTTGCATGTGGAAACGTGTTCTCCCCAGCCAGAGTACAAAACATGACATATATCCCACAACACACTCTGAACTGTCAAGTTTTTGAAGCATAAGCAAACATATAGTTACCAAGAAGACAGAAACCAAGACAAATACAACACACAGTCTGTCCCCACCATTCCCCAGTTTACAACAGTTAGTTATGAATTCTAAGGAGGGTAAGAAGCTTAAAAAAGAAGTGGAAATTACAACCTACAAGTTGTGGTGCATCCTATGTATAAATACAAATAGAGTTATATATAAAACAGATTTTTTCTTGGTTTTATCCTCAATGAGTATATGTTTCAGTTCAGACTCAAAGTATTTACTGTCAGCATTCAGAGCTACTGCACTAAGCTGGCCAACCACTGAAAACTCCAAAATTTACAAGTGTTAAAAATTACTTTGTTTAACTGAAGGCTGCATGTAGGTCTACACAGTAATATTGTTTACAATATGAAATATGTCTAATGGGGATAGTGAAAAAGAGATGACCCTCTTTCTACTAGCATTAGAAAATATAGTTGAAATATATAGGAAACTTCTGCTGAAAGTGAGCACAAAGTCCACAGAGGATAACCCATTTCAGAACTGTAACAGATAAAGAGAGATAACAAACATAGACAGAACACAAACATCCAAACATGTCTCCATGTTCCACGTACATAAAAAACCACAGATTCTACAGCAATGACGTACTGCTATAACTACTTATCATGACCAGTAAGATATTATTCTGGCTAGCAAAATACCTTAGAAGCCTAAAATGCCTTTCTCCTGAAGTGCAATGTAATGCTATTCAGTCAGCCCTAGCATGGATTTCAACCCAAGCTCCAGCTGTGGATGTACACTCACTGAAAGGACTGTGCCACCGTGTAAGTGCAATGAGCTCTCATGATAAGTGCTCTCAAATCCATTTTTCTCCTCCCCTGAGTTAGACTGGAGTTGCATTCAAGCACGCAGCAAGCTCTGCACAGCAGGATCAGCTTAGTGCTGGCATTTTAAGACCAGGAGGCTCAGGTCATCTGGACATGTAAAGACAAAAGTTGCTCTTTCCTTTAAAACCTACAGGACACACTGTTCCAGTATAACAAATATATAATATTTTTGCCTTAGACTCACAAGATTTTTAGTGTAAACAGGGCAGAAATTAGACCCTTTGCCTTCTTTACAACTCACTGAAAGGAGGTTGTATCCAGGGGGAAGTTGGTCTCTTTTCCCAGGCAACTTTCAACAAGACAAGAGGGCATGGACTTAAGTTGTGCCAGGGGAAGTTTAGGTTGGATATTATAAAGAATTTCTTTACGGAGAGGGTGATCAGACATTGGAATGGGCTGCCCAGGGAAGTAGTGGATTCTCCGTCCCTGGAGATATTTAAAAAGAGACTGGATGTGGCACTCAGTGCCATGGGCTGGGAACCGCAGCGGTAGTGGTCAAGGGTTGGACTTGATGATCTCTGAGGTCCCTTCCAACCCAGTCAATTCTATGATTCTATGATTCTGTTCCTTTTCTTCATCTTTGCTTCCATCACACTCAGCAGGACTACACAAAGAATCTTCAGATGCTAGCAAAAGGTTTAGCAACAGACAGAAACCAAGAGACTGCTCATGTATTCTCAGTTTAATACTATAAAAAGCGTGGTACTGTTTTCAGTATCATCTATTGACTCTCCTCATGCCCACTGCAAAGCTTTCAAAGTACTGCTTTTATTATTGTGTTAAATAGTTACTTAATCTCCTTTAAACACACACTCCCACACACAGAGAATATACTGGAGGTGGAGAACACAGTAACAAAATTCTACTGTGCTGCTACCAGAGAGCAAAAAGCACTGTATATCATTGTAAATGCAGTGACAACAACGAAAGAGAAAAGCATGTATTTACATTCCTGATAATTATATTACCATGCTTGTAAGCTTCAATGTGTATGTTTACCCATGCCCATAAGAACAACCATATTTTTTCCCATCTGGAGGCCTGATCATGCACACTGATCACATAAGCATATTCCTGAGTTCATGCAGGGCCACAGGGAAGTCAAAACACCAAATCTAATCGGCTTGTGGCAGAGCAGTCCTGCAACAATATGTCGTGACACATGCTAGGAATCAGTTCTCCAATTTATTGTATGGCTTTCCACAAAAAAGCCCAAACATGTGATTAACAAATCATTGTTGCATTATATTCTAAAACATGTCCATCAAATTTTGCAGTTATACCATTCTTAAAACTGTTTTCCAGACAGGTCAAAACTGTTTCCAGACAGATCCTCACTCTTAATTTCAACTCTTCTTGGAAACTGTGCCTCTAAGCCTAGCACACAGCTCAAAAATGCTCCAGGTGTCATAAAAACTTGAACCATCAAGTACTTCAGTATACACTAAACTTGCTTCAAATAAAAACAGCACATCATAACTTTGTGCTTCAAAACATAGCAGCAGACAAGAAAGTTCTGATGTTATGGTAAGCCAGGAAAAATGTCCCCCTCACCTCTAAAAGATCAAAACAGAGCCAGTGCGCCCACACCTGACCCTCACTACAGCTACTGCACTGCGGTGACCACAGCTCCTTATATTTTTAAAGTAGTTACTTTTCATAATGGAAATCTACATTGCAAGCTCCTGGGTTTGAATGCACTTCAGTGAACGGTCTTGTAATTTTCTTTCTGCCAGTGGGATAGTTAAGTTACTTGATCACAGCAGAAAATAAAAGCGCTTCGTATCTCCCTGACCACATAACACGTCTCTATGTACTTTTAAAATTAGAATATGCTTTTAGAGTAGTGACTTAATGTTTACAGACTTGCACAAATTAAACTTAGTTCCTTTTTTTTGTTCATTTCCCCACAGAAAACCTGGGAATCCAAATTCTTGCAAAGCCACCTCAGCATTTCCACAGTCACAACAACCACCTTCCTCCTCCTCCTCCCATCACCAATAACAGAGAAAGTGCCAGGTTCATTAGTCATCATCCATGTCACGCAGCCACAAAGAGGAAAATTATTAGCAGTACTCTATGTTAAAACATTTATTGTGACAAATGGCTTTGCTGTGTCATTACAAAGTACCTTTTATTCATTCTGTGTTACTGAATCTCCTACATGCAAAGGACAATGTGCTCTACAACCACTAATACAGTTATGCTGTATTAGTATCTATATTCAGCAAGCAGAAAAGGAGAAAGCCTGTGCTGCTGCATGAAGGAAAATCAACAACCAGAGACTCCAAATGATGGTGGAAGACCCAGGAAGGCTTTGGCAGCAGGGCTCCTCCTCCACCACACAACTTCTGGAGGAGGAAAAGTCAAGCCCAGGTGTAAAGCTGGAGCAGTTCAGCAGGGGTTTGGGAGGAGAGGGAAGTCCTTTCTCCCTACTGACTCAAACTCCCCAGCCCCAGGCACTGCCCTTTTCATTTGTCTCTCAGCCCACCTCACATCCCACTGTGACCCCACTCCAGTCCCTCCACTCAGCACATGTGGCTTCAATCCCACATTTGAACAGAATTTCATGCTAGGAGTGCTAATTTACATTGATTCCTATACAGTATCACTCTAAGTTAGATTAATCATTATCTAGTTCCATAAAATGTTATTTCCTCCAAGAGATACTAAAAATAGTTTTTTACTATTACTCTTAACAGTTGATTGGTTGATTGACTTTCAAAGAATTAAAAAAAGAAAAAAAAAGAAGAAAAAAAAAGAAAAAAAGAAAAAGAAATAGTGTTTCCAAATATTAATAATGGAGTTGGCATTCACAGCAAACTAACAACACTCTGAAAAATGGTATTTATCAACAAGATGCCAGTTTAAGTATATAGTTATGCTGTAGTAATGAACAGCTCATAGCAGACAAAGAACAGGTATATGAAAATCTCTCTTTTTTTCCTCTGTAATTCAAAGGCCAGGGAAATCCAGGGTTTACTTTTAAGAAAGACAGCACCAGAACCAAACCCCCTTATCATTCCTGATTGTGTAGGGTCTTGTGGAGACTGCACTGTCTGATGGAGACCTCTGTGTGATGTGACCTGAAGTGCAAGAAAAAGCTAAGAGCAAAGGTTATCTCTGTGAGCTTTCTTCATAAAGGGATCAGTGTTGCAAGGTGCAATGCGGCACAGAGACGAGAGGGCCAGGATATTCAACAGGTTAAGTTTAAAATACAAAATTTAATCTTAACACCTAAACTGAAAGTCGGTCATCCTTGGTTTTGATTTCTTTATTTCAAAGAAAAATGCACTCCACAGTTTTGAACAATAAAAGAGCCTCTACCTGCTAATTTGAAAAGCAGAGGCCAGGCCTTCTGGCTCTGTTCTCACTGTTGTAACTAGGATAGGTTTTAAAAATGCACGCCAAAGCAGAAGTCAGAACAAAAATGTTTTGAATCAAGATGTCCCAAAGTGCTTTTTGAGCTAATTACACAGTGCCACAGCCCTTTTCCCAACACATCACTTAAAAAAAAAAAAAAAAAAATCGGAAAAAAAATAGCATGTTGCAGTTTCAAAGGCATGGTCTACCTGGAGCAGCTGCTTGGTTGCCCACACTTTTCTGCAGAAAAGGGCTGAGCACCGACTGCTTCAGCTGAAGTGGCTTCTTGGTGCCAAGCAGACATCAGAGAAACAGTCACCCAAACGAGATGCTGAGAAGGTGATGGAGTAGAGAGATTTCCACCGGAGATCATGGCAAACTAATGATGGTTTATGGAACAGCAATCCTGGGAGAAATCTGCAGCTGGAATGAACTGCCACAACTCCTCCTGGGAAGTCCCCTCCCTGCTTTTATCAGTTGGGAATCCACTTCCCCGATCTCTCCAGATATCTAAGCTCCTTGGCTTAATATCAAATTCTTCTCCTCAAAGTATGTTCGCCATTATGTCATTACATGTTATCACAGTAGTATTATCAGTTGGCATCTTTTTCTCTCTTTCAGTTTGTTTCTTTATTACTTTGATAAGAATTTCAAATAGTCACTGAAACACAGAGTGCGAGATAGATTATACGTGTAAATGGTAGGGCTCCAACTACAAATTCAAGTGAGCTTTATTGTCCTCAAAATACTCTGTTCTCTTTAGCTAACAGCAGATGGTGGAAAAATAGTTTTTCTCTTAGCATAATATTGAAAAATATTTTACAGTTCTTGAAAAATAAGGGTTTTTTCATCTCTTATAATTGATTCAATAATTTGAAACAAGAAACTACTCATCTCTTTGAAATGAAAAGCTAGAAAGATTTCTAATTTCATTGCACCTCTTGAAAATTCCCATCTCTTGCATTTTAGCCCTTGAAGGCAAAAACTCCTCTCATGAATAGATGTTTTCTTCAGTGAAATTCCCACTGTATCAAAACTGATCAGTTTTGCCAGTGATTTCATTAATTTCAGGGTTTGACCCAAAAACCTGTCCCAGCTATTGTATGCAAGTAGGAAGAACATCCTATTGAAAGGAAAGAATAGGCATGACTTCCCCATACTAAGGTCAATCACCCATGTTTTGAAAGTACATCTTTATTATTCTAAAGTTCATGATTTTCACTTCATATTACAACTTGCTCTTAAATCTGATCACATACAAACCTTCAGACTCTTTGCAACAAAGTTTGCTACCACTACGTCAATTAATGATTCTGTGCCAAAGACATCCTTTTGTATGGTGCAGAGAATTTCTATATTACTACTCATGATTCACCTACTGCAGACTCTCTCTAAAACCTTACTACACTGCCACCACCCATTTCTGCTTTGAGACGTTGCAAATGATAATTAAACAGTACATGCCAACATGTGCTTGCTACAGAATACGAAAAAGCTTTTAAGTATAATTATGTTATCTAGTGAGCACCATTAACAGCACAAATAGCTTTGAGGTGCTTATAGCACAGCTGCAACTATGGAATATGTCATTAGAAAAGCACAAAAGGGAAAAGTTGCATTTACTTAAGCATAATTCCAGTACAGCTGCAAGAACACTCAATATTTGTCAAATACAGAGGGGGTTATTACATGACTTCCAAAGTCCATAAAATTCAGTGCTTACAAGCAGTGCTTCAGAAATATTTGCTTCCCCTCCAGACCTGGGATCTGCCATCACAGGTTCCTACTAATGAGATCCTATTTTAAGGAACTTAACTATATATACACAAACAATGAAACATATTTATCCCCTGAGTGGCAGGGGCTCAATTTGTATTTTGAGCAACTGCAGTAGCGGGTCTACCACTAAGGCTGACTTGCATGGAATCTCCTCCTAAGCTTGCACCTAGAGAAGCCTCCACCTGGGCCACCACCATGCCCACAAAGCTTCCAGCAGGGCCAGTGGGAGGTGGTGGACACCTTCCCTTCATCCTTCCCACTGCAGTAGCTCCTTAACATGAGGAGGAGAGAATCAGTTATTTCATCAATTTTACAAAGAACACTTTCCACCATTAGGACAGCAAAGTGGCAGAACAGGCTGCACAGAGAGGATGTGCAGTTTCTGTCCCTGAAGGTTTTCAAGACCCAGCTGGATAAAGCCCCAAGCAAAGCACCTGTCCTTAGAGCTCTCCCTGCTTCCGCTCAAGGTTAGGTTAGATGCTGCCTGGGGTTCTTTCTAACCTGCTTTATCCTACAATTATTGCTTAAGAATGTAATTTTCTCTCTCTTCCAATGAACAAACTTTTGACGATCACCTTTTTTCTTGGCTTTCATTTTAGTTTTCCCTTCCCAAGATCCTGGATCTGCTCTCCCGCCTTTCCCCACCCCCTCCTTGTACATTCCTTTGGTAGCTTTCAAGCTGTTGCAGGGACAACCTTACCCGCCTGTCAAAGCACCAACTTCTGAGTTCATAAACCCATTCCTAGTGAATCACTCATGCCTACTTCTGTGCTCCCTAAACATTTTGAATTGTGAATTACTGTAAATCCCAGGAATTTAAGACCCATACTTTAACTTACTTGACAACACGAAAGAAGTAAGCCGGATCTGCAGGCAACTGTCATGGACCATGACCAACCATTTGCAGACTTCCATTTGTAAAACCACTAATCAAGTTTACTGTTTGTCTTTTACAGCAAAGGTCTGAAAAAGCACAAAACTCAATGTACTGAAAAGAGAAGAAGGGAAAAAGGCACCAGAGCTACCTCCCACCTTGCCTGCAGGTAAGGACAGAGCCCTAACTAAGTTTATACTCCGTTCATATTAAGACATACTTTGTAGGCACAAAGACTAGAAACTCTTTAAAAGCCTTAGATGTAGAGAAAGGGATCAGCTTGCAGAGAGAAGAGTTTCTGTCTTCCCTCAGATATGTTGTTATTTGGGACCCAACACAAGAGTATCTTTTCATCTTTATAATTACGCTCCAACCCAAAATACTGCAGTAAGGAAAGATAATATTGCTGGGTGATGTTTGCAACTGATATAAACCAGCAACTTCATAGTTACAAGATGATGCCTTCCTGTAAAGCAAAACAACTCTAAAGACAAATGACATTAGATTAGTTTTATTAGAAGACAAATAATTAAATAGCTCTGTTTTCCCAGGAAGGAAACAAGCATAGACAGCCAGCAGAAACCTATTCAAACTATTAGTTGTGTAAGAATCAGATCTTTTGCTGTGCTGAACTCCAGCACACTAGGCTGTTGGTTTGGCCTCCTCCAACACTCCTTCCCAGGCATCCAAT
The DNA here is from genome assembly GCA_023637945.1 of Phaethornis superciliosus. NCBI lineage: Eukaryota > Metazoa > Chordata > Aves > Apodiformes > Trochilidae > Phaethornis > Phaethornis superciliosus. The sequence continues at coordinate 49,655,261 of JAJQWJ010000003.1, read as the reverse complement.
AGCACTTTGCTGTTACTAAATGCATTACTGAAACCTGCCAGAAAAAGAGAGAAAGAGACTGTTCATGAAGTACCAACTGTGTGCTCCCTACAAACTGGCAGAACTGACTCTCCATGCATTCTTAGATTAAAATCATTAACAGTGAAAGAGCGTATGCAGCCGGGTGCTATTAAACTGAATGCCAAGTCAGTTGATAATTTCAGTGAGAAAAAGGAATGAGGCATGTTTTTTAGTCTTACTTTGAATATTAACAATGAAGTCCACGTGGGAAGAAAATGCAAAGTAAAATGCTAATTAAATTCTCTGCTCAATTCTGTAACACTTCCGAATTAGATCCCCACTGCTTTACCATTTGCTACACTTAAGAGAAGTTTTCCGTAAGGTTTTTCTCATAGCATTCTTTACTGTCTACTAGTTAAATGTTAACAACAAAAATGAAAACACATCAAGCCTGTCCATTGGCTTTTAAAATGAATAAGCAGGCTCTCCACTGCTGATTACCACATTCCTGTATCACTGGAAAACTGCCAGCTCCAGTACATATATAACATTAGCATTTGTTGTTTTGTTTTTTTTTACTGAGTGGCAGGCAGTCCACTGTAGTAATTATCACCTTGCACCTAATGTAAATATTATTCCCTTGCTGTAGGCAGAAATAAAGAATTGGCTCTTCCTGTATTCTTACTGCTTGCCATCCAGCCCGTCCTGTAGGCACTAAATAAAATTGTCGCAGCCCCTGTTAGCGGGGCCACCTCTTTTGTTTGTAACCAGCGAGTTAGGATGATGAGTCCCTCCTCACAGGATCACCAGCGCAGAAACTCCGCGGGCCGACACCGACCCATTCCCAAAAGGCTACCGGGAGCAACAGCTCCGCACCCCCGACACGGGACACGTGCGTGGAAGGCACCAAAAGGCAGCAACAAACCAGGCTTTTGCCTAAATTTCGCCGAACAATCGCGCCGGAGCAACAGGAGACAATGAGCCCATTGACCGGCCTGAACAGGCGCCTCCGAGTGTGTAAACAGCCCCCGGGGCTGGTCCCCTTCGGTAACACCTCAACCCAAACCCGCCTGCTGCACCGCGGTACCTCCGCCCCCCACCCCGGTACTGACAGCCGGGAAAACTTCACGCCACAGCTGTAACTAAAGCGGTGGCTAATACAAACACTCCATTTGGCGCACGGAAAAAGTTTTCCTGGGATGTAGAAGCCCGCACGGCGAGATCAGTCTCTCTCTACTCAGGCAAACCCCGCAGCAGGTGCCGGGGAAATCCGGCGTCCCGGACCGGGCTCCACCGCCCACGACCCCGCGATAGGGAACGCAGATCTGCGGAGCCCCGCTCCGTCAGCCCACCCTCTCCCTCGGCAGCCTTCCCCGGTGCTGCCCCAGCCCCGGTCCAGCTGCACTCACCAAGATGCCCATCATGTCGTCCCACAGGTGGGCAAACGCCTCCGACGTGCCGCTCTCCGCCGGGCCGGCGGGGTCGCCCGCCTGCTCCCCCTCCATGCCCCGGCCCGGCCGCCGGATCAGCGCCCGCTCCCCACCGCCGCCGGGCCGCCCCGCCCCGCCATGCCTCCCCCGCCCCGCTCCCGGCCCGGCCCGGCCCGACCCACCTCGGGACACCACGGGCCGCCCCCACCACCCTCCTTCCCCACCCCCCCCCAAACTTTGAGCCCAGGGACAAGGCTTGCCGGCGGTGCCACTGAGGCGCGGCGGGGGCGCCCACCCGGCGGCGGGAAAGCCCCTCCTCCCTCCCTCCCTCCCTTCCCTCTCCCCGCCGGCCACCCCGCACCCCCCGCCGATCCGTGGGCTTGCTCGGCGCATGTGGCTGCTCCGGGGCGGCAACAAAGGGCCCCAGCACCGCCCTAAAGGGGTCCCGGCCGCTTTCACCCCAAAGCCGAAATCCGGGACCTGACGAGTGGGGAGATCCCGTCACCGATCTTCTTGGAAAAGGCAAAGCTCTCCCTGGAGAGGGACAGTGGAAACAATGCCTTCATCTATGCCCCCATGCTTCCTATTGCTCTCCCTCCCGCTGGAATGAAATTATTACAGAGAGCAGTAGTGATGTTCTTGCACACTCCCGAAACAGCCGGGTGCCCGTGAGCTCACACGCACACACACACACAGCCCCCCGAAGCACTCCTGTTGGGGAAGGTACGTGAGGTGCCGGTGGGCAAAACCCCTTACCCGCTGGATGGGGCAGCCGGGGAGCCTACCCACCTACCTCACCTTCTGCCGGCACCAGCAGCAAGGAAACCTTGGTGCTCACCATTAAGCTTTGAAATGGTTAGACACATCTTGAAAAGCTACTGTATCAAGCTGTTGCTTATTGGAAGCACCTGTCTGCAAGGGGGAAGGGTGTGTGTGTGTATGTATGTGCATTTAATGGCCGTACAGCTGTCACACACTGGACAAGCACTTTAAGAGCTCTCATCTTTGACAGTGTCTTCTTCAGCATCCCACCAGCACTGCTTGCTGCCAGGCTGGGTGTTTGCATACCTTTCACTACTGAAACTCAACCCAGGGGCCTGGCCTAGCATCTGGCCTCTGCCCCAGGCTCCTTGTTCAGCCCTGGAGTCTCACCCCCAGCTGTGCATGGGCTCACACCCCCTGCACAGCACCAGCAGCTTGGGAAGCCTAGAGCAACAAATGGCACCATTTGCTAACAGGGATAAAAATAGTTTTTATAGAAGGCATAAAGCAGAGAAGACACAAGAAAGACACAGACTACGTGTTCCCCATCTTCTTCACAGAATGGAGAGTTGGGCTGATTCCAATGGGATGAGGTTCAACACGGCCAAGTGCCGGGTCCTGCACTTTGGCCGCAAAAACCCCATGGGGAGCTCCAGGCTGGGCACAGAGTGGCTGAGAGCAGCCAGGCAGAGAGGGACCTGGGAGTCTGGATTGACAGGAAGCTGAACAGGAGCCAGCAGTGTGCCCAGGTAGCCAAGAAGGCCAATGGCATCCTGGCCTGGATCAGGAACAGCGTGGCCAGCAGGTCCAGGGAAGTGATTCTGCCCCTGTACTCAGCCCTGGTGAGGCCACACCTGGAGTCCTGTGTCCAGTTCTGGGCCCCTCAGTTCAGGAAGGAGATTGAGGTCCTGGAGCAGGTCCAGAGAAGAGCAAGGAGGCTGTGAAGGGACTCCAGCACAAGTCCTGTGAGGAGAGGCTGAGGGAGCTGGGGGTGTTCAGCCTGGAGAAGAGGAGGCTCAGGGGAGACCTCACCGCTCTCTACAACTCCCTGAAAGGAGGCTGGAGCCAGGGGGGGTTGGTCTCTTTACTCAGGCAACTTTCAGTCAGACAAGAGGGCATGGACTTAAGCTCTGCCAGGGGAGGTTTAGGCTAGATATTAGGAAAAAAATAATTACAGAGAGGGTGATCAGGCATTGGAATGGGCTTCCCAGGGAGGTGGTGGATTCTCTGTCCCTGGAGGTTTTTAAGAAGAGACTGGATGTGGAACTCAGTGCCATGGTCTGGTAACCACAGTGGTAGTGGATCAAGGGTTGGACTTGATGATCTCTGAGGTCCTTGCCAACTCAGATGATTCTGTGATTCTCTCAGCATTCCCAGAAATACCCTTTTTTTGTCCTCAAAGCTATGATGGCTTATTTCACTTTGTAGGCTAGACCAGTGAGAAAAGCTGATCAAAATGCTTCCTGTCTCAGCAAATGGTACCACAAAGAACAGAATGAAAATTTTCAAAACACTTACAGTACAGTAGGGTTGAAGGGCACACGTGGAACAGACAAAAGGTGGTGGGGGGCACAGGTAAAAAAACCTAAGAAAATTACATTAAAAGTAGTGATGGAGACCCTGATGATGTAGAGATATGCACATTTTTCTTAATTCTACTTGAGGATGCCCGTGTAGGACACAAACTATATAATTCATTATATTATTGACTAGTAATGAGAAATAACTAAGGCCAAAACCCAGGTATAAAATCTCTACTAAGCAAATATAAGCTTATTAAGTATGAGAATAAAGGTGTGTCAATGCAGTCTCTCTACTGTGAAATGGCTTGCATAATCCAAAACTGGTTTAATTAGTCAGAGGTAATTTACTTAGTGACCCTCTGAAATCCATGTTGAACCACTTACAGTAGTCATGTCAAAATATCTACTTTCAAAATATCTGAATGAGCCTTGCTGTCAATCTCAGGATTTTAATATGCTGGGCTTCTCTTGTAGATCATATTTTATGTATGTTGCCTTTTTTATTATATTTTTGAGACATATTTAAAAGAAATCCAGCAACTCTGCAGCACAAAGTCCAACAAACCCTCATTGTTCTGACTCAGGCAGCAACAGATTAAGACCAAATAGGTTCAAGGGGCAGCACTCATGCTTACCTTGCCCCTCCCTGCTGATGGAGTGTCATTGCTCCTGTGTAGTGATGACTGTGCTACTTACAGAAGCAGGTTCTTAATATCTGCACTTTTCAGCCTTGCTGTACAGGTAACAGAAACTAGATTGTAAATTGTGGTGGTCCAAGATCTGCTTGCTTCCTGAGCCATGATGTCATCCCTTTTGTGGAGGCAGCAGCTTTCATCAAAGGAGCATGACACATGGCTGTGGCAGTCTTGCCCTCAGCCAGGTGACTTTAATTTATCTGAGACACAGAGCCTTTGATTTTAAAAAGAGACGAGGAAAAGATCTTGCAAAATCACCTGAATCTAGGAGCAGGGAGCACTTGCTTTAAGAAACAAATTGCAACAAATTCATGTCTGTTTATAGTAGCTACCATCTTCTATCATCTTGCAGTTATAATGTCTATTAATCTACAGACATTCACTAGATGCCATTTTTCCAAGACATTCAATAACTATCACATGCTAAAGTATTCCCTGCTCTCCTGCCTCTATAGAAGTATAAATTAATTACAATGTAGTATGTCACAATAGAGTTTTTATTTGCATTTTTATCTGTAGTTTTTGAGATGGTAACTCATCCACAAAAAACCATGTTCTAGAAGCATGTTGTAATAGACCTCAGTACACTACTGGGAAGCAATAAATCTTGTCAACTTTCTGAGATTTTTGGGACTCCAGTGTACAGTGGATGGACAGTTCCTTCACAGAGTAGGTACGAAGCTGCCCCAATTTGCTGGTTGTTCTCCTACAAATGTCTACACAGGAGATGGAAATGATCAACACGTATGCAATGCAACTAGTTTTGCCCAGTTACAACTGATGCACTGCACATGTGAGTGTATCCTCCTATCACACCATCAGCTACATGTGGGCGTGCAGTTAATAACAATTTCCCACATCCCACACCAGGCAGGATTAAAGAACTTAGAGAGCACTCCCATGTACTATGGAGAGATGAACTATCTTCTAGATGGCTACACAGAGTAGGATCCTAGCTCCAGGTTAAGGTGTAAGTAGAGAAGCTTATCTGTTTCCTTTCTTTACAGAGGTGTTAGGAAGGTCACCTTCACCAGGCCAAATGCTTTCTCTGTGATTACTTCTTCACAAGCACAAACCTCAAGCACAAACCTCTGAGTCATTTAAGACAAAAGATGACAATCTTTCTGTCCCAAAGTAGTGTGTATCATCTCACCACTTCCCCACAAAAGTCATACAACAGTTTCAACAAAGCATTTCATAGTGAAAACTTGAAATATGCACCAAAATGAGCTGGAAAAGATGATGTGCACCGTCTGAACCAGACTCTCACAACTACTGGCAGCCATGTAAAAGGCTCCAGGAAAAAAAAAATCCAGGAAAATCTATACCACAAGCAACCTCAAATACTTTGATATCAGTTTTAAACTAGATGCAAGAAGCTGGGAGAAATCAGGTTGTTTTGGAAAGCAAATTGTGTTCCACAGTGTAATAGACACCAGACTTCACAGGTTCCCTGATAAATGACCTGAGGGAAATGGCTTCCTGCTCAGAGGCCTGGAAATTAACTCTGCATGCATGAACAAAACATATGAGGTTTCTCAGCATCACTAATGACACCCTCCCAGTATATCAAGTCTAAATCAGAACATCAAAGCTTCAGAGAAATAAATAAACAAGCCATTGTATGCACAGAATACAGGTACAGAGGAAGGGAGAAATAACAATTTTAGCTAGCTCCTATAGATAGCCTGCAAAAGCCCTAAAACTCTTAACACAAGCAAGTTACAATGCAGCATGCTATTAGCAGTGATTGTATCTCCTTTCAGGTCTCTCCCTCTTTCCCCTTGGTGGAGGTCATCAAATTAAAACATGCAGAGTTTCACATCACAGCCTTTGATTGGAACTGTAACCTCTACCGGCTGCAGGATCCATCCCATCAACTTATCAAAATCCATCTTGGAAAAATGTTATCTCATTAGGACTACTACATTTTTTAAAGTCCTTCTAAAATATAATTATTTTAGTTCTTACCTGTTACTTCATTTTTCATGTGTTTTCTTTAAGAATTATTTCTGGTAGTGGGGTCCCTTGGCGTGGGGCTCTCTGTATCACATGGATCAGCCGAAGGAGCTGGCAGCTGCTTTTCAGCAGAAAGCATATATGCCAGAGGCTGCTCCAGAAAGCCTCCAACATGAGGAAGGACAGGGACCCACACACTCAACCCATCAGCTCTTCTGCCAGACATGCTGTCACACTCTGTCTGAAACACTCTTGGCACATACAGGCATAAACTGTGAGAGCGCACTTGATCCATCATGTGTGTTTGCACATCAGACTGTTATATGTTCCTGAAATTATAAGTTTCAGAATCCTCTGATAGTTAGATAACTACAGAAAATACTCTCACTTTTGAAAGTGATGCAGACAATACTATCCAGTAACTATTTTAAAATAGACAGTATTTAAATCATATATTCTTTGTTGCAATATCAGAATCTTTAGTGTTTCAGAGGCTTAGCTGTCAGTTTCCAGTTTTACTGTCATACTCCTGACTCCCGATTATCACATCACAGCAAGAACAGTACCCTAATATGCCCGACAGGAGCCAGATAGAGTTAAGGCTGCTGAATTCTATCAGTAGAATGCAGTTATGAACAACAAATTGCTTTATTCTGATAAAAGTCTGAACTCTCCACATTACACCTGATTCATCATTCCCCTAGATATCAGTACCCCACTATATTAAAAAAATAAGAAGGGAAGGAAGACGTATGCCCAGGAAAATCATTCCAGTAGTCTTAACGCTTTGGGCTAGCATCATGCCCAGTGGACATACAAATACTGCTAAGCTTGGCAGGCTTCAGTTAAAATACAATGGCTGTGACTTTTCATGACAAATCATACAGGGAAAATAAGTCTAAACAGCACACAGCAAGTATCACAGCCCTTCTGGAAGGATACCTTTTGACTCAAAAGGAGAAAGGAAAGGTTTGTATCCTCCCTTCCTGCCTGCAGATGTGCTCTACAAAGGCCTCTCATATCCTGCCTAGCTCCCCTCGCTGTCGGGGACCACAGCACTGCATTTCATAACTGGGAGGCAGCAGCACTGGTTCAGCTGGCAAAGGGGCTCCAGAAGCCCAAGTGTGCCCAGGGAGGAGCGCACATCCCTGGGGACAGCACAACACTCTGCTCCGAAACTGCCCACAGATCAGGACTCTATTTGCCTGCCATGATGTCAGACGCTGTCTGAACAACTGCCAAAATACACTGAGGCTCTTGATTCTTCATGTTATTTTCTTCTGACTTCTCCACCCAAACTCAGCATCCCCCCTTCTCCAGCTGAATGGCAAAGCCAGCTTTGAAGCCTTGTTATTTCCTGTCAACATTTAAATATTTCACATTCATTTTGTATTAGTTTTCTGCAGAACGTTTTACAAAGTCTTTTATAAACCTTAATTAATTTTTCAGACAGGGCTTCAGCATCCTTTGGGATGTATGGATGTAGTCTTTACACTCTTGGTCACAGGAGCTTGATAAACTTTAATTCTTTTTGTAAGCATCTGCTAGAAAGGATGCATACAAATTATTTTTTTGTAAGCGACTTACAAAATCCACAGAGACAGAACTATTTAGCTTGGTGGCCTTTGGCTGCTCTTATCCCAAATAATTTTAGAACTGGGGAAGTGAAAAAGAAGAAAAGCATGCCTCAGAACTGGGAATAGGACTTCAGCCTCTCCTTTTTCCAAACAGCATCCTTTGATTCCTTTGTTGAAGCTCGTAGTAAATTACTAATGAAAAGGCGTCTAATGATCTCATCCTAAAGAACATCATAAAACTAGCCAAGAATAAGGTACAACTTAGTAGTGTGCAATAGCTGTGTACTTCAGAGATGCTCAGTGCTGACATATCACACTAAGCTTGATGCACTAAAGTGGGAGGAGCACCAGAGAGATGGTTAGACTCATACAGTGACTGTTTTTTTAATAGTCAGTGACCAGCTCAGATTTTAAAAATAAGAATGGATGCACTTCAAAGATGCTTTTTATTGCATCTCTCTTTGAAAGGGAAAGACATCTTTCCTAAGAGTAATACTTCCTGGAAAAAGAAACCCAAGAACTTTAATTCATTTTATCTTTGCAAAAGCAGCCAATTAAGAAATGTAAATATAGATCTTAAAAAAAAAAAAAAAAGTTATCTGCTTTCAAGGGAAAGAGAAAAATTTATAGAGCTGCCCTTGGCAAAGTATTATAGCAAAGTACATGTGACACAAACAGTAATGGTAAAAACTTGCAAGAAAACAAAAGCCAAAGAGTTGCTTAGTTTCTCTTCCAAAACAGACCACTTCCACCCACAAGCCATCTCCCCCACACTCCACCTGCCACCCACTCCCCAGTTTACCAAATAAATATACTCCCTAATGGTAACAGAGCAGATTTTCTTAACTGCTTCTTTGCAAGTAAATACACTATCATTCTGAACAAGCAGCACATAGATCCTTCCAAAAACTGAGTTTTAGTCTCACGAGGATTAAGCACCAAGCTCAGACTTTGCACTTTTTGAGCCTATATCCCAAGTCACATAGATTCCATCACTGAAGGAATAAGTGGGCTTACTTAATGCAGAAGCCAACCAATTGAGAAAAAGCCTGTAAATCTCAGCTAGCCACCACTGAAAAACATAGACCAGTGGCCAGATGCACTTATTTGATCTTTGCTTGCAGATCATGTCAGCCTAAGGTCAGTTCTCCCTACCCCTGCTACTGAGAAGAATGTTCAACCTTGCTTCAACCTTTTCTTTCAGATGCTCCATGACCAGAGCTTCTCCTTTTGCCTCCACCCCTGGAAACAGCTGTTACCAGCGAGCTCTGGTGGATGCAGAGCACCCAATTTTCTCTCACTTTCCAAACAGCTGCCCTACCTTTCTTTTTAAACACTTCCTGTCCATTCTCAGCAGAACCAGATCAGACCAAAACATGGGTGTTCTCCCCATGGCAGAGTTGCTCTCCTGGATTAGCTGACCTGTGCACCACCCAGCAAGCCCAGACATGTACATTAAGAGATAATTTATGGAAAAACAAACAGCAGTTGACTAGCAAGCAGTAGGCAAGCAGTTGTGTTACAGGTAGTGTTGCAATTGCTGTTTTAATGATAAGCGTTCAAAACAGATCTCAGGCACCTGAAAATTACACATATTTAAATAAAATGCAATTTTAAAAGTAAGACTTGTGGAATGCTTCAACTTCAATTATCTGAGTCATCAGGGTGCATTTAGGTCACATTTTCACATTTTTATTGGAAAATAAAAGCCAGAATTTACATCCATTATTAAAAAAACAGTAGCAAATTGAGGTTTTTACTCATCTCTAGGTGGTAGGCTGTTAAATAAATCATCAAGCTAGTGATGAAATCAGAAGCATTCAGGAGTCTGTGGCAATGCAGGCAAGATGGTATGTATTCATTTCAGCTGTGGCTGTAAACAGGCATGAGCTTGATTCACAAAGCCTGTGCTCTTCTGGAAGAGCCTTACCTTACCCTTCACTACTTTGCAAGTGGTACAGTCATTCAGGCCTCTTTCTCTCAAATCAGGGTTTCAAATCACTATCGAAAAATGTATTAAAAACTGTTCTATGTTTACTAACAAGAGTTAACATGGAGAATCCTATGTGACCTGTACATTTCATTTTCCCAATAATGTTAGTGTCGTGTTTTGCTTCATAAAACTTCATTAAGTAGTAAAGAAAGGGGAGAAACATCTCTCTGCAACCAGGCATACCTGAAGCCCTGGAACTGTCTGTTTTATAGCAATAAATTCATTGAAGGGGCACAAGACACTTATTACTTCTGTAACACAGCAAGATGGGGGAGTAATTCTAAAGAGCAGCTGCTTCCAGTTAGAACAACTCAGCTGGAAAGCAGAGGTGTCTGTCAAACTAATTAAAGAGAGGAGAAGCCCTCTATCTGAAACTCCAGCTTTTAAGCACTGGCCAACTCACTCCTAAAATGTAATTAAAAAAAAAAAAAAAAAAAGAAAAAAAAAAAAAAGACAAAAAATAAAGAAGCTAGCGAGAGAGACAAGTGAAAACAGGCTTAAGCTTTGCTGAAAACATACCTCTGAGCTATTCTCTCAACAAATATTTAGGGAAGTTGGTGAACAGAAGAATTATTGTGACTGCGGTGGTGTGAGTGGGAGGAATTTACCCTCCACAACTCAACCAACTGCATCGATGATGATACAACAGCCCTCGAGGGCAATGAGCTAACTGGACTGGCTTCACTTTCATGGAGTTTTACAAGGAAGTAATTTTGTTCAAGTATATATAGAGGAGGCTGGTATTTCTAGTTGTCAGAAAAAGTAATCTTCATTTGCAAGAATTTAATAATTAGGCAAATCTATTTGCAGATGGACAAGATGCTCCTGCAGTACAATATGTTTCCCCCAGCAACATATGCCTAACAAAAAGTAATTGAGATTTGGGTTTTTGAAAGTTACTAATATACTTGATTCCAGAAGTGCATCACATGTTCCTTTTGACTTCTGTGGGAAGATGGGATTTATGAGAATGGATTTAAACAAACAACTGTTGTTGGCTAGATGAAGGTTAAAAGGACTGGAAAGGATGCAGTGATTATCTGAAAGCATAAGGGTGTGTAAACACCAAGGGGAAAGTCAGATTGCTGAAGAAAGCTCAGGAGGGTGTAACTCGGGGCAATGAGATCAATGTATGTGTTTTTAAGCCCTGAATTATTGGCTTCTGAAACGATGACATTATTTGTGTATACAAAAGAAGCTCTGGTAATTTCAGAAGTCATCACTATTTGTCACTGAGGAAAAAAACATGTGAAAGTGGACTAAGAAAAATGAAGAAAATGTACTATATTGGTGGGGGGAATATGAAAAACAGCAGCAGTAACTCTGTATCTTGGGGGCAAGCCAGTTGACCTTCTGGAGTCCCTTTTATTATCTACCATCTCCACCACTGAGGAGGCAGCAGGGGTGGTGAGCCCACAAGGCTCTGGGCTAGATACAATCCATGACAATTTCACATGGCTTGCAGCTACGTGAATTATTTTGGGTGCTTCTAGTGGATAACTCTAAAGGGTATGCTACTGAGGCAATTTTCTAAGAAGCCTGAAAAGCCTGTGTGGCCCTTAGGCTCCCCACGACTACACATGTAGTATTCAGGAAATACATAGGCACGTGGTGAGATGCCAGCAAGGTATTGGGCCTCATTTAGATTATTATCGTTACTCAATAGCTTTCACTTTTTAATATAAAAACTTAAAACGCCTGGGCATAAGAATTATTATATTTATTATTATTTTATATTTGTAATGTAAACTGCATGAGTGGTTTACTGTATTCTGGCTTGTCAAAAAGACCAATTCCTTACCTCCTAAAAGCATTCTCTGAATGTTGGGATACCTTTTTATCTCCTAGTAGTTTTCAAGTAACAGACTAATAGACATGGACTTCCTATTTTAAAAAGCAAATACAATCATTGTCTTGTGTAGTTACTCGGAACAGCTTTCCTTGTATTGAACATGATTTACACTTATGCCTCCTATTGCTTGTACATGCCCAGCTCATGTTCATGTTTATCTGCAAGCAGAAAGGAATTCAAAGGACCTGGTTATTCACAGCACCCCCAAATATGAACAGTATTATCCTGAACTCTAACAAGTTCACATTCATATAGAGATTTCCAGCATGGGAGAAACAGTTTTAAAATATTGTAGCACCTCCCATTTCCCAAAGAAGTATGTCTATACATAGGTAGCAAAGGTTAAATAGCTGGATAGTTTTTAAATGGGTGTATGAGAAATTGCAGCAACAGGCTCTGCATAAGACAGATGATTCCTGTCAGTGTCAAAAGGGATAAACAGTATTAGAAGCTACTTAATGTGCCTCCTGTTTTCAAATAAGCTCAACCTGTTCACGTTTGTCCATACAAAGATTTTGGTAGTAGTAGTGACTCCTGCCTTCATCTCTTGTTCTCACCCCCACACCATGATAATTACAAATGAGGACTCACGAAGAGGAGAGTTCAGAGAAGTGAAGAGAGGGCAAACATGAGGTTGGAAACATACACAGAAAAGTTATATAATGTTTCTTCTTCCACCGTATTATCTTGCAAGAGTTTGAAACAGCCAAATGGATTTGTCAAGAAATAATTGTGTCAAATCAATCTAATTTCCTTCCTTGGAAGATAATTGGTACTGGATAAAAAGTAACAGCAGATGAAATATATATTGAATTTAATAAGATTTCTACCTTACTCAACATAGTGAGCTGATGCCATTATAAAGTGGTAAACAACTGTCTGAAAAAAAAAAACCTTTCAGAGATTAGTTTTCAGGGCTTGGTGGCCAAAATGAAAGAATATATTGCATGGGGGTTTGCAGGGATCTGTTCTTTCAATATTTTAATTAACAGCTTGGCTGGCAGAATAGAGAATATCCTCATTAAATTTACAGATGACAGTAAGTTCAGAGATCTTGAAAATAACTACTGAACATGATTCAAACAAGTCATTATGTTGCAGAGCAGCAAGTTTCACAGTAGGAAATACACAGTACAGCTAGTAGGATATACAACCATATATCAGACCTGCAGCAATTTAAATGCTGTTTAAAAGACCCAAGCCCTCAGCTGGAGTACTGGATTGTGTTTTGAACCAGCATAACCTAGATCTGAAGACAAACCTGGACTAATGGGAGCAAATGTAAAGACAGCTGCATGAATGAGACGCTTATGAGCAGAATAAAGATGAGGATGCTTAATTTGAGACAAAAGAAGATCACCAGAGAAGAGGATAATAATTTTTTTTCTCTGCTTCACTAAGAAAAATAATTTTTTCTACTACTTAGGATAGGGCAAGAATGAACAGGTTTAATTGCAGAAGAGGTGATGTTGGGTTAAACACTAGAAAAAGCTTTCTAATGGCAAGGTTCATAAAAGTGGTGGAATTGATAGCCTGGGGTCAGTGTGATGCCTTTGTCACTGACTAACCTGTACTTGAGAGCCTCCTAATATCCCATTATTTCAGTACAACTGATCTGTTCTGGGGCTTGGGGTTGGCTAAATAAGCTCTAAAGATTTTTTTCCCAGTCCAAGATTTACTCAAAAGGATATGTGAATGGAATTCATGCCAAAAGGCCAACACACAATCCTGCAGGTTAAACTTAGAGCTTACTGGTATCACGAAAACCACAAAGGGTACCGAAGGACTTTGTTTGCCAGTGCCACAGAAATAACTATTGACACCTGGAGAACTAGAGAATTTTTACACAGGTTAGTTGTAACTCCTGTGATTTTGATAGTGACCTAAAGATCTATCCCAGAGTTTTCTACCACCTGGCCTGCTTGTAGTATTAACATTCACACAAGATGTTTGAGTGGCTGTGGCAGCATGTAACTGATATGACTAAGGGTGACAGTTGCCAGAGGGACAGGCTGCTGCACAAGGGAGAGAAGAATCTCCAACTCAATTCACTTCATAAGAATAATCTGAAAAATTACAGCTGCTCCAGGGCAAGGGGTTTCTTAGTTCATTTATGTTCCAGCTGAAATACATTAAATATTTGTTTGAGTATTTCTTCCCCTCTTCATCATATCCAATGAGAATCACCAAAAAATACAGTCTAGCTACCTTTCCAAAAGTGAAATCATCTCATTGCCTGCTTTCTTCAAAGAAGTAATTTCTGGGGGAGCATTTGTGTCTATTGGGATTCAAATCCTGGAAGCACATTGCAAATGTGGTTTTATTTTGTAAAGCAGATCTGACAAGGAGTGTACAACCTTTAGCAGAGTCTACACTCACTTTTCTTGTTAAATATACATATGTGCCAAAACTGAGCACGATGGTGGTATGCCAAGATTAGCAGAAATGACTGGGAGAGTAACATGCTTCTTTGAGACCTTCAGAGGCATCGGTCTTTTGGGAAAACTTGCCCTCACTTTATCTGGAATCCCAAAGTCAGACATGCTTAAAATGCCTCCTTTGGGAGCCTAAGAGGCGAAGGAGGCATGGACAGACACATGCATTCACACATCCCTGGAGACATCATTTCTCTGACATCTTCCTGTATCCTACACATATTCAATTATGTAGTCATTATGTGATTGCATAGACAGCCAACACGGCTATTTACATTAAAATATGTGCACACAGTAACATCTGTTGCTGCAAATATACATAACACAACGTATGGTAGCCAATTCAACAGCAAGCGATCAACCAGCCAAAATGGCAAACTAAGCAGAAAGAAATAAATTCCCTGGGTTATGAATTCTCAAGAGGCCCTGCAGGACAGTTAGCACCTTATCGCTCTCCTTCTTCACTGGGTTGTGAGTTAAGCAAATTGTTAATGAGGAAAATTGCTAAGACTCAACAGCCCACACTGTCTGAGGCAGCATACAGAGAGAGTTAGTAAGGTTCTGTTGGTTAGATAGAACAGTCAAGTGGCATCCCATCTGCTCTTTAAATGTCAAAGAGCTTCATGGCACCTGTCTGAAGGAGAAAAAAAAAAAATTTAAAAAAAGAGCAAGAGTTGCCGCAGGTTTGGATACTACTGCGAAACAAAGGACTTTCTGTTCTCATGCAAAAGCCCTTTTAAGAAGTTTGGAATATTTTTTGCAGTAGCATTTTATATCAGAGGTTGAAGAACAGAAAATATATACATATCAAAATATGTATACATGTAAAAATATATACTCTTTCCACACTGAATGTCTTACCACAAAAGTCAGTGAAGTTTTGTTGTAACTTTAAAGGTGCAGTAACAAGTTAAAGACTCCACTTGTAGGAAACACTCCCTCCCCTCAAATAGGAATGTTGAAAGAGGAACGAAACTGGCAACTTACACTTTAAGTATCTCATTTCCCTGCCAGAACCCTTTCCCACTAAATTCTAGGCTTGCACATAGCAAAAGGTACAATGCCACTTGTTCCAGGGGAAGTGAGTGAGAGATTTACAAGAGCAGTTTCTAGAAAGGAGCAGCAGGAAGTTTCCTTTCTCCTTTATTATCCAAGCAGGAACAAGGAGAACCAGTCTGTTCCCTCTCTTGTTCTGAGCAAAGACAAGGTCTCCTCTGAAATCCCAGTGCTCCTTCCCTGCCTTAGCCACTTATGCTTGACTTAAAATGTCTGAAAAGTAATCCAATTTGCACAAAACCCATAAAATTAATGTCGACATGGATATAAAGCAATAGTCACAGCTTCTGAATGAGCTTTCTATGACTATCTTTTGTGTTTAAAAAAAAAAAAAAAAAAAGAAAAAAAAAGCCCAATCTAAAATCATCAGCGCTTAGACTTTATTATAGCTGACAATTACCTTGGCAAGTGTGAAAGGGAGCTCCCTCTTTCCTAAAGACCTTGCTCTTACTGGCTGAACAGTCACTGCACCAGCCATCCACAGTTCAAGGTGTTCTAATTCTTGCAGTAATAATGAGACAATGTAACCAAAGTTAGATTTACCAAATTCAGAAGAACATGCAAATTAAAATGGGAGCTTCTGCCTACACCTAAGGTTCTGGAAAGTCTAGAAATAAATAATGCAGGAATAAATTCAGGACCAGGAAATGACAGATAGTCGGACCATGATGAAAATTTACCTTACAAGCATTGCCCTAAATAGATCTTTTATCTTGTTCCAGTTTCTGAACATGTTTTGTTACTTCAGAAGTTATCTAGCATATATTTAGTGCTTATTACAAAATTGTTAATTACATTCAGGTAAGGTATGCCTTACCTAAAGAACAAGATCTTTCTTAGTGTACTAAACACTGTGAATAGATAATGGCTGTTTTCAGTCTATATCTGAGACAGAAATAGAGAGTGAAGATCCACTAAGATGAAGTTATTTGCTCTGGGAAACACAGAAAATAGAGCCAAAAAGGAAATCAGGGTCTTCCTGAGTTGCAGTCTGGGGCCCTGCTGACTGGACCATGCTGTACTCCTTATTCCATAAATAATCATGCACTAGACCAGTTATGATTCTAAGAAAGCAAAGGCATCTTAGGAAACTGTGTTGCTGGACACCTTTTATACAATGAAGCATAACAGAAATAAACCTGTTAAAAACATTACAGCAACAACCACATAAAGAACACAACTTTAAGCAGACACTCCAGTAATGGGGATGGGGAAATGCTCTGTAATAAAGTCCCAGACCACGTGAAGACGTGGGAGTGTTTTCTGGAAAGTGATATTTCTGTACTACAAAGTGCATGCAAAAGGCAGAGTTTCATAAGAAACTGAACAGAAATATTTTTTTTAAAAGTCTTTTTTCAAGTTAGAACTAAAAACATTGTAGCCATCTGGAGAACTGTGATCTTTCTGGAAGGTAGCACAGTGGCAGGCAGTCATATTTCAATCCTATTTTCCATGTAAAATTACATAAATGGCAATTGCAGAAGTAGCAGACACTACATCACAGTGACCTATGGTCATCATTTGCTGACAGAGTATTAGAGAATGATGGAGTATTTAGCTACAACCACACTAATCTAGGTTTATAAGAATTATAGTGATAGCATAATCTCTCTTCATTTCAGGGTCTCCCATTTCTCTGTATTTCATGCTTCTCACCCATATTGCAAACTACATGCCACCATGGTAAAATGGGAGAAGGAGAAATAAAACATCTAGAATAATCTATCTCTTGAAGTCCTTTCCATATCAATCAGCAGAGGAAACCAATTGCTTTTGAAACCTCTACTGGTAATGTTTGCTGCTTAAACAGATAGCAGATGCCTCTATCATTTACTAGTTACCATGCAGGTATCATTGTGAATTCACCACTAAATCCTAATATATTATTTCTGAAGCTGTGGTTTTCAGTTTGTGATTCATGGGCTTCTGAGGACTTAGTAATTATCTTAATGAAGTCCTTATACTGTAATCAAGAAAATTTCATAGGTTTTAGTAGCTTTAAATTCACCACAGTGATCTGCAACTTTACCTAGACTTCTTTAGGTGTACAGGAAAATTGCAAATCACTTTTGCTGAGTTTCAACCATTCTGAGACTAACTAGATTAGTTATGGTACCAGAGAAATAGATAAAACATGCAGCATAGGCCATTAAATGCTGGAATGTTCTAATGGAATCCAAAGCTAATATGCAAGAACTATTGCAAGCAAAAAGTATGTGGAATAATTAGCTATTCTGGGGCAACTTAGTAGTCAGTTCAACATGGCAAACTCCTAAACTCCTAGCAGTTAAGTGACTCAGTAGCACAGAGGCCCTCAAATGCACATACATAGCATTAAACTGCATGGTCTCTATGGGAAGGAGGAAGAAGCAATCAAGAGGAGATGGCAGTGATGTTTTCAAGGAAATGAGAAACTCTCCTGTAAGACATCTAGGGCCCTAGGAATGCAGGTTTTTTTCCTATCAGATCTTTAAAAAAAACCCCAACCCCCCAAAAAAACTATTTACCTGTTTGGTTGGGTTTTGTTTTTTTGTTCCCCCCCTTCCCCCCCCCCAGGTCTTTAGCCTTATTCTTTGCTTGTTGTTTGTCCTTCTATTTATCACAAGCCCACGCAACCCCAGTGGAACAACTCCTGTTCCACTCACGGTGTTTAGGAACCTTAGTGACTTCCCTCCATCCATAGTTTTGTCCTTTTTCAAGCGGGGCAAAAAGGCTCCCTTCCTTCAAGAAACTGATCAGGCAATTCCCAGAAACAAAGCCACGGATTCATAGAGAAAGCAAGACAAATTTAGGGAATAATTGGACTATGGGAGAAGGTACAAAGTCTCTATAAGCATCACCTTCAACCCTACCAAGCTAATGTAAAATACCAGGCAGAGGAGAGGGGCACACATGGACGCACATGCACGCGTGCACACACGCATTGGGGCTGGATGCAGAGGATACTGCCAAGAGTGCTTTGGCTTCTTTGATCATGGGATAATGGCTCCAGGACAGATTCCCTGCTAGTCTACTGTTATCCATCTAGTGATGAAAGACAGAAAAGAAAAAAGTCAACTAAATTCTCCCCTCTCAACCAAAACAATGACAGCTACAGTCACAACCCAGGGAAGTGATGGAAAGGAGGAAAAAGAAGTGCGCAAACTCTGAGGAGGTACAGAGATACTGGGGTTCACTGTAAGGTCACAAAGAGGGACAGGAATAAATAGCAGCTCTGTCTGGCAAAAATATTAAAAGCCTACGTGATAATAAAAGAGCTATGTGGAATAAAACGGGAGGAACTGGAAGTCTTAATGCATAATAAATATGAGATATAACTGGCATAACACAAACTTGCTGAGAATTCCCACAATTGAAATAGTAATACAGAAAAAGTACAAGCTTTTTTGGGAATGATAGACAAGGGAGAGGCCTGCATTTGTAGTACAAAGGTAACCAGCATTTGTTTCAAACTCTGGAGGGATAGAGAAGAAAGCCCTGTTGAGAGTCTTGGGGCATTAACAAAAAAAGGTCTGGTGCAGTTGAACACCTACTATAGATGATTAAAGCAGGCATAAAGCAGGGTGAATAAGGATTATTTCTGACTAGTATCACACAAAGCTAAACCTGCTGGTAAGCAGAAAGACCTACCTACCCAAATGCTGCTGAGACACAAAACCTACAGGCCACTAAGTGCATCTTTGGTACGTATATGAGAGAAAGTAGAGGTGGTCATGCAAGACCTGGGCATAGAAGAGGGAGAGAAACTGAGCCCTAGTTACCCCCAATGGTTCCTTATCTAATTGTAAAGATGCATCAAGACATTCTGACACTATTCAGTATTGCTACAGCATACTTGGTTAGGGGCTGTTCGTATTATGAGAGCTGTGATCAAGACATCAATTTTGAGGCTCTTCCAGTGCCAGTAAACATCCTCTCCAGTTCACTATGCTCAGCAGCAACCTGCAAGAAGTGTCTGAGCCTGCAGAAGCCAACAGGAAGCACTGAGAACTGTGAGCATGAGAAGACCATGTTGCAGCCTGGCCCCTGATATGGATGAGGCAACCTGATTACAGAGTTTTCAGATTGCACAATGCTAGAAGGACCTGCAGGCACATCAAGCTTGATAAGCTACATATATAGGTATGGAAATGGAAGAAATGGGCTAAGAGAAGCAGGAGACAGTATGCGAAAAGGACACACTGCTGCAAAATACTTCACTTGGGTAGAAATAATTTAGGAGGATAAGCAGTAAATGGGAGACAGCTGGCCCTGCAGCAGCTCCCACAAAAGTAACTGCAGGCTGCAAGCTGAACATGAGTCAACTTCTTTCGTGCTGTCATAGAAAAGCAATGGCAATCATAAAGATTTACTAGCAGATTGTAAGACCTCCATCAGCTGGGCTACGAGACTTATTGCTGACAATGCACTTCAAAAAAGATCTGAATCAAGTAAGAAGAGTCTATGGAAGATAACCTTAAATAACCTACAGGCCTAGTTACTAGTTATACAAAACATGTTCTCAAAAAAAGCCTCAGCTGCCTGGGAGTTAGTGCTAGTTCAACTGGAAGATGTTCAACCTAAGAATTTATGACAACTGGCATTTCCTTGCCTTGCTGCAAAAAGATGAAGTTATGTGGATATTTTTTTTTATTTATTTATTTTTTTAATGGTAACAGAGATTAGGAGAAGAATGCAAGGATTTTTAACCCTCGATTTTACAGTGCATGACAATACAATTTCAGCATATCTCAAATACTGATAAAATCCTGCCTTGCATAAAGCTACACAAAAAAAAAACCAAAAAACAAACAAATGGTATTGAGGAGAATGGCTTAAAGAAGAATTGTTATTATTCAGAAAGCCTAACTTAAGCTTGAAAATCTGAAATCAAGAATACTACCTATTTACTATAGACTGCATGAGGAAAAAAATGAAAGTATTTAAAAATGATAGTCATATTTTTGAAGAGAGATAAAAATTCACAGTTGCTTTGGTTTTTATTTTCTCTTAAAATAGATATCTTCAATATTTAAGTGCTATCTTTCAAATTCCTTTGAACCTAATGTATAGCAACACTACATTGTATTTCCTTTTTATTTTCTATTTCTTCTTCCTCTGTTCAGAGGAACACACATTTAGCTTCAATCCCTTTAGGGCACAGCAGTTCCTGCTGATAAAGTGAGGGATGCAAAGAGTCAAGTATTCACCAACCAGAATGACTCAAGTCCTATTTTTGTCAAAATCATTTTCCTTATTGAGTCTTCTAAAAGTGTAGGAACTTTGAAAACATATTATCAGTACTTCTCAAAGGGGATGCAATCTGTATTTATCAACAATGAAGGAACAGGGACACAGAAAAGATTATTTGTTTTAATTTCTAAGTTCTTATGTACCAGTATAATACCACAGCATGTGAGATGATCATACTTGTGGAAACCTGCTTATTTAGTTGGAACTTTTGAAATGACTTGTTTCAGTTCTAGGAATTAAGGATCTTAAGATTGATTTTATACCATCTACTATGAAGTGTGAAATACTAATGTACTACAAAGTATACTTTATATTTTATATTTTTCTATAGAATTTGTTGTGCTGAAGCATAGCCTGCTATTGTTTTTAAACTAAGCACATAACTGAACAGCTTTTGAATTAAAGTAACAACGTGCTTGTATAAAAGGCGCTGACATTAAAAACGTGACGTCCTCATTTCAGTGCTCATAAAGAACCCTATTTTTCAAACTTTCACACACAGGAGATTTGTAAGTCACATAAAAGATCCAACTGAAAATCAAACAGTTTCTGATTTTATTTTCCTAAAGCCCTTTAGTTTGACACCTAGATTAATTCCCAGAGAGAGAAGAAATACTCTTCTTTATTGTCCTCTGGTATCTTAAAGCTCAGCATGATGCTAACATCCGTACATCATTGGAAACAGGCCTTGCATGCCCCCAGGAACTTTTTTTTCACATCTTGACTGCATTTTCTCAACTGAATTACCCCCACCCATTTGGCAGACAAAAGGCTCAGAGGTATGCTCTGATTCAAAGACTTTACTTTGTAAGGCAAAGTCACTGTTAATTGAGATTTCAGTTCTTGTGCCATCCCTGGGAAATACTAAGAGTTCAGTCACCCCACGAATCACTGAAGTTCTATATTCTCCCATACTGGTGCCCTGAATAGAAAATTCTTTCTAGACTCAGTGAATACATATGAGCAACATTCAGTTGTTGGATCTAAAATAATGTGAACAGGTGAGTAATTAGAAACCATAGCAAGTAAGAAACGATCTGAATTCAAGCTAAATTCAAGAAGCAGTTTTCACTAGTATTTAAAGCAGAGAAAGGAAAAACCCACAACCCATGCTTAACCTTTATCTACATCCTCTTTCTCCACATTTGCATTTATTGGTCTCTTTCCTTTCAGTTTAACAATTCCTCACCTTCATCTTTTTCTGCAAACTTTAAATAAAGGGAGAAATTAAAAATATAAACCAACACTAACACCTTACCTGATTTCATTTCTTACCTTTTTGTGATAGGAAGAGAGCAAGCAGCAGAATTGTTTGCAAAGAGTAGTATCAGAAATAGTGTTTTAGTCCTCAGTGTGAAACTAGTTTGAAAGTAACTATTTTTAGTCAAATATGCAATGCCAGTAACTAGTAAATTCAGTTATAATTAACTACGATAGGTTTGTATAAAAGCATCAATGTAACCTCATTGTAGTTTGGAAATACAGGAAAATAGACACAGAGAGATGAAGTTGAAGTGATCTTAATGACTTACCATCTGACATCAATGAATAGCAACTGTCTCAATAAGATTATTAAGTAAATTCTTTTTTACAGCCTAGACTATTCTCCAAAGTGTGTGTGCCAATCACTTCTCCATCAGCTTCCAGATTGAGCAAAGGCAAAAACCCCATCAGCCATCAAAAGAGCACTTCACACTCTGGATGAAAAGCATCAGCAAAGCAAACGGTCCCATATTCCTGCAGAAGAGCCATGCCTCCTACAAATGCTGGGAAACCACTCCCTAAAATATAAAAAAGTATCTTGACAGAGAGATAAAAAGACTCAGAGGAGCTGAGCCAAAGGCCTTGCTGACTCATGGGCACTACACTTCAAACAAAGGCAAAGCCACCCAGCTGCAGTTCTCCAGCTGCTGGCCTTCCTTTGACAAACACCTTTTTCCCTTTCTGCTAGACATGTGTCATTTCCACTGCTGCACGCTGTCCACCTGCTAACACCGACTGACAAACACGGCAGCAGCGGGGCTGCAGCTGGAATGCAGGGGCTCTCTGGCTTCCCAGGAGATTATCCAGCCCCACATTCCCCCAGCATCCCCCCAGCATCACTTCGAGGGTGTTCCTCACCCGGAGGTCATGATCCTGGTGCCCAGCCCCAGGCCGGTCCCTTTGCAACTTCCCCTTCAGCTTGGACCAACCTGGGTCCGGCTGGTTATGAAAATCACCGATAAGGGTTGTGCAGCCAAATAGTTGTGGCTCTCTGAATCTTATCTCACACTAAATACAGCAAAAACTTTATAACTGAACAAATGAATGTGAACTTGGAGTGGAGAAATCCAGTTAAACGTGTTGAAAAGTATTACTTGTTCCTATATATATACATACACATAGGAATTTCTCTTAGACATATGCATGCACACACTCACAGAAGATTTAAAATGTTAGGCCTTTAGAAAGGTCCCTGCACATAATTTTCTAAAATATCTTTTCACTTCCATTTGGAAGAACATTAAAAATGAAATGCTCTATCAAAGACACATATCACTATGAGTTCAAAAGAGGTAAAATCATTCTGAAACAGAGTGCGATATATCAAGTCCCTACACACTGTTCTAAGTCACTAATGTTCTCAGACGTTCCCTTTTCAAGTTAAAGCCATCTTGATGTCTTTCTCATATGAGCAAATATGACATTGCTGCATTGGAGTACTGGAAGGGAAGAAAATTTTCTACAGATGATGGTAATTATGGGGTTTTAATTTCAAATAAATTTTAAATAACTTCCCCATCCTCCACTACGTTTGACAGCTCACCTTTGCAGCTCAGCAATTCCTGCATTTGCAGAGAAAAGCTGCTCTCTGGCAGCAGCAGCAGCAGCTCTTTGCAGTCACTCTAGGCACCGTGAATTTCCATCTGCGGCTACTAAATTGGGCAGTTCCTGGAGGGTTTGGTTTTCCTGTGCTCCCAGGAGGAAAAAGGGGGCCAGTATTACAGGGACAAACACTGTGGGCTAGAGATGCACAGCTTCTCGGCCCCAACAACCACCCCTGCTGCTGTGGAAAGGGGAACGAGGGCTAAAATTAAATGAGAAGCATAAAACAAACAGGCTCTGGCACAGGGACTTACACCCACATTTACTCACAGTGGGAGCAGCCTTGGGGCCAAGCTGAGCTGGAGCAGTCTCAGGCCATATGAGCACAACACTGACTGTCCAGTTGGGTGTCAGAGAGGGGGCCAAGGCAAAGGAGAGAGTGTGGGCTAAAGGGGAGTGCAGGAGGACCAGGGGCTGTGCCTGACAGCTGAGCATCCCCTGGCAGGAACAACACGGGAAGGAAGCAGGAAACATGCTGTCTCCTATACTGGTGATTTCACTTCAAGTCTTGAGAATCTCTTTTTTTCATTAAAAGGAAAGAAAACCCTCTGTTTACTCCTGCTGGTACCAGAGAAAAAGATTAAAGTGAGAAAAATTCAACTCTTTCCTTACGCCTCCACAGGGTTTAAAATTTAGAAAGTACATAAGAAAACTTTACCAATCTATTTTTAAACTAGTGCTTCAGTCTGAGTCAAGAATTTAAAACGTTTGTTTGTGGCCCCAGGGGAAATAGATCCCTCTTAACAAGACTTCCGTATCTTTAACAATGTGTGTGTGAACTTTATATATGTTTAAGGACAAACGTCCTATTAGATATATACATGCATTCAAAAACACAGCACAACTATTTAGCATGAGGAAATCAATAGCAGAAAGAGGACAAAAAACAATATACACTGCAGAATTTGTAAGACAGTGTGTCAGACAGAGAGAATTTCTGGTTTTCAAGTTGATTGATTTTCCCACTGAAAGGAGAGCTTTAAAACCTTTGGTTAACAGCCCCAGTGCCAGAAAAAAGGCTTAAGCTTCTGAATTTAAAGTATGAGTGGCTAGTAAGCCAGTGAATTACCTTTGTTTCTCCCACCTTATACCCACTGAAAATAATAGATGCACAGTATATTTCCTGAGGAAATTTTATTGCTGCCCATCTTTTGAAGAATACTGATGAGGACAGTCTTACTGCATGTAAGAAAGCTATGCATTAGACAATAAAGATGTGGGAAGGAAGGGCCTGAACTTCTTCCAGGGACACACAAGTCATGCCTGCAGCTGACCATGGTGTTCCTGTGCCAGCAATTCAGTGTTCCACACCAATCCAGTGTTCCCAGTGTGGGCTTCTCTAATCCCTCCATGCCATCTGCATCCCTATATTCCAGGTACCTGGGTCTGTATAAGCACAAGACATTAATTCTTAGGCAGCCCTTTCCCTCTGTTGTGCCTCCATCCCTCGACCTTCACTGGATGCCACAGCCTGTTCTGAATACAACATTTTTGTGTCCCTTCATCTTCTCCCTGCCCATTTCCTGACCAGGAAGCTTTAAGGCCCTCCTGAACCAGGTCGTCTGTCTGTTCACATTTACCTCTCTTGCTGGATGCCTCTGTCAGCTCTCACTTCCCTATTTTTCCATGTCTCTCAGACAGATTTCCTTAATGCATCTGATTCATCTACCAGAATTCTTCATGCCTCCTCCTTCCCTCATGCACCCTGTTCTCCTCAATGCTTGTGCTCTCCATTTTCCCACCTCCCATTGCAAGACTCCTGGGTTTCTGAGCATCAGCTTCTCAAACGGTATCAGGAGAGTGAGTGGGGAAGCTAGTTTTTGCTGGTCACTGTTAATGGCTATGATTCACAGCCACTTACCTGTTCATCTGTCAATAAAATTATTCTGTTTTTTATTAACTGCCAATAAGGGAGAGATGTTCTGTGGTACCCTTTCATTCCTCCACTGTCAGTTTGCTTGCTTCAGGCAACCCTTCCCCCCAGTTATTTATGTTTAAAACCATGAACAGAGATGGTCATGCAATGTTTATGCATTTAAATACAAATTTATGCATTGTTTTTGCATTTAAACGTAAACATATAGGCATTAAATGTAAAATGCACTTAAACACTGCATTTAAACAATACTGGAATGTTTAACTGCCATAGTGTGTAAACAGAAATGGCGCCTAGTTGAATGAAAGATGCTCCAGACTGCCTCATTAAAACAGCATTTACACATAGTCCTAAAAGTGGAATAAGAATTTACTCTATGTGTCCCCCCGGAAAGTCACAAGTGCAGAGATTAAAACAAAAATGGCATGGGACAACCCAAGAAATTTTGTCTCTAAAATATGCAATCAGTAAAAATTTTTAAACATTTTTCAAGATACAGCATTTTTCTACCTAATGTTCCTGATGTGCTCTTTCCAGAAGCAGGCTCAGGATATCTAATTTGATTATGATAATGGTGCATCTCATTTCAGTAATGATGGCTTTATTTCTTGTCCCTTGCTATGGCTGCCCAGAACTGAAAAAAGTCAGTTCAAGGAGAGTATGAGGGTTTCAATAGAACCTCCCTCACCAATTCCACAGCTGAGGCTTCCCTGCAGCTGTACCTCACTTCCCAGAGCAGCACCCCAAAAGTCTTATGTGGCCAGGCAAAGAAAGATGTTATCATTCAGACCAGACAAACTCATACCCTTTAGCAGGGAGTTTGTGTGTGTAGATCTATACTCTCTTGATGTAGCTGGGATATCTCCATGCCTGATGCTTCGGCAAGCTCATGGGCTGTTTCTCAGGCACAGCCAGACTCTGATGGAGCAAGAAGAAAAAAATATTTTTCTAAGAACCCACGCTGGCTTCTCTGTGTCCAGTAGCCAGTGTGGAATCCCAGTCCAAATGACAAGAGAAGGCTCAAAACTGATCTAACACAAACTTTTAAAAGACTTACTGAGCATCAGCCTTGCAACAAACTGCTGTTGGAAAGCCCTCACAGCTTTGCATCAAGTCTCTGCCCACGGGCTCCCTCCCTCCAGGACACTCCTGCCCAGCACACATGGCCAGGGCAGAACCCAGCCCAGCAGCCTGCCTGAGACTGGGACCAGTGCTTAGTGCACCCAGGCACAGCAGCGTGTGGCCCTGCTGCAGCCCACTGAGCATCCTCTAGCCCAGATTCCACATTGGCCTGAGATGGAGAGGGCAGTAAATACACACACATATCATGCATGTGATACTCTATATGACTTTGAAAGCCCCCTTGGCTGGGAAAGAAAAACTCTGTATGCTCACTGATCAATGAATTGGTCTTGGTAAGTGATTGCTTGTTGCCTCTTGGTTATTAGTCTATGTAAAACTCCTGGGTGAATCAATCACACACACACGTAAGGCTTCAGGGCCTGACTGGTTTAAAAATCCAGCTGTGCTCAGGGACCTGCTTATGAAATGGTTCCAATTTGTAGCGCCGACAGGATCTTAATAGTATCCTATAGGCAAGCACAAGCCCTAGGCTGTCTCATTTATATTATTCCTTGTTTTGCTTTCTCTTTCTTTTTAAATAAGGAACAATACAAAGAATGAGAACTCAAAATCCAAGTCATGCTGTCAGGAAGAATAATGGTTCCATTCTGTACAAAAATGCCTGTATTGTTGGTTTGTTTACTTCAGCTGTTTCATGGCCATGCTGCTGTCAGAGCTCTGGAGACAAAGCCCCAGCTCTGAATCTGCTTCTGGGTGCTGGGCAGGGAGATCTTCCCCCTCTGCTGTTTTTACATGGGTAGCAACAGAAGTCAGCATACTCCACCCAACCCCATGAGCAAAGCTGAGGATGGGAGCTGTGAGGTAAATTAGAGACATTCAGGCTTCCCATTAAATACAGCCCTTCTATGAATATCCAATCTCTCAGTGACACATGGGGATTTACAGGCAAGAAGCCTATTAAGCATGCAAAGGGAGTTAGGCAGGGCTTATACAGCTCTGCACATCTGTGAGGAGACTTAAACCTCAGTGTCTTTCACTGGGAGGGCGTTTCCAAACATGATACTCTGCTTCATGTCACCCCAGTAATGACTAATACACTGTCAGAATGTCTCAATTAGATTGATGACAAGGAAGGGGTTTTAGAGAGTCCCAATTCAAATAACTGAACTCAATGCAGCTAGCTTAACTGCAATCTGTTAGGAACTTTCTACACAAAATAGAGAGTTACAGTCCTACAAGACTCTAAACAAGGACCTAAATAAGAAAACAAAGACAGCAAGTAAAGGAAGGGGTAGACTGCACAACTTACAAAGAAAGAATCAGCACGGTGGACTGACATGCATACTAATGGCTGTGTATTTTTGCTTTTGTAGGTTCAGATCTCTTCTAAAAAAATCTATTTTGTAAGCATTTTTCTCAGTTTCTGGAATGATAATTAAAAAAGAAAAAAAAAGTTCCAGTCATGGGTTACAAAACTACGAAACTACAAGAAGAATAATTACATCTGACTGGCAAGTTAAATCCCAGGATGAAGAAAGTGATTTCTGAATCTCAAAGCAGCCTACGGAAAAAACAATCCTACTCCTTTATTCTGATAATTTTTTAAAGACGATGTTCTCATTCTACTTAAGCTTATTAAAGAAATAGCATCCCAACAGGCAGTTTTGACTAAAACAGGAATAAGAGCATTTTCATAATCAGTTTCTTTAATTTCCAAGAAAAAGCCTAAATTCTGCTCTGGTCCAGTGTGGATGAATTAGTTGTGCTGCTGCCACATTTGTGAAACAACACATCAATAGAGTGGATGTGAGATGCTCTCACTGCAATACAGAACGTAGCACAGCAGAGCTGCAAACAAGACAGGGACCCAGGACAGAAACACCAAACATTCTGATGGTAAATTCAATTTACTTGAGCCAGCTTCATGCAAAGTTATTTTAATTCGGTGTTACAAAAATATGCCCTCATGTGAAGTATTTTCAAATGCCTGTGACAATGTTGGTGTGAAAATTTCTTCATCTCATCCAGATTACTCCTAGACGATGTTTCCTGCCAGCTACATTCACCACAAATGCTGTCTGGTAAATAGCAGCTGCAAAGGAAGGATAAGGATGCCAGGGTACACTTCAGTAAACACTTCTTCTCAGTAGCTCGCTATATCTGGGGCCAAGCAAGCTCATATACATTCACAGCCATTTAGAAAAAAATCCTCAAACACAGTAGGACTTTGCTTTCATAATGTCCCTGGAGGTAAGGACAGAAAGTCAAGATCAACGGCACGGCCAAATTTAGAGCAATTTTTGTGCTTGGGTGCTCTGTAGGCACATCATACTGGGCCAGCAGCCCACCCGAACCCTGCTGTGTCTCAGGCAGTGCTTGGTTTGGGCTCCCAGCGTGTCCTGGTGGCTGCATCCCGGGGGTGGGCACGTTCCCTTGCCACCCATCCCAGGCTGTCTGGGCTGCGCCCTGCCTTTTGCCTGGCTGCATTGAAACCTGAAGGCCTGGAATGAAACCTATCTATTCTCGTGCCTCTTCTTGTTCCCTCACCTAGCCTGTCCTGTTTGCACAAGCCGACACCTCTCCCCACGGGCTGCCCGGCAGCAGGGAGGAAATCGGGGTGAGGGCCGTGTTCTGCCACAGCCAGGCTGGCTCAGCTCGTACCCCCTCAGCAAGGCCCTGACGGCACCCATGAAGGACAAGGCTGCTGTTGAGCAACACTTTCCTCAGATCCTGGCCAGAAGAAGCTCCTAGGGGATGGCTGCTGGAGCTGGATAAGCCGAGCTGACCGGACTGGGAAACTATTACAGGCGCCAAAAGCCAGAAGGAGAGAGAGGGTTTCCAGGAGCCACACCTGTGGGGATAAACACAGGCACAGGGCAGGCGGTGCTCCCCGGGGAAAAGATTCCTGCCCACTGGCGTCACTGCCTCTCCACCAGAAGTTATCAGTTTTGTAAAGGCACTAAGGAAACTGCCGGTGTGAATGGCCCTAATCTGCTTCTCCTGCAGCCTCTGATAACCTGAGGAGCTGCCAGGCAAACATCATGCTTGCCCAGCACCACTGAGCTGAGGAAAAACTGCCTTGGAGGATGCAAAAGAGCAGGACATACCCATAGCCCGATGCAAAGTTATCCTGGAGCTACAGTGACCAAGTGCCCTGCAGAGCACTCACCTAAAGCACAAGTACAACCCCCTTGCAGTGGTTTTAGCTGACCCCAACTTATGCAGGAGTGTGCTGAGGGGATGCTAGCAGGCATGTGGTGCTACTCAGGAGCTCATCCCTCCTACATCTCTACTGACTTTACGTTGCTGAAACCTCCCCCACCTTCTCCCTGGTATCTTCAGTTATACAATTGTTCCCCAAGGTGGTTGCGTGCCAGTTTCTGTGATTAATCAGGCAGTGAGCAAAGTAGGAAAATTGTGGGCTGCAAGAAGAGACAGAAAAGTTAAGGAGAAATTGCATCATCAGAAAGCAGGGTGACAGCTTCTGTCACAAAAAAGGAGACGGGTTGGAGTGGGTGGAGGGCCTGGTCCATAACAGTAGCAAAGGGATGAAAAGAAATAAAAATTAAAAATTAATTTTTTTTTTAAAAAATTCAAATTTTGTTGTCACCTTTTCTTCCCTCTCTCCCCTCTTCCACCTAAAAAGCAGACACATCAGAAACATTTCCAGAAGCTCACAGAGAGCACCTAACCTCCTCGTTACAGCCTGGTTGTAACAAGTGAACTTCACAGAGGAAGCACAAATGACAAAAATTCACTGTTTCAACTTGATGAACCTTTGCTACAGAGAACCCTGTTACACCAAACTTAGCTTTGGGTGAACATCACTGGTGCTACCTTCCTAGCAAAAGACTTGGACAATCAACAGGAGGCATAAAAGGAGGCCCTGTGGTTGCTGGTATGGCCCAAGATACCTGGTCATCAGTATTACACTTTGTAAACTGAATAACCTAAACTCATATACAAAAGAAACTCGAGCTCCATAGCTTATAAGATTTTTAGCAGTGGTCGCCATAGTCACCACTGGTACTGCTTGAATAGTAGTACCTTGTGACAGAGAGTTTTAAAAGCAATTGACAAAAAAAAAAAAAAAAAAAAGCCCAAACAACATAAAAGCCCTATAAATAAAAGCAAGTTTTCCCACATAGAGCAAAGCAAGACTCTCATGGATAGGTACCAGAGGACAGGAGATGGAAAAAGGTGGTGACATCATCACATAAAATAAAATTACTTCTATTCTGCAAAACTTTCAATGTTTTTTTCTCTCTTTCTAGCTACGTCTCATATTTTAGGTTGAATTACTTAGATGGCTGAATGCACTAAGAACTCCATTTCTAGCCATGTCACCTTCTCCAATAGTTTACTAACATTTACTGCCTAAAATAGAAAAGTCCAAACAGCTCAAAACAAAGAAAACACAGGTCAGGAAAGCTAAACAAAACCAAGAGTGTGGGAGGAAAACAGTCCTGTGAGAAGCTGCTTCAGTATTAGACAAATAAAATCCCCTCTCTCTGGATACAAAGACATAACTCTTATTTATGTGAAAGGGAAACAAGCTCATGCACTGAGGGCGGAATAACTACCATAGATCAGCAGAATGACTGCACTGGAGATAGCTATAACCAGACTACATGTGCAATGAATGAGAAAACCATTTCAGCCATCTGGGCTATGTAATTTTTCACAGATGCTTTCAGAGCTGGATAGACCTCGTTGCCTTTCTTTTTCCTGACATTTCTCCAATATCTGCAAATTACTTTCCGTGACCTGTAGGATGGTACTCCCCCAAAACTTAGTCTGTGCCTTTTTGCCATCATCCCAAGTGTTCAAATGGATCTCTGTAGATAATTTTCCTTTCAGAAGGACTTTACAAGATGCACTATTCAGTTGGATGCAGCCCCCTGGCAGGTATTCAGTCCAATGATACGTCCACACAGACTGCAGTACAACCACCTCCATAGATGGCTTAAAAAACTTGAAATTGCAAACAGTTTAATTTATTTCTTAAGTTTCTTTATTTCCCTTGAATTCAGCATAACCAGAAGTCTGAATTACATGCTGTTTTGCAGGCTTGGCCTAACTGAGTAACTATGTGCCTAAGTCTGATTTAGGACACATCTTTGTTGCCAGGTGATCTGGCTATGGTATTACACAGGCCTGATCTTAACTGCAAGATAAGCAGGATGGATGCCTGTGGGACCACAGTGCTAGCATCACTCAGTCCAGTGGTTATTTTTATTTACATCTAGAGGCTGCTTTTTTAGAGGCACAAAGCTACTGCTGTTTTTTTATCCAACAACATGACATTAAAGAACCACAACCAGCATGGCTATGGCATATGGTTCAATGGCACACTGAGGACAGCCCACACAAAAGCAACCCATCAGGCTAAGTTTCATATTTGTGTACAATGGCTTCCCAGTTTTGTAGAGAGTGGTTCTTCATACAATCAGAAATCAGCTGGCAATCTATACCTGTGCTTTTGCACTTCATCCAGCTGGAACTGTGGTTCATGGGAAACTATTCATGGAGAATTTTTCTGATGGCAAGGATAGTTTAAACAGTCCTGTCTCACTTTCTGCTTCGGACATTGGTGCCCACTCCTCTCCCTGTGCTCTGCCAAAGCCAACTATTTATGCAGCTGTGTAGTGAAATGTATCAAGGAGATGATCAAGGCAGGGAGAAAAGAAACCTGAAACACAAATCCAGGTTATTTTTCCAGCCAGATCTCTTCTGTGATCAGGTACACTGAGAAGCCACATGAATACTGCTGTTGGCATAGCCTGGTGTAGGGGAGAGGGAAGGCTGCTTTAAGGAGGTGTTATTCAAACAGTGCTGCCCTTGAATGTGGAGCCACAGCCAAAGTATTCTCCTCCATCCCCAAGAAATGGGATTTGTGTGCACAGTTCAGATATTTATTAGTAGTGGTGGGGATCCCTTTTTAAACTTTACATACTTCTCACAGGGATGTGGGGGAAAACAGGCTTATATGGTTCTGCTAGAGTGAAGTCAAAGTCTTGTAAAGCTAAATAAAGCTAGGCACCATTTTTATAAGCTTGGTAATAGTGCCCTGTGGAAACAGGCCATGATTACAACCACGGCAGTTTCTAACTACATCTTTAAGCAGCATCCCAAGTCTGTCACAGTGATATTTTCAAAGGGCTTTGAAGCAAGAATGATCACTGCTGTTAAGACTAAGTAGTTTTAGATCTTTTAAACTCCAGCCATCCATAAGACAAAACTAGGCAAGCATTTTATATAATAAATCTGCAGGAAACTGAAGAAGTTGAGGCTTGCTCCATGACCTATCACAATTACTATTCATCTTAATGCAGAAAAACAACTATATGTAACAGGCAAGCCCAACTCACTGCATGCTCCCCCTTTGCTCCAGAAAACTGTCTTATGTCTACTGTTATGTACAGAAAAACTAGAGAATGCCAAAAAAAGAAAAAAATCTTTCACTCCAACTAAAATCTCAACCTCCAAAGCAATTTTGAAATAACTACACCTTCTGAGGAACAAGGCTGCCCATGACTCTCAAGGCTAGCCAAGCTCCAAGAAGCTTCATTTCAAGCCTCTTCTTCTGCCATGGGGAATATTGCTGGCTAAAACTTCCCAGTACCTCTTTGAAGAAGGTCTGTATCAATGACAGGAACTGTTAAAAGGATGGAGTGCTTTTCCCCTACAGTTTCAGAGGCCACATGACGAAGTACAGCTGAAACCGAAGCAACAAAAAGAAAAGACGGAAGTCGGGACTTCCGTTCATTTGTGACATGGAAACACACTTTATTTAAAGGAAGCAAGAGGTGTTAGACAGTCGAAAGGTTTTACAGCTAACTGAGTCAGCTGCTCTCTCCCTTTGCAACATGGATCAGTTTTGCAAAGGAGACCTGGAAGAATATGGAAAAGGGAAGAGCAACAGAAATATACACCTCCTTGTGAATGAGATAGGGGTCATCTAGGAGGTGCACTGCAATAGTTTTAAAACTGGCTGAGCAACAAGATGATGTAAAATCAAGGAACTAAATAGTTGCTTTGCTTCTCCTGCCACAATGAACAAACTGAACAGTTCCAAGCACTGCAAACTCATGCCTGGTCATTTTTAACTTTTTTTTTTTTTTTTTTTTTTTTTTTTTTTTTTCATTGCAGAAACAATAACAAACACACAAACGCAACATACCCCAAATTTATTGCTCTTCATCTGTTGGCTATCTTCTTATTTAGATAAAAATAATTCTCTCTAAATAAACCATTACTCCTACAGTAATCTTTGTTTTGCTGCAGCATTTAAGGACTTCTGAAGAAGTTTAAAGATGACATATAAGCTGACATTTATGTATGATAGAGTGAGATTGCTGTATTCAGCACTGAAACCTAATCCTAGCCAAGGCAGAATGCGGCAACTCCTTCCTAGCTGGAGTGACATCAGGCCCGCCCAGATAAACACAGAGGTAAAAAGCAAGATAAAAGCAAGCAGTGACTGCTTGGAAATGTATAGGGTTTGGCCAGGAGGCAGCTACCCCTGCAATATTTCATTAAATACTGGGCAGCAGAGTTTCAAAAGTACTTGCAGCAGCTTCCCTTGCTTGCAGATGCTGAGAGGGAAGGGAGAGTGACTTTTGGCCATGCAGGGCCCCCTGGAGCATGGGTTCAGAATTGGGACAGAGAATTGGAAGCTGCTTCCCAGGAGGGATTTCTCCTGTTCACATCGATACCATTTCTTGAAAATTCAGCTATATTTTTAAATTTGTCTTGATGAGAAACCAGCTGTGCCCACCCACACCACACACTACACTGAGCCTGCATTTCTGCATTTTAAGATTTACTTTTTTGGTTTTGTTTTAGTTCTGGCAATGCATATGACACTATCTTCCATCTAAATCTTACTGGTGTAACATTTAAACATTTGAATTATTCCATTTCTGAAAACAAGACCACCCTCTGATTTTCAAAGCCATTTAAAAGAGCAGGAGGACACTGTATATCTCTTTTAACATGTACCTGGTGCTATCTGAAAGTTCCTGATCCTCAAGCAGCTTCATCCATTTCTGCCTCACTGGGCAAAAGAGGTTTTGCATAGACACAGCAAGTTGGCTACTACTGTTTTATGTGCTAATCTCAGAAGTTAGCAGGGAACAACTGGTCTGTAATGCATATACCATAGATTGTGGATATGCCACTCTCAAATACTGTATATCTTGCACTCCTCTGTGTCCTTTAGTGGCTTAAATTCATGTATAAGAGGCAAATTTCAGGGCTCTTTTTGCATTCAGAGTTTTGCACCTCCAGAGTATGCTTTCAAAGTCTTTGCAACAGCAAGGCCTAAATTTTACCACTGATGCAACTTCTCATTTATTTTATTTTAATGAAAGCTGTCTTTCTCATGTAATCACTATATTCATTAACTAGACACTAGCAAAAATACCAAATAACATAAGAAATCTCATAAAATGAAAAGAGAAAACAATATTCACTGCTTGTTCTACACTCCCACTATTGCTCTTGCCAGTGGATCTGGGCCAACAGTTTAGACAATGGAAAATATTTGCAAAGAGATCTTCATGCATGAAGAACATTTAACTTTTCATATTATGGAATTCAGCAATATTTTCCTGACAGTGTGGGGCAGTGCTTCTCCAGTGAGCTTTTCTCTGAGTGCTTGCACAACCTTATGTGACTGACAGAAGATCTGCTGGCTTAGAAAACTACTGTAGCAGCCAAGTTAGTCCACAGGATTTTTGCACAACAGGTAGGAGCAACTGTAACAAAGGACTTTTGTTTTTTTTTTTCCTAAGGGATGTGATTTCCAGTCCCCTAAGAGGAAGGAGGAGTATCAACCATTTAAAGAAGAAACCAGGTGTTTTCCTGCATTCCTAAGAGAATATCTTCATGAAATGATCTTGCTAGATGAAGTTTGGCATGTGAAACACAATAATAAATAATTGTGTATACTAAGTGAAAGTTAAAAGCTGTTATTTTTTCCAAATGAGTTTCAGAGACGCAGCAGGCAAAATGTAAATTACTCTGAGGAATAATTACGGGCTTAAGACTGGTTGAATACCTTCCCTGTAATTACATAACTTATACTTGAATCAAAGTGCAACCTGAGATGTAAACTTCCTGTGTTTGGAGGCCTAATAAAAAAATACAGCAGATTAACTGTAGGGACCAGGAAATGCTTTGATGCACATTTCAAGAGGAACGTAAAGCAAACAGGCACTACAGAGACCGCTAATGCATTTAAAGATTTTGTTGCTTCTGTTTCACTAACCATGTTAACTGTTATCAGGTGTCTAACACCATTAAGATGAATGACAAAGGGGTGAGAATTCATGTCAGATTAGGAAAAAGAAGAGGTTACAGACCACATAGATAAATTGCAGGTTTTCAAAAACCTCCTGATCAGCAGCTGGCATTCCAGAGACTGAGAAAAGGCAAATGCAGCATCTCGTTTTGGTGCCTTTTCTTTAGACAGCATTTTGTTATCTGTCTTTCTGTCATAAACTTTAAAATGTCACTAGTTATTCCTTTGAAAGCTCTCAAATTTTAATTTGCCTCAGGTCTGATATTCTGAAAAAGATAACATGTTTTGCAAACCAGACAATGTTTGGTTTTGACAAAGCAGTAATTGCAATGATGCTCACAATAACGGTAAAAGAAAGAATAAATGTGGCTTCTTATCTTCTGTGTGCATGCCCAAATTTACATACATGCTGAACTTAAAAAAAATGGTGCATTGATAAGGCATCAAATGTTTGAAATAAAAGACTTGTAAAGCATTACACAATACAATAGAGTGTATAATTTACACCCGAGTCCTTGACAGTAATTTTTCCTTTATGTCATACGGTCTATAAGAATGTTTTTTTGATAGCTGTAGTCACCTGCCTCTGAGGTACTAATCTGCTTGCAAATCATTTGACATAGCTTCTTACTAATGAAAACATATAGATTATTAATTAATACACACCACTCATTTCCCTTTAGAAATCTTGAGATGGTAAAAAAACTTCAAAAACTATAAATAAGAGTATATTCCTGAAATTAATGGATGAAAATACAAGCACACAGACCACATGTTTTAATATAAATTAAATATTACCCACGAAAAAGGAGGACCAAATTTGATAATACGCTCACTATTCAAGTTACGGATATACATCGATATACAGGATATAGAAAGTTTTTGGTGATATGGCAAAGAAAAAGTCATGACCTGATTTATTACCCTTATTCTTCTCTGTTAGATTCCCTAGTCAAAATTAGAAAGCTCCACTTTGCTGAGCGACAGCCTTTTAAAAGCTGAGAGAATGTACATTGTACCGGCAACTTTAATTTTGGCTGTGCAAAGAACCCAGTTGTTCTGAATGGTTACTGAAAGGCAAGACAGAGAATCAAGCAACAGGGATATTCCTCAGCCATTTTAATGGTGGGTCAACATACATGAAACAAAAATTCCTTCAACCAGAGAACCAACCAAATGAGGAAAAAAAGCCTGTAATTATGGGCAAGAGGAAAGACATCTTGAGGCAAGCCCAGGGAAGGGCTGCAAAGATGGTCAGAAGATCAGAGCACCTCTCTTATGAGCAAAGGCTGAGTTAGGGTTGTTCAGCCTGCAGAAGAAAAGAGTCTGGATAGGCATTATAGCAGCCTTTCAATAGTGAGAAGGCTTATAAAAAAGATGGAGACGGAGTTTTTAGGAGGACCTTTTGCAATAGGACGAGATAAAAGTTTTAAATGAAAAGAGGGTAGACTCAGACTGCATGTAAGGAAGGAATTTTTTATGATGAGATTAATGAAACCCTGGAACAGGTTGCCCAGAGAGCTGGTAGATGCCCAGTCCCAGGAAACATTCAAGGTCAGGTTGTATCTCAGCAAGATGATCTAGTTGAAGATGTCCCTGTTCATTGTATGAGTGTCAGACTAGATGAGCTTTAAAGGCCCCTTCCAACCCAAACCACCCTATGATTCTGTTATTCTAAAACCAGCATTCTGACAGCTGAATGTCCTGATACAGTCACAAGTGTAGTACAGACAAGCCCATATATAGTTTATCTTACTTTGTTCTGACAAGTAATAAAACAATGTCATGTTCTGACAAGAGGCAGGAAAGTGCTGGAGTGTCAGTCTATCAGGACAATTAAACATATATTTAATAATAAAAATGTAGGTCAACTCAACTATTTCTGTGATTCCAATTGAGCTTATGCTTAAATTTTGTGTGCCTTGCAAGATGGCTCTAGTTATGCTAGAAAAAGAAGTAAGAGTCACTTGAGTACATGGAGCAAATTATGTAGTAGCATCTATGCAGATTTAAGTTCTTGCAACAGGCTGTTCACCATGTGCCCTGGGCACTGGCAGCAGAGCCAGCTAACTACCATGAAGCAAAAAATTATGTAAAAGTTGTTGTTTCTTCATGAAAGCTTAATAATTATCTGTTCTAGTAGACGACAAATGTACATTTCTCAGGGGGAAGCTAAGGAGACAGTGTCCTTCCCTGATCATACAAATACTCAGTAACTCTGATTCATGTGATGGCACAGCACCCACATTGGTGCATTGTTCCTTCTTCCTCCACTAATCTATATGGAACCTTCCTTTCAGTCTGTTAAGGAGAAAATATTTCTTGTTAATCACTTGTAATGAATAATTTAGTAAAATAATACACTTTTGACTATCTGCCTGTTGACTAGTTCTCCTGCCCAAAGACTACAGAATAGCAGTGACTGATGCCTGATGACAAGCTGTGAAGCATGCAAGGCCAGGTGTAACTTGTGACGTTTTGGGGACTTTGCAAATGTTTTCAGTCAAATTCTGTGAATACCAGGTAATCTTACACTCACACGCCCAAGATAAGTGTAAAGAGAAAACTAACAAAATAAATACAGAGAGAATACTTAACTTTTTTTTCACAAAGGTCACCATCTTTCTTTAGAAATAGAATACATATAAACCTAAATTATTAATAAAGGTGCAGATTTTCTTAAGAAACCAAGCTTGTGCAGTAGTAAAACATTCAACTAACAAGTTCTCTCTCTTTACATTATTAATGCTGAAAGACTTATCCAAGCGCAAACAGCACGTCCCTATCTCACCCCCAAGACACTCCTATCTCTCTGTCCTTTGTGCTCCTCTGCCACGATGAGATAGTCAGTATAGTGCCAGTGAGTCAAAACAAAGGAATGTGTATCTTTGATCAAAAATGAATTCAAGGACAAGATGAATACAACCATCAAAAGATAACTCCCCATTCTCACTGATCTGGAGGGATCGGACTTTTCAGAAATGGGAAGAGTTATTCACTAACCTACTTCCTTAGCTGACTGTAAACCACCAATTGCTCAAATGTTTTGAGCTATTGGAAACAGCTCAAATTGAACCTACCAGCTTCTTGGTCTTTCAGTGTGAGGGTGGTGAGGCACTGGCAAAAGTTTGCCCAGAAAGCTGAGGATGCCCACCCCCTGGAAGTGTTCAGGATCAGGTTGGATGAGGCTTTGAGCAACCTGGTCTAGTGGGAGATGTCCCTGCCAATGCAGGGGGGTTGGAACTAGATAATGTTAAGGTCCCTTCCAGCCCAAACCATTTTATGATTCAATGAAATAAGCCACAGAGAACCTAAATCAAAAAATCTTACTGATCATAAGGCAAAGCTGGTCCCATGGCAGTCTGCAACCACTTTTGGCATACATAACAATCTGACATCATTTAAGGGATTCTGACAGATTCTCAAAACACAACAAAATTTTGGATCCTCTTAAGAAAACATCACCTCCTGGCCAATATATCATTACTTCAGCTATGGGAATCTCATGTAATATGAATTCTCTTAACACCATCACAATATTTATGATCGGTGGACTTAGAAAAAAGAAAGTGGTAGCTGAGTGGATCAGATTTTGCTCCCACTTTTCTGACAACTCTGAAAGAAAGAAAGAAAGACAGGAAGAAAGTTTCCCAGTGACTCTTACTCTAGCTTTCCAAAATCATCGTCAGCTATTTGGCTCCCTAGCCTTCACGTGGTTTTAGTCACTGGATGTAACTCATACCTCCTGCAGTAAGTCAATCCTAGATTCACAGCCTCATTTCCTTGAAAATTGGACCTGTTGCCTCCCACGGTTCTGTCCTGTCACAAGCAGACAGTCCAAAAGCTATCAACAAAGCAGTTGTCCCACCTCTCTTCGTGCTAAGCAGTACTTGAACTCAACATATATCTAAATGATTTAGCTTTAATTTGTGTCACTGTTGTTGCAGATGCAAAGAAGAGACTTCATTTTACATGCAAACCGCCAAACAATGAAATAATATCGCAAAGCAGTTTAACTTTATTCATTAACTTTTTTAAGGGAGAAGAAACAGTCAAGTACAGCTTCAAAGTGAATGACTAGTTACAACAAAAGACTCCATGCTTTGCTCAGTCACCAGTGCCATAAGCTGGTCCTTAAATACACCAAATTGCTGAAAAGCAAAATAAAGCCAAAAGACTTAGAGAGCAACTATAGCATGCTTAATTATAGTTGTTAAATTTTCAGATACTGAGATATTGCATTTTAATTTGCTAAAATTACTTTTTTCTCTAGTAAAAAAAGCTTAGATCAGTCACACACTTTTAAGATGGAAAGGGTTATGAGAAATCTACCTTGCTATGAGATTTAAAAAAAAAATATTCTGGTGACTACCAAGAAGCAGCACTGACAACTGTGTTCTCATTACCAGGGAGAAGTGAAAATACCCATGATGTAAGTAATTTTTTTAGTTTGTATCAAAGACTGAGTAAGGAGAAAGACTGTGTACCAGTCTGAGTAGAAACCGTACTGTGTGAATCCAAATACATGTTGGCTCTACAGACCTGCAGTCTCTTCCCCTGTAAGAGCAATAAAAATATGTGTCTAAAACACATATTAGAGCCTGATATTGAGGCCAATGAGGCATCAACAGGATTAGCGACACCAGGCCATATTACAGCTAAAAGAGGAAGCAGTGACCATGTCACTGACTGAGCATCTACTGCTTGGGTGAGGCTGGGGCAAACAGTCTCTGATGCTGTGCATATCAGCAATACTGATGTAATGCATTTTAATGTGGATCTGTTTTCAATTCAGGACAGATGCAGGGTATTTTTTGCAGCTGCAAGGATAATCAAATCACTCATACCATAGTGTATAAAATAGAGGAATTGATTCCTGAGGCTTACTTAGTATTCCAGCAAAATGTCAGTAAGCATGTGCAAAAATTAAGGCTTACATAACTAACAGATTTTGAAGAAAAAAAGATGGGGTTTGCAACATATCCTCTTCAGAGATATAAACAAAATGTTAAGCTCTGCTGTTTGGTGCCAGCTATGCTGTACATTTTAAACATGTCCTAACCAGAAGCTGTGATTCTGTTGTAGTGTAGTTGAAAGGCAACATATTTATGAAGCATTTATATGGTCTTGCAACACAAGTCCCATTTTCAAAAATCCATTTAAATATTATCTGCTTGAGTTGTAAAAATCAGGGCCAAAGCTCCAAAGGCACTGAAATCCTCTTCAGCAGTATAAATACTCCTAGGTTTCTCTCCTGAATAAAAGCCAATGGCTCCAAAATTATAAAAACTGAAAAGTGCTATATATTTAAAAATATCCTTTCAGTAATATAATAAATATACAAATAGTGATGTAGCTCAAACAAGGGCATCTATGTGTGCTTTCTGCCATACCCCTGTATAGAAACAGTCAGGAAGCCTCGTGGCAAAGTTATATATAAAAAAAAAGTCAGTGAAAAACAACCAGAACTCCTACAGTGCTGCATAATACTGTTTGATTTTTTTAAAAAAAGCAAAATATACAGATTGCTAATAACTGGTACACAATTATGAAGTCCACAAAAAAACAATGTAAAAAATGTAAAAATGTAAAATTTAAAAAATTGAAGATGGATCCATTTATCTTTTTCTAATATGTAAAAAATCAGCATTGTAAAACTAGCCATTTAATTGACTTTCTATGTTTAAAAATAAAACAACGAATGCATTTATTGGAGCAACACTGCACGAGTAATTGAAAAAAATGACCTATTTATTCTGACATTTTGAGCAACAGGCTACTCAGTTCTTTTTCTTAAGAAATTAAACACTCCAAAACCTTGATAAGGTTTCCTTGAAAGGGAATTCTGATCTCTTTACTTAAGACTTTGGGTTTTGAAGTTCCTTTGCTTATGGAGAGCAGGCTTCAGCCCTGCAGCCCAAAGTACATATCTCTGGCTAGAGCCCTGCTGCAGCCCATGCAGCCTGGCTCCCCATCCAAGGCAGGAGCATGCTGCAGGTTTGCTCATCACACGGCTTCAAGACACACTTGCTTTTCAGAGGCTTAGAGGGGAAGCAGACCTTTCAGGAGGAAAGAGTTTGCACTTTTATCTTACACCTCATGCACACGAGACAGTTTCTTCTAGAGATGGTCTCCTGAACACCAGAGATGGCCTTAGTCTTAAATTTGCTATTTGTGATGCCCTTTGTTGCTAAAGCCAGGATTTCTCTAGAAAAAAGAAG
Source organism: Phaethornis superciliosus (assembly GCA_023637945.1). Lineage (NCBI taxonomy): Eukaryota > Metazoa > Chordata > Aves > Apodiformes > Trochilidae > Phaethornis > Phaethornis superciliosus. Next base: position 49,613,395 of record JAJQWJ010000003.1, on the reverse strand, counting down.
TATAAATAAAAAAACCTCCTCTTAAATTGTTATTTGCTTGTGCAAATACATACTAATATTTGCCCCAGAGGGCTGGGTCATGGCCTTGAGGAACCTTGTCCCAAAACTCTCATGACCTGCATGAAAGGAAACAAGGACTTTGCGAAGTGCAAATTTTAATGTGGTCCAGCCATGAAAACCTCTAATTAAGGACCAAACCAAAAGAGAATGGCACTGGGCCAAAGACTGGAAAAGAAAGAAATTCAGATATACACACTGTGACATTGCAGGTTACTGCTATTCTGTCATTTACCTTTCTGAAAACACTGACTGCTGCCAGGTCTTGATGCCCCAGCATCTGATTTCTCTACTCTGAAAAGCTTTTGCCTGCACTGGAATTTTCAGCTGGGAGAAATGGCCCTTGAACTAAGTCCATACATCTAACTTTGGCATAATGCAAGGGCAGGAACATCTGCTGCCATCATGAACAGCTTGTTGGCTGAGTTCAGCCATAGGGGAGGGCCAAGCAACTGATCTGCTTTCACACATCTCTGGTTTGGCTGGTAGATGCCGTGCAAATTAATATAAAACACTCAATACACTGAGCACAATCTAGCAGCTCTGGGAAGGACTGATCACAAAGGCATTATTTAGATCTTAGAGAAGATTTAAAGATCTGCCTTTGCATTCTGAGGATCACATTCCTCAAGTCACAGCCACTTTCTTTTCAGTCTTCTAACTGCAGCTTTACTGCTCATTTTAAAGCTGTTTCATTTTTTTTTTTTTTTAATATCCTTTTGGGTTTTTTAATTTCCATAAATTGTAGTTATTCCAGTGCTGAGAGGCAAGTCCTACTTTCATTTGTGGAAATGGAAAAAGTTTTTTTATTTTCTGGCCACTTACAGGTATACACTGCCCTAAATGCTTAGTGGTTTTGGTTTTTTGTTTGTTTTGGGGTTTTGTTTTTTTGTTTGTCTGTTTGTTTTTTTAAATGTTGAAATAGGAATAAGTTGAATAACTCATAACTAAATTGTGAAAAGCATTTATGCATTCCTCAAACTGTCTTCAAATAACTTTTACTAAAATTATAAAGATACTAGGTTTATAATACACATGCAGAACATCTTAGGTGACGGAGATGTCTGCATCACTAAGGAGAAGGATTGTAGAGTTTTCCTTCTGAATGACTTAAGGACTTAGTGCATGGACCTCTGGAAAAAGTTGAAAAATGTTGGACCATTCTGTCTCAGATTTTCTATCCCCTATATGGTGGTTGTAATGTTTATCCCCCTACCTTGCTGAAGTATTTGTAGGAATGCTTAAATAGCATAGCTCTGTGCTGTACTTTAGGTAATATAGATGTAAAAAATCTTTAGCATGTTTTACTTATCTATATGAAAAAAAAAGATTTATGAATGAGAAAACTTTATACATATGTGTTAAGCAGTTATAGAGACAATGAGTGTGATTTACAAGGAAGGTTACCTTCTTCTATTGATTGCTTTAATTCCATAGACTATGGGAACTAACTTTTCCTGATTGTCCTCACTTCTCCATTGCTTCCTAAATAAAACTACATGGAAATCTCAGAATGTTTATTGTTTGATTTAAAAAAAAAATAAATCCAAAACTAAAAAAAAACCACCCATGAAGATACTGAGAGTCCAAAGGTGACCATGTGAGAGACCAATGGCAGCACTGATACAGCCTGACATGCCTGGCTAACTAGCAGCCTTGCAGAAAAGTGGCAGAGGGTTCCTGTTGGATATCAATTTGAATGTGGGCCAGTGATGCACTTGCAGTGATAGAGACTAGCTGTAATACCAGGTTGCATCAGCAAGATAAGAACTAGCAGGTCTAGAGAAAGGTTTCTTCTCTCTTCTACAGCACCCAAAACCATATCCAAAGCACTGTGGCCAATCTGGCGACCCAGCACAAGAGAAATACTGATAAATACAAGAGCAAAATGTAGAAGAAACCAAAGAGTTGTGAGGCTGGACCCAACTCAAATGCTGCCAGGTTTGCTTATCCAGGAGAAAGGAAGGCAGGAGGGCAACCTAACCAGTCTTTATCTACCAAAAGCAGGGGCAGAGAGATGACACAGGAAAACTTGTCTCAGGGATGCATGACAACAGGACAAAAGCCAACAGTCACAAATTACAACTAGACACAGGGACAAAATTCATCACAGTGAGAGCAGGTCAGGACTGGAAGGGGCACTCAGGGAGTTAGCAGAATCAGCATCCTTGTAGATGGCCAAAAGTTGACAGGACCTGATCTACCTTTCAAGTAGCCCTCCTTTAAGCAGGTATTGGGACTAGATGATCTCCATAAACCACTTTCAACTTAAATTATTATGTGATTCTATAATTTATGACTAATAAGAGGCATCAGTAATGTTCCCATTAGTTGCTCTCTCTTCTCTCTCCTACACCCTCCTTTCCCTAAGGGGGACATTGGCTTGCCAAGATGCACATAACTGTCTAATATTCTCAAAAGTACACACTGTCCATGTAAGGTGTCAAGTATGAAACACTGGTGTTGGTAAGGAGCCAAATGCCAAAATATAAACTTCTAGAGCTCAGCTGGATTTTTTACTTGTCAGATCTGTGTTGTCATTGCTGTTTATCCACATTCTTTTTTGCTGACATGTATTTGCAGTCTTACGGTCCCACTGATGTAGCTGGTCATTTTGTGTCTATAAGGAATTGTATAATTAAATGTTGTGATTTAAACCCTTCAAACACATTAATGTTAGTTGCCAGTAAAGTTAAGCATGGGAAAGATGACACTTCCAGGGTCTGTTTTTATGCATTAGCTTTACATGTTTAAATGAAGCTAAGTGTTTTTTAGGGCCTGTCCCCACTGGAAAGTATTTTTAAATTGAACATGATTCAGGAATAACTCAGTAGAAATACTTATATTCCAGAATCAGAATACCTAGTTTTGGAAATTACTTAAACAAACTCTCCAGAGTATGCAATCATAGTATGAATATTATATTCTTACATGAAATATGCATGGCTACCTACATGTTATTTTACCAGGAATATTTTACCTGAAATCATTATTTGTTAATTATTACTGAGACAATTATTACCCAGACATATAAAACTACTGTACAGCCTATACATGCAACTTAAGCAAAAAAGGCCAATGTTAATTACAAGTAAGATAATCCTTTTAGTATATTTTAGAACAATGCCCAATTTTAAAAGGTTAGTAATCTGCTTTGATTCCGCTCAGGATAGATGGAGAATGCCTCCTTCAATGGACTCACAAGACTTTTCAGGCATTTCCAGCTCTCCCATTCTAGCCTGAATGAAGAAGACATGACTTTTTTGCATCTTAAAATTTGAGAAATGCCATTGCACTTTTAACAAAGCACAAGATAGCCTAAAAAAAAAAAAAAAAAACACCAAAAAAACTGTAATAGTTTTGCTGCTTTGAAGAAATCCCAGTCTGGTACTTTGTATTCAAGTTTCAGCTCAGAGGTAGGCAAACTTTTATGGCTGAGTTATTAAATCCTGAAAATAGAGCTCTGTAATAGAAATGCTGACAGGCACTTTAGTACAGCAGTGCTATTGGGCACTGCTACAGTCATCATTTTTAATGAGAGATGTTAATATCACCTCAATCAAAATGGTTGCCCTGGGCTGACGTCTCGGGCTGTGCACAGGTGCTCTCAGCCAAAAATGTAATGAAGGCTATTACATTATCAAGGAGGCACAGATGTACATCCCTTCTGAACTCATGGTGGTGTTACTGCCAAGCAGGCATCTCTTGCAGCAGGTCCCAGGTCTGTTTATATCAATATGCTGTTCCAGCTCAGTGAACCCAGGCACAGCCTTCTGCTTCTCCATGGCATTGCCAGTGAGAGAAGAAGCAACTTTTAAGAATGCAAGAAGGATTTACCCCTGATGTGAAGGTGTATGGCAAAAATAAAATGAAACACCACCAACCCTGGTTTGGTTTGTGATAGTCTTTGAACTTGGAATTAATGCATTTGGGTCTGGACTGCTTCAGCATTTCAGAGAAGTTCCTCCTCTTCACCAAGCACAGTAACAATGTTGGCTCGAGGGGAAACTCATTCTAACATCTGTGTTCTGTCGTCTTTGTCTCGTTTGAAATCTAACATGCTTTTCATGGGATTTGCATGCTTTCCAAGCCACTCTTCACACATTTCTCATTAGTGCTCATGTTTGCTCCCTTCACTATTCAAATCACACAAGCAAAATGTATTTCTTCTCTATTTTTTAAAGCATCTCTTGCTTTTATAGTGAATATATACAAAATTTCCAGACATCTAATGAGTAACGGGATCTCTACTGGCAGATGTGGGTACTAGAGTGGCTTGCATTTCTACTGAGATAACACCTGGGCATTCAGAAACCAATCTGAAATGAGCCCTAATCTCTGCTGAAGTCATCCTTCTTCCTTTGCCCTTCTAGGACCCCAGCCTGAGGGATGCAGTGCTGCAAGAGGGCTGATGTAAATGAGAAATGGCATCTCATCAGAACAAAGAATGTTTGCTTTAGCAGAGGTGGACAATTGCTCACAGATCTCAGCTGGCACGGTGATGTTACTGGGCTCCCCAGAAGCACATGTTATACCTGGAAGGACTGACATATAGGTAAAAAAGCTGGGAAAGCATCATGGATTCTATTTTATCAAAAGCTGAGGGTGTGCATGCTTTTGTGTACTGTACACATACACGTGCATGCACAACAGGGAAGATAAAGAGCTGGAAAAAGCAGCCACTATTGCTCAGGCATCCTAAATGCAAGTGTTGATGAATTCTGTCTGCAGGATGATGAATGTGCTTCCTTCCTTCTAGCCTTCTGCTTCATCTTTGTCCACTTCCATTTACTAACCAAGGCAACTGAAGTGCTGAAGTCAAGCTATTTAAGGCTTCACAACTGTCCTTCCATAACAAAGATGAACCCTCTCCATCAGACTGCATCTGAAATCCCTATCACTGATCCAACATAAATGATTGTTTTAAGGGAGTTCATGATGAAATCCCTGGCACTGTATTGTGCTGGTGATACCAGTGATTCTCCTGTACTAAAATTTTTGCTTTGAGAACCATGCTGGAAGCTGAGTTGCTGCAATGAGAGGACAACGTGGTGCTGAACAGTGAAGGCAATCAAAGAAAAGGAAAGGCTGTAAAGTGACAGCTAAAGGAAGAGGTAGGTACCCGTGAGGTACAGGTTGTGGTTAAGACATGGCTGGCTCTTTCAGCTTTGGTCCTGAACACTGCAGGTGCAAATTAAGCTCTGGTTTCCACATATCCCCTAACATAATGTTTGGCAGTGATCTGGCAAGTCAACCTGGAAATGCAGCAAGAGAAGAAATCAATGAGTTCAGTGGTTTAAGCTCTCAAATAGAATGGCTTTAGACAATCATTTTCCTTAAAATATAACAGCCTTGTTCTTGTAAAGGATAAGATGACTGTGATAAGCAAAGCTAAATTTAGGTAAGTAATACTAAAGCTGGAAGGAAACAAGGCAAGAGTTATTGCTCCAGCCAAGCAGAAGCAATACTGCCACAGAGAACTGTTTTTAAATCAGAAGATGCGAGCTAAGGCTGTTTTATTTCTAGCAAGAGTAAAGCAGCACTCCCTCGTGTCTCCTTAGTCAAATGCCCAAGTAGAGAAATGGTATATGAATGGAGATTCTCTTGTCTGCATGTCTCAGCAGCAAGTATAGAGTAATTCTGTTTCAACTTATTCTGTCTGCCCTAGCTTGCTCCTGTATTCTTGTTACTGCCCAAGTGGAAAGAAGTCAATCAGTTTTATCACAAACAGACCTCCCCCTGCCAGCAGGCAGTCTATGTATGCAGAGCTACATGCCTTAAGCCCTGCCTCTGCAAGTATATATGCACAAATCCTTATCTACTTCTGAAAACAGCTCCCCACAAGACTTTAGCATTTGTGAGCCATTTATACATTTCAAGGAAAACTTCACAGCAAACAGACAGCAAAACCCACTAAAGTGACTCAAGTATATCCTAGAGGAAGCTTATGTTGAGAGTAATTGTTACAAAAGAAATGCTCAGCTATCACAGCCTGAGTAACTTTGCACCTGGGGCTGACAGGATACGGGCAGTAATGGATGCTGTAAGATGATGATAGCACATAGCAATACCAAGGAAAGCAAAAATTATGTTGCACAAGGGAACATTTGCTGAGGGGAAGGGCAGGAGGTGGACTGACTTCCCTAAAACTTCTACATTTTTATTTCCTTCCACCTCTCATGTGCACATCCTCCTTCTACTAGTTTAAAAATAAAAGCTGCAACCTGTATTCATGACAGACTGCATGAATTATTTTCTATTATCACCAGACAGCCACAACTGTCCTTGGGTAGCTAACAAGAAACAACAGGAATTTCTTCAGCTCCCAGTTGGAGGAAGGATTAGGTTTATAAATACATTTTTGCATTCTAAACTCAAGTGCACTACAGTCTCTTTTGCACCAATGTGTTGAAAGGAAGCAGTGCATTAATCTGTACACCAAAATAAGACAAAAGGCACCATATTCTTCAAGAATTGAGATGTGTACCACCACACAGTAGACTGGTTTCTATGAGAAGTATACTGGTCTCAGGAATCTCTTTCTTGTGCTAACTCCTCTGCTTTTGCTGGGAGCCCAGATGTGTCCCTGTGGTACTTGACTCTGCATGGGGCATGAAATGCAGAACCATGCTGGAGCTTTCTTTCGTTCCCTGTAGCTCCTCAGGATCTGTGCCACTGACCTCGCTGATGCAGACGTACTCTGGCATTTTACTGGGAACAGAAAGGAGGGAATTGGACATAGGGATTGGAAGGAGAGTGAGTCTGCCCTCAAGTCTCCCTTAGAAATGGGAGCTGACCTCACTTCTTCAGGAGGAACAGCCACGTTGGCACCATCCCACTAAGGGAGCAGAGGACAGAAAAAGAAGAGGGAAAGAAACGTGTAATTCACTTTTTAGTTTTGTGAATGCCATGATAACACTGACAACTCCCAGCTTTGATGCTATATACCAGTCTAGTACTGATACTTCCATGATATTGAAACGTGTCTGCAAAACAGCCGTCAGGCTCTCCCCCGTGGGCAGTCTGTAATAGTTTGTTAGGACATGACTTTTCCTGAGTGCCCTTGACTAGACAGTTGCTGAAGGAACAAACTTTGTCTGTCCTGAAAGAAATAGCCACAAATTCCAGTGGTAGAACAAAATACATAACTTTAGTGTTACTGTAAACATTCTTGGAATAAACAGCTCTATGTAGCTATATCAATAGTAGCTGAGAAACAGCTTTTTCCTGAAATGTGGTCCAAAAAGAATAATACTGATCATCATATTTGACTAGTTACAAGTTGATACTGCATTTGTTTGTGCCAGAGAAATAAAAAAAGAAAAAGACAGAAAGGAGGACTGACATCCATGGACATGAAAGAGATGCAGTCATCAGGAAATCTAGCCTCCTAAAGAGGGCGTACAGGCATATCAAAATACAGACTGCCTAGTTCAAGCATTAACATTTTGGCTTAAATTTCCTTGGCAGCTTCTGGAATCTTCCAATTACTCTTTCCCTTAAAAATACTTCTATTTCTCCTACCCCACTGTTATCTGAAAGACCTATATAATCCAAGAACTAACAACCATTTCAACAGAGCTATGTCATGAAACATGAGGACTTTTACAGATCTGTGTAAGTGTGGTTTAAATTAGCTGGCAACTGTTTCAGTTGCTGGGAGTTAACACTGTATTAATTCCATGAAAAAAAAATCACTGTTTAAGTATGAATTAGCTATCCAAGAAAATCTGTAATGCTTGGTCATTTTTGATGCATTGTGGCCAAAACAAATTTACCTTTCATCACAAAACTTTTTTTAGTGCTGTTGACAATACCACTCCTCTTTCTATCACTAAGGCCCACGTTTCAGGGTTGCATTTCATTCCTTCCTTTTAGCCAAACACAAATCATCTCCAAGTCCTGACACTTATTCTTCAGCATCTTAAAAATCCACCCCTTCCACTCCATCCTTAGAGTGTAATCCTTTTCTCCATCTGTCACACATATCCCATTTTGATTACTGAAGCCTCCATTCCTCCTTTCTGGCTTCCTGTGTGCACAAAGGCATACAAATCAAAGTGCTGCCAAATAAACATTTGTTTCTTGCCTGGAAGTTTGATCACCCCTTTTTCTTTCTCTTCCCTCATCCCTTGCTTAGCTTCACGATTGGCTTCCCTCCAAAATCATAACAGATGTCAGCACCTTCCAAGCTCAATGTAATTCTGGGTCCTTTTAATTTATCTTCCCCTTGTTAAGCCTTATCTTCTTCCCCCATGCCCCTTTTCTTCCAGCCTTCCTACCTGCTAGGCTTTCAGCCTCCTTGTCTTTTGCCCCGTATCACCTTTCCTGGTCAAATTTTCCTAAAAGTCCTACTTTACCTGAACCTGGCAGATCCAGTTGCACCATGCTTCTTATGAAAAGTACATTGATTTTTTAAGCTGTGCAGAGTAATACCATTTTTATTTTTTTTGCCTTACAGTCCAAGCTGCCACCCTCAAGTGTTTAGACAGTGCCAAGCATACAGCTGGCACTCCTGCAAAGACTTAACAGCAGCAATCCGGCCACACCACTGAGAAATTATTAAATTATATGCTAGGGGATACAGCAAACATAGCAATATTCAAAATCCTGTCAAGTGTGTAACGTTGGAAGAAATCAGTAGAAGCAAAAGTAAATCATATCCATTTATTTTCAGGAACTTTGGCTTCTATTTCTATGAAGAATTGCTGTTTCTTTTTCTAAAGAGTATAAACGTCACCTCTACCTCCTCTGTTTCTCTAGAAAAATTCCTGTGTATATCACAGCAATTCATTTCTCTTCCATATCTTAACTCTCCTCTTCAGCTAAATGTTCCTCTTTACACTCTGGCAAAATCTATGCCAGAGCCACTTTCTCAAGGGAGTAACTCAGGATTTACAGCACTGGAAGCATTAACACAAGCTGAACCATACTATTACAGGAGTGGGAGAATACGTCTATGACTCAAAATACCTACTCAACACTTTATTTTACAATTAACATTAATCTGCTGCAAGTCCAACTCAGAAGCTGCCTCTTAACATCAGTACATGCACAGACACATCCATGCATGTGGACATTCAGACTTCAGCTTCTCTGCCAGACTCCTGGAGGCTCCTGCTTCTCTCCGTGAGTAATCACTAGGAGCCAGCTCTACACCAGGCTAATTTTTGACTGCCCCTTCGAAAGGCATTATAGTAAGAACTTCAGCCACTGTAGGAGAGGAAGCCCCACACTTCCTTTTACAGGTATTTAGAATCTCAAAGAGGTTGAAAAGGAGAATAACTAGTTTAGACTATTAGTGAACACTTCAAAAACCCCACTGAAGAGCCACCTTTAGATGAAAAAGTTCAAGGTACCTTGGATTTGAAACTCCAGGCCCACATGCTAGTACCACATTACTTTCATCCTTTTCTCAATGTAGATTTTCAAATCCTGCTAAACTATATGATTTCACACCAAAGAGCTATCCCACTTTGAAGACCTTTGAGAACCCACTCAAGGTACCATCCTTAATTTAGGCAAACAAAATTTAGGGTAGTTCTTCAGCTCCTGACTGTTGCTAAAGATGTGTTAAACACTGTTTGTGTTGCTAAAGGGGAGAAATTGCATCAGTCCCCCAGACTGAAAAACCTCAGGAGCTTTCAGTATTTCCTCTATTAAGCATGAGGCAGCTGTTCCTCCTGGGATGGCTTCTGGAAGACATCTGAGATGAATGCAGGAGGCTGGAATGGGGTGGATAAAGGAACACCAGGACAGGACTTCCACTCTCAGGCAATATCTCCAGCTCTCCATTTAGAAGCTTTCATAGCTCAGCTTCAGTCTTTCTGCACACCACTCCCCCACCCCAGCAAACTGAGAATACAGCTAATCCTCCTGACAAAGGGCAGAGCTTTTCAGTGCACACCTTCCTCCAGAGCCTGATGGGCATACAGAGGGTGGATGGAGGCCAGCCTTGGCAAAAGCCCCTCTCTCACATCCTCACACGGTCACCTACTGCAAAGCAGCCACCCAAGGCTTCCATCAGGAACCACACACAGGGGATTTTTCAATGCACTAAAAATACCCAGTTCAGAAGGTTCAGGCATAGAGTTTATGTGCAGGGACACACATCTCTGTGCATACACAAGACACAGATATGCAGTTCAAAAGTCACAGTGCATTCTCAGGGGACCTTAGACTTGGGATTGTTTTACAGCACACCTAGAACAATTTAGAATGATAAAAGACACAACTAGTGATTTGGCATTAAAACAAAGTGGTCAATTTCAACAGCCAGCCTTGCACCCTGAGCAGGTACTGCTGGCAAGGGGCTGTAAAAGGGAAGTATGTGCTTTATGGCAGCAGTGTGTAGCTATAGGTCATTTAGTTTCAGAGGAGAAAAAGTAAACATATGGAAGGATATGACTACATGAATGGAAAATACAGTATTTAAAATACTAGGAACAACTGCTTATAAACTTGCATCCTAAATCATGACTCAAATATTTGCTGCCTAGTTCCATAAGCAAGGAGCAGACTCTGCTCTGCAGTTGCTTTTGGAGGCAGGCAGCAGCCCACCTCCTCTGACCCACCACCAGAGGGAAAGAGCATAATGAGAGAGAGATCGATTGTTAAATCAGATCATGCTGTGACAAATAATAAAAAGCCTTGAGCCAATTAAATTTTCTCAATTTTCTTTTTTTTTTTTTTTTTTTTTAATGCAGGTAGAGAAAAAAGGAATCTCATACTTTTTGTATATTTGCTTTTACTAGGTGATAGCAACAGCAACAATAAGGGATCTGATGGGATCTGCTGCCAGGTATGTATTCTAGAACTGAAAGTTTGGGGCTGATGTGGGTTGACAAAACTCTGTAATTAAAGCTAGGATTCACATTTTTTCCCGTCTGCAAAGCAAAGCCTTCTTTCACATCTGAACTGGGGGACTGCCCTGGCAGAGGGATGAGGGAAAGATCCAAAGAGCCCTTTGGAGCCATGAAGATGGGAATATGTGTATAAAAATGACTTAATAAGAAATTGCCTCATTGTCTCATATAACACATGTAAAAAATTCCTCCTGCAGCTTTAATGATGGAGTGGGAAGCTAAACCCCATAAGAGTTCCTCCCTCTATGCTATTTACCAGAAAGGCAAGATATGGGCTCCAGTGATGAAGTGTTCCATTAATATTAGTGCTAGAGGAAATCAAATGACTTAATTGTAAACTAACGACCTCATCGTAATAACCAAATTCTAAACAGTAAAGTCAAGAAAAAAAAAACCTACTTTTAGCCATGCTGCCAACTCATAAATTAAGCAAATGACATTGGGATATAATTATACTAATTAGTACTGATGCCATGCAAAGACTACTTATGGATATGCATTTACCCAATTTCTAACCCTAGAGCCTAAATCCAAAATAGCAGCTCAATCAGAGCATGCCTTGGAAATTCAGTGTTATTGTTTATGCCATTATGAATCTAATTTAATCAATACCACATTCTCATTAAATGCAAGGTCTGTTCAAGAGATTCCTTTCACAGGTTCTGCAAATGAAGTCTATTGGATTCGTCTCATTACATTATTGCTCTGGGCTTAACTATCCATCATTAACAGAAAGAATATACAACTTAAGTATGAGGCTCTATAGATCACCTTAAAATTACAAAGTCACACATGATTGTGGTCATAAGTGACTGGACTGATAAAAGCTGGCTTCCACAGTGATTGTCAGATGCTGTCTCTTTCACATCAAAAAACTAATCTGAATTCCTGGTCACCTTTGTAGTGCCAGAAAGGAAAATAATGGAGATGGGTTCTTTGAATTTACCCTACAGCTTTTCATCTTCCAGTCAAAGAAAGGACTGCAGCACTGTGGTGCAGTGGGTTTTAAGTGGCCAACACAAGGTATCCCTAGCACAATATCCTGAAGAGCTCATCAAGCTCTCCATCTCAAACTAACAATAAGAGTACATTAATTTCTTCCCTTATTCCTTCCTAATTAATACCAATATGAATATTATACACATGAAGAGTGTACCAGCATTTTTTAGGGTTTTTTTGGGCTGCCTCCATAATTTCTCTTGCTTTTAGATGTGAACATACACTTGTATTTGCCAGACCTTCTACTGCTCTGTTAGGCTGTGTGCCGTTGAATGACAGAGTATTATATACTTGATACACATGGGCCTGTCTGCTTTGTATGTGAAACAACCATGGACAGAAAAGTTGCCAAGAAAGCTTTTTGTTCATTTTGTTATGGCAATAAGAGACATTATTTAAAGCTTGAAAATGCCCCACCAGCACCCATTCACTTAAATCTGCACTTAGCTGCAAACCTCTAGTAATTTCATTGACTTCACCAGATTTGGGGTTTTTTGTTTGGTTGGTTTTCATTTGTTTTTTCCCCTTCTTTTTCTTTTCTGAGAACTGGCCAATATGGAGACATATATAGGCATACACATGTGTGTGGAAGCCTCATCCCTGGCAGTATTCAAGGGCAAGTTGGGTGGGGTTCTAAGCAACCTGATCTAGTGGAAGATGTTCCTGCCCATGGCAGGAGGGATGGATCTAGATCATCTTTTAGGTCCCTTCCAACCTTAGCCATTCTGTGATTCTATATATAGAGAGGGAGAGAGAATGCCTGAAAACAAGAACAAAAAAAAAAAAAAAAGGAAAATGATTCCTGGTCTAAATTATTTTCTTGATATTTCTGCTGACCATTCCCAGATAAAGTTCCTCACTGATTGTAATTGCTAGAAAATGGCATGTTTTTGCTTGTCCCTTTGGACAAATTAGAGGTTGCACAGAGCTGCAGCTGACTCATTATAACAAAAAGCAGCCGACTGCAGGGCTTGAGGTTTTTTTTGGATCTGTTATTTTAGGATGGAAAGTGCTGAGTTGGCAGGCAGTTTGACCATCTAAATCAAACAGCAACTGCATAGTTTTAAAATGACATGGTGCATAATCAATGTAATATGTGATGTTTGAGGGAAAATAGCTTTATTGGGGAAATACTGCTAATAAAATTTCAACTTATGGTACCTCGTAGGTCACTAAGGGCAAAGCCATAGGCCAATATTTATAACATCAGACAACAGGCTCTTTCCTAATCAGTTTGCCTCTTTTTTGGATTGCTTCTGGAGGAACAACAGCACCTAAGAGGATTGATAAATGTAACAAAAAGTAACCACCATTATCTGATGGAGTTATTGTTTTCAACAGCACTTGAAGAGGAACATGAATATTATTAGAGTGCAAAACCAGAAATTATAGTTCTGCTGTGACTCTTTCTGGGAGATCTTTTCTCCGCTTTACAACAGGAAGTCACAGACACCTCCACAGTGACATTCCCCCAAGTCTTCTGGCCCCAAGGTAGCTTTTTGATTAATGCCTTGAGGAGAAGCAGAAAGCCTGGAGTGAACCTGCATCATTCCCTTCTCCTTGTGGCAGCATGGCATAAATTGCAACTTTTCTTTCTGGAGGCACCCTGAGGAGAGAAGAAGGACTTGAGGGGGGCCTTTTCATGGAGTCAAGGTGTCATATCACACTCAAGAGCACAAATTTTCAAGTCAATTGTTCACACCATTTTATACTCAGGGAGAAGTTCAAGCCTCACTTTCACATAGGATACTCAAGGGCAGAACTGACATAAATCCTTTTACAATGGTACCTTCAGGAGGGTGGAGTATGGAATGGTCGGAACCAATGCACTAAAAGATAGTGCACAATTCTGTTGGTTATTTATGCCGAGACACTTTCTGAGGAAGAAAATTTCCAGATGGATGGGGATAAAGGTAAGGGAATCAGGCTGGGGGACTGCATAATGAGACTCATAGCTCTTTCACCTCCATTACTTGGAATGGCTCACATCCAGTGGGGCTCATGAACCTTCCATTTTCTGTCTTGCTATCTGACCTTGAGCTCAGTAGCTGAAAATAGAATTACTTTTCCTCATGTTGCAAACAGCAAAGCAAAAATCTTCTCGTAAGTGGAATATGTATTTCTGTTTGCTTATTTTATAGGTCTTGACAAATACAAATGCAAAAATAAAACAAAAATCACTATTTCTCAAGGACACGTTTCTTGAATTCAAATATTGGAGCATAGAAAAAAAACACAAAAAAACCTTGCAATCATCAATGTATTTGAAACGCTGTAAAGGTTTAGGGGAGGGGGAGAGGGAAGAAGAATCAACGGGCACAGATTTCTGATAGGAATAGAATAAGCGTGCCAGAACTAAAATGGACAAAATGAAATTGTTCGATTTTTAATTTGAAAATATCTTCTGGAGTATTTTATTTATTTCTAGCACTGATTTAATAGTACCAGCCATTCAAATCCATGGAGGTGTTTTTTAGGAGTCTTCTGGAAAAAAAAAGATACGGAGAAAAAAAAAGAATCAGGAAACTAACAACCCATTTAGCTTCAATAACTTAGTTTAAACTAACTGCTGTAAAAAACTAAAATTGAAAAATTATCACTTTTAAGCAAATGAAGGTGCTCTTGAGAATCAACTATGGGCTTTCATTCTCCAGAGAGCCTCATAAAAAGGCACAAAATATATCTTCAAGATGATAAATTGTTTCTTTCTAAAATATAATTCCCACTTTGGCATTCATTTTCAGTGCAGGTAATGAACATAAACCAAACTAAATGTTTAGATTATTGCTTCTAAGAATAATGTGCTTATGCATCATTTTCTACTTTTTTTTGGCATGAAGAACACTATTCTCTGTCAACTAGAAGCAAAATAATTTTAATATAAGGAGCTTCATTCATACTCTCAAATTAAAAATTCATACTCTAAAAAAGGAAGATTTAAGGAAAGATGTTCCAAAGGCTATAGGAATACAGCTTGAAACGATTTAATGGAAAATGTATAGTTAGTAATCTTTAGAATGCTTTGATGACAGAAGCCCTGAATAGGAGGTGATTATTGACATACCACTGATATCCAGGAGAACAAATATTGCTACACACAAATTGTAAGCCTGTAGAAGAGCTACTCATTTTCCTAATTCTTCTCCCAGCACTCACAGTATTGACTTTTAAAACAGTATTATCTTGTCGTAGGGGTTGTTTTACAGTGTCTTATGCTACTGAAAACAAACACCACGAAAAAACATGAATTGGTAAAATGAGTAAACTTTAAGAATTCAATACATTAGAACTGGTTTGTTTTGGTTATTTTAAATCAAAAATTCAGAGAGACAGAGTAAGCAGTACCTGTTGATCAACATTTGCTGACTCTATGAAGTGCAGTGGAAATTACTATGCGTTTTTCACAGACTTGCTACTCCAGTTCAGGCCTGTAATTAAACCTGTTATTTAAATTACACTTGCTCAGTGCGTCAGCTCAGTTTCTGCCCACTCTACACGACCAGACATGTACATATATAAGCAAGAAAGCAGCTGGCTCTTGCTCACCTAGGTGGAGACCATTTTTCTTTGAGTTCAAAGGAGAACTCAGGCAAATCATACTCGTTGTACCTGCTCTTAGCTCAGATTTCTCCCCCCACCGAACTATCGCACTGATGATAGATGCTGAATTCTTATTTGCTACAGCTGTAACTCAACATTTACAGATTTTTCAGAACATCTCAATTGAGTTCTCAGGATTTCTGGATTCAGTAGGACCAGTTTTACAGTAACTGAGTGCATATATACTAATGCAGGTATGCAAACAGGCATCTACTACAGAGGGAAGAATAACAACAATGACATTGCATGAATACCTCTATTGGATCTTCTTGATTTTCATATCTTTACAGCTCCAATTACTTTTACTTCCTAGCTTCAAATAATCTGTATTTCTTGTTCTTGGAGGATGAATTTTCCAGAGTTCAAACATTTTTTTGAACTACAAAAAAGTAAATGTTATTTTCATAATTTCTACCACTTCTTAAAAAGAGTTTTTTGTCCACAAATACTTAGCAGCAGCAGAAAAATATTTGGTACCGAATACTATTTAAGGAGCAAGAAGATAAGACTAGCAGTTTTCTGTTGACAAAAGATTTTGTCTTGTTTAAGTCTTGAGTTTCAAATATACATAGTGGTGCATCATGCATGGTAAAATGTTTAGCAAAGCTGCACAGTTGAAAATGTCCTGTGTTATGGTTTCACATCAAGTGGACTCAAGTAAAGCAGATCAGAAAGTGCTCTGGGGAAATAGCCTCTGCACAGGCTCAGCATGGTGTGTTTGGATGTGCCTTTCTCCAGGCTTTTCCCAGCCACACAATGGACTGTGAATTATCCAGTCCTTTTTCCTGAAAAATTAGTTTTAAAGATCTGAAAGGAATGTATCCACGCAGTTTTAAACGTGTATTTAGCTGAGATGAGACTGTCTGGACCAGGGATTTCAAAGGGGAAGAGGTGGAGGGAAGAAGGAAGGGGAAGCAAAAATTTCTTGGCATCTCTGCTCTTTCTTCTCTAAGAGAAAGATTGTGACTGGCTGTAAGAGGAAGGCATTTCCTGTCTACAGTCCATAAATTGAGAGAATTAAAAAAAATCCACATAAACTGAAAAGTGTAACCCAGCTGCATAGGTACCCCAATCTCTTAAGACTTGGACTTAAGACTCTTTTAAGACTTTTTTTTGGTTTGGTTTGGTTTTGTTGTTGTCCCTCATAACTATTGGTATAAATATTAATGAGGAAAAAAAGCTGAGGGAGAGAGGGGCGGTGAGGAATGAGAAAGGAAAGCTGAAAGTTACTCCTGCATGCACAAAGGAGCACATACAATCTCTGTAAATCAGGTATTTTAGTGTCATGGCAAGCATCCCAGCAACAGACAGGGGACTTCAAGTATTAGGGGACAAAAGCATTGAAAATCAACTGAAAGTGATGTGAAAATCCATAGGGTTTACTCTTTCATCTTTTGGTCAAAGAGATGATTTCTTCCCTGTGTTTTTTTGTTTGATGAAATCATTACACTGATTTTAACAAAATGAAGATGTTTTGTGTGGTGTTTTTCTTCTAAAGTATTATCAACTAATAAATTTTTGATATATGTTGTGATACTGCAACTTGAGGCAATATTTTTGCTCTCAAAAGAAAAAAGGGACCACATCTAAAACTTTGCAAACGAAACAACAACAAAGCGATTCAAAGATTTAAAAGCACTGCCATGGGGAAAAAAAAAAAAAAAGCAAAAAACCACAACAAAACAGATTTCATTATGCTTTGAAATTAGATAGTGAACAGATGCTTCATCAAACTAAAGGAGGGCTCATTTCAGGCAGCACAAGTTTTAAGCATCCTTTGGTAGGACCAAAAGGCTTCTGGTGCTAAATGAGAGAGGCGAGATCAGACAAAAGCTGGGCTGAAGCAAGGAGACTTTGAAATCAGGATCTTACAGAAGAAAGAGAAATCTTTTGAGAGAGTTGCCATGCGTCTGTCCTGTTGAATGTACAACCACCTACTATCACCTACTGCAACTGCTAGCAAAAAAGTAGACAGAGAGTCTTTGCTTTCCTCTGGCAGACAGACTAACAAACCTGTGTTACCATCATATCTACCCTGACAGCTCCCTGTCCTCCACAGCTTTACAGGTATCATATCAGAAAGGCCCCTTTTTTTGTCAGTTGCACATGAAAAAAATCTTCCCAATAAGCCAAAGGGATCCTACACACATCTCACAGGGGCACAACACATCAGCGCCCAGAACATTTATGCATGGTTCCACAACTTGACTAGTGCTCAGGCTGTTAACATCTGCTTGAAATTTTTCTATGCTGCATCCAAGATTTAAAATTTAAACACAGCTTTCTGGATGTTTGAAAGCTAAATGAAACTAAGAGAAAGCCTGTAAAGATGAAAAAAAAACCCAACCAGATTGAAGTGATGGCAATTCCTTCTCTTTTCATTTTACATAATGAATTTACTTTATCACTAAATATAACCAATGGCAAAACAATGCTAGGAAGAAGCATCTTGAGCCTGATCAGCTGTTTGCAAGAGGTGGCTTTTATAATTAGTTCAGAGAAAAAAAAAATCCTTTTTATTAGCATGTTAATCTTGTTGAACAGTATTCATCTTTTTTGCATCATTTTACAGGGTGCTGTTGCTCTATCAATCATTTGATCGCAACAGTGAGATTACTGGAGTTCAATCTCAGCACTTAAGTTTTTTTCTTGTTCCTCTCCCTTCAGATGTGGGAATTTAGAAGACTTTGGGATATCTGCTATACATATCAATGCAATTGCTCAACCCAGATTGTACTACAGTCAGTCACCTAATGTAGTAGCTTCTCCTTTTTCATGCTGAACCTAGATGCCTTAACCACAGCCCATGGAAAGGGACTAATTAGGGGGCATTTTACCTGCTTTTTTAATGGATTTGAAGGGACTGCTTTCAAAAGTAGAGTAAACTGACAATATTTTGCAAAACACATCCTACAATTATAAAATATTTTGATTTGCAAACAAAGCTGATTGCAAATTTGTCTTTTCTGTGGCATTATTTTTTTGTTGTGGAACATGAGCAATTTTAGAACCCCTAAAATGGCAAAGTTCAAAAAAGGGAGGGAAAGATACAGAAATCAGAAAGAGATACAGTGATTATTTTTTAATTTAATTGTTAGTTTGTAAATTTATGATACTCCCAAGGATTTTGGCTTTACACGCTACTTTAAGCCTGAGAAATGTTTTGATACACTATAGATTCTCACTGCATGAGAAGATTTCTTCTCTATCACGACCAGTCAGAAAAAAAACTTCCCATGTTCAGAAAGCCCTAAGGGTTTGCCTGTGTTGCAGCAACCCACTAATGGAAAACTTGCCTTATTTTGGGGTACTGGTAAGAAGATCAGCCCTTCTTCTGATTCTCCCCATTTACTGAGTACTTCTTTCCCAAGGGATTTTGGAAGGACCCCTTAGGGTCCTCACTATTGCCTTTCCATTTCCCAAGGGAACCTCAAGCCTTGGCTCTGCTTCAGTCCTTTGTTTTGGCCAATGTTTTAGGTAAGCATGTCATTGCACCTTTCCAATAAAGATGCCAACCACTCCCAAACGTGGCCAGATGTGACACGTTAAATGTAGCTGAGGAGTTATAATGGGCTGGGAAAGATTAAAGAAAAGCTGCAACTTCACTCATTAAGCCAATAGCGAGGAGCAACTGGTGCATGTGGTGACAGAGTGGTTCTGTCACCCTTGACTTTGACTTCACAGCAATAATTTGAAGAGAAATGCTAAATTAGGTCCAAAGGAAGAATATGTCTAAGAAGGCAAGAGATAGTATTTTGGTTTACAGATGAGAAGGACAGCATGACAGCTTGTTCTCTGCTTGACTTTCAAATGCAGCACATTACTGTAGGGGGATGGGTGCTGAGACGAAGTTTCACCTCTGCATCTCTGAAAATAATACATACAGACCTGAAAATGGATAAGATGACAGTTCTTTCTTCTGTGTGGCAATAATAAAGGTGTAACAGAGTTCCTGAAGAGGCAAAAATTTACATGAGGGATGGGGTACCTTCACTGAAGATATCTTAACACAGAAATTCAGCACCTGTGTGGGATCACAGCTCTGCTTTGTGCAAGGATTGCAGTTAAAGATTTAAAGAAAGCACATGTGTTAATATATCTTTCACAAACAAATGTCTGCTGCAGCTAGAAGAAATTAGCTGACTTCTCCCAGCACTTTCCTGCATGTCAACGTCTAACTTTTTAATCACAGCCACCCTGCGTAATATGGAAATTAGGAACAGCATAATTTTCCAGTAATTACCAGAAACATACACATTTTCCAACAGAGTGACATTATGTCATGAATTCCCTTGTCAAGAGGAAAAAAAGACAAAACATATCATACTTGTTTGAGGAAGCACAGTGATAGATTTGCCACGAGGGTAATCATCTATAAAAAAATTCCACTATTATCAACTTCTTGAATTTCTGAAAAGTGATAAATTTTATGACTGAGCTAATAATGAACATTTTTCTTCTGTTCACCATCTTCAGTTATTTTCTCTCTTGAGATTCATTTATCATTGACTACTGAACCCTAGAAATAAAAAACAGGCAACATCCCCATTTGAAGTAATGGCTTAGGAGACTATTAAATCAAGAGGCAAACATCAGATTTGAAGATATACTTTTGAAATTCTTCTAACAGCTGCAGGTTTTTTTACAGGGAATCTGTATTGATGGTTTAGTAAAGGTATTGTGGAAAATAAGTTCATCTTGTGACAGCACAAAGTGGTGCACAGTAAATTGTTTGGATTTTTTTTTCAGATAAAACAATAAGAGGAATGAAATTGCAGAAGTAATGTAATAAATACTATAAGGTGCAAATCACATTGCAGGAATTAGCTCAGGATGGCAGTTCAAGCACATTTTAGATCCAGAAAAGCCCATGTTAAAGCAGATCATGGAGATGCTTGAAGCCTTGTGAACCCTTCTACCCAAGCACAGCTCCCAGCTTGTCAGAGCCTCTCCTGAGGCATTGATTGTTTTGCACTCTCAATATGTGGAGTGACAGCCATGCTGGGGCCATAGCCCAAAATGCTTTTCCTACAGTTCAGTGAGGCCTGAGGCTCCCTTAGGGATCTTGGAATCCCAATGTGGCTGTTTTCTCTGCTGCTGGCATCCCTGCTCTTTGGCAGAGCTAAGAAATGGGGCATTTCTGGAGGCAAAAGGAGGAAGACACAGGATTTACACTTCAATTCCTGTCTTGTAAGATTTTGCTGTTACATTGTCTTGTTATCCCTATCTTGTATTTTCCATCATAATGAACCATCATATCATCAGCCTGTGGAAACACAGGAAGGTAGATCCCTTTCAGATAAGAGGTGGAAGGAGCAGGACTTTCTTCTTTACTTGTGAGTAGGATGGAGAGATCTGCCCAAATTAGCTCTTACCTCATGCCTTGCTCAACCTTTTCTGGCACACCAGGTAAAAACCATATGAACATGCGCTGTCGCAGGTGCTTGCCTGATGCTAATGGAAGCTCTTTCACAAGGTTATTGTGTAAGCATATTCAGATCACTCAATTTATTCCTGACAAAGGTCACTGGGCAAATCAATGAATTTAGCTTCCAGGAGAAGACTTCTGAGAGGAGTGCTTTAGCACCACCAGGACACTAGGATTTGCACCAAGGCACAGCTTTCTGACATTTACCAGTTCCATACTTTCCATGCTGTCTCACTGGGATGCTGTCCAAACAAAGCCTTTTGCTCTCATTTACTATGCTAAAGCAAGTGTATGGGATTTGAGAGATTACTCTCTTAGATTCTAGTTTGTTGGTCTGAAGCCAAAATGCAGACAACACCTATGAAGTTCCAGAGCTAGGCAATTTAAGCTTAGGCTCAATTTCATCAGCTCACAAAGCTGATAGCAAAGCACTGATCCTCTGTGACTTACTTCTTCAGTGCTTACAAAGCCACAGGGAATTAGGGAGGCCTGGGTATACAACTGCATCTGGACAGTGACAAAATGCTATTTGCTTTTATGAAGTCAACATTCTATATAGATTTTCCCTTAGTTAAGCCAATACAGCAACTTTCCTCTGCAGATGAAGCTCATGGGTTACCTGCTTAGGAAGCAGAGATAACATGCGATAGCAAATTCTCATCTCTGTGTTGTATGAACCAAGGACAGGACTGGAGGAAGAGCAGAGGCTTCAATATCTGCTATTAATGGCATCAAATCATGTCACAGGTCAGAAAAAACATTATATTCATGAGGTAGTTTCTTGACATAGATTGCTCTAACATAGAGTTCCCAACAACTCCCAGCCATCATCCCTAGGAGCACTCAGAAGTAAATACTCAGCTGCTTCTAGAATTTTGCATAGTGAGTACTGAAATGGATTCTCTGCTTAACATAGCAGACAGATAGCAAGAACAAAGCATGAAATCAGATTCCATGGGTCCCTTAAATTTGTTTATGCAACCCATTGTTACTGCTCACAGAACAGCTTTGGCAGGCAAAGGCCACAACAAAGCATAGCCTTAGTTTATACAAAGCAATTTTCCCATCTGCCATTTTTGTTGTCTGTTGTTTTATATTGATTTCTCTCCATACAGTTCCAAGTTTAGTCAGGCACAGCTGCATTGATCCAAGAAAGCTGAAGTAATTTGTCTCTTCTAGTGAAGCATAATGGGGCAGGAGACAGTATGTATCACCATTTTTCTGGTAGGAATATGTTACGAGCTCTTTCCTGTAGCACTGTTGTAGATTAAGCCTGCACTTATGGCTTTTCATACAAATATTTCTGGTAAATCCCTTTTATCTCTGGCAAGAGTTGAAATTCACACTGAGGAACATATTCTTGAGTAATTCCTTCCTTTGCATGGGAATGAGCTGACTCAGCACATGAATTATGGAATCACAGCTACGCAGTGCCGTATCACAGCCCTTAGAATTATAAAGGAGATTTTTCATTACTATAAGCAGTATTGCTGGGGCTCTACAACAAAGGGATTTCAGCTGCATCTATCTGAAGCCCACATTATTATTTTGCCGAGCTGTCCCACAGGATGTGCCCTACAGACTGTTCTCAGTGGTTACAATTTCCTGTTCATTTACCTGGGGTCCTTTTTTAAGACTTTTCTTGTCACTGCAGTGTCACAAAAGAGACATTGTTAGTGGCCAGTGTAATCATGGCATTTATCATACAAGAAGAGATGAGCAGAGGCTGTTGACTTTTGTAAACCAGACTCTGAGATGGAGACCACTCAGAGGGATGAAATCTTGAGTTAAAAGCACCTCTCTTTAAGATGACCACAAGGGCATACAAGCTAAAGGGTTGTTGAGGCAGTGGGTTTCAGGGCTGCTGGCCTAACTACCAGTGAGGTCAGAAGGTTCCTCTCAGTCCTTTTGTTGTGATGGTAAGCTGTAGTGCTAAAATGAAAAATTTCTAGCAGGAGTATTATAGATACATCTGAAAAAATAAAATGTAAATTATATAAATCATTATATGCTGTTAGGGAATTAATCTGGCCTAATTTTAAGACTTTTCAATGAGAAGGCTTCACCATAACAGTAAACACTGTTATAGAAAGTATGATCAGTTCTATTCATAAACACCTTTCAATACACTCTAAATTCAGATGAAATCCAGTGGGTTTTATTTAAAAGCAAAGCTTCATAGCAGATAAAGCATCAACTGCAAGAAAATTGCAATTCTTTCTTGCTAATGAGCATTGTTAGATTATTGTGTGACAGGAAGAATATGCCATGGGAATAACCCTGCTGAACATTTCATTCTCCCTGGAATATGCTTTTGCAAGATAAGTCACATAAAATACAATGTGCCCATTGTCTAACCTATTGGGAAAGAGCAGGTACATGAAGAACTCAGTGAAAATCTGAGAGAACCTTCTGACAGCCACAGACATGGTTTAAATGCCATTTCCAATCAGACCACTATAGGTAAAGGCCAGGCATGTAGCCCAGTTGTATATCTGGATATTGTTCTCTTGCTGTTGACAGGAATGACCGGCCCTATCCAAAAATTCAGAAATTATCAAAATGGCCAGCAGAAAACCACAGAAAAAAAGAGGCTCAAAGAGGCAGCTGAGAGAAGCCCAACATGACTGATGCTAGCGGAGAAATGCAAGATGTATCTTTGTGATACCAAATTCCAAACTTTAAGCATGCCAACAATGAACAGCATGAAGTGACACCCATTTTAAAGGTCTAGACTACCTGTTTTTCCCTCCCAACTATCAGCTCGTAACTTATTAAGACAGTCAACTGATTTTTATTTGAAAGGAGTTGAGTGCGATTCACATTTTCCTTTTCTGCAGCACCAAACCAGAATGTCCCTTCTTCGGAAAACCGTCACCAGACACAGCTTCCCTATCTGCTCCCAAACTCCCAAACCAAGCTGTCAATGCTCTCCCTGTTAGCTAAGCTAAGGAATAAGCTCCAACAGTTTCCAAGACAAGAATGATAGGATGTTTAGTGGTAAATGAGGATATTTGGAATACATCTGTGGACATACACTTTGTCATTTGCTACTCAGTGCATCTCTAGCTCAGAGGAATGTCATCTCTTATGCAGCAGCAGCTGTTATTGTTTGGATTGTAAATAGTCATAAGCCATATGGTGTGGCAGAAGAAAAAAACTTCACACTTTGTCACATGGCCAAATATTATTATTGCAAAGAATAAACACATCAATGTATGCATCTTTTCTCTAAGGAAGCATGTAGCCTTCAGTCTGGTTAAAAAAAAAAAATAAATTGTTTTACACGTGAACAGATTACCTGTAAAAAAAAGTTTTGCATTTTTAGAATTTGGATAACTGGACATAAAACAACTGCAGGTGTGTAGTAGATACAGCGTTTTCAGTTCCATTAGCTGGGATGAAAAAGAAGCACAAAATACAACTAGAGTTAATAAACTGGGAGTGAAAATTAGGAGGGGAAAAAAAACCACTTTCTATGTGCAACGAATATGGAGACGTATATTTCAGTATCGTTTGCTGCCTTCTACCTTGCTATATAAAAAATGGCAGGACTGTGGCATATCATCCAAATGGATCAGCAGTTTCTTTGTGCAGGTGACTTTGAACTTTCCATGTGGTCAGTGACTTGACCACATGGTCAGTGATGGGTAAAGCCTTTCAGATGTTGGTGGATTGCACACAGTGAAGAACAGGCCTCTCAAAAATGGTGAGGCCTCTGCTTGGCAAGGGAAGCTGGCTACAATCAGTGTTTCCAGAATTTGGAACAAGACGATGCATCCCACTCCCTTGCTGTGCCTGAGCTTACAAAGTCAGGCTTTCCACCCCCTACAACTGGATTGCAGAATACCTCCTGAATTCAGCAAGGTTGGTTTCATTTTAAGCATAATTTATTCAGTGTTTGTGTTTGAAACCTAATATTGCTTTTCTTTATGTTATAACTAAAGTGCTATTTTGCTTATCTTTTTACTTTAAGCACTTCAATTAAAGGAAAGTGTGAACATTCTTTCCATTGTATGGTGAAGCTGGCAGCACACACACTTAACTTACAGTTTTGCAGAGCCAACTTTCTGATCTTCATTCCAAAAATCTTTGCAGGCTGATGCTGCACTTGTCATTTCCTAACACTGACACATCCTATTCCTATGGTTAGATAGAACCCATGACTTGGCAATTACAAGTTCCATTATACTCTTTGTCTGTCTGCCTGTTTCATTGACACCAACTGGGACACCCCAGCCGTTCTGAATTTATGACATGAAAACCTCCTTCACTAGGAGACTTTGTTGGTGACTAGCTGCATCCCAAACAAAATGATCCAGCAGACAATAAGGACAGCAGGGCACACCTGAGCCTGGAAGAGCTCATGAAGGGAAACCAAGAGACCTTTCCTATTCACTAGACCTTGCTGAGAGTCATAGTTCAAACCTGAGCCATAGACATGAAGCCAGGCAGCAAATCAGCACCTAATTAGAAATGAGAAAAAAATCCTCTATCTTTCCACAGGATTTGGTTTTCCTTGCATAAAACACCCATTTTGCACTAATGACTTCCCCCCTATAGATAACTATAGGTTTAAACATTTTTCTACCCGTTATACTTTCTATCCTGATATTAGCCATCTTCTGGTTGTCATGTATTTCTTTACCAAAACTCAAAAACGAGGTATAAAAATTATTTCCTGTGAGGGTGGTGAGAAGCCACCAGAGATTGCCCAGGAAAGTTGTTGCTGCCCCATCCCTGGAAGTGTTCAGGGCCAGATTGAATGGGGCTTGGAGCAACCTGATCTAGTGGGAGGTGTCCCTGCCCATGCAGGGGGTTGGAACTATATTAAGGTCCCTTTCAGTCCTAGCCATTCTATGATTCTATGAAAATCCCTGTGGTAGAACGAGTCCCCTACTGTCTTTGAAGCATTAGCATGCCTCAGTGTTTTCTTTTTATCTTTGACAGAGGATATGGCTCAGTCCAATGATCTGATACTGACCAGCTATCCTGACTCACTCTGACAAAGCTTTCTGGATAATCCCATCCTCAAGACACATTGGGAACTAGTTCACCAACTTCCAGCACAGAGATACACTGCAGAGTGACTTGAGGCTCACCTCCAGATCTCAGCTCAGCACAGCAGTGTTCCTGCAAACCTCACGAACAATGCAGACACCAGCATATCTTCTTCATGACTATCATCTGGTTTCTGCCACAGGAATGCAATGCATTTGCTATTTTATTTTGAAATTACAACCAGTACTTCCAGGCACCTTCCGTTTAAAATATTTCCTGAAAATTACAGTGTTCACAGAACCACAGCCCTATTTTTCAAGAATATTTTTTTTCTCCTTTGAACACGTTGTGTTCAAGTGCAACAAACATGAAGAAAATAGTCTTGTCCTACAAGCAATGCTATATGACAAGAAAACATTAGGAACACACGGATGCTTATTAGATTTCAAGAGATGGGAATGATATAGACAGAAATTTTCATTTCATCTTCTTCATGTAGTGTTTATAAAGCTCAGCTCTGAGCTCTGGTCTTGGCAAAGAGAGCTCACCAAAGAATAAAGTACAGTTAGGTGAAGATGGAAGTACTACCATTCTAGAACAAAGGCAGTAAAAAAAAACAACCCAGCAATTGCAAAAAAGAGCAAACTGTTCTCCTCATGTCATTCTTAAAGAAATAGCTAATTTCATTAGCAAATCAGGAAGGTGACATGTTGCAAAGAATATCATGGGACACAAGCTTTCCTGAAATCACTACATTGTAAAGGTAACTTTCATGTATGGGAACCTACTCAATTGTCCAAACAACCACAACTGTTTTTACGCACAGAACTGTTGGTTTACAACCAGATTGCATGACCATGGCCTAAAGGTTCAACTGTGCATTTCCACTTGCAAACTTGCTGTCCTGAGCTAGGCTGTTTGTACAAATCATATACCCAAGATAGCAAAATTAAGAACTTAATAGTTTGCAAACTTAAATGAAATGATGTGAGAAAAATTTAGCTTAACTCATACACCTCTAAAATACAGGTATACCTACCTCTGCTGTATTTTCAGCAGTTGGATAGCCAAATGGTTACTTTAGTTGTCTTTTTTAAAACAAGGCATTTTTGTAAAATGCCTTTTTATAAAAAAAGTCAATACAAGTAAGCTCTTACAAATATGTGCAAGTTTTATATTACTCACTCACTCCTAACAGCACTGCTGCCTGTGGAGGAAAGACCTAGAGATGACTGAAACAGTATCATCAAAACCTAAATACACCAATGGAGTAGAGTCACAGTAGCCCCGTGAAGAAGGCAAAAATTACTGATATATAAAAAATCTGGAAACCAAAAGATTTCATGGGGATACCTTACCAGGTGAATTAAGTACAATTCACTTTGTAAGCAACTGTAGTAAAATTGTTTGTACAGTGGCTTCCTCAAACTTCTATAAGGCTGCCTGTGGCATTGCCCAAAAAGATATGCCAGACACACTGATTACATGCTTTACCAGCGAGATCACATTGTCTCTCTCCCTCAGAGAAAAAAAAAAAGTGTTCCTTTAGTTACTGCAGAAAACCTCCTGTTGATTTTTTCTTTTCATCAGGCTAATATGAATGTCCTGATTACCATCAGTAACATAGAAGGCACAATAATGTTTACTTGTCCTAACCTGCAGCTATGCATATGGTTACCTCCCTATACTTAAGCAGCATTATTTCGTCTGGCCTTTTTGTTCTTGTGGGCAAAACTTGGACTTAAAAAAAAACACTCTGATGCTTTGGATAAAATCAACAATTCAATGACTTAAATATTATCTGCATACTAAAGGGAAAAAAAAAAAAAAAAAAAAAAAGGAACAAAAGAGGGCTACTTATAGAACATTCGGAATACAGTTAATACAAGTAACACAGTTCCCAGAAAGCAAGCAATCATAATTAGTAATTTAAGAAGTTTTCCCCCATCTGAAACAAAATTAGATTTTTATTTTATTTTTTCCTTTTTGTTTTTTTAGTAAAAAACCACCCATTTTAAATATCTAGATAGCAATACCACAAATTATTTTCAAAATCTAGCTTATTATGATGTTAAAAGCAGCTGCTTAGACAAAATACATTTATTTAATGAGCTGACATGTTTCCCTTTCAGAAGAAATCAGATGAACTAACTGTGAATCAGATTTGTATCTCAATATAAAAAGAGAAATTACATTCCACTTTCCCATGAAACACGACAGCAAGCATGCCTGTTACTGTCTCACCCCTTCTTTAATTGTTATGCTTTCCACTTAATAAAAAACATAACCTTGCAGTTACACTAACAGAATCACTTCCATCTTAGTTTTCAGAAACTGCTAAATGAAACAGAAAAAAATAATCCCTCCTTCCCCACTCACATGGTTTACTCACCATCACTTTATTCCAAAACTCAGTTTCACTTGAAAAATTATCCATAACAATGAAACAATTTCTTCTTGTCAAAACTATTGCTCCAATAATTTAAATTACTGAACGAAGAACAGGAAACATTGTGCTCTGCAGAGCTCTCTAACCAAGCACTGTTGTTTTCACTGATGCAATGAGGCTTCTAAGCAAACGAGTTTGCCAGCAAGCTGGGTAGTGGCATTTTCCTTATGATTCAAAAGTGAAGTATGCCTCAGCTAACTGAATGCTTGCACAACGTATAATAAAGGAACTCAGGGATTCATACATGTCTCTAACATAGCCATTTGTAAAACTTCAACT
Organism: Phaethornis superciliosus; assembly: GCA_023637945.1. Lineage (NCBI taxonomy): Eukaryota > Metazoa > Chordata > Aves > Apodiformes > Trochilidae > Phaethornis > Phaethornis superciliosus. Next base: position 49,584,717 of record JAJQWJ010000003.1, on the reverse strand, counting down.
CCTATTACCATCTGTAACTCTGCCACACCTCAGAAATGACGTGCCAGATACAAACTTTTACTGGGTGCTATGTGCAGCCAAGAGAAAGATAGCTTCAAGCCAGAGGCTTGTGCTTAAAAATCGCTGAAGTGTAAGTCCCTAAGGTGTATGAAGTTACATTCTGTGTATGGAACGTAACTGTAGATTCCTATCTGCTAAATATATAAATAAAGTTCATTGTGAGCTACACATTAAAAACTTCTAGCCTACCACAGTGTTACTGGATCAATGCACAAAACTATTGTGATAGGAAGAACTTAAAAAAAACATATTTAAATACACTTATAATTACCATTTTTAACATTTCAACCCCTGCCCTATACCCCCAAGCCCCAAGAAAAGCACAGAAGAATTTGCAGTGCATTTTTTGAGAAATGGGGAGAAGATGATCCAGGGAAAATCTAAATTCTGCATCTTCTTTTCCACAGACACACAGACATGTTTGTGTCCTGAGAAGAGGCTGAGGATTTTAGTAACAACTCCCTACAGCAAATTAGAAGGGGGGAAAAATGTTTAACAACCTCATGACTGTCTGTTAGTTGGGAGGCTCCAGTGCAAAATTTGTTGCTTTTATTTTATCTGTCTATATTTAAAACTTTCGGTCAGCTGCCCTCACAGGTAGACCTTGTGAAGGGTCAAATTTTTTTAAATCCCAGGGAATAAAAAATGCTATTCCAAGCAATAAAATTCCCTTGCAGACCTTTACATGACCATCAAGCACTCATAAGATAGCCTATTTTTCTTTCTAAGCTTTTCCTTTTTCTAATACATTGAGGTGTGAGGTAGTATTTACTCTATAGCTCTTGGAGTTTCCTAATAAGTTGGGACTTGTAGCTCTTACTGCTGAGACAATCTAGATGAATGTCGTACACAAGCTCCAAGTTTTAATATTTAAAAGCTTTTTTTTTCTGACAAGCTCCTATCTGTAATACCCATCTTCCTCTGACACTTGCTGTGCTTGAGGGCTGCTCTTGTAACGATGAGAAGCAGACAAGTACAACTAAGTAAGAATGTGGATGGACGTGGAGAGCAGTTCCAGGGGGAAATACCTATATATGTAACACCTAATGTTATAGTATACTTATAGTAGCATAGCAAATATGCTTTTATAGCCTGACTTGCTTAAGAGCTTTCAGATGACATTCAACAAGATCAGTGGGACAAGATGCTCTTCTCACCCAGGGGAGTTGCTCAGGCTAGTATAATGTTCCCACCAGACTCTGACTGTGCATTCTGCTGTAAGATATAGTCGCACTATTTAACACCTCTCAACACTTAAAATTCAACGATCTCATTTCAGATTTAATGAGCCAATGCCATCCCCCAATAATATAGAATAAATTTAGATGCACCTTTAATCAGCATCTATTCCCAGTAAATCACTTCAGATTTCTACTTACACAAAAAAAATTAAATAAAAGATGTCGATCATCCCATAATTATCCAGAAATAAACAGTTACAAAGAATGTTGTTCAAAAATAACTCTATCATTAGTGCTTTTCAAGCTCTTTGATCTCCAAAAACTAGCAAACTGTTCCTTATCATCATGTATGCCTTTTTCTGCTTTATTATGTGAAGTCTGCAACTTGGTGAATGAATATAATTCTTCTGGCATTTTGTGGAACACAGACATCTTTGTCCTATTGCAAAGGATCTTTAACCCTCTGGGCTTTCCAGTTACAACTAGGATGTCTCCAGTTCTTTTTTTGTTGTTTTGAACCACTTATATTGAACCAAGTGGTCTGGAAACACATCCTGTTGCTGAGTTCCACTGTAATCCCTAGGAAAATTTTTTTAGAACCATTACTTTACCACAATAATGTTACTTTATTTTACTTAGGCATTTTATTTTGAGTAGCATTTGAGAATGTGTTATAAAGTTTAATAATTCCCTCATTTTAGATTAGTTATTTAATAAACTAAAACCCAATTTCATCAGTTAGAAATACTGTGGTGAAAACAGCAAGAGACTGACTTCTTGGTTTCAAATTATTGGGAGGCAGAGGGGGAAAAAGAAAAGCAAAGTTTGAGTGATGGCATCTTGTGCACCACTGTATCATACAAGCAGGAACTCAGGATAGAGATGGCAAGTAAAACCACAGAGGTGAAATGGCACACAGTAGAAAGCAACTTTAAAAGCTTGGTTTTGTCTTTTTTTCCCCCCTCCCTTATTTCTTGCACTATACAGCATAAAATCTTCCACCAGCATCACAATAAACATCTATCAAAGATCTTTCTCTCGTACCTTAACAGCAGGCCAAATAATTCAGAGATCAGTTGAAGTTCAATTACATTTTTCTGCACTGAGTGAGAAAAAGGTGAAAAGTAAATCAACTTTATGTACCCTTCCTGAAGTTCTATTATATTGATCCCCCAGAAAACACATCCTGAACATGTCCATCTAGCTCTATGCCTCTGCCTGTACTATGCAGACTTCTGCCCAATTCAATACATATTTAAATAGCTCCAGGTTAAAATAATTAACATTACATATAAAAGATTATTTACACATTATTTATAAATAAATTTCCTATAAATGCTATTCCTTAGTGCTTCATCACACTTCACCTGCTTTGATTTGTGAGAAAGATTTCAAAGACTTTATTTCTGTAGCAGTCACAAGTAGATTTTGTTTTTAATCACCTATGCCTGATGCAGACCTCTATACCACAGGCATGTACTAAGGGACCACCTCTTCTTTCTCAGCTGTGGAAATGCAGGAATTCACACCAACCAAGGGACCATCTTTACATACTGCTGTAACACTGCAGATTTCCCTCATCCTGTGGGTGATTAGGACAATGTACTGTGACACTACTGTGCCAAATAAAACATGCACGTGTCCTTTGTTGCCAGACTTAAAGCACAATATTCTCCAGCTCCACTCTTCATCTTTCAGCATCTGTCACTTCCTCTGAAAAGGTAGAGGAAGATTTCACTTTTGGTTTACTAGGTAAGGTCTGTTTTTTGCAGCACAAAGTAAGACTGCAGTTCAACTTGCATTGGCCAATGAAGTCTTACACTTGGACAGAAACCCATCAGCCTGAAAATTAGAATCTAAAGTGAAATTATTTTAACAGCTAACACAAGTGCATGCATTAGCTAACATGACAGTAAATAATTTTGGACTTTACTATGAGTAGATTATATGCTCTTGGAAGGCAAGCAACTAACTTGCAAAGGCTGCAGTTTTTTGTTGTTTTTTTTAAAAAAACAAATAAACAAAACTGACTGCCAAAAAAATACCTTCAACTGCTCCACAAGTATTAACAAAGTTGAGATTAGTACTGCAGAAAATAATCCTGTCTCCTATTCCTAGGCCACTGTGGCCTCAGTGTCATGATCGAGTATGGTTTTTAGACTAGTGGAAATGAGCTGAATACTAATTATAAAAAACTTAAAACACACTGGTTTGCACGTAGCAACCCAGCCACTCTCATGTCCTGGGCACATGCGAAGCCTCTAGTGGCAGGGCGCCACATAACACTGTCACTGAAAAATTGCTGGACAAGAGCACTGCCATATGCCTGTGACCTCCCAGCATCTTGCTTCCTCCTTTCCACTGCCTGTTTTTTGACTGCTGATCATACTCTTAGAACAGGGCTTGATGAAGTTATGTTACAGGATAAAGCATCAGCATTCTCCCTCTTAATGGCCTTCAGCAATTTTCAAGCTTAGGAGCACTCTGTACCAGGAGTCTGTCTCGAATTAGGAATGTAGTGTACTCCTTTTCCCACTTTCTCCTGAATGAGTGCTGCCAGGTCAAAGCCTTACCTGCAGCAATGCAGGATGTGTCTCACTACGTGATGCAGAAAGGAACGTGGGGCCCTTACTCCAATCAGGTTTGTAAGAAATGTTACTTTACAGAAGGGGCTACAGATTTGGGGCTGAATACTTCCTTCATATGCTTTAGGGGAACTATAACAAACTCGGAATATTGCACAGTAAGAAGTGAAAGCACTGCTGAAAGATTCATAACCTGCAATAGTAATTTAATAATCAAGCTCTTATAAAATAACAACAGCATCTGACACTGGGAACCTCCCCAATCAGTGCATCCCTAACAATCGCCTCTCACTTGATTATGCTAATGTAGTTGATACTAGATGCAATTCAAAGATTATTGAAGTCAATGAGTGTTCTTCATTAATGCCAATGGAATTTGAATCAGATTCATAAAGGTAAAATGAGGAACTAGAATGTAGTGTGGGCATAAGCAGCAATAGTGGTTCTAGACCTTTGATATTAAGTTATTGTGTCCATACTATGTACGATGGTGAAAGATCCTTGAAAATACTTGTTTTGGATTGTTTGTGATAAAAGGTTGTGTTTGACCACTTGCTATAAATGTACTGTTATCTGTGCACATGATGTTTTGACATACCAAAATAGCCTTTGGATTGTGAAATACCAAGAGAGTTTTGATCATAAAATTCCTTCTGCATGCTAAGAAAGGTAATAACTGGATTCAGTTTTACAGTTGAGATTCCCATTACATGAAATGGGAACATTTATGACCACAAAATCTGAGCGGTGAGGGAAATTATTTTTTACTATTTATATAGAGCAGTACATGAAGATACAAGAGAAGGACTGTTTTAAAGAAAATGAAAATAAAATGAAGAGTAACTGTGGCAGAAAGTCCTCTGACTTCTCTGACAGTGACTCCAAGTACAAACTATACAGTAAATTACTAAATCTGGACATAGTTATTCTAAGGGACTCTTAAATTTTACCATTTGTCCATACTTGTTAAGCTACAGGGATGTGAATGGATCAGGCAAAAATTTGGCTAGGAAAAAACTTTATCATGCCATTACTGCATTTTCTTCAGTCCTCATTTTAATTCATTTAAAACACTGAAAGAGCATGTAGACTTCAGAGGTGTTCGGACACTAAATGAGGACTGTAAAGTTCACAGCAAGCTACGGAATTCAAATCACAGGTCAGCATCTTTGCTCTCTGGGAACTCCTGCACAGGTCTTCTGCATCAATAAGTAGCAAAACTTTGTCACGTTCACAGATACTTCTGCCAAAACAGAGTGGGGAAATGCTACTTTTAAGTTTTATAACTATTTATGGGTTGTTTTTTTTTTAACTCTACCTCCTCCTCCCTGAAGGAACAATGCTACCTTTTGAAATCAGGGTGCTGACAGGAAGAGTTCCTATTGCTCTTTTTCTTTTTATAGATCCTCTAGCAGAAAATCCTGGTTTGAATAAAAATTTGCAGTAGCAACTGGATGAAACAAAGCTGGGACATGAAGGTCAATTCCTATGGGAGGTAGGAGAAACATTTAACAAATAGTGTAAGCAGAAGAGCACAAATCCATTCCCATGGATTCCGTCTCTGGCCTTTGGGAATGGAAGTTAGAGATAGCAGACGGCATTGTTCTCTACCTGGAGCCAGCCTAACTCAAGGCATTTATCTGTGCACACCCCCTCCTCCCCCCATGCACAGATCAGGACACTTTGACACTAATGCAAGCAAAGCAGGGGTTGCTTGGAATAAAAGAGGGTATAATAAAATATCCACTGCCCCTAAATGTATTTTTAGCTTATTTTCAAGGAAGTGGGGCTTAGTATTTCTTCCTTAGTGGAGCTCATCACCTTGGACAGACTAACAGCAATTTTAAGCTTAAAGAATAAGACAGATCAAACAAAACCACCCCATCTCCTCCTAAAAATACTAATGTCTGCTAACTTTCTTACTTTTACCTGACCTAGGTTTTGTAGACTTAGGTTGTTGACCATGTACACTGTATGCTGTATGTTTCAGACTATGTACACAGAGCGCTGCCACACCAGACAGGGAAAAGAAAAGCATTAGGCAGCCCTGCTACCCCTGCAGAAGTGATGCCAGTGATCATTTGTGTTTACATGAACATCTTATAGAGCACAATATTCTACATCTTGCCTGTGCTGGAAGGCAGGACAGAAAGCCAATGATTCTCCTTGTTCAGTCAGGCCTACATGACTATAATGTGTTTTTGAAAACAAAGCAGTGAAGGTTGATGCTGTTTTTTTCATAGAAAAGTTACCATCTCATTTACCTAAGACAACAGAAAAGTGTATTTGTTCTCATATAAGGTTCCCCAGCAAGCCACAAACAGTAAACAATGCTCTCCCTCTCCTGTTTATGCTTGCAGAGACTTTTAAATATTGTTTTCTCATGAAGCACCATTTTCCTCTCCATCTATGGCAATTCAATTTAATGTGTTCAATTTAATGTCATAAGCCAGCAACATGGGAAAAGCACTTATAGGCCAAGCTCAGTTGCAGCACAGACTGATATGATTACCTGTCAAAAATAATACAGAATTATATGAAGTATATAAATAATCAGCAAGATATTTATCAAACTCCTTGGCAGTGCTATATAAAGGGTAAGTCAGGGCCTGATACTTGATAGGAAAAAAATGTCCAAGGCAAGAAGTCAGTATAAGACCAACCTGGCTCTTAGCAGAAGTCATGGTTGCATCCCCATCCTTTCCACAGCACCTGGCTTTAACAGAACAGTATTTAGCAATACTGCTGGTCAGTCTCATTCCTGATTATATAATGTCTATAGGTACTTAGATAACTAAACAAAACACACAACCCCCCGAACAACAATATGATCATTTAATTAACATAAAATCCATAACCCAAAGGAATTTAACTGTAGCTTTCTTTTTGAAATGTCAGCTCATGGAATCATGTTATTTATGAGAAGCTCAGTTTCTATGCAGAATATCAATATGTTTTAAGTACATGGTCACAGAGAGGGAACAGAGAACAGAGAACCTAATGCCAGAAAGATACAAAACTTTTTAAAATTTTTTTCTTTTTTTTTTTTTTTTTTTTTTGCATTTGCAATGAGGAAAACAAAATCTCTTAGTATCAATGGAATCCTTCAGCATTTTGATCATATCTACAGTTCTTTGAAATAAAACCACAATGGACTCAGTTGTCTCAACTTCTATCCAGAGTATCATAAACAATCCAAAATTCCCTTTCTCTTCTAGTGTGTAGTTCCACTGATTTCAGAAAGATAGCATAGCATAGCACAGCAGGAAAGCACTCATTGAAACAATTTATCTGTGCTACACACAGACTACTGATCTTGCAACGGTTAATGCTAAAACACAATGCAAATGCTAGCAACTTCACAGTAGTGCTTTTGGGTATAAAGTGGCTATTAATGGCAAATCTATAGTTGCAGATCTAGACCTTGAAAAATCCCAAAAATACTTTTCTTTTTTTTTTTTTTTACCCTCTGCAAGTAAAAATTATTATGTTAAGAAAAAATATCAACTCTTTCTTCCCTATAATGTTTAAAGTTGTGATCTTGTACATAAGCAAATCACGCTTTTCCCTCTTCTTTGTCCCGTTTAAGTTAAGTTCTTCTATGGTTTTCCTTCTTTTTCCTTCATTCTGTTGGGGTCTGAGGTGAGTGAAAGGTTGCTTGGCATGGACTTTTTCAGCAGACACAAATATCTGCTTCTTTTGAAAGCCAAAAGCAAATGCCGATTCCTCCCATTCCTGAGGCGGTGGGAGCCCCGCAGAGCTCCTGATCTTACCCCACAGGGGACAGCCCAGGAAGCACACCCACCCCTCCCTGAGAACTGCAAGGAGGGCTGTGCCGCCCCTTGCCCGGGGAACTGCTGTGAGGGGCGGCATTCCTTCCTTTTGGTTTGAGTTTTGGCGTTTGCTTCTTTTAAGTGACGAGTTGTGCTACAACCCTCCCAGGTAGGAACGCCCCGCCACACCGAAACCCGGCGGGCGACCCTCTCCGCTCAGCCACCTCCAACGGCCCCGGCCCCGGCCCCCCGCCGCCGCTAGGTGGCAGTCGGCGCTCGCGAAGGTGACGGTTGGCAGGCGGCGGTTGGCCGGCGGCCGTTGGCAGCCTCCCCGCGACCGTCCTGCGGGCAGCGCCCTGGGCAGGGGCATTTCGGGCAACCGCCACCCGGGAAACTCGTCCCCAGATTTACAGCTACAGTAGATCTATATATATACATACATATATATATATATATATATATACACACGTGTCCTGGTTTAGGCCAGGATAAAGGTGATTTTCTGGTTTGTACTTTTGCTTTTAGCTAAGTCTCTTGTAAGTAGTTGCACTTGCTGGGGTTAACAGCAAGTTTCTCAGACAGTGTCTGCTTCTAGGACTGATAACACTCGATGTTTATAGTTACAGCTAGAGACTGGCATGCAGAGCCAAGGACACTGCTCAGCTCTCAGGAACATTTTGCTTTCCAGAAGGAGCAACGAGGTCCCACCTGAAACCCTCCTCTGGGGAGGACCAGACAAGATAGATGTCAGAATTGACCAAACAGAGTATTCCATCCCATACACGTCATACTCGGTATAAATTTGAGGGATCACAAGGGTCAAACCTCTCTACTCCTTCCTGCCCTCCCTGTTTCCTTCGGCATCCTGAGAGGATTCCATCCGTCCCAGTGCCTGTGGTCCTGATCCGTGCCAGCCTGAATCTGTGTGTTCCTGCCCCCAGCTCCTGACTGCTGCTGACTCCAGGAGTCCAGCCTGGACTTTCCCAGGGCTGCCCTGCAGCCTCGGTGGTGACGTGAGAGTCATTGGGGAAAGGGGGGAGGAACGTGGGATAATTTTTCCTGTATATTTGTATATATTTAGTAATTTGTTCCCATTTATCATTATTGTTTCATTGAAGTTCTGTAGTTTAGTTTCCAACCCATAAGTCTCTCTTCCTTATTCTCTCTCTCTTTCCTTTATCAGAGGAGAGAGAGATTAATATATATAAATCTGTTTCTCGGTTTAAATCTGTTGTTTTGCTGGGCCAGGGTTAAACCGTATCAACACGTCATTTCAGCAGAGGACGTGTTTGGATAAAACTTGCTACAAAACTTACTACTGGTCTCAGAGATCGTTATTTCTCCTCCGAAGCACTGAATGTATTGTGTGCTTTCCCCTAAATGGCTTCGACGGCAAAAGCATCTCGGGTTTTATCCACATTTGTGTAGTGCCTGTTGGATTGGTGGCCCAGCGTGACTTTGCTGCCCGGGGTTGCCTCCTCATGCACACACACATACACACGCAAAAATCTCTCAGTGAGCTGAAAGGGCCCAACACTTTTGCTTTATGTGTTAAAGGAAATAAGAACAATTCCTGCTGAAAATTACTATCTATGGAGTAAGAATTAAAAAAAAAATGAAAGGGGTACTCAACCAGAGACAGCATTTAAGAGAAAACAGAAATGGGTGACTTTCAGCCAACTGTTTCCACACACAGAGCTGATCACGAACCTGGGGAGGGTGGGAAAGTCAGCCAAAGCCTAAATAAGGAAAGGGACTGGACCCAGCAGTTCCTAACCACTAAGCACATCTCCATCATCCGGTCTATTATTCTGACCAAGGACCAGAAAGGCAGCACAATCCATTTACTCTTAAAAAGCTATGGATTGTTTCTCCAATCATCATACATTTAAATCTGAAAAAGGCTGGAAGAAGGAACACAGATAACCATAGATATAAAATATTTATCTTATCCCTTTGTTTTTGTATCAGGGATATTGTATAACTATATTTACAGAAATAAACACAAATTCTGAAACCCAGAAGATACATTTAACACATGTATTTACATTCATGTGGATCTCTTTTTTTAGTGTACAGACCACAGCATAGCACTTCCAAGGCTGTTGATGTTTGATTACTCTCATTGTATATCCTTAAGCTAAACTCATGATCTGAATTGTCCCATTTGACATGAAGAAAAGATGGAATTGTAGGATTCAAACGGCTGTTTAAAAAACTGTGTAATAGAATTTACACATAAGAGATGTACTTTCCCTTCTCCCCAGAAATTGATGTAAGATAAGAGCAAATTATGCAAGCTGATGAATAGACACAAAGTATTCAGCACTTCAGGAACTTGCTGCAAAAACACTCACCAAATAAGTAACTCCAGTCTAGACAAGGCCAAGCACAGGAGGCTACATGGGAGGGGATGGGATGGGAGGGATGATGATGAGATGAAGAGCAATCTAGCGTTAGCTCAGATTTAATGGTTCTCCCCCTCACCCCCTTTCTTTCTTTTTCAGTATCCAACACTAACATCCAGGGCTCTCAGTTTTTCTGAATCTGTTGTCAGCAAACACTGAAAGCAACAGCAGAGCCTGTCCATTATAAACTGTGTGGTATCTTGTACACTGAGAAGTCAATTTGTTTAGAACACCTCTGTCTGAATGAGGTTTTTCTTCCTCCAACCAAATCTTCATATGACAAATGACCTGAGAAGTGTCATAAACCTTTCTTTGAAATCCATTATTTCTTCAGGTTGTAATATTCAGAGATCACAAGGGTTCTTAAGGGGATTTATTCCTTTTCAGAAAAATACTTCTTAGTGCATGAATACAAACACAAGCCTGCTTTGGGCAGTTAAGACTCTTGAAGACTGCTCAGTAAGGGGAAAGAACAGAGGGCAAACTGGATTTGCTCCAGAAAAGTATCCTGGCTGGGGAGCAGAAAAACTTCTCAGTTTCTGTCTCCTGGGAAATGCGATGAAGCTGAGATGCTGACCCGACCTCTCAGCCTGCACAACCTGTGCCTCTCATTTTCCCTCTGATGGTGGTTATCACAGTTTGCACCTCCTCCTGGAACTGCAGATGTGCTGTTCCTCACCTTCGCAGGGCAGGAATCAAACCAAACTTGGCTGTCTTACCCAAGACTGTACAGAAAATCTGCATCAAAGCGAGGACTTGAAGCAAGGTCACACAGGCTTCCAAAAAGTTAACTTAGCCTTTTCTTCAGCCAGGAATCACTCTGAAGACACAGGCAGGGTTGAGAAAAAAAGGGGCATTAGGAGAGTGGGGAGGGGGTGAGAAACTGAGGTAAGGAACAAATATCAGAAGCCTGATGAATGTTAAAAGTTAAATTCATTATTTTGTCAAATAGAACTGTGAAAGAAAGCTGTGATAGGAGGTTTTCAAAGGCAGATGAAGCTTAGATACGCAGGAAAGTGATTTGGCTTTTGACTTAAAATGTTTATTTTCAGGGCGTTGATGGGAATGTGTGTCCTGCCTAAGGCCCTGGCACAGCTCAGCATTTTTTTCTACCATGAGCAATGCTGTCCTGAGCATCTCAGATGGCAACCACCTGGCAAGCACCAGCTGGCAAATGGCCTTGCTATACTTGTATAGCAGCACATTGCCTTGGTTACTCTAGTATGAACTCCCTGCCCGGGACTCCTCCTGAAACAAGAGTGACAGGAGGAGTTATACCTGTGCAGCTAGAGTAGTTTAATTACACTGGCAAATTTTCCCTGCAGAGAAGCATTAAGAGATCTAATTCTGACTCTTTTCCTGGAGAAAATCACTCTGGATATCTCTGCATCTTTGTGAAGTCTGTCAGTGCTTAACAGAGCCTTCACCTGTAACAGGAATAACCTGCAACCCTGGACTTTCCAGTTCCAATGATTTTGGTTCAGAACACTTAAATTGCCTGTGCTCCCACTTCTGCATTAAGTATTCTGTATCTCAGAATACTGATATTGCTGAAGACCTAATAAAAAATACTAAAAGAAAAAGACACACCCCCCTAAGTACTACATAAAACCCATAGCTTCATTGTCTGAGAAATTAATGTTATTTTTTTTTCAAGTACTGTTGTTGTGAAAAGCTTAGTTTTATTAACAATTAAAGTTTTTAGTTCTTGGAGAATTTCAGGAAGCCAATAAAGAAACTAAACAACGTGACCAAAAAAAAAAAAAAAAAAAAAAAAAAAAGGAAAAAAAAAGGAAAAAAAAAGAAGCTGGGCAGTACCAGTGAGGAACACACACACAGCTTATTAACAGCACTCTGGACAAAATGCACCTCTGACTTCTCTTCCAGCCTGGCCCTGGTCCAAAGCAGACTCAACCAAAACAGCATGTGCCAAGCTGTGCCACGAGCTCCTTACACGGTCTCAGCCAGGTAACCTGACACATTCAGTTGTTCCTGGCTGCTTTGGAGGCCAGAGACCGAACACATGCCCCCAGAGACTGGGACTGCTTTGCCTGAGACTGCTCAGCATCTTCCTTTGTGATTTTAGAAGCAGACCAAGCTAGACCTGAAGAAATTTAATGATGGATGTTGCACTGACACTTGCATCTGGGTTGTGATCTAAGTTTTGACAGCTCCCCAGCTGTACTTTTCAAGCAACCTATCCAAAACCTCAAACTTCACAAATTAGGCGCACCAAATGTATCAAAGAGCAAATCTGATCCAATCTCATCAGATTAGGTCCCAACTAACCCCATACAAATGTGAAAATTTCACTTACTCTTGCAGTTGCAATTTGTCATTAACTGACTAAATCACTAGTAAAGGATGAGTGAAGGGAAGCAGGATGAGTGAAGGATGATGGGTTCTGTGCTATGAAAACCTAAGTGCATACTTGTTTTCTCTGGAAACTGTTAAGGGTTTGTTGACAATCCAGTTTCAAGATGCATTAGGGGATCCTTTCCCCTGTTTCTTCACAGGTAAAGAGAAAACCAGCCACCACTTAGCCCTGAAAGCACATTTAGAAAACAATGGGAAAAAGTGAGACTATGGCTAACTTCGGGTAGTCTAGCTAACCTAGGGCTAACCAGGAAACAGCAACACTGACAGCACATGCTGTACACTGACAAAATTACAAAGGCCTTGCATGGAATTAACAAAACCTGCAGAAATACTCAAGACTTGGGGCCAAACCATGATTTATACTTCAGTTATTCTAGTCATTTAATTGGATCGTTCCAGCTCCAAAAAAATTTACTTTAAGGTTTTTACATTTCTCCCCATCATTATGTTTCATGCATCTTCCATATAACAGCAACAACGTTAGACAAAAGTCTTAAAATTCTCAGCTCTCTGACATTTTCTTTTCAGACTAAAAACTCTTTTGGCAAGAGTAAAAGGGGCTGAGATTTATGGATACAAAGCCATGCCAAGTAAATATCTTCTTATGATAGAAAGTAATTTTTCATGGTGAGCAATGGTCAAACGAGACATTAATCTAATATTTGTCTTTCCAGGACCAGATGTTCTTGACTTTCTTTGCTTAGATTCACTGATTAATACAATTTTCAAGATGATGACATTACAGAGAAATGCAAAGTATATATTGCTTTTGAACACTCTTCCACTGGTTTTGGCATTGAACTGGAAGATTAAAAGATTCACCCTGTTACACCAAGGTGAACAGAGAACACAGCTTCCTGCACTGGGGAAGGGAAGCAGAAGGGCTGCAATTCCGACCTCTTGGATGCCCCTTTGAACTGGGGAAGGAGCTGCCAAAAAGGAGTAAACAAGCTGCACACTAACAAGCTGTTGATGCTGCCACTACACCCTCCCCACAAAGATGGGCAACAAATCCTTGTTAGCAGGTTTAGCAAGGGGTGACTAAAGGTGCTGGAAGGAGCCCAGCGTGGGCTCAGGCCAAGGGGCTGTCCCAGAGGGCATCTGGACAGCCTGCCAGCTGGGAGCTCTGCAGATACAAAGGCTACAAATTAGGGTTGCTGAACTTGGAATGAAAATGTGAATGACTTGCAAATCTTTATTAGGAAGGATGAAGTGACACCTCCAAGACAGCTCGAAGCTGTAAGGGGAAAAAAACAACACCAAAATAAAAACCCCAAAACCATAAAAAACAAACAAACAAAATCATAACCCCACCACCACCACCACCAAACAAACAACCTCCCCCCCCAAAAAAAACCCAAACAAAAAAACCCAGCCCAGAGTACTGAGGTTTTATGAAGTATCATAAAGGACCTCATGCATACTGCTGCTAATAGGGACTGTCAGACAGTAACATTTTGGTTCAATTCTTCAGTGCTTCATCTTTTCATCCATTGCCACTTTTATGTTTACTCCTTTTCACCCACAGCCTGATTTTATGTATAGATTTTAACATCTTAGAAGCTGAGAGGCTTTCTGTCATTTGGGAACATGCCATTAAATGTGTGTGGGATTTGTGATGCTTTAGGAGTATAACATTAGCAGTTGAGAACAAGATTTTATATATTTTTTCCTAATTCTCCCAGTATACGCATAGAGAAATTGAAGAGGGAATGATTTGACTCTGCGTATACTGACTTCATTTCAGAGTTACTGTTCAGCCTCTGCAAACCACTCAGTTGGTTGGGCAGACACTTTTTATAGTCTGCTGAATTTATTTTAGATCAGAAGAGCTTACAAATGTACAATCCTATTTAGAGGAGGTGTTTAAATGAAAAGCTGAAGGAAAACTTCCCTTTTCAGTAATGTTACAAGAGTCTCCATTAGTTAAAGATGGAGTGCAAGATCCTGGCTCCTGTCCTTCCCCATCAAACTGGAGAATTTTACTATCAATCAGCTTCAATAACACATTGTTACTATCAGGTAACAATTTTATTCACAAGATGCGTTAAACAGTATAGCTACAGCCCAACTGTTTTGTGCATTCTTCATCATCTGATCACAGTAATGAGTAGCAGAAATTACACAGACATTTAATTTGTGTTTGAAATGGAAGAATTATTTGCAACTCTTGACTTTTCCATTGTTCTTCTAACATCACATTTCATACCCGAATGACTTTTTAATAATAATTTTAAAAGTGCCTATTTTAATAAGAGCCCAGTGTTTTTGGATAGCTGGTCCCGTGTATCAATGAATTCTCACTATGGCCTGGTCTAGTTTGGTACCTCAAGTAACACTTGCATTTCCCAAATGCATCTAACCACCCATCCAGTAGTTTAACAGTCCCCACCCACTGAAGACACTTTTGAGAAAGTTTGGGTTTTTGGAGGTTCTTTTGTTGGTTGATTTGTTTTTTAATCAGACCTGAAGCTACTCCACTAATACACTAAGAATTGCAGTAGTAGCTTCATCTTCATCCTCAGATTAGGGAATCTGAACAAAAATATCTACAATATAGTGGAAAAGCAATTGGAAAATAGTGCGCTTTTTTTTTTTTTTTTTTTTTTTTTTTTTTTTTTTTTTTGTGACGTCTTCACATTTGCTGCAATGAAGCAGAGGGACAACAGACAGGAAGAACGTTAACACGAGAGATCATCAGCTCCAGCCCAAACCACACTATATGGCTATGCTCTTTTTCCACAACTGTGTCAATTAATCTTTACACCTCTGAGATTCCCAATATAGCTTAATGACTGCATCAGCACTTTCCCCCTCCCCAGTCCATTGTCCCTTCCTGATTTCTTTTCATTACAAGTACTAAGTGGTGAGTAGATTTACTGTTTGGAAGAAAGACAGAAAACAGAAAATGGTTTGTAGCTATGCTCCTTGCTGAAAGCACCTCAAACCATTCCAACAGATACTCTCTAGACAGCCTATGTCTCTGCTCTCACCACTAATGCTTTTAACCTTGTCTGCCCTACCAAAAACTGCCATTAAGTTAGTCCCATTCAGTTTGTTAAAAGAGGATATATGTCACCTTTGGAAACTTTGACTTAACTGACTGTAAAAAAAGAACGACTTTTTTAGTAAAAGAATAAACTCATTCTAACAAGATAAAACTAGAAGTTTAGAACTTAAAATAGCTTTTGAAATAGTTTTAGCTTTCAGCGTTTGAAGGAGCAAATTTTTTGCAGGAGCAATGTTACCATATTTCTTTGTCCAAATCACCGTAACAGCACCATTTTTGACCATGTTGGAGCTAAGTTCTCTTTCAAGAGGTTTCTTCTAGAACATCACATTGTTGTATCCTCATAGAACGGTTTGGGTTGGAAGCAACCATTAAAATCACCTAGTCCAAGCCCCCTCTTATAACACATTTTGTATCCTCTACCACATGTACTTCAAGGCACTTTCCATAACAATGTTCACAATGCAAAAGACACCTAACAGTATGTAAAACAAGGTTGCCACTGTAAAGCAAGAACTTGAGGTACCTGCATTTGCAGTAACCTCTGTGAGCACATAAAATTCCCACAGCTCCCAGTACAGCAAGTGTACTCTACCAACACCATCAGTGCCAGTACTCTGGCTTAGCCTGCCATTAGCTCTCCAGCACTGATGAGAGCACAATATGTCCTTTCCTGCTAAGTACCTTGCTGCTCAACGTGAAATATCCTTAAATACAGAGTAATGCAAGCAATTACATATCAGGCTAGAACTGGGTAGATGCATGAAGCATATAAAAATGTATTTCTTCTTTTCAACTCAGCTTAAATGTTCAGCAGTCTGGGAATTAAAGAGAACTTATTTACTGTATCTAATGTTTGAATTAACACTGATAGCAGTAGAAATATAAAATAAAGCCTGACAAGAACCTTTGATCCAAAACTTCTCAACTTCATTGCTCTGAAAGCTTAAACAAAAAACCAACCCATGAAAAAACTCCCAATGAACATTAGTTGGAGTTTTTGCAAAACCAAACCCAGAGTGACAAGGTTTCACAAACATAAAAGCTCCCTTGGGCCACTGTTAAGTGTTCTGATTTATTACAGATTTCTAAGTAATAATTACTTTCAGAGGGAAAAAGAAAAGGTAGTTTCAGTTTGTAAATTGTTGCTGCATGCTATGGAAAGATAGTAATAGGCAATATAGCCCACTGAGGAGCACTGCTTTAATAAATTGCAAAGTTAGGACATATAAGGGAGCAACTTTAACCCGAGCAAGGCCCTTCAGACCCCAGAAAGCCACTGGACCAACAGCAACGCTGCATGCCTTACCAGGGATGAATGCATTTGTGTAGGAGTGACAGCAATCTGCCAAAGGGAGAATAAAAACTACAAATACTAAAGGGGTCCCTCCAATTGATCTAATAATTCATAAAAATGCAGTGCATGTCACAGACATAAAACCTGCATCCAGATAATTTTCTCAAATAAGGCCTTCAGAAACATGATTTGATGGTTTGTATCTAGACAGTAAACATAGTAAAAACACAAGTGGGAGAAATGCAGTATTGCTAAATGAATTTGACCTTCCTTCCCTAGATCAAAATGAATCATGTTCCTGAATGACAGCTATGGAATTAGCAAGGTTTTGTACTTGGTCATCAAATATATAATGAAAGAAAATGGTATATAGTGGGGTCTTTGCAAACACAGTTTTGCTTTGGACAGTTGATCATTCTCCTGTATTATGAGACTGATGATTATGCAATTAGAACCATTAACAATATCATAGGTATGGGATTTGATTGCACCCTCCCCACTGGTACAGAGCCACTGACAAATACAGTACTTGTGATTTTACCTGGTATATATAAGTTGCTGATTTTTGTAATGACCTGTAAAACTCCATACAGAATCTGTTGGAGAGTGGTGCCTGACTAACAGATTTATGAAAAAGCAAATCCAAGAAAACAGACACCATGGGCAGGAGTAGCCTGTTGTTTGGTGCTTTTAAATCTAAATAGTTTTAAATTGCATGAAGTAAATAAATGCATTCAATATCCATGTTCCCCCATGTCCCAAATTGTAAGGACATTAATTTTCTTCATTTGCTGTATTGAAAAAAAAAAGACTTGATTTCTGTCTGGAAATACTTCAAAAGGTTAAAAAAGGTTTATAGCTTTATGCTTTCTCTATCGGCTCTTGATATAACCTGTCTGCTATCCATTAGAACACATTCATAGAGAATATTCCTCAATCATTGAACAGCTTGCTTATATGTCAGTGAAATAAAACTTATCACCACTGAAGTAAATATTTCCTCCTTCAAATTGTGAAGCAAGTATCTAATCCCTCTAGGAAGAAAAAGAACTGTTCTGAAATAATACTTGTTGCCTTACCTTGCCAATAAGTTGTATAGCTTGTACAAGAAAGTGGTTCTAATTCTTTTCAGAGAATTCTTATGGACCCTCTGTCAAAATGCTTGTAAATTTGCTTATAAGTTATTTTTAAAATACAAACATTAGACAAAAAAGTAAATCAATATTTCCTTACACAGAAGAACAGCAAGTCCAATCAGATAAAGCAGATAAAAACATGGTGAGAAAAGAATACATATCCCGTGGGAAACATAACATCATTTTATCTTTTGCCCTTCCTTTAACGATTACAACTACTTACATTCTAAAGCTTTCCCTTACATCCAGAAAGCAATTCATTCTGGGACATACCACAAATAAAGTTCTACCATTTTGCTATGGGCCAACTGTTTGCAGGTGGTATTCATAAAGGAATGACATCAATCTGACCAGGAGATAGAAATGAGATGTGTTTACATGATCAATGACTACAAGCTAGTAAGGCTGTCAGGCTGAATATCAAATATTTTACAATCACAAAATGCCTGCAATCTGAAGAGTAAAAAATAAAACAAAAAAATGAAGTGGTGCAGCAAGAAATTCCTTATTATCCAAGGAATAACATTTTTTTCAGAAACCGCAATACATTTCAGGAAATTTGGTGAGGAGACACCGAGGCAAAATTCATCAAGAAAATTACTCACTCGGCATTAGCATTACAGCTGTGTTTTGCCTCCCAAGACTTTTGCTTTTATCTGCAATTTTGTTGATTATGCATATGCAAAATATTTTATCTATTCTATCTGTTCCTTTTCCTTTTAAATGATGCACTAATCTGTAATGACAAGCATGGCACTGCACAGGGAAAACTCATCTTCAGGGCAGGCAAAGGCTCTTGGTTCATATATAGCAACTTTCAAAAATCTGAATACAAGATGGATGATATTGATATAAATCTTCTCTTACAACGTAAATGTGCTGTGTTATACAAGAAAGATGCTTTGGTTTTGGGAAACAGTTGTGGTATGCCAGTTGAATTAGTTACTGATTATGCAGAAAGCATGACTGCAGCAGCAAACCAGCACTTCAGTTTTAATTTATGAGTCTTGTGCAGGGTGACAGACATTTGCATAAGAGTGACAGTTACTTTAATCCCCCTATACTCTTGATTTGCGTTTTGGTTTCTCTGAATGCATTTCTAAATCAGCAAAGCTTCAGTCAATTAGGAATTATAATACTTCTTGGGAAAGAAAAAAACGCTTTCAATCCCAATACAATTCCCCTGAAATAAATTATTTGCATACAGCACAGCCAGTGCCAGTAACTGTATTAAAATGCCATTGCTAATTAAATTGTATCCTTTAAACCTGACAGTTTTAAGCAGCAAAGGAGGGGAATGTGTTAAATATATGTATAATTTAAAGCAGTATTTTAAACACACGTTACTCAACAAATATTTGCTGAATATTTCTTGCCCAAAATGCATAGTGATAGCTGTTTTCCTATTCCCTCACACAAAGGGGCAAGACAACAAAAGCAGCTGTCTGATTAGGGGCACTGTTGTCCTGAATCAATTACATCCCAGCAGCAGACAGCTCCACTTATGCACCTGTTTTTAAATAGAAAGCTTCTGTAGCTCCCAAGCCTTGTACAAGGGAGATGTGGGAGAGAAAGCGTGAGAGAAAAAAACAATAATTCTTCTGAAGGTCAGCCAGGGCATCCTGCATCCCTTGCCCTTCACACTCACTGATTGCCTCAGAATGGGAAATCCGCCCAAATCTTCTGTTCTGATCAAGAAGGGGGGAGAAGGAGGAGATCTCTGTTGAGCATGTGCCACTTTCACTCACTTTTGAAGGAATATAATTCCTCTGTTTCACTGACTGACTTATCTATTTCCCATGGTTTTTTGAGCTGAAGAATGGCAGAGCTGAGAAGCCTGAAAAGTGGTGGCTCATGCAGATTGCAGCATGCATCCAGGTACCCATTAGCACGTTCCCACCTCACTTCCTTCTCTTTTAACCCTCCTGACTAGGACTGCTGCTTCAGACTCTGCTCACAGCAAGGGTAACCAGGTACTTGTCTGCCTCTCTGCACTGCACCCTGCCTGACACAGACAGTTCCTGTTTACCTTCTAGCCTGGTTGCAGACTGAGAGACCACAGTCTGGTTATTCTGTTGAGCTCAAATCCCACATAAAGAACCTTCTCTAATTAATTCTATCCCATAGCTTCTGGTAGACACCTTTCTACAAGAAACTCACTACCTCTTACCACTTGGAATAAAAAGGAGACTGTTTACTCCATACATAAAGATTTCCATATATTATGAAATATTTATCCAGAGCAGACTTTCTTCTTTAATATTAATAAGGTCGTAGTCTTTGCTTCATTCATTTATTTTTTTAACAGGATAAAGAAATTAGAATATATTGTTTTCTTCTTATTTGAATGCATGAAGAAAAATGTGGTCAAACCGATGAAAAAGTGTGGGCTTTGGCCAGGGCAACTTTGAATCTATTCTGCTTTTCTTTCCACCACTAAAGCAAAAAGTCCCCACGTCCCTGTTTCCCTGTGCACACAGCAGAGGACAACTAGATTGCTATCTTCAGGAAAAGCACTATGTAAGTACTACAGAAGGAAGAACCCACCCCAAAATATACATAGAAGTGTATTTTAACATAGTTCCTGAATGCTTTTCATTTTTCTATAATGGTTTTACATACAAAAAAGATTCTGAGAAGTATTTCAGACTTAAAGACCAGCCTTAAGGGCTTTGTACTAGATATGGACAACAAAAATCAGGACTGAAAAATTCTTTAACAGCATTTCAAAGACCTTTCAAGAATTTAATTTTTCACGTCCTAGGTATTACTATTTAGGTCCCCAAATAAACATACATTTAATCATGACAGCACTACACAATCTAAAATTTTAGAGGGCACAAGCACTGAAAAATTGATTGTGGTGCATCTGTCTCTACTGATGGTTGGGGAATCTGTGATACTCTGACTACATCCTTAAGATGAATCAAGTTGAGACAGATAAAGTATGATGAAGATAGATATCCAGATGCTTTCAATGGTCTCACTGCTTGCATAAATCTTTGGGTACCTAGGTGGCTTTAGAAACACCACCTGCCGTATGAGAAAATGGAATTCAGGTTCTTCAGTACTTTGGTGTCAAAGATACAAGTGTTTGTGCACACACAAAGACACGGCCGAGTTTCTTAACTGCAATTGTTGCGTTTGGATCACCAACCCCCTAACTATGATTCTAAACAGAGTCTTCCTGAAGGCAATTTCTGAGGCTGAAGGATGACCTTTTTGAAAGATAGAGCTATGAGAACAAAGTTGGTATTAGAAGTTGTCTTTATAATTAATAGAAATAATTTCTAGTAGAGATATATATTTCAAAAAAGCCTGAAAGATAGTCTGGAACACCAAATTACTACTTATTGAACAAACTGAAATTTTACTATGCCTTTTCTTAATAGTCTCTGCTGCCTCTTTTATTAAATGGGAAACATCGCTCATTCTGATTTTTCCTCAATATATCAAAAGAAAAAGGCCATTTGTTAAAAAAAGAGATTTTGGTCCAGTTATTTAAAACAGCTGCAGCAGAAACTTCCAAAGAATAGGGATAAAAGGTGTCAACAAAAAGCACTTCAAATACAGGAAAACAGTATGGACAGTTTAGAAGTAGAGGGCCAAACAAGGAAAAAGGGGACACATTTGTCTTCAGTAAGGCTCTCAACACATCTCCCACAATATTCTTAAATCCATGTTAGGACAGTCTATTTAGGTACAAAATCAAGTGATTGGGCTCAGGGGTGATGGTCAAAGGGTGCTGCTCTGCCTGGAAGGCTGGTTACAAGGAGAGCACTGCAGGGGTCTGTCCTGGAACTTATTCTGGTTAACATCTTTGCCAGTGACCCAGAGGAGGTGGCAGAGGTCACTGTCATTAGGTTTGCTGCTCACTGCAAAATGGTGGGAGACATCAATGTGCCTAGGAGCAGAGCTGCCATTCAGGGGGGATCAGGGAGGACAGATTGAAGGAGAAAGCTGTCAGGAAACACTTACAAAAGACTACAGGAACAAGCACAAAATGCTGTACCTGGGGAGGAATAACCACCCCTACAACTATACTGTCTGGAGAGCAGGCCTGTAGGTGTGAACAGGCAGGAGCCAGCCATAAAACTTACTGATAAACCAAAGCAAAATTAAAACTACAAATATTCAAAACTATTGATGATAACTGTATACTTTCATATTAAAAAAATGTGTTGATAATAATTGCCAAGAAATTATGCACCTTGCTAGCTTCACACCAACTGCCATGTGAAATCTCACATTTTATTGAGAACATGAGTAACTTAGACCAACAAGGAGAGACAAATGCTGTACTTGGATGGAAGAAGGCATATGAACTTTTCCAAAGACTCATAAGATTATTTTATTCATCTTTCTTTGCCTAGCAAAACTCAGTAAAACACCTTCAATGTATTTTACGTGCCATGTATTAAAAATTTGTGCAGTGCATAAAACTACATGCCAAATTAAATTACAGGAGGTTTCTCAATGTATCCATTATATTAAGTGCAAGTTGAAAGAGAGGAAAATCTGCTTGAAAATTATAAACATTGTATAAAAACCTATGCCTTTATATAGCCTGACAATTAAAAAAAAAATAAATAAAACATCTGTAAGTATTGAGCCGTGCAAAAGACTTAAAATATTCTTCACCTTATGTTTCTATTCAAGGTGGTCAATGTGGTTATTTTTTTGTTTGATGTTGTTGTTGTTAGTTGTATTTATACTGTCATTTAGAAAACCTGCCTCAAAAGTCAAGGATTTGAGGTGAAAAGGCAGCATACCAGCCAAGAGACTATGCACAGATCAGAGATTGTTCAAGTGTTGCATTGCTCACTCTCCCACAGACACCCCTAAGAGCTGATTTGTACTGCCCTATTTTAACATGGATGATACCACAACACTGTTCTATTTAGACATAATGTTCTATTGAAAGCTAAGTCCCTAAGTCACTTAAAATCTAGAACTGTACTCCAAGAATAATACATATTTGTAGCATTCAGTCACTGGAAAATGAGCAGCTTTGTAGCTCTCTTCATAAAGAGAGGCTTCCAGTTGCCTATTTAGACAATCTGTGAAATCTTCCTGGCAGATCGTAACTAATAGTTAGTACTAGCGTGGGCAGTCTAAATTAGTAAAATGAGAGATTATATTTCCATTAAGACAATTTTATATTCTATTCCTCTGTATACACCAATTATAATCCAGACATATTTTGAAGAACAGGTCAAGTGATTGACAAATCTGCAAAAAGTTCTAGACACTAAGATGTATAAAATATTTTGCAAAAACTATTCATACCAATCCTCAGATGAAAAGGATTCCCATGACGAAATAACCCAGGTATTAGTTTACTAACAAGGACACACAGCTTATATTTCTTTATACTTTCTGCCAAGTGATCAGCTAACACCATCAGGAAGTACATCTGACACAGCAAGTGTCATTTGAGATGTTCAATGACTCTTCATTAAGTTAGTGAAAGGAAGCAAGTAGTATAATATTTTCCATTTTAATTATCTGTATACAGTAACTATTATAGCAACTGCGCTGCTATTTACTTTCCTGGTAACTATGATGAAATATGTCACAATGAAATAGAAATAAAATTAGCTAAAATATGAAAGAGAAGAAATAGGGGAAATAACCCTTGAAATTACAGCTCGCAAGAAATACCTAAAATGGCAGTATGTACATCACACTTGCTGATCCCTACGCTTTTAAGGTTTGCTTGACCTGATGAAGGTGCAGCAACATTTGTATTTGACCTGTAAGAAAACCCAGCAGGCACATTCTATATTTCTTTGCTCTGGCACAGTCAGTGTGATAGACTTTCTTTTTAATTTCAAGTTTCCCTTTATGGGAAGTTATGCCCAAGTCGCAAAATAAACTGGGCAGACTGGTAGCGGGTCATTGCCAAGGGGCAAATTCGCATGAATAGAGAGTTAATATTGCCCTGTTATTAAATCTGCACCACAAGCCTCTGGAATTTCACTAAGGTCTGTCTGCTCAGGCTGCTGTGCAAGTAGTTGCAGTCAAGCGAGCAGTAACTAAATCAGGACGCCCGTAAGATCCGCAAGCCAGCACTGTGGCTACAGCAGCAAATGTCTGAGCATGGTCCCACCAGTGTGTGTCCCAGAGCAGGTTCCCCAAGCAGTGCCTGGCCCCATGGGGGCAAATGCCCTCCAGGCTTACAGCCCAGAAGCTCTGCCACCCACCCCGGCCACCCCAGCAGAGAGTGAAGCTACAATGCAGACAACCAGAGAGGTTAAGCCAGGCCCACCATCAGAGCAGGACTTGTGGCTCAACATAGTTGTGCCCTGTGAGGGCTGGCTTATATTCTGACTCTGAAGTTCAGCTGTGGAAACAAAACTCAGAATTTGACAGGTTTGGATTCATTACTGAAGACACTCTGCAGCCTGAAGACCCATTCCCTGGCTGAATGCTTTTTCAGACTGCTCTGGTAGATAAATACTACTATGCTCAGGGACCATCTACATCCATTTTTAACAACTTTTACTTCTCCCAGACAGCACATGTTTTCTTGCAGTGATATACAGAGATGGAAAACATCAGCAATAAAAGATGGTAACTACAATGTCTCAGCCTTGACAAGGCTATGCGTTTTCAGCAATTCACACGGTTCCTGTGGGAACCCAAAGCAGCTCATGACATCGTAGCTCCTTCCTTTCTAGAAGCAGTGAACAAGTCAGATGTCTGCCTTCAAAATCCGTGCTCAGTTTCAAAGCCCCTCTTCTCCTATTCTCCATATAAATATGTTATGCTCTGAAAGTCTCTGTTCTCTTTTCAACTCTGCCGGATGCAGCTCCATTATCCCTGGAAGTTGCTTTAACACCTGCCTCCTGCGCCAGCCAAAACACCACCATCTGTTGCACAGCCTGTAAGGTCTATAAGCCACAGTGTTTTCTGATTTGCCTAAAATATAATGCATCCTTCCTCCCCAAGTACACCAGGCCCAGCAGCTTTCCCAGGGCTTTGCCGGGTGCTTGTTTCGCTCCTCGAGCTCCCTTTGTTCCTGCCTGTGCACGGGGGACAGCCCCACGCCACCTCACAGCGCTCACTGTCTGAGAGGTGAGAATAAAAACACCATGAAAATGCCTGGCAAACACATGCCAAAGCCACAGCCAGGGTTGCATGAGGTTTCTAATTGCAGTCTGTGGGACAGAGTACAATGCTTCAGACTCCTCATTACTCTCCTGTTTGTTTTTTCAACAGATGCCAAAAGGGGTAGGTGAGCAACAGGCCAGATCTTGGAGTTAGCAGAAAGCATGTGTAGGACTTGGGGTCAAGACTCACCAGGGCTGCCCTGCTATTTCCTGTCACTTCTATTTCCCTTCCAGTTTTTCCCTTCTCTCCTGCAGTATCTTTTTCTCACTTCAAGACTCATTGGCACTGAATGAATTAATTTATCAATGCAATAAGTAAAGGATGGGGGTGGGATGAGAGAGTTGATTATTTCAAGTACTGTACTAGAGACCATCAGGATCCTGAACTTTTATCCTTGTACTACCTTAACATTTGCAGCTGTTGTACCTTCAGATTTGGGAAGTTTAAGTTCAGATTTCCTAGCAGTCTGAGAAACAGTAGTATTCTGTGGAATATAAAGGTTCATAGAAACCACCTGAATATTAAGGAGGAATGGGAAGTCTTATGCATTTTGATCAGTGTGTCTCTGTAGATATTTTTATTTATTGTCTTTTCTGCCTATTCACCAAGCTAAAGAGGAGAACTGGAAGCCAGCCAGCCAAACAGCTAGCCCAGTTGCCTACACCTTGTTTCCTTGGAAGAAAGCAAGGAAAGGAAGCCGTCTGAGTAAAACTTAAAAAAAGCTCAAAGGACATAATAATTTTGCATGTTGAAATGCTCATTTGAATTTAGTCACTTATTTAAAACTCAGAGGTTAGGTTTAAAAGTAACAAAAATTATCTTTCTAGAATTCAGCTCGGCTGACCAGGCAACATCCAGCTTTGCATAAAACAACAAAAATAAGGCTTGTCAGAAATCAGTACTTTCAAAGGAACTGGGAGTCAGAGTGCTCAGATGAAAATCAATAGTCAGAAGCAATTCTATAAATAAACAGACTTTTCTGCTTCACCCCTGGCTAACACACATCTTGCCTGATAGTTCAAGATTGTGAAACTTTCCCTCTTTTCCAGAAAGAAGTTCCCAGCTGCATGTAAGAGACAGTAATCCTTAAAACCCCACAATTATTAAATAGGTACAGGGCTGTGGTGTACCACTAAGAAAAGAAGAGACTACTTCAGACTTCACATTAAATGCAAAAGAAAACCATTGAAAGCTGCAGGACTTCTCACAAAGATCATGCAATTTGTGTGCATCAGAACCTAGGGATGAGGAAGTCCGTGTGGAGACATTTGTCATTCAGGGAGGCTGCTGACCTGTCCTGCTGGCACTGTTCAGAGTAAAAGGGGAGGGCTCTGCCTCAGCCTTAGACAAATAACTTTTATAAGGTTAAGGTTTCAGTCTACTTTACATCTGGCCCTGATTCTCTACTGCCACCCACATAGGTGAAATTTAAACATCTTTCTCAGTGCAGCTTTGTGTCTACATCATCTGTGATTAGTAAACAGCAGTCATTTTTAATGCTATTTGGAAAATGTTTTGGCTGCATTTCAAGTATTTTTATGTATTCTCATCATGATCTTTTTCAGTAATTAAATTTAAGATGATTAACATTTTTCTTCCAGTCTGAATCTTCACATCTTTTTACCCATGTTCCAGAACATTAAATTACATTTAGTAAAAGCTTCATTGTATCCTAGAAAACAACTGAATCACTGAAGGTCAAAGTCTTATTTTTATTCCATCTAAACAATAAATGATAGTGCATACAATAATGAACTATTTACTCCAAATCATCAAATGGCATTTGGCTCAAAATTGGTTTTATTTAGCTATTTATAAAGTACAAAATGTACTTTATAAATACTGAAGGTGAGATAAGTCAGTAGTTCAACAGAGCAACCCACAGTGACTTCAATGTTAATACAACCAAGCCTGGTACGGCTGTATTCTATATGCTTTTATGTTGAAATATCAGAAGAGGAAAATTTGGTGCCATCAAAAAACCCAATAGACATATCAGGAAAAACACCCCATGCAATTACAGGCTCCAACATTTGCATATTTCAGGATTAAGAAATATCTAATACATATTTAATAAGTGTATTTTAATATAATTTCAGCTTTAACAGATTGCAGCTTTTCCAAAAGAAATATCATGAATTGTGTTCTTTGAAGGAAAGCTTAATTCCTGTATCAGCATTTAAATTCAGAGACTTCACCTCTATATTTACAAGTCTTGTAAACTAATTCTTAATATAATAGCCCATCTGTATTCAAAAAGACACTAAAGCAAACTCAGAAACCTTGCCACAAGTAATTTCAAGAGTAAGTTTATAAATGTGATATATTTAAAAGAGAAGTTAACAACTTCATAATGCTGCTGCTAAGATTATGCAAGGAAATAATTTGTATAAACATCACTGATAATTGTCAAGATACATCTTGATTAATTTATTTTAAAAGAAAAAATAACTTGAAATTATTTTAAAAAGCTAATATTGCAGAACAATCATAGAATGGCTTAGGTTGGAAGGGACCTCCAACCTCCCTGCCATGGGCAGGGACGCCTCTATCTAAACAAGGTTGCTCAAGGCCCCATCCAACCTGGCCTTGAACACCTCCAGGGAGGGGGCAGCCACAGCTTCTCAGGACAATCTGTTCCAGAGTCTCATCACCTTCGTAGCTAACAGCTTCTTTCTAATATCCGGTCTAAAACTATTCCCCTGCAGTTTAACATCATTTCCCCTTGTTCTGTTGCTGGATTGGTTGTGCCTTGCTGCTTCTCTCCAACTGATGCCAGGGTGGTTAAAGTCCCCGATGAGGACCAGGGCTTGTGAACAAGCAGCAACTACTATATCTAGGAAGGGCCTCTTCCAGTTGGTCCTCCTGCTCAGGCCATTGGTAGCACACACCCACCGTAATGTCCCCTTCCCTTCCTTTCACCTCACCAACAGGAACTCAGTCTTTTCTTCACCACTCAGCAGGTGGAGCTCCATGCATTCTGGTTGTTCACTGACATAAAGGGCAGCACCCCCTTCTTTGCCTCCCCTACCTGTCCTCCCTGAAGATCTTAAACCCTTCTAGTCCAACACACCAGTCATAGGAGTCATCCCACCATGTATCCGTGATGCCAATCGGGTCATAGCACTGCAGGCACACAAGCATCTCTAGCTCCTCCTGCTTACTGCCCATACTGCAGGGATTCTCATAATGGGATTTGAGCTGTGCCCCTGCTGAAGAGTATTGAGCCCCAGATGAAGTACAGCTGCATGATCCCAACACCTTTTTGTGGGCACAGGCTCTAGAGTTCCTACCTCTCCCTTCTCAGGTATTCTATGTTTTCTAAACCATAATAATAACAACCCTCGCCTCTTCATTTCTCATTCTTCTCTGTCAGCCATCACAGCTGAGATGGCAAAGCGAGGGTTTTTGCTAGCACACCATCCTACAAATCTTGGCATGCTAAATCCAGACTTATTCCTATCAGGCCTAGTTTTATCCCCTTCCCTCTTCAAATTTAGTTTAAAGCTCTATCTATGAGCCCAGCTAACTCCTGTCCCATGATTCTTTTCCTCCTCTGGGCAGGTGCATCCCATTTGATGCCAGCAGGCCATGGTGACCCATAATCAGAAAACCTAAAGCCCTGCCAATGAGCCCAGCCCTGGAGCCATGAATTAATAAGTTGGCTCTTCCTGTTGATTTCCTCATTTTTTTTCCTGCCGTTGGAGGGATGGAGGAGAACAGAACTTGCGCTCCTGATCCCTTAACCAATCATCTCAAGGCCCCGAAATCTACCTATCAGTTTTGGGCTTCTTGTTGTCACCTCATCACTGCCCACCCAGAAGAGCTTTAGCAAAGAACCTTTAATCAAAGTGATTATAGCCAGGATCAAAATAAATGCAAAAATTTGACAGGTCTGGGATAACAGGGTAGCTCAAATAGTTTTGCAAACCTTTTCACAATATTTAAGTAATATTCCTCAGAAATACTTTAAACATTGAAAAATTATCAGTAGGATCTTTTTGCCCATAGGAAGGGAGGTCGATTCTTCTTTTCATAACAAGAGTTTAAGAACTTCTGGATTCTTCTCAAAATTCTGCATTTCAGTTTATAACCAGAACTTAAGTCTAGCTGGTTTTATTTTTTTAGTAATGAAAAGAAGGTATAATTTGTTCTGGTGCCCTTTATTGACCAGAATATGCTCTAAAAATTGCTCACTAACTCCAAACTGGGTAAAAGACCAACTGTTAAATATAAGACATTATATTTTACAAAGAAGTACTTATATTCAGCAGACTACAAGGCACAGTAAAAATATGGAAAATCTAAAAAAATGTACTATTCTTCTGCTTAAGGTTAACTATCTCTAGAACTAAGGAAATATTTTTCCAGTCTGCTTTCTAAATTGTGTGACAATTATCATCTGAATGCATATGAATTCGGTGAATGAATATTCAAAGGAAGCTGTCTAAACCCAGACAGTCTTCTAGGGATTTCACACACCAACAGGAACACAGCAAACCTGCCCTTTATCAAGGTGTAGGCTGAGCAGCACTACAGTCAGAAATTACAAGAGTTTTGTCATTGAGAAAAGCTTGTCTTTCAGTCCTTTACTTTCCCAACACACAAAGGCAATTTGGTAGCAGATGCCATATTTCAATAACCTCTTTGGACACCCAAACATTACTTGATGTGTAATTATGTAATAACTAATCTCCAGTAGATAAATATGTAACTGAGAGAAGTTTCAAGTCACTAGGCATACTTAGCTATAGTTCCAGTGGTCCTCTATTTTTGAAAACACAATTTTTTCCCTAAATATATATATCTATGTCAAGTGCAAATAATTCCTTTAGCTCTTTAACACTATCACTGCTGTTCATAATGCTGACCTATTAGTTGCCTATGTTCCTCTCCCTTTATTTTGAAAATTATTATTTTTTTCACCCAAAAGTTTTAGGCATTTTTCATGTCAGCAGACACTTGGTGGAAGACGGATCCCTCGCTCTTCCCCAAGGTAACATTAAATTTACCCTGCCTTTGTAAGATATGGGAGTCCAATATACCCTGCCGATCACATACAAGAAACACAGCAGAAATCCTATTTGAGCCTTCTAATGAACTGACTTAATGTGTCTTAGCCCTGGGTGAGATACAGACAGGGCTTCTGCAGAGCCTGAAACCCCTCCTGTGCATGTAATCCTGTCTGGAGTACCAGCTGATTCTGCTCACCTGAGTCTCATGCAAACTGCAGGTGAGATAGAAATCTAAATGTCATGCAATTGATGTTTGTAAAAATTACTCTACTTCCATCATCTTCTGTGTTAAACTTCTGTATTTCTCCAGTTTAATACATAAAAGGTGTTGAGTTACTGAGACAGAGTTGAGGTAACACCTGTCATAACACTCAGCAGTTTTGGAGTATTTGTTGATTTAAAATTTATGCTGACACTCTCAGTACTCTGTTGCAACATTTAATACTGCTGTAATTCATAAGCTTGTTTCAATGCATCCTTATTATAGGAACAATTTTGATGTTTGGAAAAGAACTTGGATGTTTTGATTTGTTGATGTAGAAAGATGGGCCCTTCCTAACCCTACAATTTTCACTCCTCCATGTGTCTGGGACATGAGGATGTGCTTGCAGGTTTAGTCATTCTGGCCCATCCAAAACACACCTCTACCCACCAAGCTCCCAGTGTTCTGTCCCCATCTAGAAAATGTGTCCAAAATTTTGAAGAAAACTACCAAAATACAAAATAATCTTTTTACACTAATAAAAAAAAAGGCCTTACTTTCAAATATAAGGAACTTTCATCAGCTTTTACTAAATGCATGGCATGTTCCTAGCACTGGAAAAGGACCCTGCTAATTATTTACAAACCTATCTAAGAATGGTCTTTCAAAGCTTTTTTTGTTTTGTTTTGTTTTTTTTTTAAAGTAAAAGACATTTTTCTGAAGGACAGAGTACTCACATGAGTAAATTAAAAGTATATCTGAATGTCTGCAAAACCAAAGCTTTTAAAAAATGCAAGATGCAGTGGGTTAGTAACAAGCAAGAATATGGATGCAAGGAACAAATACTGCCCATAAGCAAGAGTACTTGGGTTGCACCTCTATTAGTCATACTCTGTGTGAAAATACATCATGAGTCCATCTGTTGAAAAATCCCAAAGACTAAAAACAATCCCCAAAAGATAAATCTCATGGTGTCCATGGCTAGATGCCACTCAGAACAGAACTCTGTGTGAGGTTTGCTGGGAATCACTGTGGCACTGAGCATGACACTTTGTAACAGCAGGATAGTAAATGGATCAGAGATATTCTCGCTTTGGCTCCTGTTTTACTCGTCTAAAGTTACTATCTGAGCTTGAAGCAAAAGCAGAGACCTGTTTTTCTGAACAAGACAGACTCTTAAGGGCAAGGAAACTACAAAGAAAAGCATTGCCTTAGTGAATTTTTATTATGAATCTTTGGTTTCTAAATCATGTACATCTACCTGAGTCTTCCTTCTTAACAAAAAGGTAAAGATGAACAGAAACCCTTTGCTGATATTGTATGACAAGTTAAGCCATTATGACACTTCTAATGAGGCAAAAATTTGCCTCAAAGAATCCACATGATATTCTGGAGAAAGACTAATTTTATTGGCCTGAGCGATCACTACTAATTCTTAGAGCTGTGCCAGAGGAATCAGTTCTCAGTAGGATGAGGTACCAAACACATGTGCCCCAAAACACAATTCCTGCAACACCAAGCTAAGGACTTGGTTCAACCTATTGTCATCTTGGAATCTTGCATAAAGAACAGTTTGATCAAATTTGTTGTATGAGAAACTGCATGATAGAAATGATCTTTCTTCCTCCATCTACCCTCACTGCCGAAGGCTTGTTGTATGCTCTGTTAGTTAACTGAGGATATTTTTTCCTAGGGAAACAAATAAACTGCTAGAACTAGTAGCAGCAGCAGCTTGCCATCTGCTGACACATTTTCATCTGACACTGTTCATTGCACTAAATTTCATGTTTGCATTTGTATAGAAACATCTACCCCCACCCTGATCTAGTTTGACAAATTCATGAAGATGCCTGTGTGCAACGTATGAAATAAAGCAGTAAGTACTCCTTTAGTAATGTCTTGGTGTATGGGCAGTCAAATCACATATTCTTGGGATTTTACCACATATTTTCCTGGATGGAGAAAGCAAAAGGTCATTGAAGCTGGAGAGCCATCACTTGAGCTGAAGTGCCCTTTTGTAAGATACGAATGATCTTTATAGGCAAAGTGAAGCATTTAGAAGATGAGGGGGGGGGGGGAGGGGGAGACAGACTCTGATGTTTGGAGCAATAGAATATATTCAGAATAATCCATAGCAGTAGTAAGTAGGAGTAGATTTAAAAAAAAAAAAAAAAAAAAAAGATCCGAGAGTTAGAAGGGGAATTCAGATCTAAGCCATTCAGTGAAGGAGAACCAAGGAGTGGCATTTTCATAGCAGAAAAAAGAAACCAATTGGCTGTAAATAGACAAGAGCAAAAAACCGAAGATGCACTCTATGGCCTGGATAAAAAGGAAGGTACAGAATTCCGATCAAAATAGTTTGTACCTGGCTCACACAGGGCTGATGAGCTCTGAGCAGCTCTGCTGATGTCTGACAACAGAGGAGTTCACAGTCTCCCCTTGGCACCAAAAATTGAGAACTGCTTACTTTTTCCACTATGGCATGGATACAACCTCTGAGACTAAAAAAAAAACCCTTAAGAACACATTATAGTGGGGTCTTAACATGATAACTGCATAACTGTTCAGCTGGGGGAATTTTAACAAGACTGTAATAAAGCTCTTACTATTTTTCAATCTGATCTATTAGAGAATCTTTTCTCCATCCAGCTTCATTTAAGCTTTTTCCTCCCTGCCACTCTACCCCTGTCTCCAAGTAAATCCAATCAACTAAGTAGCCATTTAGTTAAAATCCTCTCAGGGTCAGAGCCTTCAATTCCTTCAGGACTCTTACAGCCATATCATCATTTCTTCAACTCCGTTTTTCTAGACCATTGATTTTTTTTTTTTTTTTTCCACGGCTATTTGAAACTGCTCCTCTGGTAGTATTTGTGTAATAGCCCATTGTGTGGGGAGTATTGCCCAGGTCTGACACACACAATTCCACACCAGAGTATGCCTCTCACAGTTCATTAGAGCAGGCTTCTGTGGTGGAGAGAGTGCATCAATTTTGATTGTTTTATTTAAATTTTTTTTTGTCCGCCTTTGACACAGAGATAAATGCTGTAATTTTCTGTTGAACAGTCTGGATAATATGCATGGGTCTAGCTGCTATCCTATAACTGACAATTGACTCTCATGGTAAGGCAGTGTGAAACTGGAGGGTCCACTTATACTAAGTTTGCACAGATGTTTCTGGCACTTCAGTATATCTTGGATCTGCACAAATATCTGATCTAAAACATGGGCTGAGGAGAAATTCTCTCAATCAAAAAGCCACAAGGAGAAGGCATGCACTGCTGGAAACAACATCAGACCCAGCCAAGACTTGCAGTGGCTAAGGAGAAAGATGACAAAAGCCAGTACTATGTGGTTCCCAGAGGCTGCCTTGAACACAAATGTCTGATGGGGAACTATTACTGCAGACAGAAGGACATCACAAGCAATAGGTGGTATCGCATGAAGTTGTGAACCAAAATAGATCCTTTTTATACAGGAGTAGGTGATGGCATTTTTCCAACATCTCAGAGGAGCAGGATGCTGTTTTGCTTGAGAAAAACTCAAGTGAGAACCACAGCAAGTGAAACCACTGTGTTTGACTCATAAGCAAAATTATCACTGTTGAGATTGCTCACTCTTTGGTTTTACTTCAGGGCAGCCCCATCAGTCAACACTAAATATTACATGACTCCACAGCAACTGATTACATATTGCCATTTAGTTACAACTGATGGATTGATTTCAATTGTTTTCTTGAGATTTCCAGTGATATTACTGTTGTGTTTGGCTGGGAAATAAAAATGGGAGAAAGTGCTGCTAATAGGTCCTGGCATGAGCTAATGGGAACAACATGGTATACAGTATTATTGTGCTGCACTGCTCAGCCTGATTTTCTGGTATGGCAAAACGTACAGCTCCCAAACACCTTGGTTCCAAGTAAATGTCCTCTAGCATGAGAATGAGAGTAGCCACAGCAGAATTTGATAGACTTTAGCACATCTGTAACTCCAAATAGTGCTCTCCACCTTCAGCTGCACTTCTGGAGCAAAGCTAAACAATGAGCTACAGGCTGAACTTTTGTCCTCTTTCAGGAGTACAAGAGATTTTAAACCATCTATGTTAATAGAGATGGTTTTTTACTGTCGTAATTTAATTTTCCAGTATTGATGGGGAGGTAGTGGTAGACAAACAGACCTGCCTGAAGTCCAACCTTAAAAAACAAAATTTCCTTAATGTAGTCTTTAATTTGGGATCTTAAGAAATTTGATTCATTTTCACAAAATCACATGACAAAAGGGTAGCTGAAAGTGCTGTTTTAAAAGTAGGAATGCTATCATTCTGCCTACACGGCCAGGTACAGTTGTACTTGGAAGTATTAGGTTGCTGAAATTTACTGCCCATTACATGCTGTCTCTAGTATACTGCATCTAAATGCAACAATGAGCTAACATTTGTATATTCCACAAAGGAGAAGGATGATAAATATTAATGGGAAATTTGCTCCTCATGTATCTTATGAATTTTTATGTATTCCTTCATCTAGGGACATCATTGTACAACTTTCACATAAATGATTTCAGAGATCCTATTTCAACCTTGAATTTCCACTTTGCACCCAGGCCCCTGCAGTGGAAAAGCCAACAGAGCACTGACTCAGCTGACAACTGACTACTGAAAAGTGTCTAACCCTCACAGAAGAGGCCTTTTCTCATCTGTTTAAAGACCAGTGGTAAGATTAATTCTGCCACTAAACAGGATAATTTTAACTTGGCAGCAGTGAAATGAGTCCTTACTAGGACTCCAGACAGGCACATTGCCTTTTTTGTGCACCATAAAACTGATACAATAGATCAGCAGTATTAAGCCATATTGCAAAGTCTGTAAGAGGAAAAGAAAATCTCTATTGGTAAATAAGACCATGCTTGAACACATTAATGTCTCTCAAATTCAGAATGCTTACTTTTCTCCTCCTTTTGTGTATTTTAACTCATTTCAAATTCATACTGTAAACTCAGCACCTTTTTACAAGAAAATGGCAAAATCCCCTTTTAGTAATGGCAGCCCTCTCCAGAATACTGTGGCTCTGGACCCTAAAGAGAGAAACTTAAACAAAAACAGTAAAGCTAACTCTTTGACCAAATGCAATGTGTAACTTGTGGCTACTGCTCTACATATGCAAGGAATACTCCCCTCAGAACAATTTCATTATCCAAGTATGGGGAGTTTAAGCTAAGTTCTTACACTTAAGAGGAAAGAAGAAAAGATGTACTCTATAAAATGCAGAAATTCTCTGCAGTGTCTTCTGAAGTTACAAACTGATCTTAGCATTTCATGTATTCAAATATGCAATTTTAAAGAGATTCTATACAAAAATATATATGCGGCCCTCAAGATTTATTCCACTGAGTACTGTCTGCTATTTTCAGTATTTCCTTGACATTAAATTAATAATGTCAGTTGAATTCTTTGACCCTAAGGATCAAAGCTTGTCTTGGTGTGGCACTATGTGCAAAATTCCCCCAACATGCACCACCTCATCCTTCATCTTCAGTGATTTCTTGGCATTCAGTCATTTCATAGCCAGGTGAACTACATGATGTCCATGAAGGAATGGTGTTTCCCTGCTCTTTGCTAATTTACTTAAAGCTGCATTACATTTATTCATATTATTGCTTTGCTATTAACAAAATCACTGTTTATCCAAAATCAAGCTAAAATCCTGAGCAAAATCTTGGTCATGCTAACCTGCACCAAATCAGCTCTAAAACACAATTTGGAAAACAGAGAACACACTAGAATAATCGAGTAGTGCCTACAGTAAACAGCCACCCACAAAGGTAATTGTTCAACTTCAGACATCAGGAGGAGACCCCAATGAGCATGGGGAACCTCTGTAAAGGCATCTGCAGACTCACGAGGAAGATCATAAAGGTGATGTTCTTCACACATCTCTAAAATACATCCACTTGTACAGAACTTGATGGCTCAAAATGAAGTCATTGTACCATTGTATCTTCAAAGGCACAACCAGGCTGAAGAAAGTGTAGTGGAAACCAAATATTTAAAAAAAAACAAAACAAAACCAACAACTATGCCAATAGCTATAGAACAGAAATGTTTCCTACACAGTTATGATGCTACAGCTGATTAAATAACATACAGTCAGATTCAATACTCAGGCTGTCGGATGATTTCTCTTTGATACAGAACTTTGTCTTTTCTAAAAATGTGATTTAAAGCAGCTGCTTAGAATTGCATTTATCTCCAGCCCTGAAACACATTCCTTCCTTCAATGGAGATTTTATTTCAGCATTATGTTCAGTATTACTCCAGTAACTAATAGTTGATTTATTGCAGTGTTCACCCCTCCACTATAAATAATTTACTGAAAATGACCAGTGCATAGGTAAAAACCTATCAAAAGCCTTTCTTCAAATGCTAAGATATTTTGGTCTTTAATTCTCCCAAAGTGAACAAAAAGATACTATTACAATCACCTTGTGAAGATGTAGTAGTAAAAAAAAGTTGCATGAATTTTCACCATAAGGCCTGAAGGCTTCCACACTGAGATGACAACCTTTTTTAACATACTAGTGGCTGTACAGTTGACATTGTCATCTCTCAAGAAAAATAGCTAAAAATTTAATACATTAATATATGCCTGCATCATTTCCAGTAATGGCTGAGTAGTATGTTGGGAAAGCAAAGGGCCTAAAACGTCACCTAAAGTTCCATGCAGATGTAGGCAAACCCAGAGCTGCCCTCACCTATAACAGAGATGGGGTATTTCTTTTTCTTCTTCTGTTAGTTTGCTCTCCAATGTAACTAAGACTGGAGATATTGCTGCTAGACATCTACTGTCCTTTTCCTACTTACTACTTATGTGTGCTACTGAACTGAACCTCTAAATATTATTGGTTGCCATGGAAGCTGTGGGAAAAAGAATATTTCCCCAAGACACTCCAGGAACATGATAAGCAAAGGCCCTAATAATGGACTTTCTGCCTGCTTTGGATCATTGAACAAGTCAGATTGAGAGAAAATACTGAACTGCCCCAACATTCTTATCTGCCAGCATTTTTCAATAGACATCCTCTAGTTGAAACTATATACAGATTTTTGCCAAAATCATTAAGCTTTAGCTTCCCACTTTGGTATTGTGTTACTACAGGAGATTTTTGGTAAGCTGATTGTTTGGCTGGAAAAGGCATTTTAGAGATGAATTTGACTTTAAAAGGAAACTCATTTTGAAGTTGAAAGACCAGCAAGTTTATACAGCCTTCAGGAGGGCTGAGAAGTTATCACCTCAGATGCAGTCCTACTAGCAATGAATCTGTCAGATAGCAGGAAGCCTGCACAATAGACAGCATGTTCAGAAGCTGAATATAAAAGAACTGCTTTTTTGCATAAGACCAATGTGTAATATCTGATTTAAACATACTTGCAGTATGGATAGTTTTGTTAGGAACATATTTGTTTTATAATGAAGAGAAAATAGTTTTCTTAATATAGAACACATACTGTCCACTTCTTTCCTTATGCTGTTACATATTAATGCGAAAGCAATATCTACACTACCATATCAGAGTAAAATCTGTTAGAAAAATCTTATCTACAGCATCTAAACTATTCATTGTAACCATAAAATATTAAATACTAGATAAAAATTGGTGATAGTATTTTTTATCACCTTATGGTTCAACAGGAGTCCTGCTAGCCATTAAACAATTAACTACCACCACCCACCTCACGTTCTGCAAAAATGAAGCCAATCAAATTTTATTTTGAAAGATTGATTGCATTTGACACCATTATGCAAGTTAAACAGTCTTTCAGGCATGCATTCATATTGAAATTCTACATTGGATTTAGCCTTGGAAACCGTGCCCAGTTCCTGCCAGTTTGGAATCTGTGGGAAGTCCAACAAAAATTAATATTCCCACAGTGTGCTCTACATTGTCTAATCCAAGATGACTACTAAACTAAAGTCCTAGTAAATTAAATAATGTCACCATTATAAAACATATAATTTATATCTATTTGAACTTACTAACCCTTTTGATTAATCAGTCCTGATATATTGTACATCAATAATTAAACATCTTCCAGAAATGTCAATGCATATCAGGAAATTACTTAGTTGGGAACACATTAGTATTATAATTTACCTAATGTTTAGCTTTAATGTCTGAATTTATGATCCTATTTCTTACTAAGATTAGTAGTGAATTACATGTTTAAAACTTAGTTCATTAAAAAAAAAAAAAGGTGTAGAATGCTCTGAAGACCATCTGAGGTATGTTTCAAAGGATTATGGAATGAGTTATACAAAAAATTACAGGAATATCTGGGGTAGGTAAATAAAGAAATAACATTAAAAAGTTGTTTCAAATACTCTAGCAGCAACATCATTTATTCAATTGCCTACAAACAGGATGAATTTCTGTCTTTCAACATGCAACTTTGAACTAGCAACATATCAGGCTAGTCAGAAAGAGAAATAATGTTTATAAATTCTCAGATCTTGTCTAGCTTTGAAAAGAGAAATAATCTCGTCCTATGTTAAGATGAATTTCTACTTCTTTTGAACAGCTACTGCACAGAATTTACTTTTAAAAGAACTAATCTTGCAGAAGGATTAATAAAGGGATTTGGCATTTGTAGGTCTAATATGGAGATCTA
Source organism: Phaethornis superciliosus (assembly GCA_023637945.1). Taxonomy (NCBI): domain Eukaryota; kingdom Metazoa; phylum Chordata; class Aves; order Apodiformes; family Trochilidae; genus Phaethornis; species Phaethornis superciliosus. Next base: position 49,545,894 of record JAJQWJ010000003.1, on the reverse strand, counting down.
CAATTACATAGATGGAACAGAAATACTTCAAGGCATCCTGGGGTTAGGAAGGAACTTTCCCTTACAGCAGCTTATTCCATAATTGTCCACTGTGGGAGTTTTAGCACTTTTCTCCAAGATCTAATACTCTCCGCTGCTGGAGACAGAAGCACTAGGACAGATATATAATTGTGTGGAACAAATTTGGAAAACCTTTTTAAAAAATGTACGGATTTGTCTATCCACTCAGATTTTTTTCAAGATTTACTCATACTTACTTTCAGGACTCAGAACAAATAGAAACAGCACTGATGAGAAAGCTGTAGGCATAGTTGCCCTTCTAAAACAAATGGCACCAGTTGTAGCTGGCTTACACTAGTTACACACAGAGCAGATGGAGCTTTAAAAATACAGTGGTTCTCATTGTCAGAAGTGTCACATTTTGTAGAGAGAACATGCAAACTAGCTAACTAGGAAAGCATTTTTTAAAACTGTGAGAGGAAAAATACAAATAATACGTGCTTACTGGAGAGGATCTCTAGGAATATTAACAATTTCCTATTCATATTTTACCTTGTGTATTTTTTGTTACATTAATGACTTGGAAGCAGACTCAGATTCTCTGCTACAGTCAGTATGCTTCTGGAATGTTCTTTTTTCTTACCTGAGTCAACCTGCTAATAAACTTCAAGCATAGACAGTATTTCTTGCTGCTGTTTCCAGTGCTATATATTAGTGGGTATTAATGAGAAAAATTCAGGACAGGCAGAGATGTAGCTAATAAAAATAAAAGTTGTTATTGTCCTGTCTGTACTCTCATCATCATTAAAAAAAATAAAATAAATGTGAAAGTATTCCTAATTAGTAAAAGGAATCCAAGATATTAAAACCACTTGAGAAATAAATACAGCTATAAACACTGCACCTGCTAGCCCTGGGGATTAAATGTTCTGATGCTTGCTGGAAGCACATTGCCATATTCTCTATTCTGAGCATGAAGTACTGCAGGCACTGAACCACCTTGTCTGAAAAAATAAATAATCACACAGCATAGCTGCCATCCACAGCTCTGGTGAATGCTCAGGAGCCTGCACAACTAGGGCCTTTTTTCTAGAAATTCAGGAATCTGAGTGAAATGTAGAGTGAAGGAATAAGGCTCAGGTATGATTACTAAAACCCCCCACCTTTATAAGGGAGTAAGCATAACATAAGGTTTTATAGAATCATTGAATGGTTTGGGTTGGCAAAGACCTTTAAAGGTCATCTACTCCAGCCCCCCCTTGCAATAGTGAGGGACATCTTCAACTAAATCAGGTTGCTCAGATCACCATTCAACCTAACCATGAATTTTTCCAGGGACGAGACATCTACCACCTCTCTGGGCAATCTGTGCCAGTGTTCAACCGTCCTTGCTGTCACATTTCTTCCTTATAATTGAGTCTGAGTATACCCTCTCTTTTAGTTTAAAGCCATTACCTCTTGTCCCATCAGAAGAGGCTGTACGAAAAAGTTTGTCCTCATCCTATAATGCCCTTTTAAGTATTGTAATGCCCTCATAAAGTCTCCCTGAAGACTTCTCTGTGCTGAACAATCCAGATAAGTGGGATTAAAAACAGTCTGTCAGCCATGCAGAGCTTTTCAGCAAATGCCTGAACTGATGTTTAAAGGATAAAGGAAAAAATTTTCTATTGAGAACGAAAAATTGATCAAGTGAATAATAATTTGGAAGTTGCAGACAAATATTTTATAAACGGATGAAGGCATTTGGCGCAGAAAAAAAAAACTCCAACAATATTATGAGACTAAGAAAAACCTGTAAAAAACACTGCTCCCTTCTGTCCATAGTGTGGGTGGCAGATTCACAAGCTAAAGAATTATTAACTGATGGACTGCTGACAAGCTTCATTACTTAGTACCAGGGCCTAGGGGAAAAAAAAAACAAAAAAAGGGAAAAAAAAAAAGGAAAAAAAATGGAAAAAGAAAAAGATGCAAATCTGAGGTTTGACTCTCAACCAAGATCATGGGAAACAGTCTGAGGAGTGCAAGGAAAGTAGCAAACCTCATCCCTCATTTGGAATACTCAGAGCTGGTGAGAAGAAGTTTAAACCTAGGAGAAAAAACCACTAAGCAAGTACTTGACACTGAATTGCAACATGTTCAGAAAAGTTCAGAAAGGCTGGAAATGTACATGCTATAGGATTCTGGTGGCATCACCTCAGGGAGAGATGTTTCAAACATGTAGTCTTTCAGCCTTTCTTCTCCTAATTTTATGTACACAGTAAAATACAGTTCCAAGGCAATGAAGTTCCTTTCTTGTCTTCCAAAAACAAAACCAAAACCACAACCACCAAAAAACCACCAAAAAGTTTTTTTTCTAAAAAATAAGTTTGGATACAATCTGACGTTTCAAAGCTTCTGACTTTCTTTCAAAAAAAAAAAGCTAGGGAGTCATTTTAAGTTCTGCTATTTTGTACTTGTTTGTGCAATTTCTTATTTTGCTGAAGCATGATTTTTTTACAACATATTTCATATTTATCAGAAAACAGATTCTACCATGCTATACCCCTGCAGAGCAAAAAAATTCTATATTCAATACTGCCCCTTCACTCTTCTATCAGTCACTGTCCTCAGGGTGCTCATTAATTCTGAAGTTTAAAAGATATCCATCAGCAGTATCACAAATTCATAGATAGCTAGAGACAGAAACCTCTCTCTCTAAGCATGACTTTTTCTTTTCTAGTTTAACCTCTGTGATTAACTCACACTTTTTTTGTATTGTAGCATCTTTTATGCAAAAATTCTTCTTGAAAGATCTTTTCTTAATAATTAAAACATCCTTCCCTGTCTCTCATCTCCAGAGCACAGGGAAATCATATTGTCTAACTGGCAGCACATTAACTGTGCATGTGAATAGCTAGCAAAGCATATAAAAATGTTTATATATTAGTGAAGTTTCAGTGCCATGCATGGAATAAGTAGGGTAGGAGAAGGTTAAATCTTTTCAAAGATCAGAACAGTCTGTAAAGTTTTAATTAACCCATGTTTTCAAGCCACCAAATCATGACTTACAGGATGAAATTACTATGCTATCAATTAATGGGATTTTTCTCCCAAATTGAAGAAAAAATGGTTTATTTAGGAGAATAGAAAGAGGATTAAAATGAGTGAAACAGGAATCTAATGAAAAAAAAGATAAAACATTTTGTAGTTTTGCAGATATCTATCAAGTTTCATGAAGTGAGTAATTTTCTGCTTCTCTACCCCCAACTAAAACCCTGTCCCCAAATCACAACCCAAGCCTGCTGCAGACAGAAGGATCTTTTCAAGTACTTGGCACTTAGGATCACTCACTGCAGGTGAGCCTAGACTGCAATTCCAAACCATTTATCTCCAACTACTAACATCTGCCAAATTCAAGTAGAATGTGTCAAACAGTGGCATTCAATATAAGCAGTCTACAAACTGCATAATCACCAATCCATTTGCAGACTGATACTGTAAAATAAGCTTGCTTTTTCTGCCAGTTGAGTCACAATTTCAAATTCTTATTAGCAGAGATTACAGGCGATGGAGCAATAATGGTATAGCATTACTGCAAACTAGAGATGCAGCAACATAATTACAAAAGCTACAACCAGCATCTGTGTATTATCAGCACTAATTGTATCTAAACGAAAGAGCAATTTCAAGTTGCGTAGCTATTAAAGGCCCATTCAATAGAAGCTAAACATATGATAGAGTGGGAGAAACAATTCTACACTGCTCATCCGTGTTTCAAAATGACCAGTATGTTATTTTCCACCTCACAGTGCTGTAATGCTCTGCTATATACCATTATTGACAAATATGGTTAAAGGATATGAAGGGCTAGATCTCAGGTACAGCAAAGGTACTACTGGAGGCACTGGTGCAGTTGCATAGCCAGAGGTGTGCAAATTTTCCCTACCTCTGTATTAACTTACAGCTTAATTTTGGAATGTTATATTCTTTTGAAATACCCATGGCATAGACAGCTTTCCCAGCTTGAGACCTTAGGCTGAACAGCTTGCTTCAGTTCAATTATTATTCAAGCACTGATAGCCAACATTATCCTAGATGAAATGCAAACCAAGTGAGGAACAGATTCCACATAAAAAAGCTTGCAATATAAAGAAAATGAAATAAATCCTCAGCCTTTCAACTCCTTAAAGTGATAGGCAATAACAGGGCTGCCAAGTCCTGAAAAGAGGCTTGAAAAGAGAAACCTGAAAAGAGATTTTGCAGCCCATGATTGAAAGAGAACATGAAAGCATGTCAGGTAGATGGATGCTTTATTGCTACTTTGTATTTGAAAGCAGCAAACAAGGCCAGGTTGTAGCTGAAGACATGAAATTGCAACTCTTCATCTATTTTAGGAGACCTGACTGATATTGCTAACCTTGTTGTCTGATTGTGATCATACCCCTTTATCTTTTCTATCCATTGATCAGCTGTTTCTTTCACGAGCAGCTTGTCACTAACATCTCTAGAGATTTATATTTATATATGTCCTTTTCTCCCCATTATATTTTTATTGCAAACAACCTATGAATACTGTAAGTATGCTAGTAGTAAAAACAGATGCAAACCAAGGAGGAGCTGATACCAAATTCTAGGTCATCCAGACAGTGGCGAGTTCATGCTGTGTGGCAGCTAAGTCCCACCCAAGTTCATTTGCTCAGTCTCCAGTAGTGGGATAGAGGCAAAAACTGGACAGACAAGAAAAACTTGCTCTCACTCTTGTGTGTAGAGATAGACAGCCTAATAAGTGAAGAAAAAAACTGTCAAATCAAACCAAATTATACAAAGGCAACCACTCACCACCTCCTACCAGCAGACTGATGTCTCTGAGCAATGTCTATTTTGGAAAACTACCCATCCCCAGATTATTGTTGTGCACAATATTATATGGGCTGCAGTCTCTCTTTGCTCAGTTCAAGTCAGCTGTCTGGGCTGTCCCCCCTCCCATCCTACTCTGGGGCAGCAGAGGAGGCCTTGAAGCTGTATGATCTGTGCCCAGCAAAATCTAACACTGATATGTTATTCACATTGTTTTGGCCACAGAGCTAGATTACAGTATCATACAGGCTACTCTGAAGAAAATTAACTACATTCCAACCATATCCAATACAGAGATCCATTCTACAGCATCCTCATCTTCTAGTTCCCTCTCCCTCAGACTTTTTAGAACAGATATTCACATACCTCTCTGTCATGTTTTCCTCATTCTAACTTGGATTTCTCCAACCACTTCAGTGTTATGGGGTTTTGTTTGTTTTCCAGAGAAACAGCGTGCTTTAGTATTTCAAACACATCTCATTTTAAACTAACATGAAAAAAGTAATAAAATTCACAAAAAGAAAGAATAAAAATATGCGTGTTCCTAGGTACATCTATAAGCAGTCTGCTGAGAGAGACTACAAAAACACTGCCTTGCAATGCATCCCATTTAACTGAAGATCCAAATCCATCAATACTCTTCTATTTCAGTTCCATACTGCAGGGAATTAATCACCTGTCTACACCAAAACTTCAAATTCAGTGAAAGGGAACCAGTATAATTCAAGCTTTTTCATTTTGATTTCCCCTAGTGGAAACAGAACAGAAATTTTGACACAGAAGAAATGGGCCATGAGTAATTTGGCAACAAAAGCTAGGAAACTTCAAACTGAGACACACAGGCCATTTTCCTTTGGCAAACAAGTAGATTCTCATATAACAGAGACCCATTGCTTCCTTCAGTGCCTCAGAGATATGACTAAACAAGGACAGACAAATAAAAACCTCTGCTCCTTAAAACCACCATATGAGGAAGCTTATTTCTCCTGAAGAGAAGCAGGTGCTCTTTGTCAAACAAGAGCAGGCATGCTTCTGGCTTCAGACATCTGGTCTTCCTCTTATTTATAAAGAGGTAAAACCAGAAAATATATTTATATATACGTATACTTAATAACTTATAAAGTGAACTTATCTCTGTATGCATGTAACTTGTGATGATGTCAACCTTGTTCCTTTTACTGGTGCTTCCTCAGAGCATCTAGGGTAACATGAGAACCTTCCGGTGCTGCAAAAGGGCCTTTTTCAAGGATCTTGCTCTGACTACAAATGAACTTAGCTCCTCTAATGACATATGCACGCATTAACGATCACTATCACAGGTTGCAAAAAGAGCTTTATTGTGCTATCATACTGTATTTTGTCATACCCTCTTTTTTGTCTTTTAACCTAGGAGGTAAAGGAAACCATTTTTTTATTTTATGTATTCTATAATGCTGACCATTTCTAAGGACTAAAAGTAGATGCTTTTTTGATATGTGTGGGATGCATTTTTGTGATCAGCATAAGATCTGAGAGCAATCTACCACATGCTCATGATGTCCTTTGCAAGTTTGGGAGCATAGCACTGAAAACCCATAGTTTCTTTCTCTTAAGTATATTATTGTTCTTAAGAAATAAATTTAAAACAATTAAACAAACCAAGTTATCAGATGTAAACCTTTCTGTTTTGTTTAACTTTTCTTTTTTTACCCTCTCTAGGTGACTCTCAGCTCAGCATATTGGAGAACTGTTTCACTTTCAAAGCTTAGCATTTCTGATGGACAAACGAATCTCTACCACTTGGTGATAACATTTAAAGCGTTATCCATTGTCTTTAGTGGGACAAAACAATCTTCACTTTCTCTTGTTGGCATATTGCCCAAATAGTAACGTGAAAAACAAAAACAACTTTAGAAGGAAAAGACATGGAAAAGGGTAAAATACTAGAAGGGGAGAAAAAGGGGAAAAATGGAAATTGAAATTTTAGGATGGGAATTTTGCATGGCTTTTTAATGAAGATTTGTTTTCAGAAACAAGAAAATCTTTTTCAGAGAGAAATATACCAAAAAAATAGAAAGGAAAAACTACAAGGAATCACCACAAACAGCCTCTCTTTGCAGTTTAGGAAGCCCTAGATAAAGCTTCCAGATAACAGCCTAGGAAGAAAAAAAGCAAAGCATGGCTGGAAATCACATCTTTTATTCTACTGATCTAAGGCAAGCAGGGAACAGCCTGTGAGTCTCCACAATTGGACTGAGACTTGGACTGGATTTCTAATACTAAATTGATAGGTGTTCAGATACTAGTGTGATAAGTAGGCTATAAATACACAGAGGCTGACAGCTTAAATAGTTAGCTAAAACAGACAGCTCTAAGAGCTATTCTGGATAACCTTTTATCTGTCCATCCATCCAAACTCATGCTCTAAGCTGTTGGTCTGAGTTTTCAGTCACGATATTTTATCAGGAGAGCTTGTTGAAATATAGCTATAGTAGCTATGACAGAGAGATAGCTGAAGCAGATATGAAGTTAAATACTTAGTAATACAGAGAGAGCTTCAGGAAACATGGAGAAAAAGAAAACCAACCAAAAAAACCATGTCGAAAATAAAAATGAAAAGGGGGTGACTACAGATGACTGAAGACCAGGTTTGCATCTAATAAAAAGAAATAGTAATAAAAATCCTGCTGCTGACATCTTTTGCTCGTATCTTTCTGTATTGGAAAGAAGGCACCTTGAAAATCCACCTTCAAACATTATTCCCACCAGCAGTGTAGTGGTTTATGGGTTTACATGAACTACACAACTGCACTGATGCTCTGAGTGTCAGGGAAAATCATTATATCAGTTATTACTCTGCTTTAAATGTCCAACATGTCCTTCAGCCCTCAGTTTATTTTTTTTCCTCTCAACTACTCTTTTCTGCTATTTTTTGTATCTTACCATTTTTTTAATACTTGCCATGTGGCTTGCTGCCCACCAATGACAGTGCAAAAAGTGTCCAGTGAAACATTCTTGCCACAGTCAGTAAAATGAATTTCCAGAACACATCCCATCCTTGCCCCTCTCCTCCCCCCCACCTTTCAGCTCTTCACAGACCCCCATCCCCACAGAAAGTTTAAAACAATTAAAGACATAACTTGAGTTTACCAGCTAATTGGAGTTCTGGGTCTTGAATAATTTTGTACATTCAATAGCTGCATTTTTAAGTAAATCCCACTACATCACAGCTAGATAACAGAAGACATTTAAAGATCTTTCATATAAGTTGGTAGCTGACAGCTGTATTTCTGATCTTTATGGTAAATCCTACATTGAAAGATTGCTGCCTAGAAGGCAGGAGCTGACTGATTTGAATCCACTTGCCATCTCTGTAGATCAGATGCCATTACGACCAGGGGAATCGGCATTGCATTCACATCCTCTTTTTTTTCCTCTCTTGATAAATGTTTTACAAGAAATAATATGGAAAACCATATATTGATAAGATTATGGTTACATATGCTGTGTTCATCCACTTACATGTTTCAGTATAGCTTTCTACTAGACTGCATACAGTATGCCTACGTGCTCTGTTATCCTAACATATTTTCTTTTAATATATCTTTCACCTAAAAGATACAGTAAAGGTGTTCATTTAGTGGATGGATACTGGTATAGTCACTGGATTTTGCTCCTCCTTTAGCGCTTCTTTATTATTTCAAACACAGAAGAGCATTATAAATATAAAGCATATATAAAATAACAGCTATTCTGGTACAACCTTGGTACTTGTTTTATCAGTATCCTATACAAATCTACCCTGAGACAGAAAGTTTATCTGTTTCCCTTGCAAAAAGAGCTAGATCACTGGGCTGAAGCCAATTGTATCAAATTTAAGAAGGTCAAGTGTTGGGTCCTGCACCTCTGTCCCAAGAACCCCCTGCAACGCTATGGGCTTGGGGAAGAATGGTTGAGAAGCTGCTCAGATGCAAAGGACCTGAGGGTGCTGTTTGACATCCAGCTGAGTATGATCCAGCAGTGTGGCCAGGTAGCCAAGAAGGCCAATGGTCTCCTGGCCTATATAAGGAACAGTGTGACCAGCAGGACTAGGAAAGTAATTTTCCTCTTGCACTCAGCTCTAGTGCATTCCACATCTCAAATACTGTTTTCAGTTTTGGGCCCCTCGCTACCAGAAAGATGTTAAGAGGGAGTGGAGAGTGTCCAGAGAAGGGCAACAAAGCTGGTGAAGGGTCTGGGAAGAAGTCTTAGGAGGAGCATCTGAGGAACCTGGGGCTGTTAATTATGGAGAAAAGGAGGCTGAGGAAACACCCTATCACTCTTAACAACCACATGAAAGGAAGCTGTAGCGAGGTGGGTGTTGGCCTTTTCTCCCAAGTGACAAGCAGTAAGACAAGAGAAAACGGACTCAAGTTGCACCAGCGTTGTTTCAGATTAAGTATTAGAAGAGATTTTTTTCATGGGAAGGGTACTTAAACACTGGAACAGACTGCCCAGGGAAGTGGTTGAATCCCCATCCCCGGAGGTATTTAAAAGATGTGTAGATGGGGTGCTTAGGAATATGGTTTAGTACTGGACTCAGTACATATAGCTTAATGGCTGGACTCAGTCTTAAAGGTCTTTTCCAATCAGAACAATTCTGTGATTCTGATAATTTTTTTTCTATCAGTATTTTTTGTCATTTCTTTTGACACACTAAATTGCACCACAATACATTGTCTTCAGTATCTTGACCACCAATTTCAGTGAAATGATAATATGGAGGTGCTGGCCAAATGAACATCTTAGAGGTCAAAACTTCAGTTATTAGCCATCATAGCAAGTTAATTTCAAATAAATTTAAGAAATTATTGGATCATCATTCAAGCACAAGGTAAAGATCCATGGACTTAAACAGACCAACATAAAAATGACTTAATGTGATATGTACATGGTTGAGAGCAGGTTAATGCATTTCAGTTCTTGGCTAAGGCTTTTAATTAGAGAATCTTAAGGTAAGAGGGCATGTAAAAACTGAGACCGTCAGAGAAGACATCTACTCAAATGTGGTAGAAAATCATTATGAGCAAAGCAGGAGTACCTCTAAGGACAAGTGCAGCTACTACTCTTCCTCTAGAAAGCAGAATTTCTAAAAAATGTATAGCAGGAAACTGCAAGGTGGAAGGCCTCCATCAGTCTGTATATATTCCAAAAATTAGAGGTGGAATGACACATTATGTCAATCTTTCATTCGGTGGCCATTGGTAAATTATTCCCTATTACATACTCCTGAGCTCTTTGTCCACTGTAGTTTTAAATGACTCAAGTGCTTGGACTTCTACCACTTCCCTTGGGAGACTTACTTTTTCCACAGTTTAATAGATCTCACTGTCAGGAAATAGCCTCCATTTTCCTTTGCTCAATCTTATTCCATTACTCTCTGTTATGGTAGGATTTTTTTTTTTTCCCTGTTGTGCTCTGAAGCAGCCTTATAATGGCACTTACCCCAGAATCAGAGTGGAATAACAGCCATAAATGGAAACCTCTCACCCTCCATTAAATGCTCCCTTGTCCCCTTGATCCCACAGCCTGGTGGGATCACGCCAGGAGAGAGAGAGAAGCAGTTGCAGTGAGCAAGACCTGGACTAATGCCACCTGAGACAGGCCATTGCACAGGGCTCAGCCATAACTACTGCACAATGGGACACAGGGAACTGTGCAGGATAAAAGCCCTGACAGCGGGCAAGGACACTTCCTTTTAACCTAGGCAGTCTTTAAGTTACATGCTCAATTTTGTAAATAGCCCAATTTCGTAAATGGGCATTAATCACCTTAGTGAAACATCTCATCAGCATCAGTACTCCTGCATGGTGCACCCATCTTGCTGTTTCACTCCTCCCTTCTCATCTTTTTGTTGAACTTTGGCCAAACATTATGCTGTTTGCTGTATGCTGAACAATATGACTAAACTTTCACTATTTTAGGAGCTCCTGGGAGACTGAATCCAAATTCCAACACCATTCACTTTTCCGATTGGCAAAGGTGAAGGTCTGCAATAACACAACTTCTCAGTTTTACATAGCATAGATATGTGTTTGTATTAGTTAATAATCACACTTATATTTAAAGACATAAGTCATCTGCTTTAATCTCATCTTGGTTTGGTTCATCTTGGTTGAACAGTAATGACAGCAGTAGTAAGGCAGAACCAATGGTGGATGCCTATTAGCACACAGAAAGCCCCCCAAACCAGTGGAGAAAAGCTCAGATTGCTAGACAAAGAAAAGACTGGTGTACTCTAAAAGATATAAACCTCTCATCATTATGTCAGATGAAGATACAGCACCCCAGAATTATCTGAGTTGGAAGGGGCCTCTAGAGATCATCTAGTCCAACTCTCTCACTAAAGCAGCATCACCTGGACCACACTATACAGGACTGCATCCAGAAGGGCTTTGAATGTCTTCAGAGAAGGGGACTCCACAACCTCCCTGGACAGTCTGTTCCAGTGCCTTGTTGCCCTCAGTTTGTGCCTGAGAGAAGTCTGGCTCCTTGCCCCTACACTTTAGATACTTGTAGATATTAACAAGATCTCCCTTCAGCCTTCTCTTCTCCAGGCTAAAGAGTCCCAGCTCTCTCAGTCTTTCTTCATAAGAGAGATGCTCCAACCCCCCAGTCATTTTTATCATCCTCTGCTGGACTCTCTCCAGTAGTTCCCTGTCTCTCCTGAACTGTGAAGCCCAGAAGTGGATGCAGTATTCCTGCTATGGCCTCACCACAGGAGAGGGGGACAAGCAGCAAGGGCACACTGATGTTTCATGGATAATTTACTATCTATAAGGACCCCTAGATCCTTCTCCTCCAAACTGCTTTCCAGCAGGACTACCCCTAACCCATATTGGTTCTTGGGGTTCTTCCTCCCCAGGTACATGACCCTACACTTGTTCTTACTAACCCTCATCATATTCTTCTCTGCCCAGCTCTCCTGCCTGTTCAGGTCATCCTGGATGGCAGCACAACCCTCTGGAGTGACAGCCACCCTCGCAGCTTTGTGTCATCAGCAGACTTGCTGATGATACACTTTATCCCCTCATCATCCAGGTAATAACGATGTAAGAAGTTGGTATCAGCCAATCCAGAATTTAAGTACCAGTTCATGTTTTCTCTCAGACCGACTTTAGTTAGCAAAGATACAAATGATTTCGTTTATGGCACAAAAAGAAACTGTGAGAGAAAAAGAAACTTTCAAAAAATATCTCAAGAAATCCAGACAGAAACAACTCCATTTCCTTTGTGTTTTTCTAATTTAAGATAGCTTCAGTTACATCTGCTTCTCATCTCTTCTATTTATTATGTTGCATTTGAGCATTTTGCTGAAAGTATCTCACTTTGAAGTTTGGTTATTTTCAAGAGTATTTTTTTGACAGGTTTTTTTTATGCAGTTTTGATTATGCTCTACCATAAGCCATTTCAATTTCTCAGCAAGTTTCCCTGTGGTGTCCTTGGAAATACTCAATCTGTATATGATAATCTGGGGACTGGCAGAGTAAAAGAAAACATAAATATCAGCGCCGAGCTATTATGACCTGTTTACTGACTTGTCTTTTATTAACTCCTGCACTACTTTGCTGCTTCATGTAAGAAAAATGAAGTAGCCAAGGGGGAGCTACTGGAAAAGCACATCTTTTAAGTTATATTTTAGTCCTGAATAAAAACTATCAAAGTAAACAATATGTATAAAAGCACCCTCTTGCTTATACACAAAGAAATGCAAATTCTTTCCAACTAACATATTTCCCATCCACAGGAAGATACACAATGCCTTTGAGAAGCAGGACAGATGTCAACCTGTTAATAGAAAAGGGCCTCAAAATCTTCAAAGAAATAGATGACCAAAAAAAGGCATCTAAACCACAAAGAAATAAAGGTGGGAATGGTCCAGGCCACGATATTTTGCACTTAAAATACTGTAGAAGCAGAGGAAAGCAATACTCCCACACTCTGTGCTCCTGAATATCTTCTTAGGTACATAAAGAGACAAACAAAACAAAAGTAAAAATGTTTCTTGCTCTTCCTTAGTCTAATCCACAGAAAATGAGGAGTGACTGCAGACAAAAGTAGTCAACAAAAATTTCTAAGTTAATAATTAACATAGAAACCCAAAACCTTCCACCACAACAACCTCCTCTAGTGAGTGGTACGAATAACTGGAAATAGGAGTTATTCAGTTCCTTAAGATGAGCCTTTTTACAGCTACATATCTCACATCATGGTGGTGCTTGTTGATGGTCTGAAGGCCTGAAACATCACATCATCTCTTCTCCTCCATGTATCAGAGACCTCTCTATTTTTCCTGCAGAGAAAGGGGACTCTTGTTCCTATGTGAATTCAGCCACTAAACTCCCATTATTTTCTCTTGGCATAAGGTCAGGCCCATAAGATTAGACCAGCAAAACCTGATGTTGTATTAGAAAAAAAAAAGATGCTGTGCAACTGCTTTACATTTTGGCTCCTTAGTTTAGCGTGTCTGGAGGGCACAGCTTCATAACAGCTCTCTCCCCATTTTAATGCATTTACAGCCTTGCAGGTCAGAAAAGTGACAATGCTGCTGTTTGGGCACTCCGTTCAGCTTCTCTGAAGCATGTAATAAGGACTAAATACGATCTTGGTCATTGATGTATTTCTAACTGCTGCAAACAATTTTGATATATGCAAAACATACTGCAGGTCCCATTGCCTTGCTTCTTCTTTGCTCATCACCCCACAATAATTTGGTTTACCCAAGCCCCATGCCTAGTCCCCCAAGGCAGGATCACTGTGTAGGGTGGGATCTGTACTTAAACTGAGGCTGTGCCACTGCAGAAAGTGAAGCCATTAAGTGAAGGGCTAACTACTCCTTTGAGAATTTGGACTTGACATGTAAATTGTCTGTCATACCGTTCAACTAGGATTTGCAAACTGGCTGTTTTTGGAAAAAAAAAACCAAACCAAAACAAACCAAAACACAACCTGGGAGCAAACTCCAAACTGACAGAAATATATTTTTCTTTTTAAGTATAATTTTTGTAGGTGTAGTCAATACATATAACTTAACACGAGAAGATTGTTGTGACACACTTTTTTATTAGTCTAGTGGAAAGTACTGTATTGCAAATGTAAGCTCCTTTGGGGAGATCACCCCTGACTGGACAGCAGACACAATCAAAATAGGGCTTTTGCTTCAGCTTAACCACATTATACACTTTATCACCCAGTGTCTTGTGTAATAAATGCTGCTGAAAAGACTAATTTAGGACCTGAACTTATTTTAGTTAGTCTTTGTAATACCACAGCAGATGTTAGCCTGTATAAAAGCAAACCTGCACTTGAGAGGAATCTCAATGAGAAAGCCCCCAACATTTGATATTCTCAGACATGCTGCCTCAGATTGCAACACCAGACAGGAGGGGAGAAAGGAAACCAAAGAATGAACAAGAAATTTGAGGGCAAGGAGAAAGGCAACAGAGATTCATTTGTTATGAACATGTCCTGTTATCAGTCAAAGTGCTGTAAAGGTGAGGCAGCAGAGCACCATTAATAACTGACAGTTGTTGTTAACTACCAGGGAACACCAGATAACCTTCCTGAGAATATCTATACCCTCATCTTGGGCAGCAAAGTAATGAGTCCCAGTGGAAAGAAAGCACTGGCTGTCTTTGTTGTAGCTATTGATCTCCTGATGTGATTTAGATAAGGGAGGGAGAGATAATGGCATTGATTATTCTATTTAGGAGCCAGACTGAGACTAAACTCAAGTATAATACATAAGAGGAAAAATCCACACTCAATCACTCCTTGTCTTTTCTTTGCAGTTCAAGGCAATGCTATGTGGTCACAGCAACAGGGACACACAACTTAATAAACACATGGGGTTTGATTTCTAGGACAATCTAATGCAAAAAAATATACCATGGAGGGTTGAATTTTCTTGTGCTTCTTGTTATTCTTATGAGCATGCCTTCTTTTTTTTAAAAAAGCAAAGCACAGGCAGAATAGGTTGTTTTCCTTCCAAAGAGCTTGACAGAAGTAAATGATGGAGAACTCAGTCTGACAGTGAGACATTACTCTCTTCTTCCTCATTTTGAGGCATAGTCAGCTCAGGTCAGGTAGTATACAGGGAGGGATCTTAAAAAAAAAATAAACAAGACAAAATACAAAGAATGCTTACACAGTCTGCAACAAGATGTAATTACTGTGGCAAACCTTAACTGCAGGTCACATGGCGACATGGGTTAGAGCCTCAGGCCCCACCTCAAAGCTAAAAGGAATCTCTCTTTGCACGTATAAGCAGACACCACCGAGATTTAGAAGTACCTTAGAAGGAAAAAAAACAAAACCAGAACCCCAATTTCCAATCTTTTTGAAGTTGCTGAATTTAACCTGCCCCTGAATATGTTAACAGGCTACAGGTGGCACTGTTCTACCCAAAGAGGGATAGGATGGATTGACAGCCATATTCTGATTTATATTCCTCTCCATACTTTTCCATATTCTTCAGAGCACTGTCCTAAATCTGAAAAGCAATGTAAACTCATGCTCTCAGTTCTGTCCCCAGTGGAAGTTTTCAAATGACATACTGAGGTTCTCATAAAACCATGTGCATTTAGACTAAGTAGAAATTATTCATCTGTTATTAGTGTGATTGATGGCTATTCTTTGTAAGAAATAAAAGAAAAACAAACAAAAAAGTGTAAGATGCAGGAGTTAAAAAAAAAGCGTTCTGCTCTTTGATGACACCATAAAGTTTCTGCATAAGATGAAAACAGTACTCTCACCTCTTTATGGCCCTATTCTTGCCAACGTCAGAGCTGTGATTCACATCAAGACTGGCCTGAACATTTTTCAGGGAATCATAACTTATCTTATAAAAACAAAATTTTAAGAATTCAATCTTCATAGTCTGTTTACCAGACTTCTTTGTTTTGGGGTTTTTTTTGTTTGTTTTTCTTTGTGGTTTGTATGTTTGGATAATTTTTTTTTTTTTTTTTCATGTTTGGGTTTCTTGAACACAAGTCTAAGTAAAGCATGACAATATTCTTTACAGGTTTCCCTGGGCTGGGTGGGGAGAAAGATGCTGAAGTTTCCTATACTTGTTATAGTAAACTAACATTTTATAAAGATGCTAAAGAGTGGATTTAAAGAACAGAAGCTGTTTGACCTAACAAATTTTAGGTCCAGCCTGAAGTTCCCTGCAAACTAGAAACTCTATTTCTGACAGTTTTAGATTGAATCTCTAAGATCTTATGTCTCAATCAGACTGCAGAAGCTTGTTGTACAAAAATCACAAAGTACTCAAATATCTTTGTGTATCGTCTGCTGCTTTTTCACTGGACCTCAGCAAACTAATCAGGAATGACCTGCAGCCAGGACACACTGCCATCACTGTGGAGAATATTCAAAAGTGGGTCTTCACTGCATCACCACAGTCTTTGGAAGACCCAACACAGCAAGCATCACCAGTTGCCTAGGGCACTGCATAACCAGGGAGGATCTATATGGCAGGTCTATGAGTCACTATAAGAAAACAAAATTAGTAAGAAAAGAACACATGTAGGAAGAAGCACAGACTGCAATGATAAAACCATTCCTTGAAGGATTAATTCCAGTATCCATACCTCAAACGTACTGCAGAGTAAAGAGTCTCTGTGGTTCTAGTTGCTTTATGGGAAAAAAAAAATAAAAATCCCTCTAAATCCCTTGCCTATATATCACAATAGAAATACTGACATACTGTCTGAAGGTAGAAGCACAGTTTTCCCTTCAAAAGGAAATTGATTGAGCCATACAGAGAGGATGGATTTACACATTTCCTTAACACAGAAAATGGGATCAGTAGTCCAGGGGTTTTGCCGAAAAACAACATGGGACTTAATGGGGGTTGGAGGAGTTGGGGTGGAATGCCTCGTGAAAAAAATACAATTTGGAATTCCATTACTGTAAATGAAAAGAACAACATGTACAAAATCATTGGCATGAACCTTTTTTTTCCATCCATGTAGAGCATTAAAATACTATGACCAAAAAACAATTAATGAATAGTGCATCTAGGATGTAGATACAGTCTGAGGTGACCCTATAATCAGAAGTTATATTTTATAGTTTTTGTGAAAGACCATTAAGATAAGGCAAAATCCGAGCCATATAGCACAGCAACATTTGGTTGGACCTTGAATATCTGAAACTAATTTTAGTTCTGAATAAAATGAAACTCTAATTTCAGAGCATCTTTAGGTAAAACTACTGCATCTGTATTGGTGCAAGCAACTCAAGCCTGGTCTGCTGAAGCAATTAGTTTCAGCCTTACTTTGCTTCTGATACAGAAATATATTTTCAGGTGAAAGTTGCCTATAAATATTTTTCATGCTTCTATCAATTTCAAAGATGATTTTCTAAGTGTTAAAATGAATCTGTGGCAGTTGAGCACCATCTCAGCAGACATAAACCAAACCAAATTAGTAGATTAAACCAAATTTTTTCACCAGTGGCATCTTTAATTCCTTTCAGTTGTTTTCTTGGGCTAAGGATATTTTTGAGTGTTTTGCCTGTATCATCACTTATTTTGGTGTTTCATAGATCCTCCAGAGTTAGGTGAGTTATTAAAGAGATAATAACCTAAAATATTGTCAGAATCATTACAGAAAAAGATCAATGGTTTTTTTGCTACTCTTTTAGAAATAGATTCATCCCTTGCAGCTGCAGGAACTAGAAATACTAATACATATTATTCATCATGACCATGATTCTCAGCCACTCCTAAGTCAAGTTGTTATTTTCAATACAAACTGTCAAAATAAGAGAAATCCACATAGAAGTGATTAAGTTTCTAGCAAGATCTTTTTGGAAGTATCTTCTAACATTTCTTTTATTTCACAAGGAATAGGTTTTTTTCCCCCTTCTAAACTCTGCAATTCTTGAGGAAGAACTCTCAGATAGATGGATAAAACACAAATTGGCTATCAACTAAGCTTGAGTTAACAAAATTAACTGATGCTCTATTTTTGGCTTAATTGCCATTTAGGCACAGTGCCTGTTCCTCCAACTTCTACTTCATGCTACTGAAATTATACTGAATAGTTCTGTCTGATGATAATTAATCAGTCTGCATAAGTCTTCTGATTAGTTACAGAGACAGTTAATATCTACAAAACACTTCTGTTGCTAGGCAGAGGACAAGAATTACAAGGGAGCTTCCTAGTCCAGTTTGGTTGTCTCTTTTGAGCAAACAGTGGAAATGCTATGTTACCAGGCACCTTTACTAGCTTAATTGAGTTTAATTGGCAAATGCCCCTTAGATCCATTCCTTTTGTTTAATGTCCCAGCCCTTCCTGGTTTCTAGGAAAGCTGAACAAACACTGGATCTAGCACTAGAAAAGTGCTTTCATGCAATTTTCTTGCACTGGTCCTCAAGCCAGCTGAATCCATGGTTCAGAGCTCACCTGAGAAAAGGTTTTGATCAAGACACTATTAGATGATGGCATTCATTTTCAAATGTCTCATTTGTTTTCAGGAAATGTACATATGTCAGTTCTAGAACCATTTCAATGGGACATGAGGGAAGTCATAATACTATGGAAAATGAACCAAAAACTTGCTTATGTTAAGGAGAAACAAAATACAGCTTTCTTACTTTAAGAATTTTTGAGAGAGAGGAAAATTGTGCTAGAAATAAATACATTATTCCTGCTTCTTCATAATTCTTTGTGGTGGATACCTACCCTTGAACAGAGAGAATGAAAACAACCAAAGAACAGATATTTAAATTTCCAAAGGAGCCATATTTTTAGTTTCTCGTAAAATGACAATTGAATAATTGCAGTGCTAACATTTCTTGAAACTTAAAGTCCATAAAAATGACTAGCCCTATAGAGAATATTTCACACATTATATATGCATGTGGTAAGGGCAATTGCAAGAGATCACAAGACACCATGTCTTAAGTTTAATAACCCATTTAATATTGCCTTTCAATTCCATTTCATGCTCAGTAAAGCAAGAATAACTGAACCTTTCACTGATGCTGGTCTTAGATGAACAGCTTTTGTTCTGAGGCCTTTGGTTGCAAAGCCTTATCATGGCTGATAATTAAGGACTCATAGCAAGTACCAGTTAGACAAACTGGTTCTGCATCTGAAGAAGAATAATTCTTTAATGGGCTGCTTTTCTTTACTGGAGTCACACAGACTGCACATTTACCTAAGGAAAAGGTATGGCATGCATGGCCTTTTCCCTTTCTCCATCACATTCCCCCATCCTTCCCTTAATGAAATAGAGGGCTGGCAAATGGACAAGGGGTGAAAATGGGCATAACGTGCTGAAGTAAGCAAAACACAGCACACTGTCCCATCAGAAAGGTTAACAGCAAAAAGAAGCAAGACATCTAAACTCATGACATGCTAAAAAGCCACTTTGAAAAGGTTAATGGTTATTGCTCCCAGTGCTTGCTTAAAGAACAAACTCTGTTGAGACTCAGCCAACTGAGAGGGAAGAATATAAAAAGAATGAGCAATGGTTAGTAGCAAAGATTACAAATTGAACCCCAACACAGCAGACAGCCAAGGTTTATAGTGCAGTTATGCACACAGTACAACATATCATTATCTTAAATTGCTCATAAACTAAATCAGTAGAATAGGGAAATTGTACAGAATTTTACATTTTGGGTCTATCAGTATAGCACAAGCAAGCTGACAAACCACTAATTTATCAAAAAATTCACACAAGCCTCATTTGGTACTTGCAGCATAAACTGACTGCAGCCATGCTACTCTACAAGCATTAAAGAACAGCAGATGCTAATATTTGCTTTTGCCTTTGTATAACCTAAATCTTGTTTCACCTTGGGAAAGGTAATACATGTGCAGTAAAATTAAGATAATATAATATTGTAACAGTATTCCAGCCAACCCACACCATCCTTTTTATAACCAACCCAAAATGGAAGGCTCAGGGAAGTTTGCTATAAACTACTAGAAACATGAAAAGTTATTTCCTTGTAGACATGCAGCATCAGTACACAGTTCTGCAGTTTAAAGACTGTACTTGGTCAGAGGGTTGACCTACCTGCTTTGTAAAAGGCTGAAATTCTTACATGTCGTATACCTCAGTAAGTCACAGTTCCACGTCTTTTTTTTTCTGTATGATTTTTTTCCCCATTTTGTTCCCCCTTGCCCCCCTTTCACAAAAGAGCAATAATTTAAATTATATCTCTACTTATTATAGTGCTTTTTCTCTTTTTCTAGCACAGCTCTCCACACTGTCTTCCCCATAGATGTTGCTTTCCTCAGCCCTGCTACACAGCAGCACGTTCCATTGCACTCCTAGGGCCTTCAGAGGAGAAGACTGTTAATCTCATCACATGTCCACTTTTCCCCAAAACACGATGGTATGCTCAACCACAACGTGATACTGCAATACTGCCACAAATTGCCCCCAGATTAGTTCACAGACTTGTAGATGTCATTTCTACCAAAGAACTGTAGATGCCATAGAGAATCATCAGCTTAGAAAAGATGAGTGTGTAAATCAGAAAGGAAAGGGACAAAGATTAACAAAACATAAAGTGATCAAGTTAGACTACACATGCATTTACCATAGGTTCTATTACCTCTTTTTAATACAATCGCCTGTGCTATCTATACTCTGCACCATGACAAATTTACAGCATTAGGGGGGAAAGTACATCTGTGAAACTGTACAATATTTGAGACACTTAAAGGCTATACCAAACAAAATTTTATTTAGAGAACGTATACTAATTCACAGAAAAACCATGCTGTTTGAGCCTACGGATGAAATATCAACTCTTTTCTTCTTGCAGTGCTAGTACTATCTCTACTAGCAAAAGGCCTCAGTTCTAGAGGGGTGCCACCTTGAAACCTCCTTAGTAGCACAGAACAGACAGGTTTAAGAAAGCTGTTGTAATTCTATGAGCATTTGTATGCAGCTGATTTTACTTTTAGCTTCTTTTCATTCTTTTATGCTGCAACCATAATATCTATAAATTGCTTCAAATCATGTAAGATTAGCTATCTCAACTTCTGAATAACACATAAACCACATCACCCGTGAAAAAAAAATCCCAACAAAAAACAACTGATATGATGCTGTAACATGATAAATCTCCATGATGCAATCTGTGCTTTTGAAAAGTGCTTGACAATTTTTATTTGCTCTGAAGTAAAGCAATCTTCCAACTAGCTTGTGGGATCAAAAGGAAGATTATGGAAAGAGATTTTGCTGCCTGATTTTATGGAGCCATTAATACCTTACATCCCCTCACATTATATATAAACTGTTTTGCAACCCCAACTATATCACATTTGACAAAGCACCTATTCTTAATGTTGTCCTTCTCCTGTCATAGCTTAAACTTCTCAGAAAAAAAGGTGACCTTCTGGTGTTTTATTAAAGCCCTCTCACCTCAAATCATCAAGGCAGTTGAGAATAAAGGATAAACTTAAATCTTATCTTCTCCCTCAACCCTATCAATAGCTCCATTTTGTTAAAATGCATTTTCAGTAACAAGTTTGTTACAAAATTGAATTAATCTTCTGTGCAGAGCTGTTACATCTGCTGCTGTGTGACTGTAGGCTTCACATATTTTTAAAATCCTCTTTGAAAAAATACAAGTATGTTATTTAACATATGGCTACATTTTGTGAACCTTCTTTTTCTTCAGAAGTTTACTAGGTTCCACATTTGATGTTATATTTTTTTCCAGGTCAAAGGATTAAACAAAATCTTCCACAATAAAACATTTGTAGCTTACTTTGTAAATTAGAAAGCTACCAATGCTGATAATGTCAACAGGTAAGGAAAACATCATGGTTGAAAGGAAAGCAGAGAAAAGTTCAAGAGGATTTAAATAAATTATTTTAAATAATTAAATAGTTTGGGAAATAAAAATAGTGCATGAATTTTTTTTCAGTGAGAAGCTTCTTTGGATTTGTAAAATCAGTTATAAATCCAGAAAGAAGTCAAAACTAATTCAGTGCTAAGGGGTTTTCCTGACTGTTCCCTGCTTCTGCACCATTAGTTACACCCTGTACGCTTCAGAGAACCAGTAATTAGCACGCAAACACAAACACAGTCTCAAAGTGATGCTGCTTCTATTCACTGCAGAAATTGTGACTCTTGAGTAGTTCTGCTGATAACCCCCCCTGAGACCATGAGCATCTGTGTGCCAGCTCTCAGCTTGGTCCCATACCATCCCCAGGAAGGATGGCAAGGGAGGCTCCCTCATACCCCAGGCAGAGGGACAGCCCAGAAGCCTTCCTTGGCCTCCCTTGCCTTCCTTCTGCCTTTGATGAACACAATCCAAGCCAAAAGCAATGAAAAAAATCCCACTAGTATGGTAAACAATGGCAGAGGATCTTTTAAAAATAAAATTTCCTTCTTTCACAAAACAACAAATTGACTCAAAATAAATTGGGTCAAAGGAGTGTGGTTTTGATTTTTATCCCTTATTTGCACACTTGGAGCACTTCTTTCCTGCAGGTGTCATGAAACATGGTCTCTTTGAGAGAACACAACACTATGCAACCCATTAGGCCTACATATTTTACAATATATTTGGGAAACCAGACTGTCTGTGAATTGAGAAGTCCTGTGAAATCGTATGTGTCATCTGGTTACTTTTCAGTGATAAAAATTAAATCCAATATCTAAAAAGGAGCCCAACTTTTCAACAGAAAACAACCCATTACAAAAAAAATAAGAAACAGCACAAAACTAGGGAAATGCTTCTCCCAAAGACCCAGAGACTATGAGACATATAATTATGTGAATGCTGCTATTTATACTGATTTGTCCCCTAATTGTTTTTTTTTGATGTTTTGATATTTCTTGGAAGCAGAATATGAAACAGAGATCTTTAGGGAAAACATGCATCAGCAAACATAATTATATTGACTTATGTTTTTGGCTGGTAACAAGATTTATTAATCTTCAAGATATAATAATGTCATGGGTTTGCTGAAGTCAATATCTCTTGTGCCAATAAATTTTGATATTGGCAAGAGAAATCAATGCCTACTTAGGAGTTTTCCAACCATTGACAAAGCATCCTGTTAATATCATATCTGCACTCATGCAATAAGCAGTTCCTCTGATACGTCATACTGGCAATGCAATCTGTTTTACTCAAAAAGCAAATTTCTTTCCAAGTCCCATTACTTGCATAGCTGTTGGATCAGCTTTCAAGCAGTCATATGAAGTGACACAAAAAGGTCCTTCTGTACCTGGGCACAGGATGAATGATAAATTCTTCTGCTCAAGCAATGTGGGTCTACATGATGGTGTGTAATTTTTGTCAGCTCCTTAGAAGCCTAGCTTAGTGCAAAAGATTTTTTTCTAAAAAAAAAAATTGAGACTGCTGCTTAGCCTCTTGGTATGTAAAAATACAAGCGTGCTGCTTTGAATGTGGAACACTCCTGTAAAAACTTGGAAAATAAAATTTATTTACATACAATGGCCAAAAACTGGAAGACCAAATACTATTTTTATTTGATAATAAAAAAATCTGAAACTTCCAGAGATACTTCTGCTTACGTCATACTTGTTTGTTACAGCTATGCTTTCTTAAAAAATGCTGCACTGCCAACAGTGCCAACAGTGGTATCTTTGATGTGAAATAATGATAACAAATTGGAATCTTTAATTTTAAAGCAACTTCTCTTATTCTCTCACTCTCTATTTCATCCCACTAGGTTATTTCTTAATGTAACAGGTCACAACTTCAAACTAATATTTTCCTTTATCATCTAATCTGTTCCTACCTTTTCTTGACAAAATAACCTCTTTGTAAGAAGGGAATGCATTTTCAAAATAAAATCTCTTGTTAAAAACTAAAAGAATATCAAATTTGTCAAAACACTACAAATATTTCAACATTTGTTTCTAATTTAATTCTGCACTTACTAATCTGTGCAATAATATACAGAGGAAATCAACGTCTTGATGGATCACTCATGGAAAACTGAAGTAATTACCCTCATTCTAATATTCCTATTTAAATGCATGGAAAAATGATTAGCTGAAAGTTCTTTATGTAGCAGAAATGGCATCTGCTTAATATTTATGCTAATATGAAATACCTTTTACCCTAAAGGTTAGGGGTGATGCGTGAATGAAAAATGAAACCAAATAAAAACAAAACCAAATACAAACATCTGCTGCAAATGCCATTTTAATTAATTTGTTGGTTTGGGTTGGGTTTTTTTTGTCTCCTTGTAGAATTGATTTGGCATTCTTTCTTGGTCATAACTTGGCTTCTTGGAGGATTCTTTTGGTGATATAAGCAGAATCTTACAAAGGCTGGAATTTGTTGGAGTTTTGTTTGTGTGTGGTTTTTATTGTTTTTGATTTTTTTTTTTTTTTTTTTTCTCAGTTTCCTCCCTGTCTCTTTCCTGGAAATATCTGTGAGACCTAAGTCAGATTTAATCCAATACACTAAAGCCTGATAGTCTGTTTAAGATATATTCAAATCCATTTGGCATATATGAGTGCAAGATGAAAGATGGTTAACCTGACATAAGTACTGGACAGCTCTCTAAGTGTTCCCCAACATACAAGGTCAGCAAAGGGTCCAGGAACTACAGCAGCATTTTTCTTGTTCTCAGTTCATCCAAGGACTTACATTTCAATGAACAAACCTCAATCAATTCACTCCCCTTTTATACACTGTAATGGCAAAGTATAAAAATACTCACTTAAATATGTTACAAATCTTTCTGCCAGTCATTACCATTGATAGTGTTCTCCTCCTCTCCCTTCCCTTCCCTCCCACCCCCCATTTTACCTTCCTATAATAAGTTTAAAAAATTTTCAAAAAGTATTAACACTGACAAATTCATTCTAGTTTTTAAAGGTTTCAAGCTGCAAGGGTCCTTGATCCAGCCAAGTTTTGAAAAACCTTCAGGGTTAAGAGATGACAAGCTCCCTGGAATTCTGTTCCAATGCTGAAGCTTTACAAACAGGATTTCTACTCCTACTCCCTGCCCTGTATGCCCAACCAAGAGTCTGTTGCCATTTGCACGTTGCCTCTGTGCATCTTCAAGAGGAACTCAATTTCTTTATCTAAAACCTTCCTCTCTCCTATGTTAACTGTAAACTGCAGTTATATACTCAATTAACTTTCTCTTCTTCAGTCTGCAAAACCCACGTCTCTCGGCCACTCTTCCCCTGTTATACTTGCCAGCACCCTAATCATTTTAACCTGCTTTTTTGAAAAGTATTATTCTTTCATCTTTCAGGTGGAATGTGATTAACAAGGCCATTGCTGACTTCTACTCAGCAAAAGCTCCAAAGTTTTGCTCAGAAACTCACTCTCCTAGAAGCAGAGCCCTGAAGGGCAGAGGTGTTTCCACTCCATAACTAGTGAGTCTCCCTGGAGAAATCTTAACAGCTAGGATAATGTTGCCTACATTCCATGCCCAAACTCTCTTCTTCTGAGGGGCTGATGTTATTGTATACTAAGTACTACTGACATGTGCTTTGGTGGCTTAAGGGATTGTTTATAAGTGCTAGAAGTACTGAGAAGTCCTCTAGCACACACTAGACAGAGCTTCCTTTAAAATGCTTGGTACATTTTTCCATAATGTGTATTTGTTAACTTACACTTCTGTCTGTTCCTGTTAACTAGCTTGACCTTCTGGTAATCTGGACATAGGAGGCTATGGGAATTATCCATTAGCCACAATCAGGAACCTTGGAAGTTTTGGAGAGCTTGCCTACAGGCTCTCCAGCAGGTAACATGTCTCTAGACAGTAGGTTTGATCTCTATCAAAACTTCTATAAACTACTAAAAGCCCTTACTCAAACATTACTTTTCAAAGACCAAGCACCTCAAAAAGAAGGGATATCAGAAGAAGAGAAAAAGCTCCCCCAAAGTAGACCAAATTGTAGGACTGTTGGGATTATAATAGCAACATCAAGTAAAACCTGAGTGCTTGTAAATTGAAAAGAGCTAGAACTCATCTGTAGACTTCACTGAAAAGAATACTTGTGCAAACCTTCAAGATCCAGAAGTGAGCAATTGGGATCAGAAAGAATAAAAATTCTATAATCTTTTAAAATACCACAGGACTGAAAGATGTGGAATCACTGTGCTCTGAGTCAAGATGAATTGGGATGTAGGTAAGACTACATTGAAGAATACCATATGAAATTTGGGCAGGGGTAGGAAGCACTATATGAGGTTGGAAAAGGGAAATGTGACAAGTTTTTTCTAACAAAGCTTAAACTAATGAGTAAGAAAATACAGTAAATCTACCGAAGATTCAGTGACACAATTGGATAATGACTGGAAACAGAGATATTAAAAAACTATTGAAACCCCTGGAAAATCTAGAATTGGGAAAACTACTTGTTTAACCATACACACCATTAGTTGCTGTAAGGTGATTAATTTGTTTTTCAATTTTTTGTTTCTTTTACTGTTAGATGCAGCACTGAATTTTACTGTTGGAAATCAAACTCTATATTTTTTTTTTTAAATAATGATTAACACACTAGAATATAAATTACAGCAATCACATTCTCTCTGAAGTGAAACCGCTACAGTTGTTATCTGGCAGCAGTAATAGAACTGAAAAATATAGCTCTGTAGAACATAAACAAAATGGATTAAAATTTTATTTCCTCATGGAGGAAAGAATTCACATAGTAATGACCATTCCTTAAATGGTTTCCATTCCCTGGGAAATACCTTCACAATTTACATGGGAGGTTGAATGCTCTTGAGTTAGGAGAACTTGCCTCACTTCTAAATCCTGGGTGTGCCTCTTCAGGTCACCTCTTTATAGTCCTTTCAGCTTGATGTTAGCAGGCAATCTCATAGATCTAGTAATGACACTATAGTAGTCAGTTGTGTCAATCATTATGCATGTTGCACTGAAGAAGTCTAAAAATCTGCATTTTTAAATTGAAGTCTGCAGTTTCCTAAAATAATTGTGTTTACCATATATTACCATGTTTCTGTCAACCACTGAATTATGAGGGCCCCTTATCACATACATTCCAACACAGGCAGGTTTTGCAGGGTTTAAAAGGCTTTCATATAGGTGAGGATGTTGCTCTATGAACTGTAAAATCAGTATTGAGAGCAACTTGGCGAAGGATCTTAGGCCCTGGCTTAATTAAAGTTGAGCTTGTTGTGCAAGTAAATGGCACACAGTTGGGATTTGCTCTCTGCATAATTTACACATCCCTTATTGGCTTGCTCTCAAAGCAATAGAGACTAATTCTAAGGCAAGCCTTGCCTGATTTGATTCAGAGGTCATGTCATTGGAATAAAAAGAAAGAAAAATCACACACTGATATTTTTAGAAAATCTTAGCTCGAAGTTTAAAAGACCTGCACGTTGCTGATCACAGTATGCAGAGGGAAGGATATTTGGTTTGATAATCTGCAGTAGAAGAGTTCTAGATTCTACACAAAGCAAGATTTATAACAGTTTCACTCATTTCGATAATAGAGTACTCATATCAGAGATGCTTAGAATGAAGTATTGTAACTACTTATTTTTAAATTATTATGGTTATAGATCTTTGAGTGAACATCTGAATGTAAATAAGAAAGCTACTGCAAGTGCATTTTCATATAAAAAACTGTATACATCCAACTGTACCTTTCACATTATGTGGATCAAATGAGATCCAAGGTTCCAATTTCCCTAGCAAAAAACAATGTTATAATTCTTTGTACTCTTGGGCTCATGTGTACAGACAGTTTGATGCTTTTTGGCTTTCTACCGAGATAATAAAGTTGTTAAGCTCTCCATCTGTCGTTCCTTACACTCCTAAAGTTTGGTAACTGGCAACCCTCTTAAATACATGGGCTATTTAAATACAGAGGGTCTGAAAGGTATCTGCACATGCTGGTAAGTACTTCAAGCACAGAAGAATGAAAAAACTTGGGGTGTAAATAGAGCTCATGTCACATAAAATAAACGTACAAGTGTGTAATGGCATTATGTTTTCACAAAAACTGCAAATACCTACTTTGCTTACAAAGGAGTAAATTCTATCTTTGGTACAAAACCCAAAGGAGAAACACCTATTTGAAATGGTATCAGGCATTAACTCAAAGGCAAGGGACCAAATCAGAAAGAGTTTTATGGCGGTCCAGATCATCTGCACCTCTGAGTCCACCCAGGCACACTAGCTAGCAGCAAAAGGAGCTGTGAGGAAGGGTGCCTCCCTCATTTCTCAGCCATGCTTAACAGCACTGGACTATAATTTATAGCTCAGAACAGTGGTGGAGAACCCTGAGGCATGCTTTAGATGATTCTTCGTCTAGCAACAGATATTGGGTCAAAAATAAGCAAGGTGATACTATTATGTGCATAGTCTTGTGTTTGAAGCATTAATGCATGAATGCGAATGTAAAATTCCACAGAGAACAAAAGGAGGAAAAAAGCATTTCTTTTTCTTTTAAAGGTTTTGATGCTATGAAATAGAAACTGTAAAAAATATGCAAGCAAAGATGTAAAAAAAAAAAAATTAAACTCCCATAAAGAACAAATCCATAAAGTAATTTAACTATATAAAAAGGACATAAAAACACTGAAAAAGATTTTTTTTCTACTACATGCTGATTGCAGTCACACAATGAATCATGAATTTATAACATAATCTTTGCAAATAGACTTTGTGCACTGGATTGTTCTAACAGGTCATGTTTTTTTAATATGACTTCAGAATCCTCTTTTCATGATGACAAAACTTAATGTACAGACCTTGAGATTACTACTTGGTTGTAAAAGAAGGTGACTCCTCTTGCTTAAAATGAATTAATCCTAGAAAGTCATTGTCCTTGAGACATAAAACGTACCAATGGCATAGATCCTACTGCTCATTGTTTTTCCTGCTTTTCCGTGGGTCATTGCTCAGACAGAACTTCTGTTTTCGCACATAGTGGCTGACATGTACATATCCAGAGGCAAGTTTTATAAAATGTTTCACAGGGCAGAAAGGGAACTGCATACAGACCAATTAACATCTTAAAAGAAAACATGAAAGAAAAATGCTGTACTAGTAGCTCGCACCTTAGAAAATCTTCCTCAGCATACAGTAACAACATGTATATTGGCATGAAATTGTGGATAATTTTCCATAAATAACTTGCTAGACCTGAATGACTAATATAGTTTGCATTTTAGTTTTATAAATACCTATTCATACAATAAAAATACATAATGAAAGGGTCAGGTATATTCACATACTTAAAATCTTTTTTAAGTAGCAATTTTGACCATGCATCTTAAACTTTTTGGTCTATCCTTATTCAATCCTAAAGCCATAGAAAATCCAAAGAATTTATTGCTTATCTCACAATAGGTCCTAATTTCTAATTTCTAGAAAGAAAAATGGGAAATACAGTGGAAGTGAAAAAAAGACAAATGAGAAGAGAAAAAAACAATGAAAACACAAACCAACCCCAAAAAACTTTTTTTTTTTAAAAAATCATTCACAAGTTATACTTTGATAAGATTTGACAACATGCGCTGAAATTTCCCCTTAGAAATATTTATCTAGATTTAGATCTTTGAGATTCTAAAACAAATCATAGAAGTTTGAAATTAATAGAACAAGATGTGAAATATCATTAGTACCTTGATTCTATCAATTATAATAATTCTACTGCAAACTATTTGCTAGTACTTACTGTTAGACACTAATGCTTTCTGCCATTTAAAGTTAGAATTTCCTTGTAACAGATGGCACACATTATTGATTCCATACCTAATAATTCTCAGGTTAACAGCCATCAACTGCATTAGCTTAAGAACAGTAATAATCAGAGTAACAGAATTTTTTACCAATACAGGCACACAGGCACTCTTGTCTTTTTAGAGGCATATACTATACACTATTTATCTCAATGGCATGGAAGTGATTATCTATATTAAAGAAACCAACAACAACAACAAAATCCAACCAAACAAAAAAACCCAGACCACTGATCCATCAAGTTTTAAGTTTTTTTGGAACTATTCCAGCACAAATGATCATGAATTTGTCTTATTTTATATATTTATTAATCTTCTTTGTAGGTCATTACTTATATAGCATTACAGAAAACAATCTGATTTAAGGTCAATGATTTTGAAGATACGTGTAAGCCACAAAATAACACAGATTTCTAATTCAGTTATGGGTCATGTCTTGCGACTACCTATGTGTCTTCCTTCAAAGAGAATTTTCACTCAGACACAGCTGGGGCGAAGCTGTGGAGACCTGTTTTGGCTTCTCCTTCTAAGGGGCAGAATGAGGAAAGCTGCTCCACTTGATATGACCTTCTGGCAGGACCTGCTAGAGAAGCAAACTATTGCTGTCTGCCATGCCTTTGACATTAAGCTGTGAACCACCATTCTGATGGACTGTGATTTAGCCTTCTATTTACTTAAGGTTACAAAATGAACTTCTTCCTTTCTGTCCCACACCCAATGAGTATATAAATATGTCTGTGAGTGCCAGGGGTGCCCTATATAGTCCAGGAGAGAGTAGTCTGTATGTGGTAGGAGCACCAAGTCAATGTGGAGGAGTTTATTGTGAATGCTGTGGACTTCGAGGCACTCTGGACCTCTCTGTTCTGCATGATTGATCATCAGATCACTCTCTGATCATTTACTGTGGCAGGTTCAACTTGCAATTTTCTCTTTTGGTGCACATCTTTTTAATACCAAGCTGTCTAACTTCGATGCTGTTGCACCAGAGCCTATAGTTCTAAACTATATCTTCACTACAAAAAGGGATATCTCCACAATGTCAAGATTTCTTTTTAAATGAAAAGTGCATTTTTGCTTTTTTTACCTGTGCTGTATGACAAACATTACTTTGCTATTGCCTGTCTATAGTAATTGTTGCTTTGTGTTCCATTTCCAATTTTCTCTTCCATTTGGCATGATCAATGTGTTTTATAAACATGTGGAGGTTTTTCCCCCAAGAAATTAATATTGAAATCTTTCACTCAGTCTCAGCAGGGCTACCAATGATCAGTGACACCCTCAATAGACCCTTTTTCCTATAGTCACTGCACTGCCATTGATCATTCAGTAATTTTGGGTTACTGCCTGTCAGGTTTTTATCTATCGAAGTTAAGTTTAAGTCAGTTGGCAAAGTGGCATTTTATATGATTTCTTAGCAAATGAAAGTTTCTTAAATCCAGACAAGTTTGTCTTCTAATAACAACGTGATCAAGTGAAAGAATGTCATGAAATAGAGCCCATTCCTCTTCCTCTGGGTCGTTCCCCTAGCTTGCTGGTGACTAAGCAGATTAATGCCTTTTAAAATTTATTTCTTCATCGTACTAGGAACGAGCTTTAAATTTCTGGAAAGAACATTATGTATAATGTAATATTTTGTAAATTGTGACTTGTTGGTTCTCAGTTACTTCTTACATTATCCAAACAAAAGACTGCCAAATAAATTTTATCAACATGCCTCACCTTGTTAAAAGCACGCAAGAGTTCACAAAATTTTAACAGTAAGATCGCCAATTCAAAGCAGAATTTATTTCCAATTATCCCTTCTTGCAATTACAGATATATAACACTTATAAACCTTTTCAGTATGAAGAATTTATACCTGCAGTCTGAAGTTTCATTTTCATGTGGTGAAAAAAAAATTCCTTAGGCAGAGATCAAGAATGGAAATCTCCAAACCAGAAATCTAAGTCCAGTTAAACTATAAGCTACAGGAAGCAGGCTTTAATAATGGAAAACATTAGGCAACCTTATTTCCTTTCTAGTTTGCCTAAAATTGTTCTGTCGGAAGCAATTTGTCTATTTCCCCTTCAATACATATGCTTTGAGGAAGAAGGGACAATTATTTTATAAAATGCGGTAACACCAGACCATATATTAGGAGATGATGTAATTACAACTGTTTTACAAGGATTATAACATAGTCAGAGGACAATTACATGATGCTGAATTTGGTCTGGCCACCACCAGTTGTCACTTCTGAAAGTAGCTTATGAAAGATGAAATAGAACGTCACAACTTCAAGTGATCAAACCTCAGATTTACGTCTTTTCCAAGATAAGAAACTTTATGTAATGTTCTCTTAATGCAGTAATTTATCTGCCTTTGCCTTCATCAATCAGTCCTATGAACTGTCTCAAGCCCCTAAATAAATACCCCAACCAAGGCCTGACCAGGTTTCACTGTGCCTCATCTGTTATCATGGTGTGACAAGAGGACAAAACAGTGTGGCTATATATTCTTCTGTGACATTAACACTGACCAGTAACACTCACAGAGCAATCCTCTGACCCGTAATTGAAGAAAAGAACAATATATCTGTCTCATGTACGAGGCAAGCACTCAAATATCTCGCAAAAGTAAGAGGTTTGTAATACTGTGTTCCTTTATCCTTACTGAAGAGAGAAAAAATGCCAGACGGAGACCTGTGGCAGTGCCTCTCTAATGTTGCAAGCTTCCTAGTTCCTCCCTCATTCTGGATTTCTGTAAACCTGAGCACTAGATACAAAACCAGGTGCTTGCTCTAAGTTTGCAACCCCTTCTGCTCTGCCTTGGTACGGTGCCACTTCAGCATATTTCTTTGAAATGTCCTAGTCTGTTTACTCTGAAAGGGCTCCTTCAGGAAAATGTTTTGGCTCGGAGACAGCTATGTATCTGCTCTTTCTCTGCACTTACCCCTATTTATAACCCAGGTGTTAGCAGCTCTGTTCTTTGAGTCATCAGCCACAGCTACCTTAAATAATCTGCTTCAATAAATTTGCTGGCAAGGGGAGATTGATGGTAGCATGGACAGTCAACACAACTGCTTTACTGCAGACTTGCTCCATTTTACCTCCTAATTCTTTCTTACAACCTGTCTCCAGGGAGAAATAAAGTGCTAATCTTTTTTTTTTTTTTTTTTTTTCTTTTCTGTAGACTTCAGGTGACACTGCAACAGGAAATGAACAAGTACAGTAATTGGAATGATCTTTGATATTAATTTATATTAGAGACTAACTAATGACTTCATTTAACTTGTAAAGGCCCACCTAACTGGAAAAAATAATAAACAAAAATATTCAAGAGCTGGGTTCAGATGAGCTAGACTTCCACCTTTCTTTAACAAAAGTTCTACATATATCTTAGAATATATATCCTATCTATATGTATCCTAGAATTTTATTTACACCCAAATACATTTTATAATATCAGTTAATGATACACGAGCATCTACAACACTTAGAAAATCTGATGGATTTATAACTTGCTGTTTAATGCTCACTCCAGGTATATCTCCAGATATAGCAGTTCTCTTAAAATGCTGGATGTTAGATATAAGGTCTACATGAGAAATGCTTAAATGCTGATATAAAAATGTCTGTGATAAAACCGGAAGCTCTGAATTTCTTGGTGCTTTAATGTTGCCTCTGAAGTAATAGAAAATCCATTTTCCAGCACTTGCTTCAAGGACTCCATTAATAACATTTTTCACAAAGGACCTATCTTTTCCTGAGTAAGTTATTGCGAGGTTATTCTAAAGTATTTAAAATCATGCAACTAAATTTGATCAGAACTTTCCACCTTTTAATTCTGTTTAATGAAAGATTAAGATTATTTTAAATCATAGATTCTATTGCAACTTGATATGCAGTCCCATAACAAGAATAGTATTACCTAGTTATTTCTTTAATATTAACTATGATTCTTCTCCACAACTTACTCTGCCACTCTATCACCGTGAACTAGTTTAAAACGAAAATCCATTTCTAGCCAAAGCTGAAAACTGATTTGGTGGCTTCAGACAAATAATTTTCATCTAACCTTTATCACAACCCCCCCCCAAAACCAACAAAACCACAAACAAATCCAAACCCACAAATATTGTGAAACTTGTTATTTAGCAGTTATTGCAAAGAAATAAGGGGGGCTTGCATAGTGACAAAATATGCTGACAGAGCTATGCTTGAAAACATATACAAATATTCCATGCTTGTCTGGAATATATAGAGAAGGAAAGCCAGTATTATAATGGAAAGTGCAAGAACTATTGTCAACAGCAATACATATATCCTGATAGCTCTGCCTAGGTGATATACTGTCCACCCCATCTTATGACTCAAAGAGTTATGCTGCAACTACAGAAGAGCCTGCTCACTTGCAGCAGCCTATTAACTAATCAAAGGTTTATTTTGGAGATAGCAGTAAAGATTCTGCTGAATGATTGGTGTTTTTTTTTTTTTTAATGTAGACTAGAAATATAATTAAAGGATGTTTCAACAAATGCTGACTTGCATTTTTCAAGAGGCAGCAGTTTCTTTTAATTCATGCCACTGAATATGTAAATTTACTTTGAGCCCAACCCACGAGGCCTGAATCTAATCAAGATTTAAAGACTTTGGGCCTGAGGACAGAGACTTCTCAAAAATCATTTGATGCAAAATTATTCACAAGCTACCCTAAATGCTTCCAGAGACATGAGATGCACACTACATTCTGTCTGACAGGAATTTTAACTAAAGCATAAGGGCCTTTGGATCATCTTTATTGAATCTACCCAAATAATATAGATCTGTGCTGATTCTTCTTCTAATTTGCAACCCATAGCTGCATAAGTAAAGGCACCTTTAGATGTATTCTTCCAAATTAGTCTTATATAAGTGGACATAATGAAGAAAACTGCAGAAGCCCACTTTTGCTTGCCCCCTGCCAAGTACACTCTTTCCCCTTGAGCTTCCTTCCTCCTAGCCCACAGGGGAGTGCTTCCCTGATAAAAGAAAGAGCTGCAGCTTTTCTTTTTCTCTGAGTTTCCAGGACACCCATTCACTGAAAAATTTTATCTCCTTTAATCTGGGAGGGATTAAAGAGGGAAATTATCTTGAAATCTCCTGTGACACTGTCCTGGTTTGTGCTGGGATAGAATGATTTTTTTCGTCTTGTAATTTTGCTTTCAGCTAAGTCTCTTGTAAGTAGCTGTACTTGCTAAATTACCAGCAAGTCTCTCAGTCAGTAAAAGGGTCACACCTGCAATCCTCCTTTAGGGAGGAATGAACAAGACAGGTGACAAAAACTGACTAAACGAAGTGTTCCATCCCATAAGCATCATATGCAGTATAAATTTGAGGGATCATGAGTGTCAAGGCTTCCTCTTTGCCCTTCCCTTTGGCTCTTCTTCTGTTCCAACCTGGACTTCCCTAGAGCTGCCCTGTAGCCTCAGTGGTGACATGAACATCACTGGGGAAAAGGGGAAGAAGTGTGGTATTGTTTTTCCATATTTTCCATATATTTAATATTTTTTCCTTTTCTATCATAACCATTTCATTAAAGCTGTGTAGTTTAGGTTAGATATTAGAAAAAAATTCTTTACAGAGAGGGCTGCCCAGGGAGGTAGTAGATTCTCCATCCCCTGAGGTTTTTAAGAAGAAACTGATGTAGCACTCAGTGCCATGGTCTGGTAACCACAGTGGTAGTGGATTAAGGGTTGGACTTGATGAGCTCAGAGGTCCTTTCCAACTCAGATGATTCTATTTAGTTTACAACCCCTAAATCTCTCTCCCTTATTCTCCTTTCTTTATCAGGGAGGGGGATTAATAGCAAGAATCTGTCATTAGGTTAATTGCTGTCCCAGAGTTAAACCGTGACAGACACCAATAGGCAAGTTTCCTTTAAAGAGCTCTGCTTGCTCATCTGGCTGACTCATCTCCAATCAGTTACCATAAAAACTGGCTGAAATGACTAAAAAAAAGAGAAACCCAAATAACCCCCAAACCACCACATTTTAAACCCACCTCCAGAAGAAAATAAACACATGTTTTAATAAAGTTTCAGAAAACCTGAATTTTAAATCTCTCATGGAAATCTACCAACTGAATATTCAGACACAGTAATTTTGCATGTTTTTTGGTTTTCAAGTTGAAGAGCAATTGAACTTCTCTCTCATTTACTAACTACAAATATAATCAGAGTGGCTATAGAATGTGAGAAAGACTGGCCATTTTCAAAGGGAATAAGATTATTTTACTGAGATTAATACCTGTACACAGTATCTGTTGCCCAGAAGTCCACCACCAACCTTCCATGACTACATTTTATCCTTCTGTCCAAAGGAGACAAGGTCAATACAGTGAAGGTACCATATTGAACTTTAGAAAAATACCTCTCCAGGGTTTAAAAATGTGACTTAAGGTTTAATGTATTAAGGCTACCAATGTATTAAATACTGGGGACTGAACTAAGCTGGCCAATCCTCCAGTTCATAATTAAATAGCTTTCCAGGAATAAAATTCTTTGGTATCTTGGCGTGGAGTGGTTCAAACCGATTGTCTAGTGATTACTACTTAATTCTGTATTCTTGCATCAGATCCATTTAGTTTTATTTTTTCCTTCATATAATTCAGCAGCAAAAGTATGAAGTGATGCGAGAAAGTGTTCCGAGTTTCAGAATACAAAACACTTCCCCCCCAGTAAGCTAAAGTTCAGAAATACCAAAGCATATAATTTCTACAGATAGTCAGTCATATTCATATTAAAAAAATAACTCTACATTTAGATGTATTTAATATGTAATAACAAATATGTAACATCTAGATGCATATCTGTATGCTGTTAGACTAATTTTCAATGAAGAGGTGAACCAGAGGTCACATTGCCAGTTCTATTATTATATTGAAAATATGAGAAAAGAGCCTCCTAAAATTTTTATGGGCTCTAAATCCACATGAACACATTAAAAAAAAGTAATAGAATTTATTAAGTTTTTTCATTAATAGTAAAAATATAACTATTTAATTTCTTCACAATAAAGCAGACTGATGTTATACAAAGGCTAAATTATTTCTTAACTTCACAGCCACTAGCAATATTAATTTCAAGTGCACACGAGTTTCTAGCTTAAAAGGTAATAAATATATTCCACATAGGATTCTGGACTGAATTATCTATGCACAGCATGGGTACCCTTGAACTCAGGGCCTTTGAGGGCTGTGTTTAGAATACTGATTTATCCTTCACATGCAATTAACCAAGTTCAAATGGCATTCATGCAAAAAAATTTTTACACTACTGATTAATCAGTTATTAAAAGCCCTGAATCCATGTTTCCAGGATTATCAAAAAGTGGAATGTTCCTAAAGTTTTTGTGCTTGTAAAAAGAGGAAAATCTAGGAATTTATCTATGGACACAGAACAGATTTACATATAGATGTCGGAAAGCTACAGCAAGCCAGTACTCACAGACCTTCAGTATAACTACACATTGCAAAAGAGAAACCTGAAAACAAGCATTCCTGTGTTGCAGCCCCAGCACTATTAGAATATCCTTCCTGCTCTGGCAGATCTATTGTTTTCTCACTAATTCAGATATGGGTGACACTTGTTGGCAATATAATAGATGTAGAGAAAACTCTGAGATGGATAATAAGGCACAATTTTGGTGCTACCAAGCTAAAGTGCTCTTGGAATGACCAAAAGGTTTGCTTATCCAAATGCTGCCAAGGAATATACTTTTAAAGGGCAGGTCTTTTGCAGGATAATGGAAAAAAAAAGTATATATATATGTAAACCCTTTCATTTTAAGGTTGAAACTACCAGCATTTTCTTTTTAACATATTGCCCTTTGAAAAGAGGAAATTTCCTTGCCATCTAAATGATCACACTAGCAGTGATGCATTGAGACAGACAAAATCACATTTTTCAATTGGTCAGAACAAGAGCTGATCCACTGTAATATTTCCTGCAGGCAGCGTGTGTTCATGTGGAACTGTGGGTGGCTGGTGGTAATTGAAATTAAAATTACTGATGTTCCGTGCTTGCTCATTTAGTTTGGGGAAACTCTAAAAGCAAGCGTTATATTAAGGAATCTGTGAATACTGACTATACAAATGTTTTGACATAACT
Organism: Phaethornis superciliosus; assembly: GCA_023637945.1. NCBI lineage: Eukaryota > Metazoa > Chordata > Aves > Apodiformes > Trochilidae > Phaethornis > Phaethornis superciliosus. The sequence goes on along the minus strand of JAJQWJ010000003.1, from coordinate 49,508,204 downwards.
TACTAACAATAAAATGAGTTCCATTAGGCCTGAACAGACAGCCTGTAGCTCCAGCTAAAGAAAGGCACAGCCTTGTAAAATTTTGCCCTTGACTGAAGTGGAAGTCATGAACTGAAAGACACAAATACATGACGTGAGAGGGAAAACCAACCAACAACAGCAGAGCTCACCCCCAAAAGCACGCTGCTGGCAGAGTTGTCTTGGAGACCTGAAAAATAATTTCTTTATATGGAAGCAAGTCTTATAACCTTTCCAGGGTACATCTACACTTGAATAACATTCTAACACCTACACAGAATGAAAGGTGCAATTTATATCTCTAAATATTACTAGGACATGGAAATTGGCTCATTTGACTAATACTCTCTGAAGATCAGCTAACCAACAGTATTATGAGTACTTAAAAAGCTTATTAAAATAGCTTGGATGCTTTAATATTTTTACAGCATGCATCAAGCTAAGAATGAAGAAACATCCAGATGGAAAATTACCTGATCCAAGGAGAGAAAATATCTGGGAGAACCTTAGACTGAGGAAGGACTGAAAATTTCCCTATTGCCAAGTTAAGAAATAATTGTGCTGAGAAAGGACAGTATTTAACAACATAAGGAAACCAATATTTTACAAAAAAATATTCAATACAAAATTACACTTTAATAAATGCTATTTTGAGAGGAAATTTCTGAGCAGAAAAGAAGATGTCATATAATACAAATTAATCAAAAGAGCAACAGATTAGATTGATTGCTGGTTTCAAATATTTGCTAGGAGGTATTTATTTATTGAAGATACATCATTCATAGAAACAAACATTGTAGCTCCAATTCATCATTACTAATACAGACAGAATAAACCAGTTCATCTAAAAATTTAAAATTTCATGCAATTATTATTTTAAAACATTAGAAAAGGAATTATCCTTTAATTCAACCACAGTACTTGAAGTGGTCTTCAGGTGTATCCCACATTCTTCCTAAATCTCTGCTATGCTTAGAGAAGAATATATTTTAGTGGTAATTTCTATTTATTTCAGGCAATCAGACTTAGTTTACCTCCATTTATGAATTATTGTACCTACACAAAAGTCAGTAGAGAGACTTGAAACCAAATTATTATATTGGAAAAGAGTTACATTCAGAGTTTATGAAACTTTTTTGTTCATTTTTTGTTATATTTAGTGTTAGAGAAAAAGCTTTAAACCATCATTATGTTCTACAAAAATTTGATTTCTTCTTAAAGTGGAAATCAGTATGCTTGTATAGACAAATTAAGCAAGGATACCAGCTATTAAAAAACTACCTATGGTTTTAAGACTGAGCAACTGTCTTCTGTAATGTGCTTCAAGAAAAAAAAACAACAAAACCAAAACAAACAAAAAATAACCAAAAGGAAGACTCACCCTCACCAATCCTTTAGTATCATCCCTGAAGAAGAATAACTTTCCATTACTGTGGGATATTCTATTAACTCAGTCATCATTTGTATGTAGTCCTACAGTTTACATTCCTGATAATGGCATAAGGCAGATAATAAACAAGATGTGTCACTTGTTTATAAAATGCTAGCTGCATTTCATATCTATAAAATTGACCAGATGGTGTTTTTCTTAAGTCTGTATGGGCAATGGGATTGAACATAGCTCCCTCCCCTTAGGGATGTATAGAGATGTACTAACACCCACAAAATTCTTGTGTCGTTTGTTTCAAGCTTGGGGTTTCCCCTGCTCCCTCCCCCCTCTTGCCCCTGAAAGCAAGACAGATGCTGCAGGAAAGGAGGGGGGAAAAAAAAAAGTTTTATAAGGATGTTTCCATGGTAAATTCAATTATGCATTTACATATTCTCCAAGCATGAATCCTGGACAAATCAGAATCTTAACTTTCACAAATAAATGTGAATTTATTTCACACTGTCTAGGTTTCCAGCTGAGAAGCCTGGTTGTTATTTGCAGAGTGATAGAGGTCCAGACGTCTTAGCTGTGGATCCAAAAAGCAGCTATATTTTGAACCCAGTGTGATCCCAGAAATCTCAAATCGTGCAAATAAATTTAATAGCTATTTCTAGACTTCCTACCACTCATTAACCAGTATTTTTGATGGTTTATGTGATAAAACTCCACAAAAACTTATCCTCATCTTTAAATTAAGATAATATTAGGAAGAAATATTTTCCTGTGAGACACTGGCACAGGTTGCCCATAGAAGTTGTGGATGTCCCCGCCCTGAAAGTGTTCAAGGCCAGGCTCGATGGAGCTTTGAACAACCTGGTCTACTGTCTCTGCCTATGCAGAGGGGTTGGAACTGGACGATCTTTCAGGTTCCTTCCAACCCAAATTCATGCTGTGCTTCTATGATGATACAAATACAATTTCACAACAACATTGTTTATAGCTTTATTAACAGATAATGTTTGGGCTGTGTAAAAACCATAGAAAACTCACAAGGATATAAATTGTTTTGTTTGAAAAGGATTTAAATGACTTGCAGGAAAGCAAGTACAGGGACTGTCACAAAGAATGAATAGCAGAGGGAAAGAAAAAAGGAATAATTTCTGAATTCAGAACTATTTCTGTTCACTTCCACTTGTAATATTTTAGTTTATGCATCTGCAAGATGAGCACACTGTTCTGTGGCAGCATTTAAAGTAAGATCATGTGTTTTTATCTTCATTTTACTCTTCATCAAGAGTGCAGAGTGCAGAAGTAGTGCAAATCAGTACAATATCAATGTTTTTGTAGGAAGCTGTTTTCTCCTCCTTCAACTCTCCTTAAGCTTATGCTCCCATTGCCCCATTCATTTCCACCAAGCTACCCAGACAGGGCACTGTCTGAACTAAGCAGTCTAGAAGAGTTTGAGGTCTGGGAGCCCAACACCCCCAAATACTGCTATGCTGGCATTCGCACACCAGCGAGGATAAGGATGCTGTGTTGGGTCCTACCCTCTGTAATTATGCATTTTTCCCAGCTCTACATCAGATCTATGAACAGCCTTGGGTATCTCCATCTTGCTGCAACACTGGTTTTACTTACAAGCCTTTGCCTAGCTGGTTTGTGAATTTCTGGGGGGCAGATCCTTATTAGCATGTATAAGGCCAAATATGATAGAGCAAATTTTGAAAGGAGCCTCTGGGTGCTACTATAATACCAAAAATAAATATTTTTTTCTCTGTTCTCAATGATGCTAGGTCAGAGCTGCTGATATTTTATATGCAAAGCCCCAGTGAATTTCATGTGAATATCAAGTCAATTCCTCTCCTTTACTACTACTACTAATAAAGAGAGATTTTTTTTTTTTAATGTCTTTCCCTTTAACAACATCAAAGAACTAAGAAATACAAATTTTGCATCAGGAAGGCTGTGTCAAAAATATTTCACTTCAAAAGGCACCATACATAGAGCTGATGAGAACATTTAAACACTAACTACTACCAATTTCTTTATTGAATTATGATTTCAAGACAATGCAGTGTAACCCTCCGATTTAATTACTGTTTTCCCTTCAAAGACATTTTTCCTTGCCAAAACAGATTCCTAGCTTTGTAAGCATTTTGGAAGTTTGATTCTTACAGATTAGCCCATATTTCCATATTTATAACCAAAGGCTGCGAGGACTCTACTAATCATAGTATTCAAGCCAGAAATGTTACAGAGCAGGCAAAGCTCTATGTATCACATTTTTATGGGAGAAAAAACTAACTGCTTCATAGATACTGAACAGGCAACAGAAGAGATGTAGTCCTTATTCTCTTTTAACTGCAAGTCCTTCCTGCTGAGCAGATAAACATGTTTTGGGCTCCAAACTTCTCCAAGAAAGTGCTACAGCAATGGCAAAACTGCACTCACAATCAACCATTTGTCTCAATGAATTCACAGGTGTAGAGGTTTGCAAAAGCATTAAAGGTTAATTCATCTCTCTCTCATGTAAATGCTTTTCTTTAATATCCATGTGTGAAAAACAGATTTCATGGATGAATGAATTTAAGGTGGTGGGAAAACTGTACAGAAAGAAGCATTCATAGCTCCCACATGTAACAAGAAAGAAGATTTACACAGGGTAGTTTAAAACTGACCGAAACCAATTTCATTATAGGGGGCCATACACAGCATGGATGCTGAAAGTTTCAATTAATAAGGATTATAAGAAGGTATGTTTTGATTGAGATGCCAGAACAGGCTCAGGAAGAGATGCAGATCAGGAAGGCACCCAGGAGGCTTGCTCACCTCTGTCCTAATGAGGTTTTCTTGCCAAAGAGAAATATGATGATATAGGCAGTCTACATATACTTTATGAATTCCTGGCACCATTATAACGTTGGCATATAACTGCTTTAAGGAGTGTGTGTCTGTGGGAAAGGGGGCTGTAGCATGCCTGTGTGGGAAATAGGCTCAGGTGAAATGGTTTTCTTCAACATTGCTGTCTTGTCCCAAGAGGGGGCAGGCTAAGTAAGATACCTAGCTGGGCAACCAATTTGTCAAGGGCTCTGCAAAGGGATGCTCAAGTGGCCAGTGAAGAAGTCACTGGGGTACAATAAAGGAACTGAATCCCTAAATAGCATTGGCACAGTACAGAAAGTGAAAAGCCTGCTTTCTCAGAAGGTCTAGTCCTGTCTAAGTACAAGGTCAGACAAGGGTGTTTAAAACAGGAAGAATGTTCTGAAGGACCTTGAGGCAACAGAAAATACTCTAAAAGGATTGCTATTTTTGTATGTCTTGTGCAAATTAAGAAAAAGTTACATTCTAATCCTATGCAACATAAACATATCTGTAAGTTATACCCTACTATGCAGCCATGAACAGATAAATGGCACAGTTCTCATGAAGGGAAGGCAAGAACTTCTACTCAGCAAACATGCAACAACAAAATACACACACACAACCACAAATTAAGGAAGAATCTGTCATTTCATATGCCAAGGAAAAAACAGCACAAGCAGTCCACTAGGTGAAGACCCAAACCAACAAACTAGTGGACTGCTACAGGTTTGTGAGAACTTTCCTGGCAGAAACACTATGTTGTGCCATCAAACATGGTGAATGGGAAAAGAAATCAAAGTCACAGTCATAAATAGCATTCAAAACAAGTAAAACATGCTTTCCTGCAAGAATATTGGGCCAACCTTTAGATCTTAGTGGGTTTAAGGAGAGGAAAAGTTACTGAGTCAGTATAAACCAAGAACCAGGAAGTAACCTAGTTGATCTTCCTGTGAGCTAAAATAATATTTAAAGTTTCTAGAAAGAAATAAATGAAGGTTTACTACTTTCATTTCCAGTACAGGAAATTAACTTTCAAATTAGCCCACTTCCATATATATGAAGCAGCAAGAATTCTGAGCTGAATTATGCCATTAAACCCTAGTATGCCTACCCACAGGCATCAGAATACTGCACTGTATTGCTATTCAGAGTAAGACATGTTGAGAGATACTGACAATTGGTGTGGTCTTTTCCCTACTCCACTTGCCTTGCCAGTTAGTGCTGTTACATGCTTGCTGCTTAATGTCTTTTGATCACAGAATAGCCATTTCCTACTCTGGGTAGGAGGTGTGCCTGGTTTTTTAAACTAGTGATCTGCAAAAATTATTAGCACACTGTTTACCAGATCACACAAAATGCTCAAATGATACAGCACATCTATGCAAAGCACAGGCCTCAAAGAGAAAAGGATTATTTAAAATTGAACAATCCTGATTCTTTCTCTGCAATTTATACCACTGGGTTTTGTGTTAGAATATTGAAAGCCTATCTCAGTGCTTTGGTCATAATGAGCATTAGGACATCTCAAGGGACACATCTGTGACTAGTTTTAAAATGTACATGTTCTGTTTTTCTGAATGATACCATGGTTTTATCCAATGGCTCATTAGGATGCAATAAAAAAATAACACTAAAAAAAAACCACCAAAACCCCACTTTTGAATAATTTCAAGCAGAAAGGAACAGATTAAAAAAATCAACCATATGCAATACTGACATGGTTGTTTCAGAGGACTTGTCCTTCTGAAATAATCATAGATGTCTAGACTTGCAAGACCTTCTGTTATAAAAATAAAATCAGTAGCATGAATGACGTTGGTACATTTAACTATTTTTCAACTGACAGTTGAAGGGAATGCTGAAAAGCCAAAGCTGTTGCAAAACCAGCTTGATTTTCAGAACATATTCAAAGCCCCAGGGAAGGGAAAGAAGAAGAAGGGAAGGGAAAAGAAGAAGAAGAAAAAAAAAACAACTCACAAATATCTCTGCATGCAACTTATGAAGAGTGATTTTTGTCTTGTGGATTGCTGAGAAGTAAGCAGCTAAACGCAGGCATTTATCCCATATGAAGTTGAATCCATGATATTTACGTTCAGCTTTCACTGAATCTCTAACAGATGTGAAGACTGAAGTCTCCCAAATTATCCCACAGATCCCAAGTGACAGTACTATCCTTGAGTAAGAAAGATCTTCACAACCTATGTCCTCATGGAGCAGTACTGCAGTTTGAGGAAATCAATGTGGATATCTTATGAATACATTCACTCTTACTTTCCAGAGCCAGTATATAGCCCTCATAGAGTACAAAGCCCAACATTCTAACCCTTAAGAAAAAACAAAACAACCAAGGAAGGTTTTTTTTGCACTACTATAAGGCAGTATAGTTGACTACTATGACTTTCTGTGTGTAATGGAAACGGAAGGAGTCTTTACATCACCATACATGCAGAAGACAGGTAAGGCTGTCAACAGGGTAAAATGCAGTTACATGTCAGTATTCAGTACTGTAGATACTCAATAGATGTAGATGCTCAGCTATGCACAAATTATCCCAAATTTTAACTTAACACAGTTTTGATCAGTCTTAAGATTGTCTTTGTGGCCTCCTGAGAAGAAGCGGTTGTGATTACACTTTGATTTTGATGGGTTTGCTTTTTTGGTGTGTGAGGGTTTTTTATTTTAAAAAAATACAGTCAGCCATACAACAAAACTCACTTGATTTAATCCAAAGTATGGTATGTATGAGCAATGTATCAAGATCATATGCTTTCAGAACTGCCAATAGAAGTAAATGAACACTTTATATGGTATTTTGCTTTCATATGTTAATTTCAGCTTTATAGTTGATACCATATATTTGAAACTTAAATAAAGCACAAAAAGGTTAAAAATACAGACTCCACTGAATAAAAGCCAATGTATCTATTTAAGCTACGTGAGATAATAAAAAAAAATTGACATCAAAGAAACTACCACTTTCAGGCCTTTCAAAATACTTGTCATTAAAAGATGGTTTGTTGAAACTTCAGACAGGCTAAATGTATGCCACATTTTGAGTAAAAGAATTGCCTTTCCAGGATTGCAATTACAACTGTACTTAGTTGTCATGGCAACCTGGCAACATATAGATGTTGTCAGATGAAGACATCAAGGGCCAGACAGCGATTTTCAAATTACCGCATGCCAAGTGTCATTTTTCACGGGTGTATCTGTGCTCAGTTAGGAAAGAAGATGAAAAAATGCAAAAATAACATTTTAAAATGATGTTTAAATAGCATTCATATTGTAATACCAATATACCATTTTTGCTGAGCTATTTTCTGCCGTTTTCTTCTTTTCCATTAACATTTTCCAAAATGTAAGCACAACATGGGGAGTTGAAAGGCAAAGAGGTCAGGCTCAGAAACGAAGGCTTTCGTGATTTCTTAAATCCTGCTATTATCCTCCCCCTTTTCTCTCTAATTGTCCTGCTATCTTGAGTTGAGTATTATCAATCAGATGCTCTTTTTGACCTGTACTCCAACCCCTTTTGAGATAGCAAAACAAAAAAAGGATCTATACTAAAAGCCAGCACTGGGAGTGCCCCAGAGATTTGAAGCTGTGCAAGTATTCCAGCTGTGATCTACTTGTAAAGGTTGAGAAAGAATCCAGAAAACAGAGTACAAACAGAGCTTTCAATTCTCCTCAATAAGCAGCTCATACCATGGTGCTGTCATCTATACTGCTATTTTTACTTCTACTGAGTGTGGTTTTATGCTGTTTTATATTAAGGGTTCAACAAAAGTTTTGAGTTGTTGTTCCATTTATTTACATGGGCTTTTTATACCATGATGCTGTAGCAAGAATGATTCATCATTCCAGCATAAAGCTTGGATGAATACCAATATGAGTACCAGTGTAAGCAAGCAGCAAGCACCCAATACAATCTTCTCTGAACAAAATTATTTCAGGGCTTTGGAGCAAATTCAAACTGGAATAGATTATTCACCATTTGCAAGACTGAGATGTTTTTGGTCTAGTATTAAGTGACTCAAAACCCAAATTCACCACTTTATCAATCCCTAGCTTGCTATAAATCTGTGTACTTTGCTGAAATAGCCACACAATAAAAACTAGACTATGAAAATGCTGAGCAAAAAATTGTGTAACTCATTAGCTAAGTATAATTCAGAATTACTATATTTAATGCGTACAGATTTTTTAAAGATAAATGCCAATGCAAAGTTCTTTCTTGTTGTTTCTTTTTAACAAGCATAAAAGCATTTGATTCTGTCACTCCTAAACACCTTTACTAACCCAGATGATTTAACAAAACACTTTGTCTTCTGCATGGGAAGAGACAGCACATACAGTAAAGAGTTAAATAACAAAAGGACAATAAAAATTAAGATGGATATAAGTACACACTGGAAAACAATTTTTTAATGGGAAAGTTTTAGTTTGTATTTTTAACAAAAGTTTAGATTAATCAAAACATCTAGATTTTCTCCGTAAAATTATATGATGATTTATATACGACTGGTCTTGTGCTTTCAAATTTTCATTGTTAGAGAGCAGAAGAATAATCAAGAAAGGAAAGTACTGTTCCATCATACTTCTTTTCAGAATTATGAGTCAATATTTTTGTCTTTCTTCCCTTAACAAAAGCTTTAAAAAAAAGATACTACTCTTATTAAATTCTATTACCTCCCAAGCTTGAAATAGTGAACATTTTTTCTCTCTTGTGCAAAGAAAGGATCTTATTAGTCCAGATTCACACAAGAACTAAAAAAAAAAAAAAAATCTAAAGAAGCTCTCAGAGTCCAGGTATCCCACTGTGTGGTATTCATAAGCAGAAAACAAAACTTAGTCCATTCCTTGGCAAACACTGAATAATAGGAAAAGGAATGAAAACTGGAAGTACGCATGCATATCTGTGCAAAGAAAGAAGTAAAGGTCTTTTAATAGTGCTAGTTCTATTTTTGGCCTCCAGTGACATTTGATATTTCCCTTTAAAATTAAAATATAGAGATTTTCCTGACAGCACATTAAATACCAAGTCTAGTCATTAATTTAAAATTCACAATCTTAAAGGCCTTTCTGCCTTTCAATAATGAATGCTGATCAAATCAGATGCTTATATTTTTTGAAATATTTTTCTGGAATCCATATCTGTATTAGTTCTCCTCTTATATTCCTGATATGAAAATACAATAAAGTAAACCTTAATGAGATATTTAGGTCGGATGAAGAAAGAGGTATGCCCTTATTTATGATCTTAACATGAAAACAATTTACATCAACACTGAGCTGTGCTTTTGCCCATGAAATTATCAGTGGAGATACAGGTGTCTGTCAACCAAAGTTTAGCCTGAAAGGGCTTCCTTATTTTGTATAAGCCATCAGGCTATAATGACCCTCAGTTACTTCGAACTACAGTGGGCTACAAATTACCTCTGTACGGAATCAGTTATTGAGACTTTCATGTGCTTCCATAGTCAAAGGTCATTGTTATCTTGTCAGTCACTGGGGACTGTCTTTATTGCTTACATTTTCTGAACTACTGTAACTTTCATAGCAGGTACAAGTGTTTCTAAAACCTTTAGAATCTTTCTTAATTTCTCTCAGCTAGGAGTTTTAAGAGGTAACACCAACATTTTTGAATACAAGGAACCATAACATGCTAGTACATTTTAGCCACAACCTAAGACTTAAGGTACAAAACTAAGTAAGTGAAACATCAGGCCTACCAGAAAACCTGTTCGTTGGGTGGAGAACACAGAAGAAATTACAGCTGATTAAGAGGGACCTGTCCAAGTGGGATCAAAAATTATCCTGTACCAACAGGGAAAAGTAACTGCATGTTAAAAAAACACTTACTCACCCACCCCTTCTCCCCCTTACAATTTTTTTGACAGTAATGAGACAAAGATCCACAATTGAAGCAGAAATGACTGAAGGGCAGCCAGACAACAGGCTAAGCCTCTAGGTCGGAAGAGACCTCTCCCCTTGCCACCTGGTTCACATGTGTAAATAAGAAATAGGACACTAAAACCTGCTCAAATTGAAAAAGCTAGGATTTTAGTGACCTTTCTTATATGCCCTCTCTCAGAAATAATCTAATTCTTCAACTGCATAATCAAGTATTGCTATAAAAGAACACTGAATAGGTTACATGAAATCAGAACACCAACTACCAAAATTATTTGCAAGAGATGTTTGTAACTTGAAAATATTACTTTCTAGAAGAAAATTTTCTAATAGAAAAAAAAAAGTTTCTTTGACATTTAAACTCTGTTAATTTTGGATATAATTTCATAGAACAGTCTTAAAATGCTGCGACTGACTTTGATAGTAAACACTTCAGAAGAAATTACAAGATAAAGATATCTACAAAGAAGTTCACATAGTAATGGCAGTACTTTTCCCAGACTTAAGATGTACATTCAAATACACATGCATAGGAATATGCTACATAGAGAAGAAAATATTTCCAGAATTGATTAAAACCAAACACCTTTTCTATAAAACAGTTTTTCCTTGGCCTAAAGAAATGCGACTCCCTAACAAACTGTTGCCACAAAAAAAGAATTAGTCAGGTCTTACTAGACCACAGTAAATTAAGTTGTACTCTGCTATCCCAGTATGGAAGCAGGTATCTTGCACGCTCTAGAAGTATGAAACAATTAAGAAATAATTTCATCTTATGGACTACTAAAATATCCTTCACCTGTGGGTGTCTCCCTGAATTTCAACCTAGAATCTTGCTGAAAACAAAAAAGGTCTTTATAAAAAGGAAGGGGATTAAAACAGGGAACTCCAGAATTTCCAGTCGTAAGATTGAGCCTTGGAAATGACAGTTTATGCTTTCTCCCTTCTTCTCTCTGCAAAAATAACACATTTGCTCATCTTAGAGCCACATACAAGATGAACTAAATGCTTTAAGAGTGTATTCAGGGTGACAGGAAATAGATTATATGTGTAACTGGAGAGGTTTTGTTGCTTTTAGTTTTTTACTTTGTTCTGGTTTTAAACATGATAACCCCATTTCATGCATCAAAAACTCCTATAACTTCCATCTTTTCTTTCAGTATTGGGAGAGATTTACCATGTCAACAGGACATGATTTGAATTGTGAATAATCCAAGTCCCTATGTCAAGTCTAAATTTCTCTTACAAGGCAGTGGTGGTGTTTGGGATAAGCCAAAGTCAAGAGTCTGAAGTGTCACTTGAGGAAAAATGTAGCACAGGGAGAAGCTACAACAGAAATGAGACTTATGAGAAGATTCTAATTAAGACCCTGGTACTTGGCAGAATCATAGAATGGCTAGGGTTGAATGGACCTTAAAGATCATTGATTTCCAACCTCTCTGCCATGGGCAGGGACACCTGACACTAGACCAGGTTGCTCATGGCCTCATCCAACCCGGCCTTGAATACTTCTAGGGAGAGGGCAGCCACAACTTCCCTGGACAACCTCCTTCCATCATCTCACCACCCTCATGGGATAGAGTTTCTTCCTAAGGTCTAACCTGAATCTCCCGTCTTCTGGTTTTAAACCATTGCCCCTTGCCCTCTTACTACACACCTGTGCAAAAAGCCCCGCCACATCTTTCTTGTAGGCCCCCTTCAGATATTGGCAACAGATATTGGAAAGGTGCTATAAAAGGTCACCTCAGAGCCTCCTCTTCTTTAGACTGAACAACCCCAACTTCCTCAGCCCAGCTTCACAGAGGAGGTGCTCCAGTCCTCTGATAATTTTTGTGGCTTTCCTCTGGACACACTTAAGGAGCTCAGAGGGCAGAACTGGTCTCATAACTCAAGTTATGAGTGCAAGAAGCACATACTGCCATGAGTGGCAAGAACTAGTGAGGGAAAGTGACCTCTCTACTCAAAACATGTTTAGAAAATTAAGGTGCTGAAATTCTATTAATACTTTTTCTGGCAGCATCTTTCTTCAGCTTTCATTCTTTTTTCCTTCCAAGCCACACTATGGCTTTGGAAGGCATAGGGGTCTCTGATGTGTTTTACAGAGACATCTTGGCATAGGAAGTTACAAATCATCTACATAGGACACAGAAGCACTTTACAAAAGCAGGGGAAGTTACTAGGCTATCTCTCAATCCATTTATCAAAGCACCTGCAGGACTCTTTTGGGAGCAGATGAACTAATAAACCCCAAAGCAGCCACTAAGAGAACATTTTGTTTTACTGAAAGGATTTATAGGCTTTCTTCCCATCCCCCACAAAAACACCTCTTAACTTACTGACTCTTACCTCACTCTCTGCTATAATAAATCACAGGTTGGAACAGCTAGTGGGGAGCAGAACAATAGGGCTGGAAATCATGACCTTTCTGTGTAGTAATTGAAAGCCACAGAGAGTTCAGAGTGCAGAATGGACTTCTGGACACATCAACACTGGAGCTCTGAAGCCTGAAATTATCCACTGTTATAATTCTAGGCTTACACAGCAGTGTTGTCAAATTGTAAACTGAAGGTGGGTTAAACAATTATAGTTCATAACATTAGTCAGTAATTACAGAATGAATCAAATACAATACAGATATACTATTATCTTATTTACCATAGCATTTTTTTTTCTTCTCCTGGGACAGCCAATATTTTTACCACCTGTTAGGATGTATCAGCTGCAGAAGTGCACAGAGAAGCTACCTAGACTGCAATGTCTAACTAGCTTGGGAAGGCAGCTGGCTTTCCAAACCAATGCTCCCGCTATTATATTGTGCTGACAGAAATAGCACTGGAAAGACTTAATAAAAAAAATACAGCTTTAGGTAAGGACCACAGTAGCAATCAGAACATTTAGAACATGACTGTCTGTTTCCACCTTGCTCTTTCTAACATCATTCACCAGTAACTACTGTACTATTGCCCAGGCACAGGCTATATCACTTGGCTGTAAAAAAATCTCTTGATACTGCAACTGCTATGTTGGCCAATGTAAGTGAGACAACAGCATCCAGAGCTTCTGACTCTGACTTAACTCATTAATATATTCCATTAGTTCCTTATTCTTTACTTGTAGATTACTCAAGTGAAAAAGTCATCATAAATTTCCTTTAATTGAAAAGACCCTGTCTTCATGGGCAAATGAAATGCTTCTGGGTAAGACTTATGTTCACCAGAATGGTTCCAGGTATGGTACCTGGACATTTCTATAGGAAGTAGATACTATAATAATATTTAATTAAATTAAAATGTATTAAAATGCAAACACACTTACTGCAAAGGAGTAGGAAGGCCAATAAATAAATATAAACAAGAAAGACATTAAGAGAAAACACTGCAAAATTAAATTGCTAAATCAAAACATTAAGCACAGTAAAAGGGTAAGTCTGAAGCCATATCTTTTCAGGGAAGAATAAGATATGTTTCATTGTAAAAACTGCAATATAAAAAAACCTGTAAAACTGTAAAACTCCCCCCTATTTTTTTTATAATGCATTAATTTTCAGGAACAGTTAGGAGATGCTGCCAAATCACATGATATTGTCATCATCTACCACCAACAAATTAAAAGCTTAATTAGCACATCTATAAAACAACACCTTAGTTTGTGTTAGAAACTCATTTAAGTTGCATTTGTCTAAAGTTGTTGCAAGTCAAAGTCAGTGCTAAATTTTGAATTCTCTAAATTAATTGGAGCCAGTGTCAGAGAAAGCTAATGAATAAGTATAAGTAAAATTCATATCTAACCTGCAGAAATGAAACTAAACTCTTCAACCACGGGCTGCAAGAATATTTCTCTCCCACAAAACACAACCAGGCTTATGCTTATTAGCTTTCTTTTCTTTGGCATCATCAACAGGAATTATTTTCCTCTTCCAGAGGAAACAGTTTTCCCCTAATCTTAGCCTTTCCAAGTAAAAGCCAACAAGCCCATCTATCCTAAGTACTTCACTTTCTCCCCTCACCCCAGGTGCTTATTTGTCTGCAAATCCATTCAGACACCCTGGCCATATGTACCACATGCTCTTACCAGTTGAGTTGAAAACCTTAAGAACAATGTTTTTTTTGGATACTGGATCAAGAAACTGAAATACTTATGCCATAAAAGTAGAAACCAGAAATGGAATTTTCTTAGCTTTAGAGATCCAACTCAACCTTCCTCCCTCAAGGTAAAAGCTTTTTTCTTTTTTCTTCTCTCTTCTCATTGTCAGTATTTCCATTTACATCTCCTAAACACTTCAGAAATTAACCATTTGCTATAAACAGGTCATCTCAAACACCTTTCCCCAAGGATACCTATGAAAATAGCTTGCATGTGTTTCTTTTCCAGTGTTCTAGCTTTTCTCAGACACACCTAAACATTTTTTTTCAAACTATTTTTCAAAAGTTTTACTAGCACTATGATTTCTAAAAAACAAATAACTTGCTTTTATCTGAAAGAAAAGTTTGCTTTAAAACTGGAATCTGAACATTTCATATCCTCATAATTGTATACAGGTCTTCAGACCTATAAATTAAAAAAATTATTTCCATTACAATTTTAACCCAATCTTTTCTAAGATGATAAACAAGAAGAAATCTATTACACCTGCTTCCTCTAAACAGCATATTCATCACAGCAACATTTTATTATGTTTTTAAAGACTTACCTTTCAATTTCACTGCTATGGAAAAAAGTAGAATAAAAAAGGAAAGTCTAAGTCCTCTATTTTGATTTGAAGCAAAACAATCCTTTTGATCTTTAAATCCTTCCAGAACTACACTCTTTCAGGACACGAAAACCATCAGGAATAGAACTGTACAAATTCTGCCCATCAGATGCATCTATAAAGTCACTTTTGATAGACCAAGCTGATTTTATTTCTCTCTGTGCTCTGCTCATGTGTAGAAGTACTTGCTACATGTGAAGGCTACAGTACAGTGGTAATGTATTTTAGGTTTCTATCATGCCAACCTAGGATAACATAATTGCCTTCACTTTACCTTTTTGGCACCATTAGTTTTATGTGTTAAGTCCTAAGAGTAGGCTCCAAATCAGTCTCTACTTTGGTACTTCCTTTATGTAGCAGTTGCATTCAATGGTGCTTGCTAAATCATTTGAAGCAATTTTGATTACAAATGAATATACAATGTAATACCAGACTAGAGTGTAATGGCTGTAAAGTGGAGCAAGTCTATGAAAATCTTGTGAACAGCAGGAAAGCCTGACAACTACATAAAAAAACCCCACGCAAACAAAAAACCCTAAAAAAACCCCAAAACACCAAAAAAACCTAGAACAAAAACAAACAAACCCCCCAAAATGAGTCCTTTACCCAGGTGGGCTTGTTTCTATTAGTTAAAAAAAAAACCAAAACCATAAAAAACCCACCAGCATAAAAACACAAAATTTTTGAGCATAAAAAGAAAAAAAAAAAAAGGTCAAAGAAAAGATATCTTTAACGGCAAAATATGGCATATAAGTTCATTGATCCAACTGCAGCAGGCACACAAGTAAAGGGCAGTTGTCAAAACCCTGACATCAAAGCTACAAAAGGAAACCAGCAAACCTGTGGTTAGAACTGCCTTTGATACAATCTCCATATCGTATTTTGCATACAGCTTCAGACCGGCCACACAAGTTTAAAAAGAAAATGCAGGTGTATGAAGTGACCCAAACTGTTACAGGACATGCAGAAAGGAATCAGGTTACCTGCAGCATGCAATTTAGGAAAACAGTTGTTATTCAACAGGTACTATGTTACTCCCTCAGGCTTACAAATCCAGTTCTGGCACCCTCTTGCCCAGACCTTTGTTAGCTTCTCCCGTAGTTTAAAAACCTTAGGAAGAATCATCCATAGTTCCTGCTCTCCCAGGAGTACACAGACTCTGTTTGTAGTGGAGTTTGCTATCATTCTGGGGGTTATTTGATCAGGTATTTGAAACATAGGAAAGGATTAACTTCAAAGGAGCAGGCCTGTGCCATCCAAACCAAAAAGTAAAAATAGTCTGTAAAAGTGGATGTTGAGAGTTCAACTTACTATAAGTTTTATTCTTGCACTTGTGTTAGCTGTGAGTAATTTGAAAAAAGGAAGATTTGCTTTCTGCCATTTTAGTCCCATTGATAAGGAAACTAGTTGCCACATGGAACGATAATATGAATTGTAGAGAAATTAGAGGAAGACAGAGTTCAAAGAGGTATAAACAAATACAGTTGGGATGTGGCTAAGAGGCAACTCAATGTAACAACTACATTGACTGATAGCTGAAGAGCACAGTAGAGGAAAAATAAAGAAGCGGGCACCAGCAAATTCTACATCCCTATTTTCCAGCTGCAAAAGCAGTTTTATCAACAGTTCAGAGGAAGGCTGGGCAGCATGAACTGACTCCACCACACAGAACATTCACATCAAGTACCTGGCACAAGGTTTCTCTCTGAATTCAGATAGGTTACAAGTGTTTGCAGGGTTTAAGACAGACGAGGAAACTGGAGGAACTGAAGATCTGTCATGATGCCCATGTTTTGAGGAAGGCATATGCAAAGGCCAGGACAAGCAGGAGGGTCACTGAAGGGCAGTTCTGTTGGTGGTATTGCAGTAGATTGGGGAGTATTTCCTCTGCCCTTCCAAAAGAAACCCTCCCTTCTTAAGTCAAATGTCAAATCTGGAAAAATGCCAAGGAGAAGAAAAATACATTCTTGACTTTACTTTTATTTTTCATTTATCACAAACATTTTTTTTTTCCCTCAGGAGCAGACATACTAGAATGCTGAAAGACTATGATGTCATTCACTGATGGTTAAGCAACAGAATTTCTATTCTACTTGGCATGTACAGCAAGTGACACAAATCACAGGGGGGTTTGTTCTTGTTAAATTTCAAATGGTCACCTGGTATATGTTAAGCTGCAAAACACTTATATATTTTATTTATAGCTGCATCACATATTCATATAACTTACAGAAATTCTTCTTGAGGGCATGTTCAAATTTGAGCTCCCAAATGGTAGTGAAGTGAAATGTGAAATAACCCTGAAGATGTATTTGATAAACCTGATTGTTACCAACAGATTTCCAGTTTTATAAAGGATAGATTCAACCATCCTTTGAAGTGTTTCTGTTCTGATATCACAATGGATTCTCTAGTTGATGAAATTATAACTATGTACAGCCACTTCTCTTATGTCAGAGAATAAAATTCTGTTAAAATGAAAATTACAATCTCCCACAGATGAAGCCACAGGTGTCAGCTGAATTTTAGAAAAGAAAGTTCAGACTTTGTGAACTATAAATATACCCTGAATATGATCTTGTTTGATCTTCCACAAATATTTCCCATGATCAAACATGACATGAGAGCACTGAAAACACTTTGCTACTTTAAAGCAACAAATTATTTTTTACACATTTACATCAGTTTTCTGCATTTCCATATAGTGTTACAATTTGAGATATTATCAGCTCCAACACAGAAGCTTATATCATTCATTTAAATGTATGTATTCAAAATTACATGATGGGATTAGACTTCAAAAATGTAGGCTTGCACTTTAGAGTCTTTCAGTGCATTATTATTTCTAGCAAAAAAAAGTAATACATGAACCTTAATTTAATACAACAATGATACTTTTATAAATAAATACACAATACCATATTTTAAGAGGGTGGCCAAAGATATTAAAAGCCAAAACAAACATCTAAGAATAACTTGCCAACTACTTTCTTTTTCTTTTCTTTTTGAGCATGGCCATCAAGAGATATCTAATAAAACAAGCTTCAGTCACACTTCAAAGTGCAAAACAATCAAATATTTCCACTTCCTTTCTGCTTGGTGTCACAGTATTGCTATTTGAAGCACTACTCCTAACTTCCCCTACCTCAAAGTGAGCAAGGGTGAGAAAAGCCTTTCCCTCTGCTATGTGACCTACTACTTTCCTATAGAGGAGATAATGAATAGCTGATGGGAAAGCTCATGTCACACAGTTAAACAAATGACTTCTTGAGGTATATATATTAGCAGACATTTAGTACCAGATCTACCACCATGGACACATAGGATGCAAAGTAATGCCAAAGGAATTCTGCTTCATCAACAGAGTCCAAAATGCCAGAGACACATCAACATGGCAAAGCATGTGGCAACCGGGATCATGCTACCAAGGACCCTAGCCCACCCCGAGATGGTCCATTTGGTTTATAAGATTTATTGTTATTTCCAGTGACAATTTTGTGCTGTGTGACAGATTCTCAGGTTGTTTTGAAGACTACTAGAGCATCAAGTACCCATGACATCTTAAAGCATGCTGATAAAAATAAGATATTTATCTGCAACAAGCTTGCTTCTTTGAACAGAACACAAGAGTAACTGCAAAGATGTGTGTGCAATAC
Organism: Phaethornis superciliosus; assembly: GCA_023637945.1. Classification (NCBI taxonomy): domain Eukaryota; kingdom Metazoa; phylum Chordata; class Aves; order Apodiformes; family Trochilidae; genus Phaethornis; species Phaethornis superciliosus. The sequence continues at coordinate 49,489,639 of JAJQWJ010000003.1, read as the reverse complement.
AATCAGGACATCCCATTTCTTATACAAATATGCATTCATCACACTTAAACTAAAAGTCAGCCATGTGGATGATTGATGAGTCTTTTTTCAAAAATTATTTTACTTTCTACAACACATTCCAGTGGCTAAATGTGCCATGCATTTCCCTGTGAGAAATATAAACAATTCTGACAGAGAAGATCAAATCAGCTATCACTTTTATTTGGAGGACTATGGCATACCAAAGATCATTTTGCTATATTTCTGAGTGAAGTACAAATACAACTTCATTTTCAACAACACACACCTGCTGAGCAAATATGTTTAAGGGAGGTGTGTTGCTACAAGTTTTCTGGTGGTGTCTATTAGCAGCAATAACGTAGTTAACTAAAAGGCAACATCTTAGATGTGTAAAATATGTTGTCAGCTTCTCAAGACCATAAGCAGCAGGGCATATTGGCAATAAGGTATCTGTTTGGTCTTCTTTTGAAAACAGTTTATTAGAAACAACTAATAAAAACTTTGAGGCACCTATGATACTTAAAACACACAGCAGGAAGAATCATAGAAGTCATCTTCCTTCCTTGACTAGAAAGGTAGAAGACAGTCTGAAAGGATACACATCTTTTACACAACTCAAAAAGTAAACAGGTACATACTCATTCCAGCTGCTGTTGAATTTCTGTTATTCAGAACATTTCTCTTAGGTATAAAGTTTATAAACAAGCCAAGCAGTTTCCAGAACTCCTATGAAGCCAGATTAAGTAATAGTCAAAGCTTTCTAGCCTCTTTAGTTTATTCTATCACTGCTGAAGGATGAAAATCTTTCATTTATTCATGTTCAGTGTGGAAAGGACTCTGCTATCTGTCAGGGTCAAATCTTATGCAGGCTGAAAAGGCTAGAATAAGGACTCTGAAATTTTCTCAAATCCAATTCTCTAAATAATTACAGAAGACATAGGTTTTACTTATGCAACATGTTCTTAAGGTTCTTCCAATTATTTTAGGAATGCATTGCTCATTAGCCTTCAAAGACATACTTGATTCCAAATCACTTCCCTAACTCTACATAGATTTACTCTTAAACAATACAGACCTTTTACTTTTTAATAATTCAATCTTGAAAAAAAAAATAAAAAAGAAAAAAAAATTTTCAGAAAAAGAGCTGACAATGTTGTACATTTGAATCCCACAAATACACTTCTTCCCATTCGTTTTTGAGTACACTCTTGCGGCAGCCCAAAAACTATTTAAAAATCAGTATTTAACTTCATGCAACAAATGCATGCCCAAGTTTTTTAAGGGGCATAGTTCCAAGAAAGATTTATTCTAAGGCGAACAGATACCTAACATGAAATTTCCACCTGAAAGAAAGCATAAGCTATACCAGCATTTCCACTAACATACTCATAATAATTTACTTAGGTATCTTGGCACCTTTTAGTTAGTATTCTTGTTGCAGATTGTGTTGCAGTAGACAAGATTTCATGTTTACTCTTAAAAATAACCTGTAAATTCTCATTTTTAGTTCTGTCAGGATACAGAAGTGTAGATTATATCCAATTTTCATGTATTTCTTTGAATAATAGCAAAATAATTATGTACTTGATAAAATATAAAAGTACTGAATCACTCCAAAATTTTGGATGGATATCTCCATAGACCATGAACACGTACTAATGGCTTCACAGGTGCCACTTGAAACTGGTGTCATTAAAGGACACCGAACATTGCTAATGTTGATCCTTTGTACAGTTTGAACAACAATCTCTGCAGATATTTAAATAGTTTAGTATTTCTTCAATACAAGTCTTGGTAAAAATAAATTCAGGGGAAGTAGATACAGAAGTAAAAAAAAAAAAAAGAAGCAAGGATTAGTTTTAATTTGTACACCTTCAAGTGCTTCACACCACGTGCTAAGGGAAAAAAAACCCAAAACCTAGCAATAAAAAAAAACAACAGAAAAAGAAATATGTTAGCCATCATCTTCTTGATGGAAATAACTTAAAAGCAATCAAAAAACACGCTTTGAGCTCCTTTATCCACATTCTACAGTTCAGAGTGTCCAACAGCATCCTTGATGTTTACCAGGGAAATGAAGGTGAGTGCAAACCGGTTGTAGATGTTTGTGAAATTCTAGAAGGCACTGACGTCTTCCATGAAATTTATTCATGTTTTCCATACTGACACCCAGAAAAGTTGATTATATAAATAACTTGAAGAATCTGGGCTCCAATGAATAAAGAACACTTTATTTGGAGATGATGCTACCTGATAACCAATGTAGCAAATGAGCAAGGAAGTGATTTCTGAACCTAAAAAATTCCTCACTTCCAGATATCTTCACTGATTGCTGGTAGGGAAGCCCACCTTGCCATGCTGGGCACCCTCAGAGAGCCCAACACTTAAAAGGCAATGGGAAGGTCCCATTCCATGAGCACAGAGGCTCTTCTAGAGGGAAATTTGGGAGAGGAGAAAGCCTAGGGACAACTATAAAAGATTAGCAAAGTAGTAATTTTATGCAAACATTTCTCTCTATAACCACCTTCTAAGTCAGTGTTCTATTCCCTTAATAAAATGGTCATCAGTACAAGTGAATAATGAAAGGATTAGGAGGGAATGAAAAGTCAAGATGGGACAGAAACAAATATCCCAATAGAAAAAGATGCTCCTTATGAGCTTTGGACAGTCTTAAGCTAAGGAACTTTTATTGTGTACCACTTATATGTAACAGTTCAGTCTCTGTCATGTTATGATTAAATCCCCCTCCCACATTTTCCATGACCAGCAACACCAGTACAAAAATCTTGTATGCCCACAAAAAATGCTAGAGCTAGGTGGATTGGGTAGATTCAGTCTAAAATGAGTCTAGACAATGGCGACAGGCAAAAACATGCTGGGGAGGAAGGGGAACCTAGATGAAAACTGCTATTCCTGAAAGTGAGGCTCAGACCAACAGGTAAGTCACCAAGAGGTTTGGCAGAGGTTTCTCCATTCCTCAAGCTCACAGTCACACTTCCCTGACAAGTGGCTTCTCACACACTGCTGAGTTTGAGAAAGTATTTCTAGATGACCCTCAAGAAATATAAGAGGAAAAGTGGAAAGAAGTCTAGGACTGACAAACTGGTATTTTACCTTCTGAATTTTATCTCTATGTAGAAGCAACAGGAGCTAACATGTTAGCAGCTGGTTGCCTCCATTTGATCTGACTAATATCTGACACTGCAGAAAGGCAGACAGCATTTCAAGAGAGCAAAACGTGCTTACAAAATTCCAAACCTAAGACCCTGAGCTCCTAGAAAAAGAAAAAAATGTTCCCTTTAATCTTTCAAATTCTGCAACAGAAATTACAGACCACAGAAACAGAGATGCAGACTCAGAGGTTTTGCTTCTTGCTTTTCAGTAAGATGCCAGTTGATTCAAAGATTTAATGAGTCACATTAAAAACATGTATTAAATAAGCATATAAGGAAGCCTGTAAAAACTTGTAGATTGCGCTAAAGATTAAAGCAAGGAATCTTCTTTGTTGTTGACAGATCTTTTTTAAACCTATCTGCAGAAAAGGAGCTTGGTAGGAGGAGAGAGGAAGCATGAGACCAGAATAGCCTTGTTTTGCCCTTCACCTGAAATGAATAATGGTCAGGTTCTCCACTCTAATTCCTGTGCTTTCTACAGCAACACTTCCAGAAGAGAAGCTTAGAAAGAAAAATAGATGTGCAAGGAGTTAAGCCTGTTCAGGGCTGGATTAAATTGTATAGAGGGTAGATGGGAAAATAAGAGATGATAGAAACCTACCTACTTTTTCACATCAATTAATGTGTTCAAGGACCTGTAACTTGGCACCAAGACAGACACCAACATATTCAAGGTAATGCACTTCCATCAGACCTGCTGCAGCATCTAATTTCAAAAGGCAAGTAAATAAGCTGGATAACAATCTTATCTGTTACTCAAAAAGCTGAATAGTAAGAGTAATGTACTAAGAATCATGTAGTCTTCTGGTGAATGTGCTGCAGACTAAAGATGATAATTTCTTTTAATATAGAGCAGAGGGATGGTGGTGCTGCACTTATTGGAGGTGTTTGGATAATTGGTCATTTCCAGCAATTACCCCAGTAATGTTCTATTTTTCAATTAGACAAGAATCTCATTTGTGCATTCTAAAAGACAACAGGTTATTTTGCTCCCTGTAGCTTTTAAATGTGAGAAGTTAATCTTATTCATCCCTGCGAAAATATTGTGCTCACATTTTCAAACAAGATACCAGAACTTCCTTGCAAGAGACCAAGCTAACAATGTGTCAGATACAGTAGGAGAGACAATTGCAGTCTCCAGTCTGTCACTGATTTTAGTTTCTGGCCACAGCTGCACAAGAGCATTGGGATGGGAACAGCGGGTGCAAGGATTTAGGGTCCAGTGGAAATAAAACCTATTCAGTATCCAGGTTTTTCCTATAAATACGAGCACATAAAACTTCGTATTTTACACCCAAAGTTTGTTTTCAAATGCAATGGCTTTCTCTGACAAAGCGAACTTCTATGTGTGGTACTTGAGTATTATTTTCAGGTCAAGGAACCTTTAAATTATGTTTATCCATTCAAATGCAAGAATAGCATGTTTGATATACACATGGTAGAAGGATGCAGCAACAGGAAATTTTTCTGCATTCTGTTTGCCCAGACTTAGGAAAAAAGTATCACTTTCCTGGTAGATTCAGAAATCACTTGAGCTTACCTCATTGTAGCATTCAGAATGCCCTTGCATTCCATTCCGAAGATCACGTGTATCAGAAACCTGGAGCTATGCAAGAATTTATCCTTTTTCTTTTTTTAATCTCATTAGCATTGCCTTCAACATCTCTCAGTGGTACTACCCTAGTTCTCTCAGGTTTGCTTCAACTCTTTCTTACAGTGCTCTGCTCTGAGTGCATTAACCATAGTAGCTAGTCATTGCATTATAAAATACACGGTTATGTCATGCTTAAATATCTTATCTGAGTTTCCCATTATACAAAATTACTGGGTAAATGGGAAGGAAAGAGTGGGGCATTACTGCTGAATTGTCACATACATGTTGAAAAAACCCATGACTTTAAGGCTCAACAGGTTTTTGTTCTGTTGAAATGGGACCTATTTAAAACAAAATGATACATTTAAAATTATTTCCTTGTGGATTTGATTAGAGAAATAAATTAATGACTGCTATTAAATAAAACATTTTGGCACTGAATATTATGGTAACTTGATTTGCATAATTTAACAGTTGCAGGGACTTCGGGAAATAATGTAAATGAGTGCTGCAAGTGTGCAGTAATGAAACAGCAGATTTACCATGCATAATATTCTCCCTCATGGTTTTGTTTTAGGGTTATCTTTTCAGTTCTTAATTACATTTGTAAATAAAGGTTAAAATAATTTGTTGTTAACACCTCTGCTGTCACTCCATTCTGGTGTCATTATAGACATTTACATTTTCTGCTGCCATCTCTTTCCCATAAAGGATTATTTGGGTTCTGAATATAAAAGACTGAAGGAGAAATACTCAAAGCTTGAATGCTTGGAGGAAAGGAAAAAAAAAATAAATTCCACCATTGCTAACAAGCTACAAAATAGTATTTTACTGTTTCTTTTAAGGTAAACCGCGAGGAAAAGAGGTACTGCATATAATTATTCAAATAATAATTACAAAATAACAAATCACAGAAAATTTTCATGATAGCAGAATTCATAGATCAATACTTATGTGGCAAGCCATGATTGACACATCCAATTTTTGCACGTTCACAGTAATTAAATACGGTGGAGTTATTCTGCTCCATAAACAATAAAATTATTTTTTTCAACATGTAACAGATATGAAACACCGAATAATCTGACTTTCAGTTTGCTCTCACGGGCTGATGGAAAAATCACAAAAATATCAAGATATTTCTCAAGGCTTTGCAAAATATTTAAGGCTAGCTAACTACCCCTTTAAAATATAAACTAGCTCATGCTTCGTTTCAATGTCCTGTTTTGACTGGCATAAATAAGAGCAGAAGGTAAACATTGAGCTAAGTGCTCTCAACAGGATCTCAGTCAAACCTGAGAGCTCCAGTTTAGTAAGACAACGTGTCACCTCTAAGTTACAGCACACTGGGTTTGTAAAAGGGACACAGAGAAAGCCAAGTAAAACAAGTAATCTGAAACCATATAGTACAGAAGTTCACTATTATTGGTGCTCATAGTTGTTCTACTCACTCAAGCATAAAGAAACAAGCCCTGTTATAGAAGATGTGCATCTTCTGGGACCACACTGATTATTCCCATGCAAATTCACCCCTCACTTTGACAGTTAAGAAACCAAAGACCTAAAAAAAATAAAAGCCACAGCTAAATACTTAGTATTAAGCCTTTCCAATTAAATTAAATAAACTAAAAAGTACAAGTATAAGCTTTTTACCATGATCCCTCTGGACCAAACTTCTAAATTAATGCAACTAATGTGCTTTTTTGCTTTGTGGAATGCAATAAACACTAATCCCAGCAAAACCATGCTAAGGTTAAGGTGAGGTCATTGGCGGTAAGAGATCACAATGCAGTACAGAACATCTGTGTACAAAATGAGAAATGTACTACGGTTCTGATCATCAAAACTACAAACTGGAAAGCATAAAGTACCTTGGTTAGTTGTAAAAACCCATTTTATCACCTGCACTTTCACATATATATGCATACATATAGCCATACATACACAGTTTCAAAACTGCTAGATTATTATTTTAATGGTTTACTTCAAGGACATACACTGTCTTTCTCAGTGGAAGATGAAGTTTCATTGACAAATAACCTGAAGCATGCTCCATAAATAGGGCTTCTTACAAAAATCTCAATAGTATAATCATGAAAAGCAAAGTTATATGTTACTTAACAGATTAATGTGATGGAAGTGAAATTATTAGAAGCAATCTGTCATTGCAAATTTCTCATCTGTTCCAAGGCACGATGGGGTGGTTTGCTTGGTGTTTGGTTTGTTGTTTTTTTTTCAAACCTTGAACTCACAGAAGACAGAGATCTTATTTGCTTCATTTTTGTTCATAAAACATCTTGAAATCCAATGATTTATATTTGAAGAAAAAAAACCCACCAAACTTTAAAGAGCACTTTCCAGTATCCAACATTTTTTAAAAAATATTTTTCATAAATACACAAACCATCAACCAAAATCCCTTAAAAATTAAAATTAGGATGGGTAATGAGTGGGGAAAAAACCCAACAAAATAACACACCACCACAAAACCCCCTCAACAGTCACCACCCCAATAGGCCATCAATCTAGGATTCTTTCTGAAAGGAAAGTTATCCCATTAGAGAGGTGAAGGAGCTTTCAGATGTGCCTGGAGTACATGTATTCCTAGGTGTGGATGAAGGCTATCATAATGGCTGTCATGTCATGTTCAGCTGCAGTAACATACTGAATTGTTTAGAAATGCTTTTCCCTCCCATAGAGATGTAACAAACTTCCCTGAAGCAATTGCTATGAATCCCAAATCCAGCATTTACTGAATTGTGATTTTAAATAGCTATTTTGAAACACAAGATTTTTAGTGTTTACAAGATTGTGATAGTGAAATTTTACATTTGGCACCTCCCTTTGAGCAGCAGCAAAAGGCACAGCTGTTTCTTTTGAATTCTATCTGAATGTCTTCACTGTTGCCTTTGACTTAGTTATTAATGCTGGAGAATAAACAACATAGCAGTGGGAGCTGTAAGCTGCATTATTTTACAGAGTTATTTAATTTCCAAAGATAAAACTAAACTTGATCAGTAAGAATGTAACAAGTGACTGAATATGGAAAAGTAACACTAGAAACACAACCTAAAATACTAATGAGCAAGAGAACCTGCAAAGCCAGATGGATTAAAATGTTTGCTCTGAAGATTCAAGACTTACTTTTCCCAGCTTCTACAGTACTATTCTGTTTCGTTAAGATTTCTCTGCAGAAATTGGAAAGCAACCTGAGCTGCAAAATGAACTAGAAAACTGAATATCTGCATCAATCCCAACTTCTGCTGTTAACATTTTGAAGATTGCCAAAATACAATGTAAACTAAGAGTCACCAATAAAAAACAAGCTTCTTATACAACGATGTTGAGTATAAATGAGAATCATTAGGGGTAAACAGTATTTAAAAAAAGAAAACTGACAAAGTGTTAACTATAGTATTTATGGTGAACAACTTCAGGTGTTGAGAACCATCATGCTCCTAACCAAATACAAAAGAAAAGATGGACATATCAATACACCATTAACACTTGAAACAGGGTGCAGCTGTCAAGCTGTTGGACTGGTCTTGAAAAGCCACAGCACAGGTTTGACCTAACACTGGTGTGATTTGCTCTGAACTACCTCCTTTGAGGTATCTCTTCAAACAACATCTGGATTTGTGTGCCTCTGTCATTCTTAAAAGGGTTCAAAGCACAAGTATGAAAAAGCCCATGCAAGCACAAAACCTGACCTTCTGTGCCTTCCATTTTTTTCTGGTTTTTTTTGATCTTTCTAGTCCTTCTTTAATAGAAAACTATAACAGGGTTGGAAACAGCATGGGGCATAGATCTTGTAGTATCTAAAGTAAAATCTGCTGTCTTTAGTACATCTTAAGAAAAAATAATTTTTCTCCCAGGAATTCATTTTTAAGTATTTCTATACAACAAAGAGATTAAATATAGAAGCTGAAAAATAGTATGTAGCTGGGCTTGACACAATTTTCTTCGTGAATAAGCCACCAGCAACTCATTGGCAGATAGTTTGTGTATAGTGTTAAACACACACGCACGACATCCGTCCCCTGTTATGATGGGTATCAGTGGCAGGATAGTTCCTGATTTTTCTAACCACACAACCAGTGCTCAACTAAACAACACAGCTGACAATTTCCATCAGTTTGTTCATTCAACCTTGTTATGAAATCTTCTTCCATTTGGACATTTTCTACTTCTCAGAGCTGTCAGTTTTACTCTTTATCACCAGGCAATAGTATATTGTTTGTTAGTAAGGGATGATTGGATTTAAGTTAATTTGACTTTTTTTCTAATAGTGTTTTCAGACCAGAAATTTTTTTAAAAAAAATAAAAAATAATGTTTTATCAAGCATTCAGTAAAAAGAAAAGTAGGTGAGGGGAAAGGATATTTGAAACTAATAAATATTTTCCCTTTTTAAATTCAAAACTTGAATCAAGAAGTAAACATTCTTTCTGAGGTCATGAATTCTTCTAAAAAATTAATTGAATACAACCTACTTAAGATATAGGTTATTGAAACGTTTGTTTAGTTTGTTGGGGTTTTTACATTACTCTTAAGCACTGGAAGATTTCTGGATCATTGGACATCTTTAAATGAAGAATTCATATATTTATTTGTGTATGTTCAAATTATTTGTCTGCACTACTAGTTTCTTCCTGATCTTTGTATTAGCTCTGCAGTTGCAATAATCTGTATATATTAAAAAACATATATGCAGTTTTGATTCAGGTATAGTATTAACTAAATGTTTCCCTTAAGAAAGAAAAAAATTAAAAACAAACAAACAAAAAAAACAACCCAACTGGGTATCCGCCAACTAATTCACAAATGTCTTGCTTGAGTAAAACATAAATTTTACAACTACAGGTTTAACTTTACAATAATAATTTTCCTCAGAAAATAGCCACCCCAGTGTAGATGGTCAGTGCCAAGCGTTCATCCTGAAGCACAATATATTATCATACAGCTCTATCACTTTCATATTTAATAACCAGTTTCTTAAAAAACAAGATAAGAATCACCACCTTTATCGTTTTGATAAAATAACAAAAGAGAATTGCAATACAAATAAATCAACCTCATTTGGTTACAAAGGTGACCTGTACTTTTCTGTTATAGTGTATGATCTACATATGTCTTTTTAAAAAAAATACATAAAAAAAGGGCCATTTTAGTGAAGTGATAACTTCTACACTAGGATAACCTTTTTCACCTGCATGCAAAATTACAATCAATATAAATAATGATGTTGGCAAAGGCTAAGCATGCTAGATATTCTTAAAATACTTCCACCATGGGTAATGCATTCTTTAATCCAATATATAAATGAAAAACACATAGGATAAAAATTTGTAGTCACAAAACTTCTCCAAAAGAAATAAAATATCAACCAGGGTCACAAAATTCTATTTCAAAGCCACAGCTGAACAGATGATGCTAGAATGTGAGATCACAGTCCTTCCAACAGGATTACCTACGTGTGCAGTCACTCCCAAGACAATATTACAAACACAAAAGGAGGTTTTTCCCTCCTGCAGTTCACTGTCTCATTCATCGTACACCTGATCAAGCAAAAATCACTGTAGAATTTTCATGCCCCAAACAGAAACTTCCCCCCTTGCCATCTAAACACCAATTTCCTAAAAACCAGTCCATCCTTCCCTTTGACTCAGCTACAGCATATCAGGAGCACACTAGTGCTCAAAACCAAATTTGAACACTCATTTTTACTCTGAAAGAGCTCATAGCTAAGTGCTTTTTTTCCCCCCCATCCTTTTCATACAACCATGTAATTTACAAAGTAATTTGCAGTTAAAAATACATACAACAATAAATCTGATCCACGAACCATCACAACTGTGATACTGCAAATCAGTATGAAATAATGTTAAGAGAGGCTAGGAAAACATTTATTACTGTAACTGAACACATAAAATTTGGAGGACAAGTAGCCAAAAAAGAAACATAACTAAACCACTTCAGCTAACAAACTTTTATACCTCAAGACCAAACACATCATAATGAGCTAATGATCAACCACAGTAACATAAATAAAAATGTCTGAGGATACCTGTAGATAGCTGTAGAACTGAGTAGATCTGCAGAGAGCAAATAATCTTCTGCATTCAAAAATACCAACAACTTATGTAGGAAGTGCAACATGTGGATGTATTTATGCAGCCCTGTAAGAACCATCCACTGCCACTTCTGAAGCCAGTTTATGGTCTTAATTGACACACAGCTGATCCCTATATTCATGAGATGGAGAACACTTACCACAGCAATTAATGCGTCCCCAAGTCATGAAGAGAAAGCTTCCACTTACCTGAAAAAAAAAACAAAAAAACAAGCAGATGAAAATAACATATCCAGAAGTGTATTTTACAGGTCTGACATTTATGGAGAGAAGTTTAATTTCAGGTTTGACTCTCCTTCCTTTCACCTTCTCAGAGAAAAAAACCCCACACCACCCAAACATATAATCAATACGTGTAATCATCAATATGCCTCTTCTTCAGAATTGTGCAGAAATTCAGAATCCTGAGGAAAGAATGTATAATTTAGGGAAATGACGAGGAATATAGGGGTGGGAATAGATTACAAGGCTACTTAGGGCAATTTCCTGACCAGAAGGCCTGCTCCCCAGCTCATCTACCCACTCCCTTCTGGGTTGCATTGAGCCCAATCCTTTACCATAGAGCAACAGCCAAAGAGTTTCTCAGTCAAGACACACCTGAGGCAGCTCCACCCCTTCTGCCCAGGGAAGTTGTGGCTGCCCCCTCTCTGGAAGCATTCAAGGCCAGCTTGGATGGGGCTTTGGGCATCTGGGTTTAGCATCTGAGATGTCCTTGCTCATGCAGGGGGTATGGAACTAGATGATTCTTAAGGCCCCTTCCAACCCAAACCATTCTGGGAACTGGATGATTGATTTCAGTGGCCTTATTGGCAAGCAAGTGAAAAGTAAATTCATAAATTATTATAAAAGTAATAAATCTGCAATTGGCATAGTACTTAAAATTCACCAGGCATAAAATAGTTCTTAATAAATGGAGTAGTGTTAGGTCAGAAGTCCTTCATACTCTATTAGCTTTGTAAGAAAAATTGTGAGAATAAAAACAAATTTAGTGAAATCTGAAATGTGGTAGTTCCTGAAAGTTACAGGAACATAGGATTCTAAAAATTGTAATACATTGTTTCCACTATAAATGCGTATAAAGACATTAAAAAAACTTCCTAATTACGAGCATGTATTATCAAAGAAGGGATATTTTGTGAATACACTACTGTTCAGCTGCATGAAATGAGTAATGCATAAGGACACTTAAAAGAGCAGTTAGAAGAGAAAAAGGAAAAGAACAAAGCCCCTCATTTACAATTGATACCGTTTTTGAACTGCACTACTCCTTTTCTGAATTTGACATCATAGGAAGTGTTTGAATAATTTGAAACATGATATTGTGCATTTAAATAAAGAATTTGGAAACCCTGACAAGGAGAGACAAAGGATTTCCCACAGAGTATAGCTGACTATATAATAAATCTCTAATTCTCAGAAGTTTTTAAATAGTTTGCATTCAGTGGTGCCCTTCCAACATATATTTAAAGCTCAGCCATTTTAAACTTTAACACAGCAAGAATGTTTCTACATTTTTGGAAACAGAGATGGCATCATGTCAGCACAAGGCTGTGTCGTGCAGCATAGTTGCAGAGCCCCTTTTGTCATAAAGCTACAGAAAAAATGTACAATGTGCCACCTCCTGCTCCAGAGGGACTGAGCTCCTCCTTGGCAGACTGGGGTACTCACTCAGCAGCTCCACAGCAAATTGCTCCTCCACTGCCTGGGCTTGAGCACAGGTCAACCCTGGCACATTGTAAGTATTTCCTACTCATACTCAGCATTCAATAGCTTTCACCTGTTACTCCCTACCTTTATCCCAAGAGAGACAGAGGAGGAAAGGGGTGGGGAGGGGATACTACACGGCAGAAGACACAACCAATGCTCAACAAAAACTTTCATATTCACAATACGTTTGACAAACCAGGACATTGTACAGAGATCAGACACTGTTTCTAATGTAACTCTTATTTCTACCACTACGTTACTGGTACAGGATAGTTAGAAACAACAATTAACTTTCAACAAACCCATATATCAATTAGGAGTTACTAAATTATAAGCACCAGTCCTAGAAAGAGTTACCAAAGTGTTTAACTTGGCTGGCTGTAAGTGGCGTTCCTCCACAACCCTCCACTGCTAGTTCACCTAACATGCTGTTAGGAAAAAACCATTTAACTTCAAATTAAAAAAAAGAAAATTAGCAAGAGAAAAAATCCAATTGCATCTGCTTTCTATATATTTCAGCTCCAGTAATTCATTAGAAAGCTTGTTAAGACTGTGTCCTCCCCCAAAACTATGACCACTGTGTATATTACTCCTATGTAAAATGTACTATTACAGCAAAAGTTTAACATATAGACTGCTTTATAAGAACTTGTATCATCATTCGATTCATGATGCTATCATTAAAAACAAAAAACCCCACAAACCAAACTGACAGTGCACTGGTACTGAAACTGCTACCATCATATAAATTAATACTAACAGGTAAGGTTGTATCCATAAAAGCTGTGCTGCAAGATAAGCTTCTGGCAGGGATGACTTTCTGCCAGGTTTCCAGACATCAGTCTCAGAAGAAGATAAGGACACCTTGAAATCCCAGATCAGAAAAAATTGTATGTAAAAGTCACCCTTGCTTCAGAGTCTCTTCAGCTTCAGGCCTAAGTGCTTTACTAAACTGAGATTTTAGAAAAACAAAAGCTTAGTGTGCTATGCAATGAAGCCTATCTTTTATTTAATTCTAGTTAAAAATAAAGTGAAAGCACAGAAAGTTATGGCTATTGCACATATGAAAACATAGTTTGGTTTAATCCAGAACAGAAGTATTGCAAGCAATTAACCAGAAAACTTTTCCTTGCCTTAAAATTTTTCTATTGCCTGTAACACAGCTTAGCCTGCCAGCATCTAGATATATTGTATTTTAAATAAAATCTGAAGTATTCTGAGGACATACCACTACTCTGCCTCTTCAGTCCCAAGCAGTCTAGGCATCAACCAATTGGACACTGCCTTGCTGCTAAGAACTTCTCATAAGGAAAAATAGACATCTTTCTTTCTTGTGAGCATACTCCAGAATATCCATAAACCCTTAGTCTGTATTGTTACTAATCATGTTTATTCTCCTTCATTAGATTCAGTTTAAAGGGATTTGTTTCTGCAAGAGAATTAGTGAACTCACAAAAAATGCTTGTAAGGTGGAGATAAGCTATGACTCCAGTTGCTGTTTTATTAGTTTCTTGCAATGGCAGATGTTTTTGTGATTATAGTTACTCCACGATTTAACAGTAGGAGGCTAATGGAAATGTTACTTGCTACGGTAGCAGGCTAAATCAGTTGGGGAAAGGAAAAGAAATGTGTTTACACTTGAAGATGTCACATAAAACAGTGGGAAGCTCCCACCCCTGACACCAGAACTGGCATGCTCATTCAAGGACTCATCTACATTATTACATGCTCTTTCACACTTACAATTCTATTAATTTACAATTAGTTGTATTGATTTTATTGCAGATTTGTAAGTTCTGATCATTTAAAAAAAATACTAAAGAAAGTATTGCTCTTTCCAAAGATAAGCACTATTGATAAAGAGGCCTTGGCACATGTTACTGAACACACCACTGACAGTCTGGATAGTCTGCTGTAAATTCTACCTTAATTACAGCAGAATTTATTGGTAGATTCTATCTGTCCCACCAAGAGTTTCTTCCCTCACTTCTGACAGTAATCTACCAGCAGGAAATGTAATCAGCCACTGGAGATAGTGTCAGCTCAGCCTCCAATGCCTTGTTAAGTGGTAGACATTTAAAATACTGTAGTTATTTCATGTAACATCTCATTGGTAAGGGCATTGTGGTAACAAAAAAAATAAAACAACCAAAACCAAACTCAAAACAAAACAACAACCAAAAATAAAATAAAGAAAAAACCCAAACCAACCATAAAAGAATATCTGAAAAGTCATGCTGTATAAAATATAATTTCATCATATCTCAAGCTATATCTACTGTGGCACTGAAAAATTAACAGTCCCTGTGATCGAGAATGAAGTACTTCTGGAATATACAGTGTATAAAACATGAGAATACATTTCCCAGAACAATCCCTTGCATATTATTTTGTAACATATTTTGTAAAGTTGGGTGTGTGTGTCTGTATTATTTTGATAAACTAATATGACATTTTCTAAAATGGGCTTCTGCATATCAGTTCTGGCATATTTTTGCAATTCCTCCATACAAACATGAAAAAAACTACTTCCAATAAAAATAATAAAAAAAAAATCAAATATGTAATTTTTCTGCTACGTTCAGTACTTCATTCAGTGACAGTATGAGTAGAATTCATTTCACTGGTGGGTAAAACCCTTTCAATATAAAATTAGTCACTACATAAAACACTTAATGCCCGATTCGTGAAGCCATGCTACAGAAACACTGTATCAGTGCTTATCAAAAAAATCTCTGCCAAACATTACCCATCTTTGAGAAATTTTTTAGTTTGGTGAGTACTTTCTTAAAATAAAAAAGTCTTTTTTTTCACTATCAAGCCTTCAGGAAGTTACTGTACACAACTTTGTGAACTCTCTGTATCTAGTATATTGGCAATTAAATGACCTACTAATAAATATAAATAAAAAAATAAATACCAAGTGGATAAAATATGCATACATAAATAAACTTTACAACAGTACAAGTATCAGCTGTGCAACAATGGTGCTGATGGTTTTATTTCCACTCAGCACCTGCTCAGGGCACAGTCAGACTTTATCTTTAGGAAATTGTATGTTATCCTGAGTTGCATTTGTGGCACCCCAAAAAATCCTGGCAGAACTGCTTAATTGTACACACATAGTTACACACTGTTCAGCCACAGCATAATCTGAAGGGTGATCAGACTCTGATTAACTTATCTTAGAACATTTCTAAGAGGATGTATATGCATACACCCCCAATGTAATAGTGCCATGGGAGGTGTTAAAAAAAAGGGTGTTTGAAGTGACAGACTTCTGCATACATGAACAGAAAAGGCAGATGATCTACAGTCAATGGCACTAGTTCTCCATATAGTACTCATGAAGATCCTGAGTACTGGATGAGGCAGTAGCTTTAAGGAAGTGGGAAAAAGAGGGAAGAGCATGCCACAGTTCTCACAGAGCAAGGAGCCTGCTGAAAACTGCATGGGCGACCTGGGCAGCTGCACTTTAGCTTCTGAGCTCCTGACTTTGCAAAGTCACTGTCTGCTTTTAAACACAATTTTAAAGCAGGGACAGGGAAAAACTTTTTCTCAAAATGTAGTAAATTATTATATATAAGGCTCACTGGGCCTTAGAAATACTGTGCCATGCAAACAGTGAATAAAACAGTATCTTCTGCAATTATCTTAATATTCCTTAAAGCTAAATATCACAAGAAGGCCTTTGCTGTAAAACTGAAAGATGCTTGAAGATGAGAAATTGATGGTCCCAGAGATATAAAATATTTTTTCCTGTTGTTTAGGAGCTTACCAGTTAGCAATGTAACCCAGATCCTGACTGTTAAATGCAGTCCCATGTGTCCCCATGTGCCTTCTTTTAGGTATCTTTACCACAAGCAGGTGAGTTAACTAATAAATTAAGCGTGATAGAAGGGTGGAGAAATCACTTCATTTTGAGAGGTGTCAGTGAGCTAAGTTAAACATAAAAACTTGTAAGATCCCAAGATGATATCACCAAGAGTAGGATGAGAAATCACAGGAAATGTTACAAAAACGCAAAAGTAACATCATCTCACTAAACATCAGACATTATTTCCATTTGATGAAGCAGCCTTCTTTTGACATACACTAACAGTTGTAGACTCAGTGAAACTGTAGGCAATTTGTAAATAATTGAAAGCATTTTCAGTTTTCTCTAATTTTTATTAGGCATTAATGTATTATTTTATTAGAGGCAAAAGTGTACTTTTAGCACAGACACATAGCTACCCAGTACAAACACATTCTGAGAACTAGCAGGCTTTTGCTACATACCACCCTTTTAAACACTCATACTACCTTTGTGTCTGAAAATTTGTGAAATATAACATTATTTGTCTCATTTCTTAGCAGCACATAGCCCTGCTTTCCTCCATCATCACACTCAACTATCTCAATAAGAAATGAACCCTTGGTGTTTGATAAGCATTTATAGCCAAAGCTAGCTGCTGTGGTTCTTAACTCACCTACAGGAACACAAACAGGCTGTGGGGCTGATTACCAGTCCGCTGGGCTATACACTGCCACTAAAAATTCCATGCTGCTACTTACAGTCACAGTTCATTTACGCCTCATTTTGACAGATGCACAGACAGTCATGAAGAGAAGGTTGGGAGCCACTTAAACATACTTAGACCTTTATAATGGGCAGTGTGAAACTCTATGGGTAAATCACAAAGAAACGCAGTAGACAAGAAATATCTTACTATGTGGTAAAAAATATTTACTATGTGGTAAAACATTACCATATGTCAAGGTGTGTTAGTTTTGACTGGGGCAGAGTTAATTTTCTTCATAGCATCTGCTAGGGGGTTATGGTTTCTTATTTGTGATAGAAGCAGTGTTGATAACGCAGGGATGTTTTTGTTATTGCTGAGCAGTGCTTACACAGTATCAAGGCCTTTTCTGCTTCTCACACCACCCCACCAGCTGGGGTTGCACAAGAACTTGGGAAGGCACACAGCTAAGACAGCTGACCCCAGCTGAACAAAGGGGTATTCCATACCATATGGCAGCATGCTCAGCATATAAAGCTGGAGGGATGTCCAGAGTGATGGCATTTGTCTTCCCAAGTAACCATTACGCATGATGGAGCCCTGTTCTCCTGGGCATAGCTGAACACCTGCTGGATGTTGGAAAAGAGTGAATGAATAGCTTGTTTTCTTTTGCTTTGCTTACCCTCATGGCTTTTGCTTTAGCTATTAAATTGTCCTTATCTCCACTCACAAGATTTTTACTCTTTTGATTCTCAACCCCATCCCACCGGTGGGGAATGAGCAAGCAGCTGTGTGGGACTGTTTCTGGATAATGTTTAACCACAACACTACCTAATTTAAAACTTAATTTTGAGGGTCTTATAAGGGAAAAAAAGAGCTACGCTCTGATCTAGAAGTGATAGAGGGTGTTGCACAAACAGAGATGGAGGTGGTTGAGAAGACTGAATCTCTCAGCAATTAGTTAAATTTCCAGAATATATTGGATTTTGAGGAAGAAAAAAACCACTGAGCTTTAGGAAGGAAGGAATGCAAGTACTTGCATATAAATAAGGACAGAAAATTCAAGAATGTAAGCAGCTACATAATGAACAAAGTTCAGCCTCTAAGAAAAAACTACATGGCACAGTAGTTAGGATGAAGAAAGTGCTGGAAGGCTGGATGAGTAGATTATTGTTTTCAGTGCAGGGAGCTATCATATCACATCAGACTGTGATGTTATCTGTGAAAGGACAGATAGCCACAGCAGCAGACCACACGGAGTTCTATTAATACAAAGGCCTGTTCTGCTCTGCGTGGGCCCAGATGTAACAGCTCTGCCCAGAGGGAACAAACCAATTTATGGAACCAATGCTTAATGCGTATCTGAGGAGGGCAATATTGAGCTTCACTGTACAAATCACAAAGATCACTTAAATGGTTTCTTGCAATGTGCCTACAATGAAGATCACAAAAAAGGAGGAAGAGCTGATGCTGACACCAAGAAAATTTGAGATTATCAAGTTGCTGAGCATTGCAGAAAAACAAACAAACAAAAGATCCCAAACACTTCTCTATGAAGCTATCACAAATTTCCTTTTCCCACATTTCAAGCCTACCACCTCTGTCATCTGCTCATTTTAAAACCAATTGTCTACGCTCATAACAATAAAACTGCATGTAAATTGAACAGAACTATAAGAAATTATGCATTACATAATCCCTTAGAGGTTGTGCATATCCATTCTTTTGTCTAACTTCTGTGCGTCACTAATATGCTCCAAATACTGTTACCTGAACCCAAAACACAGTTTGTGGAATGGCAAAGGTTCTCCAGAAGAAGACTTGCACAACTCTTAAGCTTATTGTCAGGAACCTCCACTGAAGTTACCCTCTGAAAATGTAAGAGCATTATTTATATATTGAAGCTTTGTATTTAATCAATTAGTGTGTGCACACATGTGTATATATATATACACACACACACACAAACGAGAAGAAAATACTCTGCTTCTACTGTGGATAACACTGTGGATATGTTTTTGAACATTCACAGTTGCAGCTGGTGTTTCTTCCAAAAACATTCTAGATTAAATAAATGAAGCCACATGGGTCCTGTATGGCAAAATGCACAGAGCTGAGATAAACTGACTCTCACTGAAGAATGTTAAAGCCATAAATTTGGAATAAAGGAAAGGATATATAGGGATTCATTATATTTTTTCCTCCATAAACTTCAGTTTAGAGAAAACTAAGCACATAAAACAAGAATATAATTTTACAACTGTAGAATACACTATAAATCACATCTTGGGTGCTCCTTCTATTTTCCCTTATTCTGATAGCATTGCCATGCAGGCAGTAATACCCAACAACTGAGGCACATTAATTCTGTTAATACAGCAGCAATATAGCATCACAGAATGGCTGGTGTTGGAATGGACCTTAAAAATTATCTAGCTCCAACCCCTCTGCATGGGCAGGAACACTCTCCACTAGACCAGGCTGCTCAAAGCCCCATTTAGCCTGGCCTTGAACATTCCAGGGATGAGGCATTCACAACTTCCCTGGGCAACCTGTGCCAGTGTCTGACCAGCCTCATAATGAAGAATTTCTTCCTGATGTCACATTTAAGTCTACCTGCTTCCATTTTAAATCCATTACCCCTTGCCCTACTGCTACATGCTCCTGTAAACAAGTCCCTCACCCATTTTGTAAAGGAGATGGGATTTTGAAGGTTTGCTCTGCAATTTCCTTGTTAACAGCATCACGATTTGCCTAAGGAAACACAAAAGGAACTGTGCAGTGTTGCAAACAAATTTCACACTGAAGAATCTCCAAATATCATAACAAAAATCCCACTGCCAACCGAAAACTAGTATTTAGACACTCATAATGTACAGGAAACACTATTCCTACTAAAATAATCCCAGCTTTATATCATAATATACAGAAAAGATTTAAATACAACTTTGTTTCACTAGTCATAGATGAACCTAAAGAATCTGTCTTTACATGATACCTCACAGATGTTTCTTAAGACTTATAAAAAAAGTTTACTTTTTAAATTATTTGTTTGTTCTAATCAAGACATTGTTCTTTTATATCAATAATGAAAAATTGCTTTGCCACAAAAGTTCTAAATCATCTTTAAGATATAGATAATACAAGCTATCTCTGTTTTTGTAAAGCCCAGACAATGCAGTACACATTCTTTCCCACACAGGAAGATGCTGTTAGCACGTAATGTCACACCACTTACAAAGGGATTTACACCAAGAATTCTGTTAAGGCTTCTGACATGTCAGTCACTTGATGGTTAATTTAAGGTATCCACATGTAGTGGGGTGAGAAGGGAGGTTTACTGTCTTCACTCAAGGAACTTCAAAGCATATAGGAGGCAAGTAACTTGCTTAATGCCATATAAAGCTAAGAACAGAGCTGCGGTTCCCCCAGACTCTTATGGTGCATTGCCTGCAAAATTTTGTACCAAAGGGTATATCAACAATATCAAGGATATCCACCCATTTGGAAACACCTCTTCTGATGGGTGGTGCTGCCACAACGTATGAAGGTATCAGCTTATATCAGAATATGACTATTTCCCACAAGTAGGCTTAGAAAATATGTAATTTAAACTTTGTGATAAATAACTTTGAAGGGCATCTCAGCAAAAATAATTAAATCTTTACTAGGATTCAAATACAAACTTTTAAATTTGCATTTAGAATCTTCTCAGTGTTACACCTTTAAACATGGTAAATAAAGCTGCCAAATAAAGGCATTGCAAGAACAAAAAGCCACATCTTTATCTAAGAAGCAACATGCATATAACCAACACAAGCCATATAAATTATAGTATTGAGATAGTTTAAAATTGAAAAAAAAATAAAATCAAGTCATCTTAAAGTGTAAGTGGCAATATTACAATATTCCAGAGGCATGATAGTAAAAATGATAAACACTGCTGACTCATACAGTACAAGCCAGTGTCTTCAACAAAATCCACTGAGGCAGCAAGAATAGGAATTTGTACTAGATTGTTAGACCCAATCTAGTCAAGGGCATATTGGCTGCTAAGGCAAAATAAATGAAGTGTAAAGCTGGCTTCATGCTTTTAATCTAAATGTTGTTAGTATGTCTTGGCCTGGTGGCTCAAATTTTTGCTTTTGAGCACTTTGTTTTAATAATCTTCTAGAAATCACCTCAGATAGAGTAATGTACAAAGAGTTCTCAGGAAAAAATAATAGCATGCTTTACATACCTGCTCGCTAAAACACAATGTTTAGGATGCTGGGGAAGAGAACTTCAGTGCTCTACAATGATGCAGTGCTTTACAACAAGGGGCAGCAGTAATAAACAATTATTCTTCTATAGTAATGAAAAAAAAAATTACTGAAGTAATTTATAAGGAGGTCACAAGCACTTCAAGAAATGGCATTCCAATTCATGTCTTTTCTCCTGTCAAACGCTGGAGAGAGATAATTATTTATTCCTATGGTCATTTCCACATTTTCCTGTCTAAAATCTTGTCCTTGGTGGTTCCTCAGTTTTCCAGTAATTTAGTCAAATGAATATACAAAGACAGAAAATTTATGAGCATGTGACTTCCTCCGGCTTTACCCAGTTTTCTGATAGCTTGCTTTGATCTAAGTAGAGCCAAGTCTTTGGATTTTTGTATTCCTCCAAAGAAAGGAAACTGGGTAAACTCATCCTAATTTGCTACTTATTTGTAGCAAATATTTCATGATAAATATTCACAATGTATATAAGATACACAAAATATTTCTGCTATATTGTTTCATTTTCATATTGATATAATCAGAACAGAACTGGGTTACGTTTCAGACATGTTACATCAGCTCTTTCATGACAAAAAAGAAAAATATGTTTTCCATGGGAAAACAAAGCAAAAATATGTGTTAAAACAACCTAGCTTAAAGAGATATTAGAAATAACGGGGGAAAATAGGGAGTCACTTGTTACATCTGCCAGCTTTAAAGATCAGTATTTCTTATGGAAAACTCTCATTGTTAAACCTGTAATCACAGAATCACAGAATGTCAGGGGCTGTAAGGGATCTCGAGAGACCATGGAGTCCAAGCCTCCTGCCAGAGCAGGATCACCTCCTGTATGTTGCATACATGTACACTGAAACACACTCTTTATGTCCACTGTAATTATACTTCTTCTGCAAGGTCTAATTTAGAGCTTAAAATGTTTGGGTTCACTGTCATTGAAATGCTGTCCCCAAATATAGGTTGCTCAAGGCACACTTTGAGGTGGTTTTTTTAAAAATATTTTTTCCTATTTATGTTTTTTCCCTCCTTTCTGAATCCGTGTCACTTTTAAAATGCATTTTACAGAACTCGGCCAGGTTACAAAATTATAGAGGTTAACTTTTCTATCAACTGCAGAAAATGTTGTTTTAATGCAATTTATTGTATGCCTTTTGCAAACTGAGGCCTTTCAAAAGTATTTCCCTTCCCTCATATGATTTGCAGTTACTTAAATGCAATTCACTACATTCTCTGATTTAATTCAATAGTTTGTGATATGTTTCAGCAGTACCCTCTCCTGAGCCTGAGCAACCAGAACACTGATATATTTACACTCAAAAGCCTATGCTTCCAAGCTATCAAAACTTGTAGTTACAGCATCTGATGTAGATTGTTTAAGTGATTTTAAATTATGCCTAAATCATAAATCTTTGTTTTAAGGTCGTGAATAATTCTCTTATGTCAGGAGTGATTTCTCTTTGTTTACGTAAAAGAATAAAGGGGCAAAGATTAATTAACTCATTTCATCATTTTCATTAACTCATCAAGAAAGAATTTTACTGGTTTACTTATATTTGTCAAACCTTTTGTCCCTCCAGCAGGACAAGCATGGTAACTAAACTAGTGCTAAGCTGATTTAACATTTTCAGAGTACTTTGGACCATTAAGTACAAAACATCTTGTTCTTACTTCCAAATATTACTTCAACTGGTTGACTCTTATCTACAAGGATAACTAGCATACAGCATCATTTTGCAATAGTCTTGCATTTGGCTTCACCTCCTATTGTATCCAGGGCCAAATCAATCATAAACTTTTTTTTCCAGTTCCTCAGAGCAGATTTGTTCCTAATTTTATTGGAGTTATTGGAGTCAAGCCTAGGAGTAAAATAATTCATTTTATTATTTCTACTTGTACAACTTTATAGCATCACTGAACGGTTGGAGGACGTGAATAAAATCCTGTTGTGGTCTACTCTCTTTAATTTTTTGTTTATTGCTTAAGATATCTCTTTCAGTGCTTTTAGAAAATGTGTTTCAGTATTTCTCTCTGTGGTTCTGACATATGTCACCAGCACTGACAGGAATATACTTATAGGGAACTAAAAAAGACCCCTACAACCCTGAATAGGATAAGTACATCCTAGTTAGAATTCTTAATGGATGATAGAAATACTGACTAAGCTATATGTTTAAATGGGGACTTTTTCTTTCAGGTCAAAAAAATCTTCATGAACTCAGTGTAACAGTTGCATTTTAGTGTCTCTTGCTGCTGGATCCAAACTACAAAAACCACATGTTCTAAAAAATCACTTTTCTACTGACCCCACCATAAATAAGTGGAATTTATTTAATTTTTAAAATTATTAAATATTTTGACCTTATTTCTGCACTGATGCTAATTACAACTAATTACTCTGAATGGTGATTCCCTTTGAGAAATAATACACAAACCTTTCACAGGACCAGTGGCTGTGACACAATGAAAGAGGCTGTTGCAGCTTAGACTGTCCTTCCCATGGCTCACATTGTACAGGAGGAGACTACAAGCTCAGGTATAACCATAGACTTCTAAAAAGGAAATTTAAAACTATCCATATCTAAACACATGCAGTCCTTCATAGAGCTATATAAAACACAGACTTTGATGAATAAATGAGGAAGGAAGTGCATAAAAGATTTGCAAATATTTTCATATTGTGTGGAAAATATTACAGTTATTATGAATAAATCCACTGTGTGGTGTCCCACTTAATTGCTGAAAATGTAATCAACCTTTCCTCATTATTTCATACACTGAGAAACATCTCATGGTGTTTTGCTAATTAGGAATAATGTAATTGTACTAAAACTTTACATGTAAGTCATAACATAGAGATCTAAAGAGTTGCACAGTGCAAGGAAAGAAGAATTTTAATATCGGCTCAAATATATTTGGGTACTTTCCTACATAAATGGATTTTTGAGCTGTCCAGCTACCCTCATGTTTTATCCTTTTCTGTTGGTTCTTTGGGTATAAAAGGGTTTCACAGAAGCTATTAGTGCTTCAACATCACTTCAAAACCATGATGTAGCCTTAAAAGTGTTTTTAACCAGGGCTTTTATAGGTGCTTTACTATAATGTTTACAATGTTTACAGTCAATAATAGGAGACTGGTAATTTATTGCATCTTAATGAGCATTCCCATCTGTGTTTCTTCTTTGAACACAGTGAACTGAATTAAATTTTGTAGGATGCATCCGCTGATAGCTCTGAGAAAAGATTCAGTCAGGACAACAGAATCTCCTACAAGTAGATGTGATAGTTTCCACTCTACATCTTTTCAAGCTCAAACTTGCTTATAGCTCTTACTTAGAAGTAAGCAGCTGAAAGAGTCTTTCAAAGTATGAAGAGCTGTACACAATAGCATGGAAAAAACCTAAACGAGCATATAACATTTACAGAGATGTTGCTGGCTTCAGCCCCCATAAATAGATGTCTGGATGCTCAAGAGTATCCACAAGAGTAATGAGAAACTTTGTCATGACAACTTAAGGAACAGTTAGTAACTACTTCAACAGTCATAGAAGTGGACTACTAATGCAGAAGACTACTAAATCTTATGAGATCAGTGAGGCTGATATGTTGAATAAATTAGTAACAACTCATTTCCCCCCCTCCCCAAGCATGTTTAGAAAGGAATCTTGTCTTCAAAGGCATTTCTGTGGTATTCTGCATGGGGAAGGAGCAAAAGACTCAAGAGGAAGAGAATTCTTTGGTTCTTCACAAAAATGTACACAGAAAAAAAGCAATGAGAAAACAATAAGCAGTGATTATGTACCCAGCTACCATACTAAATGCAGCATTCAACAGTAAGAAATGAACTTATGAGGTAAATCCTAACAGCTACTTTTGTGACTACCTATTTTGCAGCAGAATTCTGTACTTACCTTTCAGATGTTAAAGCTTCCTAAACTGAAATAAATTTGCAATAATAGCATCTAGTGTTTCATCCCTCCTCTTTTCCCTGTCAGGAGAGTTCAGTTCATAGGGTATCTGTGCCTCCCTTTTTTTTAAATAAAGATTTTCCTCTCTGCCATTATCATCCATTAAAGTCTACATAAAGGTTCAAAACAATTTTCAGGGTATGAGACAATGAGAAAAATTTCCTAAGTTGCAGAAATGCCTTAAAAGTTGCTAGTTCTCATAATTATCAAAGTGACAAAAGTCATAATATGGTCAAATCATTAGGTAACTGCACCTTTATAAAGACAGTTCCCTTCATATGAAGTTTCAGGAACTACCCCACAAATCAGTAACATTCAGATGTATGTGATTCCAAAATCCACTGAGGCATTCACTGAATCTTTAGCCACCCCATACAAATATAAATCTTGTCCTAGTTGCTTAAGATAGTTTTTAAGAAGAGACATGGAAATTATAAGTATCAAGGCATGACTGTTAAAACACAAAGTTCTTCTAGATGTAAATTTCAATTGAGTAAAGTTGATTTAAATTTCGTACAAGATAGTCAACATCATGTTTTTAGAAGCTGTCTATAAATCAGTACCAAAGCAGTTTCTTCAGCACTTGAAAAAAATTTGTCAGTTCTCATATACAACAAATTAATTTCATTTCTAGTATAGCAGCACTTCTAAAGTCACCAAATATGAAATTCATGGAAAGTTCAAGGTTTTGGAGATGAAAGACTAGCTCTCTAAATCAGAAAGCCTTAATTGTAATGGTTGTATTTACACTTTTCCTCTGAACTCCAGCTTATTCTCAGTAATGGGCAAGAACATATAAATAACTTTACTTCCCTGGCTAAATCTCTTTTCTGTAAGTGATAAATATTTTTTTTTAATTTTTTCATTTTTTTTTTAATATTACATAGAGGAAGACTGCTGCTTGCTTTGAAGGTACACACAGATTTTCTGTTTACAGGACAAATAGATATTTGCATTTCAAATTTGATATGTATGTTCCTAAGGACAGATTTATACACTTTATACAGCTTACATAAATTAATGCAGGAATGTATGATCCAGACCATCTTTAAAGAATTATAATTCCCTACAGTTTTATCTATGTAAGAGAACACAGGTTTTCTTGGCACTGATTCCTTTGAAGTTCTAAGCATCGGTATGAGAAACTTGCTACAGAAAGCACAATTAGGAAAGCTCCTTTGCATCTGCTGAACCACCACTCAAAGCCACTCACAGTTAGTGCAGAAGAGGGCAAGCCTGCAATTTTTATTCCAGCAGATAATAGAGAAACCTTACATCCATTGCTCTCTATCCCTCTTCCAAAGGAAGTATCTTTTTATTATCTTTATCACATTTCCAAAGCCAAATGGAATTTAATGAAAACAATTTAAACAGAAAAACAAGCAAATAAACAAAAGAACAAGAACTCCTGTTGAAAAAACACCAAAACTGTAAAAAAAATTAAACTAAATACAAAAAAATTGTGCTGCATGTTTAGCACTGCAAACCTCAGTAAAAAAAATACTGTATATCTGGACAGGACAGGAAAAGTGATAGAGGCCACAAGGACTCTACTTTTTATTTTCCTGACCTCTGTGGATTTGCATTTTATCCATATCCTAGTATTTGGGTTTTTATTCCATAAAACTTAGAATAGCATTTAGAAAATAAATCAGAAAGAGAAAGGGAAAGATATGAGGAATAATTCAATCAGAAAAAAAATAATTGTGGTTTGATTCATGTTAACACACCTTTGTGCACCAGTTAATAGATAAGTAGCTATCCCAATACTGAAAAATAGTCTTTATGTTATACAATTAGAGAGAAATAATGTACTCTGTATATTTTAAGGCATGAATATCCAGATAACCAGTTTAGAACACTTAAGATTTGTCATTTCCCACTGTTAGCATTCATTCTCTATAAAAGGTCTCCTTAAATAACCTCAGCTCAAGCATTAGAAAATGCAATTCCCTTAAGTATTACTCACTTCTGAAAATTTAGGTCAGAAAAGATTTCTACTATTCAACATCAAAGTGATATTTCCTTGAAAACTCACAGGGGTTTGGATATATTTCTTTGGAAAGTTCTACCGAATGCAACAGAAAGCAAGGGGCAACCATAAAACCTTTACTAGAGCCTTGTTCTTGCACATCAGAGAAAAAGCTCAAAAGAGAAAAACGCTGCAAGGATGAGACCACTCAAGTGATGTGTGTGAAGTGAGCACAAGCGTTGTACCTGTTTTCATCAACTAGACTCCATGGGTGCTTTCTTTAACTGTAGAGCATCTCCTCTGAAGTTGCCACCATAGAAAAGCCATAGCAGATTTGAGAAATGGCTGAAGCAAGGTTTCTAAGAGAGTACTAAAAATGCATATGACTAAAACCAAAAATACCCTCCTTACGGATTACATACATTATAAGTAAGTGATTACTAATATCGCAACCAACCTAGTGCTGTGGTTCTTCCTGTACCAAGTAAAGAAATACTCTCTCTATGTGTTTCCTGCTCTACCTATACATGGAAAGGGCCTCGTAAGGCATTTTTAATCCTAGCTGGTTGTATTCACTTTCTCAGCATGGGCTGAAGCAGAGCAGTAAAAGGGAAGTGACTACAAGTCCCAGGAGGACTGCAGCTGAAACAAGGAACTGTTATGGAACAGGATTTGGGGACTGTCAGAACTACTTGATACTGTAGCTTTCACCATGGATCATTGTTCCCCATGAACAGGTCTGGTTTTAAAAAGTAACAGCAAACTGACCAAGAAGGGGGGAATGATGAGGACATATAAGTCCCCCTCGAAAATCTCTTAATGTAGAGTGTGACTCCTCCACCTCTCGTCCCCTGCCTATCTTTAAGATACTGCCTACAGCATCCCATCATGATTCCCTAGTCATGTGAATCATCCCATGTTTTAGTTATTCCTATGATATCATAAATATCTGACTGGGCAAGGAGCTTCAGCTCCTCCTTTTTACTTCCCAGACTGCATGCGTTTGTATATATACATTTCAGGATGCTGACTTTTTGGTTCTCATTTAAGGAGACAGATGAGGCACATTTTACACTACTCTGGTTGGCCTGGTTTGATACCAGATTGATTTTAGTGGTTATGGTGGGGTGATCATTGCCATTTGGATCCCTTGATCCAGGTCCTTCAGCTTAAAGCCCACTTCAGCCAGGTGGCCACTACTGATGTGCTGCTCCCAGCCCCCACTCCGGTAAGCCCAGCTTTATCCGCAGCCCCCTTGGAGTTTAATTTCTAGTTTCTACCTCTACAGTCTAAAAAGGTCACAATTTAAAGAGGAGAAGTGTGGAAGTGTCGTGATTGCCATCTTTAATTTCTCTCACTAGCAGTTTGCTGGCTTCACTACTAAGAAAAAAGACTCAGCAAAGGATTTTGGAAGTCTAGGTTTTAGTACACATTTAAGACTCCTTTGTCAGGACTTCAAATGAGAATTTTGCTGTCAGATAGAAATTTCACTATCCATCTATGACTCTGATTCTAGATTGAGAAAGATCAGCAGAGACTAAATGAAGGTTAGTCTGCTCGGTTACATAATTACTTAAGGGAAATTATATTACAAAGGCAACTGAGAAAAAAAAGTCTACCAAAAATGTGACTAAAAAGCCCAAGTAATTGTTCATTTTGAAGCCTCTCTCGGGAGATGCACTTACACAATCACAAAATGTATAAATTAAGTAAATAGTGTCAGTAGATCAGAACTGAGTTTTAAACAGCATTTGCACACTAGAGATACTGGAAGTATTTAGCTATGACTTAAGTACTTCTGCAATAATACTGTAAGAAAGATGTGCTTCCTCACCTGCCTTGTAATGTCCAATCTCAGCTGTGAAGATTACAACTTTTCTTTGTAGACATTAAAGGAGGAAGGAATGTAATATTAATAACCTTGGAATTTTTTTAAGAACTAGTGAGGGATCAAAAGAAGGTTTGAAGATTAATATGCCACAGGAAAATGAATGCGCTATATAAAAAATGTTATATGGAAAATATACATTAAAATTTGTATACTATATACATGCGTACTTATGTATATACACATATATATATGTATGTATATATATATAATGTGGTCACAAATCTGAGAAACTCCTGGTGAAATTTATAGAGTCTGAAAATGGATCCTTCTGTGTCTGGTATCAGCACCCTTGCATACTGTTTCTTGAGCCCAATGAATTTTTCTCCCTCCTCTTGTGCTACTTGAATTGAGGCTTCTTATCAGTGGGTCACTAAATTCCAAGCTTGCTTTTAATCTCTACTTGTTCCAGTCAGTTAACTGTGAGTAAAAAGAACAGCCTCTATTTAGTGTGAAGTTTCCATTTTCTGCCTCATTAAATTTTATCTGCATAAAGCCAGAAATTCACCTAAAAACCCAAATTATCCCACATATTGATGGAATCACATCTGCATAAGTTAAAAGCAAACTAAAGCAGTTTTCAACTCTTACTCTCCTTAGGTCTTTGCATTTGAAGGAGGAAAACAACTATCTTCTGAGGGCTGCATTTTTTCCTCAGGGCTAAATCGTGGTACTCTCAGACTATTCTTCCTTTACATAATTTATTGACACTATACATAAACTTCTATAATCATGTTCTGATATTCAAGTTGAGAGCTACCCCTGCAATCTTCAAATGGGGTCCTGGGAGGTTACAAACAACACCACTGAGTACTGCTTCCAGTAGCTCTCATGTATTTTACAACATGACACTGCACACAAACATTAGTAGCTCCATTTGCACACTGGAGTTACTTTGATGAAAACTTTTCTTTGCTGTTTTCACTTTTAAAAGCAGACTAGAGAGTGCAATAGTTTTAACACTGTAGTTTAACACTAATTGCTTTTAGAAGTAAAACACACTTGAAGTAAAGATATCCTTGAATTTTGTCATGTCTCTGTCAAAACTTCCCTAAATTAGGTCTTTAGCATAGTTGTGTAATTGTAACATCAGCTAAATACAATGTTTTGTGTGAGAGGTAATTCGGTAAATTTTCCTGTAAAAAAAAGTATCACAAACACCTCAATGTTCATCAGCCTCTCAGACAAAAAGTTCTCTATTATTTTTAGAATACTGTGACTAGTTACTTATATAACTAATTATATATATAGTTATATAATTCATGTTTTTAAAAGCACGGATATGTACAGCCTGAATTACATCCTACTTCCAATGTTATATTTGAATGGATAACTTTCGATGGCAGAAAAGTATAGATAGTTCACCCCTCAAATGCTTTAAAATATTTACCTGTGGAGGCATTATGCCTGTTTGTGCAGTATGCACATATTAGAATTTTTTCTTTATTAAAAAAGCTTTTTTCTGCCTTTTAGAAGATCTTTACCTGCACATAACCAAATGTAAAAATACTTTGTCGCATGAAACAAACACAAAAACTTGTCTGTTATAATTTCATAAATGCATCATTATCATTGGCAGAAAGGTGGCATTCTTCTCCTAGGTCATCAAGAAATCAGGGCATAAGAGAAAAGCTTTCTCCAAACCTACTGTAATTCTTTGAAACTGCAGGTATTCCACAAAATCTAAGATAAAGCATTAAGAAAGTTACAAGCCTCTACCCCTAACCTGGACAGGAACAGAACAAAGGTTTACTTTGTGCCCCCTGCAGTAGAATGATAGAGCCACAGCTTATGATGAATCACAGCAAAAAAAATGTTATCTGGTAACTACCTGCAGAATAAATTGTGTTTTTTTATGTACTAAAACTACTTGATAAATTGCTTTTGCTGTGCATCTCTGGTTATCTTTACTTGCCCTCTGCCACAAATTCATCTCTCTTGCTTTCTCCTCTTTCTGACATCCCTAGGTATCAAGACATAAGGCACAGCTACTATTTTTAAATTATCTAAGAGCAAACCCTTGCTTTCTCAAAGCCCACCATTTTTCTTCCACAGAACATAAAAAACACACAGCAATTACGTTGAACACATGAAGGCATTACTGACCCCCTCGTAAGCAGTGCTCTCAAACTCTATCTCTGTGCACTTTCTGCAGCTGAGGTAAATGGTTGATAGAAATGTCACTTAACTTTACTTGTCTAGAGAATGACAACTTCTTGATGACTCCTATTGTCCGTGGACAGAAACAGACACTTCTGTTGTATTTTTAGCACTCTACAGGATGATCTTGACCACATCCTATAAAGGCCTTTTTTCTCCTCACTGACTACAAAGATGGGTGCCTACATCCTCAGATCACGTGTAGGTGCCCATGTTAGGAACATTTTAAGTTAAGTAAGTACCCCACCCTCAGGGTAAATAATGTGGCAGCTCTGCCCTGTTTAGCTTACAGAGTGTATGGATAAAATACATTGAAAGCTTTGCTTAGCAACAGGTAGAGGAATGTAATTTACATACTATAGCTGTGACACACTGATGTGTCTGAGAGTCTTGCAAACTACAGCCTGAAAAAAACAAAGCTAAAATCTTCAACAAAACTGTTATTTACACCTGTGCACAAAAAAGAAGAAACTGATGTTCAGAAAAAAACAGATGCTTAAGTATGTTCAGGTGCTGCAGGAAAATATGAAATATTAAGCGCTTTGTAGCAAAACTGAATATTCTAGATAATAACTTACTGTGATCATTAGCAAAAAAGCAATGTTGGACAACCATAAAAATTCTGTTCTGAGTATCACAGAGCAGACAAAAAGAAATAAAAGACAGGAGGTGAAAGCCTTTCTCAAATAGCCCATAACTCCTACATTTTCTTCCTTCCTCTTTCAAATGCCAGCATAGTTAGATTCTTTGTTTGTACTCCTCATGTTTTCTGTAAGATGAGAAAAGCTCAGAAAGGAGATAGACATTTATTTACTATAAAAATGCCATTACTAGAAAACAAAAACTAGTAATAGTGCTAGAATGAAGAATCCAATTTCAAAATACAAACTTTACGTTCTCTTAAATAACTTAATTTAAACAAAATTTAAACAAAATCATATTGTTCAAAATCTAAAGATAACACTGGTGCAGAACCTCACTTAATAAGGCTGCTGTATAATCTTCAGGAGACAATCTTTTACTGAAAAAACCCCCACTTATTCATCTTTCTTTATGCCCAGAATTTAAGAAGAGAGAAGCCTTTATGAAGCTGACTTAATAAAAAGCATCAAAGGCTGAAAGAGCAGGAAGTCTGAGCCAAAATATAAGAGACACACCCTGACCCCCGACCCCCCCCCCCCCAAATAATCTTATCAAACAGCCAGCTATCTGTAATAAGGGTTGTAGAGTGCAAACAAACTGAGGATCCTCTTTGTGGAACAGCAAGCTTTTCAGTGCCAGCACAAAAGCTTTAGTTTAATGTGCTGTAAAGCTAGCTTCCCAATAAATGTAAGGAAAGGTCATTTTTGATTGAAAACAGCACTTTGATAATAAGAATTATCTAATAAACCTGTGAGCATGCTTTTCTTTTATTACCAATATGTAATAAGCAGTGGATCATTTTGAGAATGGAGGCTTCCATTTAAGAGATTTTTGATAAGTTATATTCAAGGAAGCAATCCACTATGACTTTTTTTTCTGCCTCTTGTTATGAAGGATATGGTATAGGTTTGACTGACAAGTAGTGAAATCTAAGGTAACATTTTTATTTTTCATGCATTTTCTGTTTGGAAAACCTAAAAGTAATACATTATGTCATACATTTTACCAGTTCTCTTCCCTTTACGACAAATATATTACCTTTTTGTCACATTTAAAATAGCATAGTGTGTTATATTATACAATTAATTGCTTTCATACAGAAAATTCTGCAATACATGAAAAGAACAACTAAAGGATAAAGCTACCATATCAAGTCCAGCATATTCTTTAGGTTTGGACAGCTGGTTCATAGAAACTTAGAATCATTTTGGTTGGAAAAGATCATCAAGTCCAACCATTAATTAACCTAACATGCTGCCAAATGCACCACTAAACCAAGTCCCTAAGTACCACATCTACATGTCTTAAGTACCTCCAGGGATAGTGACTTGGCCATTTCCCTGGGCAGCTTATGACAACATTTTCAGTAAAGAAATTTTTCTACATATCCAATCTAAGCCTTTCCTGGAATAACTAGAAGCCATTTTATCTCACTTCTTATATGGGAGAAGGGACCAACCCCCCACCGTACTACAACCTCTGAGAGAGTGATGAGGTCTCCCCCCAGCATCCTTTTCTCCAGACCAAACATCCCCAGTTCTCTCAGCTGCTCCCTGTTACACTTTTGCTCCAGACCTGTCACCAGCTTTGCTGCCCTTCTTAGGACATGCTCCAGCACCTCAATGTCTTTCTTGCAGTTAGGGACCCAAACCAGAACGGTCCAGCAAACACCACAGCTGGTTTACGAAGTCACTTGGTTTTTGCAATATCTGCTCCTTGCTCATGCTGCTTTCATTCTCTCACACAGATTTCATGGCTGTTTCTCTTTGAGACTTTCATGCAAAACTCTCTTCCTTGCTGATGTGTGAGGGATTCCAGGCTATACTGGACCTCTGCCTTTTGGCTCTGACCACAAGAACATCTGATATATCTCCAATACCATTGAATTATACCATAGAGTCATACAAATAAATAAAACTGTATAAGATAGATCTACATACATAGTCTTGTAGCCCAAATGATAAGTTATTTTGGAGGGAGTGATTACTTGACTATAACAGAATGTACTACTAAAGAAGTATTAGAAATTCTAAAATTATCATGGGACAAATTCAATCTACATTTCACACAGTTACGTTTATATCAAGGGACAAGGAGAGCTTTCTGCACAAAAAATAGGACCAGGCACATAGCACTAGATAGAGGAAGCCCAGACAACGTAGGTCTGAAGAGAATTGCAGAAGGTATTTCAGACCAGAAACCCTCTGCTCATATATTGCTGTTCATTGACATTTCAAAATATTTTTTATTGCATTTTGAGTGAAGTTAGTTTTACAAGTCAAAGGAAGTGTTTTTATAGACTGAAGAAAACTTCATCTCCCTCTTCCCTCATTACCAACTAATATTTTCATGGAGCTTGTTTCCACAGCACCTCCAAATGTATTTAATAAGAGAGGCCAAAGAGGGAGAAAAGAACTTCATGCACAATTATAGACAGATACTGTGCAGAGAAACATCAGCATCTGATGAGTTCTAATGTCAGAATATCTGGGGTAAAATCATACAAAAGAAAGTGGAGGTAAATGGCTTTCCTGGTGGGCAGGTATTCCACAGAAGACTTCACTGTTAAGTCTCTACATTTTTCCAATAGTCTTTACTCCTTCTCTTGGGAATACTCATGAAAGTCTGTATGGATGACACCATCTCAAGAGGTGCATTTTGAGCACACTTAAAGGTGCTGCAGAAGAACTCTGACTACATAGAAAGTGGTATAAGACACTGGCATTTGGGTAGAAGGAGACAGGGAATTTTTTTTTTAAACAAGTTCAGAAAGCTTTGTAAAGATTTCTGTTGCTACTGGATCTCTGCTATCATGTAGCAGAGAGCGGACATGTAGGTGTGCCTAATGACAGGCTATGTTTAATCCACCAGATGATCTGGCTGTGCAGAAGCCATCAAGAAACATCACCCTGAGGGGCTCAGTACAGGGAGGCTTTGAAAGCTTCATTTCACTTCTGAAACATTTCTGAGAGTGCACCAGAAGGCAGTTTAAAAATTAGCTCTGTTTTACACTCTAATAAAGCTTATAAACCACTGAATATTGGTAAGCAAATTCAGCACATACCCAAAGCTGAGGACCTACAGTATGCTAGCTAATGATGTGAACACAGAGTATCTGGAATGTGTCTTCTGAATACGACCACTAATTTTCCAGATTGCTATATTACGCAGGTATTTTATGAAGTAATTCATCGTTGCCAAGCGGCTGTAAATGAAGGAAGACAAGAGTTTCTGGAACAGAGTGAATAATTTCTTAACTACCAATAATCACAGATACTGTACTTCCACAAAGGCAGCATTAGAACTTGTTTTGTTTCTATCCAAAAGTTAATATAATGTAGCAAGGAAGTATAAGAGACAAGCTCTCCACACTATAAGCAGGATGAAGTGAAAACACCACAGTTCAGATACAGCAGTGGCTGCATCTGCTAATCCAGTGTTTTTCAGCCTTTTCTGCTTCTTAGACAAGGCAGAGTTTTCCATGGAAGACACAGCTCCTTTTAGAAGATTCATATAAATGTATCTCTGAACATTATGTTCATTTGACTCTTCTTTTTCCCAAGAGAGGCCTCAAAAGGTGCACAGAGACCACTATGGGGCTGCAGGTGGGGACAGCCTCCCAAGGAGACCAGCTTGCTGCCTCACAAGCTGCCTGCTCTCCCTTACCTACCTTCTGTGCCAACACCATCTTCAGTAAAGTACCTTTAACAAACCACTTTGTCAAAGACCTGCTTCTACACACATCTACAGTGTGACAAACTTTGAGCCATACATTTGCCTAAAAGCCAAGCAAGCTTCAGCACAGGAGCAAAATATGCACCTTACATCAACACCCTGCACGGTGGACGTGCCACAGGAGGAGCATGACACTGCCCAGGGCATGTCCCCTCAACTTTTTGGTGCCATACTTCTTGGGTATTGCAGGCAGCATGGTTTGCCTGGAGAGCAGGGTCCTACTGGCCACCCTAAGCAGGGCCACATGCCAGACCCATGTGGGGTTTTTCCATGGAAGCAGACATGTACTGAACAAGTCATGTTCAGGAATGCATTAACGAACTTAAACTTGGCATGAGAGTACCACCGGAGCTGGCTTTCTAGCAAAACAAGATAACAGAGTAATGGCAAAAGAAAAACATTTTCAAGCCAGGACGGCCCTCAGCATGGGCATGGACAATAGCTTTTAACCAATTAGCTTATAAGTTAGGAACAAGTTCAGAGAGTGTTAACCAATCACTTAATGCCATGCATGTAACACAGATAAGAGAAAAGTATATATTCAGCGTTAGTGAGCTCAATAAACGAGATTTTGCTTGTTGATCATATTGGTCCGTGTTTGGCAATTTCTCCGTGCCCTCTGGCAACAGGCCCAGTCACCCTTCTTCCAGCTGCAGGCCAGGCCAGTTACCAAGGACATTTTCATCCACCAGCACATTTTCAATCTTTTCTACCTAACCAGCTCTCTCAAGAACACACCGGTGGACTCTTCCCACTGCAAAAGTATGGGGGATTCACTCCAGCCCATCTCCTTGGCATGCTGGAGGCAGAGATGGACTACAGCACCAGCCATTCCTGCAGACGTCAGAGATGGGTGACACATAGGAGGACAAAGACTTGTGCCTCTGCCTGAACATCCCCGTGGGGTGGCTGAGGGAAAGATGGGTGTACAGAGCTTGCTTGCACTGCCTCCACACAGGGGAGAAGGCAGTGAATATTTCAGTACCATCTTTGCATGAGTGCTTTAACACCATACCCACTGGTCCTGCTTCCTGCTGCCAGAGGCTCAGGAGCAAACATCAACTTTATCAATCGGTTTCTTCAGAACAAATTCAAAACAGCAGAGTGAGCTGCAGAAGGGTTGCAAAGCTTCACACAAGCAGAGCAGCCTCTGAATGGCCAGCATCTCATGCTTTGTTTGGGTGTCCTGGGAGTCACCACGCTGTCAGCACCAGAAAATTCAACATCCGCTCTCAGCTTCAGGCAGGCACTGGGGCTGTGGATGCTGGAGGGAGAATGTGAGCTCCTGTGATTCTTTCCAGCGGTGCTGCTGGAGCTGCTCAGAGCATTGGCCTCTCACGCTGAGGAGGGCAGCAGCCAGCCAAAGCTTGTCCTCAGGGCTTTGCCTCAGAGACCTATGACAGCTACTGACAGCTAGGCTGTTTTCTGACATCTTTCTCACTCAGCTGCACTTTTCTTACTTCTCTTTGTGTAGCCTGTTTTATTTTTTTCTATAATGCTGAATATTTTAGCTGGGCTCCTTAAATAAATTTTCATCACATTGATATAGAGGGGAAATAGAATGAAACTTAAAAGAAACTCTAGATGTTGCAAGTAGCTTTGATGTTCTCTAGCTTTTTATTTATAGAATACAGATTAACTTCCTTTTGTTAACATCTATTGTTGTTTTATAATGGGTGCTGCACATGCTTTGATAAATGAATTGAAAGAGTTGGCTGCAGCTCCTGCTAAGTGCCGTGACTTGCTAAAAACTGACTGAAAATGGAACAAGAAAATTTCATCTGATTTTAGATTATTATGAAATAAAGCAATTTCTGTGAAATGGGTTTTTTTATTGTTGTTGTGTTGTTTTTTTTTTTTACTCACATGTAACCCATAAAATTCATCCTGAACCTAGACCCCATATCTGCATTTGACAAACACATCAGTAGGTCTATTCTTCAGCTATTTACCTCTCTTTATATGACTACATTGTTTTGTTGAGACCTTATACATTCCCTTCCTTTTGCATCTCTATTATCAGCACTGCTTTATGGGGACGTTTTGCTTCTGAGATGGATGTCAGACTTTTTCTTCATTAAACACAGAACTCTTTGAAGTCTTCTATAGATGTCTACAATCATCCCAAAGCTGGCTAATATTCTGAGACTTCCTTGAATCACTTGAAATAATTAGCGGGGAAATCTATTATGAATGAAGCTAGGTAAGTGGACTCTAGCATCAGTATCTACTGGGTGACTACTGCTATTTCCCTTCCCATTTCCATTCAGCCGACTCATGTTGTTTTCACACCTGTTGATTGCTGTCCTCAGTGCTACTGTTCCTCATACTAGTGCTTTTGTCAGAGGAGTTTTTCAGTTTAATACTTTCACAAACACACACATAACCTGAAAAGCAAGTGACAAAGGTATAAAACAGCAGAAATACTGAGGCACATAACATGCCTTTTAAGTGGAAGATAGTAGCCAAGATCCAGGAAGCATGTTTCACAAACTTCCAGCTGTCACCACAAGATATAGACATACCAATAAATTAAACAGGCTTAACCTCAAGGTTTCCTGGCAGGTACATAGCAGTTATTTAGAATAAAAAAGTCAGAAAGCAATCATAAATAAAACACCCTTTTCAGTCTGTGTAGTGTTCACAGTGCCATTTCCTATCATGTAGTCTGCAAATAACTTTTTTTCTTTCTTTCTTTCTTTTTTTTTTTTTTTTTTTTTTGTCATTCTCCATTTTCATTGCTCATTTTCTGGTATCTCACAGATGCATTCGGCACAACAGTACAGCTCCTTCTCCCAAATGAAGAGGACTTCCTGCAAGGTAGAAATGAGGATCTGAGTTTTCTCAGACCACAGAGGAAAGTGAAGAAGTGAAGTCAGAGCTGGAGAGCACTGGATGAGTGCTCCAATTACAAGGTTATATGTGAAGTCAGCAACTTGACTGTGTAAAAGAAAATATTAGGTATTTGTCCATAATCCAAAGGACTATTTTCAGGGGTTAATTCCAGATTTGGGGTTATGAATTTAAATCTTTTAGGGTTCCCAAATCAAATGTTAAAGTAGGCATCTAATTTGTTAAAAATACCCTCCTCCACAGCATATATTGGTAACTATCCTTATGAAAACATATTTTTTTCCTTGGATTTATATGATCATATGAGTATTATCCTATGCTCTTTGCTTTTCCCACTAGTTGCCAGTTCAATAGCAGTGTGATTCACCACTTCATATTTTGAAGACATCACTTAATAACATGTGCAAAACCTTGGGTCAACATAATATCCAGATTATTTCTCTTGTTCATTTGAGGTTTTGTGGGGTTTTTGTTTTTGGTTTGGTTTTTGGTTTTTCTCTGTTTGTTTCTTTAAGACACTTTCCAATCTAGCAACTTATTCTCATTTAGTTGATATCATATGTAATGTGATTTCAGAATAGAAAATCATCTTCCCTTTTTTCCATTTGTTTGTAGGCTCTTCAAACTATTCAGGGCTCTTTTCTCAGCCACCTCTTCCACCTAATGGGCCAGGTGAGTAAAAGGCGCTCAAGTAATCAGCACATTTCTTTTATTCAAATTTAAAAAGTAATTTTCAGTATTTAATGATTTCTAGCTCAGTTTTGCAAAAATAATACTTGAGGAATTGGACACACTTGTTAGCTACCATTCCTTTCTTCTTTCAGCTGCTTCTTCTCTCTTCTGCATGCAGAATGCTCTCTTTTAACCTCAACTTTTTAACCCTAAGGACTTCAACTCTATTTTTAGTTTCTGTATGAATTTCCAATTTAATGCATTTAAAGAACCTATCACAGATGTCTAAAACCTTGGAAGTAATTAATTAAGTCCTGCTATTTCCAGACTACACCAAAACAATTTGTCATTGCATGTAAAACGGTATAATCGAGTAGTATAAATGTTTTCAAGCCAAGACTTGCTATGAATTATTTAGTTCATCTCTCCTAATTAAAGACCTATTGGAAGATTAATGTCTCATAACCCGACAAACTACTTTACAAATTATCCATATAATGACCTCAAACTGAATTTATATAACTCCAGTAGCAATTTGGATAAGTATACAAAATTCATTGAAACAGGAAGTATTTTTCCTTGATATTCAAAACATAGACTTTCAATCTGCATTCACAAAAGACATTTGGACCAAAGGTAAATATACTGGAAAAAATAATTCTCTGGATGAATGTTTTTTTTCATTATTTACATAAAATCAGTTTATAAGGACTGCTTCCACAAACACAGAAAGATAATATAGTTATGCTGCTATGCTGTGATGCTTTAATGAAAGTGTGACTTACTCAGTAATGCATGCAAAACATACATTTTCTTATTACAAAATTTGTGTTATAAACCCACAGCATATGCTACACACCTGAATGTGGCTGTGAAAAAAAAATATCAGTGGTTCAAAAAGGTAGAGAAAGATGAAATAGGTCAATATAGAAATACAGGTCATTGTAGAAAGATGAAGTACTGGGTCAATATGGAAGAAGCAGGAAGCAATGCTGTTTCCACAAAAATCATCACAATTATTCAGTTTCCAAAAATTGATACAGCTAGCTATTAACAGTGCAAATAACAGGCTATAGAAAAACAGACATATTTTTATGAAATGTTTTATAAACTCCCTTTCTGTATCCTAAGGCACTGGCTGTCTCTGTTTTCAGGTCTAGATGCTCACCTCTGATCCAGCCCAACTTTGTAACTGTGTCTATGGTTTCTGAGAAAATGACTAGCTCAGGAAAAAGAGCTGCATGGAAAGGCAGAAAGACGAGAAAAGGAAAACTACAAATGTGGTGCAGTTTTTGAGAGGAGGCTTGCTAGTAGCTCAAGGATTCAAGAGGAAAAGGTAAGTCACCTCTTCCTTGAAAAGGAAAAGGTGAACCAACACCGGAAGTTGAAATTTCCTAAAAGGAAAAGCCACGAATGCTGGTCAACTGAGTTCGGAATCATGGGGTCACGGGTCAGAGCTGCCAGTGACAGCAGTGGTGACAGAGCTGGTGGCAGACGGCAGCTCAGCATCGCTGCGGAGTCAGTGCCTGGAGCTGCATAGACTGACCCTTCCCTGCTGGGCTCATGCTCTCCGGAGGTGCCACATGCTCAGCCTAAGAGCTAATGCTAATGCTTATGGACTGATGCTAAGCCTAATAGCTCGTTATATCCTGCCTGTCTTCTGTGTGCTAGTTAAGACAATAATTGGTTTATACGTTGTTATATATATCCTGCATTGTACATCTTTTTCTACTGTCTAATGACACCTGAACAAAATGATCCAAACTGGCAAAAATGCCTGCCCCTTTTATATCTATTCCCCCTAATATATGACCAATTTTTGTTAAGCACAGCAGAGTACGATATGACTGGACAACTCCCGAGTCAGATTTTCAGACTCTAAGCCAAATAACACTTTACTTCTGGTTTGAATGGTTTTTTTGTTTGTTTTGTTTTGTTTGTTGTTTTTTCCATTCTTCTCAAAATTTTTAATAAAATGAAAAACAAATGTCAACTCATCTTCCTTTAGGATCTGCAGAAGAAACTACAATCAACATACATATTACAGACTGACTGGAGACAAATAAGTGCTCAGTGTACATAGGGAAGAAAGAGAAAATAATTTACTAGGTCTTCATCTTTGATCCCGCAAACTCCACTATAATACACATAATTACAGCAGAAAATATTGAGAAAAAAACCCTGCAGTCTTATATACAGCAACTGCCTGCAAGAAAGATGAAAAGTACCCAGTGGATTTGGAGCTGACTTCTGTATTTTTGGGGAGAGCACAAGAAACCTCTTTTACTGAAGAACCAATAGAAGGGAAGGATACCAAATTTCCCAAATCCTTACCAAACATTTTAGTACTCATCCAAATTTAAAAAAAAAACAGAAATAAATAAAAATAGAATGAAATTTAAAACAAACAGTCCTCCCTGATCAGGGATTTAACAAGCCTCTGAATTATCTAACATTACAAAATTGCTTCTTAGGAGGAAAAAGCCCTTTTTAGGTAACAGAAAAGATGCCTCTGAAAAACATGCAATAGTCAAAATACTTAAATGTTAGCAAACCTAACAGAGCAGTCTTTAGTGTTTGGTTTGTTGTACTCTTCAAATAGAGCATGGCCTAAATTCCAATACACAATAAAGAAATTTCAAAATTCATGTATGAAAAATGGGAGAGAAGGAAAATAGCAAACCTGTACAGTATTCTTGACATAGGAAAAAAACATTACAAGCTGTTAAACCTGCTGGAGAGGTCCATTTTTAAAAGTCAAAATAATCACAAATCAAAATACACTGCAATCACATCTTAAGTTAATGCTCAGTAAAATTCAGATAAGAACATGTAAAATATACAGCCTTTAAATCAATTTTAACTGTCTTTGCATTATCCATTCCCAATCTAGGAATGTCTACACTTCTATAATAATACCCCTCCATCTTTAGAATTCAGGAAGCATCTGCTTCACTGGATTTTGTATAAGCTACATACACACAAGCCCTTCTGTGGAGTTGAAGGAAAAAAAAATAAATCAGTTTTTCATGGTTCAATTTTCTCAGGGTCCCAGTCTTTATACATCTCCTATATAGCTTGTCCTCTATACCAGCTAGATGCTATACGACCCAGTGGCTGTGTGCCTTTCACTGAGCCCAGTGATAAAATATACACCTGCTGCCTCAGTTTAAACCCACTTATGATATAACCTGCTCTACCTATACTGCTTCCAACCCCTCCCAATAAACCCCACTACCAATAATCCCCAGGTTCAGCTTGGCACCTTCCTAGTCAGGAATCGAGGAAGACTTGAGGTTAACAAATGCTGCAAATGGGCACTAAAGAATAAATACAGATGGACTTCTATACCATTCTAACTACTTCCAGATGGAGCACACCGAGTTGTTTATCTGTATTATAGAGATCGCACTTGGAATAATTCCATGGTGTGTTTTGGATATATTTTTGTAGGTTTGCACCTACAGTTCTGGAGGGCACAACAACCTTTTGAAAACAGCAGGGGAAAAAAAAGTGACAAGACGAATTCTTCTGTTTTCTATTGGGAGTTACAAGGTCAATGCTGATTTAATTGAGATCTGGGGAGCTCAGCTTTACCCAGAGGTATAAAAGAGAAAGATGCTACAAGGAGATTTCTTCTCATGAAAATTTCATTTCAAATCAATATGAAAGCTACACATTTGGATCAAAAATGGCAGGGAATCCTCAAGGACTCTTCTTACAAAGAGCTCACCTAATCTTAAGGCAGCCTTTGATAGCCTGAGATGATTTTGTGGCTTTGAAAATGTTGAAGCATCTGAAAACAATCAATTTTGCTGGGATCTTAACTTTAAATTAATGTCAGACAGTGCAATTTTTAACTATGTTGAGTGCTTTCATGCTAATTTCTTTCTTCACCAATAAGACTCTTCCCAGGAATGCCATGAGTTCTCCAAGTCCTAATGAGGGTACTTGAAGAAACACAAGGCAAAGGTGGAGGGCCACCCTAGGACAAGTCAGTATATTACCTTGATTAAGAGTATGTGCTAGAGAAATATTAATGAACATTCTGTCCCAGAATGTTTAATATTTCTGTTTCTCTCCATGTCTGTCTCTCTCTTCTTTGTTTCGTACTATGTATTTTAAAGAAAGTCCTGACTGATTTTTGCCCTCCAAAGGCTAACAAAACCCCCACATCAAACAGGTCAACATTCCTTATGTACCCTATTATAGTTGCTATACTGAAATACTTCCATCTATAGCATCACTTCATCTGGGTATGTTTTTGTATAAACTTTGAGTAACACGAAAGTGGCTTTCTCCTAATCCCATTTTAGACCAAATTATATGTCTGGATCAAAGCAGACCTCAATATTAGTAGGTGAGCTGGTCTGAATGTTGCAAACCTTATGAGAATTTGACTTATATTTTTTGAATCAGTTTACCCTAAGTGAAAATATGTATATAGTGTATGCAATGTTTTAACATTTAAATATACTTTTATTAAATGCACTGTATATATTTACATTTATAGTTTATAATTTATGTAATTATTACATTTTTAAATATAAGTGAATAAAACACCTGGAAAAGTAAAGGAATGGTGTTTTAAACTATCTGAGATTTGTGAAATGCAACTTTAAGTACATTTAAATTTTGTTACTGAAATATTTTTATCACAGTTCATTTTGGAATGCAGCAGTGAGATGATCATTTTGAAGTAATGTATGCTCAAAATCTATGATTCAAAACACAAACCATTTAAAATTATATATTACACCTAATAAAGTGAACATTTTAAAAACTTCAGAGCAGATTCTAAAATTATTTAGCATTTTCCTCCCTTGTGCAGAATAAAGGGATATACAGTTTGCTCTGGATTCATGTTTAGATTTAATCTACATCTGTAAAAAAGATTGTTCAATGGATTTCTGGGATAACTAGAAAATCAGAACAAATTAAATCACTGATTGGTCCTATCAGATTTCTCTACTCTTTATATATATATATGCATACACAGACACAGTTATATATAAACTCTCCAACAATTTTTCCTTTATGATGGTACAATCCTCTTTGAGTCCCACAAAATGGGGCTATTGCATCCTCCCTACCAAACTGCAATGAAGTCACTGAATTGTGCCTATCCATGTTTGTGGTCCAGGGGGTAGAAGGGCAAATGCCTGCAGTCATCCAGGTGTACCTCCTCTCCTGGTCCTGCACCAGCAGAATAAGCTAAAGTACAAAAGAACTTAGAATCAATGATTGGAGCTCTCGCTCTCTCACATAACCATCTATTTTGTGCCCAAGCTCTGCTAAATGATGTGGAGAAAAGTCTCTTCCTGACCCATCACATATATTTGCAGTCTGCAAAGATTCAAGATTTTCTTCTTGCATTTAATAGTATGTGAAAGCACACAGGAGCTATAGTGGAAGAACATTAAACACAGAGAAAAAATCGGAAGTGAACATGTAAAAAAAGGGAGCAGGTCATCATCTTGATCCTTAATCTCTAATTGAACCTCACTACTACCCCTAAAAA
Source organism: Phaethornis superciliosus (assembly GCA_023637945.1). Lineage (NCBI taxonomy): Eukaryota > Metazoa > Chordata > Aves > Apodiformes > Trochilidae > Phaethornis > Phaethornis superciliosus. Next base: position 49,444,847 of record JAJQWJ010000003.1, on the reverse strand, counting down.
TAATGTTAAGTCATGTAGAATATTATAGAAATGTCACCTAATAAAAAATAAAATCCCTTTAAGAATGTAAATGGCAGAGCCTTGAGCAGTTGACAATGGGTTTCTCCCAGAGAAACAACTCATCTAGACAGAGGAGTCAGGATTACTGGAGCTAGCTGTCATGCAGCTCTGAACTTTCTACATTTCTGTTAGCTGAGGTTATTGGCCCGTGTTGACCTTCTGTACTCTGCTTGAGGCAATCACATCAAACTCCCTTTCTGATGAGCCAATGTGAATGGTGCTCTGCTAATGACTCTCCCTGCCACATTTCAAGATTCATGACAGTTACATGCAAAGGAATTATGGACTCCATATCTTGTGCCTGCAATTAATGAAATCCTTTCAGTTCAAAGACCCTTAACTTTAATGCTAATTCAAAGGATATCAAAGTAATTGATAGTCTGCATGAATAAATCTGTGTGCTTTAAAATACTTAACCTTCAAAAAATCCATCAATTTATAACCAGGGTGCCCTAAAATGGTGAAATCACTAACCAGAAGAAATTCCTGAACATTACACATACAGTTGGTTAACATATATTAGAAAAAAGAGTTAATCTTCTTATCAGCTAATTTCATAGAGGAAACTTACACAGAAAGCAAGTAAATCCTGCATTTTCTATTTTGTAGCTTTTACTTGACCTCTGCTAGGAAAATTTCTGCTCAATGATAGTTCCATAGCTTGCATCTCCAGTGCTACTCTTGATTTAAAAAAAAAATCCAAACTAATTAGCATGAAACAACTAATATTAACAACATAAACAACATATGCTGGGACTTAAATGAACCCCTACTTTGTAAAATTGATTAAAAATTAACCTGTTTTCTCCTGCTTTAGATCAATTTGTAAAATCGTGAGATAACGAATATTTATAAAACTAAGTTAAAACATTGGTCATACACTAAGACACTTTTTTTTTTTTTAAACTCCTGGAAAGCAGATCTTCTAGTTTATTTTTTTCAGAGCAGAAATTTGTTCATTGTTGTCTGCTTTACAGCTACAGTTGAGAATGCAAGAAAAGGGCAATTTCCCTCAAAATAGTCAAAAGGCAGCAGCAATAGCACCAAATAATGTCAAACTAACTTCTAGTGCATATTCCCAAGTGTTTGTCATAAGAAGACAAAGGTCAAACTGTCATGTTAGCTAACACCTTTGATAAAGTCAACTGCAATTCAAGCTACTACTTTGCAGTTTCAGTTCAGAAAAATAGAACGTGCATGCTGCATTGCATTCATTTGCTAGGACTCCTTTGACAGAGCAGAAGGCGTAGCTAGACATCTTCACTGCTTTGGCAAAGGTAAGATTTGACCTGTCCTTCAGTCCTAGTAATAGCAGCTTCTTTTTATGAGCTGTTCAGCTATCTGCATACTTCACTTTACACTCATCACACGATTATAGGTGTTGGTCTTTGGACTCAGTATCAACTTTCTTTCCCTATAAGACTTAATCCTTCCATAGCCCACTCTGGGTTGTCAACAGAAGCTTCTTATTTTGTATTTTTTGGTTTTTGATTTCTTAACCCAGAAGGCTTCACAGGACGTAAAACATTTTTATGCATATGAAAGACATTGCTCCTGAACTTGCCATACCCTAGGTGGTAAAACAAAGGTGTAAAACCTTGAAGGTATACATATTTCAGATATTCAACATCCAGAAATAAGTGACATTTTAAGAAACACTCCCAAGTACTTGCTATAACTGGAGGTGTTAATTTCTGGAAAGAGAAGAAAACACAAAGGAACAGATGCACTGGGGTTTTCCTCAAGATCAAGAAAAACATCACTTCTGTGTATGGTCCATGGTCTTTAGAAACACAAAGATATATTAGATGGTCACCAGGCAGGGAGAGATCTGACTATAAAGGACACCATATCCCTTCAAGATATAAACATATCCCTAGCAACCCCTCATCTCCAATCTGAATGGGAACATTGGTGTACAGGCAGAGAGGTGAATATTAAATTTCTTTCTTCTTTTTTTGGACCAGATATGAATTTAAACTTGTCTGGAGAGGTGCTATCTCAGTCTTTCCATAGGAAAGTAGGACTTCATGCATCATGCTGAGAGCTCAAGGTATTAAGCTCTTCATTAAAAAAAATGCTATTCTCTTTGAAGAGTCTTACTTTGTAACAGCCATGGCAGCAGAATCTGCTGTGGCTGCAATATTCATCTAGCTGCAGCCTTCACAGAAATGTTTCCAAACATGAGGGAAAGATTGCTAAAAACTGTGTCTGTCACAAAATGAAACACCATGGAAAGAGAGAGGGTTTTCATAGCTTGAACCTTTCTTGAGCAATTTGAGGTGTTTTAGTTTTGGGGGGGCTGTTGGTGTTTACTTTTTTTGTATAATGGATATAATGAATTTTTGTATAATACTTTCTGATCATACTCACTATTGCAAATGAACATCAACTAAAATCCAAGGTTCTAGAGTATTACAGAGATTAGTAAGGTAAATATACTATTGCATTTAAATCAGAAGCTAAGAGACTTAAAGGAAAAGTATATTCTGTCATTCCCCTTTCTCATCTCAGATGCAAAATTATGTGTTCACAATCATGTAACCAAAGTATTGTGTCTTATTGTGTCTATTTCAGATTAGTTAAATAGAAGAATTTTTATTAATGCTAACTTTATAAAATTCTTACAGTTTAAGTATTATTTACTTAAGCATAAAAAGCAAAACCAAGAGAGATGTAGCCCTGCTGACAGCAGCTGTTATTCTTCAGTGTTCCTGATGTAGTTACACTATACAATACTTCACTGTGGTTTCCCATGCCCTATAAATTACTGTTCTACTAGGCTTAATTTTTAGTTACCTCTTCCTTAAGATCAGCATGGAAGCTGGGCATCAGTAGAGGATGGCTTCAGCTGCGCCCCATAGGGAACAAACAGGGTAACTTCAGAATGGAGGACCCATTTCTGCAGTTCTTGCCTTCAGAGGCTCCCCAGACAGAATCTGAGGCTCACAAACAACAAGACCTTGGCAGCACGAAGGAGGAATGTTTTCTGCTGCAGTCAAGGTGGCAGGCATAGTATGGGAGCAGTAGAAAGTTGTTTTCTTGCTTTCTCATTCCTAAACTTTCACTTTCTTCATGATCTCCTTAAAGGCTCCAAAGATTGCTACTGCTATTGTTTATACAGATATCACAGAAATCACAAAAAGTTAGGGGTTGAAAGGGACCTAAAAAGTTCACCTAGTCCAACCCCCCTGCAAGAGCAGGGTCAGCCTCACAGTGAAAAAGTTTTTCCTTATATTTATGTGGAACCTCCTGTGCTCAAGCTTCTATTGTATGCAATGTGTTGCAATTTAATCTGTAAAACTATTTATTAAAAAAAAAAGCAAACTTCAGATGTTCATAAGTAACAGATTTACAATAAAAGTGTAATTTCACTTCAATGTGAATATCCAACAGTCCTATAAAACATCCAGCATATATTTTTTTATCCAGCTATTTAATTTTTTTCTTCAAACTTGCTCTTATGTTTTGTCTGCAGTCATCCTACTCATGACAAGAATTTGTAATTTCTGTATGTCTTTTGATTTCCAGTAATGTAGACAACTCATAATCTATGTAGTTTATTTTAAGATATTTTAGACTCTAATTTCAGATGTTTTTTTTCGTAAATGAAATCATTAAAGAGAAGATGTAATAGAAAGCAGAGGGATGTCTGGAAGTCTTCTACTGTTCTAATGCACCATAGCTTTTATTTTAATAGATTTACTGTGTATCACACTGTTTTAGTTACCCAAGTTATTGGCCATTAAGATGTAATGGAATATTCAACATAAGTAATAAACATCCAAACCTTTCTTAGCATTTGTTAACTCAGAAAAATGGAGGAATACATAAGGCACAAGTATTTTTCATCCAGAGGATTTCTGCTATAAAAATATTTTTTTATATCTTTGGTCACTTCATACACTTATGCTTGGTTTCAACTGCACAAACTACACTGCTAATTTGAACAATTAATTTTAAAGCAGTATGGATCTACAAAACCGTTTTGTGAAAATTAAATCATGGTACAAAAAAAAAACACGTTTAACAACTTCCATTAAGCATTTTAAGCTCTAGTGTAACGCAGCACTGATAGCAATATCTTATGGCCTTTGACATCATGCTGAAATTAATCAAAGCCCATGTTCTTAGTGTTCTTTTCAATTAAAAAAAAAAAAAAAAAAAAAAAAAAAAGGAAGTTTTATGATTACCTTTTCCTTTAAAATCTTAGTGGTTTGAAGACAAAAATAAGGAGCCAGGAAAGGAAGGTGCTTACCACAAAAAACCAAAAAATAAACAAACAAAAACACCAAAACCCCCCCAGAAAACCAAACTAAAAACAGGAGCACACACTGAGGCAACAGGTGAGCACTCAGTCAAGTGGTTCAAGACATGAATTGCAGCTGTGATAATTAACATCATTACCACTAAGTCAGGTATAAAGCTGAGGCAACTTTGTAAATATTCTAAAATGAACTGTGATTGTAACAACTTCCTATTTCTCAGTATTGCTGCCCAATTAACTGTACACACAGCCACAGCTTCTGTGGGTTTGTTTTGGTAAGAAGTTGAGTATATATGCTACTAAAAATATATAACTCCAATCATCTGCAGCTCCCTGTGAATTTTGACAAAATTGGGAACACCTTACACCTTAAAAAAGCATTATGTAGCTGGCCAGTTAGAGATTCTGTTTTAAGAAGTGATCAATAAAAACCATCAGGAACAAAGTTCCAATTAATCGGTAAATTTGCAGGCCTCTTTTTTTCAGAATCAGGTATTAACTACTATCCTAGAGAAAGTCAGTGCTATATTTCATTTTCCATAGACTGTAATTTACTGTGTAATTGAGAGTTTCCTAGCGATAAAACTTGTACTGTTGCTTCTTAGTTTTAGTATATAAATAAACAATCAAATAGAAGTCTCAGAACAGAATCTGTGTGATTTTTCAGGACAGCTGACTTGTGATGTTTCAACTACTTTCTACATCAGCACTGCTCAGGCTGACTCAACCCAAGGGGTTTGCTGTCTGATCCTGACTGAAATTACTATTTTCTTTACTAATTAATTCCTAGAAGCCTTCTGAATGAATTACTCTCTGGCCGATGTCAAAGGTGCCATATAATATAAACAGACGCTTAGAGTTATCACTATTATACTTAATTTATTGAGATAAATAAGAAATCCCTTGGCACAGCTAGTATTTGACACTATAAAGAGCAAGCTATTTTGACAACAGTCAGCATTATGGGTTCACAAGTAATTACTGACATTAATCAATAAATGCTGGAAATATTGATTATGCATTTACTATTAATTTTCTGGCACCGTATCTCTAGGATATGACCATCATATCTTTCACCTAAGTCTTCCAAAAAAGCCTAGAAAGAAATACAAAATTTTAGGCTCTGGCAAAGATTAAACAATTGGCTAATGACAGTTCAGAGAAAACCTTTGTATGTCACTGCATCATCAGACTTTGAACAATCCATTAAATAATGTATTACCTCCTTCTCAATTAGTGTGAGATGTGAATATGGGTTAAAGGGAACTTTCCAACAGAATGAGAGAAATATGATAACTGTCATAGGGTGTCCTGGTGGCACTTTTCCTAGTTATGGCAAATGGAAGTTAAATGTCATCTCCACCTTTAATGTGTTCTGCTGTGATTGAATTAGGTAGGAGGAGTATGTTCAAAGATCAGCATTTTATATTCATGCAAGGAGAGGTTCTTAGCATTGGGCAGTATAATTTCAGAAAGCTTAAATGGGGATACATAGGATGGAGGGATAAGAACACAGCAATTAATTGTAATGGGTCTTTTTGGTAAATTAGGATGTGTGCACATGTTTATGTCAAGGTAAATTCTGCCAGAGAAGAATGATAGAAACTAACTGGACACACAAATAATTTAAGGAACCAACACTTGAGAGCACAAATACTAGGCAAGAACAGGAGACATCAAAGCAAATTGGTCATGTTGGCAAATATATTTAGTTTGAGAATTAAAAGGAAATGACTAGTAAGTATAAGCAAGGGACATAACTGTTCTAATTATTTCTCAAATAGAACTTGGTGATTTTATTACCAGTAACCCATCAAGGAGTAGCTGTAATCTCTGGAAACTGAAATCAGTTTTTTTCCCTGCCAAAGCACATTCCCTGAGCTTGCTTTCACCCTGACAATAAGTAGTTACATTTTGTGTCTGCAAGCACCACATCTCCTTTTTTCTAATGAGAATTGTCTTGTCTTAAAGAGATTTTCTTTGCCTTTTCTAAGAATCCCCAGCTGTATTCAAGTGGACATTACTACAGCCTCTGCCTTATGTCAGGAACACACATTACTGCCATTCAAAGCAGTGCTTCTTAGCAAGGCTGCAGCAGGACCACCTCAACTGAATGCATTTTTAATAAGATCTAGTAGAGAATTGAATTGCTTATAATTGAAATTTTAACTAGTATCTACACTAGTGTTGCTGACATTTTGCTTACTAGGACCAGAACCAGAGGCTTTCCACAGCCACTTCTCATTTCAAGAGACACTGATGCGGCCCTGAACTGGGGTGTTTTCTTATTTCAATGGATTTGTTTCCAAAAGGTATTAACAAGCTCCCCTTCCTCAAGCATAAAGGCCTTATATGAAGGATGTGTGTTAATGCACCAATGCAGGAATATCCCCTTATTCTTTCTGATTTTCAAGAGGCTTTTAAACAGTGTTTATCCCATGAAGAGAGAGTTGACTATTACTGTAACAAAGCTGTGATGGTCAGTGCCCCAACAAAGCAATGGAGAGTAATGAAATCCCTGTCATTTTAAAAGTCACCCAAATCTGAGTGTAGCAAAACACAGATTAAACATCTCATTTAATTCATGCAATGACCAGTCAGATAAGAGCCTCTAAGCTGAAAATGGGACCTATAAGATTTGTCTGAATTTGAATCATAAATGTGCCTTGTAATGCAGTCACATGCCTTGGCTTAAAATAGATTGTCAAATTGCATATTAAATTAATTTTACCAGATTTATTTTATTCATTTGTTTCATCTATGCTACAAAGAGCACATCTTCTTTGGCTGTATTACAAATGCTTTAAAAGTAATAAAATTAAAATGCAGATTATCTCTTTTTGATTCTATTGATTAATTCTTGAATATGAGAAAAACATGTTGTATAATGTTTTATGACTGCACTTTCAAATGATGACTTTCAATCCCTCTTTGTCTTTGCATTAAAATAAATGAAATTTTAACAGTAGACCAAAACAGTAGACCATTTGATGCAATCCAGTTCATATTAAAATGCAAGTAAATCAAGTTCATTCCAGATGGCATCCTGATTTGCTTTCTCTCTCTCATATCATGGTTTTGCTCTACTTCATGCTAAATATTGGTTTAACTAGGGAAGTAGATGACATCTGTACTTTGTAGAATTTACCTCTGGCCAAATACCATTACGCCAGCTTTGATAATGTCATCAACTACCATGACAGCCAAAGGTCTGTCCAGAACAGGATGGCAGAAACCCCATAACCCCAACTATGACCTTCCAAGGCCCAACTAGATCTGAATGTAAGGAATCCAACTTGAGAGATGACTTATTTTGTACACTTGCACATGTATCAAACCTCCAAACACCAACTTATTCATTGAATGCTAGCACCAGACCAGAACCAGAACTAGCACTGCCAGAAAAGCAGTTAGCTGGCTATTTATAATAGGCTATTGTACAAGGCAAGCTAGTTTTACACATGCCAAGTACCTGAACAGGATTTTATGCCTGTCAGGTAGTATCTCTTGAATCCTAAAGAAGGCTTCAGGCACAGTCTTTGCAACTATGTTTTTTACCAAAGGTGAAGCAATCCTCTGAATCCAGGCAAAAAATGCCCTATGTGCATATATATGCTCATGTTTAACTTCATGACAGAACCTCTGTAAAAGGCAGCATCTGCATAATCAGCTACTGTTCACAAGAAAGTCCTTGCTCTTTCAGTAGATGGAACTGCTAATGATAATGAGCATGACCCATGCTGAGGAATCCCTCCTTCAAAAATACTTGCTAATTTTAAAAAGGCTTCTCAGTTTTCAGATGAAAAGGTAGAACACAGAAGTTACTTTGCAATTTTTGCTTTGTAGCTAAAATTTTAGTCTTCTTGATTATAACCTGCCCAAAACCATGCTTTTTCTTTTTTTTTAATAAAATATATAATGTGTTCAATACTTATGCTTTAATACTAAATTGGAATTGACCTTGAAATTACACCTTTGGAGAAAGCAAAATATTAACGTGCTGTTTCAAAACAGTGATTACTTTTTTATTTCTTTAAAAAAAAAACAACAAATTTAGATGTAAAGTAAGAATATAACTAATAGTTTTATAGACAAAGTGCCTACAAAACTACAGGAGCATTATGATTGGAAATTCTTCTATATTCATATTGTATCACATGCTCTTCATCTCTGAAATACTCAACCATAAAATTATTTCAGAAAAGAATGGGGTCCTAGACAGCAGGCTCAATCCAGCTCCAGAATGTTTTAAATTCTTCTTTTGGGTTCATAAATAAAGTTGATACTGGGGACTGAAAAATCATTGACATATAATTTGTCTCCAAGATGTATTGTGAACTGACTCAGGTTTTGCAGCCACAACACAATAAAACATTCTCATGTAACAAACTCTACTTTCGGCATAACGTTTCACAACATTGCCTCTAGAAAATTTCACTTACATCTAAGAGGTCTGTGGGGTTTTTTCCTTCCCAACACGGGAGATACATCCTTCTCCCACTAGTGCCAAATTCAGATCAGTTTAAAATCTGGAACAGAAACCACAGACCTCACTTTAATGAGGAAATCTAGTCCAATTCCTATTTAGACATAGCAAACTGGCTGCTATATTCTCCTCTTGTTAACCACCCTATTTGACTATATCCATCAATGTCAATGGATGAAACAAGTACTGACACTAATAACTTTGCTGCTTCTAAACACTGTAGAATGGAAGGAGAAGAAATGCAGCTGAGCTCCTCTACAGAATATGGGTTTTCTCCCATTCTCGCCTGAAAATATTTTGCAGTGTTTTCCAAAGGATGGTTTCGAAGAGGCTACACTGACGTTAGTTAACATTAGACATTATCATCATCACCTTAGTTCTCAGAAATTTTCTGATGCCCATTTCTCTACAATTTGACATTACACAGGCCTCTTGAAATCAGCAGAAGAGGCTGTTCTGACCTGCAAGGTAATGCTTTCTGAAACATTATGTAAATGTCCTGCCTAGAAAGCTTAAGGTCACTTCAGCACTTGTACACTTTGCAAAAAGTCTATCTACTACATTAATATGTTATGAAGAACTAGAAGACTGATTGAGTTACCACCTTGCTGTTATATCATTAATAGTTCTTTAGCACTGACAGTATCAAATCTAACTATTTCCAGATTCCCATTGTATTGTGTGTACAATATAATATGAATATTAGACACGTAATATTGTATCCTGTGTGCAGTAATACTGTATCCTATGTATACCTCCATACATCCTATAATTAATGGTTAATCCTTATACCTACTCTTACAACCTTACAAGGCTTTAAAGGTGCTTGTAACAGTAATTACAATTCTTTTCAGTTACACATAAACCACTAAACACATAAAGTCTATCTGCTTTCTTAAACCAGCTGATGAGACCTTATTAAACAAGGAACATAACTTTGGAAAAAAAAATAAAAAACAAAACTGCATTTGCCCTTAAGAAAATGGCATTAGCCTAACTCATGCAGGAGTATTTGGGCATTATCTACTTTCCTCTGTGAATTACATTATTTGGTCTTTGACAAAAGTGGAAGTATACAGTTTAGTATGATAATATAGAACATGTTGTGAGATAACACCATCAAAAAAAAAAAAAAAAATCATAACCGGGTCATAAATGTTAAAATGCAAAAGGAAGGAAATGCCTGTTATTCATCTTCCAGGCAGTATTCAGACATTCATGAAATTGAAAGTTAATGTACCAGGGACTTTCATTATCTGACCCATTCTATACTATCCATTAGAATTCCATAGTATGGGAGACAGAGGACCAATATGTCACTAATACAAGACGGAAAAGGTCACAAAAACTAAGCATCAATAAGACATTACTTCTCTATTAAGTTTCACAACACTCAGCAGAAAACACACTTGCTGAAACCAGAATATTTTATTATGTAATGCAGCTAAACCAAGATAAATATATGTTTACCAAGGCAAGGGCATAATGATTAGTTGTCCAGTGAAAATAATGGACTTTTTTCCTACATTTCCTCATAAAGGACCTTGTGCTTGTTTAAAAAACAAAACAAAATACAACAAACAAAAAAGTGTTGAAAGTATGGCATAGTTTGTTTTTAGGTTTAGAGGATATTTCTTATTCTGGAAGTAGGTTGTTCCTTTGGCTATAGCAAAGATTTCCTTTCACACCACCAAAAATAAAGTATTTACTGCTATATTGTGAAATCATAACAAATTGGGTTTCTGTGTTTACTAGTGGAGTATTTTATTTAGAATGCTTACAGTAAGAACAATATGACTAAAACTGCAATATCATTTTCATGTAGAAAGACGATGTACTGATTCCCTTGAGCTTTCTCCATCTCATTTGTCCCCGTTTGCCCAAGCCCCTCTGCACACATTGCTCTTACGACACAGCTAACCAAAATGCACAGCAGAAACTCTGATGTGTGATTAAATTATTGCAAAGCAACTTATAAAAAAACTCAAACTCTATCATTTTCTCTTACAGAAAATGTGACCATTCAGAACATTTATTTTAAGTGCTGGAACTAATTTTTTTTTCTGATACAAAGCTTGCTGTCCAAGACCTTGGGTGTCACTCAAATGATAATCTCTTTCTTTGTGCTACCTTATCCAGTAATAAGTAAAGAGGAGGACTTCTCCCAGTAGACCACTCACCTATGAAAATGAAAAGCAGACAGGCAGGTGGTTATGTGCCAGTGGACATTAGGCCACAGGATTTTATTCACTGCTGTCTCATTTTTGAGAAATGCCACAGGAACAAAAGGTTACAACTGGCCAAATTCTGTCTTGACACATTGGTTTAATGCTGCTATGATTTTACAGTATCACCAGTAAACATCTGGAAACTGGGATAAAACTTTTATTATTTAAATATAAACAATTGCACCTAATTCTTTTAGCAAAACAACCTCTATTAAAATTATTTGAGAAAAGTTATAAAAGCAGCCTGTACTAGAGTACTTAGGGTGTTACAAAGGAGATGTAAACATGAAAACATGATGACATAAATGAAAGATGATCACAGAAAGGAGATTTTCATTTGGGATTCCTGTCAACAGACTGGAGAAAGCAACACAACATACTACAGCATGTGTGATTTAAAGAACAACTGTAAACTTGGCTGGATAACAGAAAAAAGATCACTACCATCTCCCTATCACCCTCCCCGACTCCCTTACCCTTTTCTGTTAAGATGGCTTGATTTTCAGGTTAATGGTACAAACCAGAGAGTGGCTCAAGAAAAGCACTTCCTACCCTTTTTTAATTATTTTTTTTTTTTTTAAACTGTGAGAATTGCTAGGAAAAGATAATTGCATCTAAAGAAATACAGAACTACTGAGTGACAAAAAGTAAACAAAAGTACTCAAAGACAAACTGCTGCCTTGCCTTCCACTCATGGACAATTTCTTTCTAAGTATAAATCCCTTGTTGTTGTACCAGAGGACACAGGACATCCCCATTTCTTTTCATCAACTGACAAACTGGGTTTCCCATTTCTCATCAGGTTCCAGCTTTCCCTGGTTCTCCTCAGTTGTGCTGAAGGCTCCCACTGACTGATCTCTTCTGCTTTGCCATGAGTGACAGAAGTGGGAGCTTGAAAAGAAATCTTCCCCATCATCCTATCCAAAAGGCTAAACCCAGGGAATGGGGACCAGGTCAAAGGGAGATCCATTATCCCTCTCTTCTGCCTTTCCTTAATGATTTAAAGTTCCTTATTCAACCAACAAATATGAGTAAGTATGAATCTAAAGTATGAAGTATTAATCTAAACAGTTCTATTGCTTATCAAAGGATACTATCTAACTATATTAATCATAGGACACATTTAAATCATGTTCATTTATTTCATTTTAATCCCACAGTTTAAAGAGGAGACAGAAGGGCATATTTTAGATATTTTTTACTCTTGCTTTGGTAAACATTTTGCAATGGACTGTAACAGAGTTTTTATGTAGAAAGTTGTCTTTTTAACTGCGCCTGAAAGACAGAATCAATGGTAAGGCAGACAAGGTTAGCAGTTACTGGCTAACCTCTGTTCAAGCTAGCAGGCCCCCGAGGCACATGGAATTTATGCAGAATCAAAGTTAATAGTGCTGGGAAAAAAATATTTAAAAAATCCCTGCTATTTGATGTTGATTCCTATCTCAAAGGGCTCAGTGTGTTTCAGATAACAGAGAAGATAACCCAGAAGGCCTTTCCCATCCTAATCACCTTTTTTTTTTTTTTTCTCTTTTTGGCAACAAGCATTATATAATTGAAACTCAAAGTCACAGAGAGCAGTTATGAGTGAATTTTGTTTAAAGTAGCTTGTAAAAGGCAATAAATATATATATTTTTTAAACATTAGTGGAATTCCTTGAATTAAAAATATCTGGGTAAAATGGTAGATGCACCTCTGTGTCCATTAACCTTTAATGATGGCTAGATTCAACTGGAGAATTAGATGATACACCTGCTCCTCCTGTTAAGAACCAGCCTGAAGTTTTTAAAATAGCCTTTGAAATATGGTTATTTGTCACATGACAGCTTCTGCATACAGCTGTGTTATTCTGGAGTGACCCCAACACATAAAGACAGAAGACATTGAAATACAATCCAAAGATCTGAAGTTTGGTAATATGACTGCTTATTTGTTCAGGCTCTGCTTGTGACAAACTTTGAAACCGAAGAGAACATTTCCTGACACTGCAATTCCACAAGAATTCATTTCCTCTTAGTAGATTACAGCAACCTCGTCTCATATATCTTTAAGTAAAGAGACCAGTATTATGGTAACTATGGTTTCAAACCTGGAATCTTGACTTTCAAAACAAAATGACAGCTTATGTAACTCAGTCAGTTACACCTCAATAAGATGTTGTTTTACTGGGAATAAAGTAGATGAGTAGATGACAAGTAAGATTTTGATATAGACTTATTGTGACTCTACACCCAGAAGCCACTACCAAATAAAGGAAAGCCTATTAAACAAGTCACTACACAAAATGCAAAATACAGAACTGCACAATATTACAGCTTGAAAACGCTCTAAAAACCACTCAGTAAAGTCTCTCAAGACACCTCTTCATTTATTTGATGTTCTTCTGTGTATTACTGTCACCATTTACTACTATGTACTTTAATTAGATCATCCTGCCAAAATTCTCATCCTGCTAAAATTCATTATGGAGGAATCTGGTACAGTGAAAATAATGAATTCTGTTCATTCATAATTTTAAAAGTTATTTTGCTCCTATAGAAAAGAAATGGTATTTCTTACCTTAGCTGCAAGTTAGGGAAGTGTAAAACCTGTCACAACAGTTCTTTCAAAGTCTCATCACATGCTCTACTGCCAGAGTTTCATTTAACACAGCTGTACAGGATACCCAAACCATAATCAAGATATATGGACAGAAATTATCCCAAGAAATAAAGGAGGAGGAACAGGTAGCATCACAGAGGATTTCTCATTCCCTTTCAGGTAGTGACTTAATACTTAGGGTCCAGAGACTTGTCCCTAGGGAAAATGATTGGCAAACCACATGTATAAATATGTGGCTTGCTTAAAATCTTGACAAAACATAATTCTAAACAATCCAGATAAGTAAACATGTGTTCCAATTTTGAATCATTTTGAAACTGAGCACCAAATGTTATACACATAAGGTTCAAACGATTGTGTGCACAGTCACTTAACTTATGCATGGCAATGGGTGCTTCTTAAAAGTAGTCAAATAATTTCAGATACTTCACAGAGACCTTTCTGAGAATGTGGCTTTCATATTTTATTGAATTGCTTATTATTCTAAGTAGAAGACTAAATACAGCCCAGGATACATTTGGCTGATCTCCTGAAGTCCAGGGTAGTGAGCTTGTTCTACAGAATTCACAATTTGCATTTTATCCGACTTCTCTGTGACAACAGCTTCTACCCACCCAATAAGCCTGTGTGTACAAGAAGCTTCCACAGTGTTAAATTCAGACCTATTTTCAGTTTAGGGCCAGAAGAAAAGCTAACATTGGTTCTAAATATGCCTTCCTTCACCATTAAGGTGAGGAGTCTAATCCTTAAGTTCCTGAGAACCAATTCAAACAAATCAATCTGTTTGCACTCTGAGATAATTTGTCACAGATGGATTCAGAAAATGTCCTTATTTATCCTTGTTCTTTTAGCTCATCTCATTTTCTTGTCTGCACCTTTCCCAGGCCAAGGAAGATGATCTGATTAAGACTCTTGTTAAAAGTAGCAAAGTGTTGGCAGAAGCCTTCTTTTGTACCCATGCCAGTAAACATTAATAATAACCCACCTTGCAGCTAGTCCCAGTAGTGAAATCAAAGCAATGGCTGATGTAAAGCCAGAACCAGCACTTTAAAACAGGCAGAGAAACAAAATGGGCCCACATACCTGGCAGCACCTTTCACTGATGGATGGGAATAAATATAACGGCTGATAGCACAGTAATAAAACAATGATGATACCCCAAAATTATTTATTACAAGGCAAGAACAGTGCTCCCTGCTTAGGCTCTGCTGCAAATGGAAGCCGACATCAATAGATGACTCTCAGAGAGAAAACATGACCCATTTTAATTTGGGAAGTGTCATCTCATTTTTTAACGTGAAAGCCATTATCAGAGGTGACAATGATTTATAGTGAATCAAAAGAAACAACAAAAATCCATACTTAAACCCTTTAGTTCAGTACATTTGCTATGGATAGTTACTTCCTTACAAACAACAAAACAACATCTTAGGAAATTGAAAAAGAAGCAGTAGCATCTTGGTAATCAAAAGTCCTATTGGGTTTAATAAAGAAGACCAGAAGTGATATTGATACAATATTTTCTTCAAAGATAACACAATCAGCCAATATGATTTAGAGAATGACTATCACTGAAAAAATAGGCCACCCTATCAGAAATAAGGAAAGAACATGAAATAAAAACCTGGAATAAAGTAACATTTTGTTGAATAGTGTTCAATAACTCCTGGAGAGTCTTATCACCAAGAGAAACAATTCTTCTCACTATTAGCTGCCTTAATAGAGATAAACCTATATTGACATATTTAAGGCAGATAATGTGCAAAAGAAGCCTTACGGCACATCCCATATAAGTTCCATGGCCTCCAGTAAAGTGTTACCATGGAAACACCTTTGTCATAAGGAAGGTGTACTTTTGAAAAGGACCTGGGGGTAAACATTAAGATTCCCATGGCAACTGTTGTATTCAAAAGCTGAGGTACCATGTGTCAGCATCTTTTGGAGAGGCATGCGGGAGAAAGAAGAAAAAGACAAAAAAGTCACCCTTTATTTTCTCCACTGGACATAGCAATCATAGTTCAAGGCACCTCTGTGAAGGCAGAATAACTACAGACAGGATTTTGAGTTAAAAACTCTGAGTGAGTAGGGTAATAAAGTAACGGAAAAATAAAGGAGAAAAGTAGTATTGATTAAAATGGCAGTGAATAATCTGAAACACTCTCAGTGAGTAACACTTACTGGGGATTTATCGTTCTTAGAGGTTAGAAGAGTGTCTCAAATTCCCCAGAGACACTTAATACAAAACAAACCACAGTAAAAAAAAAATAAAAATCAGAGTACTTTTTGGTCATTATTTTTTATACTTCCTAAAACAAGAAATTATTTTCTTCTCACTTGTTCAACCACCATATTTTCTGGGAACAGATCTCACCTGGAAAGGACAGATCTTAACAAAGGTGAAGAGTAAGTCTATGCTGAAGGAAGGCTACACATTTCTCATAATTCATCAGCTTTCCTATCAGCTAATCTAGAGCAGCCGAGCAGAAATCGTAACAAACTGCAAACCTTTATTAAAAACAGACAGCCAGATAGTTCTCGTATTTTTGAATGACGTAAGTCCTTCTCCCTTCTACTAAGAAAGCAGAAGATATTTTTGAGAGCAATCTCTCTTGCTGTCCTGCCATTATTTTCTTTTTCCCTAAACTGCTTCCCATTCTATAGTCTTTAATGTCTTATAGTTTTGTGTTGGAGATCTCAGTTCAGGTCAACCAAAATCATCAACCCTCCTCCCATGAATTCCAAGAGGTCAAAATGATCTACGCTTCATGTTCTGCTAAACAGGTCTTCCCACAGGACTCATTTCATTATCTTTGCTTTTTTTCACCCCTCAGTTAGCTATATATCTGAAGTCCTTGTAATAATTACTTAAATTGTTCTAGATGTTCCCTTGTTTAAAAGTATACTGAAAGGTATGTCCTTTACTAATGTGCATACAGTGCTCCCTGCTCCTTCATAGTGGGTCAGACTTTACGTATTTGAGTAAAAAAATAGAAGTGAAGGGAAAGGATGGATTTTCTTCTTTTGTTACAGCTTTATGAGACCCCCTTGGTGTGTTTTTTGTATTTCCTCTGTTTTGAACATCTTTATATATGATTGGATGTTTTAGTTTTCTATGTATAAATGTTTTATCCATGGTTTAAAAGGGAATGAAGTTCTTATGTAACACCTAGGTAGAGAAGTAAGACTCCTATAAGAACATTTTGCTCATTATAAAGCAGAAATTAGACAGGCAACCAATACACTTCAACCAAAGTTGCAGTCAACTATTTCAGTTCTGAAAATCTTCGAATAGAGACTGACAGGTAGAAGGTTTTTTTTTAAATTCCAACCAAACTTTGTAGATGATAAAAAATTCCACTTTCGGCCTGAGAGCCACATAATGCAAAAGCAAAAGCACACATAAGGATTCCAGATTCCTAAACTGTAAATATGTCTCCCATCTGTAAAATTACCAAGCGTCTGAGGAATGACAGTGGAATGATTAAGTAAAATATTTTACTTCTGGTATTGGCTATACTTATTCTTGCAGACTTACTTTAAGAATTCTGGAAACAGAACATGCTGGGAAAGAGATGTAGAACTGCAAGGAAAAATTACAAAAATGCTTCTTCAACTGAAACCCAAAACTTCAGCTAACTAGGATATGTTATAATTAACAGTAGAGGAACACTAATTAATTTCTTAGCTAAATCTTGAAGTCTTGTCCTTTCTGGAGCTCAATAAATGTCAAACCCTTTAATGAATGCCTAAGTAAAAAAAAAAAAAAAAAACCAACTTATATTTTCTAAGGTTGACTGAGAAATACAAAGATGATTATTGTCTGAAAGGTAGATCTCTTGGTTTCTGGTCCTGACGGCTATGATACTGTGGAATACTATGATACTCATGAGTCTGAGGGGAAACTGCTTGTGGATGCTGAATTAGTATCTGTTAAAACTCTGATAACAACTGAATTATCATATTTTTTTGAAATGTCTAGGATCTCTGATATTCTCATTCTCATGAATCCTATTTAATCTGGTAAAAAACCCTGACCTTTTTGTTCAGATGTATGCACTTATAATAATTAGATGCCTGTTTTCTGAGGTCTTTAAAATTAGCTTTAATGAGAACTTGGAAAGTAACCAGTATTATATCTGGTTACTGTCAAAATAATTGGAGCTCCTTGAGAATAAATACTTAGAGAACAATGGGAATTTTTTACGTAATATCTGAGCTAAAAATAGGAATATTTTTTTTAGAATAGCCAAACCTGGGTGGAGAATAAAGAAACTTTCTGGAAAAAAGATGAAAATTTTGAAAAATGTCTTCAGCTGAAAGATTCTGTCACTACACACAGATGTTATAAGCAAAAAGTTGCTTATGCATTTCCTGTCACAATCCAAACAGAGGTTGAAGATTCTAAAAAGCCATAAAGAATTCACAAAGGCAGTGCCTGGAATCAATCTATAACATAGTTCTATAACATAGTTCAAGAAGGACTGGAGATGCAAAGAAACTAACACAGAAAGGAAAGATTCCTTTTATTATGATGAAAAATCATGAAACTCAGAAGATAAATATTTTCAATTCCAAACCAGATAGATGCAGATTTGTGAAGAAAAGCTTCTTCCAGTCAAGTGGAAATGGCCAATACTGCAAAAACTCTCCTTCTGCTACAATAAAACTTAAATACCACTCTCCAGAATTTTTATGGAAAAAAAAAATAAAGGTAAAATACTTCTGCAAAAGTGAAGTACAGCTCTATCCTTCACTGCCTCTTTTATAGAGGTTAGAGAGTTGTGGGAATGCATCTCTCTGATATGGCTTAATAAATTTTATTTTCAGTGCTTGAAAACATAAGAGATCTCTTCAAAGGGAAAATATATACTTGAAGTAATTAAATGTCACCAAATCTAGTCCCACTATACTGGACAAGTTGTTGTGTCACAGGATTCCGTTTATGACCTTATCAAGTGTGATTTTATATCTGGTTAGATTTCCTATTCCCATGGGAAAGCTAGTGCAGTGGTTATCTCAGTACCTGCAGAAATTTTCTAGGCATGAGGTACACACAATTGGCTGACATCTATTTGTTCTTGAACAAACATGGCCTTCCCTTGATAATCTGTAATTCAAGGAGTCCTTCATATACTTTTAATCCTTCTTGAAGAAAGAAATGTCTATGACATCACAGAAGGACTCCCATCAACAATTTAAGTAGTTTACATTACTCAGTAAAAGAGTTTGAAATACCTTATCATATCTCTCTTGCTATTGTGTGTTTTGCAAACTCATCACTATTTCATAAACATCTTACAATTGCCCGATGCACTTAAATCTTTTTTATTCAACTGATGAAAACTCAAAGCACGGCTTTGTCTTTTCTACTCTTCTGTCTCTTTTTATTCATTTCAGCTCTTGATATTACCCAGCCAGTTCATCCTACTTGTTATTCAACTCCTCCTCTTCATTGAGATTGACCCCATCTCTGCTTTATCAGCAAATTTCATTCGTGAGTCAAGGTCATTAAGATGAATATTAAATAAGATTGTTCACTTGATTAACTCCTCTAATACCCTTTTTCCTTGGAATATTTCTGATTTCAAGATAACCCATCATCCTGGGTAGATAAGGAGCATACATGTAATAGACAAAGGGTCAGGAATGAACTTGATTGCTTGGAGCCTCTTCCTGGAACAGCAATAAACTGAAACCTGTACGTATGACCAAGGTATAAAATATTAATGTTACTGTGGTATTGGTGGTACCAGACATATATCTCATTCTGTAATCCCATCCATGGTCTGGCGCTTTGCTAAGATCAACATTTTGTTATTCACAACTCACTCCAGCCTGGCCCAGGCCTGGGCACAGCACAGCAGGCACGGCTCAGGCATGCCAGCAAAGTTAGGAAAGGGACTCCTGCCAGCACAGTGCCATGTGTGGGGTCAGGGGCTGCAGGAAAGACCTGGGGGGAAGCTGAAGAGGGTAACAGATGAGGAAAAGAGAGTCCTCACAAGTTGTAGCACAAGAGGTGATAATATAAGGCCAAATCTCCCACAGTAATGTCCTCATATCCACAATAAAACCAAGACCAGCTTGAAAGCCAGCTGGAGTTTTAACGAGGAAAAAAGAGAGACACCCAGACTCATAAAATACCAATGAAATAGCTCCAGTGCATCACATGTTTTTCAGTATTACAATTCTTACTTTTTAAGTGTCAATATAGCAAAAGGTTCAGAAGTTATTATTCATTCTAGTACAATAACATTCTGCAATCCTTATGGCTTTACTGAAGAAGTTTTATAGCTATGTAACAAGATAGTGCCCTCTTGTCCTTTACTGCTGACAGGTTCTCAACCATTTAGCCAGTCCACTGGAGGTGGCAGGCCAATGAGGCGAGAAATTAGACCTGCTCAGCAATGTTCCTTAGATGAAAGCCAATGCTAGGTTTAGTAAGATTTCAGGCTGAAGTAATCTGGCACAAATAGGGAAGGGAAGGGAAGGGAAGGGAAGGGAAGGGAAGGGGAGGGGAGGGGAGGGGAGGGGAGGGGAGGGGAGGGGAGGGGAGGGGAGGGGAGGGGAGGGGAGGGGAGGGGAGGGGAGGGGAGGGGAGGGGAGGGGAGGGGAGGGGAGGGGAGGGGAGGGGAGGGGAGGGGAGGGGAGGGGAGGGGAGGGGAGGGGAGGGGAGGGGAGGGGAGGGGAGGGAAGGGAAGGGAAGGGAAGGGAAGGGAAGGGAAGGGAAGGGAAGGGAAGGGAAGGGAAGGGAAGGGAAGGGAAGGGAAGGGAAGGGAAGGGAAGGGAAGGGAAGGGAAGGGAAGGGAAGGGAAGGGAAGGGAAGGGAAGGGAAGGGAAGGGAAGGGAAGGGAAGGGAAGGGAAGGGAAGGGAAGGGAAGGGAAGGAGAAAGGAAGGGAAGGAAAGGGAAGGGAAGGGAAGGGAAGGGAAGGGAAGGAGAAAGGAAGGGAAGGGTGGGAGGGGAGGGGAGGGGAGGGGAGGGGAGGGGAGGGGAGGGGAGGGGAGGGGAGGGGGGGGGAGGGGAGGGGAGGGGAGGGGAGGGGAGGGGAGGGGAGGGGAGGGGAGGGGAGGGGAGGGGAGGGGAGGGGAGGGGAGGGGAGGGGAGGGGAGGGGAGGGGAGGGGAGGGGAGGGGAGGGGAGGGAGGGGAGGGAAGGGAAGGGAAGGGAAGGGAAGGGAAGGGAAGGGAAGGGAAGGGAAGGGAAGGGAAGGGAAGGGAAGGGAAGGGAAGGGAAGGGAAGGGAAGGGAAGGGAAGGGAAGGGAAGGGAAGGGAAGGGAAGGGAAGGGAAGGGAAGGGAAGGGAAGGGAAGGGAAGGGAAGGGAAGGGAAGGGAAGGGAAGGGAAGGGAAGGGAAGGGAAGGGAAGGGAAGGGAAGGGAAGGGAAGGGAAGGGAAGGGAAGGGAAGGGAAGGGAAGGGAAGGGAAGGGAAGGGAAGGGAAGGGAAGGGAAGGGAAGGGAAGGGAAGGGAAGGGAAGGGAAGGGAAGGGAAGGGAAGGGAAGGGAAGGGAAGGGAAGGGAAGGGAAGGGAAGGGAAGGGAAGGGAAGGGAAGGGAAGGGAAGGGAAGGGAAGGGAAGGGAAGGGAAGGGAAGGGAAGGAAAGGAAAAAGAAAAGAGAAGAGAAGAGAAGAGAAGAGAAGAGAAGAGAAGAGAAGAGAAGAGAAGAGAAGAGAAGAGAAGAGAAGAGAAGAGAAGAGAAGAGAAGAGAAGAGAAGAGAAGAGAAGAGAAAAGAAGAGAAGAGAAGAGAAAAGAGGGAAGGAAGTTAGAGAGAGAAAGAGAGAGAGAAAGAGAAAGGCAGGCTTATTGAACCTCTTTAAGCATATAATAAAATAAAAAATAAAATACAAAAAAATAAAAGCAGGTCTGGAGACAAGATGGTCCCTAAGCAGAAGGGAGGCCAAACAGCAGCTGTACAGGCTCACAGACCGTAGTTGGGGCTTTCTGGACTGTAGGCAAATCATGAAGTAGGAAATGAAGGAGAAAAAAGAAGAAAGCAAACGTTTGGAGAACTGAAGTGGATGGATAGCATCTGCGTGACCTTGATTCAAGCACACTGCTTCATAGTATACAGAAGTATAAACTGACTTTTGAAACATGCTGGTGTATTTTCTATGAATTTATTGCCAAAAATTGTGTTTTAGTTCCAACTAGGTTACAGCAATTCACAGAGAACAGAAGCATAGAAGCCCCAAGCTGTTGCATAGCAGCCATACAGATATGTCCCAAACAACCAGGCTGGAAGCTCACTTACAGAAAGATAAATCACAGAACAGCCTGATGGTAAGCTTCCCCTCTATAGGAATGACACAGTTTTTTGGGTTAGTCTGAGGAATGTACAATTTCAAGTAAATGTTAAGTTTTATATAATAATTACAAATTGAGTTTTAAAAGCCCTAACGAGCACATCTGAGAAAGATATCTATAAAATCCAGTTAAACACAATTTAATTTATTTGAAGATAGAGCCTAAAAGTATAATTGAAAAAGATCTTGCAGTCAATAGCCAAATGAATCAAGAATTAATCTGTGATTTTCGTAGAACCTTTAAGAACTAGGCAAGCCTCTGAAAATCCTTTTCTAGGAAAAATGGATAAGACCATTGGCTTCAAAGAAAAGTCAGTTGTCAGTCTCCAAGAGTAGCTATTGCATGCAAAGACAAGATGTCAGAATTCAAGGCCAGGGTTTTAACTAGGTAGAATCTCTTTCATTAGTTATTTTCCTTGGATCAATATGAGAACACAGTAATAAGTGTAGACATCATCAACATGTGATCTGAAAGAAATTTCTGATAAAAGCATGAAGAACTATATGAGCACTGATATGGTACTTGATTATAAAATCCTTAGGCAAAAGAACTTCAGATTTAAGGATAACTATTGATTAAGGATTACATCAAAAGCCCGCAAGAGCAGTTGTAAATATATTCAACATCTCTCAATAATTTTATTGTTTTAAAAACTGTTATACTGATGCCTCTTTGGGCCTTCATCAGTTACATATTAGTACTATGAAATAGATAAAACTGAGAAACTTCTGGTTTATTTCCACTGTAGTCTTGCACAGGCTTCTTAGAACTGTGGTTGAAAAATATTATGCATATAAAAAAGAATATTCACCCACCAGAAAAACGGCAGACATTAGTCACAAGAGGCGGGCAGTATTAGATGCTTTTTAGAAATAGATATGGATATTGGCTGTTTTAAAGGAGGTCACATGCATCCTGACACAGTTGCAAGAACCTTTTGTTTTCACCTGTCTCATCCTGCATGTGCAGTACAGTGGTGAGGACATATCCCTGTAACTCTTCAAGTAAGCACACTTAAGTCAGCCATAACAGGGAATCATGTTTGGATCCCATAAAACAGAGGCAGAGAAAGAAAGGTTGGAAACTTTTCTTCCATAACAGAGGTAATCAGCTTCTAACAGGAGGAAACTAAAGTGTTCTGCTGTAAGGATAATTACCAGTACTGCAATACAGCATTTAAGATATAATATTCTTTCTGTGCACTGTTCTCATTTAAGTTCTTCCTGCAACTGAATTAAAGAAATTAAAGTATAATTTTATTAATCAACATTTTAATTTCATATGCTAGACCTGTTTTAAAGCAAACTGCTCTTCCATAGTAGGCATCATCCTTCACATTCTACAAATTTCCTTTTCTATGTCTGCTATTTTTATCATCTGTGTAATTGAAGTTACAGGCACACTATCTACTGGCCTTCTTATGAGAAAAATCTAAGGTGTATATTAGTACATTCTAAGATTGAGTAAGTAAAAGTGACATGAAATTCCCTATTGCTTTTTTAGCTAATCACCTAATTGATGCATTTGCTTCATTAAGCTATAAGTTTTGGTTGTGAGTTTTTTTTTCAAATAGCAAAGTGCTAATTATTATTATTAAGGCACATAAAAGAAATTGAACCATGTGTGAAAAACCTATTCTCTTATAACAGGTAGAAAGTTTTTTCAACATGAATTTAAGTTAACCATATCAGGATATGGCATATTTTCAATAGAATAAGTTACTTCTTTATTTTAGCTGTCATAAGGAATATTGTTTCTTTTCCACAACTCCGTTCTTTTTGTTGAAAGAACTTTATTAATAATCGTATTGAATGAAATCACTAAATATCATTAAATTGTGAGGAGGACAGGCTTCCAGCTACCATTGCTTTTTCCAGTTTCCATAAACATCAACATAATCACATACGATGGGATCAGGTGTCACTGCTATATTAAAGTAGTGAGAGAGATAAGACAGGTGCTAGAAGATGTCAGAATGCAAAGGAGTATTATTTTGGAGACATGATAAAGAGAAAGACTGTCTATTTGAAAGATGCATTAACTGTTTAAAAAAACCTGCAAGGGGACATAAAATCTGTTTAAAATTTTACTCTTGTCAAACATCCTCCCTTCATCTACATGCACGTGGTTTTAAAGTGTCAAAGTGAAAGGCAAAGCCCTCATCTCTTTAGTGTGCAGACCAGAGCCCATTCAGGAAGGTAGGTGTTCAAGCCACGACATTCTTTGAGCCACTGAATGGAAGAACCCATTATGTGGCTAGAGATGTGGGTGCAGACTTCTTCAAGGGATCTATCTTATTACTAGAAATTAGACTTTTATTGCGAAGTGTTCTTAGACCGATTAAAGCTTCCTTAATCGGTTGTGTGCTGTGACAACAAAGGTGAAATCCATGTCTGAAGACTTTGGATGATTTATTCATAGCTGATTTATGGATTTCTTTTTGAGGCTTCCTAGGAATTCCATTAAATCCATCATTTGTATTACCAGACTTGATCATGTCACTGACTCTATTGCCCCTCCTTCTTCTCCTTTGATTTCATGGAGAGAATGATCAAAGAGTATATGGAAAGGAGCATTTAGCTGAAATTTCCAAACCTCTGTATACTTCCAAGTTCAGACTCAAAACACAAACTCCAAAGGCATTTTCCTGTTAAGAAATACACATCTTAATAGGATACTGTGGTGCATGGCTTTTGAAAAAGTTAGCATAGTGTTAAATAGGTGGCACTGAAAGAACAAACTTCAGCAGATGCATCATTATCTTGACTGTTCTCTCTCTGTTGTGAGAGGAAATGAATGTAATTGTCTGCCTTTCTGGGGTGCTTCTCAGTTATATTTTATAGACTGAGAACACTGTCTGGAATAGAAGGAAGAATGATACCATTAGGAGTTCAGTGAGCTACTGTGCAGGAGCTTTCTGCTATTTCTGAATAAATCATCAAAAGCTAAGAAGTATTTCTGCCTGGCATTGCAGCCTCCTTTCCTGTCTCTTCTAAAACCCACAATATCTACACAATGATACAAGATAGAACTAGATTTCTCCATGATATTGAGTAACTATAGAAGTAAAAGAGTAGCTAAAAGACGTCAGAACATAACAAAAAATTCTTTTTTTTTTTTGGAAGACTGGATGCCTGATAAAAGTTTGCACTTCAGTTGAGTGGGTAGCTAAATCTGTATTATGCTGAAGAGAGGAGAACATTCAGAAAAGCCTAAAAATGACACACAGAAAATACGCAAAAACATCTGAACTTCCTTCTATGTTTTCTGTCTGTTATTAAGATAACAGTGTTCAGAATACAAAAATCAAAAAATTCTGAAAAGAAGTGCTCTGTCTTTGAGACCTAAGAGCTAAACCTACAGTCTGTATCAGCATCTATTTTGTACATGGCCTTTTGCACACGGTTTTGCCTTTCCTAAACTCATTGTTGTGCACTTCAGCAGTGTCTCTATATCCCTAGAGAGTCACCTACTCCTGTTTTCACCTTTTGTTTGCTACCTGTTTTATGCTTGGGCTCTGGTTTTATGTTTTGGGTTCTTGGACCTCCCTGCTCATCCATGCACGCTTTCTGCTAACTGTGCCTGACTCTCTGCTCATCAGGCTGGTCTATTTAAGATCTTGGAAGAGGAGATCAACCAGTTATCCTGGAACCCTTGTCTTTCTAGGGACATATGCCATGAGATTCATCCAAGCAGGACCATCAACAAGTGAAAGCCTTTTCTCCTGAAGCTTAGTGCTAAGACGCTGCTCTTTGCCTTTTTACCTCCTTGCAGGATCCTGAACTTCTCTATGATTACTACAGCCAAGACTGACTCTGGCCTTCAAATCCCCAACCAGTTCTTTCTTGTTTTTAAGTATGTGGCCCAGAATAGTGTTTTCCTTTGTTGGCTCATTGATCACTCGTGACATAAATGAAACATTTTTCCTTCAATTCAATCTTTTCCTTCACAATGTTGTCTCTGTTCAGAAAGCTTTGCAAAGCAAAACTAGAAGAATCATAAAGAACCAGAATCAGGGAATGATATCAATTTTAAAGACCATTCTGTGGTATGATTTCCTACTTGAACATTCACACAGCTCTTACAGATGCAGCACATATTAAAATGCAGGCAGTGATTGGAGAAACAAAGGCAACAGACAAGTTAATCTCCAGCCATCCAGAAGGCTTAAGGAATTTTTTTTCTAGCATCTTCTGTGGTAGGTAGTCCAGTGCTATGCCTAGATCCAATAGTCTGCCTATGTCTGCTTATCTGACATCATTTTGCATGGTGAAGGTGTTTGTCTCCTTGTTCCACATGACAGGAGCATCCTTTGTTTGCCCCATCATACACATTTAGAAAGTTGGCTGTGAAACCCACTGACACTCAGTCAAATTCTGCAGTGGACCAGAGAGCAAAGACCGGTTAAGAATTCAGTGAGGTTTGCTGTCTGCAGGTTTAACTACACAGTGACACCTGCCATACTGTGTCACTGTTCTCAGAAAACCACTTATCATGGTTTAGTCAGGCTGCCATTTCATTTCTCGTTTTGATTCTGCACTTACAATACCTTCACTTACAGTCCAAATTATGCAATGCATTAAAACATCTTGAAAGTGGGAAGCAAATGGGCACCAAAAATTAGTTTCAGTAACCCTTGCTGTGTGGAAATTGAATGATAACACCCTCTGCAGGGGGCCAGAGATTTACAAGTAATCATATCTATTCGTACTAACCATTCAGATTCTGGACAATATGTAAACACCAGGCTCCCTGTAGTGTATCTAATAATTTTCCTAATCTCACCTTCAGCTAATAATTTTTTCCTTCCCAAAAGAACTTTATAAGCTGTAAAATTTGGCTCAAATCAGATTTGAAGCTTTGTAGATAAAAAGACAAGAGACTTGAGGTTTAGCCATATACACAATATAACTAAATAGTTTAAATGATCTCTTAACTAAAAGGAGAGAAAACCTGTCCTACACAGCATTAAAGCCTTTAAAAATTAAGTAATCTATTATTTAACATTGTTGTATGCAACTTACTTTGACAAACATGAATTTAATATGAATTAAGTTTAATAGAAAACTAGAGAAGAATTAGGGGTTTTGAAGGATTTTTGCTACAATTCCTCCTACCCATGGCATGATCATAAGTTGTGAGACCTAAGATCAGATACAAGTTTGTAGTTCAAGACCTGTGTGTGAACAGAAGTTTATATATTTTACGGGTGTGGTATGGAGATGAGACAATTATAATTTACCATTCACATATCCCCTTGTCTGTAACTTTAATCCTCTCAGACTGATATATAATGACAGAAAATCCAGCAGATTTTTCCTCTTTTTTTTCCTGGCATCTCAGCTATTAATAAATTCCATGGCTTCTTGTTCACTTTAGATAAAATACAGTTTCAGAAATTTTGCCTTAGAAAGAATCTGATCTCACTGAGAGAGAGTCACTCTCTGATTTAGTGTTACTAAAAAAACCCCACATACATAAGCACACACCCACCCTCTTTTACCAAGATGCAGCCACTGCATTTTATCTACACACAAACAACCCTATCAAGGCCAGCTTGCTCACTTGCAGCTTCTCCTGGTTTCTAGTTTCTCCACTTCTAGAGGAGATATTTCATGCTATGCTTTCAGATAGGCAAGCAAACTTAGATCTTTCAGGTTATCTTAGAAAGACTCCTCACCTTTCACTGACCAAATTAACATTAAGCTTTTTCTTGAAACATTACAGCTTTTATCCCTGCCAGCTCCAGTATCCTTCTGCTTACTCACTGCTAAACACAACCACTTCCACATAAGTTTGACAAAGTGAAAACAAAGTAAACAAGCATGCTGCTATATCACTTATACTATGCAAATGATTGTTTAGAGAAGAATAAAAGGCTGTAAATATTTTGAGAAGTGGGCCCCCAGTGCCTCTTCAGCATGCCAAATGGCACCGTGTGCTTCGTAATTATGTAATATAGAGAATACCAGCTGGCTGGAATTATTCTCAAGGGTTTTGAATGATATCAAAATGATCAGCTCCCCTAGCGACAGCCATAATCAAGCAAGTAATACCCTAAAGTCAGACCAAATTGACATTGAGTTGTTGGCTCTTAACATGCTTTAAACCAGATGTTAACTCTGCACACTGTGATTTTAAATTTTGAGGGCCTTTTTTTTTGTCTTAGATAACGCATTATTTCTCTCTTAAAGAATTGTTCTGGTATATAAACTTCCTCTCAGAAGCTGCATTTTATATTTTCTGAAGAGACAGAGAGACAGATTATGCCCACTGCTATGGCAAAGAATGGAAGGGGTACTTGTTTTGCTGTCACAAAATATAGCAGGGAGGTAGCCAACACACATTGTTATGTATGTGGCATGACAGTCACTTAAAACAAAATCTTGGGAGAAAACTTTTCAATTCTTACAGTGGCACTAACAGAGGAGTGGTAGCTCCTTTTTGTAAACAGGTAAAACCAGGCAAGCATTTCCATTTATAAAAATTTTGCAACTGGTTCTCTAGTTCTGTACAAAGCAATACCCACCTAGAATTTCTCCATAGCTCATGGTTCTTTAGTTTTTTAAAATATGCAGTATAAAACTAATTATAGAACTAGAGGCTATAGTATTATATCCATTTTGTGTGATCTAATATAGAAGCTGAGAAAGCTCTACAGTTGTTGTACAACTGCTCTCATACTAAAGTATCACATTTAAACAACTCTCCCCATAGGTTACAGATTCTTTCATATTAATAATTTTTTTACAGCCATACTTAGAAAACTTTCAAGTCTTTATGACAGGGCAAAGAGTTTCTTCCTTTTGCATAACTTGCCATGTCAAAGACTCTATAAGCCAAGCAATGAATCATGAACCATTTATCGTATTTTCTATACCTATGACTATCAGTGAAGCTGAACTTCAGTGGCTGCTCTTCTTTCTCTTTATAGCGGCAAGTGAGAAAACAAACCAACCACATCTCACCTCCTGTAGGTATGTAATGCAAGAGTAATATTGGCCTACAAAAAAACTCCACTTTGCAGTACAGACTGGAGCCTCAGCAGTCAGGATGCAGTTCACTGTCCTGGTGCTCAATAACCTATTCTTGTGAACAACCAATAAATACTTTACATGATGCCTACACAAATCCTATTACAATTTAGAATTTTCTCACAGCATTAGCCAAAAATCTGATAAATCTCAAGGACCCAAGGATGAAAGTATGGCTGCCATGTGTCAAATGAGGTCAGTCCATGTTTCTCTTGCCACTCTGATCCTTTGACAGTCATTCTGCTGGTTTAAGCTGCTTTGCATGCTGCTGTCTGATCTGAGATGTGGGAAACAGAAAGTGTTAGGAGATTACAGGTGCTGTTAAACAAAGCTACTGCATAAGGCGCAGAGTTCAGCAATTGCTTGGCTGAAAAAAATGAGAGGAATGCAAAAATGTCTGATTGCCTACTGTATATTATAATATCCCAACGTCAACCATAATGACATTTGTGCCATGAGACACTACTGTAGCACAGATTTTATACAGAAATTTAGCAATTCTTTATCAAAAATCATCACAATACTCTTTTATACTCCTGAATAAGCACTAAAAAAATGTTTTAAGTATAATCAGTAGCCTCCTTCCAGATAGCTATGTCAAAGCAGCAAACAGACGAGCCCTTAAGCAATAGAAATAAGCGCAAGCAATTATGTTATCAATAGTTCAGACAGATAACTAGTTTAAAGAAGACAACATATCTGCTTTAATAATTTATATTTAGGACACTAAAAAACTACAATGTCACTTAAAAGAAATTTTTATGGCCTACTGGACAAATATTTTTTTGAGGAACACAGAAATAAAGGAGTATTTGAGAGATTTCTGCTTGGGTTATAGTCTTTCTATAAATAGAGAAAGACTGTTTCAGCATTTCAGGTTAGATTGCACTTTTAAAGCTACTTCCCACAACAATCTTCTGTTCCAGGAAAATGTATTACATATTAACAGTATTTGGGGTTATTTATTGAGTTGTATTTATTTATTTGGGTTATATTTATTGAGTCTTTTTGAGATTTTTTTTTTTCTTATCAGTTGCATTATTTTCAGTATATCAAAACCTGATTTCCATTCCTTATTTTCCCACTGGGAGTCCATAAAGAACACATATAAAAATGGAAGCTTGTTAGGAATGGGTGGTGGAATAAGCCTCTTATTTGAAGGTCACTGCCATTTAAGAAATTAAGAACAACAAAAAAACACAATCAGCTCATGCATTCATAAAATATTCCTTTTGAGGAGCTTAGTATAAAGGTATGCAATTACATTTTTGTACCTTGGATATTAACTCTACTTTTATTACCTGTTTTTGTTAGTTTCATATTCAAGACAGAGGAGAAAACAGAGATTTTTGCCTTAAAGAACACTCAGAAATTTTTTTACAGGAGTGCCTAAAGACACACTTCGAAATCTGTACCTAGGTAGTTAAGAGGTTTGGCTTTTTGTGCTGAACAACAAAGGAGCTTTGAAGATATTCACCATCTTTTAAAATAACTGATGGTAGGTTTTTACTCCATGTCTCCTAAGGAACAGAAGAATCTCTAATTTAGTAGGATAACTCTTGAACCATTTAAGATTAAAGTTGTTACTATGGATCTGTGCCTTTCCAAGACCAACATACCGTGGCAGTTTCAATACACATAATTTCAAGAATTAACCTGGAGCTGACTGTGGGATCAGAGGTACAGTGTTATTGCTTACGTTTGTCCCTCTGAAAGGCAGTTTCCCCCCAGGTTTCTTTCCAGAATTGTCTCCTGCAACTGTGCTTCACTGATTGCTTATGATTCAAGGACATGACTGAGCAGGAAATTTGTCACAGTATGTTGGAGGGGTGTTCCATTTATGTTTGAAAATCTGCAGACTCCACAGTAATATGTCTCCTGACTTGCTCCAGCACAGTAAAATACAGGCCAAACAGCTCCTCAGAAAATATCAACATCTGATTTCCAGAGGGAGCAAAATCAACACAATTTTTGATTCATGACATATCTTGCCTACAGATATGAGTACATCTAGAAAAGGATTTGGACATGGAAGCAATTTAACTACACTTAGGTTCAAGATAATAAAAATTAGTTTCACAAGATACAACTAGAATCCCAAGATTTCTATGTTATATGATGGGCAATATGTGATTTCTTTGGCTAAACTGATAAATATGGTTGCCTTGCTAAGTTTAATTTTAAACCTATTTTTAATATTTAAATAAATTCTTGAATGTGTGATTATTTATGGGAGCTCTTTCTCTCATGAATTTTAGGAGCCTATTTAAAATTATTTATAAAGCTCTATGCAAACAAAATACTAACTATGTGTTATTGCACTGGTAAACTGTATTAGAAATAAGAAATAATAATTTTTATTCAAGCAAAACTATACAGGGGCTGAACTGGAATGAATTATAGGATTTGACTGGTTGAGATTTCTCTTTTTATAGCTCCCCTCCCAAGGTCTGTAGCCAAGGCCAAATCCACACCTTAGATTTTGATTTGGATGAAAATAAGGATGACATTACTTAGCTATTATTACCACTGGGAAGGAAGGATATTACTAGAAACAGGGATGAGATCTAAGATCAACAAGAATCAAATCAAACATGGCAGGTATACAGCCAGTATGAAAAAGGCTTTAAAATATAGCAAGAAGAGAAGACTTTAGCAATAGTAAAAACTTTGATAGAAAAATGCTATGGAAAATATGAGTAGTTCAAGGAAGGAAATGCAGGGAATGGGTTTGATCTCAAGAGAGATGCCCAAGATACTAACGAAGATTCTGAGTGGATCTCAAAAGATCAGAAGCTAAACTAAAGATCCAGTAAGTGGAGAGAAGTAAATGAGTGTTGGCAAGCAGATATGCAAAGATTGCTTTCACCTATGACAAATGGCATTAACCAATCCAGGCATCCTAAATAAACAAATAATTAATCAAGGTAAAATATAAAGAAATCATACTTAACACCATCTAAAACCACATGTTTTCTCAGGACAACCATCCATGAATTTCAACAACTTTCAGAGGTATTTACTTTTCCCACCTGCTATATTTTACTCTTTTCATATGCTGTACACCTGCAGTCTAAAGGATATACTAACAGCACTTACGTATGTACAGCTCTCTTGAAATACTCATCTCAATTTGATTATTGGATTATAAATTTACTGCCGGTCTAAGGTGCAACTTAAATTACAGAAGGACTAAAAACAGTCTAAGAAGATGATGATGATGATGATAAGCAGTATTACAAACAAGCACTTATTGGTTTAAACCCTTCTGGAGAGTAGAAATGCATTATGATACTGAAGTAAAAAAGATGAGTAATTATTTTCATTGAAATTACAGGAAATGACTTGAGAAAGTAAAAGGAAAAAAAGACACTGTATTTTTCCTCCCCTACTTGGTGTGTGCACTTGTAAAGCTGTCACATCTTGTCATGAACAGAAGGAAACAAACTCACAAACTTTTTTGAAGAATTTTTTTCAGTCTACTTAATCAAATATCCCAAAACTATGTTTGGAAGTACTTATTTTGAGAGAGTCACCGAGTTGAGTGAGACCCCCCAGCCTCACTCTACTCTATGAATCAGAAAGTGAGACAGTGTTACTCCTAATAAGTCAGGCAGCCTCTATGACTCTCTAGAAAGGAGTTCCTATTGAACTTTGCTCACAGATATCCATCATCCTCAGTCACCTTTGCTTGAGTATTTCTCATATCTTGAACTCCTCCATTTCACTTTATCCTTTCTCTCAGCTGTTATGTCCAGAAGTTCATAAATGCACTCTTGTCTCTTTTCACGACTCCAGAGCATCCTGTTTTTTCAGCTGTTCCCATTATCTATGAGTACTTCAGCCTCAGTCTTTTGGGGTTTTTTACTCACCCAGGACAGCACAGTATGTGTAGGATTCTTCCTTTGTATCTTCACAAGACTGAAAACAATACCAGTGAAGCAACACATCACAGATCTGGCAGTATAACTATACAACTGTCTGCAAAAGGTGCTAGCAACAACACAGTTCAGAAGCTCTCTCTGCCAGCCAAAGAAGGTCATTATTTGTTATATCCAACAGTACCAATATAAGCCATGTTTTGTGACTGTCAGAGAGAGAACTCTCTTAAATATCATTTAAGACCATTTTAGCTGCTTGGCTTTAATATAAAAGATTTTGGGCTTGGGCAAAATTTTGTTCCATGGCAAGGAGTTCCATGACTGGTGAAAAGACTGCCCCTTCTTACTGTTGCAAACCTGCATTCTACCACCTTCAGTTCAGCCTGCTCTTACAGAGGAAGAAGCAATCAGCCTGTCCAGCACTTGATTTTGCAGACTGTTGTCACAAAAAGAGGTAACTGTTGTTGCTTTTCCACACTGAAGAATCTTCACTCATTCAGTCATTCCTGAAAAACGCCATTCCATACCTCTCATCTTCACTTTTGCCCTTCTTTGAGACCCACTTAGAGTACATACTGTAGCATGTGATGTACAGAGAGATGCTGAGAGAGAGGGCCTTGCGCAGCTTTAAGAAGAGGAGGCTCTGGGGGACCTTACAGCTTTCTACATTTACCCAAGTGAAAGGTATAGATAAGATGTAGCCAGCATCTTCTATGGGATTTTGAGGTGGGTCAATCAGACCACACATACTACTGCAGAAGAGGATGCAAAACAGATTTATAAACTGGTATGATAATCTTAGTTTCATTTGCTCTCTTATAATTTTCTAGGAATTGCAAACATCTAATCCGTCTTTTCTACCACTAATCAGGTCAGCATCATTTTTTCTTAGATCTGTCAGAACCTCCAGATACTCCTCCTGAGTATTAGGTAACTCAATGCTTTCATTTCCTATGTGAAGTTCAGACTTTTCTCTGTGTGCATCACTGTATATCCCCTTACATTGCATTTAATTTGCCATTTCAATGCTCAGTCACTGATTCCTGTAAGATGACCTTGGAGTTTGTTACTGATGGACCTTGTCTTTACTATGCAGAGTTAATTATAATATCATCAATAGACTTGGTCACACGTATATTCATACCAGTTATATCTATTCCTTGGTTTCTGTATTTGATCCACTGCCTGTTCAGTTCATGCAAGAAATTCTATCAGCAGCAGCTCCAGAGTCACTTAATTTCATTAAAACTTTTAGGAGAAAATTCTTTTTGAAGGCTATCTGGAAATTCTGAGAATCTCTCTACCCACCTACTTGCAGACAACATTGAAGAATTCCAGTGGCTTTGTGGATGAAGGATTCCATTTTAAAAGCCACTATAAATATTCATCATATTTATCCATATGTCCATTAATCCTATTCTGCCAGATTTTATTCCTTTCCCCAGAAATTATGTTTGTCTGTTAAAGACTAACATATGTATAGATTACAAGTTTGTAGTAATCCTGAAAGCCTGTTTAAAAAACTGCTTTCACTTGTGATAACCTTCCAGTCCTCAAGTACTAGAGCAATTTATATGATGAACAAAGGCTGAGGTTACACAAAAATGATGAACACACATCTTTTAAAAACAAAACAATACAAACCAAGTAATTTTCAGATAATGATGTGTCTAAAGGATTTAGAGCTGTTGCTCTACTTTCTGTCAGTTGCACCTGACTGCATATTTACTTTATCAATTTAAAATTGAAAGTACTCTACTCTACCTCTCCATTATCCAAGGATAGAAATTTTCTGATTTACTGATTATGCCCAGAAATTTGTTTGTATGCAGCACCTGCTAGTATGTCTCTTTCACTACTGGCGAAAGCAACCACAAGAATACAAACCTTAAGCAGCATCCTTCCCAAGAATCCCTGCTTAAATCTAATTGGATATGATGACTTCCTGTTGCTTCCAGACTTTGATGTAATAAAGTTCATATTTAATTATAGTTAAAAATAGCTAAATTTCCATGAGACAGCTGTTTAGTTTTGAGCTTTTGTAACCTTAAAGGCCTCAAACAAAAGACTGCAGTGTATTTAATAGAACTGAATATTTCTGATGTATACAGCTGTCATCTATGGCAGAGCTTTTCAATAAACCCACTGAAACAATTTTGTTCTCCTGTCTCAACAGCAACCACTGCTGCTCTGGATAGCTTCTAAGAAATACAAATTTAAATTATGGACTGAAAAGATGAATCAGCCATAATGCAAAGCCATGTACAAATTTTTACACTAGGTTAAGTTACCCTTAGTGCAAAGAGCATTTGTTTTACTATATAATATATGAGAAAAATGTTATTGTAGATAATATATCCACATAAATGACCAAATATATGGAAAAAACAGCATTTCATTTCAGTTATACAAGTTGCTTCTAGTAAAGATAGAATATATGGCATGTAACTAAAACACCAACACATTTTCTTCCAACCTTGATTCAAGGAGGGTTCTCTATGGTTCACCAAGCAGAGAAAGATGGTTTTCTTTCTTTCGCCAGACAAAAGCAAGTAGGAGCTTTTGTGTATGTGACTCATGACAACATTTCATCTTAATACAATCTGGTCACAGCAACTCCTGCAGAAAATTGCTTGCAGTTTGCTGGCACCATGGGAGACCATCATTACTGACAAGATTGAGAAACCCATCAATGACAATTCAGGACTCAGTCTAAGTGTGGCATCCAAGTGTTGTGCTTTTTTATTAGGGCTCTTTTCTTGCGTCTCTTTAATTCTTATTCATGTCCATTGGTCCTTGATTCACATTGTGATTCAATGCAATAAAGACTTCAGTTCAACTGAATTCAATCTCAGAAATCATCAAAAAGTAAGATTTATGCAGTACTTTTTAGAAAACCTTACAAAGGCCACCACTTCAAGTGAGAAGATGTAAAGATGTTCATTTACCTCCTTCACAAAGGAATCATGCAGGGCCTATTCTGTATCATGTTGTGATGATATAAGTCAGTTTCACTGTGGATGTTTGGTGAAAATCAGTTACCACCTGTACAATCATCTTTGTTTAACAGGTTTCTTTGTTTAAAACTCATCTATCATATAGTATTTTTTATAGAAAAAAAAAATTCATCTTTCAGCCACTCACTTAAAATCAGACTAAAGCCATCACTGCTCTTAATTCTTAAATAGGGTAGAGAACTATTCTTTTGAAAAGATATGTCCTGGTGAGCTTGCAGGTATCTCATGACAACCAGTAGAAAACAAGAACCAAAGAAAATAGGTCTATTTTTTGCTTCCTTGTTATTGCAAATGGTAGATTTATAGCTGCAAGGAAAATAGAGAGATGAAAATTCTAAAAACAGGACAAAACCACATTCTTTTCATGAACATGACAGAAGACACGAAGATTCATACTGTCTTTAGCTGAAGTTGATGCACCTGGCATTCCTCTGCTGCACCAGTTCTCTGGTCTTCACCTACAGTACAAATCTCTTGTTTCATGTAAATCTGCTGTTCCACACAAGGGCAAAAATTTATAGCTAGCTTTTCCCAAAGCAGAGTTAGTCATATCTGTAATCTGAATTTCATTTGCAAAGGGGAAAGAAAAAAAAAAAAACCAACAAAAAAGAATTCTTATTTTTTGTGTCCATATACTAACCTTCTTTGCTTGGAAGATCTCAAGGAACTACATGCCTGGTACCTCACTGGCAAGTACTAGGGTTTTCTAGCTTTCGATTGTCATCAGTTATTGAAAAACAATCTCTGGAAAAACACTCTCAAAATACCCAAAACTCCTTGTTTCCAAGGGTAGTTCAGATTCCCAACTTCTGAATATCCAGTCTGGAGAACTAACTTCAGTAGGGGTTGGGGTTTTTTTCTTTGTTTTTTGTTTTGGTTTGGGTTTTTTGTTTGTTTTTTGTTTGGTTGGTTGGGTTTTAGTTTTTTTTTTCTTTTTATGTTATATAGTTTGGCACAAAGAAGAAGTAGGACTGAAGTGTGCTGAAGATAGCTCACAAGATTTTTGAAGGCACTTTATAAAAGAAAAATTATTTGGCTGGCTTTCTTTCATAGGCTAAGGCTTCTCCTATCTCAAGTGAAGTCATCATAGAGTAGTTTTATTATGGACATTACATTAAAATATCATGTCATTAAACAAGAAGAGTGAATTAGATCAATTCTAAGAAAAAATCCCTCCCTCTCTTCCATCATTACATTACAGAGATTCAGAAAGAAATACCAGATAGAACATGGTTCAAAGCTAGTATTGGCTAACACACTAGCAATTCAGCAAGACACAGACAAACTTTCATCTGTGAAAGTGATCCTGTGCAAATGGAAAAACACATCTATGTGCTAGGGTCTGCTGACCTACTCGGAGACATATTTTCAGATTTCTCTCAAACAAAGCAGGTACCAAGACCTATTCATTCTTTAAATAAGTAAAATATATGTAAAAAACACAACAGACTAAAACATATCTGGCACTTAATAGGAAATAAGTAGACACAGAAAAAAAAAGCCAGGATATATTTTTTTCCCCAAATTATTTTTCTTATAGGATTTTTTTTTCTTTTTTCTGGCACCAAACCATTTTTAATCTTTAGACTGTGAACTGGACTTTTGTCTCTTTATCTTCCTCACTGTTCTATTAATTAAAATTTTTGAGTGATACAGTGGAATAATTATTACTAATTATATACACAGGAATTTTTTTCTTCTTCTTAGGAGTACAGTATTTACACTCCACAGAATATATTCATTTTTATAATGTGAAGAATATTTATTCAGCACAGCAAAGTGTTGTCTTTTATTCCTTATACAATAGAAGTAGCACAATGAAATAAAGTATCACTCTGGTCCAGGGAACCAGATCTGATGGCTACTGACTATACAGTCTTACAGTCAAATAATTCTAAGGGTTACTAGGAAGACCAGACATTTGAAAGGGGTATTTTTCCCATGGTCAAAGACTACAAACTGATTAAAATCAAGGGCATGCCCCATTAGAGTTGAATCTGTAGATTCTACAGGTCTTCATTAGGTGAACACCTAACAATCAAACCAGAAAGGAAAAGAAAAACATTTTTTTCTTTAAAGAGCTTGAAATTATGTTATTAATTCTTGTATCCTTTGTTCACATGAGGTTTTAAACAATTGAATGAGCTTACTCTAGTCTTAATCAGCCTTACATTCCAAACAGAAAGCAGTGGACTCCACAGGTTAAATGGGATAATGCTTTTTTAAACTATCCTAAAAATACCAATCATTAGCCTGATCAAAAATCTTTTAAACTCCTAAGTTACAAAATTAACTGTTCCTTTACCCAAGGTACAATGGAACATATGACTTTCCTAACTGGAAAGACACAGCTTCTCCATCAAGCAAAAGTGAAAATGCACCCCTAAATGCTGGTCTTTCACTCAAGCACTGTGGTGCAGTGCAATTTTTGAACAGCATTTAGCACCAAGAAGAAAATGAAAATACAGAAAATTATCTGAGCAGAAAAGACAGAAACATCTGGATATATGGAAGGCAACTTTAAAAGATATAAATCACATTCTGTGTTTTAAGGAATGAGTGCTGGTGAAAAGCAAAACCATGCAGAGAATGGTCTGATAGAAGCAGATTCCTGTGTTCTTGATGTGTTTTGGATGGCAGTCATGAAGAGGGAGCTGTGCAACTGTGCAAGGGTGATGCACATAGCTGCAGAATTATGTAAGACTGACACATTTGTTTTAAAACATGTATCTTTTAAGCCTGAGAATAGAAGATAAAATAAGCTTTAAAAGAAGTTTGATCTAAAGTGGTTGATCTAAAGATGAAAAGCTGTTTGCAACTCTGAAAGGATTAGCTGAGATAAAAGACTAACTCTTGATCTGACTCCAAGACAGAGATATCAAAAGGTTTTGAGAAAACTTATAACTAGTGCTTTACAAGGTGATTTTCATTTTCCCAGAAACAAACACCATGTTTACCAGGCTGAATGTCTGACCCCATAGATAAGATTAAAAATGTAAAGATATCCTGAGGAAGTGCTGGAAGCAAAAAGCAAGTGGAGTTGTTTGAATGTATATTTAATACTATTGAACAAAGTGCCAAAATTGGGATAATGTAATGAGGTGAAAAAATATAAGTGGTGACCTTTATTTTTAAGAAAGGATAGCAACATGCAGAATCATGTGACATACAGAAGGAGTGGTGACAACACTGTAATCATAGCATGACACCATACACCAATAGGCTACAGTCCATTACGGTCCCAAAATAGGCATGTGGATTGTTTAGTCTCATGGCCACTCTTCATTTTCAGAAGTGCACAATCAAGATACACCTCCATTTCTGTTTTCTAGCTACAAAACAGGTCTCTTTGCATAGGGAGAAACACTTTGGTCTGTGGAGAGGTATAAATTTGCCATCTAAGCTCTGGCGTACTAAACTCCACCTAAACTTCCCGGACAACTAAGGTCAGTAAATATGTTTAGAACAAATCACTCACACATTACTAATGCAGCCTGCACTGATTGAAATGGGAAGCACAGATGAGACAGATGAGGCCATGCCTACCCCTGGGGCACCCAGTAGTTGGCAAAGTTGCTGACAGAGGCAGGACACACATGTTCCCAGCCTGAGAGGGAACCTCATCACTCAGCATTGCCCTGCTCACCTAATGAGAGGCAGGAATGAGAGGAAGCTGCCTCCTCTCAGAGTCGGGAAGCTGAGAATGGAAGAGGAAAAGGGATGAAGAGAGAATGAGCATGAGAAAGGCTGATACAGTACTTCTGTTCCCATTCAAAGGTCAATGCACCCACCTTAAAAATGGTGCTCAGAACTGGGAGCGGCATCTTGAACTGCCAGAGGAGTTTGCTCTTTACCAGGCTATGTGTTGTATACTTGACATTTAGATTTAAATTCAATAGCCTACTATTACAGTACACTATATTTTGCAATTTGCATCTACAGTTTCCTAGGAAAACCATCACCATAACTTACAGAAACCTAAGCAGCTGGTTCAAGTGTTCCTAGACTGGTTTGCCAGAGCATTTGACAACATCAATAAAAAGCCAGCAATTTATAAATGTTTAAATTACATAGGTTTGAGAGGATCTGTCAAGGTCATACTTCTGTACTTTGCATTTCTGACTTTATACAGAAGTAAAATATGCAGGGCAGCTCTCCAAAGCTTTACATGTCATTCAGTTCTGCTGCTGAGCTGCTTAGAAATTTGAACTTTACTTTCACAGAATGACTAAGAAAACAGTACAAAGCTACTTTTTCCTTGATAGGTCAGATCTCATCAGCAAGTGTCCAATTGCTGAGTAAGTAAGATTTTTTTAAAACTTCTTCATAAAGTAGCTCTAATACTGGATTACTTCTACCCTACTTTTTTTGTGCCCTTGTTGAATTATGGGGCATGGATTTTTCAAACAAAGCCCTCACTGCCTGCCATTAATCCTTTTGGGTAAGCAAATCAGCAAGCCCTTTAATCACTGGGATTGATACAACCACTCCCAGCAAAGTACCACAAACCATCTGCCAATTTCACAACTATTGGATCCATGAGTGAATGAAAGCACAAGATAAACAGCATGGTACAGAATGCCACAGCTGAATAAAAAGTAGAACCATCACAGGGGAGACGGATTACTGCTTTATTGTATTACAATCCATAGAGCTGTTAAATCTCTATAGATCATTCCTATTATTGTAGTCTTCCCTCCAAAACACAAGTCTAAGCATAAACACATTCCTGTGTATTATGAGAACAGAAGGATGCAGTGACAGACCTAACAAATATGAATATAACACACATTTTCACAGTTTACCTTGCTCCCATTGCCTATAGCCATGCTATATCTGAAACAGCACTTCAAAATAAAGAAAAGCCTTTGTACCCTTCTCATTCAAAAATGTAATTTGTGTGTGTTCTTATAGTTATACAAAACAAAAAATGCTCAATAGGATATGAAATATTCCTTTACAATGATGACAGGCCTATCTCACAGAATAGTTGCAAAAAAAGGTGCAAAACAAAATGCACAAGAGATCTCTTTTGAAACAGTCGAATATAAAGGGTTGCGAGGAAAGAGAAGGAAAGGTCAGTTCTCCTCTTGTACGTTTAGATTTACCCATTGATTTTTTTAACACACCTAATCATTCTAGAGAATATAATAAAGGAGAGAAAAAACTACACTATGCTGAAACCTAAAATCAGAAAAAAAATATGTGTCTAACCACCATCACAAGTTGTGAGAATCAGTGCTGGCTCCAAGCAGAACAAAGGAAGCAGCTTGGAGCTCAGCTCAAAAGCACTGGCGAACAGTACACTGGGGGCCCCTTCTGAGCCTCCCAAACCCTTGTAAAGATCAGAAACCTCAAGCCATTCCAGTGGAAGTTCCAAACTCACAGAGCCAACCATTTAACAGTTACAACCAGAAACAAATAGTCCAGCAATAAACACAAATTGCAAAAATTGTAATTGCTGCTTCCCTTCGCCTTTTCCCTGGCAGAGATTTCCACTCCCATAGACAGTAGCTGCACCAAAAGTTTACAAATATCAGCTGATTGGGTATTAACCACACATGACAACTGAAAAGCATATACTTCCAGTGGGAAGGGAAGACAGTGAGAACGGAGAAACTCTCCCACAACTAGTTTTGTTGCTTGTCCCCAAGCCTCTGTTGCTGAAAAGGCAGCCACGCATCCCCCTTGGCTGAGCAGGCTCACCCCCAGGGCTGTTCCTCAGAGCTAAGGAAAAAGCCACGCAGGCCAGGGTCTCTTAAACTGGTGCTCAACTAATTACATGAAAACATGTAAAATCTATTCCTATTAAAAATTGGTGGTATTCACTTTAAAATGTCTATGACTTCAATGTCAGAAGTGATTTATCAGGTTAGGTGGCAACATTAGTACAGGAGAAAGTTATCCAGAAATATATGTGTTTACTGGCAACTCTGTCTGAGAAATCAGGCTAAATGAGTGTTAGTAGAAGCTCACTGCCTAATACTGTTGAATACAGTTATTGTGCACAATTACAACTCTTAATAACAGTTTTGTTTCATTTAGTCATATTTTAAATTTAACTCTTACTTGGTTTACATTATTCATTATCCAAGGAGTAATCCTCAGATGCACCCAGCGCTTCTTGAAAAGTAATGATCAATGAGGTAAAAAGAGACTACAATGAAGTACGAACCTTTCCATATGACAGAACCAACCCTTTGAGGTAATTAATAGAAATTTCACTGCGTTAAGAAATTCAGAAATAATCACTTAATACCTTTTTACCAAAAATAAATTTGGGAAGAGCTGGAAGAGCTGTAGTTTCAGTTGCTGCAACCCTTTCCAAAACCCTCTGAACAACCTTCCCGAAGTACTGAGTCCTTCTGAAGGCTTTAGGCTCTGAAATTTGGCACATTTAGTCTTATTTACAATTTCTAATGTTCTGCCAGAACCTGCAGCTTCAAGCATCAGGGGGATTATGATTTGTTAAATTGGGTCAGCTGTAGGAGTAAAAGCTGCAGTTTATTCATGGAAAAATCAAGGTATGATGTGGTTTCAGGTTTGCTATTACTTCTTGAATCCTAGATGACACAGTTACTGTTAAATTCTGTGGAATATATATATATTCCACATATATGTGATATATATATATAGCAATAAACACAGAAA
Source organism: Phaethornis superciliosus (assembly GCA_023637945.1). Lineage (NCBI taxonomy): Eukaryota > Metazoa > Chordata > Aves > Apodiformes > Trochilidae > Phaethornis > Phaethornis superciliosus. The sequence continues at coordinate 49,402,325 of JAJQWJ010000003.1, read as the reverse complement.
GTTAAAGTCCAGACTTTACAGACTTCCAGGGTAGTACTCCTACTTTCTAAATATTCTACAACAAAACAATAATGGGGCTATTTTTACATTTCATTGTTTGAATTTTCATAGTTTTAAATATATTTCTTATTTAAGATTCCATTGAAGTGTGAGGTGAAAATGGCTGCGTGTGGCAAAGTTCAAGATCTGAAGCACAGGAGGGCTGACGGCCAAATAATCTGATCAGTTAATACCCATCCAAAGGAAGACTGATTACTTTTGTAGACATGGACCAAAACCTCATTTCTTTCATATTAATATTGGGGCATTGCTGTAACAGAGCAATCCAGGCTGCAAAATAAGTTGCTTTGCTCTATAGTGGCTGTAATAGTGATATACATAAACAAACAAAACCAAACCAACCAAACCAACCTGTACCTCAACCAAGCCTTGTCCTCAACTCTGACAAGAAGAAGGGGACACAGATACTCACTGGAAGCAGAAAAAGGTCGTGTAGCTTCATGACCTGTGTGAGACCTGTTCTACCACCCAAAGAAGCACTTCTGTCTTCCCCACACATCTCCTTCTCCCCCACCCCCAACCCCTGAATCAGCATACAATTTTTGCAAAGTTACTAAAACTTTTGGAAAAAATCTTAAGACATAAAAGTAATTTCAATTTGAGAGACTGGAAAAAACAAAGAGCATCAATTAAAGAGAGCATATTTGCTGGATGGTGTGTATAAAACCTCTACATAGTCCAGGAAGCAAGGAGCAGAACCAGAGTAAGGATGTGCAGGCAGCTGCACTACACACCTATGCTTGCATCCAGCATCTTGCTTTATGTGGTCTCAGCACAGATCTTAGCTGATCTAAGTCCACGATAATCCTGAAAAGGGCAGTTCCTCTCCTCTCTGCACCCTGCTTAGTGTTTCTACCCTTCAATATCTCAGTCAGCTTAAGAGCTCTGGTAATTACCTACAAATTTGAAGGAGTGAGATTTTCACTAGATCACGTCTTGATACACTCACCTGAACAAAAATTATTGCTGCTACATCAAGTTATTTGTGATTTACTTGAAAGATGCTGCATACTTCTAGGCACTTAATACATACAGTTTGATATTCTTCATTTCTCTATTGAACCACTACAAAACTATGATTTACAATCAATGTCTTCACATCTCAAGAGAGTTCTATGCCTTTTAATGGTGATTACTACTGAATAAAGTTGCTTAGACCCTGAAAGGATGCATAAAACCCAACACAGTTGCTTTGTGAAAGCTGAAGCCCTACTGTAAAAGCAGGAAATTCCTTTCCCTACAGTTATTGTTAATATACTTGAAAAGGACACAATGTATTTTTTTATGATAGGGTATTCCATGCCAGAAATAAGGAATGGAAGATGAAAACTGTTATTAGATCAGAATCCCCACAATGAAGCACCCATTAGAAACTGAAAGGTAGCCTATATGCAGACATACATGTACACTTAAATTTTACATCTTAAGGACTACTCAGGGTAAATTTTGTATATCAGCTACAAATGTATTGAAGACTTTCAAACATAACCTTATAGTAATTATATGAACTTGCTTGTTCCATTTAAAATCACAGTAATTTGAAATTGAAGATTAGACCAAGAGAAAGAATAATCAGTCAGCATGATTTTAGGGCATTTTAAAGTACTGTGTAAGAATAAACCTGATCTTTCCATTATAGGAAGATGAATAAGAAGGGACACTGTGGCAGCTGCAGTGTAATTCCTTTATTTTCTTCATCAAGGCTTCCTTCTGGGCTTTTCTCCATCTCTTGTGTATTTGCATAGGCTTTTAAGCAAGCTATTGTAAAAACATGGAAATGACTTAGTCCCCTCTTGGATGTACATGCCTCTAACACATGGCCATACCTGTTGCATCCCATGTAACCTAAAGCCTATTGAGTCTGTCTAGTGTCTTGTAGTCCTAGAGCTCTCAAATGTCCTGTCACTCCAGAAATGAGGGGGATTAGTCATGCCTGATACTCCAGCCAAAGTATCTCCCACTTTTTGACTTCATTTAGATACATTACCCCCAAATGTATGGATAATATATGGATGGGAATAGAGCCACTCTGTGTTCACTTCTTTTCAAAGTTTTAGTTAACCTTGTTTGGTGCTGTTGGTTCAGATTAGATAGCACTGGTTGTAGCAGAGCCCAGGTCCTAGGGTCTGAAAAGGCAGTGCAGATGAGGCCAAGATATTTTTTTGAGGAAAAAAGTTAGCTATATGCATGTAAACTCTGTAGTGCCACTTGAGCTTAGCACCAAGGAATGGGTTCCGGTCCCTTCTACTTCTCTGCAGATTCACTAAACATGCCAGGAAGGCAAATGATTCAGTTTCAGCAATCAATTTTTTTAAAATTTGTAAAACCTCTGTCTGAACAAAATATATTGGAGAATTATCAGACCAAAGAATATGAATGAAAAGAATATACCCCTTACATGAAACCAATTGCTTGGCTAATAAGTATCATTGGGATATTCAGCTAAGCCTGCCTATGAGACTGGCTATGATTACTTCTCACTGGAGAACTTCAGGACTTTGACTTCCCTTCTCTCAAAGACCTACACACACATATTCCCCTTTATTTTCCACAAAGAGTGATTAATAAGTGGGAAACTATAATTGTAACAGGGAAATGTCTTTCAGACAAAGGTCTTTTATTGCACAGTGATGACTTGGAGCCTGTCCCTTCATTAGTTATCAAGTATCTGTGACAAAATTATTGCTTAAACCCACCCCAACAGGCAGTGAAGATGACACCGCAAAGGGAAGGCCAAAATGCAGAACTAAGCCTTTGAAATAACATGGCAGTTTACCAGCCAGACACATTCTGATTACATCAGGGTATTTCTTTTTCATATTACTCAAAGTTTTTGTTCTGAATGTTTTCTTAACATAAGATTCAAAACTTAAAAGAAAGTATCATGTTTTCTTCCTTACCCTTTTTTGATACAAATCCCTGCTCAAATACACTATTGTGGATGATTTACTGAGAACCTTGCAGATCAGTGGCATTACCACCCTCTTTTTTTTCCTTTTGCTATTCTTTTTTTTCTTTTTTCTTTTTTTTTTAAACAGAAAATCTGAAATGTTCTGCTGAAGAACTGATAACCAAAAAGGACACTGTATCAAAATTATGCATACAACAGAAGCCAGTAACTCAGTATAGTGGTGTGGTCAGAATCTGTTCCCAAGACTGGGCTTCTGTTTTTAAAACTTCTTGCCTCCCAACGTCTTCTTTACCTTGTTTATCTTCCACTATACTTCTAAATAAGGCTTTATAATCAACCCATCATTTTACTCTCGCATATGAAACACATCACCTGTCAAGGAAAACACTTGTAAAAGTGCTTAAAATCCTCATTCTAGAGCATCTGGGTTTCTGAAAATACACACATATCCCACGCTAACAGCATGAGCAAAGAAAAAGGCAATGAAACTTCAAAAACTAAACCTTCTTTAAAAAAGGAAAATGAAAAATCAAGCCCAAAGATACAATTATTAAACTATGTACTGTAACTCAGGCAAAGGATGTAACAAATCCTTGTCTTCACTAAATTAATGCAGATTTTAAGGAATCAGATGCATACTTCAATTTGCAGGCACGCACAGTAGTTACAGATGTTTCTGTCCCACAGGATGGAATGTTACTGCACTGACCTGCATTCTTCAGCCCCTCAGTGTGAAATCCAGCAGTTTATCTCAAGCCACAATTCCATGGCAGCCTAAAATAAAACTACTTAACTTTGCACTGACTGAAGAATTCTCTCAAGGCCTGCTGATGCAGTTGACCAGCAGCAGGCAGCAACTGGCATATTGTTCTAAAACTTTTGGTACTGATTGCCATGTGACAAGCACTTGAAACTTCAAATGAGAATTAAAACCAAGTTTTAAATTTGTACCTCTAATTTGCTCCTTCAGAAGGCAGGCTGCTCTCTGGAGCACTTCTTGGTCTAGTTTCCAAGTAGGACTGCTCACTAGTCTAGAACTGGTGCTTCAGATCTTTGCCCAATGCTAATACACAGGTTCAGATCTTCCAGTGAGACAAAAGGTTTTTCGAATACAGCCAGGAATGGATTTCATTACTTAGTCTCTTTCTGCTACACACTCCAAACAAGATTATTTAAGCAAGGAAACTTGAGAGTTTTTGTTTGCCCCGAGGCAAAAGCCCTAAGGAGATATGGGTTACAAAAGAAAAGCTGTGACAATCTGTACAACATACAAAACCGGGGGGGGGGGGGGGGGGGGGTGGTGGTGGTGAGGGAGGGGGACAAGTGTTCTAATGAAATCATCAAGCATCTGAAAAACAAAAAATACAACTCCATTCTCTAAATGAGAAGTTATCAGTACACTACTACAAAGCTTATAAACTTATGTGGTTGAATTAAGAGCCTATCACATTCAGACTGATGGAAATAAAGATACAATCGTGTTCTGTATTGTCTGAGTAGCAGACCAGGATGTCATTGGAAGGTAACCTGAGGAAAAAAATGTATTTTCAATTATTTATGTTCTCAGCTCCTGCACTACACAGCATAACCACTTCTATAAATTATGAAAACTCTTGCAATGACTTGGTAATAAGTCCAAATGCATTGGAGCATGATATAAGATTCAAACCACTACACAGTGTAAACGATCATTACTTGGTTCAGAATTCATTTTTGTAAATAACATCTTGTGCAAGCAATTAACAAGATAATCTCCACTGCATTTGTAAAATGACAAGTCACTTTCAGACTGACTGAAATGGTGGCTTTTCCACCATTTGTGTTTTACTGTAAATCAAAGATACCTTCACACTTAGAGCCAAAAATCTTGAAAATTTGGAATCTATGTGTTTCAAAAGGAGAGAATGCACATATCTTCACTGGTTGTTGTCTGTTTGCCCTATGTGTTGAAATCCAGGATGCAATGACCTTAAAGACTCTGAACTGAATATATATTTGGTAAATTTCTGCACAGCAGAAAATAGTCGAGATGTAGGTCCTAGATATCTTATGCTATCTGTATGCTTATCTATAATCAAAATGTAATAACCTTGTTGTATCATACCATAAATTTGGGGGGGTTGGGGAAAAAGATTCCTAATTTGGTGAACAATGAAGGCTGCCTTCTCTGCCCTCTTGCATATGACAATTTCAGTTTTGAATACCATACAGCTGGAAAGTTTCTTATAAGTTTTCTGAGAGCACAAAGCCCATTTTTACTTTGATGCTTTATGGATTTGGGTCCTAAACTATCAATGGTACTGTTTTTAGTGAAAAGTTAACATGCTTATAATGACAGTGTCCAGCTGATGACAGTGTGGTCCTCTATTTCCAGAAAACACTGTCCTCTTTTTTTTTAAGGTCATTTATGAAGACAGACATTAAAATCCCTAGCATTTTGCAACCCTTTTATGTTGAGCTCTGTACAATCATTAAATAACCCAAGTGACAGTTCCAACCTTCCGAGTACCTCATTAATAAAAAACAAGAGGGATTTTCTCCAGCTAGAGAAAAATCTCCAGTGAGTTCTCCTGTCCTTAAATTCAGGAATGCACTACCCAGGGGATACTGCAGGTGTTCATTACACTGTAACTGCATTTCAACAAGTTTCAGTAGCCTCTTTTTAGTTTACGTTACTTACTTTTCTACCCTTCCTTTCTCATATCTATCTTTACTCTCAGAGGACAGAGAGCACACTAAATGCAATTACACTGAGTCTTGAGATTTTGCCTGTGTTTCAAGACTTGCGTACAAATCTCTTTCTGAAATGATGTTTTTGTCTTTTAATTATAGCCACAATCAAGGAATATTATTTCTTTAAAAAAACAAATTGTGCTGCCATATTTTATGTCAAACACAAAATTGAGATCTGGGTTTCTGAAGACAAATAGGGTGTTTATATATGTGTGTATTAGAAGTACAACCCATTGCTCTTTAAATCTTCATAATACCTAACATCCAGAAAAAACATGAAATGAGCAGCAAAACCAGTCTTGACAACAGAAATCATGTTCTCTTTCCACTGCCTCTTAATTCAAAATCCAGATCACATTCAAATTGAACATTTTTTGAGCTTTGAAAACTAGCTAGTTCTTTTCCATTTTTTTTTTTTGTTTTTTGGGGGGTTTTTTTGTGTTCTTCAGATCACAAGGCTATCACACAAAATGCAGCTTTTGTGGTCAGACTAACGACAGGCAAAGGTTTCTTTTCAGTTGTGTGGGATTGGTTTGTGGAATCAATATGATCAGTGAGAGAATGATCCTCTACATTTCTGCAAACATATTCAAATTGTTTGAGATTCTTCCAGAATTAACACCAGGAAAAACACTTGCATTCTAGAGAGTGCCACTTCTATTAGCCATCAGTGCTGTATAAAAACTATGAAGAACATCAAGAACCACTTTATACAAATCCACAGCCCAAAGCACTACTCCCTTTTCTTATAACAGCTATTTGACAGACTTAAACAGCTTTTTTAACAAGTAACATGATCACTGCCATGACTGGGTCAAAGCCTCCTGAATAATTTTAAGGTATTTCTGATCTGCTAGTTCCTAGTCCTGTTAAGCAAATACTGCAGTAGAACTGCAGTTTGTGGAGATGCAATTTGGGAAGCTGTTCAGTTATAACCACAGTCTTAAAATCCCTCTGGCAGGGATTAAGTTCGTAACTTTTCCAGACTTTCCTTTCAGAGTGGGTGCTAAAACCTTGCAAGCAACTTTTTCAGTAAGAACAAATAGAAAAAGACTCCAAAATTAACAAGTGGTCCTGGGTACAGGTAAGTTGAACAATACACCATCTCATACACAATCATTATTCTTCTGCTCTATGGGTCTATAATTGCAGGTGTTGTATGAATCAAATACCACACTGTAATTTAAATGACTAACTGCACGCACCACATAGCCCATTAGTAAAAGAGCAATGCTGAATTATCCCCAACTTACTGTTCCCTTAATTAGCACAAAATCTGCTCTCTCACTGCTATAATGTATATTAATGAGATACAGATCATTCATCTACTAATTTATTTTAATATTTTTATTTCAAAAACTGGATTCTGAAAGGAAGATTCATTGTTACTGTTGTTTTCACAGTTCAGCTTTTTTGATCATCTGATAGTTAGGAAACACAGTAGGAGATTCCTTGTTTTCCAGGGAGGTAATGGGGGACTTACCAAATCAGAGGATTTATCTGTAGTTAGCTGTGCTATCAATAAAACAACACAGCTCCTGCTGAGAAAGCAGTTTGCTGGGGGCATGTAACGCAGTAGGAACACTATGAGTGTCTTTAAAGGTGACCTAAAAAAATTATGTGATACTGCTGAGCTGTTTATTATGGGGCCTGTTCATTTTACAGCTGAAAACCTGCCACACACAAAAATTACTCTGAAACTTCACTTCAAAAATCCTTGTTTGAGAAGTGCATCCCATTATACAAAGAGAAAGGGTCAGTAGATTGGCACAGTAATGGTACAAGCCAGACACAATAAAAGTTCAAACACTGATCAATAACAAACAGTTGCCAAGGAACAATATCATTATTTTTTTCCATGTCCTTCATTGTTTCAGTAGTGATGTATTTGTTTCAATAGGACAAGGGGTAATGCCTTTATAAACTAAAGGAGGGCAGATTCAGATTAGATATAAGGAAGAAATTTTTTATGATGTGGGTGATGAAACCCTGAAAAAGGTTGCCCAGAGAATAAAAGTCCCATCTTTGGAAACATTCAAGGATGTACGGGCTTTAAGCAGCCTGTTCTAGTTGAAGATATCCCTCCTCTCTGCTGGGGATTGGACCAAATGACCTTTCAAGGTTCTCTCCAACCCAAACTATTCTAGTATTCCATTATTTTATTTTTCTTTCCTTTTCAGAAGTTATAAATCTTTTTTTTTTTTTTTTTTTTTTTTTTTTACCACTGTATTTCAACATATAAGCAACTCAGGCTGTTGAATCACTCCAGATGTGATCCAAGTATCAGAGCTGGGCTTAACACATATAATTTCAGTTCCATAATCCATATAACTTTAACCTTCCTCTCTCTTGTCTTCACACTATATGCTGTTTAAAACATTTACCCTGTTCTTTGGCAGGGATCATCTTTTTCTAAATATATATACACTTCATGGGTAATGGAGTGCCAGTATTGGTGCACCTTAGGGATATAACCAAGAGAGATAAACAGGCCTTGTAGGCTAACAAGTTACCTTAATTAAGCTAATCATCTACATGAGTTATCTCAGCTATATAAATTCACAAACTATCTTTTTAAATTATGTTAGTTGTTTCTCATTGATGAAACAGGTGAGATGACAGAAGCTTTTGTAAATAAAGAATGCAGTAAAATACATAAGTAACTGCAGTTCATCTATCTTAATTTGCTATCCAGATCAGAAGTTTAAATTCATACTAAACTCCTCTTAGTCTGAAGATAAATATCTTCATCATTTCATCCCTTAATTTGCTCAATATTCTACTATCTTCTTCCCTTCAATGGCAATGAAAATGTGATTATCTTTAACATACTTATATATGTTAAAATAAACCCTCCCTTGATGGTATGGGCAGATTGCCTAAATGGCAACTAGGATATGTTGCCAGCTAACAGGCGGGCTTATTAGGCAGGCTCTGCTGCTACATTTTGTTTCTTGAGCAGAGGTGGTACCTCCATAGCACAATAATGCCTGGTCAGCTTTAGTTTGGGTTGTCCAGAGAATCACAAACCCTTTCCAGCTTCCATTGCATCCCCAGATGACGTCTGTGGAGCCCAAGTTCCATATTTCATATTTTTCCTTTGGGAATTTTTAAATTATTTTTTTTCATTCTGTTCAGCCCACACACTCGATCACCCTATCAAAGAGTTATGAACACAATGGTCTTTATAACTATTTTAAATATATACCAACCTTTAATTTGTGCTGGCTTCAGTGATATTGCAAATGACAACAATCTGTCTATTAACAGAGATAAATCTTAGTGCACTTCTGAAATCCACAGTTAATTGCCACAAAATGTAAGGACAAATGCAGCATGATTTTACCAGAAGCTACAGTGCGTGTCTTTAAATTTGTATTTGGGCAACAATGACATCTGCTCTTGAAATGGAAAAATGAAAATGTCTGATGAGAACATATTCCTCCCAGAATGTGGCCCTCTGCACCAAGGTCATACAGTTATGAAGATGTTTTCCCTCCATTAGAGCACAGTGCCATTGTGATTTATGACTGCTGAAACCTTTTCAAATTAAGATTTGTTTGATTGTCTGTTTCTATTAGGGCTATCATAACAATATTTTTCCATTTTCCAAACAAATGTTCTACACAGCCTAGCATCCACAAGACATGCCCAAGGATGTGACAGTGATTAATTTGTTGCTGGATTCTTTATTTCCAACAACTAATTTAGACAGTCACCACTTTTTAATAACTAAAAGATATAAATTCTGCAGGGTATTTTTGCACAGGTAATTGATAAAGCATCTTCATATTAATTATGACTGTAAATTATGACTGTACTACATAAATCTGTCTCCTCGGAAATATCCTGTAGAACACAGCACTATAGGCAGCTGCTGTGCACTGAAGCATTAAATTTATATTATGAAAAAGGACACATCCTCACCATCCCAAAATTGTCCGAACAGATACAAATAATTTCTTTTTTCTGCTTTAATTTTATCTGGATGAGAGAGTTCTCATGACATCATATATAACTGAAATAAATTATATATATGTTTTTTGAGACTCACTGAATATCATCTTCCCATATGAAATGGCAAAAGCCCAATTTGTTTAGGGTTTTTAAAAGCAAATTAGGCAAACCACTGGAAAATTAACTGTGGAGAACAATGTTACAGTGGCAGACAGGACTAAATGACTTAACAGAATTTTCCTAGTATCTAAGAATTTCCCAACTTCTAGTCTTTCCTTAAATAAAACTATAATCAGAACCAGACCAATTTGGATGTGGTTACAAAAATAAATGGTAAATTAACTGTCCATTTTTAAAGCAAGCTCATTAAAAATTTACCCTTGGTTCTATATCATTCCTTTAAAACTGAGGCCAACATTAGAAGATTAGGAAATTTTCTTGTGTAGTAACATTAAAACACCTTAATATGTAGAAAATAATTTGGTCCTATGATTTCTGTAGGTATGCTGAACTATTTTTTAAAAATTTATGTGAAGTTTTGCTAGACAATGATAAGCCCAAATCATAGCACAGATGGATAATCAGACATATGAGAAAAGCTAAGAGTTTGGTTCCACCATTTCATTAATCTGTAAACCACTAAATCCTCCAGAAATTATCTGGCAGCAGTCAAAATATGCTGATATTTCATCCAACATTAGTATCCATAGGATCATATTCAATTTTATTGCACCTTACAGAAAATTATAGTCCAAATCTTTGGGTTAATAAAGGGCAAGATGATTTCCCATAGTGAACATAAGCCTGAGAGAATGACATATTGAACAGAAATTTACTCTTCTGAAATATTTTGCCAAATATCCTCTGCCAAGAACAATGTCTCTTTGGGCATTTGACCAGACCACAGAGGGGAGTAAAGAAAAGTTCTTTAGATATGCAACAGCTGTTCCTTGTTGAGTTTTTACTGGGATTTAAAGGAGACAATATTTCAGTCATTAATATAATCACAAGTATTGTATCTATACAGAGTGAAGGCAGGGTCATCATTTATTCATACTACACTATCTTTGTTTATATTGTAGCTATCCTTTATAGTTTCACAGAAACATCAGGAGCTATAGAAGATACAAGGACACTAACACAGTCAATTAATCATACTATACTTGGTCACCTATCCTATACTGCTAATTAAAATCTCAGGACTTTCTATCCAAGAAACATTATATCACTTCTATTCATGCTACTAGCTGCCATTTTTTGTGTGTAAAGGATTTTATGGTTTATCAAAGAAACCCACCACCAAGTCCCTGACAAACAGTTCCTTGTGGACAATACAGAGGACAGCAGAAGAATTGTGGGACGTAGCTGAATTTTCCCAGCCCTAGAAGAGACTACAGAGAAAGGGGTACATAAGGAATAGGACTCACAGTCTAGAGGCCAGTATACAAAAATATTATCCTTCAAGCATGTAAGTGCTTCTCAGACATGCTCTTAATAGCATTATCGTATTAGTTAAATTTAACAAGAGAGACAATTCTGCTGATGTTGGGAGGAGGGACAAGTTACTGGTTTTTAGCATTCTGTCCATTTAGCAATGCCATTAGATTTATTCTGTGCCAGTGAGACATGTCTTTCAGGGACCAAAAGTCTTCCTGGAAGTGACAAAGGCATCATTTTACATTATTTTTGTACTGTAAAGCAATTTACCAGGCATGGCACAGCACAGTAAAAGAAAATTACAGTAATTGTCAAATTTACTAGGATGAACGTGCTCCTACCTTAAGTACACACCAAGTATCACTGAAAGGAGAGCTCTGAATTCCAAACAAACCTTAACATGCTTTAGCTTGCAGCTTAACACACCCTCCTTCCTCTTCCCTCTTTCTCAAAGGCATTATGCTAGAGTTATCTCAGGCTAGAAGCTTTGCTGGGGTCAATTTTCTCTCACTCCAACAGGGCTATTATGGAGGAAAATTTAAGTTTTAAAATTGCTGCAAGTATAAACATTGCCCTGTTTTTGCAAACAATACTGTAATTAGAGACCATTATAAAATAATCAACTCTGAAACATAATTTTGCATGTTCTAACTAAAAATGCACAGACTGTAATTTTTAAGTACTATAATTATTGCTTTTATCATTCAAGCAATGTTTCATGGAAAAGCTTCCCTAGAAGCAGATTCTGAAAAACCCAATAACCTGAGCAGTTGCAAAGTCATAAAAGAACTAACAGTTCCTGCCTATAACTTAAGATTTTACAAAAGAAATGGGCTAAAAAGCCTTGAAAAAGATACAGATGGTGTCTCAGATCACTAATCTCAGAAATAAAAATGAAAGAAAAAGAAAGAACCCACCCCACAGACTAATGAGTAATTTTAGGTGAGTAGCAAGGCTACTTACACTGGTAATAGGTATCTTTTAACAATTTTTCTCAAACAAAACCTTTGGGTTGACAGTGAATAAATATGAGAGTATGTCATATCATGCATGGGATACAAATCAGTGAAAACTTTATGACAGACCTATGTAAATATATGTTATTTTATAACAAATCATACTTTTACTTGTAAGGAGTTTTTGCACAATTCAATACTTAAAAAAAAATGGAAGATATGTACCTAATCCAAATCCAAGAACTTGACTGAAATGAAATTAACCCCTATAAGTACCTACAGCTGAGGAATGAAGCAGATACACAAAATACTAGATGGAAGAAAACACTATCAAAATATGAAAATCACTCAAAATCAACAAATTTTGAGTTCTTCACTTTCTACGAAAGCTAACAAAGACACTCAGGTACCCTATAGCTTGCACCTATAACTTAATCTAAATTTAAATATACTCTATATTTACCTTAAAGATCATATCATTAATTTTAATGTACAAATAGAAAAGCAGTCCAGAAAACAACTGCTCCACAGTGAAACTCTAAGCCTTCTTGTTTTAAGTGAGAATTGAATAGACAAGAACCTCAGCCTCTGCCCAAGACAGATCTCTCCAGGAAATAATTGCCACAGGGTTTTCCCATGCTGACAAGCAGTCAGAAGAATAGAGAAAAGTCATTGTGAGTAACTAGAAATGGATTTGAAATTTAAAGGAGAGACATGGAGTATTTTTACATTTTAAACTTTAAAAAGAACTGATTGCATTGAAAATTATTTAAAAGACACAAGCAAGAGTACAGAAGGTAGAACTGAGAAAACCAATGAACCAATGAACAAGAACAGCAAAACCAATTAAGATTTGAAGGAAGTTCCACCACTAACTTCAATGAGCTAAAAATGTGACTGAATTAAATTTGCAAATGTTCCCTTTTAGCATTAGGATCAAAAGTACTTCATGGGATAAGAGTTTTCCATCTCTTTCTACTGCTAGTATCTCAAAGCAGCACAAACAGGATGCTTTGCCACAATACTAGGCTTCATTTATTAATGAAGTAACTTGTTCTTAAGTATCTCATGTTGTGGCCAAAAAAGCCTACTTGTGACAATGAATTTCTTTCAAAAATAGAAAAAAAATGGAAAGCACAAAGTTATCCATGTCCAACCACTCAACTAAACAGTGAGTTTGCTGTTCTCCATCCGTGCAATGGCTATCTACATATAGCACAAGGGCAATTTTGAAGCTGATAACACAGCTGGGTCTGGCTAGTCCTGGTATAGCAAGACAATTTATTACAATATTTTGGTTTGTATGTCTGATGGCAGCAGACAAGAGGAGCCATCAGAGATGAAGAGTTACCCCACATCCCTTACAAATGCTGTTCCCGCTCTTACTGTCTTTATGTGGATCCACGCATTCCAATTCAACTTGCCACAAGCTTCTTTTCTTAAGAACCATTCCAGCTGAGTTGTTCATTAAGATATTTTTACATAAAATTTGGGGAAAAAATTGTGTTTAATTTCCTTCACATTCCATTTATGTTTCTTTTTTTCATGTCTATCTTATTAGAAATCTTTCTCCATTCTAAGCATATTATTTCCTTTTCTTTTCTTCTTATATTCCTTTTTTATGCAATTCCTTATTGCCCCCAACCACCATTATTTCCTTATGTTGCAACAACCATACCTATCACAAAAGGTATTTAAATCTCCCTCTGTGTCTTTGCTGAACTTTCCTTTCTCTGCATAAGCATGCTCCACATCCTTTCTTCCATTAGTTTTACTTCTTAACACTCTGAAAATATGTTCCCATTTTCACAATATCACTTTTTTTTTTTTTTTTTACTTTTCAGTTCTTCCAAATCTGAAACATCTCTAGGATACTTTAAAATAGTCCTTGAATTTCTTATTTGTACTTATATCTGCTGTTACCATGTGCTAGAATGCACCTTTCTACATTATATGATCCACATGGTGGCTATATTACCAAAGAAGAAAGGCATCACAGGAATCCCTCAGGAAAAGTACAGTTCTCCCAGGAGAGTCAAGAAGAGAAAGGCTGCATGAGCCTTTCTCTCAGCTCTGTGCTGCAGAATATTCTGTGGTATACCATGGGGGCATAGATAATTAAAGCTATAGACAGAAGAACACAACAAAGGGAGCAAATAAAGTAGCATGCATACTACTCAGCAGGCATTACTGAGTGAGCCACAGAGAAAGCATTTCAGGATACAGAAAGAAAACAAAAAGGGGAGAGCCTCTGGTATACACAGAGAAAGAATTCATTTGAAAATGAGTGTTTCTTCTTCAAATTGTGAACCTTGACATGATTCTAATGAGCAAGAGCAAACCCTGTCCTTGTCAGATTCCAAACTATAGGAAGAAAAAGAGCTTTTACTTTTGTTACTGCTTTTACTGTGCTGACCATGATCTAGAAAAATGAAGCTTGTGTGAGCAGTGTGTTGCTATATTCTCATCAGCCCCGTGAGACCAGCAGTTACTTTCCTAGAGACACAACTGAAGATATTTTCAGAATTGAGTAAGATTCTCTTGCCCACACAATTCCCATTCCCAGTTAAGAGCATGAGAGATCAGCTCAGAGAAAACACAACGTTCCCAGAGTTCACCTTGTGGTCTGGCAGAGAACTAAAATTTTCTCTGCTTACTGTAAGGAGGTTACAACTGTCATGTAAAACTTTCCATATTCAATTTCTACTGTACAAAAGGAAAACATCAAAATGAAGGATAAATGTAGGGGAGTTACAGGCTTTTCACATAATAAATTGTTTCTAATATTTCCAGAAATGCATACTTATATATAGCAAAATCTTGTCCTTCCTCTCATCTCTCTTACATATAACTGAGGAAGAAAACATGTTTCTGCTGCAAAATCATGGAAGTACAGAAGAAAAAAATCCCCCCACAAAAAACAACAAAAACACAACCACCTTTCAAATGTTGTAGCATAGTACATGGCTACAAACCTACGTTGTGGCCTTAAACCACATGAATAGCCAAGCAGAAGAAAATCTGGGGTCTACCTTCAGAGTCATAGCATAGTGAGGGTTGGAAAGGATCTCTGGAGACGACTAGTACAACCTCCCCCTGCTAAAACAAGTTTGTTTGATTTTATTCAAAGGATAAGCATAGGAATATTTACAGGTTGGGGCATCTGACAGTTTAATTTCCTTTTTACTAGAAAGAGCAAATTGCTCTATTACATTTCATTTTCAGCAACCTAGCATTAGATTTAGAAGATCATAGAACAGCTGCAGCACCTTCAAATCTGAAGGCTTCTAAAGTGAGGTCTAAAAATGATATGAGTCTTCCTTGTAATGAATTTATATTCCCACTCAGTTTCTCTGTATTATTGTGTCAGCGTTAGTTCAGTTGGCTCATCCTATGGGAAATTCTGCCAACACAAAAATAGAAGGAAAGTTTTCTGATGGATCAAGATATATCAACTCACCTTCCACTGATAAAATCACTTGATCCAATCTGAAGTAGAGAACTGAGAATATGATGTTGGGGTTGGAGAGCAAATAGACTGTCCCTTTAGTAACTGCTTGCCACAGGATCAGCTAAATCATTAACACCCTTCACACACTGCATGGAGTAATTCCTTAAATTTCACCATTCAAGATTTCTTCCTGGGCTGTGACCTAGCAGTACCTTCTATTTGTTTTTCTGGTGAAGGCAAAATCTTGCCCAATGACTTCAGTGTGCTTTCAGCACTCTTTGTCAACAGCTTAGTTTTTCTAATGCTGTTGCAAAATCACTTATTTTAAAAGTTGTGATACGTGATACCTCTTCCATGTTTTCCATGATTACTTATCTTTGCAACTTACAATTTGCCAAGTTCCAAAACTACATTTCATATCTCATGAAGTGGATGACGTGTGGGAAGCACCTGATGAGGAGTGCCTCAATTTTGGAGATGAATCATTATGAAAAGAGGTCTTCTTGAAGTACTCCTTGCCTTCTTGTGACTGACATGGAAAAAATGGAGGTACAAAAGGCAACAATGTACTCCAATTCCTCTGAGAAAGACCTTCTAACAGGATCATTTGAAAAAGCTTTCTTTGAAAGAAATTAACAATCCAGTAAGACTTAGAAATACAATGCCTATAGGACTCCTGAGGAACAGACTATCAGTTGCAGTAAGGAAAATGTCCCCTTTTTCGTATTCTAAAAATGGCTCATTGTATTGCTTTCTTCTATGAGACCTGTGACTGGAAAAAGCACCATGGCTCCTTTTCAGAAACAGATGAAACAGAGACACAATCATTCACTGAGGGCTTGGAACTGCAGTGCAAATTTTACCTCATGCTGTTTAAAGTGGAATTGGAACTGACAACTCCCCAAATATAATAAAGTTTAGTCATGCAGATTTCAACAGTGAATTAACTCATAAGCTTGGCTAACATCCTAAGCAGTTTCAGTGATGAGATGCTCAGTGCTGAGCTATGTGTCCTGACTAGCGATGACTGGTGCTAACACCGGTCCTGTGGAAATCACAGTTGTCTGTGCCTGAAACACTGCAAAGGAGAAAACACCAGACACACCATAATCCTTTGAGACAAATAAACCATTCATGCTTACAGACACAGGTCTTGAAATAATGAGCCTCGGATCAAGAACAACAGCCCTTAACAACAGCAGCCTTGAAGTTTTTTCCTGGCATCTCAGAAACAGTTGGTTTGGAGCCTCTGAAAGCAATAGCTTAATTGTTCATCTGTCTCCAGAGCTGATGAAGCCACATGAGTGTTTGCATGCTGAAGAACACGGCAGGTGGGCCTAAAATCTAGGAGCCTAGAGATCTGCCAAAATGACTTAAGCAGCTTCTTGAAAAGGCTACTCAGCAGGGAGAAACCAGGTGTATGGAAAAATGTAAAGATACTTTTATTTTTCCTTACAAAGACAAAATTTCTAGAAGATCAAAGAACAGGAGGAATAAAATCCAATCACAAAATGAGCAGGCAACTGTCCCTCACATAACATAGCTCTGTCACCGAATGTACAGAGCCTGTGGCTAGCATTTGATCTCACACTAAGCTTGACTTGTTGGTCTTCTGCTGTGGTCAACAAACATTTCTTCAGTTACGTATTCTCAGAGTGTGTGTGAACTTTCATGTGAGAACAAACATAACTGAAGACCAAACACAATTACAAATCAACTAAACAAATTAACACAACTGAAAGGTGATGACTAATTCTCTTTGAAGTTCTCTTTCCTGAATGTATACTTTACCACAAACACCATGGTAGTCTCAGAATTTGTTTTCTCAGTTCAAAGCCTCTAGTTACAATATAACAGGACTGATTTAACACGTTGAATTCAAGAGTGCATTTTAGGATCTTAAAATACACTCTTAGTTTCCTCTGCCTGACTCCTGACTTCTATAGTTTTGCTCTCTCCTCCTGAGCTGATTGAATACCTCCAACTCCTCTTTCAGTCCTAGGACAACTGGAAACAAAAGTTTTGTTTGAGAATCCTAGAATTCCTTGTTCTGAGTGTACTCAGCCCAATGCAAATGAAAACTCAGATCACATTCAGTACTGAAGAACGTCTCAGTATGCCCTCAGCATTTGACATGTTGGTCATGGACAGTGAAACTTGAGAATACAGAGTCAGCTCAAGGTGTTGAATGTGGTGAATGTTCATAATCCAAGACAAAAGGAGAAAGTGAGAAAATACAGTATCATTGAACTCTAAGAGAAATAAAGCAAAAATCGTATCTCTATTTTTCCTCACAACTAAGGTTGACATATGACCTTAGCTCCTCTGACTATGAGACTGAAGTCATTGGATAATATTGATAAGTGGTGGAAGATTTGCTGCACAGTTTTTGTGGGGTGCAGCAATTTCACAATCTCCAGATACCAAGACAATCTCTGGATTTAGATTTTTCTTCTCATGTTGGTTTTATACTTCCACAATGACCAGTGTACACTCCTTTTTCACAGCCCAAGAGGGCTGCTGGCAGCATCACCAAGAACTGAAGAGGAAAAGGAACAGAGGACAGTTGATGGGAAAGTCATCTAGATTTGACTATGTGATTATACCAGCACCTACAGTCCCTGACCATTTTTTTAAGATTATTCTGAGGCACTGTACCTCCTAGCAAAATGCCCAGCTAGGAGTATTTTATCAAAAATTCAGCATCCAGAACATAACTACATTTGCTAGTAGGAGGTACTTTGTCAACAGAAAGCAAGTTAAGGGTAAATTTATGCCAGGTATTTTCAAAAACACAAGCAACCATGGTCACAACATTTACAGTAGTATTCAAAAGAAATCGACTCTCATTTACATCAGTCACACATGAACCAACTATAGAATCTTTGTAGAACTAATTCATTCAGAGAAACAATACTAGAATTAAGTTGTTCATATAAATACACAGAAGCAAACTTCACTAATTGATGCTAAGAAAATAACTAATTCTTTCTCAAAGAAAAAAAAAAACATAATGGCCAAAAATATAGAAGCTAACCAGCAAAATCTACAATTTTAAACTAAAAATCTATAAAATGTGGACCAAATGGTCAACAATAATTTTTCAATCAAAAAATATCACAGGGACATAGACATTAATGAATGCATATATTACATATTCCAAGCTTTAAATTCACACTGACCTATATGATTTCAGATTGTATGTATACAAGATGCTTCTTTTCCCATCCTAGTATGTTCCTGACTTTTAAGTGAAGAAAAAAAAAATTTAAAAATGGAAGTGAGAGTTAGAGTTCATAATATTATTATTTGCTCTTGGTCTTTTTCCTACTTTCTTCCATGCTTATTTTTCAGTATTTGCATTTTGAATATTTTAGATATGTGATTATAGCAGACTTCCTGAATGTAGGGGAAAGAATTACTCAAAGGACAGCAAATTGCATCAGAAGAACAAACATTGCAATCAGACTGCATGTTATTGCAAAACTATATAGAAAAAAATTATCACCAAGTAAATTTCCATTGTACAAAGAAAACATCTACTTCCTATATAATAATTGCGGGTTTTATTCAGAACTTTCCTTTAAAAATGCCAGCTTCTTAACAAATTGAACAGAATATCTACAGGAAATAAAAACCTGTGGTTTTGACTAGTTCTAGAATAATTAAATCAGTGCTGCTCTGAAAGCAGAGAACCTGTATCTCCAACAGTATAAAAGGGCATTGCTGTCATTCTCCTTCTGCCTCATATCAGGTGGAGGGTGCAGGAAACAGATAAAACACGGGATCGGATCTTTTTTCTGTTGCAGTCAAAATACTTTTTAGATGACAATACCTAACTATGAAGGAGGTGAGAATAATGAAATAATATGACTAAATAACATATGTGATATGGGGATTTTTAATTCTTTTGAAAGCCCACAATATTCAGCAGAGGAACAATGCACTTAGGAAGTGAAAATTCTGTTTGTAAGAAGTGTCAATACAACTCATTACAGCGACAGAGCAATAGCATGGCTTTGATATTATTAAATTCACAGCTTTGAAAAACAGCCCACAAATTACCTCTTGAAGGGAGCTTCATAATAATACCTGAAGCATAAAGAGAGGAAATGGAGTTTAATTAACTATTGCCCAGTGATACCACACCAAGAAAAGTGCAAGGAAGTGGGAAGAATATTGAGGACTTCAGTTCTGTACAGAGGTGTTAAAACAAAGTAGACAGACAAAAGGTTGCATCTGAAAACATGCTGAAGCTGGAGTGTGTTACATATCAGCAGTTTCTGATGAGTAAAAGCACCCATTTTCACGCCTCTCCACATAGTCCCTTTCATCATACAACATTCATTCTCCCCCTCTTGTACACAAAGGATGAATAGCAGCACCATAAAGCAAGAAAAAATTAGTAAGGCTGAATGTATTCTAATTCATATTTAATACTTTAAAAAATACAAAGCTGTAGTGCAACATAGATAAGTAGCTCAGCAGGAAAGTCCTGGGGGAAAAATAAATACATAAAGGCAGATGATGATGAAACTATTGCATAGAAAAACTGCCAGTATTATACTGGAGCTGGAAAATGATGAGATTTAAACAATTTTTGCAGAATAACTGGGTGATTTAAATCAGGATTGGCCTGATGCTAAAACCAGCATATACGATGTTTTCCTTAAGTATCACAATCAATACTCCAAGAGGAGTACCAATAACCTGGAACTACCTAGCTGTCCACTAAAATCAAAAGCAACATATCCTAATAAATAGATTTGGAAAGTCTATATTATTATCTTGCATTTTTTAGATGTCCAGCTTCTGTAGGAATAGGGAGGTTCACCAAAACTGCAATACTTACTGGCATCTCACATTTTAAATCAAGTTTGCATTCAATTTTGTCTCACTACTAATAATCCTTGATTCAGACCATTTTGATTTGCATAAATATTCTATTGCCTTAAATAACTGAACTTTCAGAAGCATCCAATGGATTGATAGTATCGTAAATTTAGTGGTATTTTTAAAGATTATTTTTGTCAGCAACACTTCGAGCATTTGATAGGATATATATTTCTAGGCTTTTATGACTGTGAAAAAAAATTCCTGTTGTTTTTCCTTGGTTTTCCTAAACTGAAATATAGTTTCAGTACATATTTGTGTACAAACAACATGTAACAGTTTAAAGTAGAGTCCAGATATGAATTCAATATGTAGCTACCTTCACAGAAAGACAATCTCAATTTCAATCCTAACTATTCCAAGGAAGCTTGTATTGAGATCAACAAAGTTTTGCAGCATATTCCAAAGCAATGTGTTTGCCCTTTAAAAATAAGTAAAGGTAAATGCTGTAACATCTCTTGTAGTTCTGTCTTCGCATAGTTAATAACAAAAGCTCTTTTAAGTGTTTTATGCAACATAATCCCACAGAAATATTCCTTCGCAGAAATATCCCATTTATTGAAAATGTAATTTGGCCAAATATGAACTTAAAGCTCCAAGAAAGCAATTGTGATACTGCTTGTGCTTCCATAGTGATACCGACTCTTAACTGAGCAGTTAAAAGAAATTCGTCAGCAAATTGCCTGTGCTAATAATAGAGACTGGGTATCATCTCATTAACACACTAATAATTGAATATTGATTAGAGTTTGTCACTTTTAAAATAATTGAATCCATCGTGCTTTTAACAGCCAAGATTTGTTAAAGATTTGTAATAAACATAGGATCTTCAACTCAGGAATGTTTTGTCAGCTTTCCTATTGTGTTCTGTACACTGAAAGACACGGTGAAAATATTTTCCCCATTTGATAGTTTCCTTATTTTTCAGTTCCTAAAGTGAAAACACTTGCAATATCACGAGTCCATACTATCTTGTTCCCATTTACAAAAGTAGATCTAAGTATAAAGGATTTAAAGAGAAGTAAAACCTTATGATACAGCTAAATGTTACATAATTTACTGGAAATTTAGAACAAAATTATAAGAGTTGTAAAACATCTACAAAAGGTCAGCAACACAAAACAGAAGGGGTTTTTCTATTGGGTTTCTCTCTCTCCCCCCAGTTATTTGCTGGAGGCTCAATTTTCAAAGAAATATCTAAAGCAAAAAGTGTGCACCTACCAGAAGCTTTTACGTGATTCCATGGAACCCCTGAATCCTAAGAAGTGGCAGCACTTGAGATAAACTGGGAGAATAATGTCTGAGAAGGTATCTATGGGACTAACAGTAAACTACAGGTATAGTATAATCCTGTTCATTCTCTTGGGAACAGAAAGACCATCAATCTTCAAATGTTTTCTTCTTGAGAGTTAGAAGAATATAAGGCTGTTACACTAAAAAAAATCAAAAAAACCCAAACAACAACAAAAAAAAACCCAAAACCAAAAAACCAAAAAAACCCCAACAAACCAAAAACCAAAACACCAACAGAAGAAATGATTGCAAATGCAATATTATAAAGAAATATCTCCTTTCAGTGTTTCTAACTCTTCTTGAGTTCCCTCAGTTTCAAGCATCTGTAGTCCTTAACATTAAGGCCTGCCAACACACAGAAATTATTATAAAAGAGTTGCTTTTAAAAAAATAGCAATGACCTATGTTCAAGACAGTTTATTTTTTTTCTAACTTAAAAAAATTAATGTGTGAGCATATATATATGTTTGTGTGCGTGTCATATATATATATATAAAACTCAATTCATCAAGGTATTTTTAAAATTGATAGATATTAATTTAAATTTAACATAAACTTGATTTATAATGAGTCTTTTTCCTACAAAGACTCAATAAATGTATTTATTTTTTAAAAAGGTCATCCTAATTTCACCATTTGGTAGTAAACCAAATAATTTTGTTTATATTGCATCCCAGATCCTAAAGTAAAGGCACCCTGATAACTGAAACTTCCTGTTTACACACCTGACTTCTCTGATCTGTACTCTCCATCGTAGAAGAAGTGCAAGGCCTTAGCCAAACCATAAAGCATGAAAAGCAATCTCTATGGCCAAACAGTACTTTAGGAGTTACTGGTCAAATAATTATATTTTACTACTACTACATAGGAATTCCTCTGCTATTCCATGTTTCTTAAAATACTTGAGAGGGGCCCTCTACAACTTGTGCAGCAGCTTGGGAGAAATGGTGATCCCAACAAATACCTCTTTTCCTCTTTTCCAAATACCACAGGTTTCTTCTATGCATGGATTTTGGGAGGGTATATTCTAGATGAAAAAGTAAATCTTTTGTTAAAAGTCACCAACACTTATCTGTAAATCAGTGCTAAAATGGTTTCTGCATCTTTTGTGCCCGGATCCATCACACAGGGAATTTTTACAGAAAATTCTACACCTCCTGTAAAGCATGGTTTAAAATGGAAGCTTCAACATAACATCAGAAATGGCTATGCCATGCTAAAACAGAAGAGAGCATAGTAATTGTTATAGTTTGCCAAGCTCCACCTGGAGGACCTTGTGGCTAAATGGAATATTCGCTGACTTTTCACCTTTGGGATTCCAGCCCTGACTGGAGTGACTGAAAATCAT
Organism: Phaethornis superciliosus; assembly: GCA_023637945.1. Classification (NCBI taxonomy): domain Eukaryota; kingdom Metazoa; phylum Chordata; class Aves; order Apodiformes; family Trochilidae; genus Phaethornis; species Phaethornis superciliosus. Next base: position 49,379,286 of record JAJQWJ010000003.1, on the reverse strand, counting down.
TCTGATCAGTCAAGTGAAAAAAGACTAAAGTGAAATTAGACTGGTGGTTTCAGCTTGGTTCCCTCAGTGCTGTACTTCCAAATCACAAAACCACAGCACGTTGAACACTGCTAGCAGGGGAGAAAGTGAGGGGCTTTGAGGCTTAATGAGCATGAATCCAGCTAACTATCCAGCTCACACATAACACCTTGACATAGGCTATAATCATCCTATACAAACAGGCACAAAGAAGAAAAATAACTGTGGATTACCGTATAAATTAATGAGAAGCAATCCTTGCAACTGTGTACTGAAATGTCTGCATCGCATATCAAAATAATTGTTAACCATATTAGATTACCTCTGACAGTCAGATGGTACTTTAGTGTTTAAAGAAACTCTGTAATATTATCTGAGTATTTCTATTAAAAAATAAATGCCTTCTATTCTCATTACACTTACAGACACTAAATAATCTGAACATATCCCATAACCTAAGTGAGCAAGAATTTTTTCAATTTAAAATTTGAGAAATGGCTTAAAATGCTTTATCCATAGTTTGTTTTTATTTCATCTAATCTGACAGTACACTTCCCACTGCCTCTGTAAAAAGCTGGATGTGAGAAGCCATGAAGCAAAATGCTGTTAGGATTCAGGAGTTCAAGATTACAAACCCCAAGCTCAATTCCCTGCAAATTTATAGAACTAAGCATAGAAAATTTGCCTTGAAGCCAGTGTTTTACTGCAAATAAAATAGTCCTCCCTGATGCTACTGTTTTTACTTGTATCTCAGCCAACAAAGACAGACAAAATCCTTCTTTCTCCAGTGAGACAATTTAAAGGGAAAAGAGAGATAGCGGACATGAAATATGTATATAAAAGACCTCATTAAATTACTGCTTGGAACCAATCAAGTGAAAGACCTCTTTCATACTTTGAGTATTTCAGGGGTTTTGTGTTTGGCTGCTTTTCTTCCTTGCCTTAAATAATTTTATAATATTGCTTCTTCATGGCAGAACCTGCAGAAATTTCTCATTTCCCAACAACAGGAGTGAGGGTGTATGGAAGAAACTGTGATTTTGTAGGCTAGAGCAAAGACGTCTTCAAGAAGGGCTTCACAAAGAATACTGCCTATAAAAATGAACTTTATGAGATTATTATTTGTGAGCATTTTTTCATTAAAAGGAAATATCAACTGAGGAACAAACAGTTCCTCAGTTTGGGAATTTCTCTGCGAAATCAGTCATTGTTCTTCACTCAGAAGTGATGTTGGTTTTGCACCTCAGAGCTTTCTGAATTCTCGCATCAGAGCAAAAACCAGGAGTTCTTACAAAGCAGCCACAGCAGCTGAACTTCTGCTCACAGAAGTCTCTGACATTATTTTCCTACTCTACCATCTATCCATCCTCTACGTTTAATGAGATTAGGGAATATTAGCAAATATGCAACATTGGACTCTTGTGAAAATGTGTGAAAAAATTTAGAAGTTGATTGAAGCATCCTGTCTACATGGACAATTTTCAAATATGGCTCACTGCAGAAGTCTTGATTAGCTAGATATGACTGCAATCACTAATTCTCTTATTTAGGGTCATATGACTTCACAGATGCCCAGGAAATTTCATTTACAAAGTCAACAGGCTCTGTGTGCTCCACTACTCTTTCACTAACCTAATACTGAAAAGCCTTCATAAATACAGTATTTGGCCATAGCTCACACAGGGAATTTCATGTTTTAAATTGATTTGTCTTCATTTAATACTAATTGCTTTAAAGGATTTTAATTTTAAAATAGTATGCTGCATAAAATTGCTGCCATAACTTTTGTAAAACTTACATTTAATTGAACTGTATGCCAAAAAAGCCTTGTAGAAACCTGAAAACAATTAAACCACCTGATAGCTACTTGATTATTGGCACAATATAAATTTCTAAAAATTAACTTATTTCACATATTATATATATTTTATACTGCAGGGTGTCTGCATCTTTACCTTTCAGCTCACTGCCTTTTGCACTGCTGAAAGGAGTTTGTATCCGTAAACTGGAATTTGTTATCTTGGATCAGTCTGACAATTTGGAGCTGGATTACTTACCATAGTCTATTGCAGTTACTGCTACTGGAAACCATGTGATGTTATTTTTCTCGGGCATGTCATATGCATTATAATAAAAACTTGTTCAGTGAGAACAAGAACCTCAGTAAATAGTAGTCTGAAATTAATTGGTCTCCATACAGACATAAAAATGAGACAAAGAACCTGATATACTCTGTAATAAAGGAGAGATCAGATTTGCTAATGGCATTTACTGCTACGCAAAATTAAGGAGTGAGATGCAAGTTAATTGCACCTGATGGTTCATCTGTTTCATCATAGAAACTCTTCATGTGCTCTGCCTTAGAAGAAAGATGTTATCTATCTTTTAAGACATCACCAGAAATTGAAAATGACTTTTTAAAGAGTCTGTTTGGGACACAATGTACTTTCTCAGTTTCTTCATCCTTTGTTTCCCCCAAATGGATTTTCTTACCAATTTTTGAGCTATCACACATTTGAGTTCACAGTAGCATGGCACACTGAAACACTGCTGGGCAAGTCTGTTTCTTTTCCTGTACTTAAATTTTGCATTATATGGTCATTCATCTCACAGTGTGCAAGTATGTAACATTTCAATTTTTAAAATTTATTAATAATTTCTAGCTTTACTTTCACATCCTACCTGTTTCTTGCCAATGTTAAAATTAATTAAAAATAAAAAGCTAAATCTAAAAACCTACTCAAGATTCACCGAATATCAGGAGTTAGAAGGGACCTCTGAAGATAACTGAGTCCAACCTCCCTTTCAAAGCAGGACCACAACTAGGACAGGTCACTCAGAAATGCATCCCAATAAGTCTTGAAAGTATCCAGAGAAGGAGACTCCACAGACTCTCTGTGGCATCTATTCCAGGGCTCTGTAACCTTCTTCTTCCTATTAAGGTAGAATTTCCTATGCTCTATCTTGAATCCATTGTCCCTTGTTTTATCACAGGGCACAAGTAAGAAGAGGTTGTCCCTTTCTTCTTGATGCCCAGCCCTCATATATTTATACACATTAATTAGAACCCCTCTCAGTCTTCTCCTCTCCAGACTAAAAAGCCCTAGGTCTCTCAGCCTTTGTTTTAGGTAAGTCTGTAACACACCATTCCATGTCATGAGGAACATACTTGTTTAATTTCTATTTTCCTATTTTATACTTGCAGCAGCAGTATCCAACAACGTACCACTGCTCCAGCAGAACACAGATGATAGAAAAAGAATTATTTCCAAAGTATTTCTTCCACGCACTCTTCCTTCAGAATGGCTATCATTGTCTAGTTTATTCAAGAGCTAGTAATGAGTCAGATGGTTTTTTTCTCATTTTAATGCCTACTTGGATAAAGCATTATATATGTACATAAAATGTACCTCTCAGATCATGAAAAACATGAGCTGTGAGCTACTGCTTGTGAATGAGATGGAAGAGTTTGTTAGAGTGGGCTAATGTTGCTGCAGGGCATTTCTAAAATATTGAGGCCTACATTGTACATTCTTCTCCCTACTTTGATGTGAGATGACAACTTGATCCCACACCCAGTTTTGCATTTCTAGAAGTTAGACATTGCATTCAGTAGTCTTTCAGGAGTATTAGTAAGGTATTCTGAATGACTCTTTTCCTCTTCTGCAGATCAGCCATGGAGGAAAGAGAATGCAACAGCATCCTTGGCACCCTAGACAGTTTTGGGCATGTAACAAACCAAACATCTTCAAATCAGGGCTCTGCTCAGCAACAAAGGCCTGGAAGAAAGAGTCTTTACTAAGACTGGATCCCAGAAGTGATGTCATGCAAGTGCCCTAACAATGTGCAACAAAATGTAACAGAGAGAAAAATATTTCAAGTGAGCTAAGCAAAGTAATGGGGAAATATGAGCTTGATTTTCCTATAATTTTGAAACCTCAAATTTTAATACATGTTTTAATAATATATTTACCGTGGGCTAAATATTACCATCTTAATTTCATGTGAACATTCACCTTAAAGGATGCTTTTTTAATTCATCCATTCTTCCAAACCTGCAGCTATGGTTACTTGGGGAACCAACAGCTATCACAGTACCCAACACCAAAGCACAGTAGTGAAATGCAGGAGACAGGACTGGAGGGCTCCAGCAAAAGCTGCAGTGGCTGATGTTGCCACAGATAGCCCAAGGCATCCTTTCAAACAAAATGCTTTCCAACAGCTCATCTCTGCCAGAGGGTGCTTAGTGAGCAAAGAGAGTGAGGGAACATCTAAATCTTTGTATTACTAACAATACCATGTTATTTTTCCTAAGGAAGCCTTTGAGTTTATTTATAATTATTTGTAACATATATATTAGCTTTCCTCAGCTCCTCTGCACAGTGGGGACCAATGGTGAGAAGCTCCCATTCCCCGAATCTCACACTACTGTGGATGAGGTTCTTCAAGAGGAGCCATAAAAATTGGGATCATTATTCTGTAGAGCTACTCCCACTTGGTTTCTGAGAGTTTTTTTTCTCTCACAAAAAAAAAAAAAAAACACAACAAAAAACAACACAACAAAAAACAAGCCAACAAAACAAACCACAATAAAACATATTTAATATGCCAAGGAGACCATCTTCCTACCAGCTATTTTTTCTAGAAGGGCCCTTGAGCACCCTTGAGTTCATTTATGCTGCTGATTCTGGCAAGGATTTGTTTTACTCTCACTGATGATACTATATTAGGAGAAATGCAAAAGGACCTGTGATCACCAACACTTCATAAAGTGCCTTCAGGCACAAAAGCAGCCAAACAATGGATGCTGCCCCATACATTTGCATATATTGGGTCTCTTTATTCTGAGGAGAAGTTATTAGGCACACATAATGTTTGAGGAGCTAAATATATAGATAATTGCATGACATATTTAAATTGGCCTCCCTACCCCCTAGCAGCAATATTGTTTGGAATGGGTATTTCTAATATAATGCAGGCAGAAAATTCAACAAAACTTGGCTGTTATGAAAAACTGAGATTACAGCAGCATGTCTTACAAATAACAACTCGGGCTGGTAGATGTCCAGATATGATTCCTAAAGAATAAACATTTCCACCACTGGCAACACTGGATGTACAGTGCAAAACCTCAGTTGTCCAAAACTGCTAAGTTTCACTAAAATAACAAACTTCTTTCTAACTAATAGAGACTTTCCCCCCCCCAGAGAACAGCAAATTTTTACACCTTCATCTAGAATTGGCTCAGCTATCATCAGATTATTTTCCAGGAAAACCACAACTGGTCACAAGTTCTCTAAAAAAAATGTTCCCAAATTTTCCCCTACCCCAAAGAATACCTCCAAGAGCTGCAAAGGGTAGCAGCACCCAAAATAAGACTGCCAAACTCATTGTGGTGCTGGGTATTATGTCATTACTAAAAGCTGAAAAATATTTTATTTGATAAACTGTGGTTAACCTTACATTATTGTTTTTATACCTGGATGAACTTCAGAAATCATAATCCCCAGCACTACTGTAAAATTAAATTAAAAGGTGGTGGAGGGCAATAAAGCATTAAATATGCATGTATTAAATAGCCTCTCTTTAAACAACACACCAATTACAAATACATAAAATATTAATCAATTTTTATCAAAAAAAAAAAGAAAAAGGAAAATGTAGCCAAAATCTATCACAGATCTCATATAGCCTATAAAAGCATCATGGTTTTGCAGTTGTACTTAAGACCATACAGGATTTATGCAATAAATTTCACTGTGAACACACAAAGAATTTTTATTTTTATTAGGAATATGGGCTCACTCTATATCAGTGTTTAAATGAAAGAGACATGAGTCCTTGGGGATATTATGTGGTTTCCCAAGGTATGAAAACAAATTACTCTAGATTTAGTTGAAAACTGCATTTTGTCTTTGAAATAGGTCGGCAATAAGCGTGAGAAAACCCTATCACTTCATAGAAGGTACTTTGAGTCACTTCAACTTGTTTTTTTAATCACAAAGATCTATCTATTAAGTAAAACATAAAAGAGGACCTTTGTATTGTTTTCACTTAATTTGTTCAACAACTTGTACTCAAAGCTTTTTAGAAATAGAGGCTCATAGAGTTTTTGCAGCTTCTTCTAAGTACAGGTTATCCTGAGAACTTCTTCGAATGAGCAAATAGTTTTGCTCATTCTGCTAGGCAAAACAAAAAACCAAATAAACTTGTAAGAGACATCCCAGGGAGTGCAGGGAATTTCATCTTTTAAACTTGTGTGCTGATCATTGGTCCTTTCACATTTTGCTACTGATCCATTGTAGACTAACCAGTTCTTTTATTCCCTCTGATGCTCTTGGCAGGCTGCTCCAGGACCATATCTGTCTCATGGTGAGAAACCTTCTCCCAAGGCAAATATATTCAGCTACAGTTAAATTCATTTTGAGCTGGTGCTACCACTGCCCTCTAGCTGAAACAGATATTTCCCTTCCTGCTCTGGTGCCTGTTCCTGAAGAAGTAATCACATTCCTCAGCCTTAAATGTGCATTGTAGAAGCCAATTTTTTTTTGTTCCCTCCACATGTCAACCTTTCAATTTTCTTTATCCTAGCTGCAGCTGTCCCAGTTCAAATTCATTTTCCATGAGTGTGGCTAATCAGAACTGTCAGGTGAGGTTTCTCCAGTGTCCTGTACAAAGTTGTGAATGCTTTCCTATCTCCCCCAAAATGCACTCTTCCCCACTGGATAGTATCGCAGCCTGTTTTATGCATTCCACATGCAAATACATCTGGTTCACGACGTCCTACCAGGTCTCTTTTTCTTGTTAACTTGTAATTGAAGGGGGCACAACAGTGCAGAAACTAGTAGCCATAAGGCTACAGAAAAAAATCACAGGACTTCTCTAGCCCTAAAGCCACATACATACTACACAGCATTAGTCTCTACAATTGGGCATATTCTGTGCCTATTTGACCCATGGACATGATGATGATGATAATGACAATAACTATCATTGTTACTATTAGTATCATAACTATTGTTGTTGAGTGGGGGGTTTTTTTCTCAGTTTAAAGTACCTGAAATAATGTCAACCCAATGTTGTGGCCCACCTCCATAGTATTTTTAGACACAAAATTGAGGTAATGTATAATGTGCAGCACGAGGGTGCAGTATGAAAGCACATGGGAACATCTGAGAGTTAACATTTTAATTTTAGGTGGTGCCAACACAGATACTCTCCAAACTGGCTGTAAGGAATGGTATTTAGAGCACACTGTTGCTTTAGCCATGCCTGAAGGCTAGTTGGCATGGTCTAAAACAACATCAGGGAATATCCTAAAATTAGGGAGCATGCTGAAAATTAAGCAGTACAATCTGCAGTCACTGCTTGATCTCATGGCCTATTCTCCACTTTATTTAAGAGTCTTCATCTACAGGAATGACCCTGCATTTTCTAAAACTGCATTTCATTACATTTGTGTTATTATAATCTTCAAATTCATCTGGTTCTTCTCATCCCACTATCTCAATCCTCTTTGTTGACACTTCCTCCTACATTTTTGGAAGCTGCAAAGTACTACAATATTGATGAAAATAGAATAAAATCTATTAACTGTTTAATCTTTGGGAAATTCCCCTGCTTCTTCCCCCTCAAGACAGTATTTTCTTTTTCATCACAATTCAGTCATTTCCCATTAGCCAGCCATTCTGCTTCCTAGGATCTCATGTGCGAAGTCAGATCTTCCCCAGTTATGTAAATACTTTCTGTCATTCATCTCTAAAAATAATTTCCGATGCTTCAATATTATTCCTGTCTCTGTAGTTTCCCGCAAAATTATTAATTCCAAACTGACAATATTACTTGCAAATATCCTCAGAAATCCAGGGTATAAACTATGCAGTTCTCCAGAACTGAGCACATTAAGCTCTGGGAATTCAGATGCATTAATTCCTGTTATCACACAAGCAGTCCACAGCTCCTTGTGCTTAAGCTCAGTGAAACATAGTGTAGAAAACCCAATTATTCATTATTATTCCTCTATGTACAGAGTTGCAAAACTTATTTCTAAGGTTTTATAAGGTTTTAAAAGTAGTGCAAAAGTGCCAAAATAGGAGTCTTTTACAGTACTATAACTCTTTTATTACACCTTCATGGGAGAGCCTCTTTGATGCTGTCATAATACTCTCCAATTAGTTACTTAAGTATATGCTTTGGTTCAGAACCTCACAATAATGGTGAAGATGGTTCATAGCAATTAACAGATGAGACTTCTTGGGCTTTTCAAATGCTGACCCTACTTGATGAGTCCAAACTGTACTCTTAAAAAACCAAAACAACCTGAACTTGGTTTTAAATTTAAATTGGTATTATTTTAAGCATGCTTTAATAAAACAGCTGTAATACCCAGTAACAAGAAAGTATCTAGGTTTAAGAATTCTTGAATTTATTAGAAGTGTTCTCTTCCTTAAAAATAAATTATATCAAACATCATGCTATCAATTCTTTATATCCTGTTGCTGAAAGACACATTTTTTTCCCCATCACTTGGGTTTTGAACAATTAAATTATTACAGTTGAGGTTTTTCAATAGATATGCTACTTCAAAACAAACTTCTCAGCTATTCTCCTCAGCTGCTTCCAAGAGCTACTAATGTTGATCTATCTCTAATAAAAAGAAACTGAAGAAACAGAAGGTGAAGTACAGCCTCTATCAGAGGGAGAGCAAAGTCATACAGTGACACAGATGTTTTACATGTGTGATTTTGCCAAAGATAACTGGCTAAAAAGAAACAGTGAGCTACTGATTCATTCTGGGATGCACTCCATGTTCTAGCAGTACAGACAGGTATTTTTTTCAGTTATTTGCTTTGTGAGGAAAAAAAAAAAACAAAAAAATCACATTTGTTCAATGAGGCACTATGAACTATGAGACAAATGGGTTCAATAGTACCATGCCTCCAAAAAGTGCTCTTCTCTCAAACTGAGAAAACTCTCAAACTAAGACACCAGACTCAGTGGAACTTTCTTGCTGTCCTAAATCCATTTGTGCCTGACATTCCAGAAGGTGAATTTAAAGAGCTTTGTGCCACTAGTTATGTGGTAGGGAGTTGGGTTTGCTGTTTTGGGGTTGGTTTTTGTTTGTTCATTTGTTTTTTCTAACAGGGGAAGAGGATTTGCTTTTGCTTCATTCACTGAGATGTATAAAATCTCTTTAAGAATATTTATTTTCTTTGCCTCTTGTTTTCTCAATTAAAAGATAGGGTATAACAAAAAGAAGATTCTGATTAGTATTCCACAAAATAACCAGACCCCTGAGCTTATTCTCCTCTCAACAGCTGAAATAAGAAGATAGGAACTAGAGTCCTTTTATCCTAAAAAGCTCTCTTTCAGTGATGTCTAAGGTGCAATTTTTAAATTATTTGTGCACTTTTCCCATTTATTCCAGCAGCCCCTTTGACCATAAGAATTGCTTACACCTGCAAGACTAACACAAAAGCTGACTTTTAAAAACTGTTCTTGGTCCCTCCTTTACCAGTACCTCTAGACCCTGCTTCCTCTGTCTCTCTGGAATTAAATGAGAGCCATATGCTGAAAACATGTAACTTCAACACTCTTCCAACATTAGCAACCTTACAACTTGCACAACTACTGTGGTATGATCTTGTCAGAAGCACTGCATGCATCCTGACCTATCATTAATATGCAGAAGCACAAAAAAAATTGGTTTTGGAGACAAACTTAACAAGTAACCTGACAGATGTTCCTCTCCTAAAGACAGCTAATTGTAGTAGTGTAGAAGATAAGTACATACCCACATTTATTGATAACAAGGCAAAAAATAGTCTATTAATGGTCTGACTGGGAATATCCATGTTGACAGAAACACACCCTTTACCTTGCCAGATTTATTTTCTTACATCAGGTGCAAAGGAATAATGTGTGAGCATGCAGTGTGCACAGGATGAATGCTTTTATAGAAAAGAAGAACAAACAAATGCTTCAAAATGCACCACCCCGGCATTATATAGTACATGTATAATGTATATGTACATTAGTACAACAGCACAAAGATTTCTGAGAAGTATAAATTCCTTCTCACACAAAAAGAAAAAAGATCCTTTTTATATCAGAAGCCTGTGGCCAGACTGAAATCCCTCATTTCCAGGATGGATTTAATAATAAACACACTCGTAAGAGAAGTCACATGAGAATGAGTTTTGGCTTAATGAAGATTTCTTTCCTACCTTAGAAGATATCCACTTTAGGGCGGCTCTGTAAGTCATAAAACTATTTTTTTTAAACAATGCCATAATTATCCTATAGAAAATGGAAAGTAAAATTCTATCAGACGCATAAACACTTATTCTTTTCAAGTGCCATTCCGAAATAGAAAAGCGTAGCACATAAACTCCACTTCAGTAGAGGTGGTGGTAACGCTGGTGATACTCTTAAAAGTTTAACCATCTGCATGGATTTTTAAAGAACATTAACAGCTTCCATGTTATGGTAACTCCAATTAAACCATTAAAGATATTTTGAAAAATCAATTTTTTTTTTTTATTTTTTTTTTTTTTCTCAAAGATATGACTAGAAAAAATGAGAGCTTCCTTCCAAGATAGTGTTAAATGAATTTGCATAAGTATCTGTCATTATCACCTACAATTCTTCCTCTGTGGCTCACTGTGTTTTAGCTACAGTTCCCAATCTGCTGAGAATGGATACAGGTTCACATCCCCAGAAGGTGATCAAAACAGCTAATTTTCTTTCAGTGGGAGATTTTCTCACAAATGACTTTTTGCCTGAATGCCCTTCTCTAAAATCTCAATAAAGCTTTTCACAGGCAAAATTATCCTTTACAATTTATAGTTTCTTTTCTTTTAATTAATAACGCAGGATATAATTGCAATACAACATTTCGGAGAGTGCAATTACAGCTTAATAGACGACGCAGAGCATTTAAAAGCAAAGTGCCCTAGGTTTTCAAGTACTTTGCATTATTTGCATACTCTTTGACATACTTTGTGGCTTACTCTGATGCGGCTTTTGTAATTATAAATAAATAGAATTTAATTATTCAGGAGGCAATGGGAAAAGGAGAGTCAGAAAAGTATACCTATTTTGCAGTTATATCTTAATTCCATGCAGTAATTTAGACATAATTTATCCTGTTTTTTCCCTCTCAAATAGACTGGAAAATTAGACTGACAAGGGGAAAAAATGATCTGACAGATAATTTAACATTATGGCAGACAAGAAGTCCTGTTAATATTTATTTAAGGGTCTATATATCACCTCTGTCTACACTGGCTTTTCTAGCAAGTTGTAAATGAAATCTGCATGACCCATTTGTCACTTAAGAAAGTCTATGGTTTAATTTCATTGCTCACTTTCTAATATTTTGGGACTGTTTAAGTTCAGTGGGGATAATTACTTGGGTACAATCAAATTATGTAGGAACACGGACACATGCCCATAAAACCCAAAGACTTTATTACTACTGTTATTATTAAACTACTGTTCAGCTGCTGTCTTGCGGAAGCTTGGAGAAGATAAGGAAGCTGTGTGCATATAAGGATTTTGACATACTTCATACTGCTGAGTGGGAAACACTTAAAATAGACATCATACTAAAAAAAATTCTAGGGTAAGTAATTTAGCCTCCACTTTCAAATTAAGTCACAGATAGGTCTGTCAAGGTATTCAGGTACTCACTGCTACAAATGCACGTCTCAGGACCTTCTCAAAGTGACTTTGATAACAAGTCCTTCTGAAGATGATTCCTTGCTACTTCAGACTACTTCTAAAGTCGTCTATTTTTACAAGTTATTTTTTGTGATGGATCATGCTCTGAATGAGGAGAAAATTAAGAAATGGGATCAACTAATGAAAACTATTAAAAATGTGATCAAAAGGGGAAAATATGTTCTTTTTATTATTGTAGTAATAAAAGGTTAGGAAACTATAATTTTCTGTGGTTTTTTTCACTTCTTCACTTACCCTTCACATAAAAGCTAACCTTTTTATTTTCAAGTAATATCCACATAAATTTCTAATTGCTCTTACAAGCTGTGTGTAAATTAGCAAACTAAGGATTCTGTGAAGCATGAAGTATGCCTTCATTCTTGCTGTACATAAATTCCAGGTGCATTAACTTTTATTCATTTGACTACTGCTCTCTTTTTCTTTTTGTGTATTTAGCTTGTGCTTAAGTGTTTCGCTAGGGTGGGTCCTCAAGGAATAACCATTATTCACTTGGGCTCTCAACATTCTTGCCACTAATTTAGTAAGCTCAAAACAGAATTACAAGGTACAGTTAATGTTCAGTACAACGCTTACTACTCAGTCTAAAAAACCTCATAACAATATACCAGGGATGTGAAATAGTTTTGTTTCACTTTGTTTTGTTTTGTTATTTTCATTTAATAAAGAACCTTTCAAATGGAGCAATTTTAAATACAGAGCTGCCAGAAGGACTAGAGAAAAGCCCCCGACAAGGTGCCTACCTTATGCTTGAACTGGAAGACTTTCTTTTGCTAAATTCCCATACAACTCTTAATGAAGTATTTGGTTCAAATGACGATCAAAAGTGGTTGGCATTTTTATAATGAGAGAACCACCAGTTCCAGAAAATGGAAACTATTCACTTTATGTGCATCTTCCAGAATCTGTGGGAGCTGCTACCAAAGCAAACATCCAAAAGGAGAGTGAAAGAAGACAGATGAAGAAGTAACCAGATGGATAAGCTGAGATGGTGTTCATCTAACTCTTTCCAGTCCTTATTTCCTGTTTCCTCCTTTCTGTCTGTCTGCTCCAGTCTGCAAATCAGTGGCCTTTCTTCAGGACATTTTATAATTTTACAAGCAAACTAAATTAACATATTAATTCTGTCTTTATGGGGCTCCAAAGAGTGAGCAATAGAAATGTTCATCTATAATAGCAGAAATGCTAAACAAAATGTGTTTATGCCTGCAATAAAATGGCTTTCTGATTATGTGATTCTCCCATCCCATAAGTAGAAAACTGTTTCACAACAATGTAAAGACATTACTGAAGTTATCTTCTTCAATTTTTTATTAGCCCAGCATTTTAGCTCTGCTTCCCAACCACCTTCCTCCATTCCTGAAACTTGTTCTAATACACATGTAAAACATTACTAAAAAGCATATAATTAGACTTAAATCAATAACTGGATATTTAGACTCGGCAGTGGCAAAAGTCAGGTAATTCCAGTGAAACAGCCCCTGAGGAATATCCTCTACTGCTCTAAAAGGTTTTAGATTTTACATTCTGTATTTTGACTGATTAATACAAAATGCACCTTGGCATTTTTGCTGCTTATAATACAAAAGGTTTCTAACTTCTAGCAAGATATACTTACATTTGTTCAATATTTCTATTACAAACACTGCGTTCAATTTTCTGAATTATAGCAGTAGTTTTTTAATAAGGATTTTTTTCCCTCTGTTGGTAAAAGCAATAACTATTTAAACTTTTTTAATGAGAATTAAAGATCTGTTTATTTCATTTAATTAGCTCATTGAGCATTTTCTTGGTACCTCTCATTCCTTGAATGGGGATGTCAAAGCACGTGATAGCACATAGCCACGACAATGATCTCAGGAGGTTTTCCATCCCTGCCATTTATAAGTAATGTATTTTAGTGTTAAAGAGACAGCTACACTCATTACAGGGGAAATCTACTCGCCATGCATAAGAGAAGCAGCAGCAGCAGCAGCTGGCTTTGGGCAAGGAATTATGGAGGTCTTAAAGGTACAGCACCCATCTGCAAGGCTGTAGCCCTTCACAAAGGGCCTGCCACCCCATCACTTTTTTTATCTTCAGCTCTCACTCAGTTTACCACCCTTTTGTTACTCCACATTCAGAGACTGCCATAGACCCATTACTCAACTATACCACTAAATATGAGCACTGTGGGACCCACAGTGCAAGAGAGCCATCCATGTCCAGCTTTGGATAGCTTTCAGCAAATCCATGCATGCAGTACATGTAGCATCAGACTCTGAATGAATGTCTGCATGCATGAAAAACAGGCCCATATTTACCTCAGAACTCAGCACCTTCAGTTAGCCATCCCTGCGAAAAGAAATGTTTTTCAGAGGCTTTGAGTAAAGAAAGGCTGCAGGTACTTCAATGAGGACAAACCTATTTTAGTTGTTTCACTATACTTTTAGTTTCTTGCACTCAAAATTAAATATTGTTGGCCACAATCTGTAGATAGACATACCTACAAGCTAGGTTAGAGAAAAATATTGAGTAACAACAATTATCCATCTCATTATGAAAATACAGGCTTTCCTACTTATCTTCTTGCATATAATTTTTTTTTTTTTAGACAGTTTCCTACCACTCCAGCCTCCCATTCAGGACAACAGCTCCTGATACTCACCTTGCTTCTCTTTACAAATTCATCAATATCAGAAGTTGCACTTCATGATGAAAACAAAACCAATAAAATCAGGAACCAACATGAAGCAAAGGAGCATGCCATGCTGACCAGCATCTATGTGCATGATGTGCCCGCTCACCAAGGCAGGTAAAGTAAGTCAAGGTTACCAGGATTGCTCCATCAATCTGTCTCTGGAGAACTACGTATTCATTTCAAGTAGGGCAATTTTTTCCTCCTTTCTTAACTAAGATAGGAAAAGTTGAACCTTCTACCTCGAAGTGAGAAAATGATCTGGTTTTCTCACTGAATTGCTACTCCGAACTTCCAAAGAACAGTGAAAAGTCAGACTGTCCTGCTAGTGTAGAAGGACCATGAAGTCACTGCCAGGCTTGAACTGCATTTTATTATATTTTTCAAATGCAGCAGTTATTTGTATTTGTAACAATGTTATATTATTTTAAATTTTGTCTTAGGTGGGACAAGTGGTTTCCTTTAACAGCAACTGAAAATGCTTCTGAGATTTCTACTGAAGCTTAAGTCTCCTGCATTATTTGAACATGCATATTCAAATTTTAAGCTTTAGTCTGCAGAAACACTGTAGATATCAATCACAAAATTCCCATATCAAAGAAGCAGCATAATATAACCTCTGCAAAGTGACTGTATCTGAAATAATTGCCAGTTTGAGGTAGTAGAAAAATTTCTGTTCAGCTATGTGAAGAGGAATAACAAATTCCTTAAATGCGGCAGAGCGGGCCAAGAGTCGTAGTGACATTGAGAGTAGAATACGACCATAAATAGCAGCTGATGAGACAGCACAGTGTATAGAGAGATGCTTTCCTGTTTGTGCTACAGCTGACTCTGACACAAAAGATGTATTAGTACAGAACTGAAGAACTAAATCTGAAGAACTCTAATATGCAAGTTCTCATTTACTTCTAAAGATAAATCTCAAAGGCTACAGAATAAAACATATTTTCATTACGCAATAACAGATGTTTTGAAGCCTTTGTTTGCTAACCACATGATCATATAGCCCAAAGCAGCAACCAAGGATACTACAAAGTTTTACAAACAAGTCATAATTTTCTTATCATATTTTTTGAGTAACATTTAATGGCTGCTTGGTCATCAGATTGGAGCTTGACTTTGATCTGATGTCCACTCCAGGGAAAGCATCTTTGATGAGTCCGTCTCTTTTCCTCTGCACAGACAATTGCACTGACTAGAAAGAACTGTAGCTCCTTACCAGAGCCAGTTCAGAAATTCATTCACTACACTGAGACAAGTAAGTTTGATATCAGCTTAGGACCCTGTCTCACTCCACTGAGACACCTCCTGGTAAAATATTTAGGACTTCTTGAGCAACACAGAAAAATTATGAAAGAAAATGAAAACTGCTTTAACCATGATGTAGTCAGTAAAAATGGGGTATCTCACAGATATATTTTGTACCCCTTCCTCAAAAGAACCCATGCGCATGAGAAACTTTAAGGTAAAAAATTCAGGTAGCTAAAACTGACAGACACCAGGGCTGCAATATGCAGTGAAGCACACAGAGAGGAGGAGCTTTTTCCACCAGATGTAATGAATTCTGTGTAAGCACATTAACAACCCACTTGCTTCTATTCTGATTTATCTTTGCCATCAATTAGATAACTTTTATTTATGCCTTAGGGCTATGCTGTGTTGGCACTTGCTGTGCACTGTTCCCCCAGTGAATTTATTAGCTAAGGATGTAATTTAATCAGTGATTTCATTTTACTACCAGCAAATCACTTTTACCACCATTGTTTCCAATAATATGGTTTTTAAACAATGTGATTCTTTGTTGTGTCACACTTTTAAACAGTGTCTTCAGTATTGTCAATCTGGTCACATTAAGCCTCAATCTGCATACAAGAATGAGCTAGTTTCCCCGAGGTACAACTCTCTATTCTTTCACAGCATACCAGAGATGTCAAAAATATAAAAAAAATTTAAACTAACGCCTCAGGACACTTGCTTGTCTACCTTTTGCTGCCCTGTTCCATGTATCCTAAGAAGCAGCCAGATACAAACCACGGAATTAGAGCATAATACACTCACTGACAATTAAACTACTTCCATACCTCAATTCGAGGTTTTTTTTACTTTCTGGATACTGTCACAAATGTTCTCGACAAAATAACTCAAGAGAAAGCAAGACACCAGATCAATTAAACTTTTGTGAGTAGGGTAAGAGTGACAAAAGACAGAGCATCCACTGCTCTGTTTGAGCTCCTCTTCGGGCCCCTTTTATCATTAGTTTGTGATATTAAAATTCCTTGGGAGGCATGGGCAAGTCTAGGACAGGAGCTGAAGTAACCAAGGAGTAGTTACCATAATGAATATACCGATTTCCACAGACATCTGAGATGATTATGCCAAAGAGCCCTCCAAATGGCTTCTACCTAGTAGCAGCTGCTGCCAGCAGGAAAGACTTTGTGAGGCTCCCACCTGCCGGTGCTGCCAGCAGCCTGCCATGGGGAACAGACTACATGAGAGAGGCCCTACAGTCAGAATAAAAGAAGTCCCTACTAGGGATCCTACAGGCTCTTAAAAAGTGGAAATAGATTCCTGCAGTTATTTTCTTGGCCTGTAATGCTGAAGGCCTGTATCTGAGGTTTAAGGGTAATTCCTTGCCATCCTGAAGGCCTTAATTCCTTTGTTACCTGCCTTTTTGCAGAATAGAGAAATAATGATCATTATGATTTTTTTTCATGCATACATAAACAAAACAAAACCAAGTTAAGACTGAAGAGCTTCCTCCAAATAAATTTCACCAGTATAATTTTTTTTTTTAATGCAGGCCAATCTCAATATCCATCAGTTTTCATATAAGCTCAAGGCACTGAGCAAAAAGGTGCTACAACAATGGTATTCAAAAGGAAGAAAAAAGAGGAGGTGCATTATGAAAGATGAACAAGTAATGAATTGATTAGCACTTAAAAGATGCACTTACTTATTAAAAATAGGTCTCTCATTCCAGCTACTCATTATTCTCTTTAGTTGATATTAAAATGAAACCATTAATTACAGATTATTATTTCTAGATAATTTGGTATGTGTATAAACTCTATAATTCAGATGTCAAACATCAAGCTGTTACTGAACATAATTTTGTAATTTACTGGTTGTGTTGTGTAAACATAGTTTTTACTCTGGTTTTATATACTCTAAGGTTAAAAATGAACATTTTTCATTCAATACTAGGGAATGTGGACTTTGTCAAAATTACTAGCTAATGCGATTAAAAGGTCTCAAAAATTTAATATGAGAAATAAACTTCAGTGAATAACAGTATTTTATACCCTTTTAAAATGAGTAAAGTCTGATAAAAGCAGCAATTAACTCAATGAGAAAAGTATTTGTGTTAGTCTCTATTTGTTCTACAATTTAGTTCCTCACATGCACAGTTGTAATTAGCAAGAATTATAGAAAGCAAAGAATATTTAACATCTTAGGTATCATTAAACTGGATTATGCTTTTCCTGAGGGTAAAAAGGCTTCTTAACATGATACAAATAGGTGAGGATGAATACTCCAAACTCTTTATCTTAAGAGAGGCAGATGTTTAAATTCATTTGAGGAATGCATATGTTTCCTGAAAATGAAATTTGGAATGTCAAAAAAAGTTCCCCCACCAACTGCAGGTCTACATCCTTTCAAGTAAATACATGCACTCCCCAGTAGTTTTGCAAGGCTCAGCCTCATTATTTCAAACAACCTGGGTCAAATCCTCAGATGCAACAACCTGCCTTTTTGGCAGAGCAACAGGGACAGATTGCAGGCAGACTGTCCCACCTGGCATATCTAACCTTTACCTTTCTATCACCTAATATAACAAATACATTGAAGGAAGTAAGATAATATGGCCAGACCTTTATTTTACCAAGTACTGTATGCAAGTTATGTATTACAAAACTAACTCGAAAAGTGACTGTGCTAGATCCATATCAGCACAATCTTTCATTAGAATCAGGAACTGCAGACAAATACTTCTGGGCAGCTAGAAATCCAGGCCACTGTCTTCTTTTTGTAAGGGGTTTTGGTTATCTGCCTGCTTTCATCACCAACCTGCAGCATATTCACAAAATGAATTAAGATCCCAGGCTATCATTCTGTGCAACAGGAGACTAAAATCAACTTTCAGTTGCATGGATACAATATCATGAAAGATCCTTTAAAATGATCCAGTGGAGAAAGACAAAAATCCCTACAAGCCCTCATAGAACAAAACATGATATTTTCTGAAGCTCACTCCTTAGATCACAGCATAAAAAATAGTGCAATGGTCTTATGCCTGATTTGCTAAAGATTTAATTCCTTACTTGACCTTTTCTTTCATCTGTAACACAAGAATAAAACTCTTTACAATAAATGTAATTTGTGGTAACACTCATCTTCCTATGGAAAAACTAAATAATTTGTTTCTAAGTGAGCCCAAGGTTGTCTCACTCTTTCAAAAAAAGAAAAACTGAATTTAAAAAACAAACCAACAAACAATCCAAGAACCACACAACCCACAAAAAACCCAACCAACCAGCAACAACAACAAAAAAAGACTCAGAGCTCTCCAAATATACAGATGAGACTGTCATTTGGGCAATGAACCTGCTCCTGTATTATGTTCCCTCAATAGTAAAATGAGAGAAGCATACAAACACAGTAGAGGTTGAATCATCTCAGTCCTAACAAATAATACCAACAGGGCATTAGAGATTTCAGAGGTATTATCACAGAAAATAACCCTTTGTGCTTCATCACTGCACTGAAAGTAACATCCAAAGAGATAATTTAGGTCTACTGCTCTCAGAGGAGTCAAAACCAATTATGTTCCATTCTCAGGAAAATTTGGCCAAGAGAGGCCACTGTTGATCAAAGGCTATATATATTTATATCTGTAAATGCACTAGGAATTTGCTGAGGGAGCTGTGTAAAATGTTAGTTAGGCAAATGAAGTGTAGACTAGTGTAAGATTATTCACATTAAAACTTAAAAAAATCACAACAGTTTAATTGAAGTCAACAAAATGCTCAGACAACAGAGAAACTCAGCAGCTAAATAGTTCATGATTTCCATCTGTGTGCTGCTTTTTAACTAACCATTTCTATTAAAATTATTAGAATAAGAATACATAGCAAGGCAGCATGAACCTTTTGATGGGATAAAGAGACATTATCTTCCACCAAGAACACCATGAGTTGGCAGAGCTCTGCATCCTGCGAAATGACACCTAGATGTTTGACTTAGAGCCAATGGGAAATGGACTGTCCTAAGACAGTCCTCTGTGGATGGTTAAACTTTAAAGCTATCTTTGGATGGAGACACTGTGAAAAAGCTCAGACCCTTTATTTGATGAGGGGTAATGAAGGGAAGGATCTTTTCAGAGGAAGACCAAACACAATCAAAAGACAGTCTTAGTCTACCAGACACTGAGGAAATATGAAAAACACATGTGGCCTCCTAGATTATTTGGTGGACAAGAATTTGGCTGGCTGGTCACAATCAAAGACTTGTGGTCAATGGTTCGATGTCCAAATGGAAATAGTGATAAGGGGGTTTCCTCAGGGGTTGATACTGGGACCAGTGCTTTTTAACATCTTTGTTGGCAACATGGACAGTAGAACTGAGTGCACCCTCAGCAAGCCTGCTGATGACACTGAGCTGTGTGATGCAGTCAAAACGCTGGAGAGAAGGGATGCCAACCAGAGGGACCTTGACAGACGTGGGCCCAAGCCAACCTTATGGAGTTCTATAAGGTCCTGCACCTGGGTCTGGGCAGTCCCAAACACAATTAAAGGCTGAGTGGAGAATGGATTGAGACTAGCCCTGAGGAAAAGGACTTGGGAGTGAAGTGTGTGCTTGAAGCTAGGGAGAGTCTTTTTATAAGGAAAGCAATAAAACACAGGATAATGGTCCTCAAATAAGAGAGGGTAGATTAAAATTAGACATTAGGAAAAAATTCATCACTCTTAGAGTGGTAAGGCAGTGGAACAAGTTGCCCAGGGAAGTTGTGGCTGCACCCTCGCTGGAAGCATTTGAGGCCAGGTTGGATGGGGCTTTGAGCAACTTGGTCTCGTGGGAGTTGGAGCCAGATGATCTTTACAATCCCTTCCAACTCAAACTGTTCTATGATTCTGTGATACATGTTTAATTTTCTGTAATAGCTAAAATTGGTGATGCTGGAAAAGGTTTTCAGGCACATGACCTTCCTCTACATAACTGCAAGTTTGTTCTTGTTTGCAAGTGCTGATATTGCCTTATATCATTATCTATATTATCTACAGCACAAATTACATTATGGTTCTCATTTTTTAATTACTTACTTTTTGGATGAAAATTCTATTAATATGATTCCACAAAAAATTCTCCAGGCAAAACAATATTGGCAGATTTTAATTTTTCCAACCTATTATAGTACTTTGTATTTCTGCCCTAAGTCTTTCACTGGTTATATAAACAGTTATTAACAAGTTTTCCCAAAATGCTGGTGATGTACCATTTCTATTATTTCCACCATACCAAGAGATTAAATTCAAGGACACAGAAAAAAAATCAGATGCAAATGGGTGCTTTAAATTCTAGGTTTCTGCTTTTAATGGTGACAACACTCCTCCTTTCACTGGACAGAAGCCATCACAAACATTTTCATTAGTAATGTCTTAAACATCTTATAGTGCATTACACAGACTATCAGTATCACTGTGCATAAATACATGGTCTCTAAGCACTTCGTCTTCACTTTAAGACGAATAGTTTCAACAATAATGAAAAAGGGACATATCATAAAAAGAGATCAGAGGTTAATTGTCATCACATTAAACTCTAAAAATATGCTCCCCTTTAACACCTCATGATGGATGTCAGGAAAGTAGAGAGAATCTGTCACAAGGGAACAAAAGATGCTAATTTGCAGATAAGCCAACCATAGTCTACAGTAATAAAGTCAGTTCTTGTTGTTTCTTAATAATGAGCTGTCAGATGGCAGGATTATAGTGTGGTTTGACACCAGACTGCTCACTGAGAGCCACAGCATTGTGATGATATTCACCTCTTTCACTCCACTGGGATATTTTAATTCCATTTCTTACAAAACGGAACCAATTTCCTGTGTCATACAAACCAACTTTGAAACCTTCACCGTAATTCTGTGGGGCGGATGGGCATGAGGGAAACCATTTAATAGGCAAACAAAATCACATTACTAGATTATAATTTCTCAAAAATAGACTCCTTACTCTGCCTGGTACCCTCTCTCTTTTTCCCCTTGCCCCAGGGCACAACACAATACTGTGCAGCATATTGCCTTATGAATCTTCTTCAAGTACCCAATTATCCTGGTGCACCAGACTTGTCATTACCATGACAGCTGCGTGCAGTACGCAGTACATGCTGTCTGAGGTGAAAGATTGCATACAGACATCCTGCATTTCCATTACAATGTGGAAAGCAAAGGGGAAGGAAGAGGCAGACACACACAAACATCCTCAACAAATAACTTTGCTAAAGATGCTGATTAAAAGCAGAGGTTAGATCATTTTTCAAGTGGTAATATAATTGCCAGAAATTCTGGTGCCACCTCTACCTCCAGCAAAATTTCTCCTGTGTATTTTTTGTAATGAGAATCAATGAGATTGTATGGGTACCTTTTAAGCACTTTTAGCAGAGTTGACTAAACCAGGCTATAAGCCTGAAGTTCTTCTAGAGGAGAATTAAGCTTTGTATTTTCTTCTTCTGATCAGTTTGCTTCTTTTGAAAAAGTACATACACCATCACCACTTACAGTCAGAGACCCACCAACAAACCCCTGAGGACTGTCACTGAAGTAATTGAGTTGTGCTGACTCAAATAGGCTCCCAGGTATAGGAAAAGGTGAAGTCATTTAGGACGAGTGCCCGCTAGGAGAACAAAACTGGCTCAACACAGAGATATGCCCCAGGACACATCTGGGAAAGTGCCTTGTGATGGATCAAAGCTGGCACTCGCATGGTGGGAGATAACTGATGTTACCCCCTCTGAGCATATATTCGTGCAAGGTGACATATGCCCTCAGTTCCCACTCATATGAGTAAGTACAGTACCCTGCAAGCATCACGGTCAGGGTCTCACAGGATCATGCCTTTGAGGACAAATATGTAGTGCAGATGACTGGTCACAGTTTCCAAGAATGTGCTGCAGATTTTCTAATTATATACACTGTTTGGCACTTATGTTCTGCATCTGACTTCCTCCTTCCTGACTTATCCCAGAAGGCCCCTACCAATTCTTCATGTGATCATGCAGTTCATTACAGATGTAAATATCAACATTCCTTTTTCATAACCTATCATTATTAGGAAACCAGATGGGAAAAAATATCCAGATTAACGGTAGACATACAGAGATTTGTTCTCCCCTTAGTAGTAGATTTTTTATTTTAAACCAATGAACATAACCTTGTACAAAACAAAAACTACAATATATATGGCGAAGACATTTAGGGATTCCTTTTAAAGACAAGCAGGCAGAAAAGGCTGTGTTAATTGAAATAACTCATCATGCAAAATTAATTTAATCTACATTAATAAAGACAAACGGAAGCAACCTGAAACCTCTGGTCAATTATTCTAATATCAGCACTCCTCACAGTTTGAAATGGAGGAGAAATGGAACAGCTGCAGAGAAAGTTCCTTTGCAAAGCGGGAATGAGATGTTTATTACTCAGCATCAGAGCCATTCATAGGATGATCTAACACACGAAGCTCCTGAACAAGATCTCATATCCTATACATACACTCCTCACAGTTGTTTAGCTAGAGGAACTGAGAGTTTAAGGTTATTGGGAGTCAATATAATCTAATGAGATGCTTTTTGCTCAGCTCTGCCTATAGGTCAAAGATAAACTTTGGTTCCTTGAAAGGGCTTTATGAAAGACTGCTCTCTGAAATCAGTGTCTTATCATGAATCATGACAGCATTGTTCTCATGTCTGGAAAAAAACCACACATGCTTACAGGACAATGAGCAATCAGACAAGCAATCTCACTCTTATTTCAGTGTTAATAATGCAGAAGACATAAAAACTGGGTAGATAGGGCATAACGACTGAAATGTAAGGATTCATTGAAGTGTTAAAAAAATAGGAATGAAAACACTCTTCAAGACTTCATTTACTTTTTCATAAATTTGCTCCATTGAAAAGGCCCAGGAGCATCACTATCAGCTTCTTAATGGCGTACTCAAGAGTTTTGAAAACACTTAGGCTTGTTTGAAAAAAGATCTTGGGAGATGGGGTGAGAATTATTACGGTGAGATAAGTGGAAAAGGGGCAAAAAAGGAAAGACAAATATCAGTAGCAATAATAGAGTGAGCTTTAGAAAGATGAACTTAGTACTTGTGTCTTGTAGCAGGAGCTTTAAGCAAAAAAGTCACAGAAGTTAATCTGACAAATATAAAATATGCATAATTTTTACTTGTTATGAAAAGTAGATTATAGCACTATAATCTATAGTATGGATTATAAAGGCCCATATAGTTTAGATTATAATTTCTTTAAAAATCTACAGAAAACTACCAAGTATAATTCTCATTTCTCTGCTAATGACATTTTTCGCTGTGCAGTGAATTACTTTCACTTTCAGTTATACACTATGATTTATTTTTTCTTCAAAAACCAATGCTTATAAAAATTTACAAGTGCATAATCAGACATTCCTGAAGTAAACATCCTCTTAGGAAGCTGCAAGGTCAGAGGCATTGAAAGTACACATAACCATGTTAGAAGGAGGAAGGAGCTATAAATATCTTAATTTTATTACTAATCTTCCTCCCAAGCTTCTTTCAATTTGATAAAGCTAGTGAATCTTCTTTGTGTGCTGAAGCTTTGTAAATTTGAGCAGTACATGGCTGGACAACGTGACAACTTTTCAGTCCTAAGGATATGCTTTATAATACCAAACCAGCACCTATGTAAAGGCTGAAGGAAGGCAGAGAGCTCTAGGCTTCAGCTTTTTAAGGGCTCATAGCATGACCAAGTTCTAGTTCATTTTAGCTCTATAAAATTACTTTCATGCTTAATATGTGGGTTTTTAAAATCTATTTCCCTCTTGGCATTCTGGTACTTCTGAACGTCAAATCATCTGCAATTCTGGCTGTCAAAAATAATTTTCATAGCTTGCAATTAATAGCCTTGAATGACACTGTGCATTTTGTAAATACATAAAAATCTCTTCCTAATGTGCTATGTAGGAGACCAGAAGTGCTAAATGCAGCTTCCATTCTGAAAAGCAGCACTGTAAAATTAAGGTATACATTTCTGAGTCTTTCTGGAAAGCAAAAAAGATGTATTACTTGATTAACAGGATTAAAAATTTGAAAATTACTTGGTGATAAAAAGATCACTTTCCTCAAAATGATGAGGAAATGACTCACTGAATATTTAGTCTCTTGCCTCTCTGCACACACTTATACCCCTAACAACATAAATTAAAGATACCACTCTGGGAGATGAAGACTTCAAATTACAAAAACTCATAGGAACATTCACAGTACATGAACCCCTGATATCAGCAGGCTCTCCACATGTACACAGATGAAGAGGTATCACAGCTCCCTTGCAGTAAAGTCTTAATTCTGATTAAAATTGAACCTTGGCTTTTAAAGTCAAGCATACTATTCCAAATCTGTGCTTCCAGTACTATTACGATCATTCAAGTTACTAATAGATCTCTCAAGATCTAAATACTTAAAGTATACAATAAATAATTTAATACAACAAAAGCAATTTTAGCAATAGAAATGACCACCTTTTTGATTTGAAGAGCAGAGAAAAAAATGCATATATGATCAAATTTTAAAATATCTGAAGTAGTATTTCCCCATTATCTGAATAAATCTGCAGGACTATGTTATGTTCATGCCTTAAGTTAGATGTAATTATTATTGCTGTCAATATTACAAGCTGCAAAAACATAACAGAACTTAGTCAAAGAGGACAAAAAAATCATAACTAAGATGTACTGCTTCAGTAAAACTGATAGCGAGCATTCCACTTACACAGATAATTAGCTTGAGCCTTTCAAAATCCTTCTGTAGAACATGCAATGCTTGCAGGTACCATGGCACTACATAGTGTGAGATGCAGATTGTTCCAGGTGATCTTGTACTTAAACAATAGAAATTACTACCTTTGGCTGACTTCTGTGTTCTTTTCCTTTAATCTGCTGTTTTCTTTTAAATATTAGACCTTGTACCACAATTATACCTGTAGGTCGCACTCAGGAAACTGGTAAATAGTCTGAGGAGCATTTGTAGAACCAAATACTCTAATAACCTGTGTACGTACAAATCACAAATTCTCTCTGATTCACCAAACTGCCTCACCATACCTGGAATCCATCATCTGCATTCTAAATAGTAAAATTCATCCCCCATAGCAAGCACAAAAAGAATCATTTACTTTTGAAGATGATATTTGCACACCTAGAATGTAACAGAATCACAGAATTATCAGAGTTGGAAAGAATCTCTAGAGATCAACTCTAGAGCTCTTCCACTGAAGCAGGAAATGGTCTTTGATGAACCAGCAATAGGTTGGGTGCCCAGTACAGTGAAATCACAAACATAACCTACTGCCATTGGAGGACTAACAGTCGGAGAGCTTTCACCACCATCACATGCCACTGAGCCCCAAACAAACCAATAACAAGGCAAAGTACTTGCAGTGAGAGACCATGGGGGAAGGTTAGAAAAAAAGAGCTCAGTGGGTTAGGGGCCAGCCAGAGTTGCTATCTGAGCATTCAATAAACAGAGCTCCATACTGTGACAGTATGTGCCTTCAAATTGATCTTAGCTATCTTCTACTACAGGTTTTGTTCACTAAACCTGTGGTGAAACATACCTGGGGTCAAAGCCTTAAAATTAACTACTTATATATCTGCACGGATAATGCTGCTGCTACCTACTGCTTGGGCTAACATTAGGCACTAAGTCTTAATTTTTTCATCATGATATTGTGATTTAAATTGGCGGAAGTTTAAAAAAATACCAAATGCAGCATCATATTAGAAGATTTTGAATTTAAGTCTTGTGGAAAATTGCCTTTATGCCTAGACAGTCTTATAACTTCCAGCTTTGCCTTTCTTCTCTTTTGTGCCGTTTAATAATATGGCATATTTAAACTGCCACAGGACAAAAACATTTATTAGCAAAAATATTTGATAGCAATAAAGCTTGGATAAAATTTATCCAAATTCTTTAACGGTGTTGCAGAGCAGCAGCCCCATGATCTCTGATGCCCAGACTCTCTGTAAAGTGGCTGCTAAACCTGCATAGGAACAGACCTACCAGCTTCACTGATACTCTGCTCATTGTGATCTCCATCTCAAACCTTCTTCTATGGAATTTCACAGACATGTCTGAAAAGATGGGCTGTTCCTTGCAGGGACAACTCTGCATAAGCCACTCAAAATATTTTAATCTTCTAAAGCAGTAGCATAACATAATGCCTTATCAGCATGATGGAATCAGTGGGTGTGGAAGAAAAAGGAGAAATTGCTCAATCTGCAGTAGAATTTTACTCTCCAGACTATGTCTACTCAAGATTTCTCTTCAAAGTTTTTTAGTACTTCTGAGCAAGGAAATTCTTCATTTATTTCTATCAGTCTGATATTTAAAAACACAGAAGAAAAAATGCAACTCTGGTGCAACTGAAAGGCAATAAAAGCAAAGATCATTTATCAACTTTTAATCTAATCACAGCAAATTTCTAAGATGACTGACATAAGCTGACTTTGCTTTTTAAGATTTTTTTTTTCGACCTAATTCACATTAATCAGCAGAAATGTCTTTAGCATTTAAGGAATCCTAGGGTTGTTTCTCACTGTGTTCCCACTTTAAATTTTATTGTCATTTAAAACAGGAGAGGCGAGGGTTGGAGATTAATTCTCCTACCTTCACAGAAATCGCATCCAGTAAGTGGAAACATGCAGCAATTTTTTTCACAAAAAATGCATTGAGCAATTGCTTTTCAGTCACGGCTTGGGGCTAAGCATCACTTGTCGTTTGTTTCACACCAGGTGAGCACACTTATCCACAGTAAACTTCCTTCCTAATGAATTACACCTAACAACATATAGATGTTCTCCAAAACCAGAATGGAAACACTACAGAAACTTAAGGCACATTACTGACAGAGACCAACTTTCTCTTCTTACGTGGGCTAACACAAGAGGCGTGCACACAAAAATACTTCTGTCTAAGAGGAGACGAGCTATGTCAGTCATATCCAAGTGTGAGCTGGAAAGACATGAAGCCTTCCAGCAGGACTTTCTTTGGCACAGTGTTACAAGGAAGCACACACATCTGAAGCAGAGTACAGACACATGCAAGATAAGAGGTAGATGTATGTCCTTCTCTCTTAGCAATGAGGGGTCACAGGCTGAAAGAAGGACCAGTGCCATCCTTCAAACCTGCAGAATATCACCCTAGATTGGGAGAAACTTGATACAGAAGCACATTTCACATATACCAAGTTGGACAGGACTAAGATGAAGCTCTACATGTAAAAGCTTGCAGCTCACATAGAAATGGTGCTGCAGAGGTCTGGTCACAGTGCCCATGCAGACACCAGATGTGTCTTAACCACAGCTCTGAGTGATGTTACTTCTGCCATCCAGCTGCCCTCTCTCTTTTCTCAGGTCTATGCATGGTGCTACTTTCACTGCAGTCTATAAGTTAAAGATATACTTTGGCACATACTACCTGAGTGTAAAAGAATATGGCAACTATTCAGCTCTCCTAATAAATTCTTCAAATTTCAGAACTTAATCTCATTAATACACTGGAGAGCTGAGATGTAGCTTCTACTCTTTTGCAAGAAAGAAACTTATTAATTTGCAAGAGTAATTGTTAAGGAGGGGGGGAGGGGGTTAGTTAATAATTTAAAGGATATCATAAAAATTGAGACCACTGTTGTTAAAAGAATAGAGAGACAGCAGTACCCTAGAAGGATAATTACTAGTGGTATTCCTTGGTTACACCTGCAGCAGTGAGTTTGTGCCAAGGAATGTTCCTGGGTACCAAACCTCAGCTGCCTCTACTATTGTCTAAGTCACTAGAATATTCTTTTGGGCTGTGATGACCAGCAGTTATCTCATAATTTCCCACCATGTTTCAAGGGTTAGGGTACAATAGAGACCAGTTTTAATAGGCAGTCTACCTACAGCCATGCTGCCTCTGCTTTGGAGGACATGAGTGTGAAAATGTATTATGTGTGTATGGATATTCCATTGCAGTTCACAGTGTGTTTAATTTAGTAATAACAGTGTGTCTCAGTTACAACAAATCCCAGAGTTTGATTCAAATATATTCAGAATGAGGTATTAATAGATACTCTGCCCAGCAAAAGATATATGTTTTTGTTTTTAAAAGTACACATTTACTTTTGCACAGCTGTTGTATATAAATGGCTGCCATAAACAATAACAGGAGACGTGAAACATTACTAAAAAAATAAAAATTATTAAAAATGTGTATAAAACTTAGAGAAACAGTAAATACATTAAGCTATGACTTTTGGGTCAGCTAGTGTTCTTATTTGCAAATGTAGTTGTTACTACAGTGGAAAAACATAATTTCACAGTCAAGATCTTTGTTAACAGAACGGAGATTTCTACAGTAGCAGTCTTGCTGTATTGCAGAAACACAACCCGAAGCAAGTGCATTGTGCTCACGTGGAATAAACCAACTAGTGCAATACAGTAATTGCCATGAAGATCGTAAGGCCACTACTTTCCAAGCACTGAGTGAAAACACCCAGTATAAAAAAAGACTGAAGTGGTGTGTAACTCTCTGCTGCTACCAGATGCATACTGTCTGCATTATATTTCCTTAGTTGTTTAGGATATAAAGAAACTTCTGTTCTTCAGAAGAAAAGGGAATTGGCAACATTCCACCAAGTGCTCTTACTTGCTGCACCTCAGGGGTCCAGAGAGTAACTTTATTTTGCTTTTGTTTTGCCTTTGTATAACGATCTCCATATGGTTTAGCAACAGATCCACATGCCTTTTCTTTGTGCCTCCTAATAAAGAATTTGGGGTTCTCTTTTTAACTAAAAAAGACTTTGTTAACATTTATCTCATGTGAAATGAAAGCATGAAATGGAAATGATAAAAATGAAAAATCTAATCAGCTTTCTTTTTGTCTCTGGAGGCCCACAAATGGTTCATCTTTGGCTACCATTCTCAATATTGAGAGATCACTTGTAATTCTTACAGTATAGCACATGATGATGTAACTTATGATGTAAATTTGAGAGAGGCACTTCTAAATAGTATCTCCTCAAAACCTCTGGTTAAATTCCTCTCCCAAGAACATATGATCAATTTGAAAAAATATGTAGTTCAGAAAAAAGTACAGTATAAAATTTTGCTTGAATGTCTGCCTTTATCCATACTGGTTTTGCTAAGACTTTAAAAGCAAAAGCCTTAAAAAATTACCAATAACAATATTGCAGTATTTGTAGATTTGTATACCACACTACCACATAAGATAGAACACAACCAAAATTCATTTCTATTTCAAGGTTTCCTGCAAGGTTTACTACAGCCTCTTAAGTATTGTCTTACTCATATGTGGTGAACATCTGCAGCTGGTCACCCATACTCTTAACAACAGTAACTCTCATAGACAGAGCAGTTTAAATAGCAAGGGCTCTTGAATTGTAGTAAGGTTTTTGATCTTTGCTATTGTAGAAGAGCCCTCACATATGACTGTTTCAATGTGTCTGTTTTAAAAATCTTCTTCTCAAAGGTTAAATCCCCTGCATGTTACTTTGTAGAAAAATGCAAATAAGTACACAGAATATGATTTTGTATGCCAGATCTGTACTTTTTTTTTTTTTCTGAACATCTTGTCATTTTCTTATGATTTTC
Organism: Phaethornis superciliosus; assembly: GCA_023637945.1. NCBI lineage: Eukaryota > Metazoa > Chordata > Aves > Apodiformes > Trochilidae > Phaethornis > Phaethornis superciliosus. The sequence continues at coordinate 49,348,945 of JAJQWJ010000003.1, read as the reverse complement.
CTCTTTCCATCTTGTCTTCTCCAAAATACTTCCATGGAAAGAGAATACACACAAAGACATCTTCACTGAGTAATTAGACTTAGTATACTGGAAGCCAGATTATGTAATCAGGTAGCTACACTAAGAAATAAGAAAAAAACAGAATAAAATTAATAATACTTCAAAATATTCACTGTTGAACTTTGAAAGCAAACTCTTTGCAACTGTTCAGACCAGCTGTAAGTCCATACAGCTCCTGCCCACTAATTTTATTTGCAGTAACTGCCACTGATTGCCAGGAAGCTTGTGATTTCTGTCACAACTCTTTCTCTGCCTTCATGCATCAGATACTCTGTCTTAAAGAACGTTCTCTGTTAGCCCTGTCCCGCTGGCCACTAATTCCTGGGAAAAACTAGCACTTTGTGGCCACCATGAGCCAGCAGAACATAAAATGTAACACTGCTTGTGTCATTACAGCATCAAAAGGTCTGTCTTTTCCATTATCCTACTTTAAGGTCGATGTTTTAAGTAACATGAACTTTTCTACTTTTTAAAGAAGTAATCCATAAACACCCAAGAAAGCCAGAGAGAACTGCAGCACATTTAACTATGAGAGCTCAGACAAGAGATATTCTGCTGTAAGAGGAGGAATTAAAAGCTGATGTGAAAGCTCATAGTAGAGAATATATTTCACTCTAGTCTGACATTCAGCCACCACGTTATTCGGATGGCAATATAAAATAGAATTAAAATAAATGTGTTTCATAAAGCTCAAGGCTAGGAGAAGACTCATGAAAAAGACAGGCTGGCAGATCATAATTCTTTGTTATGTAGTGAGGCTGGTTAAAATTATCTGTTCCTGGGTTTTCATATATTCTTATGTTGGCAAAATTTTTAGAGAATCTTTCAGTTCTACCTGATCAGTTTGATTTTTGTTGGATTCTTTTTTCATTTCTTTCTTGCTCTTTCTAATAACATGCATAATTATAACCTGCAATAGAAACATTTTTGTCACAGATTTCATATCCTGTTAGTTAAGCAAGGAAAAATGTATATGGAGAAATCTAGAGAGAACAAACACTTCATAATTTTCAAATATTACTCTGACATCAGCCAAGATAACATAGCCCCTCAAATTTCAGAAAACCTATGTGGTGAGATACAGACTAATGAAGTGGGCAACTTCTTCATAGGTACTGCCTCATAATTGGAAGTCCACTCAAAGACAAACCTTCTGAAGTAATTTGGTTAGAAAACTCTCACTACAAGCAGTGAGACAGAAAAAAACCCAAACCACAACTTTGAAAATTGCTGTGCTGCTATGATTTGTGCCAGTTCTTTGTGTTTGATTAGGCCTTTGCTCTGCAGACTAGGTGCTTCTGGCTGCACACTGAAGAGAGCTTAAATACTTTAGAATTTGTCATGAGGTACTAAAATGGTTTTGCTTGACTTGGAGTTTTATATAGCTCTTTCTTCAGACAAAGAACCTAGATTACATGTAAACATAGCTTCTCTGTATCTCACTGACTTCTGAGACTTGAAATTATCTTTTTCCAAAATTAATGTGGCTGAAAAATTTTTAACATGGTGAATTAAATTTTCTTTCTCTAAACTCCTGTGTTTTCCACAGCGTGTACAGTTCCACTCTGCATTGTTCATGACTTATGCACAGTGGAAGATTCGCCTTGTGTCTTTGTCTGATAGCCTGGAAAACTGACATGAAAGATGTTGCACTCCATTTTATTTTTCAAAGTCCAGTATGAAAGTATATGTATATTACAGAACATTGGCATAACAGTATCTCCTGCTTTTCCATTTCTTTAGAAAAGATGAAAACTCAACTGATTTCATAATCACTTATACTTATAACCTGAGTTAATTTTCACTTTGATCTTGCCTCCCCAGCTCAGCTGAGTGACACTGCAAGTCAGCTGCTGCTTCATTCCTAACATCGCCAAGATCCTGCTATTATTTCTCATTGACAAGTCTCTTACTCATACCCTCATTACATGAGGTATATATTGAGAGCTGGAATATCCTGCCAAAAGACTCCCCTCATTGCACACAAAACACAACAGCCATCTTCGTCACCTGTTGATTTGATCATGTCAAGTCACTCTATCCTTAAAGCCTTCCAGTTCTGTCACATCAAATTTAAGCTTTTTGTCATCATCTTCAATGATTTAAATTGCCTGTCACTGTCCTTCCATTCCATTGACTGGTTTTCCTTATGCTGTGAGTTCCCTAGAGCAGAGAACATCCTCCTTGAACATTTGTAAAGTGATTAGTTGTATGACAGAGGCTATTACCACAAATAAATTGCAAACAATAAAGATTGCACCAAACCTCATTTTTTATTTCACTGTTAACCTCGCAAGCTAATTCCTACAGCTCAGACAATAGTGAGATAAACTTCATTAGCAGGATGACATCTGTAAAATTTCTAAATTAGTGGCCTCAAAAACTCCTTTCCCCAGAGTAACAGAGTAAATCACAGTGTAGAGAGAGAAAAAAATGCGCACAATGCACAGAATTTTTTTCACTGACAAAATTGGGGATGAAAGAACCAATATAATTTCTCAAAGGAGGCTTGTACAACAACAGACAACTGCTTTTTTCTCCTAAATAAAACCCTACAGAAGGGTTTTACGACTCTCTACGCACATTACATCACACAATGAACTAATTGCTTTCCTACATGTCAGTCTGCAGAGTAGCCCCATTTCTCAGGTGCCTCAAACATAGAAGAAAATTTTACACCTGCTTTCACTGCTTTGTAAGATTATTCTGCATAGTGCATAGTATGTAGCACATAGCTACTTTATGTGCTTTCTCATCTGCATTAATATAAAAATCATATCTGAGTAATCCATATATGGTAGCAGTACACTTGTGTGGTACTTGGCTGACTGGAAGGAGAGACTTCCCAGCTGGAAAAGCCATGAATGTCCTTGCTGTTTCTTCAGCAATTTCCAGTTTCCCAACAGTTTGCTACAGATGCTAGGCATGACAACTTCTTGACAAATGGGCTTTTTATGGATAACCAGATTCCCTAACCCTAAATGCTGAAAAAAATAAGAGATAATTTTGCATCACCACCCAGCTCTTCTATCCAAAGGTATTTTGTTCTGAATTTCAGAAGAGATTGAGCTGTCTCACTAGCTGAAAGATCCCATATCTCCTATGAGGAACTTTCCTCATCATATTTATTCCAGCTTTCTCTTTGTTAATCAAAAAAAGATAGATTTCCACTTGAGCAATATGTCAACATCTGTAACAACTTTAATCCCTTTTTCTGTGGCCACCATTACGTCAAATGTGTGCTGTATTTTTATCAGTGCCCTGCCTGCTCATGACAGATTTAAACACCCATGAGAGTTCAGCACAAAGGGAGGATTCAAGCTGCTGAGAATTCTAGCAATGCCACTGATAAACATCCTTTGGCCACCACAATGCCCTACAGCCTTCACTTTTCTTCTGTATCAGTGAAAGTACCTGTTCTTACCCCTCTTCTCCTTTTATTGCTTAAATATTTCATTCACACACTGAAATGAGCCTATTATGTTTCTAGAGCATTAAAGAATCTTATCAGTATCTGCTGTTCATGTAAATATTACAGAGAAGGCAGAGGGATTCAAATGGGAAAGCATCCAATAAAATCTACTGTGTTTTGTTTTGGTGGGGTTTTTTTTGTTTGTTTGTTTTTCAGCAGCTCCAAGTTTCAAACCCCTGCCATATAAAGATCATAAAGATCATAAAAAAGCATGATGACAGTACAAGCTGGTATACTGAGGGTTCCTTAACTAATTCTGAGCTCTCTGCTTCTACTGCCTTCTCTACATCTCTGTTTCCTGTCCTTGGCTTTACCTGCTCCTCCAGTTAGGGTGCTAGGGAGAAGTGACATATTATGACCAAACAGATATAGAGTATTCTACAGTTGAAACAGCAGCTCCCAGGTGCTGCCAGCTCTTCAGCCATTTCTTCATTTGATCCCAGTCACTTCATCTGCCCCTCATCCCTCCTTTCCACCATCATCAAGTGATTGCTCCGTTTTGCACTGGGAAGAGTCATTCATCAGAAAAGAAGCTTATGAAAAGGAACTGAAGAACTTTCTGCTGAATTGGAAAGTTGATTGAATTAAAGGGAAAACTGGTGAGAGGCAAAACTGTGGAAAAGGAGATGGGCAGAACCATGTGGTTAATAGCAGACAGTATGAGCAACGAAGGATTCTTCTCTACAGCTATCAGTGAGCTCAGTGTAACATGTATCTGGACCTCCAGGCTGAGGCTCTTCAACAGGCTGAACAAATGAGCTGCTGGCTACCTGGACTAGAGCTTTACTGTCTTGGTGTGGTGAAATGCAGGCTTGATGAATGCCAGAATTGGCACAAGTGAGTAGGATGAGACTGTGCAACAAGGAAAGGAGGAAAATGGAACTATGCAGCCAGAAGCGAGATGAACTTAAACTCCCATTAGGTGCTTACAAGAACTTCAGTTACTTTTCTGAGAAAGGAACTTGACTGATCTGTATTCCTATGAGGCCACATACAACACAGCTTCAAACTCAATGGGGCCATTAAGTGTAACCACACTGGAAAAATACAATAAAATACAGAAAACAAGAGGACTTCAAAGTGAACACGCCACTTGTAATGTTTGATGAAGTGGCCATTTTCTTAGTAATAGCATCAGATGGTTCACAGATTTTGCTTGAAAAATATCTCAATATATTTGATAGACTGTCTACAGACATTCACAATGGCAGAGTCCAACATGAAGTGCTTTCATGTTGGAAGATCTACTGACATCAGAAAGAGAGCCACAAATCCTTTATTTTTTGTTTCCAGAAAAATTTTTGTCAGACAAGTAAGAAGGATGCATCAATTTAAATATACTGCACTAATGTAGCAACATGTGGGACCTTGTTTAGCAAACTGACACTCTTTCTGTGATGGTTTCCAACCCTTTTTAAAGGGTCTTCAATGTTTAAATAAAACCTGACAGTTTTCTTGCTACCATATGTAGAGGTAATGAATCTACCAAGTCTCTTGAGGCAGACAGCAATTATCTCTGACATTAGATACAAAACACTTGCATTTAGCCACAAAAGCATAATTTTAACTGTAGGCAAGAATAAGAACTTTGGAAGCTACTACAAAGTAAGGATAGAATAGCAGGTGAAGCGAAAGAGCACAGAAACAGATTTAAAATCTGAAACATGCAGAATTTATCCTGGTTGCATTTGTGGAAGTTAAGGTTGTCAACTAAAAGATGTCCAATGTGACAGTTTGGTCCCATCCACCACTGAACAGTTAAGAGTATCTGCAGACCTACTAGCTCTTAATAGATTCAACTCTATTCAGGTCTGATGTATAACTACTCTAAGTATTTTGGTGCCACTTCAGACTAACATTTCCTCAGTCCCTCCCTTGACTGCAGGCTCCTTTTGTTTCTGCTTTTACCAATTCTAGTTAAAGAAGAGAATTATTTAATCATAGTCCCCACACTCTAAAGGGTTTGGAAATTCTAATTAAAATTATAACAATAAAGGTACTGGGCTTGTCCATTAATCTCACTGTTTCCTGAATCTGAAAAAATTTGATGTTCTGGAGCAGACAGAGTGCCTTTTGTTCTTGCTTTCTCCAGTCATATTTGCACAGGGATGTTCAACAGCCCCTTGAATGCATTGAATCTCTCTGCCACGTAGGAAGGCTGGGGAGCATCTGCTAATAGTATTATTAGCTATTCTGTGAAGCTTTCACAGAAAAATTCACAGTGTCTGCTGAGCAGCTTTTGAGAGATAAGCCAAAGGGATTTCCAAGATCACCCTGTAATGGCTCTCAGGGACAAGCTGTCAACTGCCCCTCTCAGAAGGTACACTGTGTGAAGTATATGGTCTTGGGCAAGGTTAGATGGGTTCTTGCTGTAATACCAGATGGGGGTCCTGAAATAAGATGGAGTGGCACTTTGACACAGATGTATTTTACTGTCATTCTTGGAAACTGGTATGTTCAGACCCAGATAAGTTACAGCTAGACATTGATTTCCGCTATGCAGCCCTGTGAGAAGTTTTCCATCTCTTCATATTTATCTAGACTATCAAGTCCTCAAGCCTACATCACAAAAGAAACTTGGACTGATTTCTCCTCATTTCTCTCAGAGTAGATGGTTGCTGCAGATGAGCACAATGTCTTTTCCAGACAGCTCCATATAATAGTCAGACTTGCTTAGTGAGTAGCATATGCACTATTTGTACAGATCTTCAGCTACCTGTGAGCAAACAGAAAGCTAAGAATAAAATTCAGCAACTGATGTGCCAATTCCTGATCACATTGCTCTGGTATCACAGAACCACAGAAACCTTGGAGCTGCAAAATTTGAGATCTCTCTAGAGATCATCCAGTCCAACACTGTTGCTAAAGCAGGATCACCTAGAGTACATTACACAGGACTGCATCCAGGCAGGTTTTGAACAACTTCAGAAAAGGAGACGCCACACTCTCCCTTGGCAGCCTGTTCCAGTGCTTTGCCACCCTCACAGCAAAGAAGTTTTACCTAAAGTTTAGACAGAACTTCCCGTGTTCCAGCTTGTGCCCATCTCCCCTTGTCATCACTGTCCTGGTGGTCACTGGCCACCACTGAGAAGAGTCTGGCTGTACCTTCCTTACACCCATCCTTTAGATCTTTATAGACATCAATAAGGCGTCCTCTCAGTCGTCTTCTCTCCAGGATAAACATCCCTTTCCTCATCTGTTGCCCTCCAATGGATTGTCTCCAACAATTCCATGTCTCTCTTGAACTAGGAGGCCAAGAATCAAACATAGTGTTCCTGGTGTGGCCTGCCTAGGGCAGAATAAAAGGGAAGGATAACATCCCTCATCCTACTGGCCACACTCTTCCTAATGCATCCCAGATACCATTTACCTTCTTGGCAATGAGGGTACATTGCTGGCTCATGGTAAACTCATTGTATGCCAGGACTCCAAGATCCTTCGCCTTAGAGTTACTTTCCAGCAGGTCAACCCTAACCTCTATTGTGTGGGATTGTACCTTCAGCAATGGTAAAAGTCAAGCACTAGACCTTTTCTGCAGCAGTGCTCAATCCTGCAATGAAGTGCTGTGTGTGCATATAGGAAAGTTAAGTCCAATTTCACTGTAATACTTTCATCTTTGGATTAAAATATTATGCCTTTAGATATTCAGTGTCTGTTGTATAGGACAGAAGCTGGCATTACAACCGGGGGTGGAGGAAGAGGCAGAGAAAAGAAAAGGAAAAAGAACAGAGCTATTTTCATGAGACAGCATGTCTACACTACAGCTGAGAAACACAGCTCTACTTTTAAATTACTTTTAATTTCCTTCACCCACTCTCTGGAACTCATGAATGCTAGAGACCCCTGAAGTCAGAGTTTCCTGGCACTGAACATAAAGACTGCTCGGGTTATGCTCACTTTGGAAAATCCCTGTTGTCAGCACCATGGGAGTTTTTCAGGCTTGCTTGAAAAAGGTTACTTTTTGTTTCAGCTTTACAAAACAGAACACCTCCCCAATCATTCCAGATTGATAATTATAAATATAAAATCTACCATGTATTTGGAATAGACCTGTGTAAAATGGCATTCGCCTCATAAGCTTTCTAAGCCTTCAGAATAGCTACAGTTAAAACTTATTTTGAGCACCTCCACAGTTCTTCATTTTGAGAGCACTATGAAAATTAACAGATTTGATGTATACTGTAGATGTGCATGTTAACATTTGTGCCTACATGACACAGAAACTGGAGGGAGAAGCAGAACAGTAATTAATAAACTATCTGGATGTTGTGGCAGTGTTAATTAGATACTGCAAAAGCTGATTTAGCTCCACAACAATTTTCACTAGTGAGGTAGTCACTTCAAGCACTTCTTAAGGGGCCTTTCTATCAATCATATGAAAAGATTCCTGTTTTACTGTCTTTCTTTTTTTTCTTTAAACTGTCATAATGTACTTAAAACTTGGCACACAGAAGAATAAAGATCAAACCATGCCTCATGTAATTTTCTCTGCAATCAAAACAAACTCAATACTTGACAAGTAAAGCTTAACTTGTGCAAAGTATGCCCCGGTGTAGCTGTATTCAATTGTGGAATAGTTTAACATCCTAGGCCACAGGGCAAAACAAGGTTTCAGTCACCGCTTCCAGTCCCTTGCTTAGAGGTCATCTATGTAAAAACCAACAGTTTTTAAGAAATCTGTTTTCCACTGGAAGAAAAAGGAAGTAGATCTAAGAAAGCAATACTGATTACTGTAGAAAAATAAAATTGTCAAGCTTGTAGTCCTAATATACCAAGCACACAGGATATATCATGTCCCCAAATTGTTGCACTTGTAGCAATGAAGTAGGTAGGAGGATGGTTAGATGACAATTACTGTATATCTTTAGCCCTAAAGGAAGACAGTATTTCAGATCTCCTTACATTTTTTTTTTTACTTCTTTTAGGTAATAAAATTTTTCCAGGAAAAGGTCAGGCGAGTGTGACAGAAAATCATTCTGGTTTGAAGGCTGTTAGGAGTCATGAACATAGTCATCCTGCTATATTTACCCTGGCTAGATGTATGCAGAAACCTGCACAACACAAACACACAAGGGAAAAAAAAAAGTCCACGACAAAAACACACACACACAGAGAAAAAATATCCCCACAAAGAAAGTTTTATCAACAACAGAATGAATAAGGTGAAGAAAGAGACAACAGTACTAGGTTTTGAATAAAAAGCCTCCTATATATCTCCAAGACCCATTTTCTACCATTTTTTTCGCACGTGAGAATAGCTATTTCCTTAGAGTATTTCGGAACAAGTTGGACTAAGTGCATTTTTGCACAGCAGTAAAGCTTTCAGAAAGCATGGAGGACCCAGCTGGGAGGTGACTTGAATCTCTTCTCTTAAAACGGGTTGACCAGAAGAGGTGAGCTAATGTGGAGGGGAGATAAGCAGAGGCAGGTTTAAAGCTCATGATAACACAGTGATCTAGGTCTAAGACACATACAACAAAGCTCCTTTGAAGACCTATTTCACTGTATCCTTTACCAAAGAAGAAAATATCCTCTAATCCACAAGTAAGGGAAATTACAAAAGTGAACAAAAAAAACCCAACCAAAACCAAAAAACAAAAAACCAACCAACAAAAAAACCTGCCAAAGAAACACAACCGAAAACATTGGCTGGTTACATACTATTTGCCCTTAGATGATATTACTCTGAACTGTTAATTAAACTCTTTTTATAACTGTCTCCTGAGTCTGCCTGGGGCTATACCTTTAAATTACCTTTTAATGGGAAATTGATGCGAACAGCATGCAGCCACAGGACCAGGGAAATGTGTCCCCATTCTTAGGATGCCTGCTCTACACATCAACAGACATACGGGGTCCATGTAGAACTGCTACCTCTATTCTTGGCTGTGTGAAGAGCTAATCAAATAATTGGCTGTCAGGAAACACATAAACCATTATAACACTTGGATGGAAAATAAGAAAGAGCATACAAACCAGAGTATATCCTGTAAGCAGGTCAACTATCACTGAAGTGTGAAAAGGAAAAACAACTATTGGAAATACACGAACACAGTGGTTTATACTTTTAATTCACTGGAGTTATACTTGAGGTAAGCTTGGACAACACATTTATACAATCTCATATATCACACTGTGATATATTCTGGAGTGTATCTAAAAGCTTGATTTACACTTAAAAGATAGCCCCTGGTAGCACACATTAGATGAACAGTGTAAATGAGATTATTGATATGATAAACTGTTACTACAGAAAACTGAGAAATAGCGATGGCTTTATTTTATAGTTTGAAGCTAGGAATGTAGGGCAATGCAAAAGGTTTGATGAGGTTTTGTTTCATTGTTATAGCACCTCATTTTACAGAAAATATCAGTCTGATACAGGCAGTAGCTTTAGCATCTTAAAATTCTTTTGTCAATGACAGCATTTTCCACTAGGTGTATCCTAAGAAAATATAGATGAAATGCAAAGATATGAGATGCAAGGTATGAATTTATATCCATAAAAGTGAATTGCAAACTGTGTTGAATAGACTGCTATTAGAATAAAACTGAATCAAGCTAAGTTCTGCCTTGATGCTACATCATAGAAAAAATCAACTTTCACACAGTATACAAATGCATTCATGGGAAGACTTAACTCAGAAGAGGACTAGCAGAAAAAATTAAGAATCTTCCAATTTAAAGAAAAAGACAGCATTCATCTTTTTTGAAAAACAAAAAAACTAAAAAAAAAGAAAAATAATTTTGAGAGTCAGAAATGGACAAGATCTTGGTTGAACTTCAGCACAGATATAAATCAAAATAGCTATGATGGGGGCTGAATTAATGACAGAATTACAGATCACATCACAGTTTCAGTGCTCAGACATTCTCAGGACTGGGAATGAAAAAATAAAATAGCTCCAAGCAATACTTACTGAAACTGTAATTTTTAAAATCTATATATTCAGACATTAGATTCTCTTATCCTACTTGATTAAACTACTACATATTAAAAAAAAAAAGCCAATGCATTTTATTTCGAGTTGCAAAGCAGACTTTTACCCTTTACTAATAAACCAGAAGTATAAATCTTAAAATATAGTTAAAGTTTGAATCCTATACCAACTGATGTTTAGACAGAAATTATTATAAAACTGCATCAGTGCAGCATCATGCTGTGAACTTCTTAATAATTTCTGAATCATCATAAACATTTTAACTAAGAAGCACAGAGGTAATCACATGCCACAAAACAAGTACAAGCCTAAGATAACAAGCCTGAATATTTTTGTTCTCCAATAGCAATGGTTCGAAGACAAGAGAAAGGATGGATTACAATAAAAAGTCTATTTCATTAGACATTTCTGAAATAGCACCCATATTTTTGAATACACAAAGGCTGATCTTCAAATGAAAAAGGAGATAATTCAGCATTTCATACCCAAAATCTTATTGCTCTGTTTTTCCTCATTAAGCAGAGACAGCAGGAGGGAGAGTAATAATTTGCTATTCCAACAGGTTATCAGCTAATTGCTATAGTCTTAGAGGGAAGAGGCAGCAAGGAGGGAACTGTAGGGATGGGCCACATCCTGCTGAGTCAACACAGCTTGAAGAAAAAACTTCTATTTGAAGCAGGAAGGCAAATGCTCATTATGGGTAAATCCTTTCTATTTCCTCAAAGAAAAGGAATGTGATATTCGCATGCAAACAGCATCCTCATGAGTGAACATTTCCATACTGTATTTCAGGATGCTGACACATTACCTGATCTTTAAATTCCTGAATATGATTAATATTTTTCTCTACTAACATTATAGTGCAATTCCTAAGAAAAAGCATCTCTCTGGAGAGAACCTCAACAAGGATAATCATGTGGCACACAATAAAAGGTTAGGGGCTTAGTTTCCCTCCTAAAAATTATGTGTCCTTCTTGAGAAGGTCACTCACCACCCAAAAGGACCACAATAAAAGACTCAATTGGCTATGGCTTTAACCTACCTAGTAATTTTGAAGCTGGTAAGTGGAACATATTACTTCACAAAATCTACAACGCACAGCTGGAAACAAAAGAATAAATGCACAGCATTTAAACTTCCAAGTGGTTAAAGACATGGAGATGTCAAATAGGATATAAACATATCTTGTCAGAGTTTAAGAGAGGTAATCTAAGAAGTATCCTTTCCATTGAGATCTCTGTATAAGAGTCTAGCTTTTAAATACCATGATTTTGCTGTTTACTGTCATGCCCACTAATGCTGATAAAATACCATCACAAGGAGAAAAGGAATCTTTACAGCAAGCAAATGGCTTTGCCAATGGCAATGCTGAGAAAGTATATTTTAAAAGACAATCAGTTGTAAGTGTAACAAGTTAGTAGTTGTTTTGTTTTGTTTTTTTTTAATGTGTGTAGGTCTAGTTTCAGACTACTTTAAAATATAATCAAGTGTAGTTAATTACTTTCAGCTACTTTTTCTTACACTGTGTATTTGTACACACTGAAAAGAAAGACTGCTAAAGCACATGGACACTTCCCTACTCCCCCCACCACTACCCTCCCCCAGGAAAGGGGAACATGCAAGGATACAGGAAAGAAGAGAGGCTGTTTCTGGCCACTATTTCAAATTGCACTGCATCCATTTTTCCACTCAGCTGTATAAATGCAAGCTGCAGGATGAAAAATATTACTGCCATTCCCTGTGCACCTAAGTAGAACATACATTTTACTTGTATACATTTTTCTTTGGTTTGAATGCTGATGTCTACAAAGCCTTTAAAACAGATTTTCCATTTGTTTTTCTTGTTGGGGGAAAGGTTAGGGGAAAGAAAAGGAGGGAGATGGGATATACCAGCTACATGGAGAAATAACAAAGTCCCTGAAAATAAAAGCTCAGCATTTCACACAGCTTTTAGTTAGGATAAATACAAAACCCAGGAACATCCATTGGCCATCATACGTAGAAGACATTTCTTCAGAAGTCCCTACACCTATCCTCTTCCCTCCAATCCCCTTAAAAGCCTCTGCTTTTACAGATATCAAAGCCTGATAATGGTGTAGGCAACACATTACCGCAGTACTACTTACAACACTGTATTCTACAATTTACTGTGGAATGTTTCTAGGAATATAAATATACATTGATTTATACGTATTTTTTCCATACATATACTATTTCTAACATAATTTATTTTAATGTACGATTTAGAGGCACACATAAAAGCATAGTAAACATTTTTTTAGAAAAATAAAAATCTTTACAACACATACAGCATTGAAAGGCTGACTTCAGAAAGGACTGTGTGCCAGGATGAATACAGCAAGGAAGATGTGCATCCTCAGGCACCTCATGTTGTGCACAGTTATATTCCATTCCTCTCTTTCCTCCTCCCACCTGCTAGCTTAGATGCCTATAGCTTACACCCTCTTTACTAAACAGCATGTATGGCTGTCTAGATAGTTGAGATATTTCTTCTTTCTACACAATGATATTGCATACTGGTTTAGAACGTGTCATATAACTTCAGTGTGCTACCTTCAATAGCTATATTAAAAATATCAAAATGGGAACAATAACTTGAATTTGAAATTAGTGTCCAGGTACTTTTTGAGTCACTCATGTACACAACGAATCCTTCTTAGGTTCAGAAAAGCTCACAAATACTACAGTTTTCCCATGTGATGTTTAATTGGAAGGCACAGTTTATTGACCTAATAGGTTATTAAAAAATTTACACTAATTAAAATAATATAGACAAACTTCTCCATATGTTTTATCTTTGTATTACCTGACTCCCTCTGCTGCACACAAGGGGATAGATGCAAGTGGCATACAATACTAGAGATCTTATCCCTATTTTAATTTACTTATTTTAAGACAGACACCTGAGGAACTCAAGAAACTGGATATGTAAAACATGGCATAAAGCCTGAGAAAGCCATTGCATTACAAGAAAATAGTCTTAGGCACTAGAGGGAGCATCTGCCTTTATAGTCACTGAGCAAAAGTTTCTATATGCCTACAACATATTCTGTATAATACGTTTGTTTTGGGTTTTTTTGCATATTAAATATCAGGGTATAAGTTCTAATTTAAAAAAACAAAAAAACCCAAACCAAACCCCCAAACAAAACAAGGAAATACCAATATTACTTAACCAACATTTTCAATAAAGGTTCCTTTTCATCTACTTAACTTACTCAAATATAATTTTAGATGTTTTTCTTAAAGTTCAGACTCTGAAAGTAAACTGTTTTGTGCAATTATTTAAATAGACTAAGTGTTAGAATGCCATAGCTTGCATTGTTCAGGAAATGAAAGCAATGACATTTTATTTTAAGGACATGGCTTCAGAGTTCTGCAACACAGACATCCAGATCTTGGCTGCTTGCCTAGACTCATCATGAGAGAAGGGCATTTCTAGGCTGTGATTCACCTGACCAGCTCTAGACACCTGTCAGAGGATGAATGTGTGAATCATTTTCTCCAAGTGCCACTTCTGTGAACTTTAAAGGTATCTGAATTAATATGTGGATGTGTACACCAGAGATGATGAGGTCACAAGATCCCCACCCAAAACCATACAGAGAACACAGTAAGCAAAAATATGCATGACAACATAAGTGAATATAAAGGAGCAAGGGAGGGGATAGAGCATATAATATTACAGCCATTAAGACTAACCTTGCCAAATTGCCAGAGCTAAAGTAAATTGTTTAAAATGGAAATGAATTTCAGGTGGCAGAGCTACTACAATGGAGTCACAGAGCTCTATGAAAACACAATGGCAACCAAAGCATACTACCTCCAGCAGAGAAGTGTATTGACTGGTTACCTGGAGCCCACTGGCACCATAAACTCTTTCTACATTTTCTAGTACTCTAAAACTCTATCTGTTGCTATGTGCAACAAATTCAGCTAAAGAAAGGGAAAGAGACAGAAAATGAAAAGGCAGAAATCCCTTATTAGAGTATGTAATAAGAGAACCTAAGCTCCTACCGAGCTTCTGCACAGATCCATTTGAAGCATTAACATTTTTTTTCCCCTAAAAGTCATAGGAAACAAAAAGTACTTGCCACCTACATTTCTCTTTCATGTCTCAGTCTTGCTGTGAATTCCCTTGCTGCCTGATGCTGATACCTGAAACACTGCTGAGAGTCACATCTTATTTTACCTTATGCAGCTTAGTAGCCATGGGTTTAATATGCATTATGCTCCCAGACTGGGTGCCAAGCCCTGAGACAGGAAATTCTATTTTCAGATCCATCAAATCACTAACACTGTAGTCAAAGATATTAAAGTAGTAGTTTTAGTTTGTTGTGTAGTTTCTTACTTTTGTCTCCAATCATCCGCCATAAAAGACGGGCTGTAATATTTTGGGAAGAAATATTATCTCCACTTATGTCCTCTGGATAAAGCACATTGACTGTGGTCCTCTGGAATTTTCATTAGAAAGCTCCTTTCATCTTCTCCATGAAGATCCTTGCTCATTTCTAGAAAATGAGGACTATGCAATGCAAAGGCAAAACTGCACTGGTATCTTCAGTTACCCTCCCAAATCAGTGAAGCAAAGACCTCCACGCATGACTTTTACTGAAAGAGTGTAAGATACAAGCAGCCATCAAAGTCTTAACTTTCTAATACTGTTAAAAATGTTCAAAGCTGGAAGATCTTACAAACCCACTGTTTTGGACCCCCAAAAAGCTGAATATGAATAATTTTATAAAAAGGATTCTGAACACCTATACATTTCATTTGTCTTTTAAAGCTTTTCTCTTTGCACCACAAACGCTGCAGCAGTATAGCAAAGGCTTCATAAAACTAATATAAGGACATATCATTATAGTAATAATAAAACGAATATAGAAAAAACACAAATACAGAGCATAAAAGGTGAAATTTTCAAGATGTAGCAGAAACAGAGGGTTTCAGAATACGAAATCTTTCTATAAACCAAAATTTTCCTTGTAGTCCCCATGGCTACCTCCCTGTGGCTGCAGTAACAAGACAGATGGAGATGCCCATCAGCACTGGGGCCTGTCAGTCACAAAGACTCAGTGCAGGGCAGCTGACCTGCATGTGTGTGGGTGCAAGAAAAAAAAGAAGGGCAACAGGAGCGAGAGGAATTAATGTGTGGTCTAAACTTGTCCCAACATGAAGACATTATAAAAGTCATAATTTATTGATAAGCAGAAGTGAAGAAATAAGCTTTCATCTTTCTCACTTTCTCCATTCACTCAGTGTGTGCTTCAGCATAAGTTACGTATGCAATGTATTCCTCATCCAGCAAAGGGGAAAAGTTGCTCTTGAGGTGCTACATAAGGACAGATTCACTTGGCAGAAAATGCATATTTTGAGAAACTAAGACTCACAGTAGTCCAAGTCTTTGAATAACTCCCATGCACATGGGAGACATGCTATTGATTGCTAAACCAAATCCTGAGGAAAGATGATTATGCTACAAGCATGAAACAACTCAGGAAGCAGACAAGCCCATTTTTTTCCTTGTGGAAGTGAAAAACAAAAGTTAGAGTGATCAGTAATTTTATGCTGTGAAGGCAGAACATTTTACGTCTAAGAAATTATTCTTTCCCACTGCTATCTGCTTTTAAAAAGCAGGGACAAGTCCTACTAACAACAAATTCCTAGGAACCTGCTTATTTTGTTCTATAGAATTTTTTTGTCTGACTCTAAAATATACTAATTTTAAGAAAGCAGCCATCAAGTCACAAATTGAAAGTGACTGGTTCTGACTCACAAGCTTTGTTCTGTTTGACTGGGACTACAGAAATCATCAGCTCTGTCCAGTTCTGGGTGAATCAAGAAGTACAGTAGATTCAGTCCAGGAGAATGAAGAGAAAGTCACCTTTGTATCTCCCCTAGCTGCATTAAACCACTTAGCAACCATGCTCCATAACTCACATCACCTCTTTTCCCCAGCTATCAGAGAACAGCTTTGTGCCCCAAAATAGACAGAGTAATGTTTCTGTTTGGTTTCCTCCCAACACAACAGACTGTACTACAAGTTGTGAGTGGGAAGGCTACAGATTACTTAGAACACTTTACTCCTTCCCCATTCCTTGTGCTTTGGGGAGGAAGAGGAGAAAAAAAAATAGATATTTATCTCAGGAGAATTGAATTTCTGCCATGTTTCAAAATCAAAGCCTTAGTAACTATATAAGCACGCTTTAGGATTTTTCTATTTAACAGTGAATCTGCTAAGGCTGTATCTCTTCAAAAGGTTACAAATACTGTTATTTTTCCACAAGCTCCAAAAATTACATATTAGCGTCTTATGAACCATTTTTTATACAAACTTGCTGTCTTAGAAGCAATCCATAAATATGCATTACTACTTTATAAATATGTATTATATTACAAATGAAGAAAATAAATTAATAGAAGACCTCATAATTAGTATGATCCTTTATTTTAAAATAAAAGAAATAATTGCATAATTCCATAGAGAATTATTTTTCATGTACGTATGAAAAGAGCATAACAAAATAGTTTCTACCTCTTTGTACTTGAATGTGTCATTTGTGGGTTTGGAGTTTTTTTTGTTTTGTTTTAGAGGTTTTAGGGTATTTTAAGTTCTGTGATTTACAAAATGAGTGCAAGGAAAAGGAGGAAGAAGGGACTGCCTAGGTTGTTGGGAGAAGGAAAATAGGGCTATTTTGTATCCATGCACATGGATACAATGCTCATGCAGGCCCAAAGCATCTCACATCTTGATTATTGCACTATCTTTCTTTCTAAGGCTTGTAAATGCAACACTGCCTGATTGTGGGCATGTCCTCAAGCTATTGCTTGAGCATACAATTCACATATTGCATATCTTACTTTCTATTGCACTGAAGTGTAGAAACAACTATAATTTTACACAATGCTTCGCATGATGCAAACCGATCAGCTATTTGAAGCATGGCCAAATAATATGTCAAATGTATTTTGTCAAATGTGTTCTGCCCATCTAGAACATTCCCTGTTTCAAAATACGTCCACAGATCAGCCAGACACTACACCCCTCAAAAAAATGCTGGGCAGAGAGTCACTGGTGAAAGAAGCCCCATCTGCTCAGCACTCAGCTGACTGGATACTGATGTGAGCTGTAGGAAGAGACCCAAGCAGCTCCATTAGTTCAGGCTGTTGAATCCTGGATATTAATGTACATGAAACAACCAGAGAAGAAGAAAAGGTCTGAAGACAAGGACTAGGTATCTAGCAAACTAAACTTACTACAGTTCTGCTTTAGTGCAGAATTAGCATACAAACAGATTGTGTGTAATTTTTTAAAATAAAATTGAACAGTGTCAATCTTGGCAAAAATGGCAACTATTTCTTATTTTTTGAAATAGAGAAAATAAACATACAAGGATTGCAATAAATGAAGGAGGCTCATTATTCACTGGGAGTATCATCTGTACCTTAGTTCATCTATTAGATATCATCCAACTGTATGGAACTGTATCAAAAGTATGTTTTACAGATAATGAATATCTTTAATGGATCATTGCCAGATGTGTTGCTGGCTGGTTTTCTGAAGGTCAGATTGTAAGACTAAGATCTATAACTATGATGCATAGATAGGTATTTAATTAGAATCACTTGCATGACCAAGGACATGATCTTCAGACTCCTTACTTAGTATCTTTGATGTAATTTTTAAGCTCTATTCCCAGGGTTAAGTCCAAAGAATTTAAACAAAAAGAGGTAAGTTTTGAGATCTGAAGTTGCAGCCTGGTGATGCAGCTCAAAATCAGCTGCTCTGCTCCAGAAACAGTACCACAATAAAGCCAATCATTTGAATCACAGAAGCCTGTGAAGGCTTTAGAAGGGTTCTAACACCCTTGCACCCAAATCTTCCTGCCTCCTTGTAGTTTAGATATGGAAATTGAAATTTCAGAGATAGAGTTTCATTAGACTTTCATAAAATCCATCAGTCTTTCATTACTTTTTCACATGTAAAATTAAACCAGACTTGGGAGGGCTTTCAAAAAGAAGGGTCATCAGCTAGAATGTTACAAAACATGACACAATCATGACTGTGAACATATTTTTCATGTAAGACAACACAAGATTGCAAAGGGAGTTTGTGGGCTGGGCTGAGTGGGATTCTGTCTTTCTATGGAACCATCTATTCTTTTGTAGTAAAAAAAGATTTGGGTGATGGGTTGTATGTCTTCTATTTTCAGGACAAAAATGTCATACCATAACATATGGCTGTCTTTTAATGTATTGCAATTAAAATGAAAACAAAAGAAGACTTCATGATTCACCTGAGGTTCTGAATTAATGGAAGTGAGATGACGAGTGGGGAATACAAATAAAAGGGCCCAATACTAGAATTACTACAAATAAAGACTCAAAGATTTGTGAGAAACAATTTCCAAAAACATCTGATTATTTCACTGTCACTCTTCAGTACGGACTAAAAATACAGGACTATTTTCTGGCAATCCATTAATGTATATCTTTATTGAAACTAAGTGTTTTGTTACAAAGTGAAAAGATAATTTGCTGGGAGTTTATGAGTAAGAAATAATTTTACACTTTCTAATCTCCCTCCTACCCAAATACCATAAATGTCTCATTGTCTCATCTCTGGTGGAATATAAAGATGGTGCTTAGAGCAGCATTTTGAGACTATTAGCAGTTAATCATACGTAAAACTATTAAAAACTAGGAGACCAAATAATTTTTAAACCTCCCTCATGCATTCTTAATTGTAATGTGGGAGTCCTGAAAGCTTGATGAATCTTGGGTCAACATTTTGCAGAATACATTGTTTAACTGACTGAACAGGTAACAGAGTAATAACAGCATGAAAATTACCAGGGGACAAAAAAAACGTAAAAAAAAAAAAAAAAAAAAGAAAATTACAGAAAATGTAGGCATTTTTAAGCACACCCTTCAGAAAATTCAGGTTTTGGGGTGACAAGCAGAATCAGGGATTATAAAAATCAAGAGTCTGGTCTGACTGGCAGAATACAAGAAGGGCAAGCATGGTATGTTGTATTTAGCATGCCTACTCACTGTCCCAGTGAAATGAGATGCAAGAGTTGTCTCAAACATTACATTCTCCATTTCACTTTTCCCTCTTCATCTATTGGGACTTACTGTCACTTCACTTTTGAATTCTTTGGATTCTTGTTTGATTTTGATTTTGGGATGATGTTTACAGCACTTATGCATGAAGTGCATCCTTTGGTTCTTACTTATTCAAACCTTTTATAAAACCCAGCTAAGTGAATTAAAGGGAAGATATTATCTCATGGAAGCACATGTATTATGGCAACCAGAGACCCAAGTTAACTGTCAATTAATGAATGACCTCTCTGTTCTGAACAAAATCTCTAGATTTTGCCCAATGTGGAGTCTATTACAGAAGGTTTTTACAATTTCCCTCTTTTATGAAATGGATTTAGGGACTTACAGATTTGCACACTCCACAGAAAGCCAGGAGACAGGCAGCCCGGCATTAGCCCTATCATCATAGTATGAAAGCTGTTGCTCATCACATAATCTGCTGTAGGAGAGAGAAATCCCTCAATTGATGATCCTGCATTTCATTAAAAAAGCAAACTCATATTTCTACAATGGGGTAACAATCTCCAAAAGGTGGAAAAAAAAATAATGGGCCAAAGTCCAATTATGTGAGCTTCGTGGGTTGTGAAAACAGTGGGGGTGCTACAAAACAGGAACTACATTGCCCTTTCTTTGAAAATAAATACATAAATAAATAAATGCTGTAAAGACCTGCTTTTTAGATTCTGTGCCTGTTTCTACTGGAAGAAGCCAGCAGAGTATGGGTTTTGTTGGTTTGCTTCTAGCATACCACTGTCATCATTGCAGCTCCATCAGCTCACTGTGAGCAACTTTGACTTCTTTGGTGCCTGCCACACTGATTTCCCTATCAGATTAGGCAACAAAGATGATACTTCAGCATGAGCCTGAAAACACTTATATTTGAGCACATTTGTTTCTAACTCGTTTTCTACTAATAACTGCCGAAATAAAAATGCCAACGTTTTAGTATGGGTCACCTATAGAGGTGACATTGAAGCATGTTTACCGACTTGCCTAAGAAGAAAAAAGAAGGCCAAAAAGTAGCCTAAAATCAAAACTAACTCACTTGAAGTGTTGGGAATTCTGTAAGCATTGCAATGTGAGGTTTTTGCAACTGAGTATCATGGCAATACACATTAAGCCATACAAATCTCTTAATTTTTTTTTATTTTTCATGTTATATAACAGTATTATAAAATATGTGACCAATAAGGATCAGATTATTCTTCCTAGACACCTAGATCCTCTCTGCATAGTACCTGGTTTTTAAGTACGAAAAAGCCTCTCTCAGTACAGCACTGGAAAAACAAACTGGTAAGACCATGTAGTTTTCATATTTTGTGACTAAAAGGAAAGAAAAGTATTAACAATAGTATTCAAAACAGCATACTCAGTACTTTGGAAATAAAAAAGAGAATAGCTCTACAATCTGACCATGTCACACAGAACTGAAAAAAACAAGTCTGTACTTACTACTCAGCTGGCAAAGAAGCTGCTTGTGTGAATGCCAAAGAAAATTAAATAATATTCATTTGGAAGCCATTCAGGGTTTAGTTTCACATGATTATAATGAATTAAATGCAGCTAGGATTCACAGCATCAAAGTACTCAATCAAAATAAAACAATGAGAAAATAGGCAAGTGAGGTTGACGATTTAAATATGAACAATTATATCACAGAACAAATAACTTTCAGTGAGACAGCTGGGGGAAAACAGGTGAACTCCCTACGTTATACGTTTTGCCTTTCGGTATTTTTTCGCACCTTCTGTAGAACGAACACCATTTGTTTGAAAACATATAATACTACATTAAAAAGTAAAAGAGACTTGATTGACAGAGAGGGACAGGGATAAAATCCCCAAGGTTTGCTAGCCTAAAGGCAGCCATGACAAACTGCTGCCAGTTGTGCAAAGCCTCCACAGCTACTCAAGCGCACAATTCTCAAAATAGTCGTATGTGGCTGAGGACAATCCCTGCTGTGCCGAGCTGAATTTCAAACTGGGCTCAAGAGAAGGGAAAACATCAACACAATCACACACCAGTCACTCACATCTTACATTCATTATCAGGTTTTTCAAAGGAATCCCCAAGGCGACTATATTTCACTGAATTGAAGATTTGAAGTAAAAGAAAAAACAAAGCAACTATTTCTGCTCAAAACTGTATTTATGCTGGTTTATAAAGTCAAAATAAAACAAACGTAACAAAAGTGCTTGAGTAAATTTTAAGACAAACATTTTTTGGAAAGAGAAAAAAAAAAATACTGAGAGCATAGGTAACAGCAATAATACTGCTAGCAGGCAACAGAATATCACCCAATATAGAGATGCTAAGCCAAATACTATATACTTGCAAGGATCTTACTTTCCAGGAAAACCTGCAAAGACATTTTGATTTGCTGTACAGAAAGCAGAGCTTGCCCTTCCCCTGTGAACACTATGTATCACTACAAGTAAATAGAACACATCAGCAGTAGGATGTGATATGTCAATGTGCTGTAATATACATTATTTCAGTAGAACTGATGTGTGAAGAAATTTAAAGTCTGTACATTAGATGGGTTAACAGAATCTAGCAATGAGTAATATGCTCAATTAAAACTTTTTGTTTAAATTAGAAAGGAATTTTGCAGAGAGGAAGGCTCATTACATCCATGTGAATGGTAACCTACTGAATTTTTTTTTAATTTTTTTTTTGACAGACTGAAATTTTCTTTACTAGGGTACTCTGAAAAGGGTGACAAAAAAACTAATCAAAACTTTAGAAGAATTTATGTATATTTTACTGATGTGGGTATAACATATTTCCTCAGGAAAGCAAGTAGTTGTCAAAAATAAGGCAACATTTACCATCTCCTGCAGAGAGTAAGCAATTCAAGCAAACATACACCTCATTTTCACATATTACAGGCATAGATGAGAATGTTAAGTACAGCATGTGCGTTACTGAATTTTTCTTGTTTGTTTTAATGTGAGACATCTGTAGTCCACATACAGCACTGCAGTGTCCTAATGGGAATGTCCTTCTTTCACACTGCCCTTTTGCACTAATGGGAAGTATTTCATTAAAAAAATCCCCGAGATTAAACAGATCAGAGCAGTTAGAGAGACTGACTGCAGCCGGCAAAATGATTGTCACTACCCCATTCTATGGATTGCCCATCACTCACAAAGGAAATGTGGCAACTGGCAAACCCTGGTTGTGTCAGGCACAGATGGGAAAGCTCCCTCCTTCTGCTAATTGACTGGGAAGAAAACTCATTAAGTAGCATTTTTCACCTGTCACAGCCCAAGAGCAAACTCAGCAGCCGCCTCAGCTGCCCACCTGTTGGGGAAGGCATAGCTGATGCTACACTGGATGCTCTCCTGCTTCTAAACAAATGTCCTGGAGCTCAACAAGGAGTCTCCCCTGACAATTAAGATCAGTTAAACCACAATGTCATACGCACCATTAAGCTCTGTCTCCAACACAAAAAAAATTCTAATCCCTAATTTTCTTGGGCAATAAATAACAAATAAAGTTCTGCACTTCAGGGCTTCCCTCCCTCCCTTTTAAAGCACTGTCAGCAAAATAAAGTTCTATGAAAATACATTTTAATTAAAAAAATAAGAAAATGCATGAATTGTTTTCACGTGACTTTTCATTTTTCCATAAACAGGCCCATCACTATTATTTGCACTAATTAAAAAATAATGTAAAAAATAATACTGAGAAATTTAGTGGTTTGTGCTCTTTTTTATTAGTATGCTTCATTTAATAGCATATATAGCAAATATATTTCACATATTTCACTGGGTTGTGAAATTTAACATTGAAGCAACATCTTCAATACCACACCTAAAATTAGTATATGATTGCAATATGTGATTCTGCCTTTGAAGGCACAACCTACCACTGCACCAGGGAAAAAGGGGAAAGGAAACCAGAAGAGAGCTATAAATCTCACAAGAAATAATACATATCAATCAGCAAGAATGTGCAGTTCTCATTGATGGAGCAGTGGAGAAAGGATAGTGAAGGGGTTTAGTTAATGGCTTTCTAGAACCTCAGAAGCACACAGGGTACTCCATCCCCAGAATATTTTTTAAAGGAAGTTCTACCAGTTTCCCGATAACCAGATCAGCAAAATGGCAGAGTAGTCATAAATAGAATTTCTCCCACCACTGTTCTTCCCCTACTCCAAAGAAACCCCTTTCCCCTCCCCCCCAAATGCTTATCTGTACTGTTGTGTATCATGGCTGATTGATGTCTCCTGTGTACAGACCTGTCCTTATATGTAAAATTAAGAGGGTTGCAGGAAAACCAGAATATTAGTTTGAAGCAGTGATGCTTTCAAGAGCTGCTTAAATACCAGTCTGTTTTAATTTTAAGATTTACATGCCAACTCCAAACCACAAATTATTTTTCTCTCACGAGCAGTGGAGATAGATACTACAGAGAGCTGACACAGAGATGGAAAGAACAATAAAGAAAAAGGTCCTGAAATAAATCCAATTGCAAGGCACAGTGCCATGTGGCATTGGTTCTAAAAGGACTGGCTCTGATATCTCAGGCACTTATTAATTTAGCACTTTTTCTGAGTGTTACTTCCCTATCATTCCATTGTATCCTTCCTTCAAGGAAAATGCTCACAAATACGAGTAAGATGATTTAGTGTCTGCCTTAGCCATAGATCAAGATCTCAGTCTTGTTGAAAACAGGTGAGGAACAAAAGGCTAGTCCTTCTTTTTTGATAAAATATTACTGAGGAAGGTGAGGAGATGGATTTGGAGAGATGCAAGTCCAACAAAAGAAAAAGTGGGAGCAGTGTGGGTCAGCCTAACAGCCACCTACAAAGTCTGTTTTCCAGAGGCCTCAGGATGAAGGACAGTTTAAAGGAGTGATGTGAAGGAGATCAATGAAGTAGTTCTGCAGATCTTCATGATGAGCTCCAGCCAAATATGAAAAGCTGCATGTGAGAAACTGCAATGGATGCTCACTTGAGAACCTTATTAGTGGGCAACAGAGAAGAAGATCACAGAGCAATGCAAGGGAGAAGATTATGCCCTCTAGAGCAGTTTGATTTTAGACCTATGCAGTGCAAGAGAAGGCTTCTGCCAAAAGGTAACAGTCACAAGTAATAAGCAAAAGCAAGTATCTATGGTAGCTATAAAGGAAAAAAGAACAGTCAATAGCACAGACTCAAAAAGCAGTAGTCAAAGCAACAGGCCAGGAAAAGGACATACTGTAACAAACAATCTTCATTTAGAGAGGAAAAGAGAAGGATGAGTGCTTACAAAAGAGAGAGGATGAACACTAAGTTTGTCCTCCTATTTTTTCTGCCAGCTCAGAGAGCTGTTAAATAAACGATGAATGAGAAACAAGTAAGTAAAACACGAAGAGATATTCCCCAAAATGTCATTTTCAGATTCACAATCCACATTTTACTGTTTGCACACAGTAGAATCCAGAACAGGGCTAAGCTGCTTTCCCTCTTAAATTTCTTTCCATGAGACATGATGGTAACAAACACCATGTTAGACCAAATTTGCTGCATAGAATATATCTATTTTTCTACATTGTGTCTTGGTTTAACTGACAATACCCCAAATCAGACCATTGTGTAAGCTCTTTTGTTTAGTTGAGCTTTGTAAAGATTACCACAATGTTATAAAACATGTATGTGAATGACAACAAAACCTCCCATTATGAAAAGATATTTGGTCACTGCTATCCTATTTGGAATGCTTTTTTTGTTCCATCCTTGTTCCAGATGGAGTGGTCCCACTATGTTTTCAGACATCTGACAATAGTATCAAACCATAGTGGTCAAATTTTTTTTTTTTATTTTCCATAATGTGTTTTGCTTGTGCAAAGAACTACTAAGTTATATCATTTCCTTCAATGAAACTCATTTACAAGGAAAATGAATCATAGGAAAGGCAAAGAAGATATCAACTATTCTATATCCACCCTGTTCCTTCCTGCATCTGTGCCTGGAAAAATCAAGCAACAGAAGTACAATAGACTCAACTCAGATCTGGTGTAATGCCATTGAAGCCAATGATGTTTTGTCATGAATGAATTTGGCATGTCAATTTAATTTTTAGCAATGCAGAAGCCCATCCTCATATGTAAAGGTTTGCTAATTCCTTGACACTATGAAGAGAACTTTTATATTAAAGCACAGTATGCCACATGTATTGGTAGTTACGTGTAAGCAGAGGGAAAACCATATACTTAGAGCTAAGTTCATACTGCAGTGAAACAACAGAATAACTTTTCTATTAAACTGAAGGATTAGCAGTGACAGCAACAACGTATTGACACAACCAGAAAAAATCCAATCTCGTTTGCTATATCCGGCACAAAAACTTTAGGATCAGAGGGCTAATGTCATAACTATGATCGAGAAGTCATTTTTATGATAAATTCCTATGCCAGGCATTTTCATATGTTTTCTTAGGAAGGTCACAAAATCATAGAATTTTCAGGGTTCGAAAGGACCTTTAAGATCATCTAGTTTCAAGCCCCTTGCCATGGGCATGGACATCTCCCACTAGATCAGGTCATCCTTTAGGAGAAAATTTCTTATGCTTGATTTATTCCCATAATTTCTGAGAGTATTTGTCATTTTTAAACTGCATACTAAACACCACAAAAAAAAACAACCCAAAAAAACCACACAAAACCCAAACCTCCCAAAAAACAAAAAAACAAGCAAAAATAGCCCCAATAACAACAAAACAAAACGCAAGCATAAAAGTTTGTTCTCAGCAATTTAAGGAGTATACAAATGGTTTTTTCTCCCCCTTTACTCAAAGGTGAAATTACTTAAAACTGCAATTTACTACCTATTAGATGTACATTACAAAGATGAACCACATACCAAAAGCCTGCATACACTTCTTCAGACTATTTTTTCTCCAGTTTCTCACTAGCAAAATGAATGCTGCCACTAAAGTCAGTGATTCTTCATAGCTCATGAGAAGACATGGATAGAGACGGTACAAACACTGCTGCAAATAGAGGAGAGTTATTTAGAACTAGATCAAAAATTATGCTGTTGGCCAAATCATAAGAGATGAAAGTTTTTTTAGTCCTTTTGAAGTTTGTTACAGATATTTGAAGTGCATTCTTGTGACGAGCAACACATCACAACACTTTTTTTTTTTGGATAGTGAATAATACATGGTTTCCCAGTCCTCCATCCACTGCTCACACATTCTGAAATAACTCCATCCCCACATAGGCCATACCAGCCCTTCAATTTGGTTTCAGAACAATGGTATGTCAACTGCCCTCAAAGCCATACATGTCTGAATACCCACCTGAAGTGCATCTGAAAATGTCATGCCAAGTATTGCCATATTTAACATGTGCTCATACAGCTGTAATGGTAAATCCCCAGATTGCCCTTCCTGAATGGTATTGCATGGCAAACACCTTTTCAGACCTTCTGTCTGAGCTGCAGCAACTGTACTTGCCACTGTTATCCACAGCTTAAAGAGTCACAACAGGAAATTCTACTTCACTTTTAAAAATTAAGCCTGTATATCCTTATTGTTGAAAACTGATTAAGATCTGTAAGCATAAAGACTGTAACGAAAATCTATCAACCTCTGTCGAACTGGAAAAGTTTAAAAATCAAGCTAACAGAAAAGGGAGAAACAGAGAGATGGATCAGGTGCAATACGAAAACAAATTACTAAAAGCACAAGACAACTGATTCCTGATTACAGACATAAATTCAACAGCATTAAAGAAAAAAAAAAACCTTTCATAACAGGAATAAACAGACCATTCACACAGTGCTCTTGTGTGACCAAAGCACCCTTGAATCAATCACACTTTCACTGACAACAGATGGGCCAAACAGAAATTAATGGTCTATTGTACTGCCTGTTGGGCTGCACTCAGGGCTGAGCAAGACCTCCCAATGCTTCACTGACCTAGTCATAGCACTTTGCCACATTGTGCCTCAATTTCCCAATCTTCAAAATGAAGGCCAATGGCAGTAATCCTGCTGAAGTGCTTTCAGTTTTCCTTAAGGATAAGCACTACAAATGCTTTGTGCTGGGTGTTGTTGCAATTAGCAATATGTCACATGTTTTCAATCACTTGAGTACTTAGGACTAAAATACAGCCTTGCTCAGGAGAGTTCTGCAAATAAAACCAACCTGGTCCCCTTTTAAGTGCCTAAAATGTTTATTTTTAATAAATCTGCAGTCAGTGCAGGTCACCAGCAAACAAGACACAGTTGTGCATCCTCAGAAACAGACTAAAAGGGAGGATGATTCAGTATATATTACTCTCCTCCTCATACTCCAGAAGCAAGTAAAAGTACATATATGTTCCCTCAAACTCCTCTGCTGAATTTCATTGAGGAGAACACAGCATAAACTCATCTGAAAATATGGGCCATATTATCCAGTTCCTTAGGTGGAGGTGTGCGTTCTTTTGTAGGCTCAGTTTCTTTTTTTGTTTTCCTACCAATAAATCAAATGTCAATCAGCTGTGAAAGGACATCTCTATCCCTTTCCCATGAAGCCATTCTCCATTTTTGAGTGTTGTTTGCGCTGTCTCTGAATACAAACCTGAGTCATGCCATGCGTGTCTAACAATGGCTGTAGTCCATCACTTTGTGACTGCAATACCATAAAATTTAGCAACCGTACTTCAAGCAAAGGATTGACTGAATCTAAAGACTGTACATAAAAAAGAGCAAGCAAATCTTGAGGAAGGGAAATAAAAGAAATAAATATACAAGCAAGGGAAAAACAGGAATAGTTATGGTTCCTGATATTATTCAGAACTGCCAAATACAAATGTAAGTAGAAAAAAACCTAATTTTAAAAGTTCATTTCATAAATGTAATATGGCAATGTAAAGTATACTATATTGCCAATTAAAGAAGTCTATGCTTGACTAAAATAATAGTAAATATGTTTCTTTCAAGACTCTGCTGAAATGATGTTTGAGCTACAGCAGCAGGATTCCCAAGTTCTGCACTATTTGTCCAGAAACTTATCACAGACATAGAAATAAAGGCAGCCAGCATTTACTGAAGGGAAATAAATAACAGTACCTGAAATTAATCCAAATATACACATGGATATATCCATATATTTGGGGGGAAAAATGTAGTTTACAAACAGCTTCAACTTGAACTCTTGGTGTTTACTTTTTACTCAGATAATATTTGCATATATGCATATGTAAAATAATGAGTAGTACTAAAATTACATTATATTTTCTTCAACTTGTATACGTGCCATACCATCTTAATCATTCACCAAGTATGTTGGCAGCAGAGCAACACAAGACGGACTTGCAAATGAATTTTCTTCTGTAAAGACTGAATCAGCTTTTAAAGGTTTAAAAAGGAAAAATCCTTTTTAAGGAGAAGCTTATTATGTATGAAACCATTTATTCTTCAACAGAAAAAAAAACAAGTTTCTTTTCATTTAGAGGTCATTAGGGAACACAAACTATTAATTAAATTTGGAGGTTTAAATTTAATTAAAATACTGTCTTAAATATTACTTGATGGTGCTTTTTGCTGCATTATGAGCAATAAATTCATTTTACTGGAATGGCACATATACATATGCTGAGGTGATAACATGAATACATATATTTAATCATCACACACATATTGAAGTAGTTATGTATTCCTCACTAGATTATTTTTTTCCCCAGAAGAACACACACAGAGTGAATGTTTACACCTCTGAGCTCCCTTCTATATCCTTTTAACACCATTCTAGGTTACCAAAATGACAAATTTTTCCTGTATCTTTTGCTTATATTTGCTAAATTTTAGAAATTGGTAGTATTTAACAAAATAAAGAACATTATCACATTGTATATTAGGCATAAAGCCAGCATCTACCTAATTGCAGGTGACTGGAAACCACTAGCAAAACAGTATTACCTTTAGTCTAAGATAACCATCCAGAGAAATTATTTTGACCTATATAATTCATTAATCCTAATCAGCCTTACTGCTAAATTCTTTCACATTGGACTAAACTTTAATGTTTAAGACGTATTTCCTACAGTACAATGCCCTGCTGTGCAGATTTACTGCAATTAGCTCTAAAACCACAAAAGGTCTCTCTGACCTTTCAGGGATTCAGGGGTAAGCACCTGTACTGCTCCATATTTTTCATTACTCCACACTTAGATATTCAGAGCCTTACTGTAAGCTGCATCAATTCAGGAGAGACTCCCACCATTGTTTCTGAGAAGCATTGTTATGCAAAAAAACAACCAACAAAAAACAAACCCAAGAAAGAATCCCAACAGGATTTTCTTTTTGTTTTCAAACTGAAAAATGAAAACAATGTGAAAAGGAGCCCTTCCAGCTTCTTTGGATTTTAGTGACTGATCAAATTATTTCACTGTTACTCCCACACACACACTAAAAACCAAGGAGGTGGTCTGATTAAAATATAGCTACTTAAAGCAAGCTATTGTTTCCTTCCCCTCCAAGACCACCCAGATTTTCAATACTGAATAATTTCAGCACTACACAGATTAGACTACCACAGCTCTCTGTGGAAAGACCTGCTACTACAATATATTTATCACTATTTACCACCATCACTGTATAAACAGAGCACACTGTGCTGGCTAAATGCATACACATATAAGAAGTCACTTATTAAATTAGTAAAAAAAAAAAAAAAAAAAAAAAAGTGAAATCTAAGGTACTTGGGGAGGGAAGATCCATGACTAACACCTCTCCCTCAGGAAATAGGCTTTCCTGTAGAGACCGTACGTAAAGTCCTTTATTTTCTTTAAAAATTTAGAGTTTTGAGTCTCACATCTTCTATCTGGCAGTTTAATCAAAATTTTAAAAGTAAATGGAAGTTATCACCTAATAACACAATTCCAAGCTCTAGCATTTCTGAAAACAATAATAATATCCCTACAGGACTGATGTTACAGCTTGTCCTAAAAGTTAGGGCAGTACACTAAGAATCTAGATTCTAATTATGGCTTTCTTGGCATCTGCTTCCACTCTCAGATCATGATGCTTCAGTTTCCCACCCAGAAGCTGAAGCATTGCTACTGGTCTCAATTGCATTCTGAAATCCACAAATGACAAGTAGAAGGTAGGAAGAACTATGTTATTATGAAGATGAGGATTACACAAGGGATAGATACTGCTTAGGGATAGAATTTATCTATTTAGTCTTGGGCAGTTTAAAAAGAAAATACAAACAAAACAAAACAAACAAACACACAAAACCCCCCCCACAAAAAAAAAAAACAAAACAGAAAAACTACAAAAAAACCCAGCACATACTCTTATCACAGGAAAGGGTAGAAAGCATCCTTGGAGGTGGGCTGGAAAAATCAGTGGGGAGATGCTCAAGGCTGGTACCAGTCCAGACAGCTAGACAACAAAATAAAAATTAAAATACACCTAAATTATGTACATGAAAAATACATAACAAATTTTAATTTGGCTCATCAATACAACACACTGGCACCAGTGTTCTACTGTATTAGCATAATCATTTTTTACTGTGATGAAAAGTAAATATTCTTTACTAATAATGAACTTTTCACCACAGATTTTATGTAACTGGTACAGAAACTGTCCTAACAGTAGCTACTCAGCAGTGAAGTGGAGCAGGCAAGGGATGCCTAAGAGAATGATGAAAAGAGGGCACTTCTTTCTGTTATATGTATCAAGGAACATGTGAAGACAAAGTTATGGTTGAGATGAAGACATGTAGATTTAGGTTAGATATTAGGAAGAATTTCTTCACGGAGAGGGTGATCAGGCAATGGAATGGGCTGCCCGGTGAGGTGGTAGATTCTCCGTCCCTGGAGACATTTAAAAAAAGACTGGATGTGGCACTCAGTGCCATGGTCTAGAAACTGCTCCGGTGGGTCAAGGGTTGGACTTGATGATCTCTGAGGTCCCTTCCAGCCTGGCTAATTCTATGATTCTATGTATCAATACAGAGTATTAATAGAGAATAGGAATGGAAATCATAAAAAAGAAGGAAATGTGTATATTAGACTCCTGTCAGTGACAACACCTAGGGTCCATCTTAAATATCAGTTTTAAACGTACTGAAACAGGCATTTATTAAACCAGGAAACAAATCACATGGCAAATTACTGCTCTGTGGCTGCTGATATTTAATATGACAAGAAGAATGCTGAACTTTAGATGTTGGGTTTGTATTCTTAATTTCTTGTTCTAGTTCTCTGCAAAACTATGAGCTGGGATGTGCAGCTCCTCATTCCTTTCTATTACAGCATGGATTTTCATTATCAGCATGGATATAACAACACAGAAATTTAAACTAGCTAAATGGGGGAGTGGGGGTGCAGTGTTGCAGTGTTGGTGTTTCTGAGAAGTGCAGAAGATGAGTGACACTGGCATGAACATGGTAATACAGGAAATTCCAGTGAAGTATTAGGAAATCAGTTTTCACAATGAAACAGTTGAGTGCTGTTGACAAGTGCCCAGTCAAGTTGTTGAATGGTTACCTTTTGAGATACTGAAAATTTCACTGGCTGAGACCCTGGACAACCTGTTGTAGTTGGTCCTGCCTGGAATGGAGGGCTGGACTCAGGTCTCCAGATGTCCCTTCCAATCTAAATTACTCCAGTTCTAAACCACCCTGAAATACATTCACTTTTAAAATAGCTATTATTTCTAAGCTATTTAAAATTACTACAGATACTACTACAATAGGTATTATTGCCAGTATTTCCATCATGCTTATTTCCCCAGCTGGTGTATTTCTGCTTCTCAGGTGGGCATGCACCTGTAACCTGTGAGCCTCTCCTGCACATCTTAACTTGCTCAATAAAAAGTGATTTGTTTCTTGCAGTCTTGGCATGCTTCCTTTCCCCTCCATCCCTATCCCCAGTTGTGGCCTATAACTAGTTTTCTGCCTGTAAAACAAGACTGGCATTAGTTTGTTGTGATAACTACATCCCACTTCTGCCAAGTTGCAATTTTTAATGAGGTTTGCTGTTGCCTGGGTTTTGAATCCCTCCAGATGCAGACAAGGGAAAAAAATTGTTAGTGCTTCTGCAACTCAAGTTTAACTGCCCAGAAATGAGTTATTTGCTGTGATGAGC
The DNA here is from genome assembly GCA_023637945.1 of Phaethornis superciliosus. Classification (NCBI taxonomy): domain Eukaryota; kingdom Metazoa; phylum Chordata; class Aves; order Apodiformes; family Trochilidae; genus Phaethornis; species Phaethornis superciliosus. The sequence goes on along the minus strand of JAJQWJ010000003.1, from coordinate 49,316,263 downwards.
TGTTGCTAAAAATATTTGCCTCAAAATATATTAGCATATAGCTAAAAAGGAGGTTGATAGGCTTTCTGCCACTCTGACAGCTACACTGACTCATACTAACTCTCCAATAAAATCATACACACATGCAGAATCTATGCAAAATTTCAAAATAACGGAATAGTTTCTGGGGTAGACAGTTGTTCCTCTTCAACTTATTATCAACACAAGTTCACAGAAATCAGTCCAAAAGTTAAAGGTGAAATGGCAACATCTGTTTCCCAAAGGCTGAAAACAATTTGAGTGAAAATGTTCCTGCAAATTTTTGTGAACCCTCAATTTGCTCTTAACTCCCAAAAATGGAAAGAACCACCACCTCACAGGCATCTGATATAGCTACATCAGATTAGGCTTTGAAGAGTATTAAATTAGTCTTCATTACTAGTAGAGCAGTGATTGTTGCTTTCAAAATATTTTGAAGCTAGAGCATATACAAAGATTTGTGACACTGACTACTTTGTCAACTGAAGTTCATCAGTTTTCTCATGTCATTAATAATGATTTCTTCTCGTGTCTCTGAATGAGAATACCTTACCATGTATTTTTTCTCCACTCAATTACCAGTGTGAAAACCTAGCTTAATACAATATTAATGCTAGGCAGTCATAGGAGCATTTTTGCTGTCACACAAAATTTCAGGGTTTTTTTTTAATAACTACAAATAAAACTTAAAAAATCAAAACATGGCCAAGAACCAAAAGTAATCCTAAATCAATCTAAATATTTGATTTTGATGGCTGCACTTTTTTTTGTTTAACTGTAAATTACCATGGCTTTTGAAATAAACACCAAAGTGAAAAGAAAATTATTTTATTTAAATAGTATGAAATTGAAATGTCACAACAGTTTGAAAACTCCATCAAAAACATTTCAAAGCAGGAAATTCCTAACCACTTCCTATTAAAGGCTGAAGCCAGGAAAGTTCTAGTGTAGTCTGCTACTTAGTGTGACCTTCTTGTGCATGACAAAGTATTTCTGTTACAGAGCAGCAGTAAAGAGATCTCATTCCAAACTTGACCATTTAAAAAATTGGAATGAACTGAGATATATTTTATAAGCTATATTTACATAAATGAGTTGTCACTGAATCAGAAGAGCTTACATAAGACAGAAAAAGAAATTTCTTCTTATATCTATGAGAAGCAATAATATGGTAACTTCTGCTCTGATTTTTAATTTATTGCCTTTCTTGGTGCAAAAAGTGTCTGAAAAATGAGTGAAAAGCTAATGAGCTTCTGTTGTATAATCTGGGTGGTGAATGAATCACATGCACTCATCCACAGGCATCATGAAATATGAAGAAAGGGATGCTGTAGAGCTGCGGCTCAGCATTGAATGAGTTGTTCAGTCCCTGGATCACCACATTTAATTTTCAGATGTGTTACAGATGGTCTCAAGATTTAGTTTTAATTCTTCAGATGTGCAGAATTTAAAACTGTCACTACGTTTTAGAGAACAATATCCAGAAAAAGTAAAATCAGTGTCCCTTTGACCCCTTGTTATTTGTGGGACGTAATTATCAGATGTTGCCTCCTTTGTCCTGGTACAAACTTTTAACAGTTTCCAGTTTAAGTGTTTAAGTAGGCTGCAAACCCTGACTTACCAAGGAAGAGAACACAACTTGGTAAATATGTTCTCTGGCTGAGCTACAAGCTGCCTAGATTTTACTGGCAAATTTTCTGGCAATGACCTTACAGTGCTGACCTGAGTCTTCATTCACCCCTGCACAGCACCCTGCATTCACAGGGAAAGGAATTCTCACAGGGTACCCTGGGAGGCCAGCAGCCTTGCTAGGGAAATGACAAAGTTAGACAACAGGAACCATAAATGCTAGTGGAGAAACCCAATGGTGCATCTGCAGCCCAGCTTCCCATGTAGCACAAGGAGCAATGTGTTCATTTAAACAGCTTGGAATGTAGCCCAACAGTTAAAACCCAACAGCATTAAAAATCTAAACTCTTACTTATTGTTTTTAGGTAAAACTTACACCCTTTTGTGTGTAAAAAGCAGTTACAACTGACTAGTGTCCCTCAGCCCGGATAAGTTTCATCTGCAAGGCAGGGCACTTTCCGGGGGAACGTGGCTAGCACATTCCCAGATGGAAGAGAGAAACCACTTTCAATTTCTTATATCCTTGCTGTGCTTTCTCAAAGAGACATGGGAAGGTTTCTCCTTCCTTCCTATTTGTGGGCAGATTTTATTTCCTTCTTCAGCAGCCCTGTTGTGATATTTCTGGGTAGAAAAATGACAGACGTAATAATGTAGATATTCCAGACATTTCTAGACAGAAACAGAGCTTCCTGATCTCAAAAAAATTCGTAAGCCTGAAAAGTAACTGACTAAAGACATATGTGTGGTTAGACATATCTTGAGAACCTATTTATTTTTTCTACCTAGACTTGGGACTACTGGGGCTTGGGTCTCAGTCGTTTGCTGGAATGCATGAAAATGGAAACACGAGTGAGGCAGCAGACAGAGTAGTTTCTCAGCAAACACTTCACAAGTACTTACAAAGTTAAAGATTCTCTGCAATGGCTAGGAGTGACAATGGACATTTTCTGTCACATCATATCCCAGAGCAGAATCCTTTGGATGTTTGAAGTGTTCTGCATCATATATGCTTCATATATGTCTCCAAACACAAATGTTTTCACTTGCAAACTGACACAATCATGAAAGACTGAGAAATGTATTCCAAGGACTGCATAACTTTCAAAAGTTCTCTAGCAGAAATGGGAGACTGTTCACAGCTTAAACCTTACTTTACAATCCTCAGTTGGTATGTAAGATTTTAGGTGGTTTTACAGAATACATAATGCCTTAGTTATTTTGTACTTAACAGATTTATTAAAATTAGAACAAGAGAAAACAGCTTTTGAAAGAAACTTCATGTTCCAGAAGAAACAGCATTCCTCATACTTGAAAGCTATTAGTAGGGAACTTCAATCCCACCTAGTGCTACAGTCAAACATGAGCAGCACCAATAGATACAAGAATTTATTTCAGTAGAAACATCATTGGGATATTCACAGAGACTAGCATACCGTGGTCCCAGTTTTTCCCAGAATGTTATTCCCCTCTTAGAAACAAATAAATAAACAGAAAACCCTCACCTGTTCCATTTTTCTGGAACTGTTGAGGGGGTTTTTTAATGAGGGGTTTGTTTTCTGTTAGGTTTTGTTTTGGGGAGCTCCATTCCTTCATTTAACTACAGCAAGGATTAAATAGATAGTTTAAACTGCTCAATAGCAATTTCAACAGAATTGCCAATTCATGTAAATTACCTACCCCCTGTGGCATGTTTACTAACCAATCAAAATATTTTTTCAGACAAAGCACTGCAATAAATTTAAACAAAAATAAGGATAACCAGAACACAAATAATAAGATATTTGTGCACAGCATGGAAAGTATCTTATGAGTAAGAAAATTATGTTCCTGGCTTATAGTACAGAATTTTAAGAATAATATAGCATGTTTGTCATTTGCTACATTACAGTTATTTCCAACAACTTAATGAAAAAACTCCAGTTATATGTTGCTATTGGACTCACTGGGAATAAAAAAAAAATAATTTGAGCAAAGCATTTGAAACCCCATGCATATTCTATCAAAGCAGATCTTTTATCACAATCTTTATTACAAAGAACACTTATTGAAATGTACATTACAACCCTGCAAGAAAATTTTGTCTGATGATTTCTGGGATCCATCACAAGTGTATATGGAATATTACACAGCTGTCACCAGAAATTATGGGACAGGGTCCAAATACCAGCTGAACATAAAGGATTTCCCCTGCAAAATAATTTTATATTTCAACAGACCAATGTGAAAGACACTCATTGCTAGCAAGCTCAGAAAGTCTTTCTTATGAAAGAAATGGCATACCCAGCATGTCATATGAAATTATACCTTTGGAAAATGACATCTATCCCTTCACAGGGTATTCCATAAATACCTCTTTTTCTTCTAAGGGGTACAGTCATTTCATCTAATTTGGCCTGTGAAAAAACAGTCTCAGTATCTTTCCATGTAGCTTTTCCCTTTGGCTTAATTACTATGCCATAAATATATATAAGCAGATAGAAATGTACACATGCACACACACAAATAAAAAAAAAAAAAAGCCTGACACTTGAAATCAAGAGACAACAAAATATCATCCCCATCCCTCTCAGTTTTTTGAGTCTGCTGGCATTTGGCAGAACTCATCTGCTGACACAGGAGTGACTGCCTCTTGCAGACTTCTCAGTGCAGGACCATTTAACCTGGACAACTACCTACCACAGCAGGCTGCTGGGAACAGGAAAACAATACCATCCTTTCTCTTTTTTTTTTTTTTCAAGCCAGAGGTACTGATGGTGAAGCTGAGGAAGGGTGCAAGGCATGGCAGTGACAGCTGCCTGGCAGAGAAAGAGCCATCTCTGCCCTCTGCCCCAGCTTCCTCATCTCTCTGTGTTCACCCAGCATTGCCCCTCACCTCCAGACAATAAAAGTTCAGTTTTGCTTGGAGTGATGCTCCCCTTAGACCTAGAGACCTGTGGCCTTCGCAGGCCCCACAGCAGAGCCCATCAACCCTCCCACCACACATGCTAGAAAAAAAGGCATTTCTAGGCATTTTCCTCACAACACGGAGAGTGAATGTCGTTTGTCTCCAGATAACTAGGAGAGGCCTCAGAAAAACCCCACCACAATCCTGGCTTCATTTGTCCCTTCCCCTCACCAAGAGCAAGCCATATTCTCTCTTAAACCAGCCCCTTTCCTCAGGTCTCCACCGCATTTCCATCCCTCTCTGTTCTGTCACTCTTTGCCAACAGTTCTCAGTTATTTGTACAGGAGTTTGCCATCTTGTATCTATATTCTTTACTCCTTATTTTTCCCCCAACAGCTCCTGGTGAAACTGAAGTTGCATATTCACGCAGTAAAACCACCAACAATATATGGATATACTTAGTTATGCAATCCAAGCTCAAAGAGCAGTTTAAATTCATCACTGTTTTATCACATTGGTGCTATTAAAATGAATACACCCTGAAACAGTAAATTGACACAAGTGCTTGACAGGCAAGAGACAGAAGCTGACTGATCCAGCAATATCTATCCACCTCCCTTACTTGTCCAGCCAGATCATTTGTCCATCCACCTGGCTATATTTCCTCTTCCTCAGAAAAGGACAACATTTGGCATATTTTAAAATAAAGAGGACATCACAGGACTGGTGGAGGTAAGGCAGAGGCAAATAAGAGGCATAGGCAGTCAGGGGTAACGTGAAGGGGAAAAGGGAGAGGCCGCCCACACAGGGAAATGTGCAGTGATCTGTAAGGGTCCATCCACAAACCTGATCTGCACTATTCTGGTTTAGGGAAGTGGAACAGCCTGGTAGCATGAAACTGGGAAGTCTGCAATAGTAAGTATTTTTGCTTTGTCCAAGTAAAAGAAGGATAAGAATAGATAGGGTATAAAAGCAAAGTAGTGATTGCACAGAGAAGTTAAAATCAGTCCCCTGTTTCATAATGCAAGAAGTCATACAACAAAACTGAAGGCAAAGAAAGGCAGAAATAAAAAAAACAATTGGTACTGTTTGACATTAAAAAAAAAAAATAAAATGACAGCAAGGATATAGCTAAAGTTTTGAAAGTCATACTTCTACAGCTGTCAAGGATACTCAGATTTTCTGAAACAAACAAAATTTTGAAGGGCTATTAGAATCCCATATCTTATGGTTTAAAGCCTGTCTTTAAATATCTGTAATCAGGGTGGAAACTTGTGAAGAAATTATCTGTACCATTTTTAAAAACTTCAGTTATCTGATAGTGTCAAATGCACTGTCAGAGCCAGGACACCAGCCAGGGCAGCACTGGTAACTGGTATTCTTGCAAACAAAGGGCTCATTCCTCATCACTGAGGTTTCCCATAGCCATGGTTCTGCAAACTCAGTGTTTTTCAAATAAATCATGGTTCACAGACCAAAGGAACAACTGGAAAAAAGACTGTGATGCTAGAACTGGATTCCCAAAGACCAGAAAATTAGAAATCACTGAGCTGTGTGCTGTCCTTAATTAAATATGCTGGATTTCCGTTAAAACTTTAAGCATTAAATTATCATATGTATAAACATAGTACATACTTGGGGGGAAAAAAACCACCTTATCATTTTAATTTACTCTTTCCTTTTCTTTCTGAACCAGAGAAAATTTTATAAAATATATATAACATCTTTGAATAAATAATTATTTCAACATAATGACAGCTTTAGCTATCCAGTTAAAACAAGAGCCATATCATCCAAACTGAAAACAAAGCTCAGAGCTGAAGAATTGGAATTGTAAGAAGGAAAACAAAACCAGTGATTTCTGTCAGGTCCTGAGGCTTTTTTGTAGTTTTTTGGTTTTGTTTGCTTGTTTGTTTGCATTTCTGTTGTTTTTTTTAAATTAAATTTTGTTTAAAATTACCTCAGACTTCTTTAAAGACTGCTATTTCTTTGCATATTATCTCCAACTACAGATACAAAAATCAAATCATTTTAATCCAGAAAGTTAATGAAAAATAAGTCCTGTTCCTTTTGGATTATCTACAGTTTAATGTTTCTACCAAATCTTGGCTGAAACCTCCTCAGCTCCAGAGACATAAGGTTAACTTGAGTCTGGATATCTTGAATCCTGACTAGCTAGCACATGGGCTTAGAGCCCATGAGCTAGTTGAAACAGAGTTAGCACTATCCCATTTTGAAGAGAAAATACAACTAAATAACACCAAGAATCCTCCAGGGTCCCTTCTGCCATTCCTGCTTCCCCTTAGCAAACACAACTTTCCCACATCTAGCTGGGATAACCTTAGGGCATTTCAGGTCTGTGGGGCATACTTGCAGACATGTGCTCAGTCCACAGTGTTCATCAACCAGTAGAAGACCTACATTTAAAGAAAGAAAAAAATAAAACTTAAGGTTACAATCATGGATTTATAGGGCCTGAAACCTGGGTTTCCAGTCTGCATCAGCTTGGATGAACCTGCTTGGCTATCTGTATATAAAAGTGTTTCTGATTAACTTCATGTGGAGGCACTCCCATTGCTAGGGTCTAGATGTGGATCCGATCAGACACAGCTATTAGAGTGTAAATTCTCACTCTGCAATAATGAGAAACATTTGAAAGAGGAGCTAAGGCTGAATTTTCAGCAATGTTGAAGCCTCAGGTGGCTGATAACTGGGATGTGACTGAGACAAGCCAGAAAATTGCAGGAGGTGACCAGATGCAGACATGGAAGAGGACTGGCTGGTCAGGAAGTAGAGATTCTGCACATCCTGTCCCATCTCACAGGGCAAGATGCCCTGCAGCAGGCAGTGCTAGGGATGCAGCAACACTTGTCCACTTTGAGAAAATCAGTGCCTCCCTATAGGCATTCAAAAACAGGCACCTGTCTTTCTATACACATCCACTCTTCATTTGTGGAGCAATCTATAGTGCTTGCAGTACTCAGATTTATCAATGAAATCAAATTAAGGTGGATCCTGTCAGTAGTTTTTGTCTCTTGACCCTCATTTTACTTTTTACTGCTTGGAACTGTACTTGTTCTTATTTCGAGTCCTCCAGTAGCTTTTCAGGGGTAAACACAAAAATCCGACTACTTACTGCAATACACTGATTTTTAAAAGGGAATGAAATAATGCAAACTATAAATAGAAAACCTAAGAAAATGCATAAAGTCCCAACCATTCGTACTGTTTAATATGCTTATTAATATATAATATACAGTAGCTTCCAGTTTTCAAACCTGTATTTACAAGTGACTTTTCACCTCCATTCCCTTACCAAGTCTTAATCTGCAGTTAAGTACATCGTCTCATAACACCTTCAATAAAGATTTCCTTCCAGATATCTGGCAGGCAGGGAACTGCTATCCTCTCGTGCTTCATAAATACAGTGCCTGGAAACTCATTATTAAATCCATTTTTGTGAATGCTCAAGTCTAATTCATGACTTCTCTGAAAATATTTAATGAAACCAAGATGTCTGATAGTCAAGAAAGATCTTTCAATGAGCATGAGCAAATCTTGCACAATGTTTTAGAAGATGTGCCAAGACTAGTTCCTTTCCTGTTTAATAGAAGCCACAGGAACCAAAGTTTCTGATTGAAGTCCAACACCTCAGCAGTGCCAAAAGCTGACAAGCCCCTTTTCCCCTCTTTCCTGAAAACAACTCTGTAATCACACTGTATTTTAATAGGATAACTATCTCTTGGACTCAAGCTGAACTTAGTTGTATTGAACTATGATTAAACCATATGATGGTTGCTACATGTAGCATTACTTCATGCATTTATTTTTAAAGTGTGCTGAAATTCTTCTGCAACCTACTACCACAGTCCAGGGTGGTTTTTTTTAATTTGTTTTTCGTTTGTTTGTTTGCAGGTTTTTTTAGTTTGTTTAGTTTTTCAGGTTTTTTGTTTGATTGTTTTGGGTTTGGTTGGTTTTCTTAAATAGAGACATGACTGATTTTCTTCATTAATTTTATGCTACTGAGATCCTTTCAAAACTAAGACTTCTGCCAGGTGTCTCACGTAAACTGGTAAAACTGTTTACCCATTTTGGGATGTACAGATAACCTTTAGATGTTATTCAGTTAGATATGCTGGCAGAAATAGTAGTTCAAGAGTAACATAAAGTAGCCTGGACTTGTAGATTTCTCTCTGTATTACTGATATAGCGTACAGCCATAGCAATACCACTGAGCTCACCAGTGCTTCAGTCACCAGCAGAAAAAGTAAACCACTATCCAGGGTGTAATGTTTTAACATTTGCAGAATACCTTGACAGCAGCTTTATTAAAAGATTCTCTGGAATTGCAAATGTCAGGAGTTAACTTTGTGAGTCTCTGATCACCACAAAGAAGTGTACTGCATGTCTTGATTTTCATTCTGGAATTTTTAAACATAAAAGTGTTCCAAAGTGAACTGTCAAGCTTCCTAGCTTCAGCTCAGCTCCTTGGGTGTGCCCAGCCATAGTAGTTATCTTGGCCAAACAGTGTGTCTAGCAGAAAGAGGAGAAGTATCCTCTGCTACAAAAAGGTCTAATTGTCCTCTAAAGGAAGGAGAGTAATCATGACATGGAGCCTACTAGGAAAAGTCAGAAGGACTTCAGTACACAGAAAACTCCTCCTCAGGGGGCAAAGAAATGGTTCCAGGTCTTCTGTTTGAGTCAAATCACTGTTAAATGTGTTTGCCAATGACCTAATTCTGTTTTCTAAAGATATATTACTTACGCAAGAGAGACTGTAACAACCTCTTCACATCTATTTCCAGTCAATTGTGATGTTACATATTCGCAAAACATCCAGTTCATAGTGAAACTTAACAGTAAGAAAAGATACAGAACACAATTTAGCAGGATTAAAACAAGTTAATGAAGCCTCAGTTACATGTCACTTCAGTAAAAACAACTATCAGATGTCATGCCATATATTTATGGAAATGTTAGCACCTACAGAGGAATGAAGTAGCTTCCTGAGGCACTGAGATTTTCAAATTACAAATTTCAAAATGCTGACATAAAGCCTTACAATTTGCTGCACTGGCTAAATTTTCAGCAAAGACTAAATCACCCAGGTGTAACAAGTTTGGCTACGATTCTTTTGAATGGTCATTTCATAGCAGACTTGGTAAAACTGTCATTGCAACCTAAAGATAAGCTGACTTAATGCCTGCCTACACCTACCCACAAGCTGCTTCTTATGGGCAGGAATGGTGGGAACATGCTACAGACTTCTCTGTACCTGATGTTATTTAGGTCTATTTGGAGCAGCTCCAGTCAGCCCAGGGCTCCCAATGTGGGGCTGACACATGCAGCCCCCCAGCAGTTGTCATGTGAGAAAATGCTGTGGGCTTGGATACAAATGCAAGCAGCTTGCTGTCAGAGCATGGGTCATTTTTTTCCTGCCCGTTATTGGCCTAATACTGCTTCCCAGTCAAGTTAAACCTGCTGGTTTCAGTGAGAGGAGAATTTTAATCCCCAAACACCTCATTATTTCAAAAAACCTTCACATAAAGGTAAAACACCCAAGCATCATTAAACTGGAAAAAAGGGGTATTTCTCTCTCTAAATGCAGAATGCTTATATTCACAGAAAGAATTTGAAAAAAAGCCCAATGCTGAAACTTATTTAAAATGAAAAAGTTAATGTGTATTTCATTATATCGAAAATGGAGATCAAATCCTGGCACAACCCAACCAGCCAGAAAAACCATCTGTGCTTTGCTGGTCTGCCAGCAGTTCCTTTATAGCTTGCACAGGTATTTAAGTTTCTTCCCATTAGCTTGAGTGCTAGTTTTGCTGAAAACATCAGTAGACCAAATGCTTCTCTCAGTGAAATCCTTCCACCCCATCACCACACACATACACCCATCCCTTTCCCTTTCCATGTGATGGTTGACTTTGATGGGAAATTCTTCTCCTAGCATGGGAGAATGCAAACTGGACCTCTCTGCCAGTGCTGCTGCTTGGCCAGGGTGCAAGAAACACTTCCCTTAGCACTTCTTAAGAGGAGGAGATATCTCATGTTATTGCCAAATGGCGGAAGTTAAGAGTCACAACAAGTGATCATATGCCTGATAATGTTTGTACACATGATTATCACACTTCCTAGTAAACTAATTAGGGTATTTTGGCATGGTTACATCCATAAATGTGTTACAAGACATCTACGCTGAGATATCTATATGATAAATTACCTTCACTTGAAAAAAAAAAAAAAAAAAAAAAAAAAAAGCAGAAAGACAGGAAAAATTGAGCCAACAGGGAACGGTTTTCCAAATTGTTCCCATTAGGAAACAAGAAGATTAAAAAGAGGAGCTAAAATTTAAGTATGCCTTGCTACATGGTTGCCTTCAAACCAGGCAGGAATTATTTACTAACCTAATGAACAGTTGTAAAGCTGTAACCCCTGTGCTCCAAACAAAAAACAAAGTGCCAACAAAAGTATGTTGCTAATTCAGAATGGAGGATCACTCATTTTTCCATAAGACTGGACATATTAATGCCTGCTTTGCTGCAGTTTATTATAAAAATAATACTTGAGAAATAAATGTGAAACCAAAGGCTTTTTAAAATCCCTTTATCAAGTCTTAAAAGACATGCTCATTCATCATACCTTGGAATTAAAACTACCATTACATGGAGGTTTAAAAGAGGAAAACAGCGTGTTATGGTAATCAACAAGAAAGTGGATAAAGGCTGCCTATTTGATGTACAGAAGATAAATAGTAAAATTTGTATGCAGAATTAGAAGTGATTAAAACTGTTGTCTTGCATTTTTCAACTGCATGACAAGAAGAACAGAAAAAAAAAGGTTGAAAAAAAAATTGCTTTTTTTTTGCCAATGTTGGAGACCAATATACCCTGAAAATATCTCTACACATTTATGCAAAATTTTGCAAATGTCAAACACTGACACTTTTTTTTTTTTTTTTTTCCCTCTTGCTGGAAGACACTAATTTATGGAGAACAGGAAATATTTTCTGTAACTCACATTGCATATTTCTGAGATTAGATGGGAGGAGATGAGGAACAGCCATTCATAGTACAATTTTCTTGAAATTGCACTGCCCCACAAAGCAACAGCAGCAGCACTGCAGTATGTCTTTCCTGACACATACATAGAAATAGCTTTCAGACACATGGAGAGGAGCTTGTTAATGAACTGAAGACAAGATGAGGAGCTCTGAAATGCCTTTTTTCCCATTAATTGCTTTCACATTGTAGATAAAAATCTGTGAAGAGGTTTTCACAGCAAAACAGTGTCAATAAAGTATTTTGTAAAGAAAAGTTTTTACACATCAGATTTTTGTCTGGTACCCCACAATGCCACCTATTTCAATTTGTCACTAAATCAGCATTAGTGTATGCTTAAATTTTTAAGCTCTGAGAATTGTTACAGCTGTAATATCAAACATATGCTTAATAACCAGCTGAATTGTTATCAGTTTATCTGATGGTAATTAAGAATTCCTATGTACATGTTGACGAAATTAACTATTTGCATACTGAATAAACCATAGTGTAAAAGGGCTTAATCAAAAAAGAAAATCCCATGCATTGTATTTCTGTCTAAACCAAACTAGGTTTCTTTAAAGAAAAATTATTTTGTATCCTGTACATCTTTTTAGCTTACATTGACTATTTCATAATGTCCAATTAAAATAGTGTTTATATAGCTTATTGTCAAGTCATTCTGTTTTCTTATTTCCTTTATCAAGAACAATTAATAATTCATTGTAAAAAATGTGCTCTTCACATTTGTTTCCAGCAGTCATTCCATTGCCACTTAACTAACATGGAGATGGCCATAATCCAGTCTTGACAAGTACCCATCTCATTAATGCCTTTTTAATCATCAAGGATGGCATCCCTGTCAACTTCTAAATACATTATGTCAAAACACATTCAACACACAAAAGAATCATTTTCTCATATATTTGAGTATAAATGGGTTTATTATGGAAACATGAAATGAAAAAGCAGTGAGCAAGAACATGGGAAAGTAGTAAAAGAAAACACATAAAAACAAGGGGTTTAGTAACATACTGAGAACCAAAGGGGTTTTGTTTGCTTAATTGGTTGTTTTGGGGTTTCTTTTTTTTTTTTTTTTTTAGGTTTGCTAGCATTTTGGTTTTGTTTTCTCCAGTCTTTGCCTTCCCCTGTGTCACAAAAATAAGAACTACCAGGATTACCATTTCTTTTTCCTCCCACTACAGCTGTTCCACTACCACTGAAACCCTTCAGTCCTGCTCCTTCCCTCCTTTGCACACTCCTGTCTGACAGCTTCTTCCTCAGCTTTGCCTCAGGGCCAGCTCAGGGTTCACCAAGAGCCCAGCAAGATAGGGGCTATGATTTCAGCTTCTGTACTGGTTCTTCAGTCAGAATCAGCAATTGCAGTAAAATAAATCCAACTTTAATGATGTAGCTCCAGGCTAAAGCATGTTAAGAACTTTAGGAGGGTTGATATGTGCACAGACTGGTCAGTCAGCATTAGCAGAACTAAAAGATGCAGCAAAATGCTCACACACAACTTTAGAGAATTCAGGAAACCCTTTAAAGTATTCACCAGGGCTAACTACAGACAACTGAGTTCTTCTCTCCCTCAGCTCCCTCCAGAGGTAATAAAAGGAAGAGGGCAACTCAGCAGGAACCTAACTGGGATCCTTTGACTCAGGCCTGGAAGAACTTGTCTGCCATTTACTACAGAGAAGATTAATCTTTTTCAGTAACTTCTTTTTGTCTCTACTTAGCCCATGCAAGCAGGCTTTAAAAGTTTACAGTTTGGCAAATGAATAATGAAAGACATACCCCTGACAAAAAGCCACCTGCTGCTAAATTTCAAAGCTGTGCTCCCAGTTATAGAATTCAGTAGTTAAAGTTAATAACAATAAAAGCTGCTAGGATTACTATAATGTCAAATATTTTTTCTCCTTATATCCTTTCCAGCATGATTTCCAACCATTTGGTCTGAAACATTTACAAATAACAATTCAGCTCTAACAGAAAATTTAAACTGAATGCATTTACAAATGTACTGCTCAGTCCCATCAAGAATATTGTCTTTTCTCCCACCAGTGATTCCACTGAAGTACAAAAGTGTCTCAAGTCAGAGGTATGGCAAATTACCATACCTTCAAATACATGCTATATTGAGAAAGAGTTCACAGGGATTTTCTGAGGATTATTACACACTAAATAACATCATTCAACAAGGAGTCACTGGGCTCAGCACTTTCAATATTATCATGATTAAGCGCACACAATACTTTTTGACCCCAACACTTAGCTTCAGCAAGGAAAATAAAAAATGAGAAGGTGGAAAGCTCTGCCAAATATCCGTACTCAAGATTTGTCCCAACAAAAAAAAGTGGTGTGTCCCACTCCCTGGCCCAGTCACGGAAAGCAACCCCATCATGCCCTCCTCACTTACCCCGTGCCCAAAAAAGAAGGGGGAAAAAGCAATGCAGGGACAAACACTAATTTAGCTGCATTTCAGCAGATGCTTTTTACATAAAAATGTATAGATTAATTACTGCTGTCATAATAAAAGCAGCCCAGAAATATATTAAGATTATACAAAATTCTTAATCTTTAATTTCTGTTTCTAACAGTTATTGTATTCAAAAGTTTAATCAAGTAAATTTTCATTTCATGAAAACACGCTTTTCACTCTTTCCATATGCATCATACTTGGTATAAATTTTAGAGACCTTGAGGGTCAAGCTGTCTCCATCCATGGCCATCATCCTGGGAGGATTCCATTTGTCTGTCTATCCCTATCCATGCCCTCCTGAATCTGTGTATTTGCAGCCAACTCCTGTCTGCTGATGACTTCAAGAATGCAACCTGGGACTTTTCCAGGACTGCCCTGCAGCCTCGGTGGTGAGTGAGGGTTATTAGGGCAATGGGGAAGGAACATGATATTGCTTTTGAATATATTTCTATATATTTAATATTTCTCCTTTTTATCACCTGTTTCATTAAAACTGCACAGTCAATTCTCCAACGCCTAAGTAGATCTCCCTTATGCTATATTCTCTATAAGAGAAGGGAGGGGGATTATTAGGAAGCATCTGTCATTTGTTTAATTGCCAGCCCAGTGTTAAACAGGGACAAACATTAAAACCAGCAACATTGTTAATGCATTCATATTCACTGAAGGCTTCTAGACATGCCTTTGAACTAAAGTTTTGAACATCTGTCAGATGAGTAAAACTGCATATCTTTGCACCATCTCATCTGCCGCATCCTTGCTATGTGTAACTACAACTGTAGCACTCAGGCTTTCTTATTATCATTCACAAGTCTTCCTTCCTTTCCTCCACCCTTTCTTGCACAGAAGCTTTTAAAAATAGAAAATATTACTCTCTTATACTTCACAAAGATCAGGAGGAAAAAAAAATACAGTGAAATATGTTGATATTTTAAAAAAAAAACCACAAACTTTAAAGGATTCTTGCTTTTCCAGATATCTCCCCTTTTGATCTTTATTAGGTCCCATCTGTTGAACTTTATAGCATTGAACAAACCTATCTGGGAAGAAAATTTGGCTAAGAGTGGTCAGAAAGTATGGCAGCGGGTCAATATTTAGTCTTCTCTGCCAAGAGCAACAGAGTGTTGAATATTATAAACATTTTGCTGGGCTTCAGTGTCACTGTATGCCAAGTTGTTTCCTTCCCACATATGGTCCATAAACCACTGGAAGCAGAGGCAGCACTCTGGGGCTTTAAAGGAGCTTAGGACAGTTAGTCACTGAATGCCCCATTGACTGGGCATTTAATTTCTTTTGATCCCTGCAAAAAAGCTCAGCTTTCTTGTAGTCTCCTAGCTAACGGATGTCATACATATTAAAAAAATGTTCCCATATATCAGATTTTTAAAGTTATTCAGTTGTCTCAGTGCCTAATGATATTTTCAAAAGCGCCAAGAAGTTTAACATTTATTGATTGATTGATTTCAGTGAAGGTAAGCATTCACCATATGACCTACATCTGTAAATATACCTAAGGAGATCACCTAATTGGGTACTCCAATTTTGTCATTGCTAGTGGTGTGACTTCCAAAGAAGCTGAATCTTAGGAAATCCAAGTGACTCAGAGCTTTGTAGATGCTCAGCATTTCTGAAGAGGCCGGCTTCTAAGCACACCTGCCCTAATCAGAAGCAGAAGGCTACCTTTGATCAAGTATGCCTGACACAGCATGTTTACTTCAAGCACTGAAGTATCATGCACCATATGCTGAGAAAGTCTGCCTAAATAGGAGACCGAGGGGCCCTTCAGCTTTCATTCAAAACCGACCTGACATTCCAAGAGCTGTGCTTAGGTAGGCTGGAAGAACAAAAAGCTATTCATATTTCAAGCATCCTTAGCACAGACATCCAAAAAAAACCCCTAGAAGGTTCAGACTAACTTACCTTTAAAAACCTCTTTTTGCCAAACATACTGTTGCCTTCATGCCCTTCTACTTTCTGAAAACAATGGGACCAAAGGTACAAATCCATTTTGGTGAAATGTCTTGGGAATTTATTTATACCTGCTTGGAAAGTTAGCTGGTATGTCACTGTCTCTCAGCTTCATTATTCACACAGCAAGAATCTACCATACTTGAAACCATCCTGACGAAGTAGAAGTTTCTTTAAGCTATATAAACAGCAATAGCTAGGATCAAAAGAGTGAAGCAGTCTAGGGTGGTGAGAAACTCAAGTACATAGAAGAGCTTGGCAGGGAGGTAAAGACTATAATTTCTTGAAATCTCATCTTTAAGGTATGCTTTTAACTTGTGCTCTTCAACCCTAGCTGAAAGAGGTGCTTATTGTAACAAATTACATACTTTGTCCATTCTAGAAGATAGTTTCTCATTAAGTTGTGGAGATCATAAAACCATACCTTTTTCCCCACTTAGCATGGATATCTATAACAGAAAATAAAAATAAGCAAGGTGGGGAAAAGGTTAAAGCAGTCTTTATTAGCACCAGTCTAGGATACAGAATCAGTATAGCTATGAGTAATAGCTATGTTTTTTTGTAATTAGGATGAAGAGGCTGGAGTAAATAATACAAATATAGCATTTATTAAGAGACAAAAAGGGGAAATCAAGACGTTAAGAAAATCAAGACTGAAAAATGGACCTTTTGATTTTGCTGCTGGCAAACAATTTCAAAGCCACAAAATTCAGTGACATGCTCCAAACTGTCTTGCAGATCAGCAGAACTTGAGCACATCTTGATTCTGCCTCTGAATACTTTTAGACACAGGTTTTGGACTGCACTGGTTATAGCTGAATTTGAATCCGCAAAAACATTGAGGCTGAGGTAGGATAGCAGGACTTCTCAAATGCTTTTACAGTGAAAATTATGTCTGAACATAGTTTGTCCTTCCTATCATAGACACCGACAACTTTTCTGTTCCATTCACAAGTCATATAATAACTTTTGAGTGAGTATATAAATTGGTCTACATAAGAGAGCAATATTGGCAATGTGGTTTTGTCATCCTTTTAATGGAATTTTAAAATTGAAAATTAAGATGACAGTTAAAACCATATGATTAACTAGCTCTCTAAGGATCAAGTACTTGCCATATGCTTCCCCAGCCACCAATAACTAGTGAACCACAGAGAGAAAACCTCTACAACTCAGTGGAAAGTCAAGATAGAAGTAGGCAGAGCATTTTGCTCCTTTCCATTTACTTCTCAAATGATTGCTAGCATTGCTGCCTCAGATCCACAGAATATACAAACAAGGACTAATACAATAACAAGTGACTGTAAAATTCTAAAACTAGGGAGTGAATTGAGCTTAGGATAAGGAAGAAAGAACAAAAAAAAAAAAAAAAAAAAAGAAGAGGAGTGCAAGGGGCCATGGGAGTAGGCAGTATGAGTACATGTGAGGGAGACAAACTGTTTTGCAGCTTCTGATTAACCAGATTCCAAAGATTCTTTAGTCAGCAAATAGTTCAGATATAACTATACAAAGTTCTTCAACAACACTCTGTTTTGTTTCATGGGGGGTTATTCTTTTCTGTTAAATATTTATACAGTTAAGGTTTTGTTGTTGGGGGGTTTTGAGGGAGGGATTGGTTTCTTGGGTGGTATTTTTAAAGCTCTTATTTGAAAAAAAATTAATCAAAGAATGATTTTCACAGTTATTAGAGTACAAATATTGTATACAAATCACAAGAAAAAAAAACCCACTAGCCATTCTATGATTCCATAAATATTACCTTTTCAGATGGCACTAAAAGGTTTTCCATTAATCATCAGATTCCTTTTTAAATCCCACTGAAAGAGTTTAGAGTAACAGGAATACTGAAGTTTATTTAAGATGAGCTTAATAAAGCTTGTGTCCCTGAAGCACATTGAGGCTTTTCTTAATTCAGAAGAGTTTTCTAGAGCTAGGTTTTCTATTTTCTTCCTTTAATACATCAAGGACTTATGCCCTAAGTTGCTCAGCATTTTTTCTACTTTCCAGTTAATCCTCTGGGCTTGGATAGACACATGCCGACAGCTATTGATATAGTGCAACTGTAGATTTCTACACAACACAGTCCAGAGAATAAACACTTAGCTGTTATCTCTTGCTCAGTCTACAGCTAGAAAAAGAATTATACCCTTGCTCAGTCTTCAGTTCCCAGAACTCAGCTGGAAACCCAGCCAATGTAATCTCAAAGCTCCCTAAAATACCCATTAACACTAAATTAGATGGACAGAAGCTGAAGGTACCTGAACAAGAGGTTTCCTGAGTAAAGCCAGTTTCACTCAGGTCTGAGGTCCTACAAAGTTTTATTCAAAGGAGTTGCTTCTTGTTGCCAAGAGTTCGTATAAGCTCAATGCCAGCTGGCAAAGCCCAGCCTGTCACCTCAGTGAAACCACCCTCCCAAACAGCATAAACCTCCAGCAAAATGTCACTACGGACAAACTCCAATTGGGAACATATGCCCTCGGCTCCTCTGATACTGTCCTTTCCCACTATAGCACCTTTCACAGCACGGACTCATGGCACTGGGAGCAGCAGCCAAGGCTGCACATGTTCCAACAACACAGCAACAGCGGCGGCTGTGGGCTGGCAAGCTTTGGAGTCTCATGCACGCTAATATAAGAGGTGTGGATTTCATTCTAGGATTTTAACTCAAAATGAATACAATTTTAGTGAGGCTTAAATTCCCCCTCCTTAGTTTCTTTTGTGTCTGATAAATGAAAAGGGAGGGGATTTGAAGAGTAAGGAGTGCAAGGAAGAAATAAAACAGGTCCTTATCTCTTATGGCAACAATGTGCTAGCAAAAACACAGCCATGGCAGCTTAGCAGTTATGTCTTAGCCTGTTATGCAATAATGAGAACTGATGAGGTAATTTATGCCTTGACTTCTACAGAGCAGGGAGGGAAGCGGGATCATTAGTGTCATTAATTTTAGGTTACTAGGATTTCATTACCAAATAAACTGAAAACTGTTTTAGTCGGGGGCAGTGAGGGGGGGGGGGGAGGAAATTAAAAATACCAAGATTTAATTTTGGAAACCCCACTTTTTCAAAAGAAATAACAAACCAATCAGACCAGCAAAAGCATGCACAGCAGCATATCATATATATTTCAGTACGCAGGGAAAGTCATTTTTTCAAAACTGAGCATATAAAGATATACATAGCATGTGGTCAGAGCACTTTGCATTCCCATGGGATTAAAAGTATCAGTCAAATTAAACCAGACAGGATGACTTTGCCAGACTTAACACAAATGACAGCCCGTTTTCAGGCTGCACTGTCAGGCAGCATGCTGCAGAGAGCACACCTTTGGGAATGACACAGCACACACTGCTTTCACACTGTTGGTCTCCTTGTACAAAAGTAAAAGAAGGACAACACGTAATCTCTAGGTGAAAATCAGCATAATAGCTTTCCTTTTCCTTGCATTTATATAATTTGATAGAGGGAAGAAATGAGTACATGAGAGGGTAGCAGGCTGGTTCACCAGGTCTTTGAGTAAGGCAATATTACCTTGTATCAGCGAGTGTGTTACCATTCAATAGCAAGGATAAAAACATATCCAACTAAATGCAGCAGCTCAGCACCAGCAGAACTGTCGTAAAATCATCACTTATGCACAAGGTAAGTAGATTTTTGAAAATGAAAGCAATTAAGTGTGTTTATATGGCAGTATTCATTTCTGCAAGAGGTTTTTCTGGGTCACTGGAAAGGAGGTATTTGAATAACAACCTCTTAGGTTGTAATCACACGTTATCTATTCACAAGTATGTCAGGTGGCTGAATGGAAAAATAACCAATGATAATTCAAAATAGATTTTTACTCAGAGGAAAGGAAGAGAGGATACAACTCCTGCACTTCAATAAACCCAACTCCTGTTTAATACGCAGCCAAGCAAACAAAAGATTCTCGAACTTGGCTTACAAAAATTCAGCAACTAAGGTTGCTGCTCAAGGGACAGTATCTCAGTAGACATCTGGAGAACCTACTGATTAATTAATAGATTCATTAATTAGACAGCTGTACTGTTAGTAGAGAATGTAATTGTTTGGATTAATAACCCTACTAATTAGTCATAAGGAAAATCATAATCAACCCACAGACTTGAGAAAACGCTGAGTTCCTAAATGTTCATCTGCATGATTAACTTCATGTTCCTAGAATATGTTAGTTAACTACTAACTTACTTACAAGACTGTATGTGCCATGGGAACATCCAGAGCCACTATAAAAGCTGTGTTATTTCTGGGGTTGAGCATACATACCATGGGAAAAAAACGCTATTAAAAATAATTTACTTATTTCTTGATTCTGAAGTATGGCATCATCATGGGAATCTGAGGAAAACAATTATGAATACCAAGCTTGCGAGGGGATACATAAATCATGAGGCAGCCTATAAATATTCCTTAATTTAAAATCAAGGTATGCAAGTGATGCACAGCAGTGAAGAAAAGCTTATGCAAAACTATGACAGGTCTGTAGTTTGTGAATAACCTTATTTAATTGTCTTGTTTCACCAAGATGATGGGCATCTCTCTCTACGCCAAAGAAATACTGTAATTATATGAAGTATTTCATATGAACCATAATCATCTACAAAGTGTGACAGCCAGTTTAAAGCTCTAATAACAAGCTCATTGCAGGATGTTCCTGTTGAATCTGACAATATGTCTATACAAAGTTAAATATGCTAAAAAGTCTGATACCAGTTTTCCTCGTTTGTGTCTTAAGTTACCCAAATGTATAATAGAAATAGTACATCAATGGATATCATGAAAATAAATTAATGAACTTTGTGAAGCAGAAAGATGATTCATTGACATCTACCTCAGAAGCCTGCAGAGAAATGAATAATTTTACATTAAATATAATTTAATTAGCATGCAAAAATGTACTAGGGATATAGAGAGGAAAAAAAAACATTTTACACACCACACATGATGAAAACAATTTGACAAGTTAAAAAAAAAATCTATGATCTATGAAACAGCATACAAAATTAAGTAGAGGAGAAAGGGTAAAGTTAAAATTGTACAGATAGCCATAACCTCACATTTTCTCCAATCTGAGTCCTGGTTTCTGCCACCATATTTTCTTCCTACATTCCTGAATTCTTTATCTTAAGTCTTTGTATGCTCTTTATTTTTTGAAAACTAGGTGTATTGCCAAAGCCCAAGACTGAAAGAAACTACTCCACATCAGATTCTAAAAGGTACTGAGTAAAATGAAAACTCACCAAGGTGCCCAGTACAACCTCAATGGCTAAGACCTACCAAGGATTTTTTATTAAACCTTGCTGCATCACTTTATGCCCAACTCCCTCAGACCCAAGGAAGTCAAAAGACTCTTCATACATGTGTGTCACATTTTTAGAATAGACTACACGACAACATAACAGATATCCAATGTATAACTTCAGTGAAACTATCATTTGAACAAATACAAAGGATACTCACTGTTGTTGGTTTTGTTCAGGGTGCTTATTTTACCTGCAATGTAAAGCTTGGATGTTACTACCAAAGCCAAAATTCCTGTTAACAAAAGTCAAAAAGTTCTGCAGTTTTAAGCTGAATCAGAGTGCCCCTAACTTTGATCTCTAATGATTAAGTTCAGCTGACACTTGCATAAACTTCTACCAAGCCACTGCACATCATCACGTGTGCTTTGTAAGCCCAGTGCTTCAAAAATACATCTTACCAAGAATGCAATCCACAGAGGAAAAACTGAGTAGGTGGTGGGAGGAGTGCTTAAGAAAAGCCTTCAGAGACTGCGTGAAGATGGAGTAGAGGGATGTTTCTCTTTTTTGCCCTACATTATTACTACCATTATTTGTTTTCAAGTTAAGGTTTGGTAGGGAAGTGTGTATGTGAGGAGAAAGGGGGTGGAAAAAAATAGTCAGTACATAGTTATTGTCACCAGTTTGAGAGCAGAATGGGCAGCAGATGACCTGTGACATGAGATCACACAGAACCAAACCCTGCCCTTCCACTTATACATAATACACAGTTCATCTTCTAGTTTCTTGCCAGCCAGGGTCTCTTCAAAAGGTAAGTTAAGAGCCTTAACCAGTGATTCAGAAGCTGGTGCTATCTCTGCACCCTTCTGTCTCACTTCCTAAAAGCATGTGCCAATAACCTAAGTATAGGCCTAAGTATAGGCCAAAGTTAGAGTGCTTCCTACTCTCTGCTGAACTCCGAAATGCTTATCTGTACAACAATACAATTTCTTAGGGTTACAAAGAAAGCATGATGGAGAAAAAAGTAGTAAATAACTCCACAGTCTGTGAAAAGGGCATCCATCCACTTTGCTACCAACCAATACCTTTTCCTAACAGGATAATCTGTTTTATCCAATTACTGTTTCATACAAAATAAAGTTATCAGAATAGAGACCACAGTACCAAGGACTTTCCTGTTAAAACTAGTTGTCCACTTATTTTAGCACCTTGGCTTCATTTTATGGCACAGCACTAGAACTAGCTGAAGAAGTCCTCTGGATAAACTGTGAAGAAGAAAAATTAGTCAAAGAAAATGAGATGGTCATGCACTAGAATGAAAGAAACTAATCCATTATTTCAGGCTTCCTTTATAGTACATTTATAGAAAACAGTAGTTGTTGTTTTACTGACAGAAAAAGAACAAAGTTTTTGCACATTAATTTAAAGAAACAAGTCCAAAATATGATGAAATATGTCCTAAGGAATGCAGCATTTTGGGTAACAATGTTCTTACCTTCTGTAAGTATTCCAAAAGTTAAAGCATTCTCAACAAAACCAAACATTAAAACTTGTGGCTGGAAAAATTCTTTAAGTAGATTTACTTCAGGGATAAAACTCAAATTCCTATTACATGGTGTTAGGAAAAGAAAGATATCTAGATTCCCGTGACTGCAGCCAATAAGTGTATTTCATCACTGTTCCTGCCAAATCTTACAGAAATGTGTCTGACAAGTGCAAAGAGAACTAAGAGAAATTGAATGACTTATTATTTGCACTACATTAATAACTGAAGTGCCTGGAGAAAGGTGGACCAAGTGGGATCAACTAGTTAAAAATAAATCAATACTACTTTTTTTAAAATTAACCCTCACCCATAACTTATATTTTTACTTTTTTATCACTTTTTCCTCTGCATTTGACACTCTTTCCTTCTGGCATTTATTTCAAAAATGATCACATATAGGCAATAATTACGTCTACCTGCCACACATACGTCCCCCTAACATGACTTACCAAAATATTCATTTAAATAACATTAACTAAAAGTAGATTATTTGCTGGCATTTTAAATATATATGTAATCCAAAGCATGAAACTCAATTAAAAGACTTCCCTCTCCCCTATTTTAACTGAAATATCAGGAGACAGAGCTTCAACTTCTAGCTGTGCTGAAATATAACTGTGTTCAATCTTTTATAAGATGCAGTCAGCCTCTGTGGATATGTCAAACAGTAGATTAAGATAAAGCTAAATATTCTTGCTATGATGCAAATGCTGTCTGTAATCACTTTAAAAAAAAAAAAAAAAAAAAAAAAAAAAAAAAGAGAAAATATCATTACTGCTACAGTTGAAGTTATTGGAATACATCTCGTAGCTGAACTAATTATTATTAAAACACTCTCTCCTAAATTGCTGGCATTATAACAGTGTATTGAAAGTAGGAAAGTGCAGTAGAACTTAATTCACAAATCTAACAAAAATATTTTTTTAAGAAAGACTAATTTTCATGATGGTAGAATACAAGAGAAAGAAAAGAAAGTTCATATGGGGGAAAATATATTCAGTTAAAAGACTGAACAATTTGGAAACGCAACACTAAGGATTATAGTTCTACTGTGTGAAAAGGATGAAAACTGGGAAAATGAGTTTCTATACGTGTGCTTGACCATAAAAAAGTCTTGTGGTACCAGTATTTTTCAATGTGATTCTCAATTCTTTGTTTAAACACTAGTAGTGGAAAAAATTGAGATGTTTTTTCCCGTTTGTTTTAGTATGCATGTCACTCAAATAATTTAGTGTCAATACATAAGTGTCAAAGTCTGCCTGCCTTCTCTGTGAAGAACACAGAGAGGATATGAACATGTTGCCAACTTCTGCAACACTGTGAGAAGTGCTATCAGCACTATTTTTTTTCTTCAGGCATATGGTTAAGTGGCAATCCAGTGAGCATCCACTCTTTAATAATGTGTTCTCTGTAGCTGAGGTTGAAAAGCTTAAAAAGCACAAAAGCACAAACAACAGACAAAAATAAATTTCAGAAGAATCGAATGAACCTGAATTAATCTTGTGATTTTCAGTCAATTTCCTTTTTTCTTCTTTGGGTGGCAATACAGTTGTAGTGGTTTGGAAGAGCAAACACAGGAACGCTGCACCCTCAGTAAGATCTGAGGATGGCACTGACATAAACTGAGTCACAAAGGGGCTGCAGTAATCAAATCACCAAGAAGACATGTATCCCCAGGGCATCAATCCACTATGTGTCCCTCATACAAATGCACAACCACTCCATACCACATCTAGCACAAAATAGATTTACTGCAGAATCCACTATTTCCCTCATAGTTCAGAGTGAGTGTGACAAACCAGGTTCGGGGTTTGTACACATTTTTTTCTATGCAGGGCTCTGCAGAAAATACCTTCCACTGCCCAGAGCTGAGCTTAATTGTGCCCACTGCTGGACCCTCACTCTTGCTCTTGAGAAAGGAATGAGACTTTCTGGCATACACATTTGATGATTTAGTATTAGCATTATCCCAGGCATTTAACAACTACCTCATGGTTTTCAATAGATGAAGCTTCAGAAAGAACATTATTGCTCTGCAATGGATCCTTACCTCAAAAGTGACAGAACTTTCCATAGAACTTTGTCAAGATATTTCAATGAAAAATAAATAAAACTGCACCATAAAGAAACACATCCACACCTCCATAGTGAAGGGTGTTCATTTCATGTGCTCATCAAGTATAACTACGCTTTCGCTGCCTGCTCCACCTCCAGATAACAAATGCATGAAAATATGGAAAACTATCATATAAAGCAGCAATTATGGGTCTTTAATGCTTGCATTACTCATTTTCAAGGGGAAGGGCAGCCTGCATTATTACTTTCCTGAAAAAGAGCAGCATTTTTAATGGCTCTACAGTATGCTGTACTACGGACTATTTTATACTGGATCTTATAAATCAAATCAAGAAAATTTATAAATCAGTGTAATACAGATAAAATTCCTTTTGCATTAATCTCTGCCATTTAAGGGACTATTTACATATTTACACTGTGCATTATGGAAAAATAAAACCAAACAAAACACCATATTGTCCCCTCCCCCCATAAAAAAAAACCCAAAAAACCAAGCTACACAGGAACAAACAAAAACTCAAACTAAACCAAGAAAAATAAAACAAACACCAAAAAAAAACAAACAAAAAAACCCCACAGAAAACCTGCCACCACATCAGGTTGGCTTACAGAATAAAGCAGGTGTTCAAATAAGAGCACAAATATCCAACATTTAATTGTCAATTCCCTTTTTAATGGTCTTAGGTTACATTATTCTTGATAAACAAATAATAATAAATATAAAGGAAAATGCCCACAGTAGAGAGAAAAGGTACAATAAAAAAAATTCTGATGCAACTATTACACTTCAATTTAGGATTTACTTTTATTCGACTGTGGACAGTATCAAACCCACTGGAGTCCTTCACTTCTTGCCATAAATTGCAGTCTCTACCTCTGCAAATCAGCCTGCTGCTGGAAGTACCAATAGTGAGATTTATGGTACATGGGGAAAAAAAGGAACAAACATCTCCAAGGTCCCTGATTCAGCAAAACTATCCACCTCTCTTACCTGGAGCTACTGAATGACACTACTGAAGACATCTTTCTGAATATATTTCCAGCCATGTACATTTTCAAAACTAAGAGTTTGGTAGAAGATTTCTTTCCATTAGGGCAGTAGTCAACATGTACATTTTCAACAATACTTACACCAAAATATTATACTCCAAATGCTGCCATGATTATTTGCTATATCATAAGGGATTGCTGAGTGTTGCCACCTCAGGGCAAAATGTCAGTTTTCCATTTGATCCCATCTCTGTAGGACATCACACGAATCCTTAGCCAGGATGGTCCCAATGTTCCACCCTACTGCTCTTGTTAGAGCTCTTCAGCGTTTTCTAAACCCACACATGCTGTGTTGCTCATGCAGCTCTGTACTGCCCAGAGTCAAAGGATACTCCTCAAATCACACAAGCAAACAAACCACAAACAGAAAACTCCAACCTGTTTCTTACATCTCCATGTAAGAAGAGATGGAGCCATTTAATTCTGGTTTTTCATCTCCCCTTCATTTTGTGCTTCTCATACTGTGGAAAGCCATGAGGCGAAAAACTATTTTGTCGGGGATTCTTAAGTCCTTTTAAAATTTTAAACTCTTCCTCCTGCCCTGGCAATCCTTTTGCCTCTTGAAGTAGGCTGTTCTACATATTGTAGGGGAAAATGATGGAATTACAGAGAAATGCTACTCCTGTACTTGAGATTCCCATTGTATAAATCGTTGCAAGATTTTTTTCTTGGAAGAGGTAAATCACAGATTAAATTAATAGCAACACACAGGCAATCCCAGGTAAAATACAGCATGTACATTTTAGTTCTGAAATACTTAAAAATCTCGGGTGCTCTTTATCCCTCTGAGCTGATCTGTGATGACATGGGAAAGTAGGTCTAAACCGGGAAGCACGTCTGAAATCAAAGTAACCTGCCACTGTGTTAAGTGCTGCCAACAGGAGCTGCAAAAGCGCCAGCACTGCAGTCATAGGATTTCTGTGTAAACAACCAAGAGGCATGTGCCCTCTTCTCAGCTGAGCTGGCTCATAAGCCTTTGACTGACAGCTTGCTGCCTTTAATGAACTGGAAAACTGTACGTTTCCTGTCTCTGCAGATTTAGGCAAGTTCAGCTCTGTGAAAAATCATGAGCTGCTTTCCTTACCCTTGCCCTCTCCATCATCCCACTCCTTTCAACAGCCTGAACTGGGTAATTAAAAAGACAAAGGCTTGTTTTGCGTTTCGAAAGGTTTTCTTGACTCCCAAGACCTACCACTTTATCTTCCCTGTAGCTTTGTGTCGTTCAGACAGAAGATGCAGATATATTTGGAAGCTACAAGGCCTACTGACAAGAGCTTTTATTCCCAGATGAAACGAGGTCTTCCTTTTTCTTAATATATGTTTCCATTCATGAGCAAGGTGACATTTTACATCAAATGTGCATCTGCAGAAATGCACACTTCAGATTTGTGGAATGAAGACCCTACAAATAACCATACTGACGCAGAAGTCCTGGAACCAATATTCACATAGTGTGTAAAACACATTTCTTAACATTATGGAATAAAGAAAACTGAGTTGTTGATCATCTATTTTCAATGCCGGTTTTTTTGTGTGTGGGGGGGGGTTTTTGGTTTGTTTTTTTTTTTTGTTTTTTGATTATTTTTTTTTTTCCTGGTTATGGTTATTATTCATGGAAAAAACACTTGCATTTGGAAAAACTAAAAATGGGGAGGGTAATAGGAAAGCTGTCACTGCCTAACAGGACATAGAAGTTTCTGCAATCCTTTCTTTCTGTGAAATT
The DNA here is from genome assembly GCA_023637945.1 of Phaethornis superciliosus. Lineage (NCBI taxonomy): Eukaryota > Metazoa > Chordata > Aves > Apodiformes > Trochilidae > Phaethornis > Phaethornis superciliosus. Next base: position 49,288,587 of record JAJQWJ010000003.1, on the reverse strand, counting down.
AAGTCAGTCTCAATTTAGAGGCTAAATGGTGCAATTGGTACCACTTAACTGTGTGGTAAGAATCCAAGGTTCTTATCTCATGCTATATTCTTGTAAGATTGCTTTTAATCTCCATTATTTTTCATCCTTCCTTCTACTTCTGCAGTTCTTTTCTTACCAGCCCAGAAAATGTTTCCAGACAGTTGTACCTCATATTTCCTTCTGGCAACTGCTCCATGGAGCACAGCTCTGCAGTGGCCTGAGGAAGGTTCTTCACAAGGCAGAGGAATCTGCTTCTGCTGCTCCTCTTGGAGATGGAGCGTTTTGTACAGGAACTTGCAGGGGGCTGCTGCAATCCTTACTAATGTTTCATTGCCACCAAAGGAGGTCTAATACTGCTTGTGGTGAAAGCTTCTGAGTTTGTGTCCTGACATAAGAATAAAAGTTAAACCTGCAGCTCAATAGCTCAAACCTTTGAGTTCTAGCTCACTGGACCTCAGATTGCACAATTCTGGATTTCCCCTCTTTTGGAAGTTTTCTAGTGCTGTCAGTGCATGGAACAACCATTCCCTCCACAGGCCCCCTGTGACATCTGTTGAAACATCTGCTTAATTTTCTGTTCTGTAACATATCCATTAAAAAGCACTCAAAAAAAAAAAAAAAAAAAAAAAAAAACCCTCACAAGAAAGCATTTTCCTCTTTTACACTCAACCCAAGAAGAAAGGCACACAGCTTTTGTTGAATTTTTAACAACTTGTTCTCATTTTGAGTAACATAGTAACAAGCTTTACAGGGAGAGGAGGGTGGACTTAAACACCAGTGTAGCGGGTGTATCGCATGACATTTACTTTTCTCTATTGGTTCCAAAGAAAACATGTTATACACTATGCAGCAGAAAGTGGAAAAACGTATATCTCATCATGAGTCTACACTTGCAATGCTGCCAAACTAAACACAATCAAGGGTAACCAAACACCACTACTTCCATTACAATCCAACTTGCTTCCCTCCCTTGTCCTTATGCCTTTAACATATACAAGGACAATAACTCAAGGACTTTTCAACAAAAATCTGTAGCTCTTTGTGCTCTGCTTCATCCCTATAAATAAAATCAAAGTATTGGTATGCTATTACACACTTATAACTAACTCCATAAGTGATTTATATTTGTGAAATTTTAGTGGTAATTCAGTCCTAAATTAGAAGTAATACACTGATGGAGAATTCTACTTACTGATCTATTTTAATAGTGGAGTCATAAGCAAAGTTCACAAGTAAGTTAAAAGGTTGTCCTTGTTCTTATAAAATCTTTTATAATAGTGAATTGAGTACTTAGAAAAGATTTAGGGTTTGTAATTTTTAAAAGAGTATATTCTTTCAGGAAAAAGAGAATGTAGGCAAATAATGCACTTTTTAAAACTCAGTCCATGCTAGTACAGAGGGCTCACATCTAGGCAGTGAAGATATTAATTTTTTTGTTCTGTGGATGGAGGATTCTAAGGATGTCACCGAGATCCCATATCCATGTCATACAGTTCCTCAAAATGACCCTACCAGTACTGACAGGGCAAAGTTGTACTTCTGTGCTTTTAATCTTACTGATGAAAATCCCCTGGGTCCCCTGTAAAGGTAAAGCGAAAAGAGTAACAGTGTAATCTGGCATAAAAAGGTTAAATGAAGAAACAGTTTCTACATAACAACTGTGAGTTTTAAGAACAGGAATAACAATGTTGTTCAAATGAACTTCAGCACAGTGGCACTTAGGGGGAGAAAAAAAAACCCCACCAAACAAAAAACCTCCTGTAGCTAAACACCTTTTTACACTGTTTATACGGTTCAACGAAAGGGGTGTAAGGTGCTTGTGCTCAGTGCTGATCAGCATTGCACTATATAGGAAATTTAACAAGAAAAGCAAGCAAAAAGGTCTAGTGGAAAATCCTGGCCCTTTTAAAGCAGCTAAAAATGCTCCTATTTTAAATCTTAGCCAATGATATAATCCTTCTCCTGGTTTTGAGAACAGATTCAAGGAGGTCAAGTTACAGTCAACATAAGGAAATTAGTCATAAGCATATAAATATGCCCAGTTCTATCCTTGCAAGCATTTACACATAAATTTTTATCCCCAAATTGCCAGTGAAACTCATTTGCAACTGCTAGCTCTCTCTCCCTAAACAGTATTTTCTACTGCAGAGCATAATAATTTTCAACAAAAAAGATCAAGAAGAGAGAACTAACTTTATTCTTTTTCAAGTTCTATTGTTAGGAAAATGTTAAAGTTAACCTTTATGAGCTGTACGTCACTCTTAATGTATCCACCCTTACTATACTGATGTAAGCATTAGATAGCTGTTTTATTCCCAGGCAACTGCTGATCTCAAGCAAACCATGGTATTACCATATTAAATCACTTAACACAGTTTTAATTTTCAAAATTAACATACTTCCCTTAATGCCTTCACTGAAACAAAGTGGTTTGCTCTCTTAAAAGAAAACTCAGATTAAACTATTAAGAAACACAATGTGTAAAGCAACATAATACAACATGACATAAAATATTAATTATTTTGCAAATTTCCCTAATAATTATTGTTAATAAAACCTTACTAACTCATCAGGATTCTGAAATCTTTAACAAAGGCAAATGCCAACAAAAACATTTTGACAGGTTGTAGACTTAAAGAATTATTGGAAATAGGATAAGAGACCACATGGTCTGCTGTGTAAGTAGGTGTATTTCAGAATACTTTATCTAGTAAAGGGCTGTCAAATGCACAGATTAGCTCTTGAAACACCATCTATTTAATAGATCTATTAGTCTGATGCATTTCATTTTTTGCAATAATTTACTTAATATTGCTGTACAGATCTCAAGGGTCTCTGTTATTTGTACACAGAATAGGAGATTTTAAAATTAACTTCTGTTTTAAACATACCATTTTAAATGTACATCTATACATGCTGTATTCATTTTGTGATGCAGCTTGACATGACACTCCATTTGTTTTCTTTTTTATTACACAAAAAAGCTCTATCAAAGTTGTTGCCTTCATTTTTTAACGAATTATACAGTTCAAAAAGCAGTAAAATATACTGCTCACAGAGTCCCAGTGACTTTTCAACTAGATTTTTGTACACTTGCCAGAACTATGATGAACTTATTCAGGGGGATACAGTGTTAGAGACACCCACTGAAGTGTTTCTGAATATATTTGCAATATTACAGTTCAGTGGAAACACTGAGCAGGAGGTTGGATGTTATATCCATTGAAGCAGACATGACTTGGTATTAAATCTTATGAGCCTGAATATAACCTTCATAGACAGCAAGAAGAAAAATGACAACTGAATGAACTGAGGGAAAAGATAAAATTAGTAAGTAGGGAAGTTAAAAGGGCAAGGTAAAATAATAGAAGAGGAAAGCATAGTGTTTCCATGCCACAGAATGATCAGGAAGACACAGGGATGATTTAAAAAAACACAAAACAATCCAGTCTAACTGTTCTGAACAGGAGTCTGACAAAAGATCTAATTATAACAATTGTGCTACACGATTGGTTTGGAAGGACCTGTCTCTTTCATAATAAACAGTATATGCTGGGATTGCCTAACTTCCAACACAGTAAACTTCCTTTCAAGGTGAGAGAAAAAAGATCTTTAGGAAGGTAAAATCTTATATAATATTCTGTTTCTACTTGCAGTCCAGGATTCTAGAGCCTGCCCTGCCTATCACCAGCAAATCCATCTGCTCCTGTGATTAATCCCAAGACTGGATAATCTGTTCTGGGTTAATAAAAAAGAGACTTACTATAGTCAACACATATTTTGCATTATTCAAGACATGGGCAGAGAGATGCAAAGATTCTTTATGAAAGTCTTCCCCTTTCCTGCTCAGTCAGCAAACAATATAAAAACTTTTCTTTTAGCAGTGTATAATTTAAAGAAAGTAACAATTCCTTCTCCAGAAAGCAAAAATCCATTTCCTGAAGACCACCTAAAACTGTTTTAAATTACCATTATCTTTTACCTAAAATTTATAGACAGCATTACACCAAAACTTTTTTGTAAAATGAAAATTTTCCATTTCCATAGATTTTTTCATTAAACCTCCCAAAAATAGTATAAGTAATGATTATTTAATATTTGAATTTGAAACAATAATTTCATATCCGTAGTACAGTTCAGAAAAGAAATGAACACAGCTTCATGAACACAGTATGAAGAGACTGACATTTTTTTCCATGTTTGGGCTAGTTAAACACACAGCCTTTAATTACAGAAATGCACACTGCCCCTAGGCAACCTGCAAAATGATTGATAATCACATTTACAATATTTTTCAAGGCTTCTCCTTTATAATTAACCTTCTTACAGTGAGTAGAATACATATTAGACATACAGCAGCATGATAATTTGACTGTTTTTCAACTCTTATAAGACCAGACCTTAAATTATCTCACTGACATAAGACTACATAAACCAGTACATTCTGTAAAACATTATTTTTCTCCAAAATCTTTTTTTTTTTTTTTTAAATACATCTGTCGAGTAACACAGTTTTCAGTTGTAGGCCTGAGAACTGTGTTCACACTCTTTTCATATGTCCTGGATGATCTCCTCTAAGGTCATAAAAACAGCTCATTTAAAAGAGCAGACATTTTAAGTCTTTTTGAGTTTGACAATGAACTGTGAGATCTAAATCATTTATATTCCACTCAATAAGGACAGGCCTCAATCTTCTATGTGTGTGTGGTTCGCTTTGCCAAGTCAACATTTAAAATGCTAATTTCAGCATTTGGTAAATTATAGCTTTTTGCTATTAAACACGAGGTCTCCCACATCACTGTTGGCTGGAGTTGGCACGTAGCTGCAAGACCATTCCCACCAGCCTATACCTGCTTTGCTCACACTTAAATTAACAAGCATGATTTGCTTTCAATGGCAACCCAATAAATATTCAATATCACCAAAGGTTTTTTCTTTCAGAATATGTCCTCAATGCCAAAAATTTGAAAACTGAATTTCTGTATATATGAGTCCCTGGACACGGAATATGCAGCAAGTCTGAGAGATGCTGAAAGCAGGCAGGTTCCTTGCAAAAAGTGAAAGGAAATTGCTGCCATCATTATACTAACTTGTTGACCCTGAAGGAATGAAAAACAGTAAGCTATGGTATTCTGACCATCATGATAAATATAAACAGTTACTCACACTGTAGGGAAAACTGTACTTCTTATTTGTGTTTATTTCCCTATAACGATGATGTTTCAGGATCCTTACTCTTATGAGTAGCAGCTCATACATGGAATTTGGAAATACTTCCCAGATAAGATATTGTCCATGGAAATAGCAGAATCAAGTATAGTTCTACTGCATCAATATAAGTAAAGAGAGAAAGAAAAAACCCAATCTACTTATGCTGTGTGAAAAGAATAAACAAATTGTTTCAGAGTTAAAGATTCCTACACACACACACCCCCCCCAAAAAAAAAAAATCATCTAACAGGGGAATACTTTTAGGATACTATTTAAAAAAAAAAAAAAAAAAAAAAAAAAAAGAAACAAAAACTGAAGACCCCACACACTCTTCTATAAGCACTTGCATTGTTGGATGAGACCCAGAATGGTATTTCAGGGACTCGGCAGATTTCTGTATTTTAAGAGGATTTTGGTGCATTAAGCCACTAGCATATGAACTATTTGATAAAAATGTTAAACACTTAGAACAACTAATGCAAACATAAAACAGTGACATGGCCAACATTCGGCCCCACGGATGTACTACTTTGTCCTGCACATCTCTAAAAGATTATTTCATTTTAGAAACAAATGTTGGCTGTTTTATAAAAGCAATGACACAAAATACATCAATAAAAATTTTTCTTGTCTTAAATTATGTTTAAAAGTTTATTTCCTTCCTAGTGTTCCAGTGGAATGACTTCTTGGCAGAACTGGCTGGAAAGTAGAAACCAGGTCTAAACATAGAGTTTAACCCATTTATTTTTGATCGAAAGTTAATACAAACAATAATAAAACTTGAAAGTCTTCCCAAAGCTGTAAGCTACAGAAATTATCCTTTTTTAAAATCATTCGCTTTTTTGTCCTTCTGATATTTAGTCTCCCTAGATATTCTGGAGAGATTACTTTACGTGTTTCTTTGTATGACTCAATAGCAATTTTCAGTGGGAAAAATTACCACTGGCCTGATTCAGTAGTTCACATTGATGTCAACCACCCATGGCAGTTCTGCAGTGTTTTATCTTAACAATACATAAATTTATCAAACATGTAAAATATGGTTTGTTCCATGACTTGAGCTGATCACTATGGCATGCAGCTACTGGCCCAAGACCAAAGTGGAAAAAATCTGGAGTAATAAATATTGTCCAGTTTGGAATAACACACTCCACAACAAAAGTGAAGACTTCAATGAAAAAAAGTAGAAGCAAAGCATGTGCAATACATTACAGAGAGAGATGCTCAGAAAAAAACCACACAAACACACCAAAAGCCACAAAAGATCCAAAACACAAACACAATCCATTACCTAAAAAAAACCCCAAAATGTAAAACAAAAAGCAGAAAAAGAAAAAAAAAAGAAAACCCAACAAACAACTAAACACTCAAACTCATGCTCTTAACTTTCACTTCAGAAAAGCATTGTCTTTCTTGTGGGATATGCAAAAAAGTAATAATCACAGTTTCATACTTACTCCTGTTTCAAAAAACTATCTCCATGGAATTAACACTTCAAACAACTGAAAATTTCCTTAACTTTAGACATGGGTGAGAATTATGTTTTCTTAGAAGGGAATAGCTCACTTGTGACAAACTAAGGTAAGGGTGTTAATGTTTACAGATCCCTATTCTACAAAGCCAGGTAATTGCTCAGTGTATGAGTTTTATTTGTGCACAGAAATTTTATCTGTATCCTCTGCTAGCTATATTCCTTCCCAGAGTTGTTTATTTCACTTCAAATAACTTACAAATTTCCAAAATCCAATGCATTCCTCCTGCTAAAGAACAGTTCTTTCTACATTGCAAAAGAGTAAACAATATAAAATACCCATTTTTATATGCAAGTAATAGCTGAAATGCAACCAAGATTTTGCAGTTTTCATGGAGGTTCTGCAGTACTTCTTGGAACCTGTAGCAGTGGGATTTGTAATTCTAAGAAAATACTTTGGCATTAATTAAAAATTAAGACAAATCTCTACTGTACAGCTTCCATCCCATGAAGTTGTAATTTATTTTTAATTAAATGCTTGTAATTTAAAAAGCAAACCAAAGCAGGTGTCTTGCTGTAGAAATAGCATTAAAGAGAAAAACAGAAGTAGCAATGATGAGGTTCCACAGAGAGATTATGAGAAAACATCAGTCAGGCTGCTATATGATTTTTAACCATTTGGGGCACAGCAACTATCACTTGGGGAGACGAGAGCAGAGTTCCTTTCCCCCACATAGATTTAATTTGGATACCTTTGCTATGTCAGAAAGTTGAAAGTGAAATTCCTTTCTGAATTACACCCTTAAGGAGTACAGAGAATGGGCTACTGCCTTAACAGCTGATGAAAATTCTCCTCACCTTCATTTGTTCTTTTTCATGTGTTCCCACACCACAACTTATCAAGAACATAGCAAGACTATGCAAGTTGGTTTGCTCAAGCTACTCATGAATTTCAGATGCATCCTAGTGTCCAACTTGGCTTAACTATTTTAACTAAAAATATACCCAAAAAATCTATGGCTTGAGGATGGCTCAAAGAGCACAGCTTTCTGAAAGTGGTGGAAAAGTTTGAGGAGAATAAAGATAAGCCATTTCTCCCAGTGAAATTTATTCTTGGCAGAAACTAACATATTATAATGCTTTAAATATCGTGTGTGTGTGTATACCTGTGTGAAACAGTGTTTGTAATAATTAGTGAACACTTCTAGAGCATCCATGTGATTTCTACAACAAGTCATGTTATCAGTATAAATCCCTCCTGCCACATAAGGTCATGTAATTAAAAAGCTCAAGCTACTTAAACTGCAATAGTCAAATAAAAGGGAAATCACAAAGAATGTTCCACAGCTAGCAGTAGCTCTAAGGGTCTTCAAACAATACTCTGTTCTTGTTAAAGCCACACACACACTGACAGACAACAAATTATTTCTGTATGCATGATTCTCAGAATTCAGACATTTCATGATCATTTTTCCATTTAATTACTTTCCTTGGGGATTAGTTTATACTCCCAATAGTTCGTACTCTATTTCAATTCAAATAAGGATTTTGAAAGCCTGGACAGCTTTCAGTCCTTCTGAAAGAGACTTACTACTTTCTTTCCATTTTGAAAAGATAACCCAAAAAACCAAACCATAACAACAAAAATAAACAAACAAAAAAATAATTTAAATACAAAGACAATTTCTTCTAGAAAATAAGTAAATGTAAACATTACAAACTGATAATGAAATTAACTTCTACTTTGCCCTCCACTAGCTTAGTTGTTTTTCATTAAGAACACAAAAACTCACTGCATCATATTTGGCTGCTGAAATCCACTGCATCATATTTTATTACTGAAATCCACCAAGAAAAGCTGAGCATGCACTGGAAAGTGTGCATAAATTACGTAAAATTATGTGCTGCATTATCATGGCATATTTATCCATGGCACTGCAACTAACAGCCAGCTGTCAACATCCTTGGAGTGGTTTTGGAACATATTAAACACAGCATGCTTAAATATTTTTAACTTTTTTGTTAACACGCTTCTTTGAAGAAGGAGAATTTTTTACATAAGCGCTGTATTATTATGAATGCCTGAATAGGATTAAGTGGCTTTCTTGAAATGCAGAGACACAGTGGATTTCATCCGCTATGTGGGAAGCCAAGGCTGTTCACGGGCTTCTCAGGTTTATATTACATTCATTATCTTCAAGCACTGTTAGGTGTTGACAGTTTTCACTGCCTTCATTGGAAAGATGGCCCCTGCAAAACTGAACGCAAGCAGAATTTACAATTTATTGCCCATCTGTCAAGGCAGAAAGCCGGCCCTTCTAGAAACGTGTGGCATAGTGCATCTCCCTGAACCTTTCCTGCGGAGATGCAAGTGAAGAGTCTGGGCTGAGGGGAAAGGTGGCTGGGGAGGGGAGGTGACCCCCGGTGCTCCCCGTGAGCTTTACCTGAACGGTGACTGCAGGAGATCACACAGCCTCCCAGGAACGAACAGAAGTCTTACTAAGAAGCTTGGAGATAGACGAAACGGAAATTAGGTCAGTGCCTCAACCTATTCTGGAGTAGTCAGCATGAGGACATACTTTGATGAAGATTTTTCAAGAGTAGAGACACATATGGGAGATATTCCCAGATATGCAGACCTTTAGATGATCTCATGCTCTGGTACACAAACACCTTCCCCTTATTTTTCTACTAAAAGCAATCCAACATATCCTGAAAGTATTCTTAGACTTTTTAATTAGCTTTCCCCTTGTCACCAAGAAGATAAACTTTGTCTACAGAACATCAGTTTTTTTCAAAGCATACTCAGATACATTAAAAGTATATTCTTCTCACATTTTTTCATTATACTATTATTGTAAATTTCATTAAACCACCAAACGATTTTTAATAATTGAAAAAAGTCACACCTGAAATAACTGCCTGCTGGTGACAGTATATTAACTACTAGGCTGCCATTAATTGATCTGGTATTCTATCAAGTTATGTAGTGCAACTGCAAAATGCTAGATGAATGATACAGAATTTCACTCATGATCATGATCATACTGCTTATGGCATTTAAACAAAAAGTAAAATACTGAAGTTAAGGAAATAAAAAATAAAACAAGGTTTTAATGCAATATAAAAATAATATTGTATTGTTCCACAGTAAACCCCCACTTTTCCTAGTGAAAACTCTCCCAACATTTGCTAGTGAAATTCAGCAACAAAGACTAAACTACAATACTTTAAACAAAACAAAAAATGTTTTATCTTAAGTCAATAGTGAGATCAGAAGTGATGAGATGTCAAACTTTAAAACTTAGAGTGGATGTCTACAGCATGCATGTCCATATTTAATTTTTTTAACATGTATATGAGATAGAAAAAATAAAGCCCTGATGTTTGCTCTTGAAAATTATCCTTTGAAAGGCCCTCCTGATGCTTAGTGTTTTTCTCCAGCTCTGTTTCATTCTGTTATGATAGAAAGAAAACTCCCACATAAGTGTATACAAGGTAAGTAGCTTTGAAGTCAGAAGAACAAGTCATAGCCTATGTTAGGAACTTAAGTAACTGATTAAGTGCAACCCAGAAATATGACCCTGTAAAGACTTATACTTATGCTTAATTTTCCATAATAAACATTCTCCTACTGCTGGGCTGCTCACAGCATGTGTCAAGTCAGGCACTCACACAGAAGACCACCAAAACTTTCCTGTAGCATATTAAAGCTTAAATACAAATGAGGAGCTGAGTGAAGAACAGTGCTATATTGAAGATGCCACAAACACAGAGTTACCTCAGTAATTGAATCTACCACGCAGAAACTAATGAAAAAGTGAGGAACTAATAACAACAAGGCTTAGTGCCTGCTGAAAGAGGTAGAAAATATAGTATTTTATTCAGGTGCTAAAAAAAAATATGGTTTTCATAAGATGGGGTGCAAATTTAAGATATGAACTAAAAACTCCCTTGGATCGGTTTTCAAAAACAGAGGATACACGAAGCCAGAAGATATGAACAAGAAAGCATGAACTCTTCAACTATTAAAGGCAGAGGTTTGTGCATGGATTTGGAGAACTAGATGATCTGCTTTCCATAAATGTGGAGACTTCCTCCAGTTCCACAGAATTTTGGCTTCTTGAACAGAATTTGACATGGAACAACAGAGTCTCTCTGAAAATACAACACCATTATGTCCAGAAGATGCCTTCCCCTCATTCACACACCACAAACACATCCAAAATCCTTGCCAGATCTCCTCGATTTAACACCTCATCTGTTCAGTCTCACATTTTCTCCATATTTACATCAAATTCATCTTGTTTCCTATAGGGACAGCAGGGTGATTAAGACACGAATTTGAAAGCAGAGACACAGTCAGGTTATATGGAAAAAGGAACTATGCAATGTAAACAAAGCTGTTGCTGGTGTTCTTCCATAATAAGTCCCAAGACTGATCTTTAGTATTTTTCCTGACATGACAAAAGGAGCAAGTAGAATTTGTAGACTTCACAAACCAGAGGATGTTCACCAACACACAGGAATGTCAGTCTCACCCAGGACTGAAGCATCTCTAAGATTCCTGTATGGAAAAGGAACAGCTATAGCACTTCAGAGTACAAGGTCAGTTTATATCAAAACATTAGAGGAAGGAAGACTTGAGCATATAAAAGCTCCAATAAAGTGGAAGTGCCAGCAGGACAACACAGCCCACAGGAAAAGCAAATATATGCAGCAATGGACCAATAAGGTATGTACAATGGAAATTTTCCATTTCAGTGGAAATAAACCAAATTTATATATACAGAACATTTTTATTAAGATAGAAAATTTTAGTTCCACTTCATTTGATCTGTGCTTAGTCCAAAAATAACTGCTCTGACATTTTAAAAAAGCCAATACTGACCTCTACTCAGCCTAACAAAACCCTCACAAATAAACAGTATAGAAAAGAAATAAATCTCACTTAATATAAGAAGCCAAATTCCCTTGTGTTTTGGGGGTTTTTTGTTTGGATTTTTGTCATTGGAAACAGCTTTGTCTGATTGAATTTAAAAATTAATGGTTTAGATAATTAGGAATATTAATAACACTTATAGATATAATAAAATATAACCTTGTAGATAAGCTTATTAACCTTGCAGATAATTAGAATAATTAGTGTTTTGAAAGTGTCATGAGCGGGTAAGCACTATATATAGCATGATATGCACACATGTATGCTGTCACTATTTTTAGTGACTGTCAGCTATTTTTTTCAGGAAAAACAAAAACTTCAGGAAAAAAATGGCTACACAAGGAGGTATTTTTTATTGGAAAAAAGCCAAGAAAGCATAACAAGAAAATTCTGCTTAACTTCCAGGTCTTCAACTGATCTAATGAGCACATTCAGGTAATTTATTTTGCTACTATTCGTAAGTTTCATCACCTGTCAAATGGTACGTACTTCCATTATAAAATATTTGAGGTCTACTGATAAAGACCTCTACAATAATCAAGTACCTTTTCCAGTTCACTAAGTAGGCATCTAGATCAAGAGATAATAGAACCTAAAGATTAAAGGAGAAAAATAAATAATCACATACAATATTAATAAACATTCCCAAAATCTTAAGAGTATAATTGCTGATAAAATACGTATTAAAAAAATAATACAAAAGTCTACTCAAATATTTTACTTCATACAAAAAGCATTTTGTTGGAAGTGATCAATTTATTCCAAAATCATTTTTCTCAAAAAAGAAAATAAGTATCTAATTTAGATCTGTATATATTTTTCTACGTTCAAAATATGGCTGCACTGGCTGGAAAAGCAAGCAATTGCTTAACTATGAACTGGCCATTTCTCAACTCCCATGAAATCCAAGCTGCTGGAACATTAAACACTAACTTGAAACCACTGATACTGGGCAACACTGTTGTTTAAAAAAACACCAAAACCACTGTTCATCAAAAACAAAAGCCAACAGTAGCACACAGCAAAGTAGTTAGTAATTATGTTCTAAAGAATTACTGTCTTGCCATCTCTGGAGAGATATTATTAAGTCTTTGCTTACTTGAGGTCAAACAAAAGCATTTTTTTCAATTTTACTATTCTACTTATACTCAGGTTTCCGTCACTGAAAATACTGCATATAACACACCAAAATTTTGCATTTGCTAAGTGAGAAAAATAGCTTGGTCACTGAGAGGGTTTGAAACATCAAGCAAAATGACAGTGGTTATTGGGACAACAGTAGATGGGGTTAAAAGAAGCAGCAGATAGGAGCTAGGAGGCTGCCAGCCAGCTCATCCAGACCTCAAGACTAACTGGCTGAAGGGGGAAATACGAAAATTTTGTTTTTTCTGTATACTCCAAGCAAAATTTAAAAATTACATCACTTGGCAAAAGGTCTGAATTGGGTGATACATTGTTGCCAATATCCCATTACTATTACAAATACATTAAGAACCAAGCAAAAAGAAGATTCCCAGAAGAAAACCACACGGTTGCTGAACCAAGGACAGGAGCTAGGAACAAGGTTCCCAATTCCCTTTATCAGCAGTCAGCACAGGTTCAAAGAAAGACAGGTTAGCAAACTGGGAAATTTTGTCCCATTTCTAATATTTATTAGTTCTACCTTATTTTTTCTTTCCCCCTGTTTCATAGTTCATCTTGCCTATTTAGAGATTAAGTCCTGGGGACAGTCTCCTTAACTCATTTGTTAAGCAGCATGGCAGCAAGCTTTAGCCTAGTACAAATATTATTCTCATTAACAAATATCACAACACTGTGTACCATATTGGGGATTTTTCAGCCTGCATCCTCTGTAGGCTAAAGAGGGCCATTCAATACCCAAGTACTGAATAACAAAATCAGCAAATCTCAATTAAGTTGCACATCAATTCCTTACCAGCAGTCTCCTAAGCTGTTCAGTGTTGACTGAACTTGGCACATTTAAATTAGAAAGGATATTAGAAATATAGAAAACTGCAATAAAATAATCACCTGTGATAATGCTACTGCGACTAATGCTGAAGATTTTGGCTTTTTTGTTTTTTGTTAAATGGCTCTCGACTCCCTCTCACATTGATCTCTTAGTTTGTGATCAGAATACAACCTATTTTTCTCCAGAAAATTTCCCATGAAGGGCTGGTCCACACTTTTTAGCGTCCAGTTCCTTCTACCATCCTGAAAAATTTCTTATGTTCTGAGAGCCACTGCTCCTAGTTGAACCACAAACACACAACATGCAGAACGATCTTGGGCAGATGATGGCATAAATTCTGGCACCGAATAATGCTGTGCAGTCCTGGGGTTGAAATAGCACAAAGGAAATTTTTAAAAATACATATAGACCCATGATTACATAAACAAATACACAAACATTGCATTCTGTTGCAATTATCTATCTGTTTTCCTGACTCCAGCTCCACGACTGCCCTTCAGTTTACAGGTGACACACTGCCATGCCTTTTCATCCTCTAATAAAACCTGGAATACTTAGAAGTAAATACTAGTAGTAAAAATAATAAAAAAGCAATGTCCATTTCAATAAACATGTCTAGTGCTGGTTTTTAAGACTCAGGAAACAGTCTTCATTCCCAAATGCCTTCTTTTTCACATACATAGCAATGAGAAGTCGAACCAAATGTGTTACAGAGAAGTTCTTACTGTTTTTTAGCATTGAATTTAACTGCATCCATTTATCTGTTACAGCCCTTCTGCCATCTGTGACATATCATATTTCTCAAATTCATCATCAGGAGATGACTTTTTTCATATGTTATTTCTTTATGCTGCCACAGAGGCATTCCAATCACTGATATTTTATCACTAGAAAAAGAATCTTCTGATTTTGAGACACAGAGGGAGACTAATGACAGAGCCCTCAGCAGGACACTGCATCTCCTCGACACCAATCAGAGATTACATTTCCTGCCTCCCACTGCAGCAGGAAAGCACTGGCTGAGCAGTTCAGAGGAGATCCAAGTAGTTTAGAAAAAAATTCCACAGCCAATCACAACTGCCTACTGGACACAGCAGTTGCAAAGAAATGGATTAGTATGCAGAGCAGGAGGAAGATGCAAGTTATTTATTAACTCAGGCATCTGGGTGCCTTATTAAAGAACTGGAGAGGAGGCAAAAGAGAGAGAATATGATAAAAATAGAGTATTAGGAAAAAAATAAAATCTCCCCATGACAAACACTTCAATTGATTGGCACATCTACTCAAATAGCAGTGCTCTTAGACTAATCATACGACTACTCAATCTCTATACAGATTTTTTAGAGGGCCAGGATGATCTATCAGTTCCCTTCCCAAGTATACCACCCTACCTAGAAAGCATAAAGGCTGGAAAGACAAGAGCCTGAGACCCTCAAACAACTAGCCTCCTGAACAAGTTCATATTCTTGTCTGGACAAATGGAAATCTAAGTTGAGAAAGGCATTATTCTTTGGTTGGGCAGCACCCTTCATAGAGGATCAGAAACAACAAAGAACTACAAGTTATCAGAATTGGTATATATAAACTGGGAAAAGGTCATTCCTGAAACAGTCTAGAGGAGAAGCAGCAAAATGTAGAGATTCTCTGCACATCATCTACAGAAGCCAGTTTGAACAGCTTGATGGTATGACGAAAATATCAGTATAACTTGAAATGTTACTATACCTAGAAAAAGTAATTTGATTAGGATGGAAATCACATAATTTGAGATCCCATGCAGCAGTCAAGGTCTGATTTATTTCAGAGCCGTATGAACATGACGAGACCAGTTCTGTGCAAACTGCGTGTCACGCATTGTATGTTCTAGCTGGAGTGGGGATCTAGTTTGAAGGTGCATGAAGGAAGACAGACAATGGGGGGGAAAGCTGCTGTCTCTCATCACAGGTTGAAAAAGGATCTGGAAGCAATCAGTTGCAACAAATCACAATCAGAAGAAGTTTAGTGTGTCTATGTTCAGGGTAGAAACAAACACAAAGAGTATGTGGAAGCCTCTAGTTACCTGAAGTCTGCCAAGTCCACCACTAAATCATGTCCCTAAGTGCCACATCTACATGTATTTTAAACACCTCCAGATGAAGTAATCTAAGTATTCAGATGAAGTATTCTAAATTTACCACTTCAAGCTTTTTTTTTTTGTAAACTATAACAATTGTTGTTGTTCCTTGTGAAAAACAAACATTTAAAAAATGTGGTATCAAATCTCATATACTTAATAAACCTCCCCTGAATATTGTCAGAAAAAAACCATATTCAAACAGCTTTTGTTGTCCAACTAATTAGAACAGCTACTGGTTTTAAAATCAGGACAAGAAAAGCCACGGGAATCTAAAGTTTTACAATTATAGACAAGAGTTTTCTGTACCTGATAAAAGAACAAGAGGATAATAATCAGAAACCATAGCCTCCAAAGAGCTCATTTTTGTACCTGTGACAAGTAGCAGGACAAATAAAACTTAGCAAACTTTCACAGCACTATGCATCTGCCACAACAACAGAACACTCAACCCCCAGTCCTTATGACGCAGAATGTTCAATTTATACCGTATTCCTCTTCCTCGCTTATTTATACTTAGAACAAGAGAATATTAAAGTTGTCCTCTGCTTTTTTCTCAGTTAATGTATTGCCTCTCTGCACACTCATGAGATGTCCTTGGCAACTAATGATTTACTTCACCTGTTCCAAGAACAAGCTGATTGTAATAAATTACTCTGGCTTTCAACACTTTTTCTCCACCCATATGGCCCCTAGTACACACTCATCATTTATCTACAAGGTTTTCGGAAACAAGGGTGCTGGTGAAGCAAATGCTCTCAGAGTAAACTAACATTTCTACTAAATTAAAAGAGGCAAGATTTTGAATGATTAATAAATGTTTGTGCTAAGCTTCAGTACTGAATGTGTCCTAGAACTGATAGGTCACAGGTGCCTACAGTTCCAGCTTAGCCTCTAAAATTGCATCTTTTAAAATTTAGGCCAATCATTGAAAGTGTCTACTACGTATTATTTCCCATACAAGTCAGAGCGGTTTCACATACAAGAAACAGAGGAAAGTACGGCTGTGGTGCAATTTAGTGACTACATCCAGAGTAATTAAAGAATTGGCCCAAAAGCAAATAACGCAGTGTTTCAATTTTCATAAAGGCCCCATAATTCTACCTAGTGACAGTCTTATTTACCAAGCATACTCTAAAATTTACAATATTTGTTTTAATGAATACTCTTCATCTTGCTACCACTGTTTTATTTTGAAAAGACACACAGGATAAAACACACCAGATTCAAAAGTTTGGCACATTAAATCAGGGATGAATCCTGTCCCTCAAGTTTTGTGAGCAGCCAAGTAAAAAACCCAACCTTATACTCTGCTAGCTACACAGGCAGAACTCATCTCCATCTCTGCAGAAGAAAAAAGCACAAATCCCTCAGGCAGCCTGGGAAGGTCAGTGTGTGCTCACACATGGTTACAGCAGTCATTGGCATCAGGAAACAGAGTGTGCCCAGACATCTGAAATGGTGGTGAACATGGCAGACTCCACTGATAGCTCTCCTCAGTGCCCTGACTGCCATATGCAGATACCTAACAGTGCCAAGCAACCTATACAGAATTTATAATGTGAAAATTTGTTGAACGCTTTGGCTACTAAGTTATATTAAACTACAGAAACAAGTTACACTCCAGTCTCATACACAGCCACTGTAACATAATTCAGACTTGGGGTGAAGTTCATGTAAATCTTTATAAGAGAAGCCTCCTAGCACACATAAAGATCTCCTTTATATACAAAGACTAAGGCCACTAGCACCTTCAAGAAATTCCATGTTGGGTTTTATTACTTCTAAAGTTAATAAATAGTCAGTTAATCCCTGCATATGCTAGTTTAGGCCAGGTACTTCAAATATCCCTTTCTGAGCCCATAGGCTTGCCCAGCAGTCTCACTCCTCAAAACAATGATGCTTTAGCAAATTATTCTAATTAATTGAACTCATTAGGCAGCTTCAGCTAATGCATGTAAATGCAGCTGATTTCAGAATATTTTATCTTAAAAGGCTAACATAATTTACCATGACTGAAGGCAACCACTCACTTTTATATTAAGTGTTAACAAGCAGCTGCAGTGGGCTGTTTTGCACAGGAAACTGTTGCTGTCTTATACTGCTGGAGAGAGAAATGCTCAGGGGACTCAGAGTACTTAAGAAGCAGCAGCTCAGCTCCAGGACAGTGAAAGTGTAACTTGCACTTCTACCTACTGTATGTCCCTTGCTGCCCAGAAAATTCCCAGCAGAAGTTCACAGTTGACACTGTAGTCTAAAATGTGACATTACTGCTACTGTCTAGCTAGCTTTAATCGGAAGAAGTCTGCTTTTCCCTTTCTGCAGTCAGAGATTGTTCTAGTTAAGACAGCCATGGCTCTATTTCACCTCACAGACCACAAATGCTTTATTTAAGCATCACAGGCTAAATGACCAATATGGAGTTCATAGGATATAATACACTTTTGACTTACATATTCAATCCCTTTTGGAGTGGAATTTTATAGAAGCTTCACTGTTAACAATGTATTAACATGCCTTTGATTTTGCTGCTATAAAGATAAAGATTAGCTATGGTTAACTAATGTCCCTTGAAGGTCAAAAAAACCCCAAAGCCCTCAAATATAATTTCTATTGCTAGGCTGAGCTTCAAGTAATAGATTCATTTGAAGTTTGACTACTTTACATTTTGGTAAGCCATTCATAAGTCCAAAGTATACCTCTTCCTTATCTTTCTCCATAAAAGCACTCATTAGGAAGACATTAAAAAAAGAATATCAATACCAGGGTAGAGTATAAGGCTAGAGAAAATGCAAGTGACAGATGGAAAATCCAAACTGAATAGCTGACCTATATTCAGTTTGAGTAATTATTAGAAGGATGAAAAAACAACAGCCTTTAAAACTAGAACTTGAGACCATAGATTTTTGTACAAAAAAGATACTGAGACCTTAACAAGAAAGAATGCAACATAACAACATTTAGGATTAAATGAAACTAAGAGCAGCAGCATACTGGCAGCCTATCCCCATTTTTGTTGCTGTTTATCTTATTTCCTTGTTATTAAGGAAGTGTCTCCTTTCCCTCCATGGAACTGTAGTGACATGTGACAAAGTAATTAGGAGAAGGAGCATCATGATCAGCTGCCTTTGACCTGTTACCAGACACAGTCAATCCACAGTTCATGACTCCAGCAGATGTTTGTGCTTTACAGACTTATTGGGAACTTGAGGACTTTGTTTTCCAATGTAATACAGGAAGGACAGAAAAAGTGAGTCTAAACAGAGAAACCACTGAATTATTAACAGCAAGTATTAACCCATCCAGCATACAATCTGCTATCCAAATCAAAGAAGAATAAACTCTGCCCTTCTGTTTTATTTTTGAAAATCCAATGCTATTTTGAAACAAGCAGGCTTGAACTCTCTTGACAAATGGAAGCAAAGCTAGTTTGAGCAAAGGACTCTGTCAGGGCTGTTTGCTACTCATCCATCACCCCCTACGCCTTCCAGTTAATACTTGGCTGAAATAATCCTGCTCACAAAACACAAAGCTACAGCACACATGATGAAGGGTCAGATACTTTAAGGAGGCAGAGGCAAATCCTGACTCTGAAGAAGTGTTTATGAATTCCCTGCAGCCCTCCTGTCTCCTCCCTGCCTCTACCCCATCTCCTGATTTATGGCACCCATATGCATGACCACAGATTTGTGCATATCATGGGGCTAATCCCAGTCTAATACTTCTCACAAAATTTTTTTGTGTGTGCTCATATAAAAGAAGGAAGGTAGCATGGATTTAAAATAAAACTGCCTAAAAAGGCTTTTAAAAAAAAAAAAAAAAAAAAAAAAAAAAAAAAAAAAAAAAAAGACAAAACAACAACAAAACAAACACAGATGGTTTGAACCAGATGTAAAATGAGGGTCTAATTCAGATTCAGACTATTTTCAAAGTGTTAGCTGAAATACAGTAGTTAAAGCTTGATGTGACAAAAGGCATCTTTAGCCACACAAGTATGCAGTCTCACTGAGCAGCTGCGAGGGCTTGCAGGATATATGGCTCCTGAGCAAACTCTTCCTCACCCTGAGAGGGAAATACCTAACCTCAGATGCTGAAGTTCTGGCTACACAACAGAAACCCATCTGTGCTTCATAGTTATGTAAGAGACTGGCTGCAGAAATTGGAGCCAGATACCAGCTGGGGATTCTCAGGTTCTCCAATGAGGAAGAAGAAGATGTGAAGAAGAAATGAACATATGAGGATTTACAGACCAGAGAGATTCTGCTGGAAGCCTGGGCCAGGTTCCATCAGAAATCAAAAGTTTTCTCAACCTGGAATCATCCCATGAAACACTTCAGAATTTTAATTAAAAAATATCCAACTATCTCAAGACTTGAATGCATCCTGTTGAAAAAAAACAAACTTTACTGTCAAGGATTTGGGTTTCATCTCTCCTGCTTGTACTGACGAATGTTGAAGTCCTTAACCATGATAAAATAAAGTCTCTTCTGATTTTATGGTGTGCCCCATCTCACTCTATCATTATCACCTAAACAAACTGCTAAGGTGTAAAGAATCTGCCAGCGTGTAAACCCTAGAAAGGTGTAAGAAGTGAGGAAAAGAGGTAAGGCGAATTTCCAGAAGTCACCACTGAAGGTATTTTGCAAATACTAAGATGAACAAAACTGTTAATGCAAGACAGTGATTGAAACTTTAGTCAACTATCAATTCCACATAAAACCCCACAAGTTAAAATAAAGGACCTAGGTTTATTCTAGTAACACTATTAGTCAAAATTAATTGGGACACTCATTCTGTGAGAGCTTATAGAAACAAATCAGTCATACAACAGTTCAGAAACTTTACTAGTTTTGAATTTTCCAGTCAGTATTTCTAATAAACAGCTATATAATCAGTAACTACACCAGTATGTTTTACATCGTGACTTGACTCCTAATGTACCTGATCACTATCTTAGTTAAAATCCAGGTTTAATAAGAAGGGCACAGTGCTGCTTATGTTAATGCTCGAGAAGAAACACGTTATTGTTACAATGGTGTTAACTCTTATGATTCCCAAATGCATAGCCCAATTCAGAAATAACACTTCTTAAAGGTGGTAATCTGTTTGCCATAAGGTTTGATGCATGAAGGCATCAGAAAAAAAACATTCAGGAAAGGAAGAAAATGAACAGGAAGGAGACATGCGAGCAAAACCCATCTATATTACTACCTTATTCCAAAGGAATTTATAAATAATTTGTGGGTGAAGTGGGTTTTCCTTCTTTGTATATGATATTAAGTGCTCACAATTTCAGTGTATTAGCTACCTTTATAATAATTCATATGTAGCTAGGTATGTACTTCAGGTATAGGGTGAAGTAAAGAAGAAAAGAACTTTATATTACTTTCTAGACAGAAGTGAGTCTGTCATTTATTTTCAAAATTTGTGGACCTTAACAGAAACTAAGAGGAATAAAAAAAAATATATATACACACAACTCAGTTGTAATCCAGATACTTTATTTACTTGTAGTTAATTTCCAGCAACAAAAGAATATACAAAGAACTACATATGTATTCTTTGAAGTATGTGATTATAATTAATATGTCTGTTTTAAATTTACTGTTATCTATTAAAGAATAAATAATTTTACATCTTTCTAACATGGAGTTCTTAAGCTCTAAATCACTGACCATAACTAATAAGCAGTGTAATAGCATGAGTATATTAACTAAAACCACAGACTGCAATTTTTTTTTATTGTAAATCATCATTTTTAATGCAAAGGCAACAGCAAATCTCTGTAATTACTAGGTGCATTTGGAATCACTTTTATGATTACTGCTCTATTCCCATTAAAAATCCAAAACAGTGAACTGCACAGCGTATAAAACTAGAATTATGATACACTACAAGCTATAATTGAAATCCATAAATTTCCTTACTAGTGTTCAAAATTGTTTTGTTGCCAAGAATTGCAGCCCTGCAGAACTAACTTTAAGAACATTTACTTTATCTACCAGAATGGTAGTGGTAGCAACAGTTGCAGTTGCTTTGGGGTATTAAAAAAACAATAATTAAAAAATATTAAGGAACAGATTTGGCACTCCCACTTATTTATGTAGTACATGTGTCTACCAAAATCATGTGTTTTTAAAAAACAAAACAAAACTGTTTTAAGTGCTATAAATGAAAAATTAAAAGGCCAGAAGTCAAACACATGTAGTTTGGACCTGTAACTAAAAAATACAAACACAGCTTTTTATGACTTATCACCTACAGCAGTGCCCAAGAACATTCCACAGAGTGGTAAAACACTGTACTTTTTTTTTTTCCCCAAGTGCCAGTACTTGGGCAATATGTTGCATTTCTTTAGTAATAATAATTTAAAAAATTGGCTTCCAGAAATTTTCCAGGAAGGCTGGAAAATCAGAAAAATTAAACGCCTTATAACAGGAAAAGGCTTCAGTGTTTCTAGATCTATGCTAGCTAAACATCTAGTAGAATATAAAAATACAAAAAACACCTGGTATAAATTCACATTCAAAACCAAGGATAATACAAACTTAGATGGGTGCAGGAAAGGGAATTCAGGATACTCATGGATTTCAATAGCCCAGTTTACAAAAAGAGTGGGAGAGCTTTCCTCTTTTCAACTATCAAAATAAAACCATAAAAGAGATATGATCTCTCTCATCCTTCAGGTGAATCTTGGGAACTCCTTGAATGAGAACTAGTGTATGGGTGCAACCAATCTCTGCATGCAAGTACATAGGGGAGGCTATGCATGGGTGGAAGATCACTTTGTTGTTCTTTCTTTTTTTATATGAAAACAAACCTACTTAAACAGAAAGTCCTTGCTACTTTCTACTTTTTTTTTATATTATTATTTTAAAAAAAAGAAAAAGGAATAACAAGTCATGAAGAAATGTGGGCTGAGAATCAGAAGACAACTCAGACAACTCTTTTTTCTTTTTCTTTTTTTTTTTCTTTTTGAGGATTTTGAATTGCATCGATAGGAATGAAGGATAGGAATCAGCTTCCCACCATACCAATGTCATTGTCTGCCTCCACTGGCCTCACTGCTGCCTATGAGTCTCAGGTCTTGGATCTACAGGAAGCCCTAAGTTAGCAATATCATAACATTACAAAATGGGTAACAGCCTTATGGGGTTAAAAGAAACAGTCGTGGTTTAAAAAGCATTCTGTAATGTAAAAGTCCCTTTTCACTGCTTTATAACTCTCCCCAAATTATTTCCTAATTTTCTCAAAGCTCCAAGCTAGGAACAACCATGCAAAAGCAGTATATTAAACTGTTTTCAGAAACAGTGTGCTGAAAGTTGGTAAAATCAGCACTATTTAAGAATGCTTTCAGCTTTAAAAAAAAAAGATGCTGAAATTTCCAAACTTCCAAACTTTGGATATTTAGATGAATGTGTGGTTCAGTAATAAGTATAATCTCCAGTATGCTGCACCTTGCCCCCTTCACATTAAGATCAGCACTTGTGAATCAAAACTTACTTCATGCATTAGAATGATAATGCAGACAACACTTCAAGACACTAAACACATTCCCACTGCATTAATCAGAAGATCTGATGATTATGCAAGTAGGGACTAAGATACACAGCACCCATGAGAAGCAGACACAGAGATACAGATGCTGCTTTTCCGGGTTTCCCCCCTCCTGTTACTCAGGTTTAAGAAAACCTGAGTCACTTGGCTTTGGTTTTCTGTTACCTTTGCTCTTAAGCTCTCCAGGGCTTTTCCATGAATTCGATTCCTTTCAACAGTACATGCCTCCTCATGGCTACATTACAAAAAGCTATGTTTCAGGATGCTGTGCATATGACTGGTTTTTTTAAGGTCAGGAAACAATTTCTTCTTGTTAGGGCAAATACTTAAGTCATGATTGTCAACTGCTCTTGCTTCTACCTTTTTTCAGCATGACAGCAGGTAGATCCTTACACCATATGGACATCATATAATGCAATTATCAGAAGAAGATCCCTTCTTCATAGATAATGATATCCAAAATTTCATTACTGGACCATTGTTGAGAGAGGAAGAGATTTGCAATCATCCCATTTTGACTTTACCGTATAAAGGACAGGGTAGGTATGTTTAAACAGTGAAGGAGATCCTAGGGTTTAGAAGCATGAATGAAGAATTCCTGGCAAGACAACAGCAAGATGAGCAACTGGGAAAGGAGAAGGCAGGTTTTCACTGCACAGAATGATGGAAAGTTGTGGTGTAAGTCTGTTCCTTTGTCAGCTCATACTTCTACAGCAGGCTACTCTGAGGCCTTTGTCCCTGAGATGGTGGGTGAACCACAGTAAACTAATAAACTGGTTTCTGGTTTTGTTTGGTTGGCTTAGTCTGTCCTCTCTAAACAACAACAACAAAAAAACCAGCCATAAACAAACAGCAGGATACCCATCTGCCTGTTGCCAGATCTGCAAAAGTCTGTGAAACTTTTTAAAGTCTTAATGTGAGAAGAAAAATGTAGAATAGCAGAAACTCCTTGAATAAAGCAAATCTACCAAGTTTTTCAGAGCGTTATTCTTCCATGCACATAGTAAAATCCCAAAGGCTTGCAATTAGAACCCACATTAGTCCTACCCCTAGCAACCCTGAATTGGGTCAGTATGCCTGCAGGCAGACACAGAACAGACATATTTGTTTTCATATGACATGCCCAGTAGGAAAAGTGTTTCCTACAGCTTATACTTTTGAGTCAGACTAACAAAGAATAAAGATACATCTGAGGGTTAAGAAATTTAATCATGAATCATGTGTGATCCAGGCATGTTATTTTCTTCAGCTGCCTCCTGAACAACAGAATGGATGCTGCACAGCGTTCAGTAGACATTAGGCCATACCCTTGGCAGTGGCCAAAATGCACACAGCACTCCTCAGGAGAAGATTTATGTGAATGTGTTGAGTCTTTCTTTTGCAGACCCTGCTTTTGCACATGTACATTGGTGTAGTGCCTATGGATTAACCCTCCCTGGATGCAAAGTGCTGAAGCACAGCTCAGAGTTCTCTTTGGTTCTCTCTACCCACTAGAAAACTATCAGAAGCTGAAATGCAGAGGACACATAGAATCAGGTGCCTGACAGATATACAGGTAGGGGCAAACTAGATTAGGTTTCTGATCATGACTAGACAGGGGAGAAAACTGGACTGCATGCAAGATGGTTTACTGTGTACTGAAATCAAGACAACCTCCCCCAAAAATGATGGTGTAAGTGACCAAGGGCAGTTACTTTTTTTGGTAAGGCAAGATAGCAGAAAGATAAAACAAAGCTGTGTTTATTGAAACAAGATTATTATGCTGTATATGTAAAACTTTATTGATCCTCCCACATAAAAATGCTCTTGGTTTCATGAATCAAAAAGTGACAAAATGTCTAACAGTCAACATAGACTTGTCAAGAACTAATTATGTTAAATCTGCTTAATATCTCCATACTAGACAACAAACCTCTCAACATAAAGGAAATAAGTAGATGCCAAAACTCTTGGCTTTATTTCATCTTTTGATATTGTTTCACAAGACAGTTGTATTAGCAAATTCAGGAAGCACAGCCCAAATGAAAAAAATGAATGACTACAAAGTATGAAGAAAACTGTATTTACAAACTATCTATGCCAAAATTTGAAGATGCATCAAGAGAAGTTTTGCGGAGGGCTGTCCTCAGTACAGCAATAATCATTACTTTTAGTACTGATTTGGGTGTGAAATAGAGAATGTTTTTTTTTTTAATGTCAGCAAGACGCATTCAACTGGCTGGAGCATTACTGCACAGCAGGTCAGGATCAGACTTCAAAATGGCCTTAAACTGGAGAGAGAGCCTGGTAAATATAGGGATATTATTCATCAGGGACAACAGCAAGAAAGTGAACCTGGCTGTGAATCATTACATACACCAGTAATGGGAAACAAATGCCTCACTCTTCTGACTATGAGTCTCAGGTCTTGGATCTACAGGAGGCCCTAAGTTAGAAATATCATAACATTACAAAATGGAGAACCAGCCATATGGGGGTAAAAGAATCAAATTATAAAATGCAAAGGCAGATTAAATTATGTTCTGCCCAATACTGGCAAGGTCCCCACTGGGATACTATGTCCAGACCTGTTCAGACCAGTAACGGAGAGAGTACAGAAGGGACCAGCTTCAAAGGATGAGAATTGTTCAGTACAGACCAATAGAAAGTATAACTTACAAGGAGGATAAATGAACTGTCTTCTTTATTTTAGCAGAGATGTTTCAGTAAGACTTTGTAGAACCCTCAGGTAGCTACAGCTTGGTGCCAGAGGACAAGAAAAAAGCCCCTCTTTTCCTTTCTCCTTAGCAGACATGGCAAGATTCAACAAGCCAAAATTTCTGCATGGAAAACTTAGGTAAAATAATAAGGGAATATAAAATAATCTAATGTCAAAGACAGCCTAGCATTATGAAAAGATTAACAGCCAAATTAAGACTGCCAGCAATGCACCCTCGGAAGTCAGAAAACTACTTGTTAATCATTAGATTCAAAATCCAGCTCAAGCTTGAGGAAGACACTTGCCACTATTACCTCTATTCAGAGGTATGGGACAAGTATTTCAATCACAAAAATTACTAAGGGTTGGTACTACTATTAGCTATACAGCAGGCAGACATTTAACTCACAATGTGGATCTGATGTCACATAAACAGAATTATTTCTAAAATTTGGACATATCCCCTTAGTCAAACCATAGATATAGTTAAACGGAACAAAGGGAAAGCTGCATAAATTTCACAGATTTTTCTGCTCTTTAGAGATATGTGGTTACTTCAGTCCCATACAACACTACCACTTACTCATGCACTGGAAAAGAAGCTTGCATAAAAATGCAGGAGTCTTTTCTAAACATACTCTTCAGCTGCAGGCTGTCTAAACAACACCCACAGCTGCGATTTAAACATGAACCTATGAGGAAAAAAAAAATTCTTTTTTCTTCCAACTTTTTCTTGGATTTCCAAATACTGTCAGTGTCTTTCGAATACAAGCTTTTAGTATTTTTACACAGTTTTGAAAATACAGAAAGAAAACACCTTTGGAGTGTTTTTCACTTATTCTTCTAGACCTTTTTTTCCTTTCAGGCTAACAAAATGGCCCATGTGGGCACAGGCAAGGAACTAACATGTCTAAAAAACACATGCATTTATCAGGAAAAGGAAGAGAAACCAGAAGTTCTGATGAAAAAGTGAGGGAGCATATGGGCAGATAGCCAGAAGCTCCTCTGAACACATCACTTTAATTTAAAGAAAGGACAGGAAATTAGTTACAGTGTCTGCCAAATTTCCACTTTCAGGGCTGACAGAACACATAAGTAAACCAATCTACCCATCTTTAAAGAAATCCCATCATTTTACCAAAGTCAAAGTGATCTCCTCCTTGGGGCATACAACTCCAAAACACTGTAATAGAAACTTGTGGCCTAAAACCTTTTTTCTCAACCTGGCAGCTCTTGGTATTTCTTTACTACATCATATACCAAGTTTAGCTCCTCCTAGGAAGTTTAAGCCCAGAAAGGCACCAATAATTAACATGCAAGATAGTTTTTCTTATACTAAATATATTTTTGAAAGGGCTATACAACACCAGTCAATAAGTATAGGCACAATTATAAACTTTTTCCACTTTCTGCCTTCTAAGTATTTTTTATGTTCCAAAACAGCATCTCATTCTTACTGATAACATTTTCTATTCCCTTACTTCTCACTGTAAAAATGGAAAACCATCCAGGCGAGGAGGTACAGAAACTAACAGCAAAAAAAGAAGAAAAGAGGTACAGATCAATTTGATAGTATGTGAATAGAAACACAGAAAACTAGGAGGGAGGGGTGCCCCTAATCTTTGCAACTCCATCCAAAGAGAAAGGACTTTTCTAGTTCATGAAAACAGAAGCTAATAAAAATATGTTTTATAAGATTTGTTTAAAAAAATTTATTATATCAAAGCAAGCTTTCAACCAGAAACCATAATGGTTACATTTTCAGATTTAATCCTTTGAAAGCAGAATTGTAGGTCCTCAGCAAAAATCTGAGCCTGTTCCCAAGAAAATCAATAGCAAAATTTCCACTGACTTTCATGACGGGGGTAAAAGTGGCAGAACCTACATACTTGACCAAATCTATTGTAAATATGCTTTTACTTTTGAAAATCCTACTATAGAAAAGGTAACTGATAACACTTGCTGCATAAACTGCATAAGTTTCCTCTTATATCAAAGCTATTTACCTACCATGTTTCAGTTCATTTAGTGTGTAACTTACTTTGAAGCAGTGAGCAAATGGGCTGCAGGAAAGCACACAAAGACAAAAATGAAGTGCTTGCAGTCTGTTTAGAAAACATTACAAAATCCCTAAAATTAAAACCCAAGTATTCATTCCCCTAAAATCACATAGAATAAAACAAAAATATTGCTCTGTTAGAATGTTATTTCTTGACTGTGTGACATACATAACCATTCATAGATATTTACTGTTCAGGTACCTATGTGCAAGAGTCTACAGAAAAGTCTGGTAGGCTTTTTCCGTAAATGAAACACTTTGCAATACAAACTCACATAAAGAAGGATTGGTCAAAAGCAATGCCATTTAGAATGGATTTATCTTTTGCCAGCAGAAGCCAGAGAAATAAAACAGCTGGGGGGATGGGACAGATGGACACTAAAAGAAAGGAGCAGAAAATAAAAGTAAGCTTGTACTCCTACAGAGCCAAGATAAGTTCCGGAAGGGACTGTCAAAAGCATCAAGGTGTTAGTGAAAATACCTGAATCATTCTGTAAGTCATAATTCACATGCTACCTCTAAAAGTTCATAACACAAAACCAATGGTGCCACTTCAGTCAAAAATAGCACAGCTTGAAAATTTAAAATTAGACACTAATGAACTGAAAACTATCAAGTACCTGAAGTGTATATTCATACTGCACAAAATATCAGGGAAAAAAACAACAGCCAAAAAAAAGTATGAAGTTAGAATGGGCTAAGTAAAAGGGTTAATATGATTTTATCTAATTGTAGAGCAAATTCAAATTAGAAAAAGACGCTTCCATGGTAAACAGGACAAGAGAGACAAGGAAAATAAAATGAAAATAAGCTCTTGAAATTCCTTCACTATCTTCACCTTGAATTTAATTCATATTCATTGTAAACATGAAGCTATTTCTTATTAAGAAGACGTTTCCCATTTCCTTGTCCCTGTAGGAAGAAATGTGCTCAGCACAAAGGAATTTCTGCTTTGTTTTCCAAATCTGGATCAATACTATTAGCTATTGCATCAGTGTTAGTCACTGGAAGAGCTATGAAACAAGTTCCATGAAAGCAATCAGTTCTCTTGGACAAATCTGTGCTCCTTCCAGAAGCAAAGCCCTCACACACACAGAGGAAGGATACACTGCAATGGTTTATTTCCTGTTAGCCACCAGAGGAATTGATTTAATGAATCCAGTGGTTGCATAAGCAGTTCTTTTTAATATACACAGGTTTAGAATATAAATTCTCTTTTAAGTAAGCTTCCAGCTCTAAGATTAAATAATTCCTAAGGGAAACATCTAAGTCCTTTACAACTTCATATATAGGTGAATTAATACCTGCTACTGAAGGCTCATATGAAAACCATACAAATTTTTAAGTTATGCAATATTTTATAAATGCACAGCACCCACACTCTTGAATACTTGCTACAGCATCAGCACAAGCCAACTTCAACCAGAGATTCAAGACTACCTCTGCTTTCATTGATGTGCATAAAACTTACCTATGAGAAGTTGTATCGCAGATTACCTAAACCTCACTGGGAAAAAAACATCACAAACAGGCTTATTCCCCTCCAGTGCTACTCATATTTATAGAAGTAAATGAGCACTGCAGCCAAGAGCCTTAGAGTACCCAGGAGCAAGGCTGGCTCAGCTGATTTCCTTTGCTACCTGATAGCAATTAAGTTGGTTCCCTCCCTTTCATTTGCAACATGTGCATGCCTTTCTATAAAAAATAATATCCTTTTCCCAGGGAATTACTGCATCAGGGCACAAAGCACAACTGAAAGGAAAATTTTTCAACCTTGCTTCAAACAAACACTGAGTTTTCAGACCACAAATCTTGGAAATAAACTCAACTCCTCAGGAGAAGTTTGCCATAAGCTTTCCTAGGGACACTAATGTTACTTCTTAGAAAGATACAAAATGAATGATTGAGGTTTTTTGTTTGGTTTTGACAATATTGGCAAGGACACTCACATGTTATTACTTCTAGTCACTGGCTGCATGAAGTATGTCCTTACTGTATGTAATTTTTGGAGCTGGACTGAAATCAGCTAGTGGTATTCTAGTCAAACTTCCTCTTGTTCCATCCTACTCTGCAAGCTACAGAGCATTATTTTTACCACTCTGTAAATACTAAGTGTATGTGAAAATCCTCTCTCTGAAATACTCTCTTGGCAAAATCTTACTTAGGAATTATCACAGGAAAATCCAATAAATTTTTTTTACTTTAAAATAACCAAGCAGATGAAATCAAAATCCCTCTTTCCAGATCTCTTAGTATAGTTTCAGTCACACACTTCCTTATTTTCTGTTTTTCTCCTTTTATGAATGTTAACACCTTAAAACAAGCAAACCTTCTTTGCTTAGTAATTTTCATTGGTCTCATTATTAACCCTTGAGTTTCTTCAGGTTAATTTTTTAAAATGAGATTTCCTTCTGATGTTTGATATGACATGAGGGCAAATGTAGACTAAGAGGCTGTAATAGTTACTCATTCTTATTTTTAGGTTGAAATTCTTAGCCTAGGAACTAGCACATGAAGATTTGTGACAGAACTTTTTAAGGGCAAATTTGATTCTTGTTGACTTTTATTCTGGAATTTCTCATTCCCTAGGTAAGGACAAACCCTAAACTAAGAGCTCATATTTAGGGGAAACCTTAACTACGAGGTATACAAAAGATCAGAGATGTAATTGTATAAAAATCCTCAATATAATACAACACAAGCAGTTAGTAGTAGAACAGGTTCAAACAAAATTTTAAGACAAACATTTTGGCAACCACTAGACAACCAGACAAGAGTTCAAAAATGCTTCAATTAGAAGCAATTATTCTAATCACATTAATAGCACTATAAAACCATGCCAAAAAATCTTTCAATGTTTTTTTCATAAGCGCATAATTTTTAATGAGCTTACAACTTATTTTTTAACAATACATTCAGTCTTGCTTCAAAAAGATGAAGTCACTCTTATGCATATGTTTGAAAACTACAATACATCCTCCTTTTCCTAGATCAGTCCCATCTTTCTGTCACAGAACTGGGGATCGAGAGACTCTAGCTTGTGGCAGTTTTAAGATTGAAATGTTTAAGGTGGCAGTCTAGAGTTTTAGTTTTATGAGAATAACTTGAGCTCAGCCACCTTCAATGGGAAGGCAGCTGGGGACCATGAGCACAAAGGAGAGAGAAGGCTCTGATCTCTGAGTGGAAGGCAAAACCTTTCTTCTCATTAGAGCATGGAGGATGAGAGAGAAGGATCCAAACCTTGGACTGAGACCCTGGGAAAGAGAAATACAGAAAGAGAATACAGAATGGGCTTGGGATGGGAACCAATGAGAAAGGCACAACTGTACAAAATGCAAGGCTGCAACAAGGCTGTCTTTTCAGCCAAACAGGTCATGGTTAACATGCTTCAGCTGTGTTGAGTGAACGTACATTGGGAAGAAAAATGTTAAGGACACCTAAGACAAAAGATGTGCATCGTTGGGTGGGAAAGATTGCTCTCAGAGAAGAAGGTAGTGTGCCTTGAGGCATACTTAGGGGAGATGATTTAGCAGAAGTCAGGGAATGGGTAGCTCTTGGGTATACAGTGGGCTCTGGGACAGCAGGACTGGGAGATGTGGAGCTTAAGGGACAGGAGCTTGATAGTGCAGAAGAGTCACTCCCAGCAAACATCTGCACTGATGCAGGACTGCTTTCCTTTCCAAGTTTGGGTTTTCCAAGTTGTGTCTTTTTTTTCTCCATGGAATACTGACTTACTTTTTGGTTTATAATGGCTTTTGGCCTTCTTCACTGCATGAATAGCCTTGCTTCACTTCTCAGCCACTTAAGTTCTCAATGCCTTTTTCTGCTGATAAAAATATTTCCTTCCATGCATATGAGAGCACAGCCAAGTGGCCACTTAACTAACTCTAGGAAAAAAAAAACAGTACAAGCTTTTCTTAGTCCCTGACTGGAAGGCAAGACTTCTTTCCAGCTTTATAACTTTTATCTTAATCACACCAAATTTACTGTGTGGTTTTGGAGGCACAGACATCAGAACTGAACTTAATATCCCCATAAAGTTCCAACTGACATCATATGTGGTAATAACACCACATTCATGCTTCAAACTGTGGATACTCAAACAAATGCAGTTCTTGGGGAATAAAGAACTTGTGGAAGACATACATTTGTACCCAGTTGTAAGTTTTATTTCCTGTGAAATATTTATTGCCATTCCTCCTTGATTTTAAGTTACTGAGAGAACAGATATAAACAGCTAGGTATACTTGATTCCAGAAAATATACATCAGTGGAGAATTCAGACAATATTTACCAAACACTTATCCTATCACAAACCTGTAAGATCTATGTTCAGAAGTCTGCCTTGCTGCTGTTTAAGCTACCAATTATGATATTTAAAGTTCAAAAAAGTTCTAATTTCCTTTTTTTTTTTAAATACAACTGCTGTATTTATTGTTCTCATCTCATGTCATCCTGTTCTCACCCATCACAATAGTTACAGTTGGTAGGGGTGGGCTTGTTGGCCGATTTAAATTCAAACACTTCATGCCAAACCTAGCACCGAATGAATGAAATCACTGGCAAAACCCCCACAGCCTTCACTGGGAATGAGACCAACTTGGAGAAGCAAGGCTCCCAGGAGAAGCATGCATCACTGTCACTCACATCCTGCTGAGTCTCTGAGAACCAAGCTGAGATACTATTTGAAGGCCCTTCTACTCGTGTTTCGTGTGACACACCACTTCTCTTTTGTTTTGCAGCAAGACAAGTTTTATTACTATCTGTGAGGAATAAACTGAAGAGGCTGGATGAGTCACTGAAGATTGTTTTGGGCCAGCTCAGCCTCACTGACTGCCAGTGTCAGGGAAGGTTCACCTTATTCTCTCCTTCCTGCTGCACAGCTGGTCCCAAAATAACGTGGCAGTGCTAAACATAGTGCCACCGTGCTTTTTTAATAAATGGTGATTCCTGCAGTGTGTACAAGCTGCCACGTTTGTCAAGATAAGCTCATCAATATGAGATGTCATATTAGCCTAGACAAAGAGATTGAACCAGATAGCTTTGTCAAACATTGAGCAGAGGGGCTCATTCAAAGTGACAAAGCAAGACATTTAAAAATTAAACCTACCGATCTAGTCTGAACTGACTCTGTCCTCTCCTGCTTTGGAAGAGTCTCAAACCAGTAACTGAGCTCCTGCAAGTGAAATAATGCATTAATTCCTAATCTGCAATAACAATATTGCTGTCACTTCAAACTTCTCTGCTGCACTTTTCAAAAATTCTTTAATAGATGCTAGTATGTTTCAGATTATATGTATGGATCTTTCTGCTGTAGTGGATAGGGGCTACTTATAATGATGTATGCATACATGGTATAACTAAGAGGGAAAATTGAACAGGTGTAGCTAATTGCCATACAGGCAAGTTACTTGTTATTCCTTACCACTTTTCTGTTACTTACACATAAGGAAGTTTACTTTTAATTGTAAGGCAAAGGACAAAGACACAGAAGAATTGGATCCCAATGCTTCATCTGTCTAAATTTTTTCCTGGCTTTAGGCAAATTTTTCAATTTCACATCTGATGTTGAATCACACAGCTACCCTACATCCTACAGTGTATGTGAGATAATGATATTGATTATAAACAAAACTATAAAAACAGTTCAAAAGACTACTTTGTTGGTGAGAAATTATCTTGAGAAATACCATTTCTTTGGTATTACATACAGACAGTTGTGTGTTTGGTCTTCATCATCCCACATATAGCAGAGACACAAGTTCTGGGGATGGGGATATCAACACAAATATTTTTGTTAAAATGTGTTTATCCTTCAGATTTATGATCACCCAGCTTATTTTAAACAAGGAAGGTTTATAGGTGTTCAGGAGTGTAACTGGTAGCTAGACTTTTCCCACATCACTGGTGGTGTCCCTCTTGAGGTGCAGCATGCACACAAAACCTCACATCAAGTGAGAAAATTCAGTTACTCAGTTCAGCTTTGCACCACAGAGGTCTCACTGAATCAACTCCTTTAGGGGGAAAAAAAAAAAAGCCTTCATGGAAGTCGTAGAGGCCAAGTACTTCTCTTTTGCCAGGGACTTGCAAATTCAGCTTTTCCTTCAAACTTAGAGCCTTGTGGAGGCTGAAGGAAGGACACCCCTCACAGGGGAGCTGCTCTTCTCACAGTGCCAGCTTTTCAGTCCCACACAAGCTGGGAGAAACACGGTCCCCTTCTCCTCTGCCAGCCATAACCACCACCATGACCAGAGCTGAGAAAATACACTGGGCACAACTGAGCAGGATTGCTGAAAGGAGGTGAGAAGGATGCAGAGTTGATACTATTCTCATTCAGATCTCTGCTTTTAATATACCCTAAAGGGATCTTCCTCTTCTCAAAACTGAGAGATAATGAAACCCTGGAAGACTTACATTCAACAATTTCCAGAAGAGATTGGATACACTTTAAAATATTCAGGAACAATTCAAATGCAAATATGTTACTGTATTATTCACATTCTGCAGCATTTTGCCTTAGTGGTCTGATTAGAAGATCTTTTCCAGTTTGTTTTCTGTGAGTTTAATAAAACAGGGCTTTCAAACAACTGCCCAGTATATGAGGTGCTATATTTTGTTTAAAAGCACAGAGTTATGAAGCCAAAGGCAAATTCAGTGGGTTCTTATATAAAATACCTTTTCACTTCCTGAACATTGCTTGTAGCTTTGCTAATTTATTGCCATGAAAATATTGTTACAACTTAATGCACTAGTACTTTTTGTCAATAGGCAGCTTTCCCCAAGGCATGTTTGAGAACGCTCTGCTAATCAGAGTTGATGCAGTTATTCCAAAGCAGCCAGGTCTTTAGAAAAAGGTTGATGTTTAATTTTAGTATGGCTGAATGTTGACATTTCTTCCAAGCACAATATTTTTAATTCACTGAATTCACTTCTATAGATAATCTAAAGAGCTGGCTACATTATCCAGCCTCAGCCTCATCTTGAGCCAATGTGTTTCAAAGCGACATCACTGACATCTTTACTCCTTAACATTTAACTTATGTGAAACATTCCTCATTTTGTAGTGGCAAGGATTAAACAAAGATTTAATCAGAACCACAAATCTGTGATATATCATCAGTACAGAACTTTAAAAAACATCATTGGGTGGTTAAGCAGATACTCAGATCTTACTCCTTAATTTTTCTGCATCTGCTTGAACTTTGAGATTATGTCCTCAAATGCAGCTGAATTTTTAGTATTTGTTTTCAAACACACTAATGAACATGAGCAGCACAGTGAGTGACAAAGAGGTAACATACAAATACATGTGTCACACTAGAGTTTAATTCTCTCTAATAAATACTGAAAACTACATGAGTATGACTTTACTGAGAGTAAGCAAATAATCTTAATTGATAGGGAGTTTTTAATGCATGTATGTTTTCAGTGATTTTTTAATGTACTTGCAATTCTGTAGATGAAAAATTGAGTAAAGTTCCTCAAGAAACAGGTCAGGCCATTTATTTAAATTAGAAATAGTAAGGAAATTCCAGTAAACTATTAAATGTCACTTAGTCTATTTTCAAGATAAATAGAATACTTAATTTCTCTTGGCATGTTCAAAAACAAGGCACCCTACTTGTCCTTATATTGACAAAACTGGTGCTCCTCTGCTTTCCATAGCACAGTGACATTTAGTAACATTACTCCTGTTCAAACCCAGCAGGGACATAACCCATTTTGCCACAAGCCTACCAAAGCCAGAAGTGTCTCAGGAAGGAGGTTGTTTCAGGATGGAGGTAAAAGCTCTTCTTCCTCTGATCCAGCTGGTTCAGGTCAGTGCTGTGCTTTCCTTTGTTGATCTTCACTGAAACCCAAAAGGGATGCTCATTTTGGTTTCCATCTGCCATCAGAATGGTCCTCCAAAATGTCTGCATGAGAAAAGATACTAATACCATCCCTAAACTAGGCATAAACAATTTCCTAATCAAGGAGAAATTTTTAAAAGCAGCTAGATGTTTTGAGATGACATAGATGTTTCACTTGACTGAGAGAGGTACCATGGGTTCTTGTTTGAAGGGCATTCAAGGTCATCACCTCCACAAGAAGTTTATTAGATATATGAGACTTCTAAGGCTATTAGCCAGCAAAAGCAGGCATGAAACTAAAACAGAAGGTTTTGAGTATCAAGCAGCATTACCAACACGGAGCAAAACCTGACTTCTGTAGAGTTCTTCTCAGTTACAGTTATATTCCTTGGTTTACACCTGAAAAATATGTAAGATGCTATTTGAGAATGTGAGGCCTTGTTCAAAATCTCCATGGAAATAATCAAGATGGCTTGTGATAATTATCCATGTCTGAAGTCGCCCACACACGTGGCTTCAATTCAAAGTTTGCATGTCTTTAAGAGATTTATATTGAGCTCTGCTAAGTAGTTGTTAGTCATTTCTGCTGACTGTAATCAAACAAAGTTAAACTAAAGTTTACCATGGCAGTACATTTCTATTCTTCCCACTTCACTGTTTCACCCTTCATCTGAAAATTCAGCAACACTGAAGGACAGCAAAAGGATGCTTCTAGCATCTCCACATCCATATCCAACATTCAGATTTGATCTTTTGACAAGTCTTTGATCTTTATTTGATCTTTGACAAGCTGCTCAGGCAGTTCACAAAAGGCTATAAACCAGGCAGAGGAGCAGCATTTCCACTTCTCAGGGACATTTTAAAATAAAACTCAAAAATTGTCTGAGAACTACATAACTGAACACATGAAGTATTCTTCAGGAAACAAGTAAAATGCATATACATATATGGAGGCACACACACAAGCATGCTCCTTCACTCAGAGCTACTACCTTCCATTCATAGCTATTTAGAAGAGAAGATGCTGGCATTTTCCATGTGAGCCATGAAGGGAAGTAGGAGGCTATTTAGCTGCACAGCAGGAATAGAAATACAAATAGATGTAAAATAGGTCAGTGTCTAGTTACCTGTTCCATAATATCCACATGGCCACCTGTAGATGGACATGTGATAAATGCACAAAATACTTGACACAGACTTCAGGCTGATTCTCTAATCCTGTGCACAGCAGATAATACATTCAGTTTCTTCCAACATGCAGAAGTTTTTACTCTGCATATTCTGTATCAAAACTACAATACAGGTTTCTTAAAGTGTATTCACAATTTCCTAAAGTTTCATTGGGATTTTTTCTTTGTTTTTTAAAGAGACACTCTTATAATGCAGATTTTTCTCAAATGAATGCATACTGTATTTTATTTTTCTTGCTTTAAACAACATCAGATGAATAATGTACAGCAGTGTGAACTTTTGCTATTCCCTTTAAGCTGTTCTGGAGATGGATTGCTACAGTGGGTGGCATTCAGAATAACATGTTGAGCAACACACACACAGATCTTGCCAACTTTATGGTTTCTTACAACATGCTACAATGTAAAGTGATTCACACTGAGGAGATGGAGAAAATTGTTCTATTGCTGTAAAAAATGCATTTATTATCCAAAATAAATGCATTGACACCAATGGACAAAATAAAACTAGGAAAGTAAGCTTGGCTCCTCCTTCTATTTCAAAATAATGCATTTAGATTAAAACCAATAAAAGCTGAGTGATGCTTTCTGTGTGAGTTGAGCTTGTGTTGACAGTTAATGAACAATATTATTGGACCCATCAAACTAAAAGAAGGTGAGCTAAAGAAGAAATCACTGCCAAAGATTTGAACTTCCTTGATGTCATATGCTGGCATCTTAGACAGTTTACAATTCCTATAGAGGAGATCTAGAAGATAGAAGGTAGAGGATCCGCTTGGTAAGATGGAATTGGTGACTATGAACATGGACACAGTTGAAAGCATGAAGTGAAACACAGCTATGGGTGTGGGTAATGTGCTGCAGCTACACTGATAAGCCAGAACTTTCATACTTCTATATAAGACACAGAAAGGTGTCAGTCCAGTGATGTATCACTTCAAAGGGAGGACAAAAAAAAAAAAAAAAAAAAAATCTCTGAAATGACACAGCACCTTTTGGAAGATACTGTACTTGACTAGATGTTCATGGATGTCTTGTTAGATTTGGCTACTGCTCTATCAGATCTGATACCCTATCTCTAACAATGTAATCAGTTAGATGTTTCAGGAAAAGAGAACAAATAAGTATCTCAAGCCAGTCAACTGTGTTGTACTTGAGAAGTGGCTAGTGGCCCTCTATCACCAAGCCACTGAAAAGCTGAAGTCCTGAAACTTACTGTCCCATCAGTTGTATTATCTGTACCTCCATATTGTTACCAAGTTGAATTTTACTCATCATCCGAGCATCCAGGTCCCCTATAACAGATGATTCATTACAAATTTTAATTCTGCACATTCTGGGAGCTCAGACCTTCAGACTTTCCTGTCACCTTGCTTCCATACTTTCACAAGCTTTTTAGAGGTTAAAAAGTACCCACAAGTTGAAGATCAAGTACAACTTCTCACTCCTTTTGAAAAATCAGACTTCAAATCATAAAAGAAAATACAGGCAACTTGGGCCATCAAACAACTTGGCAAACTCTGAAGCAACCATACATTATAACACCTTATTTTCTTCCACAAATCCTTTTCTCCTCTATAGTATTAGTCAATTAATTCCATATTCCTATTTATTCTGCTTATTATGTTTTCAACAAGAAACCTACAGAAAAAAACTATAAAAAAATATACTGCCTTCTAAACCATATTAATCTTATTTTTTTAACCTTTTCAAAAGACAGTAACTGGGTAATTACTGGGGTTTCATCAGACTCGAATGTACTCTTCTGAAATCTGCACTTTTCTGTCCATTCAGCAGACAATGTGTCCTGGATATAAACCAACCTGCACTGGAACAACTGATTAACAATTTCAACATTCACCGGGCACTACTGTCCTCCAATGAACAAATCCAGGCAACAGAAGGAGTTGTTCCTCCAGCCATGTTACCACTTGCTTCTTGAGCCATTTCACCAACAAAACCTGACACTAAAATATTACCTTTAACAAAAGATCAGAGAAGCCATCATCCTCCAACACAATAGAAGGGTTTCACAGAGAAGAAAAACAAACAAACAAAACCCCAAACCAATCAGACCGTGTTGTCAGTTTCTGCCGTAACACTGCAAACCAGACTGGACTAAAGGAACCGGTTAATGAGGAAAAAGAAACAAACCAAAACCCAAAACCAAAACAAAAAGAAAAAACCACAAACAAAAACCAGAGGTGAAACCAAACCAAAATGCAGTGCAATGCTGCACCACCCTGCAAGTCCACATCACGCCAACAAGTACTGGTGGATCTGACCTACTTTGGCCCCACTCGACACCTTGCTGGTGCTAATTCCTGAACGTGTTTTTCTCTGAAAATTCTACAAGCACCGACGAGACACCAAATGCTCAGCAGAAGTGGGACCACCATTCAGTTCCATATGGATGCCACCTTTTCCTCCAAAAATGCCACAAGCTCAGCTGAGATACTGAGCACCAGTGCGTGGAAGAGGTAGAACCAGGCCACAACAAACCTCCTCATCTCCAGGTGGATGCTACTCAACCACTGCCTGTAGGAGCACTTGTCCATCTCCCACCACTGCCCCACCACATCTGGGACCACCGCCCCTCCTGGAGCACCAGGTGGCACGGCCCTTCTTACCTTGTTGGAGTAGGGGGGTTTGCTCAGGTTGATGCCGTCGCGGATGAGCTTGTCCCGGATCATGATCTTCAGCTTCAGCCTGGGGTAGGCCACCAGCCCCCCACCACTGGCTGCCCCCCGTCTCCCGCCGGGCCGGTTCCGGGGGGCCACCCCCCGCCGGGTCTCCTCCTGCCCGGTCAGCCGGGGGGGGCAGCGCCCGGTGGCGGGGGGCGCCGGCCGCGGAGGAGGTGGGGGCGGTGGCTGTGGCTCCAGGGTGAAGTACAGCCCCGCCGCCGTCTCGTCCGCCTCTTTCAGCCGCCGCACGGCTTCGTGGATCCGGCGTCGGTGGTGGGGCACGGCAACGCCGATGGCATCCAGGTCCGGGTCCCCGATCTGCTTGCAGACCTCCAGGTCGTCGTAGCCATTATCGACGAAGGACTCCGCGTACTGAGGGAGCTGCAGGGTCTTCAGCCACTCGTAGACTATGTTGGTACACATGCTGGCTCCAAAATAATGACTGCAACTTTCAGCACCGAAGCCAGCCTTCCCCTTTCCACTCCTCGCCAAAGGAAATAAAAACGCAAAACAAAATCTGCGGTGCAATTAGAAGGACCCAAATTCAAGGTCAAGAAA
The DNA here is from genome assembly GCA_023637945.1 of Phaethornis superciliosus. Taxonomy (NCBI): domain Eukaryota; kingdom Metazoa; phylum Chordata; class Aves; order Apodiformes; family Trochilidae; genus Phaethornis; species Phaethornis superciliosus. Next base: position 49,248,261 of record JAJQWJ010000003.1, on the reverse strand, counting down.
TCTGTATCCACCAGGGAAAAAAAAAAAATCTTTAAAGAAGATCAGGAGGGCATCGCAAGCACTGCTGAAGGAAACCCTCCTGTTTATTCCTCCTCTTGATTTCCTAGAGCCAAGTACAGACGCTTTCTGCCACCGGAAAAGGGAGCCTCGGACTAAAGAGAAGCAAAATGTAAGGGTGCATCCCTTAAAATCCCAAGACGCTGCTGCACAACATCCACCCACTTTCACTGGAAGTAATTCGCGATCACTCTCTTCAACACCCCCCTCCGCCCCCCCCTCCTCTTCCTTTCAGTGTTAGTTTCTGTTTCTGTCTCACCTTCCTGCACTCTGTCGCATGATGATTCTGTTTACTATGTATAGTTGCGTTGGTACACGATCATGCTGGGGGAGAACGGAGCGCAGGTTCCCGCACCCTGGCCCAGTAGAGACAGGGGTGCAGGTGTGCAGTGCTCTCCTTTCCCCTATCTCTCCCGGCAGTGGGTGCACACGGTGGCTTCTGCTTTCCTTTTAAACGAGTCCTTTCGGATAAGGAGGAAAAAAAGAAGAAGAAGGAAAAAAAAAAAAAAATAAGAATCCCACTCACTTTTCCGAGTTACTTTCCTATTTCCCTTTCATCCCTGGGATGCTGGTTCCAGACTCTTCGCCGGCAGCGAGCCCAGAAACTGCTTTCCAACCCCACTCTCTCCGCGCTGATGCCGGCGGTGCCCTTCTGCCCCTTGGGGGTACGCAGCCCTCAGCCCGGCGCAGAACTTTCCTCGCTTCCCCCTATTCCCGCTGGCCCTCCCGCCGCTGCCCGCAGCCGCCCTGGGGAGGAGGCGGAGGCGGAGGCAGGGCGGTGCGGGCAGCCGGCGCTCCGTGCATCCTCCGGCAGCGGCTTGTCTTGGCGGTGGATGAGCTGATTTGCGGCAGGTCACCGGCCTCACCCCCTCTCCCCTGACTCCCGGCTGGTGGCGGTGCTTTCCCCTCCCTGCCAGCGATACCCCAGAGCGGTGCTCCCCTCCCGGCTCCTCCTTCCTCCCCTACCCCCGCGGCGCCTCCTGCAGATTTCCTCCGGCTCCTCCTGGTGCTCCGGTGCGGCTTCTCCCCGCTCCTCCTCCGCGCCCGTCACCCGGCTGCCAACCCCTGACTCCCGCTCTCCCCAGGGCCTTTTCCAACTTTCCCCGCCGCCAGCCAGCGGTCTCTGCCGCCGGTCTCCCCGCTTCCCGATCCGCCGTGGGAAAGGCAGCCCGGCCGGGCAGCAGCAGGGGCTGCCTTCGCTCCGCAGGCTATCCGGTGGGCTCGCCGGTTCCCTTTCCCCCCGGCAAGAGAGAGGCACCGCGCCGAGGGTGCCCCGTCCGGGGCGCTGATCCCCAGCGTCCTTGGGACAACCAGACGGACGGCGGCGACGACTCCCCTGCGGGGGGCACCGAGCCCTTTCGCGGGGCTGAAGGGCGACCCTTCCGGAGATGGGGGTTTGGGAAAGCGGAGCTGTCGGCGTGGGCGAACCTCCCGTCCCCGGGAAGGGGTGAGGCAACCCGTGAAGCTCTGTCCCCTCTCTCCGAGCCGCTGCCGTGGGCTGCCCGGGGCCGGCGGAGGCACCGCACGCCGTGCGCCGCGCTCGGCCCGCAACGCTGGGCTGGCAGCGCCCCCGCCAGGCCAACGCAAAAAGCTCTGACTGGTCCGACCCGGCTCGACCCGACCCGACCCGACCCGACCCGACCCACACTCGCGGCCCCCACCCGGCCCGATGGGCTACGAAGCAGGTTAGCCAGGGCCTCTCGCTTCCTTTGCCGATCCCTAGGGGTGTAAGGCGCGGATCGCCCCTCACCTTTCATTTTAATTTAAACCAGGTTGAAACTTGTTTCCTTACAAAAATTCCTCTTTCTCAGAGGACCCTTCAGACCCGAGGCTGTGGGAGTCAGTGCACTTCGGGCTTGCCCTGCCTGTCAGGTCCAGTCAGAAGGTGCAGGGGCTGGGACAGGGGCAGCCCGACTGGAGACCGACGGTGGGGACACCCACCCTGCCTCCCCTCAGCATACCACTGCTAGGGGCAGGTGTGCTGGACGAGGAATGCCCTCCCTTTCTCCCTTTTTTAGATGTGTTGGGGTTTATTTGTAACAGGTTTCCTGTAGGACGCCTTAAAAGAGGTCTGTCCTCAGTACTTGATGGTAGTTCACCACAGGGTTATGTAGCATAGCAGCATTCTCATGAAAAGCATTATATTGCAAGGTGTTTTGAAAAGGTTAGGTACTTACAAGTGGTTAAAATGTGGCCACTGAGTATAAAGCCTAGGGATCACGTATTCTTGTGACAAGAGGCGGAGAAAAGGAGGAAAAGCCTTTTATTCCGCTTAAAATCTGCTTCCATCCATCTTCTTTTTTCTGCATTTTCTTTTCCTTCCAGGCCACATAGTATTTCAAACTCCTTCCTCAGGCCAGAGACAGAGACTGAAGCAGCAACTGTCTTCTCTTCACAGACCTGGTGAAAGGCTGAGGATGCCAAGAGAAATTTTCAAAGAGGTTCTGTGAACTGGAGCTGGAACTGATGATGGGAGAGAGAGGGAAAAATGACTGATACAGACCATATTCACTGGGTTTGTTGACAGTACATACTGAATTATATCATTTTAATGTGTGCATTTTAGAAGGGGTTTGGAAGGCTTTTAAGGTAGTCAAATGATATTATTCAGACATGCTTAGAAAACTGCAGGTCTCCTACCTATAGAAGGGAAGGATCTTAGCTTGTGAAGGGACAGGAGCAAGGGAATAAATATAACCCTATGGGAGCATGGAGTTTTTCAGAAATTTACAACATTGTGAAACTCTGCTTGTGTTTCGCGTTAATTTTAATTTAACAAAATGACTTTACCTAATAGCAAATAGAATGTAGTTTTATGTGACTTTGAAATAAAAAAAAATAAAGAACAACTAAACATAAAATGCAATGTCCACCTTTAACAAAAGACAATTAGAAGTCCAGGAAACCAAAAACCAGTCCACTTTACCTCAGTCCCTAGGAAAACTTTGGGACAAGTCTTCATGAAGGCTTACATGAAATTTTGTTGGGTAGTTAGAAGGGACAAGGGACATTCTCCAGGGGTTGTTACTGGGGCCACCACTAAAATAGGTTGTACCTAAACAAAGAGATGGAGTGCAAGAAATTTGTAAATTAAATGAGCACAAGCAAAAAAATAATAATGGTGACATAAAGCACTTGCAGGTCAGTCTGTCTTCAAGTTCCAGGATAAATGGCACATGGAAGCTTATGATTAGTTAAAAAGTAGATATATTAGCACCACACATCCTATCCTGCCTTCCATCTTTTAGTATTACACTCTGCTCTCATCATATCATGCAGATAATAACTTTCTTTCTAGGATCACATAAGCCTGTGAATAGGCTATGGAAATGGCTGTTGCCTCTGACCTTGCCTTAGGTAAGAAAGAATGAGACTTGAAGTGGAAACCTGACCCAAGTTGTCCCAAGAGACAGGTGAGAAAAGGACATGTCTCTCCACTTTCCATACTTTCTCATTCAAATAAAAGCCACTTCTCTCCAAAGTTTTTTTTTAGCTTAAGTTAACCAATCCACAGTTTGATTGGAGTTTATTTGAATTGTGTGGGCTGTTGAATAGTTGTAATCATGTGAGTGTTCCATAAGACTGGATTGTCTCCAACATTTCCAAACTCAATCTTGACTTTCTTTTTCAAGTTCAGCAGACAATAAAGGTGGGGAAAGATGTGTTAGAAATAACAGTGACTATACAGGATTGTGGTGGTGCAGCCACTATGTGCATACACACCGCTGGGGGGCAAGTACAGAAGTGTTTGCTATGAAGTTGCTGGCAGAGTTTTTGCATGTAAGCAGTGTGGTAATGAAGTGTAAGGATGGGATTTTTGCATTTAAGGGTGGTTTTCCAGCAAAATGGATAAGAGTTATTACTGACTTGTTTTCAGAAGAATCAAGTCCAGATGAGATGCATGGCAGAAAAAAAATACTATTTTTCCAGAGTGTTCTTTTTCTGCTCTGTTAGTTTTGTAGGCCCACTCTGAGTCAAACCTGAGATTTCTGGCAGGTTTCACCATGCCAGTCTATATTATTGATTTAATAAAACATAGGTGTGATTGATATTGGCAAAAACTACATAGTGCAACTGAATAATAGATTTAGGTATCCTTTAAAGATAAGGCACCCTATGTCTATGGTTGGACTTGATCTTAAAGGTCATTTCCTACTTAAATGATTTTATGATTTATGCAGCTTGCCAATGACTTTAAAAAGTTTCATCCTTGAACTTTTGTTCTGAGGGGTATGCTATTAAAACCTATGATCAGATACTGGATTACATTATCTGACAATATTGAATGGTAAATTTTGTAAAGCTCTGATCACATATTTTCTATACCATGAGACGTTATATATAGGCATTTGGCTTGGGATGAGGTAGATAAAGATGTAGCTGAAAGCCAACTTATACCTAAGTACAAAATATGTTCAGAAATCCTTAGAGCTGTTTATTTTTTCTACCTTTGTCAAGACTTACTCGATTTTTGGTACATTAAGGAAGTAATCTGGGCCTTTGTTTTTCATAGCTTAACATTTTTTGATGTTTTGAACAATACCCTGGTGTATTTGATGGCTGAAGAAAAGCTAGACAAGAACACAAATACTTAGAAGAGTAATACATAGTGGATTAATGAGACTCTAAAATTAATACAATTCCCCTGAGATATTTGTGAATTTGTTCACCTAGAAAAGGAAACTCAGAGTCACACAAATAATGAGGGACTAACACATGACTATGCTGCAATGAATAATGTTCATTGAACAAGTGCAAGCTAATACTTCTCTACTTTTCTGAAACAACAGAAGCTCAGGTACTTTTCTAGGGTTTCCACTAGGGCGCAAGGTGAATAATTCTCTAGATTGAATAGAACTGTTCATACACAGTGGCAAATATTTGCAAAACTAGGCTGGTAAAACTAAGTTCAGGTAAATACAGCTATTGATACTTCTGTGTAAAATGTTGCAGTTATTTGACTGTATGAGGACTACATTAGGAGAATCCAGAGTGCAGTAAGAATAGTGGTGAGAGAAGGTATGAAAGTATCCTGACTTATCTAAAGTGTTAATCATAATGAGTACATAACAAAACTCAGCATATAAAGGAAGATTCGCTCATGGAAATGTCTGCAGAGAGATAAGCTTGTGCATAAAGCTTAAAACTTAAAATTTAGTGCACATCATGTCAACTCCCATGACCTGTATGGACTCTACTGAAAAATACTGACTGTTAAGTATTCTCAACACTGACATATCCACATTAAAAAAATAATTTTAAAAAGTATTATTTTGGAGAAGAATAGGGAAATTTAGATTGCAAACAATTCTTGGGTGTCATCCAGTCCTATGCAAACTCAGTCCTAATTGCAAACTCAGATCAGGTTTCAGATGGGTTTAACCAGATGACTTCTGTCCCACTCTCATCCTCTGTCTAGTCAAAGAAATAGTGACCTTTGCCTAATGTGTTTTTGCTGAGCACTTCAAGGAGGGGTTTGGCTCTGCTTTGTCTATAGTTTTCAAATATACAGTGAAAGACTACTTTCTGGTTACCTTTGCCTTCTCATCTCTAGGCTGAACAAACCAAATTCTCCCAGCCTCTTCTCAAATTTTGTTAGCAGACAGAAATTTGAAGATGCTGTTTGAGAGGTAGGAAGCTCTTCTTAAGCAAAAGACCTGTCACAGAAAAGAAAAATGAAGACTAATGAGAACATTGGAATAAGGAATTTAAATGAAAATTAAATGTAAAAATAGGATTGTTTATAAAACAAATAATTTATCACTTAGTACTTTGTATAAACAGAATAATGTTTTAAATTTAAATGAAATACTAAAATACACAAAACTATGACCTCCTACCCTAAATGGACTCAGTGTATTTATGTTTGTAATAATTTAATTTTCACTGAGACTATCTAACCAGGAGTTTAAAAGATATGGCTGATGAAACATTCCTTTGTTGCTGTCATGAAGAAAAAATTATTTTGGATTTGAGAGTGAGTTTGAAACAGTGCAGCTACTTTATTTACTGTGGTGCACCTTTCCCATTAAAAAAAAATCAGGCATTAATTGTAAGATTGAGATGGAAGATCACTTTCTGAGTTCAATAGAGAAGCAAACTGAATAAAAATGGGAATAAATATCCAAACCAGTGCTGTTCTTTTCTTCGGACCAAGTTTGTAACCAGGATTCAGACTAAAAATGTAGCCTGTTTTTCCTTAGTTACAGAAGGAGAGAGTACAAGGGCTAAACATATCCTGTGGAATAGCCAATTCTCTATTGACCACTCAACATCTTAAATAGATCATTTTTGTATGTCAGTGTCAATGAGAAACTAAAACTGACTTGTACAAGTACTAGCTTCTTGGCCTTTTGTGGCAGACTCTATCCTGAAAGAAAGTAAAACAAAAATACACTTTAGCCCTGGAAATATATTGTGACTGCTGTTTTACCGGCTGTTGACAGACACTTTTTTCATAAAGAAATGAAAGAAGAACTTCTAAATTCTGAAGCATAAGAAAAAATTCTAAATAGTAGCTATGTTCATGCTACTATTTAAGTTGTGAAAGTCCCTAGAAACATCAAATATCAATCAGCACAGTGGGTGGAAAATTAATGAATATTTATGTCCTCACAATTTACAGTGTAGTGCACCCCTGCAATACTGACTTACAATCGTAATGAAGAAAAAGCTGAAAGCTTTGCTCACTTGGACATTTAATCTGAGCTTTTGTCTTGTTTTTTCTATGAACTTCCACATTCTTCTCTTCATCAAGACAAGCTTCTTTATGAGACAGAAGTGCAAACCATGAAACAACAATCGTTGTGCAGCTTTAAAGTTGTTTTTATTTTGCTGTGTTGTGGTGGTTTTTTTCCAGTGGGAAATTGAATTTAGAGCATACAGCAACTGCCTAATAAAATTCAACTCACTTACAGTCAGCATAGTCATATGTCTTAAACAAATACATTGGAAATCCACAGACATTAAGCATCAGTTTTCCAAGACACCAAAGCATTTTGTGGAGAAAAGATTGGGAGAAGGAAAAAAAGAAAAAAAAGAAAAAAAAAAAAAAAAAAGGATTTAATAAAAATAGGCAAAAATGGATCCATCATTTCTAACTATCCTGTGCAGCTTGCCCTAAGAATTGTGACACTAGCAGTAATTACTACTTGTAATTATTGTGTGACAGAAACTGTATGTCAGGGGAGAGGGGAATCCTTCAACCATCCAGCAATTATCCTCTCCATTCTGAAAGGGTCCTCTAGCATCCTAGGACTGCAAGGTAGCAGTATCCTGGCTCCAGGGAAAATTAGGGAAAAAAATCCGCCATTCCTTTCCGAACAGCTGAGGCTTCTGTGCACTCTTGGAGCAGTGTCACCCATACATTTTAAAAATCCATTTGAAAAGCTGCCATACAACAACAAGTTCCTAGTTTCTCCCATGTTTGTTTTTATTCTGCCTCTCTCTAGAGGCATATGGGCAAAGGCTCAGATAGATAAGGTATTTAGGAGAAGATAGATAGAAAATAATGAATTTTTTGAATTTACTCAAAACACAGACTCTCTTGAGTACATAGGCATTAAAACCGCATTCTTAAACTCCTCCCTTTTACACAGCTAATAGTAGGTACACAGCTAATAGAAGGAACTGGCTGTTCTCATATCTGCTAGTGTATGCTCAATTCCTCTATTCATAGAATCATAGATTTGGCTGGCTTGGAAGGGACCTCAGAGATCATCAGGTCCAAGCCTTGACCACTACCAGCCCATGGCACTGAGTGCCACATCCAGTCTCTTTTTAAATATCTCCAGGGACGGAGAATCCACTCCTTCCCTGGGCAGCCCATTCCAATGTCTGATCACCCTCTCCATAAAGAAATTCTTTCTAATATTCAACCTAAACTTCCCCTGGCACAACTTAAGTCCATGCCCTCTTGTCTTGTTGAAAGTTGCCTGGGAAAAGAGACCAACTTCCCCCGGGCTCCAGCCTCCTTTCTTTTCTCTACTTGCTCCCTTCATCTATCATTCCTCTGTGTCTACTATCCCTACCAATTTCCTGCAGCTGTCTCCCTCATGTACCATGTTTTTTATCATCTCCTGTTTCCACAGTTCCTCCCCGTTTCCTTCACAATTTCTCTGCTGAGCAGATTTGTTGGTAACACTCTTCTCTTTCTCCTTCTCCTACTATGTCCAGATCTGATTATTTCCCCCTGCCCATCCAACAAAAATAGTTGTGTTGGAAAGTTCCCTTGTAATGTTTCCCCTGTTCATATATACATATATATATGTATATATATATATATATATATTTTTTTTTTTTTTTTTTTTTTGCATTGGCACCTGCTGCCTAGACAGGATGTTGGGCTATAGGTACTCCTTGTCTGTTTCAGTATGGACATTGCTATGTATGTTTTTTGGGAAAGATCAAAGCATTATCCTAGCTTTTTCTTTGTCTCTTAAGCTCAGCTGCCATAGACAGTATAAACACGCAGAACTTCCTGAAGAGCACTTGAGACATAAGCCATAAAAGCAGGAGCCACACAAGGTAGAAATCAACAAGAATAAAGCAGCAAATACTTAATATATCTTAATCTTACTTAATCTTGAGGGTCATCAAATGTAAAGTGCTTCTTTGCAGGTAGAAGTCAAGATTAGTATCCAGGTGACTATCAGGTAAAAATTCCTGGAGCCAAGCAGCACTACAGGTTAGGAGTCATGATTTTTCCACTTTTGGGCCTGAGTCCAACACATCAGAAGGACCTATAGTCCTAGAAGATGAGGAGGAACAAGATGGCATGACAGGGCACAGAATGGTCCAAGTAAGATAAACCCTCTGAAGCAGCTAACGATTTGGCTCTTTGCTTTGAACTAAGGAGTCGTAGTGCTGAGACTCTGAAGAATCTTTACCAAGAAATTAGAAAGCTCTTGCCATGCCATTTCAAAACAAAGAGGATAAGGTACTTGGATTTATGCAAGAGCTTCTCTCCAAATAATCAATGTTTGAAAGAATCAAATATTTCCCTGAATTCCCCTCAGACAGTCCCATTCTAGATGAGTAATGAGAAATTAATCATCCTGTCAGAATAAACGCTGTGAGACCTTTTAGTCATGCTACCCCCTCTATCCTTAATAGATTTTTGTCAGTCATTCAACTAGGTCTCCCAAAGGCAGTGCTGCATCCCAGCTACTGCCTTTTGTGTGGTCTTTTTTTTCCAGCTGGGACTTGTTCCACCATCTCTCAGCATGTCAGGAGTCAATCATGCATCACAGGAGCCTGACCCATCGCGTCCGCCTTGTGCCGTGCAGCACTGGCTCTTCATTAAGTCAGTGGTGATTCCAGCTTTCCTGCAGCTGATACCCAGTATCTCCCTAACACATGCAGTCATGGCTGGTGCATCTGTGGGGTTGTAGCTGTTTAGTTGGATAAATACAAGACTCACAGAACATTATAAGGTCAGGGAATTAACAAATTAAAGTTCTGACAATTGTGTGAATTAATTTACACCATGGATATTTCTGCTAAAGTTGATATAGCACTATAATAAGAAATACAAGGAATGAGTAACATGTTTCTGTCTTTCTGAGACAATTTTTTCTTGTTATAAGAATCATGCCAGCTAAAAGAACCCAGAATATTTCAATAGATACAGAATTGGGATGATGGGATTTATCTCCAGGGAACATACCCCAATTTTCATTTTTGATCTATTCTGTTTGAATCCCTTTTTTCAACAACCAGTAGCTCAACAGAAGTTTTTTATCTTTGTATTATTGAATCTTCATTTCTCTACAGCATGTATATAGTATTCATTTATATAAAACCACTTTCATTTAAACAAGCCCTCATCCATCTTCAGCTATCAGTTTACATTTGAAGTGAATCTGGGAAGACTGCTGAGGGGTACAGACCTTGGCTGCAGGAAGATAGAGATCTGTGGGTTTATCTCAGCACCTCTGGTGTGAGAAGACAGTAGAAAAATGAATTATAAAGCGACTAACTCAATTTTCAAAAATACTGTATGTGCAGATGTCTGCTGCTGGTTAACCCTGGAAACATTAGTAGGGGGATGACAGAAATGTTTGTTTTCCATTCTGCTTCAGGCTTTCAGGTCTCACCCGTTTAGGCTGAGTATACAATATAGGAGTAGAATGTTGTGCTATTGAAAAGAGGCTGTATATGTGAGATAATCCAACCTGTGACACCAACTCTGATGTAGGTAAAGGTCAAACCCAGTTCCATAATGGGTTCACTGACAACACCCTTGGCATTTTTCAACATCCTGACTCACCATTTCGGGTTGCCAAATACAGAAGATGTAGTTGTCTGTCTTTCTCAGAGAACGGCTATGTCTCAGCTTGTTGGACCAAGGACATTTCTGAGCTTCCAGGTATTCAGGTGAATTCTTCAGCTGTGTCACAACTTCTTAGCAGCACAGAATTTGGGGACTGAGGCACTGGATGTTTAATGGGACAAATCTGTGTATTTGTTCATATGGTAGGAACTGCAGTCACTCAGACTGACAGACAGCTATTGCTCCTGTCAACCAAAACCTTGATTTGGAGTTGAGAGACCAGGCCTTGGAAGTGTGCCACGAAGCACATCTGCCTTTCCAAATAATGTCAGCCTCTGGGGTTCAGTCTTGCTAATGAGTTAAAACAGGCTAAATCTTGTCCTCATAAAGTTCAAGACCCTGAGCCCAGGTTTCATCTGAATCTAACATTAAAAAAATAATGACGAATTAGCTTAATTTGGATTAGTTGAATATTAGAGCAATTTCTGTTTCATTCAAGCCCAATTAAATACTAATGTAGAAGATCAATGTATCTTTATCTCTGACCAGGTTTAGCCTCATAAAATCAGCATTGGTTCAGACTGGTCAGCTGAAGTGCCAGTGCTAGTCTGCAGAGATGTGGTGTACGAATCACTTTTTCTCACGTCAACTTTTTCTAGTGATGCCATTCTGTAAGTTTATGGTCTCAGTGTCTCCTCTCCTGCCCATCAGTGATTAGAAGATATGGGCAGGTACATTAACACTGAGCTCCCACTGTAGTCCATGTATCCCAAACTTGGCATGAATCTCCTCCCTCCCCAGACTTGAGTAAACTATCAGGCAAGCAGAAGAGCTTGATAGGTTGTTAGTACCACATTCAGAGATCTAAAAATAACAGATATCTAATACAGATAAACTGAACTTTAGCATCCTCTTGCTGTATTCATTAGAAACAAATATTACTAGACCAGCAAGTGTTTCTGTGCTTCCTTGCTTCCCATTTGAACGCTAGAATAAACACCTGGAGATGTAAAAAAAAGCTGTAGGAGTGGAACTCTGAAAATTTGATCCTGCCCATTTTAGCAGCAGGCCACAGTAAGCCAAGGCCTCAGCTCTTCACAGCTTCACCCTTTCTTGCCGGTCTGCATAGCGGTTCCTAGGAAAGGAGAGAATTAAGCATTCCTGCTGCCTTGCCCTCTCTTCTCTACACACAGCCCAGCAATCAGCTGAGTGGCAAGGGCTTGTCATACCTTCCTTCATCAATAGTGAAATAGAAATTTTGATTGCCATTAAAGAAGCTTTTTTCCCCATTTTTGCTAGGCTGTAACAAGCATTTCTATTGTTCATTTGTGTTAATGTTGCAAGAGAGGGTGTAACCTGTAGACTGACTAATTAAATGCTCTTTGATTTTGAGTGAAGTGTTTGGTACAGTTTAGACAACAGAGTCTAATTAGCACTGGATGTTTAATGGAACTAAAGACCCATGAAAAGCAAAAGGTGCTGAAACAAAAGTAAATGAGAGAGATGTGAAGATTAGTGAGAGTAAAATAAGGAAAATAAAATAACACATTGCTGTGCTAGAGATACAGTTCCCTCAGAAAAACCTATATTAATTATGAAAAACTGATGAAATCTCAGCAACCCAAATGTCTGACTCTTTAGGGCAATATAATGGAAAATGATCCAAAACACATTATGTCAGTAAGCAACAGTTAAAGTATTTCACACTATCTCACCACATTTCATTTCTTCCAGGCAACAAATTCACCCTGGTATTTTTACAATGGGATAAAACCCTTGTGCTCTATGGCTTTGTGCACTACGATTAACAACCTCTCAGCAGGAAATAGAATGTTTGCCTTAGCAGCACCCTCTCCTGTCAGTAAATGCAGCCAATTTATGGGTTTACTTGGCTGAGAAAATGTGTATTCAACTTCCTAACAGTATGTATTTAAGTCCACAAACTTTAAGAAAAACAACAACAAAAAAAACCCTCAATAGATGGGTCTACAGCATAGCCTTAAAAACAGTAGACTTTTCTTCCATGAATGTGTCCTCTCTAGGAAGGGATTAAGCTGAATGGTTTAGGAATAACAAAGTCTAGATTTCATCCCCAGCTCTGCACTAATTCTCTGGTACTTTTATCTGCTCAAGACCTGGGAGCAAAGCGTACCAAATCAGCACTAAAAGCCATGGCCAGTTTAATTTTTCAGCACCTCTGGTTCCCAAGCCATCTTTTTCTTTGCAAAGGAGAGTTAGTTTTAGTTTAGGTTTTGGTTTGGTGTGGCCGTTGGGTTATTTCATTTTTATTTTATGGCTTTTCATTATATTTTTGATTTTTTTCTTCTGAAGAAAGGCCAGAATGATGAAGCCAGCTGGTATTGCATTGTATGTTTTCACTACCATGACTAGTTCCCTAGAAAAGGTTGATTTAAAAAAAGCAAAAAACACTCAGTAATTGCAGTACAAACACAGATGCCCTAATCCTGCAGCAGCAATATGTCAGTGAACATAGGATCCAGCCCTTGCTTTCTAAGAGATAACACTTGTGTAATGATGTGCAGCATCCCTATTTGGTGGTATGCAGTAGGGCAAGGATGCCTGTGAGGGCAAAACTTCCTGATAAGGCACGTGTGCCCTGTGCTCTGCAGCAGGATGCTGGGGAGTGTTGCTGTGTTATGGGTGGATGCAGTGCAGAAGTGGTATCTGGCCTCTGACAGACATGGAAACCAATAGCTTGGGCAGCTCAGGCCTGTATGTGCAGTAGGAATAAAAAATGGTTCAGCAATTCTGGAAGCTTCTCCCTGTCTCCAGGCCCTCTGGCCTTTCTCTTCACTGCCCACCTACAGTGTCAGACAGTGTTTGCCTTCTACACGCAGCCACTGTGCCCTCTTCTCTCATCTCAAAACATGGAAACCAGGATATTCCCCAGGGCTGGACTCCTGTGCATTGGGCAGTCATGCTCTTTGGGAAAACCCCAGTAAGTTATGGCCAAGATTGCCGGGCAGGACTTGCCCCCCATGGTCCCCAAGAGCTGCTCCAGTCAATGAGAATCTCAGAGGGGAGTTGGGAATTGCAGCCTCACACAAGATTATATGTAGCCCAACTCCCACCCGCTCCGTCAGACCCTCTGACATGGGCTCCATGCCAAAGGGCTCCATGCCAAAACAAAGGCAATAGGTTCTGCTGTGTTACAGCTGTGGTTTTCTTCATGGGCTTTAGGTAGGCTGCCTTTTTGTGTTTTGATTGGTATTCTGCACTGTTAGAGTGAGAGCCAGCATTGAGCAGTTGCTGCTTGAAGCAAAGTCCAAGTCACAACAACTGCAAACTAGCGTTGAAGTCATCAAATCCCTGTGTGCTTTGGCCACTGGTACAGAAATGAGTGGCTGCTTCACAGCCCACCACAGATGGTTTAAAACACAACATCCACGCGTGTCATATGGAGACCTACCTCTATGTGGCTTATGAGTGAAAGAGGTCACAAAGGCTGCTGCAGTATTTTTTGAAGATTATGTCAGTCTTAAAAAGCCAAAGAGTTTTGTTTACATCTACACTGCATCTATAGAATCAAAGAATTGTTCTGTTTTGAAAAGACCTTTAAATCATCAAGTCCAGCCATTAATGTAACTGTATCGAGTCCAATACTAAACCATACTCTTAAGCACCTCATCTACCTGTCTTTTAAACACCTCCATGGATGGTGATTCAATCACCACCCTGGGCAGCCTATTCCAGTGTTTAATAAACCTTTCAGTGAAGAAGTTTCTTCTAATATCTAACCTAAATCTTCTCTGGCACAACTTGAGACCATTTTCTCTTGTCCTGGTACAGGTATTGAGCTTGGCATTAGCAGCCCTCTCATCATACCCATGTTTTCTTGCCAAAGGAAATGGTTAGTTAAAACCCATTTCAAAGCCAGAGCATGAATTAACCATTCAGTTTGGACACCTGTAGACAAATGAACTGGATATTAGATCACACATGGGCCATTGCTGCTACAGATGAGAGGTTTGACAAGTATAGGTTGTGCTTACATTTATTATCTCCCAACTTTTCCTGCTTAGTGCTTGGATAAACTTGGTAGAGCTTAAGCAATGCTTGGCAGGCATCACAGAGCAGCCATGGAGCACAGGATTTGGTTTCCTTCTGGCTGAAACTAAATGAAAAGACATGCTCCTGCAACAAATACATTGTGCTGCTTCTGCATACTGGGATTCAGCCCAGGGGACCAGAATCGACCTAGTCCAAAGCAATCCTCCTGGCATGGGTATAGGCTCAAAGTCAGATCTTTAACACTGTGTTCTCCACAGATATTTTTCCTGTTGGACAATGCTAGTTTCTAACACAGCTGTAGTCGTGTTGCTCTGACACTGGTTTAAATGTTTTCACCTTTGCTACTTCTCAGTCTTTTGGAGCTCCTGCCATTGCAGAGGAAAGCAAAGCACTGACTCAGCAGTTACAGCAGAAGGGTTTTATATAGATCAGCACAGCACACGAGGTGGCACCATATGTTCCTGCCCTTCAGCATCTAACAAATATCAATTAATCCCAGCAGGCATCAACACAGAAGCAAATACTAATTAGAGATTTAGAGAAAGGATTGGTATTAGGAGTATAAATATTGGGGAAAATTCATGCTATGCTTAGAGACACTTGAAGGAAGACAAAATGAAGGTCATTTGCATATTTGCTTTAAGAAAGCTGTAATAGCAGTTAGCAACCCCCAGCACCCTGCTCTCCCCCCACCATGCTAAGCCAGAGCTAGCTTGGTCAAAGCTAAATCACAGGAGAGTTGGAAAACAGGCTTAGAGGCTCATATTGGGTACAATGAAGAACAGCAAATCAGTGAAGGCTCTCATCTGAGTGGCTAAAATGAACAAAACATTGAGCTACAAGGAAAATACCTTCCCCCTCTGGAGTTTTGTGAATGTCGCAGAGCACCTTGGTGCTGCACGATACATAACTAGTTAACACAGTAACAATCAATAATTTCTTCACAACTACAAAGTTATATAAGTTTAATTTTTGGGAGGAATCCATCACTACTTAAAAGTACATGAAATTTTAACTTGGATGAGAAGGATTTGGTTTAGGCTTAAGAACTCTTATATTCTCTGGATAGTAAGAAAGCAGGACCATACCTTATTCTCTCTCTCTCTTTTTTGCGGTGCTGCAGCTAGAGGCTCTCTTTAGGTGAGTCCTAGCAGTAGTTGGAAGCACTGTAATGCCAAAGTTCAGAGCCTTAAGGGGTTTGATATCCAAGCCCTTTCAAAGATCCCATTCCCTAGAATTAGAATATCACCAACAGTGACAGCCTCTTTAATCTGTGCAGTTGATTAAAAAAACCCCAAACAAGCAACAAAATACCACTAATAAAACCAAACCATCAAACCAACAACACATTTAAATGCCAGTTCATATTTTGAAAGGCAGCAAGAGGAAGAAGGGCCAGTCTTCCCAAAGCCATGGAAAAGGTTTTTTTGTAACAGTGACCACAACTTGATAAAGTCATTGTATCTTGTGAAATTCTACCCCAGCACCTGCAACTTGTCACACCATTTCTATTGCCATGTACGCTGGCAACCATAATTATTTGCACAGAAGAAATAGATTAAGAAATAATGACTGGATTTACAGATGTATTTTCATAGAACTGAAAGGTTTTATTTTTCTCTGTTGCTAGTGCCAATGAAGTCTCTGGAGACCAACAATACAAGTCCTCTTGGAGCAGAGGAAAGTCATGCCACTGGTGGCATGCCCTTCTCTATAACTATTCCTTGTTTTCTGAGGTAGGCAAATGCAATTCTTTGTTTTTCCTTTCTTTTTTTTCTTCTTTTTTTTTTTTTTTTTTCCCTATCCTTCCTGTAGAATCTTTGTTGATGCTAGAGGGCAAATGATGAAGATTTATTCAAACTGAGAAGATGAGAAATGTTGAAAACTTTACTCCAAGGCTAGTTTTCATGATTAATTAAATAGAAACAACTGAAGCAACAAGACTACTGCTAGGTCTGCATGTCATCTGCTAGTCACATGGATTACTGCTGAGAATGAAGAAATTAAATGGATGAAGTTCAGAAGTGCAGACAGTACCCTGGAACACTGCTCATGTAATTAGTTGAAATGAGACTCCTCAAACTTGAATTAATATCTGGTGCTGTGTGTCATTTCTGAAGTCACAGCTGTTGCTTTATGAGGAGGGAGGAGAGAGGAAGGAGACTTTAGTATTACTGTTTGTGCTTAACTTGCTGCAGTAATACCAGATCTCTGAAAGTCAATCACAGACCCAAAGTGTGGCCTTTTCACTGTCTATCAATCCATATTGCTTTGAAAATGGGGAGGAGTACAAGGTCACTAAACTTCAAAAAACATACAAAAAGCCCTGTAAATGCTTACAAGAGAGAGAGCACTGAGGCTTGTGGGAGAAACTTGCATGAAGAAGGGCATTCACAAGAACATGCTATGTCCTAATCCTACCAATTGGAAATCCTTGTGAGACATGGCTTCAAGCCATTTGTGTTTTGACAAAAACGGATGCAAAAATATCAAAGCAAATATTCATTGTACCCAACATGGACCACAGTTTCCAGTGCTATTCTTTTTTTTTCCTTCTAAGACCAGTGGCTCTTTGAAGAATTTACACAATAAAATCACTACCATGAAGATAGGCAGGGGTGCCATTGTTACCACCATCAGTTTTCCTATTCATCTAACAGCTGATTTTTGTCTAGCTCAGGTCTTTCCTTTTATTCAAGGACTCGGACATTCCCTGCCCTAAGCTTTGTTGCTTTTTTTGAAAGAGCAGGTAATATTCAGACCTGCTGTCTCAAAAAAAGAAGATACTCACAGGAAGACCAGAGCCCATTATTCCTTCTAAATGTTCAGTCATTTAGACCAAGGAAAAGTCTGATACTTTCAGGAAAGATTAAGTACATAAGCTTACAGGTAGCTGAGAAGATCTGTGTGTCACAGGAAAACAAATCTACAAGACAATAATGTATGCTTACCATGCAGTAAACCCAGTAAGTACACTTGCAGTCACACATTTTTGTGTTCTAAACACCTAAATCACAGGGCTGTCAATTCACATAATTTCAATAATGGGAAGTAAATGTAGTTTGTTTGGTTTTTTGTTGGTTTTGTTTTGTTTTAAAGACTCATTGTTTGTTATAGAAACTCTAAACTGCTTAATCCTAATTAATATATTGTTTCTATGATATTTGTTAAGTATGTCACATGGAAAGAAATGGCATTACTGCATTACTTGTCCAGCAAAATTCTTATATTCTTCAGGTTTCGAAAGAGTCTCATGGGAGAGTTTACTGGAAAAAAGAGTGATGTTCTTCTAATCCAACTGACAGATGGAAAAGCAGCAGCAATTTTCCTGTTGAATTCAGACTGATGTATGATAAATGCTGTTTTAAACTGAAAGCTTGAAATATGAATGTAGATTTTTTTTGCATCAAGTAAAGTACTGCTGACTAGAGGACATGTGGGAGGCAGCAAACGTTATCAAATTGACATCTCTTCAGCCCTGCTGCCTAGCATTTCTGCATATAGCAACAAATCAAAGGAAAGGTTTCATTCATCTTGTTTCATTAAAAAATTGCAATTTCAAGGTGATTTTATAACATAAATAACAAAAGAAATTTTAGTTTTGTGACTGCAAGAACATGGCTGTATAGAGCAATTATTATAGTGGACAAAAAGCAGATTTCCCCACAAGGGCCAGCTTATACCCATTGTTAGGGCTGTGCAAAGCTGTGGGGAGGAGGATGGGACAGAACATTTAACACCTGGCAGCAGGCTCTCCAGTGAAAGGAGGGCTCCTGGACTTCAGAGTGAGGCAGAGTCACTCTTCTTGTTGTTCAAAGGTGGAAAATGCTGAGGCAACCAGTGAAAATAAACTCATTTTCTAAACTTTGTTCAATTAAGCAAAGGCTTATCAAGGTTTGTTTACTTTCAGGCAGAAAATTATTGGCTCAACCCAAAAAGAGGTGAAGAAGGGCTAGCTAGGGCTTGGAAGCCAACAGTAGATTATGGAACTGGAGGTGAAACCTGAATACAGCAGCATCTGAAGAAAGAGAGGTTGGCAGAGCCTAGGCAGGAAACAGACAACAGAAATTTGGGCATAATGAGCAAAGCAGGGTTAGTAGGATCTTTCCCAGCCTTCTAGAGTCATTCCAAGCATAAAAGCATGAGAGATGAGGGCATGGCTGAAAGGCGTGATGTGCTGCAGGGGTAGCTGCTGAGATGAGCTGTGAAGCAGAAGGAGCAGCAGGATGGGTATGGCAGGGACAAATCTGTGGCCTGGCAGTTCCCAGCAGCACCTGATGTGTGGGAACAGGGGCAAGGAGAAAAGGTCTGACTTGTAACCAAGATTGCTCCCATAACATACATCCAAAGCAGACCTCTCTTATCTGAAAGGGCTTAAATGTTCACTGTGCAAAACAGGAATGCAATCTGTTCTGACCCATTTGCTATGTCAGGTAAGCAAAAAATGTATAAATAGTTTCCCCATAAAACATACAGGGTTAACATAATTTAACATCTAAAGTTCAACTTTCCATCATAGCTTTTTTTGTTGTAGATTTGAGAGAGGAGGTGGAAATCACTCTTTGTTTCAAGCCAGTTTGTTTTCTCTCAAAGGATTTCCTTCAGACTAAGCCAGGCTGAACCATCTGCCCACAGATCTCTGTGGCCTGAAGAGGATTAACTTTCCACCTGCTATTATGTCAACATTTGCTAACTTTCCTAGATTTTTTAAAAAGCAGAGAAAAATTAAATAGAAACTAGAAAACCTCCAAACTCTTCTACTTGACTAAAAGAATTTTTTGGAAGCTTGATTGACAATGGACAGTGAGCACAGTTTCTCTGTCATCTTGGGATTTTTCTTCCTCAGCTTTTAATTTGGTAGAAATTTTGCTGTTCCATTTGTGAAAGTCCAAACTTTTACACTTCTAATAGGTGAATGAGTAATTATAAGGAATACAAACAGTACACAAGCTTGAGCATGACAATCAGGGCATGGCATCACAGATAAGGAGGACAGCGAACTCCTTCAGCTGGACACCAGAGAGACTTTGCAGATGAGTATGACAAGAAGTGACACAAGTGAATGAAACCAGATCCAGACTGTCTGTCTCTGGTGTGCAGAAATCTGAAGTAGCTTGCTAGATGGAAATCATTAGAAGAGAGTATGATCATAACACAACTTTAAAGACAACTCTGAGGAAAACAAAATCTCATACAACCAACTCATTCACCTCTTGGGCTGTTGCTTTCAAATTCTAAGTGCAAAGCAGCCGTATGAGAGCCCACACAGCACCACGGGCAGATGAACTTCACTTACTGTGGGGAGAAAACTCTATTTTTCAGAGTTGATCCAGGTACCAGGGCAGTACACTCCAGCACAGGGGACAGTATTTATATCACAATGCCACAGAAGTCTGACTCTGAACCTCAGGGAAAGCTCAAATGAAAACATAAAATATCTGTACTGTTATACCCATGAGTCACAAACAATTTCTGTGTTTAACATGAAGATTTAATATAGT
The DNA here is from genome assembly GCA_023637945.1 of Phaethornis superciliosus. Classification (NCBI taxonomy): domain Eukaryota; kingdom Metazoa; phylum Chordata; class Aves; order Apodiformes; family Trochilidae; genus Phaethornis; species Phaethornis superciliosus. Next base: position 49,228,398 of record JAJQWJ010000003.1, on the reverse strand, counting down.
GTCTCAAATACAGAGAAAGAAGAGGCTACACAGCAGTATTGTTGGACTCTGTCTCTAAAAAAAAAGTTCCTTATTTTGTCTTTGCTTTTCAGTAGAAGTTTTTCATTAAATTATTGCAATCTGTTGGATTTTTTTTGTTTTTGGTTTTGGTTTTGTTTGTTTGTTTGTTTGTTTTTTGCTTATACTAGTGGGGATTATACTGCAACAGAAAGGAAAACAAGCTATGTGCAGCATGGGCTGCCTTGCCCTCAGCTGGTGGAGAAGTGAGGCTGAGCTGATACTGGCCCTGCCATCCCTACCTGCATGGGGTCCAGCCCTTCTACCCTGCTCCCCTCCTCCCTGCCCACCCTCCTTCTCCAGGGAGGGAAATGCAGCATCCCAGATGAACAAGCCAACCAATGTCACCCCATGAAGCTGGCTCCCTCTCTGCCTGCCTCCCATTGAGAGTGCCTCTACCATTTCAAAAAGCAGCTGTGTTGGCCCTGCAGTTAAAGCTTGCAATTAAATTGTGGGTTAAGGTCTTGTATGCAAAATGCCATGGGATTATCAATGATCACAAGCAATTAAATATAACAGGACATCTCTAGCATAAGAAGGCTGCTGCTGCTTGTTGGTGCATTGGGGAAATTGTTCAATTACTTATCAGCCACGATACCATTAACCATCACCATTGTGATTTAATGAGATCATAGCTCCACAGGCAGAAGTCATAATGATATCTAGATACAATAGCACATAGATAGGCACCCAAAAGCAATGCTCAAACTGCTAGGTTCACAGCTCACAGAGAAAGCTGTGAGAATTTGTTGCTTAACTGATTCAGAAAATTCCCAAAGATAAAAAGCTTTATAGATAAGCAGGACTTGACTTCTACTGATTTCAGGGGATAAAGCAGCCAATTATCTTTGAAGATCTGGTCCTAACTGCTTTATGACAAGGGGCCAGAGCTAAAGATGGAGGCAGATCCTAAGCTTGTGCTGCTTTGTATTTTCATTAGCAGTGACTTTGTTGGTTTACATAGGGGTGCTCACAGGCAAACTCCAGAAGGATTTACGTATGGTTAAATATTACTCAGACCACACTCAGACTGACTGGCACACTCTTCTCATCTTATTCATAATGCTCTGTTGTAGATTTTGAATAATTTGAAATATTCACTCTCTATCACATCTACACTTGAAGAGAAACAACTAAACCTCACTTTTTTTTACAGACTGAAAGGAGAACTGAAACTAATAAATTGCTATTTTGTGGCTGATCTGAATGCATCTGCACCCTGTACATCTTCTGCCAGCAAAGCAGCTCTGCCTTGGTGCACAAAATTGTTACAATATGGTTGGGGTTGCATAAGGACACTGAAATAAAAAAATCAAAAACAACAAGCAACTCTGAGAGGACGTGGTTTATTCTAAAGATGCCGTGTTAGCAAATGGGAGCTATAACCCAAGTAAAATGCCTGAGTAGACTGAAGCAGGGATGAGACATGATACAAACTCCACTGAGCTCTGGCTGTCCCAGAGGACAAGATGTGATTTATTAACACCAGCAATAGCTGCTTGTGGCAGAAATATGTCAATGAGTATTGCTCACAGGAAAGCCAGCAGAACTCCTGTCTCAGCAAACTAATTTGAGAATAGGGTTTATCATAAGCCGCTGATGTTACACATTATCATATCAAGGTGTTGAAAGACATTAGGATTTTTTCTTTAGAACAGCTGCAGGAGACATACTTGATGGGTAGACAACTTCACTATGTGGGGAGGAAAATTCATGTGTTTCCTTTGTCAGAAATACAGAAATAATTATTTTCACTTGTTTATTCTGGAAGAGAGAAATTCTTTGCATGCAAGCAGTAATAAATTATGCATTTTAAATATTTGATCCTCTGCTGTCAGAAAAATGTCAATACAAGAACAATTTCCAGTAGCTAAGATTAGCAATAGAAATTTAAGACCTTTGTAGCAAATGTCTCAAACTTAAGTATCTCATATTTTTATGTAGTGGAAAAAATAAGTGAGAACACTGTCTTTTTAGGTGAATCTATATGTTTGATAAACATTTTATAGGTTTTTTCAGCTGGCTATTAAATTTAAAATGAACGCATTTTAAACATTTTTATTCTCCCCCTTACTCTTAGCTGAAGTGCTGGATTTTGCTAATGCACATGGCTGGTTAATGGGGTCACCACAATATTGAAAAAATTGTCAGAAAGAGAGTAAATTGTTTTCTCTGTGGTTTATTGATACTATTACTGTTTTGATATGTATATAAAACAAAGTTACCTAAATTGCCTTTGAGAACCATATTGCAACATGATGGATTCGTACAATTTAGCTGGAAGAACAGATTGCTTTTTAGTCTTAACATACTGCTCTACTTCCCAACCCCCAAAGCATTCATTTTGGTTTAGTTTCTGAATAAAAGCTACAGTTGTGATGCTTAGCCTGCATCACAGTACTGTGACTATAAGTACTTCAAGTGGACTTGCTGTATTTTTAAATAATTTCCCAGGGCAAGAACAGTTATGCAGGTTATAATCATAAATTCTACAAAACACTAGTAACCCTTATGAAGAGTGTATCCATGTAAAACTGAATACAAAGAGAAGTATGCAACAATTAACAGAGTCCTGCAGTAAAAACTTAAAGAACGTTTCTTTGAGAGTGCAGTTATGTCAAAATTACTTCTGATTTCTGACTGAATAGCTCCTGACAATATCCAGTCACATCTGCTTAGTTATTTGCCATAAGTGACATATATTTCCTCTTACCCTTAAGATAAATGATGTACCAATGCCATTGAATCAGTCTCCTTTCAGTGCAGAACTACCTCACGCAGCCAGAAATAGACCAGGACTTCAGCGAGCCCTTTCAGACCAGCCTGGCTCTGCTCTCCCCCTGCCCAGGCATGCACACTATAAAGATGGTCTTTCTCTAAAATTTTTTGTTTTGTTGTACAACTTATAATTTATTCCAAGTATCCAGAGAGGTAAACTGACAGGCAGCTGCATGTTAGGTTGATATTTCTCTCCTGACAACACTAGATGGACCCAGACCTAGTGAACAGTGGGGTATCATGAGATATTTTTGCTGAATATGATGCTTTCGACTGGAGAGTTTTAAATCTGAATTTGCCAGCTATAACAAGGATATGACATTGACCCTTCACCTGACAGTAATACATTTTTTATCTTTTAATAACATACAGTAGTGCTGCGTTGTGATTTCAGGAAGCTCTTTGAGTAAACAAATCATATTCATTGCTTAGAGACTAACATGCCTTCCCAGAGTCTATAAAGATGAGAGATAAGCTGAAAGATAGGCTTAGAAGAGTTTTCAGCCAGTTAACATCAGAATATTTTGGGAAATGCATTATGGCACCAGTTAGAAATTAGTGCTTAAAATGATATTTTTAATATACAGTTGTTCACGTGATTTCTTGAATTGATTTCTCGATACTGTTTGATCCAAATGTATGGAGAGTCTCAAATTGGATCTTTAATCTAGTTTCTCAGGAAAACAACTTTTATGTGCTCACATAATCTAGCTGACTACACCAAGAAAATTTGTTTTGAACTTAAATTTCAATTTACAATTTCACTTAAATTTTACATCATGCTGTAAAGCAAGTCACTCCAGATTCTGATTCATTCTTTGGTCAACAGTTGCTACAAGAAGAAAAGTGGTATTAGTACTATCACACCTTACCCCATGGCAGAAAAGCTGAAGTTTGAACTGGTTTTGATCTGGTCTGGCCTGGTCAGAAATGACTGAGGGTGGGGAAGGTCAGTATTACAGTAAAATAAAGCTTTTCAACAGTGATGCTTTTGAACAGAAAATTAAGACTGCACCAATAAAGTCGAGAAATACTATTCAAAAGATGTTCTTGCAATGGGTTTCCAACAAAGGCATCAAACACCTCACGTACCTCTGGGTCCTCCCAGGAGAGAGCAGCACGGGCTTTCTTCCAGATCCAATTTTGGATGACAGCTGTCACTCACAGAACTTCAGTTGGCATCTGGTGGCAGGAATAAAATGTGTTCATCACAGCAGGACAACAAAATATTAATTTAACTGTGGGCTAACTTGGGAAATTAGCTGGCTGAGGGGTAGCAGCAAGATTTGTCTGAAATTAGAGGAATAACATCAGTGAAATATTTTAGAACACAAAGGAGGAGCAAGAGCATACTGGCAAACCAAGAAGGATTTCTAAATACGTACTTGGAAAGAGAAGGCAGGAAGACACACGCAACGTCAAAGAATACAGGACCAAGCATCACCCATATAGCCTATGTATTTGCCTCAAAATTTATAATGAAAGCTTTGAAACTGTGTTCAAACTGTAAGGGAATATTTTTGTATAACACAGCAGAGAATAATTACTGACAGATTGAAACGAACAGCACGTGTATTGTACCATTTATTTTATCAATTGAATTCTATGATTTTTTTCCTCATCCTCCAGTCTCCTAATGGCACTAAGTGATGATTGTGTGCTAGCATGGGTAATCAAAATGAAAATTAGCCTTTTTTTGAGTTGAATTAATTGTCTCTATTTATTCTGCTTCCAATTCAGTTTTTAGCTATTATTTATAGTCTATTTAAGAAAGATTGCATCTCTTCTGCAAAACCACTGTCTTCAGCAAAAACCACTGTCAGAAATAAGAGCAGTTTTACAAAAACTGAAATACTGCAGCATTTCTCATTTCAGTTGGATGTACATTCCATACTTAGTTTTTGGCTTGAAAAGAAAGCTATTAGATTCAGATAATAGTTTTCCCAGCCAAAAGCATTCACTCATATGGAAAAGATTGACTGTTAAACTCTAGCAAAATCTGTAATCTACACACAATGACATTTTTTAATAGAAGCCTACTAAGTAAAGGCATTTTGTTTTTATTTTTAAAAGCTCCTGAGAAACCACAGGGTTCATGTATCTGTGCCCAGACCAGGAGCCTGATGTCTCATTGTGCTTTTGACAAAAGTGGATTTGTTCAGTGCTAGAAAAGATTGGAACAGTTGTGTCAGAGTTTTGCAATCTGGCAAAGGTCACTATCTGTAAAACCTTCATCTTTTGTAGGAGCTAGGTACATTTATTCATTAAGTCCTTGTTGTTGATGGACCATAATAGTTGCTATCTGACCCAAGGTTCACTTCATTACAGTCAGACCTAGGTAAAAATCCACACTGTTGCCTTAATTATGTGCTTTAAGGTAAATCATTCCCTGTGCTCCAACTCTCAGCCCACCACACTGAGCAGACAGGCAGTAATCACAAGTATGTGTAGAACATCACCTGAATAATAAGAATTTTCCAGCAAACACAAGTTGGAGGCAAGGAGGATTATACAGGGTACAGCATCCCCTAGTGCTCGATTCAGTCAAATTTTGGTTGACCCACATGCTGGTGCTGCTGTTTCTGTCCTTGGGGGATTTTCTCAAAGCTTGAGAGAGGTAAAAGGCTGTGTGAATAGCTGGTCCTCTTATTATACTCTATTGGTTAGAGAATTAAATAAACTGAAATTAAAACTAAGTGAGTTGGAAGAGTCAGAGAAGCTGATTTCTCACAGGTCTCCAGTGATGTCAGGTGTTTGCAAAAAGCATGCTAGATCCCAGCAAGCAAAGCCTGGTTCTGCCATGCAGTTGGAGCACTGGCTTTTCCCACACAGCCCTATTCCCCACTATCCTTGGACAGTACCATCTTCTCCATGACTTAACTTGCCCAACACTGCGTTAGCAAACCACACGTTTGTTTTATTCTCCCAGGACCACGCTGTCCAAAACACATCCCATGCTTCTTGGTCTTTAGCAGATCCACCCAGGGCCCTGCTAAGCCCCTTCCCACACTCAAAAGACCAACATTGCCAAGCCCTGGCTCCTCCAGCTCTTTCCTTCCTGCGCACCCCAGCACCTTGTGGACATCTCAGTGTCCTGCCCCACCTCAGGTGGCCCCTCCTGCACTGAGGAAAGGAAGCACAGAGGGGGCCTGGGCAGAATCAGCTGTATGAAACCTTCTCCATTCCACCCTGCAGCCTCTCATCTCACCTCCTCTGAGCAAAACCACTCTGTTCTTCACTCACCTGGCAGGAAAAGGGGAAAGAGACAAAGTCTTGGAGGAGTATTCCACATGATACTTCTACCATGTTTCTGCTCCCAGGACCCAGCTGCATATATTTGCCTGGCATGATGAGTAAGGAAAATGCTCCGTAACTCCCTGCCATGCTGATCCACAAAAATCTGGAGCAGAGGTTCTGGGAAAGCTTTTACAGTAGCTCGCACACAGGTAGGAAGAGTTTTAAAAAACACCAAAAACAAAACACCAAAAAACCCCAAAGAAGTGAGTTTGTGAATCTCTTAAGCGACGCCATGAAGCAAAATTTCTAAAGACCCACATTTTAGCTATATAGGAACTTTTCATGGGAATTTTTGCTACAGCATGTACCGGTTACTCTATTACTCAGGTTAACTAAAAGTTAATGTTGTCAGGAAGACATCCAGTTGACCATGCAGTAAATAATCCAAAGGAGGCAGAGAGGAGTTTGCAAATTCAGCCATGCTGAGTGACCTAGGATGAACTATCACAGCTTTTAGGTAACACTGGGGAGCAGGAGGGGCTTTTATTTCACTCCAGAGTGGGATGGATGATAATGATGAGAAGGGGATGTCTTTTTGTTTTGTAATATTACTACTACTCCTTCCATGGACATCCATCTGGTGCCCAAGAGCCACGGGGCTTACTCCTTACAAGGCACATTCTCTGGCGAGCCTGAGAGCTTGTTGCAGATCCTGATCACAGTAACCACAGCATGGGAAGCTGAGGAATTTGTCAGGCCCACAAAGCCCCATCATGTGAGTCTTCAGATAGAATGTGAGACTTCACTGTAAGATCTAGGAACAAATGAAAAAATAATGTTCCTGTCACATGCATTGTTTTCAGGGGGTAAGAGTCCCAAGGTAAGGCAGACCTGCAGAACAGCAATTGTGAAGCCAAAAGCTGCTTGAAGGGCAGTCTGCAACTGATCATTTCTTCACACAAGAATGATCACACATCTTCAATGCCCCATGGACAGATGTTGCCACATCTTCCTTCACTGCAGGAAGCTGCATGCATTGTGCCTGGGGTAGATGAAGAAACATTTGCCAGTTATTGTGGCCCAGAGTGATGGGTGTTTTTGTGTTTCCTTTCTCTTAAAGAAAATGATCTATAAAATCAAAAGTTAATTAATTCCCATCTTTCCTGCTAAATAAAATCCTAAAAGAAAACCTGCCTTTTTATGTTAGGTTCAGAGCCATCTTGAAAAACCTTTGGGGGAGAGCCCTGGTGTTAGCATCAGAGCAGCCAGCAGGACCACAGAAGTCGTCTCAGAATCCCCTCCTACCAACTGTGAAGGGCAAGAAGCTCACTTGTATCACCCTGAGGGGGACAGAGATCCTGGTCTGGATGCTAGGGAGGAGGCAGCAATGTCAGACCTTTGCTCTCAGTTCCCTCACTGCCAACAGCAGAGCCCAGTGCTCTCCTTACCCTGACTGCCAGACAAATCTGAGTCCTGTCACAAACCACAGTTCTGCTCCAGGTGTGACTGTTTTCAGAAATACCTGGCCCATATCTGGTGGTGTCTGTATGCGAGGCAATGCCTGGTGTAATGTGGGTCCTCTGTTTGGTCAAGCAGCTGTCTGTATCATTTCCAGCTCCTCCCCCCAGGTGTGGGTGACAGGACTGCTGCACACAGGACGATTGTTGTGAATCACATCCGAAGGGGCATCTGTTCTGTACACCTGTATGACACACAAAGCTTCACCTCAGTGCTCATTTAGATCCTTTCTTCTGATTCTAACAAATGCCGTCCTGCACAACACGGCTGAAAAGATAATTTGGAAGCCTGCTGTGTCGTGCTTGTTGTCTCCCCTTGAGCTGCCTTCCTTTTGCTCCCCACTTCTTGACAACAGCAAACACAAGCAATTTGTCTCCATGTTTATTGCCTTCTCAGCACACTGCCTCCTCCAGAGCCATCACTGCTCCTTTAGTGGGATGGCAAATCTCTCATGATTGGTGAACTATGGCAAAATTATCAATTCTGGTTAGATTTCCAAACAGTCCCGTTTCACTTTTTTCATGCTGTTGTGATGTCAGGGAGCAGGTCCCTGTTGCTACCAAACCCGCTACTTTTTCTCATGTTAAATGTATTCTTACGAGCTTTTACTTGCCAAAACAGATGCAAAAACATGGCAAGAAGTGCAGCAGTGTTGGGCCAACCAGTTTAGCCAAACCTTGCCTCCTTTTCTGCCTCTTTGCCTCTCTAACCTACATCAGGCTGAAGCCTATGGGGCTAGGCTCAGATCAACATTTTTTTTCCATGTTATTTTACACCACCTGTAATAATAAGATAATATATCATGACAAGGGCTCTCACTGACAGCAACACACACAATTCACACTCTGACCAAGTACAAAATACAATCTTAGTTTATAATGCAAATCTAAACAAATTCCTTTCAACCGTTACAGGAGAAATTTAATTTTTTCATCAGTCCCATGTAGGACTATAGCAAACAGCAATTTCTCATATCAGCTTTGTCTTTTGCCCAGGTTAAATCACATGGAGTGGGGTTTTCAGACTTGAAATTGGTATTTCAAGCATGTGGTACATGGCCAATCCCTGTCAATGTATTTTGGAAGATCAGATCTATTCTCTGCTTGAAGCTGTCTTTTAAATCCCTCAGTAAGCTATGCATCCACTTCAGACTGACAACTGTTCACATTCCCAGTAATGAAATACAGCGAACTATTCAAAGGCCTTGGATGCAACACTGCCTGGTTCTGATGTGGTTCATGTCCCAAGACATTGCACTGTGCCCTGCAGAGTGCACAGGTTGATTTTCCAGTTGTCCCTTAGGGCATAATCTGCAAAATTAATTCAAGTATTTGTGATACTGGTATCAGAGCCTCCTAGCCAGCAATGCTTAGGCATTTTTCAGTTATCCTTTACATACAGGAGGAGAAAATTTGCAGTGGTGACTGCAGTCCACAAGCTACTTGCCCAAATTGGTAGACACATAATGACTGGATTACCAGAGATGAAACAGGTGCAAGAAAAAGTTTTCTCAAAATGGTTACCTGGAACAGTAGAACAGAAGAATTGATTTTGATCTCCCCAGCCACTTGACAGATTTCTTTTAAGAGATGCTGGAAACTCTAAAAACCAACTAGAAACTGCTGTGGTTAAAGTTGAAATAGAAAGTAGGTGAATATTGAGGCCTCGTTAGTTCACAACTAGATTTGACTTTGAATTTGAGCATATTATAGAGAAGACCTCATTAGTTTGATTTTGATTGTCCCTTTTTTTAATTACTAAATTTGTCTACCCATTTCATAGAGAATGAATTTTATTTTTTTTTAATAAACCTTCCTGATACCAGTTAGTACTAAGCAGAGATCACATCTTGAATGACAGACATGCATACTCAGTCTAAAGACAGCAACTGTGACAAAGAGAAGCCTCTCAAGAGGACTTGCCCACTGCAGTATGTGCTTCCATAGTCAGTAGGTGACATTCTGACATTCAAATAAAAAGTACTTACTGAGGTGCTGCTAAGAGACTTGCAGGTGCCCAAGAGAATTAGGAGATGCCACCTTGAGATTGTTTTCTGTTCACTTCCACAGAAGACTGCATTCCACATAATTCTTCCCAGGAGCCTCCTGTGCCCTGGAAATCACAGTTACATAAAATTTCTCATTATGCCTGCTTAATTAAGCAGAGAAGTTGGTAAAATTATCACAACATAAGCACAGTCTGACATTCTGATTGCAAACCCATTCAAATGATCAACTGTTTCTGAAGCCCTGTTCACACTGTGACTGCTGTTATCTGCTCTATAACAGAGCAATCTTCCCATTTTTCTTTTTTAAGTTGTGGCTTTTCTACAGCCCTCCATTGCTCCTTCTCAACAGTTTTGAGTCAAACAGCTCTAAATGAAAGTTTGGGGCTAACGGAGTGCTCCCCAGGCCCCAGACAGCCAGGGGTACACCTTGCAAGCAGCCTGCTCACAAGTCTCAACCCAGGGTATCTACTGCAGCTGGAAAATATGAAAACTTTTTGTTTTAAATTTTACAGCAATTAAGCAGAACACTGATACTATAAAGACTTACCTATGTAAGCCCCCAAACCCTTACACTAAGGGTTAATTATGCATTGTGAAAAATCAACCATCCGACTAAGTGAGAAACATGTTTGCTAACATTCTGCTTTTATAGGTTTATCTCTGAGCAGGAGCCTATGGAAAGAAGCATTCTATTTCCATAGGCCAGACTGGGATGACTCCAGCGAGGCTGCTACCTTTTCCCTTGAGAGAAAAAAACAGCCAGTGCCTCTTTCTTGGCAGACCCATGGCCTAGTGAGCAGCCCAGGTGCACCAGGCAGGAGAAAAAATCATGTGAGATCAGGCCAGTATGCCCCTGAGCACCTGCAGGTCAGTAGGTAACAAGGTGTTGGTTCTGGGACCCTACTAGGATGAAAAGACTGCTTCAGAAAGCTGGAGTGAGTTTTGCCCTTACGTCTGGACTCAGCACCGCCCAATTTACAGTTCTTCTGTCCACTGCCATGACCTTAAAGGGCTTTGCTGCAGGAAGGTTTGGCCAGGGACCATTCCCAGTAAAGAATTTTATTAAGGAAAGCTTTTGGAGTGGCACAGTTCAACAGTTACCGTGATTCTGTTGTGTCTGTAGGTCTTGGATGCATTTGACATATGTTGGCATTTGAACTGTTTTAACACCTGAGGTGCAGTGGGACCATGTTATATATAGGGTTCATCAAATCTTGGCCTTCACACTGAATTCAAGTGCTTCGCTTTCAACTTCAGTCTGACAATCCCCTCCTCCTCAGTCCATGGATGCTGTGGGCAGCCCCACAGTCTCCACTAAAAGGGAGCTATAACTGCTGGTCATGGCAGAGATTACAAGCACTGGTGAGCAGCTGGAGGCAGTGACAGCTCTGAATACCTTCAACTTAATTGGACTGAAGTTAAAATTACTTTTTTATTCCAATGCTTTGTCCAACTTATAACTCCATGTGCTGCAGAGCTCAAGGTTCAGAATATGTAACTATTCGATTTTGGAGAAAAAACAGGAAGGCAGGAGTGGTCTGCAACCAGCAGACTTTACCCACAGATGAAACTGTGTAATAATGCATCTGCTAGGCTGCAAATATAGCAAAGGGGAAAAAAAAAATAAATCATCTCTTCTTCCCATGCACCCTGGATTCCTAAATTAATGAACACTGTCAAAATACAGCTACTGAAAGTACTTTGCTTGACAGTGTCTGTTATATAAATGCCCTTAAATTTTCTCATAGATTAAAAAAGGATAACAGGGCTTCACATTGTCACCATCGAGATGTGCGTTGTAGACTGTTTAAAAACCTGCTTGGGAACATCACCACAGATGAACCATTTTACCTTTTGTTCTCCTGAGGGGCCACTCGCTGTCTGGCTGCCAGAGCCTCAAGCACTCACCACTCCACCCATTATGATGTGCATCTCCCAAAAACTTAAGAAACATGAAACGGCCTCTTTTGAAAGTGTGGAGTCACTGCACACTCCAGCCAGCAAGAAAAGAACTGGTTAGAAAGGAAAGGAGTAAGGCTCCAGTCATTTCAGGAGAGATTTGAATAGTTTATTTTGCCCAGTCAGAGCCCTTCAGCATAATGACACATTCATATACACATATATGAATATTTTTTTCTGAAACATTAATGTATAATACATTTTAAATTTAAAATACCAGCTGCACAGGTATTTTTATTTACAAAAATATTCCATACTTAATTTTTTAACTTTCTTATGATGACATATTTCAGTTCAAGTACATGTAAGTAAAATAACTCTATGCAATCTAACATAGTCGTGTTTGTAACAGTACAGTTTGCAGTTCATATGAAACTATATTGGTAGACAGATGGATTTGCAATCCTACCTAAAATGCATATTCCAGTAATCACCCTCAGAAGAGCTAGCGGGGCTCAGCAAGACTTAACTGAAAAGTAAGTTGCAATGAACCAAAGAAAAAAATCCACAGGTGTACACACTAAGATATACATAAACAAGAACTGCTACACATCAAGCATGCTTACCCACAAATAGGCAATGTTAGAAAAATTTACTGACTCTTTTTTTTTCCCCCCATGGTGCTGGTACAATGAAACAGCGTAACTAGAAAGCAACAAGTTTTCCTAGTTCTAACCACTACAGATAGCAGAGCTCAGGTCTAAAATAACACAGTACTGCTTATTTACAATTCTGTTTTAAAAGGGAATATTTAAAACATGTTCCCATCCCTCCCTCTCCCTTTGCATCCCCTATTACTGAACAGTAGTGGCAATCCACATACAACTCCTTACATGTTTTCAACTTCCAATTCTCATTTGTCTGGTAATGTAACTTAGATATTAACAAAAATACCAGTGTCAAAGAAACCTACAGCTGTATGACTAACATTTCTAGGTGCTTTACATGAAAACCTAAAAGAAATACTGAATGACACCTTCAGTTTCATTGTTACATGGTTTTGTTTTGTCTTTTTTTTTCCTCGAATGAACGCCCACAACTTTGAGCCTACACTTTACAAATTCTAAGGAACCCAGAAACACAGGACACTCACCTGGCTTGAAACAGTAATAACGTGGATGATATCCAGCTCATCTTTATAACATGCACTGGAAGAAGAAATTGGCCCAGCTTAGCTTTTCGATGAAAACTGAAATAAAATTGGTTTAGCTGATTTGCCTAGACCACAGATTTATTTTTTTTCCTGTTTTTGCTCCTTCTCTCAAGTCATCATTAATTTCTGTCTACAAAGGTTTTGAAGATTCTGTGGCAGCAACCAGGATATAGAAATCCACCCACAAAGATTCACATATTTTACAGAGGAAACTAGGGAGAATGAAGAAAATGTTCAACCCATGAGTTATCCTGCCATGCTCAAAGGGAGGCAAAGTGCTGTACACCTTCTCCTCCACCTCTAACCTTCATCTGCTTTCAATGCCCATGAGGTATGTTGAACCATTATGAGAAAGAGGAGGGCACTTCAGCCACAGGCTCTAAGTTTTCCAACACAGGATTGGTAGAGAAAAACCCCTGCAATTTACACGTTAAAAGCTGATATATAATCAAGATTCTTACATTACTCAAAATATTTCTTGGGAAATTTCTCTCACTTCAATTTTTGGGAATTTTTAAAATAAGAAATAGAGCAGAAAAAAGTATCTCATTTATATGCCTAAAAAAATACGATTTAAAAAAAAATGGAAAATGAGTCAGCCACAGACATCAGCTATTGAGAAAACTTTTACATTAGGTTAGATTTCTGAATGAATTATCTTCCCTCTCCATACTTGGGAATTGTTAAAGAATGTCCAAAATGGGAGGTAAAATAAGTAAGACTATTTTCTGCAAAGCAAAATTGGCTATTTGTTTTCATTGTATCATCTCGATATGAGATATGAATGCATTCATAAGCTTAAAACAACTTCTTCTGTGGATAATATACACACTTTAAGTACTTTGACTTAAAAATTGAACATAAGTCTTTTCAAAATTAAAGGTAGAAGTGTAAATATAAAATTATTTAAAACTAAAAGTATATTTTTAAGCAGTATGTATAAATATAACAGATTTCATTGTTTCATCTAATAACAAATCTGAAAGTGTTGCAGTAATTTATAAACTGAATGCCGACACAAGTGCCTTTGATTAGATTCTATATTGTATATACTCGTATATACATATTTTGCTAAAAAACCACACCTTCTCAATGTCACATAATTAGCAAATGTGCCCAAAAGTAATCTGTTCTAAAGTCTTTATTGAATGTGTGTGCTTATATACAAATAATGAATCTGATCTGCACAAATGTAGAAAAGAAAAATTACAAAATTAAGAATGAAACTCCATGATTGAATCAAAGTGCAGGAAAAATTCAAGTTTAAAAGTTCAGTTAAGATCAGTGCCATAAATTAAGCTCTCCCTGCTCCCCCCCCCCCCCCAGAAAAAAAAAAAAAAAAAAAAAAAGAAAAAGAAAAAAGGAAAGAAATTCTGAAAATCCTCCTTTGGATGTAGCTTTCCAACATCACCTTCCCTACAAGAACCACCTCAAGTTAAAGTCTTTGCATAAAGACAGACAAGGAACACAGCAATATATTAATATATTTTATAACTGACTATTTGCTGAAGAACAAATCACTGGAGATGACTGTGGTGTAACACTTTCAGACTTTTTTGGAATACACACATATTTACACATATTGACATTCAATAGTTACAATTTTGAAGGACTAAGGTGAAGAAAAGCTTCTTCAGTTTACAGTTCCTAATGAGACACACTACATATAAACAGATAGGTAGCAGCAGTTTCTTACACTTCCATCAAAAAAGTAAAAGATCAATTGTACTTCATAGTTTTCCAGACACTCTAAAAAAAGTTTCACACAACTAAAATTCTAGCGAAAAAACTGGGGTGCTTCCCCCCAAGGATTTCAATATGCTTTGCTGTACAAAAGGTGCACCACCAATAGCAGAATAAGATGCAACAATGTGTGTACGGTTAACTTCCTTCCACAGAGAAGGAAAAAGGAACATTTTGTACTCAAATTGTACATAGCCCCTTTTATTGATCAAAAACCATTTATGTGTTCATCGTCTGAGCTTTTCATCAGTTTTCAAATCTAGAGCCATGCACTCAATATACGCAACTGAAAAAAAATTCAACTATGACAAATTTTGTAACACCAAGTAAGCCACTCCACTCTTCTTGTTCTGGCAGATGGATGGTCTCTGGTCTCTCAATGACCCTTTTGTTTTTATATTATTGTTTTTTGGTTTTTTGCTTTTTTGTTTTTTGCTGGTGGTTGTCAAAAGCTTCTCGATGAGAAAGTTAAGTATGCTTTCCTTTCAAGCCAAGGTCATCTTCCATTGAACTGATACCATGATTTGGTAAAGAGTGCTTTTGCCATCCTCTTCCCCAAAGCCTGACCAGACTGATTTTCCAGGATTCTATTGTTCTAAAGTATAGTTCACCTTCACCAGGTCAAATAATCATCAATCATCTCATTTTATATATGTGAAATAAGAAAGGGGACAAATGTCAGCTAGGGTGGTTTATTTCTGGAAATTATAACAAGATAAACTACTATGCATACCTTCTACTTGGATTTTGATTAAAATGGTGTTATATAAATATGAATTAATTGGACACTAAAAAAAGAAAATGACATGGAGAGGCAAAACTTGCATGGCAAGCTAAGTCAAGCAACTGGAGAGAACACTGCCTCAGTAGGTATGGGACAGAGCCATCAAGAAATCATAATGCTGCTTGTTCAGATAGTCATTCTCATTTGTTAAGTTCTTTGAACCATGGAAATAGGACCATGTCATGCCCTCCGTACTGGCAACAGAATTAACTTGTCTTTTTTAGTTGGATCTTACTATATATAAAAAAATCAGAAAATGTATCATTTTGTGCTACAAAGCCAAAATACCGTTGTCTTGCATTTGAAAAAGAATAAAAAACCATTAGTGATTACAATATTTTGCATCCTTTAAGTATTTTGTAAGTTTGTTTTTTTTTTTTTTTTTTTTGCTTTGGAAACATTCAGAAAGTGTGCAAAATCACTACACAGAATGTGTTACTTAAGCAAACCAAAATGATTTCAGACAATGTAGACCTATCAGCTTCTGAGTACCCCCTCTTATGAAACAAAACCAGTCAGCAACTATTCCTGCTTTGAGGGGTAAAGACTAAATAAATTTTTGAAATGCAAACATTTCTGTTTAGAAATTCTCTTTTTAAAAGAGCTCTAATCATTCCCACTGTTACAGCTTCAGCACAGTACTTATTAACAGGTTAGCTCAGCTATATTATTTACCTCACCGAAACTGACCTGTATTTCACCAGTTCCTGAAGTTTTAGTGTACACATACCGCCGCCCACACTGAAAATACTGCTTTAGAGACTAAACCCAAACTTGAGGCCAACTCCTTTAGGACTGGCTGGGGCTGCGATATGTACTTGTAATATAGCTCTAGTTTAGAGATTTGCTGAACAATATCCTTACAATTATGAAATTAGATGCTTGCTATTATTCATACATCTGCACCTCCATGGAGTGTAAACCTGTTTGAAAACCTGAGTCCAAGATTTTCTGATGTCATAGTTAAGGACTAAAGGGGCATCTAGAACTTAAGTTTTGAGCAAACCTATCTAAGCTATTTTAATGGCTGTAAAGATACATCCTGTTAAACATTTATAAAAATTCACAGCATGAGTGGAACCCACAGCCAATTCTAAATTGAACAAACTTAACCAATAACTACTTTTTGGCAAAGAAAAATATTTAACTGAATAGAAGTAAAAGTACTCTTACCACAATGAAGATGTTACCACATTTCACACTGCACAGCCATAACACAAATGAAAACTCCCAGCGTGACACATTCCAGTCCAGTTTAATGCAAAAATTGTGTATTCTCTTGCTTTGCACTTCACAGAATATTATGTGAATACAAGAATACTAGATCGGGGTCCAAGAAAAGACTATGCACATGTCAACTATGTATACAATTTTCAACATGAAATCTTCCAAGCTTCCAGCTTTTCTGATAAAAGAAGTGATGACAAACTTCAACTCTTCTTCAACAATAATGGTAAATATGAGTCCTAGAGAGAGTAAGTTAAGTCAGCTACTGTCCAGCAAGACAAATATGTTTATTCCAGCTCTTGGACCCCTGATTTATTGCCTCTCCTCACAGGAGGGTATAACACTGGCAGCAATTACAACAGCACAAAAACTTTTGGCATATGAAATATTAACACAGGACTGATCCTGCATTGCCCCTGCCCATCTCACACTACTTTTTCCCTTCTCTTTTCCACATGTTCTAGTTACTTTCTTCATTCCAACTCTCAGCTAACCAACAGCTAAGAAACACTCAGGTTTGGTTTTTTGCGTGTGTTTCTTTTAAATATAAAGCTCCTCAGTTAAAGCCACGACTGAGGTAAAACAGTGTGTGATTTGTGCTAGGAAACAACAGTATCCAATTGTGAATACTCTTTTAAACTTCAATGGTCCTGACAAAATTAATGAAAAACCAAGATTCTTTCATCAGGACAAAATTAAACAGATGTAATCGATGAGGATCATCAGAATTGATACCACTTCTTGTCTTTGTACTTCAACATCATCTAAAAAAAAAAAAAAAAAAAGAGACAATTTCTAGTTACTTTTCCTATAATGTACCAAAAAACAATTATATAAACAAATTTCATGCTTACAAAGTAGCATAAGAAAGAGAAACTTTACTAAAGTTTCTCAAAACTGGAACAACACTGCTGAAAAGTGAGGGTTAATTATGACATAATTTCTAGTGGTAACATCACTGATGATAATCTAGCCTCAGATAGAAAAAGGCATTTTTAGGAGAAGCAGAAGGTAGCACAAGATTTTAGGAGATGGAAGAGATGTGTGAACACTGAAGTGAACAGCCATCATATGTACTTACTGATGAAAAAGAATACCAGGGATTCATGTGGTTTAAAAAGAACAACTGGATCTTTAAGAGCCACAGGAATCTCACACAGCACATTAGCTTACTCCATTCAGTGATGAACACTTTAAGTAATGTGAACTGAGATTCACTTTTGGTAGTCTACATGTCACTTAGGCAGAGGGTTATGGTCTAGTCCAATGTGTCTGCTTACATTAATACTTAGCTATAAGTCATGATAAGTGAAGTGTTCTTGAGCAATGACATGGCATTTCCTTTAGATAACATTCCTAATATACCTTTACAGATGTGAGTTACTTGAAAAACTTGCATTTATTTGATACAGGATCAGGTTAATATTCTCAGTTTAACATGCAATGGACTTACCTCATGAGCATGTTTAGAGAAAGAATCAGCACTATAAAGCATAGCTGCAGTTTTTTCTTCCAGTTCTCCTAGTTTCTGTCCTCTTTCATCTAGGGCCAACCGGGCTCGTGCTAGTTCACCAACTACACCAGATGCTGCTCCTTTGACACCTTCAATACCTCCAGGCCCTGGAATATGCTGGGCAAGACTTCTTGATGCCTTCCCAGATGCTGATTCTCCAACTGGATGTATTTGCAAAGCAGCAAAAACAGAATAGTAAGGTTTTCTAGCATTATTATATAAATACAAATGTAACTGATTTATAAAGAGGTGCTATTTCTTTGCACGTACACTGAACACCTAATCATAGGAGTGACTACCAGCAATACTTACTACTCAATGTTATAAGATGTTACTATTTGATAAAACTGATACTTTTCTAACATATTTCAGAGTTTCCAAGCAGGCTATAAACACAGCTCGAACGTGAAATTAAAACTCTCTCAACAGTGCTGGTACCACAGTCACCAATGGAACTGTGCTGGTGAAGTGGCTTTTAGTAATAGAATTTGCTCCACAGGGAAAGTGTTGGGAGTTCAGCAAAGCAGGAGAATTCTGAAAAAACAAGCTGTGGGCAGTTCTAAAGTGCTTTGCTGGTGTAGCCAGCCAGTATGACTCCAGCAGCAAGTTTTCTTTGATGGAAGTTCAGTTCTAGATGCAGATACCTGAATATTAAGTGTTTCTGCTCTCATTGCTGTAAAAATCTTGTACAAAAATCATGTAATGAAATCATGAAATCAGCAGCACAGCTCATCCTAAAGTAAACATTCCCAAATGGTCAGCTAACAGCTCTCTGGACTTCAGTGACCATGCTGGTTACATCTCCTTTCCTTATAATGGAACATCAGCCACCTAGATCCATCTAAACACTTATGTTAAATGTCAATCTAATACTAAATTGTATATTCTACAAAACATGTTAGGAACGCCAAAACATTCTGAATGTTGAAGACAAATCCTTTTTTTTTTTTTTTTGTAAGCCATGGTTCAATATTTTTTTTTCCACCTCTAGGAATATTTAGATTTCAGCTAACACTATGAACATTTCTAGTCTTGCAAGTTTACAGAAATCTCAAAAACAGGTCAGAAGTCCAGGAAAAATGGTGGAAATTTTAAAGGATGTAACCAGATAGCTTTTACAGTTACAATAGTGCTTTTCTGTTGCCACAAAGAGGCAGTTTTTCTCTGTTCTAGTCATACTAATTCAATGTATAACTTGCGCACACAAATTTCTTTAACAGAATACCTGACCGTCCTGTTGAAGTATTACACATGCATAAATACAAGTGGAATTTCTAAAGCAGACAGTGACCTCTAGATATCTATGTTCAAAATGTACAGGCATGACAAATAAGGACTAATATGCTTTTTACTGGATAGATCAAAAGAACCAATAGAAAAAGAAAGTATTTCCAGGGAGCCTTGTCAGTTTTAACAGCTAAGTTCCATTTTAAAAAGGGAACAGTTCTTCTTGCATGACACATTTTTTCATCTAGGAAATATGCCAATACGTAGAAGATATCTTCCCTAAATATATTAAAATACTACATGCAACTACAGTAAAAAAAAAAAAAAAAAAAAAAAAAAAAAAAAAAAAAAAGAAAAGCTGTGGTTAAAAAACCCAGTAAGATGATAAAGCAATAAAAACTGAATCAGAATTTTAAATAAAATATCTGAATTTTAAAAATCTGAATTTTACTGTCCTATGAACAGAGAGGAATCAACTGAACTATCATACAGTTTTCCTGTCCTTGCTCTCCTTCCTAAGGCAACTCTGCATAAGCAAAATGAGGAAAAAGAATATAGCAACTGAACTGAAGTAGAGTTTTAATTTTCTCACTGTCCAAAACAACATTCTTCAAAACCAGCCCCTTTCAGTTTAATGACATTAAGAGAATCATGGTCTGTACTATGCATTTCCTAAATGCCAATGTAGGTTGTCCCATTTCTTGTTTCATCATTTACTTTTGGAATAAATGAGGTAAAGAAGCCTGAGAAAAAAACAGTATCAAGCTTATTTGATCTTGCTGGTAAGGGGTACAGTGCAAAAGCTATTAAAAAGTAGATGTTATTTCCCTATTTTTTCCCCCTTTGCAAATGTAATTTCTGTTACTGCAGGTAACACATTTCTCAAAGATCACTGGTTTCCTTGGGTAGAAACAAACCAAAATACCACAAAAATAATAAATACTAAAAACTTACAGAGTTCTTCTCTGTCAAGTGACTGTGCCCCACCTCCGAACAGGCCTTTAAAGAACCCCCTGTTCGGTGCTTCTGGTGTTTCTACAGGAGTGAAGAGCTCACCCAACATTTCCTTTACAATGAAGAGAGACAACAAGGCATACATTATTTTTCACACAAATTACTGGAGTACTCTTTCACTTTAAGGGTTTATTCTGTGAATTTGTATTTCAAAATGAATAGGCCTTACTAGGCATCTGCCTTTGTCAGGTGACTTAGCAAACTGAAAATAAAAGCATACTGGGAAATCTGCCCAAACCATCTGTTCTGAGAGCTGGAAGCTTATAGCTTATGAAGGTCATCAGCAAAGAAATGGATTCCAAGAAAGCTGTATTTGCCCCTCAGCAACTTGGGCAATACTCCTGATTTTGTTCTGCTAAAACTATAACCACAAATATTCATATCTGTGCTTGGGATGACAGTACTGCTTAGAGCCCACGTCTCTGCTATGTCAGTATTCTAATATAGCTTTTAAGCTGATGGACACCTGAGAATCTTTTCAAGCAGTTAACACTCTTGAAACTAACTGCTTCCTTCAAGTATCCTGAGTTAGCATTCCCTGCTTGTGCCAGCATGCACTTCCACCAGCATCAATTGAACAAGGGAGTTTTGTTAACTGCACATGTTAAATACAGATATTTCCTACCGATCAAAAAGGAAAGTAAGAAACTGCTTCAAATACAAGAGGATGGGTGAAACAGTAAAATTTAAGAGTAGCCAAAATGATTTATCCTGAATCAGACTCTAAAACAAGAAAAATCAAAGCACAGAAGCCACAGTGCTTGGTTTTATGACAAATTTCACTATTGTAAGCATTGTCAATCTGGAACTGTGAACCTCAGAGTACACCTATGTCAGAAAACTGTCATTTTTAAACTTCATTACCTGAAGATTTTCACATGTTTCTTGACTGTAGGTGAGCCTCTGTATTTCAGTTGGTGAGACAAGATAGAGTGCTTGTCCATTATTGGTGAAGCAGAACGTTCTGGCTATCCGCATATTGGTGAGTGGCAGGTAATACACATCCAACAGCGGCCTTAAACTTGGCAAACTTGAAAAAAGAAAGAATTAAAAAAACCTCATTAAATATAGCAGGGTTGTCTATTATTTAGCAAATGGCTCATTTTTAAACTGCAATATATTATTTTTCTGTTCACCATCTCAGTAAGTACTGCACAAACAGGTTATCATTTAATGCAATTACAAAATCTCAAAACATAAATATGAGATTTCTCAAGGTAGCACCTCTGAAGTGAAATGTAAACATCTGCATCACAGATGCATTTAAAAGCCTCATTTAAATGATACTATAAGCATATAAATAATAGATTCACTTGAAACATTCTTCAGTAATTATTAATGAAGTATTTTGGTAAGTATCTGCCAAAAATTTATGATTAAACATCCTGCCTCTTCTCTCAGGTGAAGACTCTATACTTGGCTAAAAATAGAAGCCCCAGACTTCTCTCCTTAAGAATACCTGGAGACATGCAGAGATGTGCTTTCAAACAAAACCAGTTCAGTAGCCTCAAACAACAATCTTATGAATTATGTCCACCTTGTTTTGCCCAACTGCATATTTAAGAGAAAGTCTTCCTAAAGTTCTTAGTTCTGCGTTTTGATTCTGCACATGTAACTGCAGTACTTACTCCATCAAGCTACTGAAGAACAGATTCAATAGTCTGTCTGCAAAAGTGCTCTTGCTAACACTCCCCTCTCTCAAAATAATAAAAACAAGAAGTGACTGAACACCTGATGTCTAGATAAATGTAATTTACACAAGATGTTAGCTGTAAAAGTACTGACAAAACATTAAGCAGCTCCTGCATTAATTTATTCCTGAAAACTAAAGAAGCAATTCAGAGGCAAAATGAAGAAAATGAAAGATGTAGAAACCACAACAGCAAGTGTTATTTTCATGTTGTTTTCATGTGTGATGCTGAGATTTCTAAATGCTTGCATTTTAGAGATTGTGAATTGTGTCTTAGCAGGAGTCTTCATCTATGACAAACAATAGGAAGGAGAGAAGGGAACATGACTTTGGAGGTAAATTCTACAGATAAGAAATAAAAAGAAATATCAACTTGTAAGCACATCACCCAGGAATGGCAATTCTGTGGTGTATCTAGAATAAGAATATTCCTAATGGTGAATTAGTAAAAGGCAAGTGCTTTGCTTCAGATCAATGTAAGCATAAAACAAACAGCTTCAAGACAAGGCAAAAAAACATTAGATCATAGGACAGGTATGACATCCAAGACAGCATCTTGAGAACATCAGTTTTCAGAACAGTGTATCACTAGGTAAGTATTTGGCATCTTGTGTATTGTACAGTACTCTAAAAATTTTACATGAACAGCACAGTAAGTCCACTTCCCAGCTGTTGTTCATACTTATGAAATGGAGTTAATACTTGGAAGTTCAACTGCCCTACACAGTGCAACAACTCAGTAATTGTGTGAATATATGGTAACTGAACATTATTAAGTTTAGTTTTAATTAGGGAAAAATAAGTACTTGCCCTGCAAGGTGGGCAGCATTTTCTAGAGATGTTTAGAATATATGTTGGGATATAGATCAAAGCTGTAAACAGACTTAATAATAATATTTTATAATTGTATCATGCATCCTATCAGCTTTAGTTTTATTCTTAACAACTTTCTGAGAAAGTATATATTTAGGGAATTTCCCAAGCTGAGAGTTTGTTTTTTCCAATCTTAAAAATAGCGTTCTGTAATGCTATGCTCCACATTCATCTTAGCATTTACCAGGACTAAGATGCAGGTGCAAGGATATAGATATATACACACTGCTGATTAGAATGAAAGAGCATTTGGAAAAATCCAAGAAAGAGAGTATGTTAAAATTACATAGGTGACATTTAAGTACATTCAAACATTACTTTTACACATTTAAATTCATAATTTAAACCCCTTACTTTAGATGACATTTCTAGAAGGCAACTGATAAAAATTAATCCTGGCTTGAGTTTAAGAGTTTTAAGACATGAGCAAGCTGCATAACCAAATAAGGTAAGCTTGAGGCATGAATGTGATACAAGCAGCTATTGAAAAATATGTGGAGCAGAAGTCAGGTACCAGTTGAAGGTCGGACTCAAGGCAGTTTTCTTCACCAGGGATTAAATGTACATTTTAGAACCCATCATCTCGGGGATCTATATCACATTTGGAACTACTCGTTGAACTGGGGTAGCCTGAGCTAAACTGGTCAACTTTTTCATGTGTAAAGTCATAACAAGTAAGAATGCATAATCAATATTATCCTGGCCCATGTTAGAAGCTCTTCAATGCTGAGTGAATGTAGATTTTTTTTTTTTTATTTCATATTTGTATGGAAAAGGAAGTTTTTTGCCTAGCAGAAGACTATTTGTTCTTTTTATATTTAAGTTACTTTCAAACTGGTCTTACCTAAAAGTCATAATATGTCCATTGGCACAGAAACATGCAAGGCAGATACTATTACTCAATGACACTATATCTCCACGAAGAACAAAAGAAGTCTCTGTTATATTTTGCTTATAAATACAGTTTTGAGATGGCAGTGAGATAACTTTTGCTTGCTTCTCTGAACATATCACTGCATATTGGTTTTCACTGATTTCCTGAGAGGAAGAGGGGGACACTGAGACAGGTCGTCGCTTTTTTTTTTCTTTTTCATCTTTATCTTCAGGAACATTGTGTTCTCTCCAGGGTTCATGTGCTGGTGGCACCAAAGATCCTGTGGTATCCAGAAAAGCCATTCTCAAGATTGCCCCTTTTAGCCTCAGAATCGTTCCTAGGAAAAAAGTTGAACACATTTCTAAAAAAGTTTTCCTATGTTGTCTTTCAAGGTACAAAAGGTATCTTTAAGAACCTATTAAAATGAAAACAGGAAATTAGGCTTGCCTCAGTAGCAAATCAGAGGTACCAAACCCTTAAATGTTCATCTAGAAATCTATGAAGCACATGCAGAAGTATGAAAATGTTCAACTTATTTTCAAGTTCATACTCTTCCACTAACTGCAACAGTAATGTATAAATCTATTAGGAATACAAAGCTAGAATTTACATTCATATTCAAGTTCAGTGTCACAAATTCAATTTCATTCTCTCTTGAGTACAGGATAGTATAAGTATTTTGCTTATATTTATTCACACAAAAAATCCTACATGTGCATTCTTGGAAGGTTCTTTTGAAAGGATTTTTTAAGGTTCATGCTGCAGATCCAGTGATTAAGCACATCATCCAGTCTGCTGCTTTGCCTTTATGATCAAATGTTACCAAACCTGAATACTGATGCCAGTACCATACTCAATAAGCACAGAGCAAATATGGTCTAGAGATTTCACTATTCCTAATCACAATTTCAACCAAAAAGCATTTTAATTTGCATGTCCTGATCCCATCTGTGTTAACAAAGTGAATCAGAGCAGAATGTTCTGCATGTGACAGTGGTATCAGAAAATATCAATCTATGCCTAACACCATATTTGGCAAACGATTAATACATAATAACAACAAAATCAATTGCTGTTTATCAGAAACACAAGATCTCTCACAGCAATCCAAAGGAATATTTTGTCATTAATACTTAAAGCCAGTTGGTTGATGTACAACCCTTAATTTGTATTACTTTTTTTATGAAGGAGGAAAAGAGTTTCCTACCTTGTGCCTAAAAATAAATTTGGCATATGAAATACTCACCTCTTCTCCTATTTCTGTTAACAATTGCCATGTACTATATTAAAGTTAAAAAACATACATTCCTTAGGAAGTATACACTAATATGTTTTTTTTATATTACATGAGATCCTATTATCAACTTTGCAACTTTAAAATTCTGGTAATGAAGTAACCAATCGAGAATATTTACATTAACAGCTAAAGTAATCTGGTGTATATTGTTACAATTAATCCATAGTTGATAGACACTTTCTCTTTAAAAAAATACTAAGCACAAAACCAATACTTTGTCAAAGTATACTTTAACCTGTCTGTTTTGTACATACCACTAGGAGAGACAATTACTGGCTGAAGAAGTCTTTGCTCTCCTCCTGGGGGTAAGTTCAGTACAATGACAAGCACAGTTCCCAGTGTGGTTCCAACCCACAAGCATGGAGAAGGTGATGTATCAGCCTTTCTTGTGAAAGTCTCACAAAAATGAAGAGCTGAAATTGCCTCACGTGTCTCTTTATCAATGCTAGTTACACTAGAACTCCGAGATCGACTGAAAGAGTTGTCTTTGACATCTGAAAAGAAATCAGTAATAATTACAAAGAATGGCAAAATGCAAGCATTAAGAGAATCACTATTTTCTTTTTGTTCTTTAGCATGATGTATATACTTGGGAGAATTCTGTTGATTATTACTCCTGTTTGCTTCCTTCAGTCAGATTTCCTTTTGGCCCAGTTTTTAACACCATATCCTGAGCAAAGAACCAAATCTTTTTTTGCAGGTGTTATTAGGTCATGAAAAATGACCTAATGAAATAATGTTAGGTATATATCTGCCTTCTTAGGACAGAGAAGAGTTATCAAACAGTACTGCTTAAAAAAACACTAAGTTACAAGACTTGCTGACAATTAGTTCATTGGCCAGATTAAAAAAATACTGGTTTCCATGAAACAGTATAATAATCTATTATTAATTATTATTAATCTATTTTAGTTATTTAGAACTGCAGTGACAAGCAGACAGCACAGTAACATTAAGCCTGTAATGACTCACAATTATATTGTCCCACTTAAGGAAATTTTATGGATGATGTTTAAAGCGTATTTATACGCACCTGAACTTTTAGGAAGAGAAATAAAATGCTACCCGACACTGGTAAGAAAAGCTGAAGTATTCTACTTTGAATACTGTACAAAATAGCACAAATAAACATTTCAGGATGTCTTGTTCATTGTTTGGCAATTAAGGTTCTTATAACAAAGAGTGAATTATAATTAGTGAATTATAATATTAGAAACAGACTCAAACCAGTAAGTGTGCTGCTCCATTCGAGCTTGCACTGTCTGTACGTCTGGTGATACTTAAGACATCAGCATGTCTGAACTTATCTGTGATTCACAAATAAATGCTTTACTTTCTTAATGCATCATTTCAAAATTTTTGCTCAAGACAATCCCTTCTAGTAAAAGCTTGATGCAAATTATATAATGAGGTATTATTTTGGATCTTTGGGTAGGCTATGGGTGCAGTGGGCATCTTTAAAGAGAGAGAGCTAAAGAACAAGATTATCCACACACTTTCTGAAAGTATCATTATGATAATTTCATTAAACTTTCTAAAAAAGAATGTCATGTGTATGTGAAAAGCACACAAACTAGATTTCCGCTGACTAAATAGACTTTTCAACAAAAACAGTGAATCCTCAAGAGAAAATTGTCTTATTCCAAGGGTAGAAAAATTGTCCTGATGAATTTTACATCAAATGTAAAACATGGATTACAAAAAGAAACTGGATCAACCACTCAGATGTTGCCATCCTAAGTTTCCACATTAAAAAAAAAAAAAAAAAAAAATCAAACCAAGAGTAAAACACTTAAAGACAGTACTTGTTTTATAATTCTTCTAATGACCGCAACCTCTTTAGATGTTTGGTTTTTTCAGGCTTGAATATTTACTAACTTAAATTTTTTTTCAACTACAATATGGATTAATCAGTCTGAATTAACTATTACAGGCCTAGTATTAAATATGCATTTGTTGAGTTGCACCTATTTGAATATTTGAAGAACATGTGTACAAATTCCAGAGCACTGGAATGGGCATGAAAAACCCTATAAAATCAACTTGCCAGACAATACAGTCAATGAGGAGTGGATGTTCATTCAGAAAAGAGAACCGGAGGTAAAGCATTTAACTGCATTGATGCATAGAATTTATCCTGAAGTCAAGGAAGAATCTATGGTTTGTTAACAGATTAGTTTCAGACAAAGAAGAACAACAGCATGAAGAGTCACTAGACACCACTTTATCAGAAAGATAGAAAGATGAAGCTCTTCTGAGCCACTGAACAAACGGACAGGACCTAATGGCAACAGTACCTTAATTATCTGCATTACAACACTGAATGGCATACTGCAGAGTGGAGTATGTTCAGGATAACTTCTGTTTCAGAAAGTGGAGGATAAATATAAATGCATAGTTTTGATTTTGTTTTGACTGGTAGGTAGGTTAAAGATCTAAAGACGGAAAAATCGTTTGGAAAAATGAGATCATGGAGGAATAAATTTCAAGGAGACATGGAGGGAAAAAAAATACAGTAAACAATAACAACAATTAACTTTGGAGAAAGGCATTTCAGCTGCCTCCTAAAGCCAATAGATACAGCCACAGAAGTGACCAAAAATCCAAAGAATCTGACAATCTCTGAAGTACACAATGCAAAAGCTATTTTACTTCTTTAAGTGTGATAAAGATATTATGATTGTCTAAAGAAGTTATTTACAGACCTGAGAAACCTGCAAAAATTTTACACAGAACAAAATGAGGCATTTAAGAGCAGATATCCACATATGTACAAAATCAAGCAAACCCAGTCAAAGACTATAACAATTTGGAAGATACAAATTATTTTGAATATACCAAAAGTGAGATGACAAAAATTTCCATTACTTCAGTACAAAAAATAGCAATTGTTAGGGTAGAAAATGCTGAAACTTTTTCAGGATCAGGAAATACTGAAAGAATTTCAGCACGTTCTTTTCTAGTCTTAATTAAAAAGAAAAGAAAAGAAAAAAAGAGAGAGAGAAAACTTAGTTACTTATTGTTTGGAAGGAACATGGAGTAAAACAGCAGCAGAACTAGAATGAACTGGATAATATTTAAATACAAATGGGGTCCAGTTTGCAAAGTATGGTAAAATTCACCCTAAGGTATCACTAATGTAATAGTAATCCCATAGTACTAAAGAACAGACAGATTGAAAAGAGAAATGAAGTTTTTCTGCTCTTTTGTGTCAATAAGACTACAGTTGAACTCCTCTGATTTGAGCACAAGAGTCTAAGGAAGAAGAGTAAATATTCCAAATGCAGAGGATATTAAGAGATGACGTTGTAGATTCAGACAACATAACCTGGAAAAGGAATCGAACTTTGTGGAAAAAAATTATCTGCAAATACAAAGATTAGAGATATGATGGCAGCTTTCAACAGCATAAAAGATGGTTAACAAAAAGACAGGGTACATATTTTGTCCGAGTTCGTTGTGGAAAGGATACAGAAAAGTTAATACGGAACCAAGAAAGATTGATTAAACAGTAAGAAATTAGCTTAACTACAAAACAGAGTTTTATCTCTGTGTTTTTTCTAAAAACTTATTTATTGGAGGCTTGTAAATAGATGAGAGGTTAAATTGTCAGTCATCTGGATCCTTGCCACAGCAATGGATTAAAGGATCTTCAAGGGCTCCTTCCAGCTTCACATTTCTCCAGGTGGCGCAAGCTGTAATTGTAAATTGTAAATCAGGGTGGTCCAGCTCAGTTTCAGGACATCCCAGCACCACAGACTCCTTCCTTGCTGAAGGCAGCAGCTGTCCAACATACAGTTCTGCAGCTGCCACTCTGATCCTGGTCTGTCTTCTGCTGGGGTTGTGGTAGCAATCCTGCTACAGAAGAGGAAGCCAGCTGTGGCTGGCAGCAGGCAGCTTTCACATTCAGACTCCATGTACTGCTGGAGGTCCACAGCTATCCCCCATCATCAACAAAGTAAGGGAGATAGATCTGATCTACAGTCTGGCAGTCAAGGTACTCAAAAAACCCAAAACATTAAAATAAAATCTGCTCATTTGCAGGCTCTTTTGCTTATGAAATATAATGACCTTTAGCAGTAGAGACTTCAAAACTGAAGTGATTCTTATATAAAAATGTAGTGTGCTTTCCTGAGAAAAATGAAATTCACAGACTGGTCATCCATTCACACAGCTGTATATTGTTTTCATTTAGAGAGTGTGGTCACAAGACAATTAACATTTGTAAAACTATGGCCAACATATTTGTTGAGTGGACCTCAACATATGCTGCTATTAAGATAGTTAATTTTTCAATTTAAGGATATTAGTTCTAAATAGAAAATAATTTTCCATATATTATGTGCTCATTCAAACTTCTGCTGTCACAGCACTACTGATACAGTGACTGACAGACACCCAAAATTATCAGGAAAGTGTGATAAGCCACGTACAAGATTTGCCGGCTTACCTTATGGTGACAACAATGACATTTTGTGCCTGAGAACCCCAAAGAAGAGTGGAATTAAAATTTTACTTCTATACTTCAGATAAATGCAATGGAAATTCATGACAGTTTGCATAATTTAGGACTCGTATTTTAATATACTCACATTCTGTAAAACAGTTTTAGTAAAAATAAAATCAACTATGTAAACTTACCTAAATCAGGCTTTAACTCAGTTGGCAAACTTAGCTTCCTGGACATCTTTGCTGAAAAGTGAAGTATATCCTTTTTTAAAAAAACAATAAACATGATTCTCCTGGCCTTTATTTTGCCTCTTTCCCAATATTTCATTTATTACTGTTTATTTCATTAATTGCAGTACTTAACAGGATATCTATTAAAGAAAAGCCCCATTTCCACAAGGGATGGGTGCAAAGTAAAACATGGAAGAGACCAAAATCCCCAATTACAGCATTCTATGACTTTTGCCAAGCTTCAATTAATTTCTCCTCAGGCTTCAGGCAGAACTTGATGAAGTAGATGAATTTTGCTTTGGCTCAAACTCAAATTTTATCTCCTCAGGTGACAGGACAATATATTCTTGACTATTGCAAGAATGTGCACTGAAGTTTACATGAAGTTAACATCTCATCCTCTCCTACTGTACTTCCTGATTCAATCCAAGATATTTAAAATAGAGATGAACTTTTAATTATGCTAACATGTCAATCACATCTAAGCAGCTACTAATCTGACATGTAATCTACAGCCTTAGAAGAATGAAGACATCACAGCAAATAATTATCAAATCAGCAGCATACAAACACTTGCAACACTGTCAAAGAACAAATTCTGTAATTTTCATAATAATTGCTGAAGTGAAAAAAAAAAAAAAAAAATCACACCAAACCCAACAACACGAACTCATTCCTGACTTGGAAAATTGTAGGAATAGAAATCTTGTGGTCCATTTAAAATGCAATCCAGTGCTAACAAATGCTGGTATATTAAAGGTCACTAAAACTAGTAGCCATACATCCCACTTTCATCTTTCAACAAATCCCAGAGTTGGAATAAATTTTTTGTAGCTTAACTAGTAGACCAGTGCTAGACCTTGAATTCATGTTCCAGCCATGTGCTTGACTTTTTTCATATACCATTTGATTCTTCACTGTCTTATAAGGGTCATACTTCTCTACCTAAATCAGATGTTGAGAATAGCCTCATAATTCCAGTAGTATTTTTTATTGGATATCAGTCACACAGCAGCCTGAATCTTGATACTTCTCTCAGATAAAAATAGTGATAACTCATGCTAATTAAAATTTTAACAGAAATTACTATCTTCGATAGTAATGTATCCTGAAGAACAGCCTTTGAAAAAGGGAAATACTTCATTATGTCATCAATTACACTCATCAATATTTCAAAGGCTAGTTATTTGAAGAGTTGAACAGTTTTATTCCTGTCATACATTATAAAAATTTGAGAGTAAGACTCCAAAAATAATCTTCTAATTTCCTTCATGTGTCAATGTTACAAAGTGTGTCCTATTCAAATTAAATTGAATTTACTGACTCTGACCAAAATGATAATAATTTTACTTATTTTAGAGAATGCTGAAACACAAAAGTCTGACCATATTTTTCACCCTCATCCTTGCACTTGCATTGTCATCTTTTTAGCTTAAAGGTGAGGCCAAAAGTCATATAAATGAAGCTTCTGCTAAGGGTTGTTTTCAACCAGGTCAAATCCTGTTTCAGACACAAACAGAAAACTGTGCTATAAAACAGCAAGAAGCCTATCTTTTTGCTGACAGATTGAAAAGAGCTCATGAAACTTTATCTGGAGTTCTTTAAAAGACAGGAGTTTCTCATCTTGAGATGTTTTCTATTAGACATATAAAACAAAAGCTGAGATACCAAGGAAAAGCTCAAGCATGCACACAGAAAATAACTTCAGTTATTTTTGGCTTTTCACATTTTTTACCATGTGTGAATACTAGAAACAAATTCTCAACTTAGGTCTGCTTTGTAGACCAGACTGGTCAGTTCTGGATTTTCAAGCAGAAATATTTAATACAATTTTAACAACTTTAAGAAAACTGGAGAAATAAAATAATAAAGAAGGGGAAAGGGGAAAGGGGAAAGGGGAGAGGGGAGAGGGGAGAGGGGAGAGGGGAGAGGGGAGAGGGGGAGAGGGGAGAGGGGGAGAGGGGAGAGGGGAGAGGGGAGAGGGGAGAGGGGAGAGGGGAGAGGGGAGAGGGGAGAGGGGAGAGGGGAGAGGGGAGAGGGGAGAGGGGAGAGGGGAGAGGGGAGAGGGGAGAGGGGAAAGGGGAAAGGGGAAAGGGGAAAGGGGAAAGGGGAAAGGGGAAAGGGGGAGGGGGAAGAGAAAAAGAAAAAAAGAAAAGAAAAAGAAAAAGAAAAAGAAAAAGAAAAAGAAAAAGAAAAAGAAAAAGAAAAAGAAAAAGAAAAAGAAAAAGAAAAAGAAAAAGAAAAAGAAAAAGAAAAAGAAAAAGAAAAAGAAAAAGAAAAAGAAAAAGAAAAAGAAAAAGAAAAAGAAAAAGAAAAAGAAAAAGAAAAAGAAAAAGAAAAGAAAAAGAAAAAGAAAAAGAAAAAGGAAAAGAAAAAGAAAAAGAGAAAAAGAAAAAAAGAAAAAGAAAAAGAAAAAGAGAAAAAGAAAAAGAAAAAGAGAAAAAGAAAAAGAAAAAGAAAAAGAAAAAGAAAAAGAAAAAGAAAAAGAAAAAGAAAAAAGAAAAAGAAAAAAGAGAAAAGAAAAAGAAAAAAAGAAAAAGAAAAAGAAAAGGAAAAAAGAAAAAGAGAAAAGAAAAAGAAAAAGAAAAAGAAAAAAGAAAAAGAAAAAGAAAAAGAAAAAGAGAAAAAGAAAAAGAAAAAGAAAAAGAAAAAGAAAAAGAAAAAGAAAAAGAAAAAGAGAAAAAGAAAAAGAGAAAAAGAAAAAGAAAAAACAGGTAACCGGTAATATAGTAGGTAACAAGGACAGGCAAGTGTCACACTCAATTCTAAGAGTCAATCCACAGTCTTAGCTTTTTGTTTCTTAGTGAAAGACCAGCTGTGTGAACACACCTTTTCTACAGCAGTGAGCTGTGCCTCATTAATAGGATAAGAATATACGGTAATTGTTAAAAAGAATATCCTTGCAAGAAATAGTGAATTTATGTGCTAAGGAAAAAACCCACAAAATTTCAAAACATACACCAGCATGTTAAAAACCTGAAGAATCCAAATGTAGTAGAAAACGAGAACCTATTTACATAGCAGCAGTGCCATCTTGTGTTTAAAGAAAAAAGTTCCTAAGGATGCCATAGAAAATAATATTTTGCCAGCTAAGCTGTTTTTAACTAACATTATTTACTATAAAAAGCAAACAAACAAACCCTCTGATATTCACATCTAGCTTCTGGTTTACAATGTTTTTAAAAAAAATTATTTTCGCTATGCTTCAGACAAAATCCAGGAACGTGCTGGACAGCTATAACAAAATACGTGTCAAAGAAATGGAAATGGTAAAATGGAGTTCTACAGAGCAAGTGCTCAATGTCAAGCTTTTTATTTCAGGGCAAAGGCAATGGTGACTGCTGATGCTGTAGCTAACCTCAAGTAGTAGATGTCAGAGTTTAATACCTCTCTTGGTGGTAGCTAATGCAACTTTATGGCCAAGACTACCCTTCTGCAGCTGGTGTGCAACATGAAGATAGAGACTGGGGAGCTCTTTTACTCCTGGCACCCTGACGCTCGAGGCAATAATTACTATTATGCTGTGTTTAGACTTCAATAATCCTCTAAATCAGAAAATCTGGAACCATGCAGACACACACACTTTATTTTTTTCTGTATTAGGCATTATAGAAGAGAATTATATTGGAGAACTGTTCAAAAACAATATTTGGAATTCTAGGGGATTTCCCATAGATTAGGCTTGAAGGGGCAGGTGTTTAAATTTACAATAAATATATAATAAAACTGGTTACACCTTGGCATAGTAACTTATATTTCAGCATAGCAGGCTCAACCAGTACAATGAAGGCAACATGAAGGCTGACTCGTGACTGAAATGTCAATAGCTAGCCATGGCTTAAAAGTAATAATGTTTTATCTGTAGTGGGTCATCCTAAGATGATATTTTACAATGTACAGCACATCAGTTTGAAAGTTTATGCATTGCCTATTTAAAGAAACAGTCTAAAACTTGTACTAGACTTCTAAAGATTATAAGGGAGACAAGTGTCTTGGTGTTTTGACAAACAAGAGAGCAGCTTACATAAAGACTATTTCATTTAATGCTTCATGAGAAATAACTAAGCAGCTTAGATTTTGTTAGACATACCAGGTTCCCAAATTGTTCTGAGCTTTACAAGTACACAGAAGGGAAAGCAATAAGATGCTTAAAGAACTGAGTCTTGCACTGATGACAGTAAAACAGCAAAATAAGTTATGAATGCTGAAATTTCTATTTTTGATATAAAACCGTTACAAGAGATTTTAACAAAATATGTACTTGATGTAACCAAAATTGGATCAAAGTATTTGATCAAACACACTGGAAAATAAAGTCCTACTCTTGCATTAGGACAGATGACAACTTACTATGAGCATGTGAAGAATCAATTGCAAGAAAACAGCAAAACCAGCCAATGACTTTAGCACTTTCTGAAAAAAATAGGTGAATACATAGAACCTACCAAATGTGAGAAACCTTATTTGAATAGTACTAGCAGGGATTATAGAAGTCTGGAATTCGAGCTCCTCTTTTTAGAGCTGCCTACTAATATTGTTTGCATCTGGTTCTATATATTTTCTGCAGTTCAAAAAATTAACAACAATTTTCCTAAGAAGTAGTTTATATATAGCCTACTGGATAGCTACAAATGTCTTATCATCTACAATATTTTGCATGCATGTTCACAAAAGCTTCTTTCAGTAAGTGGATGTTACAATACCTCTACTGTTGACCTGATCTATAACAACGCATTAATTGCATACATTTTTTAGGTCAAATAATTAAGTGACAAAAGTATGAGTAAAACAGCTTAACTTCCGCTGAAGCTGGATCACAATACTATCCTATAAAAATGACATGGCCTTAGAAATTAAATGCTTCCGAAAAATTCTTCCTGAAAGTTAATCTGCATTTGAACACTTCTCTGTACTAGTTCACACAACATAATTTATATTTTCAATTATTTGTCATTCCTAAGAGGAATGGCTGCTTTGGATAACAGCTGTTATCAACAGAAATATTTTCTAACATTTCTAGAAAAGCTTAGTTAAACTACTGCATCTTTAAAGTAGTTGCAACTTTTCCAAAACTGATTTCTGACATAAATAAAAAGGAATTGTGACCAAAAGAAACATTCGGAATAGGCTTTTACCTTACTATTCATTCCTTAGCACAGAATGTTCATAACTGAGTATTTAGAAAAACACCAACTGCTCTTAACAGTATATATAGCAAAACTGAAGTATCTGTACATGAAGCATTTACATTGTTTTATTTATGCTATTTTTGCAGTAAGATCCTTTTATGAAGCAAGAATTGTTGTGTGATACTGTCACTAATGATAGTCATCTGTAGAAATGAAGATGTCTCTAAACACATTTCAGTAGTGATTAAATTGACACTGGCTTTATATTTCTAAATGCACGTTTATGACCTTACCACTTTACAGCCCTGTCACTTAAATGAAATTACTTCTCACTTTGCAAGCAATATTCCCTTACTCACTGTTCCCACATGAGAAAACACACAGCAGTGACATTAACAGCAACTGAAGTTACCAATGTAAATAATTCTTGTTCTGTTTGACAATCCATTTGACAGGTTATCTTTCACACATTGATGAAGAATGTAAAGAATTAGTACTTATTGCACTACAACATGTAGAAGTTAAGGACAGTTAAGTGACACATTTTACAAAACTTTTACAAGAACTGTCCATTCACAGTTGGCAATTCAGATTAAAACAATGTGATGTAAAACCATGCAGCTATTCAGAGTGAAGGAAAGGTGTTTTTACTTATGTGGAAGAGTTTAAACGGTAAGTTTAGAAAGAGCCATGCCAAGTAAACATGCCAAATAAAGTATAGAAAACATGGTAGAGAAAAAAGCATTCAGTGAAGAACATCAAGTCACTCAAAATTCAACACAGATAAAATAATTAAGTTTCTTTAAACTTCCAACAATTTGTCTCAATTAACTCTGCATTTAACTTACACCCTGAAGAATCCATCACTTGTAAATATGTATTTTGGTTTTTAGCTATGAAAAACACAGACAATACTTCCAGTGGAAAGACTTCAAGCTGGAACAGATGTCAAAAGTTCTACAAAATTGTCGTTAGCATGTTTTATTAATACCGTATCATTACTTTTTGAAAAATGTGGAAAAAAATAAAGTCACACTCAAGCATACTGGTTTTTTGCACAAGACAAACTGTCTTAAATTCAGAGGAAATTGCTTTAGGACAAAAGGGAAACCTTATGTCATAAACAGGCATTAATATACCATGCACAATATCAAGCATTGTTTTTCACATTAGAAGAACTAAGCATAAGTTTGTAGTTAGCCTGGGTTTCCTTTAAGAGAAAATGTTAATCAGTACTCCTGTGAATTATACTTTTTTTTTTTTTTTTAATTAGAGATTAATAGACACAATATATTACTGACTGCCATTTGCTTTCTTGAATTATATTGTCTTAAACAGCATAAGAACTCCCCCTCCCTATACTTTCTATAACTATTGCAAGGTGGGCTCAACATAATACTGAGGCAAATAGCACCATCTTGCTGGTCCTAATTCTGTAACACATTCCAGAGACAAATCTGTCATACCTTTACGTATCTCACTGAATTTTGAGTGAGTCTTTTTCTCAGTTACTGAATTACAATGAAAGGGATTAATGGTATAGGATAAAAGTTGAATTGCCAAAAAGCAAATCAAAGGGAGACTTCAGGAAATTTCTTCCTCCCTAGTCTCAACTCATGGTTCAACACAAACTATGAAATATCAGTTCAGCAAACAGCTTTACTATACAAAGTACTTTCAACCTTTTGATCTGACTAAAGATATAGCATACTAATGTACTAAACAAAACCGAAATGAACTATTGGCACAATGATTCTGTAATGAAAATAACCACATTCCAGTTCAGGAAACAAGAGTCCCTTCCACAAAACTAAATTAAATCATACAGCCTCGCACCTTCATTTATATAATGACCCAGTTGTCAGGAGCTGAGTTAATTTTCATTACAGTCATAAAAAGGTTCAATCTACTTGCATGCAACATATTCCAAAGCAATTTTGTGACCAAACAGTTTGTAGGGTTTTGTGTCACTGTTGGATGCAAAGAAGCAAGTACAGTTCTAGAACAGAAATAGGGAGTACGTATATATATACACATATATATATATGCATATATATGAATAGGACCAAGCCCTCTTACAGTTGATTAATGGAAAACCTGATACCACTTCCATCTGGGCCATAGTCATATGGAAATCTGACCATATGGCTATGAATGCAACACAGAGAAGGAAATTAAATGAGCCACATGTTCTTGAAGAGAGCGTACCTTCTCCAAAGTAGTGGAATAATGTTGTGACCTGCATAGACTGGACTCTTAGTATGGATTAGAATTTCACCCACCCAGAAGGTAGAAAAGTGCAATTGAAAAATCAGAGAATTTAAACCACCAATATCCTTGATTTTTTAAAAAAAATTAGTTCCCAATGAATTAGTGTAGAAGCAGTCCATAGAACTACCGATTAGGATTAAGAAAAAATAAGTAACTTAATGCATTGATTTATTATATTTTTTTTTTAAATTTTGTTGCTGGGTTAGTGATAGATTAGGAACAGAGCAGAATTTTTCTAGTTCCTACCTATATCATTGGCTACCATCTTGGAAAACTTTCTGCTTTTGGTCTTCGCTGTAAATAATATTTTCATAAAAAAAAAATATATATCAATCTAAGTGAAAAGGATGAACTGAAGAAAAAGTAAAACTATAGAAAATAAAAATACTGTACCCTTTTCTATAAAATTATTCACTTTTTGATCATCCTCAGAATTGTTTGGTGAACCAGAACCTATGAGTGAAGACAGAATGAAATGGATATACAAAGATACACCTTTGTCATAAAACCAGTGTATAAAACACAAGCTTTTAGTTTAGCTGTCTGAAAAGTCCAAATTATTTTGGTGTGACAAGAATTCTGCCATACTGACACTAATCACAAAAATTATAATGCAAAATACAGTGCTACACAGTCAAGCAAGTTTATTGCTAGATATATTTTCCTCATTGAATAATATGTTCACATTAAATAATTAGGTTGCTGTCCTAATTATGGTTTCAGACACAAATATTAACCTAGTGATTCACAGAACACAGCCTTAAAAATGAAACATTTTGAAATTTTTTTATTTTTCAATGCAGCGGGGGGCACAGTGCTTCAACTATTCTGCAGACAGCTCAGGGTGACTACTGTCATCTCAGAATTTTCTGAATCCTTAATATGGAAAAAACAATGTTGGCTATAGGCCACAACGGGAGGCTTACCATTCTCCTGAAATTAAAACAATCAACTAAGAAAATGTCAACTATAATTGTATATTATATAGAAGTATAAAGTAAGAAAAGGATGCAAAGATTTTGACACTCATTAACATAAGAACCTCACAGTTCACAGTGCTAGATGATGTCAGATAAATATCTCCAGAGCCTAAGCTGATCACTGATTAATTTCTGTGGAAAAAGCATGAGATAAAGCTGTTATTTCTCTTGCATTTTCACAGTATTTCTATAGTTCTCTGTTATTTAAACTCTAAGATTCTCTTCTAACTTGCATTGCCAGGCGGTCCCTTTCACAGGCTTCTCACTGGAGGAAGTCTAATAAAAGTTGGCATCCACTACTCTTCATAGAAACACAGAAAGTTAGGGGTTGGAAGGGACCTCACAAGATCAAGTCCACTCCCCTGCCAGATCAGGGTTACCTACAAGAGATCACATAGGAACGTAGGTGGGTTTTTGATGTCTCCAGAGAAGACTCCACACCCTGCCTGGGCAGCCTGTTCCAGTGCTCCGTCATCCCCACAGTAAAAAAAAAAATTTTCCTTGCATGGAACCTCTTATTCTCAAGTTTACATCCGTTGCCTTTTGTCCTATCATTGGGCATAATTGAGAAGAGCACCATCCCTCCCAGCTCTCAACCTTTACATATCTATAAACATTAATGAGATCACCCCTCTTTACCATGGCATGGAAAGGTGGAAGAGGTGGAAGATTTAGATCACTCAAGCAAATGCAGACTTCATCCCTAAGGGTGGCTGGTCTGTTTTACCTATCTTATTTTAACAGCAAAGCAAATAACAATTGCCAGTCCCAACCTCCAATCTTAAAGCTAGTAACAAGCAAACTTTTTATACTACGATATTTTCCTCCTAATTAGAGAGCCCTTATACTAGAAAAAGTTCATTTAAATCTGGCTTTTCCTACTCCTCAATCTCGCAAATACTGACATTTCTCTAACATGTCCTCTAACATCTTTGAAAATAGAACGCAATATTCAAGCTTCTTTCCAGTCTTGTGCTCTAGTCCATTAGATATGTGAAATTTACACCAAACCTAAGGTACTGAAGCTCTTCTCTCTTGACAAACACCACTAAATTATTTGCTTATCAGGAAGCACTTCCCTCTAAGTACCCTTCTCCAAGGAAAAGTGGAGAAGCCTGCATGAATTCACCAAGAGCTGGGAGGAGAAGACAGAACCAAGGGAAGCTTTGAACAGTCAAACCTTGATACTTTAAGGTCCTATCTGGGGAATGCAACAGTGGCTTCCCCACTTCACCCTTTAGACCTGTGTGTACCTGTGGCATTATGCACTCTCTTCACAGAGTACTCAGGTCCCCTAACTTCTAGACTTTATTCTAACATGAATTAACTTTTTTTGATCCTAAAATAAATACCCAAATTGCATTAATTTTTAACCCACTTCAGCTAAAACAATCCAGACAGCAGAGAATGACAGGAAGCAAATTGCTAAATTTAGGATTTTTCCATCTAGATCTTGATTTTCATATTTGGGCTTGCTTTCGTTGCAATGTTTAAGGAAACAGTGAATTGAGTTTTACAGTACTTCAATTTATGAAAGAATCCCTCTAATTCAAATTATATAGCATTTAAAGTTTTAGCAGTACCAGTTTGAAGTAGTTTGGGTTGACATTTGAGTAATGGTGGAGCAAGGGGAAAATATTTTACAGATTACAGGTTACAACTCCTGATCTTTTTGTTGAATGCATTTTATAGCAGTCCATCAGAAGCTAGACTTAGCTTGGACTTTGAAGTGGGTTGAATTCAAATACCTTCGCAAAAATCAGTCTTCTCAGCCTTGACAGAGAAAGTGGTTTACTTCAACTACAACACTGCACAAGTTGTCTACAGACATGGGTCTTGATAGTTAAAAATGAAATAGGGAAGATGCACTTCCTAAACACAACAAAAGTGCTTGCATTAAGGTGATGTTGAAGTTAACATCACCATTTATATGGAATTTACATGGCTATAGCCTCAAATAGCCAATTGTTGAACAAAAGACTAAATAGTATTACACACTGCTTAAGTTTAAGTTAAAATATTCACATACAGTAATGGTATGGTAACCAGAGCAAACAAACAAACAAAAAAAGAGGGAGTGAGGGAGTGTTAAGTAGGGATCTCCTATCTTGTAAGAATTACAGTTTCTAAAGACCTCTGATTCCAAAGAAAAACAGTAATCTACCATGTATGAAGAAGCAAAAGTATATTAGCTCTTTTTACAGAAATTACCAATTTTGAGTACTGTTAGACAATCACATGAAATATTACAGAAATTTGTGCATCTCTTACCAACATTTCCAAATAATCACTGTGCAGTACTTTTCCTGAAGCATAAATATTTCAGATTACATCTCTCTTCATTCATCTTTATGACATATTCCTATTGTACCTCTTACATCACCCTTGTTTTAAAAATGCGGTTGTGCTGCACATCAAAATCATGACAGCTCAAAAAGTTTGTGAGAAAGAAACAGGTTTTATGTAATTACTTAACTAGTAAATGTTGACTTAAATCATGCCATCTTCTGGACTACTAGAAAGCTGAATACCAGAGAAAGGTATGATTACCTGAAGTGGGTGATTTGCAGCGATCTTCTGGCACCACTGAACCTTCATTAATATCACAAAGACCCGCTGAAACACAAAAATAGTGGATAATAAATACAGCTGCTATTCTATCCTTTCTCTTGATGTAGTTTGGAACTTCACTCTTTATTAGGAAAAAAAAACCAACAAACCATCAAGCTGAGACAGAATTTAGGTATTGCTGTTTTGGTTTCTTTTTCAATAGGATATTACCCACAGTGACTGTAGAGTCACTTATTTCTTTGCAAAACACACTGCATCATCAGATTTCAGTGAAAACCACCATATTTTTAGCAAGACGTATTTATCAGAACAGTTATGAGATGTAAGTGTTAAGTATAAAATTAATTTCTAGTTTGTAAACATCATGGAGTTATATTAAAAATGTAATTTCAAAAGAAAGATGATCTTGAAGTTTAGAAACATGTGTGCAGTATGACCTGTAAGTTTTTTCAAATTATTTGCCCACTGTTACAGTGAAATGCTTTGTATTTGCTGTTGCATTGCCAAGAAGTTTTCCAGCAAAACTCCTTATTGGTACTAACCACAGAATTCAGGTTCTATGGTGCTTACAAGTGTTGTTCCTTCCATGGAGGAATTTCACTAAATTTTTCATCATAAAATCTGATCATTTGAGTAACTGCAAAATGTTACTATCTAAAAGCTCATGCCTCCTATTCTACTGAAGAAAATAAAGTATAGAAATCCACAAACAGATGATAAAGACAGAAGTTGCCTCATGAGAGTTCTAAATCTTATGCCATAACACTAACTAGAAGTATATAATGAATTTTGTATTTTGCTTTTTGACAAAAAATTGCTGTCAACACTGCCCATGATTAAGTTAACTTTATTGATATTTTAAGGCTGGTATGGCATATTTGGGTTTATATAATAAAGTCTTCATTCATAAACGTCATGATGTGATATTAATGCATACAAGCGTATAATACTTCACAGCAATAGTTAAGAAATTAGTTAAAATGAAAGGGTTTTGCATGCACACAAGTATTTGAAATAGACAAAAAGCTTGAGAGGTGTAATGGTAATGGGTAAGGCAGTAAGGGCTTGCACATGCAAACCCTGTCTATACAGCTGCATTCTACACATTCACAAGTGTATCTGTACAAACCTGTTAACTGATGACACACACACACAAAAAAAAAAAAAAAAAAAAAAAAGGAATAGCTATCAAAGCTTTGATATTTCCAAATACAGAAGTTAATAATTTAAAAACAACAAAAAAAGTCTTCCTGATATAGCAATGTGAAACATGTTAAAAGTATGCTACATGCACACTTTTAATTATGTAAAATAGTATTTTTTAAGATTACTATGAGCATAACTGGCTTGAACATCAAAACTCCATTACTAGGATTGATGTGAAACTGTTAATTGACGTTAAGGTTTGGTTAGGCCTACACTAAACAACAGTCTAGGAACTGATTTCAGTTCTAAGGTTTATGCTGAAATCCTAGGCAGAAGCTATACTTTTTCACTACACAGAAATAAAAAAATCCACTTAATTATTTATCCATCAGTAAATCAATGAGCACCATGGGATATCCATGGTACGTATTCTGTAACTATGACTGTCCTCTGAAAGCACTGCAGTTTTAAACACACAGGAATCTAAATGTTTTGTAATAGACAGTTGCTTCAAAAGATTTTTCAAAAATTCAGGTTCTGCTTTCCCAACAAGCAATAGAAGTTTTAGATGTAGTGCTGGGAAGGCAAACCTGTACTGCGCTTTTAGAACCAGCTGGGTTTCTAGATCATGTTCCTTTTAGAGTCAAATTGTAGAAATCCAAACACGCAGTTCAGGAACTTAGTTTCCTCTTCCTGTAAACATTTTAATTCTTTATCTTCAGAGAAACACTTTAACCTCTCACACTTAAAAGTGAAATCTTGCAGTGATGGAAATAGTTTTCAGGCAATAATGACGTTACACACCTACATGCTCAGTTTCTTAGCAAGAAGTCTGGAGGTTATGGTATTATTGATATGACTTTTATGAAAAATTTGTCAACAGATCCAACATAAAACATTCATCATAAACCTATACACTAATTTTATGCATAAGATTTATCCCACTAAATTATGACAATCATTATGGCACATGGAATTGGAAACCTAAGCAAAGCCATCGCTGCTATTATTTGAGAGAATGGACAAGAACAGATAGAAAGTAGTTTTAACCATGACTGCATAAGTAATTAAATTGAGCAAGGAATAACACAAAAACTGAGTTAAGTGTGTAAACTAAGGGGGTTTGTCCATGATCAATGAGAAGAAAAAGTGTAACCACCGTTACTGCTGTTTGTCCTAAAACCTCAGGTAATCCTTAATAGAAGCAGTGAGTACACTGGCAGTAAGACAGCTTCTCTGGTTTCAGGCTTAAGGCATATGTACAGTACAGAAGCAAACTGATCCAAAATACTCCTTTTCAGAGCTACAGACTACATCCAGACCACAACAGAAAGATATTGGAAAGTGACCTTCTAATGACCCTGTAGTTTATCGCTCTAAACATTACTGGCAAAAAACTTTAAAAATCCCCACATGAATAGAAAAATCAAATACTGTCATTGAAGACAAAATTTACCATGTTGCATTTGAAACCCTAGAATTACAGCCAAAGTTCACTAGTGTATACAGTAAGTTTAATGAGATTTTTGTTAATTTTTCATATAAACTTCAGGCAGCCGTATCTCTGAAGAAATTATGACTTGACTGGAAATCAGCTTAATTAAAAATTAGCTAGAACTAGCTTGAAAGGAATATACAAAGTTTGAATTATTAACAAATAACCTGAAAAAAATTCCCCAAAGGCAACAATCAAACTTCCTGATAGGTACAGTAGTTGCTAGTCTGGTTTTGTTGATGTTTAAGTTAAAAATTCAGAGTTCATGTCTAGATCCAGTTCAAAGAGAAAAGGGATAAGGAAAATAACTGCTGCATGCAAGAACTGCTTCTGTTTTGTTAGAAGGCTAAACTGCCTCTTGTAGAACCAAGGAATACTAATTTAGAAAAAGTTTCATTGTATGGCACTAGTTGAGAGGTAAAATAAAATCTTGTAACTCCGACCAAAAGTAAGTGGCTAAAGAGTTAAGATTGGTGTCCTACGTGAACTTGATCACATGTACAGAAAATAACAGCTGTCCATAAGTACTGGGGTTTAGTAAAAGTACCAATTCTTTGATCATTTGGTACTCATATCGGCTTCCTTCTTAATGGCTCCTGTCATAGTCAGTAATGGTTTCTGAATAGTGTAAATAGTCAGCAAAGGTTTCTGAATAGTGTAAGCCTCCGCTGAGTAGAGTTTTCGTCACTTTTACTTGCACCTTGTTTCTTCTGGCACGTGGCCAAAGTTGCTTCCCTCCTCCCACCTGCCCCACCCCCTATTATGATTTGAAGGCAAAAGGTGACCTTGCTTTTATCCTTGACACTGTCTAGAGGAGGCCTTCACAGGACACATATTCTGCATGCTTCACAAA
Source organism: Phaethornis superciliosus (assembly GCA_023637945.1). Lineage (NCBI taxonomy): Eukaryota > Metazoa > Chordata > Aves > Apodiformes > Trochilidae > Phaethornis > Phaethornis superciliosus. The sequence goes on along the minus strand of JAJQWJ010000003.1, from coordinate 49,184,321 downwards.
CCATAAATTGCCACCCCAAACATGTGAGGAATATACCTGGTATGATCACTGATAAATTCCAAAACACGATCACAACTGGGAGCTTGTATCTGTTGAGCTAGCCTGAAAGGACAACTTACAGTCTAGCTAGTGTAGAGAGCTTTGTCTCTAAATAGATGCTGCTTTAAGACGGGAATCTGAATTTCTTTTCTGAGTAGAAAAAAATAAGATGACAGAAAAATATATCATATTCTTGCAACACAAGTGAAGGGAAAATCTTGCATTAAAAAAAATTCAATGAGTTGGCTCAGGACATGCCGTTTAGTAAATAATAAGTATGTAAGCAGACACTGATCTATTAGATAAACGCTTTATGCCGAAACATACGGAACTGTAGGGATCTTAAAGAGGAAGGATCATTTCTTGCTGTTGTTTTTGAGCAAAACCTATGGTAGTGGCTGAGTAACAGCACATGATGTTTTCCTACTCCCTTCCATATTGAAATAATTTTTTCATTTTATTTTTTATTTTGCCCATCTTGGAATACAATGTACAGTAGCAATGTGCTGTTCTGTTGCGTACTGAGACAGAATTAATACAATAATAAAGAACTTACTTGAATGAATGCATAGACTAGTATGACTTATTTTTAAATACACTGTGGTTGGCTAAATGAGAACGAGAAATATACTCAGTTTTTCTAACAACCACAGTAAATACGCAATCACTTTTTTTTCTAGGAAGAATTATAAATTAAGTACTAATGCTCCCTGAAGGTTCTTAAAGCTGTACAATAGTTGAAAATGTCTTTTTCATAGAAAAAAAAAATCAGAAGCATTGAAATACAAATGTTTTAAATAATTCAATGAAGGTCTAACTTTGAAACAAAATCAGGTCAGTGCAAGCTGTTTGCATCTTTGAAGATGATAAATACAGATATTAGTGTTCAAGAAAGGGAGAATGCAAACCCTCATAGTTCCGGTTCTTTAAATATAGCATAGGATATTTCTTTAATGTACCAAATTTGTATTTGTGGAAAATTAAACAGCAATAATATTTTATTATCTATGCTATTATAGTCTGGGCAACACATACATTGAAAGAGCTACAAATAATGATAAATATTAAACGAGAAATCTAGAGAAGTTATTTTCAACTTTTAAGAAGACTGTAGGCTCCAACTAATCAAGATTTTGGGACAATGGTCAAGGCAAAAATAACATGCTTAAGAAATTAAGTCTTTCACACCAAACTTACTTTAATTTATTCCTAAATTAAATAGTACAGGTAACTTCAGCTTTATAATTGTTGGCTTCAGAAACTAATTTTGGGGCTTCTGCCCATATTTTGCTTCCCTTCACAATAAGAGATGAGTGGCAGATCCTGGTATCATCTTAAGGTGGAGGACCTTTTTATGCCCATCTCCCTTTCTCCCTTGACAGAGGCTGGAAAACTTTGTGGTATTAGACTACTGATTGTGAAAATGATTGGTTTTTTTTCTTGCTGGGGAAATGTAGCACAAATAACAGAACTGGACCACAATCTCTAATCTTTTGTTTTTAATTTCAGGTCATTCTTCCCTTAGCTTAGTTTTATTCTACTTGCCTTCATTTAAAAATGGGTTGAGAATGGTATTCTCTGCCCAAGGGCTGGAGAATAACTGGCATCATAGAGAGAGGAACAGCTTTAAACTGTGCTTTAAAAAAAATCATCTTTACTCTATCCAAATTCTAGGATGCTTTGAATGAGGAAGTCAGAGAAGCCCTTAAGTAAAAGTTATGAGCTACCTCCCTCATGTAGACGCCTGAACTGCTTGGAAACCCCACATGCTGTGAAATACAAAGACCTCCAACTCCTAATCCCTTGGAACAACATCTCTGGAGAAGTGAATTTTCATTGGTAAGATACACAATTTTCAATATTGTAAATATTGAAAATTTCAATATTCACCTACAGTTTTGAAGATTTTTCTGCCAGAAAGGGGATCAAGCAAGTGAGGCTTCTAGCCTCAGATCTCAAAACCATACTAAGTTTGGCAAAATCTTGAGCCTGTAAACATCAGTAATTTCTGAGTTAGAATCTCCTTTGGATTTTGATATAAAAAAATATGATAATTTTATAAATATATTGTAATATTTGTAAAAATACAAAATAGAGACTATGATGACTGATTTTTTTGCCTTCAAGTTTATTTTAAAGATGCCATGAACAAGGAACACAACAGATGTGTGGCATATTAAAATCAGTTTCTAAAAGTAAAACAATTACTTAAAATGGACTAACAAAAATACTTATGGTGAACAAGTGAAAAATAAAATTCAGATGTTTAAAATATTTTATTGCCATGAGATGACTTACTTATATAAGAGGTGCGAAGCTTTTTCACAGACTCTGAATATAAGTTAGAAAGGCCGCACATGCAAGAAGCCACAGTCAGCATACCTTTATGAAGCAATGAGAAAAGGAAAGACGGAGACACTAACAGTACATTTAAGACAGAAAAGCCAGCAGAATAAATTGTATAACCAGGTTTATAAAATGTTCTTGCCATGCAGAGTTTTAGTGTTAAAATGTAAGGGAAAAAAAAAATAAAAAAATCCATGATTTCATGTAACAGTTACATTAATGAGGGGAAAGGACTTAATTCATGAACGTCTTAGAGACACAGTTGTAGCTCAGTTATGCAGATCTAATACATTAAAATAGTAAAGTCAAGAAAATGAAGCAAGTAATGTTTAAACTCCAAAAGGCATTTATAATCTATATGTATGAAAGTAGAATTTAAGCCCTTTACTCCTAAGAGGAATTAACACAGTCAATCAAGTTTATTTCTCTCTCTTAAAAGGCAGTCTTTTTAAATAAAGTTTTTTTTTATTAGAAGAAAATATTTTATTTGACAAGATAGTAACTGTTTACATTCTGCTCTATACGAATTGTGTAAATCAGTTTCCTCAGTTGAAATAAGCTAACTATGCTAACTGAGTGTTTCTCATATGAATGATATACTAAAATACATTTTAGAGCGTCCATTTCAATTTGAATAAAGCATTAGCTAAAGGACTTACCTGGACTTAATTCTAGATCTCTTAAAATAAAGTGATCAGCACTACAGCATGTTTTTTAACAACTTAGTTCCTATTTAAAAAGAATTATTTGGGCCATCTGTGTCATTGTTTTTCATTTCATCTTTAGCGATTTTCCAAATTAACTTAGAACTATCCACTACATAATGAGCAGGAGAAAGGATTTAAAAATAATATATTTTGCTTTTGGTAATAAAAAGCAAGGCACTTTGACTGAAAAAGTCAGTTTCTTCCTCAGCTGCCAAGGAACACCATTCTGTGGTATATTTTTAAAGCCTTTAAGTCCTTTTTTTCAAAAAAGTTTTATTTTAGCAGTTTGTATATTTGAAAGTTTACTTAGTTCCTTTAAATCAAAGGCATAATGTAACAACACACACAACATAACATGTTTTAGCTTATCCAACACCTTTCTAGTCCAAGTTTAAAATAGGAAGCCAGAAGATTCTAGCAGATATACCAGCATTCTGCAAACACTAATGTGTTTATACAACTGTACAATATGGGTACTGTGTTTATCAGAAACATCAGGATACTTCTCCTTTATGCTGTGCTATTAAGTTAAAATCTTGTAAACTGCACAAATCCATTGTACATTTATACTCTTCACATAGATACTGTTTTCCCATCTGCTTGTTCTTAAAATATACAATACACTGAAAAATAAGTAATGGTACCAGGCATCATAGATTCCACTATGCAACAGTTTTGAAGATAACATGAAATAACAAACCTGCGATACCAACATTAGGGACAGACCAAGAACAAAGGATGAAAACACAATGGAGATGCTTGTATACAAAGCATGTACACTTATAGGCCAGGTAAGATCAGAAGACAGACAAAGTTAAAACAGGTTTTGAGTTACTCACCTCCAGATGGCTGCCGATTTTTTCGGGGAGATCGTGGCTCCCTGCGATAAGGATCATTGGAGCCATACAGTTCAATAGTGCCTAGATTCAAGAGCACTGTCTTCTGGAGGTAATCAACCATGGCAATACCATTACAGTTCCCAAAAACTACCCTAGAAAAAGAGAAGTGGAAGGAAACACAGTGCTCATCAAATACTAGTGAAGTTTTAGAGAAGTATTTGTTGCTGTTCAGCATTTTAAGAGCTATTAATTTTTATGAATTACCCTGAATTATGCATATTTATAAATGTCTCTTTTAAAATGCAGTAATGTTTAATTCTTAAACTATATTTACTTTTAGCTGCACAGTGTCAGGTGAGGAAGAGCAACTTTGATTTGTTAGCATCTCGAGGATCTGCCATGACCTAGAAGGAATTATCTTTTAAACACAGGAGAGCACTTGCCTCTGTGCAGCTTGTGGGAATACACACAGACACTTTGTTTTTCATAGGTAATTTTAATCCACTAATACAGAATAACAAAAAAACCTGTGTAGAATATACTTACAGGCCATACGCTGAGTTGACTGCTAAGCTGGTTATCTGCTGAGGAGGTTCTCCACTCACCCACACTAGCTGGATAACTAGCTCAGTTTGGTAGCCTGGAGACTGCTTGAGAGGAGAATTTTTAACTCTGGAAAGTAAACAAAACATGGTATCTTTCTGTGACTCTCCATGGTTTCCATTTTCTCCTTATAGGCTCAAAACACATTGGGCTTTAAGAAGTTGGAAAAATTCAAAAAATCAACATGAATGCATAAAAGTGACTACAAAACAAACCACATTGAAACTGATCATTCACTTCAAGGGCCCTTTTGATTCATTACCTAACTGAAACTTTATTGAGCAATGATCACAAAGACTTAACTTCTCCCCTCTTTAAAGCAAGGCATAACAGTGTTAGCATGCTGTATTAACTTGAATGGATGAAGGTGTTCAGTGTCACTCCAATTTAGATAACGGAAGGGGGTGAGGTGTGCATATGAAAGAAGTGTACTGAAACAGGAAACTAAAGCACAATATACTGATACAAATGCAAACCAAAAAGCTCTTGATATGGTACAAGGAAAAAAAAAGAAAGGTAAACTTTTATAATGAAAGACTAACTCTATGGAATTAATGTAAGAATGGGGAAATTGAAGCTTCTAGAAAGATTTTGTTTGCATAATGGTGAACAAACTTCTGAATGTCCTGCAGAAAAGGTTAGGCCTTTCATCTTTTAAGGTGAAAAAAGTTACAGATGCAAGCCTTTCTAGTTCTCAAATTCCTTTTATTTTACCCACTCATTCTCATTATTGCATCTTTTGGTTTGCCAATATTTTACAAAAAATGTCAGAATTTTCCAATTTTTCTACTTTGTTCTTTGTAATGACACGTCAACTCAGTACAATGAATAAGATATAAAAACTCTCACCCAGACAAAATAACTTCAACAGAGCTATTTATTTCTTGGATGAACTAATGCAAAGAATTAAAATCCAAGTTAGGAACTTAAAACTTCAGAAAACAAAAAGGTATATACACAATTCAGGCACTGGAATGGGCTGCCCAGGGAGGTGGTGTTTTCTCCATCCCTGAAGGTTTTTAAGAAGAGACTGGATGTGGTCTGGTAACATGGTCTGGTAACCATAGCAGTAGTGGATTAAGGGTTGGACTTGATGAGCTCAGAGGTCCCTTCTGACCCAGCTAATGCTTCTGACCCAGTCAATGCACTTGTAGGTCAAAGATCTACAATGTGAGCACTGAGACACCATGCAAAATGAAGACCCTTGAGAATGGGACTTCTACTAAATTCTGTTTTCTGTTTCAAAGATACAAAGTAGCTCCTTTAAAGAGTTATGTAAATACAGAAGTATTTTTAACTATTTTCACTGCTTTGTTTTGGCTTTAAAATCCTAAGGCTCTGGAAAATTATCAGGTGAAACCTTTTCAGACATACTTGGCCTAAAGTAGAGGAGAGCCACAAAACTTTAAGTTGTGTATCCATTTCAAAGGAAAATAAGATTCCAAACTAACTATATTGCTGCTATTTGCTGAAACTGTTGCTCTAAATCATGAGCATCTATAGCTATCCTAACATCTATGCCTAGTTTCCTAAGGCAGACAGCAGTAAAAAAGCTTAAATGAGAACTCTGCTTTCAGATAGTTGGAAAACATTGCTTTAAAAAGGAAACGTTTTCACCAACACCTACATTTCTGTAATAACACCAAAGTTCATATTCTTTCTTCAGCTATCCTTGTAAAGTTTGCCACTCAAAAATATCAAAATATACTCACTTTAAACATGGAACATTATCACGAAGTCCATCAGATGAACTGCTACTAGTAGATGGATGAGACTGGGGAACAATGGATTGAGGATTGGAACCTGTGCCTGGAGTTGGCAAAGGTGGCACCTGCTCACCATCTGGAGATTCAACATAATTTATTTCATACAACAGGCGTACTTCCAGCATCTGTAAATTCAAGTTATAAAAATGCTAGTAAACTCTGCCCTTCAAAAAACTAGGTACGAAATAAATGAAGTGCAACTGAAGATAGTAGTGATAAAAAATGACATTCCAGAATTCTCCATATTTTAAAAGATAACTGCAGTTAAACCCACGTTAGTCTACAGAAAGAGTTGTACTACACACTGACTATCTGAAGATTGTTAAAACTTGAAAACTTAACCTATTTCCCAGTATTTAAGTTTGCTGCTGGATATTGGAAAGAAAATAAATAATGGATATGGATGTAGTTCAATGTCTCATGTTGCACTGAACTTATACCATGCTCCTCTTGATTTCAGATTTCCTGGATCTATCACAGTGGTAGTATTAATTATAATGGAGTGTAAAGAAAGATTTCCATTGTTTTATTCTCATCATCTAAAAAGCAGAACCTGACTTATGGACTCAAAGAAATTTATAAAACATTCCTAGTATTGAAGGATAGTTTGCTAGGGGATAATTTGTTCAAGCCATTTAGAAAAAATATGTCCTCTTAGAAGGGAATGTACTTGTACATGAGTTAACGCCAAAAAGAAAGAAAATAAATAAGCCTCATGTCCTGAAACTGAGACTTATCTGAAGGGGAAGGAGAGGCAAGAAAAAAAATACAAAAATCAGAACTACATTATGATTAATGCCTTTCTTAGAACACCCAGTATTTCATAATGAAACAGATTCAAGCTAGCTTTCAGCTCATACATTCAGACAACTAAAGCTGCATGAGTGTATCTGATTTAACATTTCACTGATAAAATGGAAGAATATAAGTAAATTGCTACAACAGTCTTACAGATATATCCTGCAAAATTAAAAAAAAATGGTTATATTAATTACCGGAATGACTTCTGTTGTCACTTCCTGCTTGCTGAACCTGTAAATAATGACATGTGCAGAAACTCCAGCTATGCACAGCATTCTACTTTCTGGACACCATGAGATGATCTGAATAGCATACGGATCTTCATCTACTATATCTGTGTTTGGCCTGTCATCTTTATTCCGTGATTTTTCAAATACTTTGGCTGTTTTTAGCTTATAGAGTACTTGCAGCGTTACTAGGAACAAACCAGAAGAGATAAAAATTAGTTGTGGTCAAAATGGACATTTTTCTCTTTTTTTTTTTTTTTTTTTTTTTTTTTATTTTTTTTTTATTTATTTAGAAACTCATCTTTATATATAAAGCCGCTATACTGAATATAAGAGGCAGAGAAGAAACATTGAAAATCTGGGTTGAATCTGTCTAAGCTCCACACCACTTGCTCAATGCAGGATCAGTTACTATAATGAAAAGCAAAACAAAAACACCATCCAACCATCCCAAACATCTTCTCGTAAGACATAAATACTAAGCTGCATTTACAAACTAAGCCCTCTCAGCTTCTCAAGGCTTAACTATGCTTAGGGATCTCTTCATAACAGTAGCATCTACTTACGGGTTTCACACATGCTATATCCACAACTTAAGCCTATTTATTGCAGAGAAAAGTGAAGCTTCTCTCCCTTCTGCTTACAGTATTTTAAATACATAAGTTTTCATCTGCACACATTTTTTTCATCATTTTTCATTTTCATTTTTTCATTCATTTTTCATCTGCCCGCATTTTTTCATGACAGTGTGTTTCCTAGAACTGTTCTAGTGAGGCCTTGCCATAGTATAAAATCATGAAGTAATTACTCTATGTTGCTTTTACAGGTATTTCCACTCATTTATCCTAGTAATTTTTTTTTTTTGTTTTTTTCTGACAAAAAGCAGTGCTGACACTCCAATCCACTAGATGTACAATTTTTTTTTCCAGGATGCTACTTCTGAGTGTAAATTATTGCTACTATATTCAAGTAAGTTGTCCTGGATGCTATTCAAGAATTAGCAATATCATCATCAATTGTAATTCTAATTCTTTCTAAATTTTCTTTATCCTGCATTTGCTTTCCAACTTCACAAGCTTATTCTCTAGTCAATGTCCCAAGTCACTGCTACAAATTGTAATCCTACCACCGGAAAAACTTAATTTATAGCATCCTTTCTCCCTTTATATATTTCAGTGGTTTTATCTGTATCACACTTTAGTTCATTTGTAATACTGTGCTATTAGATTTAGACGTTTTAAAATCAAGATACCTGAATTTTTCCCTTAACAGTTTTTTTTATCTGTTTCAGAAACAGCAGCTTCTTTTGAAAGACCTATGCTGCACAGAATATTTAAGCATACAGAATCAATCAGTTGTTTGTTTTGTTGTCCCCCTTCTCTCCTCTCTTCCAAGTTCCACCCCCACCCCAAACTGAAATTAAAGATCTCTAACACTACATATACTCCTCCTCCCAGTTTTTAAACATATACATTGCATCTGTTCCCTTCCACACCCACACACGCCTTAGCATTTTGGAATCTTAGTCTTCCACAAAGTTTCCAAAGACAACCAGTAACAATTCAGAGAGCTTTTTAAACACCAAGAATACCAAAGTAGTCAGAACTAAGTTAATTAAAACAACTCTGGGTAGTCCATTTAAATTGAATTTCTACTGCATTTCTCACTGTTAGCTATCTAGACCATCAGATGCCATTGACCCTTCAATTGAAAAGTAAGAGAGTATCACTCTTCAGCCTCATTCAGTGTTCCACCAAAGCAGACTGGGGGGGGTTTTGGTTGGTTTTTTTTTCTTCTTTTTTGTTTGTTTTGGTTTTTTGGTTGTTTTTGTTTTGGTTTTTGTTGTTGTTTTTTTCTAACTGTTCAACTGCCTTTCTTCACAAATGCCTAGATCATTTTACTAGCACAGACCACTACTTATGGTTCCAATTCTTATTTTTGGATACTGTAATTTATGGAGAACTGATGTCTTAATAAACACATGCATCTCTCCTCTCTAAAAAGACAATTTATTGAAATTCAACTGTAATAGAAAGGAATGCCTTTGCCTGCCATACACCTCTGTACTCAATATTGTGTTTCTGAAGGTGCTTCTCAAAAATTTTTGGACTCTTCTATTCTAGTCAGCCCTTATACTCCAAGTGCATTTTCACTGAGGTGATAAAAACACTGAAAAAAAATTGCCCAAGAAGTAATGTTATGTAATTCTAAATCAAAGTTTACCTGAGGCAGGAAATGAGAATGACTAGTCTGCATTTACATTCCATTAAAGAAATCAGTAAGTTTACAAAACTCCTGCTACACTGGAAAACATCTCTATTGAAAACACTTACTTGCTGAGGCATCCCAAAACTTGATTGACCCATCAGCATGCCTATGAAATATTAAAAAATTAATAAGATGATAAAATGGTTAGTTGGAGTGTTAGAACTCTTTGCTACTAATTAGAAAATACATGGCTAATATACTATTTTTATTAGTATTCTTAGTGACACTCTATTTTCACAATATTTTTCTTTTTTTACAAACATGGGCCTCAATTACTTTGGACAGAAGGGATTAAAAAAAAACCCACAAACAAAACAGCACACTTGGAAGCTACCCTCCAGAAATTTCATTTTACTAATTGATAATTTTAAATACTGTTTTCAGTCACCTGCATTTTCCATAAGCAGTCTGTTCCATAAGCATGTGCTGTTCCTTGAAACATATTCTTTACTCAGAGTGACACTTGTAAAGGAGATGCCTAAATATACTGTATTTCAGGGTAAGTGAGTCACCTAGCTTGTTTGTTTATCCCTGAAACCAAGAATCGGATGACTACATTTTTTCAGGAATGGCTCTCAAAGTCTCTGCAACATGTAATATAAAGTGACAGTCATCTCATTAGGACTAACTGAATGTTGTTATAAAAACTTCAGTAGTGCTCTCATTTTCAGTAGTGCTCTCATTTTCAGTGATACACTGACATGGTTATAAATTAAATTTATCTTATGCGTCTTAGAGTAGTATTAGAAGGATCAGTCTCTGAGAACAAAATGATCAATTTTAAGGTTTTGGTTTTCATTATTGAAATTAAAAACTTGCCTCACCTTTGAGAATTGAACTCAACTATTTAATAGAGTTTCTATGCTTTAAAACAACACTCAACTAGTTTCCAAAAGAGGAAAACATAAGATTCATCCAGGATATCCTGATAGTAAGCAGACAATCACAATAGCACATAATAATAATTCCTATAAAACATGTGCTATAATTTTGTTCCTAGCTTCTCTTCCACATTTTGCTTTACTTTCTTGTTAATGCCTCAAGAAGATATGCAAATGACTCATCTGGTGAACATAATTTCTTAAATCATTCAAAACATTCTTCATACATTGTTTTCTATAAGAGGAACAAAATATTCTCACTTCTATTTAATCAGCTAAGAAAGTTATTAATACACAATGATGTCACTTACCCTGTAATAATTATCTCTGGATAGCTCTGAGTGATCAAACCCCAGTTGCCTCCACTGATAGGCCATTCCTGGAAGATAAAGAAATAAAAGTTAAGCCACTGAAATGCCTGCAGATACTACAGACTTCAGTATTCCACATGACATCATAAACTAAATAGACACGTCCATTGCAGAGCAAAAATTCAACAAGGGCTATACACATCACTCTTGCTTCAGAAGTGCCTTACAGTGATGTGTCAACCTATTGGAGCACACGTGAAAAGCATGACTGCAGGCTTGATATATGTGACATCCTCCCTAGCCACCTGCTATTAGCCACTGTCAAAGACAAGATAATAATTCAGATGGGGTTTTTGTCTTAGTGTGACTACTTTTACATTATTTGGAGCTGTTGATTTTCAGTATTTTCAAATATATATATATGGGTAGTAGGTATTGTACCTTCTTACTGTAACCTTGACGTTTTTGTCGAGCGCCAACTGAATAGAGTGCAGGTATGAGGTCCACAGGACAATCAGCAAAATATTCACAACAGGTAACTGGAGATTCATGTATAGTCAAAGGATAGGGATTCTCAAATATAGGGTACCTTTAATGAATGGAAGGAGAAGATTGTTAACCTAGGAATATTCATTATTTTTTAAAAATGCAGAATACAAGTAAAACACTAAAGAATAAGTTTTCATTCTTTTTGTATAAAGAAAAATAATTATATTTTAATAGAATGAAATAATTGTCATACTAGATTATAAAAAAATATACTACACAACTTCACTGCTATCCAAGTACACTATCAAGATACTGTAGTACTCAACAGAACTTGAAGTTCATGTTTATAGAATATTTCTAGAACACAGCTATTTCATATAGTTTAGTATTTTTAAAAGCTAATTATTTGAATTATTTTAAATTACTTTATGTGGAAAAACTGAAGTCACCAAGCCCTAATTGCAGGAATGTGGAGCTACGAATTATTTCTAGCTCTTCAGCCTGTTTTTCCAGGGAGAATGATAAGGCAGCTCAGCTTATTTTGTATTACCATACTGTTCTTGGACAGAAAGTTGACCAGCAATTTACCTTCTTGCAACTCCAAAACCACATTTCTTAAAGATACAGACTGCTTCTAATGAAGGGGTAATTGAGTATTGCTAACACACACACACTCCCTATCACCACCTCATCAGAAACATGGGAGAGCTTAAAGAGGGAATAAGCCAATAACATTAACAATAAAAACCAGATGTAACGTCCAGAGAAATGCATACTCTTAGAGGGGGAAAAAGGGAAACATCTTCTCAACCCATCTAAAGGAAAAATTAGCAGTAAGAGATGAAAACATCCTCCCTACCAATAACTTTTACACAGCTATCTGGAAAGCTGAAACAATCTTTTGATGATTTAATTTAAAAAAAGGGCATAATTTTAATGAAATATGATCAATCCATATTACAATGCAGGGCTAAAGGAAAACTCCTGTAGGAAAAAAAAAATCTATTATTTTGTTGCATTTTTCAGGTGTGAAAGAATTAATACCTTACAAGTCAAAAACTTTATTAGTCTTTCAACATATGAATGTTGTAAGCTTCATGCCAACTGCATATCAGAAACAAGTCTGTATACAGCATATGGCCATGTAACATTGGTAAAATCTGAATTAAATTGCTTGGTAGCTACAGAGATATTAGGACTAAACTTGACCTTCCAAATTTAATAGAATCTTCTAAGGCATTTCTGGAGACTTCGAGGATACATATTTACATATATTTGTTTAGCTCTAGAAAGATGCTCTTTACAAGGATTTATCTTCTTCATTAACCATTGGTGACTTTTAATCAGGAACACTACAAAGATCTAATTTTTCTGGTTCCTCTGCTAATAAACTCTTAATAATTAGCTATTACTTCCAACACTAATTTCAAAACCACTGGTAAAAAAGACAAAAGGTAGGAAGTAGAATTTATAGTTGACACCTAACAGAGTATATCAACTGTGACATAGGCAAATTAACAAGTGGATCAGAATGTGCTAGGCAAGTTATTAGTTGCAAAAACTGTAATAGCATACCATTTTTAAGCAACCTATTCCTCTATATGTTACAATTCTAATTTTATTTAAATGACACTTCTTGCATCAGTATTAAGTCACTTTAAGCGACACAGATAGCAATCCATTTGTCAATAAAATCAGGAAATATGATGAAAAGAACCCAGTGTCAGACAAAAATCGAACAGTTGTTTCTCCTGCTCCCTTCCTAAAACTCCAATCTCCCCTCCTATCACTAAGTAACCAACTTTGAAATAATCTGATAATTAAAAAGAAGCAGTGATCTATGACTAATTTTTGTCAGTCAATAAAGTACGGAAAATGTTACATAATATTCTGCTCATCTGCTATATTTTAACTTGGGAAAAGTTGATCTAGGTGATTCCAGTTCTGCTAGAGAAACTACTTAACATTCAAAGTTTTATGTTCTGGACAGGGGGGCATTACAGAAGCTTAAAAAACTATAAAGCAGAACAACACGCTGATCGCTGCCGCCAGACATTAAAAGAACTACACAAGATTCTTACCCATTTTGTGCAAGGTCAATCAGTACTAAGTCCTTTTCTAAGAGAACAACTACAGCATATGGCTCCTGAAAGTCTGAAAACAAGAAAGCAAAGTTACTTATTAGTAAGTGTAGTTCTTGCATGCATAGCACTCTTATCAGTCAAGAGAAGCAAAGCCACATAGTGGACTTCAGTTTCTGAAGATTTCGTATGCTCACCATTCTGAATACTAAAAGCTAAGTTTGGGAAAGTCACTCTCTCCATTTAGTTCAATAATCTCTGCTCTCTTCAGAAATGCTAGCATAATTTAAATGGCTCAAATAACAGGAAAAGGAACATGCCAAGAAACTTCTATAAGCAATATTTTTGAGTGAACAATAACATAGCCTCTCATCCCAAAACTGTTTTTCCTCACAGTGTGGTTTAAATTCTAATTGCTTACAAATGGACTGAAAGACAGCCGACTTGGCACTAAAAGAAGAAAACTGAAAGAGTATCCAAAGTTCATCTTCTCCTCCTTAGGCAAACCTCAAATTCTGAGCTAAGCAGTTTTATGTTCTCTAACGGAAGTTGACAGCCAGAAATATCAGAGTTAGCAATGTAACACTATTAATCTGGGATAACTACCTAAACTATAATAAAATAGTTTGTCATGAATGCTTTGTGAATATTGGCATTACTAAAGTCACTAAAATTTAAAAGTGGTACAGAAATGCTTATCGAGATTTAGCATTGACTGAAAAGGTCTTATGAGCTCAAATAAACATTAATGAACACATCTGCTGCAGTAACTACAGCTTAAAATTGTAATGCTACATTTTGTCTATGGATGCTTTTGGAATTAAAAAAGGAAAAAGAAACATACAACCAGTAATCATCATTCATTTAGAAGAAAAATAGGTTTAAAATTAAGCTATTCTATTTCAATGCTTTGGAAAGCAAAACATACTACAGACAATAGGGATAACAGATGTTGCTTAATTCAGTCTGATCCACAGATCAGATAAAACAGAGGCAATAAAAAAGAATAATCTGATGAGATAAAACTCCAGAAAGAAGAGGTTGAAGTACTGAGAAAAATCTTTACAGAGCCTACCATTAGGATATGGTGTTTCACAGAGGGTTAGAAAATCAACAATTGAATAATCCATTTCTAGTACAGCAGTGCTTTTCCCATGCATAACTGTTAAGCAGGGTCTTCTTCCTACAGTGTCGTATGACAAACCTCCTGAGAGAATAATGAAAGGCTCCCTGGAATAAAGCAGAGGCAGTGAGGATCAAACCAAGATAAAAAATTAACAAATTTTTGGTAGGTTTTGTAACCTTATTAGAAAGTCCAATGAGATATCATTTAGAAGACATACTGTAACAATAATGCAAACCAGCTCTCCATGCAATGTCAAGCTTGGGTATATGTTTCAAAATGTAAAGACCAAGAATTAGAAGACTAACTCAAGTCATCCGTCTCTTCCAAACTTTTTGGTCTATATTGCTTATTTAACAAGTTTTTGCAACTGTTTTCCAAGATGAGATTTTTTATTTATTTTGTTAAACTTTAGAATTGTTTCTTCTCTACTGAACTGCAGATTCAGATTTGCCAAGAGCCCCCATTTATCTAAAATATAAATATTCCAGCAAGATCGGGAAAAATAGCTGTATTTATTTTCTGCAGAGAATTACCCTTAATTTTGAAGGATGAACAATTTTGCAACAAGTGCAAAATAATTTTGCAGTAACAATAATATGACTGTCTTGGTGAAGCAAGCAGCTGCTTGACAAGCTTCAAAGACCTAACATCTTCTAGGAAGCAAGAACAAAAATAAATGCCCAATTTTCTCGTCACACATTTACACTAGATGTTTTATCCATTGACACCCCAAACAATAGATTCAAGGAACTATGTCAGAGACTCCTCCTACTCCATAACTAAGTGGTTGAATATAGAAAAGCAAAAATATTTCTTCTGTCCTGAGAAAAGAAATTAGAAGCTTCTCTTAAAAAAGTTTAAGTCTTTACAGAAAAATACATTACATCCATATTTTCTCCAATATGCACATAACAGTTTACTGTTTCATTAAATGAAAAACAAGATGGAAGTAAATATACTAGGTTTTACTAAGTATTTCCTTCTTTCCCAATTAAGGCAAATCAGTCATGTTAATACTGTTGATATTTAAAATAGGGCACAATACGTTTACAGCGCAGGCTGACTGTTTACAAGTATTAAGATCAATAAATTTCACCCATTAATGACAATTTTCTCAAACACCAGGTTCTATTTCTGAAGGAAAAATAGGCACTTAAAGTCTGAAATTTATCTGACCTATTTTTGTGCTTACTTCAGGTAGGAATCCTATCCTTTGTTAGTGCCTACCCTGCAATCAGTTAGTATGTCAGTATCTGGAGAAAAATTGTAGAGAAAAGCCACCATGATATATTGTGAAAAAGAGGCTGAGATCTATCTTTTGTTATTTCCTGTATGTAGCATCATCTTTCCCATACTATCTAGATGGATTTCACTAGTTAACATGTGAAACAAATGTGACAGATGAGGTACATCTTTCTTCCTGAAAACCATATGAAAGATTTAGTTTATGTATATGCTTCCCTTCATGACTTAAGTTTATGTGTTCTTTATTTGTAGCATCAAAGGCAAGGTAGACTAAGGTAAACTTTCAGTTCCTCGAATTATTTCACATTCTGCCTGATGTTTCAGAAAACCCTATAGCTGAAGAGTTGAGAAGAGTCAACCATAAACTATACCACAGGTCTACTGAGTTCAATACCCTGCCTCCAACAGCAGCTGAAAGTATATTTGTAGAGAAGGGTTAAGTTCAAGCCAAGTTGTCATTTCATCTCGATTCTTCTTATTGGAACTTCACACAATCTTTTATGGTCAGGTACCTGAAGCAATTTCAGGAATAGGACAAACTTCAATTTAACCTGCTATTTTTCAGGATGTCCATGAGTTAAAAAATAATGGCATGAAGTGTTTGCAGTATCTCACTGAACTGGAATGATTTATTGTAGTACTTCTTGCCTGCACAAAAACACTAGTTGTTTTTTTTTTTTAAAGAATAATGCTGCCAGGACAATTTGTAGTAATTATTAGACTTGTGGATTCAATGAGACCAACTGACAGTAACAAAGTGACCAATTTCAGTTTCTAAGTTTCATACATCACAGTGAAAACTTCAGGGTGGTTTCCCCCAGTTTTATTTGCCAAAGTACTCAGATGGCTTTGGGCAGGCTTGCCAGAGTCTGTATCCTTATGAAACAAAGAATGGAAGAGGTAAAAATAGATTACATGGCTCTGTCACTTGGACTTTCTGCAGATGAATCAAAGTTTAAAGTTGACCTTAGTCTGCCATAGACTCATGTGTTTGTGTATGAACTATTAAAAGTTTCATAAAACCTTGGATTTACCATGAACAAAAGCTGTACATTTTCTAATCAAATACTTCACGTTGTCTTTCAGTTGTGACACATACTAAAAAGTTAGTGAACATGATTGTTAAACAGAAAAGGAAAAATATTTTAATTTTCATAATATACAAGATGGATCCAACTTTGATATTTGCATTTTATCTACCTGAAATTGTGGAAATCATTTAACAAAAGCAGCGCTTAGCTCTTAGAGAATTGTTATGCAGCATTTTTAGTGGCTGCTAATAGAGATTATTCTTTGAAACAGTTCTGCGCTTCAGCAGGTTTGGAAACAATCCCTTTACATTAATTTGCTCATCAGTTAAATTTGTAAAAATCACTTGGGGAACACTATGAATAATTCATTACAAGGTGGGCAACATTTCAATGAAAAAAAAATTTGGAAAACACAAGATTAGTTCTTGCAGTGTATGAAAACATAATACAGGTGAAAGCTGAATGGCTAACAGCCCTGGAAGATGTTTCTGATCAATTTTAGAAACAAAATGCCTAATGTCAGCCAGTTTCTGGCAATCTGAGAGAGAACAGTATAAATGGAATTCAGACCATTGGTATTAGTTGGCTTATATTTCAAACTGTGAGCAAATTTGTCAAGAAGTAGATCCCTAGTAAATGTGGAAAAGGAATCAAGAGTTAGTTTATTTTAAGACTGGAAATCTTCAAGTAGTAGTGAAGATGAATTACTACTTCATTTTGGGAATGCACTGGCAAGATCACACAACAAAACAGTACTATTCTAACTAAATTAACAGATCAAGAACTCTTAACTGGAAATATTATTATTGTAACCTCTGGGTCCCAGTTATAAACATCTAGCTTGCTAAGAGGTACTGGCTCTACAGTTAATCAGTGAAAGTTGCATTAGATACCAAGACAATCCTCTTTTGGATTATGTTTTACAGGAAGACTTTTTGAGCTATGATTTTTATTACTTAGTGCTCAAATAGTAAAGAATAATCTTGGATAATTTTACCATTGACTAAGATTGACTAGAATAAATGCTGTAACGGGTTGAAGGTAGAGAGGTGGGAAATGGCATTAGGAAGCTCAAGAGCTTCTCTAGATTTCCTATAGATGCAGAAGTATGCATAAAAGGCAACATAGAAACCAATTAAGGAAGCTCAAAAGCTTTGAAAATCATCACTTCAAAAATAGATGGATTATTTTAGATGGACTTTAATGGCTGGAGATCAATGATATTATGCTCTAGTACTGGAAAATTATGCCAATTTTCTTAAGGAATATGAAAAAAAAATTGTATTTTTGACCCCCAGGCACAGGTAAAGGAAGACTGTCAATAGTAACCTGTCTAGAGATATAATCCCTGAAATAAAGCTGCAGACACAGGGTAAGCAATTTTCACTTTGGAGACTTCACAGGCACGATCTGCAGTAGACTTAAAACAGAAAACAAACAAACAAACAAAAGCAAAAAAACAACCAACAACAGAAAAATCACAAATTAAAGATAAATAGGTAGTCTGTGAGAACCAGAAAAAGCCTCGTGTCCTCCTGTTTCACCACCTCCAGCTTCACAATATGGAGAACATAGAGGAAAAAAATGGTAAGGGATTAATAAAATACAACAAAAGAAAGAAAACTGCCTGCAGCCCCTACTACCTTTTGCCATTAATTATCTTGTGTGGTTCACTTAAAAAAAAAAAAAAAATAAAAAAAATTAGAATGAGGAGCAGCAAATAAAGCAAGTAAGCTCACATCAGTGAAGAGTTTTCCATATGAGGAGATACTGAAACAAAACTAGATCCTAAGCCACTGTAGATAAGAGACAAGAATTAAAGATGTGACAAGAAAGACACTAAGAGTTCCATAAACAGCACGGGAAAAGTGAAGATGAATTGTTACGCACTGTATTTCAAAAATAGAAGCTAGGGGTAATAAATATACATTCAACAGTACCTCTTAAACATGTTGTCAGCTTTTTTGTTGTTGTTGTTTTGTGGAATTGTTTGATTTGTTTTTGAAAAACAGATCAGACTGCTATAGAAGCAAGCTTACTTTAATTCTTTCTTGTATTATTTCAGTAGCTAGAGCAAATTTGGTCCTGTACAGGAATGAGTCTCATCTTAGCTAAAGAAATTAAACCATGAAGAGCAAATGACATTATTTTAAATAAAAGTTAAAATTGTATCATGGTCATACCTAGTCAATTTCCATTTGTAAAGTGAAAAACTATTAACATTTTAAGCATTGAAAGGTAGTTTTGCCTTGCCTTAAAATTTTTGTAAGATTGCAACTGAAACTCAAAATTGAAGTGTGAAGTATATGTAACAGTAAACACACACAGATTTTTAGTGCACTACTTCTTCACCACATTATTAACTGTGTTGTGTTTGGTTTAGTTTTGTTTGGGTTTTTTAATGAAAGTTCTGGAAGAATATCACAAAACTTTAAGATTTGGAAATCCAGTGAAGATGAAGAAAATATTAGAGAGAAAATATTAAACAGAAATGCATCAAACTATTCAGTTTGGAATGAACACTGGAAAAATCTGAGGTGTAACAGAAAAAAGCCCACAATAGGAAAAAGTAGTCTGCCCAAAGAGCTATGTGTTCTTGAAATTATACTAGAATAAGCTCCCCCTTGAACTGTGGGGGAAAAAATTATCTGATTTACACATTGTAGTATTATAATTGCATAGAACAAGCTTTGAACTAATCTTTTCCTTCAGAATGATTCTTTATAACACAAGGCTTTTGATTGCAGAAATTGTAACTTGATGAAGCAGAAACCACTTTTGGTTCTCTGTATCTTTCTTTAGATCAGCTTTTGACATTTCATTTGAGAAAGGAATATGCAGACAGATGTAGACTGCTGCAAGTAAAATATAGGTTTCCAATTGATCATAGATGTTCATACATCTGTGGATTAGTCATAGTTTTAAATTTCTATCTACTTCACTTCTTGCAAGCAACAAAATACACAAAGCCATTGATATTACATGTATGGGCATACCAAAATGTAGTAGAAAACTATATCACATCGATTTAAGTAACAGAATTAAGCAATAGATTTGAATGCCTAGAAAGCAGATTAAAAAAATACAAAATACCCCCAAAAGTGAAGGAAAAAAATAATCAGCATTTGCAAATTGCTGAACACATTTCCATGAATATTTTATCTTTATATTGCACTTTTTATTCAAACATTTTCAAAACCATTTAGAACCACAAATAAAAGGAATTGCACACAGTTCATGAAATCCCTCAATCATAATTGCAGTCTTGGTAACAAAATATGCTACTCAAGATACTGCAATTCCATCTAACCCACTCACGACAATTATTGCTTTGTGTGCATAATTAGGCACGATTCACTGCATAAATTATTGAACTCTACCACAAAAACTTCCATCAGTAACGTTCTCAGTGGAGGAACACATATTTAGAATTTACAATATTCACATCAGGCTACTATTTGTTAAAGTTCAGCGTTTCAGATCTTTCCTTTACTGTCTTATGTGCTTCATTAGATTTTTTTTTTTCTTTATCATTCTTAAATGAATAGGCAAAAATATTAATATTATGGAAGAAGCATGTAGATAATGCACTGACCATATCTTTACTTAACTAAAGGTTACTAGTAATTTGTTCACATTTGTTTTGGTAGCTTATTCAGCAACATGCATTTTACCAAAACTCTTACAGATATTTTAAAGCAGCTCAGAGCCATCAGGATAGGTATCACAGCAACTGGGAAACCAAATACATTCCCAGGAATCATTTAGTTTTCATGAGTTATTTTACATACAAAAAAAGTCTTACCCAGCTCTAGTTGTTTTATATTCCACCTTAAGAATAGGTTTGCAGGGTTCTGGCTTCTTTCCATCCTTCATCTGCTTTCCTAAAGTGAAGGGGTTTTTTACATTAATCTTACATTTTGATAACAAATTATTAAACTCACTACGCAAGTTGCGATGTAAAACATTCATACTACCATATATTCAAAACCTCTGACAATTATAGAGTATACTTTGGAATACTATTATTAAAGATTTATTCAAACTCTCAATTCATCAACCTAAAATATTTAGGTTCAGAATTCTGAAGTGCTGCAGAGTACTTGTTTTCAAAAATACAATCCTACCCTAATAAGGCTGTTTTAAGTGGCACTGAAGAATTTGAAATATATCTCATGTCTACCATTTTGCAATTAAAATTGGTCACTTGAACTATAATGAAGTTTATTTTGAGTCTTACCCTTAAGGGCTAAGACTTGAACTTAAACATGAATGCTTTCTTCTCTACTGTGTACTAGTTTACTACTTGCAACTACAGTTTCTATTCATACAACTTACCATGCAATCAGCAGAAATTTATCTGACCATTGACAAACTTTGATACAACTATTATGTTCTGTAGAACATTTAATTTGCAGTCCAATTATTTTTTATTTTTTTTTACAATATGCTCTGGCCAATATGCTTTGGCCTCTTTTGACAGAATCACATAATGGTTTGGGTTGGAGGAGACCCTAGAGATCATCTAGTTCCAACCCCCTGCGTGGGCAGGGACACCTCCCACCAGACCAGGTCGCTCAAGGCCCCACCCAGCCTGGCCTTGAACATTTCCAGGGAAGGTCTCTCTGGATGGCAGCAGCCGTCATTTTTTAATTTTTGACTGCTACAGGGTCATATAGAAATCCACAGCATCCTTTTTGCACTTGATTCCACAGCCAGCATAGCATACACAGACTTGCTAGAGGCTCACATAGGATTCTTAGCTACCAGGATTCTTGATGACAGTATGTTGTACTACAACTGTAACCTCATAGATTATCCTCATTTTCACATGCAAGATTCTGAGGTAAATACGTCTCAAAGACATGGCTTAGACACATGCATACTGTGCAAACCTGGCAACTACGTAGAACTTCTTTGAAGAGCAGCAGCATATTTCACAGAATAACATGAAATGTTAATTTCCTAGATTAACATTAATGCAAGACTTCCCAGAAGTTGGAACATCTTACCAGATGCTAGTCTTACTCTGTTACAAACCTTTCCAAGAATTTATATGGTAATCCACACATTTATACATGAAACAGATGCTTGCTCTTAAGTATTTTAAATAACATATGGGATTGTAATGCCAGGCAAAAAACAAGCCCTGCAAAACATGCAGTAGCTAATTTTGAGATCAAGGCCATTGTGTGAAAGGCAAGTTTAAAGTTCAGTAAAACAGCACTGATATGGATTCTTATTTCATAAAGATTTTTCCCAAAAAAGTAAAAGTATCAGAATGAGATACGACAAAGTATTTTACTCTACCACAAGTGCATTTTTAATATTTGGGTTTTGAAGCATTACATTTTTTTATTATATGTTCTTTATTGTATCAAATTTTATTAAAAATAAGTTTTCACTGTTTTAAAAGCAGTGGGTGTCCATTTTCACCTTACCGTGTGGAGTGATTGTCTGAAATGGTTTGGTAGGAGATTTTACATTCCATATGGTCAAGGTACCATCTGAGTGACTACAAATAAATTGTTTTCCTTCATGATGCCAAGCCACAGAGTGGATAGCCTATGCAAAAAAAAAAAAAAAAAAACAACCAAAAAACAAACAAAAAAAAACCAACCAACAAACAAAAAACCAACAAAACCCAAACAAACAAACAAAAAAACAACAAAAGGAAAACAAACAGAAGAGTGTAAGCTGAGTATCGAATTATCATTTTATCCCTCCTTCCTTCCTCAATGGCATTAGACATCAAAAGAAAATTAGAAAAAGAATAAAATCATGCTGTTCTTCACATGCTCAAAAATTCACTGATTTTAAGTTTACTGTTCACAAGAACTTTTCATACATAAATGACCATAGCAAAAATACTATCTTCATTGTACTGACATGTTTAAGGGGGAAAAAAATTCATCCTGAGATTGTAGTTTTACAGTATTTTTCAACCATGAGTAGCATGCCAAGAATGACATCAAGTAATTATTTGAACTTTGAAATTTACTCCACTACACAAGTGGAGTATATCGTGTAGTAACTTTTCCAACTTAAAACAGTAGAAGTTCTAATTTTCATATATCTGTATCTAAGCTTAGTATTTCTTAGTGAAATTTAATGTTGTTTATGGTGTCGTGTTGAACTGCTACAGATTTGGTTGGAAGACAGACTCAGTGTATCAATAACTTATCTACAGATACGTAGCTCAGAAGCCTAAATATCTCACATGATGGCTCTCAAAAATCTTGTTAATTCTGTCTATAAGATAAACTTTAATTAAGCAAAAAAAAAAAGAAGATATTATAAAGGAAATTTTGCATAAATAATGAAACAAGTTTGGAAGTGCAGACTGTGTGAAACAGGTTCCATTTCAAAAGTTCTTTTCATTATGAAAATAAATTATCTATACTATGACTAGAAGCCCAATGTAATATTTATGTTTTAAATACTGTCCTGTGTGAAGTACAGCTCCCTGTCAGTAGGCAGCTCATAGCATAAACCAAACCATTTTTCTGATACCATTTATGCAGAAATAAGTTTCAGGAACCAGTAAGAAAGCAAGCCTCATAGAAGGAAGGATAAATCTGAGAAACACTTATTCCTATTGAAAAAGAAGGCCAGGAGGAAGAAAACACAGCTCTTGTGTCGTTACTGTTGAAATGGCATTAAAGCTTAAGAACATAAAAAGATCTGATAAACTGAGCACAAAGGAGAAAGATGACTTATCATTTGATTTCTTCAAGGAACCTGATGAGATGGAAAGAACACTAAATGAGGGCTTTGGCTTTATAGCTATTTATTGTGTAGTTTTATAGAGCATCTGGTTAAATTTAGCAATGAAGCTATATTTTATTTTAATCACAATAAAAATAAACTATGTATTTCTTAAAATTATCAAGAGAACAAATTCTGTAGGCTGAGTATAATAAGCTTTGCTACAGTGCACTATCCTTTGCTGTTACACAATTCACAACTTTTTGTTAGATGAAGAAACATAACTAGACCTTTAAGTAGTTGTATCAATCTCTAAGTATTCACAGGCTACATGTCTACAGTGACTTCTAATTTACAACGAAACAAGTACAATAGCTTTAGGTGGCATCAGTTGGTTGATATCAATAACCTTATTCACAGAAACAAAACTGACAACTGAAAACTCAGCCCAGTACTCAAGAGGAAAATTTCTGACAATTTTTTCCTAGTTACTATTAGTGATAGAATCTGAAGGAAAGCATAAAATTCATGATGGAAAAATTGGGAAGAATCCACTGAGGCTGCAAATCTATACATAGCTCCCAAGACACTAAAAAGCCCCTAGAAGTACTAAAGATTTTTTCTTCCAATATTTTGCATAAAATTTACAGAACACCATAATGCAGCAGTATGCTTAAACCAGATGGTGCTGATTCAACTGTCTCTCAAATATTTTTGTGGAACCTGTCACTGGTCATAAGGTTCCTAAACAGTGAGTAATTGCTTATGACAAGATCAAGCACCAGGACCACAACAAAAAAACACACAAAAAAACCCAACCACAACTTATTTAGATAAATATTTAAATTTACCTAACTATAACTAAAGATATCTTATTATAAGCATACCTACTAACCTCTTCCACTGAATTTGAAGTTAATTCAGGACTACATGGAAATTTGTTTCAGAACTCCTAAAACTGAGTTATGTGGTTTTGAATAATAAACTTAGCATTATATGCTAAAACTTAACTAGAAACAGAGTATTATGTGGAGATGGGCTGTGCACAAAGGAAACCACACTCTCATCAGCTGTTCTAGGATTATCCCACATAGAAAAGCAACTGATATATTGCCTACAAAGAAGATGAACATATCTGATTTTCAGAAGGAAATATTCTTGCAATGCCTCCAATAGTTACCTGAGGGAGACTTAGGTACTGTGAAATACAATCAGAAATAAGAAAACAACAAGGTCCAAGGGAAAAAATTAGAAGCATTTATATGCAAGTCTCCTATAGAAATATTTTAAGTACATCAGTAGCTTTTAAAGATACTAATATATGTTTTTAAAAGTTTTATGAATGTAGTTTTATTGCTGAATAGCTTTCCAATATCCCTATAAATACCTTATTCCTTGGTTCTTTAAGGAGGTAAAAAAATTAATAATTCTAAATACAACCCTACAATCTAAGAGACAAGTTCATTAATGAAGAGCTAACTTTTGATTGTATTTTTCCACTAAGGGAATTTATGTGCTTCAAATAATAACATACTTACACAAGAAATCCATTTCTTTTCAATCCCTAGAGACTTTAAATCTATATATAACATGTACTGCCTTGTTTTATTTTCCAGTATAATACAATTTTTGCCAAATTTTTTCTGCATACTTTCTCACAGGGGTGCACCGAAGTCATCAAGAATTGCTTTCATCATTCTTCAGATTTGGCCATAATCCTTTACTCTTCTGTGGCAGTAACTGAGCTTGAAAAATACTGTGCATGACTGGTAAGATCCATGACATGAGACTGGTTATTTCACAAACCAGACTGTTTAGCACAGCTTTTTCAGATTTCACTGTGTTATAATAGCACTTCATTTCCATACGTATGAACAGCATTTTCTGGCAAACTTGAATAGATTATGGCACTGACTGTTTTAAGGTTTACCAAAATATTCAAAACCAGTGTAGTAACTTGGGACTATCTATGGTAACACCCAAAAAAAGCAGCTACTAAGACTAAAATGGAAGTATAGATTGTTTTGATGCAATGAAATGTTCATGTGCCTAATGACTTAATTACTTCACTGATATGCTTTGTCTTCTGGCAAGTCACAAATCAGTGCTACTTTTGGGGGGGTTTTTGGACCCATAGGCTACTTTGCCATGTTTTTAAAGCTGTAAAATAATCTCTTACACACAGAATATTGAGCCTAAAAATAGTAATCTATAATGCGTTTGCTGAGTTAATGCTATCAAAGATTACTTTAAATCAGAACAAAACACTACTTGAAAAACTGACATTATTATAAACAGTTTCAGATGTCAGAAGTTTCACTTCAGATTTTCAGAAATAGAAGCAGTAACTGAGAAAATTGTTTTATTTCTTTCACATCTGAAAATACTACATGGGAAACAAGTGCAGTATAAACTGCACACACATTCCATGTAAGAAATGAGGTTTGGTTTTTGTTTTTTTGTTTTTTTTTTTTAATCCCAGTATTTACATAGAAGGCTTAAGAATGACGCAAAAAGAATTTATCCATTTTTCCACTGAGGCTGCCCAAGACCAAAATGATGTTCTGAGGAAAGGTTTTAAAGGAAACTTTGCACAGAGAAGTTCATTCACAACTGCAGTTCCAGTATGTCACGGGTAATCTCCACCAACATCAGAAAAATCATGTTACATTTGTACCTTCTACCTAATTCTAAACATGAAACATATTGTTATAGTAAACAGCATG
Organism: Phaethornis superciliosus; assembly: GCA_023637945.1. Lineage (NCBI taxonomy): Eukaryota > Metazoa > Chordata > Aves > Apodiformes > Trochilidae > Phaethornis > Phaethornis superciliosus. The sequence goes on along the minus strand of JAJQWJ010000003.1, from coordinate 49,158,127 downwards.
CAGTACTGGCAGTTCAGGATATCATTTGTAACACTGAAAAAACAGGAACAAATTCTGAGTAAATTCCCTGTTACAAACTAGGAAGTTGTGGAAGTAAGAATAAGCCAGCAATCAGCACTGACAGTAATCATGACCTAGAGCTGCCTCTTCTTAGCCATAGTTAAGCAGAAGTATAGATTACAATGGTTTTAGTGGTGGTGGTGTTGCCCACCCTACAAGCATTCTTTCCTTTGGGATGAGTGCTCCTAGGGTCCTTGTGCTGCAACAATCAGAGCAGGGTGTTAGGCAGGTACAGTTAAAGACAGGAAGAAATTTTGTAGTGTTCCACTGATGTAGTTTTCAGGCAAAAAATGAAACTGCCCCACCACAACATGGGAATTGGCTCCAAGGAAGCCTCCTAAAAGTCATGTGATTTGGAATGAAACCAAACAAGCAGCTACAAACTGTAAGAGGATTCAGCTTCTTCCCTAAGGAAACCACTCAGGTATTTTTCCTCAAAACTATCATATAGGAAAGTGAGCCCTCACTATTTCTTAGTGGAGGAATACCATAAAGGGTAATATTTGGATCCCTTGACACACCTGAAGTTTCAATCAAAAAGAGTTGCATTAAACAACGATGGTAGACTACACAGCCCCTCATGTTACATACCGAAAGAACAGTGTCAGCTGCAAAGGTATGAGAGAGAAAGATACTAACCCAGTGGCAAAGGTACCAGCAAAAAGTCTTCGTGGTGTCAACGTGCCTGGCCATGATGTTCCTGATGCCCACTGAAACCTAGCCACCCATTAACAGCCACCATCACATGAAACAGAAAAATATGTTTCAAAGAAATGCTACAAGAAGACTTATACTTTTTTAGAGTGTATAGTAAGAGGCAAAGAGAATTAATTATACTGTGACTTGCTGTATTACTATCAACACAACTAATCATGGAAAGATATTGCTGGAATGGTCAGTGTAAGGCTGCCTTTTTGGGCAGCAACAGAATCTTGATTACACTAAACTGGCCAGTAAAAGTCTTGACGATACAATACTTCAATAACTATGATATGTTACCCTAATAATTTCTTATTTAGGATAGCTTGGGTATAGGAAAATAAGGAATTAATGCAGCCACAATTTTTTTAGGAATTTCTTTTTTAGTTATTTGAATTGATAATTTTTTTCAATTAGAAAAAACAGGAGGTTACCTTATTAGAATTCCAACGTCAGTCTGCATTTTTCACATTATCACTTATGGTGCTTTTGTCTACGACTCCAAAAGTGACACAGGTTTCCACAGTAACCTCTTTCAGATTTAAGCAAGAGAGAATACTTTTTTTCCTCTTTTCTGTTAAGGAAGCTGTTCATAAAAACTAACAAAATTTACTATTTGGCAATATAATTTTATTGTTGCAAAATGCAGCAAGAAAACCTGTTTCTTCTGTGTTTCTTAACATTTACACTTATTACTTGAAACAGTGCTAGCTGAAAAGCAGCAAGAACAATATATTTATATAGGCTGTTAGCACTGATCATAATGTTATTAAAAAGATAACATTATGGAGCTGAATATTCCTTTCACTGACAAATTGATGAAAATTCTCATTTTTGCAATTAAATGCAAAACTGAGAAGCACTGAAGAATAAAATAGAAGGTAGACACAGAAGAACACCTCACCTGATTGTCCCTGAAAAAATAGGAGGACAGATATGTATGGCACTTATCACCCACTTTCTGTAGCTTTCTATTTATTATCTTTTCTGTATCTGATATGATCTTCATTCAAAGTCATCTGTCCAGAAACAGCACACTCAGTAATGGCACCTTTCAAAACCATATTTTTCAATTCTATTGACAAAGATAATGATTTATTTCTATGCCATTCAGGTCAGATTTCAAAAGAATTTGAAACTGCCTAGCTGTACCAAGTTCAAATTCAAAAAAGGGGAAATTTATTCTATTCTACTTACCCCCCCCTAGAAGATTAGATCTAAATAACATGCCCATTGAGAAAAAAATTCCTTGTCATACAATTTAAATGGATGAAAATTAACAAATTATTATGGCCTACAGTAATTCTTTTTCCAAGGAGAGCAATTGGAACTCATAGAAAAAGCATACTTCAACCTTTAAGACTTGAAAAGTCAGTAATTTTTAAAGCAACTTATGTATGTTGTTTCTCATTAATGAGAACACTGAAACTGATCAAGTTCACTCTACAGATCTTAATTTTTCCCCTCTCTCTGTAGTATCCATTCCCAATCTATGATAACACACCTTTCTCTACCAAAAGATTATTTAATCACCTCTTCTGCAATCAAAATACAAGCTGAACAATTAGATGAATTCACTCATGCTGGTCTTTTTTCACAGGCAGCTGTCAGTAGGACAAGAGGGCATGGTCTCAAGTTGTGCCAGGGTAGGTTTAGGTTAGATACTAGAAAGAATTTCTTCACGGAGAGGGTGATCAGACATTGGAATGGGCTGCCCAGGGAAGTAGTGGATTCTCCGTTCCTGGAGATATTTAAAAAGAGACTGGATGTGGCACTCAGTGCCATGGGCTGGGAACCGCAGAGGTAGTGGATCAAGGGTTGGACTTGATGATCTCAGAAGTCCCTTCCAACCCAGCCCATTCTATGATTCTATGATAATTCCTAAATGAAATAAAGAATGAAATGGCTGGACTATTCCTTGCTGTTTACAACCTCTCAAATAAAGATTGGTTAAGAAGATGACAAATATGGAGTCATTTTTTAAACAAATGGGCAAGACTCTAAGACAAACACAGGAAGCAGTGTGTGTAGTGTCTAAACTAGACAAGTTTCTAGAAACTGCAACAAAACTTTACTGAAAAACAGATCTAATTGACATATGGATGAATATAATATTCTAGATAAGAGAAGTCAACATGTTGTTTTTAAAAGGAAATTATATCCAAGAAACCTCCAAAAACATCAACAAGCATGTGGCTAATGATTTCAATTAAGCTGTCTACACAATTTTCAAAGTCTTTCAAGACCATTTTCCCAAAGGAAACTGAAAACAAGCAGACTAGAAATGCTTGAACAGATGAATAACTGGCTGGGAGTAATCCATTAGCTCATAGATGAAGGTAATTGGTAGAAACCTTCAGGGTTCTGTGCTCCTCAGTTTATTCATAAATCTGAAAATTAGAACAAGCCTATTAAGGTGATAAGCCTGCATATTCAAGTTAAAAATCAGGATTTCTGTGAGGAACTGCAGAAAGACTTATTTTTTCTTGTGTACTATGGACATGTTAAGAAATGCATAAATGCAATGGGCTTTTTTTTTTACATCCCCCAAGTTTTATTTCAAACCTTTCTCCTATCCTAAAAAGAAAAGCTACTTACAGAAACATCTTAGTGAGACTATTCAGTGTTTTTCATACAAACACACCTCTCCAAATGAGATATTCCTAATTACAGAAATTGCTAAACCATATCATTTCAATTTAAGACTCAAACTCTTAATACAAGTCCCATCACTCAGTAACAGCAAAAAGACCTGAAAGCTTCTTCTCCAGCCTGCAAAATCAGTAAAAGAAACCAACCTATGCCAACATTGCTTCATGACCTTCAATTCAGTGATCTGAACTTTGTTACTCAAAAACTATGGCTCTTTTAGAGAAAAGATCAAGCGCTTAAAATTTCAAAGTTTTATTTTAACCTATTTATTGATCCACTGGTGATAGAAGCAGGAGCAGAAACAAACAAAATTAATTCTAAAATAGTGAGTGATACCCTCATAGTAAGTAATCCAGATGAAAAATCTGTTACCTCATCATGTGTATATCTGTAATCTGCTTTCTTTGACTTCAGATCCCATAATACCACCGTACCAGACTCAAAGCCAATCAGAAGCTGCAATAATAAGCAGATATATTAGGTTTTTATAAGAATAAGCAAAATATCATTTGCAATGCCTGCAGGCTTGCCTCAAAGAGACGCAGCATAATACAACATGTAATAACTGCAAATACTTATGAACACAAAAATTAATGAGAAGCAATGAAGACATTAGTGTTACAGAGGTTTATTTAGTATTTATTGTCATTCTACATTTCTAGCTAATACAACTGACCTTTGTGCAAAATTAGAAAATAAATAAAAGCATTCTTATAGAGGGTCCTTGGAAATCTCTTTGCATTCCAGGAAGGTTAACATTAAACTCAGCTAAATGTATCCTTCCTGAGAGAAAATGGAGGGACTGGAAAAGAGAACTCTTTTTTTCCCTCATTGGAATTAGTTCTGCTTAGATTTGATCTAAGAGCACACCTAATGTTCTAGGTAATGGTTCATTGTTTATAATGAAACTGTTTAATATAAACTATCTCCAGATGTTAATTACAATTGACATAACTGGCTAAAGGACCACCAAGAACATTAGTTGTTAAGAAGAGGAAAGCCAGAGAGGAATTGAACAAGATAATTTTCAAAAAAAATTTTGCCAGAAGAAAGAAAAACATTTCTGTAAGGAGAGAAGATTTAAATTGCTCAAAATAAATGGTTTAACACATTGCTGAATATCAAAATTTTGCTCTCCTGACACTTCTCTTAATAAAAACATAACAAGACCAATATAAGGCAGTAGTAACAATCTTGGCAATTTTTATACAGAAGGCAGAAATACAGATTCATAGCTGTTCAATCTGCTATGAGATCATTCCTCTGAGGAATGTTGCAAAATTCTAGTTACACTTTCTAGCATTAAGTAGCTTGTTTGCATTTCCACATAATTTTCTCCAGCACAGACATTAAAGAAAATTAGTTGGCTGCTGGGATTTTCTAGCTCTTGAAACAGCTGATTTTCTGTGAGAAAAAAACACAAGTGCCCTTAGGAGTATCCACTATATTGCAAGATAGAAAAGAGTGGGTTTAGAAACATGCCATTTTAGTCAAAGATAGATCTAAATCAATATGTTTAACTGTCACACCAAGTGGTTTTGTCTGGGCAGTCATTTCAATATGTAAAGATTTTCAAGGTGTACAGTTATATTCAATATGAAAAGTATCAGAGCATCTCCCACCACTTATCTATTTCAGTGCTCTACAGCACTAAAATACCCTACCAAGTGTGCATAACATTGATCTAGGAAAAGTAGATGTTAGATTTGTTTCTCACTACAGTCATGCATACCTGTATTTTAAATTATCTTGTCTATCATAAACCATATTCTATAATTTTTTATTATAACTTTGAACATTAAAAAAATAATCTGTGATTGAAAGGCTAGCAGCACAAAAAAAAATTGTAAAGTGAATACATAGGAGATTCTTGTGACTGTATGTTTTTTCTGTGATATTTTTGTTAAGAAGAGGAGTGTAAGGTCAGATTCTGAAAAAATGTAACATGTAATTTCTGATGTTTCCATAGCTTCATTTTATTCTTACTCTAGATTGCATAATTCTGGAACAAGATTAAAATCTAGTTCTCCAAAGAAACTTGTTAGTTATGCACTTACTGCAGTGAGCTTCACCCTAGTGAAAAACCTCTACACATGGAATTCTCCTTCTTGCACTTAAAGCCCAGGTGTCCAGGATACAAGCTTGTAACTAGCAAGCTATTAAAACACTCAAATAACTGCCGAGACAATAGTAGTATTCCCTCTCTGAAGTTTTATCCATCACTAACATATTAAATGAAAACAAACAAACAAAAAACTCAAATTAATTATCCTATGTATGTGGAACAATAATAAGCAAACTTATTTTTGTGTCTTGCAAAGGCTTCAAGAATATGAACTGCAGAACTTTGTCAAGATAAATGTTATTATACTTATCCTTCTTATAAGATAGCATTAACACATAGTTTTCTTACATGTTTTAGTTGAGCTGACTATTCTGAAGTGTCTAGTTTTACTACAGGCCAGTTATGTTTTAAGCCACATATTAAAATCACTATATGTTGTCTGAAAAATGAGAGTATGTCAGACCTCAAATCACATAGAAGCTGCTGCCTTGGACTAGTTACCTAAAGGAAAAGTACACTGTATTCTATATAATTATCCTACATAAATAAGCACTTTAAAGCTGTGGAGCAGCAACACCCAAGAACTTAATGAAGTTTATTTGATTTCCATCCCACTATTTCCGCACTCAGGTTATAATTGTGGTTTTATTCTGGTGAAAAATAAGGTATTATTGAAAGTTTGGGGGGTTTTTTTTGCTATTGTTTTCAAGATTTTTTGCAATTAAGCACTTTCAGCTGTGTTTAAGTGTTTCTGATTATAAAGTGAATTGAATTATTCCAGTAATGTGTCCTACAGTCATGTCTGTACCGTGCTTCAGAGCACAAATACTCGGTTGAGCCTTCCTTTATTCTTTCAAGGTGGTCCTCACCTACTTAAACTTTCCTTAAAAATCAGCGGTACCTATAACTTTTAAACAAGTCTTGCTTGAAAAAAATAATGTATTGAATAGTCTTTAAATATATCTTACCTTCCCTTCATCCATTGGATTGTCACTAATGTGAACAACTGGTCCTGGGTGAGATTTGGATGACCTAAACAAGATATATTTCCATTTAAGCAAAAAAATTACCCTGCCCAAAAATGCACCCTGAAATAAGTCTAGCTAACACAGATTCTTCAGATACAGATTCCATGTAAGCAAGCTATTGACGTTTAAACATGCAGTCAGTTTTATCTTCAAGCTCATAAATACTTTGTCTACGTCATTTCTGTCTCACTATAAAAAGAAAATGTTTATTTGCAACACAGAAAAATATTGCCATCAGCTTTACAATATCTACATGTCTGTTGTTATAGAATTGACAAAGGCAGACAAAATGTTTATTTTTGTGCTGGAAAACAGGTCTTACCATTATGCATAAACTTTCTAAGGTGGGAATCGTTAACACAGAATTAAGACTTTATGTTGAGTTCTCACTGCTGAAGAAGATGGACTAATAAAGAGTTGTATTTGTTTCAACGGCCTCTGGCAAGTGAGGGACTTAATGTATGCTTATAAGATAGACCTAACATTCTAGGAACAAAATAACAGCAGAGGAACAGCACACAGGTATATATGTTTTCACCCACAGAACACTGTATTTGCATACACAAATTTAATATAACAAATAGAGAAGCAATGATAACAGCCTTAAAATATGCCTTGCTTTTGGAATAGGCTTATTTAAATTTACATTTTTAGACTGTAATTTTATACTCAGCATGCATAAGCCCTCTTACAATGCGTATCTTTATACTTTGGGCTTTAACTACAAAAGAAGTAGAAGTTAAATGCCTGCCCAAGTACCATCGATATAATATTTAAACATATATTGTTCTAGTTCCTTATCACCACAGATAATGATGATTTTTATGTCTATTTTTATTTTTATTCCAGGCACTATGATAAAATAGTGATACAGGCAGAAACATTAACACTTCACATTTATGAGAATAAAAAAGTATTTCAATTACTAGTTATGTACTTTGATTGAGGTTTTGGTGTAGTGAGAATAATATGGAAGCCATTTCTGCAACCGAAGATAGTATCTAGGACACTTCTGATACTTCCCCTCAGAAGACAATACTTGATTAAACTCACAGTTCAATGGCTTTATTCCACATGATGACATAGCCTGAGAGAGTAAATGATTCCACATTGACAATGTGAATATTTCCTCTTTCGGTGCCCACATATAGCCATTTACTTTGGAACGGCAGATGACAAAATGTTATCCTGAAAGAGAAAGTAGGTAAAAAAGGAATTAAAGACTTTTGGATACCCTACGCTTCAAGGACTATATTGCCAAGAGGTAAAAGAATGGAAAAAGAACAAGAAAAAGACAATTACAGGTACAGAAAAGCAGCAAAGCAGTATATGCATGTATATGACAAAAGTAAGATATGCATGGACAGTGTAAAAACTTGGAGAAAACAAAAATTTAGAAACCAAGGTATGCTAAAACTATTGAGACATTCAGATAAAAATCAGTCACCTTTGAAAATCATCACGGTGTAGCTTTGCCCAAGACTGCTGTAATTTTAAACTTCAAATACAGTACTCCTATGTTATAACCTATAAAACTCCCTTTTTAATCTATTTAAGTTTAGAACAACATCGGAAGTACCTGAACAAATCCAGAAGCTAATGAATGTTTGAACAACCAGAGAACTCTTCTTTAACAACAGCTCCAGCACAGATACTAGTATTTCTACACTTGGTTGTTTCTGTCCTCTTATGTCCTACTTATTCTTTACTATTTCTTCCAATTGCAAAGTCTATAGGAACAGACTTAGGTTCTAAAATATCTAATTTTTCTATAAGAAACAAACTACTGTGATTAGAAACTTTTGGGAAACTGTAAACTCTAAATCATTGTAATCTCACAGGGTTCAATACCGAAAGAAACTGCCAAACTACTTGGGCTTTCAAAACTGTTTCATTGATAACAAACCAGTTATTCAGTGAAAATTTGTTCTGTCAGCTCTAATCCTTAGCTTTACAGATTTTTTTTTCTTTTCTCCCAGTTCGACTCCCTTCTTGCCAAATCCATACACCATTACACAAGCCTGTTAATATTTATGCAAAGAACAGCTTTAGATCCTTCACATTAGATGCTGTTTACACACACTTAAAATTCAGCACAAAAGCAAAGGCTAACAACAGCCACAAAAAAAACCCAAAAAACAAAACAACCCACTGAACCCACTGATGGCTGACAAGATGTTAATTTGTATTATAGGTTTAAAAAGTTAAGACTTCTGTAGTAATACCACCTGGATTCACAAGCTTACCACTTCACTTTTTGTATCACCGATTTCTTTCTAGGTAGGGAATATAGTTTGCTCAAGCAACTCTTTAATTTACCAAATTTCTAACTTCCTTGGTTTCTTGCACTTGAACATAAGTCAAAAGGCCACAGTAACTTTTTTCATTGATGTTTCACAGAAAAGGGAATATATACAAGATTTAACATGCTTGTCTAACTCATTGAGCTTTCAGAGGCTGCAACATTGATAAGCACAGTAATCCACAAACACCACAAGCTAAAGAATCTAGTTTCTCCAACATCCCTGAAGAAATATTTTATTGGAAGCTAAGTCACACATATCTGTACACATATCCTAGGCAAGCCCCCAAATCTTACTGGCCTGTAGCAGAGCTCTCCCACGACAACAGGCCATGGGAAAGGAGATATACGAAAACATCAATCCTCAGCACTCTGCAACACCAGAGTTTCTTTTTGTGTCAGGACCCCACGTCTCAGAAGTAGATGACAGCCAGCAGGATCTAAAAATATGGCCTAATGTTCAGAGATAATATTCAGGAGTAGGGTCATGGGTCTATCTCTCTTGATCTCTGAGTTGATGCTGTCATTTAAAGTTGCCCAACACTCCCATTATAAAATCCAATCTATTTCTTGTCATTTAAAGGTGAGCAAAAATACAAGCTGGGGCTGCAACTTTGATTCCTATAAAAGGGCAACACTGGAAGTGTCCAAGTCCTCAGTACTCCTGATGCCCTTCTTGAATATGTAGTCATACTCAAATTACCATCTCCTCTGTGCAAGTGAGATAACCTTTCTCAAGATTTAGCAAGCAATAGACTGATTCCACAACAAGAGTAAGTTAGAGTTGAACAAGCAACTTCAAAAACTGTTTACAAAACCTCAAAGTCAGAAGGTTGAAGGCACTTCAAAATTTTTAAGTATAGGCAGATATAGCACATTGTGTGAAGCATGTGAACTACTAGCATAAAGCAAGTATTGTGCACAACACTTTATTATATTTAAGTTCCTCATACCTGTACTCAGAAAAAAAGATCCCTTTACAGAAAAAACCCCAATACTGTAAAGATTTTTTTTTCTAAAATCTAAAATCTACCGTATGGTTTTAGTATCAACATCCCTGCTAAAATAGATACTGTTATGCAACCCAAAAACACTTAGAGTAGTTCTAAGCTCTACTGTGGCAGTACTTTTCTCTAAGCACAGCATCTTCTTCCTCAATGCATGCATATTTGCAAAGCCACTACTTCCCCTGTCACCCACTTCCAAGAAACCCACAAGATCTTTCTTGTGAAATAAATTGTAAGAATTGAACCAAATAGTTCAAGAAAATAAAATTATATACAGTAAAGCCAGTGGTAAACTAGCAGTGAAAAGCACTACAAAAAGAAAAGCCTCCACAAAATATTTCCTCTTCTTTCTGTACTTCAAATATACCTGGTGCTATTGCTTATGGGAGAGTATTCACGGTGACAGGACAGTCTTTAAGAAACAATTTCTAAACTTATTGAAAGTATTTCCTTTGCCTGCAAACCACGTGTCTTGATTGTACTTGTTTCAAAATGTATATCAAAATAGATATTACAGCAAGTGATAGTACTCCCAAGAGGTATTTATTTAGAAAAATACGAAAGATTGAAACTTATCAAATATGTGAGTCAAAGAACTAGGACTTTATAGGCAATATTAAGAAAAACTGACAGGCTGTTATCATGGTGTTATGACAACTGAAAACCTTTTAAATTCATCTTTACCTTTTCTTAGTCTACTGCATTATGAAGTATTATATGCTTTTCTGAATTTTCTAGTGCTTTAACAAAGCACACTGACAAATACTTCAGTGAATGACAAATGTTGATCACAGGTTTTTTTTTTAAGTCACTAAAACTATTTCTGGAACCTCAGGCTATCATTACAGCCTTACAGTCACTGTAATTGTACTAGCTGCCCAGACCATTACTGTATACACAAAATAAAAATTTTCTAAAGCTAGAAGTGTTAAACTACCAAAGTTGTACTCTGCATACCTCCACCTTTAACCATGAGATAGCCACCATGTAGAATTCAGAAGATGAAAGGTTCTATTTCTTATGTTAGCCTAGACTCTCTGCCCACAGTCTCTTCATTGGGCATAGAAAGACAAGAGCCAGTGTCAGAATAACATACTACAAGAAGGAAGAAGTAGCTACGATTTTGCCAGGCTGGTGCAAGGGATCTATGTCCAGATCTAGTAACACAAATGTGACTAAAATACCTACTCGTAGGAAAAGGCGTGAAGGCACAAGGCACGTGCAGAGAAATAATTCCTCTTCAATGCATCCCAAAATTGCCCCCTTGAAAGGACCATCTGGATAAATGCAGTGTATCAAAGACTGGACCATGTACTTCAGTTCCATTTATAGCCCCATTACAGCACTCCAAATGATGCTTTTCCCAGAACATTCACCTCTAAATGCAGCTGAGAAATACCTATGTTCACTGTCTGATTTATGGTGTAGTGTCGAGATGAGTAATGGGGAAACAAAAACCAGCAACAGAAATAAGATTGTTACCACTGATGTGCCTGATAGAGGTATCATTTAGACAGTTTTGGAGAAAAAGGTTCAATTTTAGAGGGTTGGGGGTTTTTTCATTGTTTTGAGGTTTGTTTGGTTTGTTTTGGGGTTTTTTGTTTGTTTTTTATGTTACTGTAGGTATTCACATTTTTATGATAAAATGTTCCCAATATATTTCTTTGCACACGTGTGTTTTCATTTATGGAGTCACATTTCAACCCTCGGTTGTAAAATGGCTTTTCAAGATTCAGTTGTACTTCACTCAGAAGAGGTGTATTTTTAATTCTACACAAACAGAAAAGGACTGCTTCACTGCTTGTAATTCTGACAAAAGTCCTTTTGCCATGCCTTTTGAGGCAACTGTTGTGAAAATGAAGAAAATTTTTTAATATTGAAGAAATTCATACCAAATACCCTAAAGATTTGAGCCTCAAGAAAATGTGTTTCAGAGCTCATGTTGCATGAGACATTCACAGCTGCAGTGAATCCAGACAACTGAGAAGTTAATTTTCTCCTTACTTTTTGAAACAAGGCTATTTACATAATCTAGTGGATGATGACTGAGTAACATTTTTAAACCCACGAGGTAAAAGAAGGCTTTATATGACACCATGAAGGGAAGCAGACCCTGTGATAATTTTCTTTCACTCTCAAGAAAGCAAGTTTAAAACAGTGTAAAAAGGTTATGTGAAACGCTTAGTTGTGCCAGCTTGTACTTGGTACATCACTGACTCTGCAAAGACTCCAAATATTTAACTTCTCAGAAATAACTGTTTGGATATGTATCTGTAATCCTTACTCTATACTATAATCCTACCCCCAAAAAGGGGGCAAAGGGGAAAGAATCAGTCCTCTGGCAAAGACTGAAAGGGAAATAGTGATATTGATACACAGAAAAGGGAAGAAAAAACCCACAACCTAAATCCCACAATGTCTAGCATCACCAGCTTTCACAAACAAGAAAACCTGTGTGTCCTTCTGCTATCCACAAAGTGGCAGGATTGGTCAGTTGATGAATTCTATGAGTGGGAAGGAAAAGCCTTTCACAATTAATGTCTGCAAATGTACAGGCTAGACACAAAGTTAAAGTATCCAATGAGGTAAAAATTAAAAATTCTTTTTCCTTAATAAGGAAAAAAAAACAAGCAGGATTTTTCACTTACTCTTTCTAGACAGAGTTTGTGTTTTAAACACAATGCTGAAGTTGATGTTTACAGCACAATACAAACCAACAATAGAGAATAATTTTATACCTTTGAATTTGTGCAGTTTCATGCTGAGGGAAACTATTTAAATCTTACAGCACAAAAGTTGAAATATTAAAATTAAGCTGCTATCAATACATTCAGTTATTGATATGCAAAGCACTCATACACTAAACAGTTCTATTACCATGCTTAGGATTCTGGTTCTTGTATTTGTTCTAAGTCACAAAATAAATAAACTATTTCTATTGGCATTAAAATAGGAATCTCAGATGAGGAAGGTTGTGAGAGGGACCTACAGCTGCTGAAGCAAGTCCAGAGGAGGGCCATAAAGATGATGAGAGAGCTGGCGCACCTCTCCAATAAGGACAGCCTGAGAGAGCTGAGGTTGTTCAGCCTGGAGAAAAGAAATCTCTGGGGAGACATTATAGTGGCCTTCTGTTACATGGAAAGGGGACTCCAAGAAAGCCATGGAGGGACTTTTTACAAGGGCATGTAATGATAGGACAAGGGGGAATGACTTTAAACTAGGATAGATTTATGTTAAACATTAGGAAGAAATTCTCATGTGGGGGTTGAGACACTGGAACTTCCAGTTAAGAATACAAAATACTTAACACAGGACCCCAAGCATTTATAAACAAGCTATGTCTGGTTTTTATACCTAGCCAAACTAGATTATCAACAGGAAAAATGAATACTTAATCTAGAAATGGCATTATTAAATGTTATGCAGTAATTCTTCCATATAGCTAGACGCAAGTAATTAGTTAGACCTAATAAGTGGCTGTGCTGGAAGAAAACAGAATTCATTAGCAAGTCATAACATTATAATTTATTTTTCTTTAATTGTTTTGTAAACATAGTTCAAGAATAGTTTTTAAGACTAGAATATTCTTTAATCTGGGTAGGTAACTACTAGAGTTAGCTTTCTATGCTACAAACAAATTTCTAGTTCACATCAAATCCTTACATATTAAACTCTGATTTGAAAACCAAATTTGAAAAAGAATTTTCTTGTGGCATTTTGAGCTCACTTCCTATTAAAAAGGATAGAAATACTGCTTTTCTGCTATGTCAGCACACTTTCAAATACTCCCAATTGGGTATATAATGTTAAGCCTTAACATCTCTGTGGTCCTAGAGTAAATACTGCTAAAACTGGAATAGTTGCTTCAGTCATATAGTAAGATTTGGCTTTATTTCCCTTTCAAGGACATCCTTTCCAGTTAAACTAACTTAATATTTTAGCCAAACTAATTTACAGTACACTGAAGTTTGCTACATAAGCTGGAAAATTGAAGTATTATTAGATAAGATATTGCTTCAGGGCTTGGTTGTAGAGTTGAATATTTTAAATAGTTCCCATTTGAGAGGTTAGGTATCCTTATGAGCAAATATTAATCCCACAACATAAATTATTTAAGAGATTTTATTAATGTGGAATCAAACAACCCCATGTTTGTGGATTGTTCATTAATAAAACTGGGTCTTTTCACTCTTCTCAAACTTCATAGTAAATATACATCAGAAAACTGACCTAAGCAAAGTCTATTTACTTCAAACACACATAACATGTCTGACCTATTAGGTTCAATTAATTACTAATACTACCTAAGTGTTCTAGAGATGCTGATTTAGGTTTATTCAACAGCAAATTTGTGCAGTTCTGTGAAGTTCAAAATCAAAATAAGCCTCTAGTAATGAGATTACACGTTACTTTTTAAAGCTGTATTTTATAAACCAGGCCAAAGAACACAAAATATTTGAAAACATATCAGTTGTCAGTCATCCAGCATGACTTAAGTGGCTATCACAACATCCAGTTCTGGGATTTTCAGTGTTGTCACCACTTCTACATGCTATTACAATGGAAAACTGAAGATTAAAATTACTGCCTTGCCTCAAACTATACCTTCACCACTCTTAACATCTACAGTGCTCTCATTACCTATTTTAGTAAGACACAGGTTTTCCTGGAGAAATCAGTATTCTGTCTAAAATGAATAACACTGAAAAGACTCGAGTGACCTAAACGCTGTTCCACTCTCAACCTTTTTTTTTTTGGTACGAGTATACACATTTCAGCTCTCTCTGACAGATTTTCCTAGTAAAATACTACATTTACAGTAAAAGGATAGTTTAAAACTTCAGCTCAATTTAACCAAAACATATTCTGATATCTAAGTATGCAAACTTCCAACAAATTTGCATGGAATCAATCACCATCTCAGATACCTATTTTAAAGCACTAATTAGAAGCCAATATCCAAATGTGGTTCCAGGACACCCTTTGTATTGACCCACTGTAATACTACTTAAGTCGGTGGCACAGGTAAGAAGAAAGTCCTTAAAGAGAGGAAGAGGGAGAAGATACATCTAATGATCTGAAAGGTGTTTTCCAAACAAAATGATTCTATGATTCAATTTGCTTATAACATGCTATTTAAAACCACAAGCTTACTCTGTAACCCACCCAAGTCTATTTAGCACATTACATTAGAAGGCTTTACATAAATATTTAACTTAGCTCTTTCTATTACTTCTCCTTACCTAAAGATTATTACTGTCAGCCCTATTCAGAAGTACAAATCAGATTGTGCTCTTGCTAGTACCCTTTGAGATCTCCAAGCTGTCCATCTCTGAAGCAAGATGCTCAACAGTAGACATAGCATTTCAGTTGAGATTTTACCCACACTGGAAATGAAGGGCCACTTGCCAAAAGGAAAAGACTACTTGTCATTAAAAAGACACCTTTTTCAGAAATTTAATCAAATTATTTTTGGAATTTAAACTAAAACAACTCCCTAGCTTGCTTATAACACTTGAGCCACTAAAGCATTAGTCAAAATGCATGTTTTTTTCCAGTTTCTGATACACAAGAGATCTAACACTACAAAATTCTGATTTCTCAACAAGGGGAGAAAAACTTTCAATTAAAAAAAAAAACAAAACAAAAAAAAACCTAACTACATTTCCTGTTGTCTTGTTTGTGTACACACACTTTTATTCCAAAATCCCTTTGGAGATATACACTGGAAGTCTGTTATCCCCCCACATTTTAAAGATGGGAAAATTGACAATCTGCGATGCGTTATGCAAAGTGACAGAAAAGAAGTCAGTACTTTGGCTCCTAACAGCCTGCAACCCAAACCCAATGTAAATCTAGCTTCATTTAAAAAATTATGAATTGGACTGAATTAATAAATCTGATTTTATGGTAACACATGGTCTAATAGTAAGGGGCAAAGCAATAATAACCCAATACCTACCGTTCTCGGTTAAATTTGAGGGAATGAAGTACAGCAGGTCTTTTCTGGCGCAAGTTCCACAGGTGTAGGGTATCATCAGCCAAGGCACTCACAAGAGCTCCCTGTGAAAAAGAAGTTTTAGTCAACTTATTTTCATAACCTTAATAATGTTTCATCATCATAGTGGAGATATGACACATTTTCTACCATGTCGAAAAAATTATTTATAAACATGCACATTGTCCTGGTTTGGGTCAGGATAAAGGTGATTTTCTGGTTTGTACTTTTGCTTTCAGCTAAGTCTCTTGTAAGTAGTTGCACTTGCTGAAATTAACAGCAAGTTTCTCAGACAGTCTCTGCTTCTAGGACTGATAACACTCGATGTTTATAGTTACTGCCAGAGACTGGTATGCAGAGTCAAGGACACTGCTCAGCTCTGAGGAACATTTTACCTTCCAGAAGGAGTAAGGAGGTCCCACCTGAAACCCTCCTTTGGGGAGGACCGGACAAGATAGATGTCAGAATTGACCAAACAGAGCATTCCATCCCATACACGTCATACTCAGTATAAATTTGAGGGATCACAAGGGTCAAACGTTCTTCCTGCTTCTTCTTCCTGCCCTCCCTGCTTCCTTTGGCATCCTGGCAGGATTCCATCCATTCCTCTGCCTGTGGTCCTGATCCCTGCCAGCCCGAATCTGTGTGTTCCTGCCTCCAGCTCCAGGATTCCAGCCTGGACTTTCCCAGGGCTGCCCTGTAGCCTCGGTGGGGACGTGAGAGTTATTGGGAGAAAGGGGGGGGGGGACGGGGACGGGGTATCAATTTTCCTCTATATTTGGATATATTTAGTAATTTTTTCCTATTTATCATTACTGTTTCAATAAAGTTGTATAGTTTAATTTTCAACCCATAAGTCTCTCTTCCTTACTCTCTCTCTTTTCTTTATCAGTGAGGAGAGATTAATATATAAATCTGTTATTCGGTTTAAATCTGTTATTCGGCCAGGCCAGTGTTAAACCATGACACACATCAACACCAAAGCACAGGTGGGTTCTAAGTAGGAATAACAAGATAGCTGACATGATCACATGCCATTCAGCTCACTCACATTTGGTTCAGAGCTATACTGAGGGGTGTTGGGGAAGGAGAAGCTTTTTCTGCTGTGTGCACGGTAGTTGCTTATGCTCACCTCTGTAGACAAATTAAGCATTGAACTCGACTGCTAATATCTATGTGCTGACAAAGCTGCTGAGGTTTGACTTCACTGTTCCTCTGAGCTAGAAACCCCTGTAAAATCTGCCTTCAGCTAGCCTGAGAACATCACTGATGTCAGATCTTATCTGCTACACTCCTAGAAAATGCACACCATGAAGGATGTGTTACTGAGGGATCAGATTAGGCATCATTGCTCTTCTCATATCTGAAAAAATCAACTATCAAAATAAAATTAAGTACCTACTAAAGCTGTTAATACTATTGAACAGTACTACTTCAAGAGATAACTTGCAGTACTCAGTTACATAAACAAATGTCCCCAGGAAAAAGTTCTAGCTTACAGCAGAAGAGGAGTCTATATATATTTCCAGCAGTTAGTCAAGAATTTCCTAAAATTAAAAAAGTTAATTTATTTATAATTGTTGTTACTGTTTGCCACTCATGTTAAGAGTCACTTGTGTTAGCTGATTTTGATGCTTTCTTAATGAGAAATTACACTCATCTTCTCTGAATTATGGAGTATGTAAATCATTTTACTAACCTCATTAATCAGGAACTGAAGCTGGATTACTGCAGCTCCACTGTCATGCTGGCAGTAGCATTCAACCCCAGGCCGACCAAAGCTGGAATTGGTACCATTAAGGAATAACATTTGCATGTACCATAGGAAACACCAAACAACCAAACACCATAACAAACATTTTCACTATCACTGATAGCACATTCAAATAGGTTAACATCGTGTTTTGAGCTAGTGCACACTACATAGTTAACCACACAGATCTAAGTGATTACCAAAAAAATTTAAAATATTCATAGATAAAACAAAGTAAGACAAAAGTTAAAAAGTCTATCTAATTTATCCCCATGGAATATAAAAACTATGTAAAACTGCTTAACATAGTTATTTATGGGATTCTTCACCAATAAGAACATAATGGAGAATAACAAAGTAATTATTTTAGCAGTTAGATATCAAGACTAGTAAAAAAATTAAGTTAATCTAAACAAACATCATATTCAAATGTCACATTTTTCCAGCCCAAAAGTTCTCTCCCCCTCAAACATGACTCAAACATGGAAAGAGCTGAACAATGCAAGTCTTGTCAAAAAAACAAACCAAAACAAAAACATGAGACAGACGCAAGAAGATCAGTACCCAAAATCTGGAGGAGTAAATAGGAAAATATCTATAATGTAAATTTCCAGAATCTCTATCAGGACTTCTTGGATTCACACTAGCTACGAGGTAACAAAAGCTCATTCCTTTTCCCTCCCACACATAAATCAGTCCTGTACTTCCATAATTAGCACCAAATGTAAGCAGCAGTAACACAGATTCTTTCAATTCTCCATACTTGATTACTTGAAAACATTTTGTATTAGAC
Organism: Phaethornis superciliosus; assembly: GCA_023637945.1. NCBI lineage: Eukaryota > Metazoa > Chordata > Aves > Apodiformes > Trochilidae > Phaethornis > Phaethornis superciliosus. The sequence goes on along the minus strand of JAJQWJ010000003.1, from coordinate 49,139,770 downwards.
ATGTTCTCCTTTCTTCTGATACAGAATTAAGGAAATTTTCCAACCTTCCGGAGACACGCAGCAGAAATAACACAATTCCAGAGGAATACTGCAACGAGTCAGTATTTCATCATTATAGTCTGTCCAGGGTTTCTGGAGTATAATTTGTCAAAGAGATGAACATCTCCTGTTTTAAACAGACACCTTAAGTTTTAGAAGAAAGGAAATCATTCCAAAGATGTTTCCCATCAGGCAATATAATGTGCAATGTTCTCTCAGTACACACTAGAAATCAATATAACTGTATAATTCTCAACAATTCTACAAGTTCTCCATTACTGAGAAATTGTTGATCAAAACCAAAATGGATTAAAAAAGTCTTAAAAATACAAGTATTCACACTAGACACAGCTGAAAGGCTGAAGAGACTATTAGATATGCAAATTCAAACACATCTGTTCAGCTGGTTAGATGAAATATAAAGTAGAGGTACAATTACAAATGTGCTTGAACACACCACAATATTTTAACTTTAACTTCAATCACGTTCTTCTAGACTAATGAATCTGCTCAACATCCAGCTAAGTGATGAGAGAGATACTAAACAGATGTTCAATAATCCATCAAACTTAATACCAGCTTTCTTCCTCAAACAGAATTAGTAATTTAATTTTGTTCTGGCATGGAGGGCTTAAAGGGGCAGCTTGCCTCACCTGGTTTTTTTCCTTGTATTTTAATTTTTTATCAACATGTTTTCCATACAAAGTCATCTGTATTACATTCACAGGCTACAGCTCTTCCAGAAAAATGAAACAAAAAACAAACAAAAACCAAACCAGACATTTTAAAACTTGGGATGAGGGGTTGTTCCCATAAATGATACCTTCCTACACAAGCTCAGAGCACATCCAACTTTTTTTTTTTTCCATTAAATACAGGTTGGCTACACAATTAGAGACTGGAAGAGATTTCCCCACAAGGAAACCTACAAGTTTCTCAGCAGATTTGTTTCAGCGTTGCTCGTGCTTGTGTTCACTTGCATTAATTATTATTTGCAGAAATAGACAAAATTCACTTTTAGAAATTGCTTTTTATATTTACAGGAAATGGACTTTACAGCTTGTTAAATATTTACCTGTACTGATACTGGCAGTTTTTAAAAAAAAAGATGTACCTAGCCTCTCCCCTGACCATCATCTTCCAGAACAATTAAATGTAATCCTTGTTCACTCACTGGCACAGAGTTTATGTGGAATTGATGCTTTACATGTTACCTTGCCTGAAAACAAGAGGAGTATGACCCAGAAAAACAGAAAAGGCCACGGATTCAAGTTACTCCAACCTTCAAATTCTATCCCTGAAATGTTTTCTTTAAGCATTTCAGATGCAAATATTTCTGGAAGCACTATTACAACTAAGTCCCTAAAAGTTCAGTACTTCAGTGCTTCAATGTTTCCTTAAAAAAATCCTTTTGCGTTTTCCAGGACACCTGAACCAGCTCTCTTTCCAGAAATCAGTAGACATAACAGCACTGGGAGTTATCTTA